>CM066032.1:1386190610-1388690610 GCA_033557465.1 Ichthyophis bannanicus | reverse complement strand
AAGGGTATTTGTACAACTATGGATTCCTATGACTGTAAGCAGTGTGATTGCCGTGTTAGTCCACTTTAATGATAGTTAAATAAAAAGAGGAAAAAATAAGGTGATATCTTTTTTTTGGATTAACTTAATACATTTTTGGACTAGCTTTTGAAGGTTAAAAGTTCTTTAGGTCAGGACAGTACGAGCAACAGATGACAATACCACAATATATAAGTGAATCACAAACACATTCCATTGACAGTTTCAGGGGAAGTGGGAGAGATGGAAGAATGATCAAAGGGTGAACAGGCTGTATGACCGTAAGGAGATCCCAAGACACAGACATTACAAATATGCTGCCCAGCCACATTGGTATGCATGAGTCACCCAAAAGGGTCTGTTAAACTGTGTCAGCTAATGTCAGTTTCTCAATGTTCACCACTCACTTAATTTAAAGCCAGTTTGAAGAGCCTTGAGTTTAGGCCATATCTAGAATAGGAGTAGGAACTCTCAACATAAAATTGGGGGGGGGGGAGTTCTACAGGAACTGAGCTAAGTAGCAGAAGGCACTATGATAAATTGACCAGTCTAATTCTGCAGATGGGAAACAAAGATTATTCTAAAAGACCTGAGGGAATGGAATGAAGTATAAGGGATAAGTAGGTTTTCCAGATAACAGGGATATGAATTTGTTAACACTCATTTCATTACATTATTTATTTAGTTATTTAGCTATTTTTCTATAACGCTGTATCTGAGAGTCACAGTGGTTTACAGGAAACAACATAGCTCAACAGGGCTTTACAGAGAACTGGTTAAAACAATTGAACAATGTACAATGGAGATAGAACAGTAACTCTGGTAAACCCGGAGGCCCTCCTCGCCTCCATCAGCAAGCCTTAACACCATACATTAAATTGACCACACACAAAATACCCTGACAACTGAATCTGGTACAAACTTTGGTTGCAGCTTTATTTAAAACCTGTAACAACCGGGCCAACATATACAACCTTCCAACATAACCCAGCCCCCCACCCCATCGCCGGACGATGCCCCTACCCGCTGTATTAGTAGCAAGGTGGAACATCCTCCTCCCCCAGACCCCGCCGCCTGCCTCGCCTACTAGTAGCAAAGGCTGGCCCCCACACCCCACTACCGGGCCGAGACCCCCAACCGGGCTGTCTCGCCCCACCCCGAGGAGCACTTCGCCCCCCACTGCTCCTAAACCAGTTCAAGCCCCCACCGCTTCAGCGAGCGCTAGCTCTCTACCCTGCCCCCACCAGCTGCAACATCCCTACGCACCACCTCAAAGGGTGGGAGGGCGTGAACATGTCTTGCCCGCCGAGGAGCCGCAGTGAAAAGGACAGCCACGCGGCTCCTCGCCGACACCTGCTACGCCCCCCCAATGAGCGCAGGGCCAATGAAATCGCCCCCTCTTGTCCAAAGGAGCGATTTCAAATGCCGCGCTCCTCCAAACCTCCTCCCCCCCCCCCCTTAAACCCCTGTCACATGCAGGAGGCCGAGGCCAGGCCCGGGCCCAGGTTACTGACGGCCACGGGACCCGGCCCGCAGCCTCGTGCATTAACTCTGGTAAACCCGGAGGCCCTCCTCGCCTCCATCAGCAAGCCTTAACACCATACATTAACTTGACCACACACAAAATACCCTGACAACTGAATCTGGTACAAACTTTGGTCGCAGCTTTATTTAAAACCTGTAACAACCGGCCCAACACGGGCCAACATATACAACCTTCCAACATAACCCAGCCCCCCATCCCATCACCGGACGATGCCCCTACCCGCCGCCTGCCTCACCATACTAGTAGCAAAGGCCGGCCCCCACACCCCACTACCGGGCCGAGACCCCCAACCTAGCTGTCTCGCCCCACCCCGAGGAGTACTTTGCCCCCCACTGCTCCTAAACCAGTTCAAGCCCCCGCCACCAGTGCGAGGTAGTTTACTTATCCTCGCACCGACCCCCCCCCCCCATAAAGCTGCGACCAAAACACATCTCCAGAGCTTCCTGCCAATCATTTAGTAACAGGTCCTGACCGACCGGAGACAAGTGTACCCCATCAGTACGGTACAGCCCCGTACACTTCGGATCTGCCCGAGGGTGCTGGACCTGCCATCCACCAGCCTGCTGCAACCAGCGCCCAATCAGTCGGTTGACTTTCACTAGTCCACGCGACCATCGTCACTGGAACAGGCAGGCCGGCCGCGGGATAATGTCCGACCAGATGATTGCCACACCTGGCCACTCCTCCTGCAGCGCCCGAAGGTCCCGCTGCACCGCCCGAATGAGCTGTCTGCACGTCCAGTTGGATAGATCATTCCCACCAAGATGTATCAACACTCCCACTGGTTGTTGCCGCTGCTCTGCATGCTCTCGAACACAAGGAAGGAGCTGCCACCAGAGCATGCCGCGTTCACCCATCCACTTCAACCGAACATTGCAGGACACCAGGCCCAGGTGCAGACCTAGCGGGCGTATCAAGGCTCTGCGCTCCGCCCAGTACACAAACGAATGTCCAAGAATCCACCACACTCCTGCTGGGCTCGTATATTCGCTCCGTGGATGCAAACCCTGAAACAGGAAACACATCATTAACACCCCCCCCCCCCACCCAGCACCAGCAGACGCCTCACAATTGGTCCAGGCGAACATAACCTTCATAAGCCCCAGATCGCCACCTCCCGATCCGTTGAATCACTTCCCCCCCCCCCAGCCCAGCTGCATCTTGTGATAAGGAAGCTTATCATAGCTCAGGAAGGAGCTATAGAAAAGGTGAAGTGACTCTGAACAAGCAACCTGTCAGTTCTGGTAAAAATAAGAAAACAGAATTTTCCCATAAAAGACTACCAGTCCCAGAATGCACCAGGTTTCCAACAGCCATTAGAGGAGCTGAAGTGGAGAAACGTGTGTTCAATCAGGAGGGCTATGAGGTAATCCCTAAGCACTCATCTCAAAGGGCAGGGCTGATTCAGCACAGCTGCGCTGTGTTAGGGAGGAGCACTCATCTAGGCAGAATAAGAGTAGAGTTTATTCTACAGATGACCATCTTCATGATCACCTTGGATATCCAGAGAATTATCCTCAGTTTCATCTGAAGGATCATCAGAAGCAGAAGCCAAACCGGACGGACAGAGAGGGAAAGAGACCCTTTGGAAGAAGGAAGAGAAAAGCCTTTGAGAGGTCTAGAAGAGTCCAAAGCAGTACGTATACTGGGAGGTATTCCAAGGGCCAGCATACACCATTGGACTGGGGAAAGCCAGAGGAATGGTGCTGCAGAGCTAGGAATCACCAGAGGCTACCTGTGAGGGAGACGGCTGCACGTGGAAGGGACCCTAAGACCCGTGCCAGAAGGTATGTGAAGAGAGATCCAGTGTCCAGGGATCTGGATTGGAAGGCTGGACATAAGAACTGGACTACATACTGGCCAGGCTATATAGAGAGGAACTCTAGCAGCAATGGAAGCTCAGGTATGAACACTGATCTATGCCCTAGCTATAACCTTGAAAGACAGCAGGGAAACAAGTATTCTCCTGAAAATGCTCCATTGAGAGATTCATCTGTGCCAATCCATGATATTGAACCCATGCTTGTTGAACAAGGGGGAATAATAGCAGATGAGGATCCTGTTTATATGGACTGCTCTCTATCTAAACTCCGTTGGTAACTTTCTGTTATAAAGTACAGCAACCATCACAAAGAAATACAAATTTGTTCTTTAATCTACTCAGAAAAGCTCCTGAAGCAGGATTTGACCCACACAGTGGAAGGCAAGCCAGCTAAGGGGTTTCAGCTGGTGACTGCTAGCAATTAAGCCTCACCTAATTGCTTGTGAGCTAGGAGAGAATCACTTCTGAATCTGTGTGGGAAGTAATCAGAAGTTAATCTGAAAAGAACAGTTTGTTTCTTGCTTTGTAGCTTTTCATTTGTTGTTTTCCTGATTTTGACTTTGTTTTTCCAAGTTAACACTGAAAGCAAGTTACCTAATTTATGTGCTACCAAGCATATCTGTGTTGGGAGAAATAACCCCATAAATAAATATCTTATTGGCTTTACCCAAGAGCACAACTAAATTATTGTCAGCAGCTGTGTCTGGTGTGAATGAACTACATTGCCCACAATACCTTGCAAATCATATAGATATATGCACTTGACAAGACTGTGAAGATTCTCACCCAGGCAGCTGTCTGACAAGCTGCACTTGTCGCTGCCCCTATCCGGAAGGAATGAGATGCATACCGCCGCTCATCTAAGCCCAACCGCCGCAAGGCTAGGCACAAAACCGCCGTGAATTGAAACTGCGTAACCGCGATCCCATCCGAGTGGCAGAAAAAATAGCCTGCCCTATCCGTCCACCGACGAACATAGGACACCAAATTCTGTACCGGACAGGAGCCCCACCCCGGAATTTCGTTCAGCAGCACCCATCGGCCAAGACCTTGCTGGTCCGTCTTCAAGCGCGCCACATAAATCTGCACTAGGGTCTCCTTCAGGTCCACATGTTGAACATGCAAACCACCCCAAACCCCCCGCCTGCATGACCATGGGACCAACTCACTGACCCGAAACGCCCCGAAAAAAGCCGTAACAAACAATGCACGAAAGAGCACCGTCTCGTAAGCAGATGCCGCCACCTCCGGCAATACGCCCCATATGCGCAGCAGCAACTCATGTGAAACGGGGCGGTGCCAATCTCGCACCAGCGGCTGTTCCTTTGCCCACCCGGCCAGGAGCCGCTTTACCACATACGATGCGCTGGGACTGCCCCAGCCCACCACCCTGCTGAAAAAGGAGAAACCTGCCAGCACTGCACGCACCGACGACCGGGACCAACCGCATCCCTTTGCCCACACTATAAACAAACCCACCAACCTGTCCTCCACTCTACCACCTCTCCAGCCGCTCCCCCATAAAAACTCCCGCACTCTCGCATAACCCCGCCTATACGCCACCTACGTACCTGGAGCCAAGGAGGACCGCAACAAATCCATCATTCTGGCATCCCAGTCCTCCAACGGTGCTCCGGCACCACCGCCGCTGTCTCCTCCGCACATGGGGCCAAAGCCAGGAACTGCGCCCACTAAAAATGGGACAAAGCATCAGCAATAGCATTCTGTGAACCTGGCACATGACGTGCTCGAGCCGTGACATTGAGATGAAGACATGCTAGCACAAACACCCGCATCAACGCCGAAACTCGCGGACACTTGGGCGAATGTCTGTTAATAACTTGCACTACCGCAGCGTTGTCGCACCAGAATACAACCCTCTTGTCCTGCAACCTTTCCAGCCACACCCAAAATGCAACCACTATCGGGAACAATTCCAGGAACGTCACATTACGCGTCAACCCACTCGCAGTCCAAGATGCCGGCCAAGGCGCCGCACACCACGAACCTTGTCAATACAACCCCATACCCGAACTGCCCGCCGCATCAGAGAACAACTGCAAGTCAAGGTTGGACAGTTCCGACGATTGCAACACAGAGCAGCCATTAAACTCTGCCAGGAAAGCATCCCAGACACGCAGGTCGGCCCGCATCCCAGACGTCACCCGGATGTGATGATGCCCACATCGCACCCCTGCCATAGCCAGGGACAGCTGATGCGCAAACGGCCTCCCCATCACAATGATTCGACAAGCAAAATTCAAGTGACCGACCAACACCTGCAGTTCCTTCAATGTCACCTTCGAGGCGGAGCCCACCGCCGCCACCAATAGGCGCAGACGCTCAACTTTATCCAAAGGTAAATGGACCACTAACTCCCCAGCATCTATCTCGATCCCCAAAAAGGAAAGACACGTCACTGGTCCGAGCGTCTTCCCTCTGCCAACGGGATACCGAATTCAGCAGCCATCTCATGGAACAACCCCAGCAAGGACTCACACACCGCGGTCTGCGCTGGACCCACAAACAAAAAATCGTTCAGGTAATGCACAATAGATTGGCGCCCAGACCGCTTCACCAAAACCCAGTGTAAGAACGAGCTAAAGGCCTCGAAGTAAGCACAAGATATCGCGCAACCCATCGGCAAACACTTGTCATAATAGTACTGAGCGTCAAACCGAAATCCCAGCAATGGAAAGGCAGACGGGTGAACCGGTAACAGCCTAAATGCCGATTCGATGTCCACCTTTTCCAGCAAAGCCCCTTTTCCGCACTGGCGCACCAGCTCCAAAGCCTCATCGAAGGACGCATAGCGCACCGAGCAGAACTCACACGGGATATGGTCATTCACCGAGACCCCCGGGGGGCAGGAAATATTGTATATCAACCGATAACGCCCTTGCTCCTTCTTCGGGATAACCACAAGCGGTGAAATAATAAACGGCAAAAAGGGTGGATGGTCGAATGGTCCAGCTACTCTGCCCAGCGCACATTCAGCCGCAATTTTTTCACGGGTTACCTCCGCTAACAAACGCACCGATCTAGCATTGCTGGCCGCCACCTCAAACACCTCCCCATGACATGGGATACGAAATCCCTCTGAAAAACCCGCCCACAACATTGTCCCCGCCTTGCCGTGCCTACTCTAAGCATAAAGTTCTAACCACGGCTGTAACGCCTGAATTTTGATGGGGGTAGGCACCAACCCCCCGCTCCCTTCTTCACTTACCCCCAACCGGGCACACCTTTCTGGCTACACTTCGCGGCCGTGTGACCTGCACCGCAGAGCAAGCAGGCATGCCGAAACTTGCAGTCAGGGAAGCTTTATTGAAGTGCCAGCAAAGGTCCCCGCCCGGTCCACCTTTAGGCGGTTCTGGCACTGGGCCTGCCGCCCGAAAGGACCGAAAACTCGCCGCCGAAGGATTGCCTCCTGCCCTGCCCTGACCCACACCACCCCCCGCACCTCCTTTTTTGGCTGACATTTGCGTCAGCCAAAGGTTAATATCCTTCATCCCCCAAGACAGCTGCCGATTCTCCTCCATCATATCACGAAACTCTTCATCATAATTGAGCCAGGCCCAACCCTCATGTGCCTGGGATGCCGCCAAGATGGCATCCGCATAAGCCAACAGCTCACCATAACGACTCGGGTCCGCATGCCCACACTCCCCCCCCCCCCACCAAATGCAAAAAGGCCCGGGTCCAATTTAAGGTATTACGGGAAACCTTCCGCACCCTCCCCACCTTCTCATCCTCCTTACGTTTCTTCCTACTCTCCCCTGAGCGCTTCCTCCCCTCTAGGAGCCGGAAGATATCAATATAGCGCCGTTTCATGATCCGCCGCCTCAACTTGTGTGGAACACTCTCCCACAACTCCGCACAACGCACCACCGATGACCCCGCCCCGTCACCTACCTTCTCGCCCACCGCGGAGGCATTAGAGGAACTATCTGAGGACGAAGATGATGACGATGACGATGCGCTACGCCTACGACGACGCCTGTGCTTCCTCTTTGAACCTCCCTTCCCTGCTGGCAACCTTTCAACACCTCCGCAAACCGAATTCCCGAGAGACTCACCTGCTGTGACTCGCTTGGCCGACTCAGGCACCACCAAGGTCGGACCGGTCTGATCCACTCTCTGCGCCATCGCCGTCTGACTGCCCCTACGCCACCTGCCACAGCCACACCACTCGCTGGAACCTGCAGAGGGAGAGAAGCACCCACATCCGGAGGAAGAGAAGCACCAACAACCGGAGTAGCCATCCCGTACTGCCCCACCCCCCCAACCTGTTCCCCCCCTTGAAGCCACGCTGAAGTACCTAAACCCCCCGCCGCCCAACTGGCCGCCCCCCAAGGAGGCTGTCCCCGCCACTCTGAAAGCCAGCCCCCACCCAGTCCCCCCCCCAGCCACACCCCCATGGACCCATGCTCATGGGCTGTCTAGACAAAGGGGGCCAGCCCAACCACCCCTCCCCCCGCACACCCGGCCTCCCCCGCCCTACCGGAAATGACGTGTAAGCACCCACACCAACCGGACTGCAGGGGACCCCTGAAGGGCTGAAGCCCGTGTCCTGTGCCCACCCCAACCCCCCCGTCCCTCTGCTCCCCGCTGTCCCCCACCTGCCCCAGAGCAACTCCCCGATCTGACATGCCCCCTTCCCCCACCTCCCCCAAAACTGAACCTTGCACCCCTATCCCGAGTCCCACATTCTCGGCAGGCGCACCCCCGGCCAACCCCAACCCCAAACCCAACACCCTCCCTTTCAGTGCAGGCAAACACCCCCTACTCCCCCTCCCCCTCCCTCTTTTCCTGGCCACTCCACCTGCACCCCGCATGCTCCGACCTCCAGCCCTGGCCCCCATGGCTGAACCAGCTCCTTGTGACCCTCTACCGCTCCCCCAGACCTAGCAACCAAGTCACCACCCCTCTGCCGCCCCCTAGCCCCCTTATCCAAGTGTGCCATGCTCCCTCAGCCCCAGGAACCAAGTAAGCGTGCCTTAAAGATTCCCCAAGATGCCTGTAGCCCTTTCTTTTCCTTTTGACGTTTTTATTTATTGTATTATTTGAAGTATGGCCCACTTTAAAAGCAGGCTCAATTACCAACACCCAGCAGCCCAATTACAGCAGCAGTGCTAACCTATCGCCTATCACACCGCCGGCAACCCCCCTCCCTTGAAAACAAATACTCCCCCCCCCCCTTTGCGCCAAAACATTCACCCGGTGTCCCAAAACCGCCACCGATGCCCGGCAGCAAACTCCGTCCCCGCTGAGCAGCACACCGCCGAAGACGCCAAGCCAACACGCCTTGCCAACACGCCTTGCCCACCGAGGAGCCGCTGCGAAAAGGACAGTCACGCGGCTCCTCGCCGACACCTGCTCCGCCCCCCAATGAGCACAGGGCCAATGAAATTGCCCCCTCTTGTCCAAAGGAGCGATTTCAAATGCCGCGCTCCTCCAAACCTCCTCCCCCCCCATAGACCCCTGTCACATGCAGGAGGCCGGGCCCGGGCCCAGGCCCAGGTTACTGACGGCCGTGGGACCCGGCCCGCGGCCTCGTGCATGATTATCAACTTAACATGAACAGTGCATTAACTTGTAAGCATAGGGAGGGAGAAGGGACAAGAGGAAATTGCTTTAGGTTGTAGGTGGTGGTGGCGGTGGCGGGGAAGGAAGGATGTTTTGGTATGTCCATTGGGGAAGGTGGTCACATATCATCAGGAAAGCATTCCAAGAATAAATGAGTTTCTAAGTTTCTGCGAATGTCATTAAGTCATCTGTGGCACGTAAGTTGTGTGGGATGGCATTCCAGAGTGTGGGGGCATATAGGGAGAAGGCTGTTCTCAATGTGGAGTGGATGGTTCTTGTATTGTTTGCTGGTGTGGATAGTGTATTCTGAGAGTTTATTCTTCTTGATTTGTTGTTGGGTAATTTCTGTAGAAACACAAATGTAGGTAGGTGGAGGAGAGGTCATGATTGATTTTAAAGATGGTAAGGATGACTTTGTATTTAATTTGCTCTATAATGGGTAACCAGTTCAGTCGTTTGTAGAGTGGGGATATGCAGTCGGATTTAGAGGCATTGCAGAGGATGCGTGCGGCAGTGTTCTGAGCCACTTGAATAGGGTGAAGAGAGTTTTTGGGAAGGCCTTGAAGGAGGAGATTGCAGTAGTTAATGTGAGGAAAGATGAGAGAATGGTATATGGTGTGAAAGTCTTGAGGATTCAGTAGTGTTTTTAGGTGTTGTACTATTTTGATTTTGCTGTAAATGACTCTCATGGTATTGCGGATGTGGGCTATTAGTGTTAGGCGCTGGTCAAGTGTGACGCCTAGGTACCAAACTTTGAGTTTTACGAGTAGATTTGCTCCGTTAATGGTGATGATAGGTGGTGGTGTGAAGATGGAGTCTCTAGTTATGTATAAGACTTCAGTTTTCTTGTATTTGATAGTCATATTGTGTTTGGTGAGTCATTTTTTCATAGATGTGAAGCATGTTTCTATGGGTGCAGTTGTGGGGTCAGTGGTGTTGAATGGAGCATATGTCATCACATCATCTGCGTATATGTGGTAATGGATATTGCGTTCTTGAATTAATGTGCATAGTTAGTCAGACCTTTTGATGTTTTAGAGTGCCTCAATTTTTGCTTGAGTATCCTGAGGTTATGTGTTAGATCTCTCAGTTGAGGGGTATACCATGCGCAGTGTTGTGTCTCCTGTAGGGAGTAAAGGTGTGAGATTTAGTGGCTATCTTACTTACAGTTTGATTCCAGTGATATATTTGTGTATCTAAGTCATTTGGAGCTTGTTTTAATTTGGGCAGAAAGTCTAGGAAGTCTTTTGTTTCTAGGTGATGAAATCTATGGGTTAAGGAGGGGACTGTGTGTATGTAGTGTTGGGCTGGTCTTGTGGAATGTAGAAGGAGATTGTTTTGTGATCTGACCATGGTACAGAGATTAGAGTAGGCTTGGGTAGGTCATAGTCTTTGAGCATATGCTGTGGAGTAAATATTATGTCCAAGGAGTTGCCTTTCTTGTGAGTTGGTACTTTGACAATTTGGGTGTAGTCATGGAACTGTCTACAGGGTGATGTCAGGCGATGTCAAATGAGTATGATAAAGTGGAGGCTGAGAACCGGAAAAGACAGATGACTATGGGTTTACACCGACAGTGCAGCATTTTTAAAATTGCCCACTGCTGCTGGCCCCATGCATAGCCGTTGATTGCACAGAGATACAGTAACATCATTTGATGTTCAGGACTTCAGGACAGTAATGCAAGCTCTGACACTCCCTCATCTAGACTACTGCAATGTAATCTACCATGGCCTACCTGCCACACAAACCAATCCTCTCCGAATTGCCCTAAACACCACGGTGAGAATAATTCACAATGCAAAGAAAAGGGACCACATCACCCCAATTCTGAGGGACCTCCATATTCGCCCCATCGAAGCAAGAATCAAATACAAAGCTCTCCTACTCACCCACAAAACCATCCACCAAACACAAGGCACCCCACTCTGCTCCCTACTACCTCGACCAACCCACAGCAGAACAACCAGACAATCCTCCAACAGCTCCATTGCAGTCCCCCACAAAAGGACCAAGGCAACACAACGGACCTGCAACAGAGCCTTTGAACTCTATGCCCCATCCCTCTGGAACTCTCTACCAAACCACATCAGGAACAATGGTGATCTCCCATCATTCAAAAAGCAGCTAAAAACCGTCCTATTCCAAGAACATCTCTGAATAGGAACCCCCTATTTTTCTCAAAAGCTCCAGACCAGTAACTATGCTACCCTGTCAGTCTCTATGTCCATCCCAAAATCATCATTGTTGAACCCCCAGTGATGGGCCCCCCCCACCATTGATTCCCCCCCCCCCCTTTTTTGTTAAATGTCCCACCGCTTTGACCCGGTGAAAAGCAGGATATAAATACAGTTAAATAAATAAATAAATTTGACATCGACACGATAAGAAGAACATTATATTAACATTTTGTCTCTTTTTCTAACTCAAAGTAAATCAAAAGAGGTAGTAGTGGACAATATTTGTTCAATTGCAAATAGATTAGAAAGGAGAACTGAGTTTGTAAATATGGACCCGTGGAAGTTCAGATTAGAGTGACAGAAAAACATTGGTAACTCGGAATAAATATTTATTGGAAGATTTATTTATGACTGTAAGGTTCAAACACTACTGCTTAAAAACTACATCAATTAAAAATAACATAAACCTCAACATAAAAATGAAGAATGATAATTTGATCTCTCAATTTCTTTAAAACTTTGCATACAACTGTTAACCTCTGAAATGAAGGAGCGAGCCCTTTCAAAGTTTAATAAACTTTCTTCTTATCTTTTAAAATGACCCTTATAGGTTCTGTATTTAATTGTTAAGCAGCAAAAAATTTCAGAACCTTAGTCTGGGAGAATAAAACAATGATTTCTTAAGGGACCTAATTAGTCAGATTTGATTTTGATTCAAAATGAGATTCAGAAATATGGTTGGCATTCTTGAGTCCAAGATATATTGTGCAAAGGAGAAAATTCTAACCTCCTCACATGTGCCCAGAGCTGCTTGGGCCCAATATAGAAGTCTGACAATGAAGCATGAAGCTTTAAATTAGAAATGGGATTTTTCTCTCTCTCTCTCATGTAAATGTCAGATCTTGAAATCTGGGTAACAGGGCAATCATTTGCCTGCTATCTGACCATCCATTTTCTGATTAGACTAAGTAACTCTTTTTTAAAAGGATGACCAAAAGTGGATATGATTTTTAAAGTTCCAGGTATGACCTTTTGCTCTGATGCAACGCAAGTGAACTTGGGTATAGTATATTTATTACAGAACTTTGGAGTTAGGAAGATCAAGTATCTAACCTAACAGGTTCCAAATCGGCTAATGGCTTCAAATTTCTTTTATGCCTGATCAAATCATAGACTATTTGCAAAGTAAATTTTCTCTTCTGATGCCCAAGATAATTGCATCATTTTCTGAATCTGACATCTAAACAGCTTGATATGATTAAAGGATCATATGGTAATGGTTGTTTATTTTCAGAGTAATTCTGACGTGGTATTTGCTAAAAGGTATTAACATTGATGGTTCAATTTCATATACAGTACTATTTGTTATTGTTTTTGCTTTTTTATCAGATATGAATGTGATTTCATTTGGTTTGATATCTCCTATTTTTTGGAATTGAAAGCAAGCAAATATTTTTGTACTATATCTTGGGCTTTATTTTTAAAGCATTTCAACCTGTAAATAATGGTGTTTACACATATAAATCACATACACGTGTAGTGGAGATATCAGAAAGGTGCTATTTGTATGTGGAGATCTGTATAATGCAGATATTTCAAGGGCGTATGGCTCAGATGGGCCCAGAGTTGACACGTGTTCCTATCTTACTTAGGGAATGCACGTCTATATAAAAAAATTTTCCCATTGGGCTTTTGCCCCAAATGAGAGGCATGGGCAGAATTTTTAGAAAGTGCTGGTTTCGGCTAGGACCTGACACATGATTTTAAGGGAGTAATTCTCCTCAATCCCTCATTGTTTATCTCTGCCTTTAAAACAAATTGCGGCCTTAATATTTTATTGGAAGCACTTATAGGTTTGTGAAATGGGCATCAGGTCACACATGTAATTGCTGCCAGTTACACATGGAAGTTGCAGAGATGTTGCCTTGACAGCTCTCTTTTTGTGCACAGATACATTTATAAAATGGCTATTCTTACACTCTTGCACATCCTTAGGCATATTTTACAAAAAGCTCCACATTCAGACGAGTATTTTGTAATATACAAGAGGAATTGAGCGCATCCCAACCTGGCCATCTCAATTTAGAACTCTGTGGCCTTCATTGACTCTGCTTTCCGTTCTAGTTATTGTCCCATCTCCCTCCTTTTCCATCCAGGCTACTTGAATGTGCTGTTCACTACCACTGTCTTCTTTCTTTCACCTCAAGCCATTTTGATCTACTCCAAGTGGCTTTCTTCTTCCACGTTCTACAGAAACAACCCTTGCCAAAGTTTTCGGTGTCCTCTTTCTGACCAAATCCAAGGACCTTTACTTGATCCTTATCCTTCTTGACCTAACCGCTGCTTTTGACACTGTTGATCAACACCTGCTCCTTGATATGCTGTTTTCACTTGGCTTTCGGGGCTCCGTTCTATCTTGGTTTTCTTATTTTGTCTCCCATTGCACTTTTAATGTAAGCTCTGGTAGATCTTTCTCCACTGCTATCCCACTATAAGGGCTCTGTCATAGGACCTCTTCCCTTTGTCTGTATCTATTCCCTTGATGCTCTGATTTTCCCCCATGGTTTTCTGAACCATCTCTACCCTGGTGACTCCCAGATATACCTCTCTGCACCAAACTTTTCAGCAGGAATGCAGGCCCAAATATTGGCCTGCTTGCTTGTCATTGCTGCCTACATGTCAAACCTCCCTCTGAAACTGAATATGGCCAAGACAAAACTTTTTATCTTCCCTATGGCTGTGGCTAGTGAAGCTGGTATGTTTAGAGTTTTTGCTTTGCAATCCTACACCTGACACAGTCAAACTTCTATGTCCCCCTTAGAATCCTAAAAACCACACCAACACTTCTGAAAGGTTTGGACAAGTTCCTGGAGGAAAGGTCCATAAACCATTATTAAGAAGGGACCCAGGATATCAATGCTTGAACCAATACAAGCATTGTGGAACCTGTGTCCCTTGGGGAAACTGCTAGGTACGTATGACCTAGATTGGCCACTGTTGGAAACAGAATACTGGGCTTGATGGACCTTGGTCTGACCCAGTATGGCATATCTTATGTTCTTATGTTCTTAGAACCAAAATGCTTGTTGGCCCCTTGTGCTCATTGTGTGTTGCAGCCCTGCTGTGATGTTATCAGCTATAGGATTTAGTGGAAGTCAGACAGGGATAGGTTTCTCTGGCTTCCTGTCAAGCATTTGAAGCAGGATTAGCTCAAGTGCCTTGTGCTGGCTGTTGGTGACTGCTCTTGACCTCCCTCTGCTCCCAGATTGGCTCTTGTGATTCTAAGCATGTGTGCATGCATGACAAAATCGTACTTTGCGAATGGGGATTCTTATAAATTTTCCAAGATACGTGCTCATTTAGTTGGGACTAGAACAATCCAAAAATCGCGATTTTCACTGATTTCACTATTCATATGAAAACTAAGGTGTAGTCCTAGCATAAACTACCCATTCCTCAATCCTTCCAAGTCACACACAAAATGTTTCTCTCAGGCTTTGTGCTTGGCTGTGTTTTTCAGCCCTGCATTGACATCATGACCCATGGGTTTGGATAGTTCAGGAAGGGATAGATTTCTTTACCAGCTTGTCAGTGATTTTCAACATGACTCATGCTTCTTGCTTATCCCCCTTCTATTCCCTTCTCTAGCATATCAGCTTCTCTAACAATGCCACTACTACTACTATTAATCTTTTATATAGTGCTACAAGGCATACGCAGCACTGTACATACACATATAAAAGACAGTTCATGCTCATCAGAGCTTACAATCTAATCAAGACAGGCAGTACAATAAATGAGAACAAGGGTACAGTAGGAAAGGTAATGAGACAGAAGGAGAACAAAGGATGAAGATCCAAAAGCGGCCTGAAAGAGGTGAGCCTTTAGCATGGATTTGAAAAGGGGGAGTGATGAAACCTGACATAAAGATACAGGTAGTTCCAGGTATAAGTAGCAGCAAGGTGAAAGGATTAAAGTCTGGAATTGGCTATTGAAGAGAAGGGTATAGAGAGAAGGAAGGCAGAGGAAGAGCGGAGTTCACGAGGAGGGGTGTAGGGAAAGAGAAGAGAGGAAAGGTAGTGAGGAGCAACAGAATGAATGCACTTATAGATTAGAAGGAGAAGTTTGTATTGGATACGGAAATGGAAGGGAAGCCAATGAATTGATTTGAGAAGAGGGATTATATGAGCAGAATTTTGAACAGATTGAAGGGGAGAAAGATGACTCAGAGGAAGACCAGCAAGGAGGAGGTTGCAATAATAAAGGCAAAAAGTGACTAAAGAGTGGATAAGTGTTTTAGTAGTGTGTTCAGAAAGGAAGGGGCAAATTTTGTTAATGTTGTAAAGAAAGAAACAGCAGGTTTTTGCTATCTATTGGATATGTATGGAGAAGGAGAGGGGGGAGTCAAAGATGACTCCAAGGTTGCAGGCTGATGAAACAGGAAGCAGAAGAGTGTGATCAACAGAGATACAGAAGGGAGGCAGGGAGGTAGAGGATTTAGCAGGAAAAAGAAGTTTAGTTTTGGCCATGTTCAATTTCAAATGGCGGTGAGACCTCCAGACAGTGATGTCAGATAGGCAGACAGATATAAGGGCCTGGAGTATAAGAGAAATATCAGGTGTAGATAGATAGATCTGAGAATCATCAGCATAAAAATGATATTGAAAGCCACGGGAGGAGATGAGAGCACCAAGGGACTGGGAATAGAGAAAGAGAAAAGGAGAGGGCCTATAACAGACCAATTAAGAGAGGGATATCAGTAGAGGAGGAACCACCAGAACAGACTGAAGGAGTGATGGGAGAGATAAAAAGAGAACCAGGACAGTACAGCGCCCCTAAAGCCAAATGAGGACAATGTATCAAGGAGAAGGTATTGTCAACAGTGTCAAAAGCAGCAGAAAGGTAAAGAAGAATGAGGACTGAGTAAAGACCTTTGGATTTAGACAGGAACAAGTCACTGGAGACTTTAGCAAGGGCCATTTCAGTAGAGTTTAAGGGACAAAAGCCAGATTGAAATGGATCTAAGAGGGCTTGAGAATAGAGAAAATCAGGGCAATGAGGGAGAACTACACATTCAAAAATTGTGGAAATGAAGGGAAGAAGGGAGATGGGTCGATTAATAGAAGGGCAAGTAGGATCAAGTGAAGGTTTCTCGAGGAGAGGTGTGTCCAGAGCATGCTTGAAGGCTGCAGGGAAAGTTATAGTAGAGAATGATAGGTTGAGAATGTGTGTGATGGAAGGGATGAAAGAGGAGGAGATGGAGTTAAGGAGATGGGTGGAGATAGGATCAGAAGAACAGGTAGTAAGTTTAGAGGAGGAAAGAAGATGAGAAGTTTCCACTTTGAAGATCTTAGAAAGGAAAAAAGGGTAACAGAGATTGAGTGGAAAAGTTGGTATTGAAGAGGGAATGAAGCTTATCTTGAGGGGAATCGGAGTATAATCTTGTGGACTTTGTCATGGAAATTGCAAGGGTTTGGGCAGAAAGAGAAGGGGGGTCAGAGGAGGAGGTGCCTTGAGGAGAGATTTGAGAGTAGAGAAGAGACGTTGAGGGTCAGAGGCAAGAGAGTTAGATGGACATAGTAGTTTTGCTTGGCAAGTGCTTTGGTAGCTTGGAAGGAAGTAAGCAAGCCTTTATCCTTGACTGGGAGTAGAGAACACCACGTTCACACCTGTCTGCTTCACACTCTGTCCCAGAGCCATGAAGTCACCTGATATGTTTGGAGGGATATCGAGCAGTATTCATGCCAATATGGATAAGCAGCATCAGATAATAATCAGAAGGCTTGATGGATCTCATCAGTCTCTCTATAATGGGCCTGATTCATAGTTATGGATTGCAGAGCTGCACATCTCAGTGGGGAAGCTTGCGGGGAAGACGTCACTGCAGACAGCATGCCTCCAGGGACATTGAGGCCGATTCTGTAATGGCCGTCCAGCCCCTGAATGGCCGATCGAAATTGGGGCATACAGAGGTAGACCTGATTCTGATCCTGCGGACACGTCTAGCCCCCATGGGATCAGAATCATGTCTACCAGCCTGGACGTGCAGGCGGGGCCCCAATTCTGATTGGTTGCACGTCCTGCCGATTGCAGTCTAACACAGGCAGGCTCCTGAATGGAACCACAGTGCCTTGGCATCCCATCGCCATGGCACCATGGCTCTATTCAGGAGCCATGATCCCCAGCTGCCAGAGACAACATCCTTTCTCCACAGCCCGACCACTGATGTGGCCTCCCATGGCCAGGGTCAGGCTGCGGGGATCCCTCTACACCCCCTCACCTCTTATCTCTGTGCTGCGGTCCACTGACGTCCAAGGGGACTTATTCCCCATCTCCATGACTGACCTCTAACGTACAGGGCCGACCTCAGAATTGGCCCTGTATGTCCAGGGTCACTCTCTGCTCACCATCCGCCCTCACTCCGCCTCTGTTCTGCCCCCTCCTTCCCACGAACAGAGCTCCCCTTACAAATCAGCTGTTCGTGTGTGGAACTCTGTCCCCAGTAGGCTACCCAACTGTTTAGCGGGTCTGGACATTCGGACCCGCTAAATGGAGTTCAGAATGACCCCCTTTGCATCTTGTCATCAGATGAATGCCTCCATGTCCCTCAGAAGGGAGTCACCTACCTCACTACTTTAACTTTCTAAGCCTACTGATTGCATATCTGTGAGTTTTCAGATTTATGAGTTCCCGTTTGTGCTTATCCTGGAATGGATTCTCTTCTTCTACTTCTAGGGATGGATACTGATTCTTCTGCTTGAGTGAAGTGAAATCAGTGGATAGACTCAATTGTCTTTCTTAATCTTTCCAGCTATTATCTTTCAGTCCAGTTTCATCCTTCCCTCTGCTAGAGTATTCCATCTTAGATACCTCAAGAAGCATTTATCGATCTAGTTCTCGTTGTGGATATATCGCAGCCTCACTAGCTTCGCTCTCATTTCTGCCACCTTTTTCCTAGGGAAGGTGACTACCAGGCATCTTTCATATGGAACTGCTTCCTCGCTGTGCATCAGGATTTCTGACAGAGGCAGAATTAGAAACAGTGACAACAGCTTTCATGGCACAACATTTACCAACCTCCTTTCTGTTTTAGCAGCTTTGGTGCATCTTGAAAGAAATGAGAAAGACCTGCCCTTTTCTTGGCTGTTATGTACACAAAGGTAGCTAGCTTTTCTGTGAAATCTAAGTTGTTATTGCTTGTTCACAGATTATTACAAGATATAGAGTGATTTATTTTATCCTTTCAGACTAGAAAATATGTTGATATATCTAAGAGGTTTGTAGTCTAGAATGGTTTCTTTGTTGAATCATTTTGGTAAGGGTACAGCAAAGGCTTGACCAATTAAAAATAATTATCTCAAAGATCTAATAAGATATTGCTAATGAAGTGCCCCCTGAAATTTACTTCTGTTTTTGCAGGTTAACCAACACATGATCCTAATCACTTTCTTATTCTTACCTATTAACCACTGAAAAGTAATTCTGTCTAATCCAGCCACTAAATTGGTGAAGCAAACTGTGTAGTTGTAAGTGGATTGGTCGAAGGGAGGCTATAACACCTCAGAATGACTAGTACTTCAAGATACCAGTATTACCATCAGGCCCCCCTTTGAACTTCTACTGTTTAAAGATAGGGAAAACCCCAGCATCTAAAAAAGGTTTCTTACTACTTACAATTTCCTTCTATAAAGCAAGTAACAAAAATAACCCGGCATGTTGTCATGTAATATAAACATATATGCCTTTTCAAAAAAATATTATCTGAAGAATTTGACAGTACATTGAAATCCTGAAGCAGTCGAAAAAGCAAATAAAATTATTCATAAAGGAATAGAGAATAAAACTGAAAATAGCATAATGCCTGTGTTTTGATTCCTGATATAACTGCACGGTGAAAACTATATGCAGCTCTGGTTACTCTATCTCAAAAAAGATGTATTACATAAAATAATAAAAAGGATGTAATGACTCCCTTATCTAGATAGGCTTAACAGGTTAGGGCTTTTCAGCTTGGTGAAGGGACAACTGAAAGGGGATATAATTAGAGGTTTATACAAGGATGACCCTAGAACTAGGTAGAACCCAAATTTAGAGTGGTATAGTGCCAGCTTGGAAGCAGTAGGAGAGGTGGGTGGGACATCTTGATTACACTATTGTACCAGCACTTTAAACAGTGAGTCTGCATTGGAAGGGGCACATGTGATCACAGGCCTCTTGCTGAGTGTCTTTCAGTATAGCATGCCAGAGGTAGTAACAGTGGGAGGAGAAAGAGAAGGGGAAATGCTAGACAAGGGGTGGGAAGGGAAAAGGAGAGGCTGAGAATGGAGAGATAGGGAAGGGAAGGGGAGATGGAAATGGAACAGAAGGGAGATGCTGGACATGGAGCAGTGGGAGAATAAGAGGAGATACTGAATACAGGAGGTGAGAAGAGAATGGGATATGCTAGATTATGGGGAGATGTAGGAAAGAAAAGAGAAAAGGGGTAGAAAGTGGAAAGAAAAGTGAAAGGGGTAGAAAGGGGAGATGTTGGACGTGTTCGGAAAGGGGAGAGAAGGGGAGATGCTATACATGTAGTATGGAAAGGGGAGTAAAAGAGAAATTTTGGACATGGGGCAGAGAAGATGGAGAAAGAGAGGAAATGCTGGATATGGGGCAGGGAAGATATAGAGATGAGGGCGCTAATGAGAGATTGGGTAATAGGCTGGGGAAAAGGAGAGTTAGATTGGATTGGAGTGAGAGAGATGGGAGCTCTAGGTAAATGCAGTAAAAAAAGAGGGAGATTGAGGACTCGGTGGTGAAAAGGAGGGTGACCTCAGAGTCGATAGAAAAGCAGAAAAATAATTTGAAGAAATCTGAAAGTGAAAAATCAGTGTCCGAGATGGATGTAAGGGAGGAAATGAAGAAAGGAGGAGAAAAAAGAAATGGCAAATGGATAGAGGACTATGGGAACAATTAAAAGAAGACAGGGAACAGAAACCAGAAACTGGAAACAAGGCGATTAGAAAAAATGACCGAGCATCGAAGGTAGAAAAAAAATTATTTTCAGTTTAGTGATTGAAATATGCCAGTTTTTAAATTTACATCTAATATCTTTTTATTTTGCAGAGTACAGAAGGAAATACATCAGTGTTTCTATTTTTCTGGTGTTGCCTAGCATGTGTGTTTTTTTTAGGGTTCAGTTTAATTTCTGTCTACAAATTTCTATTTCTATTTTGTGGTCATTTATTCTGTACTTGGTAAAGATCTGTCTTTTTCTGGATAAAATCCTTCTTATATGAGTTATGGTCCTGGGTGACTTTTATAGGGTTTTGTATTACTGTAAAAGATTTATGTTGCAAGTACGGAGATGAAACCAGAATTGGGTATTTGTTTTGTACAGTAAGTTCTATAGGGAAATGTCCTTGGTCTGCTCTACACCCATTGTGGGTAAGTGGGACTTCTGTAGGAACAGAATGTATGTTTATAATTAACACTATGAGGCTCCAATGTGCATGATCAGGGATAAGTATTTTTATATTAGAGTCCTAGGCTACATTATTTAACTGCTGCAATTTTTGATGAGTATAACCAGTAGTTGCCAAGTTTTCACTGTTTTTGTTATATAGCCTGGACATATATGTTGCATTGTTCTTTGTTGGGGCAATTGTCTGGCCAGTGTTCTGGGTGAGGGACTCTCCCTCCTTTCCAGCTCTCTAACCAGTGTTCTGAAGGGGTCCCTCCATTTTTGGTGCCTTGGAAGAGGGGGCTGCTTTCCCATCCCTCACCTCAGGCAGCAGATTGCCTTGAGCCATGCCTTGGGAAGGATGGTGGGGGCGGAGGCGGAGGCATGGTGCACATGCCTGAATGTTCCCCTGTAACTAAGCCAACTAAATAGATGTTCAGTGTCCTTTAAATTAATACCCAAAAATATTCAATGATGCCCCATAAAATGTTTATAATACAATATTGCATAATATTGAGGAAGGGCCTCAGTGTGGGGAAACCCTGCCCAAGGAGAAAAGGGCTTGGGTTAAAAATCTCTAACTTGAATCTTTCATCGGCCCACCATGAAGGCACTCAGTCAATTTAAATTTTTTAAATGCATATAAAAACTTTAAAAAGATACGTGAACTTAGCTCAATCATAGTCACTTGTTGAACCCCAGTAATCCTCAAAGAAGCTCCATTGTTAGATCACTGTTCTCGACTCGAGTTTCGCCGTTATAAGTCCAACGGTTGCTTCAGGAGAGTCATGGCAGTGAGATGAGGGATATCTGTCGAACAGGTTTGAAGTTTGACACAAACGGCTGATTTTAAAGACACCCGCGACAAGCAGACTCTGAGGACATAACCTTGACATCATCCCCTTCACAATGCAGTAAACCATTCAATATCTTCATTAAGGCCCCAATGGGTATAGACTGTTGAGCCTAAAAATCCAGCGCTGTTCTAGCCAAGTCAAAAGAAGATTCCTATTGCCTTGCAAACAATGGGATAAGGTATCAGTAGCAAACCATCGTAAATCATTCCATTCATGATTATATGTAAGGCCTGAGACACTATAGGCGCCGTAATGGTGTGTGTAGCTAATCCGGATCTGTGCTCCATCAATCAAATCTTCACCATAGGGCATATGCATCCCATATATATCTTGTCAGAAGGACACATAATAATATATATAGCCTGGGAAGATCTACAATTAGTGAAATGTCTAAGGTGAAACATTGAGATATTACTGGATTAGTCCAATTGGTAAGAGTATATGTTGTGTCACAGAGGGAACATAGCCCACGGGGGAATGACCCCCCTACTGAGTGGTATTAGAACAATAGCTATTCACATCTGAGTGTACCACGACGTCTTGGAAGTTCTGCCTTCAGGCATAAGCAATACACGGTCCCTCCTTGAATTCAGGATGTAGGGTCAGTATATGTAGTATTTGTAAATACTCTGTGTGAGTTGAGGAGCTCCTTCAGAACAGCATATAATACTCCATCGGAGTAAATGATTAATAGTAGTAGTAGTAGTACACAATTGTTGTGTCAACAGAAGGGATTATGACCATATAGTGTTCTGAGATAAGCTGCTTATTACTAATTACTCATAACAAATATCCTCCTCTTTCTGACAACCATTGGGACAAAATCTTAGCTTGTATTTAAAGTCCTCCAAACGTGAACAAATTCTGCGTAACTGCAGTAACTGTCCAATAGGCAATGCTTTCTTAAGCTTAATTGGATGATGACTAGAATATTGAAGCAAAGTATTTCGGTCAACAGACTTCTGAAATGCAGAGGTGGTTATATTGCCATGATGTTTTTCTACTAACACATCCACAAAACATATTACAATGCTTGAAAAGTCTATAGTGAATTGAAGGCTGGAATCTTGCAAATTAAGCCACTCTAGGAAACATTGTAATTGGTCTTCTGACCACACATGAAAAACATCAATAAACAGGAGCCAGAGAGTAATGTGTTGTACCCATATTGAATCATATAAATGCAGATCTTCAAACATTGCTATGTATAAATTAGTGATGCTGTGGGCCACTGTGGCCTCCACAACAACTCCTTGATTTTGAAGATAAAAACTTTGATCAAAACAAAAGTAATTTCTGGTAAGGATAGTACATAGAAGGGGCCATAAGAAAAGAAGTATGAATTCTTTGATGTTGAGACTAGCAATTTAAATAGGTCCAGGGGCGACCCAAGGGGGGTGCGGGGCCATGTGCGGAGACTCGGTGTGGGGCCTCATTTGTAAAAGGGCCTCATTTGCATAAATATTTGCATAATGTTACCATACACTAACTTTTAGTAAACATGCCTCTTAATGAGTGCATGGATAAAGAAATACTAAAAGATTTCTACATTACTATAATCCAGTGCCAACCACCAGGCACATTAGGAACTACTACAAACACTGCCCATTTAGAACCCATAGCAAACCCACTGTATTGTAACACAACTACCAGGACTAACAAAGCACCAGATCCTACCTATCAAAAGGCAACACTGCAAATATTAAACCAATACATTTCAGAGAATAACAATACATGACCTACTGGGGAAAGAGAACAAGTGGCAATGTCAAATAGGAATTACATAAACAGAATACCTCATCTCAGTTACACATGCAGAACATAGACCATCACCAAACAAGGAATCACAATTTAGAAAAAGGAAGACAATAATTAAACTGGGAACCCCAAAAGCCAAACTTGGAATGTACAACAACACTGTAGAAATAAAACTATAAATTAATTTCCTCTTGTACTAAACAAAGCGCAGACGTTAATGATGCACATTTCCCAGAGCTGACATATTCCAGTTAATAAATTCAAAATAAAGAAATATCTTCTACATTTTGTGCAATTTTTTTCATTTGCAATTGCTCCAGCTACTTTCTTCGTGTCTTCTGCTAACTCTCCATCGTCTGCTGTCCATTTGTCCTTTCTTCTCTCTTCTAGTTTTTTTTCCATTCTCTCTCTACATCTGCTTTAACATACTAATCTTTCTCCTTTTGCTCTTTCCTCATTCCTATTTCATCCACTCAAATTTTACCCCTCCATCCTCAATCCACACTTACTCTCCCAATACCCGGCCAATTGTAGATTTTTCTTCCCTCCCACAAAAATATTTTCCCCCTCTCCATTTCACTCTCCCAGCCCTATCCCATTCTAATCCTCCCCCAACGTCAGCTCCCTTCTAGTCTATTAGTCTATTCCAGCCCCACCTAGCATCTGCTCCAGTCCTAGCCCTCCATCAGCCCATTTCCAGTCCTAGCCCCCCATCAGCCCATTTCCAGTACTAGCTCCCCCCATTCATTTCCAGTCCTATCCAAGTCCCTCCATCAGCTCATTTCCAATACCAGCCCCCCATCAGCCCATTTCTAGTCCTTTCCTAGCCCCACCATCAACCCATGTCAAATCCTAGCTCCCCTCAACTCAGCCCATTTCCAATCCAATCCCCCCATGAGTCTACTTCCAGTTCTAGCCCCTCCATGAGTCCATTTCAATCCAAGCCCCCATCACAGCCCATTAACCAATCTTAGCTTCCCCCAACAGCCCATTTCCAGTCCTATCGTAGCCCCCCATCATCCCATTTCCTGTCCTAGCTCCCTCTCCTCACAGCCCATTTCCATTCCAAGCCCCCCTCCACATCATCTATTTTCAGTTCAAGTCCCCCCCTTCCATTCAGCCCATTTCCATGTCAAGCCCCCGTCCACATCAGCTATTTGCAGTTCAAGCTTCCCCTTCCATTCAGCCAATTTCCAGTCCTAGCAACCCCCCAACCCATTGCCAGTCCTAGCCCCCCCATAGCCCATTACCAGTCCTAACCCCCACATCAGCCCACTTCCAGTCCTAACCCCCCCATCACCACATTTTCAGTCCTAGCCCCCCCATAGCCCATTACCCGTCCTAACCCCCTCATCAGCCCACTTCCAGTTCTAACCCCCCCATCACCACATTTTCAGTCTTAGCCCCCCCATAGCCCATTACTAGTCCTAACCCCATCAGCCCATTTCCAGTCTTAGACCCCCCATAGCCCATTACCAGTCCTAACCGCATCAGCCCACCTCAAGTCCTAACCCCCCATCAGCCCATTTCCAGTCCTAGTCTCCTCCATAGCCCATTATCAGTCCTAACCCCCCCATCAGCCGACTTCCAGTCCTACACCCCCCATCAGCCGACTTCCAGTCCTAACCCCCCATCACCCCATTTTCAGTCTTAGCTCCCCCCCATTGCCCATTACCAGTCCTATCCCCACATCAGCCCACAGCTGATTACCAGTCCTAACCCCATCAGCCCACCTCAAGTCCTAACCCCTCCATCAGCCCATTTCGAGTCCTAGCCCCCCATAGCCCATTACCAGTCCTAACCCCCCATCAGCCCACTTCCAGTCCTAACCCCCCATGACCCAATTTTCAGTCTTAGCTCCCCCCATAGCCCATTACCAGTCCTAACTCCCCCCCCCCATCAGCCCACAGCACATTACCAGTCTTAACCCACCCCCCCCATCAGCCTAGGGAAAATTTAAAATTAAAAAAAAAAAACCTGGCTGGCTGCTGCCACAGCGGCAGAATCAAGTGTCCCGCGGCCCTCCCCCTCTGCCTGGCAGAGCCCTCCCTCCCTGCATCAGTCCCTTCGGCGTGGCTTTCAGAGCCACAAAGAGAGAGTTTCTCCCTCACGGCTTTGTTAAGCTCATCGGGGCTGATGGGAGTTTCAGAGTCAGCCTGGTGGGCTTAACAGTCGCGCCGAAGGGACTGATGCAGGGAGGGAGGGAGGGCTCTGCCGGGCAGGTGGGGGGGGGGGGCCGCAGGACACTCGATTCTGCCGCTGCCACGGCGGCAGTGGCTCAGCCAGCCTGCTTTTTTATTTATTTTTTAAATTTTACTTTTAAAGCAGAATGTTGTTTGCGCAGGGCCCCCTGAAACGCGGGGCCCTGTGCAAAAAAACATTCTCGCTCAATGGACGGCCGGCCCTGATTAGATCTCCACCAAGGTCAATCAGAAGCTTAAGGAATGTGAGTATAGAGCACTGCTATGTTCAAGGTGACCAACAGAGCTGATTCAGGCCAGGAGGGCATCACATTAATTTTGTTTAAGAAATCAGATGTATCTTTCAAATATGAACACATCTGAGCAACAAATGATTGAAGAAAAAAAATCCAAAAACTTAGATAGGAGTTCAAAAGTGAATCCCTACTGGAAATTATGGGTCTTCCTGGTGGATTTATGAGTCTTATGAACCTTTGGAACGGTATAAAACACTGGTACCTGGGGGCTCTTCACATGAAGGAACAGATATTCCTGCAAAATGAGAATACCATCATCATACTCTTGATGAATTAAAGCATATATTTCTCCTTGTAATGCTGGTGGTGGATCTTTCTCAAGAGGAATGTTCACCTATGGCATCATGGGTTTAAAAAATCATGAGTGGGGTGCAACAGACAAATAGGGAAGAGCTATTTATCCTTTCAAATAGTACTAAGTTAGTTGAAACTAAATCAGCAAAAATATGTTTTTTTCACTGAATGCTGTGGAATTTGATGCCAGAGGATATGGTCAGAGCAATTAACATAGTTGGATTTAAAAGGAATTTGAACAAGGTTCCAAAAGAAAAGTTCATAAACTATTATTAGCTGCGTGGGCTTGGGAAAACTCCTACTTATCTCTGGGAGTGAGCAACAAGAAATGGATCTACTCTTTAGGTTTTGTCACGTACTGGTGACCCAGATTAGTTATGGTCAGAGAGAGGGTGCTAGGTTAGATGGACCTTTGGTGTAACTCAATGTGGTCTTATGTTCCTAAACTGGAGTAGTAATACGCAATTTCCCTTACAGTCAGTAGCAGCAATATGGACAGTGTTTATTTTTGTCTTGTCATTTTATGGCCAAAGTTACTTTTAAAGAGAGTGAGAACTGTTTTTCTACAGAAGAAATATGCAGCTAAGAGTACTACAAGAGACTGAAACTGGTATTGAAAAGTCAATTAACAGCATAGAATAAAATGCAAGCCATCAATCCACTTGCAATTCTCCTTCACTCATGGAATTGTAGACTGGCCCAATAAAGATCTTGAAAACCTGGATATACGACAAGAATATCCCTCCATGCCCACAAGGTATTCTATAAAAATGAGTATATCTTGGGGTTATTTTAGAAACTCTTTTCAAGCTTTAGACACCTGAAAATGGTGTCTAAAGATGTCTAAGGCATGGAGACATCCCTGAAGCCATTTTAGAAAGCAGTTTTAAAGAAATCCCTGATGCAAGGACGTCCAAATCAAAATGAGGATGAGGCATAGGAATATCCGGGGCATTCCCAAGACTGTGGACGATCAAATCATAGATGTCCCCAGCAGGGGCAGCCCAAGGGGGGAGACTCTGTGTGGGGCCTCATTTGCATAAAGGGCATAATTTGCATAAATATTTGCATAATGTTACCATACACTAACTTTTAGTGAACATGCCTCTTTTTTTTTTTAATACGTTTATTTTCATTTTACAACAAACAAAAGTAACAACACACCAAAAGATACAAATACACACATACAATAAGGAAAACAACCCCAATTACCCCCCACCCCTATGCTTCTTCACTAAGCTAATAAGAGTCATCACATAAGCGCTTACACACAACAGTTATTGTACAGCAAACAAGCAAAAATGGTATTGATGATACATGCTGATCCTGTGGCAGAAATGTATACAAAATTGAAACAGTCAAATGAGAGCAGTTAGCAGTTAGAACATAATCATGGAACACCTTCCTTTTAAACAAGTAATGAAGGGCTTGAGTGGAAGAGATTGACATACAAGGTAGTTGCGCATAATTACAGTAAAAATGGACATGATTCCACCAATCATTAAGGCTCAGATGGGAGCCAATTTCCAGTAATTCGTGATGAAGGAGATAGGAAATAGCTATGCCCAGTAAATGGGCCTCCTGAAGAAACATTAACTCAGAATAATCATGATTAAGAGAGCTAAGGATTGTCCTTCTTTGGAATGGACTATTGATGCCTTTTACAGTCAGTAATGATAACTTACATAAAGCCATGCAAAATAGTTAAACAATCTGAGAAAGAAACATAATAGCGCACAGAGTTACACAATGTCACTCATAGTACCAGTAAAGGACTGCAGAAACAACATGATAGGAATTAAACTAAGGAAAACCATGAAGCGCCCCATATAACAAAATAAGCACCGAGGTGCCTTAGAGAAGAAGCAAAACCCCAGAAACTACTGGCGGCCTGATGTCTGCGGGGAGAAACCCCAGAGAGGGCCTGAATGGAAATATAAATCCTACAGAGCTATACGGGCTCCGAAACTAACCAAGGAGCTCATCATGGAAAGAAAGGAGACCAATAAGGTATATAAAGAGA
The DNA here is from genome assembly GCA_033557465.1 of Ichthyophis bannanicus. Taxonomy (NCBI): domain Eukaryota; kingdom Metazoa; phylum Chordata; class Amphibia; order Gymnophiona; family Ichthyophiidae; genus Ichthyophis; species Ichthyophis bannanicus. The sequence goes on along the minus strand of CM066032.1, from coordinate 1,388,662,584 downwards.
AAGAAAAGTCCAGGCAGTCTCCGTTTCAAGCAGCGATCACCGCATCGAGCCATTCAAAATGGCGGACAGTTCCAGCGGATTCCATCCAAGCTGTTGGATTAGCGCATCTGGTCTGCTTCTTTGGAAGCGAGAAATGTTGCTAGCAGATCAGGATCTTCGAAGGTGCGAGTTTGGTTATGGAGAGTCACTCTGAGCTTCGCTGGATATAAGATGCCGAAGCGAGCCTGTAACTGTTGAAGTCTAGGTCGAAAAGCAAGGAGTCTCTTCCGACGGTCAGCTGTGGGCTTAGCCAAGTCAGGGAAGAAGGAGACTTTATGATTTTCAAACTCCAAATGACGATTCGCCCGGGCAGCATTTAGAATCTGCTCAACTTGCTGATATCTCAGTAGACGAAAGATGATGGGCCGGGGGGTCGTCCGATTGAGCGCCAGGCTGGTAGGAACACGATGTGCTCGGTCAATTTCCAGATCTCTGTGAAAAGTAATCTTCAGCAAGGAGGGAAGAGTTTTGACCAGGAATTCTCTCATATCTCCTGCTTCCGCGCCCTCCGGTACACCAATGAGCCGTACATTGTTGCGACGGGCTCGATTATTGCTATCCTCTAGCTCTTTTTGTAGATTCTGTATCTGACGCTCAGCCTCATCCAGTTTCACCAAGCGCACCACGTGCGAGTCGAGGACCCCCGCCATGTTGTCCTGCCGTAATGAAAGACCTTCAAATCGATCCTGAAGCACACCAAAATCTTCTCTCATGGCTCGGAGCGCTTCTCCGTTGGACTGCACCAGTTCCTTCACACCACGTATTTCCTCCAAGATCTCCTGTTGCATTTCGGGGTTATCCCGAAATGGCACCATCTTTGGTGGGGAAGGCAGCTCTGTCTTGGAACGTTTTCCGTGTGAAGAAGAGGGAGATCCGAAGTCTAAGCGCGCTGGTTTATGGGCCGCCATCCCCCCCGAGGCACCCCGGTAAGTTCGGAGCAAAAATATTAAGTTAATGTAGGTATTAAGTCAGGATTCTGAGTAGGCCCCTCGGGAGCTTCAGCGCAAAGCGTCTAACCCGCTGGACATCAGGCTCCGCCCCCCAGTGAACATGCCTCTTAATGAGCGTATGGATAAAGAAAGACTAAAAGATTTCTACATTACTATAATCCAGTGCCAACCGCCAGGCACATTAGGAACTACTACAAACACTGCCCATTTAGAACCCATAGCAAACCCGCCGTATCCTGACAGCATTACCAGGACTCACAAAGCACCATACCCTACCTATCAAAAGGCAACACTGCAAATATTAAACCAATACATTTCAGAGAACAACAATACATGACCTACTAGGGAAAGAGAACAAGTGGCAATGTCAAATAGGAATTACATAAGCAGAATACCTCAGCTCAGTTACACATGCACAACACAGACCATCACCAAACAAGGAATCACAATTTAGAAACAGGAAGACAATAATTAAACTGGGAACCCCAAAAGCCAAACTTGGAATGTACAACAACACTGTAGAAATAAAACTATAAATTAATTTCCTCTTGTACTAAACAAAGCGCAGATGTTAATGATGCACATTTCCCAGAGCTGACATATTCCAGTTAATAAATTCAAAATAAAGAGATATTTTTCTACCTTTTATGCATTTTTTTTTCAGTTGCAATTGCTCCAGCCACTTTCTTCTGGTTTCTTCGTGTTTTCTGCTAACTCTCCATTGTCTGCTGTCCATTTGTCCTTTCTTCTCTCTTCTAGTTTTTTTTCCATTCTCTCTCAACATCTGCTTTAACATACTAAACTTTCTCCTTTTGCTCTTTCCTCATTCCTATTTCATCCACTCAAATTTTACACTTCCAACCTCAATCCCCACTTACTCTCCCAATATCCGGCCAATTGTAGATTTGTCTTCCCTCCCACACAAAATATTTTTCCCCTCTCCATTTCACTCTCCCAGCTCCATCCCATTCTAATCCTCCTCCAACATCAGCTCCCTTCTAGTTCCAGCCCCACCCAGCAGCCGCTCCCTTCTAGTCCTCGCATCAGCCCATTTCCATTCCTAGCTACCCATAAGCCCATTTCCAATCCTATCCTAGCCCCACCATCCGCCCATATCCAGTCCTAGCTCCCCCATCCATTTCCAGTCCTATCTGAGTCCCTCCATCAGCTCATTTCCAAACCCAGCCCCCATCAGCCCATTTCTAGTCCTTTCCTAGCCCTACCATCAGCCCATGTCAAATCCTAGCTCCCCTCCACTCAGCCCATTTCCAATCCAAGCCACCCGTGAGCCTACTTCCAGTTCTAGCCCCTCCATGAGTCCATTTCAATCCAAGCCCCCACCACAGCCTATTTCCAATTTTAGCACCCCCAAAAGCCCATTTCCAGTCCTATCCTAGCCCCTACATCAGCCCATTTCCTGTCCTACCCCCCACTCAGCCCTTTTCCAGTCCTAGCTCCCTCCCCTCACAGCCAATTTCCATTCCAAACCCCCCTCCCCATCAGCTGTTTGCAGTTCAAGCCGCCCCTTCCACTCAATCCATTTCCATTTCAAGCCCCCGTCCCCATCAGCTATTTGCAGTTCAAGCCCTCCTTCCACTCAGCCCATTTCCAGTCCTAGCAACCCCCCCCAGCCTATTACCAGTCCTAGCCCCCCATAGCCCATTACCAGTCCTAAGCCCCCCATCATCCCATTACCAGTCCTAAGCCCCCATCAGCACATTTCCAGTCCTAAGCCCCCCATAGCCCATTACCAGTCCTAACCCCCCATCAGCCCACTTCCAGTCCTAACCCCCCCATCAGCCCATTTTTAGTCTTAGCCTCCCCATAGCCCATTACCAGTCCTAACCCCCCATCAGCCCATTTCCAGTCTTAGACCCCCCCATTGCCCTTTATGTTATTACGCCCCCATCAGCCAATTTCCAGTCCTAGCCCCCCCCCCCCGCAGCAGCCCATTTCAAGTCCTAGCCCCCCCATAGCCCATTACTAGTCCTAAACCCCCCATCAGCCCACTTCCTGTCTTAGCCCCTCCATAGCCATTTATTTGTCGTAACCCCCATCAGCCCACTTCCAGTCCTAGCCCCCCATAGCCCATTACTAGTCCTAACCCCCCCATCAGCCCATTTCCAGTCTTAGACCCCCCCATAGCCTATTACGTTCTAATGCCCCCATCAGCCCATTTCCAGTCATAACCCCCCCTTCAGCCTATTTCCAGTCCTAGCCCCCCCGCAGCAGCCCATTTCAAGTCCTAGCCCCCCCATAGCCCATTACTAGTCCTAACCCCCCCATCAGCCCACTTCCAGTCTTAGCCCCTCCATAGCCCATTATTAGTCCTAACCCCCCATCAGCCCACTTCCAGTCTTTGCCCCCCCCATAGCAGTCCTAACCCCCCTACCCCCATCAGCCCAAATAGATAAAAAAGCAAACTGGCTGCTGCTACAGCTGCCGCTGCCTCTGTGGCAGCGGCAGAATCAAGCGTCCCGCTGCGGGGCCCCCCTGCCCGGCAAAGCCTCCTTGCAGCATCAGCTCCGGATGGAGTCCCAAAGCGCGGGCTTTCAGAGCTGCGAGAGTTTCTCTTTCTCACGCGGCTCTGTTAATCCTGCCGGGGCTGATGGGATTTCCCATCAGCCCTGACAGGCTTAACAGAGCCGCGAGAGGTCAGAGAAGCTCTCCTTTCGCGGCTCTGAAAGCCCGCGCTTTCGGACTCCAGAGCTGATGCTGCAAGGAGGCTGTGCCGGGCAGGGGGGGCCCCGCGGCAGGATGCTTGATTCTGCTGCTGCCACGGTGGCAGCGGCAGCAGCAGTCAGTTTGCTTTTTTTTAATCTATTTGGGCTTATGTAGAATGTTTTTTGCACGGGGCCCCCTGAAACGCCGGGCCCTGTGCAAAAAACATTCTTGCTCAATGGACGGGCCGGCCCTGGTCCCCAGCGTTCTTCTGCAAGGATTGCCTTGGATGTCCCAGATTGCATTTGGACACTCTTTCTAAAATGCCACTTCATGTCTGTACATCCCAAGAGTCGAAGGAAGAATGAGTCTTAAAAAACATAGATAACAGAGCTATCATAAACCTCCAGGTATAAATAGCTTCAACAAATCCAAATATGCAAAAGTGCTGAAGTTTGAAATTGAACAACAATCTGTCTCTCTCCTTAAACTTGGACAAGTGTTCCAAACAACAGAAGGAATGAGAGGATATATGGGGCTTTTGGGAAAAGAAGAAACGGAGAGTTCTATCTACTTGCTATTCAGTTAATGTATGCTAATGCACATTAACACACACTAAATGGTTAACATGAATTAATAAATATACCTCACAATTTGCAAAACAAGAGATAAGCAATTGGCTGAAGCAGAGATATAGCAGGAAGCAGCTACTTCAGCAATCACACATAAATCAAAATCTAACACACGAATGACTGCGGTGGGGTGAACAGAATTCTGAAGATTAGAGATAGGTAATTGCAGCACAAACAGCAGTCTAAAGATCAGATAATTCATAGCAAGTATAGAAAACATGCTAAAACATGCCCACCCAGCCAGCTCCACAGCTCATCTGTTGCCATTGGCCATTAGTATGACACAGTACATTGTATGTGATACATTGCCATTTCTAGCCTGTTCTTAACCTGTCATGTCCCACGCCCTTCCTGTCAAACATGTTTGCAGCACTTTGTGGACAAATTCCACCATGTTCTCAGGTGAGCTTGGACATGGACAATGCTAGTGTGGGGTAAGATTATATAATCATTGCATCGGTGCATGGGGCAGTCATGTTCATGATTGCACATGCCATGCTGTTCAAGGGGTAGGGAAAGCCATCAGGTTGGGGGGTTGGCAGAAGTCACATAATGGATACGCATGGGTGAGGTTGGAGAGTTCTGCAGTGTTATGAATACTGTACAGAGGTTTGGTCCATGGAGCTCTCATGTGACAATATCTGCAGCTGATATGCATACTTTTCAACAGGGGGAGGCCTCAGAGGCTCCTATGTTTTTATTCTGACAATTGATGGCAGGAGTTGGTCTAAATGTGAGGATTGGCCAATGGCCACAGGACTGGAGGACATATATAGCCCATTGACATAGGCCTTTGGGGAAGCTCCATATTGACCTTCTTCTGCTGCCTGGACTTCCTCCAGCTAGTCTGCACAGTGCAGCACAGGAATCAGGCCGGCTTCCTCAGATCTTCTATCTGCAGAGAGAGAGACACACATATAGTGGGACTTTGATAGTCCCTTTTGATATCTTGCATGTTCTATGATGGCATTTTGAGATGATTTTGTGAGGCCTCCAATGAGGGCTCCTCTTCCATTTTTGTGCAATGGCAAGACACCAATTGTGTACTACCACAGTTGCCTTTCATGCTGCATTATTTCTAGTTTCCATATGACTTTTCCATAGGTGCACCAGCCCTCACAAAGATGATCACAGTATGTTCTGATGTGAATGGATTCAGAGGTCCTTCTTGGGATACACAGATGGCCTCTTTCAGGGTTTCCATTGCGGGCATCTGTGCTTCCTGCCTACTGTGACAATGTCATCAGGAAGTGTTATGTTCTTATCGTGCAACAGAATGCTGGGAGTTGGGAGAACTTTCTCTCAACTGCTGAGCTTTTCGACCCAGTCTGGGGGACACACCTAGCCAGTCAGGTCTCCATGGTCACCATAATGTGTATGCATGGTGGCACACAGCCTACTATGGAGGCAGTCCTACCTATGGGTTCCAAAGGGTGGCAGGGTCTGCGTGTGTACTAGCATCTCTGGACTTACGTATGTGGGCTACGTACCTGTGGACCCCCCCATGATTTATCCTCCCCTGCAGCACCTTGTTGCCACAGTGTCACTCACCAAGATCTGTGCTCTTCTGGTTGTTGGCCTAGCTCACACTGCCCCTCCTGCTACTTCTCTAATGCCTCATAGCCTCAGTATCAGGGCACTGAGAGACAGCTGCATTTGTGTGACAGACAGTGTGATTGCATTACATCACCCCTGTGTGCTTTGGCTGCTCTCCCCTGGCAGGTACTCACAGTCTACACTGAGCATGTATATGTGGCCACCTGCATAGTCACCAGTTGTGGAGTCTATACTATGCTTGCCCTGGGTGGGTCAGCACACTGTGTATGTGCACAGTTATCCCTCACTTGCTTGGCTCTACCACTCCTCTGACAGCCCCTGTGTGCATTTACCTCTCTGAGGTGGGATGCTTGTAATCGTAATTTCTGGTCAGCCTCTCCCAGGTCCTGCTCATTTTCTCACAGTCCTTTCTCTGGCCTGGCACTAGGAACAGCCTGTGCATCCTGCCCAGTAGAATCCTGACCAAGAGGAGGGTGTCTGCATTTCCAAAACTGGGCTTTCAAGTACAAGCAGCCATTTTCTCCATCTGCCTGCACCCACAACTTCTGCGCACAGATCACATCATTGTACTTGTGAATGCACACATGCATACAGATGCATGCCCTTGTTGCACATCGGTGCATACTTTACACTACGCTTGTGCTCTCATTTCATAAGGAACATGTACAGCTATATGCGCTTTCCTGAATCAGGGCATAGATCCAGGTGGGCCCCCCCCCCTCCTTTTTTGGGGCATGCCAAGACATTTGGACACCCTACTGCCCAAAGCTCCGCCCAAGCACTGCCCCAAGTTCCACCCTAATTCCACCCAAGTTTTGCCCATTGGGCAGAGACCCTTCCTGTTCTCAGACACTTCCTGTCTGCCTGCGATCTTTGCCCGCGATCCTTACGGGCAGACAGGAAGGGTCTTTGCAATGATTGTGGCTGGCTGGCTGGCAGGCAGAAGGCTGTCTGCAGGGATCCCATCCCCTGCGGGCAGAAGAAAAGCCACAATCGTGTCAAAGACCCTCCCTGTCTGTGAACAGGAAGGGTCTCTGCCAATGAGACAGAGCTTGGATGGAGTTAGGGCAGAGCTGGGGGGGGGGTGCTTTGGTAAAGTTAGGATGGAGCTTGGGGCAGTTCTTGTGCCGATCTTGGGGTGGAGTTTGGGCCCTCCCAAAGAAAATTCCCTTCTGCAGACCTTGCCTGAGGTCATGAGCCATGCAATGGACTTCTTCCAGAACACTAGATTGCGGGCTCCAAATCTGACCACCAGATGTCACGTTTAATGATGACCAGAACTATTTGCATTTTTCCCTCTTTCCAATGGCTGTGAGCCTTGTCTCTTAAGCATCCCCAGCCCCACATTGCATACCGCTAGACCAGCACCAATCTGGCTCAGCATTAATACAGTTTACTTGGCATAATCATTGTCCTTAGCATTTATGGGAGGGGCAAAAGAGAGAGATTTACGTTTCTCCTTCGTCTCCGTTGTGGCAATATGGCATTCAGAAATGCTAATGGTTGCTGTAGAACCTCGTTGATTCTGTTCAGTTGGATATGTTTTTGTGGTTGGTCAATTGTGCACTTGAAAACTTTCTAAGACTCATACCTACGTGCCTAGATGGAATGTCCAAAAAGTCACCTATCTTATAAAGGCATCATGGGTGTCCATATGCCTTAGTAAAATAGGGACCCAGAACCTGCCCTAGTAGTGTACAAATCCTCACACACAAATCTACTGCTGCTCCAAAGAAGATGTAAATGTGTGCATGTATCCTATGCATAGGCACATGTGTGCACGACTCTGCCCCATCTCTGCCCACACTCAGCCAGGACCGGTGCAAGGGTATTGAATGCCCTAGGTGAACTCCTGAGATTTTAATAATTAAACTCAACAATCATGAGCATGCCAACACCACCCCTCTCACATCAATCCTGTAAAAATGCATAATTGGGCATCATACTTTTAAACAGTGCATTTTTCCTAGCAAAAAGATGCCGGAACTCGTATGCAGGGCTCTTTCATTAATGCATGAGGGCTATGGGTCAATTTTAGCAGGCAATAACAAAAGTGCTGGTACACTGTACCACTGCATGCCCCCTCAAAATTGCCCTGCTTTTAAATATTATATGTCTGTATATGCTGCTTTCCCTACAGGTGAGGCGGTGAGTGCAGCCCACCCCAGGTGCCAGCCAGGAGGGGGATGCACCCCTGTCGGGCCCATGCGCAAACCTACCTGAATGCCGTGGGTGGCTTACCTTGCTGCCTCCACTCCAGGCCCAGTGTCTGACCCTCCCAGTCAAAGTCTTGCGAATTGTAAGACGTTGGCTTGGAAGGGAACAGCACTGGGCCGCGAGCGGAGGCAGCATGGCAAGCCACCCATGGTATTAAGTTAGCTGTGCTGGCTCTGCAGTGTGGGGGGGGGGGTACTCCGCACTATGCCACAAGGAGGCGCTCACCATAAGGGGTGTGTTCCTGCCACAGTGGGGCTCCAGGTACCTACAGGGTTTGGAATGCCCTGATGGTAAAAGAATGTGCTGATGGCCCTTTGAGTTTGTGTGGCTGTCCGATCTACTGTTTTTCTTTGACGGCTGCTGCTGCTCTTTCCTGTCCCTTAAATACTGCAACTACCTAGTTGTTTAATAGTTCTGACAGTCCTGCTCTCTGCCCCAGAGTGTGACTATAAGTATGCCCGATCCTGTTGGCACACAGTCTTATATGTGCATTTTTAGCAGCACAGTTTTGTAAGGGCTCTTTTCCATATGAACCCCATGGAAAAACTTTATAAAATTATCCCCATGTGTATTTCACCGTGGCCACAAATGGTGAATTTTGTCAGTAACCACAATTGACAGAAATACCTGCAATCTTGATCATGGCTTGCTGACAGTTTGAAAGGGCTGGCGCTGTCACCTAATTAATCTTTGCTATTTTTTTCTTTCAGTAATATATGGCTTCTGTTAAAAGCGCGTCGTGCTATGAATGAAAAAAAAAACACTTCTAGGAACAAATGGAAAAAGTTTATGGAACTTTACAGTAATTACAGTTTATGCAGTTTTCTATTTGCAGATTGTATTTCCATATTGGCCAGGTTTTATAAATTATTTTCGGAGGACACAGTAGTGTTTTGGGCTAATAAGAAATGTGTCAGTTTGTGTGAGGAGGATTGTGGAGCTACTGTGAACCGTGTAGAGCAGGCCCAAGGGTTTCTTCCACCCTAAGCAGAAACTGCAGCCCCGCCACCCCCAGCTGCTGCTGCCGCCCTCCACCAGCTGCTGCCGATTCTGTCTCAGGAGGGGGAGGTGGGCAGTGACAGTACCTCAAAAAGAGGTGGCAAAAAGCAGCCATTGCCCACCTCCCTGTAAGTATTAATGTATGGGCCTCATATCCCCTCGTGTTAAATGTATCCCCCAATTGTGTTGTGACCACTATGATTGAAGGATAAGGTGGTATACAAAACTGTCTAAATAAATAAATAAACCTCCCCTCAAATGGAATCAGTGGCAACTGGGGAGGTGGCGGCACAGCTGATTGGTTCTGTGTGCCGCTGCTGTCGCCCACCTGGGCCGGCCGCCCTAGTCGGCAGCCTAGCTCACCTAGTGGACGGGCCAGCCCTGAAACCATGTTGGCTTAGCATGATCAGAAGTTGTTACCCACTGTATCATTGTATTTCCGAAAATATGATTCAGCTTGCTTTAAATTAAGCCTTGTCTTTTCTATATTTTCTGTATAAGTGCTAATTGTTGACATACAGGAACTTTCCTGTGAGCTTATTAAATCATCTCATCTTTTGTTTTCTTTTTTTTTCTTTTTTAATTCATAAAGGCTGATTGTCATCTTCACCTCCATCTCCGCTGGGCAGACAATCCCTATGTGTCGGGAACAGTTCATACAAAGGATACTGCACCAGGCCTCATAATGGGGGCAGGTAATGTGTTTTGAATCAAATTCCGGTTCTTAATATTGTGCTGTTTTAGAATTTTATCTAAGAAATCAGACCTGGTGGCAGAGAGGAATCAAACTTTTTCTGTAAAGAAATTTGAACGGGTATTATGCTGCAGATTTGAGGGTGTAGGATATTTCAGATCATCAAACAGATAGACCCCGCAACAGACCAACTTCACAATGTAAATAGCAAGTTGTTCCATATACTATTGTACCACTGTTGTATATAGTTAACCAGGATATCCTTTATCAGATAACCCTGCATTGTATTTAGTTTCCCCTATTTCGCCAAGTTATACTTCCTGTTAAATGTAACGACCAGACACGTGTAAACTGTCGGATGTTTTCTGTTCAATGTAAACCGCGCTGATGTCTAATAGTGCGGTATATAAGAATTGTTAATAAATAAAAATCTAGGAGGAGGAGCCTATTGGTTAGAACACTGGCTTGATAACCAAGCAACTAGGGTTTGATTCCCACTAGCACTCCTTCTGGCCTTGGGCAAGTCACTTAACCCTCCACTGCCTGGAAGAAAAACCTGGCAATCTTTTTCTGGTCACACTGCGAAGAAAACCCAGGAGCTGCTGGGTCACCAGGAGCCAGCATTGACTCAAAGGCACACATTGCATTTGCAGGAATGTTCTGCAGCTGTGATACCTCTTTAAGACCAATATAAAAATCACGTAATCTGTGGTTTCATCCTGACTATGTCAGAACTCATATGCTGGTGCAGGGAAAGGTATCACAATCTACAGCTGTATGCGGTGAACTATGAATATGCATTATAGACTCTGGTTCTACATTATGCTGATGTTCTGCCAGTAAATCCCCCAACCCCCCCCCCCCCGCCCCCCTCAATAAAGTTAGCTGGACAGCTTTAGTTAATTTTATCACTATATTCAGCTCAAGCACTTTCAGGCTAAATGCCCAGTCTAATCTTAACCATACAAAGTTATATGAGTAACCTTATGACAGCTTTTTGGCCAACCAGAGTTATCGGGGTAATTTTAGCCGGCTGTGCTGAACAAACGCTTATCCTATGCCCTCAGCCAGGCAATGATTTTTCCAAACAAAATTTAGACAATGAGTCTGGGGAGAGGGAATTTGAAGACTGAAGGTTTCTCCTGTTAAAACCCAAAATTAGGTAGATAAGCTTTTTGATGATGAACCTCACAGTATCTTACTGTCGATTTGTGATATTTAATGTTTGCTATAAAATACCAGTTGTAGCGACTAGGCTGGTGACTTGGTAGTTGTGCTGCACTCTGCGCTGCCAGGGGATTGTGGTTTGATTCCTGGCTTAAAAAAATAATCGTTCTGAAGTGCATTGAAATGACATAGTGATGATGTGCCACGTCTTCAAAATGCAATGAACCCAGAGATCAGATCCCCGCAGGCAGATAGGACGCGTCTTTGCTCCGATCGCAGCTTCCCTTCTGCCCACAGGAGATAGGAGTCCTGTGGGCAGCCTACTGCCTGCTGGCCATGATTATTGCAAAGACCCTTCCTGTCTGCCCGCGATCCTTACCCGTCATGCTTGCAGGCCGACAAGAAGGGTCTTTGATTGTGGCAGGCAGGCAGTAGGCTGCCCATGGAATTCTATCCCCTGCGGGAAGAAGAAGAAAGGAAGCTGCGATCGCAGCAAAGATGCTTCCTACCTGCCTGCAGGGATCTGACCTCCCATAGGTAGACAGGACGGGGCTTTTCTTCTGCCCACGGGGGATGGGATCCCCACGGGCAGACTGCTATGCCATGACTTTTGGTGTGGCCAAGGCCCATGTGGCCCACCCCTTACCGACACCTATGACAGTGGGAAAAGATTATGCAGTGCAATATCAAAGGAATGAGAAAAGGGAGGAGTGTGAGCACAATACTAGCTACTGGGTTCATTGCATTTTGAAGACGTGGCGCATCATCACTATAAGTCATTTCAATGCACTTCAGTATAAAAGGGATCTTTGCTTGTGGGCAGGGCTTGGGCGGAGTTAGGACGGAGCTTGAGATGGTGCTTGGGCCTCCCCAAAGAAAAAGCCCTTCTGTCTCCCCTGCCTACTATGGCAGGTAGATTGCTTGGCAATTGACAATTGAACATTTAACCGGGGATGAAGTCATTGTACAGTGGTGAGACCTAGTGGCTGCTTTTTGGGTTCCAAAAGAAGCCCTAATGCATGGGATCTTGGCTGAGGAGTGTTGCTACAATGACTAGACTAAAGAAAGTTGGGAGGTTATTTCAAAAAAGAGGGAAACGTCCATGGGTAATTGTGAATGATGGCTTTTGGCAGAAGATCCAAGCCAGATAAAAATCGTGCGTGTGCGTGTGGACCGGATATTCAAAAGCATTTTTCTGGGGGGAGCAGCACCTGCTGCCTGTATAAAAGCCCAGGAGGTCCGGGGGCAGAGTCAGGGCAGAAAAGCAGATTATCCAGATAGCGGTGATTTTCAGTGCTGCTATGCGGATAATGTAGCAAAGCAAAAAAGCTGTCGTAAATACTATCCGTATATGATTGCAATACGGATAATAGCTGCAGTTATCCAGATAGCATCCACTCAGTGTAGATGTTCAGCAGATAGTGCTGCTGAATACCTGGATTTTGTGTTACCTGTAGTGGCCAGTGTTTTAAAAGAATGCTGACCGCTATGGGGTGAATATTGACACAATATGTATGGGAAATATGCCGAATGGTTAGTATGGACTTAATTTCATAAACGCATGAAAAAGATCATTTCTGAAAATGTGGGGAGAGAAAAAGGAAAATATTACAAAACATGAAATTGATTTTGAGTTATAGGATTATTCTGTATTTTAGATTTCCAGACTTTGTGGACTCTGTGTGAGATGTAGCAAAGTTAGGAAATCCAGCAAAATGATTTGCAAAAGTGACCATACCTGGTGCTGCAGTAATTACATTTTCAGATCTTGGACCTGAAATCCAAGAGAAATATTTGTCTAACCTCAAACAAAAAAAAGAAAAAATCCAGAGGAATGTTAATATAACATAGCAGCAAAAAAATGCTAATTTTGTCTGACTTTAAGGAAACTGTTATATTGGAAAGACATTAAAATGCAACTGAGTATATTTAGTTACGATTTTTGCACTTACGAATCTAGCGTTAAATTTTGTGCATTTTAACGTATCATTTTTGACTAGGCTAATAGACAGTGAGCTATTTAGCATAAGTCTACATCTCATTAGCTCAGTTGTATAGATGTTCTGCTAACCTTGATGCAAGACTGCAAACACGCGTGACGGTGCTGTTAAAGTGTATTAAGTGTATGTTTTGGGTAACTTAGGGGTTTAACATGCTTTTGATGTATTTTAAGTTTGGAATGTTTTATGTCTCTTGATGTGTTCAATGTTTTTAGTGTCATAAGAACATAAGACATGCCATACTGGGTCAGACCAAGGTCCATCAAGCCCAGTATCCTGTTTCCAACAGTGGCCAATCTAGGTCATACGTACCTAGCAGTTTCCCCAAGAGACACAGGTTCCGCACTGCTTGTACTGGGTCAAGCATTGATATTCTGGGTCCCTTCTTAATAATGGTTTATGGACCTTTCCTCCAGGAACTTGTCCAAACCTTTTTTAAACCCAGCTACACTAACAGCCTTTACTACAGGACAGAATGAGACAGAACATGGATAAGAAACAGAGAAGGGGTTTGCCAGGTCTTCCAGGAACACTGAGTCCACATCTGTCACCTCCTCTCTGTCACCCCCCCTTTCCCACGTCCCACAGACACTCACATCCGTGTCTGTTTTGAAATGCCTGGAATCCTTCTAGTATACTGTTGAATAGAACAGAATATAAATAAATGAAAACATCTGCATTTCAGTACATTGGTCCTAAAGTTTTAAACTGGAATGTTGAAAATTTTTTCAGGTTTGTCTAAGTGCTACCTTGAAACAGGTGCAAATGTACAAGTGTTTGCACGCATCACATCTTAACTGGCAAAGTTAAGGTGTGGTAAGTGCAAAGCCTCTGCGTTTGGTGAACAGCACACACTTACCACCCAGGCCTCGCAATACATGAATCTGAAGATAGTGCGGAAGCACCAGCACCTTCTGCTTTTGAGTAAAATGTGGGGCAGATGCTGTCTGAACCCCTGGCTGAGAAGAAGCCCATGGCTGTAATCAGTGCTGACAGCACCAACCTCCCACCCTCCCGATCTCTAACTTGATCACGGCTAAGAAACCCCCAATCTCCCCATCCCCATGTGAAAGCTCAGTCCAATGGCCCAACTCGATCACCCCCCACCCCCTCACCCCAGGTGATGTGCTGATTCATCCCAATCCTCCCCTTCCCAGCACCCACCAAGTAGTCATCCCTGGTGTTTGGTGGAGGGGCAGGAGTGTTTAAGGATTCTCTTAGCAGTGATCAGGGTTGGGATCTGGCAGAGGGGACCGAACAGTGATGGGGATGGGATTGGGGGATGGGTCTCTTATCAGTGATCGAGGGTGGACCCTGAGCAATGATCGGGGTAGAGATTAGGAGGGTGGGAGGGTAGCATTGTCAGTGCTGATTGCAGCCATGGGTCTCTCCTTAACTTGGGGCTCAGGGAGGAATGGAGGGGTAGCATAGTCGTTAGAAAAATGACCTGGTAGCTAAAAGACCAGGCTTCAATTTCCACAGGCATGCCTTGTGGTGTTGAGCCAGTCACTTTACACTCCATTGCCTCAGAAGAAAGGCCTGGCAATCGACTTCTGGTCACATTTTGCCAAAAAAAAACGAGGAGCTGCTGGGTCACCAGGAGTTAGCATTGACTCAAACGCACATATTGCATTGCATTGGGGGGTTCAGGCATTGGCTGTGCATCCTGACTATTAGTACATAAGAACATAAGAAATTCCATACTGTGTCAGACCAAAGTCCATCAAGCCTAGTATCCTGTTTCCAACAGTGGCCAATCTAGGTTACAAGTACCTGTCAGGTTCCCAAAAAGGTACCTAGGGTAAGCAGTGGATTTCTCTGGTCCTCTTTAATAACACTGTGTAACACAATTTTTGTTCCTGGATAGTGACTAATTGCTTATAACTTAAAAGTATGGAAAATGGTTGTTATTTTCATTAAACTTTGCTTTTGTGATCAGGAGATTGATATTTGTGAAATTTACATATTCCCATTGTTAACAGTCTTACTTCTGCCTTTCTGTTCACATAAAATAAAAAAACCCACAACATATAATATTTACTTATATGTAAGTTATCCAAGAAAGACCATAAAACATTCATAAGTGAATAGATTTTCGACATTTATGATTACTTTCATGAATAAGCCCCTAGATGTAGTCTCCCATCATGCTCTCGTTATACTGTCCTTGGTAGCGGCGTTCAAATTCCAGTATATCCTCGTGAAAACATTTGCCTTGCTCCTCTGAGTACGCTCCCATGTTCTCCTTGAATTTATCAAGATGAGCATCAAGGATATGGACTTTGACAGACATCCTGCATCCCATTTTGCCATAATTCTTAACCAGAGTCTCAACCAGCTCTACATAGTTTTTGGCCTTGTGATTTCCCAAAAAGCCACAAACCACTGCAACAAAGCTGTTCCAAGCCACTTTCTCCTTCCTAGCAAGCAGTTTGGGAAATTCCATGCACTCAATTATCTTTTTTATTTGTGGTCCAACAAAGACACCAGCTTTGACCTTTGCCTCAGGCAGTTTAGGGAAGAAGTCTTGAAGGTTCTTGAAGGCTGTCGACTCTCTCTCTCTAGAGCTGGGATAATTGTATCATAAGGCCCAATTTGATGTGAAGTGGTAGTATCAGCACCTTCTGTGGTTCCACCAGTGGCTCCCACTTCACGTTCTTTGTCGCAACAGAAAATTCAGTTCACTGTGGCCAGTCCCACCTGTTGTAGTGTGCCACGGTGTCCCTGCTATCCCAAAGATAAAGATAGCTTTGGAGACCCATCTGAATTGCTACCATTTTAAAGTCTCTGATAACCTCCCAGCTGTACTCGGTATACTTCAAGGCTTCTAGCAAGGTCTTGACGCTGCTGTAATCTTGAGGCTCACTGAGTGAGTTAGGGGAAGAGACGGGTGCTTGTTCCCGTTATGTAGCAGCATGGCATTGAGTCTCCTGAAAGAGCTGTCAATGAACAGGCGCCACTCCTTTGGGTTACATACAGTTCTGATAGTGTTGAACAGACCGGTCACATTATGCAAAAGCAGATCCCACCTTGACTAGTGAAGAAGCTAGAAAAAGTGTGGTGATAATTCCTCTGACTTGTGACTTGCACACTTTCATCCAACAAGTTCCACTGCTTGAACCTGGACATCAAAAGCTCGGCATTGGACCTGGTGAGACCAAGATCTCTGACCAAGTCATTGATATCATTTTGGTTTGGGTAGTAAGTGTTTCTATCCTCAGCTCCACCTCTCATATTGTAATCTAGATCTGCAATTTCATTTTCGTTTTGTGAATTACCTCTTTCTTCTGAAGACATCTGCTTTCTCTTCAGAGGAGTGGGTACAGGGTGTTCTGAGCAGTGTGGCACTGAGTCAATGGATGAAGAAATGCTCAGATACATGACAGAAGGAGCATTCTTGCCAGTCCAGTGTTTGGAAGAATCCACCATGCAGAAGTAACAATTGCTCAAGGGGTCAGTGGGTTCCTGCTAAATTCTTGGGATAGGAAACCTCATGACTCTTTTCCTCTCTGTCCCATCCTGCCAAAGAAAAAAATAAAAATCTGAAAATAAAAAATAATTATATATATTTATAATTATGATGATAACATTAAATTAATTATGTTTTTGCTAAATATTTCATACATTATGTAAAACTACAAAGATTATATAACATAAAATGTCACAGTCTAAGCCAGCATCAATTGTCCATCTTACCTTCCAGAGTTTTCTTGCAGTGCTCACAAGTGAAATGAGCCGCCCAGGGTTTGTCCTGATCCCAACAGGCATGCAGAAATATACCTTGTAAGCTTCATACATCTTGGCAGAAGCTTCCATCAAGTACTTTTTCACTCTTGTCTTGATAAAATCACCACATACGTAGCAAAATGCATCTGCCGGATGCTTACAGACTCTTGATGCCATGTCAGTCCACTTAAGAAGCTAGAATGAAAATAAACTGGTGAACTTAAGACATGTGTTGTTGTTGCTCGCTCCTAGGTTTCCAGTTGGTAAGGAGGCTGCTGAACGACTGTGCTCACTCCACGCAAATCTGTTGTTTATATAGACGCGAGGTGGAAGTGACGTTATAACAGTCACCAAAAGGCTTTTATTAAAAGTCCTCAAAAGTTATACAAAGTTCCAGAAGTTTTGCAAAGTTCTGGAAAGCTCTAGAAATTTCTAGAATTTTCCAAAAGGTACTCCAAGTTAACTTTGCACTAAGTCTATCTAGGATGTCCTGCAAAATAGGTAATTTTCAAAAATATCACTCTCCTTGTCCCAAAAACAATGTTTGTGGGCCATAATTGCCATTTCCTATGGTTTTGAGACATAAAATATTGGAAAATAATACTTATTACCCAGGAACAAGAAAAAAGTAAAAATTTGTTGCACAGTGTAATGGTTTATGGACTTTTCCTCCAGGAACTTGTCCAAACCTTTTTAAAACCCAGTTACACTAACAGCTTTTACTACTTCCTCTGCTAATGAATTCCAGAGTTTGATTACACATTGAGTGAAAAAATATTTTCTCAAATTAGTCTTCAATGGGTTGCGCTGTAGCTTCATTGCGGTGATGTGAAGGGCATCAGCAGTTGTCACAGCTAGTGCATAGCATGTCCTCGTGCTGCCCTGATCCTATCCTAAGAGAAGCTAGCATGGTATTTACTGCACTAGCTGCTCTTAGCATGCAGCAGCAGTTACCAGAGGCCCTTAATGTACACTAAAGTCCACGGTAACTGTTATCGCAGCTTAGGAAAAGGGCCTCTATATGCAGACCTTTGAAATGCAAGCCCTACATGTGTCCCCTCAAGAAATGTTGTGTTTGATGTTCTATTCATACCTACTGTGCCTAAATATAATTCGCCTTGAACTACTACTGCTAAAAAACAGGAGCTATATCCAAATAAAGAAATAGATTTTCAGGCCTGTCAGAGGATCCTGGCATGGAATTTGTTTTCTATTTAGAAGAGAAGGGAAAATGTGCAACTAGGAGTACTTTTATCACGTCCTTTTAATTTAATTTAATTCAAAAAGGTAATTGTATCGTGACTGAATGTAAATCCTACATTATTGCACTGGTTAAATGACCCCCCCCCCCCTCAATCTCCAAATCCTACTACACTTGTATGAATCATTTTGGAGACTTTTTAGCACAAACTTTAAATGTGTAGAAATTGCAGCAATTATATAGTGCATAAAAGCAGCACATTAGAACATCCAGCTTTAAAGCAGACTGTGGTAAGTGCTTCCCTGGAGGTGCAAAATACTACTGTATAGACTGTTAGGGGTATGTTTACTAAACAGCGATAACATCGCAGCGGCACAATTAGCACGCAATACGTAACCTTATCGCACGATAGCGTGAGGTTTCGCACGATAACATCTCTGGCGGCATTAAGGCATACAGAGGGTGGAGTAAGTCTTTCCAGAGGGCGGAGGGAAGGGGTCAGTGGGCGGAGAGTGGGCGGGAAGAGGCTCCAGGCACACTAACGCTGTGAAATGTAGGGAAGAACATTACCATGAGTGAAAACCTCACGTTAGAGGCACAAGTGCAGAAGAGAGAAACCATTTCAGTTGGCAATGTACAGCAAAGGCAGTGAGACCCAGAACAGTGATTGTAGTGATACATGTGCAGCAACAGCATAGTGCTCAAGTACGAAAGGGAACAATGGTGAGGCTGCAAATGGGGTACAGGGGGCCGCAGGCGGGACATGCAGTGGTGCAGCTGGGGCACAGGGTGGGCTAGACAGATGCCTTGGTGCCACATAGGAAGGCAGAAACGGAGAATCAGCAAGACAGCAACTTACCAAGGGCAAACATGTCCACGAGTGTGTGCCCCAATGGTCATTACCCAGCAGGTACCCCAAAGGGCATATAACATTGGCAGGTGGTGCCGGGGGGAAGCGTGGATGGCTATGTAGGCACCCCTACCCCAGATCCCACATCATAGGCAGCTGCCTACCGGCACACTGGATGGCCTGGGACTGTGCACCACCAGCACCACCGGCAGAAGGGCATGTCAGCATGGTGGCGGAGGGGTGCTGGTGGTGGAGGGGGCAGTGGCATCTGCCCACAGCAGACCAAGGCCAAGCCCTGTTCAGGTGGGTGGTGTGCAGTGCAACAGACAAGATCTGTCTAACGAACAGTAATGGTATCCCCAGGGAATGACCTGCCTCTGTGGCAACAGTTTGGTGCAGTACACACAGCCAGTGTGTTCAGGGACAGAAGGTCACAGGTTCAAGTCCCAGCTGTGGCTCCTGCAGACCATGTCCCTATATTTTACCCTACAGCGCACATACACCATAAACATGTGCAGTCCCTAGAGCAGAGGTTCCCAACTGCAGTCCTGGAGGGCCAAACACCATTCAAGTTGTGATGCTGTCCCTAATAGATATGCATTTGTATGCAGTGCCCCCATTGTATGCAAATGTATCTCATGCATATTCATTAGGGACAGCCTGAAAACCTGAATTGTGTTTGGCCCACCAGTACCAGAGTTGGGAACCTCTGCCCTAGAGCATCGGCCAACAGGGACACAAACACCCACACCCACACCCACAGGCTCCACTATCCAAAGCCTCATGGAGAGTCAGGCTGTTGGGCCCTGAGCAGAGCAGCAGCTACCAAAACTTGCACCTGCATACCTTAGCAATGCCGTCATAAACATGGACACACGTTCCATATATATCAAACGTTTGCTATGATTAATGTCAGATAACAAATCCTAAATGAAACACGATTTGTAAACAGAGATACATCATAGCAACCTCTCTGATGTAAGTGGAGTGTGTTTCACTTTTTGTTTCTGACAGTGTTTACCACCCCGGGGAGTGACCATAACAGTATTGAGTACCTTAGCAATGCCTGCACTGTGCCCAGGACTGGTGTGGCGGCCAGGGCTGCCAACCACCTCTATCTTTGCACAATGCTGAAATAGATGTGGCAGTGTGTGTATGTCTATCCAGTGTTTTGTGGCTGCCTACACCTTAATGAGCCCCCAATGCTTGCACTGTTTCCAGTGTTAGCCTGCCAATCTGCATAATGAGGAGCAAGGTATTGTGGGTATGGCCCGGACACGGCGGTCTGGGCAGGATGCATCTGCACAGGACATAGGGCAATGGCTGGGACATTGTAGTGCCCGACCACCATCTGCATGGACAGGGTGGCCACAGCATGTCATAAGAACATAAGATATGCCATACTGGGTCAGACCAAGGTCCATCAAGCCCAGTATCCTGTTTCCAACAGTGGCCAATCTAGGTCATACGTACCTAGCAGTTTCCCCAAAAGGTTCTGCAATGCTTGTACTAGGTCAAGCATTGATATCCTGGGTCCCTTCTTAATAATGGTTTATGGACCTTTCCTCCAGGAACTTGTCCAGACCTTTTTTAAACCCAGCTACACTAACAGCCTTTACTTCATCCTCCGGTAACAAATTCCAGAGTTTGATTACACGTTGAGTGAAAAAATATTTTCTTTTATTAGTCTTAAATAGTTTATCCTGTATCTTCATTGCATGTCCTCTAGTCTTTCTATATTCTGATAACGTAAACAGTCGATCTACGTTTACCCGTTCCACTCCATTCATTAATTTATAGAATTCTATCATATCTCCCCTCAGCCGTCTCTTTTCCAGGTTAAAGAGCCCTAACCTTTTTAGCCTCTCTTCATAGGAGTATCCTTCCATCCCCTTTACCATTTTGGTAGCTCTTCTCTGAACCTTTTCTAATAACGCTATATCCTTTTTAAGATACGGCGACCAGAATTGCACACAATATTCAAGGTGCGGTCTCACCATGGAACGGTATAGAGGCATTATAATATCTTTTGTTTTATTTTCCATTCCTTTCCTTATGATTCATAGCATTCTATTTGCTCGCTTGGCTGCCGCTGCACACTGGGCCAAGGGTTTTAACATGTTATCCACAATGACGCCTAAATCTTTTTCCTGGGTGGTGGTTCCTAATGTGGAACCTTGCATCATGTAACCATAGTTTGGGTTGTTCTTCCCTAGGTGCATAACTTTGCACTTGTCCACATTAAATTTCATCTGCCATTTTGATGCCCAGTCTTCCAATTTATCAAGATCCTCTTGCACTTTTCCACAATCCTCTTGGGTTTTAACAACTTTAAATAGTTTTGTGTCATCTGCAAATTTGATAACCTCACTCGTTATTCCACTTTCCAGGTTATTTATGAATATGTCAAAAAGCAGCGGACCCAGCACAGATCCCTGGGGTACACCACTATACACCTTTCTCCATTGGGAAAATTGGCCATTGAGCCCAACCCTCTGCTTTCTATCTTTTAACCAGTTCCTGATCCACAATAGTACATTGCCTCCTATCCCATGACTCTTTAGTTTTGCCAAAAGTCTCTGATGGAGGGACCTTGTCAAAGGCTTTCTGAAAGTCCAGATATACTATATCAACCGACTCACCTTTGCCCACCTGTTTATTCACACTTTCAAAAAAACATAACAGATTAGTAAGACAAGATCTTCCTTGTCTAAAGCCATGTTGGCTGTCTCTCATTAGGCCATGACTATCTACATGCTGAGTAATTTTGTTCTTTATGATGGTTTCTACCATTTTTCCCTGTACTGACGTGAGGCTCACCGGTCTGTAGTTTCCCGGATCACCCCTCGAACCCTTTTAAAAATTGGTGTTACATTGGCGATCCCCCAATCTTCAGGTATTAGAGATGATTTTAATGATAGTTCACAGATTACTAATAGCAGGTCTGCAATCTCATATTTCAGTTCTTTCAACACCCTTGGATGTATACCATTCGGCCCAGGTGATTTGCTACTCTTCAGTTTATCTAATAGTTGTAATACATCTTCCCGATGTATCAATATTTCCTTCAATTCTTCCGCACCTTTAAATACCACTTCAGTCATGGGTAACATCCCTACATCTTCCTCAGTAAAGACCGAAGCAAAGAATTCATTCAGTCTCTCCGCTATCGCCTTGTCGCCTCTTAGTGCCCCTTTAACTCCTCTATCATCTAATGGTCCAACTGACTCTCTCACAGGTTTTTTGCTATGAATGTACTTGAAAAATCTTTATTTCGTGTTTTTGCTTCCGCAGCAAGCTTCTTCTCAAATTCTCCCTTTGCCTTCTTTATCAATGCCTTGCATTTGACCTGCCAGTGCTTGTGCTGTTTCCAGGTTTCATCATTTGGCTCTTTTTTCATTTCCTGAAAGATGCTTTTTTGGAAACAACGGCCTCTCTGACCTCACCTTTAAACCATGCTGGCAGTTTTTTGGACTTCCTTCCACTTTTCTTAAAGCGTGGAATACAGCTGGTCTGGGCTTCCAAGATGATAGTTTTCAACAACACCCAAGCTTGATGTAAGTCTTTAACATTTGCAACTGCTCCTTTTAGTTTTTTCTTAACTATTTTCCTCATTTTATCATAGTCTCCCTTTCGAAAGCTAAAATGTAGTACTGTGGATTTCCTTACTATCCCTCCTCCACTAATTAAATCAAAGGCGATCATGCTATGATCACTATTGCCAAGTGGCCCCAACACCCTTATCTCTTGCACTAGATCTGATGTTCCACTAAGGACTAAGTCTAATATGGCTTCCCCTCTGGTCGGTTCATGAACCAGCTGCTCCAAGAAGCAGTCATTTATGTCATCTAGGAACTTTATCTCCCTAGCATGTCCTGCCGTGACACTGACCCAGTCGATACCGGGGTAGTTGAAATCGCCCATTATTATTACCGCACTGTATCTTTTGTTAGCTTCCTTGATTTCTTTGAGCATTTCATCATCCATTTGTTCATTCTGGCCAGGCGGTCGTTAGTACACCCCCACTGCCATCGCCTTCCCCTTTTTACATGGAATTTCAATCCATAGAGATTCTACAGCAAATTTTGTTTCCTGCAAAACTTTAATCCTTCATGACTCAATGCCCTCTCTAACATAGAGCGCAACCCCTCTACCAATTTGATCAGCTCTATGATTACGATATAGTTTGTACCCAGGTATCACAATGTCCCACTGGTTGTCCTCCTTCCACCATGTCTCTGATATTCCAGTCACATCTAACCTCTCATTTAGTGCTATATATTCTAACTCTCCCATCTTATTTTTTAGACTTCTAGCATTTGCATACAAGCATTTTAGAGACTGTATTTTTTTCATATTAATTTGGCTATTGGTAGACATGGGTAATTTGGGATCTTTAAGCTGTGTCTGCTCCATACTCGAGGGCATTTGGGCTACTTTACTCTTTTTTGGAACCTCTCTGCTTTTGGTAGTATCCTTCAAGGATACATTCTTCCGAACCATCCACTCTTGGGCGACTGTCGGCTTTCCCCTATTATCTAGTTTAAAAGCTGCTCTATCTGCTTTTTAAAGGTTAATGCCAGCAGCCTGGTTCCATCCCGGTTAAGGTGAAGCCCATCCCTTCAGAAGAGCCCCTCCTTTCCCTAGAATGTACCCCAGTTCCTAACAAATCCAAACCCCTCATCTCTGCACCATTGTCTCATCCACGCATTGAGACTCCGGAGCTCTGCCTTCCTTTTGGGTCCTGCACGTGGAACGGGAAGCATTTCGACGAACGCTACCCTGGAAGTTCTGGATTTCAACTTCCTACCTAAAAGCCTAAATTTAGCCTCCAGAACCTCCCTACCACATTTTCCTATGTCATTGGTACCGACATGTACCAAGACAGCAGACTCCTCCCCAGCGAAATCTAAGACCTTATCTAGGTGGCGCGTGAGGTCCGCTACCTTCGCACCAGGCAGGCATGTTACCAGGCGATCCTCACGTCCACCAGCCACCCAGCTATCTACATGCCTAATGATCGAATCACCAACTATATCGGCTGTCCTAACCCTTCCCTCATGGGCACATGGCCCTGGAGAAACTTCCTCGGTGCGAGAGGGTTTTACATCCCCTGGAGGACAGGTCCTAATTAGAGGATCACTTCCTGCCACACCAGGGTGATGCTCTCCTGTCACGTGACCTCTCTCCTCCATGGCAACAGGGATGCTGCCAGACTGGAGGTGGGAATTCAGGACTATATCCCTGTAGGTCTCGTCTATGTACCTCTCTGTCTTTCTTATGTTTTCCAAGTCTGCTACTCTAGCCTCCAGAGAACGGACTCGTTCCCTGAGAGCAAAGAGCCCCTTGCACCTAGTGCACACGTAAGACCTCTCACCAACTGGGAGAAAATCATACATGTGACACTCAATGCAAAAGACTGGAAAGCCCCCATCCCGCTGCTGGACTGCTGTCTGCATCTTAGTTTTAAGTTTTTGTTTAGATCTTTAAGTTCTTTACTTACTAAGGGTTGCTATGGATATTTATACCAATAAATCTGTACCTAATACGTTTAATATACTTTGTTCACCTGAAGCTTAATTAATCTCAGGTCCTTAGTGCATGACTGATTTGGGTAACAAGCTTCACCTGAGAGCACCTCCTGTCTTTTAAGATGTGTAATTACCTATAAAGCTACGATTATCCCAGGGGTGGGTGGGTGTAGGGAGGGAGGAAGGGAAATAACACTTATTAAAAGAGGGCTGCTACACAGTACCCTGTCCTGTGCTGCTGAGGTAAGCTATATTCTTATTTGATTTAAATTATAGCTCTTTGCTGCTGCTAGTCTCTAACTTATTATGAAATTTAAACTACAAGCTCTCTGCTGGGTTCTAAATTTAACCAGAAAGCTCTCTTCTGTGTTTTAAATTTAAACTAAAAGTACTTTGCTGATACTAGGCCCTGAGTGACTATTAAATTAAAACTATAAGCTCTCTGCTGGGTATGAAATGTAACCATTAAGTTCTCTTCTTTGTTTTAAATTTAAACTTAAACTGCTGCTACTAGGCACTGACTGATTTAACAAAAAATAGTGGGTTCACAGATTAAATAGCTTTAATAGAAAGAATTCCTTTCAGAAAATTCCCAGAAGTATATACTCACAATTGCAGATCTCTCTCCAGAAGTAACAGTCCCTTTTTCTAGTCCTTCAAGACTGAGGATCATGTCATGCTGGGAGGTCACTCTCACCCTGACTGAGCAGTGACCATGGCATGGCTAGGTTTCCACATAGTGCTGTACTGTGTTTCTCTCAAGTGATATCTATGAGATCCCTTTTCTGGGGCCCAATCACTGACTTGTCTGCTTGGTACGTGTGCTCACATCCCAGTTTTGGGTGCATGCATCTCCTCCAGGAACATGCACCATGGACTAGCTAGCAGACTGTCTGCAGTTAGTATGTGTATGGTTAGAACACCTTGCAGGGTGCTGCGGATGGAGACTCACTGTGCTTGCTGCTGGAGAATGTCAGATAGTGGTGGGGGGCAGCTGAGCATTTCCAGGCCTACTGTCTGTCTGCTATTGCCTTATGGATGCGTACAGATCTGCATTGACTGCCCTGTAGGGTGCCCGTTCCCCAGCAGGACTGGGGTTGATGGTCCCCTCTACTGCCACCATTGCAGGGATGTAGAATGTGGATCTGTTGGTGGGAGATCCTTTCCCCCACCCTGAGCCCCAGAAGGCGGGTTGGGTGGTGCTACATAATCCGCTTATGGGTCCAAACACCCCCCTTCACTTAAATCATGTGACCATGGCACCCACACAGGATATGCACTATTCTGGGTGCATCATAGTCCACAAGGGCTAGACGTGATTGGGAAATATGGATGGACACAGGTGTATCCTAGGTGTGTCTGCAAGGACGACCTATCACACACTGGCACTGATGTCGACCTGCAGCATAGCCTATCTCAGCTAAGCCAGGTGCTGCGGACCTGGTGCTGGGCGCCTCACCTCGCCCTCAGGGTGAGCACAGTACCCGCACAATGTGACGGTCTGTAGCTACTCTGTGCCAGTAACACACATGGTCAGTTCCCCAATGGTTTGTGTCGCAGTATCCAACTGAATGTTTGTGCCCAGTTGAACAACTTTATTGCAAGGACGTAGATCACCTTGAGCAATTTCTTGAGCCGAGACGGCAGATTTCACAGGATGGATGAATGACACACACCTTTGCTTTTGAGTTGCCTCATCAGAAGCTGAGTTTTACCTCTTTCAGATGAGTAATTGCGTTTGTTTATGGGCGACATCAACACCATGTTTGGGGATTTTGAAAAATTCCCTGATTGATTCAGGTTTGAAAATAGACTTGATTAGGGACGTTTCACTATAAGGTTTGGTTTGTGGTGGCTGGTCCATAGGGTCTCATAGCCTCACGCAAAGTTGGCCGGGAGGCCTTTTTTTATAAATACTTGAATAAAAAGGAGGGTCTGTCACAAGAGTATGTTTTGGCATCCTCATGACCGACGATCCAACAAAAATAATATTAGAACAAATAGAGTGATTCAGTCCGTTATGTTTTGGGAGTTTACATTGGTAATTGTGGGGATTCATTAGAGGGTGCCTTTTTTGTAGGAGATATTATAGGGGTTTATTAGTAGCTATAGAGATGTAGCCCACTGGTTACTACACTGACTGTGGAGGCAGAGGTCATGGGTTTGATCCCACAATGGTGTTATTTGATAGGGCTGTCTGAGGAATTTCCTTTTTTAATTTAAATTAGTGCTGCCAGCAAAAACACCCTCACAGTGCTGTAACCTTAAGGTGCCCTATAGGGAACATTATAAGGTGCCTTGGTGGACAGTGCACTTTATAATGTGCCCTCTGCAGTGCCTTATAGGGCGCCTTATGTGGCACCTTAGGTTACGGCACTGTGAGGGTGTGTTTGCTGGCAGCACTAATTTAAATTAAAAAAGAAAATGCCTCAGACAGTACTGATTTAAAGTAAAGGGTAATGCCTCAGATAGCCTTACTCATTAAGCCCACTGGGGGATCAAACTCATGACCCCTGTTTCATCAGTCAACGTATTAACCATTGTGCTACAGGTCAGCGCGCCTATTTAAGGCTAATGCGTGTTAACGTGCCACAGCTCCCTATATCGCGCGATAACGGACTTTATCGTGCGATAACCCGAAATGCTACCTTAAGACCGGAACGCCCACTACCTTATATGGCATTCGTCACAGTAAGACTGCAACTAACGCCGGTAACATTAAGACGGTTTAGTAAACATACCCCTTAGTCTTCCTTTTTTGCATAATTCCCAAGCTAATATAAATAGTCAAATCTCTGGAGAGATTCACATAATGGCATTTTTTTCTCATGCTGAAAAAACAATATGTTAACCTGAGTAAGATCTGGCTCAGTGGAGGTTTGCAACTGTGTGCAGTATAGTATCAAAGGTGTTGCTGAAATCTGAGTACATCATATTCACTGCATGCCCTTGATCCTATTCTCTGTTTACCTAGCCTAAGAAATCAATTAGATCCATTTGGCATGATCTTCCTTTGGTAAAATCATCTTGCAAGCCATTGGATTCTTGAAAAGGCTAAAAGTAGATGCCTAAGTGACTTTCACACACAGGAGTCCTGTTATAAAATTAATCTGAAAAGGTGATGGGGGAAAAGTCAACAAAATAATTTTAGGGAACATGTCAAAGGAATGAACACGGGTTAGCTGCATGGTTTTCATTACAATTAAAGTAATAAAGATCCAAATATATTGTCCAGTTAACATGATAGAAAGACTCCATGTCTGAAAGTGACAGAAGTGATATGTCAAGTTCCATATGTGGTAGTAGGAACAGACAGACTTAGCTGCACATTGCTCACCATGTTAAAACCAATTAATGAGAAAATGAACTTTACATGAAAAATTGGATATTCTCAAGTGGGTGATCCAGTGGGCTGTAAAAATTCTGTGTTGTGAATCTGGTGGATATATCGATCAGCAGTGATTATTCTCAGTGAAGCTGCTCCACTGCAGATCTTTCTTTAATTTTGTGGGGGAAATGCTGATTTCTTCAGCATGCCTAAATGAGCTCCTCGGGCAATTGTGTATATCATTCCTCCCCCCAAAAGAGCAGCACCCAGCCTGGTGGTTGGAGCAGTGGGCTCAGATCCAAGGAAGCCCATGGACTCTCCTTGTCACTTAGGCAAATTACTTCATCCTCCAATGCCTCAGGTACAAATTTAAGATTTTAATCTCTCTGGGGAAGGGGCCTATCAACAGAACCTGAGCAACTTGCCTTGTGTTGGGATTTGATGGATAAGAACATAAGAACATAAGATATGCCATACTGGGTCAGACCAAGGTCCATCAAGCCCAGTATCCTGTTTCCAAAAGTGGCCAATCTAGGTCATACGTACCTAGCAGTTTCCCCAAAAGACACAGGTTCCACAATGCTTGCACTGGATCAAGCATTGATATCCTAGGTCCCTTCTTAATAATGGTTTATGGACCTTTCCTCCAGAAACGTGTCCAAACCTTTTTTAAACCCAGCTGCACTAACAGCCTTTACTACATCCTCCGGTAACAAACGTTGAGTGAAAAAATATTTTCTTTTATTAGTCTTAAATAGTTTACCCTGTAGCTTTATTGCATGTCCCCTAGTCTTTCTATATTCTGATAACGTAAACAATCGATCTGCGTTTACTCATTCCACTCCGTTCATTAATTTATAGACTTCTATCATATCTCCCCTCAGCCATCTCTTTTCCAGGTTAAAGAGCCCTAAACCTTTTAGCATTTCTTCATAGGAGTATCCTTCCATTCCCTTTACCATTTTGGTGTCTCTTCTCTAACCCTTTTCTGTTTTATTTTCCATTCCTTTCCTCATGATACCTAGCATTCTATTTGCTCTCTTGGCCGCCGCTGCACACTAGGCCGAGGCGAGGGTTTTAACATGTTATCCACAATGACACCGTAATCTTTTTCCTGGGTGGTGGTTTCTAATGTGGAACCTTGCATCGTGTAACCATAGTTTGGGTGGTTCTTCCCTAGGTGCATAACTTTGCCCTTGTCCACATTAAATTTCATCTGCCATTTTGATGCCCAGTCTTCTAGTTTATCAAGATCCTCTTGCAATTTTCCACAATCCTCTTGGGTTTTAACAACTTTAAATAGTTTTGTGTCATCTGCAAATTTGATGATAACCTCACTCGTTATTCCCTTTTCCGGGTCATTTATGAATATGTCGAATTGTATGCACCATCCCTCTGGAACTCTCTACCAAGTCACATCAGAAGCAACGGAGATCCCTTATCATTCAGGAAACAACTAAAACAGTCCTATTCCAGGAATATCTCGGACCAGAAACAAGCACCCGCCACTGACTACCTCCCAACCCCCCTAATTCATCCCCCTAGACATATGTTCTAAGAGACTGTAATACAATGTCTATGTCCCAAATATTTCTTGAAATCATTAATGTTGACCACCTGGTGATGGCCCCAACCCCAGAATTTGATTATTGTCCACCCCCCCTTTTAATGTTACACCGCTTTGAACCGGTGAAAAGTGGGATATAAATACAGTTAAATAAATAAATAAATGTCAAAAAGCAGCGGACTCAGCACAAATCCCTGGGGTACACCACTATTCACCTTTCTCCATTGGGAAAATTGGCCATTTAGCCCTACCTTCTGCTTTCTATCTTTTAACCAGTTCCTGTTACAGAATAGTACACTGCCTCCTATCCCATGACTCTTTAGTTTTGCCAAAAGTCTCTGATGAGGGACCTTGTCAAAGGCTTTCTGAAAGTCCAGATACACTATATCAACCGACTCAACTTTGTCCATCTGTTTATTCACACCTTCAAAAAAACATAACAGATTAGTAAGACAAGATCTTCCTTGTCTAAAGCCATGTTGGCTGTCTCCCATTAGGACATGACTATCTACATGCTGAGTAATTTTGTTCTTTATGATGGTTTCCACCATTTTTCCCAGTACTGACGTCAGGCTCAACGGTCTGTAGTTTCCCGGATCACCCCTGAAACCCTTTTTAAAAATTGGCATTACATTGGCCATCCTCCAATCTTGAGGTATTACAGATGATTTTAATGAAAATTCACAGATTACTAATAGCAGGTCTGCAATCTCATATTTCAGTTATTTCAACACCTTTGGATGTATACCTTTCTGCCCAGGTGATTTGCTACTCTTCAGTTTATCAAATAGTTGTAATATATCTTCCCGATTTTTCCTTCAATTCTTCCGCACCTTTAAATACCACCTCAGTAAAAACCGAAGCAAAGAATTCATTCAGTCTCTCCGCTATCACCTTGTCAACTCTTAGTGCCCCTGTAACCCCTCTATCATATAATGGACCACCTGACTGTCTCACAGGTTTTTTGCTATGAATGTACTTGAAAAAGTCTTTATTTCGCATTTTTGCTTCCGCAGCCAGCTTCTTCTCAAATTCTCCCTTTGCTTGCCTTATCAATGCCTTGCATTTGACTTGCCAGTGCTTGTGCTGTTTCCAGGTTTCATTGTTTGGCTCTTTTTTCCATTTCCTGAAAGATGCTTTTTTGGCAACAACAGCCTCTCTGACCTCACCTTTAAACCATGCTGGCAGTTTTTTGGACTTCCTTCCACTTTTCTTAAAGCGTGGAATACAGCTGGTCTGGGCTTCCAAGATAGTAGTTTTCAACAACACCCAAGCTTGATGTAAGTCTTTAACCTTTGCAACTGCTCCTTTTAGTTTTTTCTTAACTATTTTCCTCATTTTATCATAGTCTCCCTTTCGAAAGTTAAAAGATAGTACTGTGAATTTCCTTACTATCCCTCCTCCACAAATTAAATCAAACGCGATCATGCTATGATCACTATTGCCAAGTGGCCCCAACACCCTTATCTCTTGCACAAGAACTGGTGTTCCATTAAGGACTAGGTTTAATATGGCTTCCCCTCTGGTCGGTTTATGAACCAGCTGCTCCAAGAGGCAGTCATTTATTTCATCTCGGAACTTTATCTCCCTAGCATGTCCTGCTGTGACACTGACCCAGTCGTTACCGGGGTAATTGAAATCACCCATTATTATTACTGTGCTGTAACGTTTGTTAGCTTCCTTGATTTCTTTGAGCACTTCATCATCCATTTGTTCATTCTGGCCAGGCAGTCGATAGTACACCCCCACTGCCATCGCCTTCCCCTTCTTACATGGAATTTCAATTTGTTTCCTGCAAAACTTTAATCCTTTCTGACTCAATGCCCTCTCTTACATAGAGCGCAACCCCTCCACCAATTTGATCAGCTCTATCATTACGATATAGTTTGTACCCAGGTATCACAGTGTCCACTGATTGTCCTCCGTCCACCATGTCTCTGATATTCCAATCATATCTAACCTCTCATTTAGTGCTATATATTCTAACTCTCCCATCTTATTTTTTATACTTCTAGCATTTGCATACAAGCATTTTAGAGATTGTATTTTATTCATATTAATCTAGCTATTGGTAGACATGGGTAATTTGGGATCTTTAAGCTCTGTCTGCTCCATACTCGAGGGCATTTGGGCTACTTTACTCTTTTTTGGAACCTCTCTGCTTTTGGTAGTATCCTTCAAGGATACATTCTTCTGAACCATGTGCACTTGGGCGACTGTTGGCTTTCCCCTGTTATCTAGTTTAAAAGCTGCTCTATCTCCTTTTTAAAGGTTAATTCCAGCAGCCTGGTTCCATCCCGGTTAAGGTGAAGCCCATCCCTTCGGAAGAGCCCCTCCTTTCCCCAGAATGTTTCCCAGTTCCTAACAAATCCAAAACCCTCATCTCTGCACCATTGTCTTATCCACGCATTGAGACTCCGGAGCTCTGCCTACCTTTTGGGTCTGGCGCGTGGAATGGGAAGCATTTCGGAGAACGCTACCCTGGAATTTCTGGATTTCAACTTCCTACCTAAAAGCCTAAATTTAGCCTCTAGAACCTCCCTAACACATTTTCCTATGTCATTGGTACTGACATGTACCAAGACAGCAGACTCCTCCCCAGCACTATCTAAGACCTTATCTAGGTGGCGCGTGAGGTCCGCTACCTTCATACCAGGCACCCAGGATCCTCACGTCCACCAGCCACCCAGCTATCTACATGCCTAATGATCGAATCACCAACTGTAACGGCTGTCCTAACCCTTCCCTCATGGGCACATGGCCCTGGAAAATCTTCCTCGGTGTGAGAGGGTTTTACATCGCCTGGAGGACAGGTCCTAGTTACAGAATCACTTCCTGCCACACCAGGGTGATGCTCTCCTGTCACGTGACCTCTCTCCTCCATGGCAACAGGGATGCTGCCAGACTGGAGGTGGGATTTCAGGACTATATCCCTGTAGGTCTTGTCTATTTACCTCTCTGTCTTTCTTATGTTTTTCCAAGTCTGCTACTCTAGCGTCTAGAGAACGGACTTGTTCCCTGAGAGCAAAGAGCTCCTTGCACCTAGTGCACACGTAAGACCTCTCACCAACTGGGAGAAAATCATACATGTGACACTCATTGCAAAAGACTGGAAAGCCCCCTTCTCACTGCTGTACTGCTGTCTGCATCTTAGTTTTAAGCTTGTGTTTAGATCTAAGTTCTTTATTTACTAAGGGTTG
Source organism: Ichthyophis bannanicus (assembly GCA_033557465.1). Classification (NCBI taxonomy): domain Eukaryota; kingdom Metazoa; phylum Chordata; class Amphibia; order Gymnophiona; family Ichthyophiidae; genus Ichthyophis; species Ichthyophis bannanicus. The sequence goes on along the minus strand of CM066032.1, from coordinate 1,388,630,265 downwards.
CTATGGATATGTATACTAATAAAACTGTTTCTAATACGTTTAGTATACCTTGTTCACCTGAAGCTTAATTAATCTTAGTTCCTTAGTGTATGACTGATTTGGATAACGAGCTTCACCTGAGAGCACTTCCTTTCCTTTAAGATGTGTAAGTACCTATAAAGCTACAATTATCCCAGGGGTGGGTGGTTTTTGGGGAGGGAGGGAGGGAAATAACACTTATTAAAAGAGGGCTGCTATACAGTACCCTGTCCTGTGCTGCTGAGGTAAGCTGTGACCAACTTCCTGGGTGATTAACAGTCCTTGCTTGGATAGAGGGAGCCTTTCAAAATGGCCTTTTGACCTGTCACCTGGTGTTAACACCTATTGAAAAAGTTTCACAGGTCTCTTGCCCCCTAGGTAGAAGGCCTCTTTGTAAAGGTCTCTAGAAGACATTAATTGTTGCTCAAAGAGTACTGACCCTGTTTTGCCTTTTATGCTAAGTTATATTCTGATTTGATTTAAAATACAGTTCTTTGCTGCAGCTAGGCTCTGACTTATTATGAAATTTAAACTACAAGCTCTCTGCTGGGTTCTAAATTTAACCAGAAAGCTCTCTTCTGTGTTTTAAATTTAAAATAAAAGTACTTTGCTGATATTAGGCCCTGAGTGACTATTAAATTTAAACTACAAGCTCTCTGCTGGGTTCCAAATTTAACCAGAAAGCTCTCTTCTGTGTTTTAAATTTAAACTAAAAGTACTTTACTGATATTAGGCCCTGAGTGACTATTAAATTTAAACTACAAACTCTCTGCTGGGTTCCAAATTTAACCAGAAAGCTCTCTTCTGTGTTTTAAATTTAAACTAAAAGTACTTTGCTGATACTAGGACCTGAGTGACTATTAAATTTAAACTACAAGCTCTCTGCTGGGTTCCAGATTTAACCAGAAAGCTCTCTTCTGTGTTTTAAATTTAAACTTAGACTGCTGCTACTAGGCCCTGACTGATTTAACAAAAACACTGGGTTCACAGCTTAATTAGCTTTAATACAAAGAAGTCCTTTCAGAAAATTCCCAGAAGTATATACTCACAATTGCAGATCTCTCTCCAGAAGTAGTAGTCTCTTTTTCTAGTCCTTCAAGACTGAGGATCACAGATATTTCACCCTCCCAGTTCCCTCTGGCTATAAAATGTACTTTAACGCTCCTAAATATTGTGTCACCCATATTTTAAAAAAAAGCACAAGTATACCAGGAAAAGGTAAAAGAAGGGCAGCAAAGATGACTGGATATTTATTTATTTATATTTCTTATATGCCGCACTATTTGCAATCAGCGTGGTTCACATGGAACAGAAACATCAGACAACTTAAATATGTCTGGTCATTACATTAAACAGGAAATGCAACTTGGAAAAAGGGTACACTATATACATATGAGGTGTACTGAGAAAGGATAATGTTTGGTGTTTACATTGTAGGGGACGCCTGTTGCGAGGGCTTGCCTAGTTGACTACTATTATTGTTGATATGGGTCAAACTTTCATATGAGCAGAGACTGACAAGACAAAAAGTCGAGTGTGAAAAAGAGACAGCTGGTATATGTAATTGTGAATGGCACAAAGAAGGTACTTTTATAACAGGGTAGCTATGTGCCCTTATAAAGTAACCTCAGGGAAGGTATATGCATACATTTACACCTGCTCCAAGAAAGCACAGGTGCATATTATATGCACATATTTTATAAAGTATATATATAGAAGTCAACCCCATACTGTTCCTGGAAGAAGGTGCAGATGAACAGCTTGCAAACCTGAGAGTGGACAAGGCCATGGGACCGAATCAAATACATCCTGAGAGACTCAGATAGCTCAGAGAGATTCCTTTTTAAAATTTTATATTTATTGAGATTTTACATATAATCCAAGAAAAACACTTGTTACAGAAACAAGAAGAGACATAAAGAAAAAAATGCCAACATATAGACCATGTAAAGAAAATGTTTGAATGTCCCTTCTGATACCAGACCACTAATTTGGAAGAAAACAAGAATGCAATTTAAGGCAAAATTACAATTAACAATAGCAGGCAGAGAGCCTTAAGCTCCTTATACATATTAAACCTGTTTAATAATGGTGGCAGCTCCTTCAGAGGGGTGATATATATGCATCACACTTAGAACTCAGAAACGTCACTAAGGAGGTCACTGTAAAAGCCTTAGTTGTGATTTGAATGTTTGATGCATTGGACTTAACACATCCCCACTTGACTTCGGAAATGTCAGGGACATCTGCGACCTCATTCAAGTTTAGACCTGCTCCAGATATGAATAGGCATTGAGAAGGTGCTTGTTTTGGCTATAAAGCATCCAAACGATGAAGAGATGTCACACCATCATCCCCAGTACCTTGCACAATCACAATGATAATAGCAGTGGGATCTGAAGTCTGGCTTCCTGGTCCTAGCCCACTACTCCAACTATTAGGCTATTCCTAGATGTCTATGGTAAATAATGCATCCTAACAAACTGAGGACTCAAATATTCTGGCACCTCTAAAATCTCCATCAAGTGCTTTTTGAATGTCTTTAGAGGTGCCATAAGGGAAGCTTTCAAATGACATTATCCAGATTTTCAATCTTTCTATGTAAAGAAACATTGTCTTTCAGAAGAGATTCTTCTATATATGAAAACTATCTTCTCCTTAACTTCCAAAGCCTTGTTGTTGTTAAGTGCCATCGAGTTGGAGTCGACCCTCTGTATAGCTATCGTAAATTTTGTTTGGTCTTCAGACAGGCGGCTCATTGTTCACAGACTGGTACCCGTAGCTGCTGCTATTGTATCAATCCATCTCATTGCTGGCCTTCCTCTTTTGCGTTGACCTTCTATCTTGCCAAGCATGATATCTTTCTCTAATGATCTTTCTCTTCGCATGATGTGTCCAAAGTATGAAAGTCGAAGTCTTGTCATCAGAGCTTCTAAAGAAAGCTTAGGTTTGATCTCCTCTAGTACTGACTGGTTTGTACTTCGGGCAGTCCATGGTATACACAGTATTCGCCGCCAGCACCATAACTCAAAGGCATCAATTTTCTTCCTGTCTATCTTTTTCACTGTCCAGCTTTTACATCCATATGATGTTATTGAAAATACCATGGCTTGAACAAGTCAAATCTTTGTATAGAGAGAGACATCTCTGCTCTTGAGAATCTTATCTAGGTCTTTCATATCCATTTTGCCAAGAGCAATACGTCATCTGATTTCTTGACTGCTTGTTGCTTCTTTATTGATAGTTGATCCAAGTAGGATAAAGTTGTTCATGATTTAAATTTCTTCTCCTTCAATGATGAACCTGTTGATTATGCCAGTTGTCATGATCTTTGTCTTCTTTACATTAAGGTGCAGGCCCATTTTGAGACTATGTTCTTTGATTGTGAGAAGCAAATGCTTCAGATCATCTTCACTTTCAGCCAATAATGTGATATCATCAGCATAGCGAAGGTTGTTGATGAGTCTTCCACCAATCTTCACACCTCTGTTGTCTTCATACAATCCTGCTTCTCTGATGATTTGTTCTGCATATAAATTAAACAGGTAGGGGGAAAGTATGTAACCTTGTCTTACACCTTTGCTTATTTTAAACCATTCTGTTTCTCCTTGTTCCGTTCGAACTGTTGCTTCTTGATCAATGTACAGATTGTGCAAGAGTACGATCAGGTGTTCTGGTATACCCATGCTTCTTAATGTGGCCCAGAGTTTCTCATGGTTTACACATTCAAAAGCCTTGCTATAGTCGATAAAGCACAAATAGATATCCTTTTGGTATTCTTTAATCTTTTCAAGGATCCATCTCACATCCGCAATGATATCTCTCGTTCCTTCCCCTTTCCTGAACCCTGCTTACACTTCAGGTAGTTCTTGTTCCAGGTATGGTTGTAGTCTCTTTTGAATAATCTTCAGTAGAATCTTGCTGGCATGTGGGATTAGAGCGATTGTGCGATAATTTCCACAGTCAGTTGGATCACCTTTCTTTAGTATTGGTATAAACACAGACCTTTTCCAGTCAGTTGGCCATGATGTTGTCTTCCATATTTCTTGGCAGAGCCTTGTAAGTATGGTAACAGCTGCATCAAATTGCTGTAATACTTCTATGGGAATGCTGTCAATGCCTGTTGCTTTGTTCTTTGATAAGGTTTTCAATGCTGCTTCAACTTCTTCTTTCATCACCAATGGTTCCAGATCCTATGGTACAGGTTGAAACGGCTGTTGGTTCACTTGATCTTTATTATATAAAAACTCTGTATATTCCTTCCACCTTTTCTTGATCTTCACAGCATCATTCAACATAGAACCTTGAGCATCTTGTAACATTCCATTTCAAGGCTGGAACTTTTTCTTTAATTCTCGTAGCTTTAAGAAATCTGATCTTCTTCTTCCTCTAATAGTTTCTGCTTCTATTTCCTTGCATGCATCATTGTAGTACTTTTCCTTGTCCTGTCTTGCTGCACGTTTGAAATCTCTGTTGAGTTCTGCAATTGTCTTTCTTTCTCCTCTGGCTTTAGCTTCTCTGCGTTTCTGGGCAATTTTTAGAGTTTCTTCCATCATCCATTTTTTCCGTTTTTGCTTTTTCACCTTTTGTAGACACTTCTTGCTTTCTTCCAACACAACCTTCTTGAAGTCATTCCATAACTCTTCTGGATATCTGTCATTTGTATCTAAAGCAGCAAATCGATTTTGCAGGCAGTCTTTAAATTCCAGTGGTATATTCTCAAGGTCATATTTTGCTGCATTCATGAGTGGTTTGCTCTTTTTCAGCCTTAGCTTGAGTTTGCATACTAGTAGTTGATGATCTGTACCACAGTCAGCTCCAGGTTTTGCCTTTGTTGATATTACAGAGCTTTTCCATCGTTGACTTCCACAGATGCAGTCAATTTGATTTTTATACAATCCATTGGGTGAAGTCCATGTGTACAGTCGCCGCTTGTGTTGATGGAAGAAGGTGTTTGAAATGAATAGATCGTTGGTCTTGCAGAATTCTATCAGTCTTTCTCCAGCTTCATTTCTGTTGCCAAGTCCATATTTTCCAACTACTTTGCCTTCTTCTTTGTTGCCAACGTTTGTGTTCCAGTCACCAATGATTATCAGGATATCCTGTATGCATGTTCTGTCAATTTCAGCTTGTACTTGTTCATAGAACTCTTCAATTTCATTCTCTTCTGCAGCTGTTGTTGGGGCATATACTTGAATTATAGTTGTGTTGATAGGCATTCCTCGTAGACGAATAGAGATTAAGCATTCACTGACTGCATTGTATTTCATTACTGTTCTTGCAAGTTTCTTCTTTATTATAAATGCAAAACCATTTCTTCTTTGTCTTTCATTCCAGCATTGTAGACCATGTGATCATCTGATGCAAAGTGCCCCATGCCAGTCCATTTTAGTTCACTGACACCCAACAGATCAAGTTGTACATGTTCCATTTCATTCTTGACCACCTCCAACTTCCCTTGGTTCATGCTTCATACGTTCCATGTTCCAATGTGTAAGACATCTTCACAGCTTCTGACTCTCATTTCATGCGCAGCTACATCAGCAGTCAGATGTCCCGAGGGCTTTGCTCCAACCACATCATAAATGCTGGCTTTACTCTGAAAAGTCTTCAGCTCTTCCCCAGTAGGTAGTTGAGTGCCTTCCAACCTGGGGGTCTCATCTTCCAGCACTATAGCGCAATTTGTTTTGTTGTAGCTATCCATTGGGTTTTCATGGCAGGATACAGAAGTAGACTGCTGGGCCTTTCCTCTGCGCAGTTTAAGTTTGGTGTTGTTGCTGTTGTCACAGAAATGTGATCCTCCGCCGTCAACACTATCCCATTCTGCTGCTGCCCATTCTGCTGCTGCCCAGATGGGTGGTTTGTCTTGGTCTGGCACCTCAGCCTTAGCTTTCTCACTTAAATCAGTTATATCCTTGTCCACTACATGCAGCCTTGAAACAACTGGTTGGTATATATTGGACTGAAGCCCCCTGCCTTTTGAGATAGAACTGAGCATTCCAGCTTGATAATTGCCTCCTACAAAGTTTCTAAGGTTATTAAAGCAGGCTTAGGAGATAGAGCACTCACCAATGGTTATCCGGGTCCAAGGAACAAGCTGACTTCCCCCTTATCACCCTGCAGAGAGCCAACCTGCATGTGTAGCTGTGCTGAGGCTGAACACTCCTTGGAAGCCAGATACAGCAGTTCTGCTTTCACTGGCATTCAGCTTTCTGCACGTTATCAACACAGCCTCAGTCACAGTTTCCACAGGGTGGCTGAGTGAAATCACGCTCGCCAGTAGTCTCTCTGGCTAATCTTTCCCCAGAGAGGTCCACAGTGGATCTTGCCAGGTAGCTTGTTGAAGGAACCCGCCCATAGGACCACAAATGGTGCTAATAATGCTGAGTTGTAAGGGTATCTCAGATGGCCCCCTTTCTCTTCCAAAGACAGTTGCCCTTGCAGAAAATCCAAATACAAAAGCAATGAGGTACGGTATTGACAGGATCACAACTCTAATGTAGCTGCCATCTTGCTCCTTTGCCAGCGCAGAGAGTTTCTGTTGGCAACTTTAAAGGATGTGTTTAATCAATTCTTGGAGATGCATAGTCAAACTCTGGAATTTGTTGCCAGAGAATGTAGTGAAAGCTGTTAGTGTAGCTGGATTTAAAAGAGGTTTGGGCAAGTTCCTGGAGGAAAAGTTCATAAACCATTATTAGGAAGACCAGGGAAATCCCCTGCTTACCCCTGGGATAAGCATCATGGAATCTGTCTACTTTTTGGGAACCTGACAGGTACCTCTGACCTGGATTGGCCAATGCTGGAAACAGGATACTGAGCTTGATGGACCTTTGGCCTGACCCAGAATGGCATATCTTATGTTTTTAGAGGAAATTAAGCTGGATTTTGTGTTCCTATTGCGTGCAAGTTATTTTCATGCACCTGAATGAAAGATTTGAACTGGAAAGTCAAAAGCTCTTTTTTCTTGCATAGTGCCTTAAGGGAAAGACAGTAAGGGCCATACGTACTAAAGTGTGAAATGGTTTCGCAAAAGTGCACTTCAAACAAAAAATAGCGCACAATGCCTGGAAATATACAAACATGCCAAAGTGCAGGCATGTTTTGATACTTTTTTGTGCAAAAGCATACTTTGCACGAATGTTTGTGTAAATTTTGCATTAATGAGCCGCTTTAATACAAAATCATACAAAGCAGCTCAACCCATGCTGGAACCCATGCTGAGTACTGCGGTCTGTAAACACGTACTGCTCAAGGAACAGTGGGCCTTGTGCTGACTGCTGCTGCTTTTGCCGCTACTGTTGCTGCTGCCTTCCTGCTTTATGAGCGGAAGGTGGGAAAGGAGGCTCGAGATCTGCCATTTTGATTTCATCATCTGGGGTCATGTGAATTTTCAGTTGTTAAAATGGGGTCATACAGGATAAAGGTTTGAAAAGCACAGCTCTACACAAAAGTGCATTCACTCCTTAAGAGAAATCTAGAGATATGACTTTGCTTAGAGCTTATGCCTAGCTAAGTCCAGATTTAGCCCTTCCCTAGAGGAACTATGTGCCTTACTCAAAAAGAGATGGTTTTATCCATAGATGAAGAACAGAAAAAGTCCTTTGTAATCAAGTTCCTATGCATGTAGTATACATACATGAAGAGGACCATTTTCAAATGCCATTCACATGAAGAAAAGGGTTGTCTGAAAAATTTCCACCTTTTACCCTGCCAAAAGTGTGCTCATCTTACATAACATGTGTACATGTAAGTCCATGGCGAGGAGGCACTCTCAGGGACATGCTCAGACTGAAGGAGGAAAATAACACGTGGGCTGCATTTCCTAATTTCTGCATGTTCTTTTCTATGCAAAAAGTACCTGCATAAAATGCAAGTGCAATGTTGGTTGATATTATTCCCCTATGGCATTTTTCAAAGGGAAACTGTGCATTTAGAAGGTAATTTTGTAGTAGGGTGCCTAGATTAAGGCTGTCAAAGTGCACATGCTTGTTGTCAAGTGCTGTCAAGTTGGTGTCGATTCCTAGAGGAAAGGAACATGAACCAATATTAAAGAGGACCCGGGAAATCCACGGCTTGCCCCAATATAAGCATTGTGGAGCCTGTGTCTCTTTTTGGGAAACTGCCAGATACTTGTGACATGGATTGGCCACTGTTGGAAACATGATACTGGGCTTGATGGACCTTGGTCTGATCCAGTATGGCATTTCCTATGTTCAATTTAATAGTTTTTTTATATCGCTTTATCATTTCAATCAAAGCAGTTTACATTATAGCTTAAACTTGGTAATGTACATTAAACAGTGACATTGTTTTGGATTTTTCTGAGGCAATGGAGGGTTAAGTGACTTGCCCAAGGCCACAAAGAGTGGTAATGGGAATTGAACCCTGGTCTCTTGGTTCTCAAGCCAGTGCTCTAATCATTAAGCTACTCCTCCACTCTGCATCTTATATAATGATATCAGGCTCACTGGTCTGTAGTTTCCCAGATCACCCCTGGAACTCTTTTTAAAAAATGGCATTACATTGGCCAGTCTTCAGGTATTACAGATGATTTTAATGATTTATTTATTTACATTCTCTTATATACCATGCTATTCTGCATCAGTGCGGTTTACATTGAACAAACTGAAATTACATTGAACAGGGCATTATAACTTGGAGATAACTATTTTACAGGGAACATGGTCTATGGAGGGTTAAGTGGCTTGCCCAAGACCACAAGGAGCACCTGTGGGACTAGAAACCCCAGTCCTTCCATCCCAAGGTTGCTGTCCTCTAGTGGGATTTGAACCCCTGACCTTCCAGCCTGAAGTACCTTACCCCAACCACTAGGCCACTCCTCCACTCCGTACCTCTGTATGATAGTTCACAGATTACTAATAGTAACACCATCCAGTCCAGATGATTTGCTACTCTTTAGTTTATCAAATAGTTGTAGTACACCTTCCCAGTTTATTGATATTTCTTTGAATTCTTCTGATGCATCACCTTTAAACATTATTTCAGCCATGGGTAACTTCCCTACATCATCTTCAGTAAATAATTCATTCCATTTCCCCGCTATGGCTTTGTCTCCTTTTAGTGCCCCTTTTTACTCTTCTGTCATCTAATGGTCCAACTGACTCACATGTCTTTTGCTAAGAATATACTTGAGAAAGTTTTTATTACGTGTTTTTGCTTCCACAGCAAGCTTTTTTTCAAATGTGATCTTTGTCTGCCTTGCATCTAACTTGCCAAATTCTTATGCCTGTGCCTTAAAGATGCTTTTTTGGCTACAACAGCCTCTTTGAACTCACTTTTAAGCCATTGTGGCAGTTGTTTGGACTTCCCTCCACTTTTCTTAAAGTGTGGAATACAGCTAGTCTGGGCTTCCAAGATAGTATTTCTAAATAACACCCATGCTTGATGTAAATCTTTAACTTTTGTAGCAGCTCCTTTTAGTTTTTTCTTAATTATTTTCCTCATTTTATCATAGATTCCCTTTTGAAATTTAAAAGTAGTACTGTTGATTTCCTTACCATCCTTCCTCCATTTCTTAATCAAATGTGATCACTAATGCCAAGTGGCCCCAATACTCTTATCTCTTTTACCTGATCTTCTGTTCCTCTATGGACTAGGTCCAAAGGGGCCTCCCCTCTTGTCAGTTCATGAATTTTATCTCCCTATTATGTCCTGCCATGACAGTGAATTGAAATCACTCATTATTATTACTGTGTTATAACTTTTGTTAGTTTCTCTGATTTCTTTCAGCATTTCATCATCCATTTATTCATTCTGGCCAGACAGTCAGTTGTACCCCCACTCTGCCATTGTTGTCTCCTTTTTACATGGAATTTCAATCTATAGAGATTCTACAGTGTATTTTGTTTCCTGCAAAACTTTAATCCTTTGTGACTCAATGCCCTCTCTAACATAGAGTGCAACCCCTCCACCAATTTGATCTACTCTATCATTATGATATAATTTGTACCCAGATATCACAGTGTCCCACTGTTTGTCCTCCTTCCACCAGATCTCTGAGATACTATTCATAGCTAACCTCTCATTTAGTGCTATATATTCTAACTCTCCTATCTAATTTTTTAGACTTCTAGCATTTGCATACAAGCATTTTAGAAATTGTATTTTATTCATAATAATCTGGTTATTGGTAGGCAGGGGTAACTTGGATCCTTTAAGCTCATTCTGCTTTGTATTTAAGGGCATTTGGGTTATTTTTGTCTTTATTGGAATCTCTCTGTCGATATGCCCTTTCAATCTTTTGCTAGTGCCCTTCATGGATACATCATTCTGAACCTTGTGCTCTTGGAAGACTGTCGGCTTTCCCCTATTATCTAGTTTAAAAGCTGCTCTACCTCCTTTTTTAAAGGTTTATGCCAGCAGCCTGGTTCCATCCCTGTTAAGGTGGAGCCCATCCCTTTGGAAAAGCCCCTTCTTTGCACAGAATGTTGCCGAGTTCCTAACAAATCCAAAACCCTCTTCCTTGTACCATTGTCGACACATTGAGTCTCCAGAGCTCTGCATGCCTTTTGGGTCCTGTGCATGAAAGCATTTCTGAGAATGCTACCCTGGAAGTTCTGGATTAGAGCGTCCTACCTAAAAACCTAAATTTGGCCTCCAGAACCTCCCTATCATACTTTCCTATGTCATTGGTACCAACAGGTACCAAGACAGCAGACATCTCCCCAGCACTCTCTAAAACCTTGTTTAGGTGGTGCGTGAGGTCCACTACCTTCGCACCAGGAGGCATCTTACCAGGTGATCCTCACGTCCACCAGCCACCCGGCTATCTACATGCCTAGTGATCAAATCACCAACTATAACAGCTATCCTAACCCTTACCTCATGGGCACATGGCCCTGGAGAAACTTCCTTGGTGTGAGATGGTTTCACATCACCTTGAGGACAGGTCCTAGCTACAGGATCACTTCCTGTCACACCAAGGTGATGCTATCCTGTCACATGACCTCTCTCCTCCATAGCAATTGGGAGACTGCCAGACTGGAGTTGGGACTTCAGTACTACATTCCTGTAGGTCTTGTCTATATGCCTTTCTGTCTTCCTTATGTCTTCAAAGTCTGCTACTGTAGCCTCCAGAGATTGGACTCATTCCCTCAGAGCAAAGAGCTCCTTGCACCTGGTGCACACATAAGATCCTCACCAACTGAGAGAAAATCATACATGTGATGCACAATACAAAAGACTGGAAAGCCCCCATCTCTCTGCCGGACTGCTGTCTGCATCTTAGTTTTAAGGTTTTGTTTAGGCATTTAAGCTGTTTACTTACTTAGGTTTGCTGGAAATACTTATACTAATACAATTATGCCTAATGGGGCCCATTTTGATCGGGGCACATCCGGCCCATCCAGATGTCCCAAATTTGGACGGGCTGGAAATCACACCTGCGGAAGCTATACATTCTCACGGGAGCAGAATCAGGGCAAAGGGCTTGGACGGGTCATATGGGCTCCGATTCAGCCCCACTACACTTTGGCTCCCACCCTGTACAACCCTCCCAATGCTCCTGCATGGAGCCTCAGTGCCGTGGCATCCAATCACCATGGCACTGGAATGCCATGCAAGAGCCCTAATTCCCTGCACCAGATCAAAACTACTGTTCCCCATCTCCTGAACCTCGGGCCTGCCAAGGCTGTGGTTGGGAATTGGGAACCCGCTGCCGCTCACCTGGTTTGGGATGTCTGCCAGTGCCGCTCCCCTTCCTTGGAAAGACCTATTCCACCTCCATGGTGGAATAAGTCCCTTGTGCATCCTTGCCGCCCTGTACATACAGGGCCACGACCAGAATCAGTCCTGTACAGCCGGGGTCATGGACCCACCCCTTCCCCACCCACCCCCATCCTGATCTCCCTGCACAATGCCTCTGTACATGTGGGGAGCCTGGAGTTATGAATTCATCCTCAGCAAATAGCAGGAATGTATGTCCAAACTGTACACACATCCCCACTATTTGCACATCAGAATGACCCCCAATACATTTAATGGACTTTGTTCGCCTCAAGATTAATTAACACCATTGCTCAAACAGCTTCACTGGCTACCTGTCATCGAACGTGCAAAAATTAAAGCCATCTTTGCAGTTTTCAAAATCCTCAATGGCCTATCAGCCGCTTATTTCCAAATAATACATGAGACCAAAGATAACCGCACAAGAAGAACCAGCACCCAGAATACTCTAGCAACTCCAGCATCCTTCACCAGATCCAGCACCACCACATTCAGTAGAGCCTTCTCCCTATATGCACCCTCTCTCTGGAACTCAATCCCATACAAACTCTGGGCCATAAAGGATCGGCTAACATTCAGAAAGGCCCTCAAGACTCAACTATTCACAGCGTACTTCACCAAGGACAAGTCATAATACCTTCATGCAACCACCTCTGTCCCCCCTCCCATTCACTCTCCCCTACCCTTTTCTCCCCCTTTCTTAACCACTGTTCTCCCCTTGTATTAACTCCTCTTCAAGTTCTTTGCCCTGTTACAATGTATTAAGTTATCCAAGTTCATTGCCCTGTTGCAATGTATCAGGTTTTGTTTCAATGTAAACCACCTTGACCGTAGGATAAAGCAGTATAGAAAACCTATTAAATAAATAAATCTCAGCTCTTCAATTGATGTATTCCTGATGAGGATAACCAGCCACACCTGAAAGTGAATATGGGCACCTCCTTCCCTTTAATAGGTTCAAGAGCCTATAAAGCTAAGCTTATCCCTGGGGTGAGTGAGTGGGAGGGAAAGAATAAAGTTGGCTTGCTACACAGTGCCTTGACCTGTGCTTCTAAGACAAAAGGGCTGGTTTACAAAGCCGCGGTAGCGGTTTCTGATCAATGACTTTAGAAAATGATCTCTATATTGTGCAAAACCCTGAGGTAAAAAGTAACTATGGTCTTTACAGCAATGTGGGTAGTTTGAAAATGGACCCATTGTAGCCCACAGTGTGTGTGACACCTGCATGTCTTACTATAGGAGCAAGCTTAAAAATTAATACAGTGCCATTTTTTTTGAAATATGTAGGGGCCAATTTTCAAAGCTATGGATAGTTAAACATTGTGGCGGCCAGCTGCAGTATTTAAATACCCTCCGGATATTCAGTGTTGATATCTGGATAGTAGTAGCACTGAATATCCAGAGAGTAGCAGCTGTGGCCATTCGGATAGCGGAGATATAGGGCCATTATCTGAATAGACTATCCAGATAGCACTTAGGACAGCTTTTTCCCTGTCATACGTTATGCAGATACTCTGCCTAAACAAGAATGGAAATTACCTGGATAGCAGATGAATGTCGCTACTATCTCAACATTTACCAGTATTTACCTCCCCCCCACAGAATGCCCTGGCACAATCTGGATAATGCTAAGGCGTTTTTGTGTAGAAATCTCTTTCTGTGCCATTATCTAGGTAAGTCTGTCACAATGTACCGTAGATCTAAGCCCGCTAATAATCCATCAAAAAAAGAGCTAGATCCTTATATGTCCAAGAGCATGAAAACTCAAAATGTAATTGAAATCCTTTTGTTGGAATCCTTGTTTGGAGGAGCAAAGCCACTCGAATAACAAAGCTTCCTATTTAATATTTTTTATATACCGACACCTATCAGGCGTCACACCCATCAGCCACACTTTGATTCCGCTGATAGGATCCTTTGAATGCAGCCTTGTTTTTCAAGAAGCCTGATGCAGAGCTCATAGAAATGGTCTGAGCTCAAACCATGGTCCTGTGTTGCTGTTTGTCCAAATAAGGGTGGATTTGCAGAATGAATTTGATCTACATTCTTTTCAAAAACCATTGAGGCATGGGGTTTTTGCTACAAAAAGCTAAGTTGGAGCTTTTTTTATAAATTAATTTTGTGTCTTCACGTTGTGGTGTTTGCATAGTGTTTGACGCTTGATAGGTTCGGTATATAAAAAAATATTAAATAGGAAACTTTGTTATTCAAGTGGCTTTGCCACTCCAACAAAAAGATTTCACTTACACTGAGTTTTCATGCTCTTGGATCTAGCTCTTTTTTTTGATTGGTTATCTGATAAGGGCTTTTGAATACTGGCTCCATATTTTCTTCACCTGATTATTATGGAAGAGACATGGGCAAAACCAACATTTAGGGCTAGATCTACTAAAATGAGCTATTGCACTAGCACACTCTAGCATATATCAATGCACATTATTTACCGCAGGGCCCATTTTATGCAGTGGACCCTACTTACTATTAATGATGTTGCTGGAGGCAGTGCATGCTAACATGGCAGCATGCTTTAGTAAATTCCTCAGATTGTATCTCTTTATTGGGAACGTTTATAAGGGAAGGGGATCACAAATTGAACTGTTATAACAAAATCTTTTGACCTTTAACCTATTTATTTTCATAGGTAATTTGGGCTCACAGTTGGTTGAGTATAAGGAAGAAATGTATATCACGTCAGACTGCGGGAAGACTTGGAGACAGGTAAGAAATTGCTGTCAATATGTGGAAGTAGACTTCATGTCCTCATCGAATGTAGTATGCATTTATTCATATTTGATAGCTCTCTCTTTGCTAGGCATAACAGAATAGTGTACAAAACAAGTTAAAAATGTACAGATCTACAATATAACATTTAAAAACCCCACACACGTTAAATAGTACAACAAATCATACCATAAGAAACTACAGAGAGGGAAGGAAAGTAGACAATAGGGAAGGGAGAAACCCAAGCTGCTACAGCTGTAGACCCTAAGGATGGAAATAAGCTGATTGTGAGATAAAGTTAGAAAAAAACCTTATTAAAGAGTCAAATCTATGACTCCTTGAATTTAACTGGGGAGCTTTTGAGCCTGAGATTGATGATCAAAGCTTTCCAAAGGGAAGAAACCTAGTGGTTAAGGCAGCAGCCTGGGACCAGAAAGAGCAGAGTTCAAATCCCACTGATACTCCTTGTGGCTTTAGGCAAGTCACTTAACCCTCCACTGCCTCAAGTACAAACTCTTATTGTAAGTCCTCTGGGGATAGGGAAATACCTCCTGTACCTGATTGTTACTCACCTTGAACTACTATTGGAAAGGTGTGAGCTAAATACTACTACTAATAATAACAAGGGCAATGTAAGTAAACAGCCCAGTGAGTCAGTATGAGCATTTTAAATTGGATCTGGATCTTCTCCCCCCCCCCCCCGCCCCTTTTATGTTACACCGCTTTGACCCGGTGAAAAGCGGTATATAAATGCAGTTAAATAAATAAATAAATAAGGTGGAAGCCAATATTGCTAAGAGAACAGTGAGGAGAATGTCTTCAGTAGCTCATCCAATGGTTTGGAATGGAATAAGCTTCCTGTCTCATTTCAACTGATGACTTGTATTAATCCTTTTGAAAATTTTTATTTTCAGCAGGCTTTTTAGTCTTATATTTTAGTCATTTGTGTATCTTATGCTGAAATGTTTTATAGTTTTCTGATTATTTTTATGATGAATTTAAAATTGTAATTTGCCTAGAATTTGGGATACGCAAGCAATAAATAAATAATTACTTGCGCAAACATTTTGGCCTTATCTATCAGTTTGACACATTTTGAAATAATTGTAGTCTCTTCAAGTAGTATGATGAAACACCCAAAAGCAACAAATTACAGTAGTCTGAGTGATTACTAATGCATGCACAAGAGTTTTTAAAGCTTAAGCGTCGACAAACAGGCTCAGAAATATGACTGTCCTAAGTGCAGCAAAATATCCCCTAACTAAAAGTGAGATGTAGGGTTCAAAGGATAGAGTTTATTATCTAACAAAACTTCTAAGGACCTGACTTAAGTGACAGGATACCTTCTCTGGTGAATGAAAGGGCTTCAGTTTTTTGAGAATTCAAAAATAGTTTGTGGGGAGTGATTCATTCTGAAACCTTCTCTAGATAGCGAGAGAGATAGAGCTGGAACTGGTGGTCCCCCAGGAAACAAGTAGCTGAATGTTATCATCATAGTACCAGACTTTGGATAACTGTGTCTAATGGGACAATGAAAACATTAAATAATGTCATAACCAGAACTGAGTCTTGATGTACTGCAAATAAGAGAGGATAAGAAGCTGAATCAGTCTAATTTATAGTAACTTGAAAGCCATAATGGGATAGATAAAATCTCAACCAGTTCAGAAGTATACCTTTAAACCCCACTTCCTGTAACCTAGTAAGTAGCAAAGGGTAGATCTATTATGTCAAAGGTTAAACTGAGATCTAGCTGAAGGACATCCTTGCTGGAGTCCAAATACCATACAGTTTTATAGCTACCAGGGCCATTTTGGTGTTTGGCCACTCCAAAATCCCAACTGGCAAGGGTGGGAACAGTTCGTATATTCTAAAAACTTAGGACCCAATATTCTGCGATGGTAACTAGCATGAATTGCAGTGGTTAATCGTCACAGTGGTGCATAAGGATGCAGGTTTTGTGCCTGCTAGATAGGTTGCCAAACTAAGGCTTAGGAGCCCTACATGCTTTTGCTATCTGTCCCATAGTCATGGCATGCTTAACAAAATGCTAAGGGATGTCCACTCATTGGTAGGCCTGTGCATAATGTCTCTTAGGTCTATGCCACTTCGAAATCCCAAATGGTTAACCTGGAGCTACTAGACCCTAGTTGACTGCGTATTACCACAGAGAGGCACCGCAGGTGTCTTGGGGATGGAAAGGCTATATTGGGAAGGAAGACATATGCACTTTGCTTCCTCTTTCATCTAATAGGAGCTAACCAGTGGCTGTTGTACCACTGCACTAGTTGTATGACTCACACTGTATGACCATTGTCATGGACACACAACTCTCTAATCATTACTGAATGTGCATAGTAGATATATATAATTTTTTATTGCACCTGCTTTTCTTCTTCTTCCTTAGGATATTTTCTTGATTCATAGATCTCTAAGCTGAATGATGGTAGAAGGGCATCTTTAAGAATGGCCTTTGCATGACGTCTGTTGGGTATAGAAAGGTTTCTCTTGATGAATAGGAAAACCAAACCCTGATTTCCTGAAAATGCACATTATTAGCTGTTGACTTATTTTGTATTGTCAAGTTTTTTAGTTTGAAGTTTTCCATTTCTTTGTGACACAGCAGTATTTTCACGTCTATAAGCATTTGTGTCTAAAATGCTTGAAGCTTGGTTAGTACCTACCATAAATAACAGTGAATTTTATTTATTTATTTTATTTATTTGCATTTCTTATATACCGCTCTATTTTAATCAGTGCGGTGTACATTTGAACATAACATTCCACAATGTAGCAGGCAACATTGGGTTTACAATAAACAGGGGTAGCAAACATGGAGGTAAACCAGGGGGAACTATTTACATGTTATGATAACTATTTACATAATTATTTACAAAATTATTTACATAATTATAGTGAACTCATTACGATAGGCAAAAATGGATCATTTATCAGAGGGGTGTAGGTATAAAGCATGGATAGTAGGAAGGGAGTGCCAATTAACCATTCTCCAAGGGGGGCATAGATATGGAGCAGTCTGTGTAGGAGGGCGGGGTGGTGTCTGTGTGTTCTTTGGTGTTAGATTCAGGGTAATATATTAGGAACAAGTGATATTTAAGAGCCTTCCTGAATAATGTTATGTTTGTGATGGCTCAGATGTCAGATGGGAGGGCATGCCACGCTCTGGGAGCGAATAAAGAGAACGCTCTGCTGTCTGTTGTCTTAGTGCACTTCGTCAACAATTTAGGAACTTCAAGTGTGTTCATAAATGGGGACCTTCTGCATCTATTAACTGGTGTGCTGTGTATAAGACTACTGATGGGCGAGGGGGGCTGGTTCTTTGAGGCCTTGAATGTCAGTACTAGAGTCTTGTAGATGATTCTGGCCTGCAGAGGCAGCCAGTGAAGGTTCTTCAGGACTGGCATTATGTGGTCTGATCTTGATACTCCTGCAAGTACCCTTGCCGCTGAGTTCATGGCAAGACGGAGTGGGCTTAGAGTTGCTTGTGGGAGACCGTGTAGAATGATATTAGCAAAGTCCAGGTGTGGGATAACCAAGGCTTGGAATATTGAGCGGTAATCGGAGAAGTCAAGTAATGGACGGAGATGACGTATTGTTTGAATCTTATGGCATATTGCTTTTGTGGTGTTTTTAATGTGCACTGACATGTCAAGTCGCTGATCTAGGGTAATGCCTAGATAGCGACTTGTGGGTTTTGTCTTCAGTTCCGTATTATTAACTCGTAGTGAGGAAGGTGGTGTGAACTTTTGGTTCCTCGTGACGAACAAGACGTCTGTTTTGTTGTGGTTAATACGCAAGTTTTAGAACATAAGAACATAAGATATGCCATACTGGGTCAGACCAAGGTCCATCAAGCCCAGTATTCTGTTTCCAACAGTGGCCAATCTAGGAGCCAGTCTGCTACGGCTTCAAAGCATCTTAGTATTGGGGAGAAGTCAGGTTGCTCAATCTTGAAAGGTGTATAAATCAGGATGTCGTCCGCATAAGCCACACATTGGATATGGAAGGAGCGGATCAAGGCACAGATGGGCTGCATGTAAATGTTAAACATTAGAGAAGATAGGGATGAACCCTGATGTACACCTTGCTTTAGAGGAAATGGATCTGATGTCATGGAGCCTGCTCTGACTTGTTGCCATCTGTTGCACAAGTAAGATTTACACCAGGTTAGAGCTAGGCCTTGTATGCCTTTTTCCTTGAGGCGAAGTAGTACTGTCTCGTGATTCACCAAATCAAAAGCGGCTGCAATGTCCATAAAGATGAGGACAAATCCTTGATGGATATTGTCGAGCCCTACGACTAGGTTGTTAAAGAGGGTCGTGAGGATGGTGTCCACACCATGTGCTTCTCGGAAGCCGTGTTGAGAAGGGTCAAGTGGTGCTTCAGTGTCGATATGTTGTTGAATTTGACGCTGGACTACCTTTTTGATGATTTTAGCTAGCAAGGGGATACTTGAAATTGGTCTGAAGGATTCGACTTTGGATGGGTCGAGTTTGTGGGCGGATAGATGCATACTTCAGGCTCTGTGGGAAGGTCCCAGTTGAGAAGGATTGGTTCAAGATTCTAGTTATGGATGGGCTGAGATTGTGGCGCAGCTCTTTAATCCAACTGGCTGGGCAGGGATCGTTGGGTGCAGTGGTGAGGTTAATAGAAGAGATGATATCTTCGATCTCTTTATTGGATACCTCGCAGAATTTCCATAGGTCAGCTGGCTGGGTATTAATGTGCGGGTTGGAAAGGGATGTGGTAGACGAGTTCATGTTGGTCTGGATCATCTTCGATTGATAACTGAATGATGAAATGATAACTGAATGATGAAATGATAACTGAATGTTTGGAAAATGCAGTGTGCCATAATACAAACCTGTGTACCTATGTATTTGATTGCTGAATCTCGTTGATCCCTTTTATAATTGGATTTTCTGTAATTCAGTGCAACTAGAGCAATGCTTTTATCTGAATGTCAGTCCTTAAAAAAGATGAAGTAGCTGGAAAGTATGCAACTAAATATTTTAGGATGCCTGCTGTCTATAATTATTTTAGATACACTACATCTGAAAATAAAATGTTTCCTATAGAATATAAATTTTGTGCATTGCCTTTTAAATAACCACTGTAGATGGGGATGGGATTCTTTTGACCTCGTAATTTGGATTTGGATCCTAATCCTTTGTTCTCCTTGTCTCCTTCCCTATTTGAACCCTCTTGTTTCTCTTGTATTCTTCTGTCTGTCTTGATTAGATTGTAAGCTGTACAAGCAGGGACTGTCTTCTTTATGTTTGTATAGCGCTGCATACACTTTATAGCGCTATATAAATGATTTATAATAGTAGTAGTAGTAGTAATTTCCTCATGTTTCTTTGGGCTTAACTAGAACCAGGACTGGGATCCTTGCACTGTGAGCCTTTATTTGTGGAGAGGGGCATATAGTATGGTCTCCAATCCCCTATAGTCCATCAGCCAAGCTGAAGAGGGATTATAAGAGGAAGGCACCAACAACTGAAACTCCCAGTTGTCTGCTCCCATTTTCACAGAAGAGCAAAAAAAAAAAAAGGCGGAAGAAATCTGTGTGTTTGAGGAGGAAGGGGGGCAGTACACCAACAGCTGGTAAAGCCCTCATCAACAGAGCACAGTATCTCTGTTGAGAAGGGTATGGAGCAGGTTTTTGCAGATACTATCTAAGGAATCCTCCTATGGGGGAGTTCCAGCTGAATCTTCTTAAGAAGATAAGATATGACATACAGGATGAGACCAAGGGCCCATCAAGCCCTGTATCCTGTTTCTAACAGTAACCAATCCAAGAACAAATACCTGTCCCAAAAGGTATACAGATTCCATGCTGCTTGTCCCAGGAGTAAGGAGTGGATTTCCCCAGTCCACTTTAATAATGGTTTAAGGACTTTTCCTCCAGGAACTTGTCCAAACTTCTTTTAAACCCAGCTATGCTAACAACTTTTACTACATGCTCTGGTAAAAAATTTCAGAGTTTGATTACACGTTGAGCAAAAAAATATTTTCTCCAATTAGTCTTAATTGGGCTACATTGTAGCTTCATTGCATGTCCCCCAGTCTTTCTACTTTTTAAAGGAGTAAATGATCTACAGTACATTTACCCGTTCCACTCCATTCATTATTTTATAGACCTCTATCATATCCCCCTCAGCCATCTCTTTACCCGTTCCACTCCATTCATTATTTTATAGACCTCTATCATATCCCCCTCAGCCATCTCTTTACCCGTTCCACTCCATTCATTATTTTATAGACCTCTATCATATCCCCCTCAGCCATCTCTTTACCCGTTCCACTCCATTCATTATTTTATAGACCTCTATCATATCCCCCTCAGCCATCTCTTTACCCGTTCCACTCCATTCATTATTTTATAGACCTCTATCATATCCCCCTCAGCCATCTCTTTTCTAAGTTGAAGAGTCCTAATCTTTTAAGCCTTTCCTCATAGGGATATCATTCCAACTCCTTTACCATTTCAGTCGCTCTTTTCTGTACCTTTTCCAATTCTACTATATCCTTTTTAAGATATGGCGACCAGAACTTCACACAATATTCAAGGTTCAATTGCACCATGGAGTGATATAGACATATTGTAATATCTTTCTTTTTATTCTCCATCTCATTCCTTATAATTCCCTAGAATTCTGTTTGCTTTCTTGGCCACAGCTGCACACTGGGCAGAGGGTTTCAATGTATCATTCACGATGACACCCAAATCCTTTTCATGGATGATAATTCCTAATGTAGTACTAAAAAATAAGATGGGAGAGTTAGAATATATAGCACTAAATGAAAGGTTAGATATGATTGGAATATCAGAGACATGGTGGAAGGAGGACAACCAGTGGGACACTGTGATACCTGGGTACAAACTATATCGTAATGATAGAGCTGATCAAATTGGTGGAGGAGTTGCACTCTATGTTAGAGAGGGCATTGAGTCAGAAAGGATTAAAGTTTTGCAGGAAACAAAATCTGCTATAGAATCTATATGGATTGAAATTCCATGTAAAGGGGGGCAATGGCAGTGGGGGGGTGTACTATCGAGCACCTGGCCAGAATGACCAAATGGATGATGAAATGCTCAAAGAAATCAAGGAAGCTAACAAAAGTTACAGCACAGTAATAATAATGGGTGATTTCAACTACCCCGGTATCAACTGGGTCAGTGTCACGGCAGGACAGCTAGGGAGATAAAGTTCCTAGATGAAATAAATTACTGCTTCTTGGAGCAGCTGGTTCATGAACCGACCAGAGGGGAAGCCATATTAGACCTAATCCTTAGTGGAACACCAGATCTAGTGCAAGAGATAAGGTTGTTGGGGCCACTTGGCAATAGTGATCATAGCATGATCGCCTTTGATCTAATTAGTGGAGGAGGGATAGTAAATCCACAGTACTACCTTTTTAACTTTCGAAAGGGAGACTATGATAAAATGAGGAAAACAGTTAAGAAAAAACTAAAAGGAGCAGTTGCAAAGGTTAAAGACGTACATCAGGCTTGGCTGTTGTTGAAAAATACTATCTTGGAAGCCCAGACCAGCTGTATTCCACGCTTTAAGAAAAGTGGAAGGAAATCCCAGCATGGTTTAAAGGTGAGGTCAGAGAGGTAGTTGTTGCCAAAAAAGCATCTTTCAGGAAATGAAAAAAGAGCCAAATGACGAAACCTGGAAACACAGCACAAGCACTGGCAAGTCAAATGCAAGGCATTGATAAGGCAGGCAAAGGGAGAATTTGAGAAGAAGCTTGCTGCGGAAGCAAAAACGCGAAGTAAAGACCTTTTCAAGTACATTCGTAGCAAAAAACCTGTGAGAGAGTCAGTTGGTCCATTAGATGTTAAAGGTGTTAAAGGAGCACTAAGAGGCGACAAGGCGATAGCGGAGAGACTGAATGAATTCTTTGCTTCAGTCTTTACTGAGGAAGATGTAGGGATGTTACCCATGACTGAAGTGGTATTTAAAGCTGCGGAAACTTGAAGGAAATATCGATACATCGGGAAGATGTATTACAACTATTAGATAAACTGAAGAGTAGCAAATCACCTGGGCTGGATGGTATACATCCAAGGGTGTTGAAAGAACTGAAATACGAGATTGCAGACCTGCTATTAGTAATCTGTGAACTATCATTAAAATCATCTCTAATTCCTGAAGATTGGAGGATCGCCAATGTGTAACACCAATTTTTAAAAAAGGTTCCAGGGGTGATCCGGGAAACTACAGACCGGTGAGCCTGACATCAGTACCGGGAAAAAATGGTAGAAATCATCATAAAGAATAAAATTACTCAGCATGTAGATAGTCGTGACCTAATGGGAGACAGCCAACATGGCTTTAGACAAGGAAGATCTTGTCTTACTAATCTGTTATGTTTTTTTGAAGGAGTGAATAATCAGTGGACAAAGGTGAGTCGGTTGATATTGTGTATCTGGACTTTCAGAAAGCCTTTGACAAGGTCCCTCATGAGAGACGTTTGGCAAAACTAAAGAGTCATGGGATAGGAGGCAGTATACTATTGTGGATCAGGAACTGGTTAAAAGATAGAAAGCAGAGGGTAGGGCTAAATAGCCAATTTTCCCAATGGAGAAAGCTGAATAGTGGTGCACCCCAGGGATCTGTGCTGGGTCCGCTGCTTTTTGACATATTCATAAATGACCTGGAAAGTGGAATAACGAGTGAGGTTATCAAATTTGCAGATGACACAAAACTATTTAAAGTTGTTAAAACCCAAGATGATTGTGGAAAATTGCAAGAGGATCTTGATAAATTGGAAGACTGGGCATCAAAATGGCAGATGAAATTTAATGTGGACAAGTGCAAGGTTATGCACCTAGGGAAGAACAACCCAAACTATGGTTACACGATGCAAGGTTCCACATTAGGAACCACCACCCAGGAAAAAGATTTAGGCGTCATTGTGGATACCATGTTAAAACCCTCGGCCCAGTGTGCAGCGGCGGCCAAGAGAGCAAATAGAATCCGTATTTCATTGCGGATGTGAGATGGATCCTTGAAAAGACTAAAGAATACCAAAAGGATATCTATTTGTGCTTTATCGACTATAGCAAGGCTTTTGACTGTGTAAACCATGAGAAACTCTGGGCCACGTTAAGAAGCATGGGTATACCAGAACACCTGATCGTTCTCTTGCGCAATCTGTACATTGATCAAGAAGCAACAGTTCGAACGGAACAAGGAGAAACAGAATGGTTTAAAATAAGCAAAGGTGTAAGACAAGGCTGCATACTTTCCCCCTACCTGTTTAATTTATATGCAGAACAAATCATCAGAGAAGCAGGACTATATGAAGACCACAGAGGTGTGAAGATTGGTGGAAGACTCATCAACAACCTTCGCTATGCTGATGATACCACATTACTGGCTGAAAGTGAAGATGATCTGAAACATTTGCTTCTCACAATCAAAGAACATAGTCTCAAAATGGGCCTGCACCTTAATGTAAAGAAGACAAAGATCATGACAACTGGCATAATCAACAGGTTCATCGTTGAAGGAGAAGAAATTGAAATCGTGAACAACTTTAACCTACTTGGATCAACTATCAATAAAGAAGCAACAAGCAGTCAAGAAATCAGACGACGCATTGCTCTTGGCAGAATGGCTATGAAAGACCTAGATAAGATTCTCAAGAGCAGAGATGTCTCTCTCCATACAAAGATTCGACTTGTTCAAGCCATGGTATTTTCAATAACATCATATGGATGTGAAAGCTGGACAGTGAAAAAGACAGACAGGAAGAAAATTGATGCCTTTGAATTATGGTGCTGGCGGCGAATACTGTGTATACCATGGACTGCCCGAAGAACAAACCAGTCGGTACTAGAGGAGATCAAACCTAAGCTTTCTTTAGAAGCTCAGATGACAAGACTTCGACTTTCATACTTCGGACACATCATGCGAAGAGAGAGATCATTAGAGAAAGACATCATGCTTGGCAAGATAGAAGGTCAACGCAAAAGAGGAAGGCCAGCAATGAGATGGATCGCTACAATAACAGCAGCTACGGGTACCAGTCTGTCAACAATGAGCCGCCTGACTGAAGACCGAACACAATTTAGGATAGCTATCCAGAGGGTCGCCATGAGTCGACTCCGACTCGACGGCACTTAACAACAACAGGTATGATAAGGAAAGGAATGGAAAATAAAACAAAAGATATTATAATGCCTCTATATCGTTCCATGGTGAGACCGCACCTTGAATATTGTGTGCAATTCTGGTCGCCGTATCTTAAAAAGGATATAGCGATTTTAGAAAAGGTTCAGAGAAGAGCCACCAAAATGGTAAAGGGGAAGGAAGGATACTCCTATGAAGAAAGGCTAAAAAGGTTAGGCTCTTTAACCTGGAAAAGAGACGGCTGAGGGGAGATATGATAGACGTCTATAAATTAATGAACGGAGTGGAACGGGTAAACGTAGATCGATTGTTTACCTTATCAGAATATAGAAAGACTAGGGGACATGCAATGAAGCTACAGGGTAAACTATTTAAGACTAATAAAAGAAAATATTTTTTCACTCAACGTGTAATCACACTCTGGAATTTGTTACCAGAGGATGTAGTAAAGGCTGTTAATGTAGCTGGGTTTAAAAAAGGTTTGGACAAGTTCCTGGAGGAAAGGTCCATAAACCATTAACTCTGGTAACCCGGAGGCCCTCCTCGCCTCCTTCCCATGTCTTAGCATCCCACAATAATATTCCCCCACAAATTCACCAACAACTGTAGTTTGGTACAAACATTTGGTCGCAGCTTTATTTACACCAGTAACAACCGACCCAACACGGGCCTGAATATAAAACAATCCAACATAACCCAGCCCCACACCCCTTTGCCGGAGGATGCCCCCCCACCCGCCATCTTAGTAGCAAGGCGGAGCATCCTCCTCCCCCCCAAACCCCTCCGCCTGCCTCGCCATACTAGTAGCAAAGGCCGGCTCCCACCCCCCCGCGACCGGGCCGCGACCCCCCACCCGGCTGTCTCGCCCCACCCCCCGGAGCACTTCGCCCCCACTGCTCGTAAACCAGTTCAAGCCCGCGCCGCTCCTGCGAGCGCTGGCTCTGTACCCCGCCACCGGTGCGAGGTATTCACTATCCTCGCACCGCCCCCCCCATAAAGCTGCGACCAATCCATACTAGTGCTTCCTGCCAATCATTAAGCAATAAGTCCTGTCCGACCGGGGACAAGTGTACCCCGTCAGTACGGCACAGTCCAGCACACTGGTGGTCCGTCCAAGGGCGCCGGAACTGCCCTCCCCCGGCCTGCTGCCACCAACGGGATGATGTCCAACCAGATGATTGCCACGTCTGGCCAATGCTCCTGCAGCGCCCGAAGGACCCGCTGCACCACTCGAATGAGCTGCCGGCACGTCCCACTGGAGAGATCGTGCCCACCAAGATGTAGCAGTAGTCCCACTGGCGCTGTCGTCGCTCCGCATGCTCCCGAATCCATGGATGGAGCGCTCGCCCAGCCACGCCAACTGGAAATTGTCCAAGAATCCGGCATAAGCCTAGCGGGCCCCGTGCCTTCCCCCCATGTAAGCCCGCCCTGCAGTACACCTGAAAAAAGAAACACAGCATTAGCACCCCCCCCCCACACCCCCCACCCCTCCCCAGCACCCCAACTCACAACTGGTCCAGGCGCACATAGCCTGCGTATGCCCCGGATGGCACATCGCCCAATCCGTTGAACCACCTCACCCCCAGACCATCATCAGCAGCGCTCATCGCCGTCCTTATCCAGAAGGCTTGAGACGCATACTCTCGCTCATCCAAGCCCAGACGCCGCAAGGCCCGGCGGAGCACCGCCATAAATTGAAACTGGGTAACCACACTCCACTCCCTGTGACAGAAGAAACCACCCGCCAGAACCGGTCGCTGACGCCAATATGACGCCAAGTTCTGCACCGGACAGGATCCCAGACCCAGAATTGCCTAAAACCACAGGTCGGTCTGCGAATGGGCCACAAAATATCCGCACTCGCGCCTCCTGTAGGCCTCAGGAGTCACGGGACGGTGCCAATCCAGGACCGTTGGCTGCGCTCGCGCCCACCCAGCCAATAGCCGCCTCACCCCATAAAGGGCAACCGGACTGCCCCAGCCGCCACCCTGCTGAAACAAGGAGAAGCCGGCCAACGCTGCCCGCGCCGCCGACCGGGACCACCCGGACTCGCGTGCCCACGCTATAAAGGAACCCGCCAAGAGATCCTCCACCCTACCAACTCTCCCGCCTTGCCCCATCGGACCGCAACAAGAAGATCAATCCCACGTCCCCCCTCCGCCAACGGTGCTCCGGCCCCAACGCCGCGGTCTCGTCCGCCCCCGGGGCCAACGCCCGCAACGGCTTCGACTGAAAATGAGACAGAGCGTCCGCAATAGCATTCTGAGCACCCGGCAGATGGCGCGCCCGAGCCGTGAGATTGAGACGAAGGCAGGCCAGCCCAACACACACCTCAAGCAGCTACCCGCAGGCACTTGGGCGGATGCCGATTGATGACTTGCACCACCGCGGCGTTGTCGCACCCGAAAACCACCCGCTGAACCCGCAAACCGTTCCGGCCATACCCAGAAGGCCACCCTAAGGGGGAACAATTCCAGGAACGTCACGTTACACGTCACCCCTTCGCCGTCCAGGATGCCAGCACGGCGCCGCACACCATGAACCAGGGCCGTACCCTCCCATACCCGAACTACCGGCAGCATCCGAAAAAACAATTCCAAGTCCCGATGGATAGTACTGCAGACCGCCACACCGAGCAGCCGTTATACCCCCCAGAAACGCATCCCACACCCGCAATTCGGCTCGCATCCCCGACGTCGCCCGGATACGATGATACCCACAGCGCTCGCCGGCCAACACGAAGGATAGCCTCCACGCCAACGGCCTCCCCATTGCAATGACTCGGCAAGCAAAATTCAAGTGGCCGACCCACCTCTAAAGATCCGTTAGCGCCACCTTCGAGGCGGAACCCACCTCTGCCACCCCCAACCGCCGTCGCGCTATGTTATCCGTAGGTAAGCATACCACAAGCTTCACTGAGTCGGTCTCGCTCCCCAATAACGAAAGACACGTCATCGGCCCCACTGTCTCACCCTCCGCCAAAGGGATGCCGACTCCTCAGCCAGGCCCAGGAAAAGCCCCAGCCAGGATCCACGGGTTGCGGACCGAGCAGGCCCCACGAACACAAGCGTCAACATATTGCACGATACTCTGGCGCCCCGACCTCCGCACCAACACCCAGTGCAAAACGAGCTGAAGGCCTTGAAGCAAGCACGCGAGGTCTCCCAACCCAATGGCCTGCACTTATCGCAATAATACTGAGCATCGAAACGAACTCCCAGCAAGGGGAAGGCGGAAGGGAGAACCGGTAAAATCTGAACGGCAGATTCAATGTCCGACTTCGCCAGCAAATCCACTTACCGTATTGGCGCCCCAGCTCCAAGGCCTCGTCGAAGGAGGCATAGCGCACCGCGCACAGTTCCCACGGAATGTGGTCGTTCCCCGAGGCCCCAAGGGGGGCAAGACAGATTGTGTATCTGCCGATAACGCCCCAGCTCCTTCTTCGGGAGAACCCCCCAGCGAAGAAACCATAGACGGCGCAAAGGGCGGCCGGTCAAATGACCCTGCGACTCAGCCCAGCGCGCACTCCGCCGCGATCGTCGTGCGGGCCACCTCCACCAGCAGCCTCACCGCGCTCGCCTTTCCCCCCCCCCCCCCCCGCCACATCCCGGACCTTCCTTTGAAATGGGAACGAAAGCCCTCGGAAAAAACTCCCCCGCCCACCACATATTCTCCGCCTCACCGTGCCTGGTACCCGCATAAAGCCCCAACCACCGCTGTAACGCCTAAATCCGAAGGGGGGTCGGCGCCAGCCCCCCCGCTACCCTCTTCACCCACCCGCCGCTGGCAAACCCAGCACCGTCCGTCAGCTACATTTGACGGCCGCGTGACAGGCACCACAACGCCGGCGGGTGCGCCGAAACTTGCAGTCCGGTTCATTGAAGCGCCCACAAAGGTCTCTGCCGAGACAGCTCACTGTGCTTCTCCTCGAATCGGGCCCCGGGCCCGCTGGCCAAAAGGACCGAAAGCCCGGCATAGCTGCATTGCCCGATGCCCTAACCGGACCTACCCCCCCCCCCCCCCGAGGATTAAAATCCTTCGTTCCCCTCGACAGCTGCCGAATCTCCTCCATCATATCCAAAAACTCCTCTTCGTAAGTAAGCCGGGCCCAACCTTCGTGCGCCCAGGACGCCGCCACGCTTTTCCTCCTCCTCACGTTTCTCGCGACTCTCCCCTGAGCGTCTCTGCCCATCGAGCAGCCGGAATATCGACGTCACGCTACGATCCGTCGCCTCAACTTGCGCGGACCACTCTCCCACAACGCCGCCCACCGCATCTGCGAGGACCCCGCACCCTCACCTGCTCGCGGCCCGACCGTGGTGGCCGCCGAGGAAGTATCCTATGACCACGAGAACAAAGACGAAGCCCTCCGCCGATGATGCCGCCGTTGCATCCGCGACGCTTAGGCTTTACTTGCCCGCGGCGCACCGTCACCCGACGGCTCAACCCCCCAACCGTATTCCCGGTACACTCACCTAGCGCAGCCAGCTCCGCCGTTCCTTGCATCACCGAGGTGGACCCCGTCCGCTCCACAGAGATCGGATCGGTCGTGCCCAAGCTCCGCGACTTCTCTGTCGAGCCGACTCCCACACCGCCTGCTGCCGCCACTGCACTCCCGGGAACCTGCAGAGGAGAGAAGAACCAACACACGGGGAGGGAGGAGAACCAACACACGGGGACGGAGGAGCCCCAACCCCCGGAGGAGCCATCCCCTAAGGCCCCACCCCCCACCCAGCTCCCCCTCCTTACACCCCCACCCCCCGAGGACCCCCAACCCCCCGGCCGCCCAGCCCGCCGCTCCCCAGGGAAGCAGCCCTCTGCCATTCTGGAAACCGGCCCCCCCCACCAATCCCCTCCCCAAGCCCCCCCCTCCATGTGCCCACACCCATAGACTGCTCAGACACCGAGGACCAGGCCGCCCAATCCTCTCCATGCAAACCCGGCCGCCCCCTCCCCTGCGAAAAGGGTGCCCCTAGGCTCCCGTGCCCCCCAGCGCACAGTCCACCCCCGCAGGGCACACGCCCGGGACCTGAACCCACCCTACCCCCCCCCCAAGCCCATCCTCTCCCCCCCCAGCCCCATACGCACACCCCCCCCAGCCCCTCCACACCCCCCCAGCCCATCCGATTCCCCCCCCCAGCCCATCCGCCCCCCCACCTTCAGCCCATCCGCCCCCCCCTCCAGCCCATCCGCCCCTCCCCCTCCAACCCATCCGCCCCCCCCTCCCCTGTACCACCCAACGCGGCTGCCGAAGCCGGTAGAGCCCTCGCTTCACAGCCCCTACCCCACACTTCCCCCGCCCCCGTAATTTCCCCACCCCAACAACCAAGGCCTGCTCTGGCCCCGTGCGCGCCACCCGCTCCCCGGGACCTCCTCGAGTTCCCCCCTAGCCAGTCCTATGCTCTGGCCCTCCCACCGGTGCTCCTGCCCTGATCGGTTGGCTGCAGAGGCAGGGGAAGCTGCCTTTATTTTATTTATTTTTTTTTTTTTTGAGTAATAATATTCCTCCCGCCACCAGCGACCCGCCAACATGATAAGCTGATTTTGTAAATTAAGGTGCACTGAATCCAAACGAGATACAATATGTACTATTGCAAGTCAATTGTAACAATACTAGTCAAAGCATGATGACAATGCAGACCACCTAGTGTAGGAATTAATACGGCGAAAAAACGAATCATTGCCCCGATGTTGAAAACATTATTTGGCCGAAGTGTCAGAAATGCAGAAAGAGGAAAGGGACCTGATATGCTAAGTAAATGTACAGCAAAGATAAAATATGTAATATTGCAGGTTGATTATTAATATTAAAGAACCGGCAAGTCTGTAATGAAATTAATGTTATAGACAAAACGTCTAAAAGTGTAGAATAAACCAATGTGAACATAAACTCACAACGCGTCCGATTCCCGAGGAGCCGCGGCAAGAAGGAGACGGCCACGCGGCTCCTCGCAGACACTGCTCCGCCCCCTTCAGCCCGCGGCCAATGAAATCGCTCCGCCAACGCGACGGAGCGATTTCGAATGCCGCATGCACGGCCTCCTCTCTCTCACCCCCGCCCCCCTCACATACTGGAGGCCGAGGCCGGGCCCGGGCCCGGGCCCAGGTTACTGACGGCCGCGGGACCGGGCCCGCGGCCTCGAGCATTATTAAGAAGGGACCCAGGATATCAACGCTTGAACCAATACAAGCATTGTGGAACCTGTGTCCCTTGGGAAACTGCTAGGTACATATGACCTAGATTGGCCACTGTTGGAAACAGAATACTGGGCTTGATGGACCTTGGTCTGACCCAGTATGGCATATCTTATGTTCTTATGTTCTTATACTTTGCATCTTGTAACTGCAGTTTGTGTTCTTCTTCCCTAAGTGCATGACTTTGCACTTGTTCACATTAAATGTTATCTGCCATTAGGATTCCCAGTCTCCAGGTTTTCAAGGTCCTCTAACAACTTTGAATAATTTTGTATCATCTGCAGATTTGATCACCTCACTTGTTATTCCCATTTCCAGGTCATTTATGAATATGTTAAAAAGCAGAGGGCCTAGCACAGATCCCTTGGGTACTCCACTATTCCGATACTGAAAGTTTTGTAGCCAAAGAAGGTCTGTAAAATCTTAATGCTGAGGAGGTAGGAAACGGTAGTGCCACTCCACAGTTAAAGCAGCTCACAGATAGACATAACAAGGCACACCTGATCTTTGCCCAAACCTACCATGAGAAACCACAATCCTTCTGGGAAAATGTTCTGTGGACAGATGAAACCAAACTTGAGCTCTTTAGCAATGCTGACCAGCGATACATTTATGGATGATGAAATGAAGCTTATAAGGAAAGAAACACCCTCCCTACAGTTAAATATGTTGGCAACTCAATAATGTTGTAGGGCTATTTTGCTGCCTCAGGAACTGGAGGCCTGGAACATATTAAAGGAATAATGAAGTCAGAGAGCTACCAAGGTATTTTGGAGTGAAATGTGCTACCTAGTGTCAGAATGCTAGGTCTGGGTTGAAGGTCATGACTACTCCGGCAGGACAGTAACCCATAACATACATCCAGAAGTACAAGAGTGGTTAAAAAGGAAAAATGGGCTGTTTTAAACTTGACAGCAGTGAGTCCTGATCTCAGTCCAATCGAGAACCTTTGAAAGGAGCTGAAATCTGCCATTGGTTAAAGGAATCCTGGAAACATTCATGAACTGGAACAAATCACAGTTCTACTACTACTATTACTGAGCATTTGTATAGTAGTACAAGACGTACGCAGCACTGCACAGACATGTAAGAGACAGTCCCTACTCATCAGAGTTTACAATCTAGTCAAGACAGACAACACAAGGGAAACACAAGGAGATCAAGTGAGTCAAGATCTGAAAGCAGCAGCCTGGATTTGAAAATGGTCAGAGAAGAAGCCTGACGTACAGACTCAGGTAGTTTGTTCTAGGCATAAGGTGCAGCAAGATGAAAGGAGGGAATTCTGGAATTAGCAATAGAAGAGAAGGGCACAGACAGAAGCGATTTGCCAGAAGAGCGAAGTTCCTGAGGAGGGGTGTAGGGAGAGATAAAAGAGGAAAGATAGTGAGGAGCTGAAGAGTGAATGCACATATACAGGGTGGCCCAAAAAAAGTGAGAACATCTCGTAAATTAAAAGCTTAAATAGTTTACTTATTTACCTTTTTTAGCTATATAACATCATTATTTCGACAATTTCCGGTCGCCATCTCTTTTTTTAAATTTGTCAGTCGTTTACATCTGTCTCTTTAAATTTTTAAATAACTTATATGCTACGAGATGTTCTCACTTTTTTTGGGCCACCCTGTAGGTCAGCAGAAGTTTGAACTTGATACGGAAATGGATAGGGAGCCAATGAAGTGACTTGAGAAGAGGGGTAATATGAACATGACGAGGCTTGTGGAAGATTAGCCGTGCAGCAGAGTGTTGAACAGCTTGAAGAGGAGAGAGATTATTAAAAAGGAGACCAGCAAGGAGTAGGCTACAATAGTCAAGATGGGAGGTGATTAAGGAGTGTATAAGCGTCTTTGTAGAGTAGAGGAGTAGCCTAGTGGTTAGAGCAACTGCCTAGTTACCCAGAAGATCAAGGGTTTGATTCCTACTGGCACTCCTTGTGACTTTGAGCAAGTCACTTTACCCTCCATTGCCTCGGAAGAAGAGGCTGGCAATTTACTTCTGGTGATACATTGCCAAGAAAACCCAGAGGTAGCTGGGTTGCTATGAGTCAACACTAAAAATACAAAAATACCCAACCAGGTCTAAAAGCTAATGGAACAATAGAGAAAAAAACCTGGTAAATGAAACCAAAAACCACTTTAAGAAAAACACTTCAGGTCAAATCGCCGTGGACATGGCGGGCATTTTGATCCACGGCGATTTGACCTGATGCAGGGGAAAGTGCGGATCTCCGAAACGTGACACGTCGTCATAATTGGTCGTTGGATGATTTTCTGCAGCAGCCTTTTCAGCTAAGTGACATTGCCATACAGCTTGCATTTAATATTATGTCCTAAAATATAGGGCTTTCAAATAAAATAAAATGGATGGGCCGCGGTGGTGTGAGGTGAAGTCCTCTACACTGTGACGGCTTTTCCGACAAAAAAAGTGTTTTTCTTAAGGCGGTTTTTGGTTTCATTCACCAGGTTTTTTTCTCTATTGTTGCATGAGTCAACACTGACTTGATGGCACTAAAACAAGTGTGTCTTAGTAGTGTGTTCAGAAAGGAATGGGTGGATTTTGTTGATGTAATAGAGAAAGAAACAGCAGGTCTTAACTATCAGATGGATGTGTGTGGAGAAGGAGAGAGAGGAGTCAAGGATGACCTCAAGGTTGCGAGCTGAGGAAACAGGGAGGAGTAGAGAGTTATCCACAGAGACTGAGAAAGGAGGAAGATAGGAGGTTTTAGGGGGAAAAATAAGAAGCTCGGTTTTGGCCATGCTCAATTTCAAGCAGCGGTGAGACATCCAAGCATCAATGTTCAAAAGGCAGGCAGAGATACAGGCCGGAAAGATTTCCAGAGAGATTTCAGGTGTAGAGAGGTAGATCTGGGAGTTATCAGCATAAAGATGGTACTGAAAGCCATGTGAAGAGATGAGTGCACCAAGGGACTGGATATAGAGAGAGAAAAGGAGTGGACTCAAGACAGATCCTTGTGGTACATCAACTGAGAGTGGGGTAGCAGCAGAGAAAGATCCACCAGAACAAACACTGAAAGAGCAGTTGAAGAGTGGGAGAAACTACCAGCAGACAGATGTATGAAACTTATAGATGGCTAGAAGAAACGTTTGGAGGCTGTCATCACTGCCAAGGGTTGTGCAACCAAATATTAGTGAAGGGTGCCATTAATCCTGTTCGGGTCATATTTTTTTTTTCTCAGAAATTACTATGTCTAAGTTGCACGGACATCTTTTATTTGTTATATACCTTTGAACATACTATTAAAATATTACGATGACATACAGTTGGAATATTTCCAATTATTTCTAAAGATATTGTACACAACATACCTGAAATGGAAGGGTACCAATAATGTTGACCACAACTTGTATGGATGCTATTACGAGATCTTTGTGTAGGCATTTCCGGGGGATTAGTTTAAAAGGAAATGCAAAGTTGAAACATTCATATTTTATAAATTACATGTTTGCATGTAAATACACACTCAAATTTGCTTTCAGGGAAGGTATAATTTTGTGTTGGCATTTGTGTGCTGTTGTGGCTAATCCTGATAACTTAGTTTGCAGTTATCTTGCCCTTATAAAAATAGGCGAAATAGACTTAAAATAGGCACCTTTTTTTGACTTCTTACATAGGTGTGCTCCTATAAAATTGTCCCCAAAGTGCTTGAGGATCCGTGTAATACAGAGTGCATATACTGTCAGAAGACAATTTATAATGGATAATTAATGATGGTTTGCTGCATCGTTTGCAAATGTTCAAGGGAGGGAGTTGATACTGGACTGGGACTTCCATCCTATACTGCAAGTGAAAGTGGCAGAGAAGCTAAAAGGTTGAAATGTGTTTCCAAAGCGGAGCCCCCAGCCTTTTCCCTGAACTTATCTAGCAAGTCACCATAGAGGAGATGGGTTGGTATTCACCATCACTGTCCTGGGGGAAGTGTTAGTCAGCATCGAAGGTGGTGATATGGTGTATTGGAAAAACGATTTCCTTTGAGCATCTGCAAGTCATTGAGAGCATGAGATTTAAGAGATTACTGCATCTCTTAGATTCCAATTACCAAGTGACTTCCAGAACAGCTTATAGTAGGTGGGTGATCCCCAGCCTGACAGTGTTGTGCTGAGCTGCAGACACAGCTGACCAAGGCAAAGGGTAGTAGCATGCATTTCACCCATGGCAGCTGAATGAGGCGGGACAGGCTTAGGTATAGTGGGGGTGTACCAGCAGTCGTGTACAGATGGGTTATGCTGAACACCAAGGTGATGGATGATAGTCATACCTTCACCAATTTCTTTTTAGCAAAAATAAGGGCAGTATTGGAGGACTGACAGCTAGACTGGAGAAAGAGACAGCTGTGCTTCCTGTATTTTTTGTAAAAGATGATGAGATGAGTATGATTAAGGCAGTGAAGGAAAGGGACTTTTATAGTATCTGATGCTTTGCATGCTTGCTGTGTCTGGTAGCACCACTCACAACACTCCCTAGACCTGGAGAGCAAGAGGAGCAGCAGTCCCACCTGAAGCTACTTATCAAGAAATGCTGAAAAATGATAGGTATTTCCACTGGAGTATGAAGGGTGGGCATGAGCTACATCAAATGCAGAAATTGGGAAACGGCAGGGCATCTGTGCAACAGCTCATTTGGGATGTCGGCACCTATCTGATGCTGGAGACATTAGTGTAGCCCTCAGTCAAATGTCATTGAAGGTTCCCTAGGATGTCAGGATTGAACAAACACGACTGAGGTCATAGAAATCATGAGGCCCTTCAAGGATGCCATTAAGGAACTGAGTTCAAGATGGGCAGCCCTGAGTGTTGTCCTATAGTGAATAAACTAGAGGAGAAGTATGAGGATTTTTGGTAGCAAGAGGTATTGACATCAGAGATATTGGTGCTCATAGATTCCTTGGTTGACATGTTAGTCCACTTCAATGGTTGATACATAAAAATAAAACAAAGAAAAGGAATATAAGGTGATATATTTTTACTGAATTAATACATTTTTGGACTAGATTTCAAAGATTCAAACCTTCTTCCTTAGTTCAGGATAGTATGAGCAAAGATGGTAATACCAGAATATATAAGTGAATCATAAAAGCATTCCAAGGGGAAAAGGTTGGAGTGATGAATGGGTGACTGGAAGGTGACAAAGCAGTAAAAATGTGTGGTTTATAATGTGATAGGAAACCCAGCACTTTAAGTCCTTTTTAATCAGTCCCAAGTATCTTATTTCAGCTTCAAGGGGATTATTTTAGAAGCCCTGTTTGTGCTTTGGACATCTGAAAATGGGCATAGAGGCTCCAAAGTACTGAAATGTGTCCAGAGTCATTTCAGAAGCCAGGTCTGAGGATGACTAGGTCTAAATGGGGGCATTCTCAAGAACCTAGACGCCGCCGCCTGATCTCAGAAATGTCCGAAGTCGCATCTGAGGTTAGACCTGCCCCATGCAGTAATAAGCATCGGGAAAGTGCTCCTTTTGGCTGTAGAACATCCAGAGGGTGTAGAGAAGATGGCACTCCACCATCCCCAGTGCTATGCACAATCACAATGCTTCCCTGGCCCTAGCCCACTATTCTAACCATTAGGTTATCCCTAGTTGTCCATGTTCTGGAATACCATTCTGGA
This sequence comes from Ichthyophis bannanicus, assembly GCA_033557465.1. Classification (NCBI taxonomy): domain Eukaryota; kingdom Metazoa; phylum Chordata; class Amphibia; order Gymnophiona; family Ichthyophiidae; genus Ichthyophis; species Ichthyophis bannanicus. Next base: position 1,388,593,796 of record CM066032.1, on the reverse strand, counting down.
GATGTCTGTGTAGATGCCCCTGCAGATGTCCATATCAGCCACATCCACATTTGTGAAATCGTGCCTGAACTTGGACGCGTCTGCTTTTTTTTTCAGATGTTCTGGCTTGAACATCCCAGATTGTACTTGAATGTCATTTGTAAAATGCACTTGAAGTGTCTTAAATTCCCAGATTGTTTTTAAATTTCCTCTTAGGATGTTGATCATAAGGTCATTGAGGCAGTGCTATGGTTCTGAAAATTGCTCCCCTACAAAAATGTAATTTTAGTCTAGCATGTGATATCTGGTATTATGTCTGTGTAAACAGTGGCCAATCCAGATCACAAGTACCTGTCAGGTTTCAAAAAAGGTACTCAGGGTAAGTAGTGGATTTCCCTGATCCTCTTTAATAATGGTTTATGGACTTTTCCTCCAGGAACTTGTCCAAACCTTTTTTAAACCCAGCTACACTAACAGCTTTTATTATGTCTTCTGATAAATTCCAGAGTTTGATTATGCATTGAGTGAAAAAATATTTTCTCCGATTAGTCTTAAATGGACTACATTGTAGCTTCATTGCGTGTTCCCTAGTCTTTCTACGTTTTGAAGGCATTAAAAAATGATGTATGTATACCCGTTACATGCTGATGACACCACACTACTGGATGAAAGTGAAGATGATCTGAAACATTTGCTTCTCAAGATCAAGGAATATAGTTTTAAAATGGGCCTGCACCTTAACATAAAGGGCCCAATTCTGTCCCGGACGTAGGATCCCCTCTGTGCATCCAGTCTGAGCCAGACGCACAGAGGTGATTGCGATTCTGATCCCGCGGGGCACGTCTAGCGATTCTGTCCAGCCTGCATGTGCAGGACTGCACTCGGCTAACTCAGTCAGGGCTTTTAAATGGAGCCGCAGCACCATGGTGTCATGTTGCCATGGCACCGTGGCTCCATTTAAAAGCCATGATGCCGGCCGCTAGCAAAAAGGGATTATTCCCCGCAGCCCGACCTCTGATCTGGCCTCCTAAGGCCAGGGTCGGGCTGCAAGGAATAAACCCTGGCCCCCCCTGCCCCATCCGTGCCCCGAGCCGTCAGAAAAAAAAAACATCCGGGGAAGTTATTCCACATCGGAGGTGGAATAAATTCCCCGGACATTTGCCAGTCCTAGACATACATGGTCCTCTACGTCCAGGGCCAGCGACTGCCCACTACCCGCCTAGAATCCACCCCTGGACCACCCCTTCCCGTCAAGGGTAGCCATATGCTTTCAGTTTTAGCTATGCATTTATTTTCCTTCCCTTACCCCCATCTAACTCAATCATTGTAGTAACCATCCTTGATTAATTGCTATAGACTTTGACTCATTATAGAATTGGCCATATGTACATGCAGTGTGTTGGCATGAAGTGTTGCTGTTGTGCAGTGGTTAAGACTCGTTTTCCCCAAGGGCCAGAAAAGCTGCTCCAGAAGATGGTTTTGGGATTCAAAGCCAACTCATAGCAATACATAGCACTGCCACTGAGGCACAGCTCAATGACTGGAAAATGTTAACAATGTGTCAATGTGTGTGTGTGTGTGTGTGTGTATATATATAATTATTATCATTATTATTAAACATTTATAGAGCGCTGCACAGTGTATGCAGCACTGTACACAGAAAAGACAGGCCTTGCGCCTTAGAGCTTACAGTCTAATCAAGACAAACAGGACAAGAAAGAAAAGAGGATGGAGTAGGGAAGGGAGGCAAAACAACCAAGGAGACACAAGGAATGGGGATCAGAGACCAAAGGCAGCCTTAAAGAGGTGAGCCTTTAGCAAAGATTTGAAGAAGGGGAGGGATGAACCTGATGAACAGTATCAGGAAGAAAGTTCTGTGCATAAGGAGCTGCAAGGTGAAAGGACCAAAGTTTGCAGTTAGCAGAAGAGGAAAACGGCAGAGAAAGGAGCAAGCTAAAAGAAGAACGAAGTTTGCGAGGAGGAGAATAGAGAGAGGAGGGAGGAGAGAAGAGAGAGGGTGGGGCAGCAGAATGAATGCATTTAAAAGTTAAAAAGAGAAGCTTGAATTGGATGCGATAATGGAAGGGAAGCCAATGAAGTGATTTGAGAAGAGGGTTTATATGTGTAAAGCGAGGCTGGCGAAAGGAGACGCACAGCAGAATTTTGAACTGATTGAAGGGGAGAGAGATGACTCAGAGGGAGGCTGGTAAGAAGGAGATTGCAATAATCGAGACGAGAGGTAATCAAAGAGTTGACAAGTGGTCTGACCATTACTTAATAAACTTCAATCTCGTATACCAAACTAATCTTTATTTATCTTTATCTTTATTTAAAAACTTAATATACCGCTGAAACCATAGGCATATAGCGGTTTACAATAAAATCATGAAAGCACTGCCGAAAGGAAAGGAAAAGAACGCCATAAAATAAATAGGAAAGAGATAGTCGGAGATAAAAGGGAGAAGGAAAAAAGGGGGGACAGCCAGGAACAAAACAGACAGAACTAAATATCAACAGGGAGGAGGGGAAAGAGGGGAAGAAGGGGGAGGAAGATCAAAAGCCGTGCAAAAAAAGATGCGTCTTAAGTCTAGCTTTAAAGGTAGAAAAAGAGAGCTCGAGATGAAGGGTAGGTGGTAGAGAGTTCCATAAGCGGGGACCCAGAAAGAAAAAGGCAGAAGAGCTTGTGGACTCCAGATGTGCCTGGGAAGGGGAGGGAAGAGATAACCGATTGGTGTGAATTGATCTGAGAATTCTAGGGGGATAGTGGAAATGAACTAGATCAGAGAGGTAGAGAGGGATACCAGTGTGAAGTGATTTGTGTAGGAAAATGAGAATCTTATATTGAATCCAGAAAGGAATGGGAAGCCAGTGCAAACGGATGAGAAAGGGGAGTGACGTGATCAAACCGTGAGGCGTGAGTCTGAATGCGGGCGGCGGTGTGATGTACCCGTTGGAGCCTACGCAGTTGGGAAGAGGGGAGACCAGCTAGGGATGTGTTACAATAATCTAAACGTGAGATAACAAGAGAGAGAAGCAATGTGGTTAAAGAAGACGTAGAGAGAAAGGGGCAGACCGCACAAAGTTGCCTTAGGGTATAAAAAGAACGCTGGACGATCGAAGAAATGTGATCCTTAAAAGTCAAGGCTGAATCAAGAGTAACACCAAGATATCATAGTGAAGTGACAATAGGAATTGGAGCAGATGAAAGAAATGGGATAAGAGAGGGGATAGGTTTACCAGCAGAGAACCAAATAGCCAAAGTTTTTGAGAGATTAACATGTAGAAAATTATCAGAGAACCAGGAAGCTACAGCAGAAAGACAGGCATTAAGTGGGTCAATATCGGGAGTGAGTGAATCAGAGTAATAGAGGAGAAGAATATCGTCTGCGTAGTAGTATGTAGAAATACCATATTGTTGGATTAGTAGGGACAGAGGGGCCAAAAATATGTTAAACAGTAGAGGTGCTAAGACAGAACCCTGGGGAACACCACAAAGAAGGGGTGTCGAAGGGGAGGAATCAGTGCCAGAGAGAAACGAGAAAGATCGATTGAAAAGAAAAGAGTGAAACCAGTATAAAACTGTGCCAGATAGACCAGCGGAACGAAGACGGGAAAGAAGGGTGCGGTGGTCAACGACGTCGAAAGCAGCGGAAAGATTAAGTGAAACAGTAATAGATATGGAACCCCGATCATGAGCAATGTGCAACTCATTAAGAAAAGAAATAAGAATAGATTCAGTGCTGTGACCGGGACAAAAACCTGATTGGCGAGGGTGGAGGGCTAGGGAAGCTTCAGGGTGAGAAGAAAGTTGAGAAAAGACTAGCCTTTCAAGAAGTTTAGAAAGAAAAGGAAGATTAGAAATAGGACGCCAGTTTGTGGGTAGGGAAGGATCTAGGGAGGCTTTTTTTCAGGAGTGGTCGAATTAGGGCGTGTTTCCACTGTGAGGGAAAGGTGGGGGGCAAAGCCAATGAGGGCTCAGAGAACCACTGTGAGGGGATGGGATCGGAGGGACAGATAGTTTTCCGGGTAGCAGTAAGGACCTTAGTCAAGTCTGTTAGGGTAATAGGCTGAAAGGAGGACCAATAATGGGAAAGAGGCGGGACGGGTGAAGAAGCTGGGAGCGAAAGGGAAGGGGGGGAAGAAGTAGGAGGGGGAGAGAGAGAGAGAGGGCAAGCAGGAAAAAGATGACAAATGGAAAGTACTTTAGAAGCAAAGTGGGAGGTCAATGCGGCCGAGGTGGGAGTATTCGATGGGGGAGGACCAGAAGTAGAAGGAACCTAAGAAGCAGAAAGAGAGCGAAGAATGCTATATAATTGACATGAGGAGTTGGCTGAGGAGGAAATAAGTCTGGAGAAGTGATCCTTTTTTGCAGAAAAAAGAAGGGAGCGATAATGTTTGTGGCAGTAACGGAAGTGGAACAAGGTGGCTGGGGAGGGGCATTTATGCCAACGGCGTATAGCTCGGCGGAGATAGGAACGATGAATCAGAAGACCTGGATGGAACCAGGGGGAGCTGGGACGGTGCCAGATGGTAGAGGTAGGGCAGAGAGGGGCAACTTTAGACAATGCGGAGGAGAGTGTAGAGTTCCAGCATTGGGCCTGGAGGTCAAATGAAAGGGAAAGAAACTCAGGAGAAAAAAGCGTGTCTGAGGATGGAAACTGAAGAAGGGTATTTGTGGTAATACGGTGAGCTAAATGGGCTGGGGAAGGAGATGAAGCTGACGGAGCAACAGGGGAAAGAGGAGAGAAAGGAATGAGGAAAAATACGCAGGAATGGTTGGACCAAGGAATAGGTAAGATAGTAAAGGAAGAAGGGATAAAGGGCAAATTTTGCCGGGTAATAACGAGATCTAGCATATGGCCAGCTGAGTGAGTGGAAGCTGGAACAAACTGTTGAAGAGAAAGATTGGAGAGAAGGGAAAGAAAAGAAGAATCACGCTGAGAAGAAGGACAATCATAGTGAACATTGAAATCGCTTAAAACTAAAACTAATCACCTAACACCAAAGTCTACACTCACACCTCGCACTAGATATAGAAGTTCAACAAAGAAAGCTTCTTAAGACAAATTATACCAGATATTTCCATCCCAATATCTGAAATTGACAGCACTATAGAAAATTGGAATGTAGCAATTGAGAGAGCAGCTGTACTTATGAATTCTCAAGCAAACAAAACAAAAAACAGACAAAGGACATCTGACTCTTGGTACACTCAAGAAATAAGACAACTAAAAGGAGAGTTAAGGAAACTGGAGAAAAAATGATGATCTAACTCCCCCTTAGACAGGAACCAATATAATGATAAGCTCCAATTGTACAAAAATATAATCAACACCTCAAAGAGAACCTACCATACAAAAATCCTCACAAACTCCCTTAACCGTCCCAGGAAACTATTTGAAATAATCAAAAACTTAACAAGATCTCCAATAAAGCAAGTGACCCCCCCCCCCCATTGCACCTCAAACCTTAGCGAACTATTACATTTCAAAACTCACGCCCTTATCGGACCTCTTTATGCCACACACCTGCGTATATTCAATCGACTCCCAACCATTTCTGGCCTAACTTCCATATAGTACTATAACTCTTAAAGAACTTGACAGAGTTATATCCAACATTAATACTACCACATCCAGCCTCAGTCCATACCCTGTTAGCTGGATGAAAATAACCCGCACCGAACTAGCCCCATACATCCTTGACATAGTCAATTTCTCGCTCACAAGAAGAATCATGCACAAACCCCTTAAACAGGCCTCACTCAGACCAATATTGAAAAACAAGTCCTTGGACAACCTATGCCCTTCATCATACAGGCCTATATCCAGCCTTCCATTTCTGGCTAAAATTATTGAAAAAAGATTGTACACTCCCAACTCCAGGATCACATTGATCTACATGCGCCCCTTGATACACATCAACATGGCTTCAGGCCACACCACAGTGTGGAGATCCTTCTCACTGCGCTCTTTGATAATCTGTTAAAGTCCACTGATAACCCAAAACAAGCAGTCCTGCTAATATTCCTTGATATTTCGTCAGCTTTTGATTCGATCAATCATACAATCCTTATGGATAGGCTAAAGCAAGTTGGGATACATGGCACCACATTAACATGGTTCCAATCCTATCATGGCGATCGGTCGCAGCAGGTTAGAACAGTACACCAAGCCTCAAAATCCTTCCCACAGAAACAAGGGATTCCACAGGGCTCTGCCTTATCGGCACTCCTAGTCAATTATATACTGACAATCTGCCACATCATACAGGTATACAACATTAGTTACGCAATATATGCAGAGGATATGATGTTATACCTCCCAGTGGATACAGCAGCTCTCGATTTCACTAGCATCACAGCACAGCATGCTTTAACAAAATATCACATTGGCTGAATGATCATAACCTAAAAATCAACTACAAAAAAGCAGAGGCCCTATTCATGACAAGGAATAAAAATTTTACTCCCCCAACAGAATTAAAAATTGAGGGTACATCAATCGCCATAAAGAATGAAGAAAGGCACCTTGGCGTCTTGATAGATAGCACACAAAGCTTAACGCCTACCTCAAGAACACAATAGCGATCATCTATAGCAAACTAAGGGGTATGTTTACTAAACTTTCATAACGTGCGTGCCGCGCAATTAGTGCGCGCTAAGGTACCTAAGCACACGCTAATGACGCTTTACGGGGCAAAAATGCACTTTAATGCACACGAGCGCTGAAGGCGGGGAAAGGCTCCTGGAGGGCGGAGGAAGGCTCCCCAGGGGCGGAGAGAAGGGGTCAATGGGTGGAGAGTGGGAGGGGAGAGGCTCCCCGCACACTAACGAGGTGAAATTCGAGGCCAAAAATAACGCGAGTGAAAACCTCATGTTAGAGCCGATTTAAAGGGAAGAGAAACCATTTCTGTCAGCAATGTACAGCAAAACCAGGGAAACCTACAAAAAAGTGATAAGTGTGATACATGTGCACAGAACAAAAGTACAAATAAACATTGAAAAGGACCCCAACAAAATAAAAAAAATCATAATCAAGCTGGGCAATAGTGATAGTAATGGGAAACATCAAAAAACACTCCCAAGAAAGCCCCAAAAAATAAATATGAATTTTGGAAGGGTCTACGCTCCGTCCCCATACAAGGTGAATGATCCCACAGTGAAATCGCACTGACCAGGGTTTCCCTCTCCATTGGACAGGTTACCTATGGCATGCACATGTTCCACAACAGCAGGGCGGGCATGTCGGAATGGGCAACTGGACAGATGCTGGGAAAGGGGATACAGAGGGCTGCAGGCGGCACATGCTGTGGTGCAGCTGGGGCACAGTGTGGACTAGGCAGATGCCTAGATGGCACTTAGGAATGCTAAAACTGAACAGCAGCCAGACAGCAACTGATGAGGGCCCAACATGGGCACGAGAGTGTTTATCACAGTGTCACAGGGGATAGTACCCAGCAGGTACCCCCAAGGGCACAGAACATTGGCAGGCGGTGTTGGGGGGAAGCGTGGACGACTATGCAGGCACCCCTACCCCAGAACACGCAGCATAGGCAGCCGCCTACCTGCACACTGGATGGCTTGCGACTGCACACCACCAGCACCACCAGCAGAAGGGCATGTCAGCATGGTGGCAGAGGGGTACTGGTGGTGGAGGGGGGCAGTGGCAGCTGCCCAGAGCCGACCATAGCCTAGCCCTGTGTAGGTGGGTGCCATGCACTGCAACAGACAGGCTCTGTCTGACAAACAACCATGGTATCTCCAGGGACTGCACTGTCTCTGTCAGTACAGTGTGGTGTGGTGAACACAGCCAGTGTGTTCAGGAGCAGAAGGTCACAAGTTTAATTCCCAGCTGGGGCCACTGCCAATCCAGTCCCCATATTTTACCCGCTACTAAACCATGATAGTATGGTCAAACCTTTATTGCAGAGAACATACGCATGGTTCAAACGCCTATATTTTACCCCACCGAGCACAGACACCAGAAACATGCGTATTACCTAGAGCAGAGTCCCCCAAATGCAGTCCTGGAGGGCCACAAATCATTCAGGTTTTATGCTGTCTCCAATATAAGGCCATGTCCGCATGGTGGCGAAGGGGTACTGGTGGTGGAGGGGGCAGTGGCAGCTGCCCAGAGCAGACCATGGCCTAGCCCTGTGTAGGTGGGTGCCATGCACTGCAACAGACAGGCCCTGCCGGACAAACAGTCATGGTATCACCAGGGAATGCACTGTCTCTGTGGCAACACGGTGGTGCAGTGCACACAACCAGTGTGTTTGGAGGCAGAAGGTCACAGATTCAAGTCCCAGCTATGGTGCCTGCCAGCCCAGTCCCCATATTTTACCCACAACTGAAACGTGCTACTACAGACAGAACATTTATTGCAGATGACGTAAACATGCCCAAAACACCTACATTTTACCCTACAGAGCAAAGACACCATAAACAGGCGCATTACCTAGAGCAGAGTCTCCCAAATGCAGTCCTGGAGGGCCAAACACCATTCAGGTTCCATGCTGCCTCTAATAAAGATGCCTGTGCTGCATATCTATGCACCACCCCCATGGTATGCAGATGTATCTCATGCATATTCATGAGGGACAGCATGAAAACCCGAACAGTGTTTGGCACACCAGGACTGGAGTTGGGAACCTCTGCCGTAAAGCAGCAGCCAACAGGGGCAGACACACCCACACCCGAACCCACAGGCTCCATTAGCCAATGCCTCCTGGAGAGGCAGGACATTGGGCCCTGCATGCATCTCCCAATACTAGCACTTGCATACCTTAGCAATGCCACCCTACACCTGGGAATACGGTACACAGCTATCAAAAGTTTGCTATGATTACTGGAAGATAGCAATTCCTACGTTAAGCACAGTTTGCTGATTGAGCTCCATCATAGCAACCTTTCTGATGTCTGTGGAGTGTGCTGCAGGTCTGGTCTCTGACAGTGTTTACCACCCTGGGGAGTGACCCCCAACAGTATTGCGTACCATATCCATGCCTGCACTGTGCCCTGGACTGGTGTGGTGGCCAGGGCTGCTAAACTCCTCTATAGTAGCACAATGCTGGCATAGGTGTGGGAGTGTGTGTCTGTCTATCCAGTGTGTGGTGGCTGCAAACACCCTCCACAGCCCACACTGCCAGCACTGTTGCCAGTATTGGCCTGCCAATGTGCATAATGAGGAGCAAGGTACCATGAGTATAGCCCGGACAGGGTGGCCTGGCCAGGATGCATCTGCACAGGGCATAGGGCACTGGCTGGGACATTGTAGTGCCCGGCCACCACCTGCACAGACAGGGTGGCCACAGCATGTCCTACTGGGAGATCATTCTCACCCTGACTGTGCAGTGACCACAGCATGGCTAGGCACCCCCATAGTGCTATATAGTATTTCTCTCATGTGATATTTATGGGTTTCCTTTTGGGGCCCAGTCACTGACTTATCTGCTTGTTGTGTATGCTGACATCCCAGTTCTGGGTGCATGCATTTCCACCAGGAACATGCACTATGAACTAGCTAGCAGACTGTCTGCAGCTGGTATGTGTCTTGATGGAGCGCCTTGCAGGGTGCAGCGGCTGAAGGGTATGGGTGGGTTAACCCTATCCTGGTGACCACAGCAGACTGTTTGTGTGGTGACTTGCAGTCCTTCTTCAGCCAGCCAAGGGTTTGCTAGCAGCTGTAGAGCTGTAGCCCACTGGTTACTTCACTGCCAGTGGAGCCAGAGGTCATGGGTTCAAACCCACAGTGGGGTTATTTGATAGGGCTGTCCAAAGCATTATCTATTTTTAATGTACATTAGTGCTGCCAGCAAAAACACCCTCAGCGTACTGTACCCATAAGGTGCCTCAGAGGGCGCTTTATAGGGCGCCCTATAGGGCACCTTATGGTTACCATCCATATAAGGTGCACTATACAGTATCCTATGGAGTGACTGATATGGTGCCCTATAGGGGACATTATAGGGTGCCGTGGCGGATAGTGCACTTTATAATGTGCCCTATGGAGTGCCTTATAGGGTGCCTTATGCGGCACCTTAGGTTACGGCACATGAGGGTGTGTTTGCTGGCAGCAATTAATAAAATACAAATAAAGTGCCGCAGGAAACAATACTTACATGTCCAAGCTGATGCCTCAGCCAGCCTTACGTATTAGGCACACTGGGGATCAAACTCATGACCCCTGTATCATCAGTCAGTGCCTTAACCATTGTGCTACACTGCTGTTCCTCCTTCCATGTCAGCGCACCTACTTAAGATTTCCATGCGTTTAAATGCACAGTGCTGCCATCAAAAACAGTGCTATGACCTTGCTGTGCCTCATAGGGCACCCTATATGGCGCCCTATACGCCACCCTTTCAGCAACATTGTAGGGTGCCGTGGCGGACAGTGCACTTTAAAATGTGCCCTCTGGGGTACCTTATGGGGTGCCTTATGCAGCACCTTATGTTACAATGCTTTGAGAGTGCGTTTGCTAGCAGCAGTAATTAAAATAAAATTAAAAAGCCTCATAATGCAATATTACACATATTATATTATTATATTATATTATATTATATTACAATATTACACATAGTGCCTCAGCCAGCCTTATTCATTGGACACAGTGGGGGATTGAACCCATGACCCCTGCACCATCTGTCAGTGTCTTCACCATTGTACTGCAGCCCTGTTCCTCTGTTTGCACATCAGCGTGCCTGCTTATGCTTCCCGCGCGCGTTACTCATGCGCTAATGTGCGCGGCGCACAAGAGCGCGCTCGCTAATCCTGTTTTGCTATTTTTGACCGGACCGCCCACTCCTTATATGGCATCCTGCAGACTAATGTGGCACGCACGTTAAGAAACTTTAGTAAACATACCCCTAAGACTCCTAAAGAACTTAAGGCCCCTACTACAACAACAGGACTTTAGATCAGTCCTCCAAGCATGTGTACTCCCCCTTATTGACTTAGATAACACCATCCTCCAAGGACTCCAAAAGCAAACAGTACACCACCTCAAGATAGCACAACATGTAGCTGCTAGGATGGTGATAAAAGCAAATGCATCAGAACATTACCCCAGTCTTATTCAAACTATACCTGCTACCAATACAAGTAGGATCAAGTATAAGATACTCATGACTATGTTTAAACTAATAAGAGAAATAGCCCCATCACACCTATCTGAACTCATAAACAGCCCTGCTAAGGATAGACCCAGAAGGGAGCGGAGCAAAAACACCCTACTCATACCTAATACCTTTAGAAAACTCACAAAGGCAACAACCAACAGAACTTTTAGCTTCTCTGCACCCACTTTATGGAATTCCCTATCAGATAAGCTGAGAGCCACTACAGACCTAGCAACTTTTAAAAAGGACCCGAAAACACACCTCTTTATGAGGCACTTTGGTACATCATAACCAACCAAAGATCTTTTCCCCATATACAGTAGCACCCGACATATAACCCTAGGCACCTAGTCCGACAGCTCCAATAAGGCATTCATGCCAACTAAAATGCTATTTACAAATGACATAAGATAGTATACCAAAATAAATAACCCTTCTCATGAATAAACCCAAATTGACATATATGTATATACCATTGTAACTATCTGTATAGATCGTTCCCTCCTGCAAAGATCGATCCACCTGTAAATACATTTTCTTGTTAATACAGTAATAGACCTTAATGACCATCCACTAGTAAATATGTTACATGCTAACTCTGTAATGGGCCTCAAATAGTCAACCACCTTTAAATATGTTAGCCGATAATTCAGTAGTAGGCAGTTCCATACCTACTATCCTACAACATATGTACAGTGGTGTGCAAAAGTCTGGAATCACTTGTGAGTTTTGCGTTTTTCGTACTTTCTAACATTTTTTTTTTTAAATTTTGCGTTAGCCCAGCATATTCATCTTTCTACCACGTTAAAAGGGATATATTTGGCTATTAGAGTTGACTTTTTTGCATTCCTTGCTTCCAATTTAGATACTTTACAGACATGGGAGATAGCTACTGCGATTTTTGAGGACCCTGCGTCAAAACTGGATCAAGATTATCCAATATGCACACGTTATTTCTGACCAATCAGGAGGCTGGTTTCACTAACCAATCACAATGCAGATATCTAGCTATAAAAATGCATGGAATTTTTGAATTTCAAATGCTTTCTGGATCGCCCATGAAGATGACTCGGACCCTGACGTTGGAGGAGCGTGTTCATGTGACCTTTATAAGTGAGGAAGGATTTTCAAGCTATCAGATAGCCAGGAAAGTTGGCTGCAGTCAGAGCGCTGTTGTTAAGATTCTACAGAAGAAGAAAGAAACGGGTTCAGTGATGGACAAGCCTCATTCAGGTCGTCCATGTACATCAACATCATGCCAGGACCGCGCACTACGACGCATTTCACTGACTAATCGCAAGTTGACCTCTCCTCAGCTACTTCGAGAGTGGTCAGACAAGAGTGAGGTCAGTGTCAGCTCATCAACAGTTCGTCGTCGGTGCCTGCAGTTTGGTCTCCGGGGCTGCAAAGCACGTAATAAGCCACTGATGACTGACATACAAAGGCGTAACTGGATTGTGTGGGCGAGAAAGCACTCAACCTGGTCAACTGAAATGTGGGAAAAGGTGCTATTCAGCGATGAAAGCACCTTCTGCCTGTTTGGTAACCAGGCCCACACCTATGTGAAGAGATTTCCTGGAGAGGAATTCAAGCCTGAGTGTCTCAAGCTCACTGTGAAGCATCCTTTGAAGGTCATGGTCTGGGGCTGCATGGCTGCCAGTGGCGTTGGACGTCTTCACATCGTCGATGGAATTTTCAACGGGGCCAAGTACATCACCTTACTGCAAAAGTGCATGGTGCCATCAGCACATCAGCTGTTTCCTGGCCAGTTCCTATTCCAAGATGACAATGCACCCTGCCATCGCTCCAGACAGGTGATCAGCTGAAAGCAGCGGAACATCAAGTCAATGGACTGGCATGCTCAGTCTCCATATCTGAATCCAGTCGAGAAACTGTGGCACAAGGTGGCCTTGGAAATATCCAAGAAGCATCCGACATCAAAGCGTGAGCTGATTGAGTCACTCATTGCAGCTTGTAACCGCATTATCACCAATGATCACCTTGTCAGACTGGTTCATTCAATGCCGACAAGGTGCAGTCAGGTGATCAAGAACAAAGTGTGGCCCATCAAACACTAAGCCATCACTGACACATAAAAAAGGCCTTTTTCAAGGCCACATACATTAATTTGAAGGAAACCTGGCGTGCGTCCATAATATTTTAAAGCATATTTACAAATAATATATCTTTGGCCGATGATGTACATTACGCAATTTTCACAGAAAATCTATCAACAGGACAACATGATGTAACTGTTCTTATTTTGTTAAAAGTAAACCTCTTTGATTTCCCTGAAAGGCAGTATATAAAACCATTCAATAAATAAATAAGTGTTCGTGTAGTATTTAAGAGGGGAAGGGATGGATTTTATAGATATTATAGATAAAGAAATGACTGATTCCTCTCTTTCCTTCTCTGCTCATATATAACAGACTGCAAAAACCTAAGATAACACCAAGGTTAGGGGCAGAGAGAATAGGGTGGAGAAGTGAGATTTCAACAGAGATGGAGAAAGGAGGAAAGGGAGAGGAGGATTTGGGTGGAAAGATAAGCAGTTCAGTTTTGTTCATATTAAGTTTAAGATGGTGGTAAGATAGCCAAGTGGCAATATCAGAGAGACAGGAAGAAATACGGGCCTGCAATGCCTGGGAGATAACAGATGCAGGCATATAGATTTGAGAATCGTCAGCATAGAAGTGGTATTGAAAACCATATGCAAAGATTTATTTTATTTTTATTTTATTTAGACAGATTTGTATGCCACCTTATCCTTCAATCAAGGTGGTCACGTCACATCACAATTGGAGGGTTACATTTAACAGGGTACGTGTAAACATTTAGACTGTACAGTTACTTAACAGCATTTAGACAGTACAAATGCCCGAAGCTCTCCCAGGAGGGATTGAGCTCTGCACAAGGACTGCACCGCCCAGCTGAGCCTTGTCTGCCCAATCGGGGCATTATCAAACGCTATCAGTACTAGCTTAAATTGTTTGTTAAATTCCTATGTTAAGTGATGAACAGTATTAATACAGCTACCTTATATATTAGACCTCTCAAAACTAATTTAACCTCATAGTATGCATATAACTCTTTACATCCTCTTAGCTCCATCTTGATCACGTTACACCTACTGTTCTAAGTTAGACTGCAATCCTCCCACGTTACCTGAATCACCCCAGTGTACTTATCTATGATACATTGTCTCCATTCTCAAATATCCATTAGCACATACTATTATTTGATAAGTGATACACTGTCTCACACTCTACAAGGTTAAAATAAGATTCATTGTAACTTATATTAGATACTTTGTCTTAGATATCAGATATCCTGTTAGACTATACTAGTGTTTGTTAAAAGATACATTGTCTGGCACTCTACGAGGCGCACTAAGATATTCTGTCCCTAAAACTTGATGCACTGTCTGATCCTCCCAAAAATAACTGTATTCCAATCTTAAAGATAAAATTTACCACATTACATAATTATAAAAATGTCTCTACCAATACTATCTGTCCTTAAATTACTATGTATATGCATTACAATCACAGCCTTAATAGACCTAACAAAATGCCTGAAGAGCAACAAAGACAAACCTATCCCAATAATTCATGGTACAATACGTACTGAAAAACTTTTAATACCATATAAAGTAGGACCATATCATAAACATAAGCATTCCAGACTCATTAATATAAATTTATCACCACAAATTAATACTCCTCAACCACTTAATACACCTTTACCCACAACTCTCTCATGTCAACTTATTAATGCAAGATCAATGAGAAACAAACTACCTATATTCACTGACATCCTCAATGACGAAGAAGCCAGACTTAATCTGCATAACAGAAACCTGGCTTACTGAATCAGACTCAGTTTGCATTAACCAATTAAAAACATATGAATATGAGATTTTCCACACACACAGAACACACAAAAAAGGTGGTGGTGTCCTCATAATAATAAAGAAAAACTCAATGCAAAACTAATAAATTCTAGCAACTCTAACAATATTGATTCTCACAATAAAAATTAAAAACCTGAGGATATGCCTAATATATAAACCACCAGAACATAACATAGACATCACTGATACATTAATTGAAATTATGTCATCTTCTACCGACTCAAATCCTGTAATTCTAATGGGTGACTTTAATCTCCCCTCAACACATAACACATACTCATCTCACTTCCTAGACACCGCTACTAACATGGACTTCAACCAAATTATACTGGACCAAACACACACCAAAGGTAAAACACTAGATCTTGTTTTCCTACCGACCTCCCTCTACAATCTATTTGACTCTGCAACCCTTAAATACCAACCTGTCCCTTGGTCAGATCACTACCTCCTCAAATTTGTAATAAAGTACACTGTCAACATCCAAACAAATAGCCCACGACCCTCACCAATAAATAGATTCAGAAAATTTAATGAAGAGGAATTTCTCGATAACATAACCCCACAACTATCCCCAATAACAACAAACCTTGACGAATCAATGGATAACTGGAACAATATAATATCTAAGGCAGCAGAACACAACCCAATCACAACACAACGTAATAATAAAACAACAAGACCAAAAATGGCAATGCAGCATGGTATAATAACACAATCAAACAATTAAAAGAACACTAAGAAAACACGAACGTGAATGGAGAAATTCCAAAACGACACCCAACCATGAAATATATTTAAAAACACTCAACAATTACAGAAAAGCAATTGACACAGCTAAGAGAAACTATTACTCTAACATACTAGTTAATTCTATGAATCGTCCAAGAGAACTGTTTAGTATAGTTCAGAATTTGACCAACAAAAGCCATAACACACATGAAACATCTATTGACATTTCCCCACAAGAACTAGCACAATACTATATAAACAAAACTAAACCACAAATGGCGCCCCCAAAATTATACACTGAGATGATCCCTAACATCTCTGATACCTGGTCAAACTTCAACCTAGTAACAAAATCCACTCTTAAAACCATCATATCTAATATAAATACAACAACTTCACACCTCGATCCCTGCCCAGTAAAATGGATAAAGAAGACTCTCCCTACACTCTCATCCTTCATCCTCCCCATAGTTAACTTTTCATTGGAAAATGGCTATTTACCCCCTTCCCTAAAGCACGTCCAAATAAGACCAATTCTCAAAAATAAGACCCTCGACAAGACATCCCCAACCTCTTACAGACCCATTTCAAGTATCCCTTTCATGGCCAAACTCACTGAAAAAATAGTCCAAACCCAATTACAAGAATTTGTTGATACAATAGATCTCCTTGATGAACATCAATATGGCTTCCGTCCATATCATGGAGTGGAAACTCTATTGACAGTACTCATTGACACGCTAATAAGAGGAATTGACGACCCAAAACAAGCATTTATATTAATCTTTCTAGACATCTCCGCAGCGTTTGACAGTGTTAACCATGCAACAATGCTAAGCAGACTCCAACAAATTGGAATAACATCCACAGTATATAATTGGTTTAAGTCTTACCTAACAAATAGAACCCAAACAGTGAGAATTGACAATCAAACATCAAATATCTTTAAACAAACTCAAGGCCTTCCACAAGGATCTGCGCTGTCAGCACTTCTATTTAATATTTACCTCCAACCAGTCTGCAACATCTTTAAACGCCACGGCGTAAATTACCACATTTATGCAGACGATATTATGTTTTACCTACCATTTAAAATCCCACACCCACCAATACAACAAATAAAAGATTGCTTTAATGAATTAACATCTTGGCTCATTGACCACAACCTATACATTAATTTTACAAAAACTGATATCCTCTATGTCACAAAAAACCAAACATATACACCTCCAAATTCCATCACCCTAAATAACCACGAGATTAAAGCTAAAAAAGAATTAAAATACCTAGGTGTAATACTTGATGATAAACTTAATATGGACTCACACATAAAAAACCTTACAAAAACTATACATTTTAAAATTAAGACCCTGAAACAAATACGCCCATTAATTCATTTACACGACTTCATATCAATAATACAAGCAATCATCACCCCACACTTTGATTTTGCAAACTTAATTCTCCAGGGAATCACGCGGCAAAACATTAAAAAGATCCAATTAACTCAAAATATTGCGGCTAGAATTATAATGAAAGTAAGTCCAAAAGAACACATTACACCAATTCTTGCTAAACTCCATTGGCTACCTATTCACGAAAGAATACACTACAAAATACTAGTTACCACCTTCAAACTGATGAATAAACTTTCACCATCCGTACTTAATAACCTGATCAACATAGAACCAAATAAGAGATCTCAAAAAAGTAGAAATACAAACACAATATCATTACCTAAAGATTATAAAAAAGCTAGAAAACTAACCAATAACAGGGCCTTCTCTCACTGTGCACCGTCTCTATGGAATAACCTACCTGACAATATCCGCCTCCTAACTGAACTCAAAGAATTTAGAAAAAAACTAAAAACACATCTATTCACCTTACATTATACACCTCTGGACTGCCAAACCATTCAAGTTGACACAGGATAATAATCCCTACAAGGCATACACTCACTTAACCAAAATAAACGCATAATCTGATACTAAAAGATGGTCTTCATGTAATTCAAATTCTATAAAATTAATGTAAATATGTTAAAAGGTTTGATTACATCCACTCAATACCACCGGATGAAATCACAGTTTATATGTCTTTAATTATACTGTTAAATGTAAAAAGTTAAATCTGTTCCCTGTAAAATGACTAGGACATGATTAACCATGTACCTTGAATTTTCTCTGTTCATTGTAAACCGCACTTGATACTTGGGAAAGAGCGGTATATAAATGTGTGCTAAATAAAAATAATAAAATAAAATTAAGGTAACATTTAACATGAGGGTGTTTAATGATGCGGTATGATAAATTTGTGGATAGGATGGGTGTGTGCTTAGTTGGCGGCGGAAGTAGTATATCAGTTTGGGTATGGGATGTTGCCTGGATACTCATATGTTTCTATGAATAAAAATGTTTTGAGGTCTTTGCGGAAGTCTGTGAGGTCATCGAGTGCCCTCAGGTTTGTTGGGAGGGAGTTCCATAGTGTGGATGCCAGTAGTGATGGTGTTCTTTTTGAAGCTGTTTGTTTGGTTTTGTGATAGCCTGCAGGTGTGCTGATCATGTTGTCATTATTGGTTCTTCTTGGTCTGTTGCTGATATCCCTTGTTATAATGTTTTGGAGTACGTCTGCTGAGAGGTGGTGAATGACTTTGAAGATGATCATGATTGTTTTGTATTTAGCTCTTGCCAGCATTGTGAGCCAGTGCAGTTGTTGTAGGACGGGGGTGATGTGCTCGATCCTTAGTGTGTCTGTAATGGTGCGTGCTGTGGTGTTTTGTATCATCTGTAGTGGGTGGAGTGTCTGCTGAGGAAGGCCTTGATACAGTGAGTTTCCATAATCAAGCAGTGGTGTAATGAGTGCTTGGCACACTGTGCGGAAATGGTCCTGACGGCGCATTGGTTTGATTTGTCTGATTGTTTTCAATCGTTGATAGGCCTTTTTTGCGGTGTTGGTGATGTGTGATTTCAGGTTCAGAGCTCTGTCTAGTGTGATGCCCAGATACCTAACTTCTTTGACTGTTATGTGTTTGTCTAGGATACTAATAGTTTGTGGAGGTATGAAGGTGGGGTTCCTGGTGACGAACATTGCCTCAGTTTTATCGTAGTTGACCGTTAAGTTGTTGGCTATGAGCCAGTCATACATGTCTTTGAGGCATTTGGTTATTGTTGTGGTGTTTAGTGCTAGTAGGTTGATTGGAGCGTACACCATGATGTCGTCAGCATAAATGTGATAGTGAAGATTGTGGTGCTTGATGATGTTGCATATGGGCTGTATGTAGATGTTAAAGAGCATTGATGATAGGGCTGAGTCCTGAGGTATTCCCTGTGTGACGGGGAATTGTAGTGATTTCTTTTGGTCGCATTTGACTTGTTACATTCGTCTTTCCAAGTATAATGTAAACCACTTCAGGGTGTTCTTGCATAGTCCTATTTGTTGTAAACGTTGCAATAGCTTGGTGTGGGACACAGTGTCGAAGGCCACCGAGATGTCCATGAACACTAGCAGGAAGCCGTTTTTTATGTTATCCATGCCTCTTAGGAGATTGTCAAAGAGGGAGGTTAGTAGTGTTTCCAGGCCGTGTTGGGGCTTGAATCCATGCTGATGTATGTCCAGTGGGGCATTTATATCAATATGGTTCTGTAGTTGCCCTTGCACTGCGTTTTCCACGATTTTAGCAAGGAATGGCAGGCTGGAGATGGGACGGTATGATTTTGGTTCGGAGGGGCTCAGATTGCTACTTTTAAGTATTGGATGAGAGATGAGAGAGCCAAGGGATAGGCTGTAGAGTGAGAAGAGTAAAGGGCCCAAAACAGACTCCTAGGGAACACCAACTGAGAGAGGAATTGTGAAAGAGTAAGAATCATTGGAATAAACAGTAAAAGAGCATTGTGAGAGATAGGAAGAGAACCATGACAAAACCATGCCATTGAATCCAAGTGAAGATAGGGTATTAAGTAGAAGGTGATGGTCGACATTGTCAAATGCTGCAGAAAGGTCAAAAAAGGATAAAGATTGAGTGAAGACCATTAGATTTGGCCAGAAACATGTCACTGGAGACTTTGGCGAGAGCTGTTTCAGTAGAATGTAAGGGGCGAAAGCCAGACTGAAGAGGTTCCAAAACAGTATGAGAGGATAGAAAATCAAGGCAGCAGTGAAGGACAGTGCATTCAAGAAGCTTAGAAACAAAGGGAAGAAGGGAGATTGGAAGATAGTTGGAAGGGGAGTTAAGATCTCTTGAGCAGGGGAGTAACCACAGCATGCTTGAAATTGGTAGGGACAGTAGCAATGGAGAAAGAGAGGTTAAGTATATGAGAAATAGGGGAGATAATGACAGAGGAAATGGAGCCAAGGATGTGGGAGGGGACAGGGTCAGAAGAATAGGTAGTAAGATTGGCTGAAGAGAGAAGGTGAGATGTTTCTTCATCCGAGATCAAAGGAAAGGATGAAAGGGTAGGCGAAGTCAAAGGGAAAAGTTGGTATTGTGGGTGAAGAGCAAAAGAAGAAGATAAGGAAGGAAATTAAAGAGAAATCTCATGTATTTTGTTGTGGAAGAATTCTGCAAGAGATTGTGCAGAGAGAGAGAGAGAGAGGTATAAGGGGGGGAGGGGCCTTAAGAGAATTAAGTGTAGAGAAAAGATAACGGGGATTGGAATAAAAGGACTCAGTCAAATGGACATAGTAGTTTTGCTTAGCGAGAGCTAAAGCAAACTGGAAGGAGTTAAGCATGAATTTGAAATGTAAGAAATCAAAAAGAAGGTGAGATTTGAACCAGATACATTCAGCAGAGCGGGTAGAACAGCATAGAAAATGGCAAATGGAGGACACCCAAGGTTGAGGTGAAGAGCATTTGACAGAGCAGGGAATAGGTGGGGCAAGAGAGTCAAGAGTAGTGGAGAGTGCAGTATTGTAGGAACCAACAGCTTCATCAACAGATACTGAAGACAGGATAGAACAAAAAGAAGGAGAGACCATAGAGGAGAGAGTTAAAGCACCAATAGAATGAAGGTTCCTGAAAAGACATGAGGAAGCAGGGCATGATTGAAGTGGGGCATGATGAAGGGAGAAACTTAGGAGGGAATGATCAGATAAAGGAAGAACTGAGAAACGTTGGAGATTAAACAGTTAGAGAAGAAAGCCAAAACAAGACAATGACCAAGGTGATGAATAGGGATTGAGGAAGAGAGTTGAAGATTAAAAGAAGAGGTAATGGAAAGGAGCTTAGATACATATGGACTGGACAGGTCATCAACATGAATATTGAAATCACCAAGGATAATTAGTGGAGAGGAAGAGTCGAAGAACTGAGAAAGCCAGGAGTAAAATCAGATAGAAAGGAGGTGATGGATTTAGCAGGGGGTCTGTAAATGACAGCTACTCGAAGAGATAAGGCAGGAGAAGCAGCTAGATAGACCACCCACGCTGATGTCAGTAAGCGTTGTAGGAGGAGCAGTCAGGGAAGCCCTCTCCTTCAGCCAGTAACAGCGCTAGCAGGATTCGAGACCAATGGCACTGCCTAATATAGTTTAAATGTCAGCAGGCATACACCATACCATTGTAGTTGTATCAATCTAGGCCTAGATAATTATGCTTTTAAAGGATTAATCAGTGTTCTAGCCATTGTTGTCTTTTTGCACCCAATGTTGCCATCACTAAACTTTGCCATTTCAGATTGTGCCCTTGCCTTGTTCTTACTTTCCCCCAGCCAACAAGTCCTGACTTTTTTTCCCCAGCTGTTTTCTCTTCTTCCCTTCTTGTTCCTTGGAATAAATGGAAATGTGATCTGGATAAACATGGAGGCAGAACATTGCTTTCAAGGCTCATACTGCCCAAGGTTTTCTGTCACATTCTACATTTTACTAATTTGACCTGATAACGAGAAATAATCTATCTTGAATGGCATGTTTATTCACAAAGGCTTACTAAATGAAAATGTTGCCTGTTCCTCATTTTTTGGGGAAGGAAGTGCATTGCATTAAAAGGAAAAGCTTGCCATTTATTAATTTGCAAGAGGATAAGCCATTAACTTTCACTTTGTCTCCTGCTGTTGTATGAAATGAACTTTGGCAGACTGCTGGGAGAAGCATACACTTGAAAATGACAAGTCTTTGGAAGGCTGAAGAAGAAATTATTGATTTTGGTGCTGCAGTTGTGTCCAGGCTAGGCTTTTACTTTCGTCAATTCTTCATGCAAGACATGAACATCAATCCAGTCTTCCCCCAGGAATGTGATAGTAGCTCTGCATCTGAGCCTCTCTAATGAGATGAACTTCTTGTTTCAATTTTTTTAAGACCACCTTGTTTCCATTCTCTACTCAGGTATTTTGTAATATCTGGCTTTATGTAAATCTTTTAAATTCTAGACCAGGTTTAAATTTCAAGCTATCTGTTGTACAAGTTTGAAATTCTGAAACTTTTATCCATAGATTTAATTTCCTTTTGTTTTTAGAAGGGGTAAAATTTTGCAGAAAGTATCCTATGAGCTAAGATTTTAAAACAAAGAGAAAGCACTGTGGCATTTTTGCTATTTTTTAAATTTAGTACTTTGGAGCCAAAGGTTCTGTAGGACTCATTGTACATTTCACTTACATATCTATTTTCTGTGGGATTTTTTTCCCCACTTCCATAAATTGCAAGAAATTGAATCTTTGGGTAAAAGAGGAAGGGAAGGGATCGTAGATTTAGCTCATGCCTTTTTCAGTGGTAGCTCATGGTGAGTTACATTCAGGTACAGTAAGCATGCACCTCTTTATGATGGATCAAAGAAACTTACAAAATCCAAGCTAAGGATCGCAACTTCAAACAAAACTGCAGTTCTTGTATACTTCATTCAGGCAGGAAATCTTCAAGTCTCTGTTCGATAAAGATGTGCATTTTTTGAGCTTGCAACTCATTTGGACACCTAAAAATTTAAAGTGCGTGCAAATCACTTGTATGCATGTATACCTACAAACTGATTTGCATTGTTAAAATGCACACCTAGAGAACGTAACTGTTTTTTGTTCTTGCACATTGGTCTTGCAGATTTAAAGTGAACAGAAATTAGTTCACAGTTTGAGCCTTGGACAGCTGTGCAGACTCAGAAGAAATATATAGGATTCTTTTACCAGCGTAGTTTACTTTTCACCTTTTCCATGCAACACTCATGGACCAGGTTCTTAATTCCAAATGAGTATCATTGCTGGGTGATTGGGATGAAAGGCATCCCAAATATCTCCTATCCTGGTAGGATAAGTTGAGCTCACTCTACTAATTGTAGGAGTAAGTGAAGCAATGAAAAAGCCTGACGTACATTTATTAAGCTCTCTCATGAGGCAAGTTTTAACTGCCCTTCACTGCCTCAGTCCACTCAGTAGGGATAAACTGGGGAATAATTTTTGTTGTTAATTTCATTTTGCTTATCCTTTGGATTTGTTGTTACTTTTTTTCTTTTTGTACTGCTGGAGAAGGCAGCAGAGGAATTCTATGCGCAAGATGGCAAAAGACTGTAGCACCAATTCAGGTCCATTGAGGAGTCCTGGTACTATCTCGATGATCTGCAAACAAGAACTAGAGAATTCAAGGACAGTTTTGAAGTCTTAAAAAAGGGGAATTAGGGCCTCATGGACTCAGGGGCTTCTATGCACTGCAGTGTGGAAGATCTTTGGTTCCATTCCCGAGTTGTCGTTTTCTCTCGTGTAGACTGGGATGGATACTAGAGAGGCGGTGTTCACAGTCCCTACCGTCCCTGATGGATTGAAGGAGTCACAGTCATCACTCAGTGCAGCACCCAGTGGCCAAATTTAGGGCCCATGATTGCAGGGTTCTGGAGAGGATCCCCAGTACATTGTCCCTGACCAATGAAGTGTCATTGCAACATCCAGGCTAGATACTCTGGAGCACTATGAAAAATGGGGAGTGTTCTTAGTTAGCTGTGAATGAAGGCGTGTGGATCCTAAAATTCCAGAATCTGGTTCCAGTTGAGCTGAAAGACCAAAGGAACATATAGAACCTTCTGGATAAAAAGCGCAAGAAATCAATCTGACCAACATAATGATATAAAAACAGAAGTCAGTATAATAATATGAGAGTGATTGGAGAATCCGAAAGAATGGAAAGTACTGAGACATTGAAATTCCTACTCATTTGATATCCACAGCAATAAGTAAATTGGATCGGACTTATCGTGCGCTCACAGTGATACCTGCAAACAGGAGTACATAACTTTCAGGACAAAATGAAAATTCTGGATTTGGCTGTGAATTTTGATGTAATATTTCAAGAAAAAGGAATCTTGTCTTTCCATAATTTTTTTTTGGGCAGACCTCCAAAAGACCAAGTTTTAACAAGATGATAAATGATTTTAAATGGCAATGTGTCATTTAAACAGTGTTACATCCAATAAACTTGAAGATCATCTTTCAAGGAAAATGTATTCTACAGTATTGACATACATAAAGGAAGCAGCAAATTTTATAAACAGCATACAATAAACCAGTGCTGCAGACTCAACTAACAACATGTATTCTATGTTACTGGGGCTGCAGAGACAGATTTTCTGTATAAATAAGGTACCTGATGGCCTTTGTTGTTAGTACTGTATATATTTAAATTTTCATTTATTACCAAAATATAATGGGAGCAACAGGTTTGGTTATAAGAGCCCATTTATTTTCCTCTTATGTATATTTTTTTGGGGGAAAGGGAGAGATCTTGAACCATTGATATGCCGGGTATTTTTGTACCTGTTTCCTTTTTCTTTTAAACTTTTATATCCAAAAAAGGAAATATGTTTGCAGAATTTGATGTATTGGGCATGGTAGAAGAGGCAGAATGTGTATTCAAAATGGAGCAACATGCCAAATCTTCCTCTCCACTTGGCCACTTCCCACCCATTGCCAGAGAAAGTTGCTTTTGACCCAATGCTCTTTTAGGGGCCAGTTTTTCCTTCACTGGGGCTGGTACCTATGGATGTGATGCCAGGTCTCAAAGGGACCAGTGAATTGCTCACTGCTCTGATTTCGGCAGAGGAAATGATGGAGGCCCTCAGAAATCTTTTGACTCAAAAGTGTTATGGCCCAGATGGCTTTTATTTAGATCGTCATACGAAATTTAGCTCTCAGTTTTCCCCCGTTTGGTGAATTGTTTGATGTAATACCAGAATCTGCTCAGGAAACCTTGAAGCCACAATGACTGAGTCATGAAAATGGTAAGGATAATTTAGATGGTAATTTATATAGACCCATTTCTTTGATTAATAGTAGTATGGAGGTATTCACAAAATGCCTCCCACTCAGGCAAGAAAATATCATACCCCATTTAATTAATCAAGACCAGGCTGCTTTTACAGAAAGTAGGTCATCCAGTAATAAAAACTAGGAAAGTGTTAAATCAAGCTCACTTAGCTAAGGAAGTGGCCTGGTCTAATCATTTCCCTATACACTGACAAGTATTTTGACAGGCTTGACTGCTTGCCTGATTGGAATAATGCAGAACATTTCCAGCAGATCTCTTCATCCAGATCTGATCTCTGTACCTTAATGCATCTATTTTTACCGATGGGTAGTTTTCTCTCTCTTTCTAGTACTCCGAAGGATGTCTCACGGAAACCTTTAATCTCCGTTGTGGTATGACTTTTCTTTTGAACCCCTGACACAGTGGATATGAAAAACATAAGATATTTTAGGTTTTCATTTTGGGTATAACACACATTATATGCTGACAGTGTACGTCTGTATATTACAAATCCTAAAGTGTATGCCCTGAAACATATTAATTTATTGGCTGAAAACAGCTCAGTTTATAGTCATAAAATTAATTATAGATTTTTCATTTGGGGTCTAAATTTTGACTACCTGCATATTTATCTGGGTTCATAGTTGCTTACTGAACTTTTGAATATCTTGGAATTACCATTGTCCCCAAGGAGAAGGACTTATTTAAAAATAATTATTGTTCTTAGATTAAACAAAATCTAACTGATTGGTTGAATTGTATGTCTCCTAGGCAGGTAGAATTAATTTATTTAAAATTTGTATTCTACCTCATTTGTTTTTATTTATGCATGTTTCAATTTACTTACCTTCTAAAATATATTTAGATTTGCAAATGCTTGCAAAATAAAAATGAGGGAAAATGTGTAATACCATAGGTTTACAGCAAAAAGGTTTCAAGAATCAAAGAAGCAAAAAACTCTAGGACCAAAGGAACATAAATTTGAAAACCTTCAATCAGTGTTCAAAGAAACCAAAACCAAAAAAAGAAAATGTAAGATTGTTTGTGGTTCACTCCTGCCCCCACTAGACCCCCCTGGGATATGCAAGTAAGTGCTGGAGGAGAGATCGAACAAAGGGGCAGGGCTTTGAGAGAAATGTTTTTCCACCCATTCTGGAGTTAATTTTATACAGCCATTTCCGCGTGGATATGGGGACACACACAAGGAAATGACATTTTATAAAATTCCGACTGGCATAAAATATGTGCTTTGGCATGATAGCACAGGGAAGAGTTTGGGTGGAGCGTGCAAGTAGGCACATGGGGGGATATTCAAAGTGTTTAGCAAGTCAGCAGACCTGAGCCCAATATTCAGCAGCACTAACTGGTTAGTACTGCTGAATATCCCCGCAGACCACGTAAAAAACACCTGGTTACCGGGTGGTATGTGAGTGGATCGGGGCAGTGCCAGTCGTTATCTGGAAGCAGTAATATACACCTGATAAACAGATAGCTTAACCAGTTAAAGTTAGGATAGGTGAATAGTTAGTAGCTGACTATCATTGCTAACTGGATAGCAATGTGCTCTGGTGCTGAATATCTCGGTTTAAGTAAAGTGATGGCGGCTAGGCAATTTGAATAGACTAGCCACCACCAATGAATATCGACCCTATAGATTATAAAATGCTATAATTTATGCACATACTTGATAATTATAGGCACAGACAGTAACACCGGCTCTAGGGCTGGTGTACATGTTCACACCTGTTGTAGGCACTAGATTTATCACTTAAGCCGGGGCTTGACAAATCTAGGGTGCAAGGTTATCATGGTGCCTTGAATTTGTACCCTGGTGCCCAGGAGTTCATGCCCTCAAACGTAATGGTGTGCCGCCTGTGCAGCAGCGAACATGGCACACTGCTAACTTCACTTCCGCGATCAACTCTCTTCAAGCAGCATCAGCCATGCTTGAAACTGCAAGATCAACCTGAACTTCCTGCACTGCTCGAAGAGACGTGATAGCGGAAGTGGTAGTTGCAGTGTGCTATTTTCTCTGCAGATTGAAAAAACAAACTGACAGCAATGGTGAGTGGATGAAGGATGAGAAAGAGAGGGAGGCAGACACCCGGGTGAAGACTGGGAAGCTATGAGAAATAGACGGGATGAAGGCTAGGGGGGTTATAAAAGAAAGAGAGTGAAATCCCAGATGAAAGGTTGTGGAAGGGATATGAGAGATCAGTCTGGGAAGCTAAGAGAGACAGAGAGACTCAGAAAAAGAGACAGACTGAAGGCTGGGGGGGGGGGGAGCGAGGCTATGAGAGAGAGAAAGAAAAACCCTGGATGAAGACTGGGGGAGGGGTCTGTGAGACTGTGAGAGACAGAGAGACTGGATGGAGTACTATGAGAGACAAAAGGAGGGAGGCTCAGAGAAAGAGACAGACTGAATGAAGGATGGAGGGGGCTATGGGGAGAGAGGGAGAGTGGATGAAGATGGGAAGGGGGTTATGGAAAGAGACTAGGTCAGCGGTTCTCAACCTGTGGGTCGTGACGTCGCCACAGGATTTAGCGGGGGTCACCTCGTCTCCGCCAAGTTAAAAAAAAATAATTTAAAAATGCGCACAAGTTGCTGCCGCTGCCGAGTCTGCTTCTTGGCAGCGGCAAACTCACCACCACCCTTCTAATGCAGCCGCAGCTCCCTGCCTCTTAGGGAACTGCGGCTGTGCCTGTAAAACCATTGCGGAGCCTTCCTGTCTCTCGACGGGCTCCGTGTAGTATTGTCCCGCCTCCAAAGGAAGTGGTAAAGAACTTCCTTTGGAGGCGGGACAATACTGCACGGAGCCCGTCGAGAGACAGGGAGGCTCCACAACAGTTTTACAGGCACAGCCGTGGTTCCCTAAGAGGCAGGGAGCCGCGGCTGCATTAGAAGAGAGGCAGACATGGGGAGAGGGGATGAGGGGGCAGGGAACCTGCAACACGGCTGACATGGACAGAGGGGGTGGTGAAATGGACAGGGGGGCTGACATGGACAGGGGGGGGCTGACATGGAGGGATGGAGGTAGGAGGGGCTGACATGGAGGGAGGGGGCTGACCTGGAGGGAGGGAGGGGGGCTGACATGGACAGATGGACGGATGGGGGCTGACATGGAGGGAGGGAGGGGGCTGACATGGAGGGATGGATGGAGGGAGGGAGCTGACATGGAGGGATGGAGGGAGGGGTGCTGACATGGACAGAGGGGGGCTGACATGGAGGGATGGAGGGAGGGGGGCTGGCATGGACAAACGGGGGAGACAGGGGGACATACTGGACAGACAGGGGATAAATGCTGGACAGAGGCGAGAGACAGTGCGGGTTAGGATTATAATGGGCTGATGGGGGAGCTAGCACTGGTAATGGGCAGATGGGGGGGCTAGGACTGGTAATGGGTTGATTAGGGAAGGCTAGGACTGGGAATGGACTGATCAAGGGGGGTTTGGGATTGGTAATGGTCTGATAGGGGGGTAGGACTGGTAATGGACTGATGGGGGGTTAGCATTGGAAATGAGCTGATCGGTGAGGTTAGGACTGGAAATGGGCTGATGGGGGGATAGGACTGGTAATGGGCTGATTAGGGGAGCCTAGCACCGGTAATGGGGTTGGGGGGGGACTAGCACTGGAAATGAGCTGATTAGGGGAGGCTAGGACTGGTAATGGGCTGATGGGGTGGGGTAGGACTGGTAATGGACTGATGGGAGGCTAGCATTGGAAATGAGCTGATCGAGGGGGGGGGCTATGACTAGAAATGAGCTGATTAGTGGAGGCTAGGACTGGTAATGAGCTGATGGGGGATAGGACTGGTATTGGGCTGATTAGGGGAGGCTAGCACTGGTAATGGGGTTGAGGGGAGATTAGCACTAGAAGTGAGCTGATTGGGGGGCTTTGACTGGGAATGGGCTGATTGTGGGGAGGGGAGGATAGAGCTGCTGGCCCTGGAAGAAAACTGGGGGCTAAGGCTACAAATGGGCTGATACGAGGGGATGGGAGAATGGAACTGGAAGGGAGTGGATCTGAGAGGGGCTGCCATGGTATTTGTACTAGAAGGGACTGGTCAGAGGGGAAGGAGGGGGACTGGAAAGGAATGGACACCAGTGGCAGTCATGGGAATGCAAGTTGACATTGGAAGGTACTGGGAGTGAGGATTGGAAAGGGGCTGATACTGGGGAGGGTTACTGGGACTGGAAATAGGCTGATGGAAAGAAGTGAAGAAAACGAAAGAAAAGATAAGAAATGGCAGATGGACCATAGACCACAGAAAGACAACTAAGAGAAGACAGGAAAACAGAAGCCTCAGATCGGGACCAACATGATCAGAGAATAAATTGGTCAGACAACAAAGGTAGAAAAAATAATTTTATTTCATATTAGTGATTTGACTACAAAATCATAATAATTTTGAAATCAAATATTATTACTTGTTATTGGGATTAGTTATTGTGGTTTAAATAAGTAAATTTTATAAATAAAAACATAATGCAAAGGCCTATAATATATTAATAATTCAACAAATGATTACAGCAACAATGCGTTAACGGTAAAGGAAGAGAGACGCATTTGATTTTATCATTGGGGGTCATCACAAGTTGACCAGTAGTAAAAGGGGTCACGGTGCAAAAAAGGTTGAGAACCACTGGACTAGGTGAAGACATGGTGTGGGGTTATAGAGAGTTCTTTTGATTCAGATATTACCAGGCCATAGTACTACATGAAGCAAAAAAAGTTTAATCTAGTGCAGCTATAAAGGGTCACTAATAAGTTGCTGACAGTGTGCTCATTGGGGGTGGTGGGAGGGACAGTAGAAGGGTTTCTGTTGGTATGCCATTGGTGTGCCATTGTACAGTGGCAGTAGACACCTATCTCTTCCTGTCCCTCTGCTCATCTGCAAGGAAGCTTATTGGTGATCCTGATTAATTTTTTTCTTTTCCCATAGAAAATGGGAAATCAGTAAATGAGACCCTAAAAAAAGGTGCTGTGATATGCCTTTGGGGCAGGAGGGCACTGACCTAGGCTGGCTCCTATATTCTGAGAAAATTTGTCAAGGCCTGACTTAACCTAGTACAGGTTGAGTATCCCTTATCTGAAATGCTTGGGACCAGAAGTGTTTCTGATTTTGGAATGTTTGCATATACATCATGAGATATCTTGGGGATGGGACTCAAGTGTAAACACAAAATTAATTTATGTTTCATATACACCTTATACACATAGGGGGTCATTCCGACTCGCATTTAGCAGGGATGGGCATCCGGTTTGGATGTCCATCGCCTCTAAATGCCGGGCGGGAGGGGATGGATATGCAAACCAGATGAGGGTGGGCCGTAGGCATGACCCCTAACCCAGACGTACAGGGCCTTTTCCAGTTACTGCCCTGTATGTCTCGGAGGTGGCAGATAGCCTGGGAACTTATTCCACATCGGAGGTGGAATAAGTTCCCCCGAAGATAGCGGCGGCCATTGGGGGAACCAGGAATCAAGGTGAGGTGGGGCAGGAGGTTCCTGCATGCGGGAGCCCAGGCTGAGTTAGCTGGGTACTATGGTGGATGTCGGGGCCATCAGGATCGGGGCATGGCCTGCCTGTCCAGGCCAGTTGCACCCGATTCTAATCCCACAGGCATGTCTAGTCCCCGTGGGATCATTATCGGGTGGAATTTCGGCCCATCCAGATTCTGGATGCCCGGACAGGTTGGAGGCGCCCAGACCTGAATTGGACTCATAGCCTGAAGATAATTTTATACAATATTTTAATAATTTTGGGCATGAAACAAAGGTTGTGTACACGGAACCATGAGAAAGCAAAGGTGTCACTAACTCATGTTGGCGCTCAAAAGGTTTTGGATACTCAACCTGTATTTTATAATGACTAGGTGGCACCTACTAGTCTTTATAAAACTGCCTTACTATAGGTACCTGTAGACAAGCTTAAACCCCCTTATAAAATTACCCTCCATAGGACAAGTGCAGGGAGAGGGCATATCCCTCACACTGATCACCAAATAATTTACTGCTAAGGGGGCGGGGTTTGAATGTGTAATGAAGGCACCTTTATTGCTAGGGTTCTGTGTTGGGACCCCACTATCACGTGTTGCTGTGGCTGGGAACAGTTTACCATAGGATTCTGTATCCCACAGTATTTAAGTACCATGGGTTAGTGTATTTGCAGGTAATTTTTATCTGGTAAGATATATGCAAATGTGCTATTTTACAGTACCTTAGTAAATAGGCCTCTTAAAGGCAAACTAGATTCATACAGTGCTAACAGAGTTAATTATTGGGAGATAATATAATAACTAAGAATGTACAGATCTCAATTTAATTGGACTTTATCATGAATCTGGTGATTGTTACTGTTATATGCCTTTATTTGCACAATAATCTTGCTGTTTTGTCATGTATTACTATTGTGTCAGGTAAGTGAAAACTGTTTAAAAATTAATTGGGGTACAAAAATATCAGAGGGGGAGGATACTCAGCGGTGGCGGCTAATGCTGTTAACACGGCTAGCCATCGCTGCTGTTAACTGATATTCAATGCTGGGCCATATCTGGCACTGGAATGAAATATCCATATTGTCTGGAATGCGATTTTGCAGTCTGATCAGCAACTATATTCGGCCACTGGCTGGATTGCTTAACTGGGTAGCAACTGAATATCAGCGCTGCGCAGTTAACCCATGGTGCCAATTCTGCTCTGCCCTGGAACTCTTCGATACTAGCTACTTAGCACTGGGGTATTTAGTGGCACAAGCTGGGGTTATTCAGTAGCACTGACTACAGTAGTGCCACTAAATGTCCTGGTGGGTGGCATTTAGGTGGTTTGCGAGTCTCAAAGCACCTAAATGCCTTTTAATATCCCCCCCCCCCCCCCAATGTATATGAATAATTCTCCATGGAACAGAATCAAATATTCTTTGATCCCACTGGAATATCTGACCCTCGGGTAGTTCTGCAGAATTATGGCCCTGGAAAGATAGCATCTATTATCTTTCTTGTAGAACATCAATGCAAAAGTTGCATCCTGTGTAATCTTAAATTTATTTTGCCTTTTTATGTCTGGCTTGTAGGTGTTTGAAGAAGAGCATCACATCTTATATCTGGATCATGGTGGAGTTATTGTGGCCATCAAAGATACTTCTATCCCTCTGAAAATACTCAAGTAATGCTTCAGTCAGTTATAGTAGGGCTCCTATATTTGTTCAAACATGTTCTCATATCTTCAATGTCTTAATGCGGTGCACTGTACTTAGGAGTAGAGGAAACAAAATTGTTGTATTCCCTGCCTTTTAGCTAGTCAAACATGCTGTGAATGTCATACAAAAACTGACAGAGCAGATAAAGTACTTCAGGAATGGTAAACAGTAAGTAAGCTGTCCACTTCTGAGGATAAACCCTGTGAAACAATGAAGTACAAAGAGTCGGAAAGAGGGGCATGTTTACTAAAGGTTAACATGCGTTAAGTGCTACTACCATACATTCATTTCTATGGGCTGTTGCAGCACTTAATGCATGTTAACTTTCATTAACGCATGCTACCCTTTAGTAAACATGCCCTATAGTAACACAAGGTATGATAACATTTAGAGACCAGCACGGCCCATCTCTTCTGCCCATTAAGGTAGGCTCCGTGCAGGTGACTCCCATTTTATGCTTTTTACTTTGGGTTGTAATTGTCATTCTGTGCAGTTTCTCCCTGTTCTGTGCTTTTATTTTGGTGACACATCATAAGGTAAGGTGAAATAAATGTTTAAATCCACATGACGCCAACATTTTGGTGTTTATGTGGAAACTGCATTCTTTCATTAAATCTCATGAAACTCAATTACTCCCTACTCAATACAGAATTTCAGAATTAAGCCTATTAAAATCCAAGTCCAATTTTTTTTTCAAGTCATATTAAGCAGGTGTTAAAGAAAAGTCTACTGCTTCTTATCAGTCACCATGCTGTACAGGAGGGAAAATTAATTTGCTGTGTCGCCCTGCACCTTATCCAAATAGAAGTATAAATACATTATTAACAAAATTGGGATAGAATTTATTTTTACATAAATTCGGAAACAAAACTCATAAAGCCAGTGGCCCAGACCTAAGGAATAGGGAGAGTATGTACAGCTGTTAGCAGCAGCCAAAAATAGGCACACACAGATGTGATATAATTCACTGTGACATTTTAATGTGTATTACATAGATTTATAGCTATATGAGGGCATGGATATTGCACACTAAATATGAATGAAACAGTTGCATCTGTGCTGGAGAAGTATGTGGAGCACTCTAAATTAATATTAGTTAAGATCTATGCCATTTTCTGGATCGTGCCACATCTTAGCTGATGCATATTAGTCAAATCTGAAAAAATGGACACACTGGGGTATCTTTACTGAGGGGCATTAAGGAAGCAGGGGATATCAAACATTAAAAGTAGTGATAGGAGGTTTTCCGTGTGATAAAGGACAGGGTGGGTAGTGGGCATTCCAGTGATATTGGACGCTAACAGGACACCGGGTGTTAAGGTGGCAGACGTGCACCTTAATGCCTGAAAACGGCAGTCGCCATAACGCAGGATAAGAGAGCACCTGAGAAAGTCAGAGTTGAGGTGATGGATGGAGGAAATTGAAGGAGCTGATGGACATGTCAGATCCATATGTATCCTAAGTGTTACTCAGTATGTGGGATGCCAATATGAGAGTCAGTATGACTGCATCAGTAAGGTGCACCCAGTTAATCAGTGGTACTGTCAGTGTGCAGCATAGGATAGGTAAGAAGTGTGCCCTGGCGGAGCCAGCATGTCCATGATTTGGGCAGCAAAAGGATAACTGAGCATGAGTGTTGATGCAGATCAGTCACAGGTGAGATGGGAGTGATATGTTCCAATGTTCAAAATGTCCCTGTTTGTGCCATGGTGAAGCAGCTGGCCAGAGAATGCATGACTGCACCTGATGGGCATATGGTGATTGAGGGCCTGTGGGATGGATGGTGGTAGCAGATAGTGCAGTATGTCTGTGCTGGCCTGATGTATCTGAGGTGACCGCACAGATACGCCTGGAGTGTGTGAAAAAATAGTAGCTGTACCATGGGGCACCTCACATACCAGCTGCGTAGGTGGGACAGCTGCCATAACCTTTCTAACCACCATATAATTATCCTGACACATGTGCATCAAATAACTGGGCGTCTCGCTCATATTGGCTATATGGAGCAACTAAGGAAGTATACTGATCAATGCAGGAGGTCATCGCAGGAGTGGGATGTGACTGCATGTACCGTACATATGTGATGGAGCCAAAGATGTTCCGTCACAGTTAGGATGACATATTCCGATCATGCCCACCACATGTGTCACACATCTGCAGGGTCCACATGTCTGACCCTCTGTAACATGCTACAGCAGAGCCAATAAAGTCATGCTGTCAGATGGGCATGATTGCAATATGCATGTGTTGAAAAAAAAAAAAAAAAGAATGACATGTGTCCTCCAGTCAATGCAGACCCAGGACTGTTCCAGGAATGACAATGAACTGAGTAGGACACAGGTGCAAAGAGAACAAGTGGAAATCAAACCCCTCTCCCTTGCTTACGGAGACAGTACTCTAATCATTATGCTACATCTCCACACTGTTCTGCACAGCAATGTCTACAGTTAAAGAGACTCCAGTACATGAAACAATATGGCTGGCATATTCTAGAACAGTGGTACACCACAACTAAATACTGGCTCCATTGGTGCACATGCAGTACATGATGCCCAGGACATGCATTACTGTAGCAGCACTACAGACACACTGCTGCAGGCTACTTCCCTTATGCAAAGGCCAAGGCACAGGTGAGGTAAAGAGGCCCATCACTGCACTCTACCCCCAACGTCAGAGAATAGTCATGCCCATGAGTCCGCTGCACTACAGTGTGCCACATACCCCAGAGACAGCACATGTGCATGGCGTGCAGTCCCCTGTGACCTGCTGCACACTGCAGGATAGCTACACATGTACATACAGGGAACGCAAACCACAGTAATGAGCCATGTGGTCCATTGCAAACCATCCTTACTCCCCAGGGGAACATGCACATGTTTCCCACCATCAGCGATGACAGACGGGTACTGGGCTATGCCCCAGTGATCTCAGTTACCACTATGCCTGTGATGTCTGCTGTGTGTGCCAGTATAGGTTAGCCCCTCCATAGCCCATGATGCACTGCACATACAGAACACCAAATGGAGGATGTGATCCATCACATCAGCTCAGGAATAAGCACTGACAGTGTGTGCTGAAAGCACATAACAACTGCAAACTTTGCTGCTGAACGGTTTCAGCAGTCATCCCGAAGGTAAGGAAGAGCACACAGCACCTGGTCCCCAGAGCTTGACGCTGCTTGCCCTCCATATCACTGCCAGTGTGTGGCAGATATTGTCTGCAGAGTATGATGCTAGTTACCTGATTTTCTGCACAATAGCAGCATGCCAGAGTCACCTGTCAAATCTGGGCTCTGCGTCCTGCTCCTGTTGGTCAGGGACTTTCCTAGTACATTTTATGAATTGCCCAGGGTTGCAGTAGCTGTTTCCGTGAAAGCTGAATGAGGTGGAATTTGTCTAGGCTGGCATGGGACTGCTGTCACCATACTGCTGAGCCTGCCAGGACTTTAGTGAGCAGGCCAAGACCAGCTGCTGTCCTAACCATATGGAACTACCAATCAACCACATCAAGCTAAGTCAGTCTGCATTTAATGCTCTCTACAGGGCTGTCTCAGCCATTCACATATCCACTGTGCCCAGTCTGCTGTTCAGCACACACTGCATGTGCACAGAGCAACCCTGGCTTCTGATAAACAGCATGGACACCCAGCAGTCGGCTCAGTGACTGAGCTCCCAGGAATAGGAGAGCACCCATATCACTGCAGCTTGACAATATATAGCACTATGTGGATACCTAGCCATTACATGCACAGTGAGAGTGCATTCTCAGCATGACAGACTATGGGCACCCCGAAGTCTCACTCCTTACTTAGGCTAATATCTATACAAAAGTCTGTCAACAATTATTCAAGCATCCATGGAGATATTCTGAAACAAGAGAAAAAGGCCTCAGTAGTCCTCGGAGCCAGAACAGGCTCAAATAGAGGGAAAGTCAGCCAGTCAGAAACAACATCTAACTGGTGAACTCCAAATATCAACAGTCAGAAAAACCTCTTGTAAACTGCAGTAATAGCTACAGTTCTCCAGGAACAAGCATGAAGTCAGTCCTCACATATGGGTGATATTGACACCGATGGAGCCCAGGCAGAAGCATCTCCTTAGCTTTCAAAGAAAGCCTTTGTGAGATGTCACCATGCATGCATGGTCCCTTTCCCACCCAAGGGTGCCATCTTGCTCAGTCTCCTTTTCTTTTTGTGGAGCCCAGCAGACGTACATCCTATCCCCTGAAAAAAGTTGATTTTTTTTCTCAGAGTAATCCTTTCTCTCTCCAGCCGTGGCCACTCCCTTTCCCGCCTTTTTTCTGCTGGCAGTTCCTCAGATCTTTGACCTCACTGGGACTCTTTTTCTCCCGATGGCCAGTGGCTTTAAAAACCCCCAAGGCAGGAGAAGCATGGCCGGATGTTCAGATCAGAATCTGCCTTGGAAACCCCTTCCAGGGCCCAGTCCGAGACCCCGGGATTATGCAGTGACTCTTCAGCTACCAGCTGGGGCCTTTAGTCCTCCAACCAGATGTCCCCGATTCAGATCCCAAAGAAGAAGAAGAAAGCCTCGTGAGACTCCTCACGAGGCTCAGGGAAGGCGAATAAATGCCACAACAGATCCCTGAGCCCCCAAGGAGGACCGAGGTGTCTGAGCAGGAGCAGCCACCAAAACATCCCTGGAAGGATTTGATGGACCTTGGTGATCGGCCTGAGGTCCTTGCGGCCATTCCCACTGGACACGCTCCTCCTCCACCGGTGCCAGACTCGAAACCAAATTGCTGTGACTCCATCTGGGCTGGAGGCCCTGGAGTGCAGTTTTCTGTCTTGGCCAGTCAGCAGGCAGTGCTGTCCAGCTCTGCCGGTTCATCTGCCAAAAACACCGGGACCTTGACTTCAAGGACTTCCCCCGGCATCGAGTTGATCCCTCGGAGCTCCATTGTCTGAGCTGATCACCAATGGAGGTCACGTTTGCAATCCCATTCCTCTGACCCCAATCCTCCCCGGCCAGCAGCCGTGGCTTCAGCCATGCTGCTGAGGCCGACGAGCCTCTAATCCTGACCCGGATCCAGTCGATCATCGAGTCCACCTCCGACAACTATAATGGGAATCCGAGGATGACACTTCCCTGGATACCTGGAGGCATTGAGATCTTCTGTCAAACCCATCCCCTCTGGAGGGTGAGAACTTACACAATCTTGACGATGCATATATTCATATGATTCTTGCAAGGTATTGTGGGTAATGTAGTTCTTTCACTCCCAAACACAACTGAAGACAATAATTGAGTTGTGATACCAGTGGTAAGGCCAATAAAATACTTCTTTTATTGATGGGGTTTAATTCACCCAGCACAAATATGCTTGATAGCAATATAAATGAGGTTACTTGCTTGCAGTGTTTAAATGGATAACAAAAAGTCACAAAGCAAATCAGAAAAACAACCTTCAGCTTGTCAGGCAATTTAGCTAATGTTTTCTTAGCAAATAATTACCAAATGAAAAGGCACAAAGAAATAAATGAACTTTGCTTGTTAGGTTAACTTCTGCTTATTTTCCACGCAGATCCCAGCAGTGATTCTCCCTTCCTCACACACACAATCAGGTGCAGCTTTAATTACTATCAATTGACCAGCTGAAAGCCTTTAGCTGGCTGGCTGCTACTGTGTGAACCCAAAATCCTGCTTTAAGAGCTGTTTGCAGTGGAAATAAAGAACAAAGTTAGGTTTCTTTGTGATGGCTGAGGTGTTTGCTCACAGAAAGCTAGCAATAGCATTTAGATCAGGGGTTCTCAACCCAGTCCTTGGGACCCACCTAGCCAGTCAGGTTTTCAGGAAAACCACAATGAATATGCATGAGAGAGATTTGCATTTAATGGAGGCAGTGTATGCAAATCTCTCTCATACATATTCATTGTGGTTATCCTGAAAACCCGACTGGCTAGGTGGGTCCTGAGGACTGGGTTGAGAACCCCTGATTTAGATAGAGAACAGTCCATGTAATGAATAGTTTCATCTGCTGTATCTCCCCCTTCATCAATCAGCATAGGGTCACTATCATACATTGGCACAGACGAGTCTTTCAATAAGGCACTCTCATGAGAATGCTTATTCCCTTGCTGCCATTCACTATTATAGATAGGGTCTGGATCAGTGTTCATACCTGAGCCTCTCCTGCTATCATAATTCCTCTCTGTATAGCCTGGCCAGTATGTAATCCAGTTCTGATGTCCAGCCTTCCAATCTTGATCCCTGGACACTGGATCTTTCCTCACATACCTTCTGGCATAGGTCTGAAAGTCCTTTCCACGTGCAGTCTTCTCTCTTCCAGGTAGCCACTGGTGATTCCTATCTCTGCCATTCCATTCCTCTGGCTGACTCCAGTCCAATGGACTCTGCTGGCATTTGGAATACCTCCCAGTATGGGTACTGCCTTGGACTCTCCCAGACCTTCCAATGGGCTTTCTTCTCTTCCTTCCAGAGAGTTTCCTTCTTTCTCTATCCGCTTGGCTTGGCTTCCGTTTCTCCAGGTGATGCTTAAACCTGTAGCTGGGCTGGAGCTTGTAGCCGTTGCTGTAGCTGTCTCTGAAGCTGAAGCTCTTTCTGTAGCTCTCTCTTTTCCTCAAGCTGTTATCTGAAGAATAAGCTCTATTCTTATTCTGTCCTAATGTGTGCTCCTCCCTAACACAGCGCAGCTGTGTTGAATCAGGCCCTGCCCTTTGAGATGAGTGCTTAGGGATTACCTCATAGCTCTCTTGATTGCACACACGTTTTCTCACTTCAGCCCCTCTCATGGCTGCTGGAAACCTGGTGCATTCTGGGACTGGTAGTCTTTTATGTGAAAACTCTGTTTTCTTACTTCTACCAGAACTGACAGGTTGCTTGTTCAGAGTCACATCATCTTTTCTATAGCTCCTACCTGAGCTATGATAAGCTTCCTTATCACAGGGCCCAGAGTCAGTCCCTGCCCAAGGACAAAGCCTTCCTCGACTTCGTGCAGGACATGGCCAGAGCTATAACCTTTACTACCGAGTCAGCAGATGACCCTAGGTCAGAGGATCTTGAGATGCTCCAATTTGACTCACCCCTGAAGGAGTCCCTATTGGTGCCAATCCCAGCGATACTCAAGAGGCTGCTCCTCCATATATGTGAGACACTGGCTACGGTACCCACAGTCAGTCACTGGCTCGACCTTATGTATAAGGTCCGCCCGAGCCCGGGCTTTTGCAGTAGCCAATTAACACACAACTCCATGGTGGTCGAAAGTCAGCCATGCATTGGCTTCAAAGCAAAAAGACTTACTCCTCGACACCCTCCAGCAGGGAGGCCAGGAGTCTCAATGCTCTCGACAAAAAATGCTACCAGGGCTCCATTCTGGGCTGCCATGTCCAGGCATACCTCCTCTACATGGGCATATTCCTCCGGGACACCATGAAGGAACTAAAGGACTACTCCATTGGCCTCTCCAGGCAACCCCTTCAGAGGTTCCAGATGCTGGCCAAAACTGCCACAGATAGCTCGACATTTATCACCCGAGCTGCCTACAATGGCTTTGAGGCTATGGCCTGGGTCGCCGGTGCCTGTATCGGCATCAGAAGACAAGCTTGGCTCCAATCCTTTGACCTCAAGCAATGTTCCAGGAAAATCTCCTGGACGTCCCCTGCCTGGAAGAGAATCTCTTTGGCAAGGCCATGACAGACAAACCTGTGGAACCTGAGGCCAATTACATGACAAGGACCTGGCTATCAAAGGAAACTTCCTTGGGCCCTAAGCATAAGCTCCCGGGAAGAAACCCCCTTCTCCAGGAAGGGCCCAGGATTCCACAGCTACCTGCAATACCAGGCTGCACAGACCCCTCAGCAGGGCCCCCGAGGACATGGACAACAACCTTACAAGCAGAAAAGCCCCAGCCTCAGCCTAGGCCAAGCTTTTGACTTTGCTGGGCATAGCTTCTCCCCTTCCAGGAGATCAGCAGCACATGGGGCACATCTGGCCCACTTTGCCCACCGGTGGTCGACCATCACCACTGACACCTTGCCATTCCAGGTTGTCAGAGAGGGTTACTTCCTCCACCTGGACCAGATGCCCCCTCCATTCTTCCCAGGAAATCCCCCCAGGACTCCCCTGCATCAGGCCCTGCTACTGCAAGAACTCACAAGTCTTCTCAAAGACATGACTGTGGAACCAGTGCTCCATCAACAATGGAGCGGGGGTTCTACTCAAGGTACTTCCTCATCCCCAAAAGGACAGAAGGCCTAAGGCCGATTCTAGACCTCAGAGACCTAAACAAGTTCCTGGTGTGGGAGAAATTCAAGATGCTCTACTATGGAACCTTGCTGCCATACCTCCAGCAGGGAGATTGGCTATGTTCCTTAGACCTAAAGGATGCCTATTCCCACATCCTCATCCATCCCAGGCACAGACAGTACCTTAGGTTCATGGTCGGAAGCGACCACTATCAATACAGGGCATTACCCTTCGGGCTTGCCTCTGCACCCAGAGTCTTCACAAAGTGCCTGGCATTCATGGCAGCCTACCTACGCCTCCAAGAAGCCTTCGTCTTCCCCTACCTAGATGACTGGCTCATCAGAGGGGACATAGCCACCAAGGTGCAATAGGCCACAAGCTGAACCGTTGGCATCCTACAATACCTGAGGTTCATGATAAACCGCCCCAAGTCCCACCTCACCCCAACACAGAGCTTGGAGTTCATTGGGGCGCACCTGGATACTCTCCAGGTAAAGATCTTCCTGCCCAACGATAGGGCCGGATGGCTTATGACCCTGGCTGCAAAGGTCCAGGGCAAACGCTCTGTGCCAGCATGCCTGCTTGGCCACATGGTTTAATGGTACACATCACACGGAATGCCCACCTTCACATGAGAGTGGCTCAATGGTGCCTCAGGTCTCAGTGAATGCAGGCCACTGGCCACCTCCGGGACAAGTTCTACGTGACCTCCCTTTGACTGAGTCGCTCTGCCTGTGGCAGACCATGCAACACCTGAGGGTAGGCATGCCTTTCCAATCTCCCACTCCTCAGCAGGTCCTCACCATGGATGCCTCATTGCTGGGTTGGGGAGCCCACTGCGAGAGCCTCCACACATAGGGCACCTGGTCCAGGGCCGAAGCCCACTAACATAAACTTCCTAGAGCTCAGATCCATATTCATGGCACTCAAAGCCTTGCGCCACCATCTCCATCACTGGCTGGCGCTCATCCAGACAGACAACCAAGTGGCAATGTTCTACTTGAACAAACAAGGAGGCACAGGCATCTATGCCTTCTTCCAGGAAGCAGTAGCCTCTACTCATTCGCAATCAGCCAGGAGATGCTCCTGAGAGTGGTCTACCTGCCGGACCAAGACAATGTCCTTGTAGACAGGTTAAGCAGAGTCGTGCAACCGCACAAATAGTGGCTAAACCCCGGAGTAGCCCACGGACTATTCCAACTCTGGGGGATCCCCCAGATGGACCTATTCACCAGCCCGGCCAATGCCTAGCTGACCGGCTTTTGCTTCCACCAACCTCATCCATTCCGGGTAGCAGCAGATGCTTTTCTCAGCTCGTGTGAAGGTCTTCTGTACACCTTCCCACCCATGCCACTGGTCACCAAGACCCTATTCAAGGCCCTTCAGGATAGGGCATCGCTAATCCTGGTAGCCCCCCAGTGGCCTAGGCAGCCATAGTTCCCACAGCTGTTCTGCCTAGTGAAGGAGCCCCCGGTCCCTCTTGGGAACTCCCCAGTGATGCTGACTCAGGAGGAGGGCTCCCTCCTTCACCCCAACCTAGAGTCTCTGGCATTATCAGCATGGCTGTTGAACGGATAACCTTGGCTCACTTTAACCTCTTGCTGGAGGTGGAGGAGGTTCTGCTGGCCTCCTGCAAGCCTTCCACAAGACATGCTTAAATATTTAAGCGGGAGAGGTTCTCTGTGTGATGCTCGGAGAAATGGTCAGACCCCCTTCTCCTGCAAAGTGCAGTTAGTCCTGCAATACCTTGACCGCCTTGATTGTAAGAAAAGGCGGTATAGAAATCCATTTTAAATAAATTAAATAAAGAAAGTAAATACCTGCTGCACCTCTCCCATGCCGGACTCAAGTCCAACTCAGTCAATGTGCATCTGTGTGCCCTTTCAGCACATCACTACCCTATTTAGAGCAAGCCTCTCTCAGCTCATACCCTCTTCATCTGCTTCCTCCGGGGTCTACTGCTCTCCAAGACCCCAATCTACCCACCCCCGGCAGAATGGGACCTTAATGTAGTGCTGACGCGGCTCACCCGATCACTGTTTGAACCCCTAGCAACCTGCAGTACCTCTCCTGAAAGGTCGCCTTTCTAGTGGCGCTCACCTCCGCTCACAGAGTCAGTGAGCTTCAGGATCAGGTGGTAGAGCCACTATATACAAGGTTCAATAAGAACAAGGTTGTGCTTCGCATGCACCCCAAATTTCTGCCAAAGGTAGTCTCCTCCTTCCACTTCAATCAGAGGTGGTGCTCTCCATCTTCTTCCCACAGCCTCATGCTAGCAACACGAAAACTATACTTCATACTCTGGACTGTAAGAGGGCGCTGTCTTTCTACCTACTGCCTACCCAGGGCCACCACAAAGCCTCCCAGCTTTTTGTCTCCTGTGATCCTAGCTGGCTGGGTGAGGCGGTGACCAAGTGAACCCTATCCACCTGGGTCACGGACTGCATTGCCCTCGCCTACGAACAGGCTGAGTTTTCGCTGTAGCGCCAGGTCATGGCTCACAGCGTCAGGGCTATAGCAACCTCGGTTGCAAACTTGCGCACTTTCCCCATGACAGATATCTGCTGGGCCGCCACCTCATCTTCAGTCCACACCTTTGCAGTTTACTACTGCCTGGAGAGGGAGTCCCGACAGGACAGCGCCTTCAGCCAGACCGTATTCCATAATCTTTTCAGGGTTTTGGCAACTCCGACCCTCTGACCCTTCGGTATTCAGACTACTGGAGTGATGGTTCTCCCTGGACACTGGAGTCCTTTCAGAGTCTGTCCTTCAGAGTCACCGACTGCTACTCATGGCTTGACTGTGTTTTTTTTCTTTAGGTTCTTAGTAATATGTAGCTAGAGAGTCCCATATGTGAGGACTGACTTCCTGCTTGTTCCTGGAGAAAGAGCAGTTACTCACCTGTAACTGGTGTTCTCCAGGGACAGCAGGAATCAGTCCTCCCAACCCTCCCTCCTCACCATAGAGGACTCATGGCCCCAGCTGGTGGCTGCAGAGTCACTGCCTTAACTATACCAATTTGTGTTTTGCTATGTTAGCTATGTCATATGACTGAGCAAGATAGCACCCTTGGACGGGAAGAGGACCACGCATCTCCCAAAGACTTTCTTTGAAAACTGGGGAGATGCTTCCACGTGGACTCCATCAACGCCGACATCACCCATATGTGAGGGCTGAATTCTGCTGTCCCTAGAGAACACCTTTTCAGGTGAGTAACTACGCTTTGCGTGCAAATTCAAATACAATATGAAAATCTTGTGGGTCTTGCATAAAAATCTGTATATATTATAGCAGAAAAATTATCAAAAAACACTGACTTAGCTTCTTCTCAGCTGTTACTCCTGCCAGCTGTCATAGCCCCGACACCAGGTTGCCACTGCTGGCTTCCTCAGGGAGCAAGATAGTATGTCAGCCCACCAAACCTGAAAAGTACACAAACAAAAAAGTCCATATCAACCATTAATAATGACCACAAAGTACTTACATATTCCTGATGTTAAGAAGTCATACTGACAAGGAGGCAGCCACAAATATAGCCCCAAGCCTACTTGAAATGAAAATGAAGATGAAACCAAAACGCAGGATAAAGCAGAGCAGCCAACTCTGCTCTCTTGCACAAGACTAGAAAAACACCGAGCAGCTAAAAAGAAAACTTCCTACCAACGTCACTGAGAGCAGGTTCATGCTCCACTCCTTTTTCCTTATATGAAAAGCCAAAGGAAAAACCAACAGGGAGGGATATGGGGAGCCTGCAATACACCCGAACCAACATGGCTAAACTTAGATGCAGTGCACAAAGAAATAT
Source organism: Ichthyophis bannanicus (assembly GCA_033557465.1). Taxonomy (NCBI): domain Eukaryota; kingdom Metazoa; phylum Chordata; class Amphibia; order Gymnophiona; family Ichthyophiidae; genus Ichthyophis; species Ichthyophis bannanicus. The sequence continues at coordinate 1,388,549,610 of CM066032.1, read as the reverse complement.
ATAGAAACTGGCTGAAACAGAAAATGAAAGTAAAAATGAAAAAATCAGAAAAAGAAAATGCTGGACAAAAAGAATAAAATGAAATAATGGAATAGTGAGATGAAAAGTATAATGATGGAGTGGAGGAGTGGCCTAGTGGTTGGGGCAAGGTACTACAGGCCAGAAGGTTGGGGGTTCAAATCCCACTAGAGGACAGCAAACTTGGGCCGGAAGGACTGGGGTTTCTAGCCCCACAGGTGCTCCTTGTGGTCTTGGGCAAGCCACTTAACCCTCCATAGCCCATGTTCCCTGTAAAATAGTTATCTCCAAGTTATAATGCCCTGTTCAATGTAATTTCAGTTTGTTCAATGTAAACCGCACTGATGCAGAATAGCACGGTATATAAGAGAATGTAAATAAATAAAATAAATAATATAATAACAACAAAGTAATAATGTAATTATTAATTACAGTGACATTTGGCTCCTTGTGAGGATTTTTTATTTGTATAGTTTCACTACAAAGTCTCAGTCATTGACGCCACCTCCGACAAAGACACATCCTGGGCAAACTGTTTCATTTCAGGCCATCCCCACAAACCTCTCCTCCTCATAGTAACATAGTATATGACGGCAGATAAAAACCAGTATGGTCCATCTAGTCTGCCCAGCAAGGCGGCAAGAGTAGGTGCACTTGCCACTCCGTGCAGGTCACCTCTCCCCGTGCCTTTGTTTAGGGGTGTACCCACCGCTCCTTGTAGGTAACCCCTATTTGTTCAGATATAAGAGATAGTTATGTTTATTTTGATTTTATCCTGTTGCTATAGAGGGATCCACTCTGTCTGTCCCATGTCATTTTGAATTCTGCCACTGTGTTTGCCCCCACCACTTTCATCGGGAGGGCATTCCAAGCATCCACCACCCTTTCAGTGAAAAAGTATTTCCTGATATTGCCTTTCAGTTTGCCCCTTGCACCTTCATGTTATGCCCTCTAGTTTTACAGCTTCCCCGTCTTTGGACGAGGTTTGTTTGCCCATTAATACTCTTTTAAGTTTTTAAAGGTCTGAATCATATCTCCCCTGTCCCTCCTCTCCTCCAGAGTGTACCTATTTAGGTCTTCAAGTCTCTTCTCATAAGTCTTCTGACGCAGGCTCCAAATCATTTTGGTCACCTTCCTCTGTACCGCTTCCAGCCAAGATATGGTCTCCAGAACTGAACACAATATTGCAAGTGAGGCCTCACCAGTGACTTCTACAGTACCATTAGTACCTCTTCCTTTCTGCTGGTAATTCCTCTCTATATGCAACCCAGCATCCTTCTGGCTTTTGCCACCGCCTTGTCACACTATTTTGCCACCTTGAGATCATCAGAAACGATCAAATTGAGGTCTGTTTCTTGGTCCGTGCACATCAATCTCTTGCCTCCTATCGCATAGAGTGCCCTTGGATTTCTGCTTCCCAAGTGCATTACACTGCACTTCTTCACATTAAATATTAACTGCCAAGCATTAGACCATTCTTCCAGCTTTTTGTAGATCTTTTCCAGGTTGAAGAACCCTAACCTTTTTAGCCTCTCTTCATAGGAGTATCCTTCCATCCCCTTTACCATTTTGTTGGCTCTTCTCTGTACCTATTCCAATAACGCTATATCTTTTTTAAGATACGGCGACCAGAATTGCACACAATATTCAAGGTGTGGTCGCACCATGGAATGATACAGAGGCATTGTAATATCCTTTCTTTTATTTTCCATTCCTTTCCTTGTGATACCCAGAATTCTATTTGCTCTCTTGGCCATCGCTGCACACTGGGCAGAAGGTTTTAACATGTTATCGACGATGATGCCTAAATCTTTTTCCTGGGTGGTGGTTCCCAATATGGAACCTTGCATTGTGTAACCATAGTTTGGGTTGTTCTTTCCTAGGTGCATAACTTTGCACTTGTCCACATTAAATTTCATCTGCCATTTGGATGCCCAATCTTCCAATTTATCAAGATCCTCTTGCAATTTTCCACAATCCTCTTGGGTTTTAACAACTTTAAATAGTTTTCTGTCATCTGCAAATTTGATAACCTCACTCGTTATTCCCTTTTCCAGATCATTTATGAATTTATTTTATTTGTTTATTCATTTAACAGTTGTTCTATGCCACCTTTTCGTTTAATCAAGGCGGTTTACATTAACTTCAACTTTTACAAAGAACATTCAATTTTAAACAATAACTTTTACAAAGAACTTTCAATTGTAAACAGTAACATCACATTGAATATGTTAAAAAGCAGCGGACCCAGCATAGATCCCTGGGGTACTCCACTATTCACCTTTGTCCATTGGGAAAATTGGCCATTTAGCCCTACCTTCTGCTTTCTATTTGTAACCAGTTCCTGATCCAAAATAGTATATCACCTCCTATCCCATGACTTTTTAGTTTTGCCAAAAGTCTCTGATGAGGGACCTTGTCAAAGGCTTTCTGAAAGTACAGATACACTATATCAACTGACTCACCTTTGTCTATCTGTTTATTCACACCTTCAAAAAAACATAACAGATTAGTAAGACAAGATCTTCCTTGTCTAAAGCCATGTTGGCTGTCTCCCATTAAGCCATGACTATCTACATGCTGAGTAATTTTGTTCTTTATGATGGTTTCTACCATTTTCCCGGTACTGACGTCAGGCTCACCGGTCTGTAGTTTCCCAGATCATCCCTGGAACTCTTTTAAAAAATTGGCGTTACATTGGCGATTCTCCAATCTTCAGGTATTACAGATTATTTTAATGATAGTTCACAGATTACTAATAGCAGGTCTGCAATCTCATATTTCAGTTCTTTCAACACCCTTGGATGTATACCATCCAGTCCAGGTTATTTGCTACTCTTCAGTTTATCAAATAGTTGTAATACATCTTCCCAGTGTAACAATATTTCTTTCAATTCTTCTGCAGCTTCACCTTTAAATACCACTTCAGTCATGGATAACATCCCTACATCTTCCTCAGTAAAGTCTGAAGCAAAGAATTCATTCAGTCTCTCCGCTATCGCCTTGTCGTTTCTTAGTGCCCCTTTAAACCCTCTATCATCTAATGGACCAACTGACTCTCTCACAGGTTTTTTGCTACGAATGTACTTGAAAAAGTCTATAATGCATTTGTGCTTCCACAGCAAGTTCCTTCTCAAATTCTCTCTTTGCCTGCTTCATCAATGCCTTGCATTTAACTTGCCAGTACTTGTGCTGTTTCCAGTTTTCATCATTTGGCTCTTTTTTCCATTTCCTGAAAGATGCTTTTTTGACAACAACAGCCTCTCTGATCTCACCTTTAAACCATGCTGGCAGTATTTTGGACTTCCACTTTTCTTAAAGTGTGGAATACAGCTGGTCTGGGCTTCCAAGATAGTATTTTTAAACAACACCCAAGCTTGATGTAAGTCTTTAACCTTTGCAACTGCTCCTTTTAGTTTTTTCTTAACTATTTATCTGATTTTATCATAGTCTCCCTTTTGAAAGTTAAAAGGTAGTAATGTGGATTTCCTTACCATGCCTCCTCCATTAATTAAATCAAACACAATCATGATATGATCACTATTGCCAAGTGGGCCTAACACCCTTATCTCTTGCACCAGATCTGGTGTTCCACTAAGGACTACGTCCAAAATGACTTCCCCTCTGATCAGTTCATTAACCAGCTGCTCCAAGAAGCAGTCATTTATTTCATTTAGAAACTTTATCTCCCTAGCATATCCTGCCGTTACACTGACCCAGTCAATACCGGGTTAATTAAAATCACCCATTATTATTACTGTTCTGTAACTTTTGTTAGCTTCCCTGATTTCTTTGAGCATTTCAACATCCATTTGTTCATTCTGGCCAGGCGGTCGATAATATACCCCCACTGCCATCGCCTTCCCCTTTTTACATGGAATTTCAATCCATAGAGATTCTACAGCAAATTTTGTTTCCTGCAAAACTTTAATCCTTTGTGACTCGATGCCCTCTCAAACATAGAGCACAACCCCTCCACCAATTTGATCAGCTCTATCATTACGATATAGTTTGTACCCGGGTATCACAGTGTCCCACATTTTATTTATTTATTTATTTATAGTTCTTATATACTGCACTCTTAAAAATCAGCGCGGTTTACATACAATGGTTTTGTGCCAGATAGATTCACTATAGGCACTTACAATGAACAGGAAGTTAACTTGGGTTTCAACAGGGGGAAACTATATACATCAATTACAGTTTATTTACAGTATTTACATACGTTGATAGCAGCACATGTGTTTCTAATTGTCCTCCTTCCACCATGTCTCTGAGTTACCAATCATATCTAACTTCTCATTTAGTGCTGTATATTCTAACTCTTCCATCTTATTTTTTAGACTTCTAGCATTTGCATACAAGCATTTTAGAGACTGTATTTTATTCATATTAATCTGGTCCCTTGCTGAATGAGTTATTGGGGATTGCACATGCTGGTGCTGTACCTGCAATGTAGGATAACGTTTACCCACTGAGACATGCTATACATGATCTACATCCTGGTCTTCAACCTGCGATCCTCCTCTCATATACACATCAGCCTTGTGTGTTGGGCCACAGAGCTACCTTATGGGTTCAGCAATCCATGTCATTGTCAGAGCTAATGCGGGCATAAGTAGGGTTTGCCTGTGTGTGCTGAGTCTCTGCAGGCCTTGTACCATACCTGCCTGACCAGGTGTGTTTGGCAGGTGTGGGAGGGGGACATGTTGTCCGGTCAGTATGGTTCAAAGTTTTTCTATGCTGCTGGTGCAGCTGACATTCCTGTCTCACAAATGGGATATGTCCTCTCAGAGAGGCAGCCCATGAGATAGGCACACACACATCTCATGCCATGGCGAACCAAGCAGAATGGCCATGGTCACCCATACCTGGTGTGTGCCTGTGGTGCAGTCATGTCAAGACCTCACATCCTGCAGCCCAACCTGGTTGATGTGGATGCACATGTGCCACAGATGGCTGCTGATGACTGGTACCTTACATTTGGAGGGGGCCCTGGATCACACAGAGTCCCATGCTCTCTGAACACACAACAAAAACATTTGTCCTCTCTATAGTTACTTCCCATCTTGCCACTGCACCCTTCTCCTTGTTGGTCTTCCTCAGAGTCATCTCTCTCCCCTTCCATCTCTTCAGAACACTGCTATGCAGCTGATCCTCCGCCAGCCCCAATACACTTATATAATCCCTCTCCTGACATCAATTCACTGGCTCCCTGTCCGTTTCCATATCCATCTCACACATGCAATGTGTGCTAACCTATCAATACATCCCCTCTACTGCCCCTCATTACCTTTCCTCATTCCACTCTCTCTACACCCCTTCATGTGCACTTCGCTCCTCCTCCAGCTACCTCCTCTTTATTCCCTGTTCTTCTACTGCCATCTCTAGACTCTGATCCTTTCACCTTGCTACTTCTTATGCTTGGTGCAAGCATCCTCTATCTGTACATCATGTTATGTCTCATCTCTCTTCCTCTTCAAATCCATGCAGACGGCATACCTCTTTGGGTTTGCTGTTGGATCCTTCTCTCTTGTTTCCCGGTGTCTCCTCTCCCTGTTGTACCCTTCATTCTCTTGTATTGTACAGGCTGTTATCACTTGATTGCCAGCTCTTCAGACAGGGACTGTCTTCCTTTGTGTTTGTACAATGCTGCATAAATCATGTAGCGCTCTATGAATGATGAAACAATAGTAGTGTTTTCAACTGGCAAGTGATGGTTCTGGTTGGGCATTTTGCCTCTGACATGCCATCTTCTCCTATTGCATAGTATTCTTTCTGCAACATCATTTCCACCTCCCCCCCCACATGCACATATCCACTCATTATGTGTGGGCAGAGGGGCATCCTGATCCAAGGCCCAAGCAATCCACATGGTTAACTAGACCAGTGCCATGGGCCATTGTTCATTGTGGGCAGTCTGACGGCCGCTCCATCGCTCCTTACCATCATGGCACACCCACCGGTTCAGTGCTGCAGGCAACCTCCCTGATGATGTAGCTGTGCACACCTTGCTGATTCTGCCCCCCTCCACCAGGGGATGTGGCCACTCATCCTGCTATGTTTGACCTCGGTGGGGAGGGATCAATATGTGCTCCAATGTCCCAGCTGCTGAAATGTTTGCCATCAGACAGACTTTGACAAATGTTGTGTTGCACCGGACACACAAGGTCAGAACAGCGCTGTCATCTGCTGCAGGCAGGAGCCGCTGCACTTGCCGCCACTACCCCCACAGCATGCTGACATGGCTTTATGGTGGCAGGTGGAGGTGGTGTGCAGTGCCAGCCCATCCACTATGCAGGTTAGGTGGGCACCTAGAAAGGCAGATCCAGATAGGTGCAGCAGCAACATACATGCCCAGCCACGCCCCCCCCCCCTCCAGCTGCCACCAATTCTGTCTCATTAGGGGGAGGCAGACAACCACACCAGCAGTATTTTCAAAGGCGGCTAATTTTTTCAGCCCCCTTTAGTGATACTGCCACTTCTACTGCCAGCCTATCCCTCCAAAGGTGGCTTCGGCAGCTGCAAGGGGAGGGGGGCAGCCAGGGTCTCTGCCTCAGACACCAGGGACCTTTTGGCCGCCCTGATGTTATGCATCACCTTTTCCACCGCTGCAGCATGTCTGTGTGCTGCCACTGTCGCTGTGGGGTCATGATGGACATCACAGCTGTACCCCCTGGGCAACTGCCTGGTCAACCTTGCACACCAGCAACCCCCACTGCGTCACCCACCTGGTACCTCTTTTGCCCCATTTGCAATGTCAACATAGTGCCCTTATATATGTGGCTACTATGCTTCTAATGGAGCACTACTATAACTGTCTTGGGTTCCCTGGTGTGTGGATCACATTGCAGATACTGGAATAGGCTCTCTCCCCTCAAAATAGCCCCTTTCTTCGAGGTTTGACTTGGCATAAGGGTTCCCAGCACTGAGGGCTGTAACTCGTGATTGCGCAGCTGGCATTAAGGGAGTGCCCACTGTCTATGCCCACTCTCTGCCCCATTAATGCCTACTCTCCACCTCCTTTTCCCTTAACACTGCAGGACCCTCTAACGCTCATTATTGCAGCATTATAGGCCATTTCCACAGCAGTAAGGGGCAAAGGTGCTGATAGCAGGCATTAATGGCACACTTGCTCCCTTAACGCCCTTCAGTATACATACCCCATTGTACGGGATCTTCTGATGGAACCAATCCAGAAACACAGTGAGAATACTTTTAGTTTAGTTGTCATACTTAACAAATTAATAGGACTGTTCTTTACTTATAATCCTCAATACAGTGCTAAAGTCCTAGCTAACTATTATGTTAAAGAAAGAAGCAAACTAATTTTATATTTAGAATGGGGAAGTCCCATTTACAACCAGCTTATTAAAATGAAACAGCTTTGCAATACTAAATAAAATAAAATCGTAATGTTTTCTGACTGTCTTGCATGGTTACATAGTCCTGACCTGAGGAAGGGGGGTTTAGCTCCCAAAATGTAGTCACAGAAGAAGCCTTGTACGGCATTTACATGTGTAAATAGTGGAATATACGCATATAAAAGACATTCATGTCAAATGCTGATTTTGCAGTGATACTATTTAGATATGCAAGACGCCGTGAGATGCGCAGATGTAAAGGGGATGTGGTTTGCATGGTCCAAACACCTATAGATGTTGTCCCAATTTTTCATGGGAATACATGTGTGTTTATCAAAATTTCCCTGTCAGCTTGGGATTTTCCCTCAGGCAGGGCCATGACTAGGCATTTGCCTAGGGCAGCAGATTCTGAGAGGTGACGGTTAAAGTGCAGACATTGACACCAGCTCTTGAGCTGCAGTTTACATCCATTCCTATATTTTACAACTATGTGTGTTAATTATAGTATTTGAGAATCTACACACATGCTTGTGCACTTTTAGGCTGGGTGCTCTTTTTTAAGAAGCCGTTTATGCATGGATGTGGCCACATAAGCATGAAGATGACTAAAATAGCCCCTTTCAGGTGCCTACTTTCAGGCTTAAAGTACAGTAGTCACTTCCTTAAAAAAATCACCCCAGAATGCAGTCCAAAAAAAGATATCACCTTGCAGTGTATTTCATTTTGTTTTGCTTTTATTTCTCAACTTTTATTCATATAGGAGCATAGTAAATGTTGGCAAAGAAAGACCTGTGTAGCCTATCTAGTCTGCAAGGCAAAGTGATTAAGATTGTAACTGCTGTTCAATGCAGGATTCCCATGTCTTTTTAGCAGAGCTGTCCCCAGAGCTGGATCTGGGAACTGACGCCCTAGACAGACCTTAAGTCTTACCTCCCTCCCTTGACTGTCAAAATCTTTTGTTTAGCTTTGAATGCCCTGCTCTTTCTCTGGAGACAAGCAGGGGATGCAGGCACACGCGATTGGTGATATCTGATGACAGAACCAGTGCCAGCTTTCCCCTAGCTCAGAGGTCTTTTGGATTTCTCTGAGTATGTACATACCTTCCTGCCTCGCGTTCCCACTCATCTTCGGTTTATTCTGATGGCAGATTAATCAGCCACGGTTCTCCCCTCCTCCATTGGGTCTTCACAATTTTTTAATTATTTTCATTCTTTTCCCTGCACTTCCACACCATCAGGTTTCCCGAATCGCCGACAATGCTGAGAACAAATAAACCCCCAAAAAACAGTAACTTCAGGGCCGCCATGCAGCTGACTGCACTGAAGAGGAAAATGCTTTGCTCCTGTCACAGCTGCATAGCATGTGCCTGGAAACAGAGCTCAAATCAGACAAACCAAAAAAAAAAAAAGCAAAACAAAACAGGAAGGCAGCAATAACAGTGAAGAAAACTGACAGAAACAGCATCAGTTGCCTGCTTCAAACATTTCCTTTCAGCACATGGTGGCTCCTTCCTCTTTAACTGCCCCAGTCCTATCAGGCCCAGATAAGGCACAACTGGGGACAGAGGGGGCTGCCATGTGGCCAGAGACATACCTCCTCCCAGCACTGGCACTTTAAAAGACTGCCCAGAGTCTTAAAACACAAGCCAGAGGCTCTACTCCCTCTCCTCCAAAACCCAGAGTCAACGGGCCTATTTCCGCGGGCCAACCCCCCACGGGAGGAACCAAGCACAAGTCAAAATACAAACACACTAGGAGGGAGACATTTGGCAGTTCAAGCAGTCTGCAGGACGCACGAGCCCATAAAAGAAAGATTGTGGAGGACCCACATGACCTTTTAGAACACACATCTAAGCAGGGAAGATTCCAGGCTGCTTCCATGTCTGCTTTGTCCCTCTCCATATCTTCAGCATGAGGTAGGTCTTCCCCCAGTGACCCCCTACTGCAGCTACTCAAGTGGTTTGTCCAAGCTAGCGCAGCCCTGCTGATGGCCACCCCACCCACGGACCAGGTCCCTTCCCCCATCATCTCTGCGAACCTCTTGGAGTCTCTTGATGCGACCATATGTCTGTTATATTATCTGGGCAGGCATGGAGCTTATTCTGCAAGTAAGGGTGAACTCTTGTGCTTTTATGGTAGGACCCTTCTGTAACGGTGGATCCTTTGTGAGGGATTTAACCAGGTCAAACAGTTCTCTTCGTCGATTTAAAGCTTTTCGGATGAAGTTGGTGTGGTATTCTTTTTTGTGCTTCCAGATAAGGTGATTATATTCTTGCTTGATTAAGAACTCTTATGGAGGAGTGGGTCTTTGGTTTGACACCATCTACGTCCGATCCATCTCAGTTTGAGTTTAGCTTCTTTTATTTCTCATGAGTACCATGGTGCAGTAGACTTCTGTATGAGAGGTGTCTTCTGAGGGGCTAGAGCATGTGTTAAAATGGTATGGTTCCATATGTCCACAATTGTGATAAGGTCAGTTGTTTCAAGGTCTAGGGCTCATTGGCTGTAGACCAGTAAGTCATCCTGGTTAAATTCCTTGAATCTATGAGGTCTCTGGGGCTCTTTTGGAGTCAGGCTCTTTGATTGTGTCATGGGTAGGCTACATGATACCATGTGATGGTCTGACCAGGGGATTGGAGTGACCTGGATGGCGATTTGGTTGGTGTCATTTTGGAGGTCCTTAGGTATGAATAGGAGGTCTAGAGTATTACCTCGTCTATGTGTGGGAGTAGTTATAATTTGTGTAAGGTCCAGTGACTCCACTGCCTCCAGGAAGGAGGTGACTTGTGTTGCAGGGACTGAATTCAGATTGAGGACTCCAAGCAGAATGAATGTTTTTTTCTTATTTGTGTGTTTGCATGTAACTTCTAGTATTGCAGAGATCCTTTGTATTTGTGCCAGGGGATCTGTAGACTAGACAGATAGTTACTTGCTTGTTTTCTACTAGCATTATGTTTATGGTGTCAGTGACCATAGTTGTGATTACGGTTAAGTTATGCTGCTTGCCAGACAGTATGAATATCCCTCCTTCTCTTTTAGGTAGTCTTGGACAATTTTGTAGTGTTGTCCCTGGGGTGATTAACTGGTTTATTGAGGGCATTGTCTGTTTTGGTGAACCATGATTCACTTATGCCCTCCTTATGCTAATCTCTCATTTGTTAAGACTGGATACCTCTCATAATACTTTACAACCAATACTATGACCAAATTTATGAAATGGAAAATCTAAAAGAGATATGGCTCCTTCAACTTTCAGACATCCCTTTATTAAATGCTAATGAGGCTGTTGGTCAATTATGTAACTCTTTGGATGAGTCTTAATAAATCACATTGTTGTTTTAAGAAAATTGGTGAACTTTATATAGAAACGTGTTCCTTGGTATACCTCACAAGACTACAGAAGAGATTGCTTCACCAAAAAGAGAGAAAATGGCTATCAGTATCTGATCAACATACTCAAACTGTTTGACCACATTAAAAATCTATCAGGACTTTGTTCTGTCTGCAAAAAAGGATTATTTTAACAGAGAGATTCATACGAATGTAACCCAACCTATTAATATTTTTTCAAAAGTGAGGAAAATAACTGACAACTTAACCACTAGGCCAAAATGTGATATGATAGACCCGGAACAATTTGCACAGGCATGCTAGGAAAAAATAGATCAGATTAATTCTAAATTTCCATTCAGTAGACATAGATGTTCCATGTCCTGATCCTACATCATTATTGAAAATGTTTTCCCAAGTCTCTCTGGAGCGAAATAAATAAGTACATTTATCTTTGCATAACAGTAGTAGCCCATTTAATTTGTGTCCAATAAACATTTTCAAAACATCAAATGATGATGTATGTAATATTGTGATAGTTATTGTCAAATTGTTTTCAGAAGATAGTTTTCCTGATTCTCTCTTTATTTCTTTATGACCATTTAGGCCACCTATCCAAAGCTTCTAGGCGGTTACAAAAAGAAGCATACATAATCTTCAGGACAGTATAACTGAACAAAAACAACAATCATAAATAAATAAATAATCAGGAATGTGCAATATGGAAGAAATGTGTCTTAACTGTCTTCAAAAATCTAAATAATCCTCGATGAAGCTCATTAAAACTGAAAGAACATTCCACAATACCAGTGCCACAACTGAAAAATCCCTAGCCAAAGTAGAGACATTCCAAACTATATGATGCGATGGTGCCTCCAGAAGGGCCTGTGAAGCTGAACGTACAGTTCGGGTAGGAAGATAGCTGCTTAAAGGATGCCACAGCTCATGCTGCATCATTGAACAAAGTAATTAAAAACAGTATTTGCACATTTAAATTTAACCCAAAACTGCACCTGCCACCAATGAAGCTCTGGTAAAACCAGCTGGATATGATCCAATCTTCACAAACCATAGATAACATGGGCAGCAGAATTTTGTGCTAACTGCAATATGTTAATCCCAAATAAATCAAATTATAATAATCAAGACTATGCAAAACCAAAATCTGCAGTACCATCCTAAAACAGAATCCAAATGCAATTTTAATGGATGGACCATACACAACTTACTGTAAATAAACTCATCACAGCAGAAATCCGTGGTCAAAAAGAAAGAGAACAGTTTAATAAGACCCCTAAATATCGTAACTGTTTCACGAACCGGAGTAGCCAAAGCACCTAACAGAACCCAAGCAGGAGGGACTTAGGTATCATCCCTGCAAATAATCATTGCTTCAGTCTTACTCGGATTCATCAATAAGCCTTTAGATAACATCCAGTGGTTAATGGAATCAAAATGACAAACCAGATTCAAAGAAGATGATCCATCAGGTAGCTGGAATTCCTCATATATAAGAATATGATCAGCTTAAACACAGAACTCCAATGGGAGAAAGCTAAAAAACCTGTAAAATGGGGATATTTAAAGATTAAAAAGCATTATAGAAAGCACAGAGTTCTGAGGTACCCCAAGTATTAATGTTTGCCAAGAAGAAACCATACCACCAGAGAGCACCTATTGTCACTTAGCATGTAGATATGAATCAGGCCACCTCCATACTACCCCTGACAGGCCTAAAGATGCCAAACACTACATCAAGATACTTGGTACAGAATCAAAAGCTGAATGAACCTCAATAAACAATAAAAAAAAAAATGCTGTCTTTAGGTTCTCCATCCCCCATAACAACTGGTCAAATAGTAAAGTCTCAGAACTATGACAACCTTGAAAACCATGCTGCCATACATCCAGCATCTGTAACCTATCAATATAGTCATCAGGTTGGATCTGCACTGTCTGGAAAAAAGCCACATATCCACCCTGTTTTTTTTCATCACTAGATAGATCTGACCCTACAGATTATCAACACAAGAACAGAGGAATCCCTGCCACAGGGATATAAATAGTATAAAAGTGGCAGTCGCAAAAAAAACCAAACAAATAGATAGATAAATTTAATATATGCATAAGAACATATAAACAATCACTATACACACCAATAAAAATCAGCCCAATGTGTAGACTACATCAGTATGGACGACAATGCCCTCTCCTCTTTCCAACACAATCCAGAGCACTTCTTCTTTTCCCCATGCCCCCTGCATTTGAGTAGCTTTAATATTGCTTTTGACACACAAGGCTGCTACTCCTCCTTTTCCACGTTCTCTGTCTCTTCTGAATGGATTATAGCCAGCTATGGCTATATCCCATTCATGCGATTTCTTAAACCATGTTTTTGTAATGGCCACAATGTTCAAGTCCATTTCCACCATTAGGGCTTCCAGGTCAGGAACTTTGTTGGCTAAATTTGAGCATTTGTGCTCATTGCTTTCCGACATTTAACTGGCTTGCGTGAATTTTGCATTGATTTTGTTCTGCCCACTTCTTCCCATTTGTTGTTGATGTGTGGTTTAAAAGTGTGGCTGCTTCTGATGTTATTCTGCTTTTGCTGAGAGTGATGTCCTGAATTTGTCCTTCCCCATCCATCACCCCCTTTTTCTAGTTTAAATGCATATCCACATACTGCCTGAATTTTTCACTTAGGATTCTTTTCCCTGCGACAAAGAGATGTAGTCCATCAGCATAGTATAGTCTCTTATTGGTTCATCTGTTTCCCCAGTCGCCTATAAATCTGAATCCTTCTCGTTTGCACCAGGTCTGGAGCCATGTATTAAAGCTGTTTGTGATGTAGCCTTTCTGCCCCCTTACCAAGAACAGGTAGAACTTTTGAGAATGCTACAGTGTTAACAATGGGCTTGAGTTTCTCTCCCAGAGTCTGGAAGTCCCTTTGACCTGCAGAGGCACTGTTTCTAGCCAGGTCATTTGTACCCAAGTGGATGACAACATCAATTTTGGCATGTCACTTTCTGCGCTAAGTACATCAACAATTTGGTTTGTATTCCTGCTGGCTGAAGAACCTGGGAGGCATTTGACTATCTTCTCTCCTTTGAACTGTGTTCCCAAGTTGGTGCCTCTGATGATGGAATCTCCAAGCAGTAAGTAGTTTTCTGTTTGGTGAGTTTTTCTTCATATTTGGTGCTTTATCAGTAGATTGGGCATTGACTGTCTCATTTAAGGACCCTTCAGTTTCCATGGATTGGGCATCCTCATTAACCAAAGCAGAGAAGGCATGCAGGGATATATCTTGATGTATAGGGTGTCTCTGCATTACAGGCCACAATCTACCAGAGCCCACTGTGATCCATTTATTCCTGGGATGTTTGATTCTTTGTGGGAGTGGTGGTAGACTTTGTTCAGTTTTTATCCTAGAAGAGGTGCATTTCATTGCAGCTTAGTAGAGTCAATTCTTTATGCATGGCAGCTAACTTGAGACATATAGGATAAGCTCTTAGGTTCTAAATGATTCTTATCTATATTAGCAAACAAAACAGGCAAAAGATAGAAGGTTCTGGAAGCAGTGAAAACTGGAGTTGATCAGGTACTTGTGGACAGGCTGTAAGGTAATTTAATTAGCCCCGCCCCGTGATAGGCTTGCAACAGACAATTCCAACAATGGAAGCAGAAATAATCAAACTTAACTTTACTTCTATGTATCTGCCTACTGTGCAAAGGTCCCTGTAACTTTAAATGACACCTTTGCTACTAAAGTAAGTGGGAGACTCAGGTAAAAGACTAGGTCCCTGCAAATCTAAGTATTTCTATTCCAAGTAGCTTTATATCGCAAGTGTCCCTGGCCAGTAGGCCTTACATGAACTGAGGGCACACTCAGGTATCTGATTTAAGGGCTACACAAGGAATGTAGACATTCAGAATAATCCCAAAAATGAATGTATATCCAACAGTTAAATTCTATATTAGTAAGCAAAACAGACAAAAGAAAACAGGCAAGTTAAGATAAAATGAAATTAATGAGGGAATATCAAGAGTAAGGCTAATAACATGGCATGGACGGAGCACGAAGAAAGAAATTTTCACTACTGAGCTGACACTACTCCTAGGAAAAACTTCAATAGAGGGCGCTAAGGAGAGGGAGAAGGATGTTTCAAAGTCTTATTTGGAATCAGTTTGAGACAATTTGATTGAAGCCATGAGGAGACTGTATCAGATCACTGATTAATCGAAGTGAGATCCACGGCATGAGAATCAACATGGGACAGAAGAAAGATGGTTTCAGCATCATAGAAGATGCTGATGTTTGATTAGAAACATAGAAACATGACGACATAAAAAGTCCACATGGCCTGTCTAGTCTGCCCTTCCATATCAACCGCTACAACAGTCCCATTTTTCCTTTAGAGATCCTCTGTGTTTGTCCCATGCTTCTTTGAATTCATATACTGTCCTCATCTCTACCGCCTCCACTGGGAGGCTATTCCACGGATCCACCACTCTTTCCGTAAAGAAATATTTCTGCATATTGCTCCTGAATCTATCCCCTTTCACCTTCATCCTATGTCCCCTCATAGCAGAGCTTGCTTTCAATCAAAAGACCGAAAGAGGCTCTCCTGTGCATTTATGCCATGGAGGTATTTAAATGCCTCAATCATATCACCGTTATCCCGCCTTTGCTCTAGGGTGTACATATTAAGATCCTTAAGTTTGTCCTCTTATGCTTTATAATGAAGACCACTGACCATTTTAGTAGCCATCCTCTGTATCAACTCCAGCCTATTTATATCCTTTTGAAGGTGCGATCTCCAAAACTGCACACAATACCTTAAATGAAGTCGCACCAAAGACTTATACAGAGGCACTATCACCTCCTTTCTTCTGCTGGCCATTCCTCTCCCTATGCACCCAAGCATCCTTCTAGTTTTTGCTGTCGACTTTTCTACCTGTTTAGCTATTTTAAGATTATCAAACACAATCATGCCTAGGTCCCGCACTTCTTTAGTGGACAAGAGTATTTCACCCCCTATACTTTATTGCTCCCTTGGATTGCTGCAGCCGAAATACATGACCTTGCATTTTTTAACATTAAATCTCAGCTGCTAAATACTAGACCATTCTTCAAGCTTAGCTAGATCCCTCCTCATGTTATTTACACCTTCCTGGGTGTCTACTCTATTGTAGATGTTGGTATCATGCACAAAGAGGCAAACTTTACCCGACAGTCCTTCTGCTATATCACTAACAAAGATGTTAAAAAGAATCGAACCAAGGACAGATCTCTGGGCATACCACTGGTAACATCCTTCTCGTCAGAGTGAGCCCCATTTACCTGTACCCTTTGTCGCCTCCACTCAACCAGTTTCTAACCCAAGCAGTAACTTTAGGGTCCATCCCTAGGGTGTTCATTTGTTTATAAGTCACCTGTGAGGAACGGTGTCAAAGGCTTTACTGAAATCTAAATGCACCTCATCTAGGGCTGTCCCTCGGCCCAACTCCCTGGTCACCAAGTCAAAGAAATCAATCAGATTTATCTGACAAGACCTGTCTCTGGTGAATCCATGCTGCCTCGGATCCCGTAATCCGTTGGATTCCAGAAACTTCACTATTTTCTCTTTCAGCAGTGCTTCCAACAATTTACTCCCCACTGAGGTTAAACTAACCGGCCTGTAATTTTCAACCACATCCTTACTTCTGCGTTTGTGTAAAGGGACCACATGTGCCTCTTTCCAGTCCTTTGGCACCACTCCTGACTCCAATGAGGAATTGAAAAGGTCAGTCAGTAGAGCTACTAGAATGTCCCCAGGTTCCCTCAGTATTCTAGGGTGTATCCCCAGGGGCGGCCCAAGTGGGGCACGTGGCCATGTGCGGAGACTCAGTGCGGGGTCTCATTTGCATAAATATTTGCATAATGTTACCATACACTAACTTTTAGTAAACATGCCTCTTAATGAGTGTATGGATAAAGAAAGACTAAAAGATTTCTACATTACTGTAATCCAGTGCCAACCACCAGGCACATTAGGAACTACAACAAACACTGCCCATTTAAAACCCATAGCAAACCCGCCGTATCGTAACAGCACTACCAGGACTCACAAAGCACCATACTCTACCTATCAAAAGGCAACACTGTAAATATTAAACCAATACATTTCAGAGAATAACAATACATGACCTTAGACTGGATTTTCTGCATTTCATCGGTCTGCCAAGGACACATCGAAAAGAAGCTCACAACAGAAGGTATACAGAATCTGTATAAACGTGTTCCAGCCAAGTATTTGCTTCCCTGAACCAGAGACACTCCACTGCTGTAAGGCACAGGAGAGGTAACCTAGAAATAGTATACTAGTTATCAATTTTCCAGGCTTTATTACTTAACCCTCAGCTGCTGTGTTATTACTATCGGTAAACAGTAAAAGGGATGTTAACTGCTATACTAAGTAGCTACTATGTAACCAATACCTTGTAACAATACCTTGTAATAATGCTGTCTCTACTACTATAACAATGTATCAACTGTGATGTATTGACAAGTCTCTCACAAAGTTGTACCTTAGCTCTCCCCCTCTCGCATTACCATCTCACATAGATACTGAGAAAACACTGAACCTCATATACTCCATTTATCCCAAACCTCACTATATCTCCAGGTACCATTGGATGCCCTTCACAAGCAACAGAGATAACATTAAAGAAAGCTAATCATGCCTACCTCAACCCTAACTTTCGTTTTTCTCTATACCATTGCCATGACCATTCATGACTCTGATTCATCCATACATGATCACAACCCTATCCCAGTATTCCTAAGATCAAATAGAAAATATCACTACAACTATTATCAACCTCATCTAAACCTACAACACAAGAGACAGACACGCCTGCTCTACATAACACTGGAGACCATTACTAACAAAAAGATCAACAAAGATGACGTGCAACACGAGCTCAGGTGTGCACTCATCAACGCACGGTCTGTGCGCAACAAATGGCCAGCCATCACAGACTTAATATCCAACTACAATCTAGACCTTCTAATGGTCACTGAGTCATGGCTCTCTGACTCAGACACTGCCCTAATTAACCAAATCACTCCCCCTAATTTCTCACTCTTCGCTTGTAACAGAGATAACAGAAGAGGTGGAGGAGTCTTCATAATAGCAAAGTCCGAGCTGCAATACCGAGTGTCCCTAACCAGGAGCTCTCAGCACCTAGACACTATAACTATCACAAATAGAAGCAACTCTATCAATCTCATTTACTCAGCACCAAACGCAGTATCAGAAGATTTCTCGGATATAATAAACTTGGCCTGCAAGCCTGATAACCCCAACAAACCAAACTGGTTGTTAGGTGATTTTAACCTTGCCTCTCTACATCACGACTTATCTAGTACATTCCTCGATGCAATGACAGACCTTGGATACAAGCAAATCATGCACAACCCCACACACAAACAAGGGAACATCCTTGATTTGATATTCGTTCCTTCAGCAGTCACAAGCTTAAATAATCATACCCAACCATCTATTATCCCAGTCCCTTGGTCAGACCATAGCATGATCATATTTCAGATACCAACAAATCCAAACACACTTGCCCAGCCAGTCACCTCAACAGCAAGCTCAGGGCGATTTAAGCCATTAGACATAGAGACCCTCACTAAACAAGTGCTGCCAAAACTATCCAAGACAACGGACAACCTGAACGAATTGATCTCTAACTGGAACGACACTCTCTATCAGTATGCCCATCAACCAATCATGAACAAGAAACTCCCACCCAAGAATCGCTCCAAATAAAAGCAGATGCCCCATGGTTCTCTCCAGAACTACGTACATCTCTACTTCAACTGAGGAAGTTAGAAAGAAAGTGGAGACACACCCACAACAGCCAGGATCAAAAAGAGTACCTCACTCACCTCAAAAAGCATCGTGAACTAACTTGGGCCACAAGGAAAGAATTCCACTCCGATCTTCTCAGCAAAGCACTAAACAGACCACGTGATCTCTTCAATTTAGTAAAAATGTTAACCAAAGAACCATCGCCACCGCAACAAGAATTCATACAACCACAATTATATGCCAACTTCATCCAATCCAAATTGGTCAAGGCGAATACAACTTCATCACAAGTACTAATCCAACTCCCTCAAGCTCAAGCTTCACTTGATAAATTTTCACCTCCATCAAGAAAAACCATCGAAGATATTATCGCCACCATAAACACCACCACGGCACCAAATGACCCATGTCCAGCACACTGGATCAAACCTTACATGCTGAGCTTAGCCCTTGCATAGCTAAGATTGCAAATATCTCCTACCTAACTGGGATTTTCCCTACTGCCCTTAAACAAACATCAATTCGCCCACTGCTAAAAAAACAACAAGATGGACCCAAAGAAGGAAGAGTCTTACCGCCCAATTTCCAGTATTCCCTATCTAGCCAAGATACTTGAGAAGGAAACGCAGAGGCAGATCCAACAACACATAGACACAGCAGCCCCGTTGGACCCATGCCAACACGGATTCCGAGAAGCTCATGGAACTGAAACACTCATGACTTCTCTATTCAACAAACTCATTTGTGGGATTGACAACATTCACATGGCCACTGCAATGATTTTCCTGGACATATCAGCAGCATTCGACTCAGTTGACCATAAGATTATGCTAGCTAGACTTCACGAAAAAGGCATCCATAACCTTGCCTGGGACTGGTGCAAATCATACCTAGAAGAGCGTTGGCAACAGGTCCATATAGGCAACATTACATCTGAACCCTTCCAACAGAAACAAGGAGTAACCCAAGGCTCATCTCTATCTGCACTGCTTTTTAATATATACATGCAGCCAATCTGCCAAATCACCAGAGACTTCGGTATATCTTGCCTATTATATGCAGATGACGTGCTAATTTTCACACTGATCAATGTATCAAATCCTGACTACTCTGCACTAATCAACTGTTTCAATGCAATAACCGACTGGCTTCTCAATCAGAACATGAGAATAAATTTCAAGAAAACCGAAGTGCTCATAGCCACAAGAAACAAGCAATTTTCTCCACCAACCACCCTCATAGTAAGAGATGCAGAACTCCCGATCAAGGCCTCCATAAAATACCTCGGTGTGATACTCGATCAACAACTCAATCTTAAGGAGCACATAAAGAACACAGTAAGGACAATTTACTACAAACTAAAAACAGTGCGTCACCTGAAACCAATGCTGGAGACCAAGGATTTCCGTACAGTTTTCCAAGCAATAGTCACACCGCACTTCGACTATGCGAATATCATCCTTCATGGCCTCCCCAAGAATACACTAAGTCCACTTCAACTGGCGATGAACGCGGCAGCCCGCATCTTATCCGGAGCTTCAAAAAGAGATCATATAACACCAATACTGATCGATCTACACTGGCTCCCGATAAACTGCAGAATAATATACAAAACTCTCCTCATCACATTCAAGGCTGTTAATAAAATATCCCCTGCATCGATCTCAAATCTCCTCACCCACGCACCGAACAATAGATCCAGGAGACTAGTAGCAGAAAACTCACTAGTTACTCCTAGTATCTCCACAAAATGGACACAACAAACTACTAACAGAGCTTTTGTGTCTTATGCTCCCAAGTGCTGGAACAAACTACCTCCCAGCATCAGATCAATCAGGGATATCACCCAATTCAGAAAGTCCATCAAGCACTATTTATTCACTTTGCACTTCAAGCTACCATACACACCATAGAATTGTCTTCCGCCTCACTCATCTAACTCTTACACATAACAACAACCCAGAACAAAGGTTTAAAATGTGAAAAATACTGCATTTCATCAAATACCAAACCTTGATGTAATACATTTAATTGTATATAGTTATCCCCAGTTCACACCCAGTTTACCTTCCCTGTTATCTGTAAACCTAGATCAGTTATACATTGACAGGTATGTTGTTGTTTAATGTAAACCGCACTGATGATGAATAGTGCGGTATATAAAAACTGTTAAATAAATAAAATAAAATAAAATACTGAGGAAAGAGAACAAGTGGCAATCTCAAATAGGAATTATATAAACAGAATACCTCAGCTCAGTTACACATGCAGAACACAGACCATCACCAAACAAAGAATCACAATTTAGAAACAGGAAGACAAAAATTAAACTGGGAACCCCAAAAGCCAAACTTTGGAATGTACAACACCACTGTAGAAATAAAACTATAAATTAATTTCCTCTTGTACTAAACAAAACGCAGACATTAATGATGCACATTTCCCTAAGCTGACTTATTCCAGTTAATAAATTCAAAATAAAGAGATATTTTTCTAACTTTTGTGCATTTTTTTTCAGTTGCAATTGCTCCAGCCACTTTCTTCTGTTTTCTTTATGTCTTCTGCTAACTCTCCATCATCTGCTGTCCATTTGTCCTTTTTTTTCTAAGAACATAAGAACATAAGATATGCCATACTGTGTCAGACCAAGGTCCATCAAGCCCAGTATCCTGTTTCCACCTAGATTGGCCACTGTTGGAAACAGGATACTGGGCTTGATGTACCTTGGTCTGACCCAGTATGGCATATCTTATGTTCTTATGTTCAACAGTGGCCAATCTAGGTCATATGTACCTAGAGGTTTCCCCAAAAGACACAGGTTCCACAATGCTTGTACTGGGTCAAGCATTGATATCCCGGGTCCCTTCTTAATAATGGTTTATGGACGTTTCCTCCAGGAACTTGTCCAAACCTTTTTCAAACCCAGCTACACTAACAGCCTTTACTACATCCTCCAGTAACAAATTCCAGAGTTTGATTACACGTTGAGTGAAAAAATATTTTCTTTTATTAGTCTTAAATAGTTTACCCTGTAGCTTCATTGCATGTCCCCTAGTCTTTCTATATTCTGATAACGTAAACAATCGATCTACGTTTACTCGTTCCACTCCGTTCATTAATTTATAGACTTCTATCATAAATCCCCTCAGCCGTCTATTTTTCAGGTTAAAGAGCCCTAACCTTTTTAGCCTTTCTTCATAGGAGTATCCTTCCATCCCCTTTACCATTTTGGTGGCTCTTCTCTGAACCTTTTCTAAAATCGCTATATCCTTTTTAAAATACGGCGACCAGAATTGCACACAATATTCAAGGTGTGGTCTCACCATGGAACGATATCTTTAGTTTTATTTTCCATTCCTTTCCTTATGATACTAGGCATTCTATTTGCACTCTTGGCCGCCGCTGCACACTGGGCCAAGGGTTTTATCATGGTATCCACAATGACGCCTAAATCTTTTTCCTGGGTGGTGGTTCCTAATGTGGAACCTTGCATCGTGTAACCATAATTTGGTTGTTCTTCTCTGGTGCATAACTTTGCACTTGTCCACATTAAATTTCATCTGCCATTTTGATGCCCAGTCTTCCAATTTATCAAGATCCTCTTGCAATTTTCCACAACCCTCTTGAGTTTTAACAACTTTAAATAGTTTTGTGTCATCTGCAAATTTGATAACCTCACTCGTTATTCCACTTTCCAGGTCATTTATGAATATGTCAAAAAGCAGCGGACCCAGCACAGATCCCTGAGGTACACCACTATTCACCTTTCTCCATTGGGAAAATTGGCCATTTAGCCCTACCCTCTGCTTTCTATCTTTTAACCAGTTCCTGATCCACAGTAGTAGACTGCCTCCTATCCCATGACTCTTTAGTTTTGCCAAAAGTCTCTGATGAGGGACCTTGTCAAAGGTTTTCTGAAAGTCCAGATACACTATATCAACCGACTCACCTTTGTCCACCTGTTTATTCACACCTTCAAAAAAACATAACAGATTAGTAAGACAAGATCTTCCTTCTCTAAAGTCATGTTGCCTGTCTCCCATTAGGCCCCCCCCCCCAAAAAAAATGGAACAAACTACCCCTACCCACCTCTGTACCCTCCCCTCCAAAAAACAAGGAAACCATACCCCCAGATCACTGCCCCAAAACCTCCTCACTGATCCACTCCTGAACGTCAAAATACCCCCCCCCCCAAGCACTCTAAGAGCCAGAGTCCTCTGCAGGGCTCCGCGTCAAGCACACATTGGTGCGGGAGCATACACGAAAGGGAACCCCCCAACTACTCCAACCTCCCCGCACCCCCCTTCCCCTAGGCACAATTCCTAAATCCCCGTCCAAGTCCTAACTCCCCGGGTCTACCCCAGCTCCCCCAAAAGAAAGAAGAGAGGAAGGTAAACTCTCCAGAAAAAAGAAAGGGAGAGACACCAAAGGAGGGAAGTGAGAGAGAGAAAAAAAATAAATAAATAAAATAAAATAAAAAAGGGAGGGAAGGGGCAGAAAAAATAACGGGACCGGGATAGAGCGAAAAGAAAAGGAGGTGAAAAACCCAGGGCCGCCCACTATGGGCTATCCCAATAACAGTTTACCTAACAATGCCCTACGAAGCAAGAAGACATTTATTATTGCACAAAGTGCTATCCATTTCACGTTCTAAACAAAGAGAGAGAAAACAACGGCACACAGCAACAACACCATAATAATAACACCATCATATTAATGATAATAATATAATCAGAATAAAATAATAAAAATAATAACATAAGGAGAATAATAATAATAGTACCATAAAGAGTACTATAAGAGGTACTTCAAGGGGTATCCGGGGGCCCCGAATATTTTAACAATTCTAAACAGGTTATCCGGAGCCCCCCTCGGGGAAACCCTATGGCCAACTGGCATAGTTCGAGACAGAAAGCTGAAAGTCCGGCCCAAATAAAAATGGCCCAAATAAAAATGCCCTCCCCAGGTACCCCTTGAGATAAAGCCTAGCGCCAACACAGGCTGATGGAGCTCAATCCATGCCCGGTCCTTTAGGCCTCCGCCCCAAAAGAAACCTGACCATCCACTGACGGCCCATCTCCGCATGTTCAGCCGAGTCCGTTGCAAAAGTCCATGGCCTCTTGCGGCGAAGAGAAGATCCGGCGGCCGCTCTCAGCATCTACCCTCAACGTGGCCGGGTAGGCCAACGTAAAGCGAACTCCTCTCTCCACCAGTTTGCTGCAGGCGTCCTTGAAGGCCTTGCGGCGCAGGGCAACTCCCTCCGAATAATCCTGGAAGATGAGCACCCTGTTACCATTGGCGCCCGATCTCCGAGACAGGCGCGATGCTCTTAGCACTCCTTCTTTTTGTGCCGCGTTTAGGAACCGGGCAATGACCACCCGCGGCCTTCCGTCAGAGGCCCAATTCGGACCCAAACTATGCGCGCGCTCCAGTACAATGGGCCCCACATCTCCCTCGAGGGGCAAGTGTTCGAGGATCCATTTTTCCAAATATCTGCGGAGATCCTTCTCTGGTACAGCCTCCGCGATACCAATAAACCGCAAGTTATTCTGCCGGCTGCGGTTTTCTAAGTCCTCGAGCTTTTCCTGTTGTCGGGCCACAGTCTCCTCCAGCCTCTGGAGCCGATTCTCATCCCGCACCTGTAAGTCTTCCAAGGCTCCTATACGATTCTCAGCCCGTTCAATGCGGCAAGTAAAATCTGAGACCGCTTGCGCCACGGCGGTAATCTGCGTCGCCAGCCCTCCCAGGCGGTCTTCTAAGGCTAACACCACCGCTTTGGAGACATCTTCCACCATCGTCGACGCCGAAGCCCCAGGCTGCGATCTCTCCAGTATCTCCTCCGCCATCTTAGTTTCCCCTCCGTGTGGCTTTTCGCGGCAGGGTGTTTTCGTCGCCATGCGAGGTGTTCCTGGGACCCCTCGTCTAACTGATGGGAGACCCGTGTTTTTAAGGATGCTCTCACCCGCTGTTTGGGTATTTGCGAGGCGGTCACAGTAAAGTTAGGGGTTGAGAGAAGCAAAAGGGCCTCGGAGTTAAGGGGGATGCAACCCGCTCAGCTCACCATGCTACCGGAAGTCCCTTCCTCCTCTTTTTAAATCTTTGCTTTCCTGACTACTTTGCTAGCTTCTCTTTTTTTTCCAAATATAGATGCCTGTCTTCCTCTCTCTTGTATTTCATTAAGGCTTCCCTCTTTTTCTTCACCTTTTTGGCAACTTATTTCGAAAACCGTAGCAGTCTCCTTTTCCTTTTACCTTTATTTACCATTTTAACAAAAAGTTGGTTGCCCTTAAAATACCCCCTTTCAGTTTTGCCTACTGTTTTTCTACATCCTCCAGCTGTTCCCATACCTCTAATGACTCCCTGAGGTATTGGCCCATCTTGGCAAAGTTAGTTTTCCTAAAGGTTAAGACCCTTGCTTTTGAATGGATTTTAACAGCCCTAGTCCTAATACTGAACCACACAATCTGGTGATCACTGGATGCAAAATGATCTCCCACTATAACATCAGAAACACTTTCACCATTGGTAAGCACCAAGTTCAGTATGGCCCCTTCACGTGTGGGTTCTGTTACCAGTTGCCTGAATAGTTCTCCCTGTAGAGAATACAGGATCTCTCTACTTCTAGATGATACTGCAGCAGGAATGTGCCAATCAACATCTGGCATATTGAAATCCCCTATCAGTAGCACTTCCCCTTTCCTGGCAATGCTACGTATGTCTTCAATTAACTATCTGTCTACCTCTTCCTCCGGTGAGGGAGGTCTGTATATCATGCCAATGCAAATAGATTTCTCTTTCCCTTTTTCTAGTTTAACCCACAGTGCCTCCTCTCATCCTTTTAAGCTCTGTACTTCCAAAGATTTATTATTATTTTTTACATATAGTTCCACTCCTCTTCCCCTTTTTCCTACCCTGTCCTTTCTGACTAAAGTATAGCCTGGTATAGTTACATCCTAGTCATGGTTTTCTGTGAACCATGTTTCTGTATCTGCCACTAAATCCAAGTCAGCCTCTCCCGTTAAAGTTTCAATATCTGGGATATTATTTCCCATGCTATGGGCATTTATACACACTGCTTTACATATGTTGCCCCTTTTACCCATTTCCATAAAGGTATTTAATGTTTCACTTACCTGGGTGCTTCATCACTCTTCCCCAACAAATCTAGTTTAAAGCCCTCTTCAGTAGATTAGCTAGTCTGCTACTGAAGACATGTCGACCTTTCTTGGACAGGTGGATGCCATCTCTGCTCTGCAAGCCTTGGAACATCATCCCATGGTCCAGAAAACCAAAATGCTGTCAATGACACCATCCACGCAGCCATGCATTTGTCTCCAGAATGCGAGCCTCTCTGCCTTGGCCTTTACCCTCAACAGGTAGGATTGAAGAGATCACCACCTGTGCCCCTATATGCTTCACCCTCTGTCCCAGAGTCATGAAGTCACTTTTGATATGCTCAGAAGGATACCTGGAAGTATCATTTGTGCCGACATAGATTAGCAACATTGGGTAATAGTCAGCGGGCTTGATGAGTCTCGGCAAACTCGGTGTAACATCTTGGATTTGGGCACCTGACAGACAGCATACCTCTCTGGACATCAAGTCTGGTCGGCAGATGGATGCCTTAGTACCCCTCAGAAGAGACTCACCAACCACTACTACCCTTCGCTTCCTTGTGGTCACTGATTCTGCAACTTTGGATTAGAGACATAGAAATATGACGACAGAAAAAGACCGCATGGCCTATCTAGTCTGTCCTTCCGTATCAACAACTACAACAGTCACCTCTTTTTCCTTTAGAGACCCTCTGTGTTTGTCCCATGCTTTTTTGAATTCAGTTACTGTCCTCATCTCTACCACTTCCACAGGGAGACTATTCCATGTATCCACCACTCTTTCCGTAAAGAAATATTTACGCATATCACTCCTGAATCTATCCCCCTTCGCCCTCATCCCATGTCCCCTCGTAGCTTTCAATTGAAAGAGGCTCACCCCTGAACATTTATGCCACAGAGGTATTTAAACATCTCAATCATTTCGCCTCTATCCCGCCTTTCCTCTAAGCTGTACATATTAAGTTCCTTAAGACTGTCCTCATATGCTTTATAATGAAGACCACTAACCATTTTAGTAGCCACGCCCTGCACCGACTCCATCCTGTTCACATCCTTTTGAAGGTGTGGTCTCCAGAATTGCACACTATACTCCAAATGAGATCGCATCAAAGACTTATACAGAGGCACTATCACCTCCTTTTTTTCTGCTAGCCATTCCTCTCCATATGCACCCAAGTATCCTTCTAGCTTTTGCTGTCCCCTTTTCTACCTGTTTAGCTACTTTAAGATCATCAGACGCAACCACGCCTAGGTCCCGCTCTTCTTTAGTGGACAAAAGTAATTCACCCCCTATACTATATTGCTCCCTTTGATTGCTGCAGCCCAAATGCATGACCTTACATTTTTTAACATTAAATCCCAGCTGCCAAATTCTAGACCATTCTTCAAGCTTAGCTAGATCCCTCCTCATGTTATCTACACCTTCCTGGGTGTCTACTCTATTGCCGATTTTGGTATCATCCACAAAGAGGCAAACCTTACCTGACAGCCCTTCCGCTATATCACTAACAAAGATGTTAAAAAGAATCGGGCCAAGGACAGATCCCTGGGGCACACCACTGGTAACATCCTTCTCCTCAGAGTGAGCTCCATTTACCTGTACTCTTTGTCGCTTCCCACCCAACCAATTTCTAACCCAAGCAGTAACTTCAGGGTCCATCCCTAGGTTACTCAGTTTGTTTATAAGTCGCCTGTGAGGAACAGTGTCAAAGGCTTTACTGAAATCTAAATACACTACATCTAGGGCTCTCCCTCGGTCCAACTCCCTGGTCACCTAGTCAAAGAAATCAATCAGATTTGTCTGACAAGACCTGTCTCTGGTGAATTTATGTTGCCTCGGATCCTGTAATCCGCTGGACTCCAGAAACCTCACTATTTTCTCTTTCAGCAGCGTTTCCAATAATTTACTCATTTCTTATACAAGCATTGCTAGGGGACTGAGAAAGATGTTGAACAGTAGAGGAGCTAGAACAGAACCTTCTAAGACCCCACAGGAGAGAGGCAAGGGTCATTGTTTATTAAATGGAGGTTTTTTTGGTTTTTTAAAGATCTTCATTTTGGTTTTAAAGCCTTGAGTCATGAAATACCTTTTAGTATTTGTTCATCTTTAAAGCTATATTGACCTCCTTTATTTCTATGGTCACAAGGCACTTTGGGCTCGATATTCAAAAACATTTACATGATTTCCAGGCCCTGTAAACCGTGTAAATGCCTCTAAGTGGGATATTCAGAGCACTAGCACGGTTAGTACTACTGAATATCCCCAGGTACCACTGCTATATGCCCCGATGCTAATGCTTAGCATTGGAGCGTTCTGGGGGCGGTACCCGTCATTAACCGATCAGCAGCAATATTGAGCCTCTGTCCGGTTAGTGACCCATGGGTAAAGATAATGGTGGTAAAAGCTGGCCTGTCTTTATCTGCGGGAGCTAACCATGCAACGGCTCAATATTGCTGCTACCCTGGTAGCTTCTGGGCTCTGCGAATGACCGAGATATTCAAGTCCGGTGGCCGGATATGTCCTCCAGTATTGAATATCCAGGTTTAGCGTTCAGCAGCGACAGCTAGGTGCTGTAATCATGCTAACCACTGCTGCTGAACATCGAGCCCTTTGCTTTTAGATAATCCTTCAATTAAGCTGGTGCGCTTATCTGCAACCACTGAATGTTTGTTGATCCTGGACACAACCAATTAAATTGCATAAAATTACCCAACTTACCTTATTCCATAAGAAGTTAAAAGCACATTTATTGCAGCAGGCATTTCAAGCTGTTAATTTTTTTGTGAGAGTTTTAGTTTACAAAAAAAACAAATAAACAAAGGAAAAGTACCAAACTATTGCAAGAAATCAAGCTATTAATTTATTAAAGGGCAGTTATATTGTGAAACAGTTCTGGGTTTCCATCTTTTTTCGCTGATGATGACAGTTTGAAGATATATGGAACTTAGATGATGACTCATTACTAAAGGTTCCTTTTATTTTGTTTGTTTAGGTCTGTATTTTGGTATTGTCTAATATATTTTATGTAATTTCATTTATTTGTGTGGTATAATTTAAGTATTGTAATCCACCTGCATTTTTTAGCTATTGCAGATTATAAATCTTTCTAAATAAATAAAGGAATTATAGCCTAGTGTGGCATTATCCCATTCATAGGACTCATTGAACTATGTCTCCTTAATAGCAACAATACCAAAGTCTGCCTCCACCAGAAGGAAGGTTCACAGATGCAGACCTTTGTTTCTTAATCTGCAAGCATTTGTACTTATTGTTTCCCAACTATTTTTTTTGTTGATTCAAGTGTTTATAGTTTGCCTTTATGACAAATTTTTCTTATACCCTATTAGACCAGTCCAGATGAGTAGATTATGTCCTCAACCAGCAGGTGGAGGCAGACGAGAGCAACTTACACTGATGTCATTGGTTATATATAGGTTGGTGCAGCACTGAGACACATCAGTATTGTCTGTCTCCAGCAGGTGCAACATGTTTGGACTGTATAGCAGTGCAGATAGGCTTGTATCCCTTGTCCCAAATCACAGTCTCATGGACTGTGTGATTGAGAGCTTTGGCCCAGCATTTGCTTGAAGCTTGGGGACGTCCATTGTCTCCTCCAGCCGACAGTTACCTTGTATCCAGTGCTGTTATCCACAGGTTCCAGCACTGGTAGGCAGGAAGACCCCATGGAGCCCCTGATGGGGGGTTGGTAAGTCTTGGACTAGGCCAGGGGTGGGCAAGTCCGGTCCTGGAGAGCTGCAGACCAGTCAGATTTTCATGATGTCCCTAATGAATATTCATGAGATCTATTTGCATCCACTGCCTTCTATTGTATGGAAATAGGTCCATGAATAGAGACAGTACAAAAACGTAGGCAGGATGGAAATTTCACAAATTCTTTATTGGTCCATACATAATAAAGGGGGGCCAGACCCGACACAGGCCGTGTTTCGAAAGAATCTTCCTCAGGGGTTAGGCACACCTTATGCTTGCAAGTCCTGAAGTCTGCAGTCCTGGCTAGATGGCCAGACCTGAAGGAGGAAACACTAGCTGATGCAGAGAAGATAACTCTGAAAAACTTGTTGTAGGTGATACTTTTTTACTGAACTAACGACTGGTTTATTGACCCTTATTTCCACATCTGAGTGGACCAACTACAATTCTCTGTTCAAATAAATTTTGCAATAGTATCAATGTTAATGTTAATAGGTCCATGAATATTCATTAGGGTAGGCTGTTTATTTTGTGGCGACTGGACCTGAAGCAATCCGGGTTGTCCTCTGTTGAAGATTTATGACGGCCTTGTCAGCTAAGTACTTTTGAAACGTAAAGAAGTTGATAATGTTTCTAATAAAATTAAAAGGATAGGCTGCAGTGGTAAGGGGGTGGAGTCCTCCTGTACTGTGACGGCTTTTCTGACAAAAATAATTTACACATAACAGTAGTTTTGTTGGTCATACCAGGTTCTTTTTATTGGGTTCTATTATTGACCTGGTTTGGTATACATTTTTATGGTTTTCACCCCTGGACTAGGCCTACCTCCCTTCTCATTATTCTTTATCTGCATGTTTTGCTCTTTTTCAACTTTTTGCTAAGTTTTTATTTTGGTCTTATTTCTTTAATTGAATCTATTCTGTGTTGCTTTAAGAGAGCAACTTCAAACAGGAAAAAAGGCTCTGAGGCACTCAGGCTTTCTCAGGCTTAATTGGGTGGATGGGGAGGCCCTTCATGGGTTTCTTTAGCTGGCCTGACAGGTGCAGGAATTTCCTTATGATCAGGGTTTATTTTTCATTATCATTTGTTTATCCGCTGAGCTTTTTTCTTTGTGTTTTTTTTCCATTGACAGCGTTTATGCTGAGCCATGATGCTGGTTACCACTGAGTGAGCTCCGTGGCTGGCTCTTTTTGCCCAAATGCAATGGAGAAGCCTCAAGACACATTTTGTCAGCAATGTTGAGACCCCTCTGTGAGACGTTTGGAGCCTGAAGCCAATTTTGCTGCCTCTGCCATATCTCACATGATTTCCCACTGGTGAGAATAGCAGCCATCTTTATTGTCTGCATGGCCCTTATAGAAGGGGAGCATGGTGAGGAAGCTGCAGCCTCTGGTCGGCAGGCCCTTGAGGGTTCTCAGCACACCAGGACACATTTTTAGCTGGCTTTGAGCAGAAGCTCCTGAAAGGGTTCATGAGCTGTTTTCAGTCTTTTGGTATCTGTTTGGAAATTTCCCTCATGGGGGTCTTGGCCCTGCTCTCCCCTATGAGAGATCTAGGGACCAGTGAGATATCCCCTCTGGTGGCAAGGGGGTTAAATGTCCCCATCAGTCTTTTTTGCCTGCGCATTCCTCTAAGAGATCAGCCTTGTCCGCAATGGGAAATGTCTGGGAGAAGAGGATTCTCTGTCTCAAACGAGTGAGTTAGCAGAGGAAGGGGAGCTTCCAATGGCAGAGGGAGAGGATCCATCAGTGATTCATTTTATGGAACCATATACATTACCTTCAGTAAATCGTTCAGTTGTTTAATAGTTTTAAAAGTTTAAAAGTTTATTATATATTTAGCTGAATTGTTCTAAAACATTCATTGTAAAAATAATAATAAGTTCATTATTATTTTGTTCTGTAATATGTAAACCGCATCTGATCTCTGGAAGAGGCAGTATAAAAGAATGTACAAATAAATAAATAAAAATAAATAAAAAATTTTCACAGGGAGGGTCTCTCCACCCTTATTCGGGATGCCATGATAGCCCTGCATATTGATCAACCTCCTGTGGTGGAGGCTTCAGAACATCTCTAATATTGGCTTCTTTCCTTCCCTGGGCCCTTGAGGTAGCTCTGGTCCTCCCAGTGGGAGACATCGAAGCTGAGGGGTTGTGGGGGAAAAGATGCTGGCTCAGCTGTATCCTGTACCTCAAGGGGAAATGGAACAGCTCTTTGGGATCCCTAAGTGGATTCCTTGTCACAGTGATAGCAAAGCACAGGACCATTCCAGTAGAAAGGATGCCGTGCTAAAAGAGATTCATGGAAGCCCTTCTTCATGGTTTCAGCCTGAGACACTCAGGCAGTGACTTGTGTGAGCATGGTGGCCCAAGCGCTTTTATGTTGAATCCAGTAGTTGCCAGACGGCCTAGAGATGGCTGGTGAAAGGCATGGGTTCAGCTTGCCCACAGAGATTTCTGGAGGATAGGCCCAGAGCAAAGAGTTGCTCACATAGGGCCCTGCAGGGAGCATGGAGATGGTTTATGGCCTGAAAGAGTTCCATGGCCTTTTTCTCCTATGGGTCTAAGCTGGTATGCTCAGACAATGAGATCTGGCAGGTCCCTTCTGAGGGACAGGCAATTGGAGGTTGTCTTATAATGGGCGTATATCATATGAGACCAATGAGTTCTCAAGGTCCTCAAAAAGGGATGTTTGAGGAGCTTTTTTCAAGATGCCTTTGTGGTATTGTCTTCTGGCTAGCTGCTCAAAAGAGTGGACAGCTAGCCACAAGGCAATTATGCTCATACTCTTCACAGACCAAGGTCAGGGGTGGTATTACTTTTGCTTTATGGTACCCGAAAAGGGAGGGTCCTTCCAACCCATTCTGGACCTGAAGGCAGTCACTGCCAAGCTATGAGCTCTAGTTGGTCCTTGCGCCAAGCTATGAGCTCTAGTTGGTCCTTGCGTTTCTCTGTAAAGGACAGTTGTGAACCTCCTTGGACCTATCCAAGACCTACTTCCATATCTGAATGACTGACATCAGTGGTTCCTCTGCTTCTGCGTCCTGGGCCACATTTTCAGTCTTTCTCTCTGTGGACCATGCCATTCTTTCTCCCAAAGGTGCTGTCTTTCTTTCATCTTAATCAGGATGTCATCCGGCCCTCCTCCTCACTCCTTCGCTGCATTTAATGGAAGTGAGGAGGGCATTAGTGAGATACCTAGAGATTCCTAATTCCTTCTGTCTCTTTCTTCTCTTCAGCAGTCTGAGGAGAGGATTGGCAGTGGTTGTCCTTGGATATTCATTGGATAAAGAAGGCTATTAGTTCAGTTTACCTGTTGTGTGGAAAGTACATGCTGTAAGGTATCAGAGCTCACTACACTAGGGCACAGACCTCCTCCTAGGCAGAGTCTGCCTTTGCATCCTCGTGGACATCTGTGAGGCCACTACTTGATCATCTCTGAGCACCTTTGTGGAGCACTTCAAATTGCATGTGGGATCCAGAGCAGATGGTGCCTTGGGCAAGACAGCTTTGTCCAGAGCATTATCTTCCTCCCACTCTGGGTCCTAACTGCTTGGTTGCATCCCATTCATCTGGACTTGTCTAGCAAGATGATAAGAAAGGAGAAATGTGCATATCTGATCATTTTCTTTCTTTGAATCCTGCTAGACCAGTTCAGGACCCAGCCTGTAAGATTATTCCTGCAGGTTTGGGACCCCTGCTGCCTCTTAATTACATCGTCGATATCAGTAGCTAATGCAGAGTCAATTGTAGTAAGAGAGCCAGCTCTTGTTCCAAGTTATAGTTGTTGGTTAATAGCTTTTCTGAGTTTTGAGTGTTGCTTTCTGCTGGGGAAGTGTCATACTGGCTTCTTTCAGTGCTGCACCGGTGGATATACTAATGATGACATCACTGAAAGTTGTTCTAGTCTGCCTCCTTCTGCTGGCAAGGTAGCATAACCCATTCATCTAGACTGATCTAACAGGATTAAAGGAAAGAAAATTATCTGGTATGTAAATTTCTCCATTCAGTGACACCTTCTGTCCAGTTTCTGCCACTGAATATCCCACCAATATTTATGCCATAGGGCCCGATATTCAATTGGGACGGCTATGCACTGCTGCGGTGCATAGCTGTCACCACCGACCTCTAACCCTGGATATTCAATGCTGGATTGAATTGAATACCCAGGGTCACCACACAGCCTCCGATGCCACAGAAGCTAACGGGGTAGCAGTGATATTGCACTGTTACCTGGTTAGCTCCCGTGGATAAAACTAGGCCAGCTTTTGAGTCACCTAGTTTTACCCACAAGTCACTAACCAGGTAGCGGTGCAATATCGCCGCTACCTGGTTAGTGACTGTCACCGCCCGTGACACACCCTGGAATGCATACGACATGCCCCAGTGCTAAGCGGTTAGCATTAGGGTGTAGAGCGGTGTTAGTTGGGGATATTCAGCGGCACTAACCATTTTAATGCCATTGAATATCCCATTCAGCAGCATTTACATAGCTTACAGACCAGTAAACCGTGTAGATGCCTTTAGAATATATGGTCTATAGTGTATATTGGCCCTTTTGAGAATTGGGCAGTTGGTGTAACTGTGGTATTTCTTCACTGACCTGATGAAGAGAGGGGTGACTGTCAAAAGCTGGTCATAACATTAATCCAAGAAAACAGTATCACCTACAACTTAATCTGTTGACTCTTATTTTCATATTTTTGAAGTGCTGTTTAAAAAGGGCAATTTACCTTTTTTCTGCTTTCATTAAGCAATGCAAAAACCCAAACCTAGTCATATATCCATATGGACTAACATGAAAATCATAATTCTTTGCTCAGTTTGTAAAGCAAATAGTTTTTGAAAGGAAGGCGGTATTCAGAAGAGGGCATGCAGAGGGATTTGTTTCTTTTTGTTGGTAGGGGGCTGGGGTGGTTTGTTTCATTTAGGGGCCCTTTTACCTTACCTGCAGAAGTAACGGTGCAGCAAGTGCAACCCTGTGTGGTAAAAGCAGGGGCATGCCAAGTACCCAGCATTCATTTAGCGCACAGGACAGACACTTATCACATGGGAGCAGTGTTCCCTGACTCGGCAGATAGCGTGCGGGCAACCACACTACCTGCTGAGGAAAGGTCTGTGGCCCTGTGAACTGATCCACTCTGAAATTGCTAAATGAAACCCTCTGATCCGATTTCCCCCCACCCCCTTCAGAACTCTCCCCCTTCTGGACAGCATACAAGGAGTCACTTAAGACCTTCCCCATTTAGACCCCCCCCCCCCCCCGATCTCAGAAAGGAGATCAAACCTAAAATGCTCCCCTCAAACTAAACCCTCTAATCGGCAACCTTGTCCCACATGCCTTCTGTCATCTCACCTGACCCACCTTCTGGGTTTACTAGGGGTTTCTTGGTGTCTAGTGGGACTAAGGCAGGAACAATCTCCTTCCTCTCCTGCCCCAGCTAGTTGTGCTTTCAAAATGGTGGCTTTCACGTCTAGCAGTAGTCACACGGAACTAACAGGACTATCTCTTGAGATGAAATTAAGTCCAGTCGAACTATTGGTAGTTGTAACAGATGGTGCAGCAACATCCCACACACTGACTGTCACCTGCCATCATGCCTACTCTCTGCCCTGATCCCACCCCATCTGGCTAAAAGCACCTAGCACAGGATTTATACAGTGCTCACTGCTTTTAGTACATGCTAGCTTTTACCGCTGGCCATTACTGTGCAGTAAAGCCCATGCTAACTATTACCTCACTTTAATAAAAGGACCCGTTAAATTTTTTTCTGCTTTTATTTTTTTTAAATAGAAATATTTTTAAAAAGCAACTCATCTCTCCCAGACCTTCTCCCATGGTTGAAAAGAGGACAGGACTGACCTCCAGTTACTCCTGGTCGCACTTGGTTTGTAATCCACAAATAGTGTCAATTGGCCCAGGAGCTGGTGCTCTTTGAATTATTGCACCAGTGGAATAGGATCAAATGATATTATTTCTACCCTATTTTCGACCATGGTTTGGTAAGATACTAGAGGAGGGGCAAGGCTTCCGGGAGTAGCTTTAATATTTTATTTTTTTGTTAATTTCACAGGGGTTTCCACTTTAAAACAGAATGAAAGATGAAGAACATTTAATTTAATTTTCTTTTGTTTTAAAAATGTCTTGAAATTAAATAGGAAATTTTGTTTACAATGAAAGCACATGCTGTTATTAGGGAGTGGGAAAAAAGATGGAAGATATGAAGCGTAGTATACACATAGCATCCACCTTTGCATGGCCCTGTGGCTCCTTTGAGAACTATGGAATCACCTTCATAATGCCATAGAATGGAGAAACAACATCTGATCTTCTGTAGCTCATCTAAAAGCAGCGTTTCTACACTAGATCCTTTCCTTTTGTTGATTTACAAGGAGATGTTCTAGAGTTTTTATTTTTGAAGGATGAAGTCTATAAATGGAGGCTAAGAAATGATGTGATTGAATGATGTGTATGTCTCTTCAGGTTCAGCATTGATGAAGGCCAGACTTGGAGCACTCACAACTTTACCAGTACCCCAGTCTTCGTGGATGGGCTGCTCAGTGAGCCAGGGGACGAAACTCTTGTCATGACGTAAGTTGTTAGCTGACTGGGCAGTAATTCTTGTGGGAGGCAATGTTTTTTCTTTAAAAACATGACCCTGGTCTCATTTTAAGAAATAATTTCTGTTAAGAAAAGTGAGCAAATAGAGAAAGCAAACATAATTTCAAAATAACTAACCCTGTTGCCTCTTAAGGCCTAAGCATTCAAAACAATGGTAAGAGAGCATCAGTTGCCATAGTAATTATTTCTAATGGGGGGATGGGGTTTTCTGTATCCATAATGGTGCCATGGAGTGGAGAAGTAGCCTAATGGTTAGAGCACTGGCTTGGTAACCAAGAGAGCAGGGTTCAGGGTTTCCCACTAGCACTCCTTATGGTCTTGGGCAAGTCACTTAACCCTCCATTGCCTCAGAAGAAAGGCCTGCCAATGATCTTCTTCCAGTCACACTACCAAGAATAGCCAGGAGCTGCTGGGTCACCAGGAGTCAGCATTGACTTGAAGGCACACATTGCAAATGTGCCATCGGGTTAACTTGTAAGATCATTACAAATGACAACATTAAATTTGAACTCATATATTATAAACAGCTTGATGCAGTCAAAAAAATCAGTGTTCAGATCAGCCACAGGGGAGCAGGAAGAGGGATTTCTCCACCCCCTTGCAGCAGAGGCCAATCAGGGCTGAAAGGACAGAGTGAAATTCTTTAGCACTATCAGGCGCGCCATCACCGGCAGCAAGCCTCATTCGGCCACAGGGGAGCAGGAAGAGGGATTCCCCCACCCCCCTGTAGCAGAGGCCAATCTGGGCCAAAAGGACAGAATGAAATTCTCAGCGTGCTTTAGCATGGTCCTTAGGCACGGGCCAGAAAAAAAAACGAGCCCGCAAGATCACAGAAAGACACCCACCAATCCCGGCAAGCTTTCTCCAGCCCTTAAGCTTCCGGACTCAAAAAGGGTAAGCCTCCACTAACTACAACCACTATCCACAAGATTCTACCAGGACGGCAACTACAAACACAAGACATAAAATACTAAGACAACTGAACATTCCCACAACTGAACAATCGCACCTAACACCATATGAGACTGTAGCTTCATATCAGTCTTGGCACCCACTAATTGACCTCACAAACATGTCCACTTTTGCTATAATGCTCACCTCACTCCCATTCTCAAGATCAAGACCTCACCAACATCTCATTCGCATCAAGCCTCAACAGTTGCTCCTCAACACACCCCAACAAGACCTTGGCAAACACATTCCACACCTGAAATGTACCCTAATTAATGCCAGATCGATTTTCAATAAAACATAGATCCTCATAGACTACCTCATAGACATGGACCTTGACATAATGTGCGTAACCGAATCCTGGTTCGCAGATTCAGACAATGTACTCTCAATCAACTCTTATCACCCAACTACAACATATTCACCTCCTCAAGAAATGAATGCAGAGGAGGAGGAGTCTTCATCATCTCAAAAAAACACCTCAACTTCCACACTTGCAATGTTAACTCCACTACAGGATTAGACACACTGTCTATAACCAACAACGTCATAACAATTTGCTTAAGGGGTCATTCCAAGGTGCAAATAGTTATTCGGCCCCTCTGTCGACCTCGACTAACTTCCCTGCACATTGTTCGGGGAGGTTAGACGGGGGCGGGAAAGGGGCATTTCAAGGATGGAGTTGGGCGGACTGTGGGCGGTCTGCAGCCCTGGACATATAGGGCAGATTCCAATGTTGACCCTGTATGTCCTGGGCCGGCTGCCTGAACGGGGAACTTATTCCACCTCTGAGGTGGAATAAGTTCTCCTAGACAGGTAGTTTTGGCAGGTCCAGGGCGCAGCAAAGGCGGGAAGGGATAGAGGAGATTCCCCGCAGTCCAACCCTGGCCTTGGGAGGCCAGATCAGGGGTCGGGCTGTGGGAAATGAAAATTCTTTTTGGCAGCTGGGGATCGCGGCTCCTGAATGGAGCCGCGGTGCCATTACAACCAAATGCCTTAGTGCCGCAGCTCCATCCAGGAGCCTTGACTGATTTAGCCAGGCAAGGCCTGTACGTGCAGGCTGACCGGAATTGGGGTCCCGGCCTGCACGTACAGGCCTGGACGTGATTCTGATCCTGTGGAGCTAGACATGCCTTGCAGGATCAGAATTCCGTCTAACTCTGTGCATCCGGTTCGGACCGGGTGCACAGAGGGCCGGGACATCCAGGACAGAATCGGGATCTTAGTATATAGACACTCAAGAACGGCCCCTAACAGACTGCAACTCTACTCGAAATGGCATGCAGACACAGACCATAGACAACTCAGTTGTTCCTCCTAAGTGACTTCAACCTCACTCCCTCCATCTCCAGAGCAGCAAAGGACTTCCTATATGCAATGAATGCACTTGATTATTCACAGCTCATCAAAGTACCAACGCATTAAAAAAGGGAATACACTTAACTTAATCTTTGCCCTGAAACAAGCGCTCAGGACTAACACCCTCCCCCTTCCCACAACTCACACAGTCCCACGGACTGACCACAAAGTCATACACTTTTCTCTGCCCTGCAGACCAGTTCGTCAGTCAAACCCCCACACTCATACCTCTACCTGCAGGTTGTACAAACTGGAGAAGGAAGATTTCGTGAACAAAATCACACTTCACCTCAACCACAACTAAGAAGATCTTGACACTCTCATCCAAAATTGGAACTAGACCATTGTCAAGGTAGCAATCAAGCAACACACCCCGACAGAAAAATACAGCCACACGGCTACAAATCATGAAGCGCAAGCTGCAACTTCTAGAAAGACGATAGCGACATTCCCAAACAACAAACAACAAGGATGCATATATGGAAAAACTACACGAGTACGTGGCAGCAACATACCAGGCCAAAAAGAAACTAAGATCTTACAACACTCCCTCAATAGACAGAGAGATCTATTTGACTTAGTTAAATCAATGACAAGAGACCCCGCACAACAAGAAGAAAAGACGGATCTCACACTGCAGATCATGGTAGATTATTTTCAAAGCCTAGTCCTCCCTCAGTACACAGATGCCAACATAACTCCCACAAAAACAATCCACAACCCAAGCAGAACAAAGTCAACTGGGACGAGTTCTCAACCACATCATCAAAACAACTGGAACGAATCATCAAAAACATCAGTACCATCACATCCCCACTGGACCCGTGCGCGGTATCATAGATTGAGATTGCTAGAGAAGAATTGATACCCACGATACTCAAGATGGTAGCATTATCATTCATCAAAGGATATTTGCCAGCAACTCTAAAGACAGCTTCCATCCACCCTCTAATCAAACAACCCTTTTTAAACAGCCCTTGACAAAAACCAACCAAGCTCCTACAGGCCCATCACCAGTCTACCATTCCTAGCCAAAATCATAGT
Organism: Ichthyophis bannanicus; assembly: GCA_033557465.1. Taxonomy (NCBI): domain Eukaryota; kingdom Metazoa; phylum Chordata; class Amphibia; order Gymnophiona; family Ichthyophiidae; genus Ichthyophis; species Ichthyophis bannanicus. The sequence goes on along the minus strand of CM066032.1, from coordinate 1,388,510,236 downwards.
AGTTCAAAATCAGCTCAAAGAACATGTCAATGCACATTACCCACTGGATCCACAATAGTATGGATTTTGCTCCCAGCACGGGGTTAAAACAGTACTAACTGCCCTTAATGAAAATTTAGTAAGAGGCACAGACAAACCCCCAAAAGGCTTTATGCTTATTTTCCTAGATGTCAAGGCACATGACAAAATCCAGCAATGACTACAAGATATAGGATTGGATGGAAATACCCTAAACTGGTTCAGATCCTACCTCAATGACTGTCACAGCCTGGTGAGAATTGACACTAAAGAATCAACAACGTTCACCCTGCAGCAAAGAGTCCTTTAAGGGTCTGCCCTGTCATCCTTGATCTTTAATATCTTCCCCATTAATGCACATTAATACAGGCACACAATGTACTATACCATGCACATTTAATAAAGGCACACAATGTACTATACTATGTTTATGCAGAGAACTTAATGATATACACACCTTTCTCAACCAACAACCTGACAACCACACACATCAACGGAGCCTTCAGAGCAATCAAGGAATGTCTATCTGAACACAATATGATTTAAACTATAAGAAGACTAAGTTTCTATATATAACTAGAAACAACAACTTCACATACCATCTCTCACAATAACCATCGATGGATTCCAACTGCAGGTCAAACAAGAAGTCCGATATTTAGGGGTCAAACTGGATCAAGGAATCACCTTCATATCCCGTATCAACAACATAAAATCTATATACTACAAGCTCAAAACAGTACAATGACTCAGACTCCTGCTTGACAAACCCGACGGGTAAGAACATAATAACATAAAACATTCTGGGTCAGATCAAGAGTCCATGAAGACCAATATCCTATTTCAAACAGTGGACAATCCAGGTCACAAGTACTGTACCTGTCAGATTCCCAAAGGTACATAGATTCCAAGCTGCTTGTCTAATGGGTAAGCAGTGGATTTCCTCAGTCCTTTTTAATAATGGTAGCTGGAGAAGGCACAGCCCCTGCTTCACCCGTGTACTTCTCCATTCCTCTATCAGCCCAGCCTTCCCCTATGGGGTTTGTCTGAAGGATTTGAGTGATATTTGGCCTCCGCAAAATAAGTCTGAGGAGGACAAAATGGTTTCCCCGGGGCCAGTTGGGATCACTGCAAGATCCATATTTTCTTGGCACTGCCCTGTTTAAGCCTTAGGGGATGTTATGGTGGTTCTATAAATTTCAAAGATGGTTTTTGAAGGACTACAAAATGGAACTGCTACTTCTGGAGAGAGATCTGCAATTGTAAGTATTTGCTTCTGGGAATTTTTCTAAATCTTGGTGAAAAAGGAATTATTTAGATTAAAGCTGATTAATCTATGAATCCAGTGTATTTGTTTAATTAGTCAGGGCCTAGTATCAGCAAAGAGCTTTTAGTTAAATTAAAAACTCAACAAGTAGCTTTAATTTTAAGTTTAAACCCCAGGAGAGAGCTTCTAGTTTAAATTTAATACTCAGTCAGGGCCTAGAAGCAGCAAAAAGCTTTCTGTTTAAATTTAAAACACAGCAGAGAACGTTTGGTTAAATTTAGAAACCAAGACTCCCTCTATCCAAGCAAGGGCTGTGTGAATCACCCAGGAAATTGGTTATAGGTTACCTTAGCATCACAGGACAAGATACTGTGTAACAGTCAGCTTTTAATAAGTCGTCTTTCCCTCCCTCCCCCCCCCCCACACCCACCCACTCATCGGATAATTCTAGCATTGTAGGTGCTGAAACCTCTTAAAGGAAAGGAGGTGCCATATTCACTAGCAGGAGCAGCTGTTTATCCTCATCAGGCATACATTAAGGACCTGAGATTAATTAAGCTTCAGGTGAACAAAGCACATTAAATGTATTAGGTATAGTTTTATTAGTATAAGTTTCCCCAGCAACCCTTAGTAAGAAAAGAACTTAAAAACCTAAACACAACCTTAAAACTAAGATGCAGACAGCAGTCCAGCAGGGAGATCTGGGGTTTCCAGTCTTTTGATTTGAGTGTCACATGTATGATTTTCTCCCAGTTGGTGAGAGGTCTGTCTTATGCACTAGGTGCAAGAAGCTCTTTGCTCTCAGGAAACGAATCTAATATCTGGAGGCTAGAGTAGCAGACTTGAAGGACATAAGTAAGACAGAGATGTACATAGACGAGACCTACAAGGATATAGTACTGATGTCCCACCTCCAGTCTGGCAGTATCCCTGTTGCCATGGATGAGAGAGGGCACGTGATAGGAAAGAATCACCCTGGTGCAGCAGGAAGTGATCCTGTAGCTAAGACCTGTCCTCCAGGTGATTTAAAACCCTCTTGCACAGAGGAGGTTTCTCCAGGGCCATGTGCCACTTAACCCTCCATTGCCCATGTTCCCTGTAAAATAGTTATCTCCAAGTTATAGTGCCCTGTTCAATGTAATTTCAGTTTGTTCAATGTAAACCGCCTTGATATCATGAAAGGCGGTATATAAGAAATGTTAAATAAATAAAATAAATAAATGTGCCCACGAGGGAAGGGTTAGGACAGCTGTTATAGTTGGTGATTCAATTATTAGGCATGTAGATAGCTGGGTGGCTGGTGGACGTGAGGATCGCCTGGTAACATGCCTGCCTGGTGCGAAGGTAGTGGACCTCACGCGCCACCTAGACAAGGTCTTACATAGTGCTCGGGAGGAGTCTGTTGTCTTGGTACATGTCGTTACCAGTGACATAGGAAAGTGTGTTAGGGAGGTTCTGGAGGCTAAATTTAGGCTTATAGGTAGGAAGTTGAAATCCAGAACTTCCAGGGTAGCATTCTCTGAAATGCTTCCCGTTCCATGCGCAGGACCCAAAAGGCAGGCAGAGCTCTGGAGTCTCAATGCGTGGATGAGTCAATGGTGCAAGGATGAAGGTTTTGGATTTGTTAGGAACTGGGGAACATTTTGGGAAAGGAGGGGCTTTTCTGAAGGGATGGGCTCCACTTTAACTGGGACGGAACCAAGTTGCTGGCATTAACCTTTAAAAAGGAGATAGAGCAGCTTTTAAACTAGATAATAGGGGAAAGCTGACAGTCTCCCAAGAGCACATGGTTCGGAACAATGTATCCTTGAAGGATACTAACAAAAAATTGAAGTTAGGGCATATCAGCAGAGAGGTTCCAATAAAGAGAAAAGTAGCCCAAATGCCCTTGAGTACAGAGCAGACAGAGCTTAAAGATTCCAAATTGCCCCTGCCTACTGATAGCCAGATTAATCTGAATAAAATACAGCCTCTAAAATACTTGTATGCAAATGCTAGAAGTCTAAAAAATAAGATGGGAGAGTTAGAATATATAGCACTAAATGAGAGGTTAGATATGATTGGTATTTCAGTGGCATGGTGGAAGGAGGACAACCAGTGGGACACTGTGATATCTGGGTACAAACTATATCGTAATGAAAGAGCAGATCAAATTAGTAAAGGGGTTGTGCTCTATGTTAGAGAGGGCATTGAGTCACAAAGGATTAAAGTTTTGCATGAAACAAAATCCACTGTAGAATCTCTATGGATTGAAATTCCATGTAAAAAGGGGAAGGCCATGGCAGTGGGGGTGTACTATCGACAGCCTGGCCAAAATGAACAAATGGTTGATGAAATACTCAAATAAATAAGGGAAGCCAGCAAAAGTCACAGCACAGTATGAATAATGGGTGATTTCAGTTACCCTGGTATCAACTGAGTCAGTGTCACGGCAGGACATGCTAGGGAGATAAAGTTTCTAGATGAAATAAATGACTGCTTCTTGGAGCAGCTGGTTCATGAATGAACCGGAACAGAAGCCATTTTGGACCTAGTCCTTAGTGGAACACAAGATCTAGTGCAAGAGATAAAGGTGTTGGGGCCACTTGGCAATAGTGATCATAACATGATCTAGTTTGATTTAATAAATGGAGGAGGCAGGGTAAGGAAATCTACAGTACTACCCTTTAACTTTCAAAAGGGAGACTATGATAAGAAAAAACTAATAGGAGCAGTTGCAAAGGTTAAAGATTTACATCAAGCTTGGGTGTTGTTTAAATGTACTATCTTGGAAGCCCAGACCAGCTGTATTCCATGCTTTAAGTAAAGTGGAAGTCCAAAAAAACTGCCAGCATGGTTTAAAGGTGAGGTCAGAGAGGCTGCTGTTGCCAAAAAAGCATCTTTCAGGAAATGGAAAAAGGAGCCAAATGACGAAAACTGGAAACAACACAAGCACTGGCAAGTTAGATGCAAGGCAAAGAGAGAATTTGAGAAGAAGCTTGCTGTGGAAGCAAAAACGCATAATAAAGACTTTTTCAAGTACATTCATAGCGAATAACCTGTAAGAGAGTCAGTTGGACCATTAGATGATAGAGGGGTAAAAGGGGCAACAAGGAAATCAATTCTAGTTCACATTCAAGGGGGCATTGCATAAGAAAACTGACTCATGAGAAAAGTAAATTTACAAAATGAGAAATTATGCATGAAGAGGAGCTGCTGTCCTAAATTTACACAAACTCTAATTATATCAACCTGTTGACATGAAAAATCCAAGATTATATATCACACCTGCGGACCATGATTCACCAGAAATGTTTCTAAAGACAATGTCTCAGAGAAAACATGCTTGGTGGCCCCCTAATGTAACCAAACATTTACAGGGAAATTTAAGGAAAAAAGTTGCACCAATAGCTAAGACACGAGGCTTTAAAGACAAAAAAGCCCTACGTCTAAGCTGAGTTTACCTAGAGACATCGGGAAACATATTAATTTTCCCCCCACAAAATTCAGCATTCTTATTGGAGAAATACAAATGCATTACTGAATTCTTATCAACCTCAGAAGAAAAAGACACCAAGAGAGTGGCCCTAGTAGAAATCACATCCTGAGAAGATTCAATAAAGGCAGAAACATCCAGGGAATCCAAAGAGGATAAAGGAGAGGCTCCCAATGGAGCCTCAACTGGAGTCACCCCCACCTGAGGCAAATAAAACAATTTAGTAACAACAGGTTTAGTACTATCTCGATACCTCAAGATTTCTGTCAAATATTTATCAAACAAAATACGAGGGGACAATAAACGAGTACAAGGGAAATTTAAACATCTAATATTCATAGCCCTCAAATTATTTTCAAGCAATTCTTGCTGAGTATGCAAAATAAGACTATTTTTAATAAACGACATAGAAGTATTCTGTAATGCATTACATTGAGATTCCAATTTCGGACACTTATTATCCAAAGTAATTAATTGAGAATCATGCTGGGATAATTTAGCCATAAACTCTTTTGAAAATACCGAGAATTGAGACACAACAGAGATAAAAGAAGCCTCTATACGTGAAAGAACACGCCACACATCAGATAAGGAAATATCTTGGGAGTCCACAGGCAAAGTAGGCAAACCGTCCCGTTGAGCAAAAACGAGATCCTCCGGTACCTGTAGAACCCGTGATAAAGAAACAACCGCAGGATCCAAGGAACTCACAGGAGGAACTACTGGAGATAATAAAGCCAGGCATTGAGGCTGCTCCTCCAACAAAGGTGAAGAAGTCACTGGGGCAGTAGGTACAATGTCAACAAAAAGGGCAGAGTTAAAAAACCCCAACACAGACGAAGAGCTATCAGATGGAAGCTGGGAACTGGCAGCGGCAGCCAAATTGTCCTCCATTTCATTCACTGCAACAGCATGCCGATCCATAGGACCCAAGACTTTTACCAACTTGGTGAGATTCACAGTACTCACATTCAGATGACGCTTTCTATGTTTGCCCATTCCAGAACTCTAGCTCCACAGCTCATCAAGCGCCGAAGGGGCGCAAAAGGGGCTTATCAGGCCCCTTTAGAACGCGCCCCTTCAGAATGTGACCGCTACCGCGTCCCGTGGGGCAGGCCACGTTTTTAAGGCCTCCTGGATGACATCGGGCTCAGGTGCCATGTGGATGGACCGGGTGCTCCCAGCTGCCTGCAAAAAACAGCAGCAATGCAGTGCACAAGGTCGGGCAGCAAACCTCCTCTCCTCACATGCTTTAGTCTTTACTGAGGAGGATGTAGGGATGTTACCCATGACTTAAATGGTATTTAAAGGTGATGCTATGGAAGAATTAAAAGAAATATCAATACACCAGGAAGATGTATTACAACTATTTGATAAACTGAAGAGTAGCAAATCACCTGGACCAGATGTTATACATCAAAGGGTGTTGAAAGAACTGAAATATGAGATTGCAGACCTACTATTAGTAATCTGTAAACTATCATTAAAATCATCTGTATTACCTGAAGATTGGAGGATGGCCAATGTAATGCCAATTTTTAAAAAGGATTCCAGGGGTGATCCGGGAAACTACAGATCGGTGAACCTGACGTCAGTACCAGGAAAACAGGTAGAAACCATCAAAAAGAACAAAATTACTGAACATGTAGTCATAGCTTAATGGAAGATAGCCAACATGACTTTAGTCAAGGTAGATCTGTTATGTTTTTTTGAAGGTCTAAATAAACAGGTAGACAAAGGTGAGTCAGTTGATATAGTGTATCTGGATTTTCAGAAAGCCTTTGACAAGGTCCCTCATGAGAGACGTTTGGCAAAATTAAAAAGTCGTGGGATAGGAGGCAGCGTGCTATTCTGGATCAGGAACTGGTTAAAAGATAGAAAGCAGAGTATAGGGCCAAATGGCCAATTTTCCCAATGGAAAAGGGTGAATAGTGGAGTACCCCAGGGATCAGTGCTGGGTCTGCTGCTTTTTAACATATTCATAAATGACCTGGAAATGGGAATAATGAGTGAGGTTATCAAATTTGCAGATGACACAAAACTATTCAGCGTTGTTAAAACCCATGAGAATTGTGGAAAATTGCAAGAGGATCTTGATAAATTGGAAGACTGGGCATCCAAATGGCAGATGAAATTTAATGTGGACAAGTGCAAAGTTATGCAACTAGGAAAGAAAAACCCAAACTATGGTTCCACAATGTAAGGTTCCACATTAGGAACCACTACCCAGGGAAAAGATTTAGGTGTCATCGTGGATAACATGTTAAAACTCTCCGCCCAGTGTGCAAATCTAATGCTAGGTATCATAAGGAAAAGAATGGAGAATAAAACAAAGGATATTATAATGCCTCTGTATTGTTCCATGGTGTGACCGCACCTTGAATATTGTGTGCAATTCTGGTCGCCGTATCTTAAAAATGATACAGTGTTATTAGAAAAGGTACAGAGAAGAGCCACCAAAATGGTAAAGGGGATGGAAGGATACACCTATGAAGAGAGGCTAAAAATTTTAGGGCTCTTCAACTTGGAAAAGAGACGGCTGAGGGGAGATTTGATAGAGCTCTAGAAATTAAATGAATGAACGGAGTGGAACGGGTAAACGTAGATCGATTGTTTACGTTATCAGAATATAGAAAGACTAGGGGACATGCAATGAAGCTACAGGGTAAACTATTTAAGACTAATAAAAGAAAATATTTTTTCACTCAACGTGTAATCAAACTCTGGAATTTGCTTCTGGAGGATGTAGTAAAAGCTGCTAGTATAGCCGGGTTTAAAAAAGGTTTGGACAAGTTCCTGGAGGAAAGGTCCATAAACCATTAATAAAGGGGGCCCAGAATATCCACTGCTTGACTCAATACAGCTCTGTGAAACTTGTGTCTTTTGTGGGAACTGCTAGGTACTTGTAACCTAGATTGGCCATTGTTGGAAACAGGATACTGGGCTTGATGGACCTTGGTCTAACCCAGTATGGCATATCTTATGTTCTTATGTAGAAGGCTGGTCCCCTTTGTGCCTGATGGACCCATTGCTCTGTGATGTTCCACCTTCTCCAGTTCCCAAACAATAGCATATAGGCTTTTAGGAGCAGATAACCTCCTCTAAACTGGATCTCTGAGGTTTTAAGTTCCTGTCTTAGCTGCTCCTCTGGCACATGGCTTGCTGACAAGCTCTATGGGCCCCTAATGGTGGATGCCTAGTTGACCATGGAGTGGGGTTGCTGTATGTGTGAAATCTTAGTTTGGAAGGCTTGAGGTCATGCAAAAATCCTTGCCAGTAGCTACCTTTGATTTTGGGCAGAGGTTAAGTCCTCAATTGCCCATTCACCCTCTGGAGATTGTTGATAAGCGCATTTGGGAATGAATTGCAGCTCGCTCCATGGTGTGCTACCCTCTTGGGTGGAATCTATTTAGATGTCCACAAAGGATAGTTATAAGACTCCTGACCTTTGTTGATTGCTTTTGTGAGGCCCCACAGAGCACTTGTGGAGGTTATTCAGATGAATCCTCTGACAGGATAGTCTGTCTTGTTTATTGTCTACCTCCTTCCCTGGGTCCTGACTGCTTGGGTACATCCCACTCATCTGATCTGGTCTAGCAGAATGATAAGGAAGGAAAGATTTTATTCATACCTGTTAATCTCCTTTCCTTGAATTTTGCTAGACCATTCCAGGACCTACCCTGGAAGACTCCTTTTGCAAGTTGGAAACCCTACTGCCTTCTGGTTGCCTTAGTGATGTTTACTGCCTGGGAGATTCTTTGCAGGTTTGAGGGGTCTGGCTACTATGGAAGGTCTAGTCAGCTTTTTGATCTGGCTCCAGTTTTTTCATAGTGAGAGAGTCTAGTACTTGCTCACATTCTATATGGAAAAGATGTTTGTGTTTATTAACGTTATCCGAGTCTTTTTCTGAGTTTTTCAGTTTTGTTTACTGCTTGGGAAATGTCATGCTGGCTTCTCTGAGTGCTGTACCAGAGGATATACCAGGTGATGACATCATTGAAAGTTGCTCAAATCTGCCTCCACCTGCTGGCAGGAGGACATAGTCCACTTGTCTAGAATGGTCTAGCAGGATTCAAGGAAAGGAGCTTATCAGGTATGAATAAAATCTCTCCTTTCTCTTTTCCTCTTCCTGTGCAGGCTGCTGCATTAACATCCTTCTGGCCATACAGAAGTGTGGTCAGTGACCATACTAGCTCTGAGTAGAAAACTAGTCCACTTACAATGAACTAGGCAAATTTTGTCCCGCTAGATTTGTGTCAATTTTCATTAAATTTGGTTGAAAATCTGGCTAAAGGTAACCACATAAATGCATCCAGTCATCTTTCTTGCCCAGCAGGTTTTTCAAAATGAGCCCAATGTTCATATTTTACATGCTTTAGTTCTAACAGAGCAGGGGCGTTCCGTGCTTCAGGGAGTTAAGTTACATGACTTGGTCATCCCGAAAATTTACTGGATTCTCAGCCAAATTTATACATATCAAGATCAAGCATAGCAGCTATTCAGTTTGTATTGGGGGTGCTGATATGTAATTACTTTTGTATGGTGTTTGTATTTGCCTAGGTTTCAAGTTTGTTCATTGCCTTGAATGCTTTGGCGTATGTTGATATGGAAATATTTTAAAATAAATAAAATCATGAGAATTTTTTCTGGCGATGTTGAAAACCAGATCTGCCTTTCCCTTTCAAGGAATGGTTCTCCCACATCTTGTTTAAAATATTTGAAAAAGGCTGAAGAATAAGTATTTATAATATTTCTTAGTACAGCGACATTAAAATGTTCAGCAGTATAGTAATGAGCCAAACCTGCTGGCATTTCACAAGCAATTGTGCCAACTTCCTTGCTATACTGCTTTGCACTCAATGTTAATATTCCTATTGGCATTCTCTTGCAGGAAATGAAATACATTCTATGGATCTATGTGAGGAAATGCAATGACTGTATATTAACCACTAGGATTATGACTGTACTCTGCAAAAAGAAGCATTAAGAGAATAGCTTGATTATATTCTTATTTTATTTTGATATTTCTAATTATTCTGCATCGACATGCTGAGCAGAGATGTTTTTGGTTATTCAGTTTTTCTGTACAGCATTGTGGCAGCAGAGTCCTTCACCATTCTGCTTCATACAGCCTGTGACATTTTGCAGCTGGTAGCCTATGGGGTAGGAGCAAGTGGGGGTCATTCCTGTCATCATGCTCCTCTTGGGGTGAATCAGGATGCCAAGGGACAGGGCCAACCTCAGAATTGGTTCAAGGTGTTGGCACTCTAGGCAAACTTTAAGCCTTATTGTCCCCCCCCCCTGACTGTCAGAATCTCTTGTTTCGCTTTGAATGCTCTGCTGTTTTGCCACCACCCCTTTCCCAGCTCTTGGACTGTTGCGTTTTTCTGCAAAAAGTGTCCCACTAAGCCGTTTTTCATGCACTTATTTCCAAATGTTTTTACATTAATAAGCTGCCATGCATGATTTTGCACCACAACAGATCATTAATGCAAAATTTACATAAACGTTTAGGCAAAGTGTGCTTCATGTGAAATGTTATTACCCTGAAATTCACTTTTATACTGTGACTTCATAGAAGTGCACTTTGCACAATATATAGGACTAACTACTCACATTTTGGTATTTTTTCTTATTATACCCACATTTTGGTATTTTTGCACATTTCCAGCAGTTCTGCTCTATTTTCTCAAAAAGTGAATCGGGTGTCGGGGACAGAGATGGTTGATCCAGCAATGGTGACAATAGGGGTTGAAAAATTTTTTTACTTTCAATTTAATGATTTGCATACGAGGTGTGACAAAAAAGAAACAAGACTTCCCATAAATGTTTTATTACAAAATCTACAGAGAAATTACACATTGTCCCCTTCAAAGTAGTCCCCCCTAGAGTTAATTCACTTCTAGATTTGCTTCTGCCACATATGGAAGCACTTGGTAAAGTCCTCCTCCTTGAGGTCCCTCAGCTTCCTCATCACAGTGGCCTTGATCTCTTCTACAGAGGCAAAATGAGTTCCTTTGAGCACCGTCTTCAGCCTGGGGAAGAGCCAGAAGTCACACTGTGCGAGATCTGGGGAATAAGGAGGGTAGTCTAGAGCTGTTATCTGTTTGTTGGCCCAAGAACTGCCTCACACTGAGCGCAGTGTGTGTGGGCGAGTTGTCGTGGTGGAGCAAGCGATTGAGGACCTGCTGGTAGAAGTGCTGGTTGACTGTCTGACCCTCAGGCACAAACTCATGATGGACCACTCCCTTCTGGTTGAAGAATGCGATCAGCATGACCTTGATCCTTGATTTGGACATGCACGCCTTCTTGGGTCTGGGTGACAGTCGAGTCTTCCACTGCAGGCTCTGTCTCTTGTTTTCAGGGTCGTACTGGAAGACCCAAGTCTCGTCTCCTGTGATGACTCAGTCAACAAACTCTGGATCTTCTCCGATCTTCTCTAGCAAGTCTCAACAAAACATTGACCCGGTGCTCCTTCTGGTCATCCGATAAAAGCTCGGGCACCATCTTGGCGCACAGCATCCTCATCCCCAGCTCCTGCACCAAGATGGTCTGCACTGACTTCCTGTTCAGGCTGAGCTCCTCAACTATCATCCACACCATCAGTCTGCAATCACTCCGCAGCAGCTGGTTCACTCTGTCAGTGTTCTCAGCCGTCTTTGTCGTGGAAGGCCGTCCTGAATTGGGGTCATCCTCCACCTTCTCGCGGCCAGTCTTGAAGCATTTGTGCCACTCAAAGACTCGTGGCCTTGACATTGCATCTTCTTCATAAGCCTTTTGGAGAAGTTGGAGACACTCAGTTGGGCCCTTCTCCAACTTAACCAGAAATTTCAAGTTGATTCTGTGCTCCATATTTCTGCCACCTCCAGTTGCGTGACAAAGCGATGGAGCAGTGTGCTACAAAAAAACCTGAAAAAGAAAAGCAGAGTGTGAGAGATGAAAAATATTATAGCAGATTGTGGCGAGATGTTGCACAACACAGTGACTTAAGCGGTTAGCCAATTGGCATTGAGTCATGGGCGTGGCTGCCACAGTCTCATTTCTTTTTTGTCACACCTCGTATGTTGACTTTTAGAATTTATATCTATTACCTTTATATTTTGCACAGTACGGGGGAAATGCATCACTGTTTCTATATCTCCAGGAACAAGCAGGAATGAGTCTTCACATATGGGTATCGTCGGTACCGACGGAGCCTGCGCCGGAACGCTCCCCAGCGTCCAATCAGAACGCTTTTGGGAGCATCCCACCATGCCTGCGTGCTGCCTTCCCACCTTTCCCAACTGCCTCTCCTCAGTTTTCCGTTTTTCGCGGAGCCAGCAGGACGTATTCCTGTCACCGCAGAAAATTCTTCTTTTTATTTTTTTACTTTTTTGTGGTCGCGTCTGCCTTCCACGAATCTACCGGTACCGCTGGTACTTTTCTTTCTTTTTCCTGAAGAATTTCTTCTTTCCTTAGAAATTTTTTCCTGTTTAGTGCCTGACGGTTTCTAGGCCACTAGGCCTCTACCCTTCCGTTATGGAAAAGCCAGCCACTATCCTTAAGAAATGCTCAAAGTGTGGCGGTACAGATATTTTTTCAGACACTCATACTTGGTGTCTAAAATGTTTAGGTCCTGACCATTGTCCTCTGGACTGTCTCTCCTGCTGGAGCTCAAAAAGAAGAAGTCTTCAGAATCAAGCAGAACTCGATACTCTGTTCACATCCCCTTTGCTGTTGCCAGCTAGCATATCTTCTTCACAGGATCAGATAACCAAACAACAGTCTGTAAAGACTAGCCAGTCCTCGAGTGGTAGATCTCCTTTCCAGTATCGAGATGTCTTCGGCCTTGCCCTCGAGGACATTTTGGCAACAAAGCCCCGGCGGGAGTCTTCGGGCGCCAAAGCATTAACGGGGCTCCGGGTTGTTCCCGAGGTTTTTACCTTGATGAACATACCCGGGCCATGCTCGGTGGTTGTGGCCGCTTCGGGCGGTAGCAACACCCCGGCATCGGCTATGGTGATGGATGAAACACTCCTCACCGATTAACGTAGTCTAGCACTCTCGGCTACTTCGGTACCGTTAGAGTTGCTGCAGACCGTTCCTCGAGTATCGGTATCGCCTTCGGTACCGGTACCGGTATCGACATCGGCATCGGTGTCGGTACTGTCCATGCTTACTTCGACAGAATCGCTTCCCTCGATGCCGAGCCTGGAATCGATCTCTAGCATGGAAGATTCGGTACCGACTCATCTCGGTACCGACCTCGGGCGGTACCAAAGACATCGCTTTAAAGAAAATCCGATGCTTCATCCTTTTCAGTCTTCCAATCCCGATGACTGGGATGAATCCATCAGTACCAAGGCTGATTTTTCTACAAGTCTAGCCTTTACCCCTCATTTTAAAGAATCCTCTTCGAGGGAGGTTTCTTTTCAAGCTTTTCTGCTTGATATGGCAAAGCTACTTGCCATCTCTATACCTGGTAAAGAATCCTTACCGGGGAATTCAGAGACACTGCATTTTCCCTGGATTCCAAATGAGGTGATCATGCTTCCAGTGCATCAGATCTTACTAGATCTACTCTTAAAAATGTGGGAAACTCCTTTAACGGTATCCCCACATTTCAAGACACTTGACACTATGTACAAGGTGCCACCTTCTCCAGGTTTTCAAAAGACTCAACTTCCTCATCATTCTGTTGTTGTAGAATCAGCAATGAGGCGTATTAAGAGTGCAAAGAAGCACTCTTCTTATGCGCAAGGTCGTGAGTCTAGGACTTTAGATGCCTTTGGACGTCGATGTTTCCAGGCATCCATGCTTTCAGCAAAAATTATCTCATATATTTTCTATATGGGATTATCTCTTGAAGAGGTCACAAAGAACTTAAAATTTTTGAACCCTTTTCTTCCAGAGCATAAAAGAGCAGACTATTCCTTATTAGTCAATCATGCTCAAAATATCTCTAGGTTTCTTAATCGTACTTCCCTGGACTGTTTTGAGTCTATTAGCAGAACTTCTGCTATAGCCATAGGAACACGACGCTTAGCCTGGCTCCAAGTTTCTGACTTGGATAGATGGGTTCAGGAAAGGCTGGGAAATACTCCTTGTACTGGTGAAAATCTCTTCAACAAGGAGACTTTATTTCAAGCTAATCAGTTGGGCACTGATGCTTTTTCTTTCAGAGGATTGTCCAAACTCTCCTCTATCCCAGCTAATAAAAAATCTCATAAAAAGCTTTATTCCCCCAAGGGGAAAAAGTTTTATCCATCTTCTACCCATTCTACAGATGTTTCCAAAGATGGGCAACACCACACCAGACTAAGAAAATCAAAACCTCAACAGGCTCAGCAAACCCAGCAATCTCAGGGTTTCTGATATTTTATTCACTTTTTCTGTGTGAGGTTTAGAACTTGAACCTGCTTCTTTTCAACAGAAGCATCTAAAATTCATCTCATCCATGCTGAGATATCACTCATACATTGACTCAATCCTTGGCTCTAGGTATAAATCTCTTGCTACAAGAGAAATCTATCCTTCTAGCTAAAAGCTATTAGGTACTATAATAACCCAGAGATAACAGGTTTCTCTTTTTAAAACAAAAAAGAGAACTAACAACAGGGTGAACTATACCTTTCACCTTGTCAGCTTTCCTGTACGAGGATATCTCATACTTTTAACTGCAAGGGCACCCTATCCTTTCAAAGACTTACTAAATTGTAAGTCTTTTCAACTCTGAATTAATTTCTATCCCTCTTAGTCCAGACATTTAGGGGTATGTTTACTAAACTGCGCTAATGTGCCCCACACAGGTGCGAGGCGTGCTAATGTGCGATAAAGGCGTGGAAAGGCTCCCGGAGGGCGGAGGAAGGCTCCCCAGGGGCGGAGAGAAGGGGTCAATGGGTGGAGAGTGGGAGGGGAGAGGCTCCCCGCACACTAACGAGGTGAAATTCGAGGCCAAAAATAACGCGAGTGAAAACCTCGCGGTAGAGCCAATTTAAAGGGAAGAGAAACCATTTCTGTCGGCAATGTACAGCAAAACCAGGGAAACCTACAAAAGAGTGATAAGTGTGATACATGTGCACGGAACAAAAGTGCAAATAAACATTGAAAATGACCCCAACAAAATAAAATAAAATTATAATCAAGCTGGGCAATAGTGATAGTAATGGGAAACATCAAAAAACACTCCCAAGAAAGCCGCAAAAAATAAATATGAATTTTAGAAGGGTCTACGCTCCATCCCCATACAAGGTGAATGATCCCACAGTGAAATAGCACTGATCAGGGTTTCCCTCTCCATTGGACAGGTTACCTATGGCATGCACATGTTCCACAACAGCATGGCGGGCAGGTCGGAATGGGCAACTGGACAGATGCTGGGAAAGGGGATACAGAGGGCTGCAGGTGGCACATGCTGTGGTGCAGCTGGGGCACAGTGCGGACTAGGTAGATGCCTAGATGGCACTTAGGAATGCTGAAACTGAACAGCAGCCAGACAGCAACTGATGAGGGCCCAACATGGGCACGAGAGTGTTTAGCACAGTGTCACAGGGGATAGTACCCAGCAGGTACCCCCAAGGGCACAGAACATTGGCAGGCGGTGATTGGGGGACGTGCGGACAGATATGCAGGCACCCCTACCCCAGAACCCACACTAGAGGCAGCCGCCTACCCACACACAGGATGGCCTGAGACTGCGTACCACCAGCACCACCAGCAGAAGGGCATGTCAGCAGGGTGACACAGGGGTACTGGAGGTGGAGGGGAGCAGTGGCAGCTGCCCAGAGCAGACCATGGCCTAGCCCTGTGTAGGTGGGTGCAATGCACTGCAACAGACAGGTTCTGCCGGACAAACAGTCATGGTATCATCAGGGAATGCACTGTCTCTGTGGTAACACGGTGGTGCAGTGCACACAACCAGCGTGTTTGGAGATAGAAGGTCACAGGTTCAAGCCCCAGCTGGGGCTCCTGCCAATCCATTCCCCATATTTTACCCACAACTAAATCGTGATAATAAAGACGAACCTTTATTGCAGAGAACATAAGCATGGCTCCAACACCTCTATTTTACCCTACAGAGCACAGACACCAGAAACATGCACATTACCTAGAGCAGATTCCCCCAAATGCAGTCCTGGAGGGCAACAAATCCTTCAGGGTTTATGCTGTCTCCAATCTAAGGATGGAGCAGTACTGGTGGTGGAGGTGGCAGCAGCTGGTGGCCACAGCAGACCATGGCCTAGCCCTGTCCAGGTGGGTGCCGTGCACTGCAACAAACAGGCCCTGTCGGATGTACAGTCATGGACTCCCCAGGGAATGCAGCATATCTGTGGCAACACAGTGGTGTAGTGCACACAGACAGTGTGTGCAAGAACAGAAGGTCACAGGTTCAAAGCCCAGCTGGGGCTACTGCCAATCCAGTCCACATATTTTTCCCACAACTAAACTGTGATAGTAAGGACAAACCTTTATTGCAGAGAACATACGCATGGTTAATATGCCTATATTTACCCCACCAAGCACAGACACCATAAACAGGCGCATTACCTAGAGCAGAGTCTCCCAAATGCAGTCCTGGGGGGCCAAACACCATTCAGGTTCCATGCTGCCTCTAATTAAGATGCCTGTGCTGCATATCTATGCACCACCCCCATGGTATGCAGATGTATCTCATGCATATTCATGAGGGACAGCATGAAAACCCGAACAGTGTTTGGCACACCAGGACTGGAGTTGGGAACCTCTGCCGTAAAGCAGCAGCCAACAGGGGCAGACACACCCACACCCACAGGCCCCATTAGCCAATTCCTCCTGGAGAGGCAGGACATTGGGCCCTGCGTGCATCTCCCAATACTAGCACTTGCATACCTTAGCAATGCCACCCTACACCTGGGTATACGGTACACAGCTATCAAACGTATGCTATGATTACTGGCAGATAGCAATTCCTGCGTTAAGCACAGTTTACTGATTGAGCTCCATCATAACAATCTTTCTGATGTCTGTGGTGTGTGCTTCAGGTCTGGTCTCTGACAGTGTTTACCACCCTGGGGAGTGACCCCCAACAGTATTGCGTACCATATCCATGCCTGTACTGTGCCCAGGACTGGTGTGGTGGCCAGGGCTGCTAGACTCCTCTATAGTAGCACAATGCTGGCATAGGTGTGGGAGTGTGTGTCTGTCTATCCAGTGTGTGGTGGCTGCAAACACCCTCCACAGCCCACACTGCCAGCACTGTTGCCAGTATTGGCCTGCCAATGTGCATAATGAGGAGCAAGGTATAGCCCAGACAGGGTGGCCTGGCCAGGATGCATCTGCACAGGGCATAGGGCAATGGCTGGGACATTGTAGTGCCCGGCCACCACATACACAGACAGGGTGGCCACAGCATGTCCTGCTGGGAGATCACTCTCACCCTGACTGTGCAGTGACCACGGCATGGCTAGGCACCCACATAGTGCTATATAGTATTTCTCTCATGTGATATTTATGGGTTTCCTTTTGGGGCCCAGTCACTGACTTATCTGCTTGTTGTGTATGCTGACATCCCAGTTCTGGGTGCACGCATTTCCACCAGGAACATGCACTATGGACTAGCTAGCAGACTGTTTGCAGCTGGTATGTGTCTTGATGGAGCACCTTGCAGGGTGCAGCGGCTGAAGGCTTGCTGCAGGAGACTATCAGATAGTGGTGGGGTGCAGCTTAGCATATCCAGGCCTAATGTCTGTCTGCTATTGCGTTATGGATGTGTACAGAGCTGCATTGACTGCCCTGTAGGTGTCTGTTCCCCAGCAGGACCGGGGTTGTTGGTCCCCTCTACTGCCACCATTGCAGAGAGGTAGAATGTGGACCTGTTGATGGGAGACGCTATTTACCACCCTCAGCCCTGGAGGAGGAGGGTGTTGGTACATAATCCTCTTAGGGGTCCATAGGGGCTACACCTGACTGAGACATACAGATATATCCAAGGTGTGTCTGCAGAAACTACCTATCTCACACATTAGCACTGCTGGGGACCTGCAGCATGGCCTATTTCTGCCATGGAAGGTGCTGTGGACCTGGTGCTGGGCGCCCCACCGCACACTCAGGGTGAGCACAGTACCCGCACAATGTGACGGTGTGTAGCTACTCTGTGCCAGTAACACACATGGTCAGTTCCCCCTACCAGGCCGAGGTGCTGTGGGGGTGCATACCCCATCTTGTGTTCATCTGTAGACAGCTGATTTGCCTGTGCAGTGCATCATGGGTACGGGTGGGCTAACCCTATCCTGGAGACCACAGCAGACTGTCTGTGTGGTGACATGCAGTCCCTCTGCAGCCAGCCAGGGGCTTGCTAGCAGCTATAGAGCTGTAGCCCACTGGTTACTTCACTTCCTGTGGAGCCAGAGATCATGAGTTCAAACCCACAGTGGGGTTGTTTGATAGGGCTGCCCAAAGTATTATCTCTTTTTAATGTACATTATTGCTGCCAGCAAAAACACCCACAGCGTACTGTACCCATAAGGTGCCTCAGAGGGCGCTTTATAGGGCGCCCTATAGGGCACCTTATGGTTACCGTCCATATAAGGTGCACTATACGTTATCCTGTGGAGCGACTTATAGGGTGCACCTTGAATATTGTGTGCAATTCTGGTCGCCGTATCTTAAAAAGTATATAGCGATTTTAGAAAAGGTTCAGAGAAGAGCCACCAAAATGGTAAAGGGGATGGAAGGCTACTCCTATGAAGAAAGGCTAAAAAGGTTGGGGCTCTTTAACCTGGAAAAGAGACGGCTGAGGGGAGATATGATAGAAGTCTATAAATTAATGAACGGAGTGGAACGGGTAAACGTAGATCGATTGTTTACCTTATCAGAATATAGAAAGACTAGGGGACATGCAATGAAGCTACAGGGTAAACTATTTAAGACTAATAAAAGAAAATATTTTTTCACTCAACGTGTAATCAAACTCTGGAATTTGTTACTGGAGGATGTAGTAAAGGCTGTTAGTGTAGCTGGGTTTAAAAAAGGTTTGGACAAGTTCCTGGAGGAAAGGTCCATAAACCATTATTAAACAACACACAATAACTCCATCTCACATATATACAGTTACCTATTTCAATGTTCCAAACATGTACATAGTTTCCCCCGTTATCCAAGTTGATTGCTCCTGTTCATTGTAATGACCTGACTCTTGTTTATTGTCGGATACTGTTTGTTTTATGTAAACCGCGCTGATCGCAAATAGTGCGGTATATAAGAAATGTAAAATAAATAAATAAATAAATAAATAAATAAGAAGGGACCCAGGATATCAATGCTTGAACCAATACAAGCATTGTGGAACCTGTGTCCCTTGGGGAAACTGCTAGGTACGTATGACCTAGATTGGCCACTGTTGGAAACAGAATACTGGGCTTGATGGACCTTGGTCTGACCCAGTATGGCATATCTTATGTTCTTATGTTCTTATGACAGTGCACTTTATAATGTGCCCTCTGGGGTACCTTATGAGGCGCCTTATGCAGCACCTTATGTTACAATACTTTGAGGGTGTGTTTGCTGGCAGCACTAATTAAAATAAAAATAAAATGCCTCCTAAAGCAATATTACCTATAACAGGTAATGCCTCAGCCAGCCTTCTTCATTAGGCACAGTGGGGGATTGAACTCATGACTCCTGCATCATTGGTCAGTGTCTTAACCATTGTGCTACACTGCTGCTCCTCCTTGCATATCAGCGCACCTACTTAAGATTTTCATTCATTACACTGCACAGTGCTGCCTTCATAAACAGTGCTGTGACCTTGCGGTGCCTCATACGGCACCCTATAAAGCGCCCTATAAGCAACATTCTAGGGTGCCTTAGCGGACAGTGCACTTTAAAATGTGCCCTCTGGGGTACCTTATGGAGCGCCTTATGTTACAGTGCTTTCAGAGTGCATTTGCTTGTAGCAGTAATTAAAATAAAATTAATATGCCTCAGACTGCAATATTACCTATAACAGGTAATGCCTCAGCCAGCCTTCTTCATTGGGCACAGTGGGGGATTGAACCCATGATCCCTGCACCATCGGTCAGTGTCTTAACCATTGTACTGTGGCTCTGTTCCTGTGCTTGCACATCAGCGCGCCGCTTATGCTTCCCACGCAAGTTTCTCATGCGCTAATGTGCACGGCGCACATGAGCGCACATTAGCGCATGAGAAACGCAATACGGCTTTAGACAACATCATGGGTAGAAACCCTATTACTAGTTCTACTTAACAACCTACTCAAGGGCCTGGAAAACAAAAAGAAAATGTATATACTCTTATTCATCGACATCTCAGCTGCCTTTGATACAGTTAACCATGGAACCCTCATAAACAGGATCAAGTCAATAGGAATATCAGGAACCCCCCTAAAATGGTTCACATCATACATCTCAAACAGAATGCAACAAGTGCAGTTTAACGGCGAAAAAGCGGAAGCGTTCCCCCAAACGCAAGGTATACCGCAAGGCTCTGCACTCTCAGCACTCCTTTTCAACGTATATATGCAACCTCTATGCGAAATCTTCACTCAGCACAAAATCAACTACCACATTTATTTATTTATTTATTTATTTACTACACACTTATATGCCGCTGCTTCCAGCGATCAGCAGCGGTTCGATTCGTCTTTGGGGGGGTTGTCAATCAAGACTTGTGGGGGGGGTGGTATATACATAGATCTGGGGTCACAGCACACATGATTAGCGTCTTAGGGGATGAATCATACATTCTACATCTATATATACATATTTACATTTTTATACATATAGCATTTTGTAACTCTCTCGCAGTTGATGGTCATAATTGATTGTAATGACATCGGAATAGGTGAGTTTTTAGCTCCTTCCTGAATTTGGTGATGTCCTTGGTTAAACGCAGCTCACACGGGAGTTGATTCCAGATAGTTGGTGCAGAGAATGAGAAGGCTCTACGACTCGTACTTACTTTCACTGTTCTGAAGTTGGTGGGGACTTGCAGGGTGCCCGAGTTGATGGTTCTTCTGTCCCTATTTGTAGTTTGCGTGCTGATAAGTGAGGATAGGAATGATGGGGATATGTTGTTTATTAGTTTGAAGACGGTCACTAATATCTTGTATTGTATCCTAGCTGCAATTGGGAGCCAATGTAGCTCTATTAAAATGGGGGTGATGTGTTCAGCGATGCTTGTTCCCATTATGATCCTGGCTGTCACGTTTTGGGCCATCTGGAGGATATTTAGTGATTTTTTAGGCAGACCTTGTAAGATGGCATTACAGTAGTCTAGGTGCGGCATAATGAGAGCTTGCGCTACCGACCGAAAATCACCGGGTTCTATTATTTTCCTTAGTGGTTGAATCACTCTAAGTTTATGGAAGATGGCTTTATTCGTTTTGCGTAGGTGTGTCTCCATTTTTAGGTTGCAATCGAGTGTGACTCCTAGATATTTGATTTCGTTTTTCGTGTTGTACATGTTGTTGCACAGAGTGATTGTAGGGGGGGGGGTTGAAGTCTGGTTTACTGGATATATACATGACTTCTGTTTTCTTATGGTTAATTGTCATGTTGTTTTTCTGAAGCCAACTTGACATCTCATCCAGACAATTTTCGAGCGTTGTATATTGAGGGTCCGCGGTATCTAGTTGTGTGTAGAGCATAATATCATCTGCATAGATGTGGTATTTGATATTATGCCTTTTGAAAATGTCGCAGAGGGGTTGCATGTAAATGTTGAACAGTAGTGCCGATAGGGCAGAACCCTGGGGTATGCCCTGAGTTTGAGAGAAAGGTTCAGCTTTCTCACCATTGAATTGCACTTGTGGCCTTCTGTTCGTTATGTATGAGGAGAACCATTTGAGGGGGGTTCCCACAATTCCTATAGATTCCAGTTTGTTAAGGAGGATCCCATGGTGTACTGTGTCAAAGGCGGCAGAGATGTCTATGAAAATGAGTATGAACATTTTCTTTCTGTCTTCTAGGCCTTTGAGGAGGTTATTCATTAGCGCTATCAAGAGTGTCTCAACTCCATGATTTCTTCTGAACCCGTATTGCTGTTTATCTAGGGTATCACAGTCATCAAGGTGTTCTTGAAGTTGTATGAGTACTGCTTTTTCAATGATCTTTGCTAGGAATGAAATGCTGGAGATGGGGTGGTATGATGTCGGATCTTCCTTGTTGAGCGAGTTGTTCTTTAGGATTGGCCTTATTATAGATTGCTTCAGCTGGTCAGGCATTATTCCTTGACTTAGTGACTGGTTTACGATGTGGGATATTTATTTTATTTATTTATTTTTTTTTATTTATTTAACAGCTTTTATATACCGCGCTATTTGTTATCAGTGCGGTTTACATACAACAAGGGTGCACAGTTAGAAAACTGTTCTGTGCTTACATTGTAACAGGAGTTTAAACTTGGACAGTACATTGTAACAGGAGCATAAACTTGGAGTAACAGAGAAACTATAAACATATGTACAAAATATAATTAGATTTGGTTTGTATATACAGTAAGTCTAAAGCGGGCTCAAGATACTTGTGACAGGATGCAGTTTGTAGACATTGGTGGGTGGGTGGGTAGAGGTGGGGCAGATGCTTGAGCAAAGTGAAGTAGGAAAATGTGGTGTTTGATTGCCTTACGGAACTGCATAAGGCCTTTGATGGATCTAATTTCAGGTGGAAGTTCGTTCCAACATTTTGGGGCATAGAAGGCGAATGTTCTTTTCTTGGTCGTCTGTGTGCACTTGATGGATTCTTTGGGGATGATCAAGGTATTGTCGGTTACTGATCTTCTGAGTCTGTTTTTCGGGGTGAGGGTGATAAGGTCACTGAGTGTTGTGGGGGCTAGGTTGTTAATGATCTTGAAGGTGATGAGAAGGATTTTGTATGTTAACCTGCAGTGAATTGGAAGCCAGTGGAGTTCCTTGAGTATCGGGGTAATATGGTCTGATCTTGTTAAACCACATAGAACACGCGCAGCCGCATTCATGGCGAGTTGCAGCGGATTAAGGGTGTTCTTGGGGAGTCCATAAAGGGCCACATTTGCGTAATCAAAATGTGGAAGAATGAGGGCCTGGAAGATGGTCCTGAAGTCATTGTGGGGTAACATGGGCCTGAGGTGCCTTAGTGTTCTAATTTTGTTGTAAACAGCTCTGGTGGTGTTTCGTATGTGCTCCTTAAAGTCGAAATGCTGGTCAAGAGTAATCCCTAAGTAGCGAATGGAAGGTTTACTAGGGAGTTCAGCATCTCTTACTTTTAAGGAGGATGGAGGTGAGAAATCTTTGTTCCTTGAAATGAAGAGAACTTCCGTCTTCTTGAAATTTATGCGGAGATTTTGGGATAGTAACCAGTCAGTAATGGCGTTGAAACAATTGATAAGGATGGAGAAGTCTGGTTGTTTGATTTTGAATGGTGTAAATAGCAGGACGTCGTCTGCATAGATTAGAGTGGAGATATTGAAGGAGCGAATGATGTCACATATCGGCTGCATGTAGACATTGAACAGCAGTGCGGACAGGGAGGAGCCCTGCGGAACACCTTGGAGTTGGCGAAAAGGCGTGGAAGTGGTGGAACCAACCCTGACATGCTGCCAACGATCTGATAGATAAGACCTACACCATTCCCAGGCGAGGCCACGGATGCCCTTCTCCTGGAGACGAGTGAGAAGTTGATTGTGGTTAACGGAGTCAAAGGCAGCGGAGATATCTAGGAAAATGAGAGCGAATCCATTTTCAACCTTGTCTAGTCCTCTGTTCAAGGTGTTGGTTAGGGTGGTGAGGAGAGTTTCTACACCGTGAGACTCCCTGAATCCGTGTTGAGAGGAGTCGAGAGGTGCCACCTCATCGATGTGGTGTTGAATCTGCTGCTGAACAACCTTCTCTATTATCTTGGACAGTATAGGTATACTGGAGATTGGTCGGTAGGAGTCAGTTTTTAGTGGGTCAAGTCTGTTATTCTTCAGAAGTGGTCTTATTGATGTTTGTTTGAGGAAAGTGGGGAAACAGCCTGTTTTAAATGAGAGTTTAATGATGTTGATTAGAATTGAGCTAAGTTCAACTCGCAGAGTTCTGATCCAGTATGCTGGGCAGGGATCACTTGGAGTTGTAGAAGTGTTGATGATGGCGATGAGGTCTTGGATGTTTTTCTCTGTTGGAGTTGTGAACATTGTGATAGGTGGAATTGAGGAGAGTGTATAGCTGGGAGTGGTTGCTGAGACTGTGTCTGTTATGGAAGTTTTAGATTGGAGGTAGTCAGCATATGCTTGGGGGGAGATAGATTCAAGTTGGGAAGGTGACGGTTCTTTGGTTAGGGATTTTACTAAGCTGAAGAGGTCTCTAGGTTTGTTTAGAGAGCGGAGAAGGAGTTTGGCATGGTATTCGCTCATCCTGAGGTATATGGTTTCACGGTGGAGTTTAAGGCTGGATAAGTATGTTTCTTTGTCGATTTCGGATCGGGATCTTCTCCATTTTCTTTCAAGTTTCCTAAGGGAGAGGAGGGATGACCGCAGATCTGATGTAAACCAAGGGGCATGATGTCTTCTTCCTTTAGGTCTCTTGGGAGCTAATGATTTGTCTATAGCTGGTAGTTGAGCAAACGTTTTCAGCGTGATGTTCCAATTGGTGATTGCTTCTTCAAGGTTCAGAGGCATTGGAATGAGCTTAGGTAAGGCAAGTTTAACGAACTCTTCTTTATCAAGTGTTCTAAAGTGAGAAGTAGTTCTGGATTCTGTACTGGAGTCATTGGAGGAGAAATGTGTAAGATGGGTGGGTATCTGGAACGTGATTAGCTTGTGATCTGACCAAGGAATGGGGGTGATATCCATGTTTAGGTTGGCCTTCTGGTTGATAGCGGATTGAGGAGCAAAAATTAGGTCAAGTGGATTTCCTTTAAGATGAGTGGAGGTGTTCACTATTTGCTCAAACCCAAGTGTTTGCATAGCTTCTAGGAAGGCATCCGCTTGGATGGACTGTAGGGAGGGCAAGTTAAAGTCTCCAAGTAGCCAGTTGGGGTTGCGAGGGTTAGTTGGGTTGCAGGCTAGGTCAATAAAGGTAGAGATGATCTCAGGTGGAGAGGAGGGGGATCTGTAAACAAGGTTTATGGTAATTTCCTTGTTGGCAATGGTGATTATGTCCGTGTGTATGGTGCTCATGGCTGTGAGTAGTTGAAATCCGAGTTCAGTTTTTGCAAGTATAAAGACTCCGCCACCCTTCCGATTGACCCTGTGGCAGGTATGAATGGAGAAGTTTGGGGGGATTAGTTGGTTTATGAGGGCTGTATCGGTGTCTTTGAGCCACGATTCTGTCACCATGAGGAGATCCAGGTCATGGACAGCTATTAGGTCAGGGATGACTGGCCATTTTTTGCGTACTGATCGTGAGTTTACAAGGGCACATTTCAGAAAGCGTTGTGGATCTGGTTTCTGTTTGGGATTGTCAGGATGATTAAGGGCTACGTACAGAAGATGGGAGTGTCTGGAGTGGTGTGGGGGGCTGGTATCAGGGTAGAAGGGGTTAGAATGATTCCTCTTGCCCAGGTAGGGTAGGGTAGAGATGTGATATTGCCCAGCTGAGAGGGCTATTGAGTGTTGAAAGGTGTTTGCTAGGAGGAATATGGTAGAGAGGGTAAGTAGTGGGATGGCCATGGTGGCTGTTGCGTGGCCTTGAAGTGTGAGGGTGGAGGTGCAGCTTATTTGTGTTGATGCCAGACAGTGTGTAAGAGGGTGAGTCGTTTTTTGGGACAATTACAGTTATCACTACCTTTTTGGAGTGGTATAAGAATGTAATCAGCTGGTAAGTAAGTGTAAATACTGTTACAACTTTCAACTTGAAGCAATGGACATGTAGTAGAAACAATGTAGTAAATATAAGTGTGAGCAATGGAAAACAATGTAACAAATGCAACGTAACAAATGCTGTTAGACTTCCCTACCCACAAGCACTCATTAGTTAGCTAGAGCAGTAAGCAAATAATACATATATGTGACAATATTGCTCAGGTAATTGGTGTTAGGTGGAGTGAGATGGTCATATCTATATGTGTGACTAGCTCTGAGATATTCTTAGATTTATATTTGCACAGTAAGGTTAAAATGCATATGACCTCTGGTTTCCACCGGGGGTTGCTTGATGTTGCAAAATGGAGCAGTCTTGTAGTAAAGGCGGGCTAATTTTTGCTGCCTTGTGGTATTCCGTAGAGGTGTACAAATCGGAGATGAAACAGCTCAAAGTCAGGGGAGCTCAATTTATATGAGTGTCATTGAGGTTACCTTCTGTCGGTGCACTGAAGATCGGTGTTGTTGCCTTGATCTCCTGTCGTGCCACTCCTAAGGGCCACGCCAAAGGGCCCTCTGGCGAGGCCCTCAGGCGCGGGCCCGACCAGGCGCGGGCCCGCCTGGCGGCGGTTCTCTTATGAAGCTGCCTACAGCTCCTCCCCCTCCCACAGCCCCGACTGGGCCGGAGGTGTTACACGGGAGGGCTGGCTGGCAGAGTCGGCGTCCCGATCAGAGGGGAAGAAGGGAAGATGGAGCCCTTCCCGCCGGCGGCGGTTCTCTTATGAAGCTGCCTACAGCTCCTCCCCCTCCCACAGCCCCGACTGGGCCGGAGGTGTTACACGGGAGGGCTGGCTGGCAGAGTCGGCGTCCCCGATCAGAGGGGAAGAAGGGAAGATGGAGCCCTTCCCGCCGGCGGCGGTTCTCTTATGAAGCTGCCTACAGCTCCTCCCCCTCCCACAGCCCCGACTGGGCCGGAGGTGTTACACGGGAGGGCTGGCTGGCAGAGTCGGCGTCCCCGATCAGAGGGGAAGAAGGGAAGATGGAGCCCTTCCCGCCGGCGGCGGTTCTCTTATGAAGCTGCCTACAGCTCCTCCCCCTCCCACAGCCCCGACTGGGCCGGAGGTGTTACACGGGAGGGCTGGCTGGCAGAGTCGGCGTCCCCGATCAGAGGGGAAGAAGGGAAGATGGAGCCCTTCCCGCCGGCGGCGGTTCTCTTATGAAGCTGCCTACAGCTCCTCCCCCTCCCACAGCCCCGACTGGGCCGGAGGTGTTACACGGGAGGGCTGGCTGGCAGAGTCGGCGTCCCCGATCAGAGGGGAAGAAGGGAAGATGGAGCCCTTCCCGCCGGCGGCGGTTCTCTTATGAAGCTGCCTACAGCTCCTCCCCCTCCCACAGCCCCGACTGGGCCGGAGGTGTTACACGGGAGGGCTGGCTGGCAGAGTCGGCGTCCCCGATCAGAGGGGAAGAAGGGAAGATGGAGCCCTTCCCGCCGGCGGCGGTTCTCTTATGAAGCTGCCTACAGCTCCTCCCCCTCCCACAGCCCCGACTGGGCCGGAGGTGTTACACGGGAGGGCTGGCTGGCAGAGTCGGCGTCCCCGATCAGAGGGGAAGAAGGGAAGATGGAGCCCTTCCCGCCGGCGGCGGTTCTCTTATGAAGCTGCCTACAGCTCCTCCCCCTCCCACAGCCCCGACTGGGCCGGAGGTGTTACACGGGAGGGCTGGCTGGCAGAGTCGGCGTCCCCGATCAGAGGGGAAGAAGGGAAGATGGAGCCCTTCCCGCCGGCGGCGGTTCTCTTATGAAGCTGCCTACAGCTCCTCCCCCTCCCACAGCCCCGACTGGGCCGGAGGTGTTACACGGGAGGGCTGGCTGGCAGAGTCGGCGTCCCCGATCAGAGGGGAAGAAGGGAAGATGGAGCCCTTCCCGCCGGCGGCGGTTCTCTTATGAAGCTGCCTACAGCTCCTCCCCCTCCCACAGCCCCGACTGGGCCGGAGGTGTTACACGGGAGGGCTGGCTGGCAGAGTCGGCGTCCCCGATCAGAGGGGAAGAAGGGAAGATGGAGCCCTTCCCGCCGGCGGCGGTTCTCTTATGAAGCTGCCTACAGCTCCTCCCCCTCCCACAGCCCCGACTGGGCCGGAGGTGTTACACGGGAGGGCTGGCTGGCAGAGTCGGCGTCCCCGATCAGAGGGGAAGAAGGGAAGATGGAGCCCTTCCCGCCGGCGGCGGTTCTCTTATGAAGCTGCCTACAGCTCCTCCCCCTCCCACAGCCCCGACTGGGCCGGAGGTGTTACACGGGAGGGCTGGCTGGCAGAGTCGGCGTCCCCGATCAGAGGGGAAGAAGGGAAGATGGAGCCCTTCCCGCCGGCGGCGGTTCTCTTATGAAGCTGCCTACAGCTCCTCCCCCTCCCACAGCCCCGACTGGGCCGGAGGTGTTACACGGGAGGGCTGGCAGAGTCGGCGTCCCCAATCAGAGGGGAAGAAGGGAAGATGGAGCCCTTCCCGCCGGCGGCGGTTCTCTTATGAAGCTGCCTACAGCTCCTCCCCCTCCCACAGCCCCGACTGGGCCGGAGGTGTTACACGGGAGGGCTGGCTGGCAGAGTCGCTGGTTGATCTCTTTTTTTACTGCTTTGATCCATGCCGTTGGGCAGGGGTCGAGTGGGGATGTGGTGGTATTTATGGAGGTTAGTATGTTGATGGTTTGTTGCACATCGACGTTGCGGAAAGTACTCCATGCCTGTTTATGCTCCACCTCTGTTCCTTGGCATGGTGTGTCTATATAATGAGTGGGGTTGGTGGTAGTCAGCTTGCCGATGATATTATGCTGTACACACAACTTGACACTGATAACCCGGACTACAGCCTACTCAAAACATGCCTTGGTGAGATGCAAAACTGGTTACAACAAAGCAGCATGGCAATCAACCATAAGAAAACTGAGGTGATGTATATCTCCAAGAAAGCAAATTTTGACCCCCCTACAACAATAACTCTATGCAATAATACCTACCAAACGAAGAAAGAAAGAAATAAAATATCTAGGAGTAACATTTGACAGCGACCTAAAAATGGAGAAACACCTCCGCAAAACCAACAGGGCAGTTTTCCACAAACTGAGAGTTCTACAACCTATACGGAACATCAATGATCCCCACGACTTCAGATCCGTCGCTCAAGCACTCATCATGCCACATTTTGACTATTGCAACGCCATTTATCAAGGGCTGCCTAAGAAAATCCTAAACATCCTGCAAATGGCACAAAATGTAGCTGCCAGGATCATTATGAGGAAGAGTCTTACTGAACACATCACACCAGTACTAATTGAGTTGCACTGGCTCCCCATAACAGCTCGCACAAAATACAAAATACTGACAACAACTTTCAAACTCATCCACAGCACTGCACCATCCTTCCTCGCCACCCTAATCAGCTTGCAACCCACCAACAGAAACAGGAGAGCCATCAACTCCAACACCCTCCACACTCCAACAGATATAAGATCTGTCAAGGTCAGCACTAGTAACAGGGCTTTCTCATACGCAGCACCGACACTATGGAACCAACTGCCGCCCGAGCTTCGAGCCAGCAAAGACCTATCAGACTTTAGAAAAAAACTCAAGACGCACCTATTTCAAAGTCATTTCAACCTGTACTAAATCCACATGAGGGGCAACTACCTACGCAGTGACCCAGAAACCTTCTATGTAAAAATGTACATATGTAAATTCTTTTCACCATTGATAAGAAGTAGATAAGTTTCTATGTGCCGTGCTTACCTTACGAATCTATATGTATATAACAAAAATTCTCTGTCTTGATTCGACAGCTGTTTCTATGTAATCATTCCCGCTTCTGATCGCTGGAAGGTGCGGTATAGAAGTGCTTGCTAAATAAATAAATAAATAAATAAACATTAGCGCATGATTAATCCCGGTTTGCTTTTTTCAGACTGAAACGCCCACTCCTTATATGGCATCCCGCACACTAGTGCGGCGCATACCTAACGGGGTTTTAGTAAACATACCCCTTAGTCTCTAAGAGTACTACTAATCAACTGGAGAGCTTATCCTCTAAGCCATAGGTTTTTCTTCAGAACCTACTCCAGTAACTAGTTTTCATACAGAGTTTTCTCCCTTTTTTGCAGTTCATCTCCTTCTCACATATCTTTTTAAGGCAGCTGTTCGGACAGAAATTGGGTATTACTACTCCAAATTATGTCTGTCGGTCCTCTCCAACTCATGGGACCTAACTTTTATGCTGCCTTAATAACAGATAAGTCCAAAGGAGATCCAGAACTCATTTGGACTATTTATTGTTGCAGGTATCAGGCCTGTCTTCTATTCTTAGCCACCTTCATTTCTCTGGGCTTCAACAGAATAGATTTGGTTGCACATTGGTAATTCAACAGCCAGATCTAAGCAACCTACAACATGCTCTCTGCAATTCTACAACAAAGCTCTGCAACTGTGGGCCTTTGCCAGAGAGCCTCAGAGCTACTCCTAATAGGTAGCTGGCCAGATAGTTAATAAGGCCTTCAGCTGGTAGACTCTACCAGTCATAGTTCCTACATGACTGGTTTTTTGCCTACTTTTACCATATTCCTTAAAATTTCCTTTTAAGGAAAGATAACCAGGGTTTAGACCACATGAAAGTGTAAAAAATTGCACAATTCCCTGGTTGTTCCACATCTCACTGGAACTTCCTCAACAGGGATGCATTTTTTTCACTGCAGTTGGTCCTTATTCACTACTCTCCTTCTAATTTCCTATACTTCATGGTAGCTTATGTTAAACAGGAGAACGCATGATACTCATATTGCCCTCATAAAGAGGCAAACATGGTATCCCCTTATATTGCATCTTTTTCTCCAGCTACTAATTGAAATTGTAGAAGGATCCAGACTTGCTGTCTTAAGATTAAGGAGCTCCTCTGCACTCATTCACGTACGTCTCGAGACCTGGTTATTTAGGGGATAGATCTTTTCAAGAAGTCTAATCCTATCCCTGTAAGTGAAGAACATATTACCAGTTTCCATGAAACTTTTTCTATAGTTCTTCCATATTTAACCAGACAGAGATTCTCCATCAACATTCTCAAGTAGGTCTTAATCCTTCTTGTTGTTGCGTCAATCTCTATACATCATCTGACTTTGAAAGATTTGTCTAATGTCCATATTAATGCTGCCCCAGCATACCATAAACTCAATGGACAAACAATTTCTATGGTATTTTACCAAATACCTTCTTTTACCGTTACCTTTTAGGTTACGTCACACCTGAAGCTCTACATGTAAAGTCTTTATCATAAGTGACATCACTTACAAGGACTTTTACTGATCTTCAAAAAATTGGAGGTTCAACGCCTAGTACAAATATCTTTCTCTTTCATCGGAATAAAGGGGGTCTTAAAGACCCACCCCCTTTTTTCTGCAAAGGGTATTTCTACCTTTTCATCCAAATCAGTCAGATTATCTCCACTCTTCCTAGGACCTTATTCTGCTCCAAGGACAAGAAGTTCAATTTTTGGACTTTACAGAAGCCTTACCTATTCTCAAAAGTCCAACCTCATTGAACTCCCCCAGTACTACTTCTAGGGTTAGTTCTAGCCATGAGGACTTCTCATCTCTTCCTGTATTGCAAAATTATTTTCTTTTCCTCTACTTCACATTGGGGGAATTTCTCTGAGGATAATGATCTGGCTCTCAACCACAGACCCTTATTACCCTCAACAAATATTTTGCAATATTTCTGACCGAGATCCACATTTTTCTAATATTATCATTTACACAAGGACCCCCCTTTGGATACCTTGTTTACTTAAGCTGTTTCACAGCATCTCTTTTTCTTTTCTAGTTCAACTCCTACCCTCCATCCCTTGGATGCCTGAGGTTTTTAGGAATAAGCATGGTCCATCTTTAGATTGCAACATGCTGGGGCCTCCTTCAGGCATCTTAGCTTGGGAGTCCCCATATGTGAAGACTCATTCCTGCTTGTTCCTGGAGATAGCACAGTTACTTACCTGTAACAGGTGATCTCTGGGAACAGCAGGAATAAGTCTTCACAACCCACCCACCTCCCCTAGGAGTTGTTCTCTCTATCTATCTCTTTCCCTTCTCTCTCTCTCCCTTTGTCTCAGCTTTAAAACTCAACTGAGGAGAGGCAGTTGGGAAAGGTGGGAAGGCAGCACGCAGGCGTGGTGGGATGCTCCCAAAAGCGTTCTGATTGGACGCTGGGGAGCGTTCCCGCGCAGGCTCCGTCGGTACCAATGATACCCATATGTGAAGACTTATTCCTGCTGTTCCCAGAGATCACCTGTAACAGGTAAGTAACTATGCTTTCTCTGTTGATTTGTCTGCTTGGAAGTGATATCGTTCTAATCATGTTGCTGAATCCTAAAACTAAGGTGTCCCTTCCTCTCTTGCCCCCTAACCCCCCCCCCCCAACATACACACTTTAAATAAGTGTCCCAGATTTGCTTGCAAAAAATCTGATTACCTTCTATCTGGGTAGCATGGGATTTTTAGCACAGGGCCCTATGTTAATTTGTAGCATAGCAGTGATACTGCATGCAAACCTCCTACTTCATGGGTAGCATACGTTAGTATACATGCCCCCCAGTGCCATACTTAGCCCTGTGTGAGTGGTGCAGTAGTAGAGAGCACAAAAAAATAGGGGCGCATTTAGAGCTGACCGCTGGCCTTGGCTTCCACCCACACTGCCTGGCCTTGCTCTGCCGCCGCTTTTCCTTGTCCCTTGGTGATAGCAGCATTGGAGCGGAACTCCAATTAAAAAAAAAGTGGGTCTTTCTGGCTCCACACTTGCAGGGCTGGTTTGATCCCTCCCTCCTCTGACATGAGCATACATCAGAGGAGAGAGGGATCAGACCAGCCCTGCGAGTATGGAACCGGGAAGATCCATGTGGGTTTTTTTTTTAATTCAAGGTCCGCTCCGCTGCCACCGCCAAGAGAACAGGGAAAGCAGCACTGGGGGGAGCCGGCTAGCGATGAAGAGATGTGGGGTATGATGGGGTGATGCTGAGTATGGGGGGATGGGGCAGATGACAAACGTGTAATGGGGGGCGCCAGATTTTTAAGTCACACAGGGCGCATTTATGGTTTGGTTTAGCCCTGATGCCCCCTAAAGTGAAAGTTTTTGAAAAGAAAAATCCTGTAGCAGTGGCCTAGTAGTTGGGGCAAGTTACCTCAGGCCTGAGAGCCAGGGGTTTGAATCCTGCTAGAGGAGAGGAACCTTGGGCTGGAAGGACTGGGGTTTATAGTCCCACAGGTGCTCCTTGTGACCTTGGGCAAGCCACTTAAATCTCCATTGTCTCAGATACAAAAACATAGATTGTGAGCCCTTTCAGGATAAGGGAAATATATCTACAGTACCTGAATGTACACCACTTATAGAAAAGCTGTATATAAGCCTAGTTAAAATTTTTAAAAAAATTCATGAGGCCTGAACCAGGTAGTCAAGCAAAGTATCTGAAAAATATCAGTCAGAAAATCAAAAACAAAAGGACCCTTACCCCTCAAAGAGCAAACATTTATCAGCACACTTTTCCAAGAAGAAGCAGAAATGGACTTACGTACCATGTCAGGAATAAAAGCCACTAGAGTAAGAAAATAAGGAAGCCCTGACATTTTACTTTCCCCTGAAGCAATAGGGATAGCAGAAAATGAGCTGGCAAAATGCTTGAGACACAAAGCACAAAAATTGAAGAAAAGAATCTAATATAAATGAAAAGTGGAAAGTGTAGTGCAACAAAATGGCACATTTCCCCTTCATTTGTAAATAGATGCATGTTGGGAGGGAGAGGCAGAAAGAGACATGGTGGCAGGGACTCTGGGGATCTATGAGTTATCTCTATTAATGGTGCCATGTATAGAATTGTGTTTATCTTCAGAGAGTTCGTATATGTTTGTGCAGTGCAGAAGTGTTGTGCGTGGGTAGTGTGTGCATATCTAGATATATATACTGGGGGGTCCATGGTGGGGATCTGTGGATGTGCATGTGGTGTAGATATGGAGTGGTGGGTGGATGTGTATATGTTTACAGGTATATGAAGTGCAGGGGTGGAGTGTGTGTGTCGGTGCACATTTATATAGTGCAGGGGGTGTGCATCTCTGTAAGTATGTTTGCGTATGCATGTACATGTCTGTGTGGTACAAGGGTGTTTTTGTGCATGCGTATGGTACAGGGTAGAGGTTGTGCCTCTTAGCATATAGACCTTCTGGCCCCTTGCCCCCATGCACTTATCTCCTCATCCTCTCATCCCTTCCACTCTTCCCTCCCCTCTCCCCCCACTTCCTTGCCTCTCTTTCATCCCCCTTCCTGGCCCTTCCCCATCTTGCATCTTGGCCTCAGGATGCAGCTAGGGTCTGCAGTAGCTTTCTTAGGGGGTGTGCTGTGGTTTCCTCTTCCTTCCTCTGCCGGCAGGAGAGGAGGTCCCCACCAGTATTCTTCACTGATCTTGGCGGCAGTCGTGGACTCCTGCATTTCCACATGCTGGTGGGAGATGGGGTCCCCTCCAACATGTTAGACTCAGTGCCACCTGTGTACCTCATTATTGGAATACATAGGTTTGTTTGCACAACATAAATCTATGCATATGGATAGACCCTCCCCAACAGATGTTGCCACAAGGGCAAAACACACCTAAAAACAACATGAAGCGCCCAAAGGAGTGTCCAGAGAAACATAACCTGCCCCTTAGGCACAGTGCCGGAAAGCAGCCTGAATTTGGAATACCGAGCAAGATGTCACCTACACGTCACAAGGGTCAGACCTAGAGTTCCAGAATTGGAATGTGACTCGGGAGCACTCAGGGAAACAGAAAGACAAAACACAAAACTGAAATCAAGTATGCCAGAAACAGAGAAAATAGCTTATGGAGCTTAGAGAGCTGCCTGAATTTAGCGTTCATTGTGCTGTGTAGCGTGCAGTCCATGCCCATTTTCCACCCCTTAACATGCTTTCACGGCATAACAGAAACGGATACTGTGCACGTGCACTAATTCACATGCTATTTGCTTAGCACCCTTTATTAAAAGAGCCCCAAAGTGTGAATTGCACATGCATGTTCCAGTGTTTTGATTTTCATTCTACTACTTTTAAAATGACAATAAGCTGATATGATGCTTTACAGCATATGGTATCGTTTAATGTTTAATACCAGGTATTTTGCTGCATTAGAGCGCCACCTAGTGATTACAAAGGAAGAACATTACTGTACATCGTAACATGGTAATTTACAAACAGCAAGAAACAGTGCAGGCTTGTTCCGTTTAATGCCCTATTCCAACTTTTATTCACGTGTACAGTATAGATTTAGAACTGGAGTACAGTTAACAAAAATATGTGTACCTTCTATCTATATAGAATCTCTTTATCTAAACATGAGCTAAAACATGAGCATGAGTACCAACATGTATATTGCTAGAAATGTAAATAGTTTTCCCCAGTTTAGCTCCATGTTAAAACCCTTTTATATGCAAATGAAAGTCATATTCAAATGACCAAGTGTTATATTGTTTCAATGTAAACCGCACTGATGACAAAGAGCGCGGTATATAAGAAATGTTAAATAAATAAATAAATAAAATGTAAATAAAAATCTATGCAGATTCTCAGTCTTTGGAATTCAAGATACTACCTGATCCCAAAGTATAATCAAAAGCATGGTGAAAGTGAATTCACACCTCCATGACTACTTTTCTTTCCTTTTGATGGTTACAAGTCTGTTTTATAAAATGATTAAGGTTTGTCTATCAAGAACATAAGATATGTCATTCTGAGTTAGACCAAAGGTCCATCAAGTCCAGTATCCTGTCTCTGGCAAATACCAATCTGAATCACAAGTAACTGGCAGGATCCCAAGGAGCAAATCCATTTCTTATTTTTCATGCCCAAAGATACACAATGGCTTTCTCAAGCTGTATGGCTGATAATGGTTTGTGGACTTTTTCTCCAGGAATGTGTTTAAACCTTTTTTAAACCCAGTTACGCTGAGGATTTTGAACTCATCTTTCAGCAACAAATTCTACAGCTTAATTATATGTTGAGTGAAAAATACTTTTTCCGGTTTGTTTTAAATGTATTACGTATTAGTTTCATGGAGCGTCCCCTCTCCTCCATAGTATTTTAAAGGGTAAACAACTATTCCCTATTTGCCCATTCCACCCTACTTATGTTTTCTATTCCTTGTTATATCCCCTCTCAGTTGTCTCTTGTCTAAGCTACAGAGCCCTAACCTCTTTGGCCTTTTTCCTTGGGGGAGTTGTCCATCCTCTTTATTATTTTGGTTGTCTTTCTCTGCATGCTTTCAGCTTCTGCTATATCGTTTTTTGAAATGATGTGTGTGAAACTGCACAGAGTACCCAAAATCTGAGCTCACCATGGAACAATAAATAGGTATTATAACAAGTAGAAAAGTGTACACTTGCAGTGTGACACAATGGTATGTTTCCCTCCTTTGCAGATTCAAGCATGTAGGGGGGTTCATGTGTGTCTGTTATAGAAGTGTTGTGGGCTGCGTGTCTGTGTGTGTGTGTTTATGACATGGGAAGTGTTGGGGTCTGTATTTGTGTGTTATGGGGTCTGTCAGGAGATATGTTCATGCATGTGTGGATGTGTTTTATGGGGTGTGTCAGGGGGCTGCATACTTGTATGTGTGTGAATCTCTCATGAGCCCCATCCCAGGCCTTCCCCCAGTCTCACTGTCTCTCACTCCCACTTAGCCCCTCCCCATACTTCACCCAGTCTCTCTTATGAACCCCCATATTCATCCTGTCTCTCTTTCTCTCTCTCTCTCATGATCCCCCTCCCCCATCTTTACCTACTCTTCTTCTCTCTCATGACCACCACAGGCTTTACCCAGTCTCTCTCTTGCTCATGATCCCCCCCCTCCCAGGTTTCACCCAATCTCTCTCTTTCTGTCTCTCATAAACCTCTCCCAAGGCTCCACTAAGTGTCTCCCTCTCTCACACTCATACAACCCCTTCATCCAGTCACTCTCTCACTCACTGATTTTTGTATCTAGCTGCAGCACCTCAAAAAGGTAATTTTTCACATGTCTCCCACCACAGTCAGTTCTCTGCATGGTCGAGTCATGTAGGAAAGGAGATTTGTGCTGATCTTGCGGGGAAGGGAAGGGAAGGAAAAAGAGAGGAAATATAGCAGGTCTATTATGCTGCAAAGGGAGTAAGAAAGAGACATCAGGCAAGTGTTGAGGGACAAAAAGAAGGACATGTAGGAGGGACATGTTTGGAGTACTGTATACAATTCTAGAAACTACACCTTTTTAGGGAGTGGGCAGTGAGGCGGCGAGGGTTCTTCAGTTTTTGTTTGCACATTACTGATTTCTAATGCTTGGTCTCTTGTTCTGTAGTTATTGATGGTCATGCCGTGTGTGTATGGGGGGAGGGGGTGATGTGAGCTATCCTGTTGTGTATTTTCTCTCTAGGAATCAATAGTAATCCAGTTTGTTTTGTATTCCAATAGGTGTACTGATTTCTAGCACCAGTTGTAATATTTTTTCATAGGAGTGGTTGTTACCGTTTTGACTCGTGAGTTAGTGCTGTTCTGGGTTGACACATTTGCTGCAAAAGTTCTGAATGACTTTTTTTGCAGGGTCTTATGTTTCTTCACAGTGTTCCTGATAGTGAAGAGAATATGTGTTGCTGTTACTGAGTCGATACCAAAATGTATACAGTGAGGTGTAACAGGCAATGTGCTAGTTCTCCTGAGCATCTGTTAATAAGGTTTCTGTGAACACCAGCTGACATTTACAGAACTGGTATTACAGAGTTTGAGTGGAGGAGTAGCCTGATGGTTAGAACACTGGCTTGGTAACCAAGAGAGCAGCATTCAAATCCCACTAAGACTCCTTGTGTCCTTGGGTAAGTCACTTAACCCTCCATTGCCACAGAAGAAAAGCCTGGCAATCTACTTTCAGTCAAAGCTGCCAAGAAAACCCAGGAGCTGCTGGGTTGCCAGGAGTCAGCATTGACGTGAAGAAACATTTTGCATTACAGGGTTTATAGGGCAAATTGCTTAGTTTCTGAAATACTTAGATTTCAGAATTAAAGATCTAGCCTATCAAATAACAAGACCTTTTTAAGCTTATTTTGGCTTTCATTAGAGGTTTATTGTTGCAGGGAAAATGATGCAATATTTTTGTTCAGTAAATATTTTATACATGAAAGTATAATTCTTTATCCAAAGTTTGCACAGTTATGTCAAAGTAATCTCAGAATACACTGCACATTTATATTGATAACATAGTTATCAGGCGTAAAGGATTAAATTAGCCTTGTCTACAGTTGTTATCTAGGAGTGGAAGATGTCTATGTAGTCTCTTATCAAAGCAGGAGCAGCTGTTTCAAGTCCCAGTCCTTGGTCTGATATCTTGAAGACAGCCAGTCAGAGTCACAATACCTGTAAATGCCATCTAAGTCTCCTAATAGTCCACAGATGTTATGCAAAAACTATTTGCAGACATGTACCTCCCAGTCTTTTTGTCTTAGTCCCTATTTAAGGCTTCCTTTGGCTTTATTGGCTTCTTCATGGAATCCAAAAGCCGACCATATAATTGGATGTTCCGTGGTTCACTGGTATAGTATTGGTAGATTAGAAGTTGTTTTTCTTCGTAACAAGCTGATTCACTGGAAGATGGGTGCTGGCAGAGACACTTCCTTGACAAGAATGCACTTTTGGTCCATTACAGTGGGTCTGATATTGAAAGAGATTAACTCAGCTGGTAGAGCCGCTAAGAGTATTAATCTCCTTGGCTGGGATATTCAGCAGCACTAACAGTGCCAAGTGCCACCAGCTAGCATCTGGATGGACCAGGGTTGGCACCCAGCAATAACCCCGATATTCTGCCCAATCACAATGAGAGCAGTGGGATTTGAACCCTGGCTTCACGGGTGCTATCCTACTACTCTAACCATTACATTAGTCCTAGATGTCTTGGATCTGAATCACTATTCCAGGGATGACCTTGTAGATGCCCCCCACAGACGTCCATATCGAGCACATCCACATTTGTGAGATAGTAGCTGAACATGGACGTGCCTGATATTTTTTCAGATGTTCTGGCTTGGACATCACAGATTGCACTTGGACGTCATTTGGGGAGTAACAAGATCAGAGTATGCGCATGCTTATAGAATATGCATGTACCCATGTACTCTTGAGCAAAGTAGGTGCAAGTGTTTCTAATCAACTCAACAGTTACATTTAATGAAAATTCTTGCCGGGACCTCTGTCTTGCACATTCCTAGCAACTCTTTGCTAGATGAACCCTGATGAGCTCTAGACTGTTTGTGGCTTCCCTTTCAGCCATGCACCTCTATGCCTTGTTGTGCTGTCTCTTCCATGCACCCTTCTTTAATCCTTAGTATACTACAGATACACACTAGTGTCCCTAAATGAAGTATTGCACACGACAGGTGACATCCTATATTGGATCTGTATTTAAGGCTTTTTGCTAGTTGTTATGCTGCAAGACCTCCTCCCTGTATAAGTGCCTCTTCCCGTGCACCTAAAGATTTCCTGTACATGAAGCTGAAGAATGCAACAGATTTACATGACTCCGGAGGCAGAACTTTGGACAGGTGCGCCAACTGGAACCTGTATTTCTGTTTATTCGGAGCATCAGTGTGTACAGCAATGTTATAGAAAGCATTGGTCGGGCAGCTTTATTTTGGTCCCCTCACCTGAAATAATCTCTGCACATATCTGTGAGTAAAGCATAGGGGTTGTCTTTCCCTGAGTGTTTTAGAATGGACATATGCTGGGGAGGGGGCATGGTTTTTGGGTAGCAGTAGAAAGGGAAGAAGGCTTTGGCCACAAAAAAAAACACGTGGAGAACAGATCATACGTACACGCAAGCATTTAGCTGGCTACAGAAACATATACACTTGCTAATAACTAGCCCTTTTGTGACCTGTAAATAGTGGCTGGGCTAGACTTAGCCTTCCAAGTGTTATGGCTAGTTTATATCTTTTGCATGGATGAATGGGGATCTCTGAATATACCAGGGCATAAAGTAAGCTTTCTATTGGCTATGATCTTCTTCTTCGGTGCTAGAACAATGCTTTCTGTGTAACCATCACCAATGGCATGCTCATCACTGTTTGTATTCCTGACTAAAGACACCCCACCCAATATTCATCCAGTAGTGGTCAGTGTTTTTTTAAATGCTGGCCGCTGCAAGCAAAATGAAACCAGATATTCAGCGGAAGTGTCTAGGTAGCAGCTTCTGCTGAATCTGGTTTAAGTGATGATCGCTGCTGACTATCTGCATAAAGCTAGGTTTCGGGTTATACCACTGAATGTTAGACTCAGTGGGATTTATCCAGTTAGCAGGTCCTGCTAACCACGTATATCCTTCTGAATATTAGACCTATTCTTTCTAGAAGCCGCCACTCTTCTCTGGATCCATCCAGCATGAGAGGTCATTGTCTATGAGTATGTCAAGACTGGTATGTGGAGCCAAAAGAATGGTGAGTTCAGAGATGGTTATGGTGGTAGAAGGGACCCAGGATATCAATGCTTGAACCAATACAAGCATTGTGGAACCTGTGTCCCTTGGGGATACTGCTAGGTACATATGACCTAGATTTGCCACTGTTAGAAACAGAATACTGGGCTTGATGGACCTTGGTCTGACCCAGTATGGCATATCTTATGTTCTTATGATATGGGGCTGGAGTTGTATATAGGTCAAATTATTGCTTGTGGCATATTACCACCAAGTAGCTATCAGATACATAGGCTGCCATTTTGCTTTTGTCCTTCTTTTGGAGATCGCACAATTTTTGTTTATATCTTTACAATTTCAACTGTTGTGATTATAA
Source organism: Ichthyophis bannanicus (assembly GCA_033557465.1). Classification (NCBI taxonomy): domain Eukaryota; kingdom Metazoa; phylum Chordata; class Amphibia; order Gymnophiona; family Ichthyophiidae; genus Ichthyophis; species Ichthyophis bannanicus. The sequence goes on along the minus strand of CM066032.1, from coordinate 1,388,469,882 downwards.
AATATTGGGGGGGGGGGAGGCAGCTAAACCACCCTAGGGAGAGGAGAAGGTGGCTTCTTTGGGGAGAGGGAGGGAGAGCTGTAGAGTGGATGCCACCAGCATAAGACCTGTCATATGCTTTTCATGGATCATCCACTCTCAAACATGCAGCATCAGTTTTACGCCTTTCTCCATTCTACTGACGTGTTCGTCCATGACAGCAACCTGCTGTCATAACTGCTCTAACACTGCATCCCCTTCACCAGCTTTGCTGGACCTTTGGCGAGGAGGTAGAGCTCCTTCAAGACTTCCAGCAGGAGCTGATGTAGTGGCTTTGGTAGAGAGATCAGAGGATAGCTGGCTGCTGTCAGGAAGAGGCGGTACCTCCAGCTGCAGGACTACTTTCTGACCCCCATCTCCCTCATTGTGGGGGGAGGGGATGCCAAATCAGGGTTGGGTTGGCAGCAGTAAGGGATGGTAGGACTCTCCCTACCATCTGGGAGCTTTTGTAGCTACTTCCATTGTTGCTGTTTCATTTTATGCTGCTTCATCTAGAATTACTGCTGCAAAACAGGCAAGTTTTTTGCTTATTTTATTAACATCCCCTCTCCTCTCCCCACGGATGCTTAACCTTACCGAGTATGCTGCTTAAGTACCCTACAGAGAGATTCGAGGGTTTGGAAGGAAAGTAACCATTAATCATCGAAGCTCCAGTGAAAGCAAGACTGTTTTTGTATTTCTTATATAGCATTGTGTTCAAGGACCAAAGAGCATTTCATATCTGTTAATAAAAATCTGCCAGAGAGAAGCACTCTGCCACTTCCAGACTTGTTTGCCATGTGCTCTTGCCTCTGCTTGCGTGGCTAACCCATCATAGCCTTAAACTTTGGGCAGTTCGGAAATAAAATCGCACCAATCGAGTGTGTAGTGCTACTGAACCTGCAGCCTAGCTGCCTTATAAAAACTAAACACAAAGACGTCTTTATTTGCTTCAAGTTACAAAATCAAAGCACAGGTTATCTTAGCCAGAAAGAAACTGCGAGGAACAGGGAAACCGGGTAACTGTCCTTAACAGCTCTTTGATTTTCTGTTGGGCTCCAATATAGGTCAATGAATGTTTAGATGGCTCTGTGAGCAGAGACAATTACATGGGTAAAGTATGAGCTCAGAGAAACGGATAGCCACCATAAGCCCATAGTTACATGACAAGCCACCAAGCAATAAATTCAGTCTGTTTTCACTGTTCTTGTCAGACTTTGGTTTACCATAAAGTAAGAATGTTATGAAAGGAAAACATTGATTCCTGGCATTGCCTGGAATTGGAATCACTACACAGCATTACATTGTCATCAGGAAATCTTTGGCGGTCACCATCACACTGCATGCTGTTAGTTCTCTAAGGCTCACGAATTGGACACATGTACTTGCTAACTGTTTTCAAGACTTCACTTTTCACCTGCTTTATCTCCCGTGTCTGTCAATTTGACTGCTAGTCCTCCTCCTGTTTATTTTTATCTCAAGAGTCAGAGTGCTGTGAACAAAAAAAGAAGCAAAATGTGGTTTTGATTGAAACAAGAATTAATTCTGATGAACTTATTCTGGGTTCCATTTTTTCTATTATTTGGCTCTTTGGCCTCTCCATCAGTTGTGCGTTTTTGTTTTATGTACAACAGAGATAGGCAACGTCTTCCTCTTGTGAACCTCAGTCTCCTAGGATTTTCACGACATCCCTAATGAATATACATGGCATATATTCCTGTACTATTAAAGCTTCTACATACAGTGCTGAGGAAAGTTTGTAAACCTCAAGTATAATAATGAAAATTTCAAGTTTTCTCCGTGGTACCTTCATTGAATTGAAACAAGATTTTTCTTATGAAAAAAAGTGTATAAATGAACCACTTTCATGTTCCTTCAGATAGAATTATGTACAGAGCAATAGCAATAAGACTAACTCGGGATCACTGAATTAGTAGGCAAATCCCTAATTTCCATAGCACAAATAACTGATAAATTAAAATGTAATGCTTAAATAAGTGGGTAACAAGAAAACCACCATGCAGAGTAAATCCATATGACTCAGTTTGAACCATTCTGTTCCATATAAAGGTCCACAGGTTTTGAGTTTGGTCCTCAACCATAAAAGTTAACGGAACTCATCTTGCCCTGGTCAGTTTTCAGAAAACCTACAAAAAAAAGAGTATTGACGCCATCTATTTGTACAGGGTTATAAGACCAGTTCTAAACATTTGTGCCATCATCCTCGCATTGTCAGACATTCTACAAATGGACTGCACTCTATTAAAGAGCAGTTGTTCTGCCAAGATCACCCCATGAGAAAATTATTCTCGAAGTCACAAAGAATCTCAGTTGAACACCTAAAGCTTCTCTCATTGTGGCTTATGTGAGGATACATGTATAAACCAGGAAAAAAACTGAACGGCAATGATTTTCATGGGTAAATAGGAAGAAGCCATTACTGCCAGTTTCAGCATTGCTAAAGAACATCTGGAAGATATTGAAATCATCTGGATTAATGTTCGCTGCATAGATGAGTCAAAAATTGTCTTTTCAATCACAGCAACAAACATTTGTTTTGGTAAAAACCAAACACTGCTTTTCAAACCAGGAACCTCGTGCAGAGTATCAAGCATGGTGGTGGAGGCTGAAGTGTATGGAGCTGCTTTGCTCCATCAGGACCTTGCCATCATTCAGTTTATGTTTTATTTGTTATTAAGTTTATTTTTAATCTGTTGTTTTTATTTTTTTTGTAACTTTTATTCTTATGTACTTCGGTAATTTTCTATCTTTTTTTAATACCTGTTTATTATTTGTTAGTTTGTAAACTGCCTTGTACCAGGAAGCTGCATAAGGTGGTATAGAAATACCTTATTAAATTAAATTAAATTAAATCATTGATGGGAGTATGAATTTGGCTTTAGATCCTAGAGGAGAATGTCAGGCAATTAATCCATGACCTGAAGCTGAGCTGTAAGTGGGTCATGCAGCAAGTCAGTCCAACTAAATCTATTACAGAATGACTGATGAAGAAAAGATTGTGTGTTTTAGACTAACAAGGTAGGCCTGAGCTAAGGCCTACTTAAATGTGGCAAGACCTGAAATATCACAGAAATGAAACAGTTCTTTTAATGGGTCTGAATTCCTCAAGGACAATGTGAGTCCTGCTCAACAATTATAACATGTAAGGTGAAGCACATCAGTATACATGAATCCCCCGGATGATGGTCTCTTTTGCAAATTTTTGGAAAAGTTTAGTCATTTGGTGCGGCAGAGTGGAAATACATAGAGAATGAGATGAGAGGCATAGGTGTATGATAGTATTAAGTATAGCCTTTCATATGAGATCATGGGATTATGATTTACACAATGATAGGAAACATTTACTGTAATATAAATTATTGCTGTTTAGAGTGCAGGGATGACCTGAGTATCAAGGCCCTACCCCTCTTTCCCATAGCCCCACATCTAATTTCTCCTTCCTCCCCCCATAGTCCAGCGTCTCTCATTCCCTACTCTCCCCAGTGTCCAGCATTTTCCTTTCCCTTCCTGCCCCCCTAGTGTCCAGCATCTGCCCTTCCTTTCCCTACAACCAACATTTACCTTTCCCTTCACTACTCTCTCTTACTGTCCAGCATCTCCTCTTCCTTGTTACACATCTACCTTCCCTTCCCCTACCCCCTATATCCAGCATCTCCCCTCCCCCTCTAATGTTCAGCATCTATCTGTCCCTTCCCTTCCTCTAATGTTCAGCATCTCCCCTTCTCAACCCCCCATAGTACTGCATCTCACCTACCCTCCCTATCCAGCATCTTGTCCCTCCTCCCTTTCTCGGCCTGCTTCCTTCTTTCTTCTGTCACAGCCACCCCTGGACCCCACCCAGGCCATCCTACTCCTGCAGCTCTAGAAGTTGCTCTCAGCACAATGATGAGTCTTGCGGCATGCATCAATTCAAGGTGTGCTATTTCCTGCCTGCTCCAATGCAAACTTCCTATCAAGGGGAAGCCAGAGTGGCATGCCTTGACTTCACAAATCTGCTCAAATGCTCATAGTTGAGCAGACTATGCTGAGTCTGACAGCAGCTTTTAAAGTGGTAGGCTGCCACCTCTAGAATTCTGTTGCCCTAGGTGTATGCCTTGTTCACCTAGTGGTAGGGCTGGCCCTATCAGAGTGATACCACCAGTTATATATGAATCTTTTTGTTGAATGATCAAATATCTATTTTGTCTGAGTTATTTGTTCAAAGAGATCTAAACATTTAAGTTAATTAAAAAAATGTATATACCACCTTCTCAATAAAACTATACTCAAGTCAGTTTAGAATGCATAAAATAAATAAAAACTATAACTAGTCTAACAAAAAGCAATATAAAATCCTTTAAAGACAAAGATTAGACACTCACAACATAAAACAGAAATATGCCCATAATCATGTTTTGTGTGAAAAGTGTGCTAAATGATAGACCATCTAAGGGGGTTGATAACCTTTTTCTCAGCAATATGCAAATATTCTTTAGTTCATATCTTTTAATTATAATATTGAAAAATAAAAATTCACAATTTACCAATAAAGTCAATTATCAGCAAATAGATAAATTGTAAACACATTCATACACATACGGGGTCATTCCCTCTGCCGACCCTGACTAACTTCCCTGTAAGTTGTACAGGGAGGTTAGATGGAGGCGGGAAAGGGGCGCTGCGGGGGCAGACTTAGGGTGGGCAGTGGGTGGTCCACGGCCCCAGACGTACAAGGCTGATTCCAATGTCGCATCTTCCCTTATCTCCTCCCACCCTGCCAACTCCTCCTTCAGGCACTTGGCCATTTTACTGAAGTCTGTGTTTTTGAAATCTAGTACTTTGCGCTTACTGTGATTGGACTCCTCCTTGGCTTTTATCTCAAACCACACTGTGTGATGATCGCTGCTGCTCAACTCAATATACCCAGATATTTGACACGCTATCTCTGTTGGTGAGTACTAAATCTAGCATCGAGTTTTCCCTGGTTAGTTCCATCACCATTTGTCTTAGCAATGCATCTTGGAAGGCATCCACAATTTTTTTACTTCTTTCCAGATTTGCAGAAGGAATACTCCAATCCACATCGGGAAGATTAAAGTCACCCAATATGATCACTTCCCCCTTCATGGCTATCTTTGCAATATCAATAATCAATTCGCTATCCATTTCTTCGGTTTGAGTTGGAGGCCTGTAGACTACACCAATATAGATGACAGTGCCATCTCCTCTTTCCAACACAATCTATAGCCCTTCTCCTTTTCCCCACGTCCGCTGCATAAATAAAGCTTGCATCTAAATTGTACACCTTCTTTGACCCTGATCAATTGAAGTTTTTCCTAAAACTGAAAATATAGAAGATGGTTTTGATAATATTGAGGATGATGTGTAATTGGCAGCTAAATTCATTTTTCTTTCCTTTCAACAGATGGCAGGCTAGCTGGCGGGCTGAATGGGGAACGTATTCCACCTCTGAGGTAGAATAAGTTCCCCAGATGGGTAGTCCTTGCAGGCCCGAGACATAGCAAAGGCAGGAGGGGATAGATGAGATTACCCGCAACCCAACCCTAGCTTTGGGAGGCAGTATCAGGGGTCGGGCTGCGGGGAATGAATATTCTTTTCGGTGGCCAGGGATCGCGGCTTCTGAATGGAACCGCCGTGCCATGGCAACTGAACGCCATGGCACCGTGGCTCCATTCAGGAGCCTTGACTGAGTTAGCTAGGCTAGGTCTGTACGTGTAGGCTGACCAGAATTAGGGTCATGGCCTGCATGTACAGGCCTGGACGCGATTCTGATCCCACAGGGATAGACATGCCCCGCGGGATCAGAATCCGTCTACCTCTGTGCATTCAGTTCCAACCAGGCGCACAGAGGGCTGGGGCATCCAGGAAGGAATAGGACCCATAGATAAGATCATGATAGAGAATAGAATTTCTTAGAAAACGCATAGAAAGAAAAAAAAATATGACTAGCTAGCCTGCCATCTGTTGAAAGGAAAGAAAAATGAATTTAGCTGCCAATTACAATCATCCTCAATATTATCAAAACCATCTTCTATATTTTCAGTTTTAGGAAAAACTTCAATTGATCAGGGTCAAAGAAGGTGTACAATTTAGATGCAAGCTTTATTTATGCAGGGGATGTGGGGAAAAGGAGAAGGGCTATAGATTGTGTTGGAAAGAGGAGATGGCACTGTCATCTATATTGGTGTAGTCTACAGGCCTCCAACTCAAACCGAAGAAATGGATAGCGAATTGATTGATATTGCAAAGATAGCCATGAAGGGGAAGTGATCATATTGGTGACTTTAATCTTCCCGATGTGGATTGGAGTATTCCTTCTGCAAATCTGGAAAGAAGTAAAAAAATTGTGGATGCCTTCCAAGATGCATTGCTAAGACAAATGGTGATGGAACTGACCAGGGAAAACTCGATGCTAGATTTAGTACTCACCAAACAAATCTAATTGAGTTTTTTGACTGGGTGACCAGAGAACTAGATCAAGGGCACACGATGGATGTGATCTACCTAGATTTCAGCAAAGCCTTTGATACTGTTCCTCATAGGCTTATCAATAAATTAAACAGCCTAGGGATGGGTCCCAAGGTGGTGAACTGGATCAGAAATTGGTTGACTGACAGACAACAGAAGGTGATAATAAACGGAACTCACTCGGATGAAAGGAAGGTGATTAGTGGTGTGCCCCAGGGTTCGGTCCTGGGACCAGTACTGTTCAATGTACTTGTGAGTGATATTGCTGAAGGACTGAATGGAACAGTCTGTCTTTTTGCAGATGACACAAAAATTTGCAACAGAGTGAACTCTCCTGAGGGAGTGGCTAACATGAGGAAAGAACTACAAAAGCTGGAACAATGCCTAATTCTTGGCAATTAAGATTTAATGTGAAGAAGTGCAGTGTCATGCTCTTGGGAAGCAGAAATCCAACGGAATTGTATGTGATAGGGGGCAAGAGGTTGCTGTGCACGGACCAGGAGAAGGACCTCGGAGTGATTGCTTCTGAGGACCTCAAGGTGGTGAAACTGTTTGACAAGGTGGTGGCCAAAGCCAGAAGGATGCTGGGTTGCATACAAAGAGGAATTACCAGCAGAAAGGAAGAGGTACTAATGCCACTATACAAATCATTGGTGAGGCCTCACTTGGAATATTGTGTTCAGTTTTTGAGACCATATCTCACAAAGCATATAAAAAGACTGGAAACAGTTTAGAGGAAGGTGACCAAAATGATTTTGAGCCTGCATCAGAAGACATATGAGAAGAGACTTGAAAACCTAAATATGTACACTCTGGAGGAGAGGAGGGATAGGGGAAATATGATTCAGACCTTTAAATACTTAAAGAGTATTAATGAACAAACAAACTTCTTCCAAAGACAGGGAAGCTGTAAAACTAGAGGGTATAACATGAAGCTGCAAGGGGGTAAACTGAAAGGCAATGTCAGGAAATACTTTTTCACTGAAAGGGTGGTAGATGCTTGGCATTCCCTCCTGATAGAAGTGGTGGGGGCAAGTACAGTGACGCAATTCAAAATGGCATGGGACAGGATAATAGAGGATAAAATCAAAATAAGCATAACTATCTCTTATATCTGAACAAATAGGGGTGACGTACACGGAGCAGTGGGTGCATGCCTAAACAAAGGCAGGGGAGGGGTGACCTGCACGGAGCGGCAGGTGCACTTACTCTTACCGCCTTGCTGGGTAGACTAGATGGACCATACTGGTCTTTATCTGCCATCATATACTATGTTACTATGTTATATTTAACATTTACAGAGATAGTTCAAAGCAGAAGTTGCACCGAGCAAGTACTTGGGGTTTTAGTGCCAAAAAAATCCCTTCTATGAATATGAGTCTGAAAACATTCTAATGACAGACCCTAAGAATGTTTTTTCACAAGCAGGGAAAAACAACTTAAAAAGCCATTTACAATCAGTCTCCGGATGTAACGTTTTAAGAAGTGTGGCTTTCTTAGTAACTTCCAGTAATAACTGCAGAATGGAGTTTATCTTAGAATTTGGGGACATACTATGCATATCTATCTCATGCATGTTAATTGGGGATATCCTGAGACTACAAACCCATTGTTATCTATAAGGACAGAAGGTTGCCTGTCCCTAGTACAGAAGCAATCTGTTGAAGTGAGTGTAGAATGACTGCTAGTTATGGGAGATACAAAAGTAGATTTGTAGTGATATATAACTGGCTCCCTTCTACCTTAAGAAGGAAAGTGGGAAAAGTGTTGGGGAAGGTAGGAAGGGAAGAGCAGATGGTAGCCTTCAAGAAGAGAGGGGCATGGAAGATGCATGGTGGTGGAGAAAGGGGTAGAATAGCAGCACTGAAGGGTTAAAGAGCAGGCACTGTGATGTGACCAGGGCATGTGGGTGGGAAAGAGAGTTGAAAGTATTGTGTGGAAGACATGAAAACGGTAGCTTGGAGGAATGGCATAGGGCTGTAAAGCAGCCTTGTGACCTGTAAGAGACAGTAAAGTTTTGACGGTAAAGGTGCCTGTGTGGTGGATATTGGAGTAACATTTGTGGTGGCAAATGGTGAATATGGCAGAGGCAGTAGCAGTAGAAGAAGAGACACTATTAGAGTGAGGGCAGGTTAAAAGGGCAGTTCAGACACTTTTGGGCTACAATAAAACCAAGGCAAATGTATCTGCTTTGCTTCCGAATGAAAATGAGAATATCAACCTGATGGTAACTGTATGGAAAATTCCAGAAGATGAAGTTATCAAAATCTTACTGCCTCATGGAGTCTACTCAGAGACAGCGGAGGTGTGTCTTTTCACCAAAGATGAGCCCAACATGTCTGCTGAACAGACAGAGAAATTCTACAGTACACTCCTTAGCAAACATGGCATCAAAATAGTAGCCATGTTATAAACAGATTTATCAAGGAAAATTTATTTTGGTTAACAGCACACACTGGAACGAAGGCAGAAGAGCTGGTAGAGAACATTGTCTGGGTTGTTGAGGTGATAGCAGAGAAGCTGCCAAAGAAATGGAATAATGTTAAGGTTCTCCATCTCGAAACACGGACATCTGATGTTCTGCCCTTTTTTACCTCATAAATCTGTAAAGTAGAAGAACTTGATGAGCAGAAAGCACTGACCACTGATCAAAGGAACAAAACCACTGAGGTGACAAAGAACGCACATAATGCCCTATTGAGCGAGGAAGGAAGGAGAAGGGAAGAGCAGTCATGCTTGTTGACGAAGATAAAGATGATGTTCCCTAACTTGTTCCTAACCAGAAGGAAAGCTTGGATCTACAAAAAAATGAGTGAACCTCCAGAGAAGAAAGTTAAAGTGAAATCAAATGCTAAGTCTTCTTTTGGCAAGAAGAAAAATTTCTTGGTCCAGGAGATCCCAAAGCTCAAACCAAAAGTCGGTGAGGAAGAAGTGTCAGAACAACAGGCACCGAGCAAGGAGAAAAAAGTTGCAATCCATAAGATCCTAAAGCCAGAAGTGAAAGTGAGTGGGCTTCACTCGCAAAGAACAGATGAAAATGGACTTCAGGAACTCCAGCAGGAACGGAGACAGAAGCACCCAAAGTCAAGAAACTGGTCACATCAGCCAGAAATATTTCTTAACTTGGTTTCTGGTATTATATTTTGAATTTTATCCATCTTAATGCAAAAACATCTGTATAGAGTATAACTGTAGCCAGAGCAGTAGTTCTCTGCTGCATTTCATACTGTATGAGATAGATGCCATCGTGATTAATTGCATTCATTTCCTTTTATATATAATCTATTTTTTTAACTGAATTCTTTGTAATATTTTTCTGCCCTGCTGCGAAAATTCCTATAGCTCATGTCAGTTGTATGAATTGGTGTTGCCTCTACAGGCTGCTCTGAGATTGCTCTAGTTGGTAGGGGTCATATGATGTGTACTAATAGCCTGTGGTGCTCCTAATTCTATTCCGTTTTTATCTATCCTAGTTGTCTTATTTTATTGGAATTCTCTTTCCCCTCTCTGATTGTTTTAATTTATTTTATTGTATACCACCTTGCTATATTAATCAAAAGGCGGTATAGCAAATACAATAATAAGCATAATTTTATTTAATTTATTTACATTCTCTTATATACTGTGCTATTCTGCATCAGTGTGGTTTACACTGAACAAACTGAAATTACATTGAATAGGGCATTATAACTTGGAGATAACTATTTTACAGAGAACATGGGCTATGGAGGGTTAAGTGGCTTGCCCAAGACCACAAGGAGCACCTGTGGAACTAGAAACCCCAGTCCTTCTGGCCCAAGGTTGCTGTCCTCTAGTGGGATTTGAACCCCTGACCTTCTGGCCTGAAGTACCTTGCCCCAACCACTAGGCCACTCCTCCACTCCACATAATAGTAAGGGAATGGTTCTAGGCCTCCTTAGAAGGGATGTGTAGAGGAAAAACATGCAGGGAAGGTGAGGTGTATACTTTTTCGGATGCATGGTATATGAAGAAGGAACACCACTGAGGCGTCTGTGTGCAGTGCAAATGAATATCGGGGGAGGATGTTTCATAAATTAAGTGCTTCCTGAGAGGATATAATATTGAATGGGAATTTTATTTGTGCAGAGGAATTATGGGTGGAAGTTGGACAGTTGGGAGAATATATAAGAAAAGGACTGTTAAGAAAGATGGGAGAAATGGGATTGGGGTATAAAAAAGGAGCAGCTTCACCCAACAGTGAGCTGGGGTAAAGCAGCAGATTCATGGGAGTGGGAGCATGTAGGAGGAGCAGTATCGCATAGAGGTAGAGGAGCATCATCGCCCAGGGGGGCAGAGTGTGGAAAAATATCTTCACCAAAAGTTATCAGTGAGTGAGATGTGAAAAAGTATCCCAAGGGAAAGGGAGGAGGTGAGTGTGAAAGATGCGTATGGACAGGGAAACTGGCAACATGTACCACACTTGCTTTTGTGCACAGTGCTGTATTGTCGAGACAATTGGATGGAAATAAGCAAAGCATTGATTCAATGCTTTGCCTTCTACATCCTTTAAAGAGGAGGAACAAAAACTGATGTGTATCAACCCTGTATAGAAAGAGTGGAAAGACAGTTGTTTCTCTGATGAAGACTCAAAATATACCCTCAGAGAGGTAGGACAAAGCTGAAGTAAAATGAACTGGAAAATAAAAATATCTGGTATGCATTAGGGTCCTGTTCAGCTGTTATCTGTATAGCTATCAGTTTAATTTTGGACAGCCTTTTTGCTGTCCTAAATTAAACCACTTACTTAAACAGATAGGGGTAGATTCAGAGGCCCGACTAGTAGGATTGGGTGTCCGGGTTGGATGTATGACCCACGAATAGACGGGGGACCCTATTGTAGTCGCAGCGCTCCCCGCATGTATAGAGGGTTTGTGTGGGGAGTGCTGGACGGAGGCAGAATGGATGCAGGCTGTGGTGCCCGGATGTACAGAGGCCCTACAGGTTGGGCTTCTGTACGTCTGAAGGCTTCCACTTGGATGCCCGGCTTATTCCATCTCAAGCCCCCAGCCACATCGTGCCACCGCGGGAGAGTTTCAGCCGCCTGATCCTGACCATGGGGCCACACACCACTGAAAATTCACAGATAAGGGCTTTATATGTTTAGCATCTATCCCTTAGAATATTGGGCTGATCATGGTTATTGCAGCATAATTAAAATATTTTTGATGAACAAATACGCAAGTGCTTTTACCTTTTATCTTTTCTGTGCAGAATCTTCGGTCATATCAGTTTCCGTTCAGACTGGGAACTGGTGAAAGTAGATTTCAGGCCAGCTTTCTCCAGGGAGTGCACCGAAGAGGACTATGACTCCTGGAACCTTACCACCTTACAGGTATTGGACAGATAGCCATCTGGATTTCAGTTAATGCCTTTGAAAGACCTAGAATCAGAGACTACTGCTTGGAAATTGATATAGGATTGCAATCTCTTCGTGAGATGCAGATGGTCTGGACAGAGTGGAGCTGCCATCTCTGCTCCCATTTCCTCTTGACTCCCAAATCCCGTATTCTAGAACATTGCATTGGAGGTCTGTAAATTCCCTATTGGTCAAGCAATCTTGGTAGAGTAGTAGCAAGCAACTTGGTCGCAAACATACTATTTTGTTGCAATTTCTGTAGAAATGAAGGAAAGGTGAATATTGAAAGGTATTCACAAATGTATTAAATTAGTCTTGTCAAAATTAATCACCTACAGTTGTTTGTGGACCCTTATTTCTAAACTCTAAAAGGTAAAATCTTTGTAAATAAAGAATATACACAAAAGCCCAAAACTCTGTGGCAGCATTTATCACCTTCAGTTGCCCCCCAAAAAAAGATTTGTTTGTATCTTAAAGAGCTAAGTCCCAAATACTATTGCTCATATTAAAGCTCCAAACGAATTTGCATAGATTAGAGAAGACTCATTTGCCCAAATTCATGTTTTATGCTCTCAGGAGCTTCCATCAGGGTCACAGCAGTCTTAAAAAGGGACTAGGAAAAAAAAAAACTTGTTTCAAGAAAAGCCAGCAAGAAAAACAGGCGTCGTGACCTGAATGCTTAGCTGGGCTACAATCAGTCACTGTAGATCTGGAAATGCGAGCTACGGAAAAGCTTCCATGCCATGAGCAAAACTGAGCAAAGCCCAAGGCACATGATGAAGGCTTATCACCAGAGGTAATGACAGAATTGCTACAAATCATAATCGGTCTTAATAAAGTCAGAAAAAAATTCACATTCTCATTTGCACTAAGAGTGTTTGTAACATTCCTAAAATTAACATACTGATTTGCAGCATAACATAAAGAACTCAAAAAAACATTCTGGAAACTTCTATATAACAGTTAAATTCTGCAAAAGCAGTAAATGATTAGGATCAGAGGGAGCTGAGACAAAACAAAACAATCGTAGCCCCAATCACATGAAACAAATTGATACTTTACAATATATAATATTCCTTCAAGAAAATGTCGCCTGACAGTGGAACTTTATTCTACTTCAGGTCGGGTTATGCCTTTCTATAGACATCTTATCAAATGAATATCACAATCAAATGAAAAATATACAGCATAGCATTTCTTCATATGAAACAATAAACAATGTCTATAAATATCATATTCAACTACAACATAAAGCTATGCTGCATAGCAACACACACCCGCAGAAGCTTTAATAAATACAACAGAGAAGCCCTCATAAACTCCATCACCTCACACGTAGACCTAGAAAACACTGACCTCGACAGTCTCATAACCAGCTGGAACTCAGGAATTCAAGAGATGTCCGAACCTAAATGGAAAGCAACAAACAACAACCCCAAGCCCAAAACTGAACCGTGGTACACACAAACCCTGAACACCCTAAAAAGAGAACTACGAAGAACAGAGAGAAAATGGCGACAAAGAAAAACAACGAGCGCAAAACAGAATACCTAACCCTACTCTCCAAATACAAAAACGAAACCAACCTAGCAAAACGTATGCATCACACAAATTTACTAAATAAAACATTAAACAAACCCAGAGAGCTATTCGCCCTGGTCAAATCCCTCACCAAAACAACACAAGAGGATCAACACAACGACAAAATCAAGGTTCAGGCCCTAGCAGATCACTATGCTAGCAAACTAAACCCACAGATCGGTCCTAAACCTGTACTACCATTAGATGTGTCCCCCACCACACCACAACCCACCATGACAGCCACACAAACACACATCACCCACTGGGAAAAATTTCACAGCATTGGGGACAAGCATGTCATCAATATAATTGCAAACATTAACACCACAACTTCTCCACTAGACCCCTGCCCAGCTGCTTGGGTTAAAGCGACAAAAGCAGAAATCACCCACCAAATCGCGCACATAATAAACCAATCACTCCAACAAGGTACCATGCCAAACCAACTCAAGAGATCCATCATAAGACCAATACTAAAAAACAAAACACTCAACAGGGAAGACCCCGCATCTTATCGCCCAATATCCAGCATAGCCCTACTAGCGAAAATCATTGAAAAGGCCGTTCTACAACAATTACAAGACCACCTGGACAACAACAGAACACTGGACGAACACCAATACAGCTTCAGGCCACACCATGGAGTCGAGACCCTGCTTATTACACTATTGAACAATCTACTCAAAGGGATTGAAAATAACAAGAAAATGTTCATTCTCATATTCATTGACATCTCCGCAGCGTTTGATACCGTTCACCATCAAACCCTACTAAACAGACTGGAAGCTATAGGAATAACGAGAACCCCACTAAAATGGTTCTCGTCGTATATCTCCAACAGAATGCAACAGGTACAGTTCAACAACGAAAAAGCAAAGGCCTTCCCTCAAACGCAGGGCATACCACAAGGCTCAGCTCTATCCGCGCTTCTCTTCAATGTGTACATGAAACCAATCTGCGAAATATTCAAAAAGCATAAAATCCAGTATCACATATACGCTGATGATATTATGCTCTATACTCAACTTGACGCAAGTAACCCAAACTACTCACAGCTAGAAGAATGCATAAAAGAGATGCAAACATGGCGCGCCAGAGAAACAACATGGCCATAAACCACAAAAAAACCGAAGTCATGTACATCTCAAGAAAACCGAAATTCAACCCACCAGCTACAATCACCCTATGCAAAACACCTATCACTCAAAAAACGAAATAAAGTACCTCGGAGTAACACTAGATAGCGAACTAAAGATGGCAAAACACCTCCGCTTAGTGAACAGGGCCATTTTTCACAAGCTCAGGGTTATACAACCTCTCAGGAACATCATAGAAGCCACTGACTTTAGGACCGTAGCCCAAGCCCTCATCATACCCCACTTCGATTACTGTAATGCAATTCTACAGGGCCTTCCAAAAAAAACCCTAAACATACTCCAGATGGCACAGAACGTCGCAGCCAGAATCATCACTAAAACAGGTGTGGCAGAACACATCACACCAGTGCTAGTTGAATTACACTGGCTCCCCATCATAGCCCGTATAAAATACAAAATCCTAGTAACGACTTTTAAAACCATCCACAATCTGGCACCAACCTTCCTCTCAAACCTAATCACCTTACAACCTGCGAACAGAAACAGGAGAACCGCCACCATAAACAACCTGCAGATACCAACAAGTATAAGATCAGTTAAAATAGCCACAAGCAACAGAGCATACTCATACACTGCCCCCTCACTTTGGAACCAACTCCCGCCTGAGTTGCGTGCAATCAATGACCTGATGTGTTTCAGAAAAAACCTAAAGACACACTTATTTCAAGAGGCCTACAACGTGACGTAAATCAACAATATACACACCAAACTATAAGCAAGTATAAAATGTAATATATGTAAAAAAGTATAAATGTATATATTGTAAAAAAAGTACAAATGCAAATCCCCCCCCCCTCACAATTGTGTGTTGTATACTATAATGAAACTGACTGGCTTTGTTTTGAAAACCTATCACATAACCTTGTAAATCACGCTATAATTCCTTGAAATTTCTGTCATTGATCTGACATTTTCTGTTTACTTAATCAAACCGCTCCTGATCGCTGGAAGTAGCAGTATACAAATATATGCTAAATAAATAAAATAAATAAATAAATAAACTCAGTAAACCCAAACATCCTTTAAAATACGCAAATGAAAATAAGTTGCACTATGTAATTGGTGCCCTGTACTTCTCAACCTATCAACACAGGCCAAATCTGTCCTCCAATCACTTCAAAAGGAACTTCAAAAGGGGCTAACTCCTTTGGTTTGCTTTTTTCTTCCCCCTTACATCCCTTTGGTGTCCTTACTGACCTCTTGAATTGATTTCTCATCCTTTGCAGTTACATTTGCACTCGCCAATTTACATACACAGTGTGAGTTTGTAAGTACATTATAACCGGGTACGGCGGACACGTCGCTTTCCACCCCTCTCCCCCCCCCTTTCCTTCACCTCTCCCCATCCTCCCCCCCCCCTCGCTATTCCAGAGACATACACCACACACCATTTTGGGATTTAAACTGGTCGCAGCTTTATTAACCTTTAACAAACCAAAATAAAACTCCAACTCATTAACATAATTCCCCCCCCCCATTCTTGCAGAGCAAACTCTCACCAGCCGTGTGAGTAGCAAGGTGAGGCCGCTTCTGCATCCACTGAGTCTGGGCCCCGGCTAAATAGCCTAGCCCTCCCTCATCCGGCTTCGCCATATTATTAGCAAAAACCTGAGGGATTGTCTGGGCCGGGAGTACCCCACCCCCGCCCTAATGCTTGCCTCTGGTTCCGGACCCCGGAAACCTCCGGGATATCCGGGATCCCGCCATCCCCCAACCAGCTGCAACACCCCTACCCTGCACCATAATCCATCCCCGTCAAGGTAGGGCGGGCGGGAGTCAGACCGCGCCGGCACCCAGACCGAAAAGGCCGGAGCCTCGATGTGTCCCTGCACTTCCTTCCAGCACTCAGCCTACCCGCCTCTCCTCATTGGCCCTCGCGCCTTCCCTCACCCGCGGGAGCCAATGGAGACGCAGGGGGACAAGTCCTGCCCTCCTAACGATGCCGCTGCCCGGGGGTGCGTGCGACTGGCCGCCCCCCCCCCCGGTTAATTATGGCCGCGGGCACACTGGCCCCGTGGCCTCTCCATAACCGGGTACGGCGGACACGTCGCTTCCCACCCCTCCCCCCCCTTTCCTTCACCTCTCCCCATCCTCCCCCCCCCCCTCGCTATTCCAGAGACATACACCACACACCATTTTGGGATTTAAACTGGTCGCAGCTTTATTAACCTTTAACAAACCAAAATAAAACTCCAACTCATTAACATAATTCCCCCCCCCCCCCATTCTTGCAGAGCAAACTCTCACCAGCCGTGTGAGTAGCAAGGTGAGGCCGCTTCTGCATCCACTGAGTCCGGGCCCCAGCTAAATAGCCTAGCCCTCCCTCATCCGGCTTCGCCATATTATTAGCAAAAACCTGAGGGATTGTCCGGGCCGGGGGTACCCCACCCCCGCCTTAATGCTTGCCTCTGGCTCCGGACCCCGGAAACCTCCGGGATCCCGCCACCGGCTCAGGCCTCACTGACCTGAGCCACCCCCCCAAAGGTAAGCTGCGACCAGCCCTCCTCCCCTGCATAACACCTTCCAAGGTCTCCTGCCAATCGTTCAAGAGTAGATCCATCCCAACCGGGGATAAGTGGACTCCATCCGGCCTATACAGGCCGGCGCAGTCGACATCAACCCATGGGTGTAAAATCTGACACCCACCATGCTCCCCCACCCCCTGCCAATTTGGCGATTAATTTTTGGTCACTCCCCGTGACCATCGCCGCTGACCCCTGCAGGCCGACCTTGGAATGATGTCCGACCAAGCCAAAACAGTACCGGGAAACATCGCTAACACCTCCCCAAATTCTTTGCAAGCAGCGCGAATCAACTGCCTGCACGTCCAGGACACCAGGTCATTGCCGCCCAGATGAATCAGCAACACCTCCGGCGCCTGCGACATACGCTTGTGATGCTGTAGCAAAGGCAAACTGGATCCAACGTAGTCCACGTTCGCCCAGCCATGAGACAGCCATCCCAAGAGCGTCCAGCCCGATGTTCGGCCCCAACGCTGCTCGCCGATCGGCCCAGTACACAAACGAGTGGCCAATCACCCAACAGCGACACCATCTGGAACCCTTGTCTGCAAGGTAAAAGATAACATAATTAGTACCCCCCAGGCCCCTCCAACCGCACATAACTCTGATAGGCCTGCGACTTCCATCTACCTATCCATTGAGTCACTCGCTCCGGTAGACCTTCCACCGCCGCGCTCGTCGCCGCCCCTATTCTGAAAGAGTGCACGCAAACTGCCCGGGTTCCTCCCCGATCCTCTGCAGCGATCGCCAAAGCACCGCTGTGAACTGAAATCATGTCAGCACCTTCGCGTCCAAAGACTACCCGCGCCCACCGGCCGCACACCCAAGTACGCCCGCAGCAGTGCGACTGGACACGTGGGCACCCCCTGCACCGCACGCAGTCCCACCCACTCCCCTTTTCCAGCCTGATCGGTCTTGGAACGCACCAGAAGTATGCTAACGCTCCCGTCCCCAACTGCACTTGGTGCACTTGCAAGCCACCCACGCGAGGCACGCGCCCTGACTCGGCCACTAGCTCCCCAATCCGGAAAGCCCCAAAAAAGGCCACCGCAAACCCGCCCAAAAAAGCGTGCCTGCATACATCGAAGACACCACACTCGACAAGGCCGCACACAACCGCCACAACAAGTCGTGCGTTATGGGCCGACGCCCGACACCTGGGGTAGGATAAGACCGTCCCCAACCCAGCAGCAACTGACGCGTCAAAAGCTGTCTCCGCACAGTCACCCTCGAGAGTCCCGCAGCCTTGGCTGCCCAAATTATACTGACCCAATAACTGGTCCGATACCGTACCCCGTTGCCACCCCCGTTCAGCTAGGAACGTTACCACGCTGCTGCAGCCCCGCTGATACACATCCCACGTCGCCGGGGACACTGAGTTCCTCAGCAGCTCCCTCATGTCCGGAGGCCAATCTGCCATAAGTGCTCCGGGACCGATGCCCCAACTTCTTCCGCCTCCGGAGCCAAGGCGCGAAACAGCTCCCACTTAAAACGGGAAAGAGCATCAGCAATTTTGTTAGTACTCCCAGGAACATGCCGCGCCGTAACCACCACGTTCAATCGCAAGCATGCCAACACAACCTGCCGCATTAAGTTCGCAACCTGCTTACATCGCGGGGCGTAACTGTTAACCACGCTAACTACCCCTTCATTATCACACCACCATACCAGCCTGCGATTCCGAAGTCTATCTGGCCACAATGTCAGAGCCACGAGAATCGGAAACAACTCCAGAAAGGTGATATTGCCGGTAAGGCCTGTGTCCCGCCACTCCTGCGGCCACTCTGCCGCACA
Organism: Ichthyophis bannanicus; assembly: GCA_033557465.1. NCBI lineage: Eukaryota > Metazoa > Chordata > Amphibia > Gymnophiona > Ichthyophiidae > Ichthyophis > Ichthyophis bannanicus. The sequence continues at coordinate 1,388,450,944 of CM066032.1, read as the reverse complement.
CCACGAACCCCCAAAATAAACTCCCAGGCCGAACGCCCCTGCCGCATCCATGTACAGCTGCAAATCCCAACTGGTAACAGCTTGTTCCCGCAGCACAGTAATGCCATTGAAGTCCTCTGATCCAATGATGCGGCCTTGTAACCCCCACCGTAGTGGAAGCCAACCGCCATGAAAACACACGCCCCCTGGGAATCACTCGACATGCGAAGTTCAATGAACCTATTAATGACTGCATCTCTCGCAACGTCAACCGCCTAGATGCCTTCGCATTCGCAACCAGTACACGCAACTTCACTATTTTGTCCCCCGGCAGCCGCGCAACCATTGTGACAGAATCCAATTCCACACCCAGGACAGTTAGAACTGTCGAGGGGCCCTCCGTCTTCCCAACCGCCAACGGGACACCCCAAGCCGCAGCCAGCTGCTCAAAATTGCGGCGCAACACCTTGCACCTTCCCGTCTGCGCCTCGCCCACAAACAAGAAATCATCCAAATAGTGCACCACGTTGACGCACCCCACCCGCACCACAAATGCCCAATGCAAAAGGTGCTAAACTGTTCGAAATATGCACACGATATCGAACAACCCATAGGCATGCACTTATCGTAATAACTCATACCGTCAAAATAAAACCCCAACAGGTGGAACGCCGACGGGTGCACTGGCAACAAACGGAACGCCGATTCAATGTCCGCCTTTGCCAACAAACACCCCGGACCACAGTTCCTTACCAACTCGACCGCCGAATCGAAGGAGGCATACCTCACCGCAGACAATTCTTTTGGAATGTGGTCGTTCACGGACAACCCCGCCGGGGGGGACAGGTTGTGAATTAACCGATACTTCCCCGGCTACTTCTTCGCGATGATACTCAACGGGGACAAAACCATGTCCTCCAAGGGGGGTTCCGCAAAAGGGGCCCACAACCCTACCCAGCCTGATCTCCTCGGCCACTTCTCCCATACAATGCGCGCAAATTGCCGCACTGATGGAGAATTACGAGCAGAGCGGGAAACCACCTTCCCCACCACAGGGATACGAAATCCATTTCCAAACCCCTCCTCCAAAACAACCCCAGTCTTCCTCCTAGGATACCTCCGCAACCACGGCCGCATAACTTCGATCCTGATCGGAGTGGGCGCCAAACCCTGTAAGCCCCTAAAGCTTAGGGGGGGGGGTCAAGGCCCCCGACTGCCCCTTTCTTGACACATTTAAGGGAGGAATGCCCTCCATTGCACATGGAGCAAGCGTGCCGGAATTTACAGTCCAGAAAGGGGCATGACAACTTGTTGAAGCGCCAGCAAACGTCACCAGCGCCTCCCCCCCCACCCCCCGGCGCCCTCGGCGCGACCGGGGGCCCGCCAGCCCGAAAGGGCCGCCCGTTACCCGCTGCCCCCGCCGGCCCACCCCTCACTCCACTCCCCCCCTCCTCCCGGCCTGACCGCCATCTGCGTCAGCCACAAATTAATATCTGGCATCCCCCATGACAACGAAAGGTTTTCTTCTATCTTGTCACGAAACGTTTTGTCATAGTCGAGCCATGCCCAACCGTCGTGTGACTGCGACGCCTCCAGGATGGAATCCGCAGACGCCAACAGCATCCCATACTGGTCAGGGTGCAAGCACCCCCACACCATAGATAGCCGCCAAAAAAGCCCGCGTCCAATTCACTACATTTCGCGCAACTCTCCTCACCCTGCCGGCCTTCTTGTCCTCTTTCCTTTTCCGTCGGCTGTCCCCAGATCGTTTTCGACCTTCCAACAGCTGAAAAATATCAATGTAGCGCCTACGCTGAATTTTACGCCGCAACTTCCTGGGCACACCCTCCCACAACTCCGAAAACACCACCAACGAAGGCGCCGCCCCCCCAGCCACCTGCTGGCCCGGCAGCCCAGTACCCCCCCCCCCATGCGCTCCTCCGGGGTAGATGAGCTTGACACCGAATCGGGGGGAAATAGAGGAGGTCCCTGACCTCCGTCGCCGCCGACACGAGTGCCTACGTTTTCTCCGCGCCTTCCTCCCCCCACCTTCCACCGCATCCGGCTCGTGCCCCCCCCCCCCAGCATTACCCAAATCACCTACCAACTCACCTGCGCCGCCCGACACCGCCGTCCCTGCCATGCCGGTCTCCTGCCATGCCAGTCTCCTGCTGTGCCGTCACCGCTGAGCTTGCAGCTGCCGCCAAACTCTCCGCTCCGCCAACTTCTGGCCTGCCCGCCAGTCCTGTCGTGGCACCATCCATTTGCCAAACACTGCACGCCCGCGGGTCTCCCACGAACTGCCAACCAAAGGGTACCTGCAGAGGAAAAACAGCACAAGGCGAAGGGGCACCCGCCATCGCCCAAGGCGGCTGCCACGCCCCCACCCACTCTGCCCTCGAGGAGCCCTGACCCCCACCCTGCCAGTGCTCCCAAGCCCCCGGGTAACCGCCCCCTGCAATCCTTGGCCAACTGCCTGAGCCCCCCGGCCCAGACTGATCACCCGGTACCCCGCCCGAAACTACTGCCCCACTAGGAGCCGCGGCCCCCCCTACAGGCTGCCCCCCATCCGCCCTCACCACCCCAACTCAGCAGCACCCCTGCGCTCACCCCTTGCCCATTTTTCCCTCCCCCTGCCACAGGCAACCAGTCCCCCCCGTGTCTGCCTACTCCCCCGCCCCCCCCCCCGCCATCCTCGGCCCCTGCTCCGTACCCTCGCCGACCCTGGCACCCTCAGCCCCCCCTTCCCCTACCAGCCACTCCGCCCTTACCATTTTTGCCTTTATTGCCCTTTGCAGGACTACTGCCTCTGGGACTCGCCCCCACTCCCCGGCTGGACCCAGGCCCCGGCTGGTTCCTCCCCGACTCCTCTCCGAGCCCAGCCCCTCTGCCCCCCTTTTTCCCACACCCAGCAGCCCCTCGCTTCCCACGTGGAGGGCTCATGACTGCAGCGCTCCCACAGGCCCTTGGCAGCGGCCACGTGGCTAAAATTGAGCCGCGCACTGTTTCCTCCCCCCCCCCATACTATACTTCAAATTGCTGTAGGTTCCTTTGAATATCTGTCTTTTGATTTATTTTATTTATTTATTTTTTTAATTATGCTTCCAATAGGCCCTAATCAGGCCCCCCCGAACCCCTGGTACCCCGGCTCACCACAGCTGGCTTAGCCTCCGGCCCCACACCCAGCCCAGCACCTATCCCACTCCTCCCCCTTCGCGACCTCACCACGCTCACCGTACACCCCCGAACTGAAGCTCCGGCCCACCGCGAAATTGCCGCTGCTCCCGGACCTCATTCAGACCGCGCCGGCACCCAGACCGAAAAGGCCGGAGCCTCGATGCATCCCTGCACTTCCTTCCAGCACTCAGCCCACCCGCCTCTCCTCATTGGCCCCCGTGCCTTCCCTCACCCGCGGGAGCCAATAGAGACACAGGGGGACAAGTCCCGCCCTCCTAATGATGCCGCTGCCCGGGGGTGCGCGCGACTGGCCGACCCCCCGGTTAATTCCGGCCGCGGGCACGCTGGCCCCGCGGCCTCTCCACTCTTCCAACTAGGATTTGTAGTGTATTATTATCCTCCTCATTTCTTTCTCTCTTCTCCTTTTGCACCCATCCTCTTTTAGCATGAGGGTGCATTGAATTGTTGTTGTTTTTTAAAGTTCTCAGCCTTACTTTCATTTTTATTTTTTATGAGATATTTATTTTCTTGACTTTGTATTTATCTTTTTTAAATTTATTTATAATTTTCTTATGTGATTTTATTTTTATTTGAGGTTTATACCCCCTGAAGAAGGCAAATGATGAAAGACAGGGGTTTTACCAAATAAAGCACCTATGACCACTTTCTCACATCTCACTAGTTTGTCTTCCCTTCTATTCATATTCTGTGACTTTTCCAGAAAATGCAATCAAACGTATCATAATCTTGAAACCCTTGGGGTATTTCCAATCATGTGAAACTAAGCATGACATGAATGTCTTGCCAGCTTTGTAAACTTACCAACCGGTTTTGATGTTTAGGGGGAGCACTGCATCATGGGACAGCAGAGAAGTTTCCGGAAGAGGAAGATCTCCTCGTGGTGTGTCAAAGGCAGGAGCTTCACATCAGCACTCACTTCCAAAATTTGTCAGTGCACAAACTCTGATTTCATGTGGTAAGCCTTTTTGTAAAGTTTCTTCCCTGACAAAAAGAAAGAGATGACTGAGGAAGAATAGGTGTAATGACAACAACCTAGCATGGATCCTACTTTTTACTCATTGTACCACAGCCTACCCTGTCTGCAGACTGGAACAAAGTGAGGGGAAATATCTGAGTTAATTGATTTGTCCCATGTGTGTCCTAACTTTGGGTCTGATTTAGCAAAGTTTTCTTTTTTCATCATATTTGTGGGAAAGCCTTTGATAAATAAAACCTTGTGGAGGGGTAATTTTATAAGGGACGCCCAGGTTAATGCATGTTTTATTCTATGCATTCTGTATCTTTTTTATTTATTTAACCAGTTTTCTATACTGCCTTATCCTTCAATCAAAGCGAGTTACATTATGTAATTACTACAAACAGGTACTGGATATATTCCCTTGTCCCCAAAGGGCTCACAATCTATGTGCACCCTTGCCCAAGGCCACAAGGAGGATTAAGTGGCTTGCCCAAGGCCACAAGGAGTGCCTATAGAACTAGAAACCCTACTCCCTCCAGCCTGAGATTGTTGTCCCCAGGTGGGACTTGAACCCCCAGCCCCAGGTACCATGTCCTAACCATTAGGCCACTCCTCTACCTTATAAAATAGGGGTGTAACTGATTGAACATGTGTGTTAAACCTAGGCTGGTTTAAATGTTTTTGTTTAGCTAACATGCATAGGCATGTATTTTGCAAAATACATACGTAATTGCACATTCTGCCCAAGTTCCACTGATATGAATGCCTGCAATGAAAGTACGCACCATCAGCCTTATGCACATACTTAAAGAATAGCAAATGGCTAAAATAGATGCATAAGACCCATTTACATGCACAAATCACTAACAAGCCATGATTTGCACGCATAAATGGCATGTAATTTTCCATAGTTCCTTATTAAATAACCCCCTTAATGTTTGCAGTAATGATCACTTTTTTACTTCTCTTCTAAGACATTCTCCTTCCTAGATGCAAAGATTTTCGGAAGATGATATCCTAGGTAGAGTAAAGATCAAAATGCCATTTTCCATTAAACATGGTAAATGTTCTGTGATACCTCTGAACAGGTCAGCTTGTCCAGGGTATTGAATTGTAAAGAGCATGTACCATAAATGGCTTAATCATTCCATGTACGGACATCATCAATACATTGAGCTTTAACCTGAGCCAACTCTCCCTATCCCCTCTCAGTGGGCCTGGTTCAGTTTTTTAACCACTAGCTCTTTTCCTGCTTTCAGGAGCTCTATTTTAACTGAAATCATTTTTTTTTATTTAGCATCCCGCAGCCTGGCAGAGCAATGAAAAGTACTGATATCCCCCTGGTAGCTATATGATGCTGCATTTCTCATGCAGTGTAATCACACCACAGAAATGTTTGTTGTTTAAAGCAGTTCATGCAATTTACTGGTGAATCTTAGTATGTTAGTGGTGATTTTTCTCTGGTTAAGTATAACAATGAATGACAGATGGATGGATACAATAAATGATGTATTTAGCAAAGAAAGCAATGGAAAAAATAATAGGCGCAGGAAAGGATAGTAAGCTGTACAATTTTTGACAGATGAAATTTGCTACAATTCTTTTAAAGACAGAGGCTATGAATACTGCAAGAAAAGAATCTTCTGCATATGAGTAAATATAATAAAGTCAATCACTCACATAGAAGTGTAAAACATCTTGTCCCCGAGAATACATCACCATGGAATTAGATAGTAGTTAGTCTGCCCACTATAGTAGGATATGTGACTAAATGAGCATTGATCTGTTTAATATCTGGATCAGAGTTGTTTTGCTTCAGTGGCAGAAATTCAAATTATGGGCCCCAAAACAACAATTTTGAAAGAGCCCCTAGCATGGGAGAAGTCCACTTCACAAGATACAGGAGTAGTGGGCCTCATTCTTCCTTGGGGCCCCCTTCTTCCTTGTGGGGCTACTTGTGCAGAATTTACACAACTGGTTTGCTGGAAACACTGTTCTACAGCCAAAATGCTTCCAAAATAAATTCAGTCACACTTTACTAAGTCTGGGTAGCTGAGAACTAAAATGATGCCTAAAATATATTGGCTGTAGTTTTCAATTTACACTATTGGATCAGTACATATGACCTTAATTTTGGAAGTGCTAAGGATATGAGAGTTATAATGGGAAGAGATCTCAATTTAAATGATAAATTTACTAAAATACATGTACATCTTTGGCTAGATTTGTAATAAATTTATGTTTTTGTTTGGACATTACTTGCTTTTCAGGTAAAACAATTAATTATGCAATGTGAAGGTGCTAGTGCATCATACATGATATGAATTGAATCATGTTATTCCTAGAAGTCATAGATGATGCAATCCTAGCTCAGCTTAATTACATCACTCTGCATAACAAATTGCACAACATTTTTTGAATGAACATAACATGTCGGTAGTAATTTGGCTGTAGACAAGTCTTCTCAGTGTTTTATTTTTTTCCATTTTGCCAAAGTGAGAGATGCCTCATAATTGTTTGAGCAATATGGATCACTTCTGCTATGTTTGTGGTGAAGTAACTTTTGCATCACAAAAACATAATATAACCACTTAGATTAAGAAAGCCTACCACCTTTACTATGGCTGCAAATTTGGAGATCAGGAAAGAAATGGGCCCTACACATATGCTGCAATACTTGGATTTGGACAGAGCTGACAGATCATATCAGCAATTGTTACTTCTACATGGTACCTCATGTTGGGAAAGGTTTGTCGAAGAAGAAAAAGTGGACTTTGCAGTATCCAAACATTCCATCATCTATATTCCCAGTACCACATGGAGAAGGACTGCTGGTTCCTGATGCTCCAGAATCATTCTAACTTGAGTCAGGGGCGGCCCAAGGGGGGTGCGGGGCCATGTGCGGAGACTCGGTGCGGGGCCTTATTTGCATAAGTGGCCTTATTTGCATAGATATTTGCATAATGTTACCATACACTAACTTTTAGTAAACATGTCTCTTAATGAGTGTATGGATAAAGAAAGACTAAAAGATTTCTACATTACTATAATCCAGTGCCAACTGCCAGGCACATTAGGAACTACGACAAACGCTGCCCATTTAGAACCCATAGCAAACCCGCCGTATCCTGACAGCATTACCAGGACTCACAAAGCACCATACCCTACCTATCAAAAGGCAACACTGCAAATATTAAACCAATACATTTCAGAGAATACTGGGGAAAGAGAACAAGTGGCAATGTCAAATAGGAATTACATAAACAGAATACCTCAGCTCAGTTACACATGCAGAACATAGACCATCACCAAACAAGGAATCACAATGTAGGAACAGGAAGGCAATAATTAAACTGGGAACCCCAAAAGCCAAACTTGGAATGTACAACAACACTGTAGAAATAAAACTATAAATTAATTTCCTCCTGTACCAAACAAAGCGCAGACGTTAATGATGCACATTTCCCAGAGCTTTCATATTCCAGTTAATAAAGTCAAAATAAAGAGATATCTTTCTACCTTTTGTGCATTTTTTTCAGTTGCAATTGCTCCAGCCGCTTTCTTCTGGTTTCTTCATGTTTTCTGCTAACTCTCCATTGTCTGCTGTCCATTTGTCCTTTCTTCTCTCTTCTAGTTTTTTTTTTCCATTCTCTCTCTCTACATCTGCTTTAACATACTAATCTTTCTCCTTTTGCTCTTTCCTCATTCCTATTTCATCCACTCAAATTTTACCCCTCCATCCTCAATCCCCACTTACTCTCCCAATACCAGGCCAATTGTAGATTTTTCATCCCTCCCACACAAAATATTTTTCCTCTCTCCATTTTACTCTCCCAGCCCCATCCCATTCTAATCCTTCCCCAACATCAGCTCCCTTCTAGTTCCAGCCTCACCCAGCATCCATTCCCTTCTAGTCCCTGCATCAGCCCATTTCCAGTCCTAGCCCCCCCATCAGCCCATTTCCAGTCCTAGCTCCCCCATCCATTTCCAGTCCGAGTCCCTTCATCAGCTCATTTCCAATCCTAGCCCCCCATCAGCCCATTTCTAGTCATTTCCTAGCCCCATCATCAGCCCATGTCAAATCCTAGCTCCCCTCCACTCAGCCCAATTCCAGTCCAAGCCCCCCCCATGAGCCTACTTCCAGTTCTAGCCCCTCCATGAGTCCATTTCAATCCAAGCTCCCACCACAGCCCATTTCCAATCTTAGCTCCCCCCAACAGCCCATTTCCAGTCTTAGCCTAGCTGCTCCATCAGCCCATTTCCAGTCCTAGCTCCCTTCCCTCACAGCCCATTTCCATTCCAAGCCCCCTCCCCATCAGCTATTTGCCGTTCAAGCCTCCCCTTCCACTCAGCCCATTTCCAGTCCTAGCAACCCCCAACCCATTACCAGTCCTAGCCCCCATCAACCCACTTCCAGTACTAGCCCCCATCAACCCACTTCCAGTCCTAACCCCCCATCAGCCCACTTCCAGTCCTAACCCCATCAGCCCATTTCCAGTCAGCCCCCCATAGCCCACTGCCAGTCCTACCCCCCCCCCCATCAGCCCACAGCCCATTACCAGTCCTAACCCCATCAGCCCACCTCAAGTCCTAACCCCTCCCCAGCAGCCCCTTTCCTGTCCTATCCCCCCCATAGCCCATTACCAGTCCTAACCCCCCACAGCCCATTACCAATCCTAACCCCTCCATAGCCCTTTACCAGTCCTAACCCCCCATCACCCCATTTCCAGACAGCCCCATCAGCCCACATCCCATTACCAGTCTTAACCCCCCATAGCCCATTACCACTCCTACCCCCCCAACAGCCCACAGCTCATTACCAGTCCTAACCCCATCAGCCCACCTCAAGTCCGAACCCCTCCCCATCAGCCCATTTCCTGTCCTAGCCCCCCATAGCCCATTATCAGTCCTAACCCCCCATAGCCCATTAACAATACTAACCCCCCCATAGCCCATTACTAGTCCTAACCCCCCATCAGCCCACAGCCCATTACCAGTCTTAACCCCCCATAGCCCATTACCAGTCCTGACCCCCCCAACAGCCCACCTCAAGTCCTAACCCCTCCCCATCAGCTCATAAGAACATAAGAAATGCCATACTGGGTCAGACCGAGGTCCATCAAGCCCAGTATCCTGTTTCCAACAGTGGCCAATCTAGGTCATACGTACCTAGCAGTTTCCCCAAAAGACACAGGTTCTGCAGTGCTTGTACTAGGCCAAGCATTGATATCCTGGGTCCCTTTTTAATAGTGGTTTATGGACCTTTCCTCCAGGAACTTGTCCAAACCTTTTTTAAACCCAGCTATACTAACAGCCCTTACTACATCCTCCGGTAACAGATTCCAGAGTTTGATTACACGTTGAGAGAAGAAATATTTTCTCCTATTTGTCTTAAATAGTTTACCCTGTAGCTTCATTACATGCCCCCTAGTCCTTCTATATTCTGATAGCGTAAACAATTTATCCACGTTTATCCGTTCCACTCCATTCATTAATTTATACACCTCTATCATATCTCCCCTCAGCCGCCTCTTTTCTAGGTTAAAGAGCCCTAACCTTTTTAGCCTCTCTTCATAGGAGTAGCCTTCCATCCCCTTCACCAATTTGGTGGCTCTTCTCTGTACTTTTTCTAATAACTCTATGTCCTTTTTAAGATACGGTGACCAGAATTGCACACAATATTCAAGGTGCGGTCGTACCATGGAGCGATACAGAGGCATTATAATATCCTTTGTTTTATTCTCCATCCCTTTCCTTATGATACCTAGCATTCTATTTGCTTTCTTGGCCGCCGCTGCACACTGGGCGGAGGGTTTTAACATGTTATCCACGATGACTCCTAAATCTTTTTCCTGGGTGGTGGTTTCTAATGTGGAGCCTTGCATCTTGTAACTATAGTGTGGGTTGTTCTTTCCTAGGTGCATAACTTTGCACTTGTCCACATTAAATTTCATCTGCCATTTGGATGCCCAGTCTTCCAATTTATCCAGATCCTCCTGCAGCTTTCCACAATCCTCTTGGGTTTTAACAACTTTAAACAGTTTTGTGTCATCTGCAAATTTGATTACCTCACTAGTTATTCCCTTTTCCAGGTCATTTATGAATATGTCAAAAAGTAGCGGACCCAGTACAGATCCCTGGGGTACTCCACTATTCACCTTTTTCCATTGGGAATATTGGCCATTTAGCCCTACCCTCTGCTTTCTATCTTTTAACCAGTTCCCGATCCACAATAGTACACTGCCTCCTATCCCATGACTTTTTAGCTTCGCCAAAAGTCTCTGATGGGGGACCTTGTCAAAAGCTTTCTGAAAGTCCAGATACACTATATCAACCGACTCACCTTTGTCTACCTGTTTATGCACACCTTCAAAAAAACAGATCAGATTAGTAAGACAAGATCTTCCTTGTCTAAAGCCATGTTGGCTGTCTCCCATTAGGCCATGACTATCTACATGCTGTGTAATTTTGTTCTTTATGATGGCTTCTACCATTTTCCCTGGTACTGACGTCAGGCTCACCGGTCTGTAATTTCCCAGGTCACCCCTGGAACCCTTTTTAAAAATTGGTGTTACGTTGGCGACCCTCCAATCTTCAGGTATTACAGATGATTTTAATGAAAGTTCACAGATTACCAATAACAGGTCTGCAATCTCATATTTCAGTTCTTTCAACACTCTGGGATGTATACCATCCGGTCCAGGTGATTTGCTACTATTCAGTTTATCAAATAGTTGTAATATATCTTCCCGGTGTAGCGATATTTCTCTCAATTCCTCTGCAGTATCACCTTTAAATACCACTTCAGTCTTGGGTAACACCCCTACATCTTCCTCAGTAAAGACCGAAGCAAAGAATTCATTCAGTCTCTCTGCTATAGCCTTGTCTCCTCTTACTGCCCCTTTTACCCCTCTATCATCTAATGGTCCAATTGACTCTCTCACAGGCCTTTTGCTACGAATGTACTTGAAAAAGTCTTTATTTCGTGTTTTTGCTTCCGTAGCAAGTTTCTTCTCAAATTCCCGCTTTGCCTGCCTTATCAATGCTTTGCATTTAACTTGCCAGTGCTTGTGCTGTTTCCAGTTTTCATCATTTGGCTCTTTTTTCCATTTTCTGAAGGTTGCTCTTTTGGCAGCAACAGCCTCTCTGACCTCACCTTTAAACCATGCTGGCAGTTTTTTGGACTTTCTTCCACTTTTCTTAATGCGTGGAATACAGCTGGTCTGGGCTTCGAGGATAGTATTTTTAAATAACACCCAAGCTTGCTGTAAGTCTTTAACCTTTGGAACCGCTCCTTTTAGTTTTTTCCGAACTATATTCCTCATTCTATCATAGTCACCCTTTTGAAAGTTAAAAGGTAGTACTGTGGATTCCTTTACTATCTGTCCTCCACTGATTAAATCAAACATGATCATACTATGATCACTATTGCCAAGTGGTCCCAACACCCTTATTTCTTGCACCAGATCTGGCGTTCCACTAAGGACTAGGTCCAGTATGGCTTCCCCTCTGGTCGGTTCATGAACCAGCTGCTCCAAGAAGCAGTCATTTATTTCATCTAGAAACTTTATCTCTTTAGCTTGTCCTGCTGTGACACTGTCCCAGTCGATACCGGGGTAATTGAAATCACCCATTATTACTACTCTGTTGTGGCTTTTGTTAGCTTCCTTGATTTCTTTGAGCATTTCATCATCCATTTGTTCATTCTGGCCAGGTGGTCGATAGTATACTCCCACTGCCATCACCTTCCCCTTCATAAATGGAATTTCAATCCATAGAGATTCTACAGCATATTTTGTTCCCTGCAAAACTTTAATCCTTTCTGACTCAATGCCCTCTCTAACATAGAGCGCAACCCCTCCACCAATTTGTTCAGCTCTATCATTACGATATAGTTTGTATCCAGGTATCACAGTGTCCCACTGGTTATCCTCCTTCCACCATGTCTCTGAGAGTGCAATCATATCTAACCTCTCATTTAATGCTATATATTCTAATTCTCCCATCTTATTGTTTAGACTTCTAGCATTGGCATACAAGCATTTTAGAGACTGTATTTTATTAATATTAATCTGGCTATTGGTAGGCATGGGTAATTGGGAATCTTTATGCTCTGTCTGCTCCTTACTCAAGGGCATTTGGGCTACTATACTCCCTTTTGGAACCTCACTGCTTTTGGTAGTATCCTTCAAGGATACCTTTGTCCGAACCGTGCGCTCCTGGGTGACTGTCGGCTTTCCCCTATTTTCTAGTTTAAAAGCTTCTCTATCTCTTTTTTAAAGGTTAATGCCAGCAGTCTGGTCCCATCCTGATTAAGGTGAAGCCCATCCCTTCGGAAGAGCCCCCCCTTTCCCCAGAATGTTCCCCAGTTCCTAACAAATCCAAAACCCTCATCCTTGCACCATTGTCTCATCCACGCATTGAGACTCCGGAGCTCTGCCTGTCTTTTGGGTCCTGCACGTGGAACAGGAAGCATTTCGGAGAACGCTATCCTGGAAGTTCTGGATTTCAACTTCCTACCTAAAAGCTTAAATTTAGCCTCCAGAACTTCCCTACCACATTTTCCTATGTCATTGGTACCAACATGTACCAAGACAGCAGACTCCCCCCCAGCACTATCTATGATGGGGGGGAGTCTGCTGTCTTGGTACATGTTGGTACCAATGACATAGGAAAATGTGGTAGGGAAGTTCTGGAGGCTAAATTTAAGCTTTTAGGTAGGAAGTTGAAATCCAGAACTTCCAGGATAGTGTTCTCCGAAATGCTTCCTGTTCCACGTGCAGGACCCAAAAGACAGGCAGAGCTCCGGAGTCTCAATGCGTGGATGAGACAATGGTGCAAGGATGAGGGTTTTGGATTTGTTAGGAACTGGGGAACATTCTGGGGAAAGGGGGGGCTCTTCCGAAGGGATGGGCTTCACCTTAATCAGGATGGGACCAGACTGCTGGCATTAACCTTTAAAAAAGAGATAGAGAAGCTTTTAAACTAGAAAATAGGGGAAAGCTGACAGTCACCCAGGAGCGCACGGTTCGGACAAAGGTATCCTTGAAGGATACTACCAAAAGCAGTGAGGTTCCAAAAGGGAGTATAGTAGCCCAAATGCCCTTGAGAAAGGAGCAGACAGAGCATAAAGATTCCCAATTACCCATGCCTACCAATAGCCAGATTAATATTAATAAAATACAGTCTCTAAAATGCTTGTATGCCAATGCTAGAAGTCTAAACAATAAGATGGGAGAATGAGCTCATTTCCTGTCCTAGCCCCCCCATAGCCCATTTCCTGTCCTAGCCCCCCCCCCCCAGACCATTACCAGTCCTAATCCCCCATCACCCCATTTCCAGACAGGCCCCATCAGCCCACAGCCCATTACCAGTCTTAACACCCCATAGCCCATTGCCAGTCCTAACCCCCCCCCCAACAGCCCAACTCAAGTCCTAACCCCTCCCCATTAGCCCATTTCCTGTCCTAACCCCCATCAACCCACAGCCCACCTCAAGTCACGTCCTAACCCCCTCCATAGCCCAGGCCATTACCAGTCCTAACCCCCCCACATCGGCTCAGGGAAATTAAAAAAAAAAAAAAAAAGCTGGCTGCTGCTGCTGCCGCCGCGGCAGCAGCAGAATGGAGTGTCCCGCAGGGCCCCCTCTGCCCGCTGAGCCCCTCTGCAAGGGCTTTCAGATTTGCGAAGGGAGAGTGTCTCCCTCGCGTCTCTGTTAAGCCCGCAGGGGCTAATAAGAAGTTTGTTGCTTTCTGTTTAACACTAACTTTTTTAATAAATTGTGTTTAAATAACCCTATGGGTGATTTTTAAACTTTTAAACAAAGACGACAAGACAGGTGAAATAATATCAAGGTCATATATATGGAAACCATAAACATATGAAAAGACCTAGATTTATAATAATTTCTGATTAAAACTCTACTACCTAGACGCTATATATGCGCTTAAAATGGAAAAGTTTAGATATCTTGGAAACAGTAGCTAATCAGCTGTTTTAATTGTCATTTTTTAATTCATTGCAACAAAATCCATAAGAATTGGCAGATTTGGTCTCTGAAGCACACAGCTTTTAAAAAATTATAGGGCAGTGAAATCTTTGTGAGCACCACACCATTCCCTGTCATGTCCTTCCTCTTGGGTGCTGTGTCATCTGAATCAGGCATTTTATGACAGTCCTATTCATCCAGGCCTTTTACTCCTGAAAAGACAGATGTGCAAGGCGAATGTACTTGGCAAAAATTTAAAACCCCTTCTGCATTAGCCCACAGTAAGCATAAACAACGTCAATACAAATGACAGATCAAATTGGCTAAAAAGAATTTCTTTATTTCTGCCATTAACAATAGCATCAACAAATCTAAAACCCTCTTTACTCTTTTTACTAAATTTACAGTACTTCCTCTAGTATCCAGACAGCTAGAGAATCTTTACCCTCAGCTGACTACCTAGCTGATGACATTTTTACCAGAAGCAATACCCTCTATAAACGTTTTTTCGATTTCTCAGATTAGTTCCCCACCTCCCATTTCGGCTTCTCTAAAGTCAGTTGCAACTGGCATTTAATCTTCCTTCAATGAACTGTTTCGTGTTGCAATTGAGAAACCTCTGTGCAGTTTAAAACCTACATTCTCCTCTCTCGATCTTTTGCCTTCTCACTAGCGTAAGTTGCCTAACTTAGACATCCTTCCAATCATTCATCCCCTGTCAACCTTAGTCTTTCCTTGGCGCATATATCTCCTTTATTAAAACAAGCAATAATTCATCCAGTCCTAAAAAAAGAATAACCTCAATTCTTCTTCACCTGAAAATTATCATCCAGTATCAAATTGCCATTTCTTTCAAAATTTCTTGAAAAAGCTGTTGTTTGGTAATTTTCCAAATTCCTATCCAAAATGAACATGTTACACCCAAGACGATCTGGTTTTGTTCAGTTCCTAGTACTGAAACTGCTATAATTGCTTTGCTCAGTGAGCCTCTCAGCAATCTTGATGCTTGTTTTGTTGGACCTCTCTACTGCCTTTCATGTTACTGATCATTCTCTTCTTCTCCATCGCCTCTCTGAAGTGGGTATCAAAGACAAAGGGCCCGATATTCAGTAAGGCGACAAAGGCATCAGAATGAGGAGGAAAACACATGCTCAAAGAAAGACACAAATTGTAAGTAAGGTGGATTAAATGCAGGTAAACCACGAATATGAGGGTTAGCAAAGGTGCGGCGGTCAGCTCAGAGGCCCATGTATGTGGCCTGAGGGCGGATATCATATTAGAGGAATTCGGGCAGTGCGCATTGGGGGGATGAAATACCCACATATATGGGCCCTAGCAGATTAACTGCATATCGTGGAGATAGCTGTTTGAGGCTGCCTCTTAAGCAGGTAGGGGAGAGAAGGCCACTTATCTCATTATGCTATCCATATACCCGTGTGATATAGCACGGTCACTCCACAAACACAGGTAATGAAAAAAAGCCCATGTTGCGATGCCTGGGTAACCACTACAGGGCTTCCCATTGACACACTCCCTAATAACCTCCCCCCCCCCCCCAAAAACAGCTGCACCTGACAAAATGATGAGTCAGGGATGTCAGGAGAATTTCAGCAGAGAGGAGGCAGAGGCCCTAGCACGCATGGTGCTGAGGTGAGAGGGGGTGCTGTACACTGGGGCCACTGCAGGGCCAATCTACAGCTGGCCACATGCATCTTGAGGGCCATCCAGTTGCAGCTGCACAAGTGAGTAAGCCATTGGTGCCAGGCAGTGGGTGGTGGAAGGGCATGGCAGTTGGCAGCCCAAAAGAGGATGGTCCTCAAACCCACAACCTTGACCTGCCCCCCAAAAGCTATCCATCACGCAAGGAAGAATAGTCTCTGGGAGGAGACAGCATCCAGGCCTGCTGCTATAGCAAACAACCAGCCAATTACCCACAAAACAGACACCTTAGCTCAGCCTGGAGGAGCACCGCAGCCAAACCAAAAGGACAGAGGTTCAAGTCTGGAACAGTGCCACAGAACCAATGCACTGTGCAGGATGTCCACTCTATATGCCATTATTTGTAGCAATGCTAATCTCTGTATATGAGGCAGCCCAAAGTTAAATATATTGGCTGGAGTAGTGTGTGTTCCTGGCCCCTGTATAGCCCTATGCAAGGATATTGATGTGGGAAGCATAGTGGTGTCTGTGTGGCAAAGGCAGCTCCACTGAGAGGGCATGAGGGGTGATGGCAGGAGAAGATCAAGGATGGTGTGAGGACAAGGGGGAGTAGTGTACAGGCAGGGGAGCAATATGTGAATTAAAGGATGAAAAAAGGGGGCACATAGAGGCTGAGGGTCAGTTGACCTACAAGCTCTGTGTACGTGCCGCAACACCAAAGTAAAAAATGTTTTCTCTTATTAGTCTTAAATGGGTTGCATTGTAGGTTCATTGTGCATCCTCTAGTCTTTCTACTTTTTGATGGCATAAACAACCAACCTACGTTTACCCCTTCCACTCCATTCATTAATTTATAGACATCTATCATATCTCCCCTCGGCCATCTCTTTTCAAAGTTGAAGAGCCCCAACCTTTTAAGGCTCTCCTTATAGGGGTATCCTTCCATTTCCCCTACCATTTTTGTCACTCTTCTTTATACCTTTTCTTTTTTTTTTTTATTTAATATATTTATTGAGTATTTCCAAACACAAAATATCAACAAGCAATAAAAAGAAACAAAAGAAATTTACAGTCCACATCACGGGGAGTATAAATAGGAATTACCACATACGAGTAGTAAAATAGGTAAGAAAATTCAAACAGTTTACGGAGAGAGGTACCTATAACCATAATTAAATAAACTCAAATTATTTCTAGCATGCTGGTAAATATAAACATATCAAAGCAATATGCATTTATCCAGGAGAAGAATGACTATTAAGAAAACTTTCCAAAGATGATGTCTCAGAGAAGACATATTTAGTTCCCCCCAAAGTAACTAGGCATTTGCAGGGAAACTTGAGGAAAAATGTAGCACCAATCGCTAAGACACGAGGCTTTAATAAAATAAAAGCCCTGCGTCGAAGTTACGTTTGCCTAGATACATCGGGGAACAAATTTATTGCCCCCCCACAAAAACTAACATTCTTATTCTGAAAATACAGACGCATAACTGTGTTCTTATCCATCTCAAGTTAAAAGAAACAAGAAGAGTAGACCTAGAAGAAATCAGGTCCTGCGAAGACTCTATAAATTCAGACACATCCACAGAGTCAAGCATAGGCATAGCATTATGACCCTGCAAAACACCCCCAGGAGCTACAGCCAATTGAGGTAAATAAAACAGCTTATTAATCACGGGTTTAGTATCCTCTTGATACCCCAAAATTTCTATCAAATACATGTCAAATAAGATTTGAGGTGACAACAACCGCGTAAAAGGAAAATTTAAGCATCTAATATTTTTTGCCCTAAAACTATTCTCCAATAACTCCTGTTGGGCATGCAAAGTGGTACTATCCTTAATAAAAGATACGTTAACATTCTGTAAAGAAACAATCTGTGACTCCAATTTCTGACATGTAACATCTAACGCAGAAATCTGAGACTCATGTTGAGATAATTTCGCAACAGATTCTTTGGAAAACTCTGAAAACTGAGAAACTACAGTCATTAAAGAAGATTCAATCCACGAGAGGATCTGCCAAAGATCAATTAAAGAAATCTGTTTGTCCCCAGATAAAGCAAATGTAGAAGCCTGTTGTGCCTTGGTAGCGTCCCCAGGAGCATGAAAAATACGTGGCATAGGAACCGCCACTATAGCTGGAACTTCTGACGAAGGCACCGAAACAGGTGACAAGTCCGGCAAACTCAACTGCTCCTCCATAACAGGAGAGGAAGTCACCGGGCCAACATTATCCACACCAGCAGGCGGGGCTGAGTTAATAATCCCCAAAGGAGAAGAGGAGCCATCAAGAAGAGACGGGGATCTGGCGGCAGCATGAGATAACACTTCAGGCCCTTCCAATGGAATTAAATGCTTATCCATTGGACCAACCACTTTTACAGATTTAGAAGGATTAACTGTACTCACATTCAGATGCTTCTTTTTCCGCTTGCCCATTCCAGATTCTCGGCTCCACGGCTCCTCGGGCGCTAAAGGGGCCAGACAAGCCCCTTTAAACGCGCCCCTTCAAAGCGCAACCGCGAGACAGCGGTAAAGCCGCACTTTTAAAGGCCCCCGAATGACGTCGGGGCCTGACACCGCTCAGCTGGTCCGGCGGAATCCACCTGCTGCCTGTTCAGACAGCAATCACGGGTGCACGGCAGGGTAAGGCTCCAACTCCCCAGGACACACAGCTCCCAGGAACCGCCACACTCCTCCTCACTTTTAAAGGCCCCCGAATAACGTCGGGGCCTGACACCGCTCAGCTGGTCCGGCGGAATCCACCTGCTGCCTGTTCAGACAGCAATCACGGGTGCACGGCAGGGTAAGGCTCCAACTCCCCAGGACACACAGCTCCCCCTTTATACCTTTTCTAATCCAGCTATATCATTTTTTAGATATGGTGACCAGAAATGCACACAATATTCAGGGTGTGGTCGGACCATGAAACAATACAGAGGCATTATAATATCCTTTGTTTTATTCTCCATTTCGTTCTTTATGATTCCTAGCAGTCTATTTGCTTTCTTGGCCACTGCTGTACACTTTGCGGAGGGTATCAATGTATTATCCACGATGACGCCTAAATCTTTTTCCTGGGTGGTGGTTTCTAATATGGAACCTTGCATCGTGTAACCATAGTTTGGGTTGTTCTTTCCTAGGTGCATAACTTTGCACTTGTCCACATTAAATTTTATGTGCCATTCGGATGTCCAGTTTTCCAATTTTTCAAAGATCTTTTGCAATTTTTCCCATTCCTCTTGTGTTTTAAGAACTTTGAATAATTGTGTGTCATCTGCAGATTTGATCACTTCACTCGTTATTCCTATTTCTAGGACATTTATGAATATGTTTCACCTTTGTCTGTGTGTGTATGTCTATATACAGTATATATATATATACACACACACGCACACACATTCTATCTATGGATCTCTTTTACTACAGTAGTGAGATTTCTAAGCATGAGTGTTTGAAACTGGATGGCAGACACTGGAATATTCAGAAAGAAATAGTCTTCCATAGGGAAATGTGCCAACTTTCCTGACAAGCAGACAGTGAGCGAATTATTTACCACCATCTGTAAAACTATCTTTTGGAAACATTTTGTCACATCTAAATGAAATACTGACAAGGTCTCTACTTCATTAATAAGGGTTGCTGTTTACCTTGTTTCAGTGAAATAACACTAACCTCTTACAGAATATAGCAATGTTTTTTTTCCCTTGAAACGTTTGTTAGGCAAGCAGATTACAGATACATTTTATGCAAGCAAATTAATGTTGCCTTTCTGCATCTCAGGCAACTAGGATATACCACCGAGAGCACAATCATACACTGCTCAATAACCCCTTATTGTGGGCTAGAGAAGAGAAGCAAGATAATTACAGTCTGCTGAAACAGCCCATCTTTGAGGCTTATGCCCCATCCTCACACATTTTCTTATCTAGTGTCACAAGTCACCCAGAAAGTTTCACAAAATGCAGTAGGGCCATCATCTAAGCAGAAGAAAGATCTCCTGAAGAAAGCCAAACTACTGAGAAAATGCCAAATCCCACCACATTTGCAGTCTGAAAGAAAGCTGTGCATCTTCTCTTATGGCCAAGATCTTGCTGGGTTTCCAATCCAGATCTGTGCTGAGAGGTTACACAAGTCTAAATCATATTGACCCCCAATTTTTTCACCCAATAGCCAATGTCCTGGTTAATTTTGAAGATTTAAAACTTCTTCAGAGATGCCTGGCTTATTAGCGAAGCCCTAATAAGGCTGCTTACAGCTCTTGCATTCTGGTGTAATCGTTTGCCCAGCATTTTGAAGTAGCTAAATCTCCCAAAATGTTCTGCTTTGCCTATTTATTTCTCGGGCCTACTCTTCTCTCCACTTCAGCCATGACTAGCAAGGCCAACAGTTATGCAGTCTGTCATGGTAACCCATTCTGGTTACCAATGGCCTTATAGATATTTTAATATTTCAGGGTTGAGAGATTTGTCTGTCACAACGAGGTGCTTCAGTGCTTTCTGTCACTCATGGTAACAAGCTGTAATAACAGCAAGTTCTAGAGAAGTAAAGGGTTTGATTTATTAAGGCTTTTCCCCATTCCCTCTGTATAGAAAAACAAAAAAGTTTAATAAATCAAGTTCAATGTGTTCAACGATATAGTTGACTGCTATATTTGTTGACAAGTACTTAAGATGTATAAACTATGATATGATGAGCCATCAGTGTGAAATATTGGATTAGAGTATGAATCTATGTTATCATGTGTACTAACCAAAGGACCAGTTTGATACCACTGGAATTCTGATTTGAGTATTGAACTGTTCTATGGTAATGAAGATATTGTGGATGGAATGCAAATATTTACGATATGATTAGCAATTTCTTCCTATAATCGATACTGTTAGTTTGTAGTCCTATAATATATATCACCCATCCCAGAGGTCATTATCAGGAAGGTGATAATTAAAAGAAACTGAAATGAAGAGTCTTAAAACCCAGCAGCATAGGCGACATGATGTCCTCCCATATTCTCCTTATTTCTAGTGAACAAAATAGGGTATAACCTGCCAATCTGATGCACTGTTTATTTTTCAGCGATTATGGGTTTGAGCGTGCAGCGCCTCTGAAATCAGAATCCAACAAGTGCTTTGCTGATTTTTGGTTTAACCCAGATTCCCCGCCTGAGGACTGCATGTTGGGGCAGGCTTACCCTAGAAGCACAGGGTAAGTGCACAAGGAGAACCATCAGGCATTTCCCCCTTAACATATCTTTATTTTTATGGGGAGTGGGAGAGGAGAAGGAAAGGGGCAGAAGTGTCTTCCTATTCCATTGGGCTTCCACTTCAATCAGAAGTGCCTGGAATGTTTGCCCATTTCTTTAAGCATCTCACTTTCCTGCTAGTTCAGACATAGCCAAAACCTCCCTTAGGGAAGGGCAATTCACCATGGAGCCCACACAGAACCCAGCATGAGGGTAATTTTATAAAATTTTGTCTATTTAATGTGTGTTTTCATATGCCTATGGCAAGTCTATTTTATAAAGAAAAGTAGGTGCCTACTGTCCTTTATACAATATTCAAATAAATCAAGTTAATAAGGTTCCCTACACTAGCTAGTCACTTAAATAATCACCTTCAATTTTGTCTATACTTAAAGAGACCCTCAGATTTAACCACACTTAAATAGTAGCCTTAGGCACCATCATTGGTCTCTTATCCCTGTGCTTAAATTGTTTATTATTTTTTTATGTTTTATATACCATTTATATCACCATCTATTATTATTAGTTATTTTCATAAAAAATTCTATTTTTCTAAACACAATAAAAGATACTGTTTATTTGCTCCCAGAATAAGCTGACATGATCACGTTTCAGGCTCCTAAAAATGTGTCTTGCTTCAGGGGAATATTTTCAAAAAACCGGGGCATGTAGCATCCAAGAAATCTTTCATTATCCACCAACACTCTTTTCAAAAAGACGCCTTTTTAGATTACTAGCATAAGTAGCCAAATATGCACATTAATCTAAAGCACAATACCTTACACCTGCCCTAGAGCTGGTGTACATGTCCATACCTAGATCTACAAAAAGCATGCATAAATTATAGTATTTTAGAATTATGCATATACCATACGTATTTGCTCTAGCTATGCACATGCCCATGTGAAATTGCGCGCAATTCAGCCAGCACACGCACTTAGAAAACAGTAACCGGTGAAAGTATGCACATACATGCCTATTTACCTGCATAAATTATTACAATACTGTGATTTACACACATGGATGGCTCATAACTTTACGTGGCTCTTTATAAAATTATCCCATGTCTGCACACTGAGTTTAGCCCCTTAATGTATCTGATTGTTCTCCACTATAATGCTATAAAACTGAGGCATCGAATTCTCTGTCTAGAAAAAAGAATAAATGACATACTAGCAAAACTAAGGGCTCTATTTACTAAACTGCATTATCTGGTTAAAGAATGTTAATTGAGGGTAAGCACATGGGCGGGGTATTCAGCAGCAGCGGCAGTGGCAGCTAGTGATGATAAAGCAGCAAGCTGTCACCACTGAACCCAAATATTCAATGCTGGGGCCATATCCAGCCACCGACATTGAATAGCCAGGTTGACTGGATAGTGCATTTTCTCCATGGACAAGCAGGCATGAAGTCATCATGTATGGGTGATGTCAGCTTGTGTTGGAAGTTTTTGGGAGGCTCCAATACACCTGCATGTCTATCTTCCCACCTGCCGTGATGCCATCTTCTCCAGTCTTTGTTTTCCGTGGAGCCCCACAGATGTGAATCGGTCATCCCCCAGTAAATGTTTCCTTTTTTTCCCTCAAGGGTGTCTTTTTGTGCTTGTTTTAAACTTTTCTGCCTGCCATCAATAGCATCAGATCCATTGATCATGGTTCCGTCTTCAATTCCAATGCTTTTTCAGTAACTTTTATTTTTTCTTGTTTTTCCCACAGCTGGGCCTCCAGTCACCTTCAAGCCATTTGATTTTCCCACAGCCATCTTCCCAGAAATGTCCCAACAGCATGTTCAAGAAATGCCCCAAATGTACCAACAATCAGAATTGGTACCTCCAGTGTCTAGGTCCCGAGAGACCTGAAGGGTTGAGAGAAGCAGAGAGAATCCCACTTGGCCAGAGGTTTGATTCAGCATTTTCAGCATTGGCATTAATCTTGGTGGTTCCCTTAGCATTCGCCAAAGGTGCATCGACATCAAGAAAGTCCAGGCCTCAGTCGGAGCTGAGAGCCCATGGTTGCCCCAAAGCATCAACCTCTACCTGGAATCAAAGAAGGACTCGACCTTGGCTCCATTGGCATCAAAGGGGGCCTGTCGAAGCACCAGACTAAGTCCATGTGCATTGACATCAGAGTCCTTCTAGCCGTAGTATGAGAGCGATGGCTGTAAATGGTCCGCTCGGGTGCCTCGAAGAGAGGAATTGACCTCCATAGCTTTGGAGGGGCACCAACCATCTCCCAATCACTGAGGACCTGATATCCCTCAGGGATGCCAGAGACATTGGTTGAAGCTGCTCAGGCCCAAGGCCTTCAGAATCAGCAGCCATGGAAGAATGTCTTCAGGCATTCGAGGCCTACATCTCATTGATGCTATAGCAACAGCTGACTTGGCCTTCGCTGCCCAAGGCATCATCATCAACCATTATGCAGCCAATCCCCGAAATGCATGCTCTGCCTGCGGAGGCATCAACATCGGGGCATCAGACAGACCTGACATTGGTTCTCGGCAGGTCTCTCTCTCTCTCGTGTGTATCAAGTTCCTGTGTCCCAATGAAAACCCGAAAGCACTTGAAGTATTATTGATCCTGTCAATGCTCCCACTCTCCTTGATGCTGGAGGGGGCTCCAGGCAGAGTCTCGGAGTCTGATTCTGATGGCTGGGTGACTGATACAGAATCAGAGAATCTGTCGGAGGGGAGGTCTCTTGAGCTCCATCAGACTCCTCTCCTCTGCATGAATGGTGGAAGTCTCCTCTGGAGGACATGTCCTTCCTGGACATTGTGGGGAAATATGGCCAAGGCCATCCCATTTTTACTGGAGACAGAGGATGAGCCCAGTTGACCTCCTCAGCTCCTGAGGAAGCAGTGCCGGTGCCGGTGCACTGAATCCTACAAAGGCTGCAAATGAGGATATGGGAGAACCCCCTCACTGTGTCCTCAGTCAGTAGGATGCTGGACATGGTGTACCAAGTTCAGAAGACTCCAGGATTTGAGAAGCCTCCACTTCTGCACCACTCCTTAGTTATAGTGTCCACCCTAAAAAGGATCAAGAGAACCAAGACTTATTCCTCAATGCCCCCAGGTAGGGAAGCTCAGATACTGGACTTCTTTGGAAAGAGATGCTTCTAGAGCTCCATGCTTGTGGCTAGAGTACACTTTTGTCAGTTCTCTATGAGCATGTTCCTGAAGGATGTCATGCGTGATCTCACTGACTTGCTCTAATTTCTCCGGGTGGAGGAACGGGCACATTATCATGCCCTGTTGAGCCATGGTAAGACTGCTCAAAGTTCCTGGTCAGGATGATGTACGACACCTTTGAGATGGTCTCTAGAGCAGCGGCTGTGGGTATTGGAGCTCACTGGCTCACTTGGCTTCAGTCTCCTGACCTGGAGCAGGCAGTGCAAAATAAGCTTGCAGGCATGCCGTGCTGGGGAGAGAACCTCTTCGGAGAGGAGGTGGAGGAAAAGGCTGGCATCATAGAGAAACTGCACACACCCTCACCAGGCTCTCAAGATGCATGTCCGCTCCCTAACCAGAAGCACAAGTGCAGGTACTTTCCTAGTCTTCAACTTCCCACCAGAAGTCACAGGCTCCTCGCTTGCAGCATCACGAGAAGCCCCAAAAGGCTCAGCCTGTCATGCAACCCAAGTCAGGGGCAGGGTTTAACTGGTTCCTTTGGAGCATAGCAATCTGCTGGTGACCACAGAGGAGAACCCTCCAGTAGGCGCAGGTGGCTACTCATACCTACAGACTTGTGGAAGCCACTAATAGTTCAAAGTGGCTACATGTTATATTTCACCGAACTGCCGCCTCTTTGCTCCCAAGGGTGTATTCCCTTGACTCACTGCATCTAAACCTCCTTCAAGGGCAAATCTCCACCCTTCTAGCTAATCTCACCATCGAGCCCGTGCCTCAGGAGCTGATCAAATGGAGACTTTACTCCAGGTATTTTCTGGTCCCCAAGAGAAAGGGGAGGGGATTTTGGCTTATCCTGGACCCCAGAAACCTCAACACCTTCCTGGTGTAGTAAATGTTTGAGATGGTATCTCTAGGTACCCTGCTCCCTGGATCTAATGGACATTTATAACCACATACCAATCCATCCTGCTCACAGGAAGTATCTCAGATTCTTCCTGGCAAAAAAACACTTTCAGGACCGAGTACCACCTTTCGGGCTAGCCTCGGCACCCCGAGTCTTCACAAAGTGCCCCGCAATGGTGGTGGTGGTGGTGGCCTATCTCAGAACACTGAGGGCTCTGTCTTTCCTTATATGGGCATCTGGCTCATGAGGAGGAGTGGCTTAATGATTGGGGCAAGTTATCTCAGGCTGGCGTTGCCTCAGGAGTGGCCTAGTGGTTGGGGCAAGTTACCTTAGGCCAAAGGGCCAGTGGTTCAAATCCCTCTAGAGGACAGCAACCTTGGGCTGGAAGGACTGGGATTTCTAGTCCCACAGGTGCTCCTTATGGCCTTGGGTAAGCCACTTAACCCTCCATTTTCTCAGTTACAAAAACATATAGATTGTGAGTCCTTTGGGGACAAGGGAAATATATATATATATATATATATATATATACAGTACCTAAATATACACTTCTTTGACTTTAGAAAAGCAGTATATAAGCCTAGTTAAATAAATAAATAAAATAAATGAGAAGCACCACTCTTGATGGAGTCTAGCAATCAATATGGTTGACCATTCAGGTGCTAGAGCTGTTGAAGTTTGTAGTCAATTACCCTTCTGCCTGCTCAACAACTAGAGTTCATAGGAGCTCTCCTCGACAGGATTCAAGCGAAGGCCTTCCTTTTGCTAGACCAACTCCAGAGATTTGCAGCCTTGGTCCAGTAGAGTTGTCAGACAATGGCTGATGGGATGCTGACTTTATGGCCTCTACTGTACATATCACACCCATGGTTCATCTTTTGATGAGACAGGCTCAATGGACACTGAGGATTCAGTAGAACTTGGCCTCTGGCTGCCTTCAAGATCAGGTGACTTTCATGGGCCCTCTCGTCCAGTCCCTGATGGAATCATGAGAACCTGCTCAAAGGTCTTCTCTTTCAGAAGGCATCAGCACAGGAAATGTTGACAACAGACACCTCCAAAATAGATTGGGGAGTGCATCTGGATAGCCTTCACACTCAAGGCATTTGGTCTGAACAGGAGAGCCTGCATCAGATCAACATCTTGGACAAGAGCCATGATGAATGTCCTCGGAGCTTTCCAGAATTGCCTAGCCAACCAGATTTTACTGATTCAGACTGACAATCAGGTCATAGTAAACAAGCAGAAGGGCATGGGTTCATTTCCTGTGCTGGAAGGCGGTTCGGCTTTGGAGGTTTGCCATCACTCACAGTATAGAGTTAAGGGACTCATATCTGCTTGGGGAGCAGAATATCCTGGAGGATCAGCTGAGCCACATCCTCCAGATGCACAAGTGGTCTCTGGACAGGGATGTCAAGGCCTGGATTTTTCAGGAGTGGGGTACCTCCTTGATATATCAGTTTGCAACTCAGCACAATGCCCATGGATCAGTTCTGCTATAGGGTCGCTTTGTGCAGCAGATTGGCTCCAGATGCTTTCCTCCTGCATTGGGAGAAGGGCCTGCTCTATGTGTATCTACCCATTCCTCTCTTGTGAAGATCCTACAGAAGCTCCAGACAGACAGAGCTATAGTGCTCCTCATCACACCCTATTGGCTCAGACAGCCATGGTTTCCCCTTCTGCTTCAACTCTCCCAGTGGGAATCTCTGTGGTTAGGCACTGCCCCAGATCTCATATCATAGGAGGACAGGCGGATACTGCACCCCAACGTCAGATCCTTGACCCTCACTGCTTGGATGTTGAGAGGCTAGTCCTGTTGGAGCTTAACCTACCCAATGGGGTAACAGATGTTCTTTGGGCCTCTAGTAGGGCATCGACAAGAAGGTCTTTTGCTTCCAGATGGAAGAGATTTGCTTCCTGATGCACAGCACAGGTGCAGGATCCCTTTAATTGTTCCATCGATAGACTTCTTGAGAACCTCCTGCACCTCTTGGAGTCAGGTCTCTAATTCAACTCTGTCAGGGTCCACTTCAGCATGACTGGGGCCTATCATCACTATTTGGAGGAAAGGTCCATATCTACTCAGCCTTTACTGGTTCACTTCATATGAAGTTTGCTTCTCTTGGAACCTCCCTTCAAGCCCCCAACAGTGACTTGGGACCTCAATTTGGTCCTAGCGCAGCTCATGTTAATTCACTTTGAGCTGCTCGATACTTGCCCTTGAAGTTCTTGTTTCTAGTGGTGGTTATCTCAGCATGCTGGGGAGTGAGATCCAAGCTCTAGTGGCTCTTTCGCCATACACCAGGTTCTATCATAATGGACTGATCCTGTGCACTCATCCTTGATTCCCCCTCTTGACCCCTCATCCTTCTTTCTCTCTGTCTGACCCTCCTTCCTCTCCTTCTCTTTTTGTCTACCCCTCATGTGACTGTATGCTTTCCTGGCAGAAATGTAGTTCTTTTCTGTTTCCAGCCATGGCCATTGTTGCGTTTTGCTCCATTATAAACTGCTCTGATGGTAACTGAAGGTTCAGTAAATCAAGCATTCTAATAAAGATAATAAAAATAAAGAATGTGGTATCTGCTTCCATCTTAATCAGTCAGTCATTCTGCCGCTTTCTTCTGAGGCCTCATGCCTATCATTGGGATGCAGCACTGCACATGCTAGATTGCAAGTGAGTATTGGCCTTCTACCTAGAGTAGATGAAAGTCCACCAAAAGTCCATCCACCTGCTTGTCTCTTTTGACCCCAACTAGCTGCCATTTCCTAATGCATGTTTTCAATTTGGCTGACTTGTATCTCTTTTGTTTATGCCCAGGCTGACCTGAGCCTTGATGGTCATGTCACAACTCACAACATCAGAGCCATGACTACGTTGGTAGCCAACTTGTGCTCAGTCTTTATCTTTATTTCAAAACTTTATATACCTCCCATTGTCAGGACATTAGAGCGGTTTACAACAGAAAATCAGTCTACGCTAAAGAAAATGAAAAGAACGCCATAAACATTAGGAAAGAAGAAGGAGTATTAAGAGATCTGCAGGACTGCAATGAGGTCTTTTGTCCACCCATTCACATCTAACTACTGTCTGAATGGGGATTCCTGACATGACAGCAACTTCTGCCTATCTGTAGTCCGGCATTTGTTTGGAGATTAGAATCCAACTCCATCACCCCAAGGTCCATCCATCTAGACTACCAGAAAAAAAACTCTACAGAGCTTGAATGATATGGTGAAGAAGCTGAGTCAGATGAGTTCCCCCTTGGGACTACCAATGCTGTATATAGTTGATTCTCCAGTTCTTGGTTCACCTGGTGGCCTTTTTTGTAGCCTGTAGCTTAGGAGTCCCATATGTGAGGACTTCATTACTGCTTGTCCATGGAGAAAAGGTAGTTACTCATCTGTAGTTGGTGTTCTCTGTGGACAGCAGGAATAAGTCCTCACAACCCTCCCATCTCCCCGAGGAGTTATATTCTACTATTGCTTTGTTATCGTACTGGAGAAGTTGGCACCACAGCAGGCAAGAAGACAGGCATGGCGGAGCCTCCCAAAAGCTTCCAAAAGAAGCTGGGGAGTGTTACCAAATGGAACTCTGTCGGTGACGTCGCCTATACGTGAGAACTGATTCCTGCTGTCCGCGGAGAACACCTACTACCTTTTCTACCCGGTTAGCAGTGATATTCAGCTACTGGCCAGTCAGCTAAAGTGTCTAAAGTTAGGAAAACCTTTCAAGTACCTAACTTTAGCCACTGTAGGATAACCAGATAGTGGCTGAATATCGCCAGTAGCCTGTTCTCCCCAGGTGCTGCCTCTGCTCCAACCCTGGCACATTCCGACACTAACTGGCCAGCATCGGGATGCTTGGGGCCTAAACCAGGGATATTTAGTGGCACTAACCATGTCTGCAAACTACCTAAATGGCTTTGAATATCCACCGCATCGCTTTCTTGAGAACAAGGGGCTTGCATTATTTAATGTGTGTTAAATCATAATACATGCTAACCAACTAATGCAGTTTAGTAAATAACACCCTAAAACTGTACAAAGATATGGGACCATATAGGGTACATCTTAAGATATCAAGGGAAAGAGAAGTTCTTTCACGTTCACTGATGAGTGGGTTCAATTTCTCTTTCATGCTGTGTTGGGTTCTGTGTGTCAGCAAAGATTGTCCCTGGCTGGAGCTCATGGGTCACAGGTATGTAAGGCCAGGGGGAGAGTGGCCCATGAGCCACCATTTCTGGTGTTTCTCTTGCTACATCACCACTGCTATCACTCCCTCTCTCTGGCGCTTCCTTTCCTCCACTTCATTCACCAGCTTTTCCTTCCAGTAAATTGGTAAGCTGCACTGAAGAGCAAAAGTGCCTTTCATCCATGGGTCACAGAAACCAGCTAGCATATAAGCATCCTCCTTCGTAAGGCGTTCCAACATTTTTCCCACTTGCCCACGCAAGAAGTGTACAATCACCAAAACCTCTGCTGTGAATCCCTGTTGCTGGCGCAAACCCTCTAACTTGGCCTGTACAATATTCACCACTGAGATGAGAAGGCTAGGGGTAGTACTTGTGGAGCTTGGTTTCTCTGTGCCATTCTTAAAGGACTTTAGAACTTCCAACACTGTGTGATATTTGCCTGGGCCTGGTGACCCAGGGGCTTGTCAGTGCTTGTCTCAGTCTCCAAAGACATCTGATGCTCCTTGCTTCACTAACTACTCCAGCATATCAGAAGTAGAATTCTAACTAATATCCTGTTTGAGCAAATGCACTGGTGACCCTGTTGCTTCCTGTTTCTCATGCAGCTCAAGCCCATCCTCCACACTCCAATGAAAATACAAAATTATCTTTCAGGACTTCTCAATCAGTTCTCTTGGGACAGAGCTGCCACTTGCCTTGCTGCCCTGTCCTATGAGTCTCTGATAACCAGGTGCAGCAAGTGCGCAAAAGATCTGCGCCCACAAAAGCACTCCTCCTTCACCACCTTGACCATGTTTGGCCCACCATCTGTTACAAAGAAACCTGGATGCACAGCGTTCTGTTTGTGCTCTGTGTGCCAGCCTTGCAGCATTGCCCATATTTCTGCTAAGATATGGATCCACGAATGGCTGTCATCCATTACCTGGGGTGCAGCATTGCCTTATTTCGGCTAAGATATGGATCCAGGAATGGCTGACATCCATTACCTGGGGTGCAGCATTGCCCATTGGTACCCAGTGCCTGCATGACTGAGCTAACCTTGGATTGCTAAAGTAAAATCACAGAAAAACTTCATTATGTGCACTATTATTGTTCTACAAAGGAAAGTCTGCACCAAAAACTTTAAAACTTAGCAACCTCAAGTAAAAACGTTGTTCTGTTTTGAAGTGTAAATTAATTCCTATTCAAAGACATTTGTTATATTGTATCATTTTACTCAATATGGTGCACAGAATTTTGCAAGACTATAAAATGTCAAACAGAGAATTTTTAACATTTTACACAAATGTTTTACATTTCCGTTTAGCAGAATTGCATAAAGACTAAAGAAGTTACAGGTTAAACACAGAAAGTCCTTCATTTCAAAGAAGTGAAGAGAAACCATAAGACCTGACACTGGAACGGGAAATAAATGAATTGGTGCTGTACACTGCTTGCAGTGATTACATTCTCCAGCCTCTGTGATATTTTTGCTGTTTCCTACAGATATAGAAAAGCTGTTATGAATGTGTGTGAGGGAGGGTTGGACATGCAGCAGAGCCCAGCCCAGTTCCAGTGCCCCTTGATTGCTCCCAAAGGATTGCATGTGACCATTAAAGGAGATACACTAGCCGTAAAGCCTGGAGAAGACATCACCTTCATCGTCCGACAGGAGCAGGTACGGGAAGAAATCATCTAAAGGATATTTTTCCGAACTTCATCGATACTATTCTCCGTTATGTTCACCTTTTGACATGCATTTCTATTAAAATAACTTGGTCATAAGGTGACACAATTTTTTATGATGTTCTGCCTATCCAAGAATACAGTATGTGGAGGGTGATATGCCTTGTAGCACTATATAATTTATAGTAATAGTAGTAGTAGTATAGGGCGAGGGTTTGAAGTAGGCCTATGCAAATCTTGTGCAAATATGAAGCTTTCAAGTAACTTAGAATCTGATCATCTTCATTCCTCCAAATTTATAACTATGGACTATCAGATAACAAAGTAAGCAGGCATAAGGATATACAATGCATTCGTAGATTTAGTTATTTAGCTTGCAGGAAGGTTTGATGCTCCCAGTATGGTGGATCTAAAACAGTTTTATTCCTCCAAAGATTCTGGGTGACAGTGTATATACCTCCCTTCCATATTTATTTTATGTATTTTTAGTTCTTTTTTTTTTTTTGGCTCATGCCTTTTCAGTCGTAGCTCAAGGTGAGTTGCATTCAGGTACAGTAGATATTTCCCTTTTCCTGGAGGGCTTACAGTATACGTTTGTGCCTGAGGCGATGAAGGGTTAAGTGACTTGCCCAAGGCCATGTTACACAGGGTTTTAGTCTTAACTAAGGAGCCAGGAAGGGTTCAATCTCAACTGATAATTCAAATCTTTCTGGCTACCTGCTTCAGAGAGAACCACACAAGTCTCCCAGTTTAATTCTACCCTGGAGAACCTCACCAACGTCACCGTTGTGCCTTCTCCTCACTACCTCTGCTCTCCTGCTCCTTCTCCTCTCATCTTTCCCAACCCTGATCCCCTAGACTTTTTTCACACTCCCAAAGCAAATCAAATGTACTATCTCTTACATGTACATGTACAACTTTGCGTATGCCTTGTAGCGCAATACAAATGATAAGTAGCAGTATTTTTTTATTTTATTTAGATAACGTTTATGCTGCCTTATCAAGAATCAAAGCGGTTTACAGAAAACAATACATTTTACAGGGAACAGTGAACACAACTAAAATAACTAAAATATTGAATCACATTTTGTACAGGGTAATTCGTAGGAACTTAGTTACAGCCATAAACATATTTACAGAGAGATTATGAGACAGTTTACAGCATTACGTTTGGGTTAATTACGTTAGTGTCTGCAGGTGAGTGTGCCTGTTGGGTGAGTGTTGAGCATTTTAGTTGTGTTGGTAGGGCATCTGTTTCTGTTTGTATATTTCCATAATGCTCTGAAAAGAGTAATGTCTTGATCCTTTTCCGGAATGCGGATAGGTCATTCATGTTTCTTATTGCGGCTGGGAGGGTGTTCCATAGTGTGGGGGCATAGAAAGAGAAGGCTCTGTTGCTTGTTGATCGATTGTCCGTCTGAATTCAGTTGGGATAGCCAGCTTTTTTGATCTCGGTCAAAAATTCCAAGAAGCAAACTATTAAATTCCACAAGAGCTAACTCTCAAACAAAAAACTGTGAAGGAACTGTACTCAGCTTATAGTAGTTAGACCTTACATTTAATCTTAGCCAAAGAGGCCACTGAAAGATGTATATGCATCTTTAAGGTACTTCTGAACTCACTAGGTTAAAGACAAAGTAATCCCTGCATGCAACTGCATGACTACACAGATTGAATTATTTCATTTTACGAACAGAATGATACATTTTACTGTTTTAAATAAATGAGCTAAAATTTATTTTAGTAATGAAGGAAATTTTATGCGGGTAAGAAGTCTTGAAAATCGCCCACTCTGTGTATGAGTAAAGTAGGTATGGCATGTATAAGGATCTGCTTTAACATACATTTGCTTCACATCCTTCTAGGGGTGGAGAGGCAGCACAAAGCATGCTGTGTTCCATTTTCAAAGCTGTATGTGGTAATCTAGACAAATAAAGGGCCTGCGGAAAAAGCAGGCACAAATTTCTGGGAGTACTTTATCCTTGTGCAACATTTAAATAAAAACATGTTCAGAACTAAATACTCCAGCCATGGGAGGACGTGCCATCTGATTATATGACCAACCACGGTTCTCCTCCAATGATTGATGGGGACCTCCCCCTATGCTACGGAAAAGATAGCCTGTTCTTATCAATCTTCTCAACTAAAGGATCACAACCATCTTGATTGTAAGAGCTCCTTATTAATCTCCAAAATGTTCAGGGATCCCCAGTTCATCCACACTACTCTTCCTAGACCCCTGCTCTCAATGCCAGTTCTTCCCCCACTAGTCCTCTTTATCTCCCTTCTCCTCCTTGTCTCCACAGTCTCTCTCCTCCTCCAGCCAGTTCCCAAGAAGTCTCACACTCTATTTCTTTCCCTTCCTCCTCCCAGCCAGCTCCCTCCAGTCTCTTTTTCTTCCCCCCAACAAATTCCTACCAGCCTCTTTCTCTCTCTCTCTCTTTTTTCTGCGTCCTGCAGACTCCCTATAATGATCTCACAGATCCCAGTGGTCCATGAACCACAGGTTCGGAAGTACTATTCTAAATCTCTTCAAACCACCATTGTAATGTATATTCAGACATCATCTATTGTTTTGACCTGATGAAAAGAGCTTAACTCCCATCCCTATTAAAGAAATACATTGAGGTTATCCAGTTGAAAGGTATTATCTTATGGACCGATATTTAAATTCCGCGGTTGGCAATGTTTTGTAAATGCCTGCTGCAGCATTTAAATAAAACATGAATATTTGGAGCTGCTTTCCAGATAGTGAATGGCACTGACTATGCATGTAGATTGGTCAGTTTCAGAATTAGCTGGATAGTGGTAGTACTGAGTCCACTAAATTTAGGAAAACATTTTTGCTTGCCTCTTTTTTTCTCCAGCCATGCACAGCTCTGCCACAGGCAAGACAGACTGTAAGGATATTCAACGACACTATTCAGCTGGAAACCTCCTAACCTATCCCCACCTGTTAAGTAGAAGCAGATAGTAGAATCGAAACTAGGTTAGAACATCAGACCCAGTCCGAACGTCCATCAGTCTGTGAAGCAAAGAATAATGATAAACAGTATCAAATGCTTGGGGTACATTAAAAAAAATAATACATAAACTTGTCCTTCAGAAAGACCCTGAAAGATAACCTCAAGTAAATATTAAGGGGTATGTTTACTAAATGGTAGCAGCGGCTTCAGTGCAATATCGGAGCTGTGGCCCCATTGATTTCAGTGGGGCCATAGCTCCGATATCGTACGGAAGCCGCTACCGCCATTTATTTATTTATTTATTTATTTACAGTTTCTTTTCTACCGCGCTATTCGACATCAGTGCGGTTTACAATGAACATAAAAACCACACGTCACAAATAATTGATCTGTGCTTACAATGAACAGGTAAAATAAACTTGGATATACATTAAACAGGTTTCTTGTATGTAAACATATTCCTAAGTGTCTCTGTGCTGTGTCTCCGTGCTTAAAATAGACTTTACACACATATATTATTTTATGTTTTAAATATGCAAACCATTTTCTACACTCCAAAATATGAAATGGTGGGGGATACGTTTTGAAATGAAATAAAATCAAATTAAGTTTTTCTCTATATTTATTACATATTTCAGATTTCAGTAATTCTCTTTCAATAATGTTTCTGTACAGCTTTCCCTGCCAGTTCCAAACCCACAAACAAAGTTGGAGAATTAAACAGTTGAAAATTCATCTACACATATTCATAAAATCTGATAATTAAAGAGTAAGGATAAATTTATTCTAATGGAAGACTAAAAGATAAGCATCTAACACTTTGGAAATTACTGTAACCAAAAGTATAGTAATATTTTGTAGTTATTTCATGTTGATGATCATATTAATGCACCATCCCCAGCAGTTTCCCATTCTGTTAACAAAGGGGAATTGTCATTACCACACATTATCTACTTTGCAGATAAAGCAATATAGTTAGCTACACCCACTTAAATGTCATTAACTGCATGTGTAAACATTAAATATGTGATAGCTTTAAGGCACAGTCCTCACTCATTCTCTGTCCATTCCTTGTCTCTTTCTACATTAACTGTTATTAGTTAACATGCCGCGGGAACTGGTACTGAGGTGGTCATGCTAAATGCTACATTAATAGCTAAAGCAGCATTGTAATTAGACCCCAAAATATTGTTCACCCAAGTGGTGGAATTTCAAATCCAAGATTAGGTACCTCAAGATCTTTGAGAATTCTTGCAGGAAAAAAAATATTCCACACTCTACTTAACTAGAAGATCTCCGAAAACTAAGCATTTGGGGACCTACAAGCTATACTAAATTTGAGCAAATCAAAGCCAGATTTGTTGTGATTCATTTCAGATAAAGTTTCATATTACAAATTTTATGGAGAGATTATTTTTACATATTATAGAAAATTATTTTAGGAGGATTTTTAAATCCTAAAATTGAAACCTCCTCAAGCAAAGATATTAGCTTGTGATGGTTAAGAAATGTCTTTGCTCCTCGCTGTAGTAACTGAACAGCAATATACTAAATTTTACAGCAGAGTAGTTTTGGATTCTCATCCAAAGTTCCTTCAGAAGGTATTGGCCGACTTCCAATTTAATCAGTTGATCATCCTGACAGAATTTTTCCTGCGGCCTCACATCCACAAAGGTGAAAGCACATTTCACATGTTGGACTGCATGAGAGCCTTAGTCTTCTATTTGGAGCAGACTGGATCTCTTTGAAAGTCCATCCATCTTTTTGTTTCTTTAGACCCTAATAAGCTGGAAGCTGCCTTCAACAAATGTACTTTATCCAATTGCCTATCAGATTACATTTCCTCCTATTATGCTTAGGCAGGCTTAACTCTTGAGAATCATGTCACAGCTTATAAGGTCAGAGCTATGGCTGTGTCAGTTCCCACTTGCGAGAAGCCTCTATGGAGAAATGTGCAACTTTGCGGCATTAACTTTGGTCCATACATTTGCAACACACTGCTGTCTAGAAAGACTACTATTACTATGAAGCACTTATATAGCGCCACGCACGCAGAGCTGTACAGATAAACATACAAGAGACAGTCCCTGCTCATCAGAGTCATGCTTGTCGGAGCTTACAATCTAGTTGAGACAATACAGAGCATTAGTCAAAAAAACGAGACAATGCAGAGCAGTAGTCAACACAGTGCAAAGCACAGTGTGGTCTTACAACTCAGTCATGAAAATTGACGGGAGTCAGGCTAAGATAAGGGTTGGAAGTCAGGATCTGAAAGCGATTGTGAAGAGGTGGGTCTTCAACCTGGATTTGTAGAGAGCCAGAGAGGGTGCCTGGCGTATGCGGAGAGGTAGGCTGTTCCACGCGTAAGGAGCAGCAAGGTGAAAAGAGCGAAGTCAGGAGTTAGCGGTGCAAGTGAAAGGCCTAGAAAGAAGTAATTTGTTAGTGGAGCGAAGTTGCCGAGAGGGGGTGTATGGAGAGATAAGAGATGAGAGGTATGGAAGGACCGCAGAGTGAATGCACTTATAGGTCAGTAGGAGAAGTTTGAATTGGATAGGGAGCCAGTGACGTGACTTGAGAAGGGGAGTAATGTGGGCATGGTGAGACTGGCAGAAGATAAGTCGAGCAGCATGGTTTTGTATAGATTGAAGGGGAAGGAGATGGTTCGCTGGGAGACCAGCAAGGAGTAAGTTGCAGTAGTCGAGGCGAGAGGAGATTAAGGAGTGGATAAGCGTTTTGGTAGAGTGTTCAGAAAGGAAGAGGTGGATTTTGCTAATGTTGTAGAGAAAGAAGTGGCAGGTCTTAGCTACAAGCTGGATATGTGTGGAGGAGAGAGAGGTGTCAAAGATAACCCCTAAATTGCAGGCCGAGGGAACAGGAAGGATCGTAGATCCAGCCACGGAGACTGAGAAAGGGGGAGGAGGAGGGGAGGAGTTGGGGGGAAAGACCAGGAGTTCGGTCTTGGCCATGTTTAGTTTCAAGCGGCGGTGAGACATTCAGCTAACGATGTCAAAAAGGCAGGCAGAGATCTTGGTCTGGATTGCTGGAGAGATATTAGGTGTAGACAGGTAAATTTGGGAGTCATCGGCATAGAGATGGTACTGAAAGCCATGGGAGGAGATAAGTGCGCCAAGGGACTGGGTATAGAGAGAGAAAAGGAGGGGGCTCAAGACGGATCCCTGGGGTACACCGACATGGAGCGGGGTGGGGGAGGAGGAGGAGCCACCGGAGCATACGCTAAAGGAGCGATGGGAGAGGTAGGAGGAGAACCAGGATAGTACGGATCTCTTGAAACCAAACAAGGAGAGGGTGGTGAGGAGAAGATTGTGGTCAACAGTGTCAAAGGCAGCAGAGAGGTTGAGAAGGATGAGGATAGAGTAGAGACCCTTAGATTTAGCCAGGAGCAAGTCACTGGAGACTTTTGTAAGAGCCGTTTCAGTGGACTGTAGGGGATGGAAGCCAGATTGTAGTGGGTCCAGGAGGGCCTGGGAGGTGAGGAAGTCGAGGCAGCGGTGGTGGACTGCTCATTCTAGTAGTTTAGATATGAAGGGAAGGAGGGAGATGGGTCGATAGTTGGAAGGACAGGTGAGATCGAGAGACTCCTGACACAACAGGATGGCCAGTCCATACTGCAGAATCTCTTTAGGGATTAGAATCCAGCTCCTTCCCCTTTAGGCCCATTTCTTTTCATTTCCAGACTGCCTTAAAAATTGAGAGAAATAATATGAAAGCAGGTAGTAACCACCAAACAAAAATGTTGGTGTGTACCTGTTACAGCATCTTGCATGTTGATTATTTTCCTTTTTTTCTGTTGAAAGCAGCCTGTAGCTGTGGAGGGCTTGCATAAAAGTTACATAAAAGA
Organism: Ichthyophis bannanicus; assembly: GCA_033557465.1. Classification (NCBI taxonomy): domain Eukaryota; kingdom Metazoa; phylum Chordata; class Amphibia; order Gymnophiona; family Ichthyophiidae; genus Ichthyophis; species Ichthyophis bannanicus. Next base: position 1,388,413,201 of record CM066032.1, on the reverse strand, counting down.
ATGAATAGCAGATATTCTCTGTGGACAGAAAGATACTGGTCTCACATACCATTCCATCTCCCATGGAGTTAGATTCTATTCTAAGCTATTAGACTGTGGTGGTCCAGTGCAATGGCAGCAGGCGAAAAGTGGATGCATCTGTACTGTAAACTCCTCAAAAGCTTTGAGAGTGATCTTAAACTGGAGAGCTGTTTCCTGAGCTGGCCTCCTTTAGTGACATCACCAATGTTGTGAGGGCTTGTGTCCTGCTGTCCACAAAGAACACCTGCTACAGGTAAGCAAATTTTTTTCCATGTGAACATTTCTTGTGAAAAGAGAAGCATCTGCTTTATCTAGGGGTACTATATCCCTCAAAAATAACACATCCCAATTTGAAAATGCAATCTGCATCCCACCCTCAGTCTAAACACGCTAAAAGTATGCATATTATTAACTTCCCCACATGGACTCTTAGCCAGAAAAGGTGTGGGCAGTTTTTGGATACCCAGTTTATCCAGGTAAACTGCAAGTTGCCGTCTATATGGTTAACCCTGGATTGAGGTATCTATTTCCAACTCTTCGAAAGGTTGGCCAAGATGACAGATAGATTTTGCATAGGGCATCTAGATGGGAAATGGGTCATCCGAATTAGGATGCTAATGCTTGGACCTGCTGAACTCAGAGCCTTTTGTAAGATACATCTAAGGGCGAGGCAGTTTCTCCAAATGGGTTAGTTTCATACATATACACCATGAATGCCCTTAGTAAAAAGACTTCCAAAGTCAACAATTACTTATTAAAGATATTTAATTTCAATTACTTCAATAATTGAAAGGCAAAAAAGACCTCAGGATGGGGAATAGCTGATGCTCACATCACCGGTCAAAAAGCCTTCATTAATTTTTTAATTTTTAAATTCAAATTTTTTGTATTATCAAATTGAACCACATTATTCTCCACAAAAGTACTTTTTAGGATTCTTAATACCTTTAACAAACATACTATAGTATTAAAAAGAGAAAAGAAATAAACTGTGTCTTTTTTCACAACTATAGAACCATAGAAACGAACGCGGATTGGACCTTCTTCTCCTGTAAAACAACAGAAGTAAAACATTTCTAAACAGACAATTAATAGTATGCCATTGAAGGTCTATAGTTACTTATCTTATCAAATCCACGATCCAGTATGTGAGCGAAACGAAGACAACTTCACAGCCTCCAGGCTGTTAAATCGCTCGGCACCTTCCGATGCCCACCATCAAGGCAAGATATATGCACTCCTGCCATCAAGGCAAGGACTCAGCACCCACCCTACAAAAGCTTTTGTTTCGCCAAGTAATGGCTTCTTCAGGGGTTTTAAAATAATGATTTAAATGCCGAATGTAGAAAATGCCTCCATTGCTGTCACCCATTTTCTACATTCGGCATTTAAATGTAGGGTTTGAGCCATCCTGAGATCTTTTTTGCCTTTCATTATTGAAGTAATTGAAATTAAGTATCTTTAATAAGTAATTGTTGACTTTGGAAGTCTTTTTACTAAGGACATTCTTGGTGTATAGTTAAATTGGCCCTTAGGCGGTTATTTGTGTTTTGTTAGTTTCATACATACCATGACAGTAATGAACCCCACTTCTAAGCCAGGGTACGTGGAGTATAATCTCAGTCTCGAATTTACTTCTAATGCTTGGCATAGTAATTGCATTGTACAAAGAGAGCTTCCTTCTGGAGTTCATAAGATGTAACAGGTATGGGTAATTTATTGTTTATTGTTTATTGTTTATTTCACATTTAATATACCGCCTCCCATAACATCGAGGCGGTTTACAATATAAAATCAATAGTAAGAAAAATAAAAGTTACAACATATGATAGATGTCAAGATGTGCTTGGAAATTCTTCTTTCTCAAGTCTGTGGCTCCCAATACAATGGGAAAGACGTGTAAGTTCTGGCAAGTTCAACATGAATAGGCATCTTAATAAGAAATAACATTCCTAAAGGAATAGCATCACTTGGGGTTTTGCCTGTTCAAGTGTGGCCTTTAAACTATGCTATGATCACTATTACCAAGTGGCCTCAACACTCTTATATCTTGCACCACATCTTGTGTTCCACTTGGGTGTAAGTCCAAAATGGCTTCACCTCTTGCCAGTTCATGAACCAGCTACTCCAAGAAACAGTCATTTATTTTATCTAGAAACTTTATCTCCCTAGCATGTACTGTGATGACACTGACCTGGTCAATACCAGGGTAAGTGAACTTTTGTTAGTCTCCCTGATTTCTTTGAGCATTTCATCATCCATTTGTTCATTCTGGCCAGGCGTACAGTAGTACACCCCCATTGCTATCGCCTTCCCCTTTTTACATGAAATTTCCATCCATAGAGATGTTAGAGTGTATTTTGTTTCCTGCAAAACCGTAATCCTGTGTGACTCAATGTTCTCTCTAACATAGAGCGCAACCTCTCCACCAATTTGATCTACTCTTATCATTGTGATATAATTTGTACCCAGGTATTACAGTGTCCTACTGGTTGTCCTCCTTCCACCAGGTCTCTGAGATACCAATTATATCTAATCTCTCATTTAGTGCTTATATATTCTAACTGGGAGGATTTGCCTAGTGGTTAGGACACAGTACCTCAGGCTGGAGGGCCAGGGGTTCAAGTCCCACCTGGGGACAGCAATCTCAGGCCAGAGGGACTGGGGTTTCTAGTTCTATAGGCACTCCTTGTGGCCTTGGGCAAGCAACTTAACCCTCCATTGCATCAGGTACACATAGATTGTGAGCCCTTTGGGAACAAGGGAATGTATCCAGTAACTGCATTGAAGGATAAGGCAGTATAGAAAACTGGTTAAATAAATAACTGTCCCATCTTATTTAATAGACTTCTAGCATTTGCATACAAGCATTTTAGAAGTTGTATTTTATTCATATTAATCTGGTTATCAATAGACAGGAGTAATTTGGAATCTTTAAGCTCTCTCTGATCTGTACTTAAGGGCCTTTTGTCTTTATTGGAACATCTCTGTCGATATGCTCTAACTTTGCTCTTTTGCTAGCATCCTTCAAGGATACATCCTTCTGACCATGCGCCCTTGAGTGACTGTCGGCTTTCCCCTGTTATCTAGTTTAAAAACTGCTCTATCTCCTTTTTAAAGGTTAATGCCAGCAGCCTGGTTCCACCTGGTTAAGGTGAAGCCCATCCCTTTGGAAAAGCCCCTCCTTTCCCCAGAATGTTGCCCAGTTTCAAAGGAGTCCAAAACCCTCTTCCTTGCACCATCATCTCATCCACATTTTGAGACAGTGGAGCTCTGCCTGCCTTTTGGGTCCTGAGTGTGGAAGGGAAGCATTTCTGAGAATGCTACACTGGAAGTTATGGATTTCAACTTCTTACCTAAAAGCTGAAATTGGCATCCAGAACCTCCCTCCCACACTTTCCTATGTCATTGGTACCATATGAACCAAGACAGCAGACTCCTTCACAGCACTATCTAAAACCTTCTCTAGGTGGTGCATGAGGTCCGCTACCTTCGTACTAGGCAGGCATGTTATCAGGCGATCCTCACATCCACCAGCCACCCAGCTATCTACATGCCTAATGATCGAATCACCAACTATAGCGGCTGTCCTAACCTTCCCTCATGGTCACATGGCCCTGAAGAAACCTTCTTGGTGCAAGAGGGTTATACATCACCTGGAGGACAGGCCCTAGCTGCAGGATCACTTCCTGCTATTCTAGGGTGATGCTGTCCTGTCATGTGATCTCTCTCTTCCATGTCAACAGCAAGACTGCCAGACTGGAGGTGGGACTTCAGTATTACATCCCTGTAGGTCTCATTTGTATTCGTCTCTGTCTTTCTTATGTCCTCCAAGTCTGCTACTCTAGCCTCCAGAGATTGGACTCGTTTCCTGAGAAAAAGAGGTCCTTGCACCTAGTACACACATCAGACTCGTCACCAACTGGGAGAAAATCATACACATGACACTCCATATAAAAGACTGGAAAGGCCCCATCTAGCAACTGGACTGCTGTCTGCATCTTAGTTTTATGGTTTTGTTTAAGTATTTAAGTTGTTTGTTTACTTAAGTTTGCTAGGGATACTTATACGCATACAACTTTACCTTATAAATTTATGGACTTTATTCACCTCAAGATTAATTAATCTATCACTGATGAGAATAACCAGCCGCACCTGAAAATGAATATGGGCACCTCCTTCCCTTTAATAGGTTTATAAGCGTATAAAATAAAGATTATCCCTGGGGTGGGCATGAGTCGGGGTGGGTTGGAGGGAAAGAGGGCTTAATGAGATCCGAACAGGGACATGTAAGTACATTGCCACTCCCCAGATACATCTCTGCCACACCCTCATGCCTACTTGGACATCCCTACAACGGAGATGTCTGTGAACGTCATTTGTGGAATGGCAACGGAAATGTGTCCATGCTTTTGACGTCCACATCATGACTTCAGACTTCCAACATGACTAAACCTTTTACAATGACCCTCTATGTGCCTTTATAAATTAGGCTAAACAAAGCCACCTACTCAGCCTTCACATAAAGATGGCCTGTTATAAAATTACCCTCCACATGTGTGTGATTTATTTTTGCATTCCTGTTGTTTGAGTTGTGTTTCATAATGCCTCAAATATGTTGACACACATCGTTTACTGTATTTTTGCTGAGCCTTACCTAGAATACCTTAGGTATCAGGGCCATACCAAGCCATAATTATGCCCTGTGAGATTTTCATATCTGGTGCGCCCCCGCCCCAACTCATCCATACCTCCAAATCCTCCACGTCCAGCCGGCTGCCTGCCCTTGCCCTGCTGCCACCATATTTTGTTTTCTCGGAGGCGGTGGCAGCAAAGCAGATCTGACTTCAAATGGAAAAAAACAAAACACGGGGGGTCCTTCCACTCCGCTCTTATATGCAGATCTGATCCATCCCTGCTCTGACGTAGGTTCGCATCAGAGAAGGGAGAGATCAGACCATCCATTCAAACGTGGGTCTTTGCAACTCTGCGCTTGAATGGCTGGCCTGGTCCCTCCTTCCCTCTGACGTGACCTACATCAGAGAAGGGAGGGAGAGACCAGACCTGCATGTTTTGTTTTTTTATTTGAAGTCAGGTCTGCTCCGCTGTTGCTGGTGCCGCTGCTGCTGAGAAACAAAAAGTGCGGCGGCAGGGCCAACAGCAAGCAGTGTGGGGCGGAGCCGAGGCTGGCAGCCCGAAATGAGCCCCTAATTCTTTGCGCCCTGTCTGGCTGCACAGGGCTAGTTATGGTGCTGTTAGGTACTATAAATTATGTGAGCATAAAGCTGAAGAAATGAAATGAAATACTTCACTTTTCAACTTTATATCTCTACCTATAACAAAAAAACAGATAATGTAGCATTTTTGGCCAAGGATTAGTCATCAAAGACCCAGTATATGAAAGAATGAATTTTATATTTCATAAACATTCACTAAAAGATGCATCTTTTCTGACAGGGAGATATTCTGAATACGAAATACCAGGTGGACCTTGGAGATGGCTTCAAGGCTATTTATGTGAATCTCACATTGACAGGCGAACCCATCCGGCACCGCTATGAGAACCCGGGGATCTACAGAGTCTCTGTCAAGGCAGAGAATGTTGCTGGCCATGAAGAGGTTGTGCTCTTTGTCCAGGTGAACTGTAAGTTGGCTTGTTCATAAGTTGTTTTGGTTTTTTTGTATAAAGTAATGTGGTTGCTGTTTTAGTCCACTTTAATGGTTGATAAATTAAAAGCAAATAAGGTGCTATCTTTTTATTGGACTAACTTAACACATGTTTGGACTAATTTTCGAAGGATAAAACCACCTTTCTCAGGTCGGGAGAATATGAGTAAAAGATAGCAATACAGAATATATAAATGGATCACTAAAGCATTTCACTTAGCATCTCAAGAAAAAAATGTGGGGGGGAGGGGCTAACAGTGGGAGAGAATGATGGGTGATCATAAGGTGATAAAGCAATAAAAATGTTTGGTTTTATAATGTGATAGGAAACCCAGATCTTTATTAAATCCTTTCTTGTCATTCTCAAAGCGTCTGTGATCTTTTAACTTCAAAAGGTTTTTACGTTCCTGGGTTATTTAAAAATTTCCTCTTAGGATTCTGATCTTGAAGTTGCAGTGCTCTGGTCCTGAAAAATGTTCCCCTGTAAAGGTGTCATTTTAGTCTGCATTATGTTGTGTGGTATTGTGCCTGTGTGAATTGTTTCTTGACTTCATCATTTGGCCTAATTCCCCAACAAAATATACTTCTTCGCGTTTTCTGCACTGAATAATGTATACATCAGAGGAGGGGAAGCATGAGAAGTGCCTCCCCCCCCCCTCCCCATGTAGGTAACTGGGGGTTCTTCAGGAACAAGCAGGAAGTCAGTCCTCACATATGATGTCGGCACTGACGGAGCTCTCGCGGAAGCATCTCCCCAGCTTTCAAAGAAAGCCTTTGGGAGATGCCACTACGCATGCATGGTCCCCTTCCTGCCCATGGGTGCCATCTTACTCTCCTTTATTCTGCGGAGCCCTTCAGACGTCTGTCTGCTTTCCCATGGAAAAAGTTGATTTTTCTAACTGAGTTTCATACTCTTCTCTCCAGTTGTGCACCGGTACTCTTCCTGCCGCCCGAGCCCGCTGCTTCGGCATCGAGTCTCGGGTCCATAACTCGTTTTTTTCCCTTTTGGCACCTTCGCGCCCTTTTTCCAACTGACAGCACTGTGGGTCTTCGACCTCGCCAGGTAATTTTTTCATTCTTGGCTATCAGTGGCTTCAAGAAGTGTGATCGGTGTACAAAGATTATCTCCCTTACCAATACAAATGACTGCTGCCTGCGCTGCTTCGGACCAGACCATGACCCCGCGGCCTGAGGTCTTTGTAAAAAGATGTCCACCAAGGTCCTTAACAGCTGTCAGAAGCAGCACGATAAGCTTTTCCCAGAGTCCCCAGTGCTTTCAAAGGCCAAGGCCCCTTCTGAAGCCTGACTCCTGTGGCGCCCCCGCGGATCATGGTCGACATCATGGGTCTTCAGAAAGGAGGTCTCCCTCTAGGGAACACAAGAAAAAGAAACCCTTGAAGGCAGCATCCCTGGATGGTTCTGACAGGCTGGGTAAGCCCCAAGCCAGATTCCACAGTCCACGTCACTTGTCTGAGGGCTCGGAGCGGGAGTGGCCTACCAAGGTCACTCGGAAGGAATTGCCCAGTGATTGACCTCAGACATCCGAGGCCATCCTTGTTGAAGATTCCCCTTCAGGGGAACCGGTGCTGGGCTTGAGTTCCTCTGTGCCCACACCAAGAGCTGTGGAGCCATCTGGACTGGAGTCCAGAATGGCGGCCCTGAAGCTCAGCCTGCTTGCCTTCATGGACCAGCAGCAGGTGCTGATGTCTGGCACGGACAGTTCATTTACCCAGACCACCGGGCCCTCGATATTGAGGACATTCCTGGAGGCTGAACTGATTCTCGAGGCCACATGGCCCCAAGTCGATCCTCAGCTGAGGTCTTGATTGGGTCTCATTCAACGGGACCGAGTTCTTCCCCTGCTAGCATGCATGACACCAGCCAAGGGGCCTCTGAGGGGTTCAGAACAGGTTCGGGCCTAGAGCCTCTGGGTCTCCCTCCCCTCGAGTCTTCCACTGACTATTCAGAATGGGAGATTGAGGATGAGGAGTCCCCCGACACCCATCACCACTGCGACATCCCCTTGGACCCATCCCCCTCTGAGTTTTGACATCGGTCCCTGCCTGAGGACATGGCATTCCTCGGCTTTGTGCAGGACATGTCAAAGGCACTAGCATTCCCAATGGAATCGGAGAAGGATCCTAGAACAGAGAAACTAGAACTCCTCCAATACAAGACCCCACCGAGAGAATCTCTGACAGTCCCCATCCCACCTATCCTGGAATGGCTCATGCTCTGCATGTGGAAAATGCTGGTGTCGGTGCCCATCATGAGCAAACGGCTCGACTCGATGTATCGGGTCCGCCGGAGCCCAGGCTTCTAAAAGGCACAACTGCCGCATAACTACTCCATAGTGGTGGAGTTGGTCATGCATCAACTGAAGAGCCAGAAGAGGCACTCCTCGATAGGGAGGCCTGCTCCTTGGATATCCTCAGAAGAAAATGCTGCCAGGGATCGATGCTCATTGTCAAGCCCACATGGGCATGTACCTGAGAGACCTGGCAAAGAAGTTCTCTGTGTTCTCAGCTGGTCTTTCCAAGGAACCCCTGCAGTGGTTCAGGAATCTGTCCAAAGCTGTCCGTGAGTGCTCCAAGTTCATGACTCAAGCAGCCTACGATGGCTAGAGTAGCTGCAGTGGGCATCAGTACCTGGTGCCAAGCCTGGCTACAGTCTTCTGACCTTGAGCAATGGGTTCAAGACAAATTGGTCGATGTCCCATGCCAAGGGGAGAACCTCTTTGGCAAACCCATGATGGAGAAGGCTGCTGAGTTGGAGACCGAAGTCGTGATGAAGACTGCTACCCTTCCCCGATGGAAGGGCTTGGGTAAAAAAACCCTTGAAAGAGGCTGCTTACAAAAACTACCCACATTTCCAAGCCTCCCCAGCTCCCCAGCAGGGTCAGCAAGCTAAGGGACAGGGGCATGGCCCTCGTAAGCAAAAGGCTCCCAAGCCCAGGTGTTGGCTCCGGTCCAGCTTGGGGGGAGCTTTCGACTCCTTGCGCATAGCCTCTCTACCCCAGGGAGGATAGCATTCCACAGGGGGCCAACCATCAGCACCGATTCCTGGGCATTCCAGGAGGTCTGGGAGGGCTACCACCTGGCACAGACACCTCCTTCTTTCTTCCCGGGAGAGCCCTCCAGGTCTCCCCTTCACTGGGATCTTCTACTGCAGGAAATTGCAGGCATTCTTGAGGACAAGGCAGTGGAACCAATACCCCTACATCTCAAGAGCAAGGGGTTCTATTCCAGGTATTTCCTCATGCCAAAAAGGACAGGGGTGCTACGGCCCATCCTAGACCTGCGGAACCTGAACAAGTTGCCGGTGAGGGAGAAGTTCAAGATGCTCTGCCTTGGAATATTGCTGCCCTACCTCCAGCAGGGAGATTGGCTATGCTCCTTGGCTTTGAAGGATGCTTATACCCACATCCTCATTCACCCCAGCCACAGGCAATACCTTCGCTTCATGGTGGGGGGAAGCCACTAACAGTACAGGATACTACCCTTCTGCCTGGCATCCGCCCCCAGGGTCTTCACCAAATGCCTGGCAGTAGTGGCCGCCTTCCTGCTCCTTGGATATCACTGTCACGGATGCTTTTCACCCTTGTTACCTCTTCTCTCAGCTCCCCCACTTGTTTCATGAGGGGGTTTATGAGGTTTGCAGGATCTGCAAACTGCATAAACCCTGCTGAGTCTGATATTCTGTGGCACTAACTGACTAGTGCCTCTGAATATCCCTGCAGACCACCTTGGCACTAAGCAGATAGTGTTGGGGTGATCCCTGGGCAGGGCTGGCACCTTTCTGATTAGTGGAAATTTTCAACCCACTAACTGGATAAGTAACCACATAAAGATAGGACAAGTCAATGGTTGCCCTAACTGTATGCGGTTTTGCTATCTGGTTAGCGACTGAATATCATCGCTAACCAACTAGCAAAAATGGATAGCATACCTCCTGGGACATCGAGTCTGGTCAGTAGATGGATGCCTCTACTCTCCCTCAGGGGAGAGTCATTTATCATTTATTTATCTTTTGATATACCGCCCTTTGTGGGGCATACAGAGCAGTTTACATGGCTACAATGTGAGATAGGGAAAAAAAACAGCAAACAGCACACAGCAGAAAACCATTCAAACTAGTAACAGATTCATAACAATAGGTCGTATAGTTGCTCTTGCAGGACCCTAGAGGGTGAATGGACTGAATGCCTCCCAAAGAGGTATTTTTTCAAAAGGGATTTGAATTTAGGGAAAGAAGATTCTAGGCGGATGGGGGTAGGCAAGCAGTTTTTATTTATTTATTTAGTAACACTTATATACCGCTACTACCCCAAAGTTGCAGAATCAGTGACCACAAGGACGCGAAGGGCAATAGTGGTTGGTGACACTGTCCTTCACCCCCCATGTCAGTTCTGTCACCAGATCCTCCTTTGCTGCCTTACAACAGTTCAGAGCCCTACGCTCCCTTTTTGAGTACTCTGCTCGTACCACCATTCTCCTTAGCACTGTTATTTTGCGATTAGACTATTGCAATGTGGTCTAAGCAGGCCTCCCCCACTGTCAGTTGAAAAGCTCCAGTCTATTCAAAACACACCATTCACGTCTCTCACATGCCCACAAATTTGATCATGTCACCTCACTTTTTATACATCATCAGTGTCTCCCCTTCACCAGCGGATTCAGTTCAAAATCCTTACATTTGCCCACAAAACTCTGACCAGTAAAGCCCCTATCTACCTCTGCACTCACATCACTCCTTACATTCTCCCTTGCTGCCTGCATTACCTCCACGATCAGAGACTGGTTATACCCTACCCTACCCTACCCTCGCCAAGTTTAAATCTATGAGATGTTCCACCGCCTTCTTCCTGGCCCCGTCAGACACGCTACAAGTTCCAAACATCATCAGACATGTAAAAGCCAGTACTAGCCGCAGAGCATTCTCATTCTCTTCCCCAACCTTATGGAACCACCTACCACATGAGCTGCGAGCAATTAAAGACATAGTTGATTTCAGGAAGAAATTAAAAACGCATCTGTTCCAATGTCACTACAACCAGATGTGAATCCCAGAGGGATAAAAGATGAAGTGATTAGTTATATGTAAAAATGTAAATATGTAAAGTACAATCTCTTGTAAAATTATGTAAATATGTTAAGGCCAATCTTTAGACCCTATTCTGTGTGCTGTGTTTTACCTCTGAACTATGTATATATGCCCCAACTTTTCTGTCTTGATTATTGACAAATCCCAAAGATGTAATCAAACCGCTTCTGATCGCTGGAAGTAGCGGTATATAAGTGTTACTAAATAAATAAATAAAAACTGCTTGCCTACCCCCATCCGCCTAGAATCTTCTTTCCCTAAATTCAAATCCCTTTTGAAAAAATACCTCTTTGGGAGGCATTCAGTCCATTCACCCTCTAGGGTCCTGCAAGAGCAACTATACGACCTATTGTTATGAATCTGTTACTAGTTTGAATGGTTTTCTGCTGTGTGCTGTTTGCTGTTTTTTTTTCCCTATCTCACATTGTAGCCATGTAAACTGCTCTGTATGCCCCACAAAGGGCGGTATATCAAAAGATAAATAAATGATAAATGACTCTCCCCTGAGGGAGAGTAGAGGCATCCATCTACTGACCAGACTCGATGTCCCAGGAGGTATGCTATCCATTTTTGCTAGATGGTTAGCGATGATATTCAGTCGCTAACCAGATAGCAAAACCGCATACAGTTAGGGCAACCATTGACTTGTCCTATCTTTATGTGGTTACTTATCCAGTTAGTGGGTTGAAAATTTCCACTAATCAGAAAGGTGCCAGCCCTGCCCAGGGATCACCCCAACACTATCTGCTTAGTGCCAAGGTGGTCTGTAGGGATATTCAGAGGCACTATTCAGTTAGTGCCACAGAATATCAGACTCAGCAGGGTTTATGCAGTTTGCAGATCCTGCAAACCTCATATACCCCCTCATGAAACAAGTGGGGGAGCTGAGAGAAGAGGTAACAAGGGTGAGTAGCATCCGTGACAGTGAGAAGTACATTGATGAGATGCTTCTTGAGGCATCCAAGCTCCCCAACAGAGGTGAAGATGGGATGGTAGAGAAAAGAAAATCCTAGACACAGGTCACCAGATCCTCTAGAATCAACCCTCCAACTCCATCATCTCTTGAACTAAAGAACCACTATGCAGCCCTGGAAGTGGAAGAGATGAAAACATCCCAGGAACAGGAAGAACGAGAGCTCAAATACCCCAAAGTTGCAGAATCAGTGACCACAAGGACGCGAAGAGCAATAGTGGTTGGTGACACTGTCCTTTGCCCCCCATGTCAGTTCTGTCACCAGATCCTCCTTTGCTGCCTTACAACAGTTCAGAGCCCTACGCCCCCTTTTTGAGTACTCTGCTCTTACCACCATTCTCCTTAGCACTGTTATTTTGCGATTAGACTATTGCAATGTGGTCTACGCAGGCCTCCCCCACCGTCAGTTGAAAAGCTCCAGTCTATTCAAAACACACCATTCACGTCTCTCACATGCCCACAAATTTGATCATGTCATCTCACTTTTTATACATCATCAGTGTCTCCCCTTCACCCAGCGGATTCAGTTCAAAATCCTTACATTTGCCCACAAAACTCTGATCAGTAAAGCCCCTATCTACCTCTCCACTCACATCACTCCTTACATTCTCCATTGCTGCCTGCATTACCTCCACGATCAGAGACTGGTTATACCCTACCCTACCTTACCCTACCCTCTCCAAGTTTAAATCTATGAGATGTTCCACCACCTTCTTCCTGGCCCCGTCAGACACGCTACAAGTTCCAAACATCATCAGACATGTAAAAGCCAGTACTAGCCGCAGAGCATTCTCATTCTCTTCCCCAACCTTATGGAACCACCTACCACATGAGCTGCGAGCAATTAAAGACATAGTTGATTTCAGGAAGAAATTAAAAACGCATCTGTTCCAATGTCACTACAACCAGATGTGAATCCCAGAGGGATAAAAGATGAAGTGATTAGTTATATGTAAAAATGTAAATATGTAAAGTACAATCTCTTTTGTAAAATTATGTAAATATGTTAAGGCCAATCTTTAGACCCTATTCTGTGTGCTGTGTTTTACCTCTGAACTATGTATATATGCCCCAACTTTTCTGTCTTGATTATTGACAAATCCCAAAGATGTAATCAAACCGCTTCTGATCGCTGGAAGTAGCGGTATATAAGTGTTACTAAATAAATAAATAAAAACTGCTTGCCTACCCCCATCCGCCTAGAATCTTCTTTCCCTAAATTCAAATCCCTTTTGAAAAAATACCTCTTTGGGAGGCATTCAGTCCATTCACCCTCTAGGGTCCTGCAAGAGCAACTATACGACCTATTGTTATGAATCTGTTACTAGTTTGAATCGTTTTCTGCTGTGTGCTGTTTGCTGTTTTTTTTCCCTATCTCACATTGTAGCCATGTAAACTGCTCTGTATGCCCCACAAAGGGCGGTATATCAAAAGATAAATAAATGATAAATGACTCTCCCCTGAGGGAGAGTAGAGGCATCCATCTACTGACCAGACTCGATGTCCCAGGAGGTATGCTGTCTGCTAGGTGCCAAAATCCGAGATGTACGAAGATTTTGCCGAGACTCATGAAGCCTACTATTATCCGATGCTGCTAGATATCCCTCTGAGCTTATCAAGAGTGTCTTCATAGCTCTGGGAGACAGGGTGAAGCAGAAGTTGCACAGATAATATTCTCCTCAATCTTCCCTGTTGAGGGTAAAGGCCGAGGCAGAGAAGCTCACATCCTAGAGTAGAATGTATGGCTATATGGATGGTGTCATCAAGAGCATTTTGGTTTCTGGTAGCATGGGATATTTCCTAAGAGCTTCTGAGCACTGGTATCCACCTATCCAAGAAGGGTCAAGTGTTTTCCACAGCAGACTGGCTAACCTACTGAAGAGGGCTTTAAACTAGATTCATTGGGGATGGGTGAAGAAAACCCACAGGTAAGTAAAACATTAAATACCTCTGTAAAAATGTGTAAAAGGGGCAACATCTGGAAAGCGATATGTATTAACCCTTCATCACACACGTTAAATTACCGACGAGTTTACACACCTGGGGTCAAATTGACCCCATCAGTAAATGACCAGAAACTGAACAATTTCATCCACATAGGATTGGTATTTTAATGCATTTATTAAAAACAGTTCTCAGTTTTTGCTGTTTACAAATGTTCAGTGTTTATGATATAAAAGTAGTCTATTAACTTCAGTTTATCACTTAATTGTAAATTAAGTCTTGACACCCCTAGTATAATTATCTGTCTAGGCATGTTTTAGTCAGCACATTCATTGCATAACAGCTGGCAATGTTCTGGGCATATGGCTGTACCACATCGCTTGCAGTATTTTGATGTTTTCTTATCTGATGATCTGGTGCAAAGTTGGCAGCGCGATCGTGCCCCTCTGGATTCACAGCCTGTAGGAGCAGGTAAGCTGAATCCAAGTAGTTGCATGCAGATCCGCACCCCTTTCTGAAGTGTTCTTGCGTTCTGCAAACGCAATGTCTGCTGTGGCAGAACTAACTCCTTTGCCAGTTCTGTTAGGAACAGTCGCCGTTTGTGGGACACCTCTGTTTGCCATTTGGGTTATTGCTGCACCCAAATTATGTAAGCTGCCACACCAGCGACATCAAACATGTTCATCAGCAGGCAGAAAGGCCATCTTCTAGTGCCACGTTTGCATGTATATGTACGCACAAGCTTGTCCAGATTGTCTACTCCAGACTTAGCAGCAGGAGTACAGCGGACGGCAAAATACCACGGCCAACACCGATGATTGGTAAAATCAACTTTATTGGTCTCCAAAAAAGTTGATTTTACCAATCATCGGTGTTGGCCATGGTATTTTGCCCTCCGCTGTACTCCTGTTGCGTTTTTCTGCGGAAGGCCTCTTTCTTTTGTCCTTTGGTTTACTCCAGACTTAGTATCATTATAGTGCAGAATCATCTCAGGCTTCTTTTCATTCTTGTCATCTATCGCCTTGTCATAATGCATGCTGCTCAAAACAATGACCGTTTTGTTTTTCTTTGGAACATAACTCACTAGTGTGATCTCTTTGCAAAAAACAAACTGTGATGAAAAATGTTCCTTGGAACAATAAAATAACTGAAATCATAATAAATAACTGTTATTACCAATCAAATATATCTCATAAAAAAGAAACAATGTTGGCGGTAAAGTGCCATTACTTCTATAACAGCAATGAATAGGTCTATACGGACACATGCCTGGTATGAACTCAAACACTAAAAAAAGTCGCCTTAATTTCACATGAAGATCACACTAGCCTAAGGATGAAATAGCCTAGCAATGCCACATTAATAATAATAACTACAACATGAACCTGAAACAGGAATTCTGACAACACTGGTTTCGCTAAGCTGGGGTTAATTTGACCCCAGGTGTGTATAATAGGTATATACACCATAAAAATCTTAACATAAAATTACTATTCTGATTAAATGATAACACTCTACAGGAAATTCAATGGCTGTCAATATTGAGAAGCTACTGGAAGTTTTAAGTCATGGGTGAAATAAATAAGTAAGTAATTTGACATAACAAAAGGCTTGGGGTCAAAATGACCCCACGTGTGTGGTGAAGGGTTAATGTCCATATTATGGGAAAAAGATTCCAGATGTTGAGGCTTTAATGGATGAGGCTGACGCATTTAGGGGCTTGTTTACAAAGCCGCGATAGCGATTCGCGATCGTTATCGGAACCGCGGCCCCATTGATTTCAATGGGGTCGCGGCTCCGATAACGATCGTGAATCGCTACCGCGGCTTTGTAAACAAGCCCCTTAGTGTCAGTTACAGACTTTGACGTGCATCTAGCAAGTACGGGGACGTTCCAAGCGTGCAGGTTTTGAAAAGTGGTAGATAACAAGGATGCCCGGTGGCAGTTACAGAGACATGGTTCATGGAGATCTATGACTATCACTGGACTCTGCTGCTGAGCATCTGCTTTCCCTGCTCTGTTGTGTCCTGCCTAGTCTGGGGCTCCAGCACTGGGAGGAGCAAGGAGGAGACTCATGGTTGGCTCTGCCAACTGCTGACATCATCTGCAGCAATGCTGTGTGCCTACCCCACAAAAGAGCTGTAAGGGCTCTAGACAGGCCCTGGCTAAGGGGCACAGCCAAGGGGAATGCTACTTTGCACACCACTTGAAACACTGCAAGGAAGGTTGGGGACCAGGCTGAATGGGTAGGGAGTGGGTAATTAGGGATTGGGGGTATTTGTTTAAATTATTGGTTAGTGGATGTTGTGTTTTTTAGTGTGTTGGAAGGATGTGTTATGCTCAGATTTGTGAGGGGGGATTGAGGTGGTGGTGGTGGGGGGGGGGGGTTGGAGGGATTGCAAGAGGTGGAGGAAGGGTAGGCGTTGTGAGGTGTTGCTCTATGGGGAGGGACAGGTGAAGTGTTCATTAATTAATGCATGCTCGGTTAGCAAGAAATGGCATCTTTTAGTGGACATAATCAGAGATGAGTAGTTGGATTGTCTGTTTATCACAGAAACATGATTTTCATTTGGGGGGTGGGATATGCAATGCTTTGCTCAGAAAAGTACTCATGTGTTCAGGTAGCATGAGTAGGGAAAGGGGGTGGGGAGTGCTTTTGGTTTGCCACGCAAAATGGTAAGAGCAGCAGTGGGGTTGGAAAGCCCCTCAGCCTTGTGAGGTTTGTTGGTAGAGTTGTTTCATCATGTAATGACCAACTTTCTGTTGTTGTATTGTCCACCAGTTTTGTCCCAGGACCAATGGGTGGTGCTTGGGGATAAGATCACATTGACTTGGTTGGAGTATCAGGATATGTTAGTGTTGTAGGATTTTAGCCTGGTGGGTTCTGGGAGCTGGGTGCAGTTTTTTCTATATTTGATGCTGGATATGGGGTTACAGCAGGTAGTTTGTGGGCCTACTCATTGTAAAGAGAACACCCTGGATTGGATATTCGGGTCAAAGGGATTTGTGGATCACTGGGGTTCCAGTGGCTCAGGTCATGGTTCCAGTGCCATAGTCGGATCATTTTTTGTTTTATTTTGGTCTTGTTTGGAATGGGGTGGGGGTCAATGTCCAAAAAAGGTACTTTGTAGGAGATGGGGGACAATCGATGAGGCTAAGTTGTGCTCTGTGGCACTATGTAAGAGGCCTGGGGGGGTGGGTGATTTTGTGGGTAATCAGGTAAGGAAATGGTTGGGGGCAGTGGGTTCAGCTTTGGAGGTGATGGCACCTATGCAACAGGTTTGGGTTAAGGAGGATTGTGTTCGAAGTGAGAAGTGCGCCATTTAGAAAGGCGCTGGCATAAGACCGGGGATAGGGAGGATCAGCAGCGTTGGCGTAGTTATGCTAATGCTTATCGTCGTCATCTTCAGGCAGCTAAGAGGAGGGTGTGTTCCGCCCATATTCTGGCTGCAGGTAATAAGCCACAAGCGGTCTTTTCACTTGCCTGTCGGCTTTTAGGTCTGGGGTCACGGAGCAGGGGACAGAATGGGACTTTAGACATTAACCAGGTTGCAGATTATTTTGTGGGTAAGGTAGAGGGATTGCATGTTAAGGGGGATGGGGTCCAGTTTGTGGAGGAAGCGGATAGTGTAGAAGTCAAATGAGCATCCTTTTTGGAAGCATCAGGGGTCAAGGTGCAGGAGTTGCTTCAGGGGCTGCATCTCACTTGGATGCACTTAGACCCTGTCCCTGGGCAGCTCCTCTGAAGGGCCCCAGAATCAGTCTTAGAGTGGATGGCCGACTTGGTTAATGCCTCCCTGAGTCAAGGGTGTTACCTGATTGAGCTGAAGGAAGCCATTGTCACTGCTATCACCAAGAAGGGTTCAAACTTGTGTTGTTCAAATTTGCGATCCATTTCAACTTTAATGGGCCTGGCAAAGGTTATGGAAAAGGCAATTTTGCACCAATTGACTGCATTTTTGGATCAAGTGGGGGTGTTGGATTAGGGTTAAGTGGATTTCAGGAAGGGGCGGGCACTGAATCCCTGTTGGTGTCAGTAATGGATTTTCTGGGTAAGGCTAGGGACCAGGGTAGAACAGCGATGGTTGTAACATTGGATTTGTCTGCGGCTTTCAATCTGGTGGACTGGAATATTTTGGTGACACAGTACCGGGCCTTGTAGATAGGGGGGGCCGTGCTTCAATGGTTGACCTCCTTCCTGTCTGACTGGCAGATTTGTGTACACTGGGAGGTGCTGTCCTCCATGGTGCAGGGACTAGTGTGCGGAGTCCCATAGGGGTCCGCTCTGTCACCGGTTCTCTTTAACATCTACATAAGTCTTGTGGGGGCCATTTGTCAGAAGCATGGGTTCGTAGATTATCTGTACGCTGATGATATTCAGTTGTAAGTTGTGATGAATGATGGAAGAGGCAGTGGTACTTTAGTGTGCCGACCGCTGGTTGGCAGATATCGCTGCCTGGCTGCATGCTCATCATTTGTTTCTCAATGTGACCAAGACAGAGGTGCCACTATGTGGGATGCTGACTGATGTTAGCCAGCGGACTGGGCTTTCGGTAGGGGCAATCCACTTGGGGTGGAAGTGAGAGATTCGGGATCTGGGTGTCCGTTTAGATGAGGATCTTTGCCTGCACCAACAGGTGTCCCAAGTGGTTCGTACAGCCTATGGGTATTTTCAGATTGCTTGGCATCTTCAGCCTTATTTAGATCAGGAGATGCTGTGTTTGGTGGTCCAGGTGTTGATGTTATCATGCCTGGGCTACTGTAATGTCCTGTATGTAGGGCTGCCGGGCTATCTGTTGAGGAAACTACAAGTGGTCCAGAATGCAACAGCTCGGCTTCTCTGGGGTCTGCATTGGCAAGACCTTATCGCAGGAGTTCTGCAACAGTTACATTAGACACCTGTGTGATTTTAAGGTACTGCTCCTGGTTTTAAAAGCAACGAGGAGCCTGGGGCCCTAGTGTTTACAAGAGTTGAGACAGTGGTATCAGCCAGGACGGGTTTTGTGCTCTGCTGAGACGCATCTACTGGTGCTGGCAGGGCCTATGCAAGTTTGTTTACAATGCTGGCAAGGACGGGTGACCTCAGTAGCATCTCCAACTCTGTGGAATGCAGTGCCTGCAGCACTGCATATGGAGTCTGATCTCTCAAATTTTCGGAAGGCGCTGAAAACTTTCCTTTTCCCTTCAGCAATATTGTGAGCAGTGGGCAGGTAGACTATTGTTCAGCTGGTATGTGTAGTAGTGCAGCGGTAGTTGGGAAGGGGTTGGATGGGGGAAAGGGCTAATAGGGTCCTGCTGGATGGGTCCTGAGTTGTTATGTGTTTTACTCTTCTATGGTGTACACCGCCTTGAATGCTTGCTCATATAAGTGTTTTTAAACAAATAAATATCAGGAAAGAAAGAGTAGGAAGAAAGGGAGGAGGAGTGGCATTATATACAAAAAATGATATTAAAGCTACAGATTTACAGAGCTTACAAGAGAAAGAAGAAACTGGAAAGAGGGAATGGGGAATCCATTTGCATTGGTGTGATATACAGACTTCCTTCACAGGCAGAAGAAGTGGACAGAGAATTAATTGAAGACATTCACAGTATTGCTATGGAAAGAGAAGTACTACTGATAAGTGATCTCAATATACCAGATGTTGATTGGTGCATCCGTGCTGCAGTGTCATCTAGAAGTAAGAAGATCTTGGATTCTCTATAGGGAGAACTATTCTGGTAAAAGAACCCATATGTGAGGGGGGCCATACTGGGCCTGGTGCTTACAAAAGAGGAAAGTGTTTCCGATGTTATAATAGGTGATCATCTCGCATCCAGTGATCACTGGATAATGTGATTCAGTATTAGGACTAGGGCTGATA
This sequence comes from Ichthyophis bannanicus, assembly GCA_033557465.1. Classification (NCBI taxonomy): domain Eukaryota; kingdom Metazoa; phylum Chordata; class Amphibia; order Gymnophiona; family Ichthyophiidae; genus Ichthyophis; species Ichthyophis bannanicus. Next base: position 1,388,393,629 of record CM066032.1, on the reverse strand, counting down.
AAAGTCCATTCAAAAGTGAAGGTCTTAGACTTTAGGAAAACTAACTTTGCCAAGATGGGACAATATCTCAAGGAGTCATTAGCGAGATGGGAACAGCTGGGGGATGTAGAAAAACAGTGGGCAAAACTGAAAAGGGATATTTTAAGGGCAACAAAACTTTTTGTTAGGAAAGTAAATAAATGTAAAAGGAAAAGGTTAAGAAAAAGAGGGTGGCCTTCATAAACTACAAGAGATCACAGAAAGAGGAGACGGGGAAAGTAATTCTGTCCCACGTGGCTCCTTTCCCTGCCCCCTCTGATTCCACCACCGGCATCCCTAGCTCTATTTAAAAGCCGTGCTTCGGGGAGGAGTCTTGTCTAAGATGGCGGTGGTTGCTGTTTCGCTCTGAGCGCGTTTCTTTTCTTTTCTGTTTATGGGTAAGAAACGTAAGGGGAAGGGGCCTGTGGAGTCCGTCCAGCCTCCCCCAACCTCTACGCCGATTTCCTCGGGTCCTATGGACTCCTTCGTTTTGCGTTCTCAGCGAGCACAAGTAGGAGAAGGGGATGAGTTCCAGGCTGATAGAACGCTGGAGTCGGGTGGCTCGGCGTCTGTCTCCGGCATATCTCTCTCCCCTGAGAGTCCGGCACCGAAGGTGACTTGAGGGCAGCCCTTGCCAGAAGGTTTCCTGGAGCTCAGCGCCCTCCCGAAGTTGGGGTCCGCTAGTGGCTCGGAAGGTCCAGGATCTGTGGGGCTGACAGTTTGTTCGCAGACTGTTGCTGGGCTGGGCGAGTCTGTAACAGCTTCGTTGCCGTGTGTAGGAGAGCCTAAAGACCAGCGCTTTGCTGTGGATCGAGGGCAGCAACGGATAGCAGGCTTGGAAGGGGATTCTAAAAGTTCCTCGGCGCAACAACATTTTACATTACAGCGGCCTGAGACCTTTACGTTGGAGACTATTTGGCAGGCTATTCTCTCCTTAGGGGAAGCGATTGTGCCTAAGGTAACTTCCTTGGAAAGGAAAGTGGAGGAACAGGGTTCAACTGTGGACGCTTTGCAACAAAGAGTTTCTGTTTTGCAATTAGATGTCACCAAAATGCAACAGAAGGTGGAGGGGTTAGAAGAACAAGTGGATGTCTATAAGAAATCTTTTTTCTCCACACAGATCAAGTTGGAACAATTGGACAATTCTTTCAGGTTGAATAATCTCAGAATAATTAATTTTCCTAGAATAATGTCTATTTCACCTGTAGAAATGTTTCGGCTTTATTTAATGGAAGTGTTGGGGGTATCATCTGATTTAATTCCACCTTTGGTTAGGGTGTATTACCTACCTAAGGCTAAGATAACTTTGGCTGAGCCTATTGCTGGGAGTGTTTTGGAACAAGTTAACATATTGAATGTTACTGAATTGTTAGAGAGTTCTCAAAGTGAGGACCCTGTACCTTCTACGTTAATGGTAACCTTTGCTCTCCTCTTGGATAGGGAGTGGCTGTTGAAGCTTTTTTTTAAGAAAAGGAATATACCTTTTAGAGGGTTGCTAGTTAGGATTTATCCTGATTTAGCTAGGACCACTCAGAAACGTAGAAAGGAATTTCTTTTGTTGCGCCCGGGTATTTTGCAGTTGGGTGGTTTGTTTTTTCTTAAACATCCATGTAAGTGTCTAGTAAAGTTAAATTCAGTTTCCTATGTTTTTTATGAACCAGCCCAACTTGTAGCTCTCATTAATGCTAAACGTTCGGAGACCCCGGCTGTTGACTCTCCAGTACTCTCATAATTATGTAACTTAGTGTGGCAACTTGCTTCATCTTTCTTTATCATTTTTGGTCAATTAATTATATGGCTCCTCCACTCTTTTGTGGGCTAGGGTGGAAAACGTTTGGTTTATTTGCTTGTTTCTGGGTTGCTCCAGTTTCTTTATATATTTATTTCTGTGATGTTTTCCTGTTTCTTCAAGAATGTTTGTAACTTCTTGATATATTGTAAAACTTTGAAAATATAAAATAAAAAAAAAAATAAAAGCCGTGCTTCAAGCGCCTGAGGGCCTCATTAGTGACCTGTAATGGAAGCCGAATTTCTAAATAGCCATTCAACATCACCGGCTACCCTAAGTACTGTGTGATACGCGACACATGCTATAAAACGACCTACTGCTCTCTGGCTGGTTGTAGCTTCATTAGAATTAGTCAATATCTTCATTCCATGGCAAGGTCTCCACTGCATTACAGATATTTGCGAGAATTAGTTGTGTTGCAGTTAATACTCTGTATATATCATGTATTAGTACTAAGCATCACACTGTGGACCTTTATGAGTACCGTTCAGAGTTACTTGAAACATTGAGTTGGCACTGTAGTTAATTTAATTTACTGATAACAGCAATATGACATTACAGTTTCCTATTCTATGTTAGCACTAGGAGTTTCAATTTAATTATCCTGAATTAGCATTAAGCATTAAACTGTGCACCTTGTTATCGACTATACATTAATCCTGTGAGTCACCATATAATTATTCTAAGTAATTCACACTTAAATATAATAACCCACTACACAATATAATCTTTGAGATTAGGTTGCAAACTAATAAAAATAAATTCTTATATAATTATCTACTATAGTCCCTACATAATTATGGAGACTAAGAAGCTATTAAGATTGATCTTTAGTTTAATTGTTATCCTCTTAATCATATACAAGGGTCAATCTTACCCTTTAACATCCATCCAACACTACAATATACCAATCATTCACAGTCGTGCCAGATGTGACTATCCTTTAGTTAATCATAAAAAAACTGCTAGACATAAGCAACCCAATCACAGACATCTGTATCACCCCTAAGAGTATTAATTCATGCTACAATCTCCTGGGTATTACTAGGCCTATTAAATGCTTTCTATCCAACATCAGATCCATTAAAAATAAAATACTGCTATAATAGATATTGTGAAGGATAATAACCCTGACATGAAACATGGCTATCTGATGCAGATTCTGTACTGACTAACCAATTACAACTCCATGGATATAACTTATTCCAGTGTCCAAGGTCTACAAGCCAAGGGAGAGATGTCCTCATATTAATAAAACAGGATTTTAATACATCTCTTCACCTATCTAAAAATATAGATGGCATGGACATCCATATAGAGAATAAAAGCTCATCAGTTTGTCTACTATATAGACCACCAAATTCTAGCTTGGATAGCCTTGCCTCAATTTTAGAACTTATATGTACATCCTCAATAAATAAACCTCAAGTACTCCTAGGTGACTTTAACCTGCCTTCTCTACACAACTCATATTCCATGAGTTTTCTCAACTCTATGGCGGATATGGGCATATGGGCTTTCAACTTAGACCCCTGCTCTGTCAACTGGATAAAAGCATTCCAAGATGAATTATGAGCATTTATCCTTAAAATGGTGCACCAATCACTGATCCTAGGCCTTATGGCTTCAGTACTAAAACATGCCATGATTAGGCCAATACTAAAACATAAATCATTAGATAGAGCGAACCCTAATTCATATACGCCAATTTCTAGCCTCTCATTCTTGTTTAAAGTGATTGAAAAGATTGTTCAAATTCAATTACAAGACTATATCGAACTGAATTCCTCCTAAGATGAGCAGCAATATGGTTTCAGACCATATCATGGTGTAGAGACTTTGCTATTGGCCCTTTTTGATAACCTTATTCGAGGAATAGATAACTCTAAACAAGCCTTTGTACTTATATTTCTCGACATTGTCTCTGCATTTGATAATATCAGCCACAGTATACTGCTTGCAAGACTACATTTATTTATTTATTTATTTCATCAATCAGTTTTGTATACCACCTTATCCTTCAATCAAAATGGTTAACAGGACAACAAAAGGGTTTACATTGGGTCATGGAGGACAGAGACAAGACATTGTAATAAATTACAGTACATCACATTAATTTACAATAAATTACAGTACATTGTAATAGTATATAAAGATAAACTATAATTTTATACTATAGCATAACAAAATTGAGTAGAAACAGTTAGTAAGGTATCTTGAACTTTTATGTGATAGATTGTTTGCCATAAGCCTCAATTAATAGATATGTCTTAAGGGACTTGCGGAAGTCTTTCATGTCGGTCTGAAATCTTAATTCCTCAGGAATAGAGTTCCATAGTTTTGGTGCCATAAATGAAAAAGCCCTTTTAGAAGTCATTTGTTTAGATTTATTAAAATTGAGAATGGTATTAAGTCTGTTGGTAGCTTGGGAACGTCTGGGTCTTGAGCTTGTGTCTTTAGAAATAATAGATTTTAGGATATCTGCTGATGGTCCGTGAAGAATTTTAAAAATGATCATCAGATTTTTGTACTTTGATCTTGCAGTGATTGGAAGTCAGTGAAGTTCTTCAAGCAAGGCAGTTGCATGTTCATATTTTGTGGATCCCATTATAATTCTTGCAGTGGTGTTTTGAACCATTTGAAGGGGGTAGATGGTATTTTTGGGAAGACCTTGATAAAGGATGTTTCCAAACTCAAGTAAAGGTATAATTACTGCTTGGCGTACTGTTCAGAAATGATTTGTATGCAAAATTGGTTTAAGTCTTCTAATGATTTTTAAACGATGGTAAGCTTTATTTGTAATTTTATTTACATGTGATTTTAAATTTAGATCTTTATCTAGGGTTACGCCAAGGTACTTTACTTCTTCACTAAGTTTTATGGATTTGTTTAGGATATTAATTTCTTTAGGAGCCTTTAGGTTTTGACATTTAGAGATTAATAGTGCTTTGGTTTTGTCTGAATTTATTTTAAAATTATTATTTGCAAGCCAGTTGTTCATGTCAATCAAACATTTATCAATTATTGCTATGTCTAAAGAATTTTGGTCGAGTGTAGTATAGATCATTATGTCGTCAGTGTAGAGATGGTAATTTATTCCGTGCTGTTTAATAATTTGACATAAGGGTTGAATACAGATATTAAAAAGAATGGATGATAAAGCTAATCCTTGTGGTATACCTTGTGTGACGGGGATTTGAGAGGATTTTTTTCTCCACATTTTACTATTTGTGTACGATTACTCAGGTATGATGTGAACCATTTAAGGGTGTAGTTACATAAGCAATATCTTCAAGACATTGGAGCATTATTGAATGAGATACGGTGTCAAATGCTGCTGAGATGTCAAGAAATATTAAAAGAAAAACATAATTTTTTGTCCAGGCCGATTATGAGGTTATTAAATAGTGAAATAAGTAGAGATTCCACAGTGTGAAATGGTTTGAAGCCATGTTGGTGTAAATCCAATGGTGCATATGAATCTATGTGATCCTGCAATTGTTTTTGAACTACTTTCTCTATAACCTTCGAGATAAATGGTAAACTGGAAATCGGGCGATATGACTTGGGGTCAGAGCTGTTTAATAATTTGCCTTTGTGTACTGGTCGAATTGATGCTCTTTTGAGAATAGCAGGTAAATAACCTTGTCTTAACGAATTTTCCACAAATTTCATCAAATGTGAGCTCAATTGTTTCTTAGGGGCTTGTTTACAAAGCCGCGGTAGCGGTTCGCGGTCGTTATCGGAGCCGCGGCCCCAATCAATGGGGCTGCGGCTCCGATAACGACCGCGAACCGCTACCGCGGCTTTGTAAATAAGCCCCTTAGTGTTTTTAATCCACTCTACTGGACATGGATCGGCTGGAGGTTGTTGTGTTGATTGTGCTTATTATATCTTCAATGTTGCTTTTTGTCGGTGTAGAAAAATCAGTCCAAAAGTGTTTGGGATCATTGAAGGTTTTTACCATTAGTTGAGTAGATTGTGAGGATGTAATAATGCTTAATTGATTCACATTTTTGCTTATTAGATTGCATATTCTTGAGGCTCTATTTGGTGGTCATGATGTGGAGTGTTTACATTGGTGAGTTGCTTCACAATGCTGAATAACTCTGAATACATCAGATAGGGCTACATGGAAATGTGCTTCAGTGGTTCCAATCCTATCTCTCTGATCATACCCAACAAGTTTGGATTAGCTAGCAGACTTCACAACCATACAAAAGGAGCAGGGTATTCCACGAGGATCTGCCCTCTCAGCCTTATTATTTAATATATATTTACAGCCTATATGTAACATTTTCAAAAATTCAAAGTAGGTTATCACATCTATGCAGATAATAAAATGTTATATCTACCGACAGATATTATGAATCCCACATATCATCAGTTAACATCATGCTTCAGTGAATCAACAAAGTGGCTGAATCTACATAATCTAAAGATAAATTATAATAAAACTGAGGTTTTAAGGAACCAAAACTTTATCCCCTACAAAATTACATCTACAAGATGTTGATTTAGAAGTAAAAACTGAAGTGAAATACCTTGGGGTTAACCTTGATCAGACACTTAGCATGGTCACCCATATAAAGCTAATAACCAGAATGATATTTTATAAGCTACGAATGTTCCAGCATCTTAGACCACTTATGTCTAGTCAAGATTTTTGATCTGTGCTACAAGCCATGATCATTCCTCATTTTGACTTTTCAAATAGTATTCTACATGGTCTCCCAAAGCAAACCCTTAATCATCTTCAGTTGACCCAAAATGTCATTGACTGTATTGTTACCAAAATACATAGCACAGAACACATCACTCCAATACTTTACAGCCTACATTGGTTACCTACTTTAAGCCGTATTAAATATGAAGTATTCATTATTACATTTAAGCTCTTGAGAGAGCTAGTTCTATCTTATCTTATCTCACTGATTAACACCTCATCTAACGACAGAACTAGAAGACGATGCAATCAGAATACCATTGCCGTTCCTATTATCGCAATACAAACTGATCGATGAGTAAAAGAGCATTCTCTTACTTTTTGCCTATACTATGGAATGCTCTCCCTGATAAACTAAGAGCCATCAAAGACCTTCAAATTTTCTGCAAGGAAATTAAAACATACCTGTTCATTGAGCATTTTGGCAATTTATCTGATCAAAACAAAATATACCCATCCTGAAAGTGACCACTGCATCAAATTTCCCTGCCGACACCCTTCACTTAATTTCTATTAGTAATTTATCCTACCACCAGATCTATGTAACATCTGTGACTATATAACTCCCTTGTAAATATGTTGAATGTAATATATGCTTTCTGTGCATATTGTAATATATGTTATCTGTACATATTCCACAATTTATTCATTGTAACATCGTTGTTCTAGTTAAATTCTAAGTTTGATGTATCTGGTTTGTTAACTGTGAACTTCCCTTGATCTCTGGAAGGGGCGGTATAGAAAAACTTATAAATAAATAAAATAAAATAAATGCTGCACCGCAAAAACGTTTTGATGACAGACCCATCCAAACTGGGTTGGGGAGCTCATTTTGATGGGTTTCACACTCAGGGTGATTGGTCCTTCCAAGAAAGTCTCCACCAGATCAACGTCTTAGAGCTAAAAGCCCTAACAAAAACTCTCAAAAGCTTTCAGGGATCAGCTGGTCAATCAAATTGTTCTGATTCAGACCAACAATCAAATAACAATATTTTATATTAACAAGCAGGAAGGATGGGCTTGTACTTCCTGTACTGGGAAGCAGTCAGGTTGTAGCAGTTTGCCATTGCACATAGGATGGACTTGAGAGCCACATACCTACCAGGCAAACAAAACACTCTGGCAGAAAGACTGAGTCAAGTCCTCCAGCCACACAAATGGATGCTGGACAGGGAGGTTGTAGCTCACATCTTTCGGGAGTGGGTCACCCCCTTGATAAATCTGTTCACAACTCTTCTAAATGTCCAGGTGGATCAGTTCTGTTCCAGGGTAAGATCACACAACAGACTAGCCTCAGATTCTTTCCTCCTACATTGAGGGTAGGTCTTCTGTATGCGTATCCTCCAATACCTCTCATTGCAAAAACCCTCTTGAAGCTCAAAACAAACAGGGACACAATGATTCTCATTGCTTCTTCCTGGTCCCTGGTTTCCTCTCCTGCTGCAGCTCTTCAGTCAGGAGCCATTCTGGCTGGGCCATGCTCCAGATTTGATATCACAAGGCAGCGGAATGATGTTGCACCCCAACATCAAGTTCTTGGCCCTCATGACATGGATGTTGAGAGGCTAATGTTATCCAAACTCAACCTGCTGGCTGGTGTGACTGATGTCCTTTTGGCCTCCAGGAGGGTCTCAACAAAAAAAATCGTATTCATGCAAGTGGAGGACGTTTGCTTGTCTAGTGTGAGGACCATGTCCTAGATCCTTTCTCCTGTCCCACACAAAAACTGCTTGAGTATCTTCTACACCTTTCTGAGTCTGGACTTAAGTCCAACTCCAACAGGATCTATCTCGTAATGCTGAAATCTCAATAAAGAAGGAAATCAAATAACATTTTTATAATCATTGACAGCAGCCTCAATATGCTTACACATTAAAAATGCAGCAAAAACTGCATACTGGAAACTGAAACTCCTCAAGCCCCTACGACATTTGTTACAGGACAATGATTTCAGATCCGTCTTGAAAACCATCATTAAACCTCATTTCAACTACGGAAACATTATGTATCAAAGGCTCCCAAAACATGCACTATACCCACTCCAGCTGGCGCAAAATACTGCTGCCAGAATCCTAACAGCCAGAACAAATCGACAGCACATAACACCAATCCTCAAAAGCCTACATTGGCTTCCAGTCTCCCAACAGACTAAACACAAAGCCATAACTACCAATTCAAAATTCTTCATAACCTCTCAGCTCCCTGCCTCAATGATCAAATCACAAAAGCATCCACAACAAGACCAAGAAGAACAGCAACTCAGAATCTCCTGATCATCCCCCCGTTCAAGACCAAATGTACACAGCAGATAAGTAATAGGAATTTCTCGCTCTATGCTCCCATACTTTGGAACTCCTTACCCGAAACCATTAGATCTGTGCAATCTACTAAAGAATATTTTAGTCCTAATGACATTACATAACCACAAATACAACTTCTTCCCCTGTTCATTGGACTTAACTAACCCACACAGTTATCATTTATTATATTTGGTTCTTCCCCTTGCTTCTAACATTCCAATGAAGCACTAATTCTTAATCCATTACCTATAGTTATCCCCATATTTATCTCCAAGTTACCGCCCCCTGTTTATTGTAAAACAAATCTTGTAAGATTATGTTATGTTGTTCTATGTAAACCGTCTTGGACAAAGGCGATATAGAAAAAACTTAAATAAATATCAGTGCAATTGCAGCTCATCGAGGTGTAGAAGGGAAGTCCATCTCTGCACAGCCTTCAGTTGTTTGCTTTATGCCTCCCTACAAACCTCCAGCAGTGTCTTGTGACCTCAATGTTGTTCTTGTGCAGCTGATGAAAGCTACTTTTGAGCCACTCAATTCCTACCACCTGAGGTTTTTGACATGGAAGGTTTTGTTTTTGGTGGCAATCACTTCAGCACACGGGGTCAGTGAGCTTCAGGCTCTCATAGATCATCCACCTTACCCCAAATTCCATCATAATAGAGTACTCATCCTAAATTCCTTTGAAAAGTGGTATCGTATTTCCATCTTAGTCAGTTATTCTACCAACATTTTTCCCAAAACCTCACACCCACAAAGGGAAAGCTGCATTGCACATTGTGGACTGCACACAAGCCTTAGGCTTCTACTTAGAGAAGACAAAAGCCCATAGAAAGTCCATCCAGCTTTTTGTTTCATATGACCCCAGCAAGCTAAGGGCTGCCATCTCCAAACGCTCTCTTTCAGTTTGGCTAGCTGGCTGCATCTCTTTTGCTTTTGTCCAGGCAGGCCTGAGCCTTGATGGTCATGTCCCAGCTCACAATGTCAGAGTCATGGCCAACTTGTGCTCAGCCTCCATGGAAGAGATCTGTAGGGCTGCAACGTGGTCTCTGTCCACAGATTCACTACTACTACTACTGAGCATTTGTATAGCGCTACAAGTCGTATGCATCACTGCACAGACATGTAAGAGACAGGCCCTGCTCATCAGAGCTTATAATCTAGGCAAGACAGACAACACAGAAGGTGTAGGATGGGATAAACAAGGGGGACAGAAAAAGAAAAAGGAGATCAGGTGAGTCAAGATCCAAAAGCAGCAGTGAAGAGGTGAGTTTTCAGCCTGGATTTGAAGAGGTTTAGAGAAGGTGCCTGGCGTACAGACACAGGTAGTTTGTTCCAGGCGTAAGGCGCAGCAAGGTGAAAGGAGCGAAGTCTGGAGTTAGCAGTAGAAGAGAAGGGCACAGATAGAAGCAGTTTGCTAGAAGAGCGGAGTTCCTGAGGGGGGGTTGTAAGGAGAGATAAGAGAAGAAAGGTAGTGAGGAGCTGCAGAGTGAATGCATTTATAGGTCAGCAGGAGAAGTTTGAAGTGGATGCAAAAACAGATAGGGAGCCAATGAAGTGACTTGAGAAGAGGAGTAATATGGGCATGACGAGGCTAGCGGAAGATTAGCCGCGCAGCAGAGTGTTGAACAGATTGAAAGGGAGAGAGATGATTCAGAGGGAGACCAGCAAGGAATAGGTTACATGATCAGAAAAAGAGTGCAGTATACAAAATAAGCGGATGGCAACCAAGTACCAAGTGCTTCCTCAGCTTTGGTGTAGGCATGTTCTAAGGTGGAGTACATGCAGAACTGTGATTTATGCATGTGCTTTTCAAAATACATGTATTGCAGAGGTGCTCATAAGAAAGCATTTGTGCAACAAAAAAAATCTTTTTTGCTTATATTCCATTCAGAAAGTAGTTGCTGCAAGAAATGCACTGGATGTTGTTGCATAGAAAATACCATCCAGTATAAAGCGTAGTTACTCACCTGTAATAGGTGATCTCCGGGAACAGCAGGAATAGCTTTTGGGAGCATCCCACTGTGCCTGCGTATCTGTCTTCCCGCCTTTCCAACTCTCCCCCTTCAGTTGAGTTTGTAGCTGAGAAGAAGGAGAGAAGAAGGAAAGAGAAAGTACAACTCCTAGAGGAGGAGGGTGGGTTGTGAAGACTAAATTACTGCTATTCCCGGAGATCACTTGTTACAGGTGAGTAACTACGTTATCTCCAGGAACAAGCAGGAATGTAGTCTTCACATATGGGACTCCCTAGCTTGGAGATACCAGGGAGATGACCGCAGAGAGAGCAGCGAAACACAGCCTAAGCGGGTCATGTATCCTCCCAACAATATCTAGTATCGAAACCCGGGACGGTGGGTAGGAGTTGTTCTAAGTCTGGCCAAATGAGGCATCCCGATGGGAGGCCTTGTCCAAGCAGTAATGGGCTGCAAATGTGTGGACCGAGGACCAGGTTGCTGCTTTGCATATGTCATCAATCCCCACTGAGCGTAGGTTGGGCATAGAGGCAGCCATTGTTTGCACATTATTTTATTTATTTTTTTATTTATTTAACAGCTTTTCTATACCGCCTTTATCCAAGGCGGTTTACATCAAACAACATAACAATTACAAAAGAATTGCTTTACATTAAACATGGACGTGCAACTTGGAGATAGATGGGGGGAATGAACTATTTACATGTAGAATTAATATATTTTTGTGTATTATTTGTTGATTTATCTTTATTGGTCTTCTGTGTGGTATGTTGGTGTTTGGTTTATGTTTTGTCATCGAGTCCATAGTATTCTCTAAATTGATGCGTTTTTACTTGGGTTTTTTTAATCGTTGATGGATTTAGCTGATCTTATGTTGTCCGGAACTGTGTTCCATATTGATGGAGCATACAAGGAGAATGCTCTGTTTCTGGTCTGTTTTCTGGTTTTGGCCTTGTGTAGTGGGATGTTCAGAAGATTCTGACTGGCAGCTCTTCTTGGTCTTGTTGTGTGTGATGTTGTGATCATTTCAGAGAGACAGGGAGCTGATAGATTGTGAATGATTTTGAAGTTGGTGATGATGGCTTTATATTTTGCTCATTGTGCAATTGGGAGCCAGTGCACATTTTTTAGTATTGGTGTTATATGAAGGATTGTTGGTCTAGTGGTGAGGATTCTGGTGGCGGTGTTTTGAACTAGTTGTAGTGGTGATAGTGTAGATTTTGTGAGTCCCTGGTAGATGATGTTTCCATAGTCAAGGTGTGGTGTGACTATGGCTTGTAGTATAGATCTGAAGTCAGTCTCGTGTAAGATGTGTCGAAGCAGTTTGATTAACTTTAGCTTCCAGTACGCCAGTTTCACTGAGTTTTTGATGTGGGTTTCCATGTTGAGGTTGCTGTTGATGGTTATGCCTAGGTATTTGATATGTTGTTTTATAGATATATCCGGTATCTTGTGTTACTATCTTTTTTGGAGCCTTGAATTCTTGGTCTCTGAAGATGAATAGTGCTTCTGTTTTATTTCTGTTTACTGTGAGGTTGATATTAGCCATGAAATTAGTCACTGCATTAAAGACATCAGTTATAGTCGAGAAGTCTGGATTATTAGTGTTGAATGGTGTGCAGAACATGATGTCATCTGCATAGAGGTGGTAGTGCATGTTCCATTTCTTTAGAAGGTTGCAGATTGGTTGAATATATAGGTTAAATAGTAGGCCAGAAAGAGCTGAAACTTGAGGGGATACCTTGTGATGATTTGAATGGTCTGGAGTTGGTTGTGCCTGTCTTCACTTGCATGGTTTTGTCAGAAAGGTATGATTCTAACCATTTTAGTGTGTTATCTGTTAGGCCAATTTCTTTTAGGATGGAGTCGGTGCAGAGGGTTGCTACCAAAATGATTAATGGGCTTCATTATAAAGCATATGAGGACAGACTTAAGGATCTTAATATGTACACCTTAGAGGAAAGGCGGGATAGAGGTGATATGATTGAGATGTTTAAATACCTCCGTGGCATAAATGTTCAGGGAGAGAGCCTCTTTCAATTGAAAGCAAGTTCTGCTACGAGGGGACATGGGATGAGGGTGAAGGGAGATAGATTCAGGAGTGATATGCGGAAATATTTCTTTACGGAAAGAGTAGTGGATCCGTGGAATAGTCTCCCAGTGGAGGTGGTAGAGATGAGGACAGTAACTGAATTCAAGAAAGCATGGGACCAACACAGAGGATCTCTAAAGGCAAAAAGTGGACTGTTGTAGTTGTTATGGAAGGACAGACTAGATAGGCCATGTGGTCTTTTTCTGTCGTCATGTTTCTATGTTTCTATGTTTCTATGTTTAGCATGGTGGGGTGAGACACTGAGTCAAATGCAGCACTTATGTCAAGGAATAGTAGCACAAATCCCTGTTGGGGCTTGTCCAGACCAGTGATTAGTCCGTTGAAGAGATCTGTTAGGAGGGTGTCTATACCGTGTTGTGGGAGAAAAACATGTTGGTGTTGGTCTAGTGGTGGGTGCGTATCTACATGGTCTTGTAGTTGTTGTTGTACAGTTTTTTCAATTATTTTCTCCAGGAATGGAATGCTTGCAATTGGATGGTAGGCGCTAGAGATGGTCTTATCCATTGAGGCCTTTTTAGGGATAGGGCATACAGATGCTTGTTTGAGTGCAGGAGGTAGGTATCCTAGTGTCAGAGAGGAGTGAACAATCTGTAGGATGGTTTGGGTGAATTGGTTGCATAGATTTTTCAGCCATCTCATGGGGCATGGGTCTAGAGGTGAGGTTGTTGTATTAATGTTGTTGATGATGTGAAGTATTTCTCTTTTATTTATGAGGTTGAAGTTGTGCCATTGGTGTTTCTTTTCTGTATCTTTATTTTCTTGAGGTAGTACAAGGCATTGTTGTGTAGTTGTTCACTGTTTGCTGTGTAAGAAGTCGGCCATAATTTGTGGGTCAATTTGTGTTTTTTCCATCATTGTATCAGTTGTGTTGGGGTCATTTGTCATTCGGGTTACAATGGAGAATAGTTCTCTTGGGCGGTCGAGTGATTTCATTAGTGTGTTTGTGATGTATTCCTTTTATGCCTTGTTACCTAGGCTACTGTATTTCTTTTGTAAGATGCATAGTTGTGTCTTTATTGTATTTTCTTGTGTTCTTTTCCATTTCCTTTCAAGGTGTCTAAGATTTCTTCGTATCTGGTCCAGTGTTTTGGAAAACCATGGTGCTCGCGCAGATTTTTGGTGTTTTGTGGTGGAATTTTTGTGGAAGGTTGCAGCATTGTTTATTGTTTGGTTCTACAAGTTGTCATGATGCGGGCACTAATAAAGTTGGTTTTAAGAAAATAAATCCTGTTTTAGAAGAACTAGATGTGCAGTTACCTTCAGGCACAGCTAGAGGGAGCAGGAACAGACATACTGGTCTTAATGAACCTAAGCTCACTGATGACCTGCAGCTGAAAGGGAACCAGGAAATCAGCAGTAACGGTTCACTTTATAAGCCAGAGCAGAATGCTTCTGGAGAGCAGAGAGAGCAGTGGCAGAAGGAGCGGCATAAGCAGCAGTGGCATAAGCAGAGGAAGCAGTGGACACAGCAGGAGCTGAGGAAGGAGGAGAAAGAGGAAGAAGGAACTGGAGCTGGACTAGAAGGAGAAACAGCAGGGAAGCCTGGAGGCTATCAAGGACATAAGCCTGATTGCTGTGGAAGAAGCCAAGCTGGAAGCTGGAGGAGAAACAGACCTCACAAGGTGGGAAGCCAGAAAGCCCAAACTGGACCTGTTGTGTAAGGGGAGTTTGGTGGAAGTTGCTCCAAGGTGAGAGGCTCTGCCACGCCTAGTTCCTATACTCTGCCTGTTTGTAACCTAGAGAGAAGAAAGCTAAGAACCAGAGAGGGAGATTCTGACAGAAGCTTATCTCTAGAGGATCATTGCTCAGTTTCACCTATTCAGAGGGAAAAGCAGTTTTATAAGCAACGGAAGTTTTTACTCAGTGAGCCAAGGTATGAGGCATTGAAGATTAACTGTAATGATTGTACTGCTAAAAGCTATGCTAAAAGAAGGATTCCCCCTAAGGGAAACAAGAGTGCAGACTGGTTCACTAAACTACCGCCAGCCTTAAGAGTCCCTGGTTATATGAAGCCAAACTCCCAAGCTGGAGATTACCATGCTGAAATAGACAGGGATAGTGAAAACCCTTTGAATCAGTATAGGGGAGAGGATTTGATGGAAGTGGATTCTCCCAGCACTATTCCCATACCTTTGCCTGAGGAAATGGAATGTGATTGGTGCACTACCTATGCTCCAAAGTGTGTATGCTCCACAGAAGAATAAATGAAGTATAAGTTGATGTTTATTATACTGAATATTACTTTGAAGAAAACCTGCTTTAAACTGTGAAGTAACAGTTAACTAGCCAGTGAATATTGGTACCTTTTGAAACAAAGGACTGTTTCTGTTATCTAAAATATCTCTTAGTTGAACCTTGCTGTAAACGGGGAATAAAAGCCTTTATTACCCTACACTCGGACTCTTTGTTCTTTAACAGCGCTACCTAGTGGTGTATAAACTTTGTGTCACCGGCAACCGCGTGACAAAGTCTATGAATTAATCTAGATCAGCTATGTCTGTATCTATTAGTGTTAAGGTCTGGTCAAGGAAGTATTGAGCGTTGAATGCCTTAAAGCGACATTGGAATTGTTGCTGTTGAGTGGTTTTCGTTTGCGTGATGTTGGCTGGTATGTTGATGGTTATCATAGTATGATCTGACCATGATACTGGGTTGGTTTGTATGTTTAGGTTTTCTTTTTGTAACTTGTTGGATACGAAGATGAGGTCAAGAGTGCTGTGACATGACCTTCCAGGGAAAGTCCCTTACTCTCATAAGCAAAAGAAATGCAGTCTGCAATCCATTTGGAGAGTGCTCTTTTAGAAACTGGAAGACCCAGGTGACTGGGATCAAAAGCCACAAAACGCTGAGAAGCCCTTCTGTGCTGTAGTCCTCTGAGGATAAAAGGCTAAAGCACGCTTGCAATCCAGAGCATGTAGACTTCTTTCTGCACTAGATGCATGGGGTCTAGGGAAGAAGATGGGAAGGTAAACTGACTGGTTCAAATGAAAAGGTGAGACCACATTTGGCATAAAGTGGGGATGAGTCCTAAGGACTACCTTATCAAGGTGGAACTGCGTATAAGGAGGGTCAGCCACTAAAGTCTGAAGCTCACTAATGCGTCTTGCTGAAGTGAGGGCAATCAGGAAGGTGACTTTCCAAGAAAGAAACCTTACAGATGTGGTGGCTAGAGGTTTGAAGGGCGGTTTTATGAACTGGCCAAGGACCAGGTTAAGATCCCATGCCACCGGTGGTGGCTTAATGGGAGGCTTAGTTAAGAGTAGACCTTTCATAAAGCGAGATACTAGTGGTTGAGAAGACACCGGTTGTCCTTCAAAGAGCATATGGAAAGCCACTATGGCGCTGAGATGAACACTTATGGAATTAGTCTTGAGTCCAGAGGACGAGAGATGGAGGAGATACTCAAGCAATGCCTCCATGAGAACTGAAAAGGGATTAAGTTCCCTCTCTGAACACCAAATGGAAAACCTTCTCCACTTAAAAGTGTAAGCACACCTTGTGGAAGGTTTCCTTGAGGACAACAGGATATCTTTAATTTGCTGGGAGAGGTAAATATTCTGGAGTTCTAAGCTCTGAGCAACCATGCCATCAGATGCAAGGACTGGGGGTTTGGGTGCAGAAGTGTTCCATTCTTCTGGGTTAGGAGATCTGAGTAGATCGGTGTGGCAGCGTCTGAAAAGGTGTCCCTATGAGAAGGTTTTCTGGAGACTGCCACCATCGGACATACAAAATGAGACGTGGAGAGTTGACGATTTTGTCCCCCAGACGACCTGATGCGTGAGTCCACTGAAAAGCTAGGGTCCATTGGGCTGCTTGCATATGAAGACGAGTATAGGGAACCACATGAACTGTGGCAGCCATGTGGCCTAGCAACTGAAGCATTCTCCCGAGCAGTTAGGAAGGTTTTCATAGCTGCTTGAGAAGCCAGGTGAACAATGCGAGCGCAGCGGATCTGTGGTAAAAAAGCCCTTGATTGCAGCATGTCCAGTAGAGCCCCTATAAACTTTAGGGTTTGAGAAGGTGTAAGCTTGGAATTTGGTAGATTTATTACAAATCCCAAGTGTTGAAGGACTTGCATTGTACGGGAGAGAGAAGAGCTGGACTCTAGAGCCATAGTTGCTCGAATGAGCCAGTCGTCCAAGTAAGGGAAGACAAATATCCCTAGAGTCCTTAGGAATGCTGCAGCTACTGCCATGCATTTTGTGAAGACTCTCAGGGCAGAAGCCAGATCCTGTACTGGTAATGTCTTCCCTGAAAGAGAAAGCAAAGAAACTTCCTGTGTTCTGTATGAATATGGATATGTGTATACACATCTTTTAGATTTATAGAACAAAGCCAATCCTGGCTCTGGATGTAAGGGAGAAGTATATCGAGAGATATCATTTTGAATTTCTCTCAGAACAGGAACCTGTTTAGTTCTCTGAGGTCCAAGTTAGGTCTGTATCCCCCCTGTTTTCTTTGGAATGTGGAAGTAGGGGGAGTAGAAGCCCAGGCCTTGCTGAGACAGAGGTACCTCCTCTATGGCGCCTTGAGCGAGAAGGATGGTTACCTACTGGCCCAAGAGAGTGGCGAGAGGGGCCAATGAACTGAACTCTCTTGGAGTAGAGGGAGGGGGCATACTTTGGAAGTGAAGTTTGTAGCTCTCGGTTACTATGGCAAGAGTCCAATGCTCTGATGATATTTGATGCCACCTTTTTGCAAAGTGACATAGTCTGCCTGGGATATGGACTGGCTCTGGAAGTTGCAGAGGTAAGACAGCTAAGTTCTCTAGGAAAGAGTCAAAGACCTTGAGGAGGCTGGGCCTGCTGAGCTGGTTGAGCTCTGGGGGTCTGAGCCTTCCTCTGTTGCTTTGGTTGATGTTGTCCCTTCTGGGAGGAATGGACGGGAGAGTTCATGGTTTGGGCATAAGAAGGATAAAACTTCTTTTTCTTGTTGAAAAATGATTTCTTTACAACCTTTTTCTTAGCTGGGTTGGTCGTGGCTCTAGAAATGCTATTCAAGGTAGTGTTCTCGGACTCTAGCTAAGAGGCCTTGTCCTGCCAATTCTTGCCAAAGAGGTTTTCTCCTGTGCAAGGAAGATTCCCCAGCTTATCTTGCACCCACTGTTCAAAATCAGATGCTTGCAACCAAGCAATCCGATGTACACTGATGCAGATAGCAGAAGTTCTGCTAATACACTCAAAGCAATCAGAGGTCACCCTGTTCATGAACTTGGAAGTGTCACGTAATCAACCCTTTTGTCGTCTGGGAGGAGAGGAGCCATAAGCTCCAAATCCCTCGCTACGTCCCATATAAAGTATGTAAGAACATATTCTGGCCGATAACATCGAGGCCTGAAAACATCTATGACCGAAGGCATCGAGAGTTCTCGCCTCACAGCCGGTAGGATTAGACAAATGAGTCTTGGCACTTTTGATTCGACTCATTGCCGATTCCACTACAATTGAGTGGTGTGGCAACTGTGTCTTCTGGAAACTGGGATATTGTGGTACCCGGTACATGGTATCGAGTCTCCGAGAATGTGGAGACACCGTTAAAGGTGCTTCCCACATCCTAAGCATGAGGTCATGCAATATCCAATGAATTGGTAAGGTAGCAGCCTCCTTAGGTACTGCTGGATACTGAAGAATTTCCAGTTCTTCAGCTCTGGGTTCTTTCTCAGGGGTCACAATAATGGAGAGTCTCCGAGCCACATCCCGTATAAAGTCTTGAAAAGACATGTCCTCCGGAGGAGACATACGGCATTGTGGAGAAAGAGAAGGCTCCTCGGGAAGAGCATCCCTGTTACCGATGGATTCATCGGAGGAATCTGAATCGGAAGACTCAAAGTATCGACGAGCTCAGCATGTCGACGGTACCACTCAAAATCTGAATCTGGACGCCTCAGTACTGGACCCTCGATGCCAGACACTGACTCCAAGGCTGGCATGGGCAGTAGCGTGGAGAGCGGTGCAATGGTTGATGCAGGAACATTCGGTATCGGTGTCGGTACCAATGACTGCAGAACCAATTGCAGAGGTTTTAGTGGTACCGATGCTGCTAGCAGGGCCGCTATACTCCTGTCGATTGCCAGGATACACTGATCCATGGAACCAGCCAATGCTTGGGTGTCGGTATCGGAGGCATGGGCCACGACCCCAGAGCATGGCACCAAGAGCTCTACCGAGGTGGAAGCCTCTGCAGCATCTTGGGGCCCCGTTAATGCTTTGGAGGCAAGAACCTCCCGCCAGGACTGTTTGGCCGGTGTATTCGCCTCTAGGGCAACACCAGGAGCATCTTGATACTTAAAAGGAAATCTACCCTTTGAGGACTGACCAGTCTTGGAAGACTTAGGTTTCATTACCTGAGATCCGTGGGAGGAAGAAGAAGCCCTGGAGGACATCAATGCCACAGACATGGTATCTGTGGCAAAAAGGGTGCCGAATTTCGCAGCTCTGTTCTGCAGACCCCTCTTTGTCATCGACCTACAGAGGAGGCATTCATCTGGTGAATGATCCGGTCCCAAATATTTGAGACACCAGTCATGGGTGTCGGTGATAGAAATGGTGCTGCCACATTTGGAACAATTTTTAAACCCACTAGTTGGTTTTTCCATTTTGAAGAAAGAAAAGGTCAGAGGCCCAAAATGGCATCTAAACCTCTGAGGGTAAAGACTCTGGAGAAAGACAGAGTTTTCCTCCCTTTTTCTTTTTCTTTTTTTTAAAAGAAAGAAAAAAAGATACACCGAAGATACCAGTGCTAGCATTGACGGGAAGGCAGACACAATCACAAAAAGAAAAGTTTTTCTGTGGTGACGGGAATGCTGCCTGTCAGCTCCGCAGAAAATGAAAGACTGAAGGGGGAGAGCTGGAAAGGCGGGAAGGCAGCTACGTAGGCTCAGTGGGATGCTCCCAAAAGCTTTCCTATTGGATGCTGGGGAGCGTTCCCACGCGGGCTTCGTCAGTACCGACGTCACTCATATGTGAAGACTACATTCCTGCTTGTTCCTGGAGATCAAACTTTGCTCATAGCTCTGGATCCTATGTTCACTTGGGATTATTATTTAATTTCATCATTTCTCTCCTTTGTTTTTATATCCTCTCAGAAAACTACTATATATACATATATATATAGATAGATATAGATATAGATAGCTATAGAGATATAGATATATAGATAGATAGCATGAGAGGGTTTGAAATATCTTCTGAGTGATTTAGCTGAATGCCTTCAAGTGACGGGACTGTTCTGGATCTTTGCACCGCACCTAGTATTAAGTAATATTTCTCAGCAGGGTGTCTGTCATTTCAGACCTTTATCTTTAATGAAGGCATTCTCATTGTTAACTTATTCATTAACAGAACACTTTCTGAATTGTTTATAGGATCTTTTTTTTTTTAAATTTGGTTTCATGTGTGTGTTCCTATGTATTACACAGAAGAAGATTGCTGGTATATATGTAAAAATACTAATATGCGGGACATTGGAGTCAGTAATTTAATTAAGATGGCAGCAGCGTGTGACGTGTCACCCCTGAGGATACACAGGATCTGAAAATTATCTGCAGTAATGTATAAAAAGATCTGAGTGAAATGAAAATTAGAGAGCACGGCTTGACAGCTTTCTGATTAATGACCTTTCCAAACTCTGTTTAGCTCCTCTACAGGCTCTGTACCTCGAAGTGGTTCCAGTTATTGGTAAAAACCAAGCTGTAAATCTGACAGCCATCTTAAAGCCCAAGAATGCTAATCTAACAGTTTTCTACTGGTGGATTGGGAACGATCTACAGGTATGCCCTAGGTTTTCTTTCAGATGATTCTTTCTTGTCCTTGTTGAAAACTAAGATAGTGATTATAGTATATTACATTTCACATTTATTTGGTATACCTCATATCTAATAAAACCTATGCGGTTTACAATTATATCATAAAGGCAAGGGAAGAGGTAACGATATCAAGAAGTGATAAGAAGAAAACAATAGGGTACAATTTTAGTAGAGGACACTAATGGATTGCCCTTGACACTCGATGCCAATTTGTTAGATTGGGGGGACCATTGCTTGGGGCAGATGGCTTGGAGGCATTGGTCTCTCGCTAAGGCACTTTGATCGATCAACAGACTGGAGGTGCAAGCCATCTACTTTGTATTGGGTTTTTTTAGGTCTCTTGTTCAGGTGTGAGCAGTTTGGGTGTTCTTGGACAACACGACTGCAATAGCGTACATCTACCGGCAAGGGGGCACCAAGAGTGAAATGGTGGCACTGAGCTTCTGCTACTGTTATTTTAGGAGGAGCAGCAGCTCAAGGCCATTATGACATAGCATATTGCCAGTGCTGACAAAGCTGCCCCAGTGGTTAAAGCTGAACGTGACCATCGCAGCCTGGGCCTGAGGAGAGGGCCTCAGCTATGTGATATCGTGATATGTTTTCACAGCTTTTTGGACAAAGAGAGACTTATCTGCAAGAAAGGGGCCATCCAATAGGAGGGCTGGGCATATTTAAATTTACAATTATGACCATTTTCGTAGTTGCTCTCTAGACCCACTCCATCTTGTTTATATCCTTTTGAAAGTGCCATCTCCAGGACTGAATACTATATCCTGCTTTTTCCTGTTGGTGATTCCTGTCGCTATACACCCAAGCATACTTCTGGCTTTCATAATCACTTTTTCTTCCTGTATGGGCACTTTAAAATCATCCGATATGATCATCCTCAGATCCCACTGCTCTTTAGTATACAAAAGTTCTTCACCTCCTATACTGTACAGCTTCTTTGGGTTTGTGCAACCCAAATGCATGAGCTTGCATTTTTTAGCATTAAATCTTAACTGCCAAATTCTCAATCTTCAAACTTTGCTGGATCCCTCCTCATGTTATCCACACCTTCCAGGGTGTCTATCCAGTTGCAGATTTTGGTATCATCCCTCCTAGAGACATACCTTGATATTGTTTTTTCATTTCTGCTTAGAAAAGAAATCATAAGATCATAAGATATGCCATACTGGGTCAGACCAAGGTCCATCAAGCCCAGTATTCTGTTTCCAACAGTGGCCAATCCAGGTCATATGTACCTAGCAGTTTCCCCAAGGGACACAGGTTCCACAATGCCTGTATTGGTTCAAGCATTGATATCCTGGGTCCCTTCTCAATAATGGCTTATGGACCTTTCCTCCAGGAACTTGTCCAAACCTTTTTTAAACCCAGCTACACTAACAGCCTTTACTACATCCTCCGGTAACAAATTCCAGAGTTTGATTACACGTTGAGTGAAAAAATATTTTCTTTTATTAGTCTTAAATAGTTTACCCTGTAGCTTCATTGCATGTCCCCTAGTCTTTCTATATTCTGATAAGGTAAACAATCGATCTATGTTTACTGTATGTGTACTGCATTACCTCTAGAACTCTTGGGGGCCGATATTCAGCACTGTTAAAGCATGTAGCCACCAGCGCTGAACTTAAAACCCAGATATTCGATGCCTGGTCCATATAATGGCTCCAGCTTTGACTGTCCGAGCTGCCTGGATTGTCATGAAGCTAACTGGGCAATGGTGATATTGATATTCAGCCATTGCCCAGTTAGCTTCTGCAGCGAGTTAGGCCAATTTTTCCTGTATCTGACTTTCACCACATATCACTAACTAGGCAGCGGCTCAACATCGCCACTGCCTGGCTAGCAATAGATGCTGCCCTGGAACATCCCCGGCACACCCCAATGTTAACCGTTTAGCATCGTGGTGTGTAGCGGCCGTACCCACGGATATTCAGTGGCACTAACTGCATCAGTGTCGCTGAATATCCTGCTGTAAATGCCTTTGAGTATCCCCCTCCCCCCTTGTACTTTACATACATTTGTGGCTCAGGGACAGTTGTGGCCCAGGGTCTACGGTATTTTTGTTCCTTTAGTTGCAACCCCAAGAATGCAGAGTAATGGGATCATCACATGGATAAGTCTCCCCTTTTAAAAGATTTTTTGAACATATGTAACCCCTTACTGGTCCCCTCTATGTATGAAATCAGAGAAAAAATAGCTGAATCTCCACTTGGAGTTTTCCTCAGACCACAGTGCCAACGATTCACTGCGCAAATGGCTCAGCTGTGACATTAAGGAGGCCATTTTAGAACAGATATACAGCATCTAGACTTGTAAGTAGTGTCATTGTAAAGTCAGTATTTACTTGTATAGTTGCCATGGGACATAGAGATTTTAAGGTGATATGTTTTGAGTTTGCTTTGGGCAATTGAAAAAACTATCATGTATTTTCTATTTTACAGTGGCAATATACATAAGGGGATGTGTACTAAATTGTGCTAAGCAATTAGTGCATTAACGGTTACCATGTGCTACAACAGGCAGCATTGTAAAAATCCCTCCTAACTGCTTTCCACATTTTAGGGTGGGATCTGGGTGAGTATGGGCGGAGAATGGGCATGAACATTACCGAAAGCAATTGGTAGCTACTGCATGCTAACTCAAGGCTGTCAATAGCTACCAGCAGTAGTTAGTGTGGCCATGGCCCAAAATAAAGAAATTCTGATACCCCGAAGATATCACCTACTTCCTCGATGCATCATTTACCCTCATAATTTCATCACTATTCGCCCAAGAACAACACCCACCTGCCAAATACAAAGTGATTGGCCTTATTTGGAGATTGACCCCCTAGTGGTATTTTTATGTACTACTGCTAGGGGTCAGAGCTTCCATTTTGAACCTGGGTAGGCGCATAAGGGGATCACTCCCACTCTGGCCGCTGTACCACCAGGGATGCTGCTGGATAATTTCTGGGGAGGTTGAGGTTGAAGGAGGGTTGGGTGTTGTTGATTTAAAGAGTGGTTGTTGATGACATCGAGAGGGGATGTTAGGCTTGAGGGAGGTTGTTGGGTTATTGTTGGTATGGGGGGATGCTTTACCATGAAGTTTTTTAAAAATTGTTTTTAGACATCACTGGGCCCCGGGTTGAAATCATCTGCGGATGGTGCAGGTGCACTTGCGCTATCTACGAGTGCATTTACTATAGGCCTGTGCTGTGCGTGTGTATCCTGTGTGCTAACTGCAGGGCATTTGCTGACCATGTCTCTGACAGCACACTTAGGTGCAAAACCTAATGTGCACCAACATGCAGTAAGTGCAGAAACATATTGCACTTTAGTAAGCATGCTCCATATACTTTTAAAACTTTCCCTGCTGACATTTGCACCTTCTCTGAGGCATATATAATTGTCGACTACCTGCTCATTTAATCCTGGGGTCTCTGCCAATGATTGAGGTGGAAATTGTGCCTAAAACCACTTGAATAATTTTGTAAAAGCTTATTTCACTCTGCTCATTTATTGGCTCCTTGCGTATATTCAGCCTTTCAAAATTGGCACTTATGCATGAAGACCCTGAGTAGTGCCACTCTTTTTTCAATGTGGTTTTTATTGTGAAATCAATGATCCCTCTGTATGTGCCGGCAAATACACAGGTATTTTCTGGTGTCCTTATATGTACTTTACAAAAGGCTTCAGATTCAGCAGAGCCTTTAGTAAAATATATTAAACTGTGAATATCCTTACCTGGACGTCCCAGTTCCTACCTAGACATCCCATGCTAAATGGGACTTCAGATACATTCTCAGGACTGCAGCCTTCCTAGATGTATGGCTCAAAGTCTATCTCTCAGCATCTGTATCACATCTTCAGTACGTTGATTATCTGAATCGGCATTTTTTTCTTTTTAGCCACAGCTTTCTTTGAACAGTTTTTTGGTGACAAGGTTTGGTGAGGCCGGTGAAGTTCGGGTCACAGTCCAGGCCTCATGTGGGAACTCCATGCTTCAGGACTCCAAGGTAGTTCGAGTCTTAGGTGAGCTGTTTCTCTGACCGGATTAGTATCCATCTTTTGTCATCTGATGTGCAGTATATCTTACACATAGACTCAGAGTTTCCTCTGGCAGATACTAGATTTAGGCATGCAGATTATAAAATCTAGGTATATGCATAATGTGTGTGTGATTATTTACCCCTGCTTACAAGCGGGTGTAAGGGATCATGCCATTTACCCCAGTATTTTATAAAGAAAAATAAACTGTGGTCTTGGTAGGTCCCTGAAATCTCTTGTAAACTGAGCTCCTCCGTATAAAATTATCCTCCAGGTGTATCAAGCCAAAGATGAATTTTCCAGCGCTGTTAAGGGGACTGTAATGAATGGCAGTTAAATTAATACCTTTTATTATTAAAATACTTATATTTAATTTATCATTTGTCTTCTGGGTGAGTTACAAATAATCATTAAAATGACATTGTAATAAATATTATGGTGTTTCTGGGTCAGTAGTTAATAGATTCTAAAATATTTTTTTCATGTTTCCAGACCAATTTCAAGTTCTTTCACTAAAATTTACGAAGCATCTGGACATGTACAATCCCAATGTACCAGAATGGAGGGAAGACATTGGTTTGATTGTGACACGACTTCTTGCAAAGGTACGCTCCCACTGATGATCAGACGTATAGGGCCTGATTCCGTCCTGCATGTAGATCCCCTCTGAACCAGACGCACAGGGGGAATCGCAATTCTGATCTTGCAGGGTACTAGACGTACCCACGGGATCAGAATCGCGAACAGTCATATATGTGCAAGCCGGGACTGCGATTCAATCCGGCCTGCACGTATATGAAAATGCTGGCTAATTCAGCCAGGACTTTTAAATGGAGCCGCAGCACCATAACATCATGATGCCATGGTACCACGGCTCCATTTAAAAGCCGCGATGCCAGCTGCCTGAGAAAGGGGTTTATTCCCCGCAGTCCGACCCCCCTGTATGTCCTCCTTAGGCCAGGGTCGGGCTGTGGGGAATAAACCCTGGCCCCCCCTGCCCCATCTGCATCCCAGGCTGTGCAAAAAATCACGTCCAGGGAAGTTATTCCATCTCGGAGGTGGAATAACTTCGCCGGACATTTTGCCAGTCCTGGACGTACAGGGCCAACATTAGAATCGGCCCTGGACGTCCAGGGCCAGTGATCACCCACTGCCTGCCCATTCCCTGCCCCCGTCTAACTTCCCCACAAAACCGGCAGGGAAGTTAGTCAGGGGCAGGAGCCGGCACGAATAGCAGAGATGGTCATCCTGCATTCTCCATCTCCTGCAATTGCTTCCAGCAGCTGCCAATGCTTCTCCCCCTGCCCCTTCTTAATCCTTGTTCCCCACTTAATTAAAGTACCAAAGTACCTCAAATCATGGCTTTAAACCTGTCCCATACATTGCCCCAACCCACTACCCCATCCACATTCCTAACAAAATACTCTCTAATGTCCTTCTCTTCCTCAACCACCACCCTACCATCCTCCAGCAAGGACTCATTCAAACACTAGAAGTCCATACCCCCTTCATCGTCCTTAATAGAAATTCAGAGCTCCACAGGTGCATGATCTGAACAGGATATAATGTCCATCTCCGCCACCAACAGCCTAGCAGCATTTTCCTAAATGCAAAGTTATGTACTTAGGAAAGAACAACCTAAACTTTGGTTACATGATGCAAAGTACCATCTTAGAAACCACCACCCGGTAAAATAAAAGATTTAAGTGTCATCATGGATAATACGTTGAAAACCTCTGCTCGTGTGCAGCGGCGGCCAAAAAAGCAAATAGAATGCTAGGAATCATAAGGAAAGGAATGGAGAAGAAAACCAAGAATATTATTATGCCTCTTTATCATTCCATGGTGCAACTGCACTTTGAATATTGTGTGCAATTATGGTCGCCATATCTTAAAAAGAATATAGCAGAATTAGAAAAGGTACAGAGAAGAGCAACAAAAATGGTGAAGGGGATGGAAGGGCACCCCTATGAGGAGAGGTTTAAAAGATTAGGGCTCTTCAACTTGGAAAAGAGACAGCTGAGGGGGGGGGGATACGATAGAGATCTATAAATTAATGAATGGAGTGGAATGGGTAAATGTTGATAGGTTGTTTATACCATCAAAAAATAGAAAGACTAGAGGACGCACAAAGAAGTTACATTGTAACCCATTTAAAACTAATAAGAGGAAATATTTTTTTACTCAACAAATAATCAAACTCTGGAAGTTGTTACTGGAGGAGTTAGTAAAAGCTGTTAGTGTAGCTGGGTTTAAAAAAGGTCCATAAACCATTATTAAATAGGATCTGGGAAATCCACTGCTTATCCCAGGACGAGCATTATGGAACCTATGTGCCATTTTGGGAACCTGCTAGGTATTTGTGACCTGGCTTGGCCATTGTTGGAAACACGATACTGGACTTGATGGACCTTGGTCTGACCCAGTATGACACTTCTTATGATCCTTACCTAGCCCACAGCATGTCAATCCTGCAGTAAACGATTCATTCTAAAAGCTTCTTGAAGCAGATGAGAATGTCTCAGCACAGACTTCATCAGTTACTCAGCCACATGTGAGGACATTATCCTGCTTGTCCATGGAGAAACAGAGTGTAATGAAATCTATTCATATACCCAAGAATAAATATCAGCTGTTGAAGTAGTCTTTTCATTAGAAAACGTACAGCTCAAGTAGTGAAAAAATTGTATATTGAAGATTTCCAGTGAGTGTGTTCCTCCACTGAAGATGAAAAGGAAGGGATGGGCTCAGTGATGTTCCTAGCCCCCTTGCCCCTTGTGGCCAGTGCCCCCCCTCCCCCAATGTGCACTGCTCCATGGTGCAATACACCCCACCCCACCAGGTCCAACCTTTCCGTGGCAGCACAGTAAGCTTACCTAAAAGCCAGCGGCTTGCCGCGCTGCCTGCAATCCAGGGTCATTGGCTCTCTCTCTAGTTGAAGTCTCGGGTGTGTCCAAGTTTGTGAAATCATGTCTGCACCTGGACATGCCTGCCTTTTTTTCAGACGTTCTGGCTTAGACTTCCGACATTGCACTTGGACGGATCTCCTAAAATTCCCTTCCACACTTATACATTTCGACCTGCCATTCATTTACTTAGATTTATGAGCCTAATGCTGAAAATCTTTGCTAAGGCTCTAACTTTTTTCAACATACTAAATCTATCCCTGTTGCCACTTTTTTAAGCTCCTAAATCTAGGTAGTTAGAGAAATTTTGAGTAAATATTTAGGCACTCAACCCTAGTAAATTTTCAGAGGCCAATTTAAGAGCATATCAGGCCTGACATTTATTTTATTTATTCTTTTTTTATTTTAAATTTGATTAATTGCCTTTCATCTAAATGTGCAAGGCAGTGAAGAATACTAAGGGAAAAGGAGTGCTTAAGAAACAAACAAGAGGAGAAGAAAAAGGAAAAAAAAACATGACTATAATGCTGTTAGCTTCTGAGCAACAACACCATGCTCCCCGATCCACTTGACTAATTTAAATGAAACATCTGAGAAAAATCAGTACCTTAGTACCACTTTAGATTTATGAAAAGACAGCTCATGTCTCAGATTCTGTGGCAATTTGTTCCACTGTGTTCCATAACAGTGAGGCCCAGAATGAGTACGGCTGAACACAGAGTGATCTCCAACTGTATTCTAATGGGAAATAGGACCACTAGCACTGATGGGGCCTGTTTACTAAAGTACAGTAAGTTGTTGCAGTTACCACAGGTTGACAGCCAAATTTAATGCACAGTAAGTGCCAAACCCTTGCATTAACTGTTGGGGGTGATCCCAGCGTTTTGCCATTTAATTAACGCAAAGAAATTTCTTTAACTGAATAGTAGATACACTGATGCAATTAACTACACTTCTTGAGGTGGCATTCATTGTTCCATGGTAACTTCCATGGTAGCTCCAGCCTACACGACCAGCAGCACTTCAAACCAAGACCTGTATCAAAAGCACATACCAAAAAACTCAGCTCACTGATGGCTCCCTTGGCCATCTTCCTCATCCTCTGTCTCACCTCACTCCTCGCAACCACTGCACCACTAACTCTCACACTAGCACACATACCAATACTTTGCTCATACCCATTCTTCATTACACCCCCCACATTTAACAAGAGCAGACCCAAAATGAACCATTACCTCATCCAAATTAAGTCGCACTCACCGACAGCCATAACAACTCCACACAACCTCAAAATCAGCCCTCCACACCTAAAGTGCACCCTACTAAATGCTCGCTCTGCACAGAATAAAATCCAGCTCCTCAGAGATCTCCTCATTGACAACAGAATAGACATCCTATGCGTCACTGAATCCTGGCTCACTGACAATGTCCTAATGAACCAACTAATAACACATGGCTACAACCTATTCAGCTCCCCAAGGACCCACTGCAGAGGTGGAAGTGTATTCATTCTAGCTAAGAAACAATTCAACTTCCACACATGCACCAAAAGCATGGACAAAGGACTAAGAACATAAGATATACCATACTGAGTTAGACCAAGGTCCATCAAGCCCAGTATCCTGTTTCCAACAGTGGCCAATCTAGGTCACAAGTACCTAGCAGTTTCCCCAAAAGACACAGGTTCCACAATGCTTGTTTTGGGGCAAGCAGTGGATATCCTGGGGCCCTTGTAATAATAGTTTATGGACCTTTCCTTTAGGAACTTATCCAAACCTTTTTTAAACCTGGCTACACTAACGGCTTTTACTACATCCTCCGGTAACAAATTCCAGAGTTTGATTACACATTGGGTGAAAAAATATTTTTTCTTATTAGTCTTAAATAGGTTACCTTGTAGTTTCATTGCATGCCCCCTACTCCCCTGGCCAAGAACTGTCTCACACTGAGGGCGGTGTGTTCGGGTGCGTTGTCATGTTGGAGCAACCACAACTTGTCTCTCCACAGAGCCCGCCTGCTGCGCCGAACCCGGTCATAGAGGCGATTGAAAACCTGC
This sequence comes from Ichthyophis bannanicus, assembly GCA_033557465.1. NCBI lineage: Eukaryota > Metazoa > Chordata > Amphibia > Gymnophiona > Ichthyophiidae > Ichthyophis > Ichthyophis bannanicus. The sequence goes on along the minus strand of CM066032.1, from coordinate 1,388,363,910 downwards.
TGGTAGAAGTGCTGGTTGACTGTCTGACCCTCAGGCACAAACTCATGATGGACCGCTCCCTTCTGGTCGAAGAATGCATCAGCATGACCTTAATCCTTGACTTGGACTTGCGCACCTTCTTGAGTCTGGGTGACAGTCGAGTCTTCCACTGCAGGCTCTATCTCTTGCTTTCAGGGTCATAGTGGAAGACCCAAGTCTTGTCTCCTGTGATGACTCGGCCAACAAACTCTGGATCTTCTCCGATCTTCTCTAGCAAGTCTCGACAAACATTGACCCGGTGCTCCTTCTGTTCGTCCGATAAAAGCTTGGGCACCATCTTGGCACATACCTTCTGGTCTGCACTTACTCCCTGTTCAGGCTGAGTTCCTCAGCCATCATCTGCACTGTAATTCTGTGATCACTCTGCACCAGCTGGTTAACCCTGTCAATGTTCTCAGTCGTCTTTGTCGTGGAAGGCCGTCCTGACTTGGGGTCATCCTCCACCTCCTCACGGCCAGGCTTGAAGCATTTGTGCCATTCGAAGATTTGCGGCCTTGACATTGCATCTTCTCCATAAGCCTTTTGGAGAAGTTGGAGACACTCAGTTGGGCCCTTCTCCAACTTAACCAGAAATTTCAAGTTGATTCTTTGCTCCATATTTCTGCCGCCTCCAGTTGCATGATAAAGTGATGGAGCAGTGTGCTACAAAAAAGACCTGAAAAAGAAAAACAGTGAGAGAGATGAAAAATATAGTAGAATAGTGGCGAGATGTTGCACAACACAGTGACATAAGCAGTTAGCCAATTGGCATTGAGTCATGTGCATGGCTGCCACAGTCTCGTTTCTTTTTTGTCACACCTCGTATATTTAAAGGGGCATGATGTCCTGATCTCATACTCCTCTTTCCCTCCCCCCACACTAACCAGAATGAAGTGAAGCTCTTACCAAATTTCCTCTGTCCTACCCTCCAACCAGCATCTTCCCCAAAAATACCTACAGCTGTGCAAGACTCATCCATCATGGGCAGTCGTAACATTTCCCCCTAAAATTCCATTTCTTTAGCTTTACATTTATTTTCTTATGTTTTCCATGTAAATATAATGATTAGTCCATTTTCTTCATACATCAAGCAAACTGATTTACCCAAGTAAAGGGCATTTTACACGTTAATCAACTATCTATAAATTCCTCTCCCTCTGTGGCTAAAATTAGCCATGTTGTTCCTAGGGGCATCTCTAAGTCAGGGGAGGAAAGCACACCTATAGATGGCGTTTTCAAATTTTTGTGCATAGTTTTCCAGCAGAAATCTACCCAAAGAAAACACTGGTGTTAAGTGATTGTGCATAATTTGTACTCATGCCACATTTCAAAGCAAAAGCATGTATGTAGTTTTCTTTGAATATTAATGCAAAAGTCTGTCAGTAAAATGTATGCATGGTCTTTATCCCAATGCAAAGAGTTGAATAATCACCCCATTTCCATGTTTTTGCTCATAATACCCCTCTGTGCCAAAAATGCTTACAGGAAAAAAGGTTAAATATATTATCTTCATTTCCTGAGTGACACTTGCAGAGTGCCAACTGCTTAATCTTTATGGGATTCTGCAGCAACCTCTGAATATACTTGTGTGAATTTTTTGAATGTGTGCAGATTGCAGAAAACACAAGCTGACAGCACCATATAGTTAACCAACCTAAGTTAAAGAATTCTGAACTGCAAAGTGTGAAAATTAATCTGCTTGAAGATATTGAGGATTTTGATAATATTTGCCAAATTGGTACACAGTACTATTAAAACTACTGCACCAACATCAACAGTACTTATCTTTTTACCGGGTTGCTCTGAAACGCTGCTGTTATTCAACTCGAATTTTATCAATATTAATCTACCATTGGACGCTGGTGCAGTATTTTTAAGATAAAATTAAATAAGTTTAAAAAATGGTTTACAAGCAGTTTTAAAAAATTTTGGTGGGCCCGATGATTGATTTGTCAAGTCTAGTGGATGATATGTATGGTCCACAGTTTGTTGTGTCTGAGGTCCTTTTTATAAATATTTTTCCTTGCTTTAGCTATTTGGGTTTATAAAAGGAGTGCACATTTTTTGTTCTTCATGCTAATGATTAGCACTTCCTTGAGAAGGCATTTTTGAGTTAGAGCTGCCTCTGTGAAATAGAAGAGAAGACATATTTGTTGTGCTTCTCCAATAAAACAAGTGAGTTATGAATTTTTTTTGTCATTACAGGAAAGCAATATTCCTGAAGAAACACTTTTAACTGTGGTGAAACCAGGCTTGCCTACAACGGCTAACTTGTATGTGATTCCGCCAGCAAATAAGCCAAAAAAGAAGAGAAGCATAACCAGTGACAAGGTAGCGCTAGTATACTTGCATTAATACAAGGGATCTAGCATATTCTGCAAAAATATTGAACGTAGTAGAGGGGGGAAAAGGGTCATGTACAATGAGGAAGCCTCTTTGTGGGAGGAAACACATGTAATACGAATGTCAGTTTGTGAGTTTAGGGAATCCCATTGTAAGGTAAGTGATGGGGAATAAATATTTCAAGTGGGGGAGATATAAGTTAAACTTTAAAAGGTCACATGGGCTAGCCTGGTGACTCAATAGGGTGCTAATGTGTTTCCACCATGCCACTAATGGAGGCCCATATCTACAAAGAGAATGTTCTGAAGGCCATTCTGAACTTCAAAAGGATCCAAGGCAAATTAAGCTATCTAATTGACTGGGATGGCTACAGCCCCAGGTCCAGAGATACATACTGAGAACCAGAGCGAAGCGTGCACCATTCAGCAATGGACCATGCACTGCATGCACAATAATCCCACAAGGAAACCCCTCAGTACCTGGAGATTACCTCTGAGAGAACTGGTGATTTCAAGATTACCTGCCATTAGGCTTGAACCAGGACTGCCTGGAAAACCAGTCCAGTGTCCTAACCAGCCAGATGGATAGCAAACCAGAAGGGGCCCTGGATCCCAGGAAACATAAGCCATTTCTTGGAAACAAACAAAACCATGCTCCTGGGGAAGCAGACTGGTCCAGGTATTGGTCAAGAAAGCAGGCTGGAAAACAGAAAGTGCTGCCTAGACGTGTTGTCATGGAACCTCACTTCACTATTTTCACTCTACATGATAGCTGTGTCTTGTCACTAGGAGCCCAGTGAACCTACCTCCAGCAAGTATCTCTGGGCATTCTGATGAAGAGCCCGTAGACTGTTCAGAACATGCATGGATACATCAGCTTCCTGACCCCATGACTCAGGCCAAAAGATTATCTTCAGCATGTAGGGTTTAAACCAGAATCACAGTAAAGGGCAAACAGGGCTAAGGAATGTAACATAAGGCGAAGACCTTGCAAAACAAATGTTATTGATTTCTTTGAGCTAACTAGAAGTGAAGAGGAGGTTGTAATAGATGTGCTGTCTGGATTTCAGTAACGCCTTTGACAATGTTCCGCATAGAAGACCGATAGCATGCTAGTTAGTCTTGGAATTGAAAGAAAAGTTATAAATTGAGTGTGAAGTTGGTTTAGAACAGAACTCAGAGAGTTCAGTGACTTGTTAAATGATATCATAGAAGGATTATAAGGACAAGTGTACCTTTTTGTTCAATATATGAAAATCAGCAACAGAAGAGACGTATTGGGGGTATAGGTAAGATGGGGGTACTTGCTTGATTAGCTACTTTAGGCAAGGCATCAAAAGGTTTAGAAATGCAACAGATGCAAACTAGTACATAGTTAAAGTAAAGACAAGTATGCAAATACTTTGGGCTTGTTAGAATGAGGGTTTTTACTATGCAACCTGCCACTTTTAGGCTTAACATGTACGTAAAATATTGCTCTGAACAGTTGTTAAATCTTAGACCATAGCAGGTGCATTCCTGTGCAAGCTACTGCAAGCCATTCATTTCTGGTCCCTAAGATTGTGGGTTTAATTCCCTATTGGCCTGACATTTTGCTTCATTGATTCACTCTCTTTTCATATGGTGGTTCTCTACACTAAAGGATAAATCGGACAGGGATCTGCATTCATTAGTTTTCATTTGGGCGACTAAAGAATTTTAGTGCTGCAAATCCATTGTATATGCACACATAAATGGAAGTGAATGTATAAAAATGAACAAGTGCACATAGGATGCACACTTCAAAAATAAATATGTGACATAAACTGAACACCCTCGCCCCCTCCCTCAAAAAAAAAATCAGGAGAATATCAGAAAATCCAAAAATGAATCCATTATTTTTGGGCCAGATACATCCCTATGGAATTCGATAGGAACCTGACCACTTCTGAATGACTGCACAAGATCAGGGGGCACATGAGTACGTACACACACACACAAACACACACACACACACACACACACGCACACACACACTTACTTAAAGCTGAATGAATCATATGCAGAAATATTGTACCTTTCCTAAGATGCAAAAGAACCCCAGGTCTCAAATAACCTTCGGCACAGCTTAAAGGTCATATGTTACTTTATTATGATGGAAATATATTTTATAGTCATGTCTGAAAATCTTAGAATGGTTTTAAGGAGAGCTCGGCATTCTTGTAATGAGCAATACATTCTTTAGAATTTTCTAACCTTTAGGTACATCATAAAGCATGGGGAAACTAAGATTCTTCAAATGAAGTACATTACGATGGACATATTTTAGCATTTTTAGAACATGAATTAATTATTGAAATGTTACAGCTCATGAAAACTGGTAGAAAACCTCTCATGTATTTTCTGGCATGCGCCCTAACTCATTTCCACATCGGATTGGTCCTTCTACAACTACAAGACATGATAATGCTTTAACTCAAAATGCTTTTATGTTTTAGAGGATAGCAGCGATAAAGCAAGCCCTGAATGCGCACAACATCAGCTTCTTTCTGAGAGGAGGATTTTGGGTGATAGTGACACTGTCTGACTTTGAATCAGGTAGGAAAAAAACTAAATAGTACCGATATATTGTTTTATATACTGTATATCTATCTATTCCAGGATATTAGACAGCCATTCTCTCTGTATTAATTTTTGCCTTTAGCAAGTGAGGGGCATAATTGCAAAAGTGCAGTAACAGCATGCATGTTAGAATGTGCTGTTACCTCAAGCCCACGGTAAACGCGACACCGTGTTAACTGCTTAGTATGCGGCTTTGTATCGGTCAGTGACAGCAAGTGCATGGGACAGTACCACACACTAGCTGTCATGACTACCAATAACATGGTTAAACGTAACACCAGTAGAAATAATTCCACAATGCTGCCAAAATGTCTTCCCCACTGAACACCATTCTCTGTCACCAAAGGCAGATCAGACCACCCACATGGCTCATGGCACCTTCAGCAGGCCCCCCAGACATCCCTTCCTGAGTGTCCCCGTCCCCCCCCCCCCCAAGGTCTTACCCAGGGCTTCCTGGTGGCTTTCAGGAGTGGTCACTTTCTGCTCTTGCCCAGGTCCTGGTAGCTCTCAAAATGGCGCCAGTAACCCCTGCGTGGCTCAGAACTACCCCAAGCAGAACTCCGCCTCAAACATCCGCCCCCCTTCAGACCCCTTGTGGCAACCACCCTGACTTCCAAACCCCCACACATGCCATCCACAAGTTTCTAATCCAGACCCCCTCCCCCCACAGTACCAGGGCCATTTTTAGAGTTGCCGAGACAGAAGCAGAGGGGGACCACTCCTGCCTTGTTGATCACTAACAGTACCAGGAAGTCAGAGTAATACCCGGGAGGGAGGTTCAAAGGGGAAGGTATTAGAACCATGTGGGGGTTCAGTTTGGGATTTGAGAGTGCAGTCTGAATGAGGGGGTGCTGAAGGGGGTATGCTTGGGAGAGTCTGAGCCATGGGAGGGGGTCATTGATGGGAGGGCCAATGGGAAGATTTGTACCTTGTGGGGGATCAATGCTGGAGGGAAGACTCCGCGGCCGCAAAGTCATTCTTCTTTATCTTGGCGCCAGACCCACATAGCACAAATGCTCCCACGCTATCTGCCAAGGAAATGAATGTGGCACCCACATGTGGTAAGTGTGCCCTTTGCTCTAAATGCAGAGCACATGATGGGCACAACCCCTGCTTTTATCACACCGGCTGTGCACTTACCGCTTCTTAATTTTGCTGGTTAAGGTGCTGTAAGAGCAAACACTCACCACACCTTAGTAACTCTTCAGCTGCTTCTGAAAGATTATAGCATGAAATACTAGCTCTTGTCCATAATGACCTTAAACTGGCCTGGTTTTAAGGATCCAAAATGAATATCCTTCAAGGGAGTAATTTTATAACTGCATATACATGTAAGAAGTACACACAGGGAGGTAATTGTATAAAGAGATACCCATTTTTATTTATAAAATACTATCCCAAATGGTCAGAAACCCACGTTAATTTAAGGTGTGATCACTTACGCCAATGCCCACACCTAGATTTCTAAAGCATGCGTGTAAGTAATAGTATTTCATCATTTATGCACATAACTTTGCACTGCCCAGACTCTGACCATGTGTGTGCCCGCAGTGAAAGGATGTGCCGCTGCATTTACGCTCATACTTATGGAAGGGTGCAGCATGAGTGCTGCTCTCTTACACAGGTAAATGATTAACATGCCCCAATTTGTACTCGTTTTTGCCGCCCAAATGGCTTTTATAAATTGTCTAAGCCATAGAAGTATACGCCATCCCTAGAACGCATGTACCTTTACTGTAGCGCGGTGTGGGTGGAATGCAGGTGGTTTCATGACGTATGGACATTGATTATAAGATACTTTAATCGATAAACATACTCACACCCTGTTCTGAAACACCTCTTATAAACTTAGGTCATTTCTGAAACACGTGCAGCACAAGCCAGTGCGTACTTGGAAAGTAGACATGCTCAGGGGAGAAGTTTGAATGGAGTCATGCTTACATGCATATTTTATAAATACATGCGTATGCGTGTAAGGTATGTGCTAACCGTTATGCCTACTCTTTAGTGGGCATTCTGTCTGTGCCGACAATGTAGGCACGATTTTTGCAGGAATTCTAATATTTTATAAAGACATATAGATACCTCTTTGTCTATCAAATAGGCACTTTTCTGCCATTAACCTACATGCCCTGTTATAAATTTACCCCTACACTGTACTTCTCCCTACGTAGGTGGGCTTTGGCAAATTTTGGAAATCAAATTATGCACATGTTTCTACTCTGAAAAGTATTTGCAGCTGGAGGGGTATATTCAGAGGGTTTTATCTGGTTAGCAGACCTGTTAACCGGCTGAAATGCGGCCAGCCCATTATTGAGCAGCACTGACCGGTTAATGCCGCTGACGATCCCCACAGACTATGCCTAAAAGTTAAAACCAGGTTGGTCAGTGGACAGATAGGGGACGGTGACAATGGCTCTCCAGGTAGCAGCGATATCCAGCCACTAACTAGATAGATTAACCAGTTAAAGTTAAGACGGATGAATGGCTGTCCTAACTTTAACCAGTTAGCGCTATCTGTTTAGCAACTGAACATCACTGCTAACCAGTTAGCAGCAGTGGTGTCAGACGAACCTGCATATTCAGCGGCAGAAAATGGATGTGTCCCGCAGCTGAATATCCTACTTTTGTTGAAACAGCGGAGGCTAGGCGCTCAAATTAAGCTGACCGCTGCCACTGACTATGTCCCTTCTGCTTGTTAGCAATCCCAAAGAAGCAGAGAAAGTAATTAGGATGACTGATGATTAACTTACACACATACTTCTGAATTTAAAAAGTTTGCGCACAAATTGAAATCCTCCCCCAACCCCCAAGAGCACCTGTACGTTTGTGCACATGTTGGGTGCACTACTTTGTATTTATGCACATAAAGCAATGCTTTATCTGCAAAAATGCTTTTAAAGATTACCCTCCAAATACATGTGCATACATTCAGTCTAAGAAAAAGGATTACGTAGCAGAGGTTTGTTACCCTCAAAAACAGACCTGTTAGACCTCACGGGCCAGTGTTTGGAAATCCTTGGACAGTGTTAAGAACTTTTATATATAGCCGACCTCTATTTCCAAATAGCCAGAGACTCATCAGACTTATTAATTATAAGGAGCATTGGAGGAGCTTATGCTACATCTATTACTCTTATAGCCATTGCGTGAAATGTTTTATCCCGCTACTAAAGTTTGGCTTGTTTTATCCTTTATTGAACTTGAACCTATCCAGACAGATTTGGCCATTTTTCAGTTCAGAGGGTTTTTTAGGTACAGATCTTTCAAAATCTTGCAACTGCTTCCTATAATCTGATAAATCGTCTTCAAGTGGAATAAGTGAAACTGCTGAACTGGGTATTCCATGACCCTTGGATCCTCTTTATCCCGTGCAGATATGCTTCCTTGTTTGTGCACAGTCTACATTTTCTTGTATCAGGCATATATATGGGTGATTTCATGAGACAGTATTGACATAGAGAATTTCTTAGAAAGCTGCCGAAAAACCTGAAAGGCTTTTACAGACATGCACTGGACTTCCCATCTTGCTATTGCCATAACGAGGCCCCTCAGTCCTTTTTTGATCAGAAAATGTCTCAATATTTACTCTTTTCCCAGTTGGGATTCCTCAGTTGTTCATAATCTATCTGGTCCTGGTATTTCATGACTTTTTTCTGTGTCTATGTAAATTAATGTAGTACTTTGATGCAGTAGTTTGTCCTGAAATAATTTTTCTTAATTTTTTGGCACAGCCTAGTTTCATTTATTTATTTTATTTATTTAAAGTCTCTTCTATACTGCACTATTCAGCATCAGCGCGGTTTACATGGAACAAAAATGCTCAGTACAATTAACACGTATGAGTTCACAGATAACAGGGCAAATAACTGGGATAAAGGGGTAACTATTTACATATCGTGCAACATAGAGTCATATAAACATGAATTCTATAGAAACATATGCACCACTAAGGGGTGGTGTTGGATTGTATGAGGTACTTATTGAAAAGATGTGATTTGAGGGCTTTTCTAAACTGTGTAAGGCTCTTAATGGCCCGGATATCTGGAGGTAATGCGTTCCAGCATCTTGGCGCACTGATACTAAACGCCCTATTGGCTGTAGATGCAGTGCAATCTGTTATTGCTTTTGGAACTTTTAGGGAGTTTATAGCCGTGGATCTTCTTGCCCTATTTGGGGATGTGGTATGGATGAGGGCAGTTATTGCTTCAGAGGAGAGCTTGTTAATAGCTTTAAAAGTGAGTAACAAAGTCTTGAAAATGATTCTAGCCTGTATGGGTAGCCAATGTAACTGTATCAGTAAAGGTGTCACGTGGTCACTTCTGGAGGCTCCATGGATGACCCTTGCTGCCGCGTTCATGGCGAGCTGCAGCGGGTTCAAGGTGGATAGGGGCAAGCCTTGTAGGATGGCATTGGCGTAGTCAAAATGAGGTATGATCAACGCCTGATATATAGTCCTGAAGTCATTTGGTTCCAGCATGGATCGTAAATGCCTGAGAGAGAGCGGATCTTGTAGTATACTGCTCTGACTGTGTGTCCGATGTGGGCTTTCATGTCCAGGCGTTGATCCAAGGTGACTCCCAGGTAGCGTATTGTTGGTTTAGATTGTAACTCTGCTTCTTTTACTTTAAGGAATTGTGGTGGGGTGAAGTTAGGGTTCCTCGTAATGAAGAGTACTTCGGTCTTCTTATGTTGAATTCGGAGGTTTTGGGAGAGAAGCCAGTCAGATATTGCATTGAAACAGCTCGTCAGTGGAGAGAGGTCCAGATGTTCCGTAGAGAAGGGTATGTACAGCAGGACATCGTCGGCGTATAACATGCAGTCAACATTGAAGGATCGGATGATCTTACAAATTGGCTGCATGTAAATGTTGAACAGGAGGGCAGAAAGGGAGGAACCTTGTGGGACTCCCTGGCTTTGGTGGAAAGGTTCCGAAATTATCCCTCCAGAACGAACATGTTGCCATCTTCCGGACAGGTAAGATCTGCACCATTCAAGCGCTCTTCCATTAATACCTTTCTCAATTAGTGGAGCAGTTTATTTCTTATCATTTTGTCACTTGATTTTGCCACGTCTCTGTTCCTCAATATGACAGAGAAGAAAGCCAGCAGTTTCAGACATTGCTAGTTCGCTAATCGAAAGATGTCTGTAACTGGCTTATCACATTAATTGATTGTACTGTTTGGGTCTAGAACATTTTGCCCTTGAATGTGGTATCTGCTTAAGATGCCACACAGCCCATTAACCTCCAAAGACTGTGTCTCCTCAACAGTTTTAGCAAGAATTCATAATTTTGAGCCTCCTCAATGTTACCAAAGGCATTGATATCAAAGAACCCAGAAGCCATACCAACCACTAGCAGCCCCTTAGCACTATCTTTCTCGGAGTCGGGATCCTAAGAAGAGCCTTCCTACTCTACCCACTTGATACACAAAAAGGAGACCTCGGGAAAGTGGAGACTCAGAACTGAGACTTATGAGGAGGCACTGAACTACTGATATCAATCTGCTTTGGTGCACAAGCAAAAAGTCACAGAAGTATCTGTAGTCCACATAATAAAAGGGTATGGAACAAGGAAAATCTACAGTTGGCAATAGGAAACACCAACTGCAAATAGTCAAAATACCAAAAGTACAAAAGTACAAAAAAGGAAAACTAGAGGGCTTGCGAGGCCACGAGGTATAAATATCTACAGCATGGTCGCCAAACTCTAAGCTTAACCTTTAAGCTTCAAGCACCTCAGTGGGAGTTGATATAAGAGGTAATCTAACACTAATGAAAGCAGATAGATCTTCTGGTTGGTAAAATATAAATCTTTGTGTTTTAAGCATAACAATACATTTACAAGGAAAACACAAATAATAGGATCCCCCTAACTGCAGAACTCTAGTCCTTAACAAAAGAAACTGCCTATGCCTTTTTTGAGTTTCTCTTGAGACATCAGGAAACATAGATACCTTAATCCCCTGAAACAAAGAAGCCCATTTTTTATAATACAACTTAAGCAACCAATCTCTGTCCGAGGCCAGGGTAGTATAACCAACAAAGTAGAGACTTTAACAGAATCTAATGTAGGTGAAGAAAGTAAATCAGAGACATTTAAAACGTCTATTGCAACGTGCCCATGAGCAGCTCCTGGCTCCATCTTGGCCAAAGGTAAATCAAAAGCCTTCATAATAAGTGGTAACAAATCTTGAGGTACCAGGTATCCACCAAGAACTGCTTAAACAAATCTATAAGTGTAAACCCCAGTAAAACAGGAAAGTTCAACAACCTCAGATTAGAAGCACAGATAGATTTTTCTAGCACTTCAAGTTTAGCCCGAAGAGCAGTATTGTCTTTAACCAGAGCCAGTGTAGTATCAGAAACATGGTTCAGCTAAAGTTCATTCTCCTCCATTTTCCCTTTGATCTCATCCACCACATTGGCATAAACCTGGAACTTTTCCTCCACTTGAGTTACCTTCACCGAAATCCCAGTCGTTTGTAGGGCAACTGCTTCAGCTAGGCGGGTAATAGTGTCCCAAATACTCTCCAGCGTAATTGTCTTTGGACGAGTCAGTCCCAAAGCAGATGAAGGCAAAACAGATGCAGGCAAAAGAGCCGTTGGCCCCGCCAAGTCAGGAGTTTGCAGTCCACACTGAGGGGGCCGTCCCACCATCAAATTCCCTCCGTCAAGATCTTCAGAACCTTCTAAGGCCAACTCTCCACTTTCCACTTATGTTTATGTTTATTAGCTTGATATACCGCCATTCAAATAATAACATAGTGGTTTACAAAAATAATATACAAGAAAGCCAATCAGGCAGAAAAGGAAAAGAAATTACAATAAGTGACAGGAAAGCACCCAAGACATTTAAATACACACGGCCAAGAAGAGAAGGAGTGAGACAAAGGTAGGAAAAGGTAGTTTCACACAAAAGGGGAGGGGAGGTCAGAAGCTGAAGAAAAGAGGTGAGTTTTCAGATTCTTTTTGAAAGTGGGATAGTGCTGTTCAAGTCTGAGAGAGGTGGGCAGGGAGTTCCAGAGAGCGGGACCAGTAAAGAAGAAAACAGAGGAATGGGTAGAATGTAGATGAGCACAGGACGGAGAGGGGAGGTGGAGGCGGTTGATGTGCAGTGACCGAAGTGAGCGACTGGGAGTATGGGACTGAATAAAGTCTGCCAGATACTGAGGGGTGTAGTTGTGCAGTACATGATGAACCAGTGTGAGGATCTTATAGCGGATATGGAATTCAATGGGAAGCCAGTGAAGTTGGAGAAAAAGAGGAGTGACATGATCCCGATGTGAAGAGTGAAAGATAAGGCGTGCAGCTGTGTTCTGGATACGTTGAAGATGGTGTAGCTGTGAGTGTGGAAGACCAGCCAGAAAAGAATTGCAAAAATTGGCACGTGACATAACCAGAGAAAGGAAAAGAGTGGCGAGAGCCTGTGGCGTAAGAAATGGGCGGATTGCGTGGATCTGGCAGAGAAAGAAGAAGGAAGTCTTGGTAACGTGAAAGATGTGAGCCCGGAAGTTAAAGTCTGAGTCAAAAAGAACACCTAGATACCGGAAGCGGGCAACCAGAGGGGGAGGACCACCATAGCCACTTCATTGGCTCCCCACCGCATAACTGTAAGCTCATCAACATCCGACGTTCCAACAGAACTGACCGCCGAAGGGGGAGGAGAGGAAGCCGGAGGCTGCGGTGGGGACCTCGCATCAGGAGATAAGGTGATATCGTGGCCCAAAGGAGAAACTTCCTCCTCTTTCCATTCTCCAATGCCTGCTCGAATCCCCCGCATCACATCTTCGGAGAGAAGCACAAACTTATCCATGGGACCTGCCTGGAGCTCGGGCAGGTAAGCCATAGTCTGGTCTTTTGCTTAGGCATCAATGAAGGAAACAAGTTCAGACTTCATCAGCCATCTTAGGTAAGCCACAGCCATCTTAGATAAGCCACACCCATCTATCCCAAGGTCCACAATGATTTCTAAGGATCTATATCTTCATTTAAGTTCAGAATTGCTGATTCTAGGGCTTCTGTTTCTGTAGTGTATGGGAAGATGCACATGCAACCTGACATTTGACCACCATGGCCTGGTCTTCATCTAGTACAAACCCATGAGCAGGGATCCATAAGTACTTTCTTGTTGATAATCCCACAGGATGTGTTCTCTTCAGCTGGGCACTTTCAGTTTTGTCTTCAGCAAATTTTAAGGGAATTTGCTCACAAAAATTTGTGAGATCTTCTCTTGGCACTTCAACCAAGTGCAGGTGCAGACAATGACTGTGATGTCAAGCAAATTGATACTCAAGGCTGTTGTGTTGGCATTGAGTGGTTCAACTCCAATTTCAATGTCATATCATTGAGATTCAGTATCTTTGAGATTTTTGCTAATCAGGAATCATACAGCATAAGAGAGGGAAACCTTTCCAGCATGGTAGTGATCACTTCCAAACCCTACAAAATATTTCATATGCCTGTTGAGATCACGGTTTCAGGGTGCGTACCTTCCTTCGTCTCTGTCTCTGTTTTTATTTCAGAGTCTGAATCTGAAGACTCCAAGGCTAATGCTTAAAGCTCTCAGGATTCTTTTTTTGAGAATAAATTGTTGCGAACTCCCAGCTTCTCCACGGGCATGGAGTAGGTACCCTTCTGAGGACTTATCTTTCCCAGTTTTTGTCCAAAGAATAAGCCATTCCCTTAAAGTTACAGGTTGGAATGAGGCTAGGGTACCTATCTTTGGCCTCCATCCCAGGGTATGGTCAAATGCTATGCAGTTTACTCTGAAGTTAACCACATAAAAGCTTTTGAATATTGATCAATATTGATCTCATTGGGGTTTTTTTTAATATTAGGCTATATATTTTACACTATTATTTTACCATGAAGATTTTCTTGGAAAGGTAGCTATAGAATGCGAGATAAATAAATAAAACAAAATAAATACTGTTCTATGAGTAGTATAGAAATTTTTTGAGTTTCTCCTTTAAGAGAAGCAAGAGAATTGTGATCCCTTATTAAACCAAGGTGAGGAGTGCAGAAAGCATCTGGTCCATATGGCCTATGATGCATTAAAAATGACGATGGTGCTCGGTCCGTAGGTTCTCATGGATGTAGGCCTCAAATCCAAGGGAAGACATGCAGTGCAGGATTGCTGTGTCCTGCAGCAGAGATAATTTATTCAGAAATAAAGTCACAGTTGGTGAGTCTCATCCATGACCATTGTGCAATGCTTTTGACACTCTGAATCATTTCCAGCACAAAAAAGTGCCACAGTAGAACAGAAAGCTGTTTTTTCTTCCAAAAAGAAATTATCCTCTAACCACATATCCCCATCAGCAGCAGGATACAAGACAAGCAGGATAAAATGAGATCACTGAAACCCAAAGCCCTACAGCACAACCCAGTCAAAACCCATGCTAGAGTGACTGCCTGTTGGCAGAAGGTTTTATGTAAACTGTTGGCCCATGGTAACCTCTGGCAGATGAGGTCTCCATATAATAATAAGGGAAAGTCGACAGCCGCCCAAGAGCGTATAGTTTGGAAGAATGTATCCTCGAAAGATACTAGCAAAAGAGGGAAGTTAGGATATCCTGACAGAGAGGTTCCAATAAAGACTAAAGTAATCCAGATGACCTTAAGTACAGAGCTGAAAGATTCCAAATTACCCATATCAACTGATAACTAGATTAATATGAATAAAATACAACCTCTAAAATGCCTGTATGCAAATGCTAAAAGCCTAAAAAATAAGGTAGGAGAGCTGGAATATATAGCACTAAATGAAAGGTTAGTTATGATTGGCATCTCAGAGACAAAGTGGAAGGAGGACAACCAATGGGACACTGTGATACCTAGGTGCAAACTATATCGCAATGATACAGTAGATCAAATTTGTGGGGTTGGGGGGGGTGTTGTGCTGTATGTTAGAGAGGACATTGAGTCACAAAGGATTAAAGTTTTAAATGAAACAAAATACACTATAGAATCTCTATGGATAGAAATCCCATATAAAAAGGGAAAGATGATGGCAGTGGGGGTGTACTACCAACTGCCTGGCCAGAATGAACAGATGGATGATAAAATGCTAAGAGGAATCAGGGAAGCTAACAAAAGTTACAAGAAGTAATAATAGATGATTTCAATTACCCCGGTATTGACTGGGTCAATGTTACTGGAGGACATGCTAGGGAGATAAAGTTTCTAGATCAAATATATGACTGCTTCTTGGAGCAGCTGGTTCATGAACTAACAAGAGGGGAAGCTATTCTGGACCTAGTCCTTAGTGGAACAGAGGATCTGATGCAAGAGATAAGGGTGTTGGGGCACTTGGGAATAGAGATCATAGCATGATTGTGTTTGATTTAATAAATGAAAGGAGGATGGCAAAGAAATCCACAGTGTTACCTTTTAATTTTAAAAGGGAGACTATGATAAAATGAAAAAAAATAGTTAAGAAAAAACTAAGAGGAGCGGCTGAAAAGGTTAAAGATTTATATCAAGCATGGGCATTGTTTAAAAATACTATCTTGGAAGCCCAGTCCAGATGTATTCCATGCTTTAATAAAACTGTAAGGAAGGCTAAAAAAACTGCCAGCATGGTTTAAAGGCGAGTTCAGAGAGGTTGATGAAGCCAAAAAAACCATCTTTCAGGAAATGGAAAAAGGGTCAAATGAAAATGGGAAACAACATAGGCACTGGCAAGTTAGATGCAAGGCATTGATAAGGCAAGCAAAGAGAGAATTTGAAAAAAAGCTTGCCGTGAAAGCAAAAATGCTAATAAAAACATTTTCAAGTACATTTGTAGCAAAAAACCTGTGAGAAAGTCAGTTGGACCATTGGAAGCTAGAGAGATAAAAAGAGGCTAAGAAAGGATATGGCCACAGTGGAGAGATTGAATGAATTCTTTGCTTCAGTCTTTATTGAAGAAGATGTAGGGAAGTTACCTAGGCCTGAAATGGTATTTAAAGATGATATATCAGAAGAATTGAAAGAAATATCAATAAACCAGGAAGATGCATTACAAATATTTGATAAACTGAAAAGTAGTAAATCACCTGGACAAGATGGTATACATCCAAGGGTGTTGAAAAAACTGAAAAGTTAGATTGCAGACCTACTATTAGAAATCTGTGAGCTATCATTAAAATCTTCTGTAGTACCTGAAGATTGGAGAATAGCCAATGTAACACCAATTTTTAAAAAGGGTTCCAGGAGAGATCCGGGAAGCTACAGACCAGTGAGCCTTACATTGGTACCTGGCAAAATGGAAGAAACCATTATAAAGAATAAAATTACTGAACATGTAGATAGTCATGGTTTAATGGGGAAAAGCCAACACGGATTTATCCACGGAAAGTCTTGTTTTACTAATCTGTTACATTTTTTTGAAAATGTGAATAAATAGGTAGACCAAGATGAGCCAGTTGATATAGGGGTCTGTTTACTAAAGGCCCGGTGGTGTGCGGTCCGCGGTACAGTGCGGCTGCCGTATAAGGAGTGGGCGTTCCGTCCGGAAGAACAAAAGCTGTGATTGACAGATGCGCTACGGTGCGCGGCGCCCGTGTGGTTATTTCCCTGTTACATTAGCGGGTTTGATCTGTGCACATGGTTCACACTGCTCACGGTTTTTGGGTTTCCACGCTGTTGCTGTACATTGCTGACGGAAATGGTTTCTCCTCCCTTCACAGCACCTCTAACGCGAGTGTTTCACTGGCGGTAAGTTTACTTGGCTAGTCGGGCACGCTCCTGTGCGGGAAGTCTCTCCCCTCCCACATTCCGCCCATTGACCCCGTCTATCCGCCCCTCGGGGGCCTTCCTCCGCCCTCCTTTCGCCTTTCCACGCCTAAATCTCACATGAGCGCCCCGCAAATGTGCGCGTTTTCGGCGCACGCGTGCGGGACCCGGTAATGTGCCGCGCACTCGTACGGGGCGCTTAAGAGCACTTAAATGCATCATTTTAGAGCGCTCAAGTGCGCCCCGTACAAGTGCGCCGTTTAGTAAACAGACCCCATAGTGTACCTGGATTTTCAGAAAGCCTTTGATAAGGTACCTCATGAGAAACCCTTGGCCAAATTAAAAAAATCATAGGATTGGAGGGCGTGTACTATTGTGGATCAGGAACTGGTTAACAGATAGAAAGCAAAGAGTAGGGCTAAGTGGCCAATTTCCTCCATGAAGAAAGGTGAATAGTGGAATACCCCAGGGATCTGTACTGGGCTCACTGCTTTTTAAAATCTTCATAAATGACCTAAAAATAGGAATAACGAATGAGGTGATCAAATTTGCAGATGACACAAAATTATTCAAAGTTGTTAAAACACAAGAGGATTGTGAAAAATTGCAAGAGGACCTTGATAAATTGGAAGACTGGATGTTCAAATGGCAGATGAAATTTAATGTGGACAAGTGCAAAGTTATGCACCTTGCAAAGTACAACCCAAACAACGGTTGCATGTTGCATGGTTCCACATTACGAACCACCACCCAGGAAATAGATTTAGGTGTTGTCATAGATAATATGTTGACACCCTCCACTCAGTGTGCAACAGCGGCCAAGAAAGCAAATAGAATGCTAGGAATCATAGGTAAAGGAATAGAGAATAAAGACAAGGATATTAGAATGCCACTGTATCATTCCATAGTGCAACCACACCTTTCATATTGTGTGCAATTCTGGTTGTCATATTTTAAAAAGGATATTTGGAAAAGAGACGTCTGAGGGGAGATATGATAGAGGTCTATAAAGTAATGAATGGAATGGAACAGGTAAACATAGATGGGTTGTTTATGCCATCAAAATGTAGAAAGACTAGGAGACATGCAATGAAGCTACAAAGTAACCATTTAAGACTAATAAGAAAAATAGTTTTTCACTCAAAGTGTAATCAAACGCTGGAATTCGTTACCTGAGGATGTAGTAAAAACTGCTGGTATAGCTGGGTTTAAAAAATGTTTGGACAAGTTCCTGGAGAAAGGTCCATAATCTATTATTAAAGAGGACCTGGGAAATCCACTACTTGCCCCGGGACAAGCATTGTGGAACCTGTGTGCCTTTTGGGGAAACTGCTAGGTACTTGTGACCTGGATTGGCCACTGTTTGAACAGGATACTGGGCTTGATGGACTTTGGTTTGACCAAGTATCGCATTTCTTATGTTCTTTTGGGTATAGACAGCGCTGGCCCAAGGATTTCTGCCACCCCAGACAGAAGCCCTGGTCATTCTGCCACCCCTCCCCCCTGCATGCTGAGCCATGCTGCTGCCCCCCTCTGCCACTGATTCCAGCAGCGGGGTCAGGGGGGTGGCTTGATTCAGCGGCAGCAGCAGGCCATGTGCTTCAGAACACATGGCCTGCTACTTCTGACCCCCATCCGACACAACTTCGGGTTGTCAGATGCGACAAGCCATATGTGTCAAAGCACATGGCATGCCGCGGGCCAATGCCGCCGAGCCAAGCCAAGCTGACCCTGCTGCTGGAATCAGAGGCAGCAGGGGGCAGCAGCATGGCTCAGCATGGAGGGGAGAGGGGCAGCAGGGCATGTGTGCCAAAACAGATGGCCTGTCGTGGGCGCCGTGCCACCCATATAAGTCTGCCACACTAGGCGGCCACCTAACCTGTCTAGTGGATGGGCCGGCCCTGGCTACAGATTGCATTTGTTCAGAATTCCTTGAAATTGTCTTTGAGGGAATCTTCTCATTCCCCTTGTCACCAGGAATTACTTCAAAAAAGTTAGCCAAGGCATTCAAGCATGATGTACCGCATGAAAAAGGGTGGGTATTCTTCTTCAAGCAATTTCCTGGTTCCCAAAAGAGCTGATGATATTGTCACATCCTAAACCTAAGTGCCTCGAACATGTAGAGATTTGCTTTGTCAGGACTTCTAGTTTGCTGAACCAGTGAAGGTCATTCTGATGCCGGTATGCCTCATCCTTGTCTAGAACAGGGAACTGTGCTCTTGTCAGTCATGTGACCATCCTCCCCATTGAGGTAATGCTGGGAGGGCCCTTGGCAGATGCAGAGGTGAAGAAGGAGACATTTTGAAATTGGAGGAAATTTCAAAGGGTATAAAGACCAAGCCACAATTCAAATCCTAGTCTTGGGCTTCACATTCACTGCACGGCAGCATGGTGCCTCTGTCCTGAGCCTTGCAACTGGGAGATAGAGGAGTTGTATACACCCTAGCCCTACCCTAAGGACTGCTGCGGAGAGATGTTGGAGGCTGCTTAAGTCAAAGCACCACAGAGGTCTTCTCAGTAGTTTCTAAATGGGGAAAGTCAGGATTGGTGCACCCCAAGAGAGGGAATCTGCAGGGAACTACAGCATCCCAAGGATTCTGAGTTGAGTAGTGTCAAGTGCTAAGAGGGAATAGAGGACATTGTAATTGCTTCCTGAAAGGAGAGAGGAGATTCAGAATTGCTCTCACTAAGGGAGAGCCCAAGGACTTGGACTGGTGGCAAGGATTAAGAGATGTAAGTGGCTTCGTGTTCTAAAGAATACCAAAAGGATATCTATTTGTGCTTTATCGACTATAGCAAGGCTTTTGACTGTGTAAACCATGAGAAACACTGGGACACATTAAGAAGCATGGGTATACCAGAACACCTGATCGTTCTCTTGCGCAATTTGTACATTGATCAAGAAGCAACAGTTCGAACGGAACAAGAAGGAACAGAATGGTATAAAATAAGCAAAGGTGTAAGACAAGGCTGCATACTTTCCCCCTACCTGTTTAATTTATATGCAGAACAAATCATCAGAGAAGCAGGATTGTATGAAGACAACAGAGGTGTGAAGATTGATGGAAGACTCATCAACAACCTTCGCTATGCTGATGATACTACATTACTGGCTGAAAGTGAAGATGATCTGAAACATTTGCTTCTCACAATCAAAGAACATAGTCTCAAAATTGGCCTGCACCTTAATGTAAAGAAGACAAAGATCATGACAACTGGCATAATCAACAGGTTCATCGTTGAAGGAGAAGAAATTGAAATTGTGAATAACTTTAACCTACTTGGATCAACTATCAATAAAGAAGCAACAAGCAGTCAAGAAATCAAACAACGCATTGCTCTTGGCAGAATGGCTATGAAAGACCTAGATAAGATTCTCAAGAGCAGAGATGTCTCTCTCCATACAAAGATTTGACTTGTTTAAGCCATGGTATTTTCAATAACATCATATGGATGTGAAAGCTGGACAGTGAAAAAGACAGGAAGAAAATTGATGCCTTTGAATTATGGTGCTGGCGGCGAATACTGTGTATACCATGGACTGCCCAAAGAACAAACCAGTCGGTAATAGAGGAGATCAAACCTAAGCTTTCTTTAGAAGCTCAAATGACAAGACTTCGACTTTCATACTTTGGACACATCATGCGAAGAGAGAGATCATTAGAGAAAGACATCATGCTTGGCAAGATAGAAGGTCAACGCAAAAGAGGAAGACCAGCAATGAGATGGATCGATACAATAACAGCAGCTACGGGTACCAGTCTGTCAACAATGAGCCGCCTGACTGAAGACCGAACACAATTTAGGATAGCTATCCAGAGGGTCGCCATGAGTCGACTCCGACTCGACGGCACTTAACAACTAACAAAGTTGTGAGTTTCATCCTTTTTGTGACTCTGTAAGTAACCTTTAGTAAATACTTTTAGGTTCAGAACAAATTTTTAAGCCTGGACTGATTGCTGTTGGCCATGAGAGAGCAATGTAAGTAAAGATTGAGTGCAATAGGTCTTCCAGCTTATGCTGGTCCTGCCCGAAAAATCTTCTAAAAATCCTGGGAGTCAGACCCACAGGGAAAGCACTGGTTCCTGGAAGTTGTGCCTCTGGCAGGACTGGTCCTAGAGTTAGTCCAAAATGTTGGCACCCTAGGCAAACCTCAAGCTTTAACACCCCTCCGGCTGTCAAAATCTATTATTTAGCTTTGAATACCCTGCTTTGGATGTCCTTCAGAAGTTGCCGCCCTAGGCGATCGCCTAGTTTGCCTAGTGGTTGGGTCAGCCCTGGTCTTCTAAATAATACCAATTGATACTATGAAGGCCCATAGTCTGGTAGGGATTACAAATTCTTCTAAATAAAGGAAGCTGGCTATGCTCTCTGGATCGTCAGGATGACTATATACATACATAGAGATTCATCCATCTACAGGAAATCTCATATTGCCTTTTAGCCTGATATTGGCCACACTTTTTCAAAAAGCGTAATTATTGCAGTTCCACAGATTGGATGCATTTCTTTCCCTTTTAGGATGATTAACTGGAAAAGAGCATTTCTCAGGCAAAGTCTAACAGATTTATATGCACCACCATCTGGATGCTGGAATTGCTAGGGTTCATCATGAATACCCCAGATCCAACTTGTCAGTTGGCACTTTGCTAGATATTTCTACTCACCTACGGGATAATCATATTAATGATCACTGTGAAGGAAGTCATTCAGAGTCAGCAGGCATCAGTCTGGAACATGCTGAGGATTTTGGGTGATATGACATCAGTGGTTAATGTTACCGCCATGACACGTCGTCATATGAATTTTTAAATGGACTGATGCCCTTCTTTGTATGAGACAAGCCTCAAAGACTGGAGGAATATATCTTTGTTACAGGACAGCCCTGCCTTGGTGTCTATCCCCTGCCGAACTCCCAGTTTTATCTTGGGACTGCAATTCCAAATTATTACCCACCAACTTGGGTAATATTTCCAACCTGGGCTGGGGAGCCCATTTCAAGGGACTTCACCCCCAGAGAATTGTGGGCAATAATGAATGCTATAATGTAGGGGTGTCAATAGCTGTGCACATTATTATTTCATTTTTAATTTTTTTATTTATGTTACATTTTCTACAATTTTGTATCATTGATTTGAAACAAAAACATCAAAATAAAAAAATAAACAAATCATTAGGTCCAGTGCCCCACCTTCCCCCATGAAAATGCACTAGCCCTACCCAATTTTAAAAAGTCAAGGCTTGTCTCCCCACAGGATTGCCTGCACTTTTGTACCACCTTCCTCCCACACAAAGGTCTGTTATTCCATCCATGCTGATTGCTGAAGTCCATATGGAGTAGGAACAGTCCCCAGTTGCACCTGCCCTACTGAATCCTTCTTTCTGTTTACTTCCTCAGGAATGTCACTCTGTTTCAGGTCTAAGTGTCATCCTTAAAGGCAAGCTTTTCCTTCTAGCCCCTCAATATCACGCACAAAGATCATGAATGGAACTAGCCAAGGACTGAAGAATTCCACTACTGAATAATCCCCATTTTTTCACTTTGAATAAATTCCATTAGCCTCTCTCTTCTGTTACTCAGCCAATATCTAATAAAGTCCATTATCTTTGGACCTTCATCAAGGTTGGTCAGCTTATCAATGAGCCTCCATGTAGGATAATATCAAACCCAAGTATAGCATATCTAGCGCCAGGGCTAGCCCCAGAGTTGGTTCAAGGTGCTAGCACCCTAGGAAGTCCTTAAGCATTACGACCCCCTCTCCCAGATGTCAGAATCTATTGTTTAGCTCTCAATGCCCTGCTCTTTGCTGCCCCCCACAAGTGGTCCTGTCCAGCGCATACACAATTATTTATTAATGTGTAACATTTTCTATATCACTATAACATACTATATGCCATCATAGTAGTTTACAATCCAATCCGTGGTTTACAGGACAAAGAAGACAGCCTAAAGTACAAACAACATATAGTTCCAATAAGGTAAGGGGTAAGTATAGCACAACAGTCATCCGGAAAACCAATTAAGCAGAATACAATAGTGGATGGTACCCAGTGGGAGAACCAAAACCTATATCAGATGAAATAGCCAGATTTTCAACTTTTTCTTAAACCGATCTATCACTCTAGTCATGCAGTCAAAGAAATTGATCAGATTTGTTTGACATGATCTTCCTTTAGTAAAACCCTAGTGCTTTCAGTCCCGCAACCCAGTGAGTTGTAGATACTTCACTCTCCTGTCCTTCAGTAACATCCCCACTAATTTTCCACCACAGAGCACAGATTAACTGGTCTATACTTACTTAATTCCCCTTCTTCTTTTTACTGCCATTTCGGAATCAAAGCTTGAAACCTTGCTTTATATTCTTGGCTAACTTTTCTTCCACTTATGCTTTGCATCCTGACTATCTTCTCTGTTTTCAGTTTTTCCAAATATTTTTCCCTGTGCTGCTCTTTCTGAGATTCCTTGGACATATTTGGAAAACCAGACTAGTTCTAGGGGTTTTTTTCTGTCATATTTATTTACTTTCCTAATGTAAAGATTGGTTGCCTTTATTATAGCTCTTTTTAAGTAATCCAACTGTTTTTATGCTTCGCAAAGAACTTCTCTTCCTTCAAGCCAAGTCATTTGTAGCCACGTGGTATGACATCAACCTCCATTTCCCTTCTTTCCTTTGATTAGAGGTGTCCAGACAATCTGTTCTTCAGGGGTCTTTCTGAGGGGAAGAATCAAACTTGACCCCCTCAGACCAGGGCCCATTGTATTATTTCAGATTGTCTTCCAAAATAACACAAAATTGCCTTGTCTGCCCATTGGCAATCTTATTATCCCATTTTAATTAGCTAGGGATTTTCATAGGTTTAGCTGATTTGTCCTGCTTGTCTTTGGACAAAACAACTTTACTCACCTACGAATGGAAGTCCCTGTCTTCCCCTTCTAGATTTGAATCCCTATACGTTTTGGTGGTTTATAAAAGACTGAGTGGGTCTCTGAATGCACTAGTAGCTAAGCTGGAAATCCCATACATGCCTGCCAACGCACTCTAGGCTTTTCCTCAGGTTTCTAAGAAATGAGCTGTTACGTCATATCACCCACATGTGTGTCTGACTATCCAGCTTTCCATGGAGAGCAACCATTGCAGGAAAGGAATTTGGCCTTGAGTTACTAATGTGTGTTACGAATTAGTCTGCATTAACACAGTTAATGTGTTTTTGTTTAAATCTTTTTATTATTATTATAAATTAACAAGAATGCAGTGGTGTGGGGGGTTTTTCAGCCTTACTCCAACTATTACAGACATCTGCCAAAAAACAATGTCATTTATGAACCCCAGACATTACATTCCCCCATCTCCCTCTCCCGCCCCACCCCCTCTGCATCCTATACCTGTAAACAGTACCGTATCGAACCCTGTGCGAGTGGTGCAGCCGCACAGTGCGCAAGAGGATTAGGGGCGCATGCCCGGCTGCCGGTCCGGCCTGCCTCCTCCCCAGTGTTGTCTTGCCGCCATCACCACTTTTTTGTTTTCTTGGAGGTGGTGGCGGCAGCAGCAGCAGTGAGGCAGACCCGCGTTTGTAGGCAGGTTGGGTCCCACCTTCCCTTCTCTGACATAGGTCGTGTCAGAGGAGGGAGGGACCAGGCCAACCATTCAAAAGCAGGTCTTTGCAACTCAGAGTTTGAATGGCTGGCTTGGTCCCTCCCTCCTCTGATGTGACCTATATCAGAGAAGGGAAGGAGGGATCCAACCTGCCTACAAATGCAGGTCTGACTCGCTGCTGCTGCTGTCTCCGAGAAAACAAAAAGGTGGCAGCGGCAGGGCAATGCGGGAGAGGGTGGGTGGGGGCAGGCAACTGGCAGGGGGGAGGACGCCAGAACTGGAGAAAGCACGAGGCGCAATTATGGCTTGGTATGGCCCTGCCTGTAAATACAACCAACGACATGCGGCCAGGCCTCTGCACTCATCTCCACATCCTCATCAAATTATATTCACACCAGCAATCCACTCAGCCATTAAATAGTGTACTTTGTGCCCAGTATGGCAGAACACATTGATACAGTTCCCAAATCTTAGGAAAAGTACTCCATTGGGTAGGTTTCTCCTTCCTTACATCCAGCTTCTCACAACCATGATGTGAAACAATGGTTGCACTACAGTGTGAGGGTAGGCACATCAGACCGTAGCCAAGTTAGCAATATATACTTATTCCCTAAGAGATAACTTATGAAGGAGAACATTTTCCCCTTTAGCTAGAGGTGAATGGCCTTCAAAATCATTAAATAAAAACAATGAAGTCGTTCTTAAAAGACACTTACCAAAAAGCATCCCCAAATAGTTATTGTTGCCTACTTAGGCACATTTGGGGGTCGTTTTAAAAGTCTTAGTTGTGATTTTGATGCCCAAAGACGTGTACATGGACATTCAAATCACAGAGACATCCCCAAAACCATTTTACTAATGACTTTTAAAGATGTCTCCAGTGCGAGGACATCCAAGTAGGCAGGAGCATGGTGGAGGCATATCTGGGAGGTGCAATGAACTTAAGCATCCCCATTCAATTTCAGAAACATCAGGGACATCTGCAGGCATGTCTACATTTAGACCAGCTCCATGCATGAATAAGCATCAGGAAAGTCCTTGCTTTGGCCTTAAAACATCCAGAGAATGTAGAGTTATGTGACTAGCCTGAGACCACAAAAGCCCAGACTAGGATTTGAACTCTGGTCATCCTGCTCATCACTCACTACTCTAACCATTAGGCTACTAGACATCCCTGTTCTGAGATGTTATTCCAGGGATGTCTACGTAGATGACATCTATGTAGATGTCCCCATAGATGTCTATTTCGGGCGGGTCCACGTTTATGAAATCATGCTTGAACTTGCACCAAGGTAGGGTTACGGTTTGAATTCATCAGTTAGCTAGAGGTCTAAGAATCTTGTAAACTGAAATTTCAGGCAAGCTCATGAAGCATAGATTATTTTGATATGACCGGTGTTCGGCATAACTTCATTGTTGCCAATTGTAACTTAGGGCAGGCAGCTTCATGCTTGTTTGTGATCTTTGCTCCTATAGGTTTAATAGGTGCATGTGACCCACTCTCTCCAGTCTCCTTAATACCTGCCTTGCTTCATGCTTTACTACAAGGTATAATCTGTGATTGCATTGGGCTATTGTACTGTAGCTCCCTCTGGCCTTTTAGTAATTTCCCTGCACACTTCCCTTCACTGAATACTTTCCATTTTGGGGAAGGGAGCAAAGCTCTACAGCCCTCTCCTGTTCATGTATTTCTTCCCCTTGGATTTACATCATCCTTTTACCAAACGACAAATCCATGCTCCAATTTAATTTACTCATATCCTTCTATATTTTATATGTCCCATTTCACCATTTTCCCAACATTTCAACCTGCTCCAGTTTGCATCCATCCATTCAGACAACTCCATAATCCATCCTCAGCCATAAAAGCATGCTGCATGTCTAACCAGGATTGTAGTACCTCTTGATTCAGCTTTCACAGGAAGTTCTTCAATTTTGCTTACTGTGATGGCATGGATATGAACTGGTGTAATTGCCTGTGTAGTTTTGTATCAGGAAACACAGCATGAGCACAGGACAACCGATTCTCCAGTTCATCTATTTTTTCTTTGCACCACTCCAGTGATGCTTTAAGTGCAGCGAGCTCGGCCTTCCCTTTACTATCAGAGATGTGTTACTCCACTGAGGCCATATTTGAAAAAGATTCCAACTGGTCGGAAATGTTTATAAATATATTTATTTTATTTATTTAACAGCTTTTATATACCGCGCTTTTTATTATCAGTGCGGTTTACAATTAACAATTCTTACTCAATTAAGTCAAAACTGTCTTGTGCTTACATTTTAACAGGATAGTTAACTTAGAGCATTAACTGAGTAAACTATTTACATTTTGGATCTAGAACTTGGTATTGTATCTGTTCTGTTTCTATAAGCTTAAAAATAGGGGCCTCACTCACACTGGACTTTCCCCATTAGCATCCTCCTCCTTGGCATCGAAAGGCTGGATCTTTTCTTTTTACTCCACTTCAAAATCATTTCAGCAGAAGATGGTTTTAAATATCTGCCCTTGAACCCACAAGGTAGTACTCTTTAAAATCTTGGGACTTCTGGGCCAATTTGAGCTGCCAGATTATTGCATAGTCCCAGGAGAAACCCCAGAGCAGAGAAAGTGTGTTCTTTTGCCCATCATACCACATAATATCTAATATGTGTTATATTTACCACAAATCTCATTTTTTGCAATGGGATCAGGTTAATAATAATGCATGTTAACCATATTAACAAACACAAAACCAGAAGTGTACATTTATAACTCCAGGCCTTAGATTCCTTAGGCCTCTTAGGCCTTAGACTCTGGGACTCCATAGTAGATGCCAAATCTGTGCAGTAATTGTAAGGGGCATGCCTGGCACTTAAAGGAAGGTACTCACGCTGCTAATAAGGGGGAGTGGTTACTACTGCTTGCTAATGATGCAGCTGCTAATATGGAAAGCTGTTAACCATGCCTTTAGAGGTATAATTAATTATTTCATGCTGTCTGCTATGTTAGCTGTTGATGCATCTTAGCTGCACACTTATTAACTGCAAGGCACATTCCTAGTCCCTTCCTCAGTTGCCTAACATGACATTTTACATTAGGTGTTTAATATGGTAATTAGCCCATGATAACAGTTAATGCAGAACAAATAGATGACTTTCTGGCTGAAATGGGTTTCTAGATGAGTGAAGTGGAGGAAAAAGTCAGATGTTAAATGTTGTTTTAGCAGAATGATTGTGTTTTATTCACCAGTAAATTAATTCAACATGAATAAATCAGTTTTTTATTTGTAGACCTCAACAGACTTGAACCATTAAACAGTTTCCTCTGTTTTTTTTCAGTGAGCTTATATAGTCCTTTATCTGAAAGGGGTAGTTGAGGAAATAAAGATATTTTTGCAAACATTGAGGATGTTGCTTTAAGGAATTCTTGAGCTGAGGGAAATATTTGTCAGAAATGCAAGTGTCTGGTTGGAAAATTCTTCAAAGCCATTTCCAAATGTTTAATAGGAATATAAAAGCTAATAATGTCTTTTTATTTTAGATTCCCAAAGCATTGGAGGAGGCGGTGGATACTGGGCTATTTTGGTTGTCTTTGCTATCTGTTTAGTAGCGGTAGGAGCGTTCATCCTATATAAATTTAAAAGGCAAGTATGCATAAGTCCAGTGATGTAGTTATGTATAATATACATATTCTTATTCATTCATGTATCTTACTACTACTACTTATCATTTGTATAGAATGACTAGGCAACAGCAACACTGTACGCATACCTGTAAGAGAGTCTGGGCTCCACAGACCTTACAATCTATTCAAGAACCATAATGGCAGTCTAATACAGTTTTTGGGAAGGAATACGCAGGCAGACTTTCTATAGCTCTTTGAGAATGCTGTATTTGATTACACAATCAATAAAAGAATGACAAACCCAGTAATAGAATTCAAAAAGTCGTGGATAAGCACACAGGATCCTTAGTTGCAAAGAAGTGAGGGAGAAAGCAGAGACTTCCTGTTTTATTGCCATAGGCTTTAAAAGTTAAATTGGGCAGATTAGATGAGCACTGTAGCTCTTAATAACCGGAGAAAGGACACAAAGGAAATGTGCTATACTAACATTTAACTTTCAAAAAGGAAACAATGATACACTGAGGAAAATTATTAGTGAAGGACTAAAAGGAACATCTAGAAAGGTTAAGCGCTTACATCAGGCATGGATGTTCCTTTGATAACCTGAAATGTCCCTAATAAATGATAAGTGAATAATAATAAGGCACATTTATTTATACATATTTTGCTCATGCTTTTCCATTAGTAGATCAAGGTGAGTTATATTTAGATACTGTAGGCATTTCCCTGTCCCAGAAGGGCTTACAAACTAAGTTTGTACCTGAGGCAGTGGAGGGTTAAACGACCTGCCCAAGACCACAAGGAGTACCAGTGGGATTATGAACCTTGGTCTTTCTAGGCCCAGGCTGTTGCCCTATCCATTAAGCTACTCCTCTCTTTAAGCATTAAAAAGGTGGAAAAAAGGCCAAAAGGCTGCAGGCATACCTATAAGGTAGAGTGAAAGAGGCTATTATAGCAAAAAAAATCTTTCAAAAAATGGAAAATGGACACAAATTATGAAAATATTGTTCTTAAGTGTCGTTAAGTCGGTGTCAACTCAGGAAGACTCTTTGGATAGTTGTCCTAAACTGTGGTCGCTCTTCAGTTAGATGGCTTATGGTTGATAGAGTGGCATCCATAACTGCTGTTATTGTATCAATTCATCTCATTGCTGGCCTTCCTCTTTTGCATTGACCTTCTATTTTGCCAAGCAAGATATCTTTGTCTAACAATCTCTCTCTTCGCATGATGTGTCAAAAGTATGAATGTCAAAGTCTTGTCATCTGAGCTTCTAAAGAAAGCTTAGGTTTGTTCTCCTCTAGTTCTGACTGGTTTGTTCTTCAGGCAGTCCATGGTATACACAGTATTCATCGCCAGCACCATAATTCAAAATCATCGATTTTCTTCCTATCAGTTTCACTGTCCAATTGTCATCATGGCTTGGACAAGTCAAATCTTTCTGTGGAGAGAGACGTTTCTGCTCTTGAGAATCTTGTCTAGGTCCTTCATGGCCATTCTGCCAAGAGCAAGTGTCGTTGGCTTTCTTGACTGCTTGTTGTTTCTTTATTATTTATCCAAACAGGTTAACGTTGTCCACTATTTCTATTTCTTCTCCTTCAACGATGAACTTATTGATTTTACCAGTTATCAGGAATCCTTGTCTTCTTCACGTTAAGGTGCAGGCCCATTTTAAGACTATGTTCCTTGATCTTAAGAAGCAAATGTTTCGGATCATCTTCACTTTCAGCCAGTAATGTGGTGGTATCAGCATAGCATCAGTTGTCTTCATACAGTCCTGCTTCTCTGTTGATTTGTTCTGCATATAAATTAAACAGGTAGGGGGAAAGTTTGCAGCTTTGTCGTACACTTTGCTAATTTTAAAACCATTCTGCTTCTCCTTGTTCCATTCAAACTCTTGATCGATGGTAAAAAGTGTGCAAGAGAATTATCAGGTGTTCTGGTATACCCATGCTTCTTAATATAATCCAGAGATTCTCATGGTTTACACAGTCAAAAGACTTGTTGTAGTCAATAAAACATATATAGATATCCTTTTGGTATTCTTTTGTCTTTTTAAGGATCCATCTCACATCCACGATGATGTCTTTCGTTCCTCGCCCTTTCCTGAACTCTACTTGCACTTCAGGCAGTTCTCGTTCCAGGTATGGTTGTTGTCTCTGCTAAATGATCTTGAGTAGAATCTTGCTAAGAAAACAAAAAACAGCTTAAGCACTGGTAGAGTAATTGCAAAGCACCTAAAAGGAAGTCAGAAATAGAATATGAAGAGAGCCTTGGCGTTCCTAGATAGATATTAGGGGAAGAATGTGAGGGATCTCCAACGCCTGTTATATCAACCCCTGCTATCCGTGAAAAAGAATAATGTGGTATTGTTGCTGTGATTACTTTCCACTGTGAATGAATTATTGAAGATGGGCTATATGCCTTGCAGCTTGAATCTGGCTATAATTTGTCCGATATTAAAGGCTGAGGTTGGCAACATGCCAGATTTGAATAATTTCCATTTGGCTTCATTGTTACCATCTTTTTTACATTTTTGCAGTTAAAAGATTTGTGAAGGGTCAACAGGCATTGTCTCAGTCGTAAACAGATTATCAGTTACATCATAGCACAGAGGCTGTTTTGTTAGTGATACTTAAATCATTGGACTGTATAGTGATAGCACTCAAATTATTTGCAGCATTCAATAAGTCCCTTATCGATTATTATTACAGAGTGTGGAGACATTGGGGGTACCTGGTGTGGTGTCCAGGATTCCCAATATTCAGCAGTAGCAACTAGTGCTGCTAAACCAGATGGCCACTGCCGCCGCTGAACTTTAGACCCGGATATTCAATGCTGAGGCTGTATCCGGCCACCAACATTGAATATACAGGTCGGCCAGATAGAGATGAAGCTAACTGGGCAGCAGCAATATTGAGTCACTGCCCAGTGGTGAAAATTAGACTAACCTTTATGTTCCTAATTTTTGCCGTTTAGCAATAACTGGGCAGTGGCCCAACATCACCGCTGCCCAGTTATCGCCTGGTATTGCCCCTGCTCTGCCTCCTGGAACACCCCGATGCCAGCCACGGATATTCAGTGGGACTAATTAAATATCCTGGTCAGCGTGCTGAATATCGGGCCCCAGTTTTTTAAACATGTAAATGACTTCTAATATTTCTGTTGTCACCTCCAGAGTATATCTGGATTTTCAGAAAATAATTGACAAAGTCTATCATGGAAACCGATATTCACCTAAGTCCCGGCCACCAGCATTGAATATCCAGCTCAGCAGGACACCGTTGACGTTAACTGGGCAATGGTGATATTCAGCTGCTGCCTAGTTAGCTTAAGTAGCAAAAGTTAGCATAGTCTTTAATGTTCCTAACTTTTGCTGTCCCTATGAAGAAAGACTAGGCACATTAGGGCTCTTCAGACTATAGAAGAGATGGCTGAGAGGAGATATATTAGAGGTCTATAAAATCACGAGTGGCATGGCATATCCAAATAGGAATACTTCTAGGTCTAGAGGACAATCCATCAAGCTAAACAAATCAGATAAAGTATTTGTTTCATTCTTTGTACAACTGCACAGTGGGATTTGTTGCTAGAGGATTTGATGACAGCAGCTAGCATAACTGGGTTTATAAAGGGTTTAAATAAGTTTCTGGAGTAAACGTCCATAAACCATTGTTAGTCATGTAGACGTGGGAAAGTCACTACTTATCCCTGGTTATAAGCAAGAAGGACTGGATCTATTCTTTTGGATCCTGTTGGGTACTTGTGAGTTAGATTGACCACTGTCAAAGACATGATGCTGGGAATGAGGATCTTTGGTCTGATCCAGGATAATATTTCTTATAGTCTTAAATATTTCTAGGATGTAGTAAAAGCTGTTAGTGTAGCTGGGTTTTAAAGAGGTTTGGACAAGTTCCTGGAGGAAAAGTCTATAACCCAGTATTAAAGTAGACTGGGGAAATCCACTGCTTATATGTGAGATAAGCAGCATGGAATCTGTCTACTACTTGGGAACTTGCCAGGTACGTGTGACCTGGATTGGCCAGTGTTGGAAACAGAATACTGGGCTTAATGGACCTTGGTCTGACCCAGTATGGCATTTCTTATGTTCTTCTTTCCTTTGAAGGCGTCCTTCATATCAGACTCACCACTGCACTCATGATGATGGGAACAAGTGATGGGTCTCTGTGTAGATTTATTTATTTAACAGGTTTTATATACCACTTTATCATTTCAATCAAAGCAGTTTACATTGAAACTTAAACTTGGTAATGTACATTAAACAGGGACATTAATAACCTGGATTTTGCTGAGGCAATGGAGGGTTAAGTGACTTGCCCAAGGCCACAAGGAGTGCTAGTGGGAATTGAACCCTGGTCTCTGGGTTCCCAAGCCAGTGTTCTTAACCATTAAGCTAGATGTGCTAGGTTGGTGAATGATATGTTTTAGTAGACCTGTATGGACAGCCTGGTTATGCTGGCTGAAAAAGTCGGGGGTCTTGTTAGTGTTAGAGAGTTGCCATGTAGAGTTGAGGAACAGATGGGATAAACTAGTATTTACCAACAGCCAACATCTTCTGTGTTGATCCTTCTGGAATTGTTGGAAAATGATGAAGAGGTGTAGAATAAAGTAGTTAGGGCAGAACCCAGGATATCTGGTCACCAAATTCAGCATCTGCATGTACACATTAATTACTAATTGCACATTCAGCGAATAGAAGAATTCTGCTTCTAAAGGGTCATTTATTTTCACAATGTCTTGCCATTGTTGCCTTTAATTGGGGTATATCCATCCCAAATTATGCAGGAAGTATTTTATTCTATCCCACCAGCTGTAGCCAATGTGGTTTAAAAATACTCAGATACTAAATAGCATAATGAGCTCAGGTTTGACAAACTCGGGTATGGCATGAGTGCTAAGGATCATCATCAACTTTAATCTACTGATATTGGACCTAATGGCCCCTGAGTTCATGCTGATTATCTCTTCCTATGTCAAGCTGAATAGAATGGTCCAGGACCTGAAACTGCTTAGCATCACTCCTTCTTTCTTTTGCCCCCCCCCCCCCCTCACACACACATCCTCTTCTGTTTCTCGCTTGATCCATTTTCCACTCTTGCTACAGGTCTTTCTGTTCCAATAAACATATTAGTTGCATCTTGCCACCCGCTGAACTGCTGAATTTTTTTCAATAGCGTGGACATTAAAATGTTAACTTTAACAGGCGCACTAATCTAAATTTTTTCATGTTTCTATCATTATTTTAAAAAATAGCTAAAGCCCGAACAAAAATATTTTAAAATTCAAATGCTAAGGTAAAAGTTTTAAGATTATTTGGGCTCCCAGTCTCATCCAGAATTCATAAAATTTCAAATGCCAATGGTGTTTATTGCGTTTCAAACACTCTAAAAGCAAGGGAACTTTTCTTAATATGGGCATTTTACTATTCTTTGTTTTGCAGTGAAGTAGGCATAATTTAATCTAGCTTATTAATTTTCTACAATGTTTAGGAAAGTGCCTGGCAGAACTGTCTATGCCCAGATGCACAATGAAAAGGAACAGGAGATGACCAGCCCTGTTAATCACAGTGAGGACACACAGAACATCATCCAGGGTGAAGAGTTCATTGATGATGATATGGATACTCAAACACTAGGTAACGCAGGAGGTAATTTTATGAATCACTTATTTGTGGTGTTTTGTGTATGAATGGGTTTATAGAAAGCTTTAGTTAAGTTTTCAAGCGGTTTAAGATTTTTGTGTGTATGCTGAGCTTGTTTAACTACCATAAACCACGTGACATCCATTGTATTAGTAAGATTAGGCAAGCCATTGACAGTCTGGACCAGCTACCGGATTCAGTCTTTTAGCCTTTCCAGAAGATGAGTCGATGATCAATGAGTCAATAATCGATGATCTCTGTAAGATTGAGAAAATGAAGAACCAAAAAGAAGACAGAAAACTGAAGAGTTTAAAAAGAGAAGAAAATGGAGAGTCAAGATGGTGTCTTCAAGGAGAGGCTGGTTCAGACTGCTCCGACTAGGCAGTATATCAAATTTTTGTAGTGATTTGTCATGGGGAGGCACATGTTACAGATGTTAACTTATACTGATTGCATCTAGTAGCTCATTGTATATCTCCCGTTTTTCCTATTTCCTTGTTGTTCTCACCTTTGACCTTCTGATGTAATACAACATGGTTCATATGCTCCAACTGTGTTTAGTATGCATTTATTTCAAGCTCTGAAAGCTAATATCAGAAGATTATGAATCTGCACTGTTTTCCTGCCTATGATGGAGTGTAGTAGGCTGCAGAACTGTGAGTACTCAACAAGGCTTAGTGATATTGATCGGCCTCAGATTGAATGTGCTCTCCCTTGACACATAAGCAAGAAAGCATTACAGCATCATGACAAACAGCATTCCAACCCAAGAGGGTATGAAGGTTAATGGTGACTTGAGTGGCAATTGGGATAATTTCAAAGCATAGTTTGAGGACCACTGTCTGGTAATAGGCTTACATGAGAAGCCAGTTGAAGTGCAGGCAGCTACACTGAGAAGAGTGATGAGTACTGAATTCTGCAGTATTTATAAGCACAGTTCAAGCCTTATAGAGGAGCAGAGGAAGGATACCAAAGTTATTCTGGGTGTATTAAAAGTCTATTTCAAACTCACCAAAGTGTAATATATGAAAGATACATTTGTCAGCTGCAAACAAGAGGAAGGTAAATCCACTGATAACTTTGTCATGCACCTGAGAAACAAAGCAGTGCACTGAAAAATGAACTTATTCCAGATAAAATTGTTCTTGGCATTGCCAATGAGGGCACACTTTGCAGTCTGTTAAGTGAATATGACTTATCTCTGAATACAACCATTGAAACAGGTCGTATTGCAGAGATGTGTATCTTACCATACTCTAGTTCCCAGTTTTGTGATTGTAAATTCTGATGAGCAAGGACTGTCTCTTACATCTATATGTACAATGCTGTGCATGCCTTGTAGAGCTATGCAAATGTTAAGTAGCAGTAGTAGTGGTGAAGGACCCGCACAGATAGCAAGTTCAGGCATGTACACAGATATGGGCTATTTTGCAAATGTGGACCCTCTACCTCCTGAAATTGCATGCCTGCAGAACTGAGTACTTTGACATGCTGGCTAAGATATTTTAGAAGGGGGGTGACTAGCATGTCCTGTTTGGCCATTTGAGAAAGCAGACGTCTAGCGACAAGCCAATAATATTTTTGGAGTATGTATCTACATGCAAGCTTATTTGACCAGGAAATATTAACTGTGGTGATAAAAGTGCATTTTGTTCTTCCCCCTGGAAGCATTGTAACCATGAAATAAGCACCTTTTTGCTCTTTATTCATGGTTAGAAGCAGGTATAGGCATGGATGCCTCAGCATCCAGGACCTAACGTGCTTGTGCTATTCGGAAATTACACCACAACATGCATCTGCCTTGCTCTATCCAGAGCACACCTCCACCACATCCATGCTACATCTATATACCCAGCTTTCTAAAATGACTCAGGGATGTCTCTATGATTTGAATGTCTGAATGCCCATTTTCAGACGTCCAGTTATGAAAGGCCTTCTAAAACTCCCCCATGCTGTCTGCACAGGGCCCAAAAGCAGACCCAGATAAGATTAAAGCCATTCAGAATATGTTACTGCCCGCAGATGTAAAATGGGTGCAGCAACTTACCTAGCAAAATTCATGCCACATCTGTCAGCGATATGTGAGCCCTTGAGAAAACTTCTGGATAAGGATGCAGTTTGACACTGGCTTCTAAAACATCACCAGGCAGTACAAGAAATAAAGTGCTTGATCACAAATGCTTCTCTGTTGCATTACTATGATGTTACCAAGGCCTTTGTGATAGAGTGACTTTAGCAAAAATGGGCTTTGCTGCTGCTTAATGCCAAGAGTATTAGCCAGTCGCTTTTGCACCCAAGGCACTTATCCCAGCTGAGCAAAATTATGCACAAATCAAAAAGGAATGTCTCAGCATTAAGCATTGTGCTCAGCATTGTGTTTGCCTACCAGCACTTTCATTATTACCTGTATGGCTGAGACATAATTATAGCTGAAATTGACCACAAACCACTGATAGCAATCTTCATAAAGCACCTATTATATGCTCCCAAGCAACTTCAGAGCATGTTGCTAACCTTGCAATATTACAACCCCCCATCTCAGACCCTGAGATGTTTATTAGTGGCACACTCAGCATTCTAGCACCAGTACTGAACATCTCAAGTTTGTTCAGTGCGAAAAGAAAAAACTGACAATATACAAAACAACCAGGCAGATTATCTGAATGTCATATACCTGAGGCTTCAACAGATCATACAGCAGCACTTCGCAAGAGATGATTCCTTGCAAGTACCGAAGTCTAGACCCGAGTAGATGACCAAACTTGAAAGAGGAAACACCAGCCAAAATTAGTGAATACTGGTCATTCAAGGATGAAATCAGCATACAAAATGTCATCCTATCCAAAGGATCCAAGGCTATTGTCCCACATCATTGTGATCAGAGATGCTAACATGTTGTGATGATCAGCAACCTAATAGCTAGGGGAGAGGTATCTTTGGAATAGTTCAGACTCCCTTGCAACCCTGGGAAAAGTCCAGAGCTAGCAAGTTCAATAAAGCTCCGGCCTGGCCTCTGGAGGGGGGGCCGTATCCTTCCACATCCCCTGCTGGGCAGGAGCGGAGCCAGTCCACTGACCCGCTGCAGGATCCAGAGCTGGCTCAGTATCCCTGGCTCACCAGGAACTATACCTTGGAACCAAAGAGAGGTTGGAAGGGGGAGGGGGTCAAATGGTCATGTCCTAGAAAAGCTCCGAGAGTTTCTAAGGGAAGGTGGCAATGAACCTGGGAATGGGAGAAAAGAAGGGCTGCTACATTGTTGCTTACGGTGTAGTAGAGTAACACTGCTTTGATCTAGAAGAGACTGTGGTTTAAACCCTGATGGTTTAAAAGGACTACTCATAACTTTGTTTTCATTACTCTCCTGAACTGTTTTGCTTTGAGAGAGAGAGGCTGAGCCCGACCCAGGGTTTTAGAGATGTGGGCCACTGGATTGTTTGCTGGAAATTACTGTGAACCTAAGGGAACCTGCTTCAGTGCTTTCCTGCAATACCCGAACCGGTCTTGAACTTTGGGATCCGGGTCGGTGGACCGAGTACTTCAGTTGTCTCTGAAACCTGCTCTGCGGTTTCACAATGTATATGTTGAAGTCACTGGCGGTGAAGTTTCTTATTGGTTGACCCATGATACTTGTTACTGGCCTAATATGCAAGGCGAGATCAAAGGCTTTGTCAACAATTGTTCCAATGCCATGTGTGTCTTCGAATCAGTGCTGATTCCTGGCAACCCAGCAACTCCTGGGTTTTCTTGGCAATGTGACTGGAATTTGATTACCAGGCCTTTCTTCTGAGGTATTGGAGAGTTGAGCCACAAGGAGTGCTAGTGGAAATCAAACCCTAGTCTCTTGTTCGTGAAGCCAGGGCTCTAACCATTAGACTCCTCTTCTTCCACTCCAATTAGGGGAAAAGCAGAGCCAGCTCAAGCCAGCCTTTGTTTTTACTCCCCCCCCCCCCTTTCCCGTGGGCCAATCTTGCAGTACATGCTGTGCAAATAGGGATCAAATTTCAGCCCACTGACTTGTAATGCTAGCACTGCCATTTAACTTAATCAGTATATTCAGTACCACTATCCATATTTTGGCGCTAAATATAGTGTGTCTGTGTC
The DNA here is from genome assembly GCA_033557465.1 of Ichthyophis bannanicus. NCBI lineage: Eukaryota > Metazoa > Chordata > Amphibia > Gymnophiona > Ichthyophiidae > Ichthyophis > Ichthyophis bannanicus. Next base: position 1,388,326,266 of record CM066032.1, on the reverse strand, counting down.
ATCATTAATGTTATTTATGGGTCTTAATGTTAAAAAATTTAACGTCATGCATTTTGGCTGCAGCAATCCAAGGGAGCAATATAGTATAGGGGGTAAAGTACTTTTGTCCACTAAAGAAGAGCGGGACCTTGGTGTGGTTGTGTCTGATGATCTTAAAGTAGCTAAACAGGTAGAAAAGGCGACTGCAAAAGCTAGAAGGATGCTTAGGTGCATATGGAGAGGAATGGCTAGCAGAAAAAAGGAGGTGATAGTGCCTCTGTATAAGTCTTTGGTGCGATCTCATTTGGAGTATAGTGTGCAATTCTGGAGACCGCACCTTCAAAAGGATGTGAACAGGATGGAGTCAGTGCAGAGGGTGGCTACTAAAACGGTTAGTGGTCTTCATTATAAAGCATTTGAGGACAGACTTAAGGATCTTAATATGTACACCTTAGAGGAAAGGCGGGATAGAGGTGATATGATTGAGATGTTTAAATACCTCCGTGGCATAAATGTTCAGGGAGAGAGCCTCTTTCATTTGAAAGCAAATTCTGCTACGAGGGGACATGGGATGAGGGTGAAGGGGGATAGATTTAGGAGTGATTTGCGGAAATATTTCTTTATGGAAAGAGTGGTGGATCCGTGGAAAAGTCTCCCAGTGGAGGTGGTGGAGATGAGGACAGTAACTGAATTCAAAAAAGCATGGGACAAACACAGAGGATCTCTAAAGGAAAAAAGGGGACTGTTGTAGTTGTTGATATGGAAGGACAGACTAGATAGGCCATGTGGTCTTTTTCTGTCGTCATATTTCTATGTTTCTCTTCAGCAGGATTAAACTAAATGTATATCTTCTGAATCGTGGCTGAAGCTGTCTGGATAATTTTCAGGCCTGCTCTTGCTTCTGCTCTAACATGCCTCACAAATATGCAGATAATATCTGGCCATTTAGCAATTTAAACTGACCAGTAATATCTGTATATTTTTTGAAAATACACGATTATTTATTTATTTTATTTATTTATTTATTTAACAATTCTTATATACCGCACTATTTGTTATCAGTGCGGTTTACATTTAACAAAGATTTTTCAGATCAGAGAAGACTGATTGAATTTACATTATAACAGGGAATAAAACTTGGAGAACATGGGAAACTATTTACATATTGACATTTTGATTAGACAGCAGACCTAGGTCAGACCAAGGTCTATCAAGCCCAGTATCCTGTTTCCAACAGTGGCCAATCCAGGTCACAAGTACCTAGCAGTTTCCCCTAGTCTGATAGGGCATAATTATTCATTCATATGGAATACTCCCAGACTCACCAATAAAACTCTCCCAATAGTGGATACAGAGCAGAAGTAGGGTGTTATTTTAGAATTCAATATACAAAAAAATTATATTAAAATTCTAGTCTCACATTAGTGACAATATCACTAAATCCTTCCACTGCCAGACATGTGAAGTGGCATTATAGAAAGGATGTCCAGGTGAAATCTGGAGCATCCAGGACAAAAGGTCCAAAAACCTATCAGGGATGTTATGTTATGTTTCAGCCCGATTTTAACAACTTTGACATCCCCGAAATGGATGGTCACATGGACAGCCTCATAGACGTCTCTGCTAAAAGCAATTGGGGTGGGGACATCTATCCTATGCTGAATGCATGTCCGTGCAAGTTATTTTGCATGCGGGGACATACATCAGCATGGTGAATGGACAACAAGTGTCCTCACTTCCCTGCAGTTTTCGTTATCATCATGAAACACATAGAGGATATCAGAGCATATTCGTCTCTATCTCTTCCAGGAGTCTGGATGGCAGAACAAGAGCTTTTCTGATGCCTATTCATGCCCTGGAGCAGGAATAGACATGGATGGTCCCGCTAGTACATGGAGACATGCTTGCCATTTCAGAAATTGGAAGTGCATGTCCAACTTGCCTGGAACGACCCCAGTTATGCCTCTATCACACAGCTTTGTGACTAGGACGTCCTTGCACGGGGGATGTCTGGCTCTGGGGATGTCTTTGTGACCTGAACATCTGCGTTCCCATTTTCAGAATGCAAAGCATGAATAGGGCTTTTAAAATAACTCCCTGTGCATCATAACACAACACCCTGCAAATTGACGCTCAGTCAGCACCAAGTGCAAGAACACAAACCGCACCAGCCTTATCTATGTAAACTCAGCACTGCCAGTATTCTAGAACACCAGTATCCTCCAGCTCGGAAAAGGAACAAGGGGGTTGATCCTGGTCTCTCTTTCTTACTGCCCTGTGTTGGTTTTCTTCAGTCTCCCATGTGCTCATGTACACCTCGTAGCACTATACAGATGATAAGTAGCAGTAATAATAATAGTAGTAGGTCCTTTTCCAGGATCCAGTTTCCATTTTCTCTTTCTTCACATTCCCTGACGTTGTCCTTTCCTTCCCTATATCTCTCTCTGACACTGTTTAATATTTTTTTCCTTTTTCTCTCATTTGCCTTTTACCTAACTATAGCTTCATCTCATTCCTCTTTCTCCCTCCTTCAGTCTTCAGTCTCCCCTTTTCACCTTTCCCCTACTTACCAGCTTTCCATTTCCTAACCTTACTTTCCTTTCACTCCACATCTGTCTCATTCCTTCGCCAGACTCCTATCCCCTCTTGTCTTTCTCCCACTTTCTAGTCCCCCATTTCCTCCCTGTGTACTCATCCCCTTCCCAGCCTCATCTATCGCTTTCTGTCTCTCATTCTTTAATCAGCCCCAATTCATTCCTTAGCACTCATCCTCTCTCCGCCTTCAGACCATTTCTTTTGTCTTACCCCCTATCTAGGCATCCATTTCCCCTTTCACGTCCCTGATTTCTACCACCTCTTACCTCCTTCAAGGAAGACCTGTCCCTTCCTGTGGCTCTGATCCACTTCATAGCATTCGGTCCTTTTCAATTGCCTCCTAAACCCTCCCCAAACCCTCCAGGTCCTTCAAACATTCTCCCTTTCCCATATTTCTGCACTCGGTCTCACAGCCCAACTCATACCCTGCATCTAATCACCTTGCCCCCACTATTATGCTAATCTCTGGTTAATTTCTTAGTCCTCACTATCCCAAGAGGCAATCCCAAGACCCCACTCACGATCCCACCCAAGCCTTGAGTTCCTACTTACATTCCCAATATCTAGCCTATCTTAGATTCTTTCTTCTATTTTCTCACCCAATCTTAGAGTCTGCACTGCCACAATCCCTGCTTTCCCAAATCCCTATGTCACCAGTAGCTGCTCTTCTGCCTCCTACTCCTCTTCCCCAGCTCCCACCTATCTGCTTCCTTCTCCAATATTCATTAACCTAGCCTTTCCTCCTCCTTACCCCAGCATCTGTTCTTATACTCCTCCTCTCAATCTTCTCCCAGTTATGACTGTTTCTTTCCCACTGCCCATAATATCTGTCCTCCTCCTCTCCCTTCTCACTCCCCCAGCATCTTCCTTTCTTTCCTACCCTGTCTCCAGCATTTGCCAGTATCATCTCCTTTCAGTCCCAGGCCCCATCCCTAGAATTAGACCCTTTCCAGTCTCAGCCCCCCACTGACAATGCCAGTTCCCTTCCAGTCCCATCCCTTTTCCAGTCCTATCCCCCTAGCCCTATTTTCAACCCATTTCTAGTCCCATCTCCCAGCATCATCCCATTTCTAGTATAAGACCATTTTCAGTCTCCCAAGTCCCAGATTCAGACTAATTCCATTCCCACCTCCTAGCTGCAGTATCAGCCCATTTCCAATCCCACCTCCTAGCTCCAATATCAGCCCATTTCTAGTCCCATCCCCAACATCAGACCATTTCCAATATAAGACCATTTCCAGTCCCTTCCCCCCAGCCTGAGTATCAGCCTATTTCCAGTCCAATCCACCTCAGCCTCAGTATCAGCCTATTTCCATTCCCAGTCCCACTCACAGCATTAGCTCTCTTCCAATTCCTCTCCACTACTATCGGGCCCCTTCCAGTCCCAGCCTCCTCCTCCTTAGCATCAGTCGCAGCCAGCTACCTCTTCTCTTCCTCTCCCTGCCCATGCTGTTGCAGTTTATTAGTGTTTAACATAGCTGCGGGAGCATTTTGCTTTTGTCGGTGGCTTGACTACAGTATGGCCATGGGAGCAAAGGCCAGTGCTCCCAAGGCTTGCTTCTTAAGCCATCTTTAGACTCAAGGCAGCCTGGGAACCACCATACCGGCTCAGAGAAGCTTTAAAGGCTTATACCCCTTGAAGTGTACCTGCATCCCCCTTTCCTGTATGTGGAGAACAGGAACAGTACAGAATCAGCAGGCAAAAACGTAGTCAGTAAACAGACTCAGGATGGGGAAGGCAGAACAGGATAGGAACCAATAGACAAGCAAGGTCAGTAGCAGTAGATCAGCAGAGAAAGTAAGATACCCAGGAACTCACACATGACACCTATCCAAGAGTGAAATAGAATGGGAGTTCCTAGGTCTAAATAGATGCCCAGACCAATCAGAGAACATGCATTCTTAGAGAACAAAATTAGGCCAAGATGCATCATCAGAGGAACAATCTAGAGCAAACTGCATCATCAAGATGTGGCTAGAGGCAGCATAAAAGGCAGGAAGAAGACAATGTTCACTTCCCATGCAAGGAAAGTGTCCTTGCAGATAGGTATGTGACAGTACCTGCCCCGTTGGATCAGGTTTGAAAGCCCTAATATATCTTGTTTCATCAAGACCTATTAATTCCACTTTGTGAGGGCTCCAATGCCCAAATTCTGCAGTATATTCCTCCACAAACATTTAGCTGATGAAGAGCATATAGGGTGGCCTCAGCAAAAGCCCTCCTATTAGGGTCATCATCTACAATAGGCACAGCCTGAAAAAATGAATCAAAGATAGTGACTTATAGACTCCCTTGTTGAAGTAAATCAAGAGCCCAAGCCTGCAGGTCACCTTGTAAAAGGGACACTACATACTGTACTTTATTTTGGTCAATATGAGTTAGGTCTCATAAGGAAGTAAATTATTCACAAAGGTATTAAAAGTACCTCAATCCCCAGAAAAAATGATCGGTGAAGGGCACCTTGGCATTCTGAATAGTTACAGGACACATAGCAGATACAGAAACTGATACAGGTGGCTGCTGTCTAACTAGGGATGTGAACTTCAACATGTTTCTTTGCAAGCCTGCAATCGCTTGTACCATCAATGCAATCATTTAAGGGTCAGTTGTGGAAGGTGGGCCAGCAAGGGACAAACTGGGACTAGTGGCTGAAGCTAGATACATCTCCAGGCTTTATGTTAGCCCTTGAATAATATCATAACCAGGTCAAGCACCATGAGGAACTTAGGGGCCCAGGGTGTATCTCATGTGTGTTCAACTATAACAGCTCCCTTTCCCTCCAGTACTTAGAGGCTGCCAAGATTTGAAGAATGAGCCTGAAGTTGTCCCCCCCCCCCCCCCAGAGTAAGCATAGATTGTGGTCGCCAGATATAGGAGGAGACAGGAGATGTTCAGGAGTGCCTCACCAAAATGGGAAGAATCACTAGGGCAATTCCAATAGAACAGAATCAACAGATAGAAATGTGGTCAGTAAACAAGCTCAGGTCAGGGCAGGCAGAGCAGGGCTGGAACCAATAGGCAAGCAAGATCAGCAACAGTAGTTAAGCAAAGTAAAACACATGTGAAGCCTATCCAATGGCGAGCTAGAATGGGACTTCCTAGGTCTAAAGAGGTGTGATGGACTAATCAGAGAATGTACATTCTTAAAGAATCAACTAGGCCAAGATACATCAGCAGAGGACCAATCAGAGCAAGCTGCATCATCAAGACATGGCTAGGGACAGTATAAAAAGCAAGAAAAAGCTGAAGCTCACTTCCAGTGTGACACTAAACAGTATCCGTTCTCATTCAACTTCTTATGTATATAGTTTACCTTGTTCTCCAAGTTCCATTTCCTGTTAAATGTAATGACCAGACATATGTATATTGTCGGATGTTTATGTTCTATATAAACCGCGCTGATGGCAAATAGTGCGGTATATAAGAAATGTTAATAAAAATAAAATAAATAAAAAATAAAATGAGAGCATCCTGGGGGTAAGTATGTGACATCAGGATTATCTACCAGTTTTATTCTTTCCTAATTAAGGGCTTATTTATTAAGCATCTTTTCCACATACACAGACTGGATGAGGAAAAAAGCATTGAAAGCCTTATCAAAGAACAAAGCACTGGGCATTGATGACATTCCCATTGGAGTATTACAACAATCGGATGAAACTGTTTCCATACTTACAGGACTCTGCCAGGAAATTTGGAAGATAAAATCATGGCTATCTGACTGGAAAAGATCTATGTTTATACCAATACTGAAGAAAGGTGATCCGACTGACTGGAAATTATCGCACAATTGCTGATCCCACATGCCAGCAAAATTCTACTCTAGATCATTCAGCAGAGATTACAACCATACCTGGAACGAGAAATGCCTGAAATGCAAGCAGGGTTCAGGAAAGGGCTAGGAACGAGAGATATCATTGTGGATGTGAGATGGATGCTTGAAAAGACAAAAGATATCTATATGTGTTTTATTGATTATAGCAAGACCTTTGACTGTGTAAACCATGAGAAACTCTGGGCCACATTAAGAAGCATAGGTATACCAGAAAACCTGGTAGTTCTCTTGCACAACCTTTACATTGATCAAGAAGCAACAGATAGAATGGAACAAGTAAAAACAGAATGGTTTAAAATCAGCAAAGGTGTACAAGAAGGCTGCATTTTTCCCCCTACCTCTTTAATTTATATGCAGAACAAATCATCAGAGAAGCAGGATTGTATGAAGACAACCGAGGTGAGAAGATTGATGGAAGACTCATCAATAACCTTCGCTATGCTGGTGATTTCACATTATTGGCTGAAAGTGAAGACGATCTGAAACATCTGCTTCTTGAGATCAAGGAACGTAGTCTTAAAATGGGCCTGCACCTTAACGTTAAGAAGGCAAAGATCCTGGCAACTGGCAAAATCAATAGGTTCATCATCATTGATGGAGAAGAAATTGAAATAGTTGACAACTTTAACCTACTTGGATCAACAATCAATAAAGAAAGGACAAGCAGTCAAGAAATACGACGATGCATTGCTCTTGGCAGAATGGCTATGAAGGACCTAGACAAGATTCTCAAGAGCAGAGATCTCTCTCTCCATACAAATATTTGACTTGTCCAAGCCATGGTACTTTCAGTAACATCATATAGATGTGAAAGTTGGACAGTGAAAAAGATAGGAAGAAAGTTGATGCCTTTGAATTCTGGTGCTGGCAACGAATATCAATGGACTACCCAAAGACATACCAGTCAGTACTAGATGAGATCAAACCTAAGCTTTCCTTAGAAGCTCAGATGACAAGACTTTGACTTTCATACTTTGGATACATCATGTGAAGAGAGAGATCGTTAGAGAAAGACAGACATAATGCTTGGTAAGGTAGAAGGTCAGTGCAAAAGAGGAAGACCAGCAATGAGATTTTTATCTTTATTTTTATTGTAGCACTCGATATACTGCCCAATGCCAAGATGTCAGAGCAGTTTACAATATAAAAGAAGTTGCTACAGGAAATGAGGAAAAGGAAATGGAATGCAGATAGAGGAAGTAATAGAGTGCTAGACTAGAGGGGGCAAGGACAGCAAAGTAGGAAATTAGGAAATAGAGGGGGGAAGATCAAAGGCAAGGGAGAAGAGGTGGGTTTTTAACATTACCTTAAAGCTGGGAAAGGAGAGTTCAAGGCAAAGGTCTGATGGGAGTGAGTTCCATAGGAGGGGGGCCCAAGAAAAAGAAGGCAGAGGATCGGGTGGATTCCAGATGAGCAAGTGAACGGGAGGGGAGGAGAGGGGAAAGGGAGGTGATTGGAATTAATTTGACAGAGAGGTCGGGAGGAGGTGTGAAGGTGAACAAGGTCAGACAAGTATTGAGGGGTATGAGTGTGGATGACATGATGAATCAGAGTAAGAACCTTATATTGGATATGAAATTAATGGGTAACCAGTGCAGAAGAATGAGCAGAGGGGTAATATCATCCAAGCGAGAGGCATGGGTGAGAATCCGGGCAGCAGATGGATTGATACAATAAGAGCAGCTATGGGTGCTGATCTTTCAACAATGAGTCGTCTGACTGATGACTGAACACAGTTTAGGTCAACTATCCAGAGGCTTGCCATGAGTCGACACTGACTTGATGGCACTTAACAACAACAACATGTGTGACTCTTGGAGACTCAGCAGAATAAATCAGTTCTTGTAGTCTCAAGTATGTATCACGATGCAACTGTAGAAAATGATGACAGAAAGCCACATAATATACTACATTAAAACACCAAAAAGAGTGGTGTAGATAAGCGTGACCATTTGTCAACATTATTGACATTAAGAAGGAAGGTGAATCATTGACCTGTTGTCCTGTTTGGCAATTGTATTGACAGTGGTACTGTAGCTGCATTCATCATATGAATGGCAAAGTTTCCTCAGTGGAAATTATCTGAGAAAAAAGTGAAGGTGAAGACTTTCTTTTAGACCTTGGGCATCAATTTGTCATGCCCCAGGTCCAGCATAGAGCCAGTAAAGCAACGCTTCAGGCTCTAATCTGTTTAACCATGAAGATGGTGGACATTGATTCTAGTGTTCCTCAAAATGTCTAAAGAGAAGTTGCGATGGAAAAAGGAAGCAATGCGGACTATGTCCAATACAGGTTGACATGAAATTTTGCCAGACATGCAGTACCTGCAAGGTACCAGTATGCCCTTCCCATGGTAGACATGAGACCATTTGTTACAAATGTATCTAAACCTAGATTCCTTTATTAGAATTCAGAAAAGAATCACAGACATTGTATAACACTCATTTTATGCAAATGTGACTCTAGTTTGTAGCATAATTTGTTTACAAAGTCAGTTTTCATATTTGTTACTGTAATTCATGAATCACTATTGACAAAAATTAGTTTTAAGTAATGATAACGCAATAAGAAAAAGCATTCAGAAGTTTAATTTTTTGCTTTCCACAATAAAATAGATATTTAGAAAGTATTTAACATCAATTATTTAGATCATACATCACAAAAACTGTATGGGGTCTGATTGGACCCCAGTTTGTAAGATCTGTATGTAAAATATATTGGTAGGGTGAGGGTTAAAAGAGGTTTGGACATGTTTCTGGAGGAAAAGTCCATAAACTATTATTAAAGTGGACTGGGGAAATCCACTGCTTAACCCTGGGATAAGCAGCATGAAATCTGTACACCGTTTGGGAACCTGGCAGGTAGCTATGACCTGGATTGGCCACTATTGAAAACAGGACATTCAGCTCAATGAACCTTTGGTCAGACCCAGTGTCTTATGTTCTTACATGAACACACTATTTTTTCCTAGAAAACAAAGTGCATGTACTCACATATAGTATATAGGGGTGTGACTGCCCAGGCTTTTCCCTCCTGCAGTGACCCCCACAGTAGCCCCACCCCCTGGAATCACCCACATAACCTACAAAGACAGCATTCCAATTTTGACACTAGTTGCTAAAATACCTGCACACTTTATTGGCAAAATAGAACAAACAGGACAACTATAGATGTATGTACAGAAACAAGGCTAGCAGAATACCTTACCTCAGTCACATGTAGAACATGAATAGATCCTCCTCAAATACAGAATGCAAATGCAATGTGTGCCTAATAAGGGACCAAAAATTAGAAATAAAAATGTATACACACAAACTGAAATGGAAACCCAAGGAAGCGAGACTTTGCATGCAGTGGAACACCAGAAAAATTGATACAGAAAAATATTTCCTCCAGTACTTTGCAAAATACAAAAATATTAGATATACTGAACAATCACATCCCCAAAGCTGACATAGTGCAATCACTGACTAAAGATAAGTGGGTCACCTAGATGGAATGGTGGAAGCGATAGTCTGAGAATGGGCAAGAGGGAAAAACAGATCGGAAGCCCTCCACCATCTGTAAAACCGGCCCCGCCCTACCTGCTGCTGGTTTGATGGGCACTTTTGTATGGCATCTGGGTATGCAGCCACTGACCTTCAGAGAGTCTCCAGCTATCTCGATGCCAGAGCCAGGTGACTCGGCATCAGGCTACTACTACTATGTATAGCACTAAAAGGCATAAGTAGCGTTCTACAGACACATGTAAGATATGGTCCCTGTTCATCAGAGTTTACAATCTAGTCAAGACAGAGAACACAACAGTTGAGGACAACGATATATCTAGGGGAATGGTATGGAGATATATAGAAGACTAAGCGGATCAGGATCCAAAAGCTGCCTTGAAGAGGTGAGTTTTCAGCCTGGATTTGAAAAGGGCCGGAGATGAAGCCTGATGCACAGGCAGTCTGTTCCAGGCATAAGGAACAGCAGGTGGAATGATTGATGTCTGGAGATGGCAGTAGAAGAGACGGGCACAGATAGAAGTGATCTGCCAGATGAGTAGAGTTCCCGAGGAGGGGTGTAGGGAGAGATAAGAGAGGAAAAGTAGTGAGGAGCAGCAGAATGAGTGAGCTTATTGGTCAGTAGGAAAAGTTTGAACTGCATATCAAAACAGATAGGGAGCCAATGAAGTGACTTGAGAAGAGACATTATATGAGCATATCAAGGATGGCGGAAGATTAGCCACGCAGCTGAGTTTTGAACAGATTGAAGAGGAGAGAGATGACTCAGAGGGAGACCAGCAAGGAGGAGGTTGCAATAGTCTATATGAGAGGTGACTAAAGAGTGGATAAGTGTTTTAGTAGTGTGTGTAGAAAGGGACAAATTTTGCCAGTGTTATAAAGAAGCGACATGTTTTAGCTGTTGGATTTGTGCAGAGACAATAGAGTCAAAGAGGACCCCAATGTTGCGAGCTGAGGAAACAGCAAGGAGTGCAGTGTTATCCACAGAAATAGAGAAGGGAGAAGGTACGTTTAGGGGGAAAGATAAGGAGCTCAGTATTGGTCATGTTCAGTTTCAGATGGCAATGAGATATCCAAGCAGCAATGTTGGATAAGGAGGCAGAGATCCAGGATTGGATTCCTGGAGAGACTTCAGGCACAGAAAGGCAGAACTGAATGGTCTTCATAGCATAGTTCAAAATCTTTATTCGGATCATACAGATTTCCATTCATACCCCAAAGCCAAACATTTCTCAAGGAGTTTGCATAGCATGCTGTTTGGGACAGATGGTCAGTGAGGCCTTTATTGCAACCCTTGAGAAAGTGTAGTGTGAAACGCTGAGTCAGCGAAATGTTTGGCGTCGGGGTATGAATGGAAATCTGTATGATCCGAATTAAGATTTTGAACTATGCTATGGAGACCATTCAGTTAAGTTGTATTAATGAGACTGTAGAATAAAAAAGGTGGCTTATTTATGCTGTTTGCCACTAAAGAATAAGAAGGGTGGATATAAATATTAATATAAATGATGTTAAAGGAGTTTTTTTGGCTGCTGCTGTGATGGAGAGGGCAAAGACATGTTTTGTGCTGTCTGCCTGACCCGTGTAATCCGAAGCCTTTTTTCTCCTTTTAAACCTGTGATAAGATAGTTTATGTATATGACTTTAATTTCTGGCCTATGCTTAGTCGAGTAGAGTGATTTTTTTTGTTTTGTTGGACTGAATCTGTTTCACTCTGGAAATGAGTATTTTATGTATCCTGAACAAGTTTTATGCTTAGATATGTTGTAATACTTTATAAAAATAAAATCAAAAGATTAAGTGAGTCAACATTCAAACGCTGCGGCCAGCATTTCTTTAGATGCCAACTGCAGGGTTTAAATATTTTACATATATTTGGCCCCACAATCTGCAGAATCAGCAGAATACAGGTATACAATGCTGAGCACTGACACTATGCAGAAAGCCAGTGATATTCAGCAGCTATACATTTAGCTGTGTGGATCAATTTAGAAAAAGCTTTTCTGCTGTCCTAAATGTATCCATAGAACTTTACATATCATCAGCTATCTGTAGACTTACAGTAGGTAGAACGTCCGCATCCTGCCCCCACTCCACCCCAGCACTATCCGAATAATGTCAAGACAGTCTGCAAGAATCTACAGGGAAACTATTCATACAGTGCTGCTGAAAATTCATGGATATAGGGTTTATACAAGTGGAGGGTAATTCTATAAGTGCTGCTTAGCTCAACGCACATTGTCACGTGGATATTTGGCACCTATTCTATAAAGTAAAATAAACGCATAATTTACTTTATAAAATAGGGGCATAAGTGGTAAGAGACACATGCCAGCTATGGGCATGACAACTTACACTTACCCTAGACTTAGTGTAAATGCCCAGGACTAGATTTCTAAAAGATGCACGTAGAGTATTCTATAACTTATGCACATAAATTTGCACACAGTCTAAGCTCCACCCATCTTTGCCTTTGACCTCACCCAGTCCAGAACTATGCTGCAGTGTCCTGACATGTGTACTTGCAGAATAGCGACCACCTACACTACACATGTAAGTCATTTAAAATAGGTGACATACGCATGTTGATGGCATGTAAATTGCTCATTATAGAATTACCTCCATAGCGGCCACTGCTAAACTTATCAGGCTGAAAATGTTTTTATACCTTTTTCTTTGGACACTTTGGGCCCCTTGGCATACCCTCCCCACCTCAACAGCAATGGAGGCTTGGTAGGATGTTTTATTGTATGGTGCCAGCAGTATGAATATTCTCTTAATGTCATATGGAAGTTCTACCCCGTTGCCTTTTATAGTACATCATTTGTACTATACTCACCTTGAGAGTATCCTGACTATTATTTGAGTGTTCTATCTGGCTGCTTGTTAAGGTATATCATGTGTGTTCTGCTGACATTGTATCATATTTGTGTTATTTGAATGTTCTACTAAGCCATTTTAAGGTGCACATTATACTGTATTGATTGGTATCTATTATTGCCTACCTCCAAGTTTATCTCACTGTTTTAATTGTCTGTTATGCTGACATGATAGTCATTTTGCTATTGTAAGTTGTCTGTTGTGTATTGCCTTGGATGAATTCTAATAAATAAATAACTCCTGGATACACACACACAGGCACAAAAAAAGAACAGGGTTCAGCAGCCCCAATATAAACCTCCTGTCCTGTGCTCACACTTTAGCAGATCCAAAATTTTGCAAAATAGTGAAGCTTTTGTGATAAAAGTTTGCATTTAAACCCTAGACTCAATAGCAAATACCCCCAAAGAATTTTAAGAAGACTAATGATGCAACTTTTATTGCTATTTCATATATATGGTAAATTTAAATTAAAAATAAAAATGTCTGACTTATTTATAGGTCATGACCCTATTGGCCAGGATCTGGTCTTCCTGGTCTGTCAATTTACCCTTTAATTTGAAGGTACATTTTACAAAGGACGTCCAGGTGCAATCTGGGACACCCAAGCCAGAGTGTCTGAAAAAAAAAGCAAGCATTTGCAAAGTCATGCACAATTTCACAAATGTGGAGGTGCCCAATATGGACATCTATGGAGACATTTACACAGGTGTCCCCAGAATAGCATTTCAGAAAAGGGATGTCTAATAGCATCTTGGTTAGATTAGTAGATTAAGAGCAGAGTGGCAAGGATTCAAATCTCAGTGTGGGCCTTTGTGATCATAGGCTAGTCCCTTAACTCTTCTTCTTCTCTACATTCTCTGGATGTTTTAAGGCCAAAATGAGCACTTTCCTGTTGCCTGTTCGGACTTGGAGCATGTCTAAATGTGGACATGCCTGCAGCATCCCTGATGTTTCTGAAGTTGACAGGACCGTCTAAGTCCATTGCACCTCACCAGACTACGCCTCTGCCACACCCCCTGCCTATTTGGATGTCCCTACACTGGTGACATCTCCATGTATGTCTTCAGATGTCCAAATTATGATTAAGATGTTTAAAATGACCCCCATAGCATAATATTTTTAATGAAATTATTTCCAAAATGTTGTATTTCTGATTCTCTTATTCTTTGTACAGTATCTTCATTCTTTATGTTTCTTTCTTATTCCTTTCTCCTGAACCACCTCATTTTCTTTTGTTTTTTATTTATATTGAATGTTTTAAATATTTTCCTTACTTATTCACTTTACAATTTTCTATATTTTCTCTTCACTCTGATTTCTTTGGGCTCTTTTTTCTCTCACCCTTTCTAATGTCGTGGACTTTTTTCTAGATGTTTCTGTTCTGCTTCACCTTTCTTCTCTTGGTGATCTCATTCTCATGTCCCATTTCCTTTCTTTCTTACGTTTATTTCTCTTTATGCTGCCTAATGATATTTGCCACACTCTTTACTTCACCCCTTCTTCCCTTCTCTCACAGCTATATTCCTCTTACTTACTGTACATGCACACACCTTTCTTGCCTTTGTTCTCATACGTTGCTTACCTGTTCCCCCTCATATATATACCCATTTTCTTTCCCTCACTTTTCTTTTTACCACTTTTTCCTTCCTTCCCTCTCTGATCTATTCCATACCTCCCTTCTTCAGTTCTTCTTCTTCGTCTCCACATCTCCCTCATCCATCCCTTCTGATCCTCCATCTTTTATCTTCTCCTATACCCCTCCTTTCCCTCATCTTTTTGTCCTCTCTCTTCTTTTCCTCCTCCATCTCTTGTTCTGCCATCCTTCTATTTGCTCATTCATTTCCTCACCATCCATCTCTTTCCATCCCTTATCCCATATCCCTCTCTCTTCCATTCTTGTCCTCCTGATCATGAAGTGCTTAGATGTGGGGAGAGGGCAGGCTGCAGGTAAGGCATCACTGCACCTGTTCAAGACATGTGGCTCATGCTACTATTATGGCTATATGCAGTTTTCAACAGCAGACAAACGGATGTGACCTTCCTGGGGAGTTGGTATGAATTTCGGTGATTGCTCCGTACCACCACAGTAACCCCATCCTTCAACATCACTTTCTGAGTGCCTGCAAATTGGCTACAGAAAAGAAGATGCAAAGCAGTGTCAGGTCTCATATGTTTCGGAACCAGAGGGGCAATGGAAGCAGATACTTGAAAAGCTGCTGATACTTACTGTAAAGCTCGCAAAGCACCAACACAAACCACCTGAAAAACGCTCTTCATGAGCCCCATAAAGTCGAGTCAGACTTCTTGGCTCTGCCTAACTCACCTATCAAATATTCTGCCTTGCCCATCTCTTATTAGAAATGTGGTGGTGTTCTACGTTTTCACAGCCATCTAGTAATACATTTTTGCAGAAAACGTTGATGAGATGGCCTCCACCATGATTCATTTGAGGGAGCCCATTTAAGAACATCCACAGAGGTTCAGTTTAATGAGTGTTATCACAGCCCATTAGTAAAACGATCTTGACATGATCAATGAGACATGGAACATTCTGAGATTCCCTTCTCAAGTGCATTTAGGTTATCATGCTTACTTCAGACACCAGGAGGTATATTTACTAAGCCGCGATGGAATTGTGCAGCTAACACCAGGTGATAGCTGCAAAACTCCTATGGTATCTGCAGGAGCTAGCATGGAGAAAATGCAGGCTTCATAGGAGGACAACCTTGCAGATGCAGCTATCGCTACCCATGGAAGTGGTGGTAGCTGCATCCACGAAGCCTGTAAAAAGAGCAGCTACCGTGCGATGCAAACACCCGTGGTAGCTACTCCAAATTGGAATGCCCACTCTGCACCCAAATCCCACCCACCTTTGCAGGCAATGCAGCTACAGTGAAAAAAGGCCCACGCTAGCTGCATTGCTGCCACACTAGCTCTCCTCTTGGCGCTACAATCCCGCAATAGGGCCGCAAAGACACCCAACGCATTTTAGTAAACATATCCCCAGAACTGCTACAGCTTCCTCTTGTTCTCATATTCTGGCATCTTGGAAATAAACTCTAAAATTATTGTAATAAACTACAAATACATTCCCTTCAAAAGCTTTGTTAAAACTCTCATATGCTCTATAACTACTGTACCTGAAATTTAAAAGTGGTATAAAGAAAGCCAAGGCAAACCTGAAGTTTGCAAATACAGTTGCTGAGGATGACTCCCTAAACCATTTTTCCTCAAAACATATGTTTGCCTGTGCTGTGTACAGTGTAATGTTTGTTCTTCCGACCATTAACAGATCAAGTGGTTTTATACATTTTGAGGCCAATTCTGTTTAGGACCCATCCAGACTTCCAAAATCTGGATGGGTTGGATTTGCACCCGATTCTGCACCCACAGGAGCTAGATGCTCCCACAGGAGCAGAATTGGGAGCAATGGGTCTGGACAGACAGGACGTGCCGCGATGCTGTTCATCCAGCCTGATACCCATACAAATCAGCCGGGACTCCTGCATGGAACTTGGTGCCATGGTATCCCATTTTCCTGCCAGTCGACCTCCAGAGCGGCCTGCCATGGCTGGGATTGGGGGCAGGGAACCCCTGCTGCATCTCACCTGCTTTCAGTGGCCCGCAGGTGGCAGTCCCCTACCTCCAGGAAGACTTATTCCACCTACGAGGTAGAATACGTTCCCCTTCTAAGTCGGCAGCCCGGACATACAGGGCTGCGACCGGAATCAGGCCCTGTACGTCCGGGGTCAGGGTCATGCCCGCCCCCTCCTGCTCCTATCCTGAGTTCCCCGCACAACTCCTCTATACGGATGTACAGTACATCCCTGTTAAACGCTGCTCAGAATCTACCCCTTTGTCAGCTGCAGTAGAGCAGTGGTGAATGCAGATAATCTTATATGTATTTATAATGGGTAGCCTAAAACCCTGACCAGTTTGGGTAGCAACATGTACTCCTAAAGACCTGGCCTAAGAGGCATTGCAGTAGAATTTTCAGTGCAGAAGCTAATGTGACAGTCAATCAATATGGAAAAGCACAAGTAGGAACATATTCAAGACCACTGAAGAATTCAGAACCACTCGCATTTGTCAAGCTGAGCTGGTATCAAGAGACGAAAAAAATCTGATAGATATCACCTTGATAATATAACAGTATAGGATACAAAATTGCAGTTATTAAACATTTTAAAGTGGTACACACATTCAGTTTATGCATTGCTGGGGCTTGAATTGGTGGAGGGGTAGCTTAATAGAGCAGTGAGCTAAAAACCACAGTTCATATCCAACTGCAGCCCTTGTGAGATTTGACAAGTCACTTAAACCTACATTGCCTGAGGTACTAAAGATTTAAGACTTCTGTTGACAGGAAAATGCCTATTGTGTCTGAATGTAACTCACCTTGCTGCTGTTAAAAAAGGCATCAGCCTTATCTCCTTCCCCTTCCTCTCTTGCTTGGGATTGAGCTGGAGGACACTTCAGTCATTTAAAGCACTCACTGTTCCCTCTGCATTATGCCAGGACATGTTTCTTATTTTTACAGTAACAGAGGTCTAATTGGGTTAAGCATTCATAGTGCACTGTTTTCTATGAGGTTTTAGTTTACAATGCTCAATGGAAATTTTACATGAAGGTCAATCTTATATACAGTTGTGTGCAACAACAAGAATTTATGCATACCAGCATGGAGCGTATTATCACTGGATCTGTATGGCAGGAGGATTTTATATCTATTGTCATATTTATTTTGTTCATAACACTCAGTTACCCCAAAATAAGGAACTTTAAGGTTCATCCGGCCTCTTTATTACTCCATATTTTCTTTTGCCTATTTTATGATAAACCCCACTCTTGGACTTCTCAACGGAGAGCAAGAAACTTGAGCCAGCTACTAGTTTCCCTTGTTGACGATGCCTGCTCATGTCCAGTCACAGGGCAGTAGCATGTTGGATGGAAGTCCGAGGCACTACTTTCCTCTGTCACCTCTTTCCCTTGAAGAATTCTGCACTTTCCAACTACATAAAGCAGCACCTTTGGGTTCCATGGAAATAAGTCCCCACTACAAAAGAATCTGTGTGATCTATGGCTCAAGGCACTGATGTTACGAGTGCATTGTCCTTACGCTGAACTGCTGAAGAAGTGTTACCTTTCTTCTCTTTATATTGCAGCATTTCTTTTTTCATTTTTTTGTCCATGTTGCTAAAATGTAAAAGCATGAATAAATCCTGACAGAACATGAAAAAACAAACCTGCTAATGCTGTTTTGTTGTTTCCTCTTAGGTAATCACTCCGGCGTGGTTCTGAGCATTAACTCCCGGGAGATGCACAGTTATTTGGTTAGCTGATGATTACAGCTGAAAACAAATATGAAAGACTCTTCTTTATATTGTTTTACTTTTCCCTGGGATGCCAGCAAATTGCAAACCTGACAGTAATTGGTGGCGAAAAGGACATTTCTGAACAATTGCAGGATGTGTGTCCAGCATCTGTTACTGTGAGAAAATTAATATACCTTAAAGTTTAAATAATTGTTTTCATATTGTAGATGCAGAGCTTCTTAAAAGTGAGATTGGAGAGATTAGATACCATTCCATGTTTTCTGTTGTTATTATATAGGAAAATGAATTATATGCACATAAAATAGCATATATATGTTTATGTATACACACACACACACACACACACACACACATATATATATATATATATATATATATATATATATATGATATGTAGGGTAAATTTCCAATAAGGTGCCTAACTTTAAAAGTATGCATATATGTTTCTGCCCTCAAAGACCCAGCCAATTTTCAAACAAAAAAGTACACCTGTATACATTGACTTTGAAGCTCAGCTTGTGTGATTTGAAGCACGCATGCGCACCTAAGTGGGGTTGAACATGGCAGTAGAATGAAGTGGGCCACGGCCTGGCCAATATTATGCCCAACACAGTATTAGCAACTAGAGAGCTTGGGGATATTACTGGAGATTGGTTTGCATGGCCTCTCCAACCAAAAATGTGTTTGCCGCCTCTGGAACAATGGCATAAGATATGTGTGTTATCAACATGTCTACTACATGCCAACATTTTTGAAAACTACACGTATGCATATTGTTTCTGACCATGCTCAAAAATGCTTCTCTTCTATGCAGCTATGAACGTGGACATGCACTTTATGGCCTCTGAAAGCTGATGTATGTGGGGCAGCTGATCTACCCACACAAATCCTTATATTAGGCACATAGATCTAGACTGAGGCTTCGAAAATTTACCCTAATATATGTGTGTATGTAGTAATTGTTAAAAATTGCCCAATTAGATTAAACTGCACCTTGAAATTTGACATTTGAAGCCCAGTAACAAAAGCACAGTGATGTGAAAGGCAGTTGCCTTTGTTTAGTAATACTTTATACAGTATGGTCTTGCCCAGTATTGACTTTTAGGACTGAAGGCTAGAGTTACTAAGATGTGCTACTGTTAATGTGCGTTATTAGTAACTAGGTCCCATTAAAGAAAATAGGATCTGCATTAACATACTTCATGTTAAAAATAACGCACCTTAGTAACTTTAACCTCATTTGTTTTGAGTCTCATTTGTTAGATCAATGATCATCTAAGGAGTAAGGAGACAAGGCTGGAAGTGGAATACAGTCCTTTATACTGAAGATGCCCCACTCCTTCAATTTTCTTGCTGATCAGGGTAGCACTAAAGCTGAGAAAGATTGCTGTAAGTGCCAAGGCCCTATTTGTAGACCAGATGCCTTCACTTTATGCAGTTCATGCAAGAACAAAATGCTTCTAAATGCGGATCGTGCTCTCAGATAGTGCAAATGGCTATTTTATGATGTTCCTTTGTGGTAAGGAATTTCATGTATTCTCTCTCATCTTTATTCTGTTCTTATTTCAAGATTGGTGATGTAAGTATGGCACATCAGAGTCATTCCCAAAAACAATGAGAAATTCAGCTTCTTACTAGCCTTCACTGTAAGATGAAACTTGAATGCATATCATTCAGGTTACATCAGTTTCTAGGACTGCCAGGGAATTGTTGAAATATTTGAATCTGTTACAAATGTGTTAAAATATAAATCTCTCTGATCCAGAACTGGGCAGATGTCATTTTAGACGCCCTAATCATGATTTCTATGTCTGAAAATGCCCATTCAAATGTAGAAATCACATAGACACCCACCAGCCATTTTAGAAAACTCTGAAGGTACATGTGTCCAGTGCGATCACATCCAAATCACATGGGGGCGTGGCGGGGCATGCCAAAAAGATTCTCCTCTTTTATTTAATGTCTTTTTGGCCCCTCTCGCCACTCTTATTCAGGAGCAGGGTGTCTCCGCATACTATTATGCAAATGACATCCTGCTCCTATTTCACACAGATTTGCAAACCTCCGATCTCATAAGAATAAATGACTGTCTTGCCTTAGTGGTGACCTGGTTACACAGCAATTGTTTGAAGCTAAATCCAACTAAAACCTCCACATTCTGGCTAACGGGCCATCTGGATCCTCCCAATGCTTCCCCTATTTTAATGGTTATTCTATTCCTCTTTCCCAGTCACATCACTATCTTGGAGTTACTCTTGATACTCAACTCTCCTTTCGAGATCATATCAGTTTGTTTGCAAAAAGATGTTTCCACACTCTTCGTCAAATCCGCTCAGTCCGTTCTTACCTTTCTGATGCTTCCCTACTCACATTACTTCTCTCATTTGTGATTTCAAAAATCGATTACTGTAATGTTTTTTTGCAGGAATTTCTCAAGCTCAACTTACACATCTGTAGTCTATACAGAACACAGCCATTCACCTGTTCTTTTATGCTACTAGATTTTACCATGTATCCCCTGTCTTTAAAATCTAGTAGCATAAAAGAACAGGTGAATAAGAGTGGTTGCCGGTTTCCTATCATGTCAAGTATAAACTTCTTGTTCTTACGCATAAAATTCTCCATTCTGGGATTCCAGGTTATTTGTCATTTTTCCTCATCCATGCAACTTATATGGTCTACTTTCAGAGCGGAATTTACTGTTTAATTCTTAATGAAGCACGCTCTATTTATATCTCTTAAATCGTGATATTATTTAACTTCAATCATTAATCTTCATGCTACTCGATACATGTTCTAACCTTTTCACTATTAGGATAATGAGTTTAAATTGTTTGTGAACAAAAGGTCCTCATCCTGCATGCACCTTCCAGACTACTACACAATATTCATGGTCTCTGTCTTTATCTCCCTTCGCCGGCCCAGGAACGCCTTTAAACTACCAGGCATTCTGCCTTTTACTTCCTGGCTCCTCACTTATGGAATTCGCTGCCGGCTGACATCCAGCTAAAAATCTTCCATCCCAGGTTCAAAAATGCCTTGAAGACCTATCTATTTCATATGGCATTTTAGGTGTCCACCTGGCATTGGCCTAGGCCTCCCAGTGACTGGTCGTGTTCTTGTTCCACCTCTCCACCCCATCCCCTTACCCTCTATCATTTCTTTTCTGTTTTTAATGGAATTCTTTTACATTTCTTTATTTTCATGGATTTTTTATTGTGAACTGCCCTGTTATATTGAAGGGCGGTATATCAAATTTTAATAAACCATGTGAGCACCCAGTTTTAAAGCCTCATTGCATGTATCATATCATTGTCACAGATGTCCATGGCTATACCTGCTCCAGGGCATGCGAAAACGGCTCGTTTCAGCAAACCAACAACTGTAAGATGAAGAGGGAAATGCCCACTCACTTTTCTGATATTTTTCATTCCTTCAAACAAAGCTGCTAATAAGTAGCGTAGTAACATGGTATATGACGGCAGATCAGATTAGTATGGTCCATCTAGTCTGCCCAGTAAGGTGACTAGAGTGGTTGTAACTACACCTCTGTGCAGATCATCCCCTTCTATTAAAAGATATTTAAGTTTGCTTTGATTTCATCCTCTTGCAATAAAAAGATCCACTGTGTCTGTTCCATGCCATTTTGAATTCCATCACTGTATTTGCCCCCACCACCTCCATCTGGAGGGAATTCCATGCATCCACCACCCTTTCACTGAAAAAGTATTTCCTGACATTGCTTTTAAGTTTACCGCCTTGCAGCTTCATCGTATGCCCTCTAGTCTTACAGCTTTCCCTTCTTTGAAAAAGGTTTGTTTGTTTATTGATATCCTTTAAGTATTTAAAAGCCTGTATCATATCTCCCCATCCCTCCTGTCCTGTAGGTTATACATATTTAGATCTTCAAATCTCTTCTTATATGTCTTCTGGCACAGGCTGCGAATCATTTTGGTCGCCTTCCTCTGAACCATTTCAAATCTTTTTATATCCTTTGTGAGATATGGTCTTCAAAACTGAACATAATATGCCAAGTGAGGCCTCATCAACGACTTGTACAGGGGCATTAATCCCACCTCCTTTCTGCTGGTTATTCCTATTTTTTTTTTTATTTAATTTTTATTAAGTTTCACAAATGATACATTCAAAAAGAATGAAAGGAAAAACTGGTACAATACAATATTTTTTTTACATTCTAATACAGGAAAAATAATACAAGGAAAATTACTAAATCATTGTCGTACCAATACTCAGCCCACTAATATAGGGGAGGCTTCAGGAAATACTACAGAAGAAAAATTGGGTAATACAAGCAGTGCAAGTCTTACACGTCAGCCGTATGAGGTGGTGGAACAACAACAACTTCCTCTCTAGCATTCAGAAAATCCAGCAGCTGACTAGGTTCAAAAACATATATACCTGTCCTTTATAAGATATACAGCACCTAGCAGGAAATCTCAACAAAAAGGTCCCACCGAGGGAAAGAACCCTATGCTTATAGCCTAGATATTCCCTCCTCCTCATCTGGGTAGCTCTAGCTAAATCAGGAAAAATGCGCACACATGAACCGAGAAATTGCTCACTGAAATTCCGAAAATATAATCTAAGGATTAATGCTTTATCAGTTTCAAGTGCCAATGTAATAAGAAGAGTGGAACGAGCAGTGGCCACCTCTAGAGAGCTCTCCAAAAAACCTGTAAGCTCCCCCGGAGCCCCCAGAGAGACACTATTAACTTCCTGAACCCCCCTACCCATAGACAAATACTGGGCTCTGGTTAATGGGGGAAGGTCATCCTTAGATATTTTCAACACCTCCTGGAAATACCTACGAACCATTTCTAAAGGGGAGAGAACAGGAGACCTAGGAAAATTGACCAGTCTTAAATTGTACTTCCGGACCTGGTTTTCTAGGTACTCCACTCTCCTAGTAGTCACAGTCCAGTTTTTCATATGGGCAAGATTTGATTCCTGAAGTTGCCCCAGATCTCCACGGAGCAAGGCCAACCGACCCTCCTGTTCCTTTTGGACTTGTACAACCTCCTGTAAATCAGTCCTAAGGGATTTCACTTCAGTATTCAAAGAAGAAGCAATCATTTTCAGAGAGGAATTCATTGCCGACACCACATCCCAAAGCACCTCAAGTGTTACTACTGCAGGCCTCACCAATCCGCCAACACCAGGATAGCCAATCGGGGTCACACTCTGCTGGGCAGAACTGGAAGCACTCCTCCTCTCACTCACCAAGCTTCCATCCGTTCCAGGGGACCCAAACGGAGAGTTCCTAGTGGCAGAAGAGCCCTCCACAACAACCTGCTGAGGCGTACTAGTTATCACGCCAGCAGGCGTCTCTCCACTGCCCGAGAAACCAACTCCGGGACAAGGCGGGGGGGCCCGTTGCTCGGGGGATAGAAAAACCCCGGATGTGCACAGGTCCGGAGACCCCTCCGGGCCTGCCGAAGACATCGCTTGCTCCCCCGGCGCCGAAAATCCACACATCTGCAGCGTCCTTTGAGTCGCGCCGCTAGAGCAGGCTTCACCCGAGGGTAGGTAAGCCTGTTTGCGTTTCCTCCTTCCCATTCTGGCTCCAGGTATCGCCACACACGACTCGTGGACACAAACAGCGTTCAGGCCTCCGCCCGGGGTAATCACACTGCCGCCATCTTGCCTCCGTCTCTGGTTATTCCTATTTGTATGCAGCCCAGCATCTTTCTGACTTTGACTACTGTCTTGTCGCATTGTTTCGCTACCTTGAGATCCTCAGACACTAGCATTCCAAGGTCCCTCTCCTGGTCCATGCACAGCAACCTCTCTCCCCCTATTGCGAACATTTTCTTTGGATTTCTGCATCTGAAGTGCATGACTCTGCACTTCTTCGCATTAAATCTTAGCTACCAAGCATTAGACCATTCTTCTAGTGTTTTTAGATCTTTCCTCATGTTCTGCAGCCCCTCAGAAGTGCCCACTCTGTTGCAAATTCTTGTGTCATCTGCAAGAAAGCAGACTTTTCTATTCAGTTCTTCTGCAGTGTCACTAACAAATACATTGAACAATATCAGTCCCAGGACTGATCCCTGAGGCACACCACTACACACCGTCCTTTCTTCTGAGTGAATTCCATCTACCATTACCTTCTGTCATCTGTCAGTCAACCAATTTCTGATCCAGTTCACCACCTTGGGACCTATCCCCAGTCTGCTCAGTTTATTGATACGCTTCCTATGAGGAACATTATCAAAGACTTTGCTGAAATATAGGTATATCACATCCATTGCATGCCCTTGATCTAGTTCTCTGGTCACCCAGCCAAAGAACTCAATAAAATTTGTTTGGCATGATCTTCCCTCCATGTTGCCTCAGATGATGCAATCCATTGTTTTCCAGAAAATCCACTATTCTTTCTTTCAAGAGTGCCTTCATTACTGTTCCCACTACAGAGATAAGGCTTACCAGCCTATAGTTTGTCATCTCTACCCTATTACCACTTTTGTGAAGAGGTACCACATCAGCCCTTCTCCAGTGCTGTGGAACCTCTCCAGTCTCCAAGGATCTATTAAAAACATCTTTTAAAAGCCCTGCCAGAACCTCTTTGAGCTCTTTCAGTATCCTGGGATGTATCCCATCTGGTCCCATGACAAGTAAAAAGGCATTTCTCCAGGCTCCTGTGCCACTGCCCATATCCCTTTGCAAAATGGCAGGCCGGAACATGAATGAAGGCGAGATGCACAGTTGTGTTCTGAAACAGGGCACATTTATCTTCCTGGAACAGCAGACGTCCATGTCCCACACATGCAGGTTCCCAAAACTGGGTGAAAACCTGCATGTATCTGACCCATTATCCTGGACACCTTTTTTCACTTTTATGCTTTCAGAGTGGAGAAAAGGCTGATTTTACAAGGCATTTACATGTGTCCACATTCTCTGCTGCCCCTCTTACTGTATATCAGATGTTTTGACTTGGAAGTTCCATATTTCACCTAAATGGCTATCTCAATTTTCCCTCATGTATGTTGGACAATAGAATATAGATTTAAAGTTCATCTTGCTCATTTACCATATAAAGAACTATGGTATATATACTGATCTGTTGACAAGGAATCCATACCTAAGTGATAGGGAAGCAACATTCTTATCAATTACTGGTTGGGATGTCAAGAAGGAGCCTATTGTAAGGCTGTTTTATAAAGACACAGGTGCTTATAGGACATGTTTACTGAAGTGCACTAAACATTAGCGTTGGGTTTGATGCACACTAAGGGCTCCAAGGTAAAAGTATGGGGCCCTATGCCAAAAGTCCCAAACTAACTGGCTAGCATGCAATTGAGAGGAGACTGGGTGGGATACAGGAGTAATGTGGGCATTGACAGCGCGTCAAAATTAATGGGCATATTTTGGGCTTGTGCTAGCTCAGCGATTGCTGTTAGCACAGGTGTACTTAGTGCCACCTCAGTGGTGCACCCACATCCCAGTTAGCATCAGACTATCAAGGAGAATGGATGCACAGGCCCCCCCAAAATTAGCATAGGCCTCCATGCTAATTTGACAGCACAAACGTGCACTACCAGGGTGCCCATTTGTAAACATGCCCTGTGTATCTTTATCAAATAGCGTCACAGAACTTGCTGAAATTATGGCTAAAATACAGCCCATTCACAAGTGAGCATTTTATAACCTATGCCTGAATGACTCCACCCACGTTCCATCCAACTGTATGCCCAAACACGTCTGAACAAGGGTCACAAACAAATATGTGTCTTTTTGTCACTGTGTATGCTTTTATGCATGAAAGCCCACTGGGTTATTTTATAAAAGTCTTTGAGCATGCATAAAATGGGATTTACATGCAATTAATCCTGTTTAAAATTTCCCAGGATGCCATGCAGAGGTCCCAATTGGCCACACAGAAGCAAACTGCTTCTTCCCCATGCCCATCCAGGCCTTCCGAGGCTGGGATCAGGCTGCAGGGAACCCCCTGCCCAGCTAACCTCTTTGGGGGGGTCCTGCAGTGTTGGCGACTGACATCGAGAAGGACTTATTCCACCTCCATGATGGAAAAAGTCTCCCGTCTAAATCCCTAAGCCCGGACATACAGGGCCATCACCAGAATAGGCCGTGTACATCCAGGGTCAGGGTCCCTCCTCCGATCCACCCTGTCTCCTCCCCAGTCTGCCCCCTTCCGCCCCTGTCCAGAGCTCCCCACACATCGCTGCTGTACGTGCAGGGAGTGTTTGGATAGGAATCAGCCCCCTGGCATTTAGCAGGGTTGTACGTCCATACCGGACTTACATCCCTGCTAAACGCTGTTCACAATGACCCCCTGGGTGTTTAAAAATTAGGCTGCCAAGGGTAATGGGCTCTCTTTAACCTTAATATCTTATTTTCTACAATACACAAGCCAATCATGATGCAGGATTCCCAATGAAGTATACATATCGTGTTCCTCACATTTATAATTAAGTAGCAAGAAAATATATATACTGAAGGTGATGGTTCTAGGGTATATCAAATAGATCAGGAATCTGAGCCTGACTGTATTGGATAATTTCAAGGATGGTCAAATAGTATAAGAAGGTACTGTGGTAATGAATGAAAAAGAATAAACCAGCAAGTGATTACCTCAACACAGTGAGAAGTAGAGCTTGGGGTAATTATAAGAGGATCCCTAACTTCCTCAATAATAGGAATCCTAGGAATCCAGTAGTGACAGGTTTAGGATTTGGGCATGACACAGCAAAACTCAGACTGCACTGATTCAAGGGCGAACAGCAGTTGCCCTGGGAATATATAAATTATTCCCTGGGGATCCTCCATCAAGCATATGCTGTGGGAACAAATGCTGAGAGAGAAAGCTCACAAAAAGTTCACCATGAAATACCCCTAAAGTCACTTTTTTAATTCTTTTGTCGAAGCTGACTGTAGGAGAGGTGGTATGGATTCAACCACTCACACCAAGCAGTAAGCTGCCTTTTATTCAAAACAGGTTCTTCACCAATGAAAATGATATTTTAATATGTAATTATTTAACACTTATCTTATTTAAAACACTCCACCGGAGAGGTAAGTTGCTCAAGAAGAATTCCCTTTACACGACACGCGCGTTTCGGGTATCAAACCCTGTATCAAGTGCTCAGATGTAAAAGCAAAAAATGGCAACATTGCTGAAAGACGCCGTCTTTCAGCAATGTTGCCATTTTTTGCTTTTACATCTGAGCACTTGATACAGGGTTTGATACCCGAAACGCGCGTGTCGTGTAAAGGGAATTCTTCTTGAGCAACTTACCTCTCCGGTGGAGTGTTTTAAATAAGATAAGTGTTAAATAATTACATATTAAAATATCATTTTCATTGGTGAAGAACCTGTTTTGAATAAAAGGCAGCTTACTGCTTGGTGTGAGTGGTTGAATCCATACCACCTCTCCTACAGTCAGCTTCGACAAAAGAATTAAAAAAGTGACTTTAGGGGTATTTCATGGTGAACTTTTTGTGATAGTTCCTTTATTTGTTCACACATTGGGGTTTTTTTTCTTTTGGAGAGAGAAAGCTCAGCAGGAGATGGAGAAGGATGCAGAGTCCCAATAGTGAATAAAGAGGAAATGAATTCATTGTTAGCACAAATGACTAAATTAAGTTTATATCAGCAAGCACAGAAGACAGAAGGGACTCCGCAAAAGCCAGTCTTGGAGAAGAGGAAGGCCATGCTCTAGAGATGGGACAATGTGTAGGTGCAAAAAAGTCCAATTTATTAATGAATAAATCGACTTGGCCAAGTTCCAGCTCAAAGCTGTTGTCAGGAATCAAACTTCATAACTAGTCATTTACAAAATATCAACATTGAAGAAGCACCATATTATCTGACTAGAAGCTGCATAGTAGTACACATTGGGGTATGTTTACTAAGCAGCGGTTTACGGAACCACGGCTCCACTGCCTAGTAAACATACCCCATTGTGTTTTCTTTCCCTTATATAGAGTCTCCCTCTTTCTCGCACACACATACATATATACATGGAGTCTCCTTCAGCTTTAGAGGATAAGAGAAGAGCGAGCTGAGGGACAGTCAAATATCTGAGAGGTATACAGTAAATGCATAAGAAGCAAGCATTTCTTCAGTGGAAATGAGGTTCTAAAATAATGGGACATAGGGTGCAGTTGGAAAAAGGTGGAATAAGGAGTAACGAAAGGAAACATTTCTTCACAGGAAGCAGGCTAGACAGGCCCCATGGCCATTATCTAGGTGTAATTTTGGAACTGTGCGGATGAATAAATAGTCACACATACTTTTCTTTGTGCAAGTACTGACTAATTTTCAAAGTGAAAGTTTGTATGCACTTCAGCTGTGAAAATTATCCCAAGGAATTTAGGTTTATATATTTACACTGGCTCCTTGGCACGTCCAAATTTCCTTTATTTAAGTGCATATTTTATAAAGTATGTATGCAAATGCTAACCTCATCCCCAGTAACACTATGTCCAGGTAAACTTAGGCAGATACGCATATCAGGAATGCAATTTCACAATCTGCATACTAAAAGGAAACTTTAACAGTCCAGGAACATAAGACTTTTGACGTTAAAACGATCGGATACTTCTAAACTATCAAGAAAAGATATAACAAAGACCTGCGTTTCCTATCACATTACAATATAAATTATACAGTTCTACTTCTTTCTTACTTTCTGATCACTCATTTATACCTCCACTTCCAAAGCTTGCCTTTTCTCCTTCAGACCATCATTGGAATGCTTTTATGATTCACTTATATATTCTGGCATTGTCGTCTCCTGCTCATTCTGTTTTGACCTGAGGAAGATGTTTTTAATTCCCTAAAGCTAGTCAAAAATATATATTAAGCTAGTCCAAGTAAAAAGTATCATATTCTTTTTGTTTTGTTCTAATTTCTTAAACTTTAAAGTAAACTAACACAGTAACCACATTACTTTCTAAAAGCATATAGACTCCTATGGGTGGTTTTTCAGATTTTCCACATACTGTAGGCACCCTGTTATAAAATGACGTGTAATCAAACTCTGGAATTTGTTACCGGAGGATGTAGTAAAGGCTGTTAGTGTAGCTGGGTTTAAAAAAAGGTTTGGACAAGTTCCTGGAGGAAAGGTCCATAACCATTATTAAGAAGGGACCCAGGATATCAATGCTTGACCCAATACAAGCATTGTGGAACCTGTGTCTTTTGGGGAAACTGCTAGGTATGTATGACCTAGATTGGCCACTGTTGGAAACAGGATACTGGGCTTGATGGACCTTGGTCTGACCCAGTATGGCATATCTTATATTCTTATGTTCTTATGATCCTGTATAAAAATGATTAAAAGATACACCTATTTAATAAAGACCAGAGAGGCACCTATATGCCTTATTAAATAGGCCCCTCAGTTGTACAGACAAGTATACTTACTCCTCAGGTGTGAAGTGAATATACTCTATGTGAGATCCACATAAAGAAAACTGAACTCTAAACATTTGTACAGACAAAATAAATGAAATGCAATAATAGAACAAATAGAATTATTTTGAATGAAGAAACTGTGTTAAGTAAGCTCTGAACAGAGCATCGCAGCCGAAGGGTACCAGATAGCATCAAAAGACATAACCAAACCATCACCTCCATTGCTTGTGAACTTGGCTATGCACCATCTACAATCAACACCATCGTCTAAGATGTCGCCTGCACATTTCAGTGCCTAACCATGTCCCTCATATAATGTTACGCTTTATAACTAAATATCAATGTTCATAGTTTGTTCTCCTGTTCATCCAAGTTTATATACCCTGTTGATTGTAAATTCAATGTAACATGTTACATTGTTGTATGTTCTGTTCAAATGTAAACCGCACTGATTATAATAGCGCGGTATGTAAGAAACGCAAGTAAATAAATAAATAACGTTGGTGCCTCAACTAAGATAGAATACAGCAAGGTTAGATCTTGCAATGACAATGCATTGTAAACAGTGCAGTAACTTACATCTGCATAGCCAACTATCACAAGCTCAGTTCAGGGAGGTCATTTTATAAAGCTATTGCCTTGCCTAAATGGTCTCTTATAAATTTCCAGTGTAAAAGCATGCACTTCGACATGATGGTTCATACTTTGTTAATAGACATGTGCAGTAGCAGAGTATGGGCAGAGTGTGGGTAGAATGCACTTAGATTATACAATTTTATAAATTATGCACATACTTAAAAGTTATAGGTGCAGGCATTTACCCTAGCTTCTATAAATGTCTGCACCTGGCATGAGATGTGCCACTTAAGCTAGTATTTTATAAAGACAAGGAGGCTTCTACTTGTCTTTATAAAATTGCCTTACTATAGGTGCCTGAAAACACACCTAAACTAGGCACTCCCTTATAAAATTATCCTCCATAAGACTATGAAGAAATAGGAGAATCAAAAATAAGAAAGCCCATCTCTACATCAGCTGAAGAAAGAAGACCAGCAAAGCAGGAGGATCTGGATAAATTGGAAGACTGGGCATCCAAATGGCAGATGAAATTTAATGTGGACAAGTGCAAAGTTATGCACCTAGGAAAGAACAACCCACACTATAGTTACAAGATGCAAGGCTCCACATTAGAAACCACCACCCAGGAAAAAGATTTAGGAGTCATCGTGGATAACATGTTAAAACCCTCCGCCCAGTGTGCAGCGGCGGCCAAGAAAGCAAATAGAATGCTAGGTATCATAAGGAAAGGGATGGAGAATAAAACAAAGGATATTATAATGCCTCTGTATCGCTCCATGGTACGACCGCACCTTGAATATTGTGTGCAATTCTGGTCACCGTATCTTAAAAAGGACATAGAGTTATTAGAAAAAGTACAGAGAAGAGCCACCAAATTGGTGAAGGGGATGGAAGGCTACTCCTATGAAGAGAGGCTAAAAAGGTTAGGGCTCTTTAACCTAGAAAAGAGGCGGCTGAGGGGAGATATGATAGAGGTGTATAAATTAATGAATGGAGTGGAACGGATAAACGTGGATAAATTGTTTACGCTATCAGAATATAGAAGGACTAGGGGGCATGTAATGAAGCTACAGGGTAAACTATTTAAGACAAATAGGAGAAAATATTTCTTCTCTCAACGTGTAATCAAACTCTGGAATCTGTTACCGGAGGATGTAGTAAGGGCTGTTAGTATAGCTGGGTTTAAAAAAGGTTTGGACAAGTTCCTGGAGGAAAGGTCCATAAACCACTATTAAAAAGGGACCCAGGATATCAATGCTTGGCCTAGTACAAGCACTGCAGAACCTGTGTCTTTTGGGGAAACTGCTAGGTACGTATGACCTAGATTGGCCACTGTTGGAAACAGGATACTGGGCTTGATGGACCTCGGTCTGACCCAGTATGGCATTTCTTATGTTCTTAAAGCCTTTAAGGTAGGCAGGAACTATTTAGCAAGTCTGGAGACATTAGAAAATTGTCTGTTATTCACCATTCAGTAAGGGAGAGAACAGAGCCATACATCTTTGTCCATGGCAGCCCTCAAGGCACAACTCACGAAAGGGTTCAAACAGAGATGACGATCTTTGCCCTTCACAAATCTGCAGATTTGATGGCATTGACGATGGCACAATGGTGCATCAAGCCCATCCATGAAACCCTTAGATTGTATGCAGGAGAGGAATCATCATCAAGACCTCAAAGGGCCTCAACACTGGTTTTGTCTGGCTGATACCACTTTGCGGTGCATCAGGAGGTGATTGCTCCCTGAAGCACCAGAGGTTATCAATACATTGTATTGATAACCTCTGGAAGAGATCTGCCTCCCCTGTGAGGCAGAGGTCAACCTAGGCTGAGGCTCAGAGAATCTTTGAGTACCTCTCTGAGTCTGCATTGGACCACTCCTGGAAATCTGAATTTTATTCTGAATACATCTTGGAGGAGAGGTCATTAAAGTTACCTTCAGATGCCACCACTCCTCACAAGTGCTGCAGATCCCACCAGAAGAGCTAACTTTCCATGATTTCTTCAGGGAAATGGCCAAGTCCACTCCATTTTCATTGGAGATAAAGGAAAAGTCCAGGGCTAGGGGGAGTTGGATATCCTCAAGAATTCAGTTGCAATAGAAACATGATGGCAGGAAAAGACCACATGGCACATCCAGTCTGCCCTTCCATACCAACTACTATAGTCCCCTTTTTTCCTTTAGCGATCTTCTGTGTTTGTCCGATGCTTTCTTGAATTCGGATATTGTTCTGGTCTCTTTTACCTCCACTGGGAGATTATTCCATGCATCTATCACTCTTTTTATAAAGAAATATTTCCACATATTACTTCTGAGTCTATCCCCTTTCACCTTCATCCTATGCCCCCTCATTGCATAGCTTTCTTTCAAATGAAAAGGCTCTTCTCCTGTGCATTTATGCCATGGAGGTATTTAAACGTCTCTGTTATCTCCTCTCTCTCACCTTTCCTCCAAAGTATAAATATTGAGATTTTTAAGTCTGTTCCCATATGCCTTATGACAAAGTCCACTGATCATTTTATTAGCCACCCTCTGCACAGACTCTATCCTGTTTATATCCTTTTGAAGGTGTGGTCTCCAGAACTGTACACAATACTCCAAATGAGGGCTCACCAAAGACTTATAAAGAGGCACTATCACCTCCTTCTTCCTGCTGGCCATTCCTCTCCCTATGTACCCAAGCATCCTTCTGGCTTTTGCCGTCGCCTTTTCTACCTGTTTAGCCACCTTAAGGTCATCAGAAACAAACACCCCCAGGACACGCTCTTCTTTTGTAGACAGAAGTAATTCATCCCCTATACTGTACTGCTCTCTTGGATTTTTGCAGCCCAAATGCACGACCCTGCATTTTTTTAGCATTGATCTTAGCTGCCAAATTCTTGACCATTCTTCAAGTTTAACTAGATCCCTCATCATGCTATCTAATCTATTGCAGATTTTGGTATCATCTGCACAGAGGCAAACCTTCTGCAAAATCACTAACAAAAATGTTAAAAGGAATCGGGCCAAAGACAGATCCCTGTGGCACACACTAGTAACATCCTTCTCCTCAGAGTGAGCTTCATTTATCTGTACCCTTTGTTGCCTCCTAATCAACCAATTTCTAACCCAGTCAGTCACTTTAGGATCCATTCCTAGGGTGCTCAATATATTTATAAATTGCAAAGTATAGAACCTACACAGATCTGGAAAAGGTAACCCAAAAATAACAAAGACACACCAGATCAAAAATTAAGCATAAGACTTAAAGGAACCTCAAACAGCATGATCTTGAAATGAGCCAAAAGGCCCTCTAGTATAACAGCCCTTAGGGCCACCATTAGTAATGTTCCAGAATCATCATGGGTCCATTTAGTCACACAAAATTGTATTCAAAGCCCCTGTGAAAACTAACATTCAAAAAGTGAATCAAAAAAATCCTACAATTGTATCCTAACACAAAATATTGCAAACATCGACACGATGTTGTGTTTCGATAAAAACAGTACTTATCTGCATCAGGGAAATCTCCAAATAGAGCCCCAGAGCGATACTCCAGTCAGCTGTACAGATTCAAGGATGTCATCTCTGTCACTTCTCTTCTCTAGGACTTGCTGTCCTAGTGGATGGATCATTTCTGTCTGGCAAACGGTCTCCCTTGTCAAATTCCATCATATCAAAAGTTACAGACAACGGATTCATGCTAGCTTGGCTAGGGAGCTCATGTAGATGTGTTCCACACCCATAGTTTTTAGTCAATCCAGGAAAACCTGTCAGATAAATTTCTTGGAACTGAGAACAATCTCAAACATTGTAAACGTTTTCAGAGATTAGTTGATCTGCCAAATTGTGATGATCCAGACTAACAAGCAGGGAGGAACCAGGCCATATCTCCTATGTTGGAAGACAGTCAGAATGTGGAACTTTTCAATCTCTCAG
The DNA here is from genome assembly GCA_033557465.1 of Ichthyophis bannanicus. Lineage (NCBI taxonomy): Eukaryota > Metazoa > Chordata > Amphibia > Gymnophiona > Ichthyophiidae > Ichthyophis > Ichthyophis bannanicus. The sequence continues at coordinate 1,388,292,232 of CM066032.1, read as the reverse complement.
AGGACTCTCAGAGCCACATACCTGCCTGGTAAGGACAATACGAGTTACACTGGCAGACAGGCTGAGCCGCATCCTTCAGCCTCACAAATGTACCCTAGACTGGGAACTGAATCAGTCCATTTTTCAAGAGTATGGCCTCAGATGCCTTCTTCCTCTTCCAGTGGGGGGAGAGTCTTCTTTATTCTCCCATCCCCCTAATAGCAATGATTCTCATAGCACTTTATTGGCCCAACCATGGTTTCCCCTTCTTCTCAAACTTTCCATCATATACCCAGTTTGCATAGGCAGCTTGCCAACTCTGATTACTCAGGATCAAGGGATTCTGTTAATATCAAGTCCATTGCCCTCACAACTTGGATATTGAGGGGGTAATTTGTTTACCCTGAACCTATCGTCTTGGCCTCCACAAGAGATTCCATGCAAATATCATATGGTTTCAAATGGAGAAGGCTTGCTATCTGGTGTAAGGAAAAGGCCTTAGATCCTTTCTTGTATCCCACACAAAAACCTCTCAAGTACCTTTTGTATTTGTCTGAGTCTGGTTTAAAAACGAACTCCCCAGGAGTTCACCTCAGTGCAATTGATGCCTGTCTACCACCATGTAAAAGGTAAATCCATCTCTCTATAGCCTTTAGTTGTTCGCTTCTTACAAAACCTTCCCTAAAGCCTCATGTAGTGTCTTGGGAGTTCTTCTTTTTTCTAATTCAGCTGAATAAAGCTCTTTTCAAGCCACTAGATACCTGTGGGCTGAAGTACCTTATCTGGAAGGTCTTGGTTGTTATGGTGATAAGTTTACACGCATTTAGCAAGCTCCAGGCTCTGGTAGTGGATGCACCCTTTAAAAAGATTTTCAGTAAGGGTGGTATTGCACACTCATCCTAAGTTTCTTTCTAAAGTGATGTTGGGCTTCCACCTTAATCAGTTAATAGTCCTTCCAACATTTTTTCCAAGACCACATACACACAAAGAAGAGAGTGTGTTGCACACATTGAACTGCAAAAGAGCCTTTGCCTTCTATTTGGAGTGGACTAAAACCCATAAAACATCCGTCCAACATTTTGTTCTTTTGACCCCAGCAGGATGGGGACTGCCATCAATAAATGTACTTTTTCAATATTGCTATCGGACTGATTCTCTTTCACTTATGTCCAGGTAGATCTGACACTTGAGAGCCATGTCACAGCTCATAGCCATTGCTGCATTGGTGGCCCGCTTGCGTTCAGCCTCTATGGAAGAGATTTGCAAGGTTGCAATTTGGACTTCCATCCACACATTAACAGCCAATCACGTCTGCAAAATCTGTTTGGGGATTAGAATGCGACTCCATTCCCCCAGGCCCTTTTTTCTTCTGTTCCATGCGGTCTCATTGTTCCTTGGTTGCCTTTATACAAAAAAGTTTGTTTTAAATATCTGCTAGTTGCAACACCTCATTTCTTCATTTTTTTATGAGGCAGCCAGTAGCTTGGGAGTCCCATATGTGAGCACTTATCCTGCTTGTCCACAGAGAAAACAAATCTACTCACCTACAGCATGCATTCTCTCTGGATAGTAGAATAAGTCCTCACAGCCCACTCTCCTCTTCTTGGAGTTGTATTCTGGCTCAGCTGGTAACCAGACAGAAGACATGAGGCACGGAGGCAGTTGGCAGGAAGGCACATGCATGTGCAGAGGAACTAAAAGGTTCTAGAAGGAAATGAGAGAGGTTCCTGTGTGGGGCTCTGTTGATGACATCACCCATATGTGAGAACTTATCCTGCTGTCCACAGAGTCCATTTGCTACAGGTGAGTAACTTTGTTTTCTGGAAATGCTTCTTCTGTGAGCGGATCTTTACAAGAAAAGAATGCATGTGTAAATCTGAAACTCCAGTTTAAGGATGTTGTTTTACAGCCTTGCCCTAAGCAGGCCTCAGAATATTTGCCCTAATTCAGCTACAATAATGTTGAGTATAAAACCATAACTTTTAGTTGGAATGAGTGAGGTCAGTTTTCAGGAAGCCAGTATATCTGGTTAAATGGATTTAAAAATTGCCCTTTTATTAGTACAGTACTTACATGAGATCTAAAGATGATCTGGAACAACCAATTTAATTAGATTATTTTAATGGTGGGAATCACTAATCAGAGTTATGGATATGAGACTCCTCTCGAAATCCAAAGAAATGGATCTCAAAAATACTTTTAAAGGCAAAAATATTGGAATTGATTAGTATTCATGTTTTGGAAGTCTTTTCAATTTCAGAGAGGTGCGCTTATCATACTTCAGCATTGACTTAACAAATATTATCTATAATTCAGGTTTCCTTGCTATCTTGTCTTCATCATGTAGGTGTCAGTGAAAGATGGGGGGATGGATCTTGTAAGCCTAATAGTGCTTTAGAAGTGATGAATACTTATTGACTGTGATTTTTCTGTGAGACTAAATAAAATGTTCATCTCTCCAAGTTATATTTTCTGAATTTTGCCATGAAATGGCACTCTTTGAGTTAAATATGCCAAAATGCCTGTCCAGCAGCATCCAAATCTGCATTTTGTGATGTGACCTTTGGGTATAGAGATTTTTATGGCTCAACCTTTGTCTCTAGGAAGAAGAAATATGTCCCCTTTTTTACACTGTGCTTCAGAATACAAACCTTATTGGTTTTATTTAGCTAGATTTTACATTTTTAGCTGTGCAGTATCACTTTTGGTGACCATTTTTTCAGTCGTGTTTTTCCTTAAGTGCCCAGTTTTACTATATGCTAAAAACTAGTCTTTATTTGTTACAAATAACATATGTTTCATTGTATTGAAATTCTATTCTGCATTAGTATTTCATGGACATGATGTCAAATTCACCATTATTCTGTAGCACAAATGATTCAGACTGAAAATAAAGCTGCACAATGTTTGTCAAATATCCTGTTGTTTATTTATTTATTTAACAGGTTTTTCTATATCGCCTTTTGCTTGAATCAAAGCAGTTTACATGGCAACTACAAGGAAGTACATAGTCAACAAAAAGAGAAGAGCGAGGCATGCAGGATTTATTCAGTTAATCTGCTTTACATTATTAGATATATACAGTGTGTACAGCAGGTAATAGTTTATAATTTGCGGTGGTTGGGATGCCCTAGGTGATTGTCTCAAAGTGATCCCTGTAGAGCAGCGGTTCTCAACCTGTGGGTCGCGACCCCCGTTGGGGTCGCTTCGGGATTTACCGGGGGTCGCGGCAACGGCGGCGGCGGCAACGACCTTCAATTGAAAAAAAAATTGAAAAAAGCCAAGCCGGTGCAGAGCCTTCCGTCTCTGTGAAGGAGCCTGTGCACATACGTCCCGCCCCCAAAGGAAGTTACATTAACTTCCTTTAGGGGCGGGAAACATCTGCATTGGCTCTTCAGCGGCGTGAAGGCTCTGCATCCACTCCGGCACCCGATAGTGCAGCGAGGTGTTGATCGGGCCCAGAGAGAGATATCAGGACGAGGATAAGTGGAGCGGCGAAGTGGAGGTGAGAACAGCACGGGAGCTCCGGTGCACGAGTGCAAAAGGAGGCAGGAGCAGAAAAAACGACGGACAACAGACCGTGTGGTCCAGGCCTTGCAGCCACGTGGCAGAGGCTCTTCAGCAGCAGGAGGAGACTATAAGTAAGTAAAATAAAACATAGCTTTATTTACTGTTCTCTAGAGAATTATCCAAACTATCTTTTTTGAATGCTTGCTTAAGTGACTGGAAGTGTGCAGGCCCACCTACAAAATGCTAATCCATTATTTCCTCCGCATCATGAATCAGAAGCTGATAGTTGGCCAATAGCTATTTGGGAGAGTATGGCATATGAGAAAATGGGTTAATGGGGTAGTTTTATACTTGTGCATACTTAGAACTTTCAGAGCAAAAATATGCATCTATTTCTACTTTGAAAATTACTCCCGAGAATTTATGCCTACATTTTATACCTGTTCTTTGGTGAACACAGATTTTCTTGGCTAATTTCTATGTATACATGTGAATTTTGATAAGTAGGCGGATAAACTCCAATCCCTTTCCAAGTGAAATAAAACATAGCTTTATTTACTATAAGTAAGTGAAATAAAACATAGCTCATTTTTTACATTTTAAATGCTGAATGGGAGGCTGGCCTCATGGTGCTGGCACTTCCATACAGAAGAATCTTAGTTTGAGTCCCAGGTCCATACTTGATTGTGTTTGAGAGGATATTACTGAGAAAGCAACCAATTTCATCAGTATTTTTATTTATGTGTTTTATATACCAACAACAAAAGTACAGCGGAGGGCAAATCACCACAGCCTACCAATATGTTGGTTAAATTCTTTATTGGGTCCCTAATAAAGAATTTAACCAACATATTGGTAGGACGTGGTGATTTGCCCTCCGCTGTACTTTTGTTGTTGGACTTTCTGCGGAAGGCCTTCTCCTCCATTTGTGTTTTATATACCTCCATTTCGGGGAATCATACATTTTTATCCCCCCCCCCCTTGTTGTGGAATGGAATGCTGTGGTTTGTAATTTTATTTTATTGTTATGTTTATATTTTGTTGCAGTTTTTAATAATAAAAAGATTTATTTAGCTGAAAGTGCAAGGTCCCCTAGCCATATATATTTTCCTTCTGCATTTGTATTTTTTTTTTCATTGTGTTGAATATTATACTTTGCTAGAGTACTGTAATTGTGTGGGTATGCTGGATGGTCTGACTATTTCCTTTTGAAAAGAAGGTGATATGTGCAACGGTAACCATATGCTGTTTATTGTCATTGGTGCAAGTTGGCCTAATTAACAGAGACTTCTGAGCATTTGTATAGCGCTACAAGACGTATGCAGCACTGCACAGACATGTAAGAGACAGTCCCTGCTCATCAAAGCTTACAATTAGTTTTTATGGAGGTCTGTTAATACAGTTCTGTTGGTCTTTGCTGGATGCCCTCACTCAGTGGTGCTGCTGGCTCGCCCGCTGTTTGGCCACACCAAGGAGCCCTCTAGTGAGGCTTTCAGACACAGGTCCACCTTCCAGTGCTGCTTTTTATGTTGCTGGGGTGCAGTGGGCTGGATCGGGCCTTGTGGGGGTGATCGGGGAGGGACTGCATGGCCTCCTATTAAAAACATGCTGGGTTTTTCGGAGGGAACTTCTACTGGGGAGGGCATTTCTGTCTGTCTGTTTATATAACTGTATGCAAGACATGCCGGTGTGGAATAAGTGGGTTTCTTGGTAGGGGTGAATAGGGTTTCTGAGGGTAGAAATGTAAGAGGAATGGGATAAGTATTGCAGGCTGAGAAAAACAACTGGTAGCAATAGCAAGAACTGGAGGCATTGAAGTAGAAGAGTTCAAAAGCAGCACAGCACATTATGCATTTCATATTATAAATATATATATTTTTTAAAGATATATTTGTTTTTTCTATATAGCCGAAAGTTAGCACCTGTGACCTCATCTGCCTTCGCCTTGTGTGATATTATATAACACCAGCGACTCCATTGAAAATGAATGACAGAGAGAAGAATACCAGGAAAAGAAAATATTGCGATGACTTTTTAAGATATGGTTTCACCTCCATATTTTCAGCAGGGATTGAGAAACCACAATGCGTTATTTGTAGCGAAGTTCTATCAGCGGAATCCATGAAGCCAAACAAACTGAAACGGCATTTTGACTGTAAGCATCCCACCTTTGTAGGCAAGGATATTCAGTATTTTAAGAACAAAGCTGATGGAATCAAGAAAAGCAGACTTGATATTGGCGGAAAGCTCCACCAGCAAAACATAGCCGCTGTTGAAGCTTCATATATGGTGGCTCTCAGAATCGCCAAAGCCAAGAAAGCTCACACCATTGCCGAGGAATTGCTGTTACCAGCAACAAAAGATATTGTTCGAGTCATGCTTGGAGATGAATTTGTACGGAAATTGAGTCCAATTTCCTTGTCTAACGACACCATCGGTAGACGAATAGAAGATATGTCTGCTGATATCCTTGACCAAGTAATCCAGGAAATGAAATCCGCTCCACTTGGACTATTTAGCATCCAGCTTGATGAATCCACAGATGTTTCAAACTATTCTCAGTTACTGGTTTACGTGAGATATATTAATAATGGTGAGTTTAAAGATGAGTTCCTTTTTTGCAAGCCACTTGAAACGACAACAACTGCTCGTCATGTGTTTGAAATATTTAGTTCATTTCTGCAAAACCACGATATCCCCATCGACAAGGTTTGTGGTGTTTGCACAGATGGAGCTCCAGCTATGCTAGGATGTCGGTCGGGATTTCAACGTTTGGTGTTCAATGAATCCCCGAAAGCCATTGGAACTCACTGTATGATTCATAGACAAGTTTTAGCAACGAAGACACTGCCACCAGAGCTGCAAGAAGCTATGACAAATGTAGTAAGTGCTGTTAATTTCATAAAAGCAAGTGCTTTAAACACGCGACTGTTTACAAAACTTTGTAATGATTTGGATGCATCCAATAATGTTCTTTTACTACACACTGAGGTGAGATGGTTATCAAAAGGAAAGGTTTTAAAGCGCGTCTTTGATCTTCGCGATGAACTAAAAATGTTTTTTAAGCAAAAAGCAAAACCACAATTTGAAGCACTTTTCAGTGACAAAAAGCAGCTGCTGAAAATTGCTTACTTGGTTGACATATTTGCAATATTGAACGAATTAAATTTATCACTGCAAGGACCAAATGCAACATGCCTAGATTTGTCCGAAAAGATTCAAGCATTTCAAATGAAACTTCAGCTTTGGCAGAAAAAGTTAGCTGAAAATAAAACGTACATGTTGCTAAACTTATCCACTTTCTTTGAAGAAAACGAGATTGAACTTGACACAAGAAATGAAATTATAATTTCTGTCAAACAGCACCTAGAAATGCTGGAAGAAGAAATTTCAGCGTATTTTCCAAATCTACCTGGCACACCATTTGCACTTGCCAGAAGTCCATTCACAGTTAAAGTTGAGGATGTTCCTGAGATTGCACAAGAAGAGTTCATTGAACTCATTACCAGCGATGCAGCGAAAAATGATTTTCTTCAATGTCAGTAATTAAATTCTGGATCAAGTATTTTCAATTGTATCCTGGACTGTCTGAGATTGTGTTGCGTCTACTTCTTCCGTTTCCAACAACATATCTGTGTGAAACCGGCTTCTCAAGCTTGTTGCTTATCAAGAGTAAATACCGCAATAGACTTGCTGCAGAAGATGATCTTCGTTGTGCTCTCGCAAAGACTGAGCCGAGAATTTCACATCTGGCGAGAAGGAAGCAAGCACAACCTTCGCACTGATAGCCTATGCCTACTTTTTAGGTTTGACAACGCTAACATTTTTGTTCTTCGTCAGTCTTTTTGAATAAAGCATACTAAAACCGTTGACTACAAAATCATCATAATTTCGAGATCAAATATTGTTATTTGTTGTTGTGATTAATTATACTTGTGGTTTAAATAAGTAAATTTTATAAATAAAAACATATTGCAAAGGCCTGTAATATATTAATAATTCAACAAATTATTACAGCGACATTGCGTTAATGATAAAGGATGAGAGACGCATTTGATTTTATCATTGGGGTCCCCACAAGTTGACCAATGGTAAAAGGGGTCACGGCACAAAAAAGGTTGAGAACCACTGCTGTAGAGTAATGTCTTTAGCTGTTTCTCCTTGATGTCTGTGATGGCTCTTAGGGTATCTGGTAGGCTGTTCCAAAGGGTTGGCGCTGCTAGGGAGAGAAACCTTGCAGATGTAGCTTTGATGATTTGAGAGAATGACGAGGGGGTTTGTATGGTATCGAGCACACTGCGTCTCCTGGGTCTGGTACTGGTGTCAGCAATGATGAGGTTCTTGAGGCTGTAAGCAGATATGTTATGTTTGATTTTAAATATGTTTAGTATGGTTTTGGAGCAGATGTGAGATGTGATTGGAAGCCAGTGGAGTTGGTCAAGAAGGGGGGTGACATGGTCGTACCTAGTGGAGCCTAGAATGATGCGAGCAGCGGTGTTTTGTGCCATCTGCATAGGTCGGATGGTTTGCTTGGGAAGGCCAAGGTAGATGCAGTTTCAGTAGTTCAGTATGAGTGTTATGACAGATTGGCAGACTGTCACAAAGTGATCATAGCTGAGGAGGGGTTTGAGTCCGTATTATGGCCATTTTGTAGTATGCATTTCTGGTGGTCTTGTTGAGGTGTGATTGGAAGTTAAGGTTGCAGTCCAAGGTGATTCCAAGGTATTTTACCTCTTTCCTTATGGGTGTATAACAATTAGGCAGGCTGATTTATTTCAGAGGGAGGGGGGTGTAAAGGTGGTGTTGCATGTGATGATGAGGGCTTCCATTTTATTGTAGTTGATATTCAGGTTGTTGTGGGAGAGCCAGCCTGTCATTTCTTATAGGCAAGTAACTGTTGTGTAGTCTGGCTTCTCCAAGTTGATCGGAGTGTAAATCATGATGTCATCAGCATACATAGCATATAGGATGTTGCATTTCTTGATGACATCACAGATGGGGTGTATGTAGAGGTTGAAGAGCAGGGTAGATAGAGACGAACCCTGTAGTACTCCTTGTGTGGATGGGAAGGTGAATGAGGTGACAGTGCCAGCTATGACTTGTTGTTGCTTGTTAGTGAGGTATGAGCTAAATCACTTGAGATGTGTGTTCTTTAGGCCAATGTCACTGAGTCTTCGCAGAAGGATGCTGTTGGAAACATTGTCAAAGGCTGCAGATACATCGATAAAATTGAGTAGAAGTCTCATTTTTAGGCTATCAATCCCTCTTATTAGGTTGTCAAGGAGTACTGTTAGCAAAGATTCCACACTGTGGTTGCAGCGGAACCCATATTGGTGGGGATACAGAGGGGCATAAGAGTTGACATGGTCCTGAAGCTGATGGTAGGCTGTTTTTTCAAGTATCTTTATGAGGAATGGAAGGCTTGAGATTGGACATTATCTTGCAGGGTTGTCTTTGGTGGGGATAGCAGTCTTGGGGAATGGGCGGATGGTTGCTTGTTTAAGAGACAGGGGCACATGACCCTGTATTAGAGAGGAGTGGACTAACTTATGGATGTATTTGTAGAGCACATCCTTTGTGGCTTTTATCCATGGGACCAGGCAGGGGTCAGTTGGTGAGGTGCTGGTATTTAGTTTGGCTTAGTGTGTGAGATCTGATCAATGGTGGGTATGCTAAATTCCCCCCATTTGTGCTCAGGGGGCATGCTTGCTGTGAGTGGAGCAAAGGCAGGAAAGAATGTGATTTTGCAGAGAATTGTGTCTAGTGATCAGGAAGTTTGCTTAGACTTGAGGGCTGATGGTTTTGGTTCCCTGGGAGGTGGGCTCTTTAGTGAGCGACTGTGTTCATTTGAAGAGTTCTGTGGGGGGTCTGTTGACCAACAGTAGTATTAGGTTCGTGTGGTATTTGCATTTGCAGTGGTTAATTAGGCTGTTGTAGTCCCGCCGCTTAGCCTGATATAGTTGTTGTGCAGTTTTTGTTTTGTTTTTTCTCCAGCTCCTTTCTATTTTGCGGAGTTGCCTCTTTGCTATTCTGATTTCTTCAGAGTACCATGGTGCTGACCTTCTAGTCATAATGGCATGTCCTGTGCTTCTTCTTTCTGAAGCTCGGGCGGCTGCGTTGATTGTACTATTCCAATATTCTATAGCCTCGTTGAAGTCGATGTGGTCCAGATTTAGAGCTGATGCAATTTGCTGGAGGAATTGGTCTTTGTCAAAGTGTCAAAGCTTTTAAATCTTTGTCTTGAATGTGGTAGCAGATCGTGTGGGATCAGATGAATGTGCTGGTTTTGGATCTTGACTTACCTGATCTCCTTGTTTCTTTACCTCTTTCCCTTGTTTTATCCCTGCCTACACCTTCTGTGTTGTCTGTCTTCACTAGATTGTAAGCTCTGATGAGCAGGAACTGTCTCTTACCTGTCTGTGTAGCACTGCGTACGACTTGTAGCGCTATACAAATGCTCAGTAGTAATAGTAGTAGTAGTAGTGTGGGACATAGTTATTCTTATGCTGTAGTGATCAGACCAAGGTACTGGGGTAATTGAGGGGGTGTTGCTTTGTTGGCTTCCATTATCGGTTTTGGGACGAAGTACTGATCTGGAGTGGATCCCAGGTGGTGAGTTGCTTCAGTGAGGAGCTGGATGTTTTGTAGGACTCCCATAGCTTTGAGGAAAGGGCCACAGATCATCGGGTCATGATTGAGCCCGAAGCAGCAGTCATGTGTGTCGGTGAGAGACATAAGTTTCTTACACCGATCACACTTTTTAAACCCGCTGGCAGCCATCGGGGGAGAAAGGGCCCCTGCGAGGTCAAACGACAGGGCTGCCAGTGAAAAATAGAAAAAAGGCGCGTACGCTAGCCACCAAGGGCAAAAACCGAAAAATGAAGTCTGGGCTCGATACCGGCGTACCGGGCCTAGGCGGGAAAGGGAAAACGGCGTCGAACCGAAGAAAACACGGTCCCAAGCCTAAAAATCAACTTTTTCCTCGGGTGAAAATGAAACACGTCCATTGGGCTCTGCGGAGAAAAGAAGACTGGGCAGGATGGCACCCTTAGGCGGGAGGGGGACCGCGCATGCGCGCTGCATTCCCAGGGGCTTTCTTTGGGGGCTGGGGAGGTGCTCCGCATGGGGGCTCCGTCGGCGCCGACGTCACCCATGTGTGAGGACTGACTTCTTGCTTGGTCCTGGAGAATGGAAAATAAAACAAAGGATATTATAATGCATCTGTATCGTTCCATGGTATGACCGCACCTTGAATATTGTGTGCAATTCTGGTTGCCGTATCTTAAAAAGGATATAGCGTTATTAGAAAAGGTTAGAGAAGAGCCACCAAAATGGTAAAGGGGTTGGAAGGCTACTCCTATGAAAAGAGGCTACAAAGGTTAGGGCTCTTCAACCTGGAAAAGAGACGGCTGAGGGGAGATATGATAGATGTATATAAATTAATGAATGGAGTGGAACGGTTAAACGTAGATCGATTGTTTACGCTATCAGAATATAGAAAGACTAGGGGACATGTAATGAAGCTACAGGGTAAACTATTTAAGACTAATAAAAGAAAATATTTTTTCACTCAACGTGTAATCAAACTCTGGAATTTGTTACCGGAGGATGTAGTAAGAGCTGTTAGTGTAACTGGGTTTAAAAAAGGTTTGGACAAGTTCCTGGAGGAAAGGTCCATAAACCATTATTAAAAAGGGACCCAGGATATCATTGCTTGACCCAATACAAGCATTGTGGAACCTGTGTCTCTTGGGGATACTGCTAGGTACGTATGACCTAGATTAGCCACTGTTGGAAACAGGATACTGGGCTTGATGGACCTTGGTCTGACCCAGTATGGTATATCTTATGTTCTTATGTTCTTAAGTATCCGCATCTTTTTGGGATAATGAATCAAGGTTGAAATCCCCGAGGACAAACAGAGGCTTGTGGTGTGATGTGTCAGCGCATACTGATTTCCAGCATTAAGGAGAGTTCATCTGTGGTACTGTTGGGCACTCTATAGATGAATCAAACTGAAAGCGGAAACCAAGGACCAGGCCTACACACAGGTGTATAAATAAACAAACAAAGTTTATTGAAGGTCCTTCAATAAACTTTGTTTGTTTATTTATACACCTGCGTGTAGGCCTGGTCCTTGGTTTCCGCTTTCAGTTTGATTTGCCTGTGCGGATACCTTCTTCTCCTGTTGTTGCACACTATAGATGAGGCAGATGGCCAAGTACTTGTTCTCGATGATTATTGTGTTGCAATGCTTTGTGCTCTTTGTTGCTAGAGTTTTAAATTTGAGACGGGCGCAGCACAAACGATTTAGACTGAAAATAAAGCTGCACAATGTTTGTCAAATATCCTGTGTTCCTATCAGCTTCAAGGATTCTGTATTCATGGTTTACTTTCACCTCTCCTCAATGAGTCACCATGCCAGATATCCCATTTTTCTTCCATGACGTCTAGGTAATTCAACAGTCTTCAATGAGTCAAATGAAGATCTGGATCTAGCGATGTGGTTTGATGACCACTGTGTGTTACTATGTTACTATGTTGGCGCTCTCCATGGCAGTCTGTACAAATGCTTGGATTTCAAATTAGTTTCTCCTATTCTGCATCACCTGTAGTGCTGAAGATCCCTAAACACTTGGACCCTGGACTATTTAATTCTATTTATTTATTGGAGTTAGCTCACTTGAAATTGCTAATTTTGATGTAAACAGCACGCACATATTTTGTTAGAAGTGAATAATTTCTCAGAGGTTATTCCATTTCCAAGACTTTCATCACCTTAGCAGTCAATAACCCATTAGTAAAAGCCATAAAGACACCTACATTGGCACTTCTCTACATGCTCTGAAACAAGAAAATAATGTTAAGCCCCAGCCCTTAGAGGGAAGCAAGAGGGAAAACTCTTCAGTCCATCTGTAATTAAAACAGCAACACTAACACAATCCTGCTTCAGAAAACAATGTCCCTCATTCAGGGATAGATTTACTAAAAGACTCTACTCTGTTACCATGCGTTAACCTATAATGGAGTAATGCACTTTAATAAATTTATTATTTCAAGAATGATAGTTATAATACTAAAATACAAACTGTCAGATATTGCTTTAAAGAGCAAAGATCTTGGCATAGAGGAGTAGCCTATTGGTTAGAGTAGTAACCTGTTAACCAGAGAAACCATGGTTCAAATCCCACTGGCCCACCTTGGTACAAACTTAGCTTGTAAGCCCTCTGAGGATAGGGAATACCTACTGTACTTGCCTTGAACAATTACTGTAAATGTGTGAGCTAAATATTAAGGGCCTGATATTTTGCTACCGTAGCTCGTGCTGCTGAATTTTAGACCCAGGTATTCAATGCAAGAGCCACAGCCAGGTTCCAGCATCGACTATCTGGGTGGCAGCGATATTCAGCTGTTGCCTTCAGCAGCAAAAGTAAGGCTAGCGTTTACTGCGCCTGATTTTCGCCACATCACAATAACCAGGCAGTGGCTAACATCGCCAGGTGCTGCTCCTGGAACGCGCCAATGCCTCGGAGCATGCAACGCTGGCACCCACAGATATTCAGCAGCATTAACCGTGCTAGTGCCACTGAATATCCTGGGGTTAGCGGGTCTGCTGATCGCATTAATCCCTTTGAATATCAGGCCCTAAATAAATAAAATCAAATATCCCGTTGTTGTAAGTATATGAGTAGGTGAAAATTCATAAGGTCAGTTTTCAGTGGCAGTGAAAATCATTCTTTTTTAAATGCCAGCCAGCAATGAGTGCACTTATAATGATGTCACTTCCACCAGCTATTCATATAGCCACAGTATTCAGCCACTATACAGTATATATACAGTAGCTATGCTCTTTTGCAATCCTAAAGTAAACTACTTACATGTAGTTATGTGGGTAGTGGCTGAATGTCATTGTTAAACAAATAGCTAGTTGTTCCACCCTGCCTGCAATAATTACAGGGATTTTTCCTGGCAGTATCACAGACAGGGGACTTATACATTTAGCGGCGGCCGCTAAACGTATAAGCCCATTTGAATATTGACCTGATAGCATTTAAAGAGAGAGGGGAGAAAGTGATACATTATCCTCTTGCTACTGTACTTACAATATTATTTTTGTGAGAGTTGTATTCATACTGCTGCTTTTGATAGTGATAGAAAGCTAATCCAGTTAAGAGTAAACAATATATCAGATCAATTAATGAGGTAGATAGCAGCAAGAGAATATCAGAGGAAAAGCCACCAGTAAGGCTAGGACAAAACATAAAGAAAATGAGAACTTCCTCCTCTGATTACTGGAAAAACCTCAACCTTAGAATCTCTGTCAAGCAGTATGGATATGCCAGCTGGGATTTGGGCATAGGAAGGTGCCTTGAGTGCCAACTTCTGAAAGATGCCAAAGTATCACTTGGCACTGCCATGCCTTGATCCATGATGAGCAGACCTATAGCAGTAATTTCTCTATTTTTTTAATTAGAGTTTAGCAAATTCTACAAGTATACGCTTGCACAAGAAACGAGAGCATGAAACAAAAGATGCAAAGAAAAAAAAGGTAACAACAAAAAATTAATACAATGGTTATGGACTCAAATTAGACCCCAATAACAAGAGGAGCAGAGAAAATACAAATGGAGATATTTACAAAGGAAAATTAACAAGGTAAAGGCATAGGCACAACCCCTAGAGGTTCCTCCTATAGCATCTATCGCCCCGCCACCACTTCACAAACCTATGCTCACTGAAGCAAAGCTGCCTTCATGTCCAGAAGAATCCGGTTTTGGGAAAAATAAAATATTCTTCACATTTACATAGGTAATAAAGCATTTACAGGAATATCTTAATTGAAAATGACCTCCCGAAGATATTGTCTCCTGGTGCATTGATAGGAACTACCGTCTCCTCTCTTGAGTAGAGTGGCTAACGTCTGGATATATGCAAACAGATTGCACCAGAAAGGAGATTTCCATTTTATGAAAAAATAAAGATAAAATTTGTGATAAATCAGACTCAAACACAAAATTGACTAATATGATAGCCCTTTCAATAATTTGACTAAATGAAGATTCCAAAAAGTCACTCAAATTGTGTCCATCAAAAGATTCAGCAAATTTAGCTTGTGAAGTCTTCAGACGGGGCAAAAAGTAAACTTTATTTAATCATGGAAAAGTGGTTTCAGGAATCTGGAAAACATAGTAACATAGGATATGACGGCAGATAAAGACCAGTATGGTCCATCTAGTCTGCCCAGCAAGGGGGCAAGAGTAGGTGCACCTGCCGCTCAGTGCAGGTCACTCCTCCACCTGCCTTTGATTAGGGGTGTACCTACTTCTCTGTGTAGCTCACCCCTATTTGTTCAGGTATAAGAGATAGTTATGTTTATTTTGATTTTATCCTGTTACTATAAAGGGATCCACTGTGTCTATTTCATGCCGTTTTGAATTCTGTTATGGTATTGGCCCCCACCACTTCCATTGGGAGGGCATTCCAAGCATTCACCATCCTTTCAGTGAAAAAAGTATTTCCTGGCATTGCCTTTCAGTTTACCCCCTTGCAGCTTCATGATATGCCCTCTAGTTTTACAGCTTCCCCATCTTTGGAAAAGGTTTGTTTGTTCATTAATACTCTAAGTATTTAAAGATCTGAATCATATCTCCCCTGTCCCTCCTCTCCCCCAGAGTGTACATATTTAGGTCTTCAAGTCTCTTCTCATAAGTCTTCTGACGCGTGCTCCTAATCATTTTGGTCGCCTTCCTCTGAACCGCTTCCAGTCTTTTTATATCCTTTGCAAAATATGGTTTCCAAAACTGAACACAATATTCCAAGTGAGGCCTCGCAAGCGACTTATACAGTGGCATTAGTACCTCTTTCCTTTCTGCTGGTAATTCCTCTTTGTATGCAACCCAGCAACCTTATCACACTGTTTTGCCACTTTGAGATCCTCAGAAACAATCACTCCGAGGTCCTTCTCCTGGTCCGGTCACACCAACCTCTCGCTGCCTATCACATACATTTCCCTTGGATTTCTGCTTCCCAAGTGCATTTCTGCACTTCTTCACATTAAATCTTAATTGCCAAGCATTAGGCATTCTTCCAGCTTTTGTAGTTCTTTCCTCATGTTATCCACTCCCTCAGGAGAGTTCACTCTGTTGCAAATTTTTGTGTCATCTGCAAAAAGACAGACTTTTCCATTCAGTCCTTCAGCAATATCACTCCCCTGGGGCGCACCACTAATCACCTTCCTTTCATCCGAGTGAGTTCCATTTACCATCACCTTCTGTCATCTGTCAGTCAACCAATTTTTGATCCAGTTTACCACCTTGGGACCCATCCCCAAGTTGTTGAGTTTATTGATAAGTCTCCTATGAGGAACAGTATCAAAGGCTTTGCTGAAATCTAGGTAGATCACATCCATTGCATGCCCTTGATCTAGTTCTCTGGTCACCCAGTCAAAGAACTCAATCAGATTTGTTTGGCATTATCATCCTTTGGTAAAACCATGTTGCCTTGGATCATGCAACCTGTTGGTTTCGAGAAAGTCCACTATTCGCTCTTTCAGGAGTGCCTCCATTACTTTTCCCACCACCGAGGTAAGGCTTACTGGCCTGTAGTTTGTCACTTCTTCCCTATTACCACTTTTGTGGAGAGGTACCACATCAGCCCTTCTCCAGTCCTGTGGAACTTCTTCTGTTTCCAAGGATCTTTTTAAAACATCCTTTAACAGCCCTACAAGAACCTCTCTGAGCTCTTTCAGTATCCTGGGATGTATCCCATCTGGACCCATGGCCTTGTCCACTTTCAGTTTTGCAAGCTGTTCTAACATATCATATGCTGTGAATGGTGTGGTATCTACTCCATTCCCATTTGTATATTTGTCAGTCACAGGTGGCCCTTCTCCAGGATTTTCTTTAGTAAAAATAAAGTAGAGGTATTTGTTTAGCATTTTCACTTTTTGAATGTCACTTTTCACAAATCTGTTCCCAGCACTTTTGAGCCTGCAACTCCACCTCTGATTTTCCTCCTCTCCCGAATATACCTGAAAAAGGTTTTGTCCCCACACTTCACATCTTTAGCCATCTTTTCTTCTGCCTTTGATTTTCCTATCCTTATTTCTCTTTTTGTCTTTTTATTTTGATCCTGTATTCTTTTCTGTGTTCCTCTGTTTGTGAACTTCTGAATTTTGTGAAAGCTGTGTTTTTTGCCTTTATTTGTGCAGCCACGTCTTTGGAGAACTAAATAGGTTTCCTTTTCCTCTTGTTTTTATTTACTTTCCTTACATACATATCTGTTTTGCCCCCTTTTATTGCCTCCTTTAGTTTAGTCCATTGCAGTTCCACTTCCCTTATCCCCTCCCACCCTGCTAACTCCTCCTTCAGGTACTTGGCCATTTTACTGAAGTCAGTGTTTTTGAAGCCTAGGACGTTGAGCTTGCTGTGATTGGACTCCACGTTGGCTTTTATCTCAGACCACACCATGTGATGATCGCTGCTACTCACATGGGCACCCACACAGATATTTGACACGCTATCTCCGTTGGTGAGCATTAAATCCTGCATCAAGCTTTCCCTGGTCGGTTCCATCACCATTTGTCTAAGTAATGCATCTTGGAAGGCACCACAATTTTTTTTACTTCTTTCCAGATTTGCAGAAAGAATACTCCAATCCACATTGGGCAGATTAAAGTCACCCAATATGATCACGTCCCCCTTCATGGCTATCTTTGCAATTTCAATAATCACTTCGCTATCCATTTCTTCGGTTTGAGTTGGAGGCCTGTAGACTACACCAGTATAGATGACAAGCTCCTCTATCCAACACGATCCACAGCACTTCTTCTTTTCCCTACATCCCCTGCATTTCAGTAGCTTTAATATTGCTTTTGACATACAAGGCTACTCCTCCTTTTCCACTTTCTCTGTCTCTTCTGAATAGATTATAGCCTGCTATGGCTATAATGGAGTGGAGGAGTAGCCTAGTGGTTAGAACACTGGCTTGGTAACCAAGCAACCAGGGTTCAAATCCCACTAGCACTCCTTGTGGCCTTGGGCAAGTCACTTAACCCTCCATTGCCTCGGAAGAAAGGCCTGGCAATCTACTTTCAGTGACACTGCCAAGAAAACCCAGGAGCTTCTGGGTCACCAGGAGTCAGGACTGACTCAAAGGCACACATTGCATTTTTTGCATGGCTATATCCCATTCATGTGATTCATTAAACTATGTTTCTGTAATGGCCACAGTGAACAAGTCCATTTCCATCATTAGGGCTTCCAGATCAGGAACTTTGTTGGCTAGGCTTCCAGCATTTGTGCTTATTGCTTTCCAGCATTTGTTGACTGGCTTGCCTGTATTTCACATGGATTTTGTTCTACAAGCCACTTCCTACTTGCCATTGATGTGTGGTTTAAAAGTGTGGCTGTTTCCAATGTTATTATGTTTTGCTGGGAGTGACAAATGCCCTTGAATATGGAGCAGACAGTGCTTAAAGATTCCAAATTACCGATGCCTACCAATTACCAGATTAATATGAATAAAATACAGTCTCTAAAATGCTTGTATACAAATGCTAGAAGTCTAAAAAATAAGATGGGAGAGTTAGAATATATAGCACTAAATGAGAGGTTAGATATGATTGAAATCTCAGAGACATGGTGGAAGGAGGACAACCAGTGTGACACCGTGATACCTGGGTACAAAATATACTGTAATGATAGAGCTGATCAAATTGGTGGAGGGGTTGTGCTCTATGTTAGAGAGGGCATTGATTCAGAAAGGATTCAAGTTTTGCAGGAAACAGAATTTGTTGTAGAATCTCTATGGATTGAAATTCCATGTAAAAAGGGGAAGGCGATGGCAGTGGGGGTGTACTATCGACCGCCTGGCCAGAATGAACAAATGGATGATGAAATGCTCAAAGAAATCAAGGAAGCTAACAAATGTTACAGCACAGTAATAATAATGGGTGATTTCAATTACCCTGGTATCGACTGGGTCAGTGTCACAGCAGGACATGCTAGGGAGATAAAGTTCCTAAATGAAATAAATGACTGCTTCTTGGAGCAGCTGGTTCATGAACTGACCAGAGGGAAAGCCATATTGGACCTAGTCCTTAGTGGAACACCAGATCTGGTGCAAGAGATAAGGGTGTTGGGGCCACTTGGCAATAGTGATCATAGCATGATCACGTTTGATTTAATTAGTGGAGGAGGGATGGTAAGGAAATCCACAGTACTACCTTTTAACTTTCGAAAGGGAGACTATGATAAAATGAGGAAAATAATTAAGAAAAAACTAAAAGGAGCAGTTTCAAAGGTTAAAGACTTACATCAAGCTTGGGTGTTGTTGAAAAATACTATCTTGGAAGCCTAGGCTAGCTGTATTCCACGCTTTAAGAAAAGTGAAAGGAAGTCCAAAAAACTGCCAGCAAGGATTAAAGGTGAGGTCAGAGAGGCTGTTGTTGCCAAAAAAGCATCTTTCAGGAAATGGAAAAAAGAGCCAAATGACGAAAACTAGAAACAACACAAGCACTGGCAAGTTAAATGCAAGGCACTGATAAGGCAGGCAAAGGGAGAATTTGAGAAGAAGCTTGCTGTGGAGGCAAAAAACGCATAATAAAGACTTTTTCAAGTACATTCGTAGCAAAAAACCTGTGAGAGTGTCAGTTGGTTTATTAGATGATGGAGGGGTTATAGGGGCACTAAGAGGCGACAAGGTGATAGTGGAGAGACTGAATGAATTCTTTGCTTCAGTCTTTACTGAGGAAGATGTAGGGATGTTACCCATGACTGAAGTGGTATTTAAAGGTGCGGAAAAATTGAAGGAAATATCGATACATCGGGAAGATGTATTGCAACTATTTGATAATCTGAAGAGTAGCAAATCACCTGGACCAGATGAAATACATCCAAAGGTGTTGAAAGAACTGAAATATGAGATTGCAGACCTGCTATTAGTAATCTGTGAACTATCATTAAAATCATCTGTAATACCTGAAGATTGGAGGATGGCCAATGTAACGTCAATTTTTAAAAAGGGTTCCAGGGGTGATCCAGGAAACTACAGACCGGTGAGCCTGACATCAGTACCGGGAAAAATTGTAGAAACCATCATAAAGAACAAAATTGCTGAACATGTAGATAGTCATGGCTTAACGGGAGACAGCCAAGATGGCTTTATTCAAGGATGATCTTGTCTTATTAATCTGTTATGTTTTTTGAAGGTGTGAATAAACAGCTAGACAAAGGTGAGTCGGTTGATATAGTGTATTTGGACTTTCAGAAAGCCTTTGACAAGGTCTTTCATCAGAATAGTGGTGTACCCCAGGGATCTGTGCTGGGTCCGCTGTTTTTAGACATATTCATAAATGACCTGGAAAAGGGAATAACTAGTGAGGTTATCAGAATTGCAGATGACATAAAACTATTTAAAGTTGTTAAAACCCATGAGGATTGTGGAAAATTGCAAGAGGATCTTGATAAACTGGACGACTGGGCATCAAAATGGCAGATGAAATTTAATGTGGACAAGTGCAAAGTTATGCACCTAGGGAAGAACAACCCAAACTATGGTTACACGATGCAAGGTTCCACATTAGGAACCACCACCCAGGAAAAAGATTTAGGCGTCATTGTGGACAACATGTTAAAACCCTCCGGCCAGTGTCCAGCGGCGGCCAAGAGAGCAAATAGAATGTTAGGTATCATAAGGAAAGGAATAGAAAATAAAGCAAAGGATATTATAATGCCTCTGTATCGTTCCATGGTGTGACCGCACCTTGAATATTGTGTACAAATCTAGTCACCATATCTTAAAAAGGATATAGCGTTATTAGAAAAGATTCAGAGAAGAGCCACGGAAATGGTAATGGGGATGGAAGGATACCCCTATGAAGAAAGGCTAAAAAGGTAGGGCTCTTTAACCTGGAAAAGAGACGGCTGAGGGGAGATATGATAGAAGTCTTTAAATTAATGAACGGAGTGGAACGGGTAAACGTAGATCGATTGCACGTTATCAGAATATAGAAAGACTAGGGGACATGCAATGAAGCTACAGGGTAAACTATTTAAGACTAATAAAAGAAAATATTTTTTCACTCAACGTGTAATCAATCTCTGCTATTTGTTACCGGAGGATGTAGTAAAGGCTGTTAGTGTAGCTGGGTTTAAAAAAGGTTTGGACAAGTTCCTGTAGGAAAGATCCATAAACCATTATAAAAAGGGACCCAGGATATCAATGCTTGACCCAATACAAGCATTGTGGAACCTGTGCTTTTGGGGAAACTGCTAGGCACATATGACCTAGATTGGCCACTGTTGGAAACAGGATACTGGGCTTGATGGACCTTGGTCTGAACCAGTATGGCATATCTTATGTTCTTATGATGTCCTAAATTTGTCCTTCTCCGTCTGTCACCCCCTTTCCCTAGTATAAATGCCTGTCCACTGCCTAAATTTTTCCCTGCGACAGAGAGATGTAGTCCATCAGCACAGTATTGTCTCTTGTTGATCCATCTGCTTCCCCAGTCACCTATATATCTAAATCCTTCTTGCTTGCACCAGATTTGGAGCCATGTATTAAAGTTGTTTATGCGATGCAGCCTTTTTGCCTCCTTACCAAGAACAGGTAGAACTTCTGAGAATGCTACAGTGTTAACAATGGGCTTGAGTTTCTCTCCCAGAGTCTGGAAGTTCCTTTGAACTGCAGAGACACTGTTTCTAGCCAGGTCATTTGTACCCACTTAGATGACAACATCAATTTTGGAATGCTCACTTTATGTACTAACTCTACCAATTGGTTTGTATTCCTGCTGTCTGAAGTGCCTGGGAGGCATTTGGCCATCTTTTCTCCTTTGGACTGTGTTCCCAAGTTGGTGCCTGTGATGGAATCTCCAAGGAATAGTAGTTTTCTGTTTTGTGATTTTTTTTCTTCATATTCGGTGCATTGTCAGTAGATTGGGCATTGGTGCTCTCATTTAAGAGCACTTCAGTTTCCATGGATTGGGCACTCTCATTATCCAAGGCAGAGAAGGCATTATGCAGGGATATCTCTTGATGTACAGAGTGTACCAGAGCCCACTGTGATCCATTTGTTTCTGGGCTGTTTGATTCTTTGTGAAAGCGGTGGTGGATTTTGTTCAGTTTGTATCCTAGAAGAGGTGTGTTTAATTGCAGCTAATTCTTCCCTTAGTAGAGTTAATTCTTTTTGCATAGCAGCTAAATTGAGGCTTATAGGGCAAGCTCTTAGGTTTCAATGATTATTCTCAGAATGAAAGCACCACAGTTATTTCACTGAATATTTATTTATTTAGACAGTTTTGTATACCACCTTCTCCTTCAATCAAAGTGGTCACAACACAATTGGGGGATACATTTAACATGAGGGGGATATGAGACACATACACTAATATTTACAGGGAACATGGGCAATGGAGGGTTAAGTGGCTTGCCCAAGACCACAAGGAGCATCTGTGGGACTAGAAACCCCAGTCCTTCTGGCCCAAGGTTGCTGTCCTCGAGTGGGATTTGAACCCCGACCTTCCAGCCTGAGGTAACTTGCCCCAACCACTAGGCCACTCCTCCCTCCCTGAATATACAGCATGCTGATTAAGCGGTCCTAGGAGAAGGAGAAAAGGTGGGTGTAACACCTAATTAAAGGACAGATGTCAATGTATATGATGACTATATAGGCAATGCAAACCTAGGGTGGGTGGGGTGAGTGGTAGGGTGGGCAGGAATTTAAGTGTCCCTGGCCAGTAGACCTTATATGAACTCAGGGCCCACTTAGATATCTGATTTAAAGGCTATGCAAGGAATATAGGCAATCTGAATATTCCTAAAAACTTATATCCAACAGTTAAAATTTATATAAAAAAACAGGTAATTGTCTGAAAGCTTAGCTGTGCGTAGTCTCTTGGAGCTTTGATGACCAGACTGGATCAGATACTTGGTCAGGCTGTAGAGTTGATTCAATTAACCCCACCCTGTGAAACAGGCTTGTAACAGACAATGGAAACTAAAATATTCAAAATGAAATCTTACTTCTATGTATCAGCCCACTACGCAAAGGTCCCTGTAACTTTAAAATTTATACCTTTGCTTCAAAATTAAGTAGAAGACAAGGTTTCTGCAAATCTAAAAGCAAATATGTACTTCTATTCCAAATAGTTATATATTATAAGTGTCCCTGGCCAGTAGACCTTATATGAACTGAGGGCACACAGATATCTGATTTAAAGGCTATGCAAGGAATGTAGGCAGTCTGAATATTCCTAAAAACTTATATCCAACAGTTAAAATTTATATAAAAAAAAAATCAGGCAATTGTAAAGTCTGAAAACTTAGCTGTGTGTAGTCTCTTGCAGCTGTGATGACCAGAGCTCTCGTAAAATTTTAAGCATTTCTAGCAGAAAGATATTAGAAACCTTTGGGAAGTTTAAAACTCTCAAATTTAGACTAAACAATTTATTTTTAAATTGCTCCAATTTTTGATGAACCAAAATTTTATCCTTAACCAGTTGATCGATAGTACCTTTAGCATCATTCACTTCCTTGCTCAGTCTGGCAAACTTTTCTTGCATCTCTTTGACAAATGATTCGTGTTGAGAAGAGAGATGTCCTACAGCTTGCACTAAGGTTCACATGTCTTGGAAGCATTTATCATCCATCAAGCTTAACAAGCATAGCCCATAGTTTGCAAAGTAATTTCTGATGATGCTTGACTCACCGGTATAGTTGAAGACCCTCCTGGATGATTCTTTTCCTCTGTGAGCAGGACTTTTGGCCCAGGGCCCCCTCCAGCTCCCTGGCTCTCCAGATATAAATCAGCCACCTCTGTTCGCATGGGAACCTTGGTAAGTGGTGTTGAAGATGATGCGGGGTTCGCAATGTTATTTCTAGCTCACTCAGCATTGGAGGGAGACAGCATTTTGGTGGAAACAAGACTTAGGTCCAAGGGCTCCGAGCCGGATGGAGATCCAAAAAAGACGCTTCTGCGGGGCTTCAGATGGCTTATTCTCAAGCACAGGCAATTCCCCATTGGGGATGTTTGCTGCCTCAGGAACTGGAGGCCTGGAATGTAGTAAATTAATTATGATACAATTCTTGATGGGGCTGCTTAACTAGGACGATGCCAATGGGTAGAGCTTTTATCAGGAGATTGGGGACTGCAACTAGGGGAAACAGGAAGAACTATTATTTCATAAGGGTGAGCAGCAGTAGCAAGGAAGATTTAATGATTTGGAAAGAGTTTTTATCCAAATATAATGGCAGGAATATTTGGAGCGAGGGGGCGTTCAGGAGTAGAGTGTTGGAACTTTTCACTGATGCATCATACAGTGTAGGTTTTGGTATCTAGTTCAGATGGTTTATGGAAGAATGTCCAGAGAGTTGGCAGTTTGGGCACTGTAGCAAGCCAGCATTTAATAAGTGTTCTTTCCCTTCCACCAACCCTGACTCCCACCTACCCCAGTCATAATCTTAGCTTTATAGCCTTTTAAACCTATTAAAGGGGAAGAGGTAGTCAAATTAACTTTCAGATTCAGCTGGTTATCCGCACCAGGAAAATATTAATTAAGGCCTTGACATTAATTAATCTTGAGGTGAACAAAGTCCCTTAAACTTATTAGGTATAGTTGTATTAGTACAAGTATCCCTAGCAACTTTAAGTAGATAACTTAAAGTGGAGGAGTGGCCTAGTGGTTGGGGCAAGGTACTTCAGGCTGGAAGGTCAGGGGTTTAAATCCCACTAGAGGACAGCAACCTTGGGCTGGAAGGACTGGGGTTTCTAGTCCCACAGGTCTTGGGCAAGCCACTTAACCCTCCATAGCCCATGTTCCCTGTAAAATAGTAATCTCCAAGTTATAATGCCCCGTTCAATGTAATTTCAGATTGTTCAATGTAAACCGCACTGATGCAGAATAGCACGGTATATAAGAGAATGTAAATAAATAACTTTAACTAAAGAAAACCTTAAAACTAAGATGCAAACAGCAGTGAGATGGGGCTATCCAGACTTTTGCATTGAGTGTCGCATGTATGATTTTCTCCCAGTTGGAAAGGGGTCTTATATGTGCACTAGATGCAAGGAACTCTTTGCCCTCAGGGAATGAGTCTGGTTTTTGGAGGCTAGAGTAGCAGACTTGGAGTCCATAAGGAAGACAAAGATATATATATATATATATATATATATATATATATATATAGACGAGACCTACAGGGACGTAGTACTGAAGTCCCACCTCCAGTCTGGCAGCCTCTCAGTTATCATGGAGGTCATGAGAAAGAAGAGCAACACTTTGGTGTGGCAGGAAGTGGTCCTGTAGTTAGGACTTGTCCTCCAGGTGATGTGATACCCTCTGGCACTGAAGAGGTTTCTCCAGGGACATGTGCCCATGAGGGAAGGGTTAGGATGGCCGTTATAGTTGTTGATTCGATCATTAGGCATGTAGATAGCTGGCTGGCTGGTGGTCATGAGGATTACATGGTAATATGCCTACCAGGTACGAAGATAGTGGATCTCATGCACCACCTAGACAAGGTTTTAGACAGTGCTGGAGAGGAGTCTGTTGTCTTGGTACATCTTGGTACCAATGACATAGAAAAGTATAGGAGGGAAGTTCTGGAAGTGAAATTTAGGCTTTTAGGTAGGAAGTTGAAATCCAAAACTTCCAAGGCAGCATTCTCTGAAATGCTTCCTGTTCTAAGCACAGGACCCAAAAGGCAGGCAGAGCTCTGGATCCTCAAAGTGTGGATGAGACGATGGTGCAAAAAGGAGGGTTTTGGATTCATTAGGAAGTGGGCAACATTCTGTGGAAGGGAGGGGCTTTTTTGAAAGGATGGGCTCCACCTTAACCAGGATGAACCCAGGCTGCTAGCATTAACCTTTAAAAAGGGGATAGAGCAGCACCTGATCGTTCTCTTGCGCAATCTGTACATTGATCAAGAAGCAACAGTTCGAACGGAACAAGGAGAAACAGAATGGTTTAAAATAAGCAAAGGTGTAAGACAAGGCTGCATACTTTCCCCCTACCTGTTTAATTTATATGCAGAACAAATCATCAGAGAAGTAGGATTGTATGAAGACAACAGAGGCATGAAGATTGGTGGAAGACTCATCAACAACCTTCGCTATGCTGTTGATACCACATTACTGGCTGAAAGTGAAGATGATCTGAAACATTTGCTTCTCACAATCAAAGAACATAGTCTTAAAATGGGCCTGCACCTTAATGTAAAGAAAACAAAGATCATGACAACTGGCATAATCAACAGGTTCATCGTTGAAGGAGAAGAAATTGAAATTGTGAACAACTTTAACCTACTTGGATCAACTATCAATAAAGAAGCAACAAGCAGTCAAGAAATCAAACGACGCATTGCTCTTGACAGAATGGCTATGAAAGACCTAGATAAGATTCTCAAGAGCAGAGATGTCTCTCTCCATACAAAGATTTGACTTGTTCAGGCCATGGTATTTTCAATAACATCATATGGATGTGAAAGCTGGACATTGAAAAAGACAGACAGGAAGAAAATTGATGCCTTTGAATTATGGTGCTGGCGGCGAATACTGTGTATACCATGGACTGCCCGAAGAACAAACCAGTCGGTACTAGAGGAGATCAAACCTAAGCTTTCTTTAGAAGCTCAGATGACAAGACTTCGACTTTCATACTTTGGACACATCATGCGAAGAGAGAGATCATTAGAGAAAGATCCGGCTGGGAATCAGCGCGGCTGGACACAGGCTGGCGCTGGTAGGCTGGGGGTTAACCTCGGCGGTGGGCGGGGGGGAGGGGGGGCGGGCGGCGTGGCGATCGGCTATAGAAAGGCCGGTCGCGCCGTGGCTCTCCCTCTTTCCCTCCTCCTGACGGGCCGGCGCGAGCGGGCAGTCAAGCATCGGACGTCTTTGGGCCTCCAGGGATCCCGAGCGGTGCGGTGGCATGAGAAAGAAAGCGGAATTCGTCGGAATTTGAAGGGGTGAGCGTTATGAGCACACGGGGTGTGGGGGGGGTGGAGGTTGGAAGAAGGCAATTCGCCGGGCACGCTCGGAGAAGCATGAGGGGGGGAGGGGGGAGGCCGCAGAAGGAGATGGAATGTAGGCAGGCTACAGGAGAGGAGCCGCAAGGAGACATGGCATGCATGGTGGCCATGCGGCCTGGGGGGGGTCCCGGATGTATGCACAGATGTATGCGCGGTCCTGGCGCGTGGCGGCGAGGGCCAGGAAGGCAGGATCCAAGGGCTGGGGGGGGGGGGGGTTAAGGAGAGGATGGCCAGTAGGACGGCCGGGATCCGAGGGAATGCAGGCATCAGCAGGCGCGGCCACGTGGTGAGGTGCCACGGTTCGGAGCCAGTATGCCCTTGCGGATATCCGACAGTTTAAGGTATAGCATCAATTTAGCTCTACCAGAGGGTTTCCGTTTTATTGCTTAAAGGATGCAATTTTGTTAAGTAAAAAAATAAAAGAAAAGAAAAGAAAGAAAGAAAAGAAGTGCTTTTCTCAACCGTGCATCCACTGAAAGGCAGCTAGCAAGTCTGCATCAGGCTGAGTGGGCGCAGGGTTCGCTATGCTGTTCAGAAGGTGAGTGTGCTGTGTGCTATTTATCGAGGAAAGGGATAAATTCTGTTTCTCTATCATTTGCTGATGCTATGCCTCATCTCGGGACTGTTTGCAGTGTGCTCGGGCAAGAAACAGGGGGCAGGCGCTGCCACCTAGTGGCCTTAACGCGTATATATATATATATATATATATATATATATATATATCTGTGCTATAGCTTTGCTAGCCGAGTTATTAATGCATGGGTACTCAGTTGCTTTGTACTTGAGGTGGGCCTATGTATGTTCTCTGTGTGGGATTGATGCCAGGTATTCTGTTGGTAGGTGGGAATCTGACATGTGCAATTTTCTCAAAGGTTTATGGCTGTTCTATATTCCCTTGCAGTTACTTTGTAATGGATGAGGGCCTATGTATCTTCTGTGTATTATGGGACTCTCCTTCAGTGTGAGGATGGAACACAAAAAATGGGGCGGGGGTAATAAAAAAAAAAAAGGTTTATTATAGAAATGAATAAAGGAAGGGATAAACAAAAGGAACAAACAAAGACACAAAGGTGGCAAGGTTAAGAGGATGAGTCCCAAGACAACGGGGGATAACCCAGACAAAGGCTAATATGTACATTGTGTTTCCACCTTTGTGTAGCAATTATTCACACAGGATAGTATGCCGCGAAAGAACACGCAGAGCGGAGAAAAGGAACGCAGAAGACAGTCACGCTCAGAGAGAACAAGGAACATGCAGAGCACCGAGGGCAAAACATCACACGGTGCTGCAAAACGGGCACCGGCAACACTGACGAAAAGGAAGCCAAGGAGTGGGGCCGCAGCGTGCAGCACAGCAGTGGGTGAGGCTACGCGGCGGACCACTGCGCAACAACAAGCTCAAACACCTCCGACTGCTACATCTAGTCAGGAGCTAGACGAACTGTTTCGTGATATCCGGGAGCAGGTGAATCGGCACGGCCTGAGCGCTTTCAGACAACGGCTGGAGGCAGCTAATACGGGGTTGGAAGGAACGCAACCATTGACTAACAGCGCATCATGCACCGCATCGGCGACTGGTAAGTTAACGGATGGAAAGGGGGCGCTTGGGCTGTCATCTTCCTCATCTGAGGAATCTTCTTCTGACGCAGAGGGTGACATGTCCTTAGCAGCCGCAATGCAAAACATGTTGAAATCTTTTAAAAGAAAGAGAGGTAAATCTCGTAAGGATCAACAGTTGGCAAGGGTCTGGACGGGGCGCAGCGAGGTTCCCCTACTGGGAGCGGATGCTGGGGAGCCAGGTGCAAGGGGGACAGCGACAACTGTCTCGTCAGTGCTTACAAGCCCAGCAGTGGCTAGCGGAGACCCGCGTTGCGGGGTGAGCTCTCTGGCCAGAGCAGTGCCTAGGAAGTTAAAATAACGGATTTGGAGGAGGGAATATATCGATATATTCTCCTTGCTCATCAGGGACCAGGAATGGGAAACCAAAGAGTCCAAAGACAAAGAAAAGAAATGGGAAAAAAAGTCAAGAATTGTGAAGTCCATTACCAATTGGGTATCGGCTTTCCATATTTTTATGAGTGTGGTGCTGGAGCGGGAGCCGGAATTAAGTCAGTACTTAATCAAATATTTGGACACCATAACTCAGGCACACAAGCGGTTAGGTGGGTGGGCTTGGCTGAACTACGATGTCAAGTTCAGACAAAGAATGGCAGAGGACCCAACGATGACCTGGCAACACAGGATCGTGGACTTGTGGCTGGAAGAAATGGCCCCCAACAGACCATGGAGTCAAGAAGGGACCGTGCAGTCCTTTCAGGCACCACAATGGAGACAAAATTCCCAGATGGCCGGCAGGCGAGCGTGCCGGCAGTACAACACAGGGAGCTGCACCTGGCGGCCGTGCAAGTTTCGGCACGTGTGTTCCACCTGCGGGGGCGCTCACCCGGTCGCGGCATGCCGAACCAGCAGAGAATCTAAGCCATTTAGGCCCACGTTCCAACGCGGAAGCGATGGTCCTGGTCCCAACCCCCATCAGGCTTGACCACATGCAGGTCTGGCTGCGAGCCTACCCGCTACAGGACAAAGCTCTCAATATTGAGAACGGCTTCGCATATGGTTTCCGAATTCCTGCCTTAGTCCCCTCCACGGGGCAGGTAGCCCGCAACGCCCCATCAGTTAAAAAATTCAGCGCGGTGGTGCAACAAAAAATATCTAAAGAAGTCGAACTGGGGAGGGTGGCAGGGCCATACAAGTATCCTCACATCCCAGATTTGGTGCTGTCCCCATTGGGGATTATCCCAAAAAAGGAGACAGGAAAATTTCGCCTGATACACAACCTCTCGTACCCAGAATGGAGCTCAGTCAATGACCACATCGATCCGTCGCTGTGTTCTGTGAAATACACGACGATCGATCAGGCCGTAGACACCATACGGAAACTAGGACGATGGGCACGGCTGGCGAAGGCTGATATTGAATCAGCCTTCCGACTGCTTCCAGTCCACCCTGCATCCTTTTCGTTGCTGGGTTTCACCTTCAATGGGGAGTATTACTATGACAAATGCCTGCCCATGGACTGCTCAATATCTTGTGCTTATTTCGAGCAGTTCAGCACATTTATACATTGGGTTGTGGAGGACATAGCGGGCCATTACTCCGTGGTCCATTACCTCGATGACTTCCTGTTCATGGGAAGTGATGAGGCAGACTGCCAAAGGATCCTCAAGGTGTTTGAGCAAGTGGCCAGGTGTTTCGGGATCCCCTTGGCGCAAGAGAAGACTTGCGGACCTGTGGGAACGATCACATTCTTGGGCATAGAGCTAGACGCGATAGCACAATTGTCTCGCCTGCCCAAGGACAAGATAAAGAAGCTGCAAACCGCTATTCAGGCCATTCAAGTACGGATGAAAGCATCGTTGGAACAGTTCCAATCACTGCTCGGTCTGCTTTGCTTTGCATGCCGGATCATGCCGATGGGACGAGTGTTCTGCCGGAAGATGGCATTAGCAACAAAAGGGATTAAAATGAAACATCACAAGATCAGGATCACAAAGGGCATAAAAGAAGACCTACACATGTGGGAGCTTTTCTTGCAATCCTTTAATGGCCTAGCCTTCTGGCAAGAACAGCCGGTCTCAAATGAAGACCTTGACCTATTCACAGATGCGGCAGGGGGCAACGGTTTCGGCATCTATTTCAAAGGCGCCTGGTGTGCCGAGGAATGGCCTTGCGAATGGCACTCAGAGGGCATCACGAAGGATATTACTTTCCTTGAGCTCTTCCCCATCACGGTAGCCTTAATACATGTGGGCCCCACAGCTGCGCAACAAAATAATCACATTCCACACTGACAACATAGCAGTGGTCTACGCGGTGAATGGAATGAGGGCGCATACACCAGGGGTGGTGGCATTGCTTCGGCATATAGTGATGTTATGCTTAAAACATAATATAACTATCAAGGCAGAGCACATTCCTGGGCAGTTTAATAACATTGCTGATGCTCTTTCTCGTTCCAAGATCTCGCTCTTTCGATCACTCGCCCCCAAGGCCGACGCGGTCAAGACGGTTATCCCAGAGCAAATATGGGACCTTGGTCCGCCGAAGTTTGGGAGCTTGTGCTGAGCTCACTATCCGAGCGGACAAGGCGAAAATACCTGGCGGCTTAGGAACATTTCCAAGTTTTCTACGAAGTAAGCGGGATCAAGATCATCAATCCCAAGACGGAGTCCATTCTGCAACGGATTCTGCAGTCGAAGAGGATGGGAATGAGGAAATCAGCGGTAAAAACGCAATTGGCGGCAATTACTTTCTTTGCGAAAGCAATGGGTAACGGCAGTCCAAGAACGAACTTTGTGATATCCAGGGTGATGAAAGGCTGGACAGCAGAGCAGCCCTGTAGAAGAGACAGGCGATGCCCGATAACACACCAGTTGCTGCAGAAACTGATTGCGGCGGCGGGCCAGGTCTGCTTCAACAATTTTGAAACACGACTGTTCAAATGTGCATTCTCTTGGGCTTTTTTCGGAGCTTTTCGAGTGGGGGAGCTGGTAGCCGCGGCAAGTCGCGAACCCGCTGAGGGGGCTATTAGAGAGAGGGACGTGAGCCTGCTGAACGAGACACTCGTATTGTACGTGCGGCGTTCCAAAACGGACACAGAGGCAAAAGGGGCGCAGGTCCGGTTAGCCCCACTACCAGGGGACCCATCCTGTCCAGTGAGAACTTTCACCGAATACCAGCAAATTTGGCCGACAGGCGCCGAGCAATGGTTAGTACATGAGAACGGCGCCCCCCTCTCGCGCTTCCAGTTTGCCAGGGCGCTCAAGCTCACTTTGGACGCAGCGGGTTTGGAGGTGTGCTTTTACAGCACTCACTCCTTCCGTATAGGGGCGGCTTCAACGGCCTCCAGCATAGGGATGACAAGGGAACAGATAATGCGCATTGGGAGATGGCGCTCTGACAGGTACAAGTTATATGTACGCCCGGTATAACGCCGTGTGTCAGAAGGAATCTCGATAAGCAGATGTCAAAAAAAAAAAAAAGGGGGGGGGGAAGTGTGGTTCTTGAAAGGAAATTTGGTGCGAGTTCATGTATTTGTTAAAGGTTACTGTCCGTATACTGTACAACATAAGATCTTACTGTGCAAAAAAACAAAACAAAACCCAGGCTTAGACCATATGATCATTATATTCGGGGCCTCGGAGTCCTTCATCCAAGATGCCATCTTAACAAACTGTATTTTCTCTTTTCCATCAATAATCATTGCGTAGGTGCCAACCCCCCTCGTGAGGCATGGATTTGCAGCCATTCATTCGTTCACTGGGCAGAAAAGAGGACGAGGATCAGACCACAAGGACTTAACTTGGGCCTACCCAGGGGCAAAGTGGTGGTGAAGTGGATAGGTCGTCGGGGTATGGTGTGGGACCAGCTGCTGCCGCTACTCCTGCAGTTCAGGAGAGCAAGAGGTGCGCCGTGGGCGATCTTGATTCACCTCGGAGGTAATGACCTGACGGGTACACGCAGTGTCGAGCTCACTAAGAAAATGCAGAAGGACATGCTGACACTGACGACGGCCTTCCCAGGAACATTACTAGTCTGGTCACACATCATACCGCGATGAGTATGGAAGGGCGAATGGTCGCATCAAGCCGTAGAAAGAACGCGGTGGAAAGTGAATAGGTGGATGGCCCGATTCATGGAGTCTATTGGAGGATATGGCATCGTTCATGACCTCATAGAAGAAAAATGCCCCGGCTTGTATCGTGCAGATGGGATACATCTTTCCAAAATTGGGATGGATGTTTACCTTTGTGCGATACAGGACACACTCGAACGGCTGTGGCAGAAACACATGTGTTGGCCACAGCAGCGGAGAAGGGTGGGGACCCTCACGGCAAGTGAGTAGTCGCTGCCGGGAAGGATTGGCAGGAGAGATAGGGACCACCCTTACGAGAGAGCGCACAGCCCAGACATGGAAAAGGGGGAGCGGGCCATAGACGAACTGACGTGTCCCCCATTAGTACACAGAGTGGAAGCAGGAACAGTGTCCAGAGGGCCTCCCGACGTTTTTGCGGCGGGAGAGACGAGCATGGAGAGTCATCAACGTAGCCCTGCTCACGCCTTTGACGGGACGTGGGCAGAGGTAGATCCGGACAATGCTGCTAAGAGGAACAGAGCATTAAAGGGGCCTGTTGTCAACGGCAGTGCCCCTTAATGATGCTATGCTAATTCGGAAGGAGGGCAGTGGGGAAAAGGCTTGGCTTTGACAGCAAACTTTCCAAAATATCCCTGCTGGGCGTCAAGGCATAATTAAAGAGTGGGCTGTGCCTCTTGAGAAGGGATGACATTTGAAGGAGTGTTTAATGGTTGTTTGTTGTGAGGATATGTATATTGCACTTGTGTTATAATGTTGTTTGTGGATTATGCTGTGGCCAACAGTTTGATACTGTATTTCCAAGTTTTAATAACTCAAAATAAAGAGGTTTTCTTGTTTAAATCCGAATATAGCATGGTTATTCTGGCAGGGGGGGAGGGGATGGAAGGGGGGAGGGGACGGTCGGGAAATGGGGGAGGGGATTAGCGACCCCAGGCCATCATGCCGGTCACCAGGCTGAGACATCATGCTTGGCAAGATAGAAGGTCAACGCAAAAGAGGAAGGCCAGCAATGAGATGGATTGATACAATAACAGCAGCTACGGGTACCAGTCTGTCAACAATGAGCTGCCTGACTGAAGACCGAACACAATTTAGGATAGCTATCCAGAGGGTCGCCATGAGTCGACTCCGACTCGACGGCACTTAACAACAACAACAACAGAGCAGCTTTTAAATAAGATAATAGGGGAAAACCAACAGTCTCCTAAGACAGTATGGTTCAGAAGGATATATCCTTGAAGGATACTAGCAAAATAGTGAAGTTAGGACATCCTGACAGAGAGATTCCAATAAAAATAAAAGTAACCCAGATGCCCTTAAGTACAGAGCTGAAAAATTCCAAATTGCCCCTATCAACTGATAACCAGACTAATATGAATAAAATACAACCTCTAAAATGCCTGTATGCAAATGCTAGAAGTCTAAAAAATAAGATGAGAGAGCTAGAATGTATAGCACTAAATGAAAGATTAGAAATGATTGGCATCTTAGAGACTTGATGGAAGGAGGAAAACCAATGGGACACTGTGATACTTGGGCACAAACTGTATTGCAATGATAGGGTAGATCAAATTGGTGGAGGGGTTGTGCTGTATGTAAGAGAGGACATTGAGTCACGTACAATTAAAGTTTTGCAGGAAACAAAACACACTGTAGCATCTCTATGGATTGAAATCCTATGTAAAAAGAGGAAGGCAGTGGCAGTGGGGGGTGTACTATGTACCATCTGGCCAGAATGAACAGACGGATGATGAAATGCTAAAAGAAATCAGGGTAGCTAACAAAAGTTACAACACAGTAATAATGGGTGATTTCAATTACCCTGATATCGACTGGGTCAGTGTCACAGCAGGATATGCTAGGGAGATAAAGTTTCTAGATGAAATAAATGACTGCTTCTTGAAGCAGCTAGTTCATGTACCGACAAGAGTGGAAGCTATTTTGGATCTTGTCCTAAGTGTGGAACAGAGGATCCGGTACAAGAAATAAGGTTGTTGGGGCCACTTAGCAAGAGCGATCATAGCGTGATCGCATTTGATTTAATAAATGGAAGCAGGATGGCAAGGAAATCCACAGTACTATCTTTTTTTAACTTTTAAAAGGTAGGCTATAATAAAATGAAGAAAATAGTTAAGAAAAAACTAAAAGGAGCAGCTGCAAAGGTTAAACATTTACATCAAGCATGGGCGTTGTTTAAAAATACTATCTTTGAAGCCCAGAACAGATGTATTCCACAATTTAAGAAAAGTGGAAGGAAGGCCAAAAAACTGCCAGCAAGGTTTAACACTAGAAGCCCCAAAGTGCATCAATTGACGCAAATGTATCTTCGAAGTTGTATACCAGTGCCACTGCTAGAACCATGTCAGTCATGTTCCATGACTTTGTTAGCAAGGTCAAGATGTTCAAATATGTGCATAGATAATTAATGACAGATGCACCATCTAGCGGGAAAATGAATTTATACCTAGAAGCCCCAAAGTACATCAATTGACGCACTCAATTGTCTTGAATGCGTCAATTGACGTACTTTGGGGCTTCTAGGTATAAATTCATGTTCCCACTAGGTGGCACATCTCAGTCACTGTTTACAGTTTTACTCTGACATTACAAACAATAAACACATGATGACGTCATGTAATGATGTCACATACTGCACGTACTTAATAAATAAGTAACTTCACATTAATTCACATCTGCATTTCATGCTAAACGCAGTCGTCGTGATAATGCATCAATTGACGCACTTTGGGGTTTCTAGGTAAAATTCCTTTTGGGGCTTCTAGTGTTAAAGGTGAGGTCAGAAAGGCTGTTGTAGCCAAAAAAGCATCTTTCAGGAAATGGAAAAAGGAGCCAAATGATAAAAACAGGAAACAACATAAGCACTGGAAAGTTAGATGCAAGGCATTGATAAGGCAGCCAAAGAGAGAATTTGAAAAAAAGCTTTCTTTGGAAGCAAAAATGCATAATAAAAACTTTTTCAAGTATATTCATAGCAAAAAACCTGTGAGTCAGTTGGACTATCTTGACGATTTTTTAGATTGAGCTCAAAGATATATAATGAACCCTCACACTGATCCAGACTCTGACACTTAGAGTAAAAGTTTAGATCTTTATTATCAGCAATGTGAATGGTTATAAGGAGTGCAGCTTCCTTTAAAGCAATATCATAAATTTAGTAAGTGCAGAAACTGTGCTAAGAAACAAAGGATTATGTCAGGTTACTCACTGACCAATAGACAGAGGAAGAATTTAATTTGTCTCTTCTCTACTGATGCTCTGTTTCTCTGATTATATACATTTCTTGGATACAGATGCTTCCTATTTTTCACAGAACAAAACTATAGCCTACATGCATACATCAGCACTTTTTCCTGCTTTTCTGTAACTTATTTCTGTCTCTTTTTGCCTGATGCCTATCAGGAAAAGCCATAATGCTTAAGAAAGAATGTGTCTTAACTAACTGTCACTTTCATCCCCTGACCCACCTGAACAGTCTCTGAGATCTGCCCAGCAACAAGGACAATGGCCACAGTTAGGCCTTCGCTACAAGTCTGGATCAGGTCATTGTGCACAGAATAGGATTTGAGCTGTATAATGCAAGGAATGCTTTTAGGATGTGGTATGAAGTGAGGTTCACCCCACTTGATACCATTCATTCCCCCCTTAAAGCCCACTTCATCACTGCTTACAATGCTGTAGAGCCACTAGCTGAAAGCCTGAACCATTATACTGAGTAGGATCCATATTATTGGGAGTAAGAGCAGTGTACCGGGCAGAACTGTCGTGGTGTAACAGTCATGGTAGTAGTAGACACTCTTGTTAAGCATTTGTGACAACAGCTCAGGATAAACTTAAAAGGTAGTGTAGAGATTTATTTATTTATTTCATCAGTTTTATATCCCACTTTATCCTTCAATCAAAGTGGTCAACAACACAGTGGGTCTACATTGAACAAGAGGGGTGGGGCAACAAGACGTACATGCAGACTCTTAGACATTTGGTACTTATTCTCCTCTGTGCAAGCCATTGGGGCTTGGAGTCCTAGGTTAGATGTGAAAAGTGTTCTGTAAGCAGGAGTGTTTTGAGTGCCTTGCGGAAGTCCTTAATGTCACTTAGGGCTCTCAGTTCATCTGGGAGGGAGTTCCATAGGGCTGGTGCTGAGAAAGATAAGGCTCTGTTGGAGGTGGTTTGCTTTGACTTTTGGTATCTGGTGGGTGTTCGGAGTTTGTTGATGCCGT
Source organism: Ichthyophis bannanicus (assembly GCA_033557465.1). Classification (NCBI taxonomy): domain Eukaryota; kingdom Metazoa; phylum Chordata; class Amphibia; order Gymnophiona; family Ichthyophiidae; genus Ichthyophis; species Ichthyophis bannanicus. The sequence continues at coordinate 1,388,255,819 of CM066032.1, read as the reverse complement.
TGGCTCTTCTCGGCCTGCTGTTGGTTTCTTTGATCAGTGTGCTTTGTAGAATATTTGATAAAGTTATTGGCATCATAAGAGAGCAAATCTATCTCCACTCCAATTAAAGGGATACCACCTCAGGCCAGTACCTAGCCCTGTGCGAGCGGTGCGGCTGCACAGGATGCAAAGGCTTAAGGAGCGCATTTTAGCTGTCTGCCGTTGCCTACTGCTGCCACTTTTTCTTCTCTCAGCGGCAGCAGGCAACAACAGACAGCTAAACTGCGCCCCTTAAGCCCTCTTGCCGGCATGCTAAGCTTGCAGGGAGGGACAGATCTGCTTAGCATGCCGGCGACTTTCACATCGGGCGCGCCTCTTCTCTCCTGCCGCGGGGAGGGGGGCACACGCCCGATATGCAAGTCACACAGGGCGCGATTTACACTCGGTACAGCCCTGTTCCTCCTTGCTGGTGAGGGCACAGATATTGTAGTTTCCTGTAGTAGCTTTTGTTGCTCCTTTTAACAATTTCATATGAAAATTTTAAATATTCTGTTGAGGGCATCTGTTTAGCCAAATAGGTATCATATAAATCAAAGGGAGGTGTTGCCCTTACACTTGGGTCTAGGAGTTACCAATATTTCAGTATATTCACAAGAGCTGGAAGTGAGAATAAACGTCACTGTCACTAGACTGGAAGGGCATTCAGTACAATTTCAAGGAGGGTTAGGTAGTCTCATCATAAGTAGGCTTACTAATGCACAATAAAAGGGGAAATAGCAATATCTTAAGTAAACCATAACAGCAAGATTAGAATGATCACAGAAAATAAACATAGAACTGTAAATCCAGCCCACTCGAAGCTTCCCAGTTTGCCAAATGGATGACAGTGCACAGTCATTTGTGTATCATCTTTAGGAGTCTTCTCCTCTCCCTCTCCAGCTGCTAGGGCCTTGGCTACCTCGGTGTTGTCAGAAGTACTAAGGGAGGAGTAGCCTAGTGGTTGGGGCAAGGTACTTCAGGCCGGAAGGTCGGGGTTGAAATCCCACTAGAGGACAGCAACCTTGGGCCGGAAGGACTGGGGCTTCTAGTCCCACAGGTGCTCCTTGTGGTCTTGGGCAAGCCACTTAACCCTCCATTGCCCATGTTCCCTGTAAGTATTAGTGTATGTGTCTCATATCCCCGCGTGTTAAATGTATCCCCCAATTGTGTTGTGATTGCTTTGATTGAAGGATAAGGCGGTATACAAAATCTGTCTAAATAAATAAATAAAAAATAAATAAGTACTTGGAACGGTCCCTACCACAGCGGTTGTAGCATGTGCTGGTGGTATGCCTTTGTCAGGATCCAGTCTCCAGATTGGAAATAATGAGCTCCCTTGGGGCAGTTTTTATGTTAAACAGAGTCAAAGGCAAGGCAGTGTAGTTTTTACAAAGGTTTTGGAGGTCCCCCCCTCGGATTGCTGCTTGCACACAGCAGGCAATCCTAAGCAACTCAATTAGCTAAAGAATTATTTACAGATCAGAGAAGTTGCAGACAAGATGCACACACTTCTGTAATTTTTACTTCTTTAGGATTGTGCCAATCTTGTGAAAATGTGTGTAGATATCTTTCCTCCTTTTGCTTTCATGTCTCTGGACACACAGAGGCAAAATGTGGATAAGCATTTGGAAACACCACATGGCCAGTATAGGTTTTCCAAAGCCCATCAGGATGCCAAGTGCACCCATCCTTATGAATAACCAAGTATTAAGAGTTGCAGAGTCAAGTGCTCATCATCATTTCATCAAACTCCTTGTTTTATAACATACTAATATATCCTGATATGATACGGCTATTCTAACACATCAAACAAATCATTTAGGCTTAACATTGTTCTTTAAATTAAAAGATCAACCCTCTAAAAACTTAATTGAGCACAGTATGAAAATTATTAAATGACATAGCTTTCTCTCTCCCTGCCTGTGTTCTTTCCCAAACTTTTCCTGGATCATTGCTGGCAAGCAAGATTGTGTTTTTGTTTAATCAACTTAAGGTAGTGTCTTTAACTAAATTCTAACAAATTTGAGAACAATGCAAGTTCAAAAGAAACAGTAAGATTCACAAGAAACAGTAAGATTTACTCGTCCTGCGATTGCTTGCCTATAAACTGAACAGCTGCATAATATAGCTCTATACAGTCACATCTGGTAACATACATGCATGAGGATAAACTAGATAAATTCATGGTGCTAAAATATATATCTGTTTTTCTTAGTTTTTCCTTGAAAACTGAGATCAGGAATGTTTTTCAAAACAAAGTGCACGTCCCTAAGAAACGTATAATTCACAAACAGCAAATATGGTGCTGCTGTTCTGTTTATCAATCCACAATCATGAAAGGAAACGGGATGGCACATACCTCTCCCTTTTTTTTCTCAGCACTGAGCTTCAACAATGCAACCCACAGTAATACTGGAGGACACTTCCTCTTTTTGTTTTTAAATTATTTGAGCTGAGCAAATCTGCATATGCTTGGTGTTTTAAGAAGACAGACTGAGCAAGGATTGAATTAAAATCTCTTAAAGAGAACTTCAAGAAATGGAAATTAAACTTTCTTATTTCATTTCAGACTATGAGCACAAATGAGTACTTATATTCACAAACAGATAAAACAATGTCAGTCTTTAAACAAATAAATTTCTTCTTGGGAACCTATGAACAAGGAAGGAAAGACATGATTGATTAATCATGAACACATTTTATCCCGTTTTTTTTCCTCTTGCATTAGAAAAATACTTCAGGCACTTGAAAATAGCTCAGGTAAATTGCATTTGAACCTAAAAGTCCTAAAAGGAAGGGCATACAGCACATAATCCAGGCTGGAACAATGACTCTGTGTCTTTAACAGACAAGTATCTGCTTTTATGTATGCAAGCAAATTTCTCCCTTGCAATAGCAAATTGGTTTGAAAATTCCCTACTGCTGATCGTGTTAACGGGTAATGGAACATTATGCATAACTCAGAATCAGAATTTAGGAGATGGGCTGTTTATCGGGAGCTAAACATGGGTCCCAGCTCTTCATGTGGAGATGGAATATAGCTAGAAAGATTCTGACAGTCATGCACTTCCAGGGTCGTTACAGCTGTTTACTTTTGGGATTTGCAGAACAGGAGGGGCTCTTTCTTGGAGCTAATCTGCTCCTCTATATTGGCATACTTTATCTAACATGGTCTCTGCTTCAGATTTTAACTGATTCTCCTCCTTACCTTTTTGCTTTTTCGTAAACCTCACTATAATTTCTACTACTACTACAACTAAAATTAAATGTCTTCTACAGGGATCCAAAAATCTTCTCTTCATTTCTTCACTTGTCTTTGTTCACTCACTTATCTTCGTTTTTCACCACAGTCGACCAGTGACGTAAGGGCTATCACATCATATCGCATCGGGAGTCACCAGATATCTCAACGATTTTTTAGATTGCGCTGCCATGTTACACCTCAAAGATATATAATGAACCCCATATTGATCCAATCAGACTCTGACACTTAGGGGTATGTTTATTAAGAAGCGGTTGCAGCTGCCATGCATTAACGGAGCTTAGTAAACATACCACTTAGAGTAAGAGTTTACATCTTTATTATCAGTAATACGAATGACTAAGGCGTGCAGCTTCCCTTAAAGCACTATCACAAATTTAATAGGTGCAGAATCTGGGCTAAGAGACAAAGGATTATGTCAGGTTACTCACTGACCAATAGACAGATGGAAGAATTTAATTTGTACCACAGCCTGATTCTGTCCTGCAGAGCTATCCCCTTTCTACATCCAGTCTGAGCCAGATATACAAAGGGGATCACGATTCTGATCCCATGGGGCACGTCTAGCCCCACAGGATCAGAATTGCAATCAGGCCTGTACATGTAGGCAGAGACTGCGATTCAGTCCCAGTCTGCATGTACAGGCACTGCCCGGATAGCTCATTCAGGCATTTAAATGGAGCCACAATGGCATGGCATCCTGTTGCCATGGCACCACAGCTCCAATTAAATGCCGCGATGCCATCTGCCAGCAATTAAGGTTTTTCCCCACAGCTTGACTCTCGATCTGGCCTCCTAAGGCCAGGGTCGGACTGCGGGGAAGAAATCCTGGCCCCCTCAGCCCCTTCCATGCCCCAACTTTTAAAAGAAATAACATCCAGGGAAGTTATTCCTCCTCGGAGATAGAATAACTTCCCCGGTCATTTCGCCGGCCCTGGACATATAGGGTAAACATTAGAATTGACCCTGTACATCCAGGGCCAGCAACCACCCACTGCCCACCCACTCTCGGCCCCTGGGCTGCCTCTGTCCTGCCCCTAACTAATTTCCCTGCACAACCAGAGGGGAAGTTAGTCTGCGGCTGCCAGTGGCACGAATAGCATCCGTTGGGACGTCCATCCCCACTATTTGTGTCTCAGAATAACCCCCAATGTGTCTTAACCAACTGTCATTTACATCCCCTGACCCGTCTTACCAGTCTCTGAAATCTGCCCAGCAATAAGGACAATAGCCATAGTTAGGACTAAGCTACAAGTCTGGATCAGGTCATTGTGCATGGAATAGGATTTGAGCTTTATAACACAAGGAATGCTTTTAGTATGTGGCATGAAGTGGGGTTCACCTTCCTTAATACCATTCAACTATTGCATGATAGAGGGGTAAAAAGGGCTGTAAGGGAGGACAAGGCCATAGTGGAGAGACTCAATGAATTCTTTGCTTTGGTCTTTACTGAAGAAGATGTAGGAAAGTTACTCTTGCCTGCCTGAATTGGTATTTAAAGGTGATATATCGGAAGAACTGAAAGAAATATTGCTAAACTGGGAAGATGTATTACAACTATTTGATAAACTGAAGAGTAGCAAATCACCATGGACCAGATGTTATACATTCAAGAGTGTTGAAAGACTGTGAAAAATTGTAAGAGGACCTTGATAAATTGGAAGACTATACATCCAAATGGCAGATATAATTTAATGTGGACAAGTACAAAGTTAGGCATCTAGGAAAGAACAACCCAAACTATGGTTACATGATGCATGGTTCCATATTACGAACCATCACCCAGAAAAAGGATTTAGGCATTGTCGCAGATAATACGTTGAAACCCTCTGTCCAGTGTGCAGCGGCGGCCAAGAAAGCAAATAGAATGCTAGGAATCAAAAGGAAAGGAATGGGGAATAAAACAAAGGATATTATAATGCCTCTATATTGTTCCATGGTGCGGCTGCACCTTGAATATTGTGTGCAATTCTGGTCACAATATATTGAAGAGGATATGGTGGACTTAGAAAAGGTACAGAGAAGAGCCACCAAAATGGCAAAGAGTTTGGATCGTTGGTCATTATCGTGTTTATTGGCCAAAAGAAAAGCAGTAAGGACACATTATGGGAAGCAGCTGGTGTTCCTTTGAACAAAGCTGAGATACAATGGCTGGGGAAAGGAGGTATGAGGTGGGATCAATTGACGCTGGTGTTAGACAGCTGGGCGAGGGTCAAGCTTACCCCATAGCAAGTATTACTGTATCTGGGTGGCAGTGATTTGGTGCACATCAAGAAGATTGATCTTATCACTTGGATCAAGAAGGATATATCATGCATCAAGATATTATGGCCATCAGTCAGTATCATCTGATCCCATATAATCCCTCATAGCAAATGGTACAAAATGAGGAATCCAGAAGGCATAGAGAAAAGCTGGGAGAAACTAAACTTAGATGTTAGTAATTTTGTTAGAGGACTGGGGGAGTGGGGGAGGGTATAATTATTGAACATAAGGGGATAGTGTTGTGTGGAAGTCCATTATATAAGGATGATAGGGTGCACTTAAATGATATTGGATTGAACATTTTCAATGCAGACATTTATTTATTTATTTATTTAATTATATTTTTTTAAATATACTGTCTTTCTACGATTCAACATGGTTTACATAGAACATGAGGTAACAGTGTTGACACAGCTGTTTTACAGAGAACATCAACTATTTGATTACAACAGTGAAATAATTTCACAGAGCCATTAGTTGGTGCTAGAATATGGGGGAGTCAGGGTGTTCTACTGTAGGTGCAGTAGTTCTCTCCTGGTGGTTGGACCTCACCAAGGGGAAAGGATGCAGGATCAAAGAATGGGGGCCCAGGTGCAGGTAGTTTGGATGCCTGGGTCCAATGCCGGGGGAATCCAAGTGACAAAACAGTGGGCGCCTGGAACCCGATAAGTCAGAAGGCACGGGTACGAAGAGATGGGTGCTTGGGTCTAGTCATTCGGACCAGGCTCTGCAAGAGATGGGTGCTTGGGTCTGGTCATTCAGGCCAGGTATAAGCTGATGGCATAGAGTGCCCTTCAGCAGGTGAACCAGCGGCCATGGAGCAGGTCATTGGGGTGTCAGCCAAGGGATCTTGCATCCATCCGGGCAGTGAGGCGCCCATTTTAGGGAGAGGCTAGCGGTTAATTGTTAATGTGTTCATGTGATATGTTGTATCCACTCATGTTATGTAGTTTTTGCATGGAATACTATAAGTTGGCTGATATGAATGCATACGCAAAGTCAACAATGGATCATAGCAGCAGTATGCTATGCATGCGTTTCTTTATTGGGGGAGAGGTAAACAGTGAAAAGGGGGAGAAGGTAGGGGGTTTGCGGGATTGGGACAGGAGGTAGAAGGCCTGGAGGACTTTGGGTGAGAAAGAGCTAATTCCCCCCCCCCCCCAAGGATGTGGGTGCGGCATGTCATAGACTAGGCACTATACTCACTCAAAGAGAAAAACCTCCCCGGGCCATAAAAGTTCCACCAAGCCTGAGAAACCTCAAAACATGAAAAAAAAGTGGAGGTCCACTTATTTTTCATGTTTTGAGATAGACTAGGCACTGGACATGAAGCTGAAATAATATTTCTTCAGGAAACACATCTTAAATGAGCACCTCCAAGAGGTATGAACATTTTTTTTTTTAGCTGCCAATGGGTCAACTCCCAAAAAGAAAAGAGGTGGAATAGGGATTTTGATAACTGGCTCTAGAAAAGTTACTATAAACCAAGTCATTTGGGATAAAAATGGAAGATTTATCTTATTCAATGTGCTTATAGAGGGGAAGGCACTGAGTCTGATCTATATATATATATATGTATATATATATACGCACAATATTAATCAGGAGAATGTTTTTTGAGGAGCTGGAGGATGTGCTTGCCAAGCATTATGTGGGGTGATTTTAACTTATCAACCCAAGAACTGATAACTCAGGTGAGCAAGTTGGGGAAGTAAGCAATAGAGCAAGATTAATACAGCTAATAGATATTTTGGGATTGTTAGATATTTGGAGGATCCTTATTACAACAAGTGCCCTCAAAGAGTGACAAGAAATTCAGCTAGATAGGGTTTCTACTGTAATGTTGCCACCTTCACTCCTAGTTTTCTTTCTTTTTATAAGCTTTTTTTTACTGTTTTATCTTTTTTTTATAATTGTTTTAAATTTTTACTTAGACTCCAACATCTACAGATATAGATACGGAGAAAGTGCAGGTCTCAGACTAACACTGGTAGTGCTTTTTTGCATGAATCAAAAGCAGCATACCTTCACGCATCAATGATAGAAACCCTATCTAGCTGAATTTCTTGTCACTCTTTGAGGGCACTTGTTGTAATAAAGATATTTGGAGGAAGCAGCATGGTAATTATACATACTATTCGCCATCTCATGGTATTTATGGTAGAATCGATACTGTACAATTGTGGTCAACATTATTGGCATCCTTGCAGTTCAACATCTTAATGTCCAATATCTCCTAAAGAAAAGTGGCCAGTGAAATGGCTTTGGACTATATATGCACACATAGTTGACATATAAAAGAATCAAATAAAACAAGACCAATTTAAAAAAGGAATAGTATTAAAACTGGGACATTGCCAGGACATGATTATTGGTACCCTTATGGGCAGCAGCAGAATGGGACAGTGTTGGCGGCAGAGGATCACGTTTCTGTGACAATGGCAACACTAAAATTAAACTGTGCGGAAGAAAGTCCTGGCAATCTACTTGCTTATTTTGCCACGAAAACCCAATGGATAGTCACGACAAAACAAATTGCACTATAGTGCTGGAAGATGAGACCCTCAGGTCGGAAGGTACTCAACTGGCTAATAGGGAAGAGCTGAAGACTTTTCAGAGTAAAGCCAGCATTTATGATGTGGTTAGATCAAAGCCCTCAGGACGTCTGACTGATGACGTAGCAGCGCCTGAAATGAGAGTCAGAAGCTACAAAGATGTCTTACATATTGGGACATGGAACATATGAAACATGAACCAAGGTAAGTTGGAGGCAGTCAAGAATGAAATGGAATATGAACAACTCGATCTGTTGAGTGTCAGTGAACTGAAATGGACTTGCATCAGGCACTTTGCATCTGATGATCACAGTCTACTATGCTGGAAATGAAAGACAAAGAAAAAATGGTGTTGCATTTATAATTAAGAAGAAACTTGCAAGAACCGTAATGAAATACAGTGCAATCAGTGAACACTTAATTTCTATTTGTCTATGAGGAATGCCCATCAATACAACTATAACACAGGTCTGCGACTAAAAAGCTGTTTGATTATTTTCATCTAATTTCCATGTATTTTGGTGTGCTGAAAACAAATAAAATATTGAAAAAACTCCTAGACGTCATGATTTGCCACAACATGCAAAATTGTCTTCAAATTTATCAAATTTTTTCAAATTAATATTAATTAATTCAAATTACTATTAATTAATTCACATAAGTGCATTTAAGATATAAAATGCCCAAAAAAACTTTAAGGGGTTGTCCGAGTTATGTTAAAAAAAATATAGCACTGTAAATCTGATGGTCAGCAATATATACATAAGCTAAGCAAGTTTTAAGTCCGTGCTTCTAATGGTAGAAGAGGTTAATCTTTCCTGAAGAATCCAGTGGGAGGGAGACACAGGGCAGATAGCAGCAGATCCGGTCAGTGCAGGGGGCCGTGGCCAGACACAGAGCTGCTCTCTCCTGCATGCCACACTTGTGCACGAATCATCATCAGGTTCTTGGTTCTAAGCTGTTCACACTTTTTCATCGCAATTCGTGTTAGCTTGTCATTCTTCAACCGTTATGTTATGGCTCCGCGAAAGTGTATTAATTCGCCGAACAGTTTCTGTTTCATCTGTGGTGAATATACAGTGTTGAAGCAACAGCAGAATATTACAGACTTTGTGAAAAAAGTATACTTTGCATACTTTGGACTAAAAATTGGAGATAAAGATAAAGTCTGGGCGCCTCATAAAGTGTGCAAATGGTGTGTTGAGGACCTCTGAAACTGGTTCAAGGGTAAGAAAAAATCTTTCCGTTATGGGATTCCTATGGTATGGCGAGAGCAAAAGAACCATAGTGACAACTGTTACTTTTGTTCATGCGATGTGAAAGGGTTTAATTCCAAATGGAAGCATTCCATTTCATACCCCAATCTTCACTCGGCAATTCGTCCCATCCCCCATGGCACAGATATACCAGTACCCAAGCCCCCTGTTACCTTGGAAGAGATACCTAGCTCCGATGAAGGTGAAGTCATACCTGAACCAGATGACGAATCAAGTTCTGACTTTGAAGATGATACAAGACCAAAATTGTTTTCTGAGGAGGAGATGAATGATTTGGTAAGAGACTTGAATCTTCCCAAAGATGCCGCTGAGTTACTCGGATCAAGGCTGAAAAGCAGGAATTTATCGTTGCTAGGAGTGTCATCTTCATGGTTCCGACATCGTGAAAAGGAGTTCGTTCCTTACTTCGCCCAGGAAGACAAGTTGGTTTATTGCATCAATGTCGAAGGTCTGATGGGTCAATTTAAAATCCAATATGATTCAAAGCAATGGCGTCTTTTTATAGATTCTTCAAAAAGAAGTCTCAAAGCAGTTTTACTCCACAACGGTTCTTACGCTTCCATACCTGTAGGTCATTCCGTACACTTGAAGGAAACCTACGAGAACTTGGAATTGGTTCTTCATAAACTTAAATATGAAGACCATGGTTGGCAAGTGTGTGGGGACTTGAAGGTCTTGTGCATGCTGCTCGGGCAACAAGCTGGGTATACCAAATATCCTTGTTTTCTGTGTCTATGGGACAGTTGAGACCGACAAAATCACTGGACCAAGAAGAGTTGGCAGCCGAGGGTGCTAACAGTCGGTGAAAAAAATGTCCTCCGAAAAACTTTGGTACCTTCCCATAAAGTTCTTCCACCACCTCTCCACATAAAATTGGAATTGATGGAGCAATTCGTAAAATCACTTCCAAGAGATGGAGAATGCTTCAAATACTTGGTCACCAAGTTTCCAGGCCTGTCGGAGGCAAAATTGAAGGAAGGTGTGTTCGTCGGACCAGACATTAGAAGGCTTATAGTCGATCAAGAGTTTGTCAATACCATGATGGATCCTCAAAAAGAAGGGTGGATTGCATTTAAAGAAGTCATACAGAAATTTTTAGGCAATAACAAAGATCCTCACTACAAAAAGATCATCGGATGAATGCTGAAAGCATTTCAAGCTTTAGGTTGCCTGATGAGTTTGAAAGTGCATTTCCTCCAGTCCCACCTTGATTACTTTCCTGAAAATTTGGGAGCTGTGAGTGAGGAACAAGGTGAACGATTCCACCAAGACATTAAAGAGATGGAAAGGAGATACCAGGGAAAATGGAGCATTACAATGATGGCAGACTACTGTTGGATGCTTCAGAAAGACATTCCAGATGCTACTCCCAAGCGTAAATGCACCAAGAGGAGCCTCACAAGGAAGAAGAATCGAGTTTAGTGTGTGTAGTTGAGCTCATTTCAGTTCAAAAAAGGATTTTCATGAAAATATTGTAATAAAACTTTAATTTTATAAGTCTATTTCCATTTATTTTGAGGTATTGCCTTATTTAACATAGTTACCTAAATTGTCAGGAAACGTGATGTCCTATGACAAAACGGAGGTCATTTGTGGATTCAGCGCACCAAAAAACATAAAGATTACATGGAATAACCAAAATAGCTCTCGAAAAAAAATTTCTATATAATATTATAGAATATAGTATTATAATTCAAGTATATGCCCCAAAAACAGCTGCAGAAGAGGATGAAGTCAATGAGTTCTATGAATAAGTACAAGCTGAAATTGACAGAACATGCAAACAGGATATCCTGATAGTCATGGGTGACTGGAATGCAAAAGCTGGCAACAAAGAAGAGGGCAAAGTGGTTGGAAAATATGGACTTGGCAACATAAATAAAGCTGGAGAAAGACTGATAGAATTCTGCAAGAATTGGAGAAACATAGAAACATAGAAATATGACGACAGATAAAGACCACATGGCCTGTCTAGTCTGTCCTTCCATATCAACAATTACAACAGTCCCCTTTTTTCCTTTAGAGATCCTCTGTGTTTGTCTCATGCTTTTTTAAATTTAGATACTGTCCTCATCTCTACCACCTCCACTGGGAGACTATTCTACGGATTCATCACTCTTTCCATAAAGAAATATTTCCGCATATCACTCCTGAATCTATCCCCCTTCACCCTCATCCCATGTACCCTGGTAGCAGAACTTGCTTTCAATTGAAAGAGGCTTTCCCCCTATACATTTATGCCATGGAGGTATTTAAATATCTCAATCATATCACTTCTATTCATCTCAAACACCTTCTTCCAGCAACACAAGCAGTGACTGTACACATGGACTTCAACCAGTGGATTGTACAAAAATCAAATTGACTACATCTGTGGAAGTCAACAATGGAAAAGCTCTGTAACATCAACAGAGACAAAATATGGAGCTGACTGTTAAAGATCACCATCTACTAGTATGCAAACTCAAGCTAAAGTTGAAAAAGAGCAAACCACTCATGATTGTAGCAAAATATGACCTTGAGAATATACCACCAGAATTTAAAGACTGCCTGCAAAATTGATTTGCTGCTTTAGATACAAATGGCAGAGCTCCAGAAGAGTTGTGTGATGATATCAAGGAGGTTGTGTTGGAAGAAAGTGAGAAATCTCTACAAAAGGTGAAAAAGCAAAAACAGCCAAAATGGATGACCGAAGAAACTCTGAAAATTGTCCAGAAATGCAGAGAAGCTAAAGCGAGAGAAGAAAGAGAAGCAATCGCAGAACTCAACAGAGATTTCCAATGTGCAGCAAGACAAGGAAAAATACTACAGGAAATAGAAGCAGAAACTCTTAGAGGAAGAACAGGATCAGCTTTCCTAAAGCTATGAGAGTTAAAGAAAAAATTCCAACCTCACATTGGAATGTTACAAGATGCTTAAGGATCCATGCTAAATGGTGCTGAGCAGATCAAGAAAAGGTGGAAAGAATATACAGAGTTATTATATGATAAAGATCAAGTGGACCAACAGCCATTTCAACCTGTACCTTATGATCCGGAGACACTGGTGATGAAAGGTGGAAGCAGCATTGAAAGTCTTATCAAAGAACAAAGCACCAGGCATTGATGGCATTCCCATAGAAGTATTACAGCAATCTGATGCAACTGTTACCATACTTACAAGACTCTGCCAGGAAATTTGGAAGACAACATCATGGCCAACTGACTGGAAAAGATCTGTGTTCATAGCAATACTAAAGAAAGGTTATCCTACTGACTGGAAATTATCACACAATCGCTCTAAACCCATATGCCAGCAAGATTCTACTGAAGATTATTCAGCAGAGACTATAACCATACCTGGAACGAGAACTGCCTGAAGTGCAAGCCCGGTTCAGGAAAGGGCAAGGAACGAGAGACATCATTGCAGATGTGAGATGGATCCTTGAAAAGACTAAAGAATACCAAAAGGATATCTATATGTGTTTTATTGACTACAGCAAGGCTTTTGACTGTGTAAACCTTGAGAAACTCTGGGCTACATTAAGAGGCATGGTTATACCAGAACATCTGCTAGTTCTCTTGCACAACCTTTACATTGATCAAGAAGCAACAGTTTGAATGGTACAAGGAGAAAAAGAATGATTTAAAATCAGCAAAGGTATACAACAAGGCTGCATACTTTCTCTCTACCTATTTAATTTATATGCAGAACAAATCATCAGAGAAGCAGAACTATATGAAACAACAGAGGTGTGAAGATTGCTGAGAGACTCATCAACAGCCTTCACTATACTGATGATACCACATTATTGGCCGAAAGTGAAGACGATCTGAAACATTTGCTTCTCAAGATTAATTAACATAGTTTTAAAATGGCCTGTACCTTAATATAAAGAACACAAATATCCTGACAACTGACAAAATCAATAAGTTCATCGTTGATGGAGAAGAAATTGAAATAGTGGACAACTTTAACCTACTTGGATCAACTATCAATAAAGAAACAATAAGCAGTCAAGAAATCAGACAATGCATTGCCCTTGACAGAATGGCTATAAAGGACCTGAAGAGCAGAGATATCTCTCTCCATACAAAGATTTGACTTGTTCGAGCCATGGTATTTTCAATAACATCATATAGATGCAAATGTTGGAGAGTGATAAAGATAGACAGGAAGAAAATTTATGACTGAATTATGGTGTTGGTGACAAATACTGTGTATTCCCTGGACTGCCTGAGGAACAAACCAGTCAGTACTAGAGGAGATCAAACCTAAACTTTCTTTAGAAGCTCAGATGAGAAGACTTCAACTTTCATACTTTGGACACATCATGCGAAGAGAGAGATCATTGGAGAAAGACATCATGCTTGGCAAGATAGAAGATCAACATAAAAGAGGAAGGCCAGCAATGAGACGGATCGATACAATAACATCATCTATGGGTGTCACACTGTCAACAGTGAGCCGCCTGACTGAATACCGAACACAGTTTAGAACAACGATCTGAGGGTCGCAATGAGTCGATACCAGCTCGACAGCACCTAACAACAACAACATCATAAAGATTTCAAATCAGTTTAAATAGAAGAACCACATTCCCACTGCAGTAAAATTAGATGCCCCTGTGATCAATTGCACAGACATTTTTTTTTTTAATAAGTTTATTTATAACCATCAATACAAACAGCAAACAAATAACAGTTAGGATACGTCCCCTGAGGTGGACTCTGATCCCCAGGAGACCCAGCGATGGTAACACATTTTACATATTACCCCATCCCCCACCACCCCCCTCCAACCCCCCTCTTTCCACCCTCCCTCCTCCCCCCATCACACCCAGACACACAAGAGGGCCAGTCTCTCCGGAGGACAACAGATACCCGCCTCTAGGGCTGCTCAGGAAGAGGACCGCGGCCTACCTGCCCGATTCAAGGACGGCATTGCGGCACTGGGATCCCAACTGATGGAGATACGGTTCCCAAAGTAAGAGAAAAGCGGACCATCGCTTCGCGTTCCCTCGGGCAGCTCGACATTCCAAAAGCCTCAATTGATGGAAGGAGTTCCTCCACTCCCAGACAGAAGGGGGGGCGCTTTCTCGCCATCGGCGCAGAATGGGTCCCTTACCCACCAGACATGCCTTTCGCACAAGGGCTCGACCCCATTTCCCCTTCGGGGAGTTACCACGCAAGACATCTAACGTGACCAGGGCGGCGTCCCACACCACCTGTTGTCTCAAAAGGGTCATCCTGAAGGCACATATGCGCCTCCAGTAGGGGCGGATCAACCGACAGCCCCACCACATATGGAGGAGAGTGGCCTGAGGCTCCCCACAGCGTGGGCAGTGCCCATCCGTAGGCAGGTGGCATCGAAGAGCCCGTCGGGGAGAGAAGTGGACTCTCGTCAAACACTTAACGTGCACCTCCCGCCAACGAACACCAGCCGCCAGGGTCCCGGTTCGGCGAAGGCCATCGAGCACCGTTCCCGGGGGTATCTCCCTCCCCATCTCCGCCCCCCAAGCCTGCTCTATGCTACGGAAATCCGGGCGACGGCGGTATTGCTCCAGTTTACCCCTAAAGGCTCTTATCGTCGGCTTCCCCTCACCCCCTAGGTCAAAAAATTCCAGAATCTGTGCAGATCGCTCTGCATGTAGCTCCGCCCCCGGGAGAGAGCCTACATAGTGGGCCACTTGCATGTACGCAAAGACATGCTTCGGTCCTAAGTCATATTCCCGGGCAAGGGACTGAAAGGATTTAGAATTCCCCTCCGCATCGACCACATGTCCCAGGTTACATAAGCCGTTTGCTGCCCAGAGTCGATAAACCACAGCATCCGTCCCCGGGGTGAAGTTAATGTTACCTCGAAGGGGCAGCCAAATCGACACCTGCCACTTGTGCCCCCAGTACCGATTAAGCTTCCTCCACATCATCCGCACCGGCGTCAGTAATACACTCTCCGCCAAGTGAGTCGGCATATCCCGGTTTGCCACGTGCAATAAAGCCTGAAGGGAATGGGGGGCCACATATGCCTCCTCTAAGGCTCGAGGCGTATAAAGCTCCGTGCTCCCCAGCCAATCCCCCAAATGGCGGGCTTGGCAGGCCTCCACATAGGCCCCTAGGTCTGGGAGCCCCCAACCCCCCCACCTCCCACTCCCCACCAATCGACTATAAGGAATGCGCGCTCGTGCTCCTTTCCACAGAAACCGGCGAAATTCCACTTCAAAACACTGTATGTCTCGTTGTAGGAGCCAGACTGGGAGAGTCTGCATCCAGTACAGTAATCGTGGTAATATTATCATTTTAATCGCCGCAATCCTCCCCGACAAAGATAGTGGAAGGAATTGCCAGGCTTGCAACTGAGCCCTCACTTTGGACAGCATCCTGTGCAGGTTATCCCCATAAAGTCGGGTGGGCCTTGCACAGACATTTTTTTGTTGTATACCTTTGAACATACTATTAAAATATTATGATGACATACATTTGTAATATTTCAAATTATTTCTCAAGATACAGTATTGTATACAGCATACTTAAAATGTTAGGGTGCCAGTATGTTGACCACAACTATATGGGTGGATTGTGCTCTTGTTAATTAATTTAGTGAATCAGATATCTCACAGATTACATGGTTGGATCATGCCCCCGTAGAATGAATCTTGCATTTGGGTATGAAAGACTTTAGCTTAAATCATTTTTGAAAGACAAAGACTGATGCAGATGGTTTTGGAGTACTATTTTGATTTCAACAAGGAGGGGGAAGTATTTATTGGAAATATTATAAAACACTTAGGAGCTTGTTTACAAACCAGCGGTAGCAGCTTCTGCCCGATATCGAAGCCGCGGCCCCATTGAATTCAATGGGGCTGTGGCTCCGATATCGGGCGGAAGCCGCTACCGCAGCTTTGTAAACAAGCCCCTTTATATTAAAGAGGTAGTGGGGGGAGAAGAGGCAGTTGAGAATTATTTAGCGGATTGTATGTTACCTTCCTTTGGCGATGAAGAGGCAAAGATTTTTGATGCTGGTATCACCAGGGATGAGGTCCATGTAGCTATTCAGTCCCTTAAGGAAGGGAAAGCTGGTCTAACAGCTAGGTTCTACAAAACATTTAAGGAGCTTTTGGTAGAACCATTGATGGTATTTTTCAATGAGGTTTTGTGAGGATGAGGCTTACCGGACTCGATGCATACGGTGGGAATCATGGTATTACTTAAGCCAGGTAAGGATGTGACAGTGTGTAGCTCGAGTCACCCAATATCAACGATTAATATAAATGTGAAACTCTTAGCAAAGATTCTTGCGAATAAACTGCAGAGGATCCACATTGTTGAAAGAAGAATGATCAGGCTTCATCCTGGGTAGACTAGTGAGTGTCAATATACAACGATTATTGAATCTTATTTGGTAGATTAAATAGGGGCAAGATCCAGCTATAGTACTTATGGTGAATGCTGAAAAAGCATTTGATTGGGTTGAATGAGGGTTTATGTTTCAGGTCTTGAGAGATTGCTTTATTTACTGGGCGTGAGCCTTATATAAGACGCCTGAGGCCCACATATGGGTAAGTGGAGGGTATTCAGAACTATTTAGCTTGGCCAGGGGCAATGGGCATGGTTGCCACTTGTCTCCCTTGTTGTTTGCCTTGGTCATTGAACCCCTAGAGGAAAAGATAATGAGGAATTTAGATATACAAAGGATCCGAGTCATATAAAATAGACTTATTTCAGATGATCTTATATATATAATAACTCAGTCATTAGTTCCCTTCTGGTTCTGCCAAACAAAATCAAAGCAGTGTCTGGATATAAGACTAGTTTGGGAAAAATAGAGATCATAAGCATAAACTTGCAGCCCATCTTAGAGCAGAGATTGAAGAATTCCTTTCTGTTTAAGTGGATAAAAGTCACAATAAAGTACCTAGGCTTTTCTATTAGTAAAGATTGGATGCAGTTATTTTGACTAAATGTTCACCCTCTTTCATGGTTGGGCAGGATTCCTCACAGTAGAGAAAATGAATTTGGTTTCTTGCTTACTATTTCTATTTATGGCTTTCCTGAAGTATTTTTAAAAAGGTCGCAGAAAAGGATGTTTAGATTTATATGGAGATGTCCACCAAGGCTGGAGTGGGACAACCTGGTCATGAGAAGAGAGGATGGAGGCTTGTTGTTGTTGTCAAGTCGGTGTCGACTCATGGAAGCTTAGGAGTGCGGAATTTACAGGCTTATTATTGCTAGCTATACTAGATTGGAGAGCATTTCATAAGAGCCGCTGGGCTTGGAGCGGAGGCAGTGAGGCAAGCCACTCGCAGCTTTTATCACACTGGCTCCACTGTGTAGGCCCGGCAGGGGAGGGTTCACCTCACTGTGCCGTGCCACGCCCGGGTACACCGCATCTGATCACTGGAAGATGCGGTATATAAATGAGTGTTAAATAAATAAATAAATATCTTTAAAATATTTCCCTAAATTAAAACCAAAATTGCCTTAGTTTCGGTCACCCCCTACCACATATGAAAAAAATCTTCCACTTTGCTACATCCATGCCAGCAAGGTGAATTATAGCTGCTCAATCTATGTCAGATATGTTTGGTATAAAATTTTAAATGTATTTTCTAACACACTCGCTCCATTTATTTGTTGCCATTCTTCATTACTCTAAATCATTCCCAAATCTCTCTCCCATTCAGTGAACACTTTAACATGTTCCTTTGCTTTAACATTAAGCATACTATATAATTTGGAAATCATATCTTTTGTACTTAGGATCCATATAGCTCTTCAAAACAAGATAATTGTTTTATCAGATCTCGCAGTACATCCGGAGTCCATATATCGTGGATAACCTGCAAATAAAGGAATTTATCCCTCTCTTGCAGCCCATATTGTATCTGAAATTCCTGAAAACTGCTTTCAGTCACAAGTCACAAGGCAAAAAACCTGAAACGAACTTGTCTCTAATATGTAATGTACTAGAATGTATATAGTTTTCCCCTAGTTTACCTCCATGTTTAATCCCTGTTCTATGTAAACGATGGCCAAATTTAACTGGCCAAGTGTTATATTGTTTCAATGTAAACCGCACTGATGACAAAGAGCGCGGTATATAAGAAATGTTAAATAAATAAATTAATTAATTAATTAAGTTGGGATATTATGCAGGTTTTATTTATTTATTTAACTGCATTTATATCCTGCTTTTCACCGGGTCAAAGCGGTGTTACATATAAGGGGGGGGGGGAATAATCAGTTAAAAGGGTGGGGCCATCACCGAGTGGGCAACATTGATGATCTCGACGTAGGACGGACTGTAGACGTGGACAACATAGTACCATTTTCAATCATAGTTCATGACGAGTGGGTTTAGGGGGTGATGCCTTTTTTGGTGGGAGTTGTCTTGAGATATTCTTGGAATAGGATGGTTTTTAGCTGTTTTCTGAATGATGGGAGATCTCCATTGTTCCTGACGTGGGTGGGTAGAGAATTCCATAGGGACGGAGCGTAGAGTTCAAAGGCTCTATTGCATGTCCGTTGCAAGCATTTGGTTCTTTTGTGTGGGATGGTGAGGTAGTTGCTGGAGGCCTGTCTGGTTATTTTGCCGTAGGTTGGATGAGTCAGCAGGGAGCGGAGCTAGGTGTTCTGTGTTTGGTGGATGGCTTTGTGGGTGAGTAGGATGGATTTGTATTTAGTTCTTGCTTCAAAGGGAAGTATGTGTAGGTCTCTCAAGATTGGGGTGATATGGTCGCGTTTCTTTGCTCTCTGAATGATTCTTGCTGTGGTGTTCAAGGCAGTTCGGAGGGGGTTAGTCTGTGAGGCTGGTAATCCATGGTAGATTATGTTGCAATAATCCAGATGTGGGAGTGTCATAGCTTGCATTACGGTCCTGAAGTCATGAGGCTCGAGTAGGGTTCTGAGACGCTGCACTGTTTTGGCTTTGTGGAATATATTTCCAGTGGTTTTGGTAATTTGTTGCTTGAGGGTTAGAGCTTGGTCAATGATAATGCCTAGGTATCTGATTTGTGGCTGTATTTGAATGCATGTAGTTCCTATGTTGAGGTGTGTGGGTGGTGTGAAGTCTGGATGTTTTGTCACTACGAGAGCTTCAGTTTTCTTTAAGTTTATGGATAGGTTATTTTCTTGTAGCCAGTTGGACACCTCGGAGAAGCATGCTGATAGATGTTCACTTGTTGGGTTTGTGGTTGTGATCGGGGCGTAGAGCATGATGTCATCAGCATATATGTGGAAGTTGATGTTGTGGGTATGTATGACTGAGCAGAGTGGTTGTAGGTAGATGTTGAAGAGCATGGCTGATAGAGTGGATCCTTGAGGTACTCCTTGGTGTTGCTGGAAAGGGGGTGAGGTTGAGGTGCTGGTACGGATCAGTTGTTGTCTGTTAGTTAGGTAGGATTGAAACCATTGGAGTACGGTGTCTTTAATCCCAATTGTTTGCAATCTGCGTAAGAGGATGTTGTGGGAGATGGTGTCGAAGGCTGCTGATATATCAAGGAAGATCAGGGCATATCCGGAGTGTCTTTCTTGGTTTCCTATGATGAGGGTGTTCATCAGTGTGGTCATGAGGGTCTCGACTCCATGTAGTGGGCGGAAGCCGTTTTGTTGTGGGTCCAGTATGTTGTTGATGTCAAGGTGTTCTTGAAGCTGCTGCTGGACTATCTTCTCGATTATCTTGGCAGTGAATGGTAGGCTTGCAATGGGTCTGTAGGACACGGGGTCAAGGGGATCCAGATTTTGCTTTTTTAGGGATGGTCGAATGATTGTGGTTTTGAGGATGTCTGGCATGAGCCCTTGGGAGAAGGATTCGTTGATAATATGGGTTAATGGTGTGCTTAGGTCCTCTTTGGATTTCTTTATCCAGTCAGCAGGACAGGGGTCCAGTGGGGAGGTGGTGGTGTTAAGGTGGGAGGTGGTGGATGATATCTCACCTGCTGTGGTTTCTTTGAAGGTGGTCCAAACTCTGTATATGTTTGGATGGTGGTTTGTTGTGGTTGCCTCGACGTCCTATACAGATATCCATTTGAGCCCGATACCTGAAATTCCCAGCTGTACCCACCACCCTGCTCTTGTTACACCACTAGATATGAATGGATGAAACTTAATGATGGACCCAAAGTTTTTCCTATTAAATGTTTTGCCTGAAGAAATGGATCCCTGTTTGGCTAAACTGGGGAGAATGCGAATAGCTGCGGCTATAATGTAAGTAGCTTTGGTTTGGAAGCAGGTTAGATTATCAGAAAGGGAGAGTGTTGTAAAATGGTGAGGCTTTATTTGTAGACTGTGTGAAATCACAGCATATAGAAAACAACAGGTTGTTTTATTTGATAAGATTTGGTCACCATTCAAATTTGGTGGAAATCTGTTTTCACTCTGTAATATAACAATTGCAAAGGGGTAGGTTGTTAGGTACAAGAGTTACATTGTAAGATCTACTCCTATTTTAGTAGTGTTATGAAACTGGTAAGAAAGGCTAGGTGTCTAGTAGCCAGTAGTTTACAAGTTCTGCTGTAGGGTGGATGTATCTTGGGGAGGGAGTTCAGTGAGCAGCTTAAGAGTTGAGATTTGCATTGTGAAGTTATTTATACTTGCTTATGTGGAAAATCTTTAATAAATTATAAATTAAAAAACAAAAACAAGATACCATACAAAACAATCAACATCAGATCCGCATAATTAAAAAAACACTGTAGGGCTTATTCCATCCCGGACGTCCAGCCACTCTGTACATCTGGTCTGAGCCGGACGCACAGAGGGGTTCGCGATTCTGATCCCATGAGACATGTTTAGCCCTACGGGATCTGAATCACAAACAGGCCTGTACGTGCATGTACAAGCCTGATCAGTCAGGGCTCTACAATGGAGCCACAGTGCCATGGCGTCCAGTTGCTATGGCATCATAGTTCTATTGTAAAGCCACGATTCTGGCCACCGGACTTCAAAGGTGATTTCCCTGCAGCCTGACCCCCAATCTGGCCTCCTGCCAAAGTCAGTCTGCGGGGAATGTCCTCGGGCCCCCTCTGCCTCATCCGCGCCCCGGGCCCAAAACGTCCAGGGAAGTTATTCCATCTCGGAGGTGGAATAACTTCCCTGCAGAAGTCGCCAGGCCTGGACATACAGGGCCGACATTAGAATTGGCCCTATACGTCCAGAGCCGGCGACCCCCCCACCGCCCACCCAGACTCCACCCCTGAACCGCCTCTTCCGGGCCCCTGTCTAACTTCCCCATACAACTGGAGGGGAAGTTAGATGCCGGTGGGGAAGGCATGTATAGCAAGGATGGACAGAATAAGCCCCAGTGCAACAGAATAACCCCCAGTGCAAACTGTGTATCACTTAAAAGCCCATATACCATATATCAATCAAAAACCCAACATGGACCATGTTTTGGCGTACATGCCTGTATCAGGTGTAATACTCTGACCACCGCAAAGGCATCCAGATATTTCATGTGCAATCAGAGTCCTGAAGTAGAAGAAAAACAAAAATAGGGAGAAATATGGAACAAAGAGGGAAAAGAGTTGGAAAGTAAGATAAAATAGTCACGCCTTTGAAATATACTTCAAAAATCATCAAAAAAACAATGTACCTACCCTACAGCACAGAGGTTTTCATAACCACCTTTAATCCTTAGGCTTAAGACTAAGGGGTATGTTTACTAAGGACCGTTAAGGACGCAAAGGTGTCATATGTATGCATTATCGGCACCCGGTAGTGGTTACCACTGCTGAAAGCGCTGGTAACATGGGCTTAATGGGCGGTAATATTAACTGGGCAG
Source organism: Ichthyophis bannanicus (assembly GCA_033557465.1). Classification (NCBI taxonomy): domain Eukaryota; kingdom Metazoa; phylum Chordata; class Amphibia; order Gymnophiona; family Ichthyophiidae; genus Ichthyophis; species Ichthyophis bannanicus. Next base: position 1,388,233,683 of record CM066032.1, on the reverse strand, counting down.
AGCATAGGTAGAGACAACGTGTGTGCCCTTAATGGCTGTTCCAGTACTGTGCATTACAGGCTCAGCTGACGGGAACCTTAATGCCAGCTGGCATTATGGGCTCCTTTTGAAGACAGAGACATTTCTGGCCGTTAAACACCACACAGGAAGCCCATTTACATGTATACAGTGTGTACCTCCAAGACAAGAGCCCTGAAATTAGTGATAGTAGTGGTACATTGTCAGTCACACCATGGTGCTGTTTCAATAAAGGGCACTATGTTGTTGCTAGCAAAATGGCAAAGGTGATGCCATGTGAGCTATTCTGTGGGGCTGGTTAGGCTGCTAGGTGGACTAGGTAGCCACCTAGGGTGTACATCTTCAATATCCGGTGTGACTCTGCTGTGACAGCGGGAGCACATGCACATGCTGCTGCTGCGACAAACGAGTTGTGCCACTGGCACAGCCACCCCACAGCCATGTAAGCAGCAGGTGGGGGTGGTGGCAGCAGTGGCTTCTACCTAGTACTAGTGATACCTTGCTGCCTGCTTTGGATGTCAGGTGCAGTGTTGCTCTGTGTACTGTCAGGGCCATGCTAAGAATGTCACTTACAGGTCAAGTGAAGCCCATACTATGTGTGATGTATGTTACACCACCTTACTGTAATGCGGGTAGGTGATCCTATGCAAAAGCAGTTCGTGTGTGGTAAGAACTATGTGCCAACTGGGCAGAGCCCACCATGCCCACACTGTGCTCCACCCTGCCCACTCACAACCTGGCAGGAGGTCAGGAGAGGCATGTGGGGACTACCTGCATGTGCGCTGCTGTTGTAAGGCTACCAAAAGCATTGAAGTGGTGGCTGTGCTATACTGTCAGGGAGGGAGGGATCATCTGGCATGCTGCCCACCAGGGTCTGCATATCTAGGCACCCGCCTAGTTTGCCTTGTGAATGGGCCGGCCCTGGGTACTGTGAGCCATCAGCAGCTGCATTAGGACTGATGATGCATTTCCTAATGAGAGACAACAGTATGTGACCTTTAACCTGCAGTGTGAGAGAATGTGTGTGCAAGCACAATTGATGGCACTGATACACAGCACACATGTGGCATCTGTAACACCCAGCGAATGCGAAGTGGTGTCTGAAAACTGCTATCTCCATCATGCCCTGAATGTGCATGTAATGTATCTGGGCTTCATCATCAGTTCCAATGTGGTGGCCATCCTGCAGTAATCTTCAGTGTTCCAGCACTTAGCCAGGGGAGGGTTGGGTCAGTTTGCCCCCCATGTGCACATATTGACTGGATATGTGCATGTGGGGTGAAAAATATGCCAGTAAGTCAGGAAGATTAGGGAATATATCAGAGGAAAAATACCCACACAGCTCTCTCAGTTGTCAAATGAGGACCAGGACCTGTGCGTGAACCAGTGACCCTTTCATGAGTAAGCACTTAATTATGTGGCACATCCATCTGAGCCACATGGAAGTGTAAAGTACTCACTCAGTATGCTCTGCCACCTATACATTTGCAAGTGGTGGGGTACAAATGGCAGGCAAAACTCATGAAAAGCTAAAAATTTCCAGGCAGATACCTTTTTATTCACTACTATAGCAGGGCTGGCTCATAGCAAGTTATCCAGGAGTCCAGCAGCCACACAGGATACAAGCTGGTCTTTTATACAGTCTTAGCATAGCAGTTTGTAACTTGGGTTAGAGCAGGATAGCTTTTTGGAAGAATTCTCTGGGCCTCTTGACTTCTCCTTTCTACAGAATTATCTAGGTGGCATATCTGGAGAGTACCTAACTGCTAAGAGTCCCTGATTGGTCAGTTGAGGGGTGGCTACCTTATCTCTCCTTGCAGTCTAGGGCATCTGTGGCTAAGATGTCTGAAGCCCTACTCCTTTGTGTGTGTGCATGAGAAGACAACTCTAGCAAAAGCATCCCCTCCCCCCCCCTCCTATTCCTTTGTCAGCTTGGTTGTAAGGATAGAATTTTATCTGTTCTAGCCTGTTGGTGTTCTTGTGCTGCTGCTCCTGTCTAAAGTTTCAATGTCTGTTTGTTTCAGCATGCCATTTTATTCTTGCATGCTATCCCCTTTTTCCCATCTCAATAGTACACATTGTGATACAGACATCAGGTCCCAGAATGCATCAGGAATCCTTAGCCAGAGAGACTAGAATGAGTCACATTCTCATAGCTGGAACTCGCTAACTTGTAAACTCTGAACTTGCCTCCCAAACCTGGTTACCATGTTGAGTCAGTGCAAGGGGGGGTGAGTCAGCAGCTACTGTCATGGTAACCTGCTAGTATCTGGTTTAACTCTACAGCCTTATGCCTTCTAAAGTCAAACTCTGTTGATTCATATGCATGCTTCAGTCACTGACATATTGAGCAGGCAAGATGATCTGCAACTACACGCGCAGCTGCTGTTACTCACAGATGGTTCTAGTGGCTGCAGCAGAGAATGAAATATTTACAAAATCCAAGGTCACAAGTTCAATTCTAGTTCCAGCTGTGAGGCAGCAACCTGAACTGCCTTTGGTTCCTATGCCATACTCTTTTATCATAAATACTGAACTGCTCTCTGGGTAATTTATTCCCTGATGTGACCCCCTGCCAATCAGGGCTGTATATCACGATTGCATTAGAAGGAGAATGTATGGAAGATAGGACTGTGTGGACGTCTCACTCAAGGAACTAGGGTTGACAGATGGCTTCAGATACGCCCCATAAGCCTGATCCAGACCTGTGTTTACCCCATTGCATGCAGGGAGATGTAGTACTGAAATCTCTATTGCATTCCATCAGAAAAGCAAGCCTACTACTCCCTGCATGCAATGGGGTAAAATCCTGGACTGGATCAAGCCTGTTGAGTGCATCTGGAGCCTGGTGGAAACCTGACTTGGAACTTCAGTCCTTTACAACCCATGTCATCTTTCCTTGGCCATCTCCCAGGTGTGTAGCTTTTGAATAGCAGCCCACTGAGGTTTCCTTCTTTGAATCCTTCATTGTACACAGTGTGAGACTCACTGCAGGTCCTATAATGCAACATGCTTCTGTAGTCACAAAAGCTGGACTGCCTGACCATCTCACTCCTGGAAACTTGAAATTCCCCAACTCTGACCAACCTATACAATCCACCTCAGCAGCACCCAGGTTCCGCTGTCATCAGGGTCATTGTGGGGAAGTGACCTAGTACCTGGAGATTATTGGGAACATCAGTCCACAAACTCACCTCTCTGTGAAGTAGGCTATGTGTACACCATAATCCTACCCATTGCCAACTCTATGTCTCCCTCTTGTGAGACTGCAGGTCATATGTATTGATCTTGTCACTGCAAGGTTCACACAGGCAAGGGCTTTATATGTTGTATGGCCGCAGCTGTCTACATATACAATGTATGTAACACTCTCACATTCTCTCCCCTCAGGTGATGCAGGATATGGTTGCAGAGCCTGGCTGCTCACCTCTGTGCGGTTCCAAAGGTCATGTGCAGAGACTTGGTACAATAAGACACATGCCGTGACCCACCAGTCTGGACAAAACTGGTGGTGCCTTAATATACCAACATTTCACTATGGCTGAGATCATTGTAGCCTGCTGTATTTTACACAACACTGCTATCAGGCATAGAATCCCAGCTGAGATTAGCACGATCTTGAGGAAGATTCCGAGTGCTGTCCTGCATGTGCCAGGGACAACACAGTGGTGGGCTCCCAGGCCAGACCACGGCTAAGACAGCAGCTTTTTGCCTGTAAGTGTGCCCTGTCTAAACTGATACGCAAGCCACTTCTGATCATGCAAACCATTCTGTCATAATATAATATTTTAGGAAGCTCACATATAGTATTTAGTGTGTTATAGCCGACTCAGATGTGTGTGGATGTCACCAGGCATAGCTGGACACCGAGGTATGAATCAAGGCTTCAGCTGTATTAGAATGGTGAAACAATGTCAATGTTAATTCAGAGGATGAAACACATTTATGGCCAACATGTTATTTCTGGAACCTCAATGGATCATGTATTCTGTTGGACAGAAGTCTGTTGTCAAATGCAGGCTGAAGTTTGTGAACTCAATGGTGTCTCTGGGCAGAATATCTTCATATGTGTGGCCACAAGAATTCCAATCTCCCCTGCAACCTGGATTCTGTTGCTCATTTATTGCTGTGGTTGTAATGGCCTCATATAAAGTTGTCAGTATGCATGCAGGGAGAAGAGAGGAGGGTTTACTAGCATAAGCCAAGGCAAGATCAAGCATCAGAAGCTCGCAGTAATAGCTGGGTGGTACAAGCCCAAGAGAAGGATGAGCATGTATGAGTCTTTACCCTAACACTCAAGGTGAAGATTACTCAGTGTTTGCTGAACTGCCTGTGCCTCAATTGTACCCAATTCTGCAACCACGGGAGCTAAACATTCCCATGGTAGCAGAATCAGGGCACATTGACGGCTCAGCGTGCCTTGCATTCTGCTGCTGGGGACATCCCGGGATTTGTATGGCCCGCCCTCCCTGCACTTCAGCTGGTGTGCTGGTGCCATGGTGTCCTGTCGCCATGGTACCGGCACATCCAGACTGAGCTGCAAATGCCTGCCCACAAAGTAAGGCCCTTTTCCCTGCAGCCCGACCCTCTGTGGAGGCAGCCTGGACGGGATCGGGCGACAGGACACCTACCGCAGTGGTAATATATTTGATCATATGCCCTTGCCCCAACATATATGTGGGCCAGACATGACGTAAAGTGAAAGTGTGACTTGGTGAACATAAATCATGTTTACTAAATTCTTACAACAGTTCTTATAGTGCAACATTGTTTAGATTTTGATCAATGGCAACACTTACAATGGCTGGTCATTGATGGAATTAAGGATATTTGCAATGGGAATGCTGAACAACGACTGGCTCGCCTTGAACAAAAGTAGATTTTCACTTTTTGAATGAAACTTTAGATTGGATGACAGCGATTTAATCTGAGGGTTGGAGGTTTGCTTGCGTGTTTATCCGCTTCCTTTAAATAACCATTAGTGAGGGTTCTCTTTATTTCTGAGGGTTATTCACCTTAGCTGTTTGACATGTCCTGATGCAGCTCAGAAAGTCAGCGGGTGAAACTCGAGTCAACTGAGTTTCTTGCAGCACGTTCCTCCTTGAGTTTTGGAGAGTTATTGAGATTTCAGTTAAGTGTTTTTCAATTCTTTTAAATGCATTTAAAAATTGTAAAACAAATATATTAACTTCGAGGCCTATGAATGAAAATTAAGGGCGATATTGGTGTGCATTTTCTAGTAGGCTTGATATCACTGCTAATTAGCCACAAGCTCTGATACTGAGGCCTCTTCTTTCTCCTCTCCCTAATGGAGGCCCTGAGCTGATCCTGAGTGCATTGGCAGTATTATATACTAAGCATTCACTTAGTGGCGTGTTTTTCCTCAGGCTTAAATACATTAGTCCTTCTTTCTTTAATTAGTTGTTTTTGTAAGGGTTATGTGGAGTTTTTGGATATTTTTGATAGAAAGAATTGGGCAGATGCTGTTGGGGCACCTTGAGCAATACAGGAGCAAAACTGTCAGAGAGAACTTTATACAACTTTACTGGAAACATATCAGGGCCAGCAGTCTTAGCATTCTTCAGACTACGGCTAGCAAACTGAACTTCAGGCAGGGTGATGGGGCACTCTAATGCCTCACGTGCTTCTGGTGAAAGATGGGGTAACTCCACCTCCCCGAGCCATTGATGGATAATGAAATCCTCATCTGTTTGTTGAGACACATAAAGATCACCATAAACCTCAGCAAAGAAAGTCAGAACAACAATTTTATGTCACTGGCGTTGGCGCTTCAATTGTCACAACAGTCTACTTGCTTTATTGTCATGTTCATAGTAGTTCTGGCAAGTTTGGAGAAGAAGGGAGACAATATCCGCAGTCTCTGAGACTACCAATTCCCCCTAGAAATGAACAAGCTGACTCCAAATCGAGCCACTGCCCCCACGTCTGTGTAACAGTTTTAGTTGGGAAATCTGCCTTCAGAGCTCCTCCTGTCGAGCCAACATCCTCCTCTTAGAAGCCATGGAAAGAGAAATCAGTTAGACCCTTAAAACAGCTTTCCCCACCTCCCGTAATGTGAAGAGGGGGAGGCCTTCCACATCATTATAAGCAAGAGACTAACGCCAGTCCTTTCATATCGCTTCTAAAAAATCCTTGTTTTTAAGCAGATGACAAGGCAAGGCCCATGAACATGGAGAAAATTTAGTATCCTCCACTCGCCAAATCAAGGATAAGAGTGTGTGATCGGAAGGACCCATGGTTCCAATTGTCATCTGGAAAATCACCAACATAAATGAGCGAGAGGTGAGTCACATATCTATACAGGAATGCATATAATGTACTGGAGAGAAGAAGGTATAGTTCCTTTCCCCTGGATGTAAAGTTCTCCATGCTTTACAAAGATCCAAACCCAAGACAATAGCGTCCAATTGACAGGAATTTGTGGAGATGGAGCTACCCCGGCCAGTCCTATCCAGTGTTAAAAATACACAGTTAAAATTCCCTCCAATGAAGACTCCCCCCCAAGAATGAGATTGTACCGCCTCCAGTACCTCCCCCAGTGATCGACCAGTCTCTGTGGGTGGGACATAAACATTAACCAGCATGACTAGCGAATCTTGTAAACAACCCAAAAGTATAAGAAAATGCCCCTGAGGATCACTATACTATGCATCTACTTGAAAGGGGCAAGCCTAAGAAAACATAATGACCACACCGTGCTTGTGCAAAGACCAAACTAGAGGCAAAGACCTGGGGGAACTTGAGTGAAACCAGCCATAAATGAGCCTGTGGTGCTAAGTGCATCTCCTAAAGGACTATCACATCATCTCGCTATCTATTCAGCTGGTCAAGAACTCACCAATGTTTTTCTGGATGATGAGGGCTTCTGATATTCCAGGATATAATTTTAAGCATCTACCCACTGATGGTATAGCAGACAAGGACACTCTATATGGTATAAGAGAATATCCAGACAGTTCAGGAAGGCAAGACCCACACTCAGCCCTACCTCTACCAGCGCCCCCCACCTTACTATCCCCAGAACAAACCCATTCTCTCATCTTACCATGCCCCATCTTCCCCCCTCTCCCCTCTCTGAAACCATATCCCCCAGTTCTAGACCCACAGTCCTAAACCAGAAGGATGGATACACTACCCTGAAAACCCAGGATGAATAGAAAGGCATAAATGCCCAAAAAACAGAGGGTGAAAAGTCGAGCCACTAAACTCCCCCCCATCCATTCATCCTGCCTACCCAACCAAACCTGAGCACCCACCCCATTCACCCCCTCAAACATACTCACTTCTCCCTTGGTAAAGAAAGGCCCCTATCCCCAGCCCCGCTCTAAACAACTCTGTACCTGTAAGCAGGAGCAGCCAAAGGGGGGTGCGGGGCCACGTACGGAGATCAATTGCGGGCCCTCATTTGCATAAGGACCCTCATTTGCTTAAATATTTGCATAATGTTAACATGTGCTTTTAGTAAACATGCCTCTTAATAAGTGTCTGAATAAAGAAAGACTAACAGATTTCTACATTACTATATTGCAGTGACAACCACCAGGCCCATTAGGAAGTACTATAAACACCATTTAGAACCCATAGCAAACCCACCATATCACAACAGCACTATCAGGACTCACAAAGCACCAAACCCTACCTATCAAAAGGCAACACTACAGATATTAAAACCAGTACATCTCACTGGGGGAAAGAGAACAAATGGGACTGTCAAATAGAAACAATATGAATAGAATACCTCAACTTGGTTACACATGCAGAACATAGACTGTTACCATACAAAGAACAAGGGATCACAATTTAGAAATAGGAAGATGATAATTAAACTGGGAACCCCAAAAGCCAAACATGAAATGTACATCACTGGAGAAATAAAACTATAAATTAATTTCCGCTTGCACTAAGCAAAAACGCGAAGATTTTAGCAATACACACTTCCCAGACCTGACATATTCCAGTTAATAAATTCAAAATAAAAAGTAGTTTTCTACCTTCTGTTTGGGATTTTATTTTTCAGCTGCAATTGCTCCAGTCACTTTCTTCTGGTTTCTTCGTGTCTTCTGCGAGCTATCCATTTGTCTTTTCTTCTCTTTTAGATTTTTTCCATTCTCTCTCTATATCTGCTTTAACAAACTGATCTTTCCCCTTTTTCTCTTTCCCCCTTTTCTTTCCTTATTCCTTTATCATCCACTCAAATTTCACCCTTCCATTCTAAATCCCCACATACTCTCCCAAAACCCAGCCCATCGTAGACTTTTCTTCCCTCCCACACAAAATATCTTTTCCCCTCTCCATTCTCATTCCCCATCCCCAACCCTTTCTAGTCCTCCCCCAAAATCAGCTCCCTTATAGTTCTAGACCCATCCAACATCCGCTTCCTTCTAGTCCCAATCTCCCAAGCCCCCACATCAGCCCATTTCCAGTCCTAGCCCCCCATATGCTTTTTTGCAGTTCCATTCCAGCCCCCTATCAGCTCATTTCCACTCCAAGCTCCCCCATCAGCCAATTTCCAATTCTAGCCCCTTTGTCAGCCCATTTCCAGCCCTATTCCAACTCCCCTCAGCCCACTTCCAGTTCTATTCCAGCCCCCATCAGCATATTTCCAGTCCTATTCCCCCATTAGCCATTTCCAGTCCTATTCCAGCCCATCAACCATTTGCAGTCCAAGCTCCCCCCATCATCCCATTTCCAGTCCTAGTCCCCTATATGCTCTTTTCCAGTTCCGATCCTAGCCCCCTCGTCAGCCCATTTCCAGTCCTATTCCAGCCCCCATCAGTCCATTTCCAGTCCTAGCCCCCATATGTTCTTTCCCAGTTCCATTCCAGTCCCCTCATCAGCCCATTTCCACTATAAGTTCCCCCATCAGCCCATTTCCAATCCTAGCACCCTCATCAGCCCATTTCCATCCCTATTCCAGCCCCCATCAGCCCATTTCCAGTCCTATTCCGGCCCCCATCAGTCCATTTCCAGTCCTAGCCCCCCATATGCTCTTTTCCAGTTCCATTCTGGCCCCCCATCAGCCCATTTCCCCATTTCCACTCCAAGCTCCCCCATCAGCCAATTTCCAGCCCCCTCGTCAGCCCATTTCCAGTTCTAGCCCCCCCCCCCACCATTACAGCCCATTTGCAGTCCTAGCCCCCATCACAGTCCATTTCCAATCCAAGTCCCCCCATCACAGCCCATCCAGTCCTAGTCCCCCATCACAGCCCATTTGCAGTCCTAGCTCCCCCATCAGAGCCCATTTCCAGCCCCATCGCCCCCGCCCGAAATCACCGCTCATCCAGTCCTAGCTCCCTCCCCCCCCCCCCCCCGAACAGCCCCGCGGTCATCTGAGAGGCTGCAGAGGGAGTCGGGGAAGCCCGCACGAGGCCCCCTCTAGGAGAGGTTAAAGGCATTGCCCTTTAACCTTTCCTAGCATTCACGGCTTCACAGATACAGCCACCCGCGTGAGGGAAAAGACTACTCACGCGGGTGGCTGTGTAGAGGGAGCCGGGGCCTCTCGCGGGCTTCCCCGGTTCCCTCTGCAGCCGTCCACATTGGGCAATAATGGAGCTTGCACGGGGCCCCCTGAAGCACGGGGCCCTGTGCGAACAACATTATCGCACAATGGACGGGCCGGCCCTGCCCATAAGGAGCCATGGAAAAAAAAAGCAGAAGAATACCCCAACACTATAAGAGATTTGCTAGTGCAAGAATTTGGATTACAATATAAACAGTGCATAGACAGTCAAAAACAAGATCTGAGCAGATGGAAACACAGACAATGCTAATATAAGTTGTTGTGCAAACAGAAGTATTAAAGCTATCAAATAGGTGCTGTAGTGTCCATAGCCTTATCCAGCAACTCGTCCACCTCTGCATCAGACTGCCTACGAGATCCAAGCACTTTGTGGTGCTTCGGTGTAGATACATCCCATTCATGTAGTGCACTCCGTTGGCATGGTGTATGGCTCCCCCATTCTGTATCACACCTAGAAAGTCCAAACAGGCAGAAAGCTCAGAGATCTTTTAAAGAACATTGTTCCACTCAAATAATTTATTTATTTTTTATTTAATATCTTTTTTATACCACGCTCTTTATATTCAGTGTGGTTTACAGGTAAACAGTAGCCTTTACAGTGCGGTGGAAATCTGCACTGTACATTACAATGAACAAGTGGTGTAACTTGGGGACAAACGTGGGTAACTATATACAGGCTGGGCACTCAGGTCACAAATACAGTAATGACCAGCGTTGCTTAGCAACTATTTACAAGAGTAGATAGCTATATACATGTTGCTATTTACAGGTTATACAGTTGTGCTAGTGGCGTTGCATCAGTGTGACGTGGGTGTGCAAGGGGCGCTGTCCTGGTGGTTGGGTATGTCTGACTGTGGTTTATCACTAGCCTGGGAGTAGTGTAGGAGGAAGAGATGGTATTTCAGTCCCTTCCTAAACTGGGCAAGGTCCGTAATAGACCGGATGGTGGTTGGGAGAGTGTTCCAGCTTGTGGGTGCATAGAACACAGAGGCTCTGTTCCTTGTTGCTTGCGAGCATTTCGTGATTACCTTTGGGATTATCAGTGTGTTGGCAGCGAATGACCTTCTGGATCTGTTGGGGGGAGTGGGGTGGACGAGGTCCATGAGTGAGGCGGATGAGCAATTGTTGATGGCTTTGAAGGTTAGTAATAGTATTTTGAAGGAGTCAGCAGTTGGCAGGCAGCCAGTGGAGGTGTTTCAAAATTGGGGTTATGTGATCCCTCCTTGAGGCTCCATATAGTATTCTGGCAGTGGCGTTCATTGCAAGCTGAAGTGGGTTCAGCGTGTTCTTCGGGAGTCCATGTAGAACTGAGTTGGCATAGTCGAAGTGGGGGATTATGAGTGCTTGATAAATTGTCCTGAAGTCGTCCGGCTCCAGCAGGGGACGTAGATGCCGGATTGTCCATATCTTGTGGTAGACTGCCTTGACCATGTTATTTATATGGGCTTTCATGTCTAGATGTTGGTCTATTGTGACCTCTAGATAGCAGATCATGGGTTTGCTTAGGAGCTCGGCATCTCTTACTTTTAATGAGGTGGGAGGTGTAAATGTTTTGTTCCTGGTCATGAATAGGGCGTCCGTTTTGTTGAAGTTTATTCTGAGGTTTTGGGTGTGGAGCCAGTCAGTGACAGCATTGAAGCAGGTTGTTAGTGGTGAAAAGTCTGGCTGGTCGGTTGAGAACGGCATGTAGAGTAGTACATCGTCGGCGTATTCCAGGCAAGCGACGTTGAAGGAGCGGATGAGTGAGCAGATGGTTTGCATGTATATATTGAACAGCAGGGCCGAGAGCAAGAATCCCTGTGGTACACCTTGTTTTTGTTGGAAAGGTTCAGAGGTCGTGGAGCCTGTTCGTACATGTTGCCAACTGTCTGTAAGGTATGACTTACACCAGTTTAGAGTTGCGGCATGGATTCCATTTTCCTTGAGGCACCCCATGAGCAGATCATGATTGACAGAGTCAAATGCTGCGTCAATATCCAAGAAAATTAGAGCAAATCCTTGTCTGATGTTGTCCATTCCAGTAATTAGGGTACTGAAGAGGGTGGTCAGGAGAGTCTCGACGCCATGTGATTCTTTGAATCCGTGTTGACATGGGTTGAGAGGAGCGATGGTCTCGATGTGGTGTTGGATTTGGCATTGGACAACATTTTCAATTATTTTGGCCAGTAGTGGAATGCTTGAGATTGGTCTGTATGATTCCACCTTCTGGGGGTCTAGTTTGTGATTCTTTAGAAATGGCCTGATGGATGTTTGTTTCAGACTTCGTGGGAATGTCCCTGTTGAGAAGGAAAGGTCCATGAGTTTGGATAGGAATGGGCTGAATTCTACACGCAGTGACTTTATCCAGAAAGCTGGGCAAGGGTCATTTGGCGCTGTGGTGGTGCTGATGGCGGTGGTGATGATATCCTTGGCCTAACACTTCCTATCAGGGTTGAGAAGGCGGTCAGTGGTGTTGGATGGTGTGACTCATGTAAAGGAGTGGGGTTTGTGGTTAAGTTGGTCTGGCCTGTTTGGATTGTAGGTAGTCTGCGAATTCCTGTGCGGGAATGTTCTTTTGTTAGGGTCTTCACTAGGTTAAATAGGTCATGTGGTTTGTTTAAGGAGCACTGCAGGAGCTCTGCGTGATATTGCCTCATTTTCTCCGTGATTGCTTCGCGGTGTTTTTTTAGGTAAGAGGTGTATGCTCTCTGGTCATCAGTGGAGCGTGAGCGTCGCCATTACCTTTCAAGCTTCCTTAGGTGGAGGACTGACATTCATAGTTCAGAGGAGTACCATGGAGCGGTCTTTCTTTTCCCTGGTGGTTTATTTGGGGCTGGTAGGTGAGCGATGGATCCCACACTATTGTTCCAGGTGGAGATCATTTCCTCGAGGCTAGGGGCTGACAGGTTGAAGAGTGGGAGGGTTTTGCTGAGGATCTCTTCTTTGTCAAAGGGTCGGAAACGTCCTGTTGGTGCTGTGGAGGCCTCGGCTGAAGTATGGGAACTTTTGTGATCAGGGTGTGAGGGCATATGAAATCTGATCAGACTGTGGTTGGACCATGGTACTGGGGTGATAGATATGACGAGGTCGTGGTTCAGGCCTATGGCTGATCTTGGGGCGAAGACCAGGTTCAGCTTGTTTCCTCTTAAGTGAGTGGGAGCATTTATTACTTATTTGTAACCCAACTCGTTAAGCGCCTCAAGGAAGGCTTGGAGTGGGTGTCTTGTAGAGCAGGCAGATTGAAATCGCCCATTATCCAGTTTGGTGTGCGCGGGTTCTTGACGTTGCAGGCGAGTTCAATTATCATTGAGAGGTCATCCGGGGATGGAGATGGGAATCTGTAGATCAGGTTGATGGAACTGTACTTGTTGGCTATGGTGATTGAGCCGAGGTGCATTGTGCTAGTGGCAGTGATCATCTGAAACTGGAGTTCCGTTTTGGTAAGGACGAGTGCTCCTCCACCCCTACGATGTGAATTGAGAAGTTGCGGGGGGGGGGGGGGGAGAGGGAGATGAGCTGCTTGAGTTGGACCGTACCTGAGAAAGGCAGAAAGGGCTGAACCTTGGGATATTCCTTGTTCTTGGGGGAAGATGGTAGAAGTATCTTTGTTAATTCTTACATATGGGGAACGATTAGAAATATAGGACTGGAACCATTTTAGAGCAATTCCTGACATGCCTATGTGAGCCAATCTAGACAATAGTATAGCATGGTCGACATTGTCGAATTCGTATGAGATGTCCAAGAATACCATGATATAAGCTTGGTTAAGGTTGTCTAATCTGCATATGAGAGTGTCAAATAAAGCTAGGAGGAAGGTTTCCACTCCATGATAGGGGCGGAAATCATACTGTTGTGGATCTAGTGGTGCATAGGTGTCTATGCAGTCCTGAAGTTGGAGTTGGATCACTTTTTCAATAATCTTCGCTATGAACAGCATACTAGCTATAGGACTATATGAGGAAGGATCATTTTTAATGAATGTTTTGATTTTTAGTATAGGGTGAATGATAGTTAGTTTGAGAGCGTCAGGCAGTATACCATGGAGGAGGGATTGGTTAACTATGTTCAGTATCACCAGAACTAGTTCAGCTTTATCCAGGATACTGGACAAGGGTCTAAATATGAGGCGGTGGTGTTGATTTTGGTGATGGTTTCAAGGAGCTGATTTTCCCCAATTGGGTAGACGTTGTGCAGGATATTTGGTGTTTTCTGAGGGTCATTACTAGGGAGTATAATTGGGGTGCTTTTTTTCTTTAGCTTTAATGCCAAGTGGTCTGCTATGGATTGGGTGCTTATGTCTGTGGCGTTTGTTATGTTTGTGTGTATTTTGGTTATGGATTTTACTCTATCAAAATGTTCTCTGGGGTGATTGATTGTTGAGTATGTTAATGTGGTGATCTTTCTCTGCTTTAAGGACTGCATGTATAGTTCTCTATTTTCAGAGGTTTTATGGAATCTCCGTTTTTTTTTCTAGCTTGCATAGAGTTTTCTTGAGGATGCAGAGATCTTTGGTGTACCATTTTTCAGTTTGTTTTTTGTGTGACCTCTTAGGGGGGGAGGTGGGTTTAGCTGCCTTATTTATTGTTGAGATCCTGTAAAAAGTAACCAAGAAAAGTGGCAGCTGAAACAGTTCATCACAAACAATCCCTAGGGACCTAGCAGATAGCTCTCTCCACAGAGATTCTGCACCATAACACACACACACACACGCTTGTAGCACAGGTGAGTTTTCCCCTTTTTATTCCGCCCATCAGATTTCTTCCTCTATACGAAGTTGCTTGCATCCAACTGCCACAAGATGGCGATCCAATACTGCCAAAACGGGCTTCCTAAGCTATAAGAAGAAAAAAAACAGTGTGCAGCTAAGGAGCACAGGATTCAAAATTAGAGAAGGAGATAGCTTCTCTCAGCGAAAGGTTTTGCCTTGAACAGAGCCGAAGGAGAACAGAGCGCCACAGATAAAGCTCTCTATCAGCGAAGGAGCAGCGTGCACCCATGTATCTTATTTAGGTTGGGCATCAATGTGCACTGCGCTACCCTCACCCATGCTTCCCTCTTCATTCGTTCACCACCATTTCACTGGAGAGCTGGGAAGCTCCCGCAGCAAAATAGATGGACAGAGCAGGCCGGTATAGATCCTGGAAGGAAAGAGGAATGGAGAGATTAAGCGCCACTGGAATTACAGACGTTCCCGTCACAATTGGCACTTCTGTGTTCCAAGGCAAAGGAGCAATGGCAGCAGCAGCAGCCCTGCAGATGTATATAAGAACATAAGATATGCTATACTGGGTCAGACCAAGGTCCATCAAGCCCAGTATCCTGTTTCCAACAGTGGCCAATCTAGCAGTTTCCCCAAAAGACACAGGTTCCACAATGCTTGTATTCGGTCAAGCAGTGATATCCTGGGTCCCTTCTTAATAATGGTTTATGGACCTTTCCTCCAGGAACTTGTCCAAACCTTTTTTAAACCCAGCTACACTAACAGCTTTTACTACATCCTCCGGTAACAAATTCCAGAGTTTGATTACACGTTGAGTGAAAAAATATTTTCTTTTATTAGTCTTAGTTTACCCTGTAGCTTCATGGCATGTCCCCTAGTCTTTCTATATTCTGATAACGTAAACAATCGATCTACGTTTAGCCATTCCACTTCATTCATTAATTTATAGACTTCTATCATATCTCCCCTCAGCCGTCTCTTTCCCAGGTTAAAGAGCCCTAATCTTTTTAGCCTTTCTTCATAGGAGTATCCTTCCTTCCCCTTTACCATTTTGGTGGCTCTTCTCTGAACCTTTTCTAATAACGCTATATCCTTTTTAAGATACAGCGACCAGAATTGCACACAATATTCAAGGTGCGGTCTCACCATGGAACGATACAGAGGCATTATAATATCCTTTGTTTTATTTTCCATTCCTTTCCTTATGATACCTAGCATTCTATTTGCTCTCTTTGCTGCCGCTGCACACTGGGCTGAGGGTTTTAACATGTTATCCACAATGACGCCTAAATCTTTTTCCTGGGTGGTGGTTCCTAATGTGGAACCTTGCATCGTGTAACCATAGTTATTCCCTTTTCCAGGTCATTTATGAATATGTCAAAAAGCAGCGGACCCAGCACAGATCCCTGGGTACACCACTATTCACCTTTCTCCACTGGGAAAATTGACCATTTAGCCCTACCCTCTGCTTTCTGTCTTTTAACCAGTTCCTGATCCACAATCGTACACTGCTTCCTATCCCATGACTCTTTAGTTTTGCCAAAGGTCTCTGATGATGGACCTTGTCAAAGGCTTTCTGAAAGTCCAAATACACTATATCAACTGACTCACCTTTGTCTACCTGTTTATTCACACCTTCAAAAAAACATAACAGATTAGTAAGACAAGATCTTCCTTGTCTAAAGCCATGTTGGCTGTCTCCCATTAAGCCATGACTATCTTCTATGTTCAGCAATTTTGTTCTTTATGATGGTTTCTACCATTTTTCCCTGTACTGACGTCTGGCTCACCGGTCTGTAGTTTCCCGAATCACCCTGGTCTTGTTGGGTGACCCATGGAGGATCTCAAAGAAGGTGGGCAAGGCACGCTTCACCGGCATAGCAACATGGTTGCCCACAGGGATCTCCTGCACTTGGCTCCACCGCTGACTCCACAGTTATAGAATGATCCAGTAAATAGCAGAGTCCCTCGATCCTGAGCCAAAAGTGTTTTCAGTAGGTAGGATGGTATGAAAGCAATGAAAACTGAAATGCCCAGAGGTTACTGGTCACTTGAGCAATGGGTTGAATGAGGTTCACTCACACAAGAACAGTCCCAGATGCCATTGGGGAGGCTTGCCTACACCACCAAGATTGGCTGAAATCGTGGTGGGCAGCATCACTCCAGCTAGCAGAAGTACCCAAAAAAATTGCCACCAGGAGCCCCATTGCCAACTCAAGAGACCCAGGACCCAGGATTAAAAGCCCAAAAGACCCATCAGAGGATGGGTCGCCTTCAGCAGGAATAGATGAGGAGAGAGCTCCTTTAGGATGCTGCCAGCTTTCTCCAGGCTCACTAGTGCACCCCAAAGGAACTTATCTGAGTGGCAGAGAAGGGCTGCTGAAAGAGATATTCAGCAGTACTATTCAGATAGTGCTGCTGAGTATATTTATAGACTAGCTTGGCACTGTATGGACAGTTATCCAGACAAAAACTGCAAGTGTTTTGTTTTTGTTTCTGCATATGTTCTACTAGCTCACTGTAAGCCTTCTAGAACGCATGCACAGTGTGGTTTGCCGGTTGGATCGATGTAAGGGCATTCCTGGATACAAGCCGGTTCTGGATTGCAGTGGTCTGAGTACAAGGTCCAGTTTTACTTTTGCTACTTTGCTGATATGGGATAGTGGGGTTCCTTAGAGTTGTTGGTAATTTTGATCGGGTTCTTGAAATTATATGAATTGCATGATTTTTTTTTATTCTTGTTCCCAGTGGCTTGGTGATATTGGACAGGTCCTACTCCCTGACACAACTTTGGTGACATGACTGGCGTTGCAGCCAGGACAGTGTTATAGCCCACTCTACAGCTACGTTTAAGCAGGGCCTGTATTATTCACATGCCCTATCAGTGCTGTTGATGCCGTTTGGTGATATGTTGAAGTGAGAATCATGCAATATTAATTATGCAACATTTGAAATATTATTAGCGTGTCATTAATGTGGTTTTTTTGACAGTGGGTCCCTGTAGCCTATTTGTACCAGTTGATGGCGTGTTTGAGTGGCTACTGGGGAATAGAGCCATTGCGCTGGCTTGGTGATAACGTTCACTGAGGTCTTTTTTTCTCCACTATTGGGGTGTTGTTGTTACTTCAGTACCGTTGTTCTGTTTTGTATTTTTTTCACAGTATGGACAGTGCCAGGGTGGTCTGGGAGCAGAGCTGGAGCAGGAGCATGCGTTATTTGGAAAGCTTAGGGTGCTAGCCAGAGAGCAGCTAAACATGACCACTACTCGGATAGTGCTGTCTGTTCACCGCAGTATCTGCATACAGCAGACACTATTCGGATACTGGTGCTGACTATCCAGATAGTTTTACCCACCGTGGCTGGCATTTGAAGAAAAATAATGCCAACCATACAAGATTTAATATCAGGTTGAAAAGGATTTTGGGTCAAGTGGTGAGAAATTCTTTTTCTTTCTTTTGAAAGTCAGTCCCATCGTCAGCAGGGTCTTCAGTTAAGACCAGAGGTTCTTGCTTTCAGGGCTTATTTTAATTCTTAATTATCCAGCTAAGTGTAAGATTAAGGGGCTTGTTTACAAAGCCGCGGTAGCGATTCACGATCGTTATCGGAGCCGCAGCCCCATTGAAATCAATGGGGCCGCGGCTCCGATAACGATCGCAAATCGCTACCGCGGCTTTGTAAACAAGCCCCTAAGTATCAGTTGAATATTTAAATGTGTTATGAACCAGAAGAACTTGAAGTTCACTTTGCAGAATCTGGATGCTAGATGATTATTTTGTGTCTTTTAAGCTTTTTGCTTTGATGCCACTGACTGCGGCATTTTTCTGCCTTTTGTTGTTTATTTTTCTCTTGTTTATTATTTCTGCTTTCCTTAAGATAGGGATCTTGAATTTTTTTTTTCTTTTGGGATCATATATATTCTTGGTTTCTTTTCTGAAAATTAATAAATGGATTTGAACTCGAAAAACATGGCACCACCTTTTTGGCCTCCAGCCATATAGTTTCTGAAGATTTAGACCACCATCACTGGGGAAACTGGTACATGCATCGTCTCCTTTACCTGTGTTCGGGCAATCAGCCGGCCCATTGCACTTGCTTATCAGATTAATGATAGTGTGTAATATGAGAAGGCTCAGAGATTAACATGAGTTTTCTATTTCGTTTTGCTGTTTATGGACAACGAACTGCAGAAGTTATACAGTGCCTTGTGAAAGTATTCATCTCCTTGGTTTTTGTCCTGTTTTGTCGCATTACAACCTGGAATGAAAATGGAGGTTCATTTGGATGTTAGGTAATAGACCTAACAATATAATCCAAATTGGTGAAGTGGAATGACAATAAAATACCTTGTATATATATAAAAAAACAAGTTAAAACTGAAAAGTTGTGAGTGTATATGTATTCATCCCTTTTCTATGAAACCCCTAAAGAAGATCTGGTCCAACCAATTAACCTCAGAAGTCACATAATTAGTTGATTAGGGTCCACCTGTGTGCAATCAGTGTCACATGATCTGTCATCTGATGCCTGTATAAATATACCTGTTCTGAAAGGCCCCTGACTCTGCAATACCACTAAGCAAGCAACATGAAGGCCAAGGAGCACTCCAAACAGGCCAGAGACAAAGCTGTGGAAAAAGTATAGATCAGTTGGGTTACAAAAAGATATCCCAAATTCTGAATATCCCACGGAGCACCATTAAATACGTTATAACAAAATGGAAAAAATATGACACCACTACAAACCTGAGAAGGCTGCCTACCAAACTCACAGACAGGGCAAGGAGGGCATTAATCAGAGATGCCACAAAGACACCAAGGATAACACTGAAGGAGCTGCAAAGATCCACAGTGGAGACGGGAGTATCTGTCCATAGGACCACTTTAAACCGTACACTCCACAGAATGGGGCTTTATGGAAGAGTGGCCAGAAAAAAACCATTGCTTAAAGAAAGAAAGAAGAAAATGTGTTTGGAGTTTGCACAACAGCATATGGCGGACCCCCCAAACTCATGGAAGAAGGTTCTCTGGTCAGATGAGAAGAAAATTGAACTTTTTAGCCATCATGGGAAATGTCATGTGTGGTGCAAAGCCAACACTTCCCATCACCCTGAGAACACCATTCCCACAGTGAAACATGGTGGTGGCAGCATCATGCTGCAGGAATTTTTTTCATTGCCAGGGACAGGAAAACTGGTCAGAATTGAATGAATGATGGATGGCACTAAATACAGGGCAATTCCTGAGGAAAACCTGTTTCAATCTGCCAGAGATTTGAGACTGAGACAATGGTTCACCTTCCAGCAGGATAATGACCCTAAATATACTGTAAAGGTACACTAAAGGTGGTTTAAAGGGAAACATTTAGATGTCTTTGAATGGTCTAGTCAAAGCCCAGACCTCAATCCAATTGAGAATCTGTGGCATGACTTGAAGATTGGTGTACACCAATGCAACCCATCTAACTTGAAGGAGTTGGAGCAATTTTGCCTTGAGGAATGGGTGAAAATCCCAGTGGCTAGATTTGCTAAGCTAATAGAGACATATCCCAAGAGACTCGTAGCTGTAATTGCAGCTAAAGGTGGCTCTACAAAGTATTGACTGGGGGGGGGGGGGGGTACCTATGCACACTCCTGATTTCTGTGTTTTTTTTGGTCTTACTTACTGTATTTGTCACAATAAAAGATATTTTGCACCTTCAAAGTTTTAGGCATGTTGTATAAATCACATGGAGCTAACCCCCAATCTCCATTTTAATTCTATGTTGAAATGCAACAAAACAGGACAAACACTGAGGAGATGAATACTTTCACAAGGCACCGTACCAAGGTCATGGCAACAATATGAAAGTCAGCATTGCCACAAGCTATAGGCCAGTCTGATGATCACCCCCCCCCCCTACCTACAGATAAGGGACAAATTGCCACAAGCTATAGGCCAGTCTGATAATCATCCCCCCCCCTCCCTACAGATAAGGGACAAATTTATATAGGCCAATATTTACGACGTGGCAATCAGCATTTTTAAAACACTGGCTGCTGCGGCAATAGTGAAAGCAGATATGCAGTGAAAGTGTCCAGGATAGCTGCTTTCACTAAATATCTGGTTTCAGCATTGACCACTACAAGCTATTTGGATAGTGGCAATATTCAGTCGCTCTCCTAATAGCAAAACCGCATCAAGATAGGCCTGTTCTTTAGCCTGATTTTATCTGTTTTTTTAAATCTGAAAATTGCCACTAACCGGATCACCTCCTGAACTGCCCTTGCCTGGCCCCCATACTACCTGGCACTATACGGTGGGTGCTGAGGCAGTCAGAAGAAGCTCTCCAGACAGCACCACTGAATATCATGCTGGCCAGCACTGATCTGCTTAGCAGGTCCTGGCATAACTCCTGAATATCAGCCCGAAAGTTTCCAAGGAGTGGACAAATACTCATATGAAGAGACCATATATTCACTCAAGGGGCTGCTTCTGTTTCTTGATTATGGCAGTCTAAGGACCAAAAAATAGAAAAGACCTTCCAGATGGTCTTAGTGTGAATGTCAGCTTACTTAAATGACTTATGAAGTACAGCCTTTTAAGCAGGGCAGAGGTCCAAAATGTTGGCTAAAACATGGAAGATAGTTGCTAATACAACTAGTGCACTCTTTGCTAGCTAGTCAAAGTTAGGTACTACAGCTTCTATGCTACCACTCAAGAATGTGAGAGTAGTAGGAAATTACTTGTACCATTACGCTTTTTCTCCTTAAAAGTGAGATGACGTCAAAATGCTGAGATTTTTGTTCTTTGCATTTTTCTTTCTAGTATCTATCCCCACCCATTCCATGCCTCAAAATGGTGTTTTCTGTGTCAGCTGCTTAACACAGCACTTAGTGCGGGCTGCATGAACTGTTTAACACACAAGCATGCTAGTAACACATGCTAGCTCCCATACTCAGTAGCTACAGTCAACAGGGCATCAACGCAGTGCTCGTACGAAGCTCCGTCTCGCAGGGGCACCCACTGGAAAAAAAGGGGACGCTGATCTTCTATACTTCTCTAATATACATTTCCGCATTAGAGTTGCTGCTTCAGTAATTCTAAGAAGATCTTTTTCTGTCCCTCAGAATGATAAAAGAAAATGACAACATTAAACAACGGTGACGTTCTTGGGATAGTTTATTAATAATGCACAGAAAGGCGTCGCATCTATTTAGATGCCAGTCCATTTTAAGCACTGCATTATGAGATAAAGAAAGAAGGCTGTAAATACAGACAGAAATTGAACCCAGAAAAATCAAACAGGTTAGTCTTTTTTTTTTAAAAATAAACCATTGTACACAATTTTTTCATGAATTAAAATTAAATACAATAAGAATTACAATAACAAAGGAATGTATTTACAGAAAAACGTAACAGACCCTGCCAACATATTGAATTAAAAACAAAAAAATAAAACCAAAGGCTGTTTCTTGCGCCTCTTGCATGATTTTTTTTTCACAGACATTTGTAAAAATATAATAAGGAAATAATTACATTCTTATTGGGAGATTATTATCCTACAACATAGCCATGATCAGTTTAACGGAAGGATGTCTAAAAATTAAAATCGAGGCAAAATGAAAATGTGGAATTCTGGCATCCTGAATCTGAAGAATTAAAAAAAAAATTAGATGCCTGCTATAAAAATCCCTTTACTTTCAAAAGCTATGATCTATTGCCTTAAATGATGGCCCACACTTAGGGCAAAAACACATCTGGTAGACAGCTTGTGCACAGTAGTAAAAGTTAAAGAGTATATTGGTGAGCTATGTTACTCCTGATTATAAAACACTGTCCATATCGCACCCAAATGTAGTCCTATAAAACAAAACTGGTGTAGACTGGGCAGATACCCTCATGCCCCTCAGTTTATTTGCTCTTTGCTTCACAGTCTGGCTTATGAAAGTCTGTATATTACAGAGAAATGCATTTACTTTCTTCCTGAGGCTATATTCTTGTCTATTTACTCTGGGACTTGTTGTGTGTCTCCTGGCTGGGGAATTTTCTACCCCAAGGCTATCTGCATGGAACAAAAACAAGCCATCTGATCGGACCTTCTCTCTGGCATGTAAAAATCTGGAATAAGGGCCAGTCCTGAAGAACTGAATTAGTTAACTCTTGAGTAATACACACATGTAACCATTCAAAATGGAATTATCATTACACAGGATAACACAATCTAAAGGAAATTCAATTTTGGCAGCTGTACTTGGATGTTGTGCAGGCTTTATTTATTTATAAAAATTTGTGGAACCGTGCCCTTCGAAGCCAGGCACATCAAGGCGGTTTACAATCTAAGCAAAAAGACAAATCAGAGGACCAGGCAACTAAAATCACAAGTTGCCTCTCATATCTAGATCCCTGGTTCAAATGCCTGCTGAAAAAAAACCAACAACAGGTTTTAAGTGATTTTAAATTCAAAAAAGCACCGGACTTATGAGAGAGAATTTTGTAGGACAGGAGCTAAACAGGAGTGCTGAGAAACTTCTGGATGTAACCAGGAGGTTGGCAGGACAAAAAGGAGTGAAGCCTGAGGAGAACAGACTATGAAAGGGAGACTATAGAGTAAGGTGGTACACCAGGTATGCAGTTTGATCAGTATATCAATGCTCAACAGGCAAGAGTAAGGACCTTAAATGGAATATGATAAGGAACTGGAAACCAATGCTGGCTTGCTAACAGCAGTAAGACATGGTCAAATTTTCTCGCTCCTACTAGAAGCTGTACTGTTGTGCTCTGAATAAACGGGCAATGTTTAATGGATACCAGTGGAAGCCCATTATAGAGCACATTATAATAACCAATTCTGGATATCACAAGGGATTTAAACAAGAATCTGAGATCATGAGTGCTCAGCAAAGCTTTGACTGATCTAATCTTACAGAGAAAGACAAAAGAGGAACTTACTACTGCATCAATTTGAAGTCTCAAAGTGAGGAAGGAATCTCATAGAAATCCAATGTAGAGACAGAATCATGAACAAATGTGACTCCTCGCTGAACAGGGGGAGCTAAAGCGAGTAGGGAACAATACCTATTGAACCAAGCTGCCTCACATTTGGCAAAATTTAATACTAGTATAGGATCTCTGAGCCAATTGGCCACAACTGTCAGGCAAGCTTCCAAAGGAGAAATATCTAAGGGGAGAGGATTAACAGCAACTAAAATCTGGATATCATCTACACAGAATTATGGATTACATCCCAGCAAATCAATTAAAGATACAAGCAGACAAGGAAGATATTAAAGGAGTTGGGGCCAGAGGAAACCCCAGAGGGATCCCTATACATCTATACATCAAGCAAGTTAGATGTACCCATGCCAGATTTTCTTTAAAACTTGTAGACATGTTATGCAATTTTAAAGGAGCAGTGACACATGCTCATTCTGTTTTGGTTAAATTTTGACTTTTTGTAGGTTGTAAACCCTATGGACTAAGCCCATTTGGTCCCTTCTTCTTAAACCTGGATGACACCCCACAATGATCTTCAACTTCTCTCCTTAAATAATCCAGTTAAATTACTTTTATGCTACTCGTGAGTTTTTAAGAGTACTTCTAAGAATTACTTCCACAGCCTATGCAATTATTAGAGGCATGGCTCTATCCTATTTGAGTTCTTGCATTTTGGCTTATAGAATTCTCACGAGGACTACGATTCTAGGGTCTTGTAGAGAAACCATACCAAGCACATGGGAAATGTACATTGGTGGCTACAAGGGATCAGACTTTATAAGAGAGGGCTCCATCTTGTGCAGTAAGCAGGGGAATTAAGACTAGAAAGCATTTATCTTTCTGTAAACTTTGCAAGACATGGCTTTTTGAAAAGATTTGACAGCAGAATCAAATATGATGTGTCTATTGTGTTCCCTTATACATTGTATTATTTTTCAAATTCTGTGTGTTTTTGATTATTGTGTACTCTTTGAATGGTATTTTTTATGGAATAGTATGGCGATTGTGATCGACGTGATCTGTCTTGAACCGAATTTTGAATATAAATGGAATATAAAGAAAAAAAATAAAACATATAAGAAAATTTTTGCAGGCCCAATTAATGATCTTTATATAAAATGAGGGTTTTTTTGTCAGATTAACTTTGTCAGTAGTGGCTGACGATGTATTAACTTTTTCTTCCAATAAGTGTGAAGCAAACCAAATCAGTTGTCTAGAAGCACACGTTTAAGGTATGTTTGGAATTCCAATTGATTAAATAACAAGAGTGGGAAGACACATCCAGTGACAATGCAAACGCTTGAGGTGGAAACGATGTAAAAGGTGTGGCAGCATTAGACTCTGAAAGGCTAAGGGTTCCTTTTACTAAAGCCTATTAGCATTTTGCATTTAACGTGTGTTTGGCACGAAAACTATTGCACTGTAAGTGCAAAGCCTCTGTGGTAACTCAACTGTCGGAAGCTACTACTTACTACTACTACTTATCATAAGTTTAGCGCTATAAGCCATAAGCAGCGCTGTATAGAGACATGTAAGAAACCATACCTGCTTATAAGAGCTTACAGTCTAGCCAAGACAGAACACAACAGTCAAGTCAGACAACACAACTGGAGACTAGGATATATCTAGGGGAATGATAAGGAAACACATAGGAGGTGAAGAGGAGACTAAGAGGATCAGGATTCAAAAGCAGCCTCAAAGAAATGAGTTTTTAGCCTGGATTTGAACAGGGCCACAGATGGAGCCTGACGTTCCAGACATGAGCAGCAAGGTAGAAAGATGGAAGTCTGGAGTTGGCAGTGGAAGAGAAGGGCACAGATAGAAGGGATCTGCCAGAAGAGTGGCGTTCCCGAGGCGGGGAGTAGGGAGAGAGAAGAGAGGAAACATAGGAGAAGCTGAATGAAGGCATTTATAGATCAGTAGTAGAAGTTTGAACAGGATGCTGAAATGGATAGGGAGCCAATGAAGTGATGAGGAGGAGGATGACATCAGCATGGCAACACTGGCAGACGATTAGCCATGCTGCTGAGTTCTGAACAGATTGAAGTGGGCAGCGTGACCAGCATGCATTCAGCAATTAAAGCATGCATGATTGCATACTTTAACATGCAGCAGTGACATTCACAATTAACGTGAATGCGCCTAATTGCACACATTTACTGCTTTGGGCACCTGCACTGACTGCTACATTGACAGAGTGTGATATGTACCCCTGTGCTAAAAACAGCTACAAACTTGATTCACTGTAGAATAGACTTCGACCTGAATATTTCTGAACTGTAGCCATGCAAAGAACTCTATTTGTGCTTTCAGAAAATGAGGGACACAGCTCACCAATACTTCTCCTGTCTGAAATACATTCATTGATGATACTGAAACATTCTAAGGGCCACCAGAGTGCAGCTGAAAGGTAGGGCCAAAAATGTGCTCAGTTTGATAGACTTAACCAAGTGGTCTTGCAGTACACACATTTTGAACCTACATGTTCTATTATATTGTATTCAATTGTAATATAGGAAATGAAATAACCAAATAAGACAGCAAACACAGCATAAATGTAGATCCAAGAATGAAGTGGGCAAATGTGGCTCACATACTTCCCACTTTAACACAAAGTCATAAATACTGAAACTTAACAAAAGAAAAAACCAAACAGTTGTGCTACCTATCTAGCAAATTCCTTCTTTCATTCTGAAAATGGAGAAGAATTAAAGAAAAAAAAAATCATACATGAAAATGTGTGCAAAAGCCAACTTTACATGCCAGGCTATTTGTGCATTAAATCTTGTGCTGCATTTATAGAACCTTCTCTATGAGGCCAAATTATGGAAAAAAAACATGTTTGCAGAGCCAATGTCTAGAAAAATATAAGCCCTCAATTAAAATGGCTGGTAGCCACGTGTCACATGGCGCCACAAATGATGGGTCTTATACCATTGGGAACCGTTTCTCTGCTGAACATTTCACAAGGCCTAATTTGCATTTTTTCTATACAGATATAAATTAAAAAAGAGAACAATATTAATTGATAATGTACAAATAAATAATATATTTTGAACAAATAGCCTAAACTAATTGCTTTTATTTTGCATCGTAGTTTTCTAGAAACAATTCTGGGAGAGCTAATACCTGAAGTCTCTGATTATCTGCTTTACCTAGTAAACATTTTGGGGGTAATTTTACAAAGGTTTTCAAATGGAAGAAGAATTGATAAAGCTGGGTGGCTAATTTAGCCGTGTGTAAGTAGATGCACCTACAAGACGATGTGGCGGTGTTCCCAGGAGCATATCGAATGTGTGGAGGAAACACGAGCATTTACACCAGCTCTCAACACGACGTGAGGCTGGTTCTAAGAGCCTATTTGATAGCTAGCTAGGTTGCCTTTCAAAAAATAGGCTTGTGCATATAAAGTTCAACAAACACAAGTGGTAGGTGATACCACTGTATTGCACTAGCTTAGTGTATCTTTGACAAGCTTTTGAGAACTATTCTTACTTCATCATCAGGAGAAGAAGTGATGCAGTTACATTGGGCTTAAAGGTATCGCCTGCGACTTGTTTGTTGACCTTTATTTGCATATACCCTAGTGGACAAACACGACAACTACAATTTTCACTTTAAACATGGGTGTCCTGTTATAAAATGACCCCATAATGGCAATCTGAAATACCATGCATATGTTTTTTAAAAGCTGTTGAAAATTCTTTTCTGCGCTTACACTATTGCCCTTTTGCAAAGCCTTCAAATCCCAGCCAACCTTGAGAGTGGATATTTAACGCCAATGAAGGCTGTTAAGACTCCATATCCCAGCTTTTCTCTAGGATGTTGCTTATTAATAAAAAGTTTTAAGTATGTTTTCTTTTTTTTTTTAAGACAACTCTAGATATAAGTAGCAAATGGATCCACAAAATCAATATTCAGTGACCTTTACCCATACATGAAAAGTGAATTCACAAAGGGAGGGAAAAAAAAAAAGACATCCTCTCCTGGTTTTCAGAGACAGAGGGAAAAGAGCAAGCCATGAGCAGATAGCAGCTGTTAGGCACAAGTAAGACGCTGCCCTGGACTGACTATAGAGAAGCTATCTCTAATTGCATGCAGTCTAGGGAGGATATGATTGTGGGCTCATGAGGTCATGGCATCTTGTAAAGGTCATTCAAATGGTCATGGAATCCACAGAATTCAGGGTGCAAATAAACAGAGCCCCAAACCCAATCCATCCTTCACTCAGTCACAATGAAAACTAACAATTAACAAGCAAAGAGGTTAACTAATCAAATCGACCCTGTTACAGACCCCAGAGGTAATTTTTACCCATGGGATCTGCAGCAATATTGAAAGCAAATACACGCGCTTATTTTGTCTTTGATTTGCACCCCTCAAAAATTACCTGCATGTGGTAATTCAAGACCAAAATGCATAGGGCCCGATATTCAACGGTGGCAGCTCTAAAGCGGCTAGCCATCACCTCTGAAGGGTAAACCCGAATATTCAATGCTGGGGATATATCCAGCCACCCACACTGAAAATCTGAGTCAGCTGAATAGCAACAACTAACCAGGTAGCAGCGATATTCAGCCATTGTCTGGTTAGCTTCAGCGACAAACATTAGGATAGCTTTTAAGGTGCCTAATGCTTGCCGCCGAGGGATAAGCGGGCGGCGGCTGAATACTCACGCTACCTGATTATTCCCGGGTGCACCTCCGCTCTGCTCTCGGAACAGCCCAATGCTTGGGGCATTTAGTGACAGCACACACGTTAGGGCCACCGAATATCCTGGTCACCGTGATTAACAGTTAGCTGATCTTCTTAATCAAAACTATGTACCTTGTTCAACCTCATCCTCTTCCCCAGGGTGACCTCAGTGATCCACGGGCAAGAGTAAGCCTGTTGTTCCACCATTCAGGTACTTTTACCCACAGACTGTTTGGGCAATTTTTCAATCCCCTATTTCCATTAGTAAAATATATGTGTGTGGGGGTTTTTTTTTTACCCTGTGGAATGGGCTGTCAAGATTTCCGTCTATATTTTCAAGTGTGGCTTCTTTCACGAGGGAGATCATTGTTGATTCTGCTTTTTAAAAGTTTGTCTCTCAATTTCTGGAGTTTGTTGTAAAAATCCATAGTAAGATTTTCACCTGATAGCGAAATAACAACTGAAGAATGAATGCTTGGTGACTATTTGACTGGGAAAATGTGCTTGGCTCTTCAGTGGTAAATGCCTCTTTGTGTTGTCATTATTTGCTATTAATAAAAGAGGTGCAAGAAATAATTTGGCAGATGCATTTAAAGGCATAACACAGTGTTGCCTATGGTCTCTTCTCATTTTTCTTTTTTTTTGTACAGAAAAATAAAATTCCATGATGTACCTGCAATTTTAGGCCAGTTTGAGATTTACCAAAGGCTTAAGTTGTGAGACACTTGCTAAAAGATATTTTCTTTAAGATTTGTGTAAAAACTAATGCAAATGAGCATAAAAAAAATGGGGCTAATCTTGAAGAAAGCTGATCACTTTCCTTTTTTGGAGCATCTCTAGTCTATTGTTGTCCAACTGCACTCCCTGCGATGTGGAGTTTACTGCTGAATCGTACCAAACTTGCTCATAAATGCAATAAAGGTCAGGAACCAAGCTCTAGATCAGGCATAATTATTGGACTAAATCACTGGTTCCCAACCCAGTCCTCGGGACGCACCTAGCCATTCAGGTGTTCAGGATAACCACACTGAAAAGGACTGGCATGAACTGCCTCCATTGAATGCAAGTCTATCTCATGCATATTCATTGCGGTTATCCTGAACACCTGACTGGCTAGCTGTGTTCCGAGGACTGGGTTGAGAACCTCTGGACTACATCATATATATCTGAGTAGTTTTAGAGCATTAGACTCCTTTCTCTGCAAAATGCACTAATAAATTAGAGGTTGCTCTATAATGGTAGTGTGGTGGGGGAAAGTTGTAAAGAGGTAGGGATGTGTCTTTGAAGAAAGTTGTGACCTATAAGAAGACTTTGGATTGCTAAGGAGAACCCATAGCTGTGAAGAAGGGGAAGGCCAGAGAGTAAATAGGGGCTTACAGCATAATGTTGTGCAGAGAGTAAGGAACTATGGTCCTTACTGAGGGAAACCACAGAAAACAGCATGTTTGGTAATAGGATCGGGTCAGTATTCACATCTGGTGGGTGGGGTGGGTGCTATTTTGGGAACGTGCTGCCGACGAAGAGCTTTAGCGGCACAAAACCAATAGTGCTGCAGAATATCCTGACAGGCCGCCTCAGCACTGCTATGTGCATAACTAAGGCTCTGTGGTCAGGCTAGCTGCGTAGCGGCTATAGGAGTAGTGGGTGCTCTGGCTGCACTGGCCAGATTTAGCACCATCCAGATACCGGTGCCACCTATAACACAGGCGTCTTATAACATACTCTAACAAAGTGCCCCCTTATAAAATTACTCTCAAACACCTAAGTCCCTTTGAAATTGACCCTCTGTTTGAAAGTATGAGATTGTTTGGATTTGGATTTCATGGCGAGTTTCCTTTTCAAACCCCAACCGTAAGCTCACTGATAGAATGGACTGGATGAATCCAGTTAACTGTAGCTCTTGAAAGCTAATCTGAAATATATGTTGCATCCACTACAAAAAAAGCCAGCATGTAGGGCTAGTCAACCGTGCATTTGTATAAATCTACATAAACGCAGCGCAGCCCACTGCTTTATTAATGAAATCCTCAGTAATCCAGTGCATATCTTTCTCTTTCTGTCCCCCTCTCTTACGGTTGAGTTTTGGGATTCCGTGAAAGGAGAACACAAAGCCACTAGACCACCGTGGGAAATTTCTGCAAGAAAATTTCTGTTGCAAGTAAAAGAAAGCAGCATGCTTTGCGCAGTTGCTTCCAAAAGGGTTGTGAGGTTTTTTTTTGTACTGCGATGAACTCCCTGCAGTGATTTTTGGTTGCATTTTCTTGGGTAAAAGAAGAAAATAATTTGTAGAGAAGCAAGTTTGTTGGCTCTCCAAAAGCAGTAAATGGCTCATAACCAGAGACTTTGTATGTTGTAACAAGTGTTTAACAATAACACAAACATAAAAAGACAGGTAAAGTGTGGCAGCGCTCTTTGATCCTGTGTATGCATTAATAAAAAACAAAATGTGCTTCACAGAGCTGTGCAATCAACCCATTATCTACAGTGGTTAGGAGGATGCGTGATGCGGCTCGGGTGGCGGTGGCCAAAGTTTCTTTGTCGGCAGCTCCTGTAATCTATGCCACGCCCCCCAGAGAAGCACACTTCAGAAATTCTGACAAGCGCATAGGCCACAGCCAAGCAGTTGTGAAGCAAGTTTCCCAGAAAGTGCCGCACCACCATCCATGGGTTTGCAAAGCGACCTCCAAAATGGCGATCATGCGATCCGACATGAAAAGACGTATCCTTATATTGCTAAAGAGCATGTAAACAAAAGGAGTTCATTTTGGTATTAAAACTTCTGCCTGCCCTACTTTCCCCACCCCCCCCTAACATTTATAGTGTAACTTACCTAAAGCTGTTGGCTTACCTACTTTTATAAAAACATTCTTCATTCTTTTAATTAAAAGTAAATGATTCATCCAAGTTACTTCTATATTCTTTTAAACAACTGAAGATGGAATTGTAAATGGTACAAGGAAAGAAAGATTAAAAAGGGCACAGTCAGTTAATATGGAAAAGATACACAGCAAATGAGGACCCAATGGGTATTTTCCAAACTATAGCACCGGGAAGGCAGTCAGATATGATGCGCCGCACTGCCATCTTATCTTGGTCCATTGTCTATAAAGCTGGTGATAAAGTTCACATATTTCACGTGATTATGTTCCATTCTTTAGCTCCCATTCCTGAAAAAAAAAATGGAATTGGTAATCTAAGGCAGAAACTCACGGGAACGGGCAGAAACATGATCATATTTTTCTAATATTCATACTGTAAAATAATCTTCATCGGACAGTACTTTGCAAGGGCACTTCAAAATGGCAGTTTTTCGTTTTACAGAAGCACCAGTGAAATTTAAACTTCAGCGGGAAGGGAAGTTTTAAGCAGTCTGCGAGTGAGCAAATATTTACTCTAACAGGACACCATCTCCAGTGGTTTCAACATTATGCCAATTACAGGTGTTTCGGCCTCAGGGAGGTAAACTGTGAGGATCTCTAGTAAGTACTGGTATTGCTCTGAAGTCCATCTCACTGAGACTGCCTACCTGTCAACGGCTCGGTGTGAGTATTCACAGTGCAATAAGTGCTATGTTTTGGCAGTCTCCTTCAATAAATATAAAATAAGAAGTGAAGAATTACATGCATCTGTGTTTAGCTCAAAAATAAATAGATGTGGAAGATGGTTACAGCTGTGTTATTAATTTGCATAGTGCAAAATTGCTTATGTCCTAATAAATCAGTTTTGTGCCTTACAAAATCATCTAAATCTATTGCAAGGGCCCTGTCTGGGGTTTTTTTTCTGGAAATACTCTGCGAGCCATTCTGCACACTCCATACCAGAGCTGACCACTAGATTGACGCAATTCCAAAGAAAAGTCAACTACTGAACAAAATACGAGGAGCGATGATAATGAAGTAAGGCTAGGGGTCAAAAAACTGGATCCATATGAACACCATTGGGACTGAACTGTCTCTGCTAATCATAGGCTCCTACTGTGTCCCAATCCTCTACTTGCTATTGGAAAGGGAAGACTCTAAGGAGGTAACGGTATAACTCTTTTTCAAATATAAAATGCAGATTTACAAGCATGAAAGCAGGGAGGGAGGAGTGGCCTAGTGGTTGGGGCAAGTTACCTCAGGCCAGAAGGTCAGGGGTTCAAATCCCACTAGAGGACAGCAACCTTGGGCCGGAAGGACTGGGGTTTCTAGTCCCACAGGTGCTCCTTGTGGTCTTGGGCAAGCCACTTAACCCTCCATTGTCCATGTTCCCTGTGAGTATCAGTGTATGTGTCTCATATCCCCTCATGTTAAATGTATCCCTCAATTGCACTGTGACCACTTTGATTGAAGGATAAGGTGGTATACAAAAACTGTCTAAATAAATAAACTATATCATGCCTAAAATACACATGGTGCAAATATGGTACATACAGAGTAGTCATGGTCAGGGGAGGAATTTAGGTGGACCACTGGCAAAGTAGTGCTTATGTACCTTTGTAAAACAGGTGCCTTCCTGCCCAATTAATCTAGGCAACCTGTTATAAATTGTGGTCTTTTGCTCATACTGTCCTAACCTGAAGAATATTTTAACTGTTGAAAGCTAGTCCAAAAATGTATTCAGTCCAAGGAAATGTATTTAGACCTTGGGAAAGTGAGAGGTTTAGTATTTTGAGAAAGGAGGGGCTTAATTCATTTCTTGTCATCTTTATCGACGAGTCAGGACATGGGTCAAGTGGGGAGGTTGTGGTATTGAGAATCTTAAGTATTTTATTGAGTAGTTCTTTCAAGACTGGTGTGAATGTGGTCCAGAGCTGTTGGTTCCTTGGTGTGTTCAAAGGTGAGTGGATTGATGTCACCGAATCACTCTTGGGTGTAAGCTTGTCTTGGAGATATGTAGTGAAGCCTTCTGGATGCATCTCGGCTGGCATTGGGTTGGTGATGCATGAGTGAATGATTTTACTATTGCGAACAACTCTCTGGGTTTGTTTAATGATTTGAGGATCAGGTTAGAGTGGTATTACCTTTTATGTTTGTGTAGTAGGTTGTTATATTTCTCCTGCTTTATGGTGTATTCCTTTTGGTGTGTTGGGTCTCTAGTCTTTCTCCAGCGGCATTCAAGTTGTCTTAGCTTGTATTTGACTTTTTAAATTTCCCTGGAGTACCAAGGTGTTGAGTCACCTCAGGTGGCTTTTCTTGGTGCAGTTTCTCCAAATTGGTTAGTTTTGCGTATAACATGACAGTCGTGAACCTCACATCTAAGCCAGGGCTTGGGGAGTATGATCTCAGTCTCTCATATTTATTGCTAAAGCTCGGCATAGTACTTGCATCGTGCCAGAGAGCCTCCTGCTGGAGTTCATAAGATGTAACATGTATGGGTAGTTTGTCAAGATGGGCTTGGAAATTCTTCTTTATCAAGCCTGCGGCATCAAACACAATGGGAAATATTTCTGTATCTTTCTGCCAAGTTTTCTTGGTCTCTGGCTGCATTTCCTGGATCTTCTGCCTCTCCACGTGATTCACAGAGTAGTCACTTGGAACCGACACCTCTATTATCAATGCCATTCTGGTGTTTTTCTCCTTAACCACTATATCCGGCTTTCTCGCATCCAGCTTTTTAATCAGTCGGAATGGGAATATTCTCTGGGGGCTACTGCATATGATGAAATGGTGGTGTTCCATCTGTCGATGAGTAAAGGTCGGTCAGTTATTTCTGAATCAAGTCATGGTATGATATGATCCAGCAGGGCTTCTTTATTGAATTCCTTGAATCTGTGTGGCATTTGGGTTTGAGATTGTTTTGAGGTGTTGTAGTTAAGCAGAGTTATTTATTTATTTATTTATTTACTTACATTCTCTTATATACCGCGCTATTCTGTATCAGTGCGGTTTACATTGAACAAACTGAAATTACATTGAACAGGGCATTATAACTTGGAGATAACTATTTTACAGGGAACATGGGCTATGGAGGGTTAAGTGGCTAAGAGTTAGGTCAAAGGTAATTGCATGGTGGTCTGATCATGGGATAGGTGTTACCTGGTAAGCGATGGTGGGCGTGACTGATTGGATCTTGTCAAATATGAACAATAGATCCAATGTATTATCTCCCTTGTGGTGAGTACATTTATGATTTGTGAAAGTTTCATAGCATCCATGGCCTCGAGGAATGAGCTGACTTGTGTTGGTGCTGAGTTGAGGTTGAAATCACCCAACAGTATAAAGGGCTTGTCTTTGGCGGTGTGAGTGCATGCTATGTCAAGAAGTGCTGAGAGGTCCTCTGTGTCTGTGTTAGGAGCTCTGTATGCAAGACATATGGATAATTGCTTGTTTTCCTCTACCAGAATGTTTGTTGTGTCAGTTGTGGTTGATGTAGCAAGCTTGGTATTTAGGTGTTTGTCCGCAAGGATGAAGACACTCCCGCCTCTTCTGTTATGTCTTGGCCAGTTGTGGAGGGTCAACGCAGGTGTAATGACTTGGTTTGACAGCACATTATCAGTGTAGGTAAGCCATGATTTGATTACGAACAGTATATTGATATTGTGTTCCCTCTTGTAGTCGGAAATGATGTGGATTTCCTTGTGTGCTGAGTGAGCATTGACCAGAGCACATTTTAATTAATTGAGTATGCTGTGTGTGCAACTGCTGAGGTTGTCAGAGGGTGTCTGCTTGATTCTGATGAGTCAGTGAGGTCTTCTATGAATTTGTGCATATGCAGGGGGCACAGGTAAAAGATCCCTTTGTTTGAATCTGACTGGTATCAGTCCATTCTGGATGGTTGTGATGTTGGAATATCGTAGAAGTGTGAGTAGGAGTAGTAAAAGTATTCCCGTGGAAAGCCACGTTATTTTCAATTGCTTGGTGTGCATGTGTATTTTGGCCTGGGCTAGTCTTCAGATTTTAGGATGAGGGTGTAGTGGCTGGAGATGGGGGAGATGTGTTGGATGGACACTGGAAAGTCCTCAACATATAGGTCAGGATTGTTTGGATTTGTGACTTTCTAACGACACAGGAGAGGACATGTGGAAGGTCTTAACTCATTATACTGGCTGTGCTCTGAGAGGTGAAGCGACCCACAAAGTGAACATGGGGTTTGGAATCTAGGTTTGCAGCTGTGCTGGTCCTGGTAATCGTCTACACGGTTCTCACAACAGCCACACACACGGGCCATATCTAAGGCCCAATTGTGTTGTGACCACTTTGATTGAAGGATAAGGTGGTATACAAAACTGTCTAAATAAATAAATAAATAAATAAGACCCTTAGGTGCGGGCCCGCCTGCAGAGCCTGGCTTTAAAGGGGCTGAGTTGCTGTGTTGCTGAGCAATAATGATGCTCAGGTAGGCGGAGTTCGGTGTTTATGTGTGTCTTCTTCGCCGGTAAAGGGTCTGGAGACTGCGAGTCAGCTGGAGCGGGGTTGCATGCTGTGGGCCAGTTCCGACTGCTGTGCTCACCTTCTGCAGCTGATGGAAGTGAGATCTGTGTCCCAGTAGCCGATCGGGCGAGATCAGGTACGCTGATTGTAGCCACCAGTACCCTCGCGACCATCGCATGGATGGCTCGATGCCTGCAGGCCGGCTGTGTGAGTGGAGAAGAATGTTTTGTTGCTGCCCCGGACTCGTCTCCATCACGCCCCTTGTGAGACGTTGATGTGATTGCACCAGACATGTGCAAATTTGGGTCTTTCTAAGATGTCTCTTAGGATGTGGATGTGATTTGCATGTGTCAATGGGCATTTTCAGAATGCAAATCACAAATAGTGATTCTAAAATGACCCTCTTCATATATAGAGACATATATATGTATGTATATATTTTTGTATCTTTACAATTTATTTTATAGAAGATGGGTGTGACATGTTAATTTGAAATTGAACAAGCAACTGCAGAGCCTTAGTTCTCACCTTGGCTTTTCGTAGTACATGGCCGCGAACAGGAGATGTTTTTGCTGATTGTTGCCTCTTCAGGATTGCTGCACTGTTCACAGGTATTGAGCACTCAGTGTCACTAGTATCGCAACTGGACACAGGGGAATTCTCCACTGTCCGATGCTTGAAAACAGGAGACTGGAAGGGCAAACAGAATGGAAACCTTATGTCTGGTAATCTCTCTTGCAATCAAATTTTCATGAAATATAACAAAATGTTCTTCTTAGTTATAGGAATGCTAATGGATTTAAAGCCAGAACATAATTCAGTGCCACTACAGGAATCACTAAGAATGAATGTAGCTAATCCTTTGACAGATTTCAGTTTGTCTCATGCTTGCAGAGGGACGATTTTAGGAAGATTGTAGCAAATCCCCTCCACCCCTTGAGAAAGAGGAACTTAAGGGCATTTGGCATTGGCTGGGTCCCGTTCTTAGTTTCTCCCTGGGCACTAATGTGTCTAACGCCGTCTCCTTGTTTACAATATACATAGCTGTGTGCAAACTATAAGCACTCCTGGTCA
Source organism: Ichthyophis bannanicus (assembly GCA_033557465.1). Lineage (NCBI taxonomy): Eukaryota > Metazoa > Chordata > Amphibia > Gymnophiona > Ichthyophiidae > Ichthyophis > Ichthyophis bannanicus. Next base: position 1,388,197,329 of record CM066032.1, on the reverse strand, counting down.
AACTATGTTTCAATGAATCCCTACATGAACAGACACCGATATAACCTCTAAACGGCACAAAAGTAAACACGATGGGCAGATATTTAAAATGATTAATGCTAGCCGCGTTAATTGCAGTGGACGGGATATTCAGCAGCACTAAAATAGTTCATGCCACTGAATGTCCATGGGCGCTGCCTCTACACGTCGCGATGCTAACTGGCGAGCATTGGGGGTGTTCTGGGGGCAGCATAGAGGGAGAACCTATCAGCAGCGATATTCAGCCGCTGCCTGGTTATATATCAGCGGCTAATGTCCGGCGCAGTAAAAGCTGGCCTAACTTTCACTGCCAAAGCTAACCGGGCAGCAGCTGAATATTGCCAACTTGAGAGTGTGCATTTGCTCACAGAAGCCCCCATTCTATTGGGTTGAATGGACTTTCTAAGGGCTTTTGTCTGCTCCAAATAGACGGCCAAGGCTTTTGGGGAAACTGCTAGGTACGTATGACCTAGATTGGCCACTGTTGGAAACAGGATACTGGGCTTTATGGACCTTGGTCTGACCCAGTATGGCATATCTTATGTTCTTATAAGGCTCTTCTGCAGTCTAAAGTGTGCGGCACTCTTTCCCTTTTGTGGGAATGGGGTTTTGGGAAAAATGCTGGTAGGACTATTGACTGGTTAAGGTGTATTTATGACACCACCTTTGGAAGAAATTCAGAATGAGTACGCAGCACTACGCTATTATTAAAAAACTAAGAGGTATGTTTACTAAACCGGGCTAACGGTTAACCCGGACTATCTGCCACTACGTCCCATATTATTCAATGGGACCTAGTTGCAGATAGCCCGGGTTAACTGTTAGCCCGGTTTAGTAAACATACCCCTAAGTGTAGGGTGGATCCACTACTAGAGCCTGGAGCTCACTAATTTTGCACACTGAAGTACTGTAATTGCCACCAAAAATAAGGCCTTCCAGGTTAGAAACTTCAGTTCGCAGGTATTCAGTGGCTCAAAAGGAGCTTTTAACAGCTGAGTTAAAACCATGTTGAGATCCTATGACACAATATCAGCTTAAGAGGATGCTTCAGTAGAAGCAAGCAGTACATGAAACAAACAACTAAAGGCTGCAGAGATGGATTTTCCTTCTACATGATGATGATAAGCACCAATTGCCCTGAAGTGAACCATTATGGAGTTGGTGTTTAAGCTGGACTGCGAGAAATGCAGGTGTTCAAGCAATTTTTGTGTGGAGCAGGAGAATGGATCTAAGGCCTGACCCTCATACCAGACGGCAATCAGCTACTCAAACTAACAAGTTCAAGGAACAGAGTTCTAGCTACGAGAGCTAGGGACTTGATAATGGGATGCAAAAGTCTGCCTTGATCCTGCAAGATCAAAGTTAAAGCGGTGCCGAGAAGCACTGGTTTCTGGATAGAGAGGTCTTCAAGGTGACATCAAGACTGTCTGAGCCAGAAAAATGCCTTTGTTGCATTGGAGTTTCAAGAAAGTTTTTGCTACTAGAGGAATGGGACTGATATGTGTACAGAAGACCCTCTCCCCAAGACATCCAAGGCTGTTTGCTGTGCGTCCCTGTTCTGAAGCAGAACTGTGGGACTTGTTTGTTCTGGGGAGTTGTGGAGAGGTCTATCAAGGGCGTGCCCCTCTCTCGAAAGATAGTCAGAGCTGTACAGAGTCCACTCATGGAAATGATGGACTCATCATCCTGTGAGAGGTTTCCCCACACAAGAGGTACAAGCCTGCTCCTCCTTGCCTGTTGATGTAAAACATCACTACTTGATTGTCCATCTGGATCATGACAACTTGATTGGCCAATCGATCTCTGAAAGCCTTTAGAGCATTTTCAACTGGTCTCAGTTCCAGGAAGTTTATTTGATGGAAGCTCTCATGGAAGACCCACAAGGCTTGGATGTGAAACCCATCGAGATGAGCTCCCCAGCCAGATTTTCAGTCACAGTAGTTCATTGACATTTTATTTGTATGGTTATTTCTGCAGTGCTCTGCTCTGAGCAAATTTAGTTTGGAATAACGGAATATAAATATTGAAAAATCAATAAATAGGTTTTTTTTGCATGGACTGTTGCCACCTGCAAAGAACATTCTACAATTAAACAGAATTCAAAGAGCCCAATTGTGTTCCTAAAACCAATGTACCCTATTAGAATCAATTGATCCTCTTAACTTACAGCAATTAGCATTAGTGGATTTCAACTGATATAGAAAGGTCTTTACCCATGTGAAAATACTGCAAGCCAAGTAAAATGCATCATGAAAACAAGCTGTGAACAAAGGAGTCACTAGGAGCCAGTCTCCAAAGGTTTGCGATGTGGTTCCACTGCTGTGCCGGCTTACATGGGAGGAGAGGAGGGAAAGTAAGGTGAGTTATGTTTAGTGTACCTTTCTATTCCCATTTTAGCACATCTTTTCCGAGTTAAACTTCACTCGTGATTTAAGGTTTCAACGGATTTGCGCTAAAATGGAAGGAAAAAGTACGGTAAAAGTGGCACACCTCCATGCAAATCTCATTTTAATGGATGGATTATCTATTACTCCCCGATGCAGGGCGTGCATTAAAAGCCCTGAAAGCTTAGCTCATATTTTTTTAATGTTGGAAGCGCAACTCCTGAGTCAGAAATGGAGTCAAGTTAACTCCTATTTCTAGACATAGGCACTGTGCCTGGGGTTCCTTCTGCTCTGGGGCACCTACCCCCACAGCTGCTCCCCACTGGCCTCACTAAACTTACCTTTCTTGGCTTCTCCTGTCATCAATGCCAGGTATTCAAAAATGGCGAGGGTTTAGCTGAAGAACTGACCACAGCTGAACTTAATAATTAGCATTAGTATTAGTAGTAAACTGTGTCTTAAATTCTAAAGCATTCCCTCTTCCCATTTTGTGCTTATAGGAAATATTTGTGATATATCAGCCCCTACAGCCATTAATTAGGGTGGTCTGTGCAATCCAAGTACTTAGGTACATTCACAGAGCTTAATTTTTGGTTGAATGGCCAGGAACATAGTTCCGTCACTTCTTTTTTTAACTGCAGAGCAGCAGAGGTGCTCGGCTCCAGTTTCTCCCTTCCAGGAAGGAAGAGAAGAGGAAGGGGTGAGCCTCGAGCAAAGCAAAGAACACTTACACTCATGCTAATCCAGCCCCTCTTCTTCTGTTCATTCTGCTCCTCCCCTGGTTCCACAAGTCCAGTTCTAAATATTAAGCAATGGATATCCATCCATGCTGGGGGATTTTGGTCACTTTTAGGCATGTGTGACAATAAGCGATGGTGCCTACTGATCTCCAGCCAGATGAGGAATGGTGTCTGTCCATACGGGTTTGCATTAAGACAGGAAGCAGGCGGGACTTCCTCTGACAGTGGCCACCGGCAAGGAATGAAGAAGCCATGACCAAGACTGCAGGAGTCTGTCTGTGGGGACCCCTTCTTCCGTGGATAGAGGAGCAGCAGAAGGACTAGATCACAGTGAAGACCACTGCTGTCTGCCCACAGGACCCCATCACCCATAGGCAAAGCAAGAAAGATCCCTGTGCAACACCGGGCTTTTAAGTGCAGACCGGGAAAAGGTCAGATGGGGTGGTGGGGGGGGGGTAGAGAGGCAGAGAAAGCTGGAAATATTTAAAGGAGCAGTGGGCTTGGAAAAGGAAGAATAGAGAGGAGACAGAGGGCGGGGTGAGACTGCAAAGTGGGAAGATAAAAAGAGGAAACGGGAACTCAGTTGGGGAGGAAGGAAAAGTGCAAGGGGTTGGAAGTTGAGGAGATGACTGCATGGGTGCAAAAGGCCAGAAGATCCATATTCCAAAAGGTGCGCCTCCCCCATACAGAACACCCCCCTACACACACACACAGGCACCCCACCCCTGCACCCGTCCACACACAAGCACCCCATGCCCATACCACATACACACTGTCTCAAAATAGACACAAATATATAGATAACACTAGTTATAACGATTCCTTATACAGCCTGTCACCAGTCACCTCCTTAACGAGACACAATGTACCAGGTCACTTTGCACCCTCCCCCGCACAGACATGTATGAGATTGCAAATGGAGGAAGGGGAAATGAGACATTTTGTCACACTAGAACCTGTTAAAAATAACCTAGGCCAACTGGATATGCAATGGGATCACCCTGTATTGTTTTGGACTATCATAGTAGGTCATTTTCTCTACGTTGCACTGTCGGAAGCCTGGAATTCTCATCATGCACACTCTTTGAACTGCTAAAGGATTCCATAACACAAGCTGAACAAGCGTGCACTCACACCTTCAGCCATACCTTTGTGTCTTCAAAGGTATCTGGTATTTTCCAGAATAGTAAAAGTAGGGAAATAGAAAGATCAAATATTTTAAAAAAGCATTTGTATCATTTCTACTAACTGTTCACAAACCAAAGTCATTCTGTTGCAAAATTATTTACCTAATACTTTAACCTGGGACATACCTGAGGGTTTGACGTCCCTGTTTTTGGCTCTATTGCCAGCCCCAGCGTGATTCCCCCTGCTAGAGCTTTCTTCAAGCTTTCTTTGACCTCTGTCACCTCTAACTCCAGGTTTACACGTTCACCCTCTTTCTGTTTACATTCCTCTTCCAGCTTCTTCAGTTTCTCTTCAAGAATAACTTGGGCCTTCCTGCCTGAAAATCAGATGAGCGCTTTCAGCAACAGGAAAAGAATGCCAAAAACAATATTAAATAATATTTTTATAGACCCAATCTCTCTTTTAAAACACCGTTGCATCAGTACTTCCAAGAGAAGTATTTGTTTTGCAGTGAACACACCCCGGACACCCTTGTTTTCTATTCAAAACCACACCGGATTTGAAATGGCTGCCCAAAAACCAGACACGCCATTCAAAACTTCAGGGGGTGTCAAGCTTATAACCTGTGCTCTCTATTTCAAACAGATGAAAGAGGAGATGTCTGTTTTTGCTACCTTGCGGCGGGGTGGGGAATTTCATTCTTTCCACGTGCTGAAAACAGAGAGAATTTTAGCTTGCTGGCAGACAAGCCCCTTCACGATTTCTTTATTCATATGGAGATGAAAATACTTGTGGTCTATGTCTTCCTTTTTCGCTCAGTGAAGGGCAATGGTTCTCAACCCAGGTCCTCGAGACACTCCTAGCCAGTCCTGCTTTCAGGATAACACCAATGAATATGCATGAGATGGAGATTTGCATAGAATGGAGGCAGCGCACCCAAGTCTATCATGCATATTATGACTATCCTGGAAACTCGACTGGCTATATGAGGACTGGGAAGAGAACCCCCGGTGCGGAGAATGCTTACGCCAAAAGGCAGAGATTAATGCCACACAACAGGACAAGAGGAGGGGGCGGGAAGAAGGAGGAAGAGGAATGGATGCATGAGAAACAGGAAAGGAATGAAAAAGGAAGCCAAACCTGATGACCGTGGAGTAGATGGAAGAAGAGAAAGAAATGAAGGAGGGGTGGTGAGTAAAAAGGAGAAAAAGACAGAGGTAAGAACAGCAGGTGCAATGGTAAAGGGAAACCATGCTCCTTTCACTGTTTCCAGAACATTCTTTTTAGAATATGGATTAGAGTGAACTTCTAACCTATAATGCGTTGTAAGGAGGAATGGTCTTTCGGTTTTACTGAATAATAGTGGTTTTAGGAACCTGGCTATTTCAGATTATGGCAAGCTAAGTAATCATCCATACAAGATCATAAAGGAAGCTTGAATATGCAATGTTGGCTCGCAGGGCCGCGAGCTGCTTTACTGAAAGGGGCTGAATTAAGCAGCTCGGTTTTAGGTAGCCGCATCTACTTGTCTGATTCTTCAGACCTTGTATGTAGGCTAATACCTCATGGTTTGTATGTGTTATTATTTGGTATATGTTATATGTAAATTATCTGTGTCATTGCTTATATATTAAATTTGCCGCATTTGTTTAGTATAGTGGCTACACCCCCTTGAATACTTTTGATGTTTCGGTGCGTTAGTTTTGCCACATATTAATACACCATACTCCACACCTTTTGAAGGAAAAGGGGTTTTATTATGCAGCAAAGAATATATCCCAAAAATAAAACTAAAATGCAACAAATAGCGAAGTTTCCCCAGCCCTCCTTCATTCTAGTCAATACTTGGTGAAAGCAATACTTTGAGATCAATTATAGCTGTCAGTCTTCTGGGAGAGGTCTCCGCCAACTTTCTACATCTAGATTTGTCACACACAGACCACTCCTCTTTTCGCAACTGTTCAAGCTCTGTCAAGTTCCACGGGGAGCGTTGATAGAGAGCAAGCTTCAAGTCATGGAACAAATTTCATTGAGACGAGGTCCAGCCTCTCACTGGGCCACTCACTAACATTTACCTTTTCTGTTATGCTCGTATGTGAACTTCGGTCCCAGTTTCAATCTTCCCGCAGAGAGCAGCAGGTTTTCCTCAAAGACTTTTCTGTACTTTTCTCCACTTCATTGCCTCTTCTAAACTGACAAGTGCTTCAGTTCCTGCTGCTCCGAAACATCCCCATAATTTTATGCTACCGCCACCGTGTTTCACAGTAGGGACGGTGCTCTCTGGGTGCTGTGCTGTGCTAGGCTTGCACCAAACATTAGTCTGTATGCAAAGTGTGATCTTAGTTTAATGAGACCACAAAACGTTTTGTCACATGTCTATAGTATCTCCTGAGTGTTTCTCTGTCTACTTAAATAGGATTGAAGGTGGGCTTCCTACCATACAGGCCAGATTTGTAAAGCACTTGAGATATTGTCACATGCACACTTTGACTAGATTGGCCCAGGAAGCCTGTAGCTCTTTCAAAATTGGCATTAGTCTCTCGGTTGCCTTCCAGATTTGTCTTTTTGCTTGGTCATGCAGGTAGAGGTGCACGATCCAGTTAGGGTCTTGATGAAGCTAACAATTTCGTGGGGCCCTTTTACTAAAGTGTGGTAGGATTTTGCATGTCTAGTGCTAAAACTCAAACATGGAAAGTGCAAAACCTCGGCAGTAACTGTCAGGGGAGGGGTGGCCAGCATGTTTCTGTCAATTACCACATGGACATGTCACCAAACACATGACAGCAGCGTCTGCAATTAACAGGTACACTTAGCACCATCCACTGAGGTGTTGTTAAATACACGTGCATTAAGTGCAAGATGGACAGTTAGCGCATGGTATGTTTCCCATCCTAACCACAATGTGCTCCCAACTCCCATTCTCTGCACCTAACCCAACCATTCCCAGACCGACTGCGCGATGTGCAGTTACCGTTGGAATTAGCGCAAGGTAACTATCATGCCTAAATAGTAACAGTTATCATGGGCCCGCACCGATAGTTACCATGTGCATTAACTACTAGGTGCACTTCAATAAAAGTTATCAGCCCTTCAGTTAATGGTAAAGAGCTTTTCTCTGCATTAAGTGAATGCCCTCAACAGTTGCTACAGAGGTTTGCACTTAGTGTATATTACATCTGGCAATAATCCTGCGGTAACTGCAAAATCTTACATCTTACTGCAAGATAATAAATAAGTTCCAGAATGTTTAAAGATTTTTATTTTAACCAGAGAGAGCATCTTGAAGATTTATTAATATATGTAAGTTTGCTTCTTTCTCTTGAACTTGAGGATGATTTAGTATGATGCAATGTTGATAATAATTTGGGCCCTGGTACCAATACAGGGCTTCTAGCCAACGGCAGGGGGCATGTACATTCATTCTCCTGCAGCTAGGGCAGGAACACTGTGCTTTAACACTACCCAGAGAACAATGTTCCCTCTAATTTTCTGTAGGCTGTGTGCGCATAAAATATCAGCTGTGCAGCTTTTGAAGGAAGGTTAAATTTTTGTGTGCCACATAACGACACTCGGAGTCATATACTTTAAAATTTGACTACACGTCAGAATGCAGTATGTACACCACATTGATTTTAATCAAATTAAATGAAAATAGACGATTACTAAATGAAGCAGAAAATTTCTAGTAATTACAATCACAACTTTTAAATTTTAAGACGTCTGTGTTGTTTTCTATCAGAATCAGAGCCGTAATTTTTGTGCGCTCTGTTGTAAAGTATGTGCGCTCGCTTGGCGAGGTGTGTGCACGCGCACAGCTTAGAGGGAACAGTGCCACAGAGGTGGTGCTACCACTGAGGTGGCGTTAATTGCACCTGCAATGCTGGCATCAAGCACAGTTAGCATGGGCCACTAAAGCCTGTACTAGTTGTAGCATGCAGGAGAGCCCCAGCCTGCCACACACTGTGAGGGTAGCAGGGGGTCCAAGCTACGTTTTAGCCTAGTGCTGATATCATGCACTAACCCTGCACTACCCTGGTAGCGCACTTCATTAAACATGCCCCTAAGGCCCCACTGAAAAAACTGGAGCATATGTTAATCAATACAGGGGCTATTTATGCCAGCTTTCCCCTCCTGTCTAACTTCCCCACCAGGATGGAGAGTGGGCAGGCAGTGGGCCGTCGCCGACCCTGGACGTACAGGGCCGATTCTAATGTCAGCCCTGTATATCCAGGGCCAGCGAAATGGCCGGGGAAGTTATTCCACCTCAGAGGTGGAATAACTCCCCTAGTCGTATTTTTTTAAAGCGGCCCGTGGCACGGAAGGGGCTGAGGGTGGGGGGGGGGGGGCAGAGTTAAGGCCCCGCAGCCCGATCCTGGCCTTAGGAGGCCGGATCGGGGGTTGGGCTGCGGGAAATTAACTTCCTTTGCAGGCAGCCAGCATCACGGCTTTTGAATGGAGCCATGATGCCATGGCGCCGCGGCTCCATTTAAAAGCCCTGGCTGAATTAGCCAGGCTATGGCTGTACGTGCAGGCCAGGACTGAATCGCAGTCCCAGCCTGCACATACATGCCTGTTCATGATTCTGATCCCGCGGGGAGAGACATGCCCCGTGGGATAAGAATCATGATCTCCTTTTTACGTCCAGGTCAGCCCAGACGTACAAAGGAGATGTACGTCGGAATCAGAATCAGGCTCTATATGTTAATACAAGTTAGTTAATGAGGCTATTAGTTTGTACTTAAAACAGTGGAGGATTGAAGTGATCTGTCCAAGGTAAGAACATAAGATATGGTATACTGGGTCAGACCAAGGTCCATCAAGCCCAGTATCCTGTTACCAACAGTGGCCAATCCAGGCACTGTTCCCAAAAGGCACACAGATTCTACAATGCTCGTCCTGGAGTAAGCAGTGGATTTCCTGCATCCGCTTTAATAATGCTTCATGGAACTTTCCTCCAGGAATCTGTCTATACCTTTCTTAAACCCAGCTACCATAACAGCTTTTTTTAAATTAATCTTTTTATTTAAGTTTTCTTGAATAACAGAACATAAACCCAAGGAAAACATGGAAGAAAAACACACCGTTACAATATCCAAGAGAAAAAAAAATATACACATCAGAAACCCACATCAAGGGAGAGTGAATCCCAAATTAAACCCAAGCAGAAAAAAAAAGGAAAACAGGAGTAATTTAAACTCCACTCTGGGGAACAATTATCTCACCACCCACATCCCTTACAACCCCCCTTTTGAGTCAAAAAAGACTGCAATTGAACAACATCAGTATATACAAAGGTTTGACCCTCGAAAGTAAGTATACAACGACAGGGAAATTTCAAAAAGAAGGAAGCCCCCAAAGCCACCACACGAGATTTTAATGCAAGGAACTGCTTACGCCAGACCTGGGTAGCCCTGCCCACATCCGGAAAAACTTGGAGTTTTTGACCACAAAAAGGAATTTCTCTGAATTTAAAGTAAGCGCGCAAAACACATAATTTAATGGCTTCAGAACCAAAGGTAACCAGGAGAGTGTTACATTTGGGAATGACATCCTCGGAATCTTCCAAAAAAGCAGTAAGATCCTGACCAACCGAGAGATCTAAAGAAGGCAAAGAACCCTCATCCTTAACTAAAGGAGGAGGGGGTCTTGAAGAGAGGCAGTACATATGGATAATATCTATATTCCCTTCAAGCTTTAACACCTCAGTAAAATTCTTTTTTAAAAGAATGTCGGAAGATAACAAATGGGTAACAGGGAAATTCAAAAAACGTAAGTTCTTAGCTCTGGCCTGATTCTCAAGAACCTCCAGCCGATAAGAAGAGGAAAAAGAATCACGAATTAAGGCAATATTATTATCAGAACAGGACTGGAGCTGAGAATCAGTCCTAGCCAAGGACTTAGCAAACAAAGCCAATTGCTTATCAGTACATTGCATTTTACTAACTACATCGTGAGTAAACTGACAAAGAGAAGACACAGTAGAAGATAAACGCATATCAATATTGTGAATAGCAGTCCAAATATCCATTAGGGTTACCTCCCCTGAAACTGAAGTCATGGCCATCCCTGCAGGAGCTTCCGGAGAGACAGGTTGTGGGATTGGAGGAGAAGCTTCGGGAGACAAATCCGACAAAGTAGATGAAAAAGGAGGGACAGGGAAAGGCGGTGGTGACCTGGAATGAGAGCTCAACGAAGCCCCTTCCGGCGATGATGTAGCAGGTAGCAGGGAAATCAAATGTTTGTCTATGGGACCCACCACTTCACCTCCTTGCGCTTTGGCTCCAGATTTAGCAGTTTCACTTTCTGTTTACCCATGGTACAACTCTGATCTCAGCTTCTCAGTAGCGCCGAAGGGGCGCCAAAGGGGTGTGGCCTGCCCCTTGAATCACGCCCCTTAGGTCATGCCACGCAGGCCACGACACGCAGCCGCGTGTAGAAGCCGCTGGATTTAGAGGGATGGGGAGGGGTCCTCCGCAGCCGGGACCACCGTCCTTCCGCCTGCCCGATTTAGAGCAGGACCTCCAGGCACCTGCTATGCTGCTCCCGTGGCAAAAAACAACTGCCGCGTCTGTTCCCCCGAACAGGATCTCTCTCCACCAATCTCCTGCTGCCGCCGGATTAAGTAGAGGGATGGGGAGGGGTCCTCCACAGCCGGGACCGTCCTCCTTCCGCCTGCCTGATTTAGAGCAGGACCTCCAGGCACCTGCTATGCGGCAAAAAACAACTGCCGCGTCTGTTCCTTCGAACAGGATCTCTCTCCCCTACATCCTCTGGTAACGAATTCTAGAGTTTGATTAGGCATTCAGTGAAAAAAATATTTTCTATTATTAATTAGGCTTAAATGGATTACATTGTAGCTTCATTGGTGTATCCACTAGTCTTTCTACTTTTTGATAGTGTAAACAACTGATCTTCGTTTACCCGTTCCATGCCGTTCATTAATTTATAGACCTATATCATATCTCCCCTCAGCCATCTCTTTTCCAAGTTGAAAAGCCCTAATCTTTTAAGCCTTTCCTCAAAGGGGTATCCTTCCATCCTCTTTACCATTTTGGTGGCTCTTCTCTGTACCTTTTCTAATTCCGCTATATCCTTTTTAAGATATGCCGACCAGAACTGCACACAATATTCAAAGTGTGATTACACCTTGGAACGATACAGAGGCATTATAATACCTTTCATTTTAATCTCCATTCCTTTATGATTCCTAGCATTCTATTTGCTTTCTTGGCGCCGCTGCACACTGGGCGGAGGGTTTCAATGTATTAGCCATGACGACACTTAAATCTTTTTCGTGGGTGGTGGTTCCTAATGTGGAACCTTGCATTATTTAACTGTAGTTTGGGTTGTTCTTTCCTAGGTGCATAACTTTGCACTTGTCCACATTAAATTTCATCTGCCATTTGAACGTCCAGTCTTCCAATTTATCAAGGTCCTCTTGCAATTTTTCATAATTCTCTTGGGTTTTAACAACTTTGAATAATTTTGTGTCATCTGCAAATCTGATCACCTCACTCGTTATTCTCATTTCCAGGTCATTTATGAAGATGTTAAAAAGCAGTGGGCACAGCACCAATCCCTGAGGTACTCCACTATTCACCTTTCTCCATTGAGAAAATTTGGCCATTTAGCCCTACTCACTGTTTTCTCTTTTAACCAGTTCCTGATCCACAATGGTACACTGCCTCCAATCTCGTGGCTTTTTAATTTTGCCAATAGTTTTTCATGAGAGACCGTGTCAAAGGCTTTCTGAAAATCCAGATACACTATATCAACCAACTCACCTTGGTCCACCAGTTTATTCATAACTTCAAAAAATATAACAGATTAGTAACACAAGACTTTACTTGGCTAAATCCATGTTGGCTGTCTCCCATTAAGCCATGACTATCTACATGTTCAGTAAGTTTGTTCTTTATAATGGTTTCTACCATTTTTCCCAGTACTGACATCAGGCTCACCGGTCTGTAGTTTCCCGAATCACCCCTGGAACCCTTTTTAAAAATTGATGTTACATTGGCAATTCTCCAGTCTTCGGGTACTACAGATGATTTCAATGATAGTTCCCAGATTACTAATAGTAGGTCTGTAATCTCATATTTCAGTTCTTTCAACACCCTTGGATGTATACCAAGGTAACAAGAATCAGAGGGAGAAGTGGGATTAGTAACATGTTTTTTTTCCCTCAATAATCCAGGAAGAATATACAAATGGAGTGTTACCACAGAATTCAAATAAGAGAAAGAAAAGATATCTAAGAAAATTAAATGATACACACCCCAAGTTACAGTTGAATATAATGAGGAAGAGCTCCATAAACTAGTCAAATTGCAGACAATATACTGCTGGACATAAACCTGCTCCTAACACTGAGCTTGAGTTTCATAGCTAGAAATCAGCTCTTCCAAATGGGAGGATTCATGCAAAACATAATCTGTTTCAGTAAACCTGACCATACATCATCAAGGATATTTAAGGAAAAAAGTCATGCCCACAGCTAAAGCTCAAGGACTCAAGCTCAAAAACTCTCCGAATCTCCGGTGTTCTAGGAGAGAGATCAGGAAATACAAAAAAACTGTATGTGGCTGGAAAACAGCTGTACACTCTTTATAAAAAGAGGTTAATACCAAACCCCACCTGATAGCTCTCTTGCACAACCTTTACATTGATCAAGAAGCAACTGTTCAAATGAGACAAGGAGAAACAGAAAGATTGAAAATCAGCACAAGTGTATGACAAGACTGCACACTTTCTCTTACTTGTTTAATTTATATGCAGAACAAATCATCAGAGAAGCAGGAACCGAAGTGATAAGATTGGTGGAAGACTCATCAATAACCTTCACTATGCTGATGATACCTCAATACTGGCTGAATATGAAGGCGATCTGAAACATTTGCTTTTAAAGATCAAAGAACATAATCTTAAAATGGATCTGCACCTTAACGTAAAGAAGACAGGATCTCGACAACTGGCAAAATCAATAAGTTCATCGTTAATGGAGAAGAAATTGAAATAGTGGACAACTTTAACCTGCTTGGATCAATAATCAATTAAGAAATGACAAGCAGTCAAAAAAATCTGATGAGGCTTTGGCAGAATGGCTATGAAGGACATAGACAAGATTCTCAAGAGCAGAGATGTCTCTCTCCATACAAAGATTTGACTTGTCCAAGCCATGGTATTTTCAATAACATCTTATGGATACGAAAGTTGGATAGTGAAAAAGATAGAAAGGAAGAAAATCGATGCTTATGGTACTGGAGAAGAATACTGTGTATATCATGGACTGCCCGAAGAACAAATCATTCAGTACTAGAAGAGATCAAACCAAAGGTTTCTTTAGAAGCTCAGATGACAAGACTTTGACTTTCATACTTTGGACACATCATGCAAAGAGAGAGATTATTAGATGCAAAACAGGAAGGCCAGCAATGAGATGGATAGATACAATGGGGGTTATTCTGTGCCACAAATAGCAGGGATGGACGGCCCAATGGGACATCCATCCCCGCTATTCGTGCCTTCACCCGGCCTCGACTAACTTCCCTGCCGGTTATGCAGGGAAGTTAGATGGGGGCGGCTCAGGGATGGAGTCTGGGCGTTCGCCGGCCCTGGACGTACAGGGTCGATTCTAATGTCAGCCCTGTACGTCCAGGGCCAGTGACTTATATGGAGATGTTACTACACCTACAAGGTGGAATAACTTCCCTGTATGTCATTTTGTAGCGGCCTGGGTCTTGCAGTGGGCAGGGGAGGCCTGAAAGCAGTCTCTACAGCCCGACCCTGGCCTTTCGAGGCCGGATCAGGGGTCGGGCTGCGGGGAATGAGGTCCTGCATTCTGGCGGCTGGCATCTTGGCTCTTCAATGGAGCCATGGTGCCATGGCAACATGACGCCATGGCTCCATTGAGGAGCCATGACTGAGTTAGCCGGGGACAGTCCTGCAAGTGCAGGCCAGCCTGAATCGCAGTCCCGGCCTACACGTGCAGGACTGTTCGCGATTCTGATCCTGCGGGGCAAGATGTGCCCCACGGGATCAGAATCGCAATCTCCTCTGTACGTCCAGTTCAGACCAAACATACAGAGGGGATCAACGTCCGGGATGGAATTGGGCCCAGTATCAACAATTATGGATACCACTCAATCAACAATGAGACGCCTGGCTGAAGACAGAACGCAGTTTAAGACAGCTATCCAGAGGGTCGCCATGAGTCAACACTGATTCCACGGCACTTAACAACCACCACCAAACCCCTATTAGATCTCTAAAGGTGGCAATCACCATACCTCGGTTAGCTCCTGAACAGAGGTCTCTAAGATCTCTGTTAACTCTCCTCTCTCTTCTTGGGTTGATCTATCGAAAGACAATTGTTTAATTGAACCCAAAATATAATAAGCCCATTTCAACCCAGGGACAGACGCTAGATCCAAATGTAAAACTTCAGCAAAATACTTCTTTTAACATTTCTTTGGTTGAAACCATACTACAATAAGGAAAATTTAAAAATTTCAAATTTTCAGCACATGAAGCATTTTCTAATTTTTCTACTTTTACTCTCTAATATAGGAATTCCCTTTAACCAAAGCAACATTGGTCTGTTAAGTACTTCCTATTCTCTTATCTTGATCTTCCAAATTTCTCCTATCTTACTGGATAGGCACATCCACTGCCGCCAACAGCAGTTTCAGCAGAAAAAGTACACAATTGGGTTAAGCAGGATGTGAGAGCAGATTCAAATTTTTGCAACTATATACCCTATATCAAGACTGGCAGCCTCCCATGAAGGTGTTAATAGAAGAGGGGCATCGAAGCCAGAATAGCTTATAAAAACCACCAGTTTTAAGTCCTTCCCAGTAAAATTAATAGTTCCTACTTCTGTCTCATATAACATGGACAGCACTTGCTCACTCACATTATCTTGGGAGTTACCACGATCAGAAGTTGCAGAAAGTTTCTCTTTGCTATTATCTACCAGACACTGAACTATATTCTCTCCAATTCCATTTACACTATCTGAAATTGACAACGAGGGGCTGATGTCTGAAATCCTGGCTGGTGGAAGAGGTGGTGAGTGTATGTCCGGGCTAAGACAGACTTTTTCCAAAGATTCCAATATAGCAAGTGTTACAATTTACCGAGCTACTTGAATTTGGAGGCCTCGAATGTATCCACAGGGTCCTTGATATTTGTTTTAAGCCTCTCTCTTCCTTACAGTCCTTCTACCCATTCAAGATAGTAATAAAGGGAACAGTATCTCGGTGGTCTAAGGATGCAAAACCTGACTTGTAGCTACATTTGCTCCTCAGGGGCTCCAAGGGGTCATTCTCCTTTGGTCATGCTCCTTCAGGCACACGACACAAACTGCAAATTGTGGCATACAGCTGTTTAAATAGGCAAAGGCCTCTGGTCACACCTCTGATGTCACCAGGTTGCCAGGGAGTGCAGATAAGATGATTTTACACCGATATTAACTGTCCTGCTCAGCGTGCTTGCTTCCTGATTTTTTGCAATGGCTCTCCTCCCCTTAGTCCCATGTCCTAACCATTATGATACTCTTCCATTCTTCGCCTCTTCACTTCACTTCACAGCTAAATACAAATAAAAAAATGTATAAACCGCTTCTCTGGGATCTGAAAAAGGACCCTCTCAAGGAGCTGTGCAATAAAATTATAAATCACAATAAAACAGCAATATATGTGTCACAAAACAGTGATTGGATTGGCTGATGAAACTCAAAGGACAATTAAATTTCATATTTTTGGTAACAATCTTGACTTGTCCCTTGCCTGAATATTGTATACAAATCTGAAAATGATTTTTTTCTTTGAGCTTTAGAGACCCGTGGGTGCTACAAATAAACCAACCCCTGCCTACCAACGTTAACTTCAATGGCGGCTCGAAGGTCTCTCCTTTCTTTCCGTAGCTGAGCCAGACGGTTTCGCAGGGCCTCTTTTTTCTTTAGAAGTTCCTCTTCTTTCATTTGTAATCGCTTTGCATCTGCTTCTACACGGTTCTTCCCATATTTGTACTGGTCGGTATCTGTAGAGGAAGACAAGAGTTGAAATATTCTTATTCCCTGCATTTTGTTCAAGATCTTACTGAAAGAAAATGAAAATAAACAAAGAAATGAGAAGTTCTTCTCCGGAAATGTCAATTTTAAGAGTTGTGCTCGTGCTACGAATTGTTCTATGGTTTCATTTTCTTGCTCCTCAACTTGGCATGTACTGGCAAGATACAGTGCATAGCCCGGAAAACATAGTAGACAACGGCAGATGAAGACTGAAATCATCCAGTTAGTCTGGCCAATGAAGTAGTCCGGATTGTAAGTGCTTCTCCACGCAGGTTATTCCCTGCCCGCCCCACGCCTTTGTTTAGGGTTATAACTGCCACTCTGTGCAGTTTCTAGAAGCTGCTAGTAAATAAAAGAAATCATGCTTGAAGAGGAGAGAGCGCTGGAATAAATCGGCATGGGGGACTGGATGTCGCCAAGGAATCATCCAGGAGCCATAATGAAACAGTTCCACACCAGGAAAAGCCTGATAGAGTTCACCAATGCACTGCCTTGTTATAATTAGGAATTCTATTCGTAGGTGTTTATAAATTGTAAATTTAGAGGATTATTTTCCAATGAATTAGGTGTTCTTTGAAGGTATAAATAAATATTTGTTTATCAGTGTTTTTGTGGCACAGGTACTATCGCCAAGTACCTTTTCTGGTGGAATGACGTCTGTATGTCTGTGTCACTTAAGGGTTTTCATGTAAAGGGCATACAAACTGAGTGGAGGATACAAGCAAACCAGAAGAGGGGTGAAAGCATACTGGACATGTGGTGTGTTTCCATGTTTATCCAATAAACACCAGTGGGAATACAGCAATTGTAAACCAAGGTTTCAGATTTTAGGTTTTAACCAAGTAACACCTATTTGGGGTGTTAAATGGTTAAAACCTAAAATCTGAAACCTTGGTTACAATTACTGTATTCCCCCCCACGAGACACTTATGTTTTCATATGTGCTGCACCATAACTTATAAGTCAGTTTGACTTCATGAATTAATCAAACGTTTCCTTGCCCAACGAGAATTGTTACTCCTCTCTGCATCAGTAGATATCACTGCAACCTCAACGGGGAAATTCTAAGTTAAAGATGAGTAATCAAGTCATAAATCTAACAGCATTAAGTGACTTTCCCAAGGTCACGAGGCGAGTCAGTGAGAGAAGCAGGATTTCAGTCCTGGTTTCCCTTGCTCTCAGTTTGCTGCCCTGACCACTAGTCTACACTCCTCCACTCCATTTGGGTTTGCTAAACTGGAAATGGGGCACATGCCATTTGCTGATGTTTTTCTTTCAGCTAATAAACACTTCTTCTTCAGACACAACTAAAGCAAGCTGCTATATTCCTAAACTTTCAAAAAGCTGCAGGAAGGTATTAGTTTCTTTTAATTAGCTAGAAGCAACAGTAATAAAGTAACCAGCCTTCTCCTTTTTCACCACTAGATGTCGATGAAGTTTAAATTTCCCTTTGGAAGCCAAGTACTATACTACAGTATCTTAGTCCACTTAAATATAAAGAAATAACGACCAAATGTATTCTTTTTTCCCCATTTATAAAAGTTTATTTATTTTTTATTATGTCATTCCCAAAGAAATAAAGTAGTGTGCATAGTACCATTAAAGCAGAAAAAACATGAAAATGAACAGATCCCTTCCTGACAGCATACGTATAAGGAATTAATAACAGGTAGAAAAGTGTGCACTGTGTATCATATAAAGACATTTTTCGCTGACAGTGTGTGTATATCTGTGTTTCAATTTGTGAGTGTGGATTGAGCAGTAAGACAGGGAGGGGGATTAAATGAGTGGATGAGGTAGGTACAAGTGGTGGTATGGGCCATGTGATTGATTGATTTTAAATTCTTACAGACCACCTTCTTGACACCCAAGGATCACACAAAGCAGGGTACAAATATAAACATAAAATACAATAGTGGCAGATGTAGAGTGAATGGTGGGTGATAAATGTCAAGGGTACTGAGTGAGTGGAAAGGGTAGTCCAGCATTCTGGATCAAGCAGGCAAGATCCAACCTAAGCTCAGCTATCTCCAGAATACTACACCTATTTTTTTCCACAGGTTCTCTACCAGTGTCCCTTAAATCTGCCTCCATCAAACCCCTGCTAAAAAACAATAAATCTAACCCATCAGACATCAGCTCATACCGACCAATCTCCAGCCTACCCTTCCTGACCAAGATCTTAGAAAAGATTGTCCAGCAACAGGTCCAAGACCACATTGACTCTCACACCCCTCTTGACCAACAGCAGCATGGATTCCGCCAGCAGCATAAAGTGGAAACCCTTTTTGTAACTCTCCTAGATAGGCTCTGTACCGGCATAGATAAGAAGAGGCAGGGATTCATCTAATCTTCTTGGACATCACCTCTGCCTTTGATTCCGTCAGCCACAGCCTTCTCCTTGGCCACCTACAACAGAAGGGTATTCGGAAATCTGCCCTCAAGTGGTTTAGATCTTACTTGAAGGATCGCCAGCAACAGGTCCGCTTGGGAACACAGTCTTCAAGCATCTTCCGGCAAACGCAAGGAATCCCACAAGGTTCGTTGCTCTCAGCCTTGCTTTTCAACGTCTACATACAGCCAATCTGTACAATAATCAAGTCCTTCAACATACTATATCACATCTATGCAGATGATGTTTTACTCTATACCCCTTTCTCCACTGACAGCCCTGACTTTTCGGTCATCTCAGAATGCTTCAATGCTGTATCTGATTGGCTCACTTCACATAACCTGAAGGTTAATTGCAGGAAGACTGAGGTCTTATTTATTTCTAGAGATCAATCTTTTACCCCACCATCCTCCTTGTGGGTGAGAGATGTAGAACTCATGACTGAGCCGGAGGTTCGCTACCTGGGAGTAATCCTAGACCAACAATTGACCATGGCTGCACACATACATAATGTTATCAAGGCCGTCTACCAGAAGATAAGGACCCTCCATCATATATGCCCGCTCCTTGACCCCTCTGATTTCTGATCAGTCTTCCAAGCTCTCATCCTCCCACACTTTGACTACGTAAATATTATTCTTCATGGCACCCCAAAATACATCCTCCAACCACTCCAACTGGTCATGAACACAGCTGCCTGATCACTCCAAGGTGTCTCTAGGTACGAGCATATCTCACCCATCCTGATGCAATTACACTGGCTCCCCATATCTAGCTGTCTGACCTATAAAGCTCTTCTTCTCACGTTTAAGATTATTCACAAATCATCTGCGTCCTCCCTGTCAGCAATGGTTCAACAAACCCCAGGCAACAGAACGCGAAGAGCTAACATGGTGAACACCCTGGTCACTCCTTCAGTCATAAGGACCTGCACTAAAGCTGTCAAGAACCGCGCCTTTTCTTTATACGCAAAAACCATTTGGAATGCTCTTCCTGCCTCAGTCCGAGTCATCATGGACATATCTACGTTCAGGAAGGCTTTAAAAACTCACCTTTTCCAGCTGGCTTATGACCACATAACATAATGAAGGACTCTCATAATGCTGACCCCATAATGCTGGTCTCTCCACTTAACGAACTATACCTTGATTCCTGCTACACAACATGTACTTAGCTCTCCATCCTCTCCCTACTTCCCGTCCCTTCCCCTTCTCTCCCTTACACCCTTTCCCTTTCGTTGGCGCATTTGCATGTTAATAGTTATCTGCCTCAGTTACCTAGATTTGCTGTTTATGCCTGTTTTTTTGTAAAGTTGCTTATTTTGATGTTTTATGCCTGTTCTAGGTAAAGTTGCTTAACTGTTCACGTTTCCTGTAAACCGCTCTGATACTGAATAGTGCGGTATATAAAAGCTAATAAATAATAGTGAGTGGCAGCAGAGTGAATGAGTGAAAAGGGTTCTGCGGCACGGTTTGTGTGTGTGCGGCACTGGGCTGTACCAAGCCAAAAATGTGCCCTGTGCAATTCACGGCCTGGTGCCCCTTCTCCCCACCGCCCCGCCACGTGCAGGAACTCATGCTTCTTTAGCTTCCTGAAAGCCCTGGGATGATATCAGCATCCCCTTCCATACTTGCCGCCTGTGTGGCCGCACCACCCGCACAGCCCTTGATATGGCCCTGGTGAGGGGTTATGAGGTGGTGCATGTGGGGGTGCTGGGTGAGGGAGACACTGGATGGTGGGAAAGTGTTATAGTAGCTGAGTAAGTGTCAGAGGTGCTGAGTGGATGGGGGGTTATGAATGGCAGGAAGTTCACTGGATGGTGGGAGAGTGTCCTAGAAGTTTAGGTCTGCCTGCTGTGACATTTAGTTTTCAGTGGTCTCTACTTCTTTGGCAGGCAGAGCCCAGCCTCTGCCTGTTGTGATACATCTACAGTGGCCTCTTGCGCCCTGGAACTGGCTCTTTTCCCCTCACAGTCTGGGACTTATCCCCCAGAGATGCATAAATGGCTGCCGAATTCCATCTCTGTCCATGTGGAAACAAATCTATGTGTACAAACTGGTGCTATTGCCCGATACAAAACATTCCTAAAATCCCCTAATACACCAACATGAATATATAAAAACTAGCTAGCTTCAGCCTTGGAATTTCAGAATTAACCATCCATCGACAACAGGGAAGTGGTTTTTTTTTTTTAACTATTTGCACTCCATCGCAACCATTTTAGAAGTATTTGTGCAACCATTTTACTTATAAATAGTGGCATTTACACATGCATATGGCATATACATGCAAATGCAGATTTCAGAGTATGCAAAATTGCTACGGGATGCACAGATTCCAGGGAGGCAGGCTCTGACTGCTCCATAATAATATGGGGGTATTTCAGGAGCTCTGACAATGGGCACTTAGACGTGCAAAGCATGGAGGTGTCCCTGGAGCCATTTTTGAAGTCAGGTATACAGACGCCCCCAGCGTGAGAACGTCCATGTAGCATGGGGGTGTGGCCTGGGCAGAGCAAGGGAGATACACGTCAAGGTGTGATTTCGGAATGCCACAAACACATCTGGCACAGTTATTATTTCCTGCCCCATGAAACCGGAGCCGTAATACGTTCTCCAAACACATTACTGGCCCCCCGCCACATGTCCGTATCTAAAATGGCACACCAGGACATGCAAGTCTCATAACATAGATGTACTGTCTTCTGACCTATCCAGGCTGGGGCATCCAAGTACCTGATTCTGCGGCGCACACCTTGGGGACACTCACATTTATAAAATGGCCTACACACATGCATGTTACCCATCTTCATCTTTGTGTGGGACCCATCTCCAGAACCGGTTATTGGGACACTCATTTTCTGGGTGGGGATGGAGCAATTTCAGAAGGCAGAGCTGCCCCCTCCCCCCCAGACTTTGGACATTCTGTTCTGGACATCCCAGCTTCTTCCTAGACATCCCTTCTAAAATGCCACTTTATGGGAACACCTGTTTTGTTTTGTTTTTTAATTTTCAACATTGGCATTTATACCTACTTTGAGGCAGGCTTAGAAGTGAAGTTACCTGGCCTTTGGATATGGGGTCTCTACCAGAGAGTGAGGGGGCAACTGTGTTAACCTCAGTAAAGTCTAACACCATCTCAAAATTTCAAGAAATATTTATGTTATTTTTCTCCTTAACTGGTTCCTGTTGCACATGTAAGCTTTGTGAAACTTGGTACACATGTGAAAAGCGGCAAGTACATTTGTGTATTGCAAGACCGGCACTAATACATTTAGTTGCTAACACATACATGTATAAAGCACCATGGGATGCAATTCTTTTTATATAACATAGAGGCTTGTGAAATTCAAGTTCATGCAAAACACTCTGAGAACTCTGAATACTACTGATACTTATTTGTATAGTGCTGCGAGGGGTATGCAGCGCTGTACATATAGGTGTAAGACAGTCCCTGTTCGACAGAGCTTACAATCTAATCAAGACGAACAATATCACAAAACTGGGGACTAGAGTATCGTAAGATACACCTAAGTGGTGAACAAGAGTGCGAGGGGCATGAGGATCCAAAAGCAGCCTCGAAGAGGTGAGTTTTTAGCGTAGATTTGAATAAGGCTAGAGGAAGTACCTAACTTTTTAACTCGAGTAGTTTATTCCAGGCATATGAAGCAGTAAGGTAGAATTAACAAAGTCTGGAGTTGGCAGCGGTAGAGGAGGATACAGATAAAAGTGATCTGCCAGAGGAGCAGAGTTCCCGTGGAGGAGTGGAGGGTGAGATAAGAGGAAAGGTAGTGAGGAGCTGCAGAATGAATGCACATTTAGGTCGGTAGGAGAAGTTTGAACTAGATGTGGAAACACACAGGGAGCCAGTGAAGTGACTTGAGACGAGGGGTTACACGAGCAGAGTGACATTGGCGGAAGATAAGCCTTTCAGCTGAGTTCTGAATAGATTGAAGGAGAGAAAGACGATTCAGGGGGAGACCAGCAAGGAGCAGTTTACAATAGTCAAGACCGTAGGTGACTAGAGAATGGATAAGGGTCTTGGTAGTGTGTTCAGATGTGGACGTGCAAATTCCTCCCTACATGTCCTATGCAAAATGGTCTTG
Source organism: Ichthyophis bannanicus (assembly GCA_033557465.1). Classification (NCBI taxonomy): domain Eukaryota; kingdom Metazoa; phylum Chordata; class Amphibia; order Gymnophiona; family Ichthyophiidae; genus Ichthyophis; species Ichthyophis bannanicus. The sequence continues at coordinate 1,388,174,489 of CM066032.1, read as the reverse complement.
AGAGTTCTGCTCTCTTCATCAGGCCAATATAACATGAACTCGAGAAGTTCCAGAACTAAAGGGGTAATAACTTGAATGGGAAAAGGTAAACTGAGGCATAATAGGCCCTTCATGCTTAAATATAACAACATTTTCATAAGAAAAACACTTGGGTAAGAAAAAGTGTGAATCTATATTTCATCAACTAAACTGGTTTTGATAATGTGATAATTTGTCTTGAGAAGGCATTAATTTATGTAAAGATGTACGCACATAACCAGCTTTTCAGTAACTCAGCATCCTTCAGTATGTACTCTCTTTCCTTAAAGACCTCCTAAAATTTATGTCATTCTGGTTGAAAACTCAGGGACTAGAATCCCCAGCCCCTATGGCCCTGAGGTTGCTGTCCTCCTGTGGGATTCAAACCCCAGGCCCTCGAACCCAAGACAACTTGCCCCATTCACTAGGCCACTCCTCCCCAGGTTATCCTGAAAACATGACTGGCCAGGTGTGTCCCGAGGACTGGGTAGAGAACCCCTGCTCTGAGGTGAACTGCAATCTGGGACATTTAAGCCAGAACATCGCAGAAAAGAAAGAAAAACAAAAACAGGCACATCCAGGTGTAGACACGATTTCACAAATGTGAATGTTCCTGATGGGACATCTGTGGGAGCATCCCCAGAACTGTATTTCAGAACCTGGATGTCTAGGATACCCTAATGGTTAGAATAGTGGGCTAGAAACAGGGCGCCTAGGATTCCAATCCCTCTGCTGCTATCATTGACATTGTGCTGAGTACCGGGGATGATGGAGCGCTTTCTTCTCTACACCCTCTGGATGTTTTTCAGCTAAAATGACTACATATCAGCCTGGTGTACTCTTAGACGCCATGCCAGACGCCCGGGACAGATAATGATGCCAGCGAACAATGCCAAAAAGCTGTCAAACATACTGGTCAATGTCTAGCGTGAAGCATCGATCACGGTTCCCACTGTCCCTCTGAGCCGTTACCGTGGTTCGATGTTTCATGCTAGACATTGACCAGTCTGTCTGACAGCTTTTTGACATTGTTTGCTGAAACCATTATCTGTTCCCACCTCCTCCTGAAGAAGGTTATGCGAAACGCTTGAGGTGGCGTCCAGAGTGGCGTTGGGGTTCTTCCTATGCAGATAAGTTCTACCCCTATGTTAAATGTATGTACAGCAGTTACTATGAAATTCTCTGTGAGCATGGAGGCAATTAAAAAGCTGTAAGTGCTAAGCTATGAGCTAAATGGATACAACGCTGTATTGATATAAAGTTATCGGCTTTACTAACTGGGAGTTTTTCTCGACCCTTGATGTTCTGAGCGTTATTGTCATTGGCTAAGATATAATATGCCTTGACCTCTGGCTCTTTGGTTCTCAGATCCTTTTCTCCCTATTAAATCTATAGTCTGCTCCAAACCCATATGTTCTTTATAGTAGAATGAAGTTTCTTATTGAATAATCATGTCCTGGCAATGTCCCAGTTTTTATACTATTTCCTATTTTAATTGGTCGTGTTTTATTTGATTCTTTTATATGTCAGATATGTGTGCATATATAGTCCAAAAACATTTCACTGGCCACTGTATTTTTTTAGGAGATATTGGACATTAAGGGATTGAACTGCAAGGGTGCCAATAATGTTGACCACAACTGTAGCTTGGAAAATAGACAGCTCAGAAGAGATGTGACAAAGGTCTATAAAATCACAAATGAGCTGGGATGGGTAAATAAGAAACTGGGTTGGTTTGGGGTTTTTTTTAATGTTTTCCTACAGTACTAAGACGAGGGGACATTCCATGAGTCTAAAAGGAAGGACACTTAAAAAATGTTTTCACTCACCACACAATTAAGCTATGGAATTTGTTACTTAAGGATGTGGTCAAGGAAATTAGCATAGTAGGGTTTAAAAAGAGTTTAGACAAGTTCCTGGATGCCAAGTTCATAAAGCATTAGCCATGTAGAGCTTAATATTACAGCATGTTCATAGACGGACCATTCTTCAGTCACTTGGCCATAGAAACTAAAATCTCTGTAGCGCCCTCTCAAAATCACTGGGTTAGTAGATAATCCCTTAAAAGCTTAGATCAAGGCAAGTTAGCTGCTTTCTTGTGAGCACTACCTACTAACTGCAATGTCGTCACTTGACAAGCAGTTTAATGTGTGGGGTCAGCACTTAATTTCTACACTGGACGAGGCTGCCCCAACTAGAACTGTCAGAAGTAACAAGAACAGTCAAGGAAGGCAAGAAAGAGTTCACCAGCAAAAAACATGCAGCATCGGTGAATCTCCCTCACTATCTTTTCTCCGACAATTCTTGCTCAGACAGAAAAGCTTACTATTCATTCACATAATTCCAGTCTCACCTCAGAAATTTTGCTCGGTATTTTTTTTATAACTAAAATTGATATCAAAAAATCTTTGCTTCCTTAGCTGAATTTGCTTCAGTGATACATGAGCTACTGACAGACAGAATCAGGACTGTCATCTCTGTCTAGTAGCTTATCTTATTTTACTTTCACTTCAACCACAAAAATAGCAAAGAATCTTGGAAAGCCAACTACCTTTGGCATTAGATCCCACTTCATCTTTTCTGGTTAAAGTGTAGAGGCATATTCTCAGCCCTTTGCTTGAACTGATTATCAATACAAGTTTGCTTCTTGGCAGGACTTCAAGCCTGCTAAAGGCGGCTAGGATTAGGCCCATAATACTTTGATCTATCAATTCCAGCTAACTAAAGACCAGTCTCCTATCTTCTCTTCCTAGCTAAGAAGGTAGTGCACTATCTGATTCTTGACTTTATAAATACGACTAATGTTCTATACACTAAAAAGGGGATCACTTTAGAAGCCCTATTCATGAGTTGGATGTCTAAAAATGGGCATGTAGAACGCAAATCCCGATGACATCCCCGGTGTCATTTTAGAAAGCCAGGTATATGGACGTCTCCGGGACAGACACGTCATTATCGAATGGTGGCACAGCAAAGACGTGTCTGGAGTGTTCTGAGAAAACAACACGTGCACACCCAGTTTCGGAAACTGCAAGCACATCTACTGTCCATGTCTACTCTTGCTCCAGAGCACAAGTAGGCATCAGTAAAGTTCTTGTTCTACCACCACATCCGCAATCCTTTCACAACCATGAAGAAAACGAACAGAAATGTGGACACTTGTTTTCTGGTTGGCAGGCTGATGCATGTCTCTGCTTGCAAACGAAAGTGGTTTGTTCAACAGGACCACTTGATACAGGATCCTAGCGGGGTCCAAAACACGCATGTCATGAATCTGACAACCTGGTAGTGGTGGAAGATATGAATCGCCCTCACTCAAGTTAAGTGGTGATATTGACAACCCGGTATTGGTGGAGGACATGAATCGCCCTTACCCAAGTTAAGTGTGTGTTGCACTATTTTATAATATGGCGTGCTGAGGCTCACCTGAATAAAAGGGTTTTTACGACGGTGAGGGGAGGGCTGCTATCCCTCCTGCTCGGGTCGGTTGATCCCGACAAAAAAATGTTTTTAAAATACTTTGAAAATAGTCGCCAGTGGTAGCTACTAGTTTATTTTCCAATGACTTTATGACTATAGTTCACTTGTGTGTCATTGGTACAGGAAGTTTATTTGATATAAGATGGTTATTTCAGCATAAACGCAAGCCAAATCCCTCAAAATCACTTTGGATAAGGGGACTCAAGCAGCTGTTAAATATAACTAGCTAATGAAATATTTGTCCCAACAATCAAAAATGTTACCACATTAGGATGAGTTAATCTTATTCAAATTTCACCTTTTTAATGATTTACATTATAGTGACCATCTTAATTGTTACTGCTCTGGCCATTATCTAGTCTAGACTTGACTACTGTAATTTCCTTAGCTATTTTATTTATTTATTTATATTTATGAGATGCTTTCCCATATGAAATGCTCCAGATTATTTACATAATATGACAGAAAACACAAAACAAATTAACAATACATCTAGGATTATTATGTACTGCACTAAAGAGACTCCAACTTCTCCAAAATATACAGTAGCAGCAAGAGTGACTGCTCATATTGACACATAACCTTTGAATTTATTCAACTACGATAAAAGAAAATTTAAAATGCTGACACAAGTGCATTGCTGTCTCTGCTTAAATCAGAGTATCTCACTTATGCACCAATCCTCTTATCATCCTTCATGATCTCTCTGATTCACCTCGTACTACACAGGCCAATGCAGAGAACTAGCACGGCCTTTAAGCAGCGATAACGTCAGTTTTAAGCACACTTACTGCTACCGCTAAATGCAGAAAAGGGACAGACACGTGTGTAAACAGCAAAGGAAAACCTAGCGCACAATTAACACCAAGAGTATTTAAATTTATTTAAATTAGAGGCAAATGAGCTGCACATAATAAAATGGCATGCAAATATTGCCTGTGTCTGATGCAGAGAAATGCGTAGAGGATTTTGCAACCAGCCTTAACATCAATATCTCTATGCCTGGTCTTGCAGTGGCTTAAATATCTAGCGCGTGCCCCTGATAGTATTTTGATGGCACCGGGGGCTTTTCCCAATGCCTAGATCATCTGAGGAGACATGTCAAAGATGATCCAGGCATAAGGAAAAGCCCCCGATGCCATCAAAATACTGTTGGGGGGCCGCTGACCCAAACAGAAAGCAAATCTCTGGTAGGCCAGCAGCCCCGATCCCCCCATCCACCGGGCAGGTCAGACGGCTATAAAAGGCATTTTCTACCTTATATTGCAGTCTGACTCCACCCAGTGCATCGCGCTGCCATTTTCAAGATGGCGGCATAAGAGTGGGAGCGAGTGGGCAGCACTCCTGTTCATTTGTAAAGGTACTGGGTGGGGTGGGGGGGGTTCAGGGCTGCTGGGCCACCAGGGTTATTTTCAGTTGGGCGGGTGAGGTGATCGTGGCCACTGGGTCACCAGGGATTATTTTAAGTTGGGTGGGGATTCAGGGCTGCTGGACCACCAGGATTATTTTTAGTTGGGTGGGGGGCGGATCAGGGCCACTGGGCCACCAAGGATTTGCTTTCTGTTGGTGGCACCGGCACCCCAACAATATTTTGATGGTATTGTGTTCCAGCATGCCCTCAGCGCACACCAAAACAAGCATCTGAGGCTAATGACTTGCCCAAATCCACAAGGGGTGTCTGTGGAAGAAGCGTGATTTGGACCCTGACTTCCCTGTTTCTTAGCTTGTTGCTACAACAAACAGAGTGCTCCTCCGCTCCACTAAAAAACTACTTCAATCTTGATTTTAAGTTAAAGGCTTGATTCGTTTGCAGTGAAACCCGCTTTGATTAAAGGATAAAGCGGAATATAAACATTTTTAAAGAAATAAATAAAGAGTGCATGCTTACTTGATGGAGTACGTTTCACACTTATGGCTGCATTTGGCTTCTTTTGTTGGTTATTTAAAGTTCTGCCTTTCGATGCAATCCCGTTGGCTGCTAGAGGGGGTTTCTTGCCTTTAAACTGTTCAAAACAAAACAAAACACAAGCATGATTAAAGCTTTCCTTTACACCGCTTTCTTTTACGCATCTTTCCCAGGGTTTCACTCAAGGCTCAGAGGACTCAAAAATCTTTTACAACCTTTGCTTTTTAAAGTGGTCCTTTCTACATCAGGTTCTCACGGATCTCAAACCACGGGGCTGATGTTTTAAAAGGGTGATGCCTCCTATATGTGACAGCTGTACCTTCCATATGGCATAAAGACAAGCAAAACATGATATCTTGCTTTTCATTCAAATAATAGTCTTAGTTAATATAGTTGCTTTACTGATATTGCTTTTGTTGGCATCTCCTGACTGTATGGTATTAATTTGTTTAATGTTCTTTAAGCTCCCTCACGCTTTGCTTCCTGGTGCTCTTTTTTGCCATCTTCTACTGTAGGTTAAACACAGTCTCAAAAACCCTCAAAAACAAACAGCTGTTACCATCATTATGAATGCGACTTCACTAAATGAAGTGTAATCAGAGCAGCAAAAACATTAGCTTGCTGTTAGAGAGACTCATTTTTGCTCTTTGTATTCTCCAAATGCAGAAAATGAAAACATGAAGTTCACTTCCATTCCCCCAGTGGTGCTAAATTAACCATTATAATTGGCAGATGTGTTTACTTCTCTCTCTCTCTCTCTCTGTATGTGTGCATGTAGTTAAGTGCAAAGTTTAGGCATCCTCGCTCCAGCTATGTCTTTCAATGAATCCCCTGGGCAAACAGAAGCTGACACATCCTTCTCATCAGTGGCTCTCCGCCTTTTTTCCATTGGGACACTCCCGACAGACCACACACACATATGTGACACACTGTACTCATAACCATCATGGAGCTACATGTAACCATGTACTTTGCATCCACAGAAACCCTTCCCAAGTATGGGTAGCGAACATTTCCCCACAGAATTTACTATACTAAAACAAAAACTGGTTTTAGCTCTCACCTTTTCAGTAGTGGTTCAAGACGAGCTACATTCAGGTACGTTAGGTTTTGATTCTGATGCTATCTCCTTAATGCCACTACAAATTCCCCCCCACCATCAAACAAGCAAGTGAAGATGGCACCAACCCCAATGAATAAGACAATAAATATAATATAAAAAATTAAAATAAGTTATTTATTCTTACAAATAAACCTAAAAACTAAATTGCATCAATTAACAAATCAACTCAAAACTAAACAAGGCCATGATTTTAGCGTTACGCCTGCATCCGGGGGGGCGGGGTGCATACATTCTTTTTCTCCCATCTCGCAGGCTTTGTCACTTTTGTCACTTTCCTTTTGTTGGCTTTTCTGCCCTCAACTCAATTTCCCTGTCCATGTTCACCCACCCATACCTAATCTGAATCCTTACTTGCTCTACTAATCTAGGGCTTCGCTCTCCTCTAACTCAATGCCACATTCCCTTCTTTCCCCTCCAAGTTCACATTCTCACATTTAGCATCAAAGTCCTCACTCACTCAACCTCCTCAAATTTAGTCCGAGTCGCTGCTTTTACCTGTCTAGGTCTCTTTCTTCCCTGCCTTTATTTCTCTCAATCCCCGGGTTCCTCCTCTTCCACCATCAGGTCTTTCTCCCCTACACAAATCCAATATTTTCCTTTAATGCTGTCCCTAAATTACGTAGTCCCCATACCTCCCCTACCCAATCTGAGCCACTGTTCTCTCCCCTTTGCCCTCTTCTGAATTCCAACTCCCTGCTCTCCCCTCCCCAGGCATCCCTTTCTCCTCATTTCATTTTCCAGGACCTGTTAATTCCTTCTCCCCAAATCAACATTCACCCCTCAAATCCAAGTCCCTTCTCTTCCCTCACCCAGATTCCATTTTGATCCCCCCCAAATTCCTGCTTTCCCACTAAAGTTCCCAATTTGCTAGCATAAAACATTGCTAATAAATACTTATCTTGATTATGTGCTCTTTCCATCAAAAAGAAGCCATTCATAAAAATTGGGATTTGAATTGGCTGGTGAAAGGTTTTTGACCTGTGATGTTTAAGGTCAGGGTTGGCTCAAGGGTTTCTGTTGCCCTAGGCCCTAGGCAGAAGCCTTGGCCTGTTGCCCCCCCTTTCCCCCCCCCCACATATCGAACCATGCCGTCCTCCCCTTGCTAATCAGCATTGCCGCTGATTCTGGCGGCAGGGTCAGGGGTCAGCTGCTGCTTCTGACCCCTCCAACAACTTCGGGGGGTCAGAAATGGTAGGCCATGTGTGCCAAAGCACATGGTCTGCTGCTGCTGCCGCCGAACTGACCCCCACCACTGTAATCAGCAGCAGCAGGGCACAGCTCAGCACGAGTGGGTGGCAGGCCATGCGTGTCATTCCACTCACAGAGGTCTGCTGCCCTAGGCGGCCGCCTAGTGGATGGGCCGGCCCTGTTTATCCTTCCAAAATGATTGCCGAAAGTTATGTGATCTATGTTTGAAGACTGAATAATGATTGGCTACAGGGAATCCCTCTCTGTGGGTTTTATTTGACTATATGGATAGTAACATGGTGGTAAAAGGAAATATTCAGTAATGCTATCCGGATAAGTCCTGCTAATTGGATATTATTATTTTTAATTTGTGAAAATAAACAAATAAGTAATAATTAAGTATTAAAATTCACAGAAAGATGTCTTGTTCAACTCTGTACCAGGCAGAGATTCTCTTGACTTCTGTTCACGTAGGGATCAATTGGAACGTACAATTTAACTATTGGTGCTGAAACCTTTTTGCGCACACTCATATATATATACAACCCAGTGAACAGATTCCTTATTCGGAAGGTCTAACGGTAACAAATTGCATTATTTGTCACAAAGCCCATTTTATACAATGGCCCTGCAGTAAATAATGTGCATTATCGCCATTACATGTACTGTAAGTAAATGACACCACCCCGTTGCTTTCTCTTCATTTGAAAAATCGGGACCCCATAACTATTTTTTTCTGCACTATATTTTGGAGTGGGATTGAACCCCGATTTTCCTAGAGGGGAGAGGTTTAGCTAGCAAGGTCTCTACTGGTATGAGATGTAGGGATCTGACTGTTATAAAAAGCCAGTGTATAACATGAGGAAAGATTTTTTCCAAAGGTGGCACTCATTGTTAGTCTACATCTAGAGATGCTACAATAACAACATAATTTAAAGCAAGCTATGCACACACAATGACAAGCAAGAGCTAGTAATGCAGTATACCTGAGACTGAAGCCCGACAGGTCCCCTCCCCACGGCAGAGGTGTTAGTGACAGACTGAGCAGAAGACAGACTGGATGAGACAGGAGATTTGTAGTGATTAGAGGGCAGTTTGTCAGCAGAAAACCTATTGGCCTTGCGGTCAGCACTTGGGTAGCGTGCAAAGATTTTCGGAGATGGCAAGTTATCGTATAGACCCGTGTTATCATACAGCATGTCTTCTCCCTTGTGTCTGCTGTGAGAATCAGGAAAATCATCTTCTGGTTCCCACTGCAATACATATACTTCTATTGTTAACATTGCCATGCAAAAGCAAAGAAGAATGCAATAATTAGCAATTTCAGTACCTTCTCTGTATTAATAAATAGTCTTTTTAATGACAGTTCAGCAAAGAAATTCAGAATTGCATGCAATCTAAAAATCAGACAAGAGTAGGGAGACCTTCCAACCCAGGAATGCTCAGTATCTGGTAGGCAACTGTGAATATTCACTCTGTGAGCTGCTACCTCATGCAGCCAGGTTCCCTCATCACTGCATGCCACTTGTTGATAAGCTCAGCGTTGCTCTGAGGTGAGACACTATCCCATAACTATTTCCAGTTTCTCCTTACATCATTGTGACATCATAATACTTTTTGAAACTTCTGTGCATCCAGTGGATTGCTAGATTGCTACATTCTGACAAATGAAACATCTTCAAGCAGATAGCAGCTTGCATGCTCGTTTACCCAGGAGGAAGCAACCAACACTGGAAATAGATCAGGTGGGATAGCCAACAAACAGCCACATTTCTACAGTTCATAACTGGAATATATCTGGAGTGACTGGGCAGATTAAATGGGCCTATTGATCTTTTTCTGCTATCACCTACTATGCACAGCTTGCATTGCACATAAGGATAATACAGGCCACTGCTCAGTGGTGACACTCACTGCTTATTCTAATGGTTGTACAATTATTTGGGCTTTTAAAATCACTTAGTGTTTGTTTTTGTAGCAAACCTTCAAAATAAGTCAAATTAAATTTTCCCCTTATACTGTAACAGTACTTTTTAAACAAACTCATTGGTTCCTAGCTTGTTAAAAATGGGGACAAGAGTATCTAAAAAATAAAATAGCCATAATCAGTGGACATGCTACCACAAAATCCACTATAAATGGTGAACTAAAAACACTGGTTTGCAATTAAGAGGACATAAGCTTTTCCAGTTCCTGAGCACTGGCATCTGCAGTTAATTTCCAGATTATTCTTTCTACATATGCAAAACATTTAAACGCTATAAAATCTGACACTTACAGATCCATTTATACATGGAACATCATCATAGTGCAGGGCCGTGCCACTAGGATGTGCATAGCCATTGGAAGGATTTTCCCGATATGGGATGGCGGATATGCCTCGCCGATTCATGAAACTACAATAAAGAAACAAAACAACACAAAGATAAATTCAAAATAATAACTTTGAATAACTCAAATTAAAAAACCTTGAGTTATTTTTATCAACATGTATAATATTGCTTAAAATGAGGATGCCATTGTGGATTTATTCCTTAAATTCAATGGTCAAAGCTTACACAAGTGGAGAAAGAACAATACACACATCTTCCAGTTTGTGGAAAAATTAAATAAAAACAGTAATTAGGAAACAAATAAATCTAGTGTAAACATTACAAACAAGACTTTGTGGTGCTTAAAGAGCTGTTGCCTTCTCTGCTCTGCATCTGTAGCTCTCTTCATAGTTATACACATTTCACCATAAATGATAAATGAATCAACACTGGCAGCAAATTCATACTTTATGATTTGACTAAGAAAAATACTTTCCAGAATTTATTCTAAGGGCCCCATTTACGAAAGACCATTAGCTGGTTAACCCAGCAGCCGAGAACACCTGCGCATGAGCACACCAGCCACCGCATACTAAAAAACATGTTAACCGGCCATTGCAGGATGGGGCGAGGAATGGCAGAGTGTGGGTGTGCCACTAACACCAGGGCAATTGCCACATGCTCAGCATGGCTCAGCATGCCACACGCTCAGCGTGGCTCTTAATGAGAGTTCACCTAATGACTCCTCTATAGGAGTTAAGTGAACCCGTCTTACTGGAGCGCACGTTAGTGGCCCATCAGCGTTAGCTACTGGAACATACTGGTCATGCTCTTAACAAAAAAAACATAGAGGCTTTGCAATTAACGTGCATTTGTTTGGGGCATTAATTGCAAAGCTTTAGCAGTCTTTAGTAAAAGGGGCCCTAAATCTGCAATTAGTTAGCGCCACAAGGTGTCCCCTAGTTTACGGTTTTTGAACGCCTGGTAGCTGACATCTTTTTTCCATCCTGTCTTTAGAGTGGTGCTGAGGAATCTCAGTATTGGTGCTTCTGTGAGGGGCAGAGCAAGGGAGCAGCAGGGCTCGCAGAGGCCCTGTCTGCTACAGAGGGAGTGACGGCAGCGGCTAAACAACTCTGTGGTTCGGCTGGCCAAGGAGGGGGAAATGACCAGCACCTCCCTTTTTGCTGCCTCCGCCTGCCCCAACATCTCCCTTCTAGCTGCACGCTTCCAGCATGGACGCCGGTGGAAAAGAAGAGAATGCACAGGAAGAAGCCGCAGATGTTGTAACAGCACCGGGCTGCACGGATACAAGAAAGAGGAGCCCCCTTCCTGTCGCATAAGCACTGGTGTGATTGAGCCTGGAAAGCGAGAGAGAGCATGTGTGTGCATGTGAATCCCTTATCTGCTCTTATTCTTTTTCACCCGGATCCTCCTCTGCCATACAAGTCTCTGTTTTGAAGATAACCCAGTCGGTCCCTGGCAATAAAAAGGCTGAGGAAACCTATGAGGTCATAGTCAAAGGGATACTTTAGTCTTGTATTCCAAAACAACAGAGGCTATCTGGATTTATTCCATGGTAATCCTCTGCCTTTTACTCCAAAAATAGAGTAGTTACTCACCTGTAACAGGTGTTCTCCAGGAGCAGCAGGAATCAGTCCTCACATATGGGTGTCATCGACGCCGATGAAGCCCTAGCGGAGCATTTCCCCAGCTTTCCATGAAAGCCTTTGGGAATGCAGGCACGCATGCGCAGTTCCCTTCCCACCTAAAGGTGCCATCTTACCTCAGTCAAATGACATAGCTAAGAATAGCATACAAAAAAAGAAAAAACAAACTAGGTACAACTGCAACTCCCAGGGGAGGAGGGAGGGTTGTGAGGACTGATTCCTGCTGCTCCTGGAGAACACCTTTTACAGGCGACTAACTACTCTTTCTCCAGGACCAAGCAGGAAGTCAGTCCTCACATATGGGTGACTCCCAAGCTCTGGGCTACCGAGGAACCCAGGCTGAACAAGAGATCTCCCTCTAGTCCCAGCATCAAAGAAAGGCTTTTCACAGACACAACCTCCACCAGTAGCCCAACAGAGGGCAGGAGTTGCCTAAACCTCAAAGAGATTCCGGAGTACTGCCTGGCCAAAAGCACTGACCCTACGGGACTCCCTCTCCAGATAATAGTGGGCTGCGAAAGTCTGGCTTGAAGACCAAGTTGCAGCCCTGCAGATGTCTACCAACGGTACAGAGCGGAGATGAGCCACTGAGGCAGCCATTGCCCTGACACGGTGGGCCGTGACCCGACCCTGCAAAGGAAGGTCAGCCGCCTTGTAAGCCCAGGTGATACAGTCAGCCACCCAGATGGACAAGGTACGCTTGGACACAGCCAACCCCAACTGATTAGGGTCAAAAGATACGAAGAACTGAGTAGCCCTCCTGTGCCCCTGTGTACGGTCAAGGTAGAAGGATAAGGCCCTCCTACAGTCCAGGGTATGCAGAACTGCTTCAGCCTGGCTTGCATGAGGCCTAGGGAAGAATGTTGGAAGAACCACCTCTTGGTTAAGGTGGAAGGAGGAGACAACTTTAGGGAGGAACTTTGGATGAGTCCTAAGGACTACCCTCCCTGTTCCTACAGAAGTGAGTGTAAGGCCTATCACAGACCAGGGCCTGAAGCTCACTCACTCGCCTGGCCGAGGTTAGGGCTACCAAGAAGCTCACTCACTCGCCTGGCTGAGGTTAGGGCTACCAGGACAGGAAGCGTAGAGGGCAAGTAGCCATTGGCTCAAAAGGAAGGCGAGTCAGTTGCTGCAAGACCACATTCAACTCCCACTCAGGAGCAGGAGGACGGATTGGAGGCTTGAGCAAAAGCAAGCCTCTGAGAAAGCGGGACACCAAGGGGTGAAATGACAGAGAATGTCCTTCCACTAGTGAGTGGTGAGCTGCTAGAGCTGAGAGGTGGGCCCAAACAGAATTGGACTTAAGTCCCTGATTTGATAAGTGCAGTAAGTACTGAAGCACTACTGGTACAGTACAAGAGAAGGGATCTTCTGTACGTAGCTGACACCACACAGAAAACCTTTTCCATTTGAGAGCATAGGTTTTCCTAGTGAACTGTTTCCTAGAGGCTAGGACAACCTCTTCAACTTCCTGAGGTAGGCCCCAGGGAGCTAAAACTACCCTTGCAGCCTCCAGGCCATCAAATTGAGAGCTTTGAGATTGGGGTGCAGCAGGGAACCCTGATCCTGAGAGAGAAGGTCGGGTTGCCACCCCAGAGGCAGTGGGGGATCCACTGCAAGCTGAAGCAGAAGTGGAAACCAAGGCTGTCTCGGCCACCTGGGAGCCACTAGCAGGACCGAGGCCTTGTCCTGAAGAATCTTGAACAGGGTTCGGGCCACCAAGGGCGTGGGAGGAAACGCATACAGGAGGCCCTGGAACCAGGGCGTTCAGAAAAGCATCCGCTGCTATCCGCAGAGGATGCGGTTGCCTGGAGCAGAACTTTGGCAACTGTTTGTTCAGGGGACTGGCAAAGAGATCTATCAAAGGAAGACCCCATTTCAGGAAGATCGTCGGAACTACCATAGGATGCAGCTGCCACTCGTGGGGCTGCAGAATTCTGCTCAACCTGTCGGCCAGGTAATTCTCCTGGCCTGGGAGGTACACAGCCTTGAGGAGCATGTTGTGCTTGAGGGCAAAGGAGCAAAGGTCCTGTGCCTCCTGACAAAGGAGCCTGGACCCAGTACCGCCTTGCTTGTTCACATAAAACATGGCTACCTGATTGTCTGTCTGAACCAGGACAGATTGATGAGCCAGGGCAGGAGAGAAAGCTTTGAGTGCTAATCGAATAGCCCTGAGTTCTAGGAGATTGATCTGCTGTGCGGCTTCCCAGGGAGACCACAGGCCCTGGGTGCACTTGTTCAGACAATGAGCCCCCCAGCCATGCAGGGAGGCATCTGTGGTCAGTACCAATGTGTACCCAGGAATTTGAAAAGGCACCCCTTTCAGTAGATTGGGTGGGTGCAGCCACCAGTTGAGGGAGTCCAGAAAAGGTCTGGACACCCTTATCTTGTCTCTGAGGCTGCCTGTGGTCTGTGACCACTGACTCCGAAGGCACCACTGTGCAGGCCGCATATGGAGCCTGGCATTGGGGGTCACATGAACTGCCGAAGCCATGTGGCCAAGCAGCCTCAGGCAGAGTCTGGCGGAGACAATTGACCCGCTGAGAAACTGTTTTGCCAAGTCCATCAATCTTTGGGCCCTGTTTGCTGGCAAGAATGCCTTTGCCAGGATAGAGTCCAGCCTTGCCCCTATGAACTCCAAGTTCTGGGAGTGGAGCAAAGTGGACTTTGCGAAGTTTATTACAAACCCCAATCTTTGAAGAAGAGCAATAGTTCTGAGGGTGGCCTGTCGGGCCTCCTGGCACGTCTGACCTCTTATGAGCCAGTCGTCCAGATAGGGAAAAACAAAGATGCCCTGATTTCTCAGGTAGGCCAACACCACTGCCAGGCATTTGGTAAAGACTCTGGGAGCGGAGGTTAGGCCAAAAGGCAGTACTCTGTACTGATAATGGTTTCCTCCCACAATGAACCTGAGGTACTTTCTGTGGTCTGGATGAATGAGGATGTGAGTGTACGCATCCTTTAGATCTAAGGAGCATAGCCAATCTCCCTGCTTTAGGAAGGGGCAGAAGTGTTCCAAGAGTAAGCATCTTGAACATTTCCTTCTCTAGGAACCTGTTGAGGTTTCTGAGGTCCAGAATAGGTTGAAGGCCACCGGTTATTTTGGGTACCAGGAAATACCTGGAGTAGAACCCTTGACCTTGCAATTGGGGAGGCACAGGCTCCACCGCCCTGTCCACCAACAGACCTTGGAGCTCTTGGAGGAGAAGATCTGTGTGCAGGGGAGGCCTTGGAGGCTCTCCTGGAAAATATGGAGGAGGCAGCTGGTAAAAGTGTAGCGCATAGCCCCTGTGGACTATGTTTAACACCCAACTGTCCCCGGTGATGTGGGGCCACTGGTGGGCAAAGAGGGCGAGGTGACCTCCTGTGCAGGGTTGGGAGAGCAGGGACGGAGAGGCTATGCTGAAGGAGTCAAAGCCCCCCACCCTGCTGAGTGGGAGCAGGGGCCTGAGTCTTGGGGGTCCTCTGCCTACGGGGCCCATTACCCTGCCCCTTGGCTTGCTGACCCTGGGGGGCAGCTTGGGCAGCCTGATACTGAGGGTACCGTTTGTAGGCATTGCCCTTCCTCGTGTAAAAGGACTTTTTACCCGAGCCCTTCTTCTTGTGAGAAGGGGCAGAGGTCTTTCTAGACAGCCTTGTCCTTGTAAGGTGCTCAGTCTCGAGCTGTGCGGCCTTCTCGGCCATGGGCTTGCCAAAAAGGTTCTCACCTCGGCAAGGGACATCGACCAACTTGTCCTGAACCCATGGCTCGAGGGCCAATGACTGCAGCCATGCCTGGCGTTCAGCTGCGATGCCGGCTGCCACAACTCGGCCCGAAGCCTCGAAGCAACCGTAGGCGGCGCTGGACATGAACTTGGAGCATTTCCGAATCCCTGAGGACAAGGACTTGAATCTCTGCAGGGGCTCCCCGGAGAGACCAGCAGAGAACCCGGCCAACTCCTTGGCCAGGTCCCGCAAGTACATGCCCATGTACAGCTGGTAAGACTGGACACGGCAAGCAAGCATCGAGCCCTGTAAGCACTTTCTACCAAAACCATCGCGGTTTCGGGCCTCCCTGCCAGGAGGCACCGCGGAGTGCATCTTCTGACTTTTCAGGCGATGCATGGCCGATTCCAGCACCATGGAATGGTGTGGTAGCTGCGCCTTCTGAAAACCAGGGCTCTTCCGGAGTCGATAAATCGAATCGACCCGCTTGCTTAGAACCGGCGCCGAGGCCGGTGCCTCCCAAATCCGGAAGAGGAGCCGTTCCAGCATCGGAGGAACCGGGACAGTAAAGGCCTCCTTTGGAGGAGAGTCGTACTGCAGGGCCTCGAGCTCCTCGGCTCGAGGCTCTTCCTCGGGGTCCGCCGGGATAGCCAACGCAGTGGCCATATCCTGGACAAACTCCGAGAACTGGGTATCCTCCGGAGGGGATCTTCTCCGGGGTTCAGACTGCGGTGAATCCGACGGGACGCACCGAGTCTTGAATGTGTCGGGGGACTCCTCATCCTCCGTCTCCCAGGCGGACTCGTCCGATGAGGAGTCAGGGTCCGACCCCGCGGGGCCCGGGAACACCTGCCCCGATGCCGGAGGCACCGGCGTCGATGCCCTCGGTCCTGAACAGGAGGTCGAGGGAGACCGTGACCGAAGTCGACCTCGAGCCTTCATGGTCTCGAGTATCGGCTCGGTCTCCAGGGTCGACTTCGATGTCGATGCCCAGGTGGTCGGGGAAGATGCACCAGACAGGCTGGCCATCAGCGCCCGCTGCTGCTCCATAAAGGCAGACAGTCTGCACTCCAAGGCTGTCATCCTGAGACTCAGCTCGGGAGACGCAGCAGCCACCGACTCGGGCCCCGGCAGCGCCGGGCCCCGACATCGTCTCTCTGGGAGGAGAGTCCTCGAGGACTACAGGACTTATGTGTCCAGCAGACTCCGGCTCCACGCAAGGAACCTTGGCAGGCTTCTCCTGTTCCAAGGGCCCGGGGCGACGGTCAGGGGTCTTAGACCTGGCCCTCGAGGAGCCAGGGACCTCCTCCGACGAAGCCCTCACGAGCTGCTTCTTCCTCTTGCGTTCCCGGTCGGGGGACCCCCTGACCGAGGAGCCACGATGGCGCTCGGGATCCGAATCCTGAGATGTCGAGGCCTCAGATGAGGTCCGGGCCCGCCCGGAGGCTGAGTCAGAAAAAAGCCTTTCTTTCTGCTGCTGGCAACTTCGCAGTGCCTTGGAAGACATCTTCCCACATGGTCCACACGTCTTAGGGTCGTGATCAGGACCGAGGCACCAAAGGCAGCAGTCGTGTGTGTCGGTGAGAGACATCAACTTACACCGATCACACTTTTTAAAACCACTGGAAGCCATTGGGGAAAAAAGAGTCCCCGCGAGGTCAAAGGCCCAGCCTTCCAGGGAAAAAGCAAAAAAGGGCATGAACGCCAGCCACGAAGGACAAAAACCGAAAAAGAAGAAATGGGCTCGATACCGGTGTACCGAACCCGCAACCGGCGTCAAACCGGAGAAGAAAAAATAGCGAGAATCGCCAAAAAAATCAAACTTTTATCCAGGATGACAGGACACACATCCAGTGGGCTTCTCGGAAAAAGAGAGACTAAGGTAAGATGGCACCTTTAGGTGGGAAGGGAACCGCGCATGCGTGCCTGCATTCCCAAAGGCTTTCATGGAAAGCTGGGGAAATGCTCCGCTAGGGCTTCATCAGCGTCGATGACACCCATATGTGAGGACTGACTTCCTGCTTGGTCCTGGAGAAAAAAATCAATCTCAATCAATGTTAGAGACAAAATGAAATTGCTTGGGTCACCTGGGGGAAGGATTTGTCCTTTGCCTCCCATATATTTTAAACTGTAAGGACCTCATTTTCTGCACTGCACAGAATGAAATCTCTGAAACATCTCTTGGATTCCAGAACCCTCAAAACATTGTTACATTCTCTTGTGGCAACACAACTCGACTATTGTAACTCATTACTCAATGGTACTCAGCAATTCCAACTGAAAAGGCTGCAATGGGTGCAAAATGTGGCTGTAAAATTACTTTATGGTTCACAGAAAAGACATCATGTCACTCGCCTTCTTAAAGAGCAACACTGGCTCCCTATGTCTAGTTGTGAAATTTAAGAAGGGCCTTAAAACATGGTTTTTCAGCGAAGCCTTTAGTTAATCTTGATGTTCCTAATTTTGAGCCCTTATCCTTCTTTGATCTGAATTTTATGTTTTATCCTAATGTATCTCAGTTATATGCCTGTCTGAGGTAAATTGTTGTCCTATGCATCTCCTCCACTTGTGAATATTTAAAATTGGTAAATGGTATGTAAAATTGGTAATTCCTATGTCATTGGTACATGTCGGTACCAATGACATAGGAAAATGTGGTAGGGAGGTTCTGGAGGCAAAATTTAGGCTTTTAGGTAGGACGTTGAAATCCAGAACTTCCAGGGTAGCATTCTCCGAAATTCTTCCTGTTCCACGTGCAGGACCCAAAAGGCAGGCAGAGCTCCGGAGTCTCAATGCGTGGATGAGACAATGGTGCAGAGATGAGGGTTTTGGATTTGTTAGGAACTGGGGAACATTCTGGGGAAAGGAGGGGCTCTTCTGTAGGGATGGGCTTCACCTTAACCGGGATGGAACCAGGCTGCTGGCATTAACCTTTAAAAAGGAGACAGAGCAGCTTTTAAACTAGATATTAGAGGAAAGCCAACAGTCGCCCAAGAGCGGATGGTTCGGAAGAACGTATCCTTGCAGGATACTGCCAAAAGCAGAGAGTTTCCACAAAAGAGTAAAGTAGCCCAAATGCCCTCAAGTATGGAGCAGACAGAGCTTAAAGATCCCAATTTACCCATGTCTAACAATAGCCAAATTAACATGAATAAAATACATTCTCTAAAATGCTTGTATGCAAATGCTAGAAGTCTAAAGAATAAGATGGGAGAGTTAGAATATATAGCACTAAATGAAAGGTTAGATATAATTGGAATATCAGAGACATGGTGGAAGGAGGACAACCAGTGGGACACTGTGATACCTGGGTACAACTATATTTTAATGATAGAGCTGATCAAATTGGTGGAGGGGTTGCGCTCTATGCTAGAGAGGGCATTGACTCAGAAAGGATTAAAGTTTTGCAGGAAACAAAATCTGCTGTAGAATCTATATGGATTGAAATTCCATATAAAAGGGGGAAGGCAATGGCAGTGGGGGTGTACTATCGAACACCTGGCCAGAATGACCAAATGGATGATGAAATGCTCAAAGAAATCAAGGAAGCTAACAAAAGTTACAGCGCAGTAATAATAATGGGTGATTTCAATTACCCCGGTATCGACTGGGTCAGTGTCACGTCAGGACATGCTAGGGAGATAAAATTCCTAGATGAAATAAATGACTGCTTCTTGGAGCAGCTGGTTCATGAACCGACCAGAGGGGAAGCCATATTAGACCTAGGGGCTTGTTTACAAAGCCGCGGTAGCGGTTTGCGATCGTAATCGGAGCCGCGGCCCCATTGATTTCAATGGAGCCGCGGCTGCGATCGCGATCGCGAACCACTACCGCGGCTTTGTAAACAAGCCCCCTAGTCCTTAGTGGAACACCAGATCTAGTGCAAGAGATAAGGGTGTTGGGGCCACTTGGCAATAGTGATCATAGCATGATCACCTTTGATTTAATTTGTGGAGGAGGGATAGTAAGGAAATCCACAGTACTACCTTTTAACTTTCGAAAGGGAGACTATGATAAAATGAGGAAAACAGTTAAGAAAAAACTAAAAGGAGCAGTTGCGAAGGTTAAAGACATACATCAAGCTTGGGTGTTGTTGAAAAATACTATCTTGGAAGCCCAGACCAGCTGTATTCCACGCTTTAAGAAAAGTGAATGGAAGTCCAAAAAACTGCCAGCATGGTTTAAAGGTGAGGTCAGAGAGGCTGTTGTTGCCAAAAAAGCATCTTTCAGGAAATGGAAAAAAGAGCTAAACCACGAAACCTGGAAACAGCACAAGCACTGGCAAGTCAAATGCAAGGCATTGATAAGGCAGGCAAAGAGAGAATTTGAGAAGAAGCTTGCTGCGGAAGCAAAAACGCGAAATAAAGACCTTTTCAAGTACATTCATAGCAAAAAACCTGTGAGAGAGTCAGTTGGTCCATTAGATGATAAAGGGGTTAAAGGAGCACTAAGAAGCGACAAGGCGATAGCGGAGAGACTGAATGAATTCTTTGCTTCGGTCTTTACTGAGGAAGATGTAGGGATGTTACCCATGACTGAAGTGGTATTTAAAGGTGCGGAAGAATTGAAGGAAATATCGATACATCGGGAAGATGTCTTACAACTATTAGATAAACTGAAGAGTAGCAAATCACCTGGGCCGGATGGTATACATCCAAGGGTGTTGAAAGAACTGAAATATGAGATTGCACAACTGCTATCAGTAATCTGTGAACTATCATTAAAATCATCTCTAATACCTGAAGATTGGAGGATCGCCAATGTAACACCAATTTTTAAAAAGGGTTCCAGGGGTGATCCGGGAAACTACAGACCGGTGAGCCTGACGTCAGTACCGGGAGAAATGATGGAAACCATCATAAACAATAAAATTACTCAGCATGTAGATAGTCACAACCTAATGGGAGACAGCCAACATGGCTTTAGACAAGGAAGATCTTGTCTTACTAATCTGTTATGCTTTTTTGAAGGAGTGAATAAACAGGTGGACAAAGGTGAGTCGGTTGATATTGTGTATCTGGACTTTCAGAAAGCCTTTGACAAGGTCCCTCATCAGAGACTTTTGGCAAAACTAAAGAGTCATGGGATAGGAGGCAATGTACTATTGTGCATCAGGAACTGGTTAAAAGATAGAAAGCAGAGGGTAGGGCTAAATGGCCAATTTTCCCAATGGAGAAAGGTGAATAGTGGTGTACCCCAGGGATCTGTGCTGGGTCCACTGCTTTTGACATATTCATAAATGACCTGGAAAGTGGAATAACGAGTGAGCTTATCAAATTTGCAGATGACACAAAACTATTTAAAGTTGTTAAAACCCAAGAGGATTGTGAAAAATTGCAAGAGGATCTTGATAAATTGGAAGACTGGGCATCAAAATGGCAGATGAAATTTAATGTGGACAAGTGCAAGGTTATGCACCTAGGGAAGAACAACCCAAACTATGGTTACACGATGCAAGGTTCCACATTAGGAACCACCACCCAGGAAAAAGATTTAGGCGTCATTGTGGATACCATGTTAAAACCCTCGGCCCAGTATGCAGTGGCGGCCAAGAGAGCAAATAGAATGCTAGGTATGATAAGGAAAGGAATGGAAAATAAAACAAAAGATATTATAATGCCTCTATATCGTTCCATGGTGAGACCGCACCTTGAATATTGTGTGCAATTCTGGTCGCCCTATCTTAAAAAGGATATAGCGATTTTAGAAAAGGTACAGAGAAGATTCACCAAAATGGTAAAGGGGATGGAAGGATACTCCTATGAAGAAAGGCTAAAAAGGTTAGGGCTCTTTAACCTGGAAAAGAGACGGCTGAGGGGAGATATGATAGAAGTCTATAAATTAATGAACGGAGTGGAACGGGTAAAAGTAGATAGATTGTTTACCTTTTCAGAATATAGAAAGACTAGGGGACATGCAATGAAGCTACAGGGTAAACTATTTAAGACTAATAAAAGAAAATATTTTTTCACTCAACGTGTAATCAAACTGGAATTTGTTACCGGAGGATGTAGTAAAGGCTGTTAGTGTAGCTGGGTTTAAAAAAGGTTTGGACAAGTTCCTGGAGGAAAGATCCATAAACCATTGTTAAGAAGTGACCGAAGATATCAATGCTTGACCCAGTACAAGCATTGTGGAACTTGTGTCTCTTAGGGAAACTGCTAGGTACATATGACCTAGATTGGCCACTGTTGGAAACAGAATACTGGGCTTGATGGACCTTGGTCTGACCCAGTATGGCATATCTTATTTTCTTATATTCTTATGTTATGGTCTTATAGTGATTTTTTAGCTCCTATTTGTAAACCGCTAAGTAGTTGAATTCTGAATAGCAGTGTATCAAATCTTTTAAATAATAAATACAATAAATTAAGGCTGGATATTTAGTGCCACGCACCCACTGAGTGGTACATTCAGTGGCAGATACCTGTTTTCTGCCGCTGAATATCCCCTTCTAAGCCATCTAAAGGCCTCAACGCTATCCACTTATTGTCGTGACGGAGCGGGACGGCACCCAAGGTTATCTGGTCAGTGGCAATATTGAGCCACTAACCAACTAAAGTTAGGCAAAAAAAAAGTTGACCTAACTTTAGCCGGTTTAGCTATCCAGCCAGTGGCTGAATGTTGCCATTGACCAGATAGCTACTGTAGATCGTTAGCCAGACAAAGCAGATATTCAGTGCCTCTGCATGGATGTGGCCCTGGCTCTGAACCCGGGCGTAAATTAAAGCAGTGACGGCCAGCTGCATTAATCATGCTGGCCGCCGCTGCTGAATATGGACCTCCCCCCCCTAGTGTTAGTACAACTGGAAAGAGTAAATAACAAGTTCCTATTAGCATCTCCTTTGACACCATTCATCTCCTCTCAGTTGTCTCTCCTTGCTAAAGAGTCCAAACCATTCCATCCATGAAATTTAATTCACGGGTTTATATCCACTTTTTTTTACCAAGATGAGGTCCACAGCACTTTACAAGTCTTTTTTTTTTTAAGATTTCACATTTCAGTTCAGTGCATATTTTTTTTTAATCTCTTAGAGAGCTTAAAATATAAGATCATAAGATATGCCATACTGGGTCAGACCAAGGTCCATCAAGCCCAGTATCCTGTTTCCAACAGTGGCCAATCTAGGTCATACATACCTAGCAGTTTCCCCAAAAGACACAGGTTCCGCAATGCTTGTATTGGGTTAAGCACTGATATCCTGGGTCCCTTCTTAATAATGGTTT
Organism: Ichthyophis bannanicus; assembly: GCA_033557465.1. Taxonomy (NCBI): domain Eukaryota; kingdom Metazoa; phylum Chordata; class Amphibia; order Gymnophiona; family Ichthyophiidae; genus Ichthyophis; species Ichthyophis bannanicus. The sequence continues at coordinate 1,388,151,863 of CM066032.1, read as the reverse complement.
ATGGACCTTTCCTCCAGGAACTTGCCCAAACCCTTTTTTAAACCAAGCTATACTAACAGCCTTTACTACATCCTCCGGTAACAAATTCCAGAGTTTGATTACACGTTGAGTGAAAAAATATTTTCTTTTATTAGTCTTAAAATAGTTTACCCTCTAGCTTCTTTGCATGTCCCCTAGTCTTCCTATATTCTGATAACGTAAACAATCGATCTACGTTTACCAGTTCCACTCCGTTCATTAATTTATAGACTTCTATAAGTGGGGCATATGAAGCAGCGACCACCAGCATAATTAAATTAGATCTGGATAGTCATTGCTGGGGTCATATCTGGACACCAGCACCAAATATCCAGCGTGCCCACTTAGCGTTTTTCAAATGTTGCCTGTTTATCTAAGCCGGCTAAAGTCAGGACAGTCTTTATTTTGCTTAACTTTAGCCAGTTTAGTTTAACTGGTTAGCGAATGAATATCACTACTAACTGGCTAATCTAATTCATTGCCCCCAGAACACCCTAACACGAACCATCTAGTGTTGAGGCGTTTAAACCAGGTAGGAGGAGACATTCAGTGGCACTAAACAGTTTACAGCCACTGAATATCCCTCTGACTGGCAGGTCTGCTAACAGCTAAATCGCTTTGAATATCCCCCCCCCCCCTAAATTTGTATCTGCGGCAATGGATGTAATGATAAACAAACATGTGCATGTTCATACAAACACGCACAGGCATCCCAACCCACAAAGATACATATACACACACACACAAACAAAACATATAATAAACATATAAAACAGTGTTATACACGCTCATATTCATACAGACACCACTTTCACAAGATGCATGCACATACAGGCAATGCATTTACAAACAGAAGTGTGTGTGTGCATGCATACACACACACACACACGCAGAGGCATTGGAAAGAATTCCATGCATCCCCACTTTCCCTCTCCCAGTCGGGGGATGCAGTTAGTCTGGCTGTAACTGCCTCATGGCAAGAGGTGACTGATGGCCCTATGGGTAAGGATATCCAGCTGGCCGGAGGATCTGATGCCCATGCTGTGAGTCGCTAATTGTCCCCTAAGGGGTCTGTGATGGCTGTGCCCCCTGTTCTTGGGGGGGGGGGGTCATTTCTGAGTGGAGAGCTTCCAGTCCCAGGATAGTCTTCCCTGGAAGTCTTTTATTTTTTGCAGCAGGCCTTGTTCAGATCCTGCAGCCTCTGGGTGCCCCCGGGCACAGTCTCATGCGGGGCAGGCTGAGAATGGAAGTCCTGTTCAATTATCCTTGGCTAAACATCCCCAGCAAGGGACACCCCCTGGAGATGGGGAACAGCTGGGACCTGTTCGAGACTTTGACTCTGGCTTGGATACAATTGGCTTGGTATTGGGCTCTGTCATGGATGATGAAGTACTCTCGCTTTCAGAGGATTGTGAAGAGGCCAGAGTGATCCACCTATTCTGGAAGGAGGAGCCGGTGGCATTGACTGCCAGGGTCTCATCCACTTTGAATTTGATGGATGCTTCTGGCATGTAGTAGGAGTCAAAGCCACACCCGCTCCTTCAAGGGATGCAGAAATCCACTACTGTCTTCCTGTTTCCAGATGTGATCAAAGATTTGATCCTGCCAGAATGGGACTCCCTCGACTCCCTACCTAAAGGGTTAAGGGTTTATAAGATTTACACTCTCCTGGAGGAGCGGGTCAAGTGGTTTGAGATTCCCAAGGTGGATGTGCAGGTCATGGCGATTACCAGATGGACCACCATTCCTGTGGAAGGCAGATCGACCTTAAAGGATTTTTCGGACCACAAGGTGGATTCGCTGTTGTGGAGCCAATTCACCATGGCAGCTTCTATCCTGTAGCTGGCATTATGTACCAGCCTGACGTCTCGAGCCCTACTCAAGTGGATTCAGTCTCTTCCTCTGGATGATACTACTCTTTTTTTGGAGTCAGCTATGGCCTTTCCTTTCTGATACCATCTATGACCTGATATGTTTAGTGGCCAGGGATGGTACCCTGATGACGGTGTCATGACATTGGATTTGGCTCAGGCACTGGACAGCAGGCACATCTTCCAAAGCCCAGTTGACCCAACTGGCTTTTAAGGGGAAGTTTCTGTTTGGAGCTGGGTGAGACAAAATATTACCACCTTCCAGAGGACAGGTTCAAAGGACCTGTGAAGCAGGCTAGTGCCCCTTTCTCATCAGCCTCTACCTGTTCACCAAGGGCACGCAAAGAGTCAATTCAGAATGTCTTCTTCATCTCCACATGTGAGTCTGTGAGCAAAATTGCTGCTGTGCAGGCCATCATGGACAGGTTGCTGTGCCTGATGAGAGGAGCAAGAGCAGACTCTCCATCTATTTCATGGTGCCCAAAAAGGACAGCTCCTTCTGACTCATTCTGGACCTCAAGGGGGTCAACAAGCACTTGCATGTTCTGTGCTTCCAGATAGAAATATTGTGCTCCGTGATTCAAGCAGTGCACCAAGGGGAGTTCTTAGCTTCTCTGAATCTGGCCAAGGTGATTTTCATATCCCAAACCGGGCAGATCAGCAGAGAAGCATATGTATTTTGCTTTGCTTGACTCTCATCTTCAGTTTGCCACCCTCCCTTTTGGGCTTCCACTGCCCAAAGACATTCTCCAAGGTCATGGTGGTGGTGGCCGCAGTGCTCCAGCACCAAGGGATCTGTGTCCATCCATATCTGGATGGTTGGCTCATCCAGGCCTGTTCCCTTTCAGAAGTTTCTTGGGTGGAGTCCCAAGTAGTGTCCTTTTTGGAAATCCTTGGCTGGTTGATCAATCAGGGAAAGGGCCAGCTGTTGCCTTCTCAGTCCCTGGAGTTTCTGGGACCACGTTTCGACATTCCAGTGGGCAGAGCTTTCCTGCCAGAGGAGAAAGTCAAAAAACTGCTGCATTGATTGCCTGGCGCTGTTTTGTGCACAGCAAATTCCCAGAATTTGGGATCATCTTCAGCTGCTCGGATTGATGGCGGCGATAATAGAGATGTTGCCATGAGCATGTGCTCACATGCAGCCGCTCCAGCATTCTTTCTGGTTCAGTGGTCCCAGAATTCTCAGGAGTTTGAGTGCAGGCTTCCACTCCCACTGATGGGAAGGTCCAGCCTGTGGTGGTGGCAGCAGCCCTGTCACTAAAGGAAGAGCGCGCCGCTGGACAATTTTCCCTGGATCCTCCTGGCAACGGATGCCAGTCTCTCGGGCGGGGGAGCCCATTGCCAAGACTGTATGGCCAAGGGACATTGGAACTGCAGGAAAGCACTGTGGTCCATCAACTGCCTCAAGGTGAGGGCCATTAGGTTGGCTCTTCTGTGTTTCCGGCCCCTGGTTGAGGGCTGGGCAGTTTGAGTGTTTTCAGACAATGGTATGGTGGTGGCTTATGTCAATCAACAAGGAGGCATGAGGAAGGCCAGAGTAGCTCTGGAGATAGCTCTACTGTTTGCCTGGGTGGAGAAGAACCTCCTAGCCTTGTCAGTTCAGCACATTGCCAGGGTGCACAATGTGAAAGTGGACTTCCTCAGCCTCCACTCTCTGGATCCTGGAGAGTGAGAGTTGAGTCAGGAGGTATTTGAGTTGATTCTGCACCACTGGGTTTGCCCCAAAATGGATCTGATAGCAACCTGCACAAATGCCAACATTTGCTGCTTCTTCAGTTGCCGCACAGAGACGGGGTCCGAGGGCATTGATGCCCTGACCCAGCCTTGGCTAAGTCAGCACCTGTATATGCTTCCTCCATGGCACTTGGTGGGGTGTGTGCTTCAGCGTATAGAACACCATCTGGACAGAATTGTTCAGGTGATGCCAGATTGGCCGAGGAGAACGTGATTCAGAGAACTGATGTGGCTCCTGCAGGTGCCTTCTCTTCAGTTACCTCAATCTCAGGACCTATTATGGCAGAGACCAATTGTCCTTGAGGACATAGCTCCCTTCTTGCTTACGGCTTGGTTCTTGAAAGGAGACAGCTATCATGTAAGGTCTACTCTCCTGTGGTGGTCTCTACTCTGCTCGAAGCCCAGAGAAGGGCTACCAAGATGGCATATGTGCCGATCTGGTGCCTCTTTGAGCGATGGTGTAGCGCTTGGCAGTGGCTCCTGAGGTGGCCTAGGTTCCATCTCTGTTGGCCTTTCTATAGGATGGCCTGGAGAAAGGCCTTTCCCTTAACTCCCTGAAAATTCATGTGGCAGCATTATCCTGTTTCCAAGGTCCAGTGGCTGGTAAGTCTCTTATCCTTGCACCCAGATGTCTCATGCTTTCTCCAAGGGGCTTGGTGTCTGTGTCCTCCCCTTTGGTCTATGATCCCTTCCTGGGATCCATGTCTTGTACTCAGTGCCCTGATGGCAGTGCCCTTTAACCCTTTGAAGCGTGCTACATTAAAGGATTTAATGCTCAAAAAGGTCTTCTTGATCGCGATTTGTTCCACAAGGTGGATTTCTGAGCTAAACTTATCTGTCTTTTTTAAAGGAGACAGTTTCCATTTGACCTGTGCCTTCCTTCCTGCCTAAGGTACTCTCTCCCTTTCACGTCAACCAGGTGGTCTGCTTGCCCTTCTTCTTGAAGGACCAATGTTGGAGAAAGGATAAAGATCTTCACCTTGTGGATGTCTGGAGGGTGCTTCTCTAGTATTTGGAAGTTACAAATTCCTCTTTAAGTCCGAACATCTTTTTTCGCTATTTGTTGGCCTGCACAAAGATGATGCAGTGGTCAAGTCAGCATTGGGGTGCTGGATTCCTTGGCGTATCTCTTACAGAACCGGCTGGTTCCAGAGTGTCTGCGCTCCCATTCTACTCAAGCACAAGTGTCCTCATGGACAGAGCGGAGCTTGGTAACCCCTGCAGACATTTGTCCGGCAGTGATGTGGGCATCACTTTCCACTTTTGTGAAGCATTACTGCTTGGATGTCCACACGTGGGCAGACACCGCTTTTGGTTCAAGGGTTTATTGAGCTGCTGTGTCTGCTTCCTGCCTAGAGGAATTGCAGCTTTGGTACATCCAACTTGTCTGGATGGGCCTAGCAGGACGATATGGAAGTTGACAGTTTACTTACCAGTTAATGTTCTTTCCTTGAGTCCTGCTAGACAAGTTCATGGCCTGCCCCTGAAACTGTATTGCCCTGTTCTTCTGCTGCAGTACCCTTGGGTCCACTATGATTTTTAAACTTAGCTCTGCAGGTTCATCTTCTACTGACAGATTTCTGTTTATGCTTTCTGTACATAGTTCTCTACTGTTGATTACTCATTGCTGCCCATGATTGAGGTTGTGTGAGGCTTGCCATGTTTCTCCCATATGCTTTGAGACGAATACCGAAAGGACCGCTGGTGGCTGAGGCAAATAGAGGCATGGGAGTGACGTTATTGAAACCTGGGCTTTTCATTGGTTCTTTGTCTCTACCAATTTGCTAGTAGGGGAACACAACCCACTTGTCTGGACTGGTCTAGCAGGACTCAAGGAAAGGACATTAACTGGTAAGTGAAATGCCATCTTTTATAACACATTTACAATGCTCCTGTTTGCAAAACCCCGGGACATAACAAAGGGAACCCTGCGTCTCTTCTGTTCAATAACTTTAAATATATCTGGGAGCATTCTTATCTCTATTCCATAAAATGGCTTCTCTCTATTATAAAAGCAAAATGTTAACAAAAAGTCACAATCAAGAGTCCAAAACCAGTGAGATCATCAACGTAGCATGTGTAACTTAACTTTCTGTAGATGTCTCCAAAACGCAGTCCACTATAATGGTGCCTCAATTCCACCTGAAGCTCCCAAATTTTCAACTAGTACCTTAGGATATGGCAAATAACATTCTTTAGAAATCATAGGTCACTGCCTCTGAAATCTTCAACACTTCAAATAGATATTTCTTAAACATCTCCACTGGTGACATAAATTTAGATGTATGAAAATTAATCACATTCGTCCAATGCCTCCGATTTATCTCACAGTAGCGTATGGCCTTTCACCAGAGTCCATAGTCTCATCATCCTTTCCAATACTTAACTTAACTCAAGGATAGAAATCTTCTCCAACTTATTTCTCTCTTCCTGTTGGGCTTTCAACAAGTCGCATTGTGACTGAAAGTGATTGGCAATTAGAAACATTTGTGAAATAGTGGTAAGAGCTTCTCAGATAACTTCCAAATGTATAACTTTCATTTTATTGCAAACGGGGAACCAAATCAAGTCTCTCCAGATTTCCCAGTGACTCACTGGGCTGCATTTCTATCGTAGGCTGGGTCTCCCCCAGTGCTCTTTTGGACTCCTGTCTACCCATGAAGTGTTGTTCAGATGGTGGCTCAAGCTTCTCCCCACCAAATCTGTCAAGCGATGCCACATCCTCACCCTCAACAACCTCCAGCTCATATTTGTATTCTTCTTGGGTTCCCCTCCTGGGCTGCCCCTTCCACTGTCAGTGTGTTAGAATGTTTCCAGCTGAGGTCTACCTCTGAGCTCCTCAGAGAAGAGGAAGGAATCTGCAAGACTGGCTCAAAGAAAACTTCCATCTCTTTGTTGGGCATCAGCTATCCTTTTCTTGGTGACCTGCGAGGTTCCTCAGTCTCCTAATAGCTCTGACTTAGGAACAAGTTGTCTGTCCACCATACCCTGCTGGTGGGCAGGGGTGGCTTGCACAGGAAAATCCCAGACCTTGGCTTTCCCCATAGGTAAACAGAGTAAGATAATAAGGTAAAAAGGAAAGCAAACGAGCAAAGACAGAGCTCTACTAGCAAGTGACCATCTTGCTCTGCCCCAAAGTTTCCTCCCCACTTATTTAAAAAGTGCATTAGAACTTTTATTGCATCTAAATCTATTGTACATGTGTTAGTATTTGTCCAACTTTCTTCTCACCTTGATGCCATGTCCTTCAACCTCGTCAGTCTGGCTTTCATCCTGGTCATAGCACCAAAACCAGTCTCCTTTCTTTCCTCAATTAACTGCACACCTCCCACAATCACAGTGACAGGAGTGGAGGAGTGGCCTAGTGGTTGGGGCAAGGTACTTCAGGCCGGAAGGTCAGGGGTTCAAATCCCACTAGAGGACAGCAACTTTGGGCTGGATGGACTGGTGTTTCTAGTCCCACAGGTGCTCCTTGTGGTATTGGGCAAGCCACTTAACCCCCCATAGCCCATGTTCCCTGTAAAATAGTTATCTCCAAGTTATAATGCCCTGTTCAATGTAATTTCAGTTTGTTCAATGTAAACCACACTGATGCAGAATAGCACAGTATATAAGAGAATGTAAATAAATAAATATCTCCTTGGATCTCTCTTCTGCCTTCAATCTTGTTGACCATGCCACTCTTCTCTCCTGCCTTCACAATTCTGATATCCGAGGGTCTGTTTTGCATTGGCTCCACTTGTTCCTCTCCTCTAGATCCTTCTCCATTCTTTCCAATGTCTCTTCTTCTCCCGTCACTCCCCTACCCTGCGGTGTCCCCTAAGGTTCTGTCCTGGCCACACTCCTCTTCAACGTCTTTCTGGATCCTCTGACACTGCTAATCAAATAATACAGCATTTTGGCATATTACTATGCTAATGTCATTATTCTTCTACATCACACTAACTCCTCCACTCCCGACCTTTCACCTCTCAACTCCTGTCTCACTCAGGTCAGTTCTTGGATGTCTGTCAAAACTGCAGCCACCTGATTCACATTTGGAGGTCCCTGTCCCTCACTGGCCCTCAAACTCTCAGACACTCCCATCCTGCTGGTTCCTTCCCTCCGGTACTTGGTCATCATTTTGGATTCTTCGCTGTCCTTTCAGAAGCATCTCTTTTCCCTTACCCACTATTCATTTTTCCCTTTACGACAAATTTGTGCTATTTGCCCTTTACTGCCTCCTTCATCTCTGACCATTCTTCTCTCTCTAGTCACCTCACACATCGATTACTGTAACGTAGCACTTCCTGGCCACCCCCAATATCAGCAACACTGTCTCCAGTTCTTCAAAACACCGCCACCCGTATGATCACCCATGTCTCATGTGCAGAGCATGTCACTCTCCTGCTCATACAGCTCCACTGGCTCCCTATCATGTTCCGAATCCAGTAGAATGTACTCAACTCTGGTTCACAAGGTCATCCACACTGGCACCACCTTATACTCTCTGACCTCCCCATAACCATGCCCCTCAACATGTCCTTTGTTCCATTCACACTAATAGTTTGCACCTCCCCTCCATTTCACAAGCCTATCTAGAATCATCCGTAACTCTGCCTTCTTTTTCCTCAATCCCACCCTCTGGAACTCCCTCCCCTATGACCTCCATCTGGAATTGTCCTCTCATAAATTCAAAACCATGTTAAAGACTCATTTGTTCCATCTCGCTTTCGACCTCGCACTATCCCACTCATAGCCCCTCTGCCGCCTATCCCTTCCTCATACTCTCTCCCCTCCTCCTATATTCTCTACTACTGTATGATTGTGATACCCTCTCCTATCAGAAATTGGCATTCCTTTCCTTCTTTTAATTTTCGCAGCAAACCTTTTGCTTATTGTAAATCACCCTGGTAACTGTGTAAAGGAGCGGTATATTAAGTGCCCAAATAAAGATAAAGTTAATGCATGCTAAATTCTGCATGTACTCAATTTTTTAAGGCCTGCTAATGAGCAGAATGTGTACTAACAAATGCACATCCCTAGGGCATATGATACATTATGCATTTGTAAAGCTGCTTATTACTCCAGTAATGAGTCTACCCTTGGTACGTAGATATATGGGAGATTAAGAGAGTAGGAAGTGCTTGGAAGGTCATAGCTCCCTTGTCATTGCCAACTATCTGAGTTACTAAAGTGTGCTACCTATTTAACATGCAATGGCAGTCTTAATGCATTATTTTACCACAGGCCCTATTTTATGCAATGGGACCTTGTTACTAATATGTGTATTAACGAGTAATATTTCCCTAAGTTTATAGGTATATTCACCTAAGCTGTTCATGATATAGTGGTTCATGTGGTATGCAGCATATTACCAGAAACTCTTGATAGGGGACTTTTTTTATTATTATGATGCCATTCAGGTTTGACATTCCTTTTTCTAATATGCGCTTTACTTGCATTTGGTTTGAATTAATGTCCTATTTATTCAGAAATGGAAAGCCAAGCAACATTGAGAGGAGAATGTTTCCATTCTCTGTGTCTCTTTTAAATGTGGTCATTATGCTGATTGAAGCACAAAACATACGTTGACGCAGGAAAAGCTTTTTTGAGACCTACTATCTTCAAAATAAATGCACTTGTATAACTGCAAATTCACTTTCACAGTTTGCTGTCAGTAGTTCTCGGTTTTCAAATACCAGCTCCTCCTTCCACCCACTTTAAAACTGTAGAAACCAACAAGCCAAGTCTGCACTCTGAAAACCAAGAAGCCCATCCAAACCACTTAACATGGGAGTCTGAATATTTCCCACTCTGGCATCCTTCTAGCAGAAAGATCACCGAGAGGGAAAAGTGCACACAAGAAAGGTTTTGGCCCTACTTACTAAGAGGACAATTCAAACTTTTAGCCTTTTCTGCTGCCAATAACTGGAAGTACTATTGGACATTTCTTCGTCACTGAGGGACCCTTTTACTACGAAAGGGCACTGCATGGTCAGTGTGGATTTTGGCGTGCATTAAGCGCGTGTTGAAATCTACAGTGACAGACAGTACAAAGCCAGGACAGCGAGCATGCAATGATTTCTGTGTTATCAGTGCATCGGGCGTTGGTGTGGTAAAGGGGTGGGTTAGGGGCGGAGAGTGGGCATGGTGAGTCCAATGCAGGTGAGTCCACTGCGCTTGTACAATCAGCGAGGGTGCACCTAACGCACCCAAAGTAATAGTGCGCATTGCTTCAGTGCAGTAGCATACCATTCTATGTTGTAACTGCCGGGAAGATGCTGTAACTTCTACTGTGCAAGCTAATGACTGAATTTTACGCTAAATGCGTGTTAGGGGCCCTTTTACTAAAGGGCGCTAGGGCTTAGCAACTAGGTGTTTAGCAAACTGACTAGAGAAAAATCCCGATGCATGGTAGTATAAAAGGTTTGGAATATGCCTTTCAGAGGTTGCCTCTAGACATCAGTGGACTAATTCTAAATATTTTTCCATCATTACAAAGAATACGATTTCCAGCTGCCTGGTGCAACACAGCACAACTTGTATCATTGTGAAAGTAGAAAAGCAAAGGCCAATGCCTCCCACTGCTTCTGGAGTATCATGAAGTTTAGTTTTCAAGATACCCAAATAAGTGAGGCCTCACTTGGAATATTGTGTTCAGTTTTGGAGACCGTATCTCACAAAGGATATAAAAAGGCTGGAAGCAGTTCAGAGGAAGGCGACCAAAATGATTTGGAGCCTGCGCCATAAGACTTATGAGAAGAGACTTGAAGACCTAAATATGTACACTCTGGAGGAGAGGAGGGACAGGGGAGATATGATTCAGAACTTTAAATACTTAAAGAGTATTAATAAACAAACAAACCTCTTCCAAAGACAGGGAGGCTGTAAAACTAGAGGGCATAACATGAAGCTGCAAGGGGGTAAACTGAAAGGCAATATCAGGAAAGAAGAAATTAGACCTTACCTGCTAATTGTCTTTCCTTGAGTTCTCTCCGGGCCAGTCCAGAACATGAGGGTAGTCAACCTCCTCCTCCAGCAGCTGAGGACTGAAAAACTGAATTCTTGTTGCCAGGTTACCCAGCTCCCCCTGGTGTCAGAAGACAGTCTAATGGTATCAAAGCAGTAAACTGGAACTGAAACTGGTACAACTGGTACAACTGGAACTGAAAACAACAAACCTATGCGGACTACTAAGAACTGGTCATGTAATAACTTGCAAGAGTATCTCAGAAGGTTTCTTTTTGTGTTCTTTTTTTTTTCAAAAATCCTCCAATGTAGAGGAGCTCTTTGAAATAGGTACTAATGGCTGGAAGCCGAAAACAAACACACTGCTCACAGAATATAGAAACATATGGGGTGGGTTCTGGACTGGCCCAGAGAGAACTCAAGGAAAGACAATTAGCAGGTAAGGTCTAATTTCTTCTTCCTATTCGTCTCTCCGGGCCAGTCCAGAACATGAGGGTAGTACCAAAGCAGTACCTAAACCCGGGAGGGACCTGTGAGCCCCACAACAATGGCTGAGGCCCCCACGCAAGAATCCTGCCGTTCCTGCACATACAAGCGATAGTGTCATGTAAACGTATGAAGTGAAGACCAGGACGCCGCCTGACAGATATCCACCGGCGGCACTAAGGCAAACTCCGCCCACGACGCAACCTGACCCCTGGTAGAATGAGCTCGGAGTTCAACCGTAACCGACCTGCCCTTTGATTCGTAAGCCACTTGTATCGCATGCTTCACCCATCGAGCTATCGACACCTTGGTGGCCGCCTTTCCCTTCGACAGACCCCCAAACAGAACGAACAACCTGTCCGACTTACGAAACGATTCTGTCTCCTCAAGGTATCGGCGGAGCACACGACCCATGTCCAACTTTCTAAGAGAACGATCGAACAGACCTGCCCCCGATGCTGCGAAGGTGGGAAGCGAGACCAGCTGATTCACATGAAATGCGGACATCACTTTAGGCAGAAAAGACCACTTTTTCTGCTGAAAATTGAAGGAACGGTTGCCTACACGAAAGCGCCTTTAAATCCGAAATTCGCCTTGCCGAACATAACGCCACCAAAAAGGCCGTTTTCCAGGACAATTCTTGGATACCACCGGACGCACGCGGCTCAAAGGGAGGCTCCGTCAAGGCCTCCAACACCAAATTCAAATCCCAAGGGGTTATGACCTGTCTAACCGGAGGCCGAATGTTTTTGGCTGCTCTAAGGAAACGCAGAACATCTGGATGAGCGGAGAGGGAACTGCCTTGAACCGTTCCTCTATAAACAGCCAGTGCCGCTAACTGTACCCTTAGGGTGCTAAGAGCTAGCCCTTTCTCTAGACCGCTCTGAAGGAAGGCCAATATATCTGATAGGGACGTTTTCCCTGGCCGAACTGCGCGTTCTGCACACCACGCTTCAAAAATGCGCCACACCCGAACGTACGCTAACGATGTAGAACGCCTTCTAGACTGTAACATTGTGGCTATTACAGCCCCCAAATAACCCTTGTGTCGCAAGCGCTCCCTTTCAAGAGCCAAGCCGTAAGCAAGAACCGATCCACCTGTGGCATCAGAACAGGCCCTTGGTGCACCAAGTCGACTTGTGCGGGCAAACTCCACGGCGGCTCCACCAGAAGGCGCATCAGATCCGCATACCAGGGCTGTCTGGGCCAATCCGGAGCAATGAGGATCAATATCCCCTCGTGCCTCGCTGCTCTCTGAATGACTCGACCCACCAACGGCCACGGAGGAAACACATAAAGCAGCTGCCCCAAAAGCCAGGGCTGAACCAGGCCGTCGAGGCCTTCCAACATATGCTCTCTGCGTCTGCTGAAAAACGCGCTGCATTGGCATTGCCCAGAGTCGCCAAAAGATCCATGATCGGCTGACCCCAACGCATCGTGAGCTCGTGAAAGACTGCTGCATTGAGTTCCCATTCTCCGCGATCCAGCACATGTCGACTCAGATAGTCGGTCTGAACGTTGTCCTTTCCTGCCACATGATGTAGTTCTGCCCATTGGAACAACTGTTGACTCTCCTCCAAGAGTAGAGCACTGCCCGTGCCTCCCTGGCGATTGATGTAGGATACCGTCACCAAGTTGTCAGAGAATACTCGCACTGCCCTCCCTTCGAGAAGGCTTCCAAACTCTACGAGCGCGAGACGCGCCACTCTCAGCTCTAGCCGATTGATCGACCAAAGACTCTCTTCCGCCGTCCAGGATCCTTGCGCTATCTGTGACAAACAATGCACCGCCCAACCGGACAGACTGGCATCCATAGTGAGCAACACCCACTCGGGTAGATCTAGCGGAACCCCTGCTTGAAGATGCGTCGGAATTAACCACCAACGAAGACTGACGCGCACCTGTTCCGGACAGACTAACCGGCGAGAAAGAGGATGATGCTGTGGAGACCACCTCGACAGTAGCGCCTGCTGTAGTGGCCGCATTGAGCCCTGGCCCAAGGAACCAGATCTAAGGCCACCACCATCGATCCCAACAATTGTAAGTACCTCCAAGCCGTCGGAGACTTGATGAGTAAAAAAAATGTCACCTGCGACAAAATCTTCTGAACCCTCTCCGGAGGCAGAAGGACGACTCCTCTCTCCGTGTCGAAGAAGGCCCCGAGATAAGTCAACTGTCTCACCAGATCCAAACGACTCTTTGCCCAGTTGACAACCCAACCGAGGCCCTCGAGGAATGCTACCACTCGAGCCTTGATGGACTCCTCCCGCGACGCCGCTCGAATCAACCAGTCGTCCAGGTAAGAATGCACCTGGATTCCCTCTTTGCGTAGAGCCGCTGCCGCCACCACCATTACCTTGGTAAAGGTGTGCGTCACCGTCGCCAGACCGAATGGTAAGGCCCAGAACTGAAAATGACCCATGGGAACTGCAAAGCGAAGAAACCTCTGATGTTCTGCCCTGATAGGAATGTGTAGATAGGCCTCCGTCAAATCTATGAAGGACAGAACCTCTCCCGGTCGAAACGAGTGTATAACCGATCTCAACGTCTCCATCCGGAAATGAGGAACACGCAAACACCGATTTACGTGTTTTAAATCCAAGATTGGCCGAAAAGAACCCTCCTTTTTGGGAACTACAAAATAAATCGAGTATCGACCGAAGCCGTACTGGTCTGGCGGCACCGGGACTACTGCTTGAAGCAGCAACAAACGCTGCAACGTGTCGTGGACCGCCATCCTCTTTGTCAGAGGACCGCACGGAGAAAAAAACAAAGGCCTCCGCCAGAGGGTGGTCGAACACGAGAGCATAGCCCTCTCTGATAATCTGGAGAACCCACTGGTCGGTAGTAATGGCGGCCCAAGCGGAGACAAAACTCTGCAACCGTCCTCCTACTGGAATCTCCGCCTGGGCCAGCCTCACTTCATTGCGGTTTCTTAGCTGAGACCTGTGGGGCGTTAAAATAGCCCCTACTGGTATCTCTGGCTCCGCGAAAGGACTGCCCTCTCGCTACAAAACGGCCGCGTTGATAAGGAGTAAAGCAAGACCCACGAAACCTGCGAAAATCACGCCTCTGACCTCTTTGGAAGGAGCTCATCTTCGCTGCTTTTGGACGGTCTTTGGGGAGACGACCCCCTTTGGAGTCCCCTAAATCTTTTACAATCTTTTCTAAAGCCTCCCCAAAGAGTAGCTTACCCTTGTATGGAAGCTTACTGAGGCATGCCTTGGATGAAGCATCTGCAGCCCAATTCCTTAACCAAAGAAACCGCCTGGCGGCAATAACTGAAGCCATCGATTTTGCTGAAATCCGTACCAAATCATAAAATGCATCCGCTAGATAAGCCGCCGCAGATTCTAGCTTTGCCCCCTCCATCGAAGGAGCCGCTTCACTTTCCTGCCCTGAATCCATCTGAATCCACCTGATAGAGGCTCTTGACACATATGCCGCACACACCGACGCTTGAAGCGCTAGCGCACTGGAATCAATCGCCTGCATCAAAAGCGCCTCCAATCTGCGATCTTGAATATCCTTAAGAGCTGTAGCCCCATCCACTGGAATTGTGGTTATCTTGGTGACCGCTGAAACCAGCGCATCCACCTTAGGCATACGGAATAACTCTCTCTCCTCCTGGGGCACGGGATATAAACGCACCATAGCTCGAGCTCTGCGCAAGGACGCTTCAGGGCATTCCCGCTCAGATTCTATCATCTGTTTAATCACCCTGTGCAGAGGAAAACATCTTTGTTCAGCCTTGAATCCCTGTAACAAGGGATCCTCTAAGGCAGCGTTTTTCAACCACTGTGCCGCGGCACACTAGTGTGCCATGAGATATTGTCTGGTGTGCCGTGGGAAAAATTCCAATTTCATCCGTAACATGTGGTCTCGGCTCACAAATTAGGGTTGCCAACCGGCCGGTTTTCAGCCGGCCTGGCCGGTTTTTCCATGGCCAGGCGGCTGCCAGCACAGTTGAAAAACCGGCCATTGAAAAGCCGGTTTTTTGCTCTGGCCGCAAGATCGGGAGCAGCCAGAGCAAAAAACCGGCTTGTGTGCCGAAGTCCGCGGCGCGAACGTGATCGCGATTCCCGATAGCAGTGCAGCCGCTGGTTCTGCTTTGTACAGAGCAGCGGCTGCACTACACTTACATGAAAAGTAAAGAGAACTGTGTCAGGAGCCCTCCGATCATGCAGAGCCCGAGGAAGTGATGTCATGGGGGCGGGCTCCTCACAGGCTGTCTTTCCTTTTCAAATTAACTTTAGCTGCAATAAAGTTAATTTGAAAAGGAAAGACAGCCTGTGAGGAGCCCGCCCCCATGACATCACTTCCTCGGGCTCTGCGATGACCGGAGGGCTCCTGACACAGTTTCTCTTTACTTTTCAATGTAAGTGTAGTGCAGCCGCTGCTCTGTACAAAGCAGAAGCAGCGGCTTGGGCAGAGGGGGGGGGGTGTGTGTGAGTGAACCAGCAAGGGGGTGGGGAGTGTGAGTGAACCAGCAAGGGGGGGGGGATTGTGAGTTAACAAGAAGTGGAGGGGGGGTTGTGGTGTGAGTGAACCAGCAAGGGGGGAGGGGGGGTGGTGTGAGTGAACCAGCAAGGGGGGGGGGGCGATGGGGTGGGTGAACCAGGAGGGGCGGGGGGGTTTGTGAGTTAGGGAACCAGCGGGGGGGGTGAGTAAGTGAGAGGGGGGTGGGTGAGTGAACCAGCAGTGGAGGGGGGGGGTTGGTGTATTTAACCAGGCAGGGAAGGGGTTTTGTTTTAACCCGCAGGGGAGGGGGGGTTGGGTAAGTGTTTGATTCCTATTCAAGAGAATTACTTTATATATAGTCAATATAGGCACAGAGGTAAATTTTTTTAACATTTTCTAATGGTGGTGTGCCTCGTGATTTTTTTCATGAAAAAAGTGTGCCTTTGCACAAAAAAGGTTGAAAAACACTGCTCTAAGGGCTCTTGCTGAACCACCGGAGGAACTATATTAAGTGCTGCCAGAGACTGTGCAATCAAGGCCGTCAGCTCTTCTTTTCTAAAAACCCTAAAGATATTAGGATCATCCCCGGGTCCTAACTCTCCTTCCTCCAAGTCTGTTGGCCAGGACTCCAACCCCGGGTCTGATAGTAGCTCTCCTTCCTCTGGCCCTTGCGCCTCCGCGGCAAGAGTAGTCGCCTGTTCTACCTTCGTGTCCCTAACCTTTGCTATCGAGGAGACCCCCTCACCAGGATCTGTCAGCACAGAGTCCCCTACTTGAGAGACCACCACGGAGTCAGGCACATTTTTGAGAGAAGTTTGAGACTTTTTCAGCAAGTAAGCATTGTGAAGCGCCAAAATAAACTCCGCCGAGAGCAAAGAGTCCAAGGACCCTGGGACCGCTGACAACGTCGGTTGCTCCCGCTCATCAGTCGGATGCGCTCTGTGAGACTTAGCTTTCCACTTCCCTGACTTAGGTTGCAGTGCGGGAGAAACGAACGGCACTTCCAAGATAGCCACCGTTCCCGCTCTTTCCGCCGAAGACTGAAGACGGCCCAACTGCTCTCCTTCTGCCCCTAGCTGGTCTGCCATACTGCGGTCCTTCTGCCCAAGCAACTGGGACCCCTGCGACAGCTAGAGTCGGCTCAAACCCCCCCCCCGCCAGCACAGGACCGATCTGCGCACCGTCTGCTAACAACGAAACCTGTCTAAAACAATAAAACTGCTACGGAAGACTAAATACACGCGGCGGCGCCTGTCGGCCGGTAAGCAGTAACAAACTCTGATGTAATTACCTGATAAGAAAACAAACTCAAGGCTGTCACTTCTGTTCCTTGCGTTGCCGCTGCTAGCGGCTGCAGGAGACACAGAGAATGGACACAGGAAAACAGTTTCTGGGGCTCCCAGAGCTGTTCCCAATGCCCCGAGCTACCGGAGAAAAGAAGAGACAGGCTCTGTCTCGTATCTCCGTGCCGATCCTTAAGCTTACAAACACCAGTGCTCTGTTCTGTATTGCTCGTTAAGAGGAACGAGAAAAGAAAACTTTATGTGCAGATTTACCCTGCTAGGGCAAGAAGGCACAAACTCTTCTGCTTTAACTCTTTGTCTCTCCCTACTTCTATTGCTATCAAGAGAATATAAGGTAAAGAAAAATAAAGCTTCTATGGCCTTTGTGGGGAGCTTGTCATCCACACATCCAGCTCAGCTACTGAGGACTAAAAGACTGCCTTCTGACACCAGGGGGAGCTGGGTAACCTGGCAACAAGAATTCAGTTTTTCAGTCCTCAGCTGCTGGAGGAGGAGGTTGACTACCCTCATGTTCTGGACTGGCCCGGAGAGAACTCAAGGAAAGACAATTAGCAGGTAAGGTCTAATTTCTTCTTTCCTGATATTGCCTTTCAGTTTACCCCCTTGCAGCTTTATGTTATGCCCTCTAGTTTTACAAACTCCCTGTCTTTGGAAGAGGTTTGTTTGTTTATTAATACTTTTTCAATGAAAGGGTGATGGATGCTTGGTATGCCCTCCCGATGGAAGTGGTGGGGGCAAACACAGTGACAATTAAAAATGCATTTATGTGGACAAAGGAGTTCCAGCTTCTGTACCATAGAAATTTACATTCAGTGAAATAGCACTTATGGAATGGCTCCTTTCAAAATCTTTCTCCTTGTTCTCTACTCACCCAAGCCCTCAAACTGCACATCCCCAAAAAAAGATCACCCCAAAACTGTCCCAGCACCCTAAATACTGCTCAGCTCCAAATAAATACTCAAAATGGATCTACCAACTCTTCAAATGACCTCCAAAAAAATACCCCCACACAAATGCCTCACTATCCAGCAAGATGACATACCCCTAAAAAAGGATACTCTCACAACAGCCCCACCATTGCACTAACTGCCTCCTGCAACTGTATTACCACCCTGAAAACTGCCCCACCCTCAAAAACTACACCCCACAACTGTTCCCCCACCTTTCAAAACCGAATCCCTCCTGCAACTGCTCCACAACCCTGCCAATTGCCCCATCCACAAAACCTCCCCCTCAAACTTCTCCACAGCCTGTAAACTGCTCCCACCCTCAAAAACTACCTCGCTATAACTATCCTACTGCTGCACCCCCAAAAAATACACCCATGCAGCTGACTCACTACTCTTCATATAGCCTTAAAATTAAAAACTACTAAATCTCACCTGCCCTGCCACCCCCAAACTGCCCCTACTCATAAAATGTATCCTGGCAACTGTACCACTATCCTGCAAACTGCCCCACCCCCAACCACCTTGCCAACTGCCCCCTGCATTTGCCCTACCACCCTGCAAACTGCCCTACCCCAAAAGCTATCCTTCTGGAATTGTTGTACCCTTAAAACTCACCCAGTCCACTAAAATTCCTCACCACACCTGTCCCACCACCTTGCAAAACTACCCCTACCTAGAAAACTACCTCTCTGCATCTGTTCTCACTCTCCCAAAACTATGTACCCCAGAAATGCCCCCCCACCAGCTACATCACCTCACAGACAACATATGCAAAGCACACACAAGAGCACACAACAGAGATACACACACACAAAAAATGGTCTAGAATTTGGCAGCTGGGATTTAATGTTAAAAAATGCATTTGAGCTGCAGCAATCCAAGGGAGCAATATAGTATAGGGGGTGAAGTACTTTCGTCCACTAAAGAAGAGTGGGACCTAGGTGTGGTTGTGTCTGATGATCTTAAAGTAGCTAAACAGGTAGAAAAGATGACGGCAAAAGCTAGAAGGATGCTTGGGTGCATACGGAGAGGAATGGCTAGTAGAAAAAAGGAGGCGACAGTGCCTCTGTACAAGTCTTTGGTGCGCCCTAATTTGGAGTAGTGTGCAATTCTGGAGACCGCACCTTCAAAAGGATATAAACAGGATGGAGTCAGTACAGAGGGTGGCTACTAAAATGGTTAGTGGTCTTCATTATAAAGCATATGAGGACAGACTTAAGGATCTTAATATGTACACCTTAGAGGAAAGGCGGGATAGAGGTGATATGATTGAGATGTTTAAATACCTCTGTGGCATAAATGCACAGGGGGGAGAGCCTCTTTCATTTGAAAGCAAGTTCTGCTATGAGGGGACATGGGATGAGGGTAAAGGGGGATAGATTCAGAAGTGATATGCGGAAATATTTCTTTACAGAAAGAGTGGTGGATCCGTGGAATAGTCTCCCAGTGGAGGTGGTAGAGATGAGGACATGAACTGATGTGTGCACCCTGGTCATGCATGTCGCAGGTTGACTCTGTCATTTACAGATCCTCTGACTCATACACATCCTGTGCCAACGGCTATGCTTCTGACCCAGAATCCTCTTCCCCTCATTTGTGTACCCTTTTGAGTTTGAACTTGTGGATTGCAAATGCACTGCTAGGTGCACTGGAACTTGGGCCACATTACAGGCTGTGAGTGCATGTAGGGCCACACTGGCAAACATCTGACACATCCCCAAACACTGTCCCCCTGCACAGCTTGTTGCAGTGAGCATAGCAGATAATGCCATGCTTGTACAACCACATCAGGTTATGCCCCTTGCCATGGACCTTCTGGATTGGCCAGTGCAGCACATGCACTGACCCACACTGCAGACACCCCCCCTCCCCCGGAAGAACGCATCACAGCATGGCAGCTTATATGTGGGGCCTCACATTGTATGAAGAGTTGCTGAAGAGCTGACCTGCAGCATGTTTTTTGCACAGAAATAAAGCTGGTGCATCACAGACATACACACTGCATTGCTGCAGCTCACAGTCCTCCAGGCACACAAACACACAACATCATTGTCCAAAAGTGGTGAACGTTGTCATTGTTGCCTAACCATTAGGCCTCCTGTACTGCTCATCTATTGTGAATGCCTGCCCAGTGTGTTGGTGCTGTACCATCCTGGACATACCATTCCTGATCCACAAGCTGGTCTTGAACCCCTGACTTGGCCTTGTGTTTGGAGCCACAGAGCAGCCATGTGGATTCATCGGTCCATGGGTATTAAGGTGGTCACTGTCAGGGTGCATGAGGGCATGACTTGGGATGTGCCTATGTGTGCTTAGCTGTCTGCAGGCTCTGTGCCATCCTTGTCTATCGGGGTTGGTTAGGGAGGTGTGTGAGAGGGACGTTTTGTGAGTTCTGCATATTGCACAGCCTTACTATGCTGCTGGTGCAACTGACCTGCATCTCATTCATATGGGATCTACTTATGTACCCATTGCATGGTGTGTGCTTGTGGGCAAGTCATGGACCACCCTCATATGTTGCCGGGCATAATGGGTAATCTAGATTCACATGTGGCTCAAATGGTTGTGTCCGACTGAGTACTGAATTATGGAGGGGTCACTGGAGCACTCACAGATTCAGGTCATCATTTGGCAGGTGAGGGAATATTGCCTAGTATTTCTAGCTCAGTGCATTCTTTACGCACCACAACCACATACCCACTCAATATGCGCAGGTGTGGGCATCCTGATCCCAGGCCCAGCCCATCCAGTAGGTTCACCAGCTGTGTCCCAGGATCCTTAGCTGGTGGTAGGCAGCATGCCGGCCAATCCATCATTCCTTGCAAGCGTAACCCTACCACCATCACAGTGTTGCCAGTGGTCATATTTAGGTAACTCACCTGCAGATAGTCACACCATTCTGCTCCTGCCCCCTCCACTGGGGGCTGTGGGCGCAGGTGCAGTTGCCTTAGACCTCGGGAGAGAAGGGACTGTGCTCTGATGTGCCTGCTGCTGACATGATTGGCATCCCACTGACAGTGGCAACTGCTGCACTGCACCTGTCACACACCACTGTAACACAGATCTTTCCAGCTGCAGTTTGCACCCACTGAGCCACCACTTCCACACTCGCACAACGCTGACATGGCGGCATGGTGGTAGTGGGGCTGGCAGAACTCCCTTCAGACTGCGGCAGCATGTATGTGTGCTGTTGCTGTCACTGCAGATTCATACTCCCTAGGCAGCCGCCTTGTCACCCTAGTGGACCTGCCAGCCCCACAGCATCACCTCCGTGATACCTCCTTTGTCACTTTGGCACCATCAACATAGTGACCTGTCATAATAGGGCATTATGCTGTTGCTGCTAATGGAGCACTACTATCCAAGGGGATTGCGGAAAACTGCAGGAGGATCTGGATAAATTGGAAGACTGGGCATCCAAATGGCAGATGAAATTTAATGTGGACAAGTGCAAAGTTAAGCACCTAGGAAAGAACAACCCAAACTATGGTTACACAATGCAAGGTTCCACATTGGGAACCACCACCCAGGAAAAAGATTTAGGCGTCATCGTGGATAACATGTTAAAACCCTTCGCCCAGTGTGCAGCAGCGGCCAAGAGAGCAAATAGAATGCTAGGTATCATAAGGAAAGGAATGGAAAATAAAACTAAGGATATTATAATGCCTCTGTATCGTTCCATGGTACGACCACACCTTGAATATTGTGTGCAATTCTGGTCGCCGTATCTTAAAAAGAATATAGCGTTATTAGAATAGGTACAGAGAAGAGCCACCAAAATGGTAACGGGGATGGAAGGCTACTCCTATGAAGAGAGGCTACAAAGGTTAGGGCTCTTCAACCTGGAAAAGAGACGGCTGAGGGGAGATATGATAGAAGTCTATAAATTAATGAATGGAGTGGAACACGTAAACATAGATCAATTGTTTACGCTATCAGAATATAGAAAGACTAGGGGGCATGCAATGAAGCTATAGGTTAAACTATTTAAGACAAATAAGAGAAAATATTTTTTCACTCAACGTGTAATCAAACTCTGGAATTTGTTACCGGAGGGTGCAGTAAAGGCTGTTAGTGTAGCTGGGTTTAAAAAAGGTTTGGACAAGTTCCTGGAGGAAAGGTCCATAAACCATTATTAAAAAGGGACCCAGGATATCAATGCTTGACCCAATACAAGCATTGTGGAACCTGTGTCTCTTGGGGATACTGCTAGGTACGTATGACCTAGATTGGCCACTGTTGGAAACAGGATACTGGGCTTGATGGACCTTGGTCTGACCCAGTATGGCATATCTTATGTTCTTATCACTCGGGATTTCCCGTGAGTGCAGCACATTGCAGACATTGAAATAAGCTCTCTCACCTCCAAAGTACCCCTTTCTGTGAGGTTTTACTTGGTGTTAGGGTTTCCAACGCTATGCTGGTCGTAAGGGAACACATGCTGTCAACGCCCACTCTCCACCTTCCTTTCTCTTAACGCTGCGGGCCCTTCTAACGCTCGTTATTGCGGTGTTATTGGCCCTTTCTGCAGCATTGAGGGTGCAAGGGTGCCGATAACACGTGTTAAAGGCACACTTGCTCCCTTACCATCCTATAGTAAACATACCCTCAAATGTCTTCCCAAATATAAAATTTTTCCCAAATATAAAAACAAATAAGGGAAGTGAACTGGCTGAATGCAGGTCTCTCGGTGTAGTAGCAGAGCTAATCGCTCAACTCTCCTTCGCGCTCTTGTGCAGTTTCTTCCCCTCCCCCTCCCCGGCCCTTCTATTGTTTTTCATTTCTTTCTTGCCTCTCTCTCCTAGACTCTCCTATTATTTGAGAATGGCATTCTTATCCTAACTTTATGTTTTCTGATGAATTGTAAACCGCATAGTTTGCTTGCAGTTCTTGCGGTATATTAAATAAAAGTGACCATAACCATAACACTATGAGAAATTTCACTGAAAAGTGTACAGCCATTGCCAGTGTACATCAAACAGACAACTTTCAATCAGCCACACTGTTGCTAGTAGATGGTACAGTACTTTTGTACTCACAGATCTTGTAACCACTTATCAAAGGGAAATGACAAGATTAGTTTCCCTTTGAAAACTGTCTACACAGTATTCAAGTACATACGTGACTGTGCACACATTACAGCTGTTATTTCGGCATGAGGCTGAATGGGAACAAACCACTATGCATATGTTTGAAAAATAAAATGTACGGATGTTCGGGTCAACATTCAAGAGCGCTGAAGCAGTTGGCATTAGCACTGGCTGCATAAATCTTAGAAAAGAGGCAAGATTTTAAGATGCTCTAGTCCAGGGGTTCTCAACTCAGTCCTCAGGACACACCTATTCAGTCAGGTGTTCAAGAAAACCGCAATGAATTTGCATGAGAGCGATTTGCATTCAATGGAGGCAGTACATGCAAATACATCTCATGCATATTCAATAGAGGCAGTACATGCAAATACATCTCATGCATATTCAATGGAGGCAGTGCGTGCAAATCCATCTCATGCATATTCAATGGAGGCAGTGCGTGCAAATCCATCTCATGCATATTCAATGGAGGCAGTGCATGCAAATCCATCTCATGCATATTCAATCGAGGCAGTGCATGCAAATCCATCTCATGCATATTCAATGGAGGCAGTGCGTGCAAATCCATCCCATGCATATTCAATGGAGGCAGTGCGTGCAAATCCATCTCATGCATATTCAATGGAGGCAGTGCGTGCAAATCCATCTCATGCATATTCAATGGAGGCAGTGCGTGCAAATCCATCTCATGCATATTCAATGGAGGCAGTGCGTGCAAATCCATCTCATGCATATTCAATCGAGGCAGTGCATGCAAATCCATCTCATGCATATTCAATGGAGGCAGTGCATGCAAATCCATCTCATGCATATTCAATGGAGGCAGTGCATGCAAATCCATCTCATGCATATTCAATGGAGGCAGTGCATGCAAATCCATCTCATGCATATTCAATGGAGGCAGTGCATGCAAATCCATCTCATGCATATTCAATGGAGGCAGTGCATGCAAATCCATCTCATGCATATTCAATGGAGGCAGTGCATGCAAATCCATCTCATGCATATTCAATGGAGGCAGTGCATGCAAATCCATCTCATGCATATTCAATCGAGGCAGTACATGCAAATCCATCCCATGCATATTCAATGAGGCAGTACATGCAAATCCATCTCATGCATATTCAATGGAGGCGGTACATGCAAATCCATCTCATGCATATTCAATGGTGCAGTACATGCAAATCCATCCATGCATATTCAATGGAGCGGTACATGCAAATCCATCTCATGCATATTCAATGGAGCGGTACATGCAAATCCATCTCATGCATATTCAATGGCGCAGTACATGCAAATCCATCTCATGCATATTCAATGGAGCGGTACATGCAAATCCATCTCATGCATATTCATTGTGGCTATCCTGAAAAGCTGACTGGCTAGGTAGTTCCAAGGAGTGAGTTGAGAACCCTGCTCTAGTCTAGCCGCAAACTACAAAAATGGTCACCTTACAGAATGATACTGTCAATCAATCAAAAATACTCACTCCATAAAACAAATGTTTCTTCGCTGAAAAATCCCAAAATGCTTGTTTTTCAAACACAACAAGGTCTCAGCAAACACGGGCAAATGGCAGAAGCGGTGAAGAACTAAATCAAGACCTCCGCCACAAACATAAAGCCCAATAACATCAACGACCTTGAAACATAATGCAAGCAACCAGCAATATCCAAGAAAAATCACTTAGCTGTAACAGTATTGCTTGGAGAAAAAAGCCAGTCGCTTTCCCCATTTGTCTAGTCGCAGCACCATTTGATATGCAACTTATATGGCTAAATGGTAATATTCAGCTGCTAACTGAATAAAATAGACAGCTAGGACTTCCGGTGATGCAGGTTAGCTGAGCAGACACAGGAGGGAGCTCCTACAAACACCCTTCTGAATTCAGGAAAATAAAAACTCACACTTGCTGGAAAGGAGACCAGGAGATTTCAAAGAATATGTTAGTGATATTGGAAGATAAAATTAAGACAAATTATAGTCAGCACTATTTATTTATTTAGACAGTTTTGTATACCACCTTATCCTTCAATCAAAGTGGTCACAACACAATTGGGGGATATATTTAACACGAGGGGATATGAGACACATACACTAATACTTACAGGGAACATGGGCAATGGAGGGATAAGTGGCGACCACAAGGAGCACCTGTGGGACTAGGAACCCCAGTCCTTCTGGCCCAAGGTTGCTGTCCTCTAGTGGGATTTGAACCACTGACCTTCCGGCCTGAGGTACCTTGCCCCAACCACTAGAGAAAATCAAAGGAAAATGTGGCCCATACCCACAGAGAACAGAGGAAGCTGAGCAGAGGGTCTCGGCACGACGGCGCAGGAGGGTAATAGGATAGATGAATCTGTACATAGTAGTGACACAAAAGGAAAATGAAAAATTTGCCCAAAATATAGACAATCAAGAATAATGTGTAATTGATGGGTTTGCTAGAGTCAGTGAAGGCAGGGATTTTTGGATTTAGCTCAAACCTTTTTCAGTGGGAGGTCAAGGCAAATTACATTTAGGTACAGTAGGTATTTTTCTCTGTCTGGAGGGCTTACAACCTTAGGGGAATATTTACTACCGCGAGGAAGCGGGAGCATGGGGTTTAGCGCTGAGTTAATACATGCTTTTGGCCCACAGTAACTGGGAGTGGCCAAAAGATGTCCACACTAAAACTGCCACACTAGCAGAAGAGAGAATGGATAGGAGGGGTTAGGGCGGAGTCAGGGCAGAAAGAAGGCTGCAACTGCCAAGCGCTGCTAGTGGCGGTCTAGAGGCAGAAAGACATCGCTAGAGCAGGTGCAACTTCCACCTCCGACCAGGCAGTAGCTTCACCCACCTTGCTAGAGCACCATGAACATGCAGTTCGTACGCAAGTGATAGAATATATGAGGGCAGAAACAGGGCAAACACATAGGCAATGCTAGCTGGATACCTAAGCGCATGCCTAGGCCACCCGTTCGGAGGGGTTGAGGTGCAACTTCTATGGCAATGGACCACAAAAGCCTGACAGTCACAAAACCAGGGCCTGCGGGTCATGAGTGATCCTGCTTGGACAGTGGGCAAACATCTACAGAAACATCAATGTCCATCTTCTGTTTACATCTGCACATGAACTGTGTAGGTGTCAGAGGGCTGCTGGTGTTATGTGCTATGAGGGAGTCAGGAGATAGGACCTGTGCTCTCTGCTTCAGCCAGTACTGACCACATAAACAGAGTCAGAGCCAGCAAAGTACAGTGGGGGGGGGGGCATGCAAATGATGTGTTTAACATACTGGCAACATGATGGTTTAGCATGAAAAGTTGCTGTCAGACTTACACCTCCCCTCCATGTAGCAGTGCATACGTGCACCTGGGAGGGCCATGCTGCTGCCATGGGCTATGTTCCTGTGGGCAGATGGCCCCTCAGCTTGACCACTGGAGGATATGGCTTACGTCTATTGGCTCTGAGCAGATATGTAATATTTCCAAGACTGAACATGGGCTTGGTTTTGTTACAGCTCATTGATGAATGAGGTATTTCATGGAGCTGGGGAGCTCTTGTGGGCTTCCAAGGTCCTGGGGGTTGCTTGGTTTGGCAACCGCCATGGGGGGGGAGGGGATGTTGCTCTGTGGTGTTCCCCAGAGCTCTTCCCATTGAGCAGAGCATAGATGCCCTATGTGGACTGCTGCCCAACAACCCCCTCCTCAGCAGGGCCACAGAGGTGGGTGGACTATATAATGGGCCATGTGGGTGTTTCTGGACACTATGAACCACACATGGTACAAATGCTGGATGTCATGGTGCCCCAACTATGTATTCTCTCCCCCCCCCCAAATATTTGTGCCCATTGTGTTTGGCCTCCACCTTCCCTAGCTCTAGTGCCCCTTTCCCACACATGGGGGACACACTCCACAATGGCTAGGGTGCTGCCCAAGCTAGACAAGTGGTGTGACTGAAAGGACAGTGCAGCCCAACTCCCCCTCCCCCAATAAACAGAAGGCTTGTAATGCATTCACTGCAGCCTAGGTAAACAGGCACCCTGGGCATCTCAGGGTGAGGGGGTTTCATATATCCAGTTCCACATGGCGGATACTGTGGACACACTGCCTGATCGCATATAATGCCCCCTGATCCTTCATATGCAGCATTTGCACCCTATCTCTCACAGTAAGGGTTGCAGCATGTGTTTTGCTTTCTTGATTTACATGCCCCATACCCTTGTACTTTGCCCTCACTGCCCACTGTTGAGGAAGGGGGTTCTCTAGATGCAAAATGTATGTTCAAAAAGAAAAAGCTAGAACCAAAATTCAGTTTATCACAAAATAAAAATGAGTTATAATTTAGTTTAATAAACTGTGAGTGGTTCTCACTCTTTTTTTTAGTTCCTTGGTGTGCAAACTCTTGCATTTCCTTATATATTTATATTTATATATTTATATTCCTTATATATTTCCTTATATATTTTATGGTTGTACATAGTTACCCTGTTAGCCAAGTTGATTATCCTGTTCATATGTAAACACAAAGTACTATTGGAAATGTGTATGTTCACTGTTTATTGTAAACCGCGCTGATGCTGAATAGCGCGGTATAAAAGAGACTTTAAATAAATAAATAAATAATCGAATCGGCTTTTTGGTTTGGTTCAGTACCTGACTGGAGATTTGAGAAAGCCTCCCCCCACTATGGGTTGGGAGGGGTCGCTATCTCA
The DNA here is from genome assembly GCA_033557465.1 of Ichthyophis bannanicus. Classification (NCBI taxonomy): domain Eukaryota; kingdom Metazoa; phylum Chordata; class Amphibia; order Gymnophiona; family Ichthyophiidae; genus Ichthyophis; species Ichthyophis bannanicus. Next base: position 1,388,124,304 of record CM066032.1, on the reverse strand, counting down.
TCCCTCGCCTCAGGCAGCAGATTGCCTCGAGCCGCCCCTGTTCAGAATCATAAGGAAAGGAATGGAGAATAAAACCAAGGACATTATAATGCCTCTGTATCGTTCCATGGTGCGACTGCACCTCGAATATTGTGTGCAATTCTGGTCGCCATTTCTTAAAAAGGATATAGCTGAATTAGAAAAGGTACAAAGAAGAGCGACAAAAATGGTAAAGGGAATGGAAGAATACCCCTATGAGGAGAGGCCTAAAAGGTTGGGGCTCTTCAACTTGGAAAAGAGAGGGCTGAGGGTGGATATGATAGAAATCTATAAATTAATGAATGAGGTGGAACGGGTAAACCTATATCAGCTGTTTACTTCTTCAAAAAGTAGAAAGCTTAGGGGACACACAATGAAGCTACAATGTACACATTTAAGACTAATTGGAGAAAATATCTTTTCACTCAACATGTAATCAAACTCTGGAATTCGTTACCAGAGGATGTTGTAAAAGCTGTTAGTGTAGCTGAATTTAAAAGAAGTTTGGACGAGTTCCTGGAGGAAAGGTTCATAAACCAATGTTAAAGATGACCTGGGAAATCCTCTGTTTACCCTTGGGACAAGCAGCATGGAATCTGTATATCTTTTGGAAACCTGACAGGTACTTGTGACCTGGATTGGCCACTGCTTTAGAATATTATATAAAGACACATGGAGCCCAATCCCAGAAGGGGCATGTCTGGGCCATCTGGAAGACCCCGAGTAGGATGGACCCGTTAGGACCCACATTCTGCACTGCAGGAGCCAGACATTCCTGCAAGTGCAGGATTGGGCCCTGAGACAACCTGGCATGTCCCTGCATCCCTGTGGGGACGTCCTCCCTGCATGCTGGTCCCTCCGCCGCATTGACGATCCCCTGGGCTGGGCAGCTGGGTCCAGGATCAGGTGTCGGAGCCCTATCAGGCAGTGATCCCAGTCTTGGAGTGGTTCCCAGGGCCAATCGCCGACAGTTCCCTCCGCTTATTCCACCTCCACGGAGGAATAAGAAGCACATCCCCTATGTACCCGCAGGATATACAGGGCTGTGACCTGAATCGGCCCTGTAGGTCCTGCTGCCACGTCCCACCCCTGCTCTGCCCACTCTCTGCCCCTCCCAGCCCTGCATGCACTGTGTTTATGAATAGGCCTGGGACGGCTAGCAGAGCTGGACGTCCCACTGGAAAGTACAGCCCCGCTAAATGCCTCTTGGAATCAGGCCCAAAGGCACCTGTGTGTCTTTATAAACTACTAGAACAAAAGCAGCAGAAATCGCTCCTAGATTGAAGCCATGGATGTGTGCACCTGCTCAGGAATGGACACAAATATCCATGCATGAAGTAAGCATGTACAAGCATATTTTCTTAATGTCTTTAAATTGTGACACTGCCTGCAATCCACTCAAATCCCACCCCAGAATAAACCTGCATGCCTTCTCGGCCCCGCACATCCTCTCACATGCAAGACCCCTGCGATAATTTATAAGAGGCCTTTATGCACACAAAGATCCTGTATTAAATTACTTCCATAATGGCAATATTTACCTAGATGGTTTATATGTTTAGTTAAGGCCGGCTCCAAAGCAGACTTCAGCTAAATGGTGGCAGTCAGCAGTGAATACGTATATTCAGTGATGTATATTATATGTATAGTGCTGCTCAGTGCATTTTTCATAGCAAAAAAGATGCCAGTACTCATATGCAGGGCTCTTTCATTAATAAATGAGGACCAGAGGTGAATTTCAGCAGGCAATGAAAAAGATGCTGGTACTCTGCACCACTGCATATCCCCCAAAATAAGCCATGGAGCTGCTGAATATACAGATTTAAACACCATGGATGACTTCTACATAAATATGTTGATTACCACTGCTGAAAAACTGACCCCTAAACTATAAGTGAGGCATTTTCAAAGCGATTAAAATAGTTAGCAGACTTGCTAACTGTGTCAAGCGAGCAGGGCTGGCCCATGTGTTTGGGGGGGGGGGAGGTGGGCAGCATCAGTATTTCCAAAAGCAGTGGCAAAAAGCTGCCGCTTTTGGAAATACTCCATGGCCGCTACCTGCCTCTCCCTCCTGAGATGGAATCACCGGAAGCTGGAGGGTTGGGGGCCATGGCGGCATCAGCTGGGGGAAGGCGGCGAGGCTGGGGTTTCTGTCTAGGGCAGCAGAAACCCTTTGGCCGGCCCTGCAAGTGAAATATTCCGTGGCACTAATGCAATTAGTGTCGCCAAATATCCCTGGGTGCCACCACCACTAACCAGCTAGCATATCCCTCAGCAGCGAAAGTTAGGCATCTGAAAGGCTCACCTACCTTTCACCGCTGAGGCTAGCCAAGCAACGGCTGAATAGCACTGCTACCCAGCTTCAGCGTAATAAGGCCGACCCATACATTCAATGCCAAGGACCGGATACTGCCCTGCCATTTATTATCCAGGTTTAGATGGCTAGCTGTTTTATTAACAGAGCTAGCTGCTGTCGCTGACTATCACTCCCCCCCACCCCCCCCATAGGTCAAGCAATTAAATCTCATACCCAATTTCAGATGCGCCTCTGTTATAAGCAAGCAGCTCTAGTGACTTTCCCACATATCTACTGTACATATTGTACCATGCAAACATATTCATGCCCTTGGTACATTCTGTTCTACAAAGAATGCAATTTTCCCACTGATCTGCGTAATATACTCTACTCTTTCAACATGAAAGAGCAATCACAGAAATGTTCACAAAGGAATTAAGAATGAGCAATCAAAACGTCTTGACTGCATAAGTCTTCACACACTCCGTGATGGCAAACAAACTAGCTCCGGTTTCATAAAAGCCCACAGTAAGTTCAATAGAGCCCGTCTGCTTCCAGTCAAAGTAGCTGAGCTGAGTCCAACAGTCCTGGATGAAGAATCAAGCTCATTCTGTTTTATGAATTGAATCTGAAGCAAAGGTTTAAATGTGCTGAACAAAGAGCTGTCAAAAGAACTTAGGGATAGTTATTCAAAGGTAGAAACTGAGGGAAAGCTATATGAAATGTTCAATTTGTGTAAATATCCCTTGGGATACCGTCAGGACATGGTACTGTAAAGTGGTACATTTGGCACCACCAAGGCGCTGCCCCTCCAAAGTCGGTAGCCAACGGTTAAGTGGAGGAGTAGCCTACTGATTATCATCCTGGCCTGGTGACCAAAGGAGGGGCCTTGGGCAAATCACTTAACCCTCCATTGTCTCAGGTAAAAGTTTAGATTGTAAGCCCCTGGGGACAGGAAAGTGCATGACTGTAACTCACTTGAATATACTGGAAATGTGTTAGCTAAATACTGAATATTTAAGGAAACTGCTGGAAGGTCACTGAGGTTTACAATTACTTTACAAGAACTACAGAGGTCTCTGGCAGAGATTGGGGAGAATATTGACTGTTCAACAATTTGAAGCCCGCTCCACAAATAAGGCATGTACAGGAGGATGGTGAGAAGGAAGCCACGTCTTATTTGCAAAAAAATACTTAAGGGGACACTGGGAGGAGATGTTTTTGGTCTGAATGCTAAATATTCTGTGGTGTACAAAAAATCCCAAACAAACCCACAGCAGTCTGCTAACATAATCCCTACAGAAAAACATAATGGTGATAGCAGTATTTGGTATGGGGATGTTTTGCAGCAACGGAGACAAGGACGCTTGTGAAGATTATGGGAGAGATGGATGGTGCAAAGAATGGGCAGAACCTCGAGAAGAACCTGTTCCACTTTGCCATAGATCTAGGGCTGGGGAGAAGATTCACCTTTCAGCAAGATAGCAGTCCTAAGCACAAAGCATAAGCAAGAATGAATTGGCTCAGTAAGAAGGAATTCAATATCCTTGAGCGACGCAGTCCAAGCAGAGATCTGAATCTAACAGAACGTTTTCGGCAGAACTTAAAAATGGCAGTGCCTTATTTCCAGCCAACTTGAAAGAGCTTGTGCTACTGGAAATAATGGGCAACACCTGCACATCCCGCTGTGCAAAGTTGGTAGACACTTATATCAAAAATTACTCATAGCTGTTGCTGCTGCAAAAGGGTTTCCTCCAAGTGCTGAGTCAAGAGATGCGAAGACTCATGCAAGCAATACTTTTTGGTCTCTTAGTCACTTTTAAAATATTGCTATAATTGCTTTTTCATGTTGAACGTGCGGAGTATGTTGTGTAGATCAGTGAAGCAAAACTCCTACTTTAATGAACTGGATTTTTCGACAGCAGACTGTGAAATGCAAATGGGTGTGAAGATGTTTGCAAGGCACTGTACAACTAGAGCAGTAACTTCCAAACCTATGCTAGGTAGTCATATTTCAGGATATCCACTGCCCCCATCACACACAGACCTCTCTCATACATATCTCATACTCGACTGGCTGGGAGTTCTTCAGGATAACTTTCAGAACTATTGATCAGGAGAGAAAGACAGGTACGCACACCCAACACACAATAGCTGCTGCTGGTGTTGTTTGTGTCCAGTTGTCGTTGTTCATGAATTTCTCCCACCATTTCTATGGCTCCTCTATAAGTACAAGTTGCGATTGTGCATTACCTACAGCTTCAATACAGTTTTCAGTGACACTTCCTTGGCTTTCAGACACAGTTTTATCCTATTGTGAATTAGGCGGTTGATCACCGGATCCCCCCCCTCTACTTCATGTTCTCAATTGCCTCTTTAATGGACACATCATCCACCTCTCCACCTTGCAAGCAGCCCCGTAACGTTTGCTCCTCATTGCTTAAGGTCTTCTGCTCTTTCCCCACCCTTAGCATGTCCCGAGGAATGGACTCAGCCTCTCTATACTGGACTCCTTCAAGGAAATCAAAGATTGGCATGGACCTGAACATTTCCTTAGTTGAAGATCTCTTACCAGAAGGATTGCTTGGCCGTTTGTATTATGTTTGCAGTCATCTCCACATCAATATAGTCATAATGCAATGCTCCAGGATCTGTGGATGAACCAGTTTCAGCCAACAAAATTCCAATCCATCTGCCCATGTTTTCAGAGGACGAAGCCTTTAAGGTCAAAGAACAAGAAAGATTTCCACTTATGGGTACAAGGTATTCAAGGAGAGTGTAAGGGCTGAGGGAACAGGAATGGCCGACGCTTTTTCATAATTTTAAAAAGGGCTTCAATAAAATGTTTGTTACACAAAGCTATAGAACTGGAAAAAAAAAGATGTGAATCACCTACACCATTATTCAAAATTAAGGCAGTTACAATGAATAAGGACCATAAAAAGATTTGCAAATCAAAACTACAAGCCTTATATCTTCCCCACCAGTCTAGGGCACCAAATACATATTTTTGTTGAAATAACAAAAAAATATAATCTTCATTGTTGTACGAGATCTGTGCTATTAAAACTGTGAGAAGAACTTTGAACAGGAGCTGCATAAATTTACATGTTATCAATGTGCATAAATCATTGTATTTTAGTGATCTGCATGCATTCTTTAGCTGTTTCCTATTCTATTTATTTATTTATTTAAAATACCATCTGCCCCTTTCTATTGAAAGGATCAGAGCGGTGTACAACAATTCCATCATACACTTACAATTAAAAACACGGCAACTATTCCCCTTCCACACTCCCCTCACCCTCCTAAAACCTTTCCCCAATGGCATGTACTTTTACTGTGGGCATGCACATGGCTTGGATAGACAATTTACGTGTGGTCTTGAAAAATCTAGGTGCAGGTATTGACACCAGCCATTGGGCTGATGTAAGTGATAACGTCTTAATTTAATTTGTATTTTTTACCACTTATGCCCCTATTTTATAAAATCCAGTAATTACGCGGGTCATCTACACAGGACTTTATAAAATTATTCTCCATATGCAAAAGCAGAAGTAGCAAGTTCAGTTTATATATAAATAATGAAAAAAATGCATCTAAATCCCCTTTTTGGTGTAAGGAGCAATTTGGGCTGCAGTGTTTTTTTAAAGCAGGTACAGCTATATTTGTGCAAATAAGTGAGCACCGTACCTCCAAAACGGCAACCTCCTGTCCATTCCGAAGTAGGCGGAATGACAAGGGATGCTTGGAATCCAAACCTGGAATGACTTCACACCCTTGTAGAGGAATAGAAACAATATGGGTCTTCAAGTCCGTTCTGTCCTTGTGGAAAATTAACTTATTATCTTTTACTCGACACCAACGCTCTCGCCAGCGATTGTTGGACAGCACATGCAGATATCCTGAAATAAAAAAATGCATTAAAAATAGGTCATGTTCTGCATTAGGAAAACCTAGCATTTTAAAAAAAAAATGTTTAGGTGAAAAATAGAACTCTAACTGTAAAAAACCCTAAAGGTTTAAAGAAACATAGTAACAGAGAAACTGATCCATATGGCCTATCCAGTCTGCCCATTCATACCAAATACTGAGCTTTACAATCCCTTGTTCTCCCTTAAAGATCTTCTGTGCTTGTCCCTTTGTTCTTGAATTCAGATACAGTCCTTGTCTCCACTACTATTTCATGCATCTACTACTCTTTCTGTAAAGTGTAGTTACTCACCTGTAGCAGGTGTTCTCTGTGGACAGCAGGAATAAGTCCTCATGTATGGGTGACGTCCCCGACTGAGTCCTGCGCAGGAATACTTCACCGCGCATGTGCACCTGTTTTCCCGCCTGTCGCAGCGCCATCTTCTCCAGTATAAATACACAGCATTAGCCAGAAAAACAACTCCTTAGGGAGGTGGGAGGGTTGTGAGGACTTATTCCTGCTGCTCACGGAGAACACCTGCTACAGGTGAGTAACTATGCTTTCTCTATGCTCAAGCAGGAAGAAAGTCCTCACATATGGGACTCCCAAGCACTACCAAAAACTGAAGAGGTCAAAAGCCCAACAGGAGCACAAAACTAGAGAACAACAATGAAGAGTGTGGGTAGACCCACTAAGAGACTCAACTGATTCAGCATCATCAGCATATGTCCTCATTGAGAGGACTCTTTTTGGTAACCTGGATGGACAGAAGGCCCGGTGGGAAGGAGTTGAATCTAAGTCCCAAAGAGATGCCGGAATACGGCTTGGCCGAAGTTGTTATCACTTTGGGAATCCCCATCCAGACAGTAATGAGCTGTGAATATGTGGACAGAAGAGCACATTGCAGCTTTGCAAGCCACCTCGATGGAGACTGAGCGCAAAATGGCCACTGACGCAGCCATGGTTCAAACACTGTGATTCGTGTCAAGGCCATCAAGGCTCAGGCCTGCCTGGACATAAGCAAAAGAGATGCAGTCTGCTAGCCAAATGGACAGCATGTGTTTAGAGACGGCAGCGCCCAGCTTGCTGGGGTCAAAGGAGATGAACAACTGGGTGCACCTTCGATGGATCTTCATACACTCCAGGTAAATGGCCAAAGCTTGCTTGCAATCCAGCATATGTAGAATGGCATGAGGCCTGGGGAAGAATGTTGGTAGAATGACTGGCTGACTCAGATGGAAAGTGGATATCACCTTGGGCAGGAAACACAGATGCATTAGCAAGACCACCCGGTTGTGGTGGAACCTGGTGTATGGCGGGGTGAGCCACCAAAGCCTGGAGCTCACTGATGCAGCATGCCGAGTGACAATCACCAGGAAGAAGACCTTTCTGGTCAGAAATTTCAAAGGAGCCACCAAGAGCTGCGCGAGGACCAGGTTGAAATCCCAAGCCACCACAGGGGGCTTGAAAATAGGCTTAGAGAGGAGTAAGCCCTGCATGAAATGAACCAACAAGGGCTGAGCGGAGATGGGCTTCCCCTCTGAGCTGCAATGGTAGGTCCCAATCATGCTCAGATGAGCCCTGACGGAGTTGGACATGAAACTCAAGTCCAAGAGGTATTCAAGCAACTTGTCAACGGTACAGGAGAAGGGATCCAGAGCCCTATCGGCGCACCAGGAGAACCTATGCCACTTAAACAGGTATGACCTGCGTGTGGAATCCTTGTGGGAGGCCAGCAGCACTTCCGTGACATTGTCGGGCAGGTTGATCTCTGAGACGACTACCCACTCAACACCCAGGCCATCAGGGCCAGGGACCGGGCATTGGGGTGCATCAAGGTTCCGTCCTCCTGAGAGATGAGGTCTGGGGCAGAGTCCAGACGCAGAGGCTCCTGCCAAGAGAGTTGAAGCAGCAGAGAGAACCATGGTTGCCTGGGCCAATATGGAGTAATGGGGAGCATTGTGCCTCTATCGGCCTGAAGCTTCAGCAGGGTTTTCGCTACTAAGGGGATAGGAGGATATGCGTAAAGCAGGCCCACCCCCAAGTGGAGGAGGAAGACATCCAGCATCAGCCAGCCGCTGGAAGCCACCCTGGAGCAGAACTGGTCCACGAGGGCATTGCGCGGAGCGGCAAATAGATCTATCATGGGGGTACCCCACTCCTGAAAGATCTGACTTGCAACCTCCTTGTGCAGCAGGAGAACATGACTCAACTAATCTGCCAGGGAATTGAGTTCCCTGGGCAGGTAAGTCACCCTCAGTTCCATGCCATGGGCGATAGCAAACTTCTACAAGTGGATGCTTCCCAGCACAGGAGCTATGATCCTGTGCCGCCCTGCTTGTTGACATAGTACGTGGCTACCTGATTGTCCGTCTGGATCAGCACCACTGGCCAACTGCGCCTGAAATGCCCAGAGGGCATTTACGATGGCCCACAGTTCCAGGAAGTTGATCTGGTGAAGGCTTTTTTGCGCAGACCACAGACACTGGATGTTCAGACCATCCAGATGAGTTCCCCAGTCCAGCTTGGATACATCCATCATCAGTGTTCTCTGGTGTGGTGATGCCTGAAACAGAAGACTCCTGAACAGATTCTACAGGTCCACCTACCAGCGCAGGGACTGGGTGAGACGCAGTGACCACCACTTGGTCCCGAATGAGGCTGGTGGCTTGTCTCCACTGCCTACTCAGGGTCCATTGAGTTTGTCTCATGAACAGCTGAGCCAGGGGAGTGACATGGACCACAGAGGTCATATAGTCAAGGATCTTCAGCATTCCCCAGGCTGTTGTGTAGCACCTCTGCCGAACGTCACAGACTACAGCTGTTAACCTCTTCAGGGGGTCCATCGGGAGGAAAGCCAAGCCCGAGTAGTATGGTGGAGGGCCCCTATGAACTCCAGCTGCTGCAAGGGCTGGAGGTGAGACTTGGGGTTGTTGATCACAAACCTCAACTGCTTGAGTATCTGGATGGTCATGCAAGCCGACTGGAGTGGAGCTCTTTATGAGCCAGTCATCCAGGCAGGGGACGACAAAGACCCCCAGAGCCTGAAGATAGGCTGAGAGCGCTGTTGCCAGTCCAAAAGGAAGTACTCTGTACTGGAAATACTAACTCCCAGAACAAACCTGTGGTATTTTCTGTGAGCGGGAAGGATCGGTATGTGCGTGTATGCATCCTTAAGATCCAGAGAGCATAGCCAATCAAACTTTCGTAGGTAGGGGAGCAGTGTCCCCAGCGAGACCATCTTGAACTTCTCTTGCACCAGGTAGGTTTTGAGGTCTTGGAGGTCCAGGATGGGCCAAAACCACCCCATCTTCTTGGGGACCAGGAAGTACCTGGAATAGAAACAATGCTTGACCTGAGCCGAGGGCACCAGCCCAACAGCAAGTTCGGTGAGGAGAGCGGAGACCTCCACCTGAAGCAAGTTGCAATGCAGCAGGTCCAGGGAATACTCTCTGTGGGGGAAGGGGCGCAGTTCGGTGAAGTGCAGCATGTATCCACTGCGGACTATCTTCAGCACCCACGCGCCCGAGGTGACGAGAGCCCCCTGTAGGCGAAATCAATGAGCCCCCTCCCATAGAGGGTGTACCCGTTCGGACACTGGCATATTGGCTACACTCCAAAGGAACCCATCAAAATACCACCCCAGGCTTGGGCTATGGGGTGGGCTGGGTCTTCTGAGGCTTCTCCTGCCATTGTTAGCGAGGAACCTGCAACTTTTGCTGACAGCTCTGAGGGTTTGGGTAGTACCGGCATTTGTGCTGGTAAAAGTCTTTTTGCCCTCGTACTTTTTCAGAGAGGAATCAGTGGTCTTCCTCGAGAGCCTGGAGAGTTCTTTTTTGATCTCTCTAGCTTTGTCCAATACTGGCTTCCCAAAGAGGTTCTCTTCCCTGCAGGGCATGTCCGCCAGCTTATCCTGGACCCATTGATCCAGGTCCAATGACTGGAGCCAGGCGAGCCAGCATGCCTCAATGCCCATAGCAACCCTACTGGCTGATTCAAAGATGTTTTAGGTTGCTTGGACTATGTACTTAGAGCAATCCTTGCCATGGCCCACAAGGAGTCTAGATGCTCATAGGGGATGTGGGAAGCGAAGTCAACCAGGTCCAGCATGATGTCATTGAGAAACATGCTCATGTACAGCTGGTACGAGAGCACCCTGGCCACCAGCATGGAACCCTGGAAGCACCACCTTCCAAAGGAGCCTCAAGTTCTTGCCTCCCTACCCGGGGGCTATGAGGAATGGGTCTTACTGCTCTTTATCCTCTTAATGGCTAATTCCTCCACCATGGAGTTGTGTGGAAGCTGAGGTTTCTTGAATCCTGGGGCCTTCTGGAGCCTGTACATCGAGTCTAGCTGCCAGCTGATTGCTGGCACCATGACGGGATTCTTCCACATCCTCAGGAGCAGCCTTTGCCGGGTGAGGTTCACGGGCACCATCACTACCTCCTTGGGGGCTGAGGGGTACTGGAGAATTTTCAGCTCCTCCACCCTGGGCTCATCCTTTGACTTGAGGGAAAAGTTATGGTCTTGGCCATATCTCTCAGAAAGTCCTGGAAGGACATGGGGGTGACTTCCACTGCTCATATGGTGGTGAGGGGTCCAAAGGGAGTTTCAGGGATCCACAGTTGGACACCACAGATTCTTCCTCTGTCTCCCAGTCATCAGAGTCTGACTCCAAGAGGAAGTCAAAATAGAATCGAGCCTCCTCCTAGTGCTGGACATGCGGTGAGGCCAGACATCAGTGGGACCGACAGTTCACCGAGTGCTTCTGCAGATGCACCAGGACATCAGACCCCAATATACTGAGGCGCCTATTTCAGCAGGCAGTGCATAGGCCTCTAGAATTGGCTGGCAGAAGTCAATGGAAGGCCTCCGTTGTGGGCCACCATGACCCCAGGGGCTCTGAGTGTGCATGAGCACCCCTCAATGCTTATGTCTGCAGGACCTTGTGAGGATGTCGATGCCGGGGCCGATGCTGAATCCGACAGCCCAAAGAGGGACTCCTGTTTCTCCTGGCTCTTCAGGCCCCGTCTTGTCATTTGCAGGCACAGATTGCAAGATGCAGGCTGGTGGTCAGGGCCAAGGTACTGAATGCAACAGTAGTAGCGGTCAGTGACCAAGATGGTCTGACCACATGGTACACTTCTTAAACCCGCTGGCTGGCTTGGACATGTCCGGGAACACGGCCACGGCTAAGTCAAAGGGCTCAATGGTACCAGCAGCAGGAAAAATGCAAAAAGAAAAAGAAAAACAAGTGAAATCAGTATCGGCGGTGGAGCCGATGCTACCGGCGACGGGCATATAGACTAGAAAATAGATTTCTGTGTTGTTTTTTTAAAGAAATGATCCACAAGGGGATAGAAAGCAGGAACACATCCTAGGGGCTCCACAGAAAAAAGGAGGCAAGAAGGCAGACGTGCATGTGTGGTGGCGCCTCCCAAAAGCTTCCAATGGAAGCTAGGAAGCATTCCCGCGCAGGGCTCCATCAGGGATGTCACCCATACGTAAGGACTTACTGCTTGTCCATGGAGAAAAAAAAAATTTCTTTAGGTTATTCCAAAGACTATCCCCTTTCACGTTCATTCCTTCATCCCCTTTGTTCCAGAGCTTCCTTTCAGTTCAAAGAGGCCTGCCTCCTGTGCATTTATGCCTGGGAGATATTTAATGGCTCTTATCATCTCTCTCCTCTCCCCCCTTTCTTCGAAAGTATAGCTATTAAGATCTTTAAGTCTGCGCCCAAGTGCTTTATGACTAAAACCACTGACTATTTTAGTAGCCACCCTCTACATTGACTCCATCTTGTTTCTTTCCTTTGAAGGATGTGAGCTCGAGACTTACCAAAGCCTTGTACAAAGGCACTATCATCTCCTTTCTCCTACCGGCCATTCCTCCCCCTATGCTCCCAATCATCCTTCTGGCTTTTGGGGTTGCTTTTCTACTTATTTGGCCACCTTAAGATCGTCAGATATGATCATCCCCAGCCCCGCTCTTCTTTCATGCCCAGAAATATTTCACCACCTATATACCATACTCCCTGGGGTTTTTACAGCCCATGTGCATGACTGCATTTTTAGAATTAAATCTCAGCTGCCAAATTCTAAATCATTCTTCAAGCTTCACTAGATCCCTCATGTTATCTTTACCTGCCAGGATGTCAACCCTATCACATCTGCAAAGAGGCCAGCCTTACCCAACAGCCCTTCTACAATATCACTTAGAAATGTGTTAAAAAGAACTGGACTAAGGACCAATCCTTGCGGTACACCATTGGTAACATCCTTATCCTCAGAGTGAACACCATTTACCACCACCCTTTGTCCCCTCACAAACCCAGTGAGTCACTTTAGGGTCCATTCCAAGAGCATTCAGTTTATTTATGTCACCTATGCAAAATGGTTTTTTACATATAAAGTTTGTTATAAATGGTTAGCTAGGAGTCTCACATTCAGATTGTCTGACGTAAGCCTGAGAAAAGATGATTAGTTATTAGGGAACATCTACTACCTCAGTTAATTATCTTCCTATCATGGCTGGGGTTGCTACCTGATTGGATGATCCTGTCTCAGTTTTGTCCTGTTGCAACAACAGACCTGTGGCCCTGCTTCTCCTTGAGACATTGTAACTACAAGCTCATAGAAACAATAGAGCAAATGGATGAAGAGTAGTTGGCTTGGGTGAGCTGCCAAACAGAATGCAAAAAGGACTGTTGCTGTTCAGAGTACCAATCAAACAGAGATCTAAATCTGAAAAGACACACGTCTAGTCTTGACAGTGGAATATAAGCTAAATCTTATGTTGTACTTTTATGGAAATTCTATAGCCTTGTTCCCTGAAGCAAGTCACATAAAGATCTCAAGCCTGTGAATGAGTAACAAAGTCTATGAACTCTAGGTCTTACATTTCATATGCATTCAGACACGTCCTCCTCATTATTTTGTAATTACAAACCTGCTCTAAAAATTTTAGCACCAACTACCACAGCCATAGAGGGAAACTTCTGCTAATAAAATAGCCCTCTTATGCACATTGAAAAAGGAGGACACCATGATCCTAAATTTGTAACTGATGATCGTTCAGGTGAAAATATCCTCACTGGCCACAAGGCAAGCTTTATGCTTCAGGAGAGTGCAAGTGGGGTTACCTTTGAGAGGACTCTCCACCACTGAGGGGAACCTAGATTTCCACCCCCATGTGGGTGGGAAAACAGAAGCTTTGTGATATCATTGTACTGCTACTACTGGACTAAAGGAGCTGCTCCCAGTAATAGAAAATATAGGATAAGGTGGTATACAAGTATGTCTAAAAATAGATCTCTTCAATGTAAACTAGCTCACAATCCATGTAGATCCACGTTTCATCTTTAGACAAGTGGGCAGAATGAATTTACGTACAAATTATCCTTAAACACATAAAAGCACTGCACTGACTTTACCATCAGCTATTTAGCACCAGCTCCTGCTTGTCTAAAATGGTGGTTAGTAAAAACAACTTTGGTCTGTAGACTCGTACTAATTTTGTTAAAACAAAAATGGTAAACTTTTTTTGGACAAGTCATAGAAATTATTAGTTTTCAGCCATTGAATTCCTTTGCTTAGTCCCCCACAACAAAAGCCAGAAAGACATATCAGTAGTCAGAAAAGTGCTTCCATACCTTACTTCTAGCCCAAAACTTGGGAAATGTATTGCTAATTTCACTGAGTCAGCGCTGGACTGGCTCCAGAAGAAGCAAGACAAAAGGATCTTTGACCTTTTTTGATTATTATTGATGAATTTTATTCAGTAGAGTTGCACCGCGGGATAATTTAATAAGGAAAACAGAGGGGCTGAATGACGGAATGGAAGCTAGATCAAAACACTTCCCTTTTATCTGTCTTCTCAGATTATCTCTTATGTCCCAAAGGGGAACATAATAAATCATAATGGACATCAAAGCTTTCTTTTGTTGTTTTAAATAAAATGATATGCCTTAGCTTCGATGTTTTGGGTTTTATTCCTTTGTAATCCTATGGTTAACATTTTTGGCCTCTATTCAATTATGCCTCATTAAATCATTGCAACACAACAGTTATTTGAGAATGATAGCTAATTTTGGTATTAGGGAGTGGCACAGGGCCTTCCCCATAGGAGGCTGAAGACGTAGGAGGTGGAATCCTAGTCTTCCTCAAGTAAAGCGGCAGCCTGGGAGGGGCATTTTCCCCAGGGCCCTACTGGAGAAAGGAAAAAGAGATCCAAGCTCCCACCAGCCTGTTGAAAAGAGGAGCACATGATGCCATGATTCCCAGAGAAAGCGAGGAGACAAAGGATCAGCAGATGAGACTCCAAACAGAGAAGAAAAGAGGAGAGATTCTATATATATAAGTGGAGACATTCCAGCCTGATGGAGTATGTAGAGAAGAACTATAACAAATTCTAGTATTGTGTACTCACCTCAAGTCACATTGTAGTTTACTTTTATTAAATACAGAAAACAAGACCAAATTAGCGTTAGAGGTCAGGAACAAAGAGCCAAGGTCACCTTAACGAACTCCATTGGTCCTAAGCCCTAAACTAGAAATGCTATGTGCTCTGGAAACATTTGTGACTTTCTGTTACGTCCTTAACTAAAATCTGAAGACTCTTTTTCCTTTGAAAGGTTGTCTCCTGTTCTGTCTCTCAAGCTAAGCTCTTTTGAAAGACAAGCCTTGACTGTACCTATAAAGTACAGTAACTTGAAACAAGGGAAAGTGTTTAAAAGCTGTTTCAGCTGGGTACAAAGCTGCTAGAAAAGAATCATAACAAGCACGAGGCCAGACGGAACTTTCAGCTATTCTAACAGGACGGCCTCTGCGACAATGCTTCATTCAGAAACAATCACGTTTAGATTTTTGGGGTGGAATTTTTAAAAGCATATTCTGTTGGAGCACTTCACTAAGCAGCATCGATATTAGTAAAGCTTACTTTACATGATTTCTGTTTTGACTGGCGTTTAGCACAGAAGCATCTGCAGCTGCATAAATACTTTTCTTTGGAGACAGAATTAAAAATAGCTTATGGTATGTATTTGAAAAGGCCGAGACATTTCATATATATATTTAGATATATATAGCTTTCTGAAATAAGCTACAGTCCTTTGGAAAATGTACTTTAAAAGGACGTCACCACTTCTATCACAGTAAGCTAAATTATGATGCAATCAACACACCAATAAGTGAGAGAGAATATTTTTAATACTGTTTGATTCTAATAAGCAATATTTCATTTTGTATTTGCCTGACATTGTTTTCCTTCTGCACCAAGGCCCCTGTTTAATAAGGTGCAGCAAGGTCTTCCTATTACTGCATAGCAACTGCCACAATTAACTTGTGATAATGGCAAAACCTCTGATTAACTTTGGGGGCATTCCCAGAAATGTTGGGAGGCCTGCCATATAGTTAATGCAGAGACAAAGTAACTAGCCTGTGTTAACTACATGGCAGATAAAAGATAATATGCACTTAATGCCACCTCAAGAGGTGTGACTATTTGCTCAGCAGGATCTGCCACATTAAGGGGCATGTTTACTAAGAACCGTGTTAGCTGCAAAAGCCACGTCTTATCTGTTGGGGGCATACACAGTACTTCCCGAGCAGATAAAGCATCAAAAGTGCTAAGATTGTGGCACAGCAGCACAGTGGATGCATCTAACGCCACCCGTTGAGCTGCCGTTACTTGCACCCATGATGTCTGCAAAACACACAGTTACTGTGCACTGCCCGAAGCTTGCAGTAACCACTCGTTGCAGAGATGCCCACTCTCCACCCACATACCACCCATGTGCACATGTGCTATGCAGAAAATGCCCTACGCTATCTGCACTGGCCTGCCGAGGTGTGCTTTTCCCGTGTTGTTGCCGCGATAACTCTTAGAGTTGCGTTAGCTGTTAACAGGTTGCAATTACCCCCATGTTAAATGTAAGATACATTTCCTGCCCATTCCACACCCTAAAATGCTAATTTCTGCATTAGCTGCTTAACATGACTGTGCAATAACAGTTAAGCATGGTCCATGCTGTTAGCATGTAGCAAGTTCTGCATGAAACCGCTAATGAAGCTTAGTAAATAGGCCCCCCAGTATGGTACTGGCAAGGGCATTTTTTGCCCCTTTTCTTTGCAAGTTTCTTTTTTATCCCCTATTTTGAATTCCTATGTTATAAAATCCCACATCCCAAATGACTTGCCAGGGCAGCTCAGAAACCACTATTGAGTGTCAGAGGGAAGCCTCCTGTGAGATTATCCCTTAGCACTAATCCACGGCTAGCAGCAGCCATCTACCCTCCCTCTCCAGGACGGAGCATGTCGCTTCCATGATGCCCCCTCCCCAGCAGCTGGCAAACGTATCCATGCAGGACAGGAATGGCCAGTAGCCTGGAAACCTTTCTGCTAGATCTAGTCAAACTTGCAGCAGCAGAGTTAAGCTAACTTGTCAAAACACCAATTTGCCATCTGCTTAAATTTGTCTCATTTTTTCCATGCACTGAAAAGGTATTTTGTACGCCTTATTTGGAAGGGGATGCCTCAGCTTTCCCGATGTTCATGTCTATTTTTGGTGTTCCTGCTTGAAAGTTTATATTATACACAACTTGCCCCGTAAAACAATTTTCCAGAGAGAAGGGAAAAGCAAACTTAGGTTCAATCACATTGTCTCAGGTTTTTAAAAAAGTGACACTACATTTTTGGATGAAAGGGGGATCGATTTAACCTTTGGAGATCTTCTGAATATGACATCATGCAATTGTTCTGGAGAGCTCTCCTTATTTCATCCGAAGACAGATGGGTTATGAGAAATATTGTTCATGGGAGTAATATTAAAGGGCTGATATCCTGGCTATAAAGGGTAGTTACTAAGCTGCTGTAAATTTGCAATTTTACAGTACAGGAATCTCCCACATAACTCACTAACCTGCGGTATCTTATTTCAGAGCTTGATCCATAATGGTAGTACCATCAGACTACTGTTAGGTGACTTTGAGTGCCATTTTGATCATTTCTGCCCCCCACCTAGGAAGACCCCCCCTGGTAGGTGCCAGGGAAGGGTGAGGGGTTATTTCATTCTGGAACTGGCCCTTTTAAGAGGCTCCCCATTATCTCTCCTTGCATAACACAGCTTTTGAAGTCTGATTTCTATAATAATGAGCTGTGTTGCATGCTTTACTTCTTTATTACTCAACTTGTATTGCACTATAAAATTATGCTTTAGAGGCAAATAACATAATTTTGCCATTAAACACACATTATTTAGCCAAAAATGTGCTCTATTCTCTCAATGCACTATATGAATGCTAAATAGTTGTAGTAGACACAATACCAGCAGTGCTGCACACACGTGCATGGATTTCACGCACTGTGTTGCTCGGTTCTCTGTCATTTTCCCCTCTTCTTTTGTGTCAAGCTCTAGCCCATGCAAAAAGGCCACTAATGGGTAAGAAGCAAAAGATGGGATTTCTATTTTCTCCTATATGGACCAACGCTCTGCCACAGGAATGACTGTCAGCCAGCACTTCTTTTTTACACAGCCAGAATTTTGCGTCACCTCCGAGGCTTTAGAACAATGGCACTACTGAGCTCTGCGCTCCACCTTCTGAACAACTGCATGTTTCTCTGTATCAGCACAAAGTACTTGATGGCTTCATTAGCATCTCATTTTAATACGTGCAGCTCATTTGAATATCATTTTAACATGCAACGCGCTGCTGTGTGCACACAACTTTCTGCACAGATAAGGTGCACGACGATCTCTTCCCTGCATCGCTCGCCAGTGGTAGTTGTGCACAGAGGTCACGTTATCTGCATGCAAAGGGCGTGCTAGTGTTTCTGAAATGGACCCTTAGAAACTAAAGGAACACTTGAATAGGTTGCACAAAATATGGAACCTTTTTTTTTTTGAGTCATGCTAAGTCATGAATTGGTCCCATTATTTTGATTGTTCCAGTTTTTGAGCTGTTTTGCTTGAAGAAGCTTTATTGCTATATGGTCTGGGGTGGCGTTAGGTAGAGAGGGGGCGAGACGGGGCTGAGTAATCTAATATCCAATTTGCATCTGATGTTTTTCTTTATGTATCGTAGCAAGATATGCTTTGTCATTAGTGGAATATGCTTTTCTGCATAATGCTATTTTTTTGCTGTTATCAAACACATACAGAGTTCTAAACATTTAAAAAACCAATGCCTGTTTCTTTTTCCCTCGGACTGTTAATCTGAGTTTGCCTTTTTTCAGGGCATATCTACTTTAGTGGGTTGGCAGCGTGTGTTTGGGCTTTGAATCTCCATCAACTTCAGAGGGCACATACGCCTGTCTTCCTGATGTTCGTGCGTTGCAAATGTGCAGCACCAAGCTATATGACACAAGTGTGCACTTAATGGTCCCCACTGAGGTGGTGTTAAGCGCACCTGCACTAATGCCAACATTTTGCTGTTAGCGCATGCCTAAAACACCCATGCTAATTACGATGCACTGTCAACACCCATGTTCCACCCCTAACCGTCCCAGTCTCCACCTAATCGCATGCTATCCAGTTATCACAGAATCTTTGGCACACGGCCCCATGCTAAATATTTGTGTGGTACACTTAATGCGCACCAAGCCCCGTGTTAACCGTTCCCCTTTGTGTAGTAATTTTAGAAAATGTGAGATTCCTTTGATGACCCTTTTTATTTCACATCTTTAAAGTGGCATTTTAAAAAGGAAAGGACTTCTAGGGTGAATCTGGGACATCCGGAGCTGAATGTTCAAAAATCCAGGAGAGTGGCAGCAGTAAAGGGCGGCATTCGAAAAATGAATGTCCAGGTAGCCAAATCTGGACATACCCCCCACCCGCGCACAGCAAGGCTGGGTACGTGCATGGGAGTAGGCAGTTTCACAAATGTGGATGTCCCCAAATTGAGCATCCGCAGACCTGGGCACTTCAGAGGAGGCTAGCATGCCCTGGCCTACCATGTCAGATACTCAAGACGTGCAGCGGCAGGCCACTAATATGTCTGGAGTATGTATTTACATACAGGTCTCTTCGGCCAGGAAATATTAATTGTGGTGATGAAAGTGCATTTTGCTCTTCCCCCTGGAAACACTGCAGCAATGGAACAAGTACTTTTTGGCACCTTATTTGTGGTCAGAAGCAGGTATAGTCATGGACGCACCTCAACAGCCAGGGCCTGACATACTTGTGTCATTCTGAAATCACAATGTGACGTGCATCTCCCTTGCTCCGCCCAGAGCACACCTCTACCACCCCCCCCCCCCCCAAGATACATGGACGGTCTTGCGCCAGGTGAGTCTATACACCCAGCTTTCTAAAATAGAACTCCATGATTTGCACATCTAAGTGCCCGTTTCCAAATGTCCAACTCATGAATAGGGCTTCTAAAATACTTGTAGACTATCGACCTTTGCATTGACTCTGCAGTTTAAAGGTAATTAGGTTTTAGAAAAGTACATAAGCATCTGTGTGTCTAAACACTAGGGGTAAAACCGACAGAAATCGTAGCTATATTGAATCTGCGGACCTTTATGCCTGGGCAGGAATAGACATACATGTTATCATGTAAAGTACACACCTATGCGCATATTTGATAAAGACCACATGTAAGTTGTGGCACTACCCAAATTGTACGTGCCTCTGATCACTGGGTGTATGTGCGTAAAAGAGGGTTTTACATATAAAAAAAATCTTTATAAAATGACCCCTTTCATGTTCTGGTCAGGCCTTACGCGGGTAGAGTTATGATGAGGCTAGACGCTGCAATTTCCTCATTTACTCACCTCAATATAGCTGGCTGCAGCTACATAGAGGCAGCTTTTAAAAGCAGTTCCCTGGAGAGAAAAGTCTTTTACTGCCCATTTCTGGTTGCTCTGTGACTCCTGGTTCATATCTGCTCAGTGCCCCAGTTATTGTTACCCCTTTTCTACAAGCTCAGCTGCTGCTAATGGAAATCAAATACATAGCCCAGGATATACTGTCTTTGAAGTTATCATACAATGGACTCTCAGTATTTGATCCTGGCTTTTCAGTTGTCTGATGACACCTCCTAGATGCTGAACTGTGACCTGTTATATCATTTTTAAATCAGCAAGCACAAGAGATGTGAGCTCGAAGTTACACCATCCAGAAGACTCAAGAGGCTGCTCTCCCATTTCCTCACAGGTCTGCAACTAAAAAGCTGTTTGATTATTTTCATCTAATTTCCATGTATTTTGGTGTGCTGAAAACAAATAAAACATTGAAAAAAACTCCTAGACGTCATGATTTGCCACAACATGCAAAATTGTCTTCAAATGTATCAATTTTTTTCAAATTACTATTAATTAATTCACATAAGTGCATTTAAGATATAAAATGCCAAAAAAAGCTTAAAGGGGTTGTCCAAGTTATGTAAAAAAAATATATAGCATCGTAAATCTGATGGTCAGCAATATATACATAAGCTAAGCAAGTTTTAAGTCCGTGCTTCTAATGGTAGAAGGGGTTAATCTTTCCTAAAGAATCCAGTGGGAGGGAGACACAGGGCAGATAGCAGCAGCTCCGGTCAGTGCAGGGGGGCGTGGCCAGCACTGTGACATCTCGTGTACAGACACAGAGCTGCTCTCTCCTGCATGCCACACTTGTGCACGAATCATCATCAGGTTCTTGGTTCTAGGCTGTTCACACTTTTTCATCGCAATTCGTGTTAGCTCGTCATTCTTCAACCGTTATGTTATGGCTCCGCGAAAGTGTATTAATTCGTCAGACAGTTTCTGTTTCATCTGTGGTGAATATACAGTGTTGAAGCAACAGCAGAATATTACAGACTTTGTGAAAAAAGTATACTTTGCGTACTTTGGACTAAAAATTGGAGATCAAGATAAAGTCTGGGCGCCTCATAAAGTGTGCAAACCGTGTGTTGAGGACCTCCGAAACTGGTTCAAGGGTGAGAAAAAATCTTTCCGTTATGGGATTCCTATAGTATGGCGAGAGCAAAAGAACCATAGTGACAACTGTTACTTTTGTTCATGTGATGTGAAAGGGTTTAATTCCAAATGGAAGCATTCCATTTCATACCCCAATCTTCACTTGGCAATTCATCCCATCCCCCATGGCACAGATATACCAGTACCCAAGCCCCCTGCTACCTTGGAAGAGATACCTAGCTCCGATGAAGGTGACGTCATACCTGAACCAGATGACGAATCAAGTTCTGACTTTGAAGATGATACAAGACCAAAATTGTTTTCTCAGGAGGAGATGAATGATTCGGTAAGAGACTTGAATCTTCCCAAAGATGCCGCTGAATTACTCGGATCAAGGCTGAAAAGCAGGAATTTATTGTTGCCAGGAGTGTCATCTTCATGGTTTAGACATCGTGAAAAGGAGTTCGTTCCTTACTTCACCCAGGAAGACAAGTTGGTTTATTGCATCGATGTCGAAGGTCTGATGGGTCAATTTAAAATCCAATATGATTCAGAGCGATGGCGTCTTTTTATAGATTCTTTAAAAAGAAGTCTCAAAGCCGTTTTACTCCACAACGGTTTTTATGCTTCCATACCTGTAGGTCATTCCGTACACTTGAAGGAAACCTACGAGAACTTGGAATTGGTTCTTCGTAAACTTAAATATGAAGACCATGGTTGGCAAGTGTTTGGGGACTTGAAGGTCTTGTGCATGCTGCTCAGGCAACAAGTTGGGTATACCAAATATCCTTGTTTTCTGTGTCTATGGGACAGTCAAGACCGACAAAATCACTGGACCAAGAAGAGTTGGCAGCCGAGGGTGCTAACAGTCGGTGAAAAAAATGTCCTCCGAGAAACTTTGGTACCTTCCCATAAAGTTCTTCTACCACCTCTCCACATAAAATTGGGATTGATAAAGCAATTCGTAAAATCACTTCCAAGAGATGGAGAATGCTTCAAATACTTGGTCACCAAGTTTCCAGGCCTGTCGGAGGCAAAATTGAAGCAAGGTGTGTTCGTCGGACCAGACATTAGAAGGCTTATAGTTGATCAAGAGTTTGTCAATACCATGACGGATCCTCAAAAAGAAGGCTGGATTGCATTTAAAGAAGTCGTACAGAAATTTTTAGGCAATAATAAAGATCCTCACTACAAAAAGATCGTCGGGCGAATGCTGAAAGCATTTCAAGCTTTAGGTTGCCTGATGAGTTTGAAAGTGCATTTCCTCCAGTCCCACCTTGACTACTTTCCTGAAAATTTTGGGAGCTGTGAGTGAGGAACAATTTGAACGATTCCACCAAGACATTAAAGAGATGGAAAGGAGATACCAGGGAAAATGGAGCATTACAATGATGGCAGACTACTGTTGGATGCTTCAGAGAGACATTCCAGATGCTACTCACAAGCGTAAATGCACCAAGAGGAGCCTCACAAGGAAGAAGAATTGAGTTTAGTGTGTGTAGGTGAGCTCATTTCAGTTCAAAAAAGGATTTTCATGAGAATATTGTAATAAAACTTTAATTTTATAAGTCTATTTCCATTTATTTTGAGGTATTGCCTTATTTAACATAGTTACCTAAATTGTCAGGAAACGTGATGTCCTATGACAAAATGGAGGTCATTTTCGGATTCAGCGCACCAAAAAACAAAGATTACGTGGAATAACCAAAACAGCTCTTGAAAAAAAATTTTTTGCAGACCTAATGACACACAATAAAAACCGAAAAGGGAGACTACATTG
This sequence comes from Ichthyophis bannanicus, assembly GCA_033557465.1. Lineage (NCBI taxonomy): Eukaryota > Metazoa > Chordata > Amphibia > Gymnophiona > Ichthyophiidae > Ichthyophis > Ichthyophis bannanicus. The sequence goes on along the minus strand of CM066032.1, from coordinate 1,388,101,400 downwards.
GTATGCAACCAATAAAGCAACTTCCTAAAATATCTTGGTTAGCACTGTTGTGCTAATTACCACCATTCTAGCATGCTTGGCATGCTTTACATAGCAGCCACAGCACTGATTTCTATTGGAAATAGCTCTCCAGAGATTTAAATTTAAAAAAAAAAAAAGTCACTGTGATAGAACTAAAATTCTTTCAGAAGCTGACATCAGGGCAGCAGTGTTCAAAGCCACTTCCTGGCTCAGTCATCCTAAATTTCCCAGTCTGTTTTACTGTTCACACGCTGTGTGCATAAGAAAGCAAATTCTGACCACTTCACTGAACAGAGGTGACCTGACAACCCACAATGCAGCCATCCCCATCTCTCCATACCACCTAGCACACATTGCTTTCACTATAAAGACCTCCTGTACAGATGAAAGGTAGAAACGCGCCTTGTAGATGTATCCTGCAAATAAGCTGGTGGTGAAAAAGGCACTGCTCTTTTTGTTTCGCCATTTAACAGACAGGGCCGGTACAAGGATACTGGACACCATAGGCAAACCTTCAGCCTTACGCACACACCCCTTCCCCCTGAGATTTCGATAAACTCAGCAATCATGATCATCCTAACATCACTCTTGAACAACATATTTTTTAACTATTAAACTTAGCTTTGTAGGTCTGTGTGTGGTCGCTCTTTCTGCAGGTAAAAATGTGCTGATGGCTCTTGAATCTGTGTGGCTGTCAAGATCTAGAGTTTTCCTTTGACCTCTGCTGCTTGACACCGCGCAGAAGCTACTGCCCTAGGCAACGGCCTGGTCTTGCCTAATGGTTGGGTCAGCCCTATTTCAGGGCTTGCCTAACCTTACAGGAATGTCTAAAACAAATATTTTCACTAACAACAAAAATCAAGATTAATAAAAAATTAAGCAGTTCTCTTTTGACTGGACTAACTTAATACATCTCTTGACTATTTTTGTAGAGCAATTCACACGCAGTCAAGTGAAATTATACGAAAACTACATTACTTTACCAAGCCTTCATCAAGAACTGCAACAAAGTTTAAACATCTATTAAATCAATGCGTGTGCACAAAATGCCCTTCTATTTTAGGGCAGCAGTTGATCCCTTGCTCCTTTGGAATTCAGCATAATTGGAAGAGGCCCTTGCTGGGGTTATGTTCTTAACCACCCAAGATTTTTCCTCTATTTTCTTTGTCTATATAGTCCAATCATTGCTGCAACAACCCCCATCCAGGGCCAGATACCATGGCTCTCTGGAAACTGACACTTGGGCACAGTTGAATAGTGGGTATTATGCCAAACACCACTCCCTCAGGAACTGTGAAAGCCATCTATGCCGCACACCCAGGTGTGGCCTGCCTGAGTCGCAAACTGGGATATCCCACATTGAAGCATTACTGCTGAGTCACTGGGCTGGTTTCTGCTGCTGACGGAACCATCGTCGGTGGGAAATGAAGACATGGAGCTTTCGATGTAAGCCACTTGTCAATCTCTGTTCAATTTTTCAGGGATAGTGGAGAAATATTAGACCTGCAGACAATGCAGATTCTGGGAACCTGTTTTTATTCAGTTTTTGGATGAAAAACAGATCTATTAAAGCCACAAAGGGCTTGGGTTGAAGTTTAGTCTAGACATCTGTGGTCAGATGAACCAAAAGATCAAATACGCTCTTTTAAGGCCTTTCTCTGCTTTCAAGATAAAGCTTTCAGTAACAGCTATTCTAGAACAGTGATACATTGATGGTATATATTATACCTTTGTGCCAAATACTTTAAAACCATTCATGTTCCATTTTGCTATAAGTATTCACATCTAATCGTAACTGTCTTAGTTGCTACCGGCATTTGATTGAGACACGCACTGAAGATAAAGAGACATTCAGGAAGTCTACATCACTACTTAGAGAGGTTTACTAGGAATAATTATTTAAATTCCATGGTCGGCATTTTTTTAAAAAAACATCAGTTGCAGCATTTAAACTAAATCTGGATACGTTTTTCAGCCTGCTATCCAGATAGCTATCGGGAGGGTAGGACAGATTCTTTTCTGTCCTAAGTTATGCGGATAGTTATCCGGTCTGTGACACTGAAAATCATCGCTATGAGGGTAAGTTCTCGCTCCACCCTCAGACCGACCCAGCATAATCCGAATAGTGGTAGGGCAGAATGTGGTGACATTGAGCGGCACTATCTGGATTGCGTTGATGAATATCACTATCAGTAGGGCTTATCCACTTAGCAGATACTGCTAACCGAATAGATCCCACTTAACATCTGCCTACTTCTGGTAGAGAAGTAGCCCTTAGATTGGTAATTTTTCCTCCTTCTCTGCCAAACATCCATTATACAAAAATGACGGTATCTTGTTAGACGCCCAGTAAAACCGAGGATACCTAAACATGTGGGAGGTAATTTTATAAAGGTTTTTAGACATGTTTCATTTTGCATAACACCTATTGCTGAGGGTTTACCAGCCTGCAAAAAACCCTCTGTCCATAAGCATGCAGACAGAAGATGAGAGCATCGTGGGCCGTGATTTCTTTAGTTATTTTTCTCTTTTTCTAAACCGCTTTATCTGGGAATCAAAGCGGTTTACCTTCAACAATAACATTTAACCGACTGCGGTGAAGACAGTGCTGCGGTGTGTCATGGGAGCAGCAGAAGAGAAGAGGGAGGCTGCGATCGCGGTCAAGAGGGCTGCCTTGTGCCCACAGGAGCAGCGTCTCGGCAGGCAGAGGCTGCAAGACTGCTGCAGGAAGAGAAAGTAAGAGAGCAGCGGTTTTGGGGAGGGGGGGGGGACAGAGGCAGGGATGAGCGTGGGAAGGGAAACGGGACAGAGGCTGGGAAGGGGAATAGAGAAGGGCGAGTAGCAGGAGAGGGGTGGGAAGAGTGCAGTTGGTTGTACGTTGAAGAGATGAATGCATGGGGAGAAGAGGCCAATCCCACACCAAACATACAGAGGCACCCCACCACCGCAAAACACACCCCCCCCAGGCACTCCCTCCCCATGACACAGAAAAAGACACAAATGCATGCACCCACTGACACACACACATGAATGCACTCCCCAACACTTCCCATGACACACACCGATGACCCCCCCGCCCCCAATGCTAGATTCTGTAAAGGGGGAAATGTGCCGTTGCGTCGCACTGCAAGTCCCTCTGTACACTGTATCGCATTATTTCATCTAGTCACAACATGTGCGTCTGTGCATATGCTGCAAGATCCATATATGACATGGCCTTTACGTGCAGAACAAGTGCACTTGTATGCATGTTGCTTCTAGGCATCCCTGGTGGCAAAGTTTGGGCAGAGCAGGGATGGAGGCACGATATGCCCATGCATTTTATAAATATGCATTCTATGGAGCAAGTGTAAATAGGAGCAAGGCCTTTGTGTGCTACTGGGGCTGGTTCAGGGAGCCTATTTTATAAAAGCACATAGGTGCCTAAGTCCCCTTTATAAAACAGGTTTATAATGGGCACCTTCTTAGACTTCTCACATAAGTGTCCCATTCTAAAATCATACCCATATAACTGTGCCAGAATAATTTAGCTTAATTCACAGATGTATAGCCTGCTAGAAGGAGGTACACAGTGGCTTACAAATGTTTATTTACTTACTCTTTTAGATTTTACATTTGGGTACAGTAAGTATTTTTCTATCCCTTGAAGAGTTCACAATCTAATTTTGTCCCTGAGGCAATGGAGGGTTAGGTGACTTGCCCAAGGTCACAAAGAGCACAGTGGCATTCGAACCAAGCTTCCCTAGTTTTCAGCTGTCTGCTCTAACCATTAGGCTACGCCTTCCTAGTGAAAGGCTTTGGCTTGATACCTATTTTTGTGTAATTTCAATCATACTTGCATGTGCCTATCATAACATTACTGCTAGAGCTGGCAGCGAAGGAGCCCATTTATTAAGCTGTGTTAACAGTTTAATGCAGGAATTACCATATTTTATGAGGGTGTGCCAGCATTAACTATTATCGCACACAAATTCCCATACTAAACAGCTAACCTGGAAAACACCATCTGGGGGCAGGGACTATGCCTTACAGTTACTGTGACGTTTGTGACTGCATGTTAACTCTTAATACGGCACATAATGCAGAGCAGTGAACCCCATTTTAGGTGGTGTAGCTAACCGTCTGATATATAATTATGCACTGTAGCAACCTTTTCTTTGTTAATTGCATGGCAGTTCTCCCAAAAATGCTGGGAACACCGCCAACAGTTAATGCAGAGGTTATGTAGTTACCAGGTGCTGATTTTCGCAATGACTGCATGCTAACTGCAAAATCTTATTGCACCTTAGTAAATAGCGGCCTAAACTCATACACAGTATATACATAAATGTTATTTCTGAACATCATTCTCCAGGTTTATGCTCTTAGGCTGCCCTCATATCTCTCCCTAGATAATTTCTTTAAATGGATTTGTTTTGCACACACTTTGACAGGTATGAATATTCCATCCTCAAACCACAGTATGCTGGACAAGTTTTCCACCTTAAACATACATCTAGCCATTAGGTTGACCACCATAAGGTTGCGGATAGTGGTTGCTTCATGCAAGTTTTATGTAAATTTTATATTATGCTCTACTTCGATGTGTTATTTTATTTCATTATTCTTATTCTTTAATTTTCTGTCTAAACTACTGAATAATTTTATGCGGAGCACAATTCCATAACATGTATGTCCGGCCCGCAGGCATTTACAAATCCTAGGTGGGACCAATTTATACCCGATTCCAGAACCACAGGTTTAGACGCACCCGCTATTCGAGAATTGGGGACACAGATGTACACGCACTCACCATATTCAGAAAACATAGGCATAACCATTTGTTCTAGTCACCGTGCGGCCACACCTCCTCTATTAAAACAGCAACCCCAATCTGCTCCACTTACTGACGGCGTTGTGCACCTGAAAACCACACGTGAATGCTGATGTTAGAGTGGTGCTGCAGCATAGCAAACCATATATACGCCTCTGTTGCATGCCCAGAACACAGCAAAGTGGAGGTAGTGCACTCAAAGACCTTACAAAAGCAAGTAGAAAGTGACATGGTTTCCTGACACACCTTGCAGCACAACATGCATGGCAGTAAGGGAACTCCTTATTTACTCTTGCACTGATCAGCTCTGACAACAGTCTGTACAATGCTATGTATGAACCAGAGGTAATCTGAGGAGGAGCCATACAGCGTAATGTAGCAACATATCCCTGTCACTAAAATGGGACCCTCAGAATGACTGCATGAAACAGTGCACACAGCACTAGTAAGTGCCCAAGAGCACCAGCAGCTGTCTCTACAAAAGTGCCAGACCATGTGCAGACTATTCCTGCCCATTCACAATAGCAGCTGGTAATGCTGTGGTCAGCCATTCAGTCCAGGTACTGGCCAAACTGTCATCTCCCCCCAGAATTGCAGCCGAGCACAACAGTCTCCAGTGCCACCCTCAAATCACACCTCGTACCCACACAAAACATACCTCTGCCAAACAGATGCCCAGCACCTACAAACAACAGTTGGTATAACATCAGGGCATGGCAGCCCAGGAGTACAAATCTGATCAGCGTTTCTCATCCAAACATGATTCCTTCCTATACTCACACACATTCTATCCAAACATCAGCAGAACCTAACCTCTGAACAGAGGACATGTCAGCATAGCCAAAACAAACACTATTGCTCATCAAACTATTTCTGTTGGAGTGTTTATTGCTGTTAGATTACCTTCCCTCACCCCCGCCCTCTGTTCGTTAATACAGTATACTGTAATCCTCCAGACTGCAGGCACACCAGTACACTACATATTTGTCACAGGCATTCATCCTTATGGGACACAATGACGTGCAGAGCTAAAAAGATTCGAAGTCCTGCCCTTATTCCATGTTTCCACAGGTATAAATTATACATCCGCGAGTAACACCGAGAACATACATGGCCCACGTTCCGCCCCTTCCCACCCATGTTCCAAGATCCCCACACAGATGCCGTGTACTTGCAGGGCCACAATGTTTTCAGAATACAGTCATAGATGTATTTGCTAGGAAAACATCTACGCCATATGTCCAGGATGATTATTCGTGTTTCAGAATGACCCCCATAGCTTCCTTAAATTGTTATTATTCATAACTTATCAGTTTTAAATTATTTTATCTGCAGTATTTATTTGCTTTGTTATAGACAAATTCATTTTTCAACTTTTAAAATTGCTGTTTGTATTTGCTTTGCTATTTATATTTTATATTTTTTTTTGTTTTGTAAACTGCATTACTGCTCTCAAAAGGCAATATAGCAAGAATGTTGTTAAGTAGAGCACTAGCAATAGTTTAGTCTATTATTTGTGTAGTAACAAACAGCCCCACCTTCTAGAGCCCGCAGTGGAAAACTTTTTTAATCAAGCTGGTGATGCCCAAAGCAAATGGAACAATTTCTGAATCTGTTCCATTTTCTTAGTCTGCTTGCATTTATGAATGCAGCAATAAGATGTGGTATAAGAGACCAAAAGACCAGTCTGGGTCTAGGAAGTACCTGGCAGATATGAAAAATAGATCCGTTCCTTACTGCTCGCCCTAGGAATAAAGGGTAGCTTTCCCCCATCTACCTAATTTATTTTCCTCTAGGGAATTGTCCAAACCCCTTTTAAATGCTATGAATCAAATCCACAGCTTGATTTTTCTTTTAAATCTGTTACCTGGTAGATTTATGGATCGTACCTTAGTACTATTTGAAGGTGTAAACTGTTCCCTATTAACTTGTTCTGTCCTGCTTTATAAACTCCTATTATATAACCTCTCAATTTTCTTTTCGTCAAGCTGAAGAGCCCTAACCTGTATAGCTTTTCTTCAAAAGGGAGCAATCCTATGCCCTTTATTTTTGTCATCTCCTCTGTCCCTTTTTTTAGGGCCTCTCTATATGTCTTGTTTTGAGATGGGACTGCCAGTACTGCTCATGGTACTCAAAGAACAGTCACACCATGGATCTATACAGATGCATTATTAAATTCCCCGTTCCTTCATACTCGAGGAAAATAGTCACCTGGCACTGACAGGTCAATTAGCAGTGTACCAACATGCTAGTTAGCAAAGTGTCACATGACTGCAACATGCTAACAGCAGGGGGACGGACACACATGCCCTCTGAGGTTAGCGGGACCTCCATTAGATTCATGGCCCAATTGCGTGCTCACTTGGCACATTTCAGTAAACATGCCCCATAGTGACACAATAGTGTTTACACAGTTTCCTATGGATGAGCCAAGCTCATATTGTGCCTTCTGGCGTCAGGATGCCACACTCAGCAAGCGATGGGTAACGGTATCCAGTTCTGTTCCAGAAACCTCATTTGTTTTACCAATAAGAACATAAGATGTGCCATACTGGGTCAGACCAAGGTCCATCAAGCCCAGTATTCTGTTTCCAACAGTGGCCAATCTAGGTCATACGTACCTAGAAGTTTCCTCAAGAGACACAAGTTCCACAATGCTTGTATTGGTTCAAGCATTGATATCCTGGGTCCCTTCTTAACAATGCTTTATGGACCTTTCCTCCAGGAACTTGTCCAAACCTTTTTTAAACCCAGCTACACTAACAGCCTTTACTACATCCTCCGGTAACAAATTCCAGTTTGATTACACGTTGAGTGAAAAAATACTTTCTTTTATTAGTCTTAAATAGTTTACCCTGTAGCTTCATTTCATGTCCCCTAGTCTTTCTATATTCTGATAACGTAACCAATCGATCTACGTTTACCCGTTCCACTCCGTTCATTAATTTATAGACTTCTATCATATCACCCCTCAGCCGTCTCTTTTCCAGGTTAAAGAGCCCTAACCTTTTAGCCTTTCTTCATAGGAGTATCCTTCCATCCCCTTTACCATTTTGGTGGCTCTTCTCTGAACCTTTTCTAAAATCGCTATATCCTTTGTAAGATACGGCGACCATAATTGCACACAATATTCAAGGTGCGGTCTCACCATGGAACGATATAGAGGCATTATAATATCTTTTGTTTTATTATCCATTCCTTTCCTTATGATACCTAGCATTCTATTTGCTCTCTTGGCCGCTGCTGCACACTGGGCCGAGGGTTTTAACATGGTATCCACAATGACGCCTAAATCTTTTTCCTGGGTGGTGGTTCCTAATGTGGAACCTTGCATCGTGTAACCATAGTTTGGGTTGTTCTTCCCTAGGTGCATAACCTTGCACTTGTCCACATTAAATTTCATCTGCCATTTTGATGCCCAGTCTTCCAATTTATCAAGATCCTCTTGCAATTTTCCACAATCCTCTTTGGTTTTAACAACTTTAAATAGTTTTGTGTCATCTGCAAATTTGATAACCTCACTCGTTATTCCACTTTCCAGGTCATTTATGAATATGTCAAAAAGCAGCGGACCCAGCACAGATCCCTGGGGTACACCACTATTCACCTTTCTCCATTGGGAAAATTGGCCATTTAGCCCTACCCTCTGCTTTCTATCTTTTAACCAGTTCCTGATCCACAATAGTACGCTGCCTCCTATCCCATGACTCTTTAGTTTTGCCAAAAGTCTCTGATGAGGGACCTTGTCAAAGGCTTTCTGAAAGTCCAGATACACAATATCAACCGACTCACCTTTGTCCACCTGATTATTCACTCCTTCAAAAAAACATAACAGATTAGTAAGACAAGATCTTCCTTGTCTAAAGCCATGTTGGCTGTCTCCCATTAGGTCATGAGTATCTACATGCTGAGTAATTTTATTCTTTATGATGGTTTCTACCATTTTTCCCGGTACTGATGTCAGGCTCACCGGTCTGTAGTTTCCCGGATCACCCCTGGAACCCTTTTTAAAAATTGATGTTACATTGGCGATCCTCCAATCTTCAGGTATTAGAGATGATTTTAATGATAGTTCACAGATTACTAATAGCAGGTCTGAAATCTCATATTTCAGTTCTTTCAACACCCTTGGATGTATACCATCCGGCCCAGGTGATTTGCTACTCTTCAGTTGATCTAATAGTTGTAATACATCTTCCTGATGTATCGATATTTCCTTCAAATCTTCCACACCTTTAAATACCACTTCAGTCATGGGTAACATCCCTACATCTTCCTCAGTAAAGATGGAAGCAAAGAATTCATTCAATCTCTCCGCTATCGCCTTGTCGCCTCTTAGTGCTCCTTTAACCCCTTTATCATCTAATGGACCAACTGACTCTCTCACAGGTTTTTTTGCTACGAATGTACTTGAAAAGGTCTTTACTTCGCATTTTTGCTTCCGCAGCAAGCTTCTTCTCAAATTCTCTCTTTGCCTGCCTTTATTTATTTATTTACAGTCTCTTTTATACCGCGCTATTTGACACCAGTGCGGTTTACAATGAACATTAAACTACACATCTCAGTTTAGTGATTTGTGCTTACAGTGAACAGGTATAATAACTTGGGTATACATTAAACAGGTTCCTTAACATGGAAAACATGATAAATATATACAAGCCACTTTATGCAGCTATATATTGGGTTATATGAAACTGCATAAGCTTCTCATGGTGGGTGGAGGGTAAAAGTGGGTGGAGGGTAAAAGTCAAATGCAAGGCCTTATCAATGCCTTGCATTTGACTTGCCAGTGCTTGTGCTGTTTCCAGGTTTCATCGTGTCGCTTTTTTTTTCATTTCCTGAAAGATGCTTTTTTGGCAACAGCCTCTCTGACCTCACCTTTAAACCATGCTGGCAGTTTTTTGGACTTCCTTCCACTTTTCTTAAAGCGTGGAATACAGCTGGTCTGGGCTTCCAAGATAGTATTTTTCAACAACAGCCAAGCCTGATGTACATCTTTAACCTTTGCAACTGCTCCTTTTAGTTTTTCTTAACTGTTTTCCTCATTTTATCATAGTCTCCCTTTCGAAAGTTAAAAGGTAGTACTGTGGATTTCCTTACTATCCCTCCTCCACTAATTAAATCAAAGGCGATCATGCTATGATCACTATTGCCAAGTGGCCCCAACAACCTTATCTCTTGCACTAGATCTGGTGTTCCACTAAGGACTAGGTCTAATATGGCTTCCCCTCTGGTCAGTTCATGAACCAGCTGCTCCAAGAAGCAGTCATTTATTTCATCTAGGAACTTTATCTCCCTAGCATGTCCTGACGTGACACTGACCCAGTCGATACCGAGGTAGTTGAAATCACCCATTATTATTACTGCACTGTAACTTTTGTTAGCTTCCTTGATTTCTTTGAGCATTTCATCATCCATTTGGTCATTCTGGCAAGGCGCTCGATAGTACACCCCCACTGCCATCGCCTTCCCCCTTTTACATGGAATTTCAATCCATATAGATTCTACAGCAGATTTTGTTTCTTGCAAAACTTTAATCCTTTCAGACTCAATACCCTCTCTAACATAGAGAGCAACCCCTCCACCAATTTGATCAGCTCTATCATTACGATATAGTTTGTACCCAGGTACCACAGTGTCCCACTGGTTGTCCTCCTTCCACCATGTCTCTGATATTCCAATCATATCTAACCTTTCATTTAGTGCTATATATTCTAACTCTCCCATCTTATTTTTTAGACTTCTAGCATTTGCATACAAGCATTGTAGAGAATGTATTTTATTCATATTAATTTGGCTATTGTTAGACATGGGTAATTTGGGATCTTTAAGCTCAGTCTGCTCCATACTTGAGGGCATTTGGGCTACTTTACTCTTTTGTGGAACCTCTCTCTGCTTTTGGTAGTATCCTTCAAAGATACATTCTTCCGAACCATCCGCTCTTGGGCGACTGTCGGCTTTCCCCTAATATCTAGTTTAAAAGCTGCTCTATCTCCTTTTTAAAGGTTAATGCCAGCAGCCTGGTTCCATCCCGGTTAAGGTGAAGCCCATCCCTTCGGAAGAGCCCCTCCTTTCCCCAGAATGTTACCCAGTTCCTAACAAATCCAAAACCCTCATCTCTGCACCATTGTCTCATCCACGCATTGAGACTCCGGAGCTCTGCCTGCCTTTTAGGTGCTGCGCGTGGAACAGGAAGCATTTCGGAGAACGCTACCCTGGAAGTTCTGGATTTCAACTTCCTACCTAAAAGCCTAAATTTAGCCTCCAGAACATCCCTACCACATTTTCCTATGTCATTGGTACCGACATGTACCAAGACAGCAGACTCCTCCCCAGCACTATCTAAGACCTTATCTAGGTGGCGTGTGAGGTCCGCTACCTTCGCACCAGGTAGGCATGTTACCAGGCGATCCTCACGTCCACCAGACACCCAGCTATCTACATGCCTAATGATCGAATCACCAACTATAACGGCTGTCCTAACCCTTCCCTCATGGGCACATGGCCCTGGAGAAACTTCCTCGGTGCGAGAGGGTTTTACATCACCTGGAGGACAGGTCCTAGTTACAGGATCACTTCCTGCCACACCAGGGTGATGCTCTCCTGTCACGTGACCTCTCTCCTCCATGGCAACAGGGATGCTGCCAGACTGGAGGTGGGACTTCAGTACTATATCCATGTAGATCTCGTCTATGTACCTCTCTGTCTGTCTTACACTTTCCAAGACTGCTACTTTAGCCTCTAGAGAACGGACTCGTTCCCTGAGAGCAAAGAGCTCCTTGCACCTAGTGCACACGTAAGACCTCTCATCAACTGGGAGAAAATCATACATGTGACACTCAATGCAAAAGACTGGAAAGCCCCCATCCCGCTGCTGGACTGCTGTCTGCATCTTAGTTTTAAGTTTGTGTTTAGATCTAAGTTCTTTACTTACTAAGGGTTGCTATGGATATTTATACTAATAAAACTGTACCTAATACGTGTAATATACCTTGTTCACCTGAAGCTTAACTAATCTCAGGTCCTTAGTGTATGACTGATTTGGGTAATGAGCTTCACCTGAGAGCACCTCCTGTCTTTTAAGATGTGTAAGTACCTATAAAGCTACGATTATCCCAGGGGTGGGTGGGTGTGGGGAGGGAGGGAGGGAAATAACACTTATTAAAAGAGGGCTGCTACACAGTACCCTGTCTTGTGCTGCTGAGGTAAGCTATATTCTGATTTGATTTAAATTATAGCTCTTAGCTGCTGCTAGGCTCTAACTTCTTATGAAATTTAAACTACAAGCTCTCTGCTGGGTTCCAAATGTAACCAGAAAGCTCTCTTCTGTGCTCTAAATTTAAACTAAAAGTACTTTGCTGTTACTAGGCCCTGAGTGACTATTAAATTTAAACTACAAGCTCTCTGCTGGGTTCCAAATGTAACCAGAAAGTTCTCCTCTGTGTTTTATATTTAAACTTAAACTGCTGCTACTAGGCCCTGACTGATTTAACAAAAAATAGTGGGTTCACAGATTAATTAGCTTTAATACAAAGAATTCTTTTTAGAAAAATTACCAGAAGTATATACTCACAGTTGCAGATCTCTCTCCAGAAGTAACAGTCCCTTCTTCTAGTCCTTCAAGACAGAGGATCACAGAGCTCTGGTTGAGCTATTTATTCCTGTGCTGCTGAGGTAAGCTGTGACCAACTTCCTGGGTAATTAACAGTCCTTGCTTGGATAGGAGGAGTCTTTCAAAATGGCCTTTTGATCTGCCACCTGGTGTTAACACCTATTGAAAAAGTTTCACAGGCCTCTTGCCCCCTAAGTAGAAGGCCTCTCTGTAAAGGTCTCTAGAAGACTTTATTTGTTTTGCCTTTTGTGCTAAGCTAAATTCTGATTTGATTTAAATTATAGCTCTTAGTTGCTGCTAGGCTCTAACTTCTTATGAAATTTAAACTACAAGCTCTCTGCTGGGTTCTAAATTTAACCAGAAAGCTCTCTTCTGTGTTTTAAATTTAAGCTAAAAGTACTTTGCTGATGCCAGGCCCTGAGTGACTATTAAATTTAGACTACAAGCTCTCTGCTGGGTTCCAAATGTAACCAGAAAGCTCTCTTCTGTGTTTTAAATTTAAGGAATGTTGTCTGTACTCGTATAAACCATTTAGTCCATTGTCCTGGGCTGCAATTACCAATCTCTTCTCTTTAGGTCTAAGTTGACCTTTCTTTAATCATTCATGTGTAAGATTATGATCTACTTGTGGCTGCTGAAAGAACTCTCTGTATTCCCTGCCGTGGCTGTGCTTTAGTCAATTGTTTCTCCTTCTGTACTGGCTAATTCTTAAAAGAGTTTTTTTCTTGTTTTGCAAATTCTGTTGCTTCTTTCCCCATGTATGCCAATAGGTTCTTGTTCATTACAACACCTGTCCAAGTTTAAGGCTGGAGACCGATTTGTACATCAGCACTTTTTGAGTATTTAGATATGCTTGGCAGACTCTAAACAGTAGCTCTACTCAGCAGATTACTGATATGGCCCAGCATGCTTTCTTCAAACTTTGTGAATTCTACCTTTGCCTATCTGCCTGAGTGATTTTTAACAATTGTTTTTATTGTTTAAACCTGTCCTTTTACTTTTTCTCTCCATCTTTCTCACTGTGGGAGTGGAGGAGTAGCCTAATGGTTAGAACACTGGCTTGGTAACCAAGAGATCAGGGTTTGATTCCCACTAGCACTCCTTGTGAACTTGGGCAAGTCACCTAAACCTCCATTGCTTCAGGAGAAAGGCCTGGCAATCTACTTCTGTTCACACTGCCAAGAAAACCCAGAAGCAGCTGGGTCACCACGAGACAGCAATGATTTGAAGGTACAAATTGCATTTGTTTATTCTGTGACATTCCAGAAACTCTCATAGTCTTACTTATCTTTCAGGTCACTGGCTCCTAACGTTTTCAGACTTTAAAAGGCTATTGTACTTAGTTTTGCTTTCCAAATTTTTTAAAAATTTTCCTTTACTCTGTCTTTCTCAAGTTTACTTACTAGAGCCTAACAGTATATGCAGATAGAGAAACCAGCATAATCATGCACAACATCCCAATATGAATCTCTCTGCTTCCTTTCCAAACAGCATTGGTGGGAACAAAATACAGGTGACACCAGTGCACTGCATCCCAAACTCAGACTTTGAATCCCAGGGCCTGAGTAATAGACCAACTGAGCCTCCTGAATTGGGCAGAACATACCCACTTCGAAATGCTATCTCACACTTTGACCAGCAAAAAGAATAACCCTCTGAAGAGATCGACAACCAAAACCTTTGTGATACACAGCTTCAGAGAAGGACAAAATTGTCTCTTTTACTGCTGTTCCTGCCTCCCCCCCCCCCCCTCCAGCCAACAGGCTCCATGGACAGCAGTAGTGCAAAAGACATGTTTCATGCCTTTGGTCTGCTTTGCTGTAATAGTGGATAGGAATTTATCGATGGATTGGGAAAGGGTGGACAAAAGGACAGAGCTGCTGGCAAAGGGGTTGGCAGCGGGGGTGAAAGTGAGGCTGCGATTGAGGGAGAAGAACCGAGGGAAAGAGGGACGCTAAAGAAGGGGAGAAGCTAGAGAGAGAAGCTGGAAGAGAAGCAGATAGAGGGGATGGAAGAGGGGAAGGTGGTTAAAAGAGGAAGAAGAGTTTTGAAAGAAGATACTAGCTGAGATTGGAAGAGGAGATGCTTGTTTTAAGAGGGGGAGGAGCTACATTCTAGGACAGAAGCTTTGAGAGGGGCTTCTGTTTGGGGGGAGAGCAGTGGGTGATAGTATCACTCCTAGATACTCAAACTAAAGGAGAGGTAAGGCAGTTGGGAGAGTAGCTACAGGCTGCGGGGATCTAAAATGGATTGCAGAGGGGATATAGACTGAGAAGTGGGTAGGATAGGACAGAAGAAGAGGAGTAGGCAGAGGGGCTGGGAGACGGGGAACAGGCTATGAGGGCTAGAACAAGTAAAACGGAGTGAGGAGCTGAAGCAATGAACATGGACAGGGAGAGAAGTACATAGAAGGGTTAGGAAAGGAAAGGGTGACATAATTAGGAGTGGAGGCAATTTCTCCAAATGGTTTAGTTTTGCGCATAGCATGTGTCACAGGCCCAAGTCCAGCAGGCGCTACATGGGAGGGGAAGATGCCCTGGGTGCAGTATTTACTTTGAAGTTCCGTGTGCTCTGGTGGGAAGGAGAATTCGCCCTGCAATCAGCAACTGGCCTATCTATCCCTTGTGGCGAGCTTAAAACAGTCCCTTGCGAGAATGGGGCACAGCCCAGCTCCACACCGCTCCAGTAGTTCTCAGTCAGAAGTAAAACAGTCCATTAAACAAGAGAAAAAACAAAACAAAACTCTGTTGCTGTATAAGCAGTCTCTGTACAAACAGGTAATGTTTCAAAGTGAGCTGGTCTGGGTTTTCTACCCAGTTCCTTGCCCGAAATCAGCCAGCCACTCCCTCCTGGAAACCACACAGGGTTGCAAGGCCCTCACACCAGCTCAGCCCCATCAAGAGGGTTTCTCTCTGATACCCCTTCAGCTATTAACAGTTCATAACATTAAAGGCAATTCATCAACAGTTTTAAACCTGGGCAAACCCTTATTCCTCAATGGGCAGGAGTAGGGTTGGGGAAACCTTCTGCCTACACCTTCCCTAGGCATTCCCAGGTCCAATCCAAATCCATCATAAAGTAATCCAGGAAACTCACACTTGAAGGTCTGGCTTCCTGATATTCTATGTCCTCAAAGATACATTCCCAGGGTTTTGCTTGTCCCAGTTCCATAGGTTCAGGCACCTCAGAAACTGTGGAAAGCTCACGTGGGGGCTGACTCCAGGCCGGAGGAGCCTCTTAGTGCATTGGGAGCTGCCTTATATCCTGCTCGTCCTGACAGGAAGGAATATCAGCTCCACCCTATTCCTCAGGTCTCCGGGAAACCGCCCGGTCTCTGGCTCCACACCTTTGACCCAGATCTCTCCACAGTGCAAGGTGATCCCTAAATCCCAGATTAGATCCAGCCCAGCTCCTTCTCCCTTAGCTTACCCTGGGCTCTTCCTCCTCCTCCTCCTCCTTGCATGGGTGGCCCTGGCTAGGGGGTATTCTTGGGGCTGGATGCTGCGGGATTCTCTGCCTCCCTGAACACCGAGACAGGCTGTCTCACATGACAGTCATGAACCTCACTCCTAAACCAGGGTATGGGGAATATAATCTCAGTCTCCCAAATTTACTGCTACTGCTGGCTGTAGTTCTTAAAAAAAACCACTATTAAAAAGGGACCCAGGATATCAATGCTTGGCCTAGTACAAGCACTGCAGAACCTGTGTCTTTTGGGGAAACTGCTAGGTACGTATGACCTAGATTGGCCACTGTTGGAAACAGGATACTGGGCTTGATGGACCTCGGTCTGACCCAGTATGGCATTTCTTATGTTCTTATGTTCTTATGACAGCGTCTATCTGGAGTTCATCAGACATAAAATGTATGAGTAGTTTGTCAAGATGCGACTGGAATTTCTTCTTGGTACTTCAGGATCTTCTCCTTCTCCACACGATTCACAAAATAATCACTTGGAAACTCTATTATCGATGCCGTTCTGGTATTTTTCTCCTTTACCACTATGTAGAAAGTTTCCTCGCATCCAGTTTCTTATCCGTCAGGATGGGAATGTTCCAGGTGATCACAACTTCTTCATTCTCTGCAATTCTCTTAGGGTCATGATCCCAGTGCTTTTCAGGGACAGTGATGTTGTAGTGTTCACAGAGTTCCCAATGTATGAGGCATGCTACTTTGTTGTGCCTTTCTGTATAAAACATTTCTGCCATCAGAACTTCACAGTCAGCTATGAGGCAACTCTCTTACAGAATCGACATGTGTCTGTTTTGCCAGTTTGTTCAATGCTCGCTGTAAACCATCTCATCTGTAATCCACCGTCCTGGACTGCAACTATCAACCTCTCATCCTTTTGTCTCAATTCATCTCTCTTTAACCATTCATGTGTTCGTCCTTGATTGACAAAGGGTTCTTGGAGTAACACTTTATGTTTCCCACTGTATTTGTGCATTTGCTACTTGTTTTTCCTTGTTTGCTGATTAACTTTTAGAAGGGTTTTTTCTCCTGTTTTTCAAATTCAATTGTTTCCTTTCCTTTGTGTGCTTGTGGATTCTTACTCCTCATTTCTTCTAGTCTTTGGAATGTTTGTCTGATGGCAGAGACAGATTCTGGTCATTTATTTTCATATTTCAGCACTCTTTGCATATTTGGATCCAATGATGCTGGAGGAGTAGCCTAGTGGTTAGAACACTGGCTTGGTAACCAAGCAACCAGGGTTCGATTCCCACTAGCACTCCTTGTGGCCTTGGGCAAGTCACTTAACCCTCCATTGCCTCGGAAGAAAGGCCTGGCAATCTACTTCCGGTGACACTGCCAAGAAAACCCAGGAGCTTCTGGGTCGCCAGGAGTCAGGACTGACTCGAAGGCACACATTGCATTATTGATGCTGTTAGGTAAGCCTGGAGGCCTATGACAGTAGCTCTGTTTGTGTAATCAATCTCTGAGGCTTAGCCCTCCTTCAGCTCTAGGGATATGCAGTCTTACCACACACTGATTCTTGTAAATTACCTCATGGGCATGGAGGCAATTTCTTGTTCGCGCATCCAAGATCTTTAAGAGGCCAGTCAACAATTTCAAAGCTGTATGAGAGTACAGGAATTGCCAGCTAACTGATGGATTGTATCTTTTCTGTGATGTTAAAGCACTTTTCAATAATGATTTTAATCTTCTATAGTATTCTTTATTGATCTCTTCTCTCAGTAATTTCTGCTTGGGTGTCATGCCTTCCTCTACTCTGAGATATTTATATATGCCTTCCTGTTCAAGTTCCTTGATGTCACAGCCCTCAGCCAGGGAGATTTCCATTATGCTCAATTTTCCTCTTAAAAATGTTGCCTTAGAACATTTGTCAAAGCCAAAAGCCATCCTGATGTCATCAGAAAAGCTTTTCACTACAGAGCTGCTCTGCTAATTGCTGGTCACTGGAACTGTAGAGCTTCAGGTCATCTACAAATAGTAAATTGAATGTTATCTCTGAGTTGTTGTTATCTTTAGGATTCAGCCTAA
The DNA here is from genome assembly GCA_033557465.1 of Ichthyophis bannanicus. Classification (NCBI taxonomy): domain Eukaryota; kingdom Metazoa; phylum Chordata; class Amphibia; order Gymnophiona; family Ichthyophiidae; genus Ichthyophis; species Ichthyophis bannanicus. The sequence continues at coordinate 1,388,083,452 of CM066032.1, read as the reverse complement.
GCCTGTGTCCCGTACTTACTGGATTAAGCGCCATACAAAAACAAGAGGTGACGACAGGGAATCTTCCTGAAATATTTCTCGCTGGATCCTGATGTTAGGAATGTTGAGGGGGCTCTGAGAGGGGATTTAAGATTTAGAAAGGTGTTGAAAGAGGTGAAGAGGACTGGGATAGATTGGAGTTCTGTCAGGAGAGGTAAGCTGAGAGAAGGAGGAGAGGGATCACGGTAGAAGAAAGGGTTGCGAATGATTAGAGGTAGGGAAAAACAGTGAGAGACTAGAAGAAACTGAAATAAGGTAGCAACCTAGAGAGAAAGTCTATAGATAGAGAGATACCCATATATGGAGAAGAGAGAACAGAACTGATAAAGAAATGAGGAGAGAAAAATATAACATTTTTTAAAAAGACAAAATTAGAGAGTACTCCAAGAAAAAGCAGAGAGTAAGGAAAATGCAGGAGAAATCTAATATAAAGACTGGTAAACTTTTTATTTTAAATTTGGTGCTAGTAGGGCTGTGTCAAGGTAAGGAGGAGAGAACTGGTATCAGCCCTTCTCACTTTGGTCACTGGTGTAAGGTATTTTAGTGGAAGGCTAGGAAGGGGAGGAGAGGAGGGGGTTGTGGTAGCATGCGATACCCTCAGCTAAAAATATCCCTTAAAAATGGTTCCCCCTTGGCAGCTCTGGGCTAGTCCTGGATCTGCATGAAGGATGACTAATTTGTAGCAGACCAAAGACGGAATTATGAAACCTTTAATAATCAAGTTCATAAAAATTTGCATCCATGAACTAAGGTCATCAACTTCTTACGGCTGCTGAGAAAGCATGAAATGAAGGTCTTCGTACGATGCATCATGACCCCCCTTTCCACCAAAGGTTTTATCATCTGATCACGAAATAACACCCAAAAGAGATTTTTTAAATTTTAAATATTAAATGTAGGTGACTGAATTGAAATTAAGCGGCGGCACGTATATGAACTGCCCACGTTGACTGGCATCAGGATTCTGTTAATAAACAATAGTACTTTACAAAAACACGACCATATTGTATGTTCACTGTTTCTACTTCAAATTCTAACCACACACATAGAAATGGCAGCAGACAAAAACCATATGGCCTATCCAGTCTGCCCATCCATACCCAATGTTAAGCTCTACAATCCCCTGCTGTCCCTTAGAGAACTTCTGTTCATGTCTCATGCTTTCTTAAATTCAAATAGAGCCCTTCTCTCCACCACCTCCACTGGAAGGCTATTCCATGCATCCATTGCTCTTTCTGTAAAGAAATATTTCCTTAGATTATTCCCAGTCTCTCTCCTTCCACATTCATCCTATGCCTACTCCTTCCAGAGCTTCACCTCCTGTGCATGCATAGCATCGACAGGAGGTACAAAATGTCTGTCATATTTCCCTTCTCCCACCTTTCTTCCCAAGTATACACAAAATACACAGTATAAACAAGAAGATAATACCCAAGACATATAAATTAAGTTGTGGCATTTATGGCAAAAAAGCACCCAAATGTATTTTTCTTTTTCACTGAAACATACCATGATAATTTCAGATACAATATTTAATGTCCAGATGTGATCACATACCACATGTTGGAACGTCTTCTTCAGCAGATGAGGTCTGCTCATCAGTGGAGGGTTTTTTCTTCCCTAGGCCGATGATCTTCGTAATTTTTTTCCCTGTGACTTTAGTCACTGTACCCTTGGGCTCTGACTTCGAGCTCTTTTTTCTCTTCACTGGTGAGATATGTTCAAATGGAGATCAACAGAGTTTTAAACAAAGAAATAGCACAGTAGGACATTTTATTTCACTGTCAATAGGCAAGAATAATACCAACCATGCTTACTTATAAAACAAAATGCACTGCGCTAGGAAACTGCAAGCCACATTGTTAAAAAAAAAAACAAATTGTCATTTCCTAGTGAGTAATTTGCTGCTTTCTAAGCATTTCAGGTTAGGCATCGCATTGAAAAATTGGACAGTGAAAGGTAGGACACAGATTTCAACATTAATTTTAAAATTCACCATTGAACCCTCTCATTCTGACTTCCCTTCACTATAATTATCATTTGATTTAGTGGTCTGTGGCCAGAGTTGTTGTGTGTACTGGATTCACTCCAGATACCCTGGAATGGAAGTGATGCTGTATGACCTTCTCTCACTAGTCTGACTGGATTACCAGTAAAACCCAGTGCCAATGAATTGGAGCACCACACCACTCAGCAGACATACAAATATACCACTGTAATTTGAACTGGCCAAATTAACCACACACTGGTAGGAGAACCAGCTTTAAGGAAGACATACAAGCACAATGTTTATATATACATATTTAGATATAAAGAAGAAAATGAAGGGAAAAATGATATATCAAAATATGTCTAAATGGCTTTTCAAGGGTACTAGGGTTTACGTCTGAGACAAATTTATTTAGACATAAGTACGACATACTGTTTTTGTAGAACTGCGTCTAATTTAAACTTGAAAAGAAAACAATTACAACACATTACTGATATACACAGTACAAGTGTCACTTGATGCTATCTGGTTAAAATATATTGGTGTCACCCACTGGAATATCCTCTAATACATAACTGGACAATCTCAAGTTGGTGGGAAAGTTCTAGTTGCCCTATTAGTGCAGGAGACAATTGGAGTCTTCTTATTTTCATAACTGAAGAAGGGACCTGTATGATCTTGAAAAACCTGTACTAGTTTCTTTTGTTGATCCTCAAAGATGTCACAGCCTTAAAGAATTGTAATTCCAAGCTGCAAATAATCCTAAAACATATGGGAGTCGATATTCAGAAGGGTTTATGTAGTTTGCAGGTCCTGCAAACCGCATAAACTCCAACGATCCTGATATTTAACGGCACCATCTGAATAGCGCATCTCCCTACAGGAGAGACTCCCAGTTAATTCTGGGATGGTCTGGCAGCGGAACTGGGATGGTCCTGACAGCTATCTGTTTAGCGGTAATATTCAGCTGTAAACCGGTAGCTAAACCGCATAAAATTGGTACAAGTCAATGGCTGTCCTAACTTCATGCAGTTTTGCTTTCTGGTTAGTGGCTGAATATCATCACCAACCAAATAGCAAATCTGGTTGGCGGCAAAACTACACATTCAGTGTCAGATACCAGATAGGTTCCTGTGCTAAATATCCGGTTCTAGTTAAAGCGCTGACTGCTGCATCTGAACTTTTTATATACATGTATACACACAAACCCAGAAATAGCTATGGTGCCTTGCAAGGTCTTTCTACCCTTGTACATTTTTTGTATTCTCCTGTCTAAAAAAATACTATTCCAAATGCATTAACGCAGGGGTTTATTTCACTGATCTACATACTACACTTTCAATGTGAAAAAGCAATTATGGAGATCTTTTTATTTTAATTAAGAAAAACAAAATCAGAAAGTTCTGATTGAATAAGTAATCTCATCCCTTGATTCAATACTTGATGGAAGGCCATTTTGCAGCAGTAACAGTTGTGAGTCATTAAAGATAATTGTCTACCAACTTTGCGCAGCATGATGGTTCAGTTTTTGTCCATTCTTCTTGGCAGATTAGCTTAAGCTCTTTTCAAATTGGCTGACAGTCTTCAAGTCTTGCCAGTGCTTTTCTATTAGAGTCATGTCTGGGCTTTGGCTGGGTCATTCAAGGATATTCACTGTCTTCTGGCAGAGCCCCTCCATTGTTACTTTTGCTTTGTGATTGTGATCATTGTCCTGTTTAAAGGTGAATCTTCTCCCCAGGTTCAGGCAGGCCTGGATTTAAGATTTTGGCAACCATACTCTAGGCCAGAGCCGGCAGGGGGAGGGGGAGGTCAGATAACACTGAAGAGCCAGAACAAGAGCAGAGGAAGGATATAGCGCAACAGTGGTACCACTTTGAGGCAGCACAAGCAGATGGCCTATACATAAGGTTCCTCTTTGGCCTGGGTATTTGATGCCTTCAAATATGGCACCCTAGATCTGGTTTTGGCACTATGGCAGACTGCAACAAGTTTTACCTCTACGGCCTGTCATTACTTTGCACCATCCATCTTTTCCTCAATCTTCACAAGCCTCCCCACAACACAATAAGGCAACCACTATCCTACTGTAGAAGGATAATGAGCCATGTGTGTTTTCCATCACACAAATCATTTATCATTGCAATGAGGAACTTACACATCTGTCATATCAGACCACAAAACCTGCCCCAACATATTACAGTCTCTCCTAAGTGTTTCTTTGCAAATGATATGCAGCCCAACTCATGGCTTCTCTTCAGCAGTGGCTTCCTTGCTGCCACCCTCTCACACAGATCATGGTTATGGAGTAATGAACAGTTAACATTTTCCCCCATCTTAGTCAGAGATCTCTGTAGCTATTTTAAAGTAGTGTTAAGCTTCACAGTAAATTTGCTCAGCCATTTCCCTTACTTAACTAATGATCTACTGACTTTGGAGGGATGGCCTGATTTGAGGCTCACTGTCTTAGTGGTGCCAAACCTATGACTTTACAGTGATGGACTTGATGGTGTCCTAAGGAATACTCAAGCACACTGAGATAGCCTTCCCCTAATCTGTACTATTATATAACATTATCTTGGAGTTCTTTTAGAAGCCTTGAGTTGAGCATATTTAGACCTTTGCTTCAAATTAAGTTTTTAGAACAAATATAGCTTGACTCTTCATTCGTATTATTCGAACCAACTCAACTTCTGATAAGCGATAAGTGGTCTCCAACTTATTTTGTGCCGCCTTATGGCAATTTTTGGAGCAAGAGCTAATTTGGATTTATTACTACAAATGATGTGAAGACATGCAATTTGTTTTCTTATTCTTAGTTTTTGAATATTTCTATCAATGTTTTTCACATTGAAAATCTAACACATGATATATAGATCAGAGAAACCTCTACTTTTATGCATCTTAAATTGTATATGTAGAGACTACTTGGACTTTGCAGCCAGCATCAGCAGCATCATCAAGTGTTTCTACTAATAACTGCTAGAATTATACAGAATAGGACTGGTATAGACTTTCCAGAATCCTGGAAGATCCCTCCTGCCATTCATCTTAGGATGGGTGGGGGATTCACTTGGGAAGGGAAAGCCAACACCGTATAAAAACTTCTTTAGCCTCTAGTCATTGCACCATTAGTGGGTGGCTGCTCTCAGGAACAAATTTGCCTCTGGCACCCAGCCAGAGTTATTCCATCCATCTTAAGGAGAAAATGCATCAGCCACCACAACCATCAGAAGAATAAGAGGCTTGGAGCCACTGTCCAAAAAGGACGGGGTGCTCGGCCTGAAGAAAGTTCCTTACAGAATCAAGCTGCCAATGGAGAGAGGAGAAACATTAGGAAGACTAAAGTTTATAGCAGCAATCCATACCAGAGGAGAAAGAACCAGCACAAGAGAAACCAACCGCAAAGGTACCCAAGTGAGGAGTGTGTATCTACACAGGATCAGGGAATTGTGGGATATAATCCCTAAATCCAGGAACTTTAGGATAGCAAGAAATAAAGTAGAAGTACTTGATGGGACACAAGAGACTGGTCAAAGTATTAAGCAAAGCTTGAGAAAATTACAAGGCAAGAGTAGGGTGCATAAAAGCTGAAAGGAAGATAAAAATATCTCAACCATCACAAGAGTTAACTGTTTGTAATATATTTGTTTGTTGATCTTACAAAGTGTTGATGTTTATCAGCGACTCTAATTTTAGGTAAACCTTGGTTCAGAACACAAACTTCTGGTTTGCAAATCACTCCCAGTTCTCAGGAAATGCCAACAGGTCAGGTTTTCAAAATCTCCCTAATAAATATGCATGAGGAAATTTTCCATACCTGTGACTTTACTTTCCTTGATTCCTGTTGACCAGTCCAGATAAGTGGGTTATGCTTCCCAGCAGCAGATGGAGGCAGACCAGAGCAACTTTCAAGTGATTTCATTACCAATATATGTGCTGCTGCTGCAGCACTGAGACTTGCTAGTATGATACTTCCCAAGCAGAATGGCATGACCGAAAAACTCAGAATAAAGTATTAAAACAGAATACAACTCTTTACAAGAAATTCAGCTCTCCTACCATACTTTATTCTGCATATGGCACAGATACTGAAAATACTAATAAAAGGCAGCATGACGAGTCCTGGACTTGTCTAATAGGAATCAAGGAAAGGAAGTTAACAGGTAAGGAAATTTCCCCTTCCTTTTTATTTCCCCTTCCTTATTATTTTGCTAGACCAGTGGGATGTATCAAAGCAGCCAGGACCCAGGGTGGGAGGAAGACAACACTCCGGACCACCATCTGCATCAGCTCCCACATGAGACCTTTAGTGCTTCACAAGGGTGTTCAATGACGACCAGGTAGCCATTTTACTGCTGTCTTATGGAGATACCACAGTGGATTCAGCCCAGGAGAAGGCTTGTGCCCTGGTTGAGTAAGCTTGGAATCACTCCGGACTTGTTTCCCACACAGGAGGTAGGCTGAACTAACAGTTTCTTTAATCCAGTTGGCAATCAAGAATGTGGCCACTGCCTACCCTTTTCTCAGACCACTGAACAGATCTGACAAAATAGATTAGCAACCTTCAAATACCTCACCAATGCCCTTCTCATGTCCAACACATGTAACAGGCGATCTCTCTGCAGATCTTCCTCTGAGGAGGACAGGATTACTTGTCTGATTAAGATGAAATCAGACAGCACTTTTGGGAGAAAGGATGCCATCCTCAAGGAGACTCTGTCAAGATGATCAGAAAGGGCTCCCTACCAGGACAAGGCCTGTTGCTCCAACACCTGCCTAGCAGATGCAACCACCACTAGAAAAACCACCTTCAGGGTCAAACCCTAACAGCTTTTACTAGATTCTGTGGCAACGAATTCTAGAGCTTAATTAGGCATTGAGTGAAAAAATGCTTTCTCTATTTAGTTTTAAACGCACAGCACTACTTTGTAGCTTCATTCATGTCCTCTAGTCTTTGTACTTTGTGAAGGAATAAACGCATAGGAGTATCCTTCCATTCCCTTTATCATTTTGGTCATACTGCTCTGACCCTTTTCCAATTACATTTTCTTTTTTTTTTTGAGATGCGATGACCAGAATTGCATGCAATACAGAAGCATTATGATATCCTTTATTTTATGCACCATACCTTTCCTTATGGTTCCTAGAATTCTATTAGCTTTCATGGCTGCCGCTGCACCCTGAGCAGAGGATTTCAATGTTAATATTCACGAAGATGCCTAGATCCTTTTCCTGAGTACTGACTCCTAATGTGGAACCCTGCACATGCAGCTATAGTTTTGAATTGTTCTTCATTAAGGGCATAACCTTTAACATAAGAACATAAGATATGCCATACTGGGTCAGACCAAGGTCCATCAAGCCCAGTATCCTGTTTCCAACAGTGGCCAATCTAGGTCATATGTACCTAGCAGTTTCCCCAAAGACACGGGTTCCACAATGCTTGTACTGGGTCAAGCATTGATATCCTGGGTCCCTTCTTAATAATGGTTTATGGACCTTTCCTCCAGGAACTTGTCCAAACCTTTTTTAAACCCAGCTACACTAACAGCCTTTACTACATCTTCCGGTAACAAATTCCAGAGTTTGATTACACGTTGAGTGAAAAAATATTTTCTTTTATTAGTCTTAAATAGTTTACCTTGTAGCTTCATTGCATGTCCCCTAGTCTTTCTATATTCTGTTAACGCAAACAATCAATCTACGTTTACCCATTCCACTCCGTTCATTAATTTATAGACTTCTATCATATCTCCCCTCAGCCGTCTCTTTTCCAGGTTAAAGAGCCCTAACCTTTTTAGCCTTTCTTCATAGGAGTATCCTTCCATCCCCTTTACCATTTTGGCGGCTCTTCTCTGAACCTTTTCTAATAACGCTATATCCTTTTTAAGATACGGCGACCAGAATTGCACACAATATTCAAGGTGTGGTCTCACCATGGAACGATATAGAGGCATTATAGTATCTTTTGATTTTATTTTCCATTCCTTTTCTTATGATACCTAGCATTCTATTTGCTCTCTTGGCCGCTACTGCACACTGGGCCGAGGGTTTTAACATGTTATCCACAATGACGCCTAAATCTTTTTCCTGGGTGGTGGTTCCTAATGTGGAACCTTGCATCGTGTAACCATAGTTTGGGTTGTTCTTCCCTAGGTGCATAACTTTGCACTTGTCCACATTAAATTTCATCTGCCAGTTTGATGCCCAGTCTTCCAATTTATCAAGATCCTCTTGCAAATTTCCACAATCCTCATGGGTTTTAACAACTTTAAATAGTTTTGCGTCATCTGAAAATTTGATAACCTCACTCGTTATTCCCTTTACCAGGTCATTTATGAATACGTCAAAAAGCAGCGGACCCAGCACAGATCCCTGGGGTACACCACTATTCACCTTTCTCCATTGGGAAAATTGGCCATTTAGCCCTACCCTCTGCTTTCTATCTTTTAACCAGTTCCTGATCCACAATAGTACACTGCCTCCTATCCCATGGCTCTTTAGTTTTGCCAAAAATCTCTGATGAGGGACCTTGTCAAAGGCTTTCTGAAAGTCCAGCTACACTATATCAACCAACTCACCTTTGTCCACCTGTTTATTCCTTGTCTAAAGCCATGTTGGCTGTCTCCCATTAGGCCATGACTATCTACATGCTGAGTAATTTTGTTCTTTATGATGGTTTCTACCATTTTTCCCGGTACTGACGTCAGGCTCACCGGTCTGTAGTTTCCCGGATCACCCCTGGAACTCTTTTTTAAAAATTGGCGTTACATTGGCGATCCTCCAATCTTCAGGTATCACAGATGATTTTAATGAAAATTCACAGATTACTAATAGCAGGTCTTCAATCTCATATTTCAGTTCTTTCAACACCCTTGGATGTATACCATCCGGCCCAGGTGATTTCTACTCTTCAGTTTATCTAATACTTGTAATACATCTTCCCGATGTATCGATATTTCCTTCAATTCTTCCGCACCTTTAAATACCACTTCAGTCATGGGTCTCTGATATTCCAGTCATATCTAACCTCTCATTTAGTGCTATATAGTCTAACTCTCCCATCTTATTTTTTAGACTTCTAGCATTTGTATACAAGCATTTTAGAGACTGTGTTTTATTCATATTAATCTGGCTATTGGTAGACATGGGTAATTTGGGATCTTTAAGCTCTGTCTGCTCCATACTCGAGGGCATTTGGGCTACTTTACTCTTTTTTGGAACCTCTCTGCTTTTGGTAGTATCCTTCAAGGATACATTCTTCCGAACCATCCGCTCTTGGGTGACTGTCAGCTTTCCCCTATTATCTAGTTTAAAAGCTGCTCTATCTCCTTTTTATAGGTTAATGCCAGCAGCCTGGTTCCATCCCGGTTAAGGTGAAGCCCATCCCTTCAGAAGAGCCCCTCCTTTCCCCAGAATGTTCCCCAGTTCCTAACAAATCCAAAACCCTCATCTCTGCACCATTGTCTCATCCACGCATTGAGACTCCGGAGCTCTGCCTGCCTTTTGGGTCCTGCGTGTGGAACGGGAAGCATTTCAGAGAACGCTACCCTGGAAGTTCTGGATTTCAACTTCCTACCTAAAAGCCTAAATTTAGCCTCCAGAATCTCCCTACCACATTTTCCTATGTCATTGGTACCAACATGTACCAAGACAGCAGACTCCTCCACAGCACTATCTAAGACCTTATCTAGGTGGCGCGTGAGGTCTGCTACCTTTGCACCAGGCAGGCATGTTACCAGGCGATCCACACGTCCACCAGCCACCCAGCTATCTACATGCCTAATCATCTTATCACCAAATATAACGGCTGTCCTAACCCTTCCCTCATGGGCACATGCCCCTGGAGAAACTTCCTCGGTGCGAGAGGGTTTTACATCACCTGGAGGACAGGTCCTAGTTACAGGATCACTTCCTGCCACACCAGGGTGATGCTCTCCTGTCACGTGACCTCTCTCCTCTATGGCAACAGGGATGCTGCCAGACTGGAGGACTTCAGGACTATATCCCTGTAGGTCTCATCTATGTACCTCTCTGTCTTTCTTTTTCCAAGTCTGCTACTCTAGCCTCTAGAGAACGGACTCGTTCCCTGAGAGCAAAGTGCTCCTTGCACCTAGTGCAAGGAGCTTGTACACATTAATTTCATCTGCCATGTGGATGCAGATTCCTAATTTTTCAAAGGTCCTCTTGCAAATGTTCACAGTCCTCTTATAATTTAACAATTTTGAATAATTTTGTTTCATCTGTAAATCTGATTACCTCAGTCAGTTCCCATTTCCAGGTCATTTATAAATGTTAAAAAGCACTGGACCTAGCACTGATCCCTAGGGTATTTCACTATTTATTTACCTTTCTCCATCTTTTAACCAGTTCCCAGTCCACAACAGGACACTGTCTCCTATCCCATGACTTTTTAATTTCTTTAAAAGTCTCTAGTGAAGGACCTTGTCAAAGGTTTTCTGAAAAACCAGACACAGTGGAGGAGTAGCCTAGTGGTTAGAGCAGCAACTTGGAACCGGAAAGATCAGGGTTCAAATCCTACTGATGCTCCTTGTGGCCTTGGCAAACCACTTAACCCTCCATTGCCTGAGGTACAAATTTAGACTGTAGACCCTCCAGGACAGGAAAATAACTACTGCACCTGAATGTAGCTCACCTTGAACTGCTACTGAAAAGGTGTGAGCTAAATGCTAATAAAAATATCCATTGGCTCACCTTTATCTATCTGTCTATTCATACCTTCAAAAACAAATGTGGCATTCTGGTGAGGCAAGACTTCCCTCCAGTGGCATACAATCCACCCAAGCTGCCCCTCTGTTGGGGGGGGGGAAGGGCGCATAGTAAAAGGGAGCCAATTTATAGCCGGTTCCACATCTTCTAAAGTAGATTCCCTCTGCTCTGGGGGTCCTTTCAAATATTTTGCTTGGGGGCAATAGATTTGAATTTCTGCTACTGCTTCTCTCAATTAAATCCATGGTAGTTTTGTCCCATTAAACCAAGTCTTATCTATATGTTTAGTAATTGTGTTCTTTATATTTATGTTTATGCAATTTCTTGATATACCACCCAGGCTGAAGGGTATAATAAGGGTTTATAATGGTTTCTACATTTTGTTCAACACTGATGTCAGGTTCACCAGTTTGTAGTTTCCCAGATCACCCCTGGAACTCTTTTTAAAATTGGTATTATGATGGTCACTTGCCAATCCTCAGATATTATAGATAATTTCAATGATAGTTTACAAATTACTAAAAGTAGCTTTGAAATTTCATTTTTTGAGTACTTTTGGCACCCTGGGATGTATACCATCTGGTCCAGGTGATCTGCTACCCTATTACCTCTTGCAGATTCACCTTTAAATATCATTTCTGGCATGGGTATCTCCCCTACATCTTCAGTAAAGACCGAAGCAAAGAATTCATAGAGGAGCATGCTTATTAAGCCCTGCATGGTTAACGTATGTGTGGGCCATGCTACCAGTGCATGGGATCTGTATTAACTGCAAGAAGATTATGCTTCTGTCTCCCTGCAGTTAGCGCAGCCTGGTGCGCCAGCACCACAATAGTTGCTACAAGGCCACAAACAATGCCACTAACTGAGGAGGCATTAATTCTACCTGCGCTACTGGCATCAAGCATGGTTAGCATGATTTATTAACACTGATGCTAGCTGAAACGCGCAGACAACAGCCGTGAATGGCCTATGTCAATGCGGGCTACCAGGGTAGAGCAAGGTTTTTAACTTGTGGACCCATTCTCCTTTTCAGAATGGTGCCCAAAATGTGCGCTAACCCTGTGTGATCCTGGCACTTCGGTTTAGTAAACATGCCCCTTAGTTTCTTCGACTTGGCTTGATCCTCTATCATCTAATGGTCCAACTGCCTCCCTCACAGGCTTTTTGCTTCAAATGTACCTAAAAATGTTTTTATTATGAATTTTTGTTTCCAGTAAGCTGCTTTTCAAATTCTCTGTACTGTATGTGTACATTAGCATAAGCACTGGCAAGTTAGATTGATTCTTCCTGTTTTCTTCATTCGGATCCTTTTTCCATTTTTTGAAAGATGTTTTTTGACTTTTAACAGCTTCTCTCACCTCAAACCTTCAAACCATGATCGTAGTCATTTGGCCTTCCTTCCAACTTTTTATAAGCATAGAATACATTTGGTCTGGGCTTTCAAGGTAGTACTTTTAAACAATGTACAGGCCTGATGTAAACTCTTAACTTTTACAGCTGCTCCATTTAGCTTTTTCTTAATAATCTTCCTAATTTTAACATGGTCTCCCTTTTGAAAGTTAAATGCTAGCATGTTAGATTTCCTTGGTTTTCTCTCTCCACTAATTAAATCAAATTTTATTATGTTATGATCACTATTGCCAAGTGGTCCCAATATCATAATCACTTATACCAGATCCTGTGTTCCACTAAGGATTAGGTCCAAAATAGCACCCCCTCATGTTGGTTCCTGAATCAGCTGCTCCATGAAGCAGTCATTTATTTCATCTAGAGGTTTTATCTCCTTTGCATGTCCTGATGGCAAACTTAAATCTCATGCTGCTTGTTCCAGGAGCCACAAGCTCAAGGTTGGCTGGCCCTAACACTATCAGCATAATTTAGAAGGATGTTGGGCAATATCTTTCCTAAAAATCTAGTAATCTTAAACTTTTGATTAGATTGTAAGCTCTGATGAGTAGGGACTGTCTCTGACTTGTATATGCACAGCGCTATGTATGCCCTGCAGCGCTATATAAATGATAAGCAGTAGTAGTAGTAGTTCTGATGTGACATTTACCCAGTCGATATTGGGGTAACTAAAACCGCCCATTACTACTGTGTTGCCACTTCTGTTAGCTTCCCTAATTTCTGTCAGCATTTCATTATCTGTCTGTTCATTCTTGCCAGGTGGAAAGTAGTATACTACCACTGCCATTCCCTTCCTCTTCTCACGTGGAATTTCTATCCATAACCCTTTCATGGCTGTTGTTGCCATATGCTTGTATATACAATTTGTTAATGTTGTTTTTTGTTGTTATGAACTAAAAGGTCTCAGACTTTCTAGGTACTTTATCTGGAACTTCTTCCTCCGCCGTACCAATTTTGCATCAATGACCTCAGTTCATATACAGTTCTGAGCAAGTATAAAATTTTCAAATTGTTTCAATCAAGCCAGCCATTTTAAATGTGTTGTCTGCTGCTATTGAATATTACTCCTCTAGCATTTGTATACAGGTATTTCAAAGTTGTATTTTGTTTGAAGTGACAATCTACTTATCGACTGACACTGGTAATTTGGACTCTTTCAACTCTGCTGTTTACTTAAGGACACCTGGATTACTTTTGCCTGTATTGTAACCTCTCTATTGGGATGTCCTAACCTCCCTGTTTTGGTAGTAGCCTTCAAAAGATACATTATTCCTAACCATGAGCTCCTGGGCAACTGTTGGCGTTCCATCAATATCTAGTTTAAAAGCTACTTATGCCACATCTCATTTTTAATGCCAGCAGCCTGGTTCCATCCTGGTTAAGGTGAAGCCCTTTCTTTTGAAAAAGGTCCTCTCTTCCCCAGAATTGTGCCCAGTTCATACAAATCTAAATCCCTTTTCTCTGCACTATCACCACGCCCACACACTGAGGCTCCACAGATCTGCCTGCCTCTTGGGTCCTCTAAATGGAACAGGGAGCATTTCTGAGAATGCAACAGTGGAGGTCCTGAATTTCAGCTTTCTAAGATCCTTAATTTGGCTTCTAGAACCTTCTCCCATGCTTTCCTTTGTCATTGAGGCCCACATATACCAAGGCAGTTGGCTCCTCCCCAGCACTATCTAGAATCTTATCTATGTGGTGCATGAGGTCTGCCACCTTCATTCCAGGCAGGCAAGTGACCAAACAATCCAAACGCCCACCAACCATCCAGGTATCTACATGCCTTATGATCAAATTGCCCTTCCCTCCTGGGCAGATGCCCTGGAGACCCATCAGTACAAGATGATTTTATATCCATTGGAGGACAGATCCTGGCAAAAGGATCAATTTTGGCACATTAAGGTGATACTCTTCTTCAAAGTGACATTAAAATCATCTGTAGTACCTGAAGATTGGAGACCAGTGAGTCTGATATCAGTACCAGGCAAAATGGTAGAAACCACTATAAAGAATAAAATTACTGAACATGTAGATAGTCATGGTTTAATGGGAGAAAGCCAACATGGCTTTAGCCAAGGAAAGTCTTGTCTTACCAAGCTGTTATATTTTTTTGAAGGCATGAATAAACAGGTAGACAAAAGTGAGCCGGTTGATATAGTGTATCTGGATTTTCAGAAAGCCTTTGACAAGGTCCTTCATGAGAGACTCTTAGCAAAATTAAAAAGTCATGGGATAGTAGACAGTGTACTACTGTGGATCAGGAATTGGTTAAAAGATAGAAAGTAGGGCTAAATGGAAAATTTTCTCAATGGAGAAAGTTGAATAGTGGAGTACCTCAGGGGTCTGTGCTGGGTCCGCTGTTTTTTAACATATTCATAAATGACATAGAAATGGGAATAACGAGCGAGGTGATCAGATTTGCATATGACACAAAATTTATTCAAAGTTATTAAAACACAGGATTGTAAAAAATTGCAAGAGGACCTTGATAAACTGGAAGACTGGACAACCAAATGGCAGATGAAATTTTATGTGGACAAGTGCAAATTTATGCACCTAGGAAAGATCAACCCAAATTACAGTTGCATGATTCAAGATTCCACATTAGGAACCACAATCCAGTAAAAGAATTTAGGCATCATTGTGGATGATATATTAAAACCCTCCACCCAGTGTGCAGCAGCAGCTAAAAAAGCAAATAGAAAGCTAGGAATCATAAGGAAAGGAATGGAGAATAAAACCAAAGTGATAAAGGGGATAGAAGGATACCCCTATGAGGATAGGCTTAAACTTGGAAGAGCTGAAGGGATATATGATAGGTCTATAATGTAATGAATGGAGTGGAATGCGTAAACATAGATCGGCTGTTTACACCATCAAAAAATAGAAAGACTACGGGACACGCAATGAAGCTACAATTTAACCCATTTAAGACTGATAAGATAAAATATTTTTTCACTCATCACATGGTCAAACTCTGGAATTCGTTACCAGAGGATGCAGTGGAAGCATTTAGTATAGCTGGGTTTAAAAAATGTTTGGACAAATTCCTGGAGAAAAAGTCCATAATCTATTATTAAAGAGGACCCAGGAAATCCACTGCTTCCCCCTGGACAAGCATTGTGAAAACTGTGTACCCTTTTGGAAACCTACCAGGTACTTCTCACCTAGACTGGCCACTGCTGGAAACAGGATACTGGGCTTGATGGAGCATGGTCTTATCCAATATGTTCTCTTTCCTCCAAGGCAGTACTATTGCTACCAGACCGGAGATGGGATATTTTTACTCAATGCAAAATACTGGATATCCCCCATCTTACTGCTGGACTGCTGTCTGTATCTTTATATTAGGGAGTTTAGTTGTTTAGAGTTGTTAAGGGAGTAGAGATATCTAAACTAATATAAAGGCCTTTAGGGTTATTTGGTATATTTTATGATGTTATTTTGTTCGCTTCCCAATGAACTGCTAACTGTCTGGTTAATAGTTAATCATTTGTTGATGAAAGTAGTCTGTTGTGTCGAATTTCACTTTCTCTCTTTTAATTGGAAAAGCTAACTATAAATTAAGGGGTGTGCCTGGGGTGGGTGGGGGCTGTTGAGGTTGAGTGGGAAAATAACTACCTGTCTGTTTTCTTTTAACAGTACTGTATAAGAGCTTAAATGTAAACAAAATGAATTAAAACCCTCTACAGCACACTATTTGCCTACTTTGAGCCCATCTAAATCTAAGAAATTTAAAAACTCTAAAGTAAAATGGAAATTACACTAACCTGGTAATTGTAGTTCCTGTAGGATCCAGTTTAGTCCTCCACAATCGGGTAGTGCACCTTCTACTGCAGCCTGGAGACTGGACCAATCAAATCTTCTGTAGTACATATCCAGCTGGAGCTCCCAGAAGCCCCCCAGTGTACTAGTAACAAAGCATACTTAACGAAGCAACACTTCATATTATTAAACAATATACTTCCCCCCCTGGAATAACCAACTCCCTCCCCAAACGAGGAAGTCAGACATTGCATGGCGCCTGCCCCGACGCCATTAAATTTACACAGAGTCCCCCCCAGAAACTATGGAGCTAACTAAACGCCCATATAAAGGGAAGAGCCATAGCGATAAGCACCGCTGTCGACAGAGTCCGAACGGGACAAAAAACCGTCTCATAGTCACCCGCTCGGGACAGCGCGCCGCCAGAGCATACAGATAGTCGGGAGGGAAGGAGGACTAAACTGGATCCTACAGGAACTACAATTACCAGGTTAGTGTAATTTCCATTTCCTGTGCGGATATCCAGTTTAGTCCTCCACAATCGGGATGTAACAGAGCAGTTAAGACCGGGCGGGACCTTGCCAGCCGGCGCGCAAAACCGCCGAACCAAAACAGGAATCCCGAGCCGCTGACACATCCAAGCGATAGTGCCTGCTGAAAGCATGCAGAGACGACCAAGTGGCCGCCTTACAGATCTCTGCCGGCGGCACCAGGCTATGCTCCGCCCAAGAGGTCGCCTAAGCCCGAGTAGAATGAGCTCGGAGCCCCTCCGGAACCGGCCGCCGCTGCAACAGATACGCGGACGCGATCGCTTCCTTCCTTGAGCCATCGAGCAATGGAGGCCTTAGCCGCCGCCTCACCTTTCCTTGTACCCCCAAAGAGCACAAAGAGCCGATCAGTCTTCCGAAAGGGCTCGGTAGACTGTAAATACCAACGCAGCGTGCGGCCCACATCAAGCCGGTGAAGACCCTTGTCCACCGACTCGACCGAACTCGCCGAAAGCACTGGCAGAAACACCGCCTGATTCAGGTGAAAAGGAGACACTACCTTTGGCAGAAAGGAAGGAACCGGACGGAGCACAATCCGCTCCGCGGAAAAAGACAAGAAAGGCTCTCGGCAGGACAAGGCATGAAGATCCGAAATGCGCCGTGCCGAGCAAATGGCTACCAGAAAAAACCGTCTTCAAGGTGAGATCCTTCAAAGACGCCCTCCGCAAGGGCTCAAAGGGTTCCCGCACCAGAGCTCGCAGAACTAGATTCAAGTCCCACGGAGGAATCAACGCTCTGCGGGAAGGCCGTAAATGAAAAACGGCGGTCAAGAAACGCCGCACATCCGCATGAGCGCCGAGAAGGCGGCCCAAGACCTTGCCTCTATAACAAGAGATCGCTGCCAACTGAACCTTCAGGGAACTGGCCGCGAGACCTTTCTTGAACCCATCCTGAAGAAAACTTAACACGACGGGCACAGAAGCCGTCGCCGCCCGGACTCCCCGCCGGGAGCACCAGTTCTCAAAAATCCTCCAAATTCGAACATAAGTAAGAGAAGTGGATGACTTTCTTGCCCGCAGTAAGGTGGAAATCACCGCGGGCGAATAGCCCTGCTTTTTCAGCCGAGCCCTCTCAATGGCCAAACCGTAAGCGAGAATCGAGCCACCTGGGGCATCCGCAAGGGCCCCTGAAGGAGAAGGTCCGGCAGCGCAGGCAGGCGCCACGGAACGCCGTCTCGAAGCCGGACGAGGTCGGCATACCAGGGTCTCCGGGGCCAATCCGGAGCCACCAACAGCACTCGACCCCGATGGCACTCGATGCGCTGAACGACCCGGCCGATGAGTGCCCACGGAGGGAAGACATACAGGAGCCCGGACGTCGGCCACGGCTGAATGAGAGCGTCGAGTCCCTCGGACATTCGCTCCCGCCGTCTGCTGAAGAAGCGACTCGTCTTGGCCGTTTGGAAGGTCGCCATGAGATCCATGATGGGCGGACCCCAACGCCGAACTATTTGCGCATATACTTGTGGATTTAACTCCCACTCTCCGGGGTCCACCCGCACTCTGCTGAGAAAGTCTGCCTGGACATTTTCTGCGCCTGCTATGTGTGCCGCCGAGATTGCCGGCAGACGAGTCTGCACCCAACTGAACAAGGCCGTCGCCTCTGTTTCCAGTGCCACGCTCCCTGTGCCCCCTTGGCGATTGATGTACGCCACCGTGGTCGCATTGTCCGACCAGACTCGGACCGCCCGACCCAGGACCAGAGGCTCCAGGGCCAATAAGGCAAGCCTGACCGCCCGAAGCTCGAGACGGTTGATCGACCAAGAAGCTTCCCGGGAGGACCACACCCCTGTGTGAAGCGGTCTCGCAGTGCGCTCCCCAGCCGGCTAAGCTCGCATCCGTAGTGAGAGGAACCCACCGAGGAGGCTCCAAGGGAATCCCCCGCGTCAAATTCTCGGAGGAGAGCAACCATCGGAGCGACCGTCGCACTGTCTGCGGGCAGGGCAATCTCCTGTTCAAGGAGTCGCACTGGTTGGACCAACGGCGAAGGAGTGCCCTCTGTAGCGGGTGCATGTGGAACCGCGCCCACGGCACCACCTCCAAGGTCGTCGCCGCCATCGTTCCGAGGAGCCGCAAGTACCACCACGCCGACGGAGCTGGCATCCCCCGAAAAAGTCGGACAAGAGCCCGCAACGCCAGGACGCGGCGCTCGGGGAGACATACCAGTCCCCGGGCGGTGTCGAAACGCACCCCCAGATACTCGAGGTCCTGCGAGGGACGCAGACAACTCTTTCGTTCGTTCACCACCCAGCCGAGAGATCGCAGCAGAGCCACTACCCTGCTTGTGACTCGCATGCACTCCCGACTGGATTTTGCTCGTATTAACCAGTCGTCGAGATATGGATGGACCAAAATGCCCTCCTTGCGCAAGGCCGCCGCGACGACCACCATCACCTTGGTGAAGGTGCGCGGAGCCGTAGCTAAGCCGAACGGCATGGCCCGGAACTGGAAATGGCCCCACGGAAACGCAAAGCGGAGAAAACCGCTGATGAGATGGATGTATCGGAATGTGCAGATAGGCCTCGGTAAGATCGAGGGACGTTAAAAACTCCCCCTGTCGCACTGCTACAATGACTGACCGCAGGGTTTCCATACGGAAATGCGGCACCCTGAGTGCGCGATTCACGCCTTTGAGGTCCAAGATCGGACGCAGGGAGTCGCCCTTTTTTGGGGACCACAAAATAGATGGAGTAGCGACCGGCGCCTCTTTCCAAGGGAGAAACCGGGATCACAGCTCCCAGAGCTAACAACCGATCCAGGGTCACGCGGATGTCCCGCGTCTTTTGCTCGCCCCTGCTGGGAGACAGAACAAAGGAATCTGGAAGCGGGAACGCAAACTCCAGAGCATAACCTTCTTCTATAATCTGTAGCACCCAGCGATCTGACGTAATTTGGGCCCAAGAAGGAAGAAAGTCGCGCAAGCGACCCCCGATAATCGGGCCCCCCTCCAGAGCCTGCCTCGCGTCATTGTGGCTTGCGCCCAAAGGAAGAGACCGAGGAAGAGGCGGCTCCGGAAAAACCTCTGCCGGATCCTCGGAAACCACGAAAGCCTTGATTACGGGCTCCAAACCGGCTCCGCTGCGATGCCCACAGGCGGGAGGAACGAAACCGGCGCTGATCCCGAAAGGACCCCCGTGCCGAAGAGGAGGGCCTGTTGGACCTTGGCTTATCCTCCGGAAGCCGGCCCCCCTTGGACTCACCGAGATCCTTTACCAATTTCTCGAGAGCCTCCCCAAATAACAATCTGCCCTTAAAGGGCAGTTTACTGAGGCGGGACTTGGAAGAAACCGTCCGCCGCCCAGTTGCGCAACCAGAGGGACCGGCGCGCCGCAACCGCGGATGCCATACTATTAGCCAACGCGCGGATTAAATCATAAAACAGATCCGCCAAATAGGCCGAGTCGGACTCCAACCGGGTAACCTCCAACAGGCCCTGCTGGTCTAGCCCAGGGCTCGAGCGCAATCGCTGCGACCACCGCAGACACGACCGAGCCACCCAAGCCCCACAAATAGAGGCTTGCAATGACACGGCATCAGTATCGAAGGTTTGCTTGAGCAAATTATCCACCTTCTTATCCTGACCGTCCTTGAGGGCCGCCGCTCCCTCAACCGGGATGGTGGTTTTCTTGGTCACTGCGGAAACCGCAGCATCCACCCGTGGGGACTTGAACCAGTCCCTGTCCTTGTCGGCAAGGGGATAAAGCCGATTCATGGTCCGAATCCCCTTCAAACCGGATTCCGGGTGCTCCCACTCCGCTTGGATCATCTGTTCGACCACGCGGTGGACGGGAAAAAACCACCTGGGCATCTCTGACTGCCTGAATCAGGGGATCCTCAAGACCCTCCTCCTCCAGGGACCGCACCGCCGAAAGGTTAAGCGCCTGAAGGGACTCCGTTACCAGAGGAACCAGCTCGTCCCTACGGAACACTCGAATGACCCGAGCCTGATCCTCCAGCTCAGGGATCTCCCCATCCTCCAACTCCTCCGCTTCAGCCTCAGGATCGCCCTCCGCCTCGGAATCCAGAAGACCCAGGGCATCCTGCTCCTGTTCCCCCAACCGAAGCCGCTTGACCCCGGGTTGTGAGGAGCACTGAGCCGCCCCCGAGGACCCCGAGGGAAGAGAGGGGGGCCAAACTTCCGGCAACTGACCGGACCTGCTCAAGCGGAACGCCTGATGCATGAGAAGCACAAAATCAGGGGAGAATTCCATAGGTGGGACAACTGTAGCCGCCTGCTGCAGCGCAGCCACCGACCCAGACTGAGGGATGCTCGGAGAAAGAATACTGTCCCCTGAAGTAGAAGCATCCCCAGGGGTAGCCTGCTCCTGAACATTCACAGATTGCTCTATCTCTGCGGGCACTGCAGCACAGCCCCTGCAGATGCCAGAGTCAGTCCCTGCCGCTCTGCGGGACCCACAAATCACACATTGGGGTATGGAAGCCATCCCAAGGCCACCTCCGCCCAACGGGATAGAATGGAACAGTCACAGGGAAACCCACAGCCCAGGGGCAATCCTATGCAAATCAGCCCCGGATTAAAATTAAAACTTTTTTTTTTTTTTTTTTTTTTTTTAAAAGAAAAAAAATACTCCCCAGACTCCCTGGGGTGCCCTGAGCAAAATCGCCAGCAAAAGGAACCCCAAAAAAAGCTAGGGGAACCTGCACAAGTGATCAAAAGTGCCTTAAAAGCACACTTTAAAAATCCAAAATGGCCGCCGCACTGTTTCACCCGTGGTAAAAAACGGCGCGAAAATACAACGGCAACCAAATAATATGGAAAATAAATAAAATGACCCTGTAATGCAGGGCAAACGACCAATTTGAAGAAAAATTGCCAAATGGGCTCAGGAGAGCCTACAGAAACGCTGGCAGCTCTGACAGAGCACTGCTCACAAATAAAGAAGTGAAAACTCCTACCAGCTCAGGAACAGCAAGGACACAGTCAACATCTCCCAGTGCCAGTCACTGCTGTATCAGGTATGGCAATTCCCCGTACTGTCCAGGGGAAGCTCACCCAGGGCTGTTAAAATTTGCCAGGCAGGAAGGCAGGAGCCTGCAGGTCTGACTTCCCCCTAGTCTCCTGTGACAATGCTCCAGGGAGCCAGGCTTCTTTTCCTTTTCCTTTTAAAGATACAGCTAGCTATTAAATAAATAGTAAGTAAATGTCCCAAAAACAAACCCTAAAAGGCTAACTAACAAGTGTTGCTCCTGCAAGAGTCACTCAGTGTGCCCAGGAGGACACACTTTTTAGTCTTCAAGCTGCAAGAGACTGGACACACTGGGGGGCTTCTGGGAGCTCCAGCTGGATATGTACTACAGAAGATTTGATTGGTCCAGTCTCCAGGCTGCAGTAGAAGGTGCACTACCCGATTGTGGAGGACTAAACTGGATATCCGCACAGGAACTTCTATTTGTCTACTTTCTTTTGAGGCTATAAGGGCCTACCAAAATCTAGCAGAAATTAACGTAAAGCCTCTAAAGAAAGCTGAGAACTAGTTTTGCTTTTTTAAAGAAATAAAAAAACACACGTTTCCATAAAAAAACAGAATCTTTCCTCTATCCCCAACTTTAAGTCACCAAGTTTGCCAGCAAGGGATCACTTACACTTAGGGGCTTTGTGTGCTCTCAGCTTTCCCTCAAAAAAGAAAGTAAATCTCTCTAGAAGGCTGTGATTCTGGAGGGACAGACAGATGAAAGTAAAGGATGGAGGTGTTTAACCCCCTTGCCATATGGGGGGAGGCGTCACAATGCCCCATGTCCCTTTTAGGGGAGGGCAGAGCCCCAGCTTCTCATGAAGAGGGTTGCTACGCAGCTACTAGAGACCAAAATCAGCCCATGAGCTGTTTCAACTGCTGCTCAAAGTCAGCTGAGAACAAGCATGGAGGCCCTGGAGGACCCTCAAGGGCTTGCTGACTTGAGGCTGAGGCTATCTCACCATGCCCCCTTTCAACTGAGATCATGCAGCCATCCAAGTTGGCTGCCATTCCCACCAGCAGGAAAATCATGGGAGACGTGGCAGAGGCAGCAAAATTGGCATCAGATCCCCACCAAAGGATCCCAAAATGAATGAGAAAATGTGCTCCGAGGCTTCTCCCTCACACTTGCGACAAAAAGAGCCAGCCGCAGAGTATACCTGATAGGGAACCATAAACAACATACTTCCATGCACCAGGCATCATGGCAGAGATCAGAAGCGTTCAAAATAAACCACAAAGAAAAAACCCAAAGAAAACAAAAGCCGCAGCTAAAAATGGAAAGGGAATCACCTGAGAAGGCCTCCCCAGTTGCCCCACACAGGCCTGAAAGAACCTTGGATGCCTAAGGAACTTTTTTTTTGGAAGCTGCTTTACAAAAAGTAACACAACCAGAGATCCAATTCAAAGAATAGGAAAAAGAAAAAAATAGAGAAAAATAAAGCAGAATTTGCTGAAAAAGACAGGAAGACGGAAGAGGCCTGACCCCGGACTTATTGGCACTCTGCAGGGCCCTCCTAACTGCTCTCCGGCCTACTGGTACTGAACAAGGGCAGCTGAAACATAGAAACATGGTGGCAGATAAAATCATATGGCCTATCCAGGCTTAAGGAGACAATGGGCATACCGAAGCTCCAAGCGAACACTGGGCCAAGGTATCAACACACACAACCATAAGACCATGATCTGGGCCATGGGAGACAGGCCTATTTGCACTGCTGCACCAATCCACATGCTTTGCCATATGCTGGAGGCAGGCAATATTAGCAAGTGTCAGTGCTGCACCACATTTATATACATGTGATAACATCACTGAAAGTTGCTCTGGTCTGCCTCCATCTGCTAGTTGGGAAACATGATGCACTCATTTGGACTGGTCTAGCAGGATGACAAGGAAGAGAAAGATTTACATACCATCTGCCTCCATTATATACAAATATCTCTCATGTATATTCATTATGGATATCCTGAAAATCTGGCCGGGTGGTGGCCCTCGAAGACTGGGAATGAAGACCAAGGAACTAGAAACTTTCCAAAGGATTATCAATCACTATCTGGGAAAGATAAATCTCCATGACTTAATATTAGGGATGCAGCCAATTGAAACACATACAACTAGTGTTCTGGTCCTGAGACAACAAAGCACTTAAATTAAGGAGAAAAGCAGATACCGGCCGAGCCATCACAGATAAGCATGATTTTGGTACTGTATGCCTTGCTTCAAGCTAACAACAATATTTCGAATGAATGAGGAAAACTGTTCATAAACAGACCTTCTTCCTCTTGAGGCAAACCTGAATTCTTTTTTTTGGCCTTGGCCTTGGAGTTTGCGGAATAAAGTTCAACACCTTACATGATGTTTAAAACGGAAAGCACAGGGTTGAAGCCCAATCATGCTAAATGTAAATATGCTTGAGGCATAACTTAACGTAGCTTCCAATGCTGTTTTCAAGTGCTTTGAAGTAATCTGAGAAGAAAAACAAATAGGGGAAGAGCATGCAGCTTGCACAGCACCAATCAGTTGATTTAAGAGAGGCCAGAGCTCCCTTGACAGGTACCTGCACTGCTTGCAGCCCATAAAGGCCACACAGCCGTCCTCTCCCTCCCTGGCCCACATTAGGGGGCTGATTTTATAAGGGCTAGTTATGCACCTAACTCCTTATTTTAAAGGGTTTATACGTGTGAATGAGTGCTTGTTGCACGCACTTTAGGCGGTCACCATTCTGTAAACACACATGTACATTTTTTCATGCCTACTTTCACCATGGGTGCACAGAGAGCGAAGCCTAAATTTAAACATGTAGGTTCTAAAGCATAACTTATGTGCATTTCTGACCAATCTAGGTGTGATCATTTATGCTTGCTCTAGAGCAGGCGCAACTGCTGGGACTACATTGAGGTGCATCATTACGTTCCTTATTTTATAAAATAAAGTGCGTACATACTTTGCTTTATAAAATAGGCCCCAAATAGGTGCGGGCAACACCCAATAACTATGCTGGAGTTTATAAAATTACCCTCTAAGAGTCTGTCCATCTATACACAAATTTATTTATTTATTTGACTGGGTTTATATAACGCTTTTTACCTGGTCAAACAGACAGACTTACAGACATGGCAAAGACTACAGGAGCATTTCTTCAGCCTGAGATGCATCTGAACAGTTGTTTTATAACACGCTATTGCATAATATTAAATATTCCACATTTACCTTGCTCCTTCCCATTAACGACAATTCCATTCTCTAGATTGCCTTCTCCATCGGAACTTGGCCGTTCAGAAGATAATTTCTACAGCAACAGAGGAATGAAGTCATGTGTTATAGTAACAGTGGCCAAGTGGTATGGTCTGAGAGCCAATCTGACGTTCCGTTTATTATGTAATAACATACTGATTCCAAATC
Source organism: Ichthyophis bannanicus (assembly GCA_033557465.1). Classification (NCBI taxonomy): domain Eukaryota; kingdom Metazoa; phylum Chordata; class Amphibia; order Gymnophiona; family Ichthyophiidae; genus Ichthyophis; species Ichthyophis bannanicus. The sequence goes on along the minus strand of CM066032.1, from coordinate 1,388,058,595 downwards.
TGTCAGGAATGCAATCCTTAGGAGACGTACTCCTTATGTTCCTGCAAAGCCATGAGAATAAACTGCACAATGCTGTTTTCTCCTGGACAGTTTGCAAAACTGTGATAATCAACCTAAAAATTAGGTGCCACTTTGGTTCTTCAGAGACATCAGCGCGGTTATTTGCACAGTTTTTGAACTGAACTTAACAGAGTAAATACTTCTCTCTGTTTAAGTGCTGAGTGATATAGGTGATATACCACTGCTGTAGAGCTTTGATCCACATATACTAAAGCATTCTTATGTCTAACATACAGTTTACATGGCACTAGAAGAAGGTACTCATATCACAGGCATCTCAGACATCAGGTAGACAAAGGATAACCAATGGGACACCGATACGAGTGTACAAAATATACTTAAATGACCAAGCAGACAGCAGTGGCGGCAATGTAGTACTACTATATGTTAAGGACTCCATAAAGTGGCATTTTGGAATCCCTATGGACAGCAATTCCATGCATGATGGGGAGCAGTATCCACCTGATCAGGAAAATGAGCCAGACTGCCATAAATGACTGACTTAGGGAGCGAAAGGAGGGGGGGGCTTTTTTAGACCTAAATTCACTGGAATGCAGCATCTGGTGCCAGGAGTAACACAAGTGCAGCCCCTTGGCAATAGTGATCATACAACAATCAAATCTGAGATAATCACTGGAGAGAGAATAATAAATCTAGTCTGGTAACCTGTAGCTTTATAAAGGGAGCCCATGATAAAATTAGGAAACTAAACTAAAATTTATAAGAGCAAAATCTGCATGAGGCTTAGGCGCCCAAACAAAATGCATTCCATAAATTAAAAATGGACAAAAGAAGAATGGTCTGCCAGCGTGGTGTTGTGGAAGAGGTTGTTAAAGTCTAAGACACCTTTAAAAAATGAAGAACAGAGCTCAATGAGAAAAACTGGAAGACACATACAGTAACACTGGCAAATTAAAACTAGACACTAATAATGCAGGCCAAAAGTGAATCCGAGGAGAGACTTGCCAAAAAAGGCAAAAGTCAATAAAAACTTCTTCCAGGAAATTAAATCAAAAAGCAGACGAGTCATCTGCTAGGCCATTCGATCATTGGTTCTCAACCCTGTCCTAGTGTCCTAGATAGTCAGGTTTTCAGGAAATGCAGAATGAATATGCATGAGAGATATTTGCATGCATTGCCTCTACAGAAATGCAAATCCATCTCATGCATATTCATTCTAGCTATCCTGAAAACCTGAATGACTAATGAATATGCCAGGACAGGATTGAGAACCATTGCATCAGATGATTCAGTGAGGGGTAGGCGAGAGGCAAGAGGCACTGAAAAGAGGTGAAGATCATAGCAGATAAACTAAATTCTTTGTTCAGTTCTTTTTCAGGAAGGATGCTGGCAAGATACTCACACTGGAACATTCTTTGTAGATGAGGATTCAGAAGAACTAAAACAAATTTGGAAGAAGGGGTAGGGCAAACCTATACACTAAATAGTAGCAAATCACTGGAAACTGATGGCATTCACACAGGCTAGTCAATGCAATGCCAGTGTTCAAAAAGGGGCTGACTAGTGACCTAAATAGTTATAGGTCACTGAGCCTGACATTAGTACCAGGAAAAATGGCAGAAGCTATCTCAAGAACAAAAATACTGGTCAAACAGATAAATATGGTTTAATGGTGAAGAGCCAGTATGGATTTAACAAAAAGGTTGTGTCCTACTAATCTATTAGAATTCTTTGAAAGGGGTGGATATGCATGTGGATAAAGGTGAGTTGGCTGAAAGTATGTATTTAGATTTCCAGAAGGCATTTGATAACTCTCTCAAGAGATTAAAGAATAGGCAGTAATGTTTTCCTGTGAATTGGTAACTGGTTAAGAGAAGACACAGAAGAAGATAAAATCGTCAATTCTCCTAGATGAAAGAATAATGGAACACTTCCAGGTTCTGTACTGCAACTTATTTAATAATGAATTGGGAAAGGAAGCAACAAGTAAAGTAGTCATATTTGCTGATGATTACAATATTATTTGGTGCTGTTCAAACATGAGCAGACTAAGGAACTGGCATCTACATATAAACTGGAAACAAAATGCTGGGCTTGATGAACCATTGGTCCGACCCAGAATGGCAGTTCTTATGTTCTTCATTTCATTTGCTATTTAGATAAGTGCAAAGTGAGGCTCACAGGGAAAAAAAATCTTAACCATAGAGACACACGGGGCAGGATTCTCTATTAGAAATCACCAGCCAAGCAAAAGATCTTAGGGATATGTTTACTAAACTGCAGTAAAGAAGAAAGTGTGCCGTTAGCACGCGCAAATTGTGCATCTGCACCCTTAGCACATCCAAAAAGCCACTTTAGCGCACTAATGGTACCAGCAGCGTAAAGCGCCCTATGAGCAGAGAGAAGGCATGCTTGGGGCGGAGAGTGGGGTTCAATGGGTGGGGAGTGGGAAGGAAAAAGGTTTGCTCCCTTATTGCAGGCACCTTAACGGCAGGAACTCTAACACAATTCAAAACATTGTGGAAAGGGTCTTTTCTGAGGAGAGAGAGCCTATTTTACATCTGCAATGTGATGCAGAAACAGGGAAGCCCAAAAGAGTGATAGTAGTGCTCCATTAGCAACAACAGCTTAGTGCTCAAGCAGTTTCCCCAAAAGACACACAGAATCCCCAATAACTGTAATGGGGCATGCAGTGCATAGCCAGGTCCTCTTTAGCAATGGTTTATGGAACGTTACCCACCTACACTGACAGCTTTTGCTACATCCTCCAGTAATGGATTGCAGGGTTTGATTACGCGTTGACTGAAAAAATATTTTCACCTAGAAGATCCAAATGGGTTGCACTGTAGCCACATTGCAGGTCCCCTAGTCTGTCCACAGTCTGATGGCATACAAAAGCGACCTACATTTACCTGTTCCACTCCGGTCAATAATCTATAGACCTCTATCATATCTCCCCTCAGCCATCTCTTCCCCAGGTTGATGAGCCCCAACCTTTTTAGCCTCTCCAGAAAGGGGTATTCTGCCATCTGCAGGACCATCTCTGAGGTTTGTCATGATCTCACAGTGACAGTTGCAGCATACATTCCTGTTACTGCTGCAGAAAGGCAATGTGCCACATGGGGCGGTTCAAGAGTCCTAGCACCACAAGCAGAGATCCAGGCTGCCCCCTCCCCACTGCCGCAGAATCCATCTGTGGCAGAAGAGGCCGATAGTGCCAGATGCTGTAGCCCTCCAGGTAGCTGGAAAATGCAGTTGCCCGGGGAAATACCATAGCAGTGGCTGCTATCCTCCCCCCAAGACGTTGCGGTGGCAGGCAATGATGGGGCCCCTGCATGGGCAGCTGGTGGGGGGGCTGCATGGTCATCCGTGTGTGCTTCTGCTCCCCCCCCATCCAGCCCTTGTGCCCAAGGTGCCTGCCAAATCCGCATGTTTAACATGCTGGGACTGCGACCACCACCACTGTCAGTGCATGGGCATGTCTGCATAGTGGGGTGTTGGTGGTGGCATAGGAAGTGACATCAGCTTGCAGCAGACAGAAGCCTTGTCCTGTTATGTGCACCATGTGCACTGCAGCATGTGCCAAAGGCCAGCTGAAGGGAAGCATGTCAGCAACAGGAGCTGTTATCCCCATAAGGAAACACTGTGGTGCAACACACACAGTTGGTGTGTATATGTGTGAAGGCTTCACAGGTTCAGGACCCCACTGTATTGCATCTTCCTGTGGACAAGGTTTAGTTGACCATGTAAGTACAGCTCCAACATATGCAACCCCCAAGGAGATGGCCAGCAAGAGTGGAAACCCTCACCAGCAGCACTGACAGGCTCCACTATCCACAGCTGGTTGGAGGCTAATAGCGCATGGTAATAGCGCCTGCAAACACTTATCAGTCCTTGAGCTGACATTGAGACAGGAGTGTCAAGCAGGAATGTCAATCCATCCCCACTTTTGAACAGTGCGCCAATGAGAGTATATGTGTGTGTGTGTGTGTGTGTGTGTGTAGCTCCCCTTTGTCCTGTGTCTTTCTGCATTGCACTTTGACTCACATTGTCCGAGTTTTTCCTAGCCTGTTTGGAAAAGGTGAATAAGGCGAGGCAGAGGATTATGGCTATTACCTGAAACAGCGCAGATTGGCCTGGATGTGTCTGTCACAATGGTAGGGTCACTGGCTGAGATGCCATTGTGCCCATCTGCCACATGTATTGCCTGGGTGGTCAGTATATGTCATTCTGAGATGGCACTCTCACTATGACCAAAAAGTGACCATGGCATGGCTATGTATCCACATAGAGCTATTATAATGTCTGGCTCCAGTGATGTGGATGCATTCTCTGTCTGGGGATGGTAATCACTGAGCAAATGGCTGGATGTCATTACTGAATATCCCAAGGCAGAGTGCTTCTGGTCACACTCACACTACACACATGTCATGCATGCTGACCAGCAGACCAACTGTATTTGGTTTGTACTTGGCTGACAACCCAATGATGGGCAGTCTTTCTGCCAGTGCTGTAGTCAATTGTTAGTCCTCAATGGGTTGGGGCAGCAGTGGTTCATGGCCTACTCACTGGGGTCCTGGCAGGGCCGTAGCAATAGCCCCACACCAGCCTATACACCCCCACTGCAGTGGCTGTCCATGGCAGCAGCATATTGATACTGGCCACTAACCTGCACTTTTATTGGAGGGTTAGTGTCCAACATGAACAGAACACAGAGCCGAGCTGTTGCTATCACTGTCACCCTCAGCATGCAGGAAACAAGGAGAAAAGCATAATACACTGCAGACAGTACCTGCAGCATGGCCAGTAGAGATCATCTCTAACAGTGCAGGTTCAGTGGACCAGGTGCTTGGCACCTCTCCTCACCCTCAGGGTGACAGCTGAAACCGCTCTACAGCATGACTTGCTGTTATGTGCACGTAGCACATGCAGCCAGTGCGTCTTACTGAGCTAATATGCTGGATCAGTGCATTCTCCATTGGTTCTTCAGCTGCAAACCGCTGCTTTGCATGTGCAGTGCCTCATGGGTAGTGGAGGGCCCATCCTATGCCGGCACAGATAGCAAACAGTTTGATCAGAGATCTGCAGGCTCTATACATCTGCATAAAGCTGTGTGGAGGTGTAGCCTACTGGTTGGTGCAATGTCTCCATGGTCAAAGGTCCAAAGTTTGATTCTCACTTGTTTATTTTGTGCCTGGGTGTGCTTGCACAGTCCTGGCTCTGCTGTGACCTGCAGACAATCATTCTTCTACATTTCTATGCATTATGGTGACACATTACATAGCCCAGCATAGCATTCCCCATCTATGGATATCTATGAGTATGGCTTTAGTGGCTCTGCTGCAGCGCATTGCAGCGGGTCAGTACGTATATGCATCAGATGTCTGGGTCAACTGGTATGGATGCGTTTTCTGTTTTGCCATCATTGTGGCATCCCAGCTTTATGTAAAGAGGATATATCTCGTACATTTAGGCACTAACACTTGTTGCACAGCCATCTCCTGCACTGTTCTGCCATCATTACTTGCCCCACATGGGGCAAATGAGCTCAACTTGTCCCTTTCTATCATGCCACTCTGTCAGGTGTATTGTCTCGCAGTTGCACAGGCTGAGGCACCAGTCTCACCCGCATAAATGGTGTTTCATGTACCCCATGGCACTGCTTATTTTGGTTCACACACACCAAATGCTTTGGCCTGTATGATCCCATACATCCACTCACCACACACAATGCAAACTCTCTGCTTGGATGATCCATGGCACAGCCCTGCACCCACCGTTTGACCGTCAGGGAGATTCATGGTGGGGCAGCTTACTGGCAGTAAGCTGCCCCACCATGGCCCTCAGGGGTCATTTGCAGCAGCTAGCCATATCATGCACACCTCGCTTGTGACTGCTCCACATGCACACTCATGGACAGTCCTCTCTTTGTGGTCCACATCAGGAACATGCTGCCTTCACTCACACACTATCCTGATCTATGGCATGCCACACTGACAGTACATCTAAATAGGTGTCCACACCTCACAGACACTATAAATGTAGCTTATGGCACAGTGTATGTTTTCAGGAGCATCTAGGACAGCCTGCCTGTCACAGCAGCCCTACTGCTGCATCCCCTTCGCTGACTCCGCTGCTGCCGCACCCACCCATAACACAGCCAACACCCACACTGGCCACCATCACTAGGCAGCCGCCTATCTCGCCTAATCATCAGCATAGGCCTGCTGTATGGTCAAACATGCTCATCATACATACTGCCATATTGCCAGGCATCAGGTGAGTCAACTCCATCAGCTACCAATTGTGTTTGCATTCATACCTTTTCCAATGGCTTCCCTGCCCCACTTTCAGCGTTTCAGTGGCTTTTCTCCTTTAAGGTGCATGCCAAACACCTTCCCACAGCATGTCCTGTTACCACATGGTATGTGTCCACTAAAAACCCTTAACGCCTCTAACACGCCCAGCACACTTATCACATGGTAACCCCTTATTGCTGCAATTAATGCATGGAAAAGCATAGTTACTCACTTGTAACAGGTGATCTCCGGGAACAACAGGAATTTAGTCTTCACATATGGGTATCGTCGCTACCGACGGAGCCTGCGCGGGAACGCTCCCCAGCGTCCAAGAGGAACGCTTTTGGGAGCATCCCTCAGCACATGCGCGCTGCCTTCCCGCCTTTCCAACTGTCCCTCTTCAGTTAAGTTTGTAGCTGAATGAAAGGATAGAGGGAGAGAGGAAAGAGACAGAGAGATAGAGAGACAACTCCTAGGGGAGGTGGGTGGGTTGTGAAGACTAAATTCCTGCTGTTCCCGAAGATCACCTGTTACAGGTGAGTAACTATGCTATCTCCAGGAACAAGCAGGAATGTAGTCTTCACATATGGGGACTCCCTAGCTGAAGATGCCAGGGAGATGACCCCAGGAAGCTGGCACCTATAGTGAGGTGGGCCATGCTTCCTCACATGGATCTCTGGCATCCTACCAGGGTTGGTGGGTAGGAGTTGTATTAAGTCTGAAAGAGATTTTGAAGAACAGCCTGGCCAAAGAAGGCATCCCGACGGGAGGCTTTATCTAGGCAGTAGTGGGCAGTAAAGGTGTGTACCAAAGCCCAGGTGGCTGCTCGACAAATGTCATCAATAGACACAGAGTGAAGGTTAGCCATAGAGGCTGACATGGGTCTCACATTATGAGCTGTGACATGGCCTTGAAGAGGAAGACTCTTACTCTCATAAGCAAAGGATATGCATTGTGCAATCCATTTGGATAAAATTCTCTTGGAGACTGGAAGGTCCAAATGACTAGAATCAAAAGCAATAAAAAGTTGAGAAGACTTTCTATGTTGCTGTGTTCTTTGTAGGTTAAAAGCTAAGGCTCTTTTACAGTCCAAAGTGTGAAGGTTCTTCTCTGCATTAGAGGCATGAGGCCTCGGAAAGAATACAGGAAGATAAATCGATTGATTTAAATGAAAAGGTGAAACCACCTTTGGCATAAAGTGTGGATGAGCTCTGAGGACAACCTTATCATGGTGAAACCTAGTGTAAGGAGGATCAGCCACTAATGCTTGCAATTCACTAATGCGGCGTGCAGAGGTGATTGCAATTATGAAGATGACCTTCCAGGACAAAAACTTCAGGGTAGTAGTGGCTAAAGGTTCAAAAGGCGGTTTCATGAGCTGCCCGAGAACTAGATTTAAATCCCATGCCACCGCTGGTGGTCTGATGGGAGGTTTTGTTAATAGAAGACCTCTCATAAATCTGGATAGGAGAGGATGAGAGGAAATTGGTTGTCCATTTAGAGGCTTATAGAAAGCTGTAATTGCGCTAAGATGGACTCTTACTGAATTGGTCTTCAGACCAGAATTTGATAAATTTGATAATATTGATTCCAAAGGTATCACCAGGGGGTCTAACCCCTTCTGGAAACAGCATATAGTGAAACATTTCCATTTGAAGGCGTAAGATCGTCTTGTGGAAGGTTTTCTAAAAGCCTGAAGGATATCCTTTACCTGTTGGGAAAGGTTGAGATCCTGAAGATTTAAGCTCTCAGCAACCAGGCCATGAGATGCAGGGACCGGGGATTCAGGTGCCATAGCATCCCACTCTCTTGGGAAAGGAGATCTGGAGCACACCCTAACTCCAGAGGTGCAGCTTGAGAGAGATGTAGAAGCAGGGGATACCACGTTTGGCGTGGCCACCATGGTGCTATGAGGATCATACGACCTCTGTCTCTCTGAAGCTTGAAGAGTGTTTTGGGGATGAGGGGAATGGATGGGAAGGCATAGAGGAAGTCCTGACGCCAGTGAAGGAGGAAGGCATCCCTTGCCTGGCAATTGTGAGCCAGAATCCTGGAACAGAACCGGGGAGGTTTGGCATTCAGTGGACTTGCAGAGACCATTCGTGAGGCAGCAGTACTCGGCTGAGTTTGTCTGCCCAAAGGTTTTGAATGCCTGGAAGATATACCACGAGAAGGTGAATTTGATGCTCTCTGACGAGAGCCCATAGTCGTAAAGCTTCGTTGCATAACGACAGACAGCCTGTTCCGCCCTGTTTGTTCACATAGAACATGGCTACTTGATTGTCCGTTTGGACTAGGACTGTCTTGTAGCTGAGCTGGGCATGGAATACTCGAAGAGCTAGTTAGATTGCCCTTAATTCTAGGAGGTTTATGTGAAGAGAAGCCTCCTGTGGAGTCTAGGTGCCCTGGGTAGAGAGATGATGCAGGTGTGCTCCCCAACCCACCTGTGATGCATCTGTTGTTAGGGTGGCCTGGAATAGGGGTTGTTGGAAAGGAGACCCCACTAAAAGATTTTCCAGTGATTGCCACCATTGGAGGGACAAGATCAGTCGATGAGAGTTTGATATCTTGTCTGACAGACGTCCTGTGGCCTGTGTCCACTGTGTGGATAGGGTCCACTGGGCTGCTCGCATGTGGAGGCAAGCATAGGAAACTACATGAACTATGGATGCCATGTGTCCCAGTAACTTTAGCAGTTCTCGAGCAGTTAGGGAGGATTTTCCCGCTGCTTGAGAAGCTAGTTGCACTATGCGAAGACACCGGGCCTGTAGAAGGAAAGCCCTTGACTGTCTGGTATATAAACAGGCTTCTATGAACTCCAGAGACTGGGAAAGAACAAGTTGGGATTTTGGGAAGTTTATTACCAATCCCAAATATTGGAGGATTCATATTGTGCAAGACAATGCAGAGCTGGCTTCTGCAACAGTGGGGGCTCGAATGAGCCAGTCGTCCAAGTAAAGGAAGACGAATATCCCTAGGGTTCGCAGGAATGCAGCCACTACTGCCATGCATTTCATGAATACTCTTGGTGCTGAAGCCAGACCAAAGGGAAGAACCCTGTATTGGAAGTGTTTTCCCTTGAAAAGGAATCGTAAGAACTTCCTGTGATCTGGATGGATGAGAATGTGAGTATATGCATCCTTTAGAGAGCAAAGCCAATCCTGACTTTGAAGGTATGGCAGAAGAGGTCCTAGAGAAATCATTTTGAACTTCTCTGGGAACAGGTATTTGTTCAATTCTCTGAGGTCTAGAATGGGTCTGTGTCCCCCTGTTTTCTTTGGAATAAGAAAATAGGGGGAGTAGAACCCTGTACCCTGCTGGAGAATGGGTACTTCCTCTATTGCCCCTTGGGCAAGAAGTGTTGAGACCTCGTGATCTAGCAGATTGTCTGCAGAGGTCTGGGAATTGAACTGCCTTAGGATTGTAGGAGGGGGCATGTTGTGAAAATGAAGCTTGTACCCCTCTCCTACAATGGACAGAGTCCAATTTTCTGTTATTTGGTGCCATCTGTTGGCAAAATGACACAGTCTGCCTGGAATATTTAGGGGTTCCGGACCCCTCAGAGGCAGGAAGATTAAGCTCTCTAGGAAGGAGTCAAAGCTCTTGAGGGGGCTGAACCTGTGGAGCTGGTTGAGCTCTCGGGCCTTTTGGCTTCTTCTGCTGTTTGAATTGCTGTTGTTGTCCCCTTTGGGCAATATGAGCATGAGCCTGGCTTTGCTGGGTTTAGCATGGATAAAACTTCCTCTTTTTGCTGAAAAAAGAGGATTTTTTATAGGGTTTCTTTTTGGCTGGAGTGGCTGTAGATTTTGACAATCTAAGGTGTCAGCATCTATCTCATTAGCCTTTTCCTGCCAATTCTTGCCAAAGAGGTTTTCTCCTGTGCAAGGGATGTTGCCTAATTTATCCTGTACCCAAATCTCCAAGTCTGATGCCTGAAGCCAGGCAATCCGTCGTGCACCAATGGCAATAGCAGAGGTTCTGCTTATGCATTCAAAGCAGTCAAAGGCTGCACGATTTATTTATTTATTTATTTATTTTATACCGCGCTCTTTAGAATCAGTACGGTTTACATGTATACTAACAGGTACTTTTTATTCTCTTGTCCTCAGTGGTTGGGACAGGTTACAAACTTGGAGACATCTTGAGCATGCCTGACAAGAGTAAGAAGTCTTGTGGTCTGTCATCTGGGAGAAGAGGGCTCATAAGCTCCAAATCTCCTGTGACCTCTTTGAGGAACATTCCCATATATAAAATATATGAGCTGATCCTAGCCGAAAGCATGGAAGCCTGAAAAGTTTGACGACCAAAAGCATCAAGAGTCCTGCATTCACGACCTGGAGGATTGGATGCATGTCTCTTTGCACTTTTCATCCTATGCATGGCTGACTCCACTACCATTGAATGGTGTGGCAGCGGAGTCTTTTGAAATCCAGGACATGGTGGAACTCGATACATGGTATCAAGTCTCCTAGAATGAGGAGATGTGGTCAAAGGTGTCTCCCAGATTCTGAGCATCAAATCATGAAGAATTTCATGAATGGGCAGAGTGGCTACCTCCTTTGGAGTCTTAGGATATCGGAGAATTTCCAGTTCCTTTGCCCTAGGTTCCTTTTCAGGAGCTACCGTAATTGAAAGGCCTTTGGCAACATCACAAATAAAATCCTGAAAAGACATGTCCTCTGGAGGCGACATTCTGAAAAGACATGTCCTCTGGAGGCGACATTCTGCGTTGGGGAGAAGAGTCTTCCGGGAGAAACACTCTAATACCGGCAGAATTATCAGAGTCATCGGAATCGGAGGATTCGAAGTATCTCTGATCACGATGTTCATGCAAGGCACGGTCCCGGTATCGATCGAAGTCGGTACCGAGTTGATCCGGTACCGATCTCTCGATGCCAGCCAAAGATGGCATGGGAAGAATTCCCACTGGGGCTGGTACTGTCGGTGCTGGTACCGGTACTGGTACCGGCATCGGTACCGGTGTCGGTACTGGTGCTCATTGAACCATCGGTGTCAATGGTACTGCAGCTGTAAGGAGAGCTGCAATACTGCACTAGATAGCGGGGACTCTCTGGTCTATCGACGCTGCCAATGCCTGGGTATCGGTACCGGTGAAGGTGGCCGGGACCCCTGAGCATGGCACCAGTAGTTCTGTCGAGGCCAAGGCCTCGAGAACATCCTGGAACCCTGTTGATGCTTTGGAGGCCGAAGCCTCCTGCCAGGGCTGTTTTGCCGGTGTGGTTCCCTCAAGGGCAATGCAAATGGCCTCTCGATGCTTTGCAGGAGAGCTACCCTTTGAGGACCGGCTTTTATGTTTAGTTACCTGAGATCCATGGGAGGAAGAAGAGGCTCTTGAAGACGTCGATGCAATGGACCTGGCATCCGAAGAAAAGAGGGTACCGAGCTTTGCAGCCCGGTTCTGTCTTCCTCTTTTAATCATCCCCATACAAGAGAGACACTCCGAAGGAGAATGGTCAGGGCCTAAACATTTAAGACACCAATCATGGGTGTCGGTGACGGAGATGGTACCGCCACACTTAGTGCATTTTTTAAAACCACTAGCTGGTTTTTCCATCTTTAAGGAAAAATGGGGCCTAATGCCCAAAATGGCGCCTAGCACCGAAAAAGAAAAGTTTGTGAAGAGAAACACTTCAGAATTTTTATTTATTTATTTTTTTTAAAGAAGAAAAGAAAAGAACCGGCGGTATCGGTAGGCGTTGTGCGGAGGCAAATGCGACCACAAGAAAACAAGATTAAAGAAGAAATTTTCTGCGGTGACAGGATATATGTCCTGTCGGCTCCGCGGAAAACGAAGAACTGAAGAGGGACAGTTGGAAAGGCGGGAAGGCAGCGCGCATGTGCTGAGGGATGCTCCCAAAAGCGTTCCTATTGGACGCTGGGGAGCATTCCTGCGCAGGCTCCGTCGGTACCGACGATACCCATATTTGAAGACTACATTCCTGCTTGTTCCTGGAGATAGACTGCTCTCTTACTGCCGTTTAGTAAACATACCCCTTAGAGTGATTGAGGACAATGAATTGAAATCCTCAGCTCAGTGTGTGGCAGCAGTCAAAAAAGCGAACAGAAAGTTAGGAATTATTTGGAAAGGTACAGAGAATATCATAATGGCTCTGTATAGATCGATGGTGCGACTGCATCTTGACGGCTGGGTGCAGTTCTGGTTGGACCATTTAAAAAAAAGATAGAGGAACTAGGAAAAGATACAGAGAAGGGCAACAAAACTGTTAAAGGGTTTGTAATGGCTCCCATATGAAGAAAAGCTAAACCGGGCTAATATTCAGTTGGACTAAAAAAGATGGAAAAGGGAGTTCTTCATACACTTATGCTTCCTGACTGAGTCCATTCGGTACTAAAGTGTTCATATTAAATACTTCTTCTATTCAATACGTAAAAGCTCTTTTTCTGCATCTCATCCTCTCCAGACACACTTGCATCATACAGAACACAAAAGGGTAAATCAATGAAATTAGGCTCCAAATCCTTGGAATGTTATTCACATTTGATTTATTAGTTACATTTATTAAGGATTTATGAGTATTTAATGTTCTAATGTGGTTTATTGTATTCATCAAGCTGACTTTCTATATTTTATATGAGAGAGATATTGTACATATCAAAGTATCAACTGAAAAGCCCCTTTGAGATTTTACTTATTTTAAAGGTAAATATAATTTATTTGTAATTAATGCTTATGTTAATTTTTCCATTTCATAAATATTTATTAATTGTCATTGAATATTTTGTTTTCTATTTGGTTGATCTTTTTTATGTCACTAAAGGAGAGCGGGTGGTCCATTCATAACGTACATTTAAAGAATATTAATTCTGTATGCCACATATTATTAATTCTATTTGTGTGCACTTTATCAACAGTTTCATGCCCTTGATGCAGGCGAATGCTGAAACATGGCTGTATTGGGGGTTTTACTGATTGCATTAAGATTTTTATGTTGATCTCATCGAGATCTTGACTTTTAGTAATAAAGACTTTGGTTTACCATTAAGAAATTGTTGTTTAAGTGCTTCTCACTCTTGTTTCCATCAACTCCTCTGTGGGAGAACGTTACCCTCTGTTGCCACATTATTTGCTGTAAAGTGTCATGTTTTGAGGTATTAACACACATTGCACCTATTACCTAATAACATCGCTTCAAATACTCTGATTTCAATATTTACCTTTTCCAGTTCCGTCTTGGGTACAGGTGAACTAGATGATGGTCCATCAGAATCTACAGCACCATTGCAATTGCTGCACACGTCTTTTATCACCTAAAAGAACCACAAGTTTCCATTAATATCCAAATATACAGAAAGGGACCCTTTAACTAAAGGGCACTATGTCCAGCTCCACTATCTGCCCTCAGCCAATTTTGCCTCCCAGCCCTATTGCACATACAGAGCTGCTGTGTGTGCTGCTGGGGACAGGGTGGCACGGGGGCAGAGAGTAGGTGGAGCATGAGCGGGGCTGATTCCTGGAAGTACAGGGCCGATTCCTCGGAGGTGGCAGATTCCTTGGAGGTGGAATAAGTGTTGGCCGCCCCCCCAGATCAGCCAGTCAGCATTTACTGTATGTATCCTTCTTAGAACATTACATTTCTTTAAATAAAAGCATCTTAAAAAAATAACACTATCAATATAACTTGGGGCTAAATTTCCATGAGAGAGTGGTGGAGGTTGCTTGCCTTTAATAAAATCTGAAATATCAGATGCTATAACATTCACATACTGGGAAATTGCCACTCAGTGCTTTATTTTAGAGCAGGGGCCTCAAACTAGTCAGGTTTTCAGGGTATCCCTAATGAATATGCATGAGCTATATTTGCATGCACTGCCCCATTGTATGCAAATATATCTCATGCATATTCATTAGGGATACCCTGAAAACCTGACTGGTTTGCGGCCCTCCAGGACTGGAGTTTGAGACCCTTGTTTAAGTGCAATACTCCCAGGAGTAAGCATGTCAACCTAACTACTGTTGGGATAAATGTATTTAAAATGGTCATTTTTTAAAATCCAGGTCACTTTTCTAAAAGTGCACTCTCGTTTTCTTTATAAAGAAATTCAGCTACTTAGTTTCTGGGAAAATGTATTACTGCCTCTTGTCTGACCCGTTTTCTAGGGCCTGTTTTCATCATCTGCTCATACCATACAGTCAGTCAGCTTTGGCTGAAGTTCACAGCAATGAGAGTTTCAGAATGAGTACAGGGAAGTGATCTGGAGGAAAATCATGCAGCACTATGTGCAGAGTCATGCTGTCTAACGTCCTCGTCATATCACACATCCTTAGCAAAGTATTTAATAAAGGGCTCCAGTGGGGTTCATACTGAAATGCTGATGGAAGAGAACTGACTAGAAGCATCAGTTATAAAACCCTGTTAAGTCAAAAAGTCAGTACTCTGGGGGTGTAAAAAAAAAATCAATCCTATAAGCTACATTCACAGTTGAAAAAAACATTGAAAAATGTATTAAAACAATAGTTTGAATTGCCGTTGCATATAGAGAGATTGTTTCATACATAAGTGTTCTTCAGCGCCCACAGGCATGACTTCAGCAGCAGCCCCGATTGGCGGTCGGCCACAGAGAAGCGTGATTCCCCCGTCCCTCTGCAGCAGAGGATAATCAGGGACGCAAAGGACAGCTTCAAATCTTAAGCGCCCGCAGGCGCACCCGCACCTGGGGGCCTCGTCAGAGGGCCCTTTGGCTTAGCCCTTAGGCACGGGCCCTTGAGAAAGAGCCATAAATATTCAAACAGGCCATCAGAGTGAATGCTCCACCATCAAGTCGGGACCAGGATCGGCCTCGACCGGAAGGTAACCCCCTCAGGAGCACCACACTCACACCACACAACAAATACGAAGCAATTAGCAAACCCACACCCAACCAGGCTTACAATATACCCACTATTCTACATGCTCCTAGCAATCATCCTACTCTCCACAGCACACAAACGCTCCGATCATGGAACACCACCTGACCTAGCATATCAACAGATCGCACTCACACAACGCATGCACAAGCCCTTGATGCCTGATACACATAAAAAATATCCACTCTCATCCCCCCACACACACATACTGCACTGCACACTTATCAACTCACACTCAATTCGGAACAAAATCCAAATCATAAGGGACCTCATAACAACCAAAAACATAGACATACTATGTATAACCGAAACATGGATAACAGAGACGAACAATGTGCTACTGAACAAGCTCACACCAGACGGATACACCAAAAACCAATGCCCAAGAACACAACATCAAGGAGGCAGAGTGATGATTATAGCCAGAAGCAACCTAAACTTTTGAAACCTTGCAACAGAAAGTACCTATGAAGCCGACTCCATCACCATTACCAACAAACTGACAACCATCTGCCTCATATACAAGACACCATCCGCCAATGCCAACGACCTGTCAGTTATCCTGGATAGAGTGATAACTGCATCAAAAACTGGAAAGGAACTCCTAATATTAGGAAACTTCAACCTCCCCTCGCTACAGAAGAACCACTCCCTCACCTTCATCCAAGCAATGTTAGCAATGGAACTCACTCAACTAGTGAACACCTCCATGCACCCAAAAGGCAACACCCTGGACCTCATTTTCTTCAACTCAAATGGGACCCCCACTCCATCCAGACCTACCCAGTACCCTGGTCGGATCACAAACTAATCCATTTCTCCCTCCCAGATAATCTCATTAACAAAAATCACAATCCACACCCATCAATATGGAGATTCAACCTTTCAATAAGGACAACTTTATTCGAGACACCCTAGCGCACCCTCGGACCCAGATATCATCATTGAGAGCTGGAACACCATCACTGGGGAAGCAGCCATAGCCCCCAATTAGACCACACCCAAGCACATGAAAAAAAAACTAAACTGAGTGATACACCCCAGCCCTTTGAAATCAAAAACGACAACTCCGCAAACATGAACGAAAGTGGCACAAAACAAAAAGCAGTGAAGATAGACTACAATACCTTTGACTTCTAAATGATTATCTCACTGCAACAGACACGACAAGAAGAGACCACCACACCAAACTACTCAACTCAGCAATCAATTGACCAAGAGAGCTCTTCAACATTGTAAAACATCTAACAAAAGCACCAACTACTGAAAACACTGAAATAACACTCACACCACAACGAATGGCTAAGCAACTGCACACCCAACTAGAAGCCCCCCCATACACCCCCCCCCCAAGACAATCATGCATCCCTTCTCAAAGACAATCTCACTCACACAGACTCCTGGACCTCCTTCACACATATTACAAAGTGACCTAGAAAACACCATTGTATCTCTAAACATAACATCCTCCCCTCTGGATCCCTGCCCCATCACATGGTTTAAGGCAGCCAAGAAAGAACTAAGTGGAACATTCACCAAAATTACAAATGCAATACTACAACAAGGTACTATGCCCACATGCCTGAAAACATCATCCATTCGTCCAGCTCTAAAAAAAAATCCACCTTGGACCCATTCAACCCTGCATCATACAGACCCATCACCAGCCTACCCTTCACTGCAATATCAACTTCAAGACCATATTGACTAGCACAACCTCCTAATCCCTCAACAATATGGATTCCGTCCACACCACGGATTAGAAACACTATTAACTACCTGGTAAACACTCTAGTTCAAGGAATACAGCACATCAAAAGGCTTCCTATGATCTTCATAGACATCTTGTCGGCATTTGACCCTGTAAACCACAATATTTTCCTGCAACATCTCCGCACCTATGGAATCCAAGGCACAGTACTAAAATGATCCACTTCCTGCCTCACAGATCAACAACAGCAAATAAAGATCGGACAAAACACCTCCACCCTTTTCAAGCAGACCCAAGGAGTACCCCAAGGATACACCCTATCTGCTCTTCTTTTCAACCTATACCTTTGACCACTCTGCACAATCATAAGATCTCACAACCTATACTTCCACATCTAAGCCAATGATATCAAGATCTATGGGCCAATCAACATACACCAACCCACACTATCTGCCCACACAGATTGCTTTGCAGACATAACCAAATGGCTGAAAGACAACAACCTATAAATCAACTATAACAAAACAGAGTCCCCCTACATCATAAAAGATACCACCTTTGTCCCACCCCCTCTACAACACTGAACAACATAACAATCAAAACCCAGTCTGAAGACCGGTACCTAGGGATCACCCGTGATCAATACCTCACTTTCAAAGGCCACATCAGCAAAATCACCAAGACAATCTGCTTCAAAATGAAGACACTACAATGCATATGACCACTCCTTGAGCCAACAGACTTCTGGACTGTCCTGCAAGCATCTATAATACCCCACCTATATTTCTGCAATGCTATCTACCAAGGCCTTCTGCAATCCACACTCCTCCCATTGCAAATGGCTCTCCACTCAACAACAAGAACCCTACAAGCAGTGTCAAGACATGATCAAATCACCCCTATACTCAAACAGCTCCACTGGCCTCCATTACAGAGCCGAATAACATTCAAAACTCTTATCCTCACCCACAAAGCAATCCACTCTGATCCCCCCACACACCTACAAATGCTTCTTCAGACCACTAAGCAACTCAGATCTAGATGGACCTCTACTATAATTATACATCATGGTCATCTCCCACCTCAGAACCAAATCTAACCAGCAAGCATGTAAACGAGCCTTTCTACTGTACGCAGCCTCTATATGGAACACTCACCCAGACCAGTTCAGAAGCATAACAGAACTCAAAACCTTTAGAAAATATCTGAAAACACACCTATTTACAGAGCACTTCACCCCCATAACATAAGCCAGTTGACTTCTCCTGCACATAGTCTAAATCTGTATAGTGTACATAGTTCAAAACTGTATATAGTCATAAACTCTTATGTATCCACTGCATGTTGTATATAGTTGACAATGTTATCATGTATTTTCTCTCTTGTTCTATGTAATCCACCTTGACACAGTGAAAGGCGGTATATAAATACAGGTAAATAAATAATAAATAAAGTGTTCAGCCAAGCTTGCAAAGCTTATCATGGACTAGAACACAAGGGGTAATGTTTCCACAAATCTAACTGGATCTGACTAGACCTGTGAATCTTGGCAGTTTCATCTTTTTGGGTGGATCATGGTAGTGTTACCCAAGATATTTTCCACTGACAAGGCTAATTGAAAATCTTTTTATTTAAATTCAACTGGCATCTACAGTATCTACAAACACATAATAAACCTAATACAGTATATGAAACTGAGACTGATACATAAATTATTATAGAAGTCCCAGTATTCTACTACCCCTCTTCATTAAGGGGGCCATTCAGACCTGCAAATCACATTGACATCTCAAGAATCATTTTAGAAAGCCCCAAACTGACACGTGTCGAGTCTGATCACATCCATGTCATATTGGAGTTTGGTGGAAGCATGCCCAGGGCATTACTAAAAAGATACACGTGCGCCCAATTTTAGAACAGCGCTGCACATTGGAATTTTCTGGCACACATGCCGATGTCTATACTTGCTCCCTGGCACAAATAAACATCAGAAAAATGCTTGTTTCAGCAATCTAATGCCTGTGGAGAGAAAAAGAGAAAGCCCTCTCATTCCCCCAATACTTTTTGCTCCCCCAAGAAAGCATGCAGATAAGTAAAGAGGCATTTTTTGTGGCTGCTCTACCACTGCACGTCTGTGCTTGCAAAATGGCAGGCTGGGACATCTATGTGGCACCAGATATGTCCATTCTGAAATACCATTGAGGGTATGTCTATGTCGTCCAAGCTGCCTCCACCCTTATCAGACACTTGCATGTATCTAAAATCGAGCAGAATGTTGCATGTGCCTAGCCTATTATTCTGCACATTGCAATTTGCTTTTGTTTTCTAGAGATGTTTATATTTTAGGGTGGAGAAAGGCAATTTTAGAATACAGTTACACATGCCCACCTTTTCTGTTGTCCCTCCCTCAGAATTTGAGACGTTCTGACTTGGACATCCCAGACTGCACCTACACAGACTTTCTAAACTGTGCCTTCACAAGAATGGCTCAGATTGTTCAATATGAGAAGGAATGAGGATCAGAGCCGGTGCAACACAGCAAGCGGAGTAAGTACTGCAGAGGTTACAGACATCTGGGATGTGATAAAATACACAAAAATTAAAAAAATGAGAAAAAAATTAAAAAACAGAAAAAAGTGAAAAAAATATTAAAAACAAAGGTATTATCAAAAAAAGGAGAAAATGACTATGTAACCTACCATTACTACTAATGAAGGAGGAAGGAGACAATTTATATGTTTGGCGGGAAAAGAAGTGCCAGAAATCCTAGTGCCAGTTCTGATGAGGATGAAGGTCAGAAGTAGACAAATGTCATGGGTGTAGCTTGAACTGGTAGGTCTTTTCTCATTGTGGCAAGAATTATTTTTGGGTGTACAAATTGGCAGAGTGCTAATCTGCTATTACAAGCTTTGCATGGGCTGCCAATGAAGGCACATATACAATTTAAGTTTCTGACATTGCTTTTTCAGGCATTAATAAGTGAGTAAATCAGTGTCACACAGGGAGAGCGCTGAACGTGTCACAGCATGGTTGTCTCACCAGTTAGGGGGGTGAGGAAGGGCAAGATGCATGCAAGAACATTCTCTGATCTATGGACTATGCCCTCAGACCCCAAGTCAAAGAAGAGTTATATGAGGTTTCATAAAATACTGTTTGGGGTAGCATTGTTAGAGAACCTGCTGAGGGACGAGGGTCCCTAGGTGGGTATTAAGATCTATGAAGTATGGCTAGCTGGTTGGTTTTGCTGAAGTGAGCGGGGTGGGGGGGATAGAAAGTCTCTGTTATTGTGGGGAGGGTGTGTTTTTAGTAGGTTTTTTTAAATTACTGCTTTTTTCAACTATTATTGTGATTGACTTTGTTGCAAATTGCCCTGGGCAATTATTTGTACTTGGAGTGTGGCGTAGAAGAAATGAATGAAATGTATCCTAATTGTTCTTAAGTTGAACAGTGCACAAAATTATTGCATGTACTGTATTGTTAAATGAAGGCTTGTGTGTTAGCTGCAATTCTCAGAAAGAGTATGCAATGACAGTAGAGATGCTGAGACTGCACTCAGTATGGCCTGTCATGACCTGTTTTTATTTAGTTTAAGTCTGAGCATTTTGGAAGAACTCAGGCATTTATTTTCATTTGTACACACACTTGAAGCACCCTGCCCACAAATGAAAGGTTGTCCCTCCTAATACAATGTGTGCAGTAAAAGCACTATATGATTATATTATTCTGTCAATGATTTCGCCATCCATACATTTCAGAAATAGAGCCTGTAATCATGGGAGAGTTTTCAAAAAGGGTGGCCAAGGGAAGACTTGTGACCTGGTGACCAGGTACTTATGTCCTGGATTGGCCACTGTTGGAAACAGGATACTGGGCTTGATGGACCTTTGTCTGATCCAGTATGGCATATCTTATGTTCTTATGACTGTGGGGAGCTGTTGGACTTGACTGTTCTGTCCTATGCTGGGGTAGATTTTGCATTAGTTCTTTAACTGAAATGGTAAAGAGAAAAAGTAAACAGAAAATATAGCTGGCAGAGCCTCCAGAACCGTCCAATATACAATTTACTTGAAAGCCCCAATGTTCAGTGGATGCCACCATAGACGAGGAAAAGAGTAGTGTTGGGCTCCCTAAGCTTGGCAGTGGGTCTCCTCCTCCTCCTCATTTGGCTAAATAACTAGCACCTGGCTTGCCTCTCTGACAAAGCTCTTGGCAGAACTATGCAGCAGGGGAAGCAGAAAAAGAGGTGGGGAGAGAAAAGAGATGCCACAAAGTATGGGAGATGCACTCCCCATCCGGCAAGAATCCACTGCTGCTTTAGCCCAGATCCTAGGGGACTGAAGCTATAAGAACACAGAGGGGAAGGTGGCTTGAAAGACTCCTGTACTGGCTTCAGTGCCTTCCCATCTATCTTGGAAAGGTCCCAGACGTGTTGGATTCTCATTTAGCCATAAGAAGAACATCACCCTGGAGGATATCTGGCAAGTGGTAACTTAAATGGTATTCTTTCTGACACTGTTTCCCCAACTGTGTAAATTTACTAATGAAGAAGTTTGCAAGCTGAAAGACCAAGACATTACTTGACCACTATAGGAGGGGCAGATCTTTGATCTGCAAACATCCAATTTGGTCTAGCATTGCACATAAATTTAGAACTCATGGAGAGATCTACAAGAGCAGGAGTTTTGGGATTATGTAAGGACTGACTTCTTGCTTGTTCCTGGAGAAAACCATGTTGCCTCAGATCATGCAACCTATTGGTTTCCAGAAAGCCTCCACTACTTTTCCTGCCACCAAGGTAAGGCTCACTGGCCTGTAGTTTGTCACTTCTTCCCTAGTGCCACTTTTGTGAACAGGTACCACATCAGCCCTTCTCCAGTCCTGTGTAACTTCTCTTGTCTCCAAGGATCTATTAAAAACATCCTTTAAAGGCCCTGCAAGAACTTCTCTGAGCTCTTTCAGTATCCTGGGATGTATCCCATCTGGTTCCACGGCCTTGTCCACTTCTAGTTTTGCAAGCTGTTCAAACACATCTTTTGTGAATGGTGTAGTATCTATTCCATTCCCATTTGTATATTTGTCATTCACAGATGGTCCTTCTCTAGGATTTTCTTTAGTAAAAACAGAACAGAAATATTTGTTTAGCATTTTTGCTTTTTCAATGTCACTTTCCTTATATCCGTTCTTGGAACTCTTGAGTCTTGCAATTCCACCTCTGATCTTCCTCTTCTCCCGAATATACCTGAAAAAGGTTTTGTCTCCCCGCTTCAGATCTTTAGCCATATTTTCTTCTACCTTTGATTTTCTTCTGCACTTGACTGTTGCTCTGACCTATTTTTGCATATTTACATAAATGTCCATGCAAACATCTAGAGCTCTGAGCTCTGTTCCTGGGTACCAATAACAAATTCCCTAGTGTAACCTGTGGACATGTAAATAACATTTGGGTCTTCACACTTACATTTCAGGTTTGGAATGGTTCAACTTTAACTTTTTAAGTACCAGTCAATGATTAACTCTTGTCAAGCAGGAATTTATTTATTTATTTAACATTTCTTATATACCGTCTTTCATGATATCAAGGCGGTTTACATTGAAAAAACTGAAATTACATTGAACAAGGCATTATAACTTGGAGATAATTATTTACAGGGAACATGGGCTATGGAGGGTTAAGTGGCTTGCCCAAGACCACAAGGAGCACCTGTGGGACTAGAAACCCCAGTCCTTCCGGCCCAAGGTTGCTGTCCTCTAGTGGGATTTGAACCCCTGACCTTCTGGCCTGAGGTAACTTGCCCCAACCACTAGGCCACTCCTCTCTCCAGTCCAATCCAATCCACTCCTCCCTCCCTCCAGCTAATTTATAGCTCACCTCTTTCTGATCCTTCCCCATCTCTCAGTACATTCTTCCTTTTAAAGAGAAGAAAACCAATTATAGGCCTTAGCTCTGACACAACAGAGTGACAACCGTGATAGAAAATGTCATGATCTATGGTGTCTAAGATCACCGAAAGGTCCTAATAGAAGAGTAACAGTTATGCCCTCCAACAAGTCCTATGAGCAGCTCATCCATCAGCAGAGTGGACTCTGTGCTATATCCAGCCCAAAAGCCTGACTGCTCTGCATGAAGACAAAGCATTTTTCCAGACAGTCCATAAACTCAATAGAAACAGCCCTTTTTATCAATTTACTTATGGATGGCAAATGAGAGGTCTTATGGGAAGGTACAGACCCCATCAGATTCTTTAAAACTGGACAGATAATTGTCTCTTTTAAAGGACCAGGGAAAATCACTACTACTATTAATCATTTATATAGCGCTAGAAGGCGTACGCAACGCTGTACATATACATATAAAAGACAGTCCCCGCTCGTCAGAGCTTACAATCTAATTAAGACAGACAATACAATAGATGAGAATAAGGGAACAAATAGGGAAAGTTAAGTAGACATACAAGGAAACAAGGGATCAGGATCCAAAAACAGCCTTAAAGATGTGAGCTTTCAGCATGGATTTGAAAAGGGGGAGAGATGAAACCTGAAGTAAAGATACTAGTTTGTTCCAAGCATAAGGAGCAGCAAGGTGAAAGGATCAAAGTCTGGAGTTGGCAGTGGAAAAGGGCATAGAGAGAAGCAGGATAGTGGAGTTCACAAGGAGGGATGCAGGGAGAGAAGAGAGGGAAAAGGTAGTGAGGAGCAGTAGAATGAATACATTTATAAGTCAGAAGGAGAAGTTTGAATTGGATACAGAAATGGAAGGGAAGTCAATGAAGTGACTTGAGAAGAGGGGTTATATGAATATATCAGGGCTGGTGGAAGATTAGCCGTGCAGCAGAGTTCTGAACAGATTGAAGGGGAAGAGGTGACTTAGAGGGAGACCAGCAAGGAGGAGGTTACAATAGTCAAGACGAGAGGTGATTGAAGAGTGGATAAGTATTTTAGAAGTGTGTTCAGAAAGGAAGAGGCAAATTTTGTTTATATCTTAGAGAAAGAAATGACAGGTTTTAGCTATCTGTTGGATATGTTTGAGAAAATGAGAGGGAGGAGTCAAAGATGACCCCAAGGTTGTGAGCTGGGGAAACAGGAAGAAGAAGAGCATTATCTGGAGAGATGGAGAAAGGAGGAAAGGGGGAGGAGGGTTTAGGGGGAAAATAAGAAATTCAGTTCAGACATGTTCAATTTCAAATGGTGGTGAGACATTCAGGCAGCGATGTCAAATAGGCAGGCAGAGATGCAGGCCTGGAGTATCAGAGAAATATCAGGTGAAGATAGAAAGATCTGAGATTCATCAGCATAAAAATGATACTGAAAGCCATGGGAAGAGATGAGAGCACTAAGGGACTGGGTATAGTGAGAGAAAAGGAGAACAGACACCGGGGGTACACCAATTGAGAGTGGGATAGCAGTAAAGGAGGAACAACCAGAACACTGAAAAAGTGATGGGAGAGGCAAGAAGATAACCAGGACAGGACAGAAATCCCAAAACCAAATGAGGACAAAGTATTGAGGAGAAGGTGGTGGTCAACAGTGTCAAAAGCAGCAGAAAGGTCAAGAAGAATAAGGACTGAATAAAGGCCTTTGGATTTAGCCAGGAAAACGTTACTGGCAACTTTGGCGAGAGCCGTCTCAGTAGAATGTAAGGGCCAAAAGCCAGATTAAAGTGGATCAAGTAGGGCTTAAAAGGAGAGAAATTCAAGATAACAGCAGAGAAATGCACGTTCAAGAAGTTTGGAAATGAAAGGAAGAAGGGAAATGGAGCTCATTCTGAGGAGAAGGATGTTACCAGTGGTGTGCCCCAGGGATCTGTCCTTGCTTGGTCTGATTCTTTTTAACATCTTTGTTAGTGATATAGCGGAAGGGCTGTCGGGTAAGGTTTGCCTCTTTGCGGATGATACCAAAATCTGCAATAGAGTAGACACCCAGGAAGGTGTAGATAACATGAGGAGAGATCTAGCTAAGCTTGAAGAATGGTCTAGAATTTGGCAGCTGGGATTTAATTTTAAAAAATGTAAGGTCATGCATTTGGGCTGCAGCAATCCAAGGGAGCAATATAGTATAGGGGGTGAAGTACTTTTGTCCACTAAAGAAGAGCGGGACTTAGGCATGGTTGTGTCTGATGATCTTAAAGTAGCTAAACAGGTAGAAAAGGTGACAGCAAAAGCTAGAAGGATGCTTGGGTGCATACGGAGAGGAATGGCTAGCAGAAAAAAGGAGGTGATAATGCCTCTGTATAAGTCTTTGGTGCGACCTCATTTGGAGTATAGTGTGCAATTCTGGAGACCGCACCTTCAAAAGGATGTGAACAGAATGGAGTTGGTGCAGAGGGTGGCTACTAAAATGGTTAGTGGTCTTCACTATAAAGCATATGAGGACAGACTTAAGGATCTTAATATGTACACCTTAGAGGAAAGGCGGGATAGAGGTGATATGATTGAGATGTTTAAATACCTCCGTGGCATAAATGTTCAGGGGGAGAGCCTCTTTTAATTGAAAGCAAGTTCTGCTACGAGGGGACATGGGATGAGGGTGATGGGGGATAGATTCAGGAGTGATATGCGGAAATATTTCTTTACGGAAAGAGTGGTGGATCCGTGGAATAGTCTCGCAGTAGAGGTGGTAGAGATGAGGACAGTAACTGAATTCAAAAAAGCATGGGACAAACACAGAGGATCTCTAAAGGAAAAAAGGGGACTGCTGTAGTTGTTGATATGAAAGGACAGACTAGATAGGCCATGTGGTCTTTTTCTGTCGTCATATTTCTATGTTTCTATGTTTCTAAATAGGTCGATAATTAGAAGTACAAGAAGAGTCAAGTGAAGGTTTCTTGAGAAGAGGAGTGACCACAGCATGCTTGAAGGCTGCAGGGAAAGTTGCAGTGGAGAGCGAAAGTTTGAGAATATGTGAGATGAAAGGGACGACAGAGGAGGAGATGGAGTTAAGGAGTCAGGAAGGGATGGGATCAGAAAGAACAGGTAGTAAGTTTAGAGGAGGAAAGACGATGAGGGGTTTCCTCATCGGAGATCTTAGAAAAGGATGAAAGGGTAGCAGAGATTGAGGGGAAAAGTTGGCATCGTTCAAAGAAAAGATAATAACAAATAAAAGTGGATGAAAAATTTGCTTCAGCCTCCTTAATCAGATACGCTGCTACAACATCTACAAAGGACCTGTTGTTGTTGAATACCATTGAGTCAATGTGGACCTCTGGTGACCCTGAGGAAAGGTGCCCATGTTGTGACTATCCCCTGGGTTTTCCTGGCAAGGTGCGAAGTATATTGCCAGGCCTTTCTTTCATGCAGTAAAAAGGACCCACTAGGTTCAATTCTAGCTAACAGATTCAAAAACATTTTGCATGGTAACAACTAAAAAGTTACAAGAGAGGCATTTTCAATGGATTGTTGAAATTGTAATCCAGTTGGATAAACACCTATGATCTAATACTGGGGATTTTACCCTAATGATTTGATGAATCTGTATCTGGGTGATCCACCTGTTCTTTCATTACAGTTCTTCTTAATGGTGGTCTAAATATCTTGAATCTTCTTATTCAAACATATAGCCAAATCATTTGCTATGCCAGCATTTACCTGTATATTCCTGAAAACTTGTTGTTTCACAAATGAAGGATCTTTAAAAGATCTTACTATTTAATTAAGCTCACAGGGTTTATTGCTTGAAAGATCTATTTTCACAACTAAATGCTCTTCCTTAATTTCTTTTATTTTTTAGGTACATCGTTTAGCCTAATTTTTGTGAAGCACTCTATCCTCTTCTTCACAAGATTTATGCCCTGCTCGTGCTAATTTCCTGACTTGGTGACTTAACAGCTTCAGCTCTTCTGTGAGCCCTTCTTTTAGATTTAGGATGCTAAATATTAAGCTGTACTAACTTTGATTAACGCATTAATTTTAGCGCACCTCAGTAACTAGGCTCCAAAATGTTATTCAATGTGACCTAGTTTCTAATAGCACATGCAAACGATGAATTAACGCAAGTTAATGTCAGCACACCTCAGTAACTAGCCTCCTTAGCATGCGTTTTCAATGGGGCAATACTATTTACAGCCTAACCCATGAAAGATTTCCAAGTTTCAATGTGATTATGTACTGAATCAATTAGGCAAGGAAAATGTCCTTATCCATGGTATAAATGTCCTTCTCAGAGCACATCCTATAAATTAATTTAACACTTAGGGACATGTCTACTAAAAGGCATTAGATGCCTCCCTGGGTCTAATGCTAACTGGAGGCAGCAACTAACACGTGAAAAAAGCAGATATTGGAGGCGCTTTTCTGTGATATCTGGTTTTTGTGCAGTGCAGGGGTGGGTGGGGCATGATTGGGGCAGTGAGTAGGCGGCACTATTTTTGGCAGCCAAAGCACAAAATATAGCACACAGTGGCTGCCAAAAATGGCCTGACTGTGGCCACAGATAATGCCACCTCAACAAGTGCCATTATTTATTTAGCTAGGCTTATATGCTGCTTTTTTCTGGTTCAAAGCGGTGCACATTCAGGTATGGTATATATTTCCCTTGTCACCAAAGGGCTCACAATCTACTTTTTGCACTTGAGGCAATGGAGGGTTAAGTGGCCTGCGGGAGTAGAAAACTCCAGTCCCTCTGGCCCGAGATTGCAGTCCTCCAGCAGGATTTGAACCCCTGGCTCTCTGGCCTGAGGCAACTTGCCCCAACCACTATGCCACTCCTCCCTTATCTGTAATTGTAATCTATCATCATAACATCTTGACCCCACCACCCTGATTGTGCCCTACCTGATCAGAGAATATTGTCAGTGCCACAGATGGAGAGATCTATGGCACCGATAATGTTTAAAAAAACATACCTGCCCCCTTTCAGCACTGATACCCTGGACAGCTCCCAGTCCCCATAGGGAACTGTCAGAGGAGGGATTGATGCTCCCTAGACCAAAATCAAAGTTCAACTAGCTAGTCAGGTAGCCGGAGGTCCCTCCGTTCCTATCCTTAATAAATGCTCAGCTAGCCAATCAGAGTTCCTAACCCCCCTTCTACCCCCCCCTTAAAAACTAGCTAGTCGGCCCCACACACACCCCGAACTATACCTTATGTACCCTGGTGGTCCAGTGGTGAATGGGGGCAGAAGAGCCTCACGCTAGGGGACAGCATCGCAAGATCACAGCCATATTGTTAGTACCACTGAGGAGACGAGGAGCACACTTGCCCTCCTCAATAGTAATAACCAAAATGGTTATGATGTCACAGTGTTGCCCACTAGTATGAGGCTAGTTGGCGGCACCATGTGATCATGGCCATTTTAGAAGGAAATGAAGAAGGGACCAGACAGGATGCTCCTGCCCCTTTTTGCCACTGGACCATCAGGAATGTACAGTACACCACTGAGAGGGGTTGGGAGGCCATGAGATAACACCCCAAATGTCAACTGGCTCGTTTGGAGCTGTTATTTTTGAGGGGAGGGAGAAATTGGGCGGCCAACTATCTAGACTATGGTTACACGATGCAAGGTTACGCATTAGGAACCACCACCAAGGAAAAAGATTTAGGCATCATTGTGGATAACATGTTAAAACCCTCGGCCCAGTGTGCAGCGGCGGCCAAGAGAGCAAATAGAATGCTAGGTATCATAAGGAAAGGAATGGAAAATAAAACAAAAGATATTATAATGCCTCTATATCGTTCCATGGTGAGACCGCACCTTGAATATTGTGTGCAATTCTGGTCACCGTATCTTAAAAAAGGATATCGCGTTATTAAAAAAGGTTCAGAGAAGAGCCACCAAAATGGTAAAGGGGATGGAAGGATACTCCTATGAAGAAAGGCTAAAAAGGTTAGGGCTCTTTAACCTGGAAAAGAGACGGCTGAGGGGAGATCTGACAGAAGTCTATAAATTAATGAACGGAGTGTAAAGGGTAAACGTAGATCGATTGTTTACGTTATCAGAATATAGAAAGACTAGGGGACATGCAATGAAGCTACAGGGTAAACTATTTAAGACTAATAAAAGAAAATATTTTTTCACTCAACATGTAATCAAACTCTAGAATTTGTTACCGGAGGATGTGGTAAAGGCTGTTAGTATTGCTGGGTTTAAAAAAGGTTTGGACAAGTTCCTGGAGGAAAGGTCCATAAACCATTATTAAGAAGTGACCCAAGATATCAATGCTTTACTCAGTACAAGCATTGTGGAACCTGTGTCTTTTGGGGAAACTGCTAGGTACGTGTCTTTTGGGGAAACTGCTAGGTACGTATGACCTAGATTGGCCACTGTTGGAAACAGGATGCTGGGTTTGATGGACCTTGGTCTGACCCAGTATGGCATATCTTATGTTCTCATGTTCTAGGATTAGATCATGTAGATCGGGGAGGGGGGCGGGTTCACAGACTGTCTAGCCGAGCATTGTTTTTGGCTGGGGGATCCACCAATTCGCACCAGGACAGTTCCTGATGGGGATCAGGAGCTCTCCGGGGGGAGGGGGAGGTATCAGTGCTGAAGTGGGGGGTAAGATTACCTTTAAAATATTCTTGGCGCCATGGATCTTTACATCAATGACACAGACAATATAGTTGCATCGGAGGGGGGCACAATTAGGGCATGGGGGCACGGTAGGGATCGGGGCACAGAGCTAGTGAGAGCTCTCTCCATCCGATCGCTGTCTGTCCTCCCCTTGGATTTACCGCAGAGACTTGCAATGCCTGTGTTGGCAGGCACTGTGGTATTTTTCCAATTCTACCTGCCAATGCAGGTATCATGGATCTCTACAGTTAACCAAAAACCTTCATAGTACCTGCAGGGGGAAAGCTAATAATGCTTCCTGCAGATGCCACAGAGGTTTCTGATTTATCATGATCCTTAGATGCTACAGCATTTTATTAGATATGCCTCTTACATTCTCCCTAGCCAGTGAGCCAGTCTATGGCAAATTAATATGATGACATATAGAACAAAAAAATAAACTATCATCCTAATAAAATACAGCTAAGTATATTATAAAACATAATAATTAACTTCACTTGCTACCATGCGTGTCATAGAAGGTGATATTTTACTTACCAGTTAATGTCTTTTCCTTGAGTCCTGCTAGACCAGTCCAGACAAGTGGATTGTGTTCCCCTAGCAGCAGATTGGTTGAGACAAAGAGCCAATGAAAACCCCAGGTTTAAATGACATCACTCCCATGTCTTTATCTACCTCAGCCACCAGAAGTCTCTTCCATATTCGTCCCAAAGCATATGAAAGAAACATGGCAAGTCTCATACAACCTTGATCGTGGGCAATAATGAGTAATCAACAGTAGAGAACTATGTACAGGAAAGCATAAAAAGAAAGCTGTTAATAGGAGATGTACCTACAGATCAAAGTATAAAACTCAGACCCAAGGATACCACTGCAGAAGGACAAAGGAAATACAGTTAGAGGGTCTGGCCCTGGACTGGTCTAGCAGGACTCAATGAAAGGAAAGAACATTAACTGGTAAGCAAAATGTCACCTTCTATGTTGTCTTGCTAAACCAGTCCAGCCAAGTGGGACATAACAAAGCTAAAACTCCACTGGGTGAGAAGAATAGAAAGCACCTCACAAAACCCTTGCGCCAAAGTCCGTGTCCACCCGCACATGGATATCCAAGTGGTAATGCTTGACATAAATATAAAGTGATGCCCAAATTGCCACCCAACAAATGTGTGCAGGGGCTACTGAGCTCTGGAGTTCTGCTCTGCCCATGAGGACATTTTTGCATGAATAGACTGGGTGTGCAGACTTTCCGGAACCGGACAGTTCCGCAAAAGATACACTGAGGCAATGGCCTCCTTAATCCAGCACCCCAAAGTTGACTTAGCCACTACGTCACCCTTGCGCGGGCCATAAAACACCACAAAAAAGATGGTCGGACTTACAATAAGAATTCATAACCTACAAGTACCGGAGAAGCACCCTCCAGACATCCACAAGGCGAAGATACTTATCCTTCCCTGACACTGCTCCTTAGAAAAAGAGGGCAGGCAGACCACCTGGTTCACATGAAAAGGGAGAAAACACCTTAGGCAAGAAGGAAGGCATAGGCGAAATGGAAATGCCATTCTTTGAAAAACACAAGCAACTAAATGCTCACGAGCGACATCTAACAGGGCGTTCAGTTTCTATGCCCCTAAGTGCTGGAACACTTTACCACCTGAAATTCGGGCTATCCCTGATCTAACCTCATTCAGAAAGGCAATCAAATCCCATTTATTCCCCCACTACTACCAGAACACCTTATCACCTTCCTGACCTCCAACCCCCATTGAACATCCAACCTGATCTAAGAATAATACTGTTATATGTACATGTAAATACTTTGTAAATTGTTTCAGTTAAATTTTCCCCATGTATTATCCAAGTTCGTTTTCCTATTCAATGTAAAACCAAACAGCTTGTTGTTCTGGTCTTTTGTTGTACTGTAAACCGCGCTGATCCCAAATAGTGCGGTATATAAGAGCTTGTAATAAATAAATAAATAAATCTCGGCTAGAGTCTGCAGCTTGGAAATCCACCTTGCGGAACTAGTCGGATCAAGAAGACCATCTTGAGCGTCAAATCCTTCAGAGTAGTATGCTTCAACTGCTCAAAGGGCTCCAACATCAGTGCCCTGAGCACAAGACACAGATCTCAGGAAGGGATCACTGAACAGAGGGGAGGATGGAGACAATGAACTCCCTGACGAAGGTACGAAACATCCGAGTGTAAGGCTAGAGTATTACCAGCCAATGGACCTCTGAAACAGGCCAAAGCTGCCACCTGAACTTTCAGGGAGCTAAGAGAAAGGTCCTTCTCCAAACTGTCCTGCATAAAAGGCCAACAGAGATGGCACCTTCGCTGCCTCAGGAGCCAGATGCCATGCACCACACCAGCACTCAAGATACCAGACCTGCAGTTATGCCAGTTTGGTAGACCTCCTCCAGCCTCTGAACAGAATGGAAAACCACCATCGGAGAGTAGCCTGTTTGCGCTGTTTCTTTATAGGAGCCTAGCCATAAGCGAGAAGGGAGCCAGGTCCTCCAGGACAAGCGGCCCCTGACACAATAGGCCCCGAGACGGAGGAAAATGAAGAAGTGGGACTTGCAGGAGCAGCATCAGATCACTGAATCATCAGTCAATCCGGTGCCACCAGAATAATCCTTTTCGAATGGTGCTCCGTATACCGAATCACACACCCCACCAGTGGCCACAGAGGAAACACATACTGCATGTGTTCAGTTGCTCAAAGGTTGAGCCAGGGCAATGATGCCTTCAGACCTAGTCTCCGTCTGGCGAATGAAGAAGCAGCACACTTTGGCAATCGAGCAGGTCACCATTATCCCTCTCGGGGTGACCCCAGTGGCACAGAAACAAAAGGAACATCTCCTAACTCAACTCTCACTCTCCAGGAGCCACAGAATGCCACCTGAGAAAATTAATTCCCATGGTTGCCACCCCGGCAATGTGCAGAGCTGACAAACTAGGAGGTTCTTCGCTGCCCAGGTAGACAGGAGTACCATCTGCAGGACTACCCCAGCATTCCTCGTGCTACCTTCCGATGGACATAAGCCATCACCGTAGCATTGTCCGAGAACACTCAAACCACCCAGCCCTTGATCAGAGGTGGAAAAACAGAAGAGCCAACCTAATGCCCTCATCTCAAGGCAGTTGATGGACCACATCGCTTCCCTGCGGTTTCCATGGCCCTGGGCCATTTGGCCTTGGCAATGGGCTCCACAGCCCGACAGACTGACATCCATCAACAGAAGGGTCCATAAGAAAGTAAGAACATAAGAAATACCATTCTGGGTTAGACCAAGGTCCATCAAGCTCAGTACCCTGTTTCCAAAAGTGACATATCCAGGTCACAAGTACCTGTCAGGTTCCTAAAAAGGTACATAGATTCCACAATGCTCATCCCAGGGTAAGTAGTGGATCCCTGGTCCTCTTTAATAATGGTTAATGGACTTTTGCTCCAGGAATTTGTCCACACCTTTTTTAAACTCAGCTACACTAATAGCGTTTACTACATCCTTCAGTAATGAATTCCAAAGTTCGATTACTCGTTGAGTAAAAAATATTTTCTCTTATTAGTCCTAAATGGGCTACATTGTAGCTTCATTGAGTGTCACCAAACCTTTCTACTTTTTGAAGGAGTAAATAACCAATCTATGCTTACCCACACCACTCTATTCATTAATTTATAGACCTCTACCATATCTCCCCCTCAGCAAGCCAAGTTGAAGAGCCCTTACCTTTTAAGGCTCTCTTCATAGGGGATATTCTTAAATCCCCTTTATCATTTTGGTGGCTCTTCTCTGTACCTTTTCTAATTCTGCTATATCCTTTTTAAGATATAGTCACCAGAATTGCACACAAAATTCAAGGTGTGGTTGCACTATGGAATGGTACAGGACATTATAATATCCTTGACTTTGTTCTCCATTCTGTTCCTTATGATTCCTAGCATTCTAGTTGCTTTCTTGGCTGCCGCTGAAAACTGGGCATAGGGTTTCAGCGTATTATCCACAATGCCGCCTAAATCCTTTTTCTGGGTGGTGGTTCCTAATTACTATTATAGCGTTTAACAGTGGTTTTAGACTAAACTTGGGGGCATTTTGACTGCTTTCCTTGTATAGACTTACATCAGATATCTGTGTGTGTGGCAAATAGAGAGTTAAAACTAACAAACTAGGTTTTTTACTCCTGCTGCACTGGTTGGTGAAACCCTATTCCCAGGGAGGAGCTGATTTGGAGCATTGTACACCTGGCCTGACACTGGTCTAAGCCAGTTTTACAGAAGCTGAGAAGCACCCATTTCAGCTAAGGGCAAACCGTTCTATCTTCTCTGCTGGCTTAAAACCATAAATTCTAACTGTTGATTTTTGGGGGAATTACTACTATAGTGTTAACAGTGGTTTTATACTAACCTTGGGAGCATTTTGACTGCTTTCCTTGTATAGACTTACATCAGATATCGGTGTTTGCCCACAGTTCAGGAACAGCCTACTCGCCAGAGACATTTAGGTTCCTGCCCACCCTATCCCTCACCCCACCCACCCTAGGGGCTACATTGCCTTTATAGTGGTCACATACGTGCCATCTATCCTTTCTTACTTGCGTTAAAGTCCACATCTTCTTCATCCTTTCTTCTTCTTCTTTCTCTTCTGGGACTGCTTAAACCAACATGTCATGTATTCAGTGCAATAACTACGGTACTTTCATTCCAAGGCACTGCGGTACTTTCATTCCAAGACGAATCATTTGAAGCCTAAGAGTATGTCCTATGTGCCTCACGTCAGATGCCATGCATGACAAATTAACTCTATTAAGGAAAGACCTAGCTGCCATGCATAAAGAAGTGACTCTACTGAGGGAGGAAATGGCTACAATGAAACGCACCTCTTCTAGGATACAAACTGAACAAAGTCCACCACCGCTCCCACAAAGAATCAAACACCCCAGGAACAAATGGATCACAGTGGGTTCTGGAAGATTTGCAACCTGTAACACAGAGACATCCTATACATCAAGAGATATCCCTGCATAATGCCTTCTCTGCCTTGGCTAATGAGGATGCGCAATCCAAAGAAACTGAAGGGCCCTTAAATGAGTCAGACAATTCCCAATCTCCTGCTAAAAGCATCAAATATGAAGAAAACCTAACCAAACAGAAAACTACTACTACTACTTGGAGACTCCATCATCAGAGGCACCAACTTGGGAACACAGTTCAAAGGAGAGAAGATAGTCATGTGCCTATCAGGCTCGACAGCCAGCAGGAATACAAACCAAGTTGTTGAAGTACTTAGCGCAAAAAGTGAACACGCCAAACTTGATATTGTTATCCACTTGGGCACAAATGACCTAGCTAGAAACAGTGCCTCTACAGTCCAAAAGGACTTCCAATTTCTGGGAGAGAAACTCAAGCCCATTGTTAACACTGTGGCATTCTCAGAGGTTCTGCCTGTTCTTGGTAAGGGGATAAAAAGGCTGCATCGCATTAACAGCTTTAATACATGGCTCCAGACCTGGTGCAAACAAGAAGGATTCAGATTTATTGGCAACTGGGGAAACAGATGGACCAACAAGAGACTATACTGTGCTGATGGATTACATCTTTCTGTCGCAGGGAAAAGAATCTTAAGTGAAAAATTCAGGCAGTATGTGGATATGCATTTAAACTAGGAAAAAGGGGTGACGGATGTGGACGGTCAAGACCTGCACGCCACCCCCTGCAAAAGCAGAATAACATCAGAAACAGCCACACTTTTAAACCACACATCAAAAACAAGTGGGAAGATGTGGGCAGAACAAAATCAATGCAAAATATACACAAGCCAGGTAAATGCTGGAAAGCAATGAGCACAAATGCTCGAAGCTTAGCCAACAAAGTCCTGGACGTGGAAGCCCTAATGGTGGAAATGGATTTGGACATTGTGGCGATTACAGGAACATGGTTTAATGAATCGCATGATTGGGATATAGCCATAGCTGGCTATAATCTATTCAGAAGAGACAGAGAAAATGGAAAAGGAGGAGTAGCCGCCTTGTATGTCAAAAGCAATATTAAAGCTACTGAAATGCAGGGGACATGGGGAAAAGAAGAAGTGCTCTGGATT
Organism: Ichthyophis bannanicus; assembly: GCA_033557465.1. Classification (NCBI taxonomy): domain Eukaryota; kingdom Metazoa; phylum Chordata; class Amphibia; order Gymnophiona; family Ichthyophiidae; genus Ichthyophis; species Ichthyophis bannanicus. The sequence goes on along the minus strand of CM066032.1, from coordinate 1,388,023,072 downwards.
GCGTTGGAAAGGAGAGATGGCACTGTCATCCATACTGCTGTAGTCTACAGACCTCCGACTTAAATTGAAGAGATAGATAACAAATTGATTATAGATATTGCCAAGATAGCCATAAAGGGGGAAGAGATCATTTTGGGTGACTTTAATCTACCTGATGTGGATTGGATTACTCCTTCTGCACATCTGGAAAGAAGCAAAAAAATTGTAGATGCTCTCCAAGATGCATCACTTAGACAAATGGTCATGGAACCAACCAGGGAAAGCTCAACGCTGGATTTAGTGCTCACCAACGGTGATAGCGTGTCGAATGTCTGCGTGAGTGCCCCTGTAAGCAACAGCGATCATCACAAGGTGTGGTTTGAGATAAAAGCCAAGGTACAGGCCAAATATAGCAAGCTCAAAGTCCTAAACTTCAAAAATATTGATTTCAAAAAAATGGCCGAGTACCTAAAGGAGGAGATGACAGGGTGGAAGGAGATAAGGGAAGTGGAACTGCAATGGGCTAAACTAAAGGTGGCAATAAAAGAGGCAACAGATAAATATGTAAAAAAAGTAAATAGAAACAAGAGGAGAAGGAAACCTATTTGGTTTTCCAAAGAAGTGGCTGCTCAAAGGCAAAAAACACAGCTTTCGCAAAATTCAAAAGCTTGCAAACAGAAGAACACAAAAATGATTACAGGACCAAACTCAAGGAGACAAAAAGAGAAATAAGGATAGCAAAATCAAAGGCTGAGGAAAAGATGGCTAAAGATGTTAAGGGTGGCGACAAAACTTTCTTCAAGTATATTCGGGAAAGGAAGAAGATCGGAGTTGAAATTGCAGGACTCAGAAGTGCTGGGAAAGGACTCATGGAAAGTGACATAGAAAAAGCGAAATTGCTAAACAAATACTTCTGCTCTGTTTTTACTAAAGAAAATCCTGGAGATGGACCAGCTGTGACTCCCAAATATAAAAATGGGAATGAAGTAGATACCACACCATTCACAGGAACAACTTGCTAAACTGAAAGTGGACAAAGCCATGGGACCGGATGGGATACATCCCAGGACACTGAAAGAGCTCAGAGAGATTCTTGCAGGGCCGTTAAAGGATGTATTCAACAGATCCTTGGAAACAGGAGAGGTTCCTCAGGACTGGAGAATGGCTGATGTTGTACCTCTACACAAAAGTGGTGACAGGGAAGAAGTGACAAACTACAGGCCCGTGAGCCTTACCTCGGTGGTGGGAAAAGTAACGGAGGTGCTCCTGAAAGAGCGAATAGTGAACTTTCTCAAAACCAACAGGTTGCAAGATCCGAGGCAACATGGTTTTACTGCAGGACGGTCTTGCCAAACAAATCTGATTGAGTTCTTTGACTGGGTGACCAAGGAACTAGATCAGGGGCATGCAATGGATGAACAAACAAACCTCTTCCAAAGACGGGGAAGCTGTAAAACTAGAGGGCATAACATGAAGTTGCAAGGTGGAAAATTGCAAGGCAACGTCAGGAAATATTTTTTCACTGAAAGGGTGGTGGATGCTTGGAATGCTCTCCCGATGGAAGTGGTGGGGGCAAACACGGTGACGGAATTCAAAACAGCATGGGACAAGCACTGCGGATCCCTTTACAGCAACAGGATAAAAACAAAAAAAACTGAACCATCTAACTTCTCAACAAATAGGGGTGTCCTACATGGAGCGGTGGGTCCACCCCTAAACAAAGACATGGGGAGGGGTGGCCTGCACGGAGGACGGGTGCACCTACTCTTGCCGTATTGCTGGGCAGACTGGATGGACCATGCTGGTCTTTATCTGCCATCATTTACTATGTTACTATGCATCGTGTAACCATAGTTTGGGTTCTTCTTTCCTAAGTGCATAACTTTGCACTTGGTTCACATTAAATTTCAGCAGCCATTTGGACATCCAGTCTTCCAATTTATCAAGGTCCCCTTGAAAATGTTCATTTATTTTATTTATTTATTTATTTAACAGTTCTTATATACCGCGCTCTTTGTTATCAGTGCGGTTTACATACAACAAAATTTTACTCAGACAGAATAGGATCTGTCTTAAGTTTACATATAACAGGGAGCATAACATGGACTTAAACTGGGGAGAACTATTTACATTTTAAGAAATATGATGTAATTCTATTTATGTTACAGTAGATATGCATAGATATAGAACTATAAGGTCAATGTGCATATTCTGTAGGAGGTGCATTTGGTTTGTCATCGTAAGAGCTTGAGATCTTGGGGGTAGGTGGGGAGTCGTTAATTATTTTAGTGAAGTACATAGTAAACAGATGGTGTTTTATGGCTTTTCTGAATTGCAAAAGGTCTTATTGATCTGATGCTGGGGGGGGGAGCTGATTCCAACCTCTTGGGGCATATGATGTAAATGCTCTGTTATTGGTTGCTTGGGACCATTTTGTTGATTCACTAGGGATAAACTAGTGTATTTTCAGCTAATGACCTCCTGAGTCTGTTGTTCGGGGTTTGCGTGAGTAGATCGGAGATTGAGGATGGCGATAAATTATTTATAGCTTTAAAAGTGGTAAGAAGAGCTTTATATGTAATCCTGCAGCTTATCGGAAGCCAGTGAAGCTCCATTAATATCGGTGTAATATGGTCTCTTCTTGTTGCTCCAGAGAGAATACGGGCTGCAGTATTCATGGCTAGTTGGAGCGGATATAGGGTGTTCTTGGGTAGGCTGTGTAGTGTGATATTTGCGTAGTCAAAGTGGGGTGTGACTAACGCTTTGAAAATTGTGCGGAAGTCCTTGGGCATTAGCATGGGTCTCAGGAGTCGGAGGGTTTTGATTTTGTGGTAAATGGTTTTTACTGTGTTTTTTATGTGTTCCTTGAAGTCTAGTTGTTGATCAATAGTAACACCAAGGTAGCGTATGGATGAATTGACTGGAAGTTCGGCAACTCTTACTTTAAGGGTCGGAGGAGGAGAGAAACCTTTGTTTCTGGTGATGATTAGGACTTCAGTCTTTTTGAAATTTATCCGCAGGTTTTGGTTAAGGAGCCAATCCGTTATTGTGTTGAAGCAGTTGATTAAGGCTGTGTAGTTGGGATTTGTAATATTGATCGGGGTAAAAATAAGCACGTCATCTGCATATATAAGGCAGGATAGACCAAAGGAACGGGCGATTTCACTAATTGGCTGCATATATATATTAAAGAGAAGTGCAGATAGGGAGGAGCCTTGAGGTACTCCTTGCATTTGCTGGAATGGCTCAGATGGTCTTGTTGTTAATGCGGACTTGTTGCCATCGGTCTTCAAGGTATGATTTACACCAGTTCCATGCGAGACCTTGGATACCCTTCTCGTGGAGTCGAGATAGGAGTCGCTGGTGATCCACTGAATCAAACGCCGCTGCTATGTCAAGAAAGATCAATGCAAAACCCATCTTGATGCTGTCTATCCCGCTGATGAGTGTGTTGGAGAGGGAAGTAAGGAGTGTTTCAACCCCATGAGCTTCCCTAAAACCGTGCTGGCATGGGTCCAAAGGGAATGATATGTCTATATGTTGTTGGATCTGTCTTTGGGTGTCTTTCTCAAGTATTTTGGCTAGTAATGGAATACTGGAGATAGGCCGATAGGATTCCTCCTTCTTTGGGTCTAGACTGTTATTCTTCAGTAATGGTCGGATGGATGTTTGCTTGAGGGCAGCAGGGAATACTCCAGATGAGTAGGACAGGTCTGCGATCTTAGCTATGAATGGACTAAGTTCTGATCGCATTGTTCTGATCCAATACGCTGGGGCAAGGATCGTTTGGTGCAGTAGTAGTGTTGATGGTGGCAATAATGTCCTCAATGGATTTTGCAGATGGAGGTGAGAGTTTAGTGAGTAGTGGTTGAGGCTTGGAGGTTCTGGAAGGTTCTTGAAATGCAGTCGTATTTGCTTTAACTACTTTGGATTGAATGTAGTTAGCGTATAGTTGCGGATGAATAGACTTGTTGTGGTGGAGATGGTTCCTTAGTTAGTGATTTTACTAAGTTGAAAAGATCTCGTGACTTGTTTAGCAAGTGGCTAAGGAGTTCAGAGTGGAATTCCTTCCTCTTGATCCAAGTTGAATCGCGGTGAGCTTTCAGGTGAACTAAGTAGGTTTCTTGGTCTAAGGTGTTATGGGTGCACCTCCATTTTCTCTCTAGTTTTCTGAGGTGGTTTAGTGATGCTCTTAGCTCAGGCGAGAACCGTGGGGCGGGTGGCTTTTTGTTGGTATGACCATTAGGCGTCGAATGTTTATTAGTAGTCGCTTGCTGGGCATATAGTAGAAGAGTGTCATTCCAGATAGCTACTGCCTCATTGAGGTCGGATGGTGTGAGTGCGAGCTTTGGGAGTGCCTGTTTGGTGATCACTTCTTTAGCCAATGGTTTGAAACGTACTGGATTAGCTGATGTTTGGGTATCTGGTTGTCTAGGTGTGATCCATTGTGCTGGTATCTGGAATGTTATCAGGTTGTGATCTGACCATGGAACAGGAGTGATGGAGAGATTGAAACTGTGTCTCGTGCCTGTGACTGTAGGTGGAGCAAAAATTAGATCAAGGATATTTCCTTTTTTGTGGGTAGGGTCAATTACAATTTGTTTGTAGCAGAGATTATCCATTGCTTCAAGGAAGGTGCTTGATAAGGTGGGCTCTGTGGAGGCTAGATTAAAATCACCCAGTAGCCAATTTTGTTTTCTGGGATCTTCAGGATTAGCAGCTAGGTTGATTATGTCAGAGATCTCTTCTGAAGAAGCGCTTGGTGCTCTGTATACAAGATTGATGGTCCATAAACCACTATTAAAAAGGGACCGAGGATATCAATGCTTGGCCTAGTACAAGCACTGCAGAACCTGTGTCTTTTGGGGAAACTGCTAGGTACGTATGACCTAGATTGGCCACTGTTGGAAACAGGATACTGGGCTTGATGGACCTCGGTCTGACCCAGTATGGCATTTCTTATGTTCTTATGTGTTGATTTTGTTGGAGATGGTTATTGTGTCTAAGTGGGGTGAGCTCCTGGTTAGGTTAATTTGGTATTGTAGTGCAGTGCGGTATTGTAGTGCATAACCCTCCTGTGATTTAATAACTGTGAATGATTTTGTGTCATCTGCAGATTTGATCACCTCACTTGTTCTCATTTCCAGGTCATTTTTTACTACTACTACTATTTAGCACTTATATAGCGCTGAGCACGCAGCGCTGTACAGGTATGACATGCATATAAAAATATACATATAATAGATAGTCCCTGCTCGTCAGAGTCATGCTCATCCGAGTTTACAATCTAATACTCATCCGAGTTTGCAATCTAATACAACAATACAATGTGAGACGGTTGATACTGTGTATCTGGATTTTTAGATGATGTTAAAAAGCAGCAGGCACAGCACAGATCCCTAGGGTATTCACTATTCACCTTTCTCCACTGAGAAAATTAGTAATTTAGCCCTACTTTCCGCTTTCTATCTTTTAACCAGTTCCTGATGTATAATAGTACACTGACTCCTATCTCATGGCTTTTTAATTTTGCCAAGAGCCTCTCATGAGGGACCTTGTCAAAGGCTTTCTAAAAATCCAGATACACAGTATCAACTGTCTCACATTGTCTACCTGTTTTTTCATACTTTCAAAAAAATATAACAGATTAGTAAAACAGGATTTTCCTTGGCTAAATCCATGTTGGTCTTCTCCCATTAAATCACGACTACATACATGTTCAGTAATTTTATTCTTTATAATGGTTTCTACCATTTTTCCTGGTACTGACATCAGGCTCACCGGTCTGTAGTTTCCCGGATCACCCCTGGAACCCTTTTGAAAAATTGACGTTACTTTGGCCATTCTTCAGTCTTCCGGTACTACAGATGATTTTAATGATCATTCACAAATTACTAATAGTAGGTCTGTAATCTCATCTTTCAGTTCTTTCAACACCCTTGGATGTATACCATCCGGTCCAGGTAATTTACTACTCTTCAGTTTATCAAATAGTTGTAATACATCTTCCCGGTTTATCAATATTTCTTTGAGTTCTTCCGATACATCACCTTTATATACCATTTCAGGCATGAGTAACTTCACTACATCTTCTTCAGTAAAATCCGAAGCAAAGAATTCATTCAGTCTATCCGCTATGGCCTTGTCCTCACTTAGCGCCCCTTTTACTCCTCTATCATCCAATGGTCCAACTGAATTTCTCACAGGTTTTTTGCTACAAATGTACTTGAAAACATTTTTATTATGCTTTGTTTCCACGGCAAGCTTCTTTTCAAATTCTCTCTTTGCCTGCCTTATCAATGCCTTGCATCTAACATGCCAATATTTATGTTGTTTCTCATTTGGCTCTTTTTTCCATTTCCTGAAAGATGCTTTTTTGGCAATAGCCTCTCTGACCTAGCCTTTAAACCATGCTGGCAGTTTTTTGGCCTTCCTTCAACTTTTCTTAAAGCTTTTCTAGGCTTCCAAGATAGCACTTTTAAACAACAACCATGCCTGATGTAAATCTTTAACCTTTGAAGCTGCTCCTCTTAGTTAACTATTTTCCTCATTTTATCATACTGTCCCTTTTGAAAGTTAAAAGGTAGTACTGTGGATATACTTGCCTTCCTTCTTCCAATCAAATGCGATCATGCTGTGATCACTATTGCCAAGTGGCCCCAAACCCCTTATCTTTGCACCAGATCTGGGTGTTCCACTAAAGACTAAGTCCAAAATAGCTTCTCCTCTTTCGGTTCATGAACCAGATGCTCCAAGAAGCAGTCATTTATTTCATCTAGAAACTTTATCTCCCTAGCATGTCCTGCTGTGAAACTGACCCAGTCGATACCATGGTAACTGAAATCACCCATTATTATTACTGTGTTGTAACTTTTGTTAGCTTCCCTGATTTCTGTCAGCATTTCATCATCCATCTGTTCATTTTGGCCAGGCGGTCGGTAGTACACCCCGATGCCATCTAATTCTACTAGTCAAAGGTAGCCAATGAAGTGCATGTAACAACAGAGTGGCACAATCAGTTGGGCCACTGCAGATAACTACCTTAGCAACCATGTTCTGAAATCTTTGAAGTTGTCCCAAAATCTCTTTCGGTAATCAAATATATAATACATTACATCAGATCAAATTATTTATAGCAAGAGTTTTTATGACAGTCCTAAAATTTTGTGATTCTAAGAATGGCCTCTGTTGCCAAACCAAACACAACTAAATAAAATACCCAAGATACAAAATTTGTTAATAGAAATTTCATGATTAATAGTATTCAGTGCCACAGGGAGGTGAGGAGAATCGGTACACCTGACTCCCCTTGATCCAAGATCCTATGCATATCATCCATGAAAGCTGTAAGCACTGTATCTGTGCTGAAGCCCAGCACAAAATCCAGATTAAGCAGCATGTGTCAGATTAAGGTGGTCCTGAAGCTGGGTCATAATCTAGGATTCAGTAATCTTAGTTACAGCCAGAAGGCTAGATGTGGGGGCCTTTTGAGTCAATGCTGACCCCTGGGTTTTCTTGGCAGTTTAGCTGGAAGTAGATTGCCAGGCCTTTCTTCCAAGGCAATGGAGGGTTAAGTGACCTGCCTAAAGCCACAAGAAGTGCTAGTGGGAATCAAACCCTGGTCTCTTGGTTCCCAAGACAGTGCTCTAACCACTAGGCTACTGCTCCACTCCAGTAGATTATGTATGGAGTGGAAATTTTCAATCATTCCAAAATCCATCTTACCCTTTTTAGAATGCAGGGTGGATATCCATAGAAAGGGACATGGATACTGATTTTGACAGAAACATGAAAGTAGCATTCATGAGACATGAAAATAGCCAAGTGGGACATGGAGCAAAAATATATCTGCTCTTAGTAAATTGATCAGCAAGCCTTTCAATCTCCTCCTTTGAAGGATGAGAAAATGATGCCCAGGCTTGTAGATCTTGCAGGTCTGTGACCTCAAGAATTTGATTCCCCTGAACACTAGGTAAGGAGGAACAAATGTCTTCCACCTCTATGCAAAAATACATTGCTAATGCATCAAGGCCCTGCTCAGAGAAGGAGGACCACGATTTCCCTCCAACAACTCTCTTTAACATGAAACAGTTTGCATCCTGTATTACTAATATTAATTACTATTATTGTAATATTGTAATTACATAGTAACATAGTAACATAGTAACATAGTAGTTGACGGCAGATAAAGACCAGCATGGTCCATCCAGTCTGCTCAGCGAGATGGCAAGAGTAGGTGCACCTGTCGCTCCGCGCAGGCCACCCCTCTCCATATCCTTGTTCAGGGGTAAAACCCCACCACTCCATATAGGACACCACCTATTTGTTGAGACGTTATATGGTTCGGAAGTTAGATGGGTCGGAAAGTTAGATGGTACCGTTTATTTTGTTGTTTTTTTTTCCTATTTCTGGTAAAGGGATCCTCTGTGTTTGTCCCCATGCCTTTTTTGAATTCCGTCACCGTGTTCGCCCCTACCACTTCCATCGGGAGGGCATTCAAGCATCCACCACCCTTTCAGTGAAAAAATATTTCCTGACATTGCCTTTCAATTTACCCCTTGCAGTTTCATGTTATGCCCTCTAGTTTTACAGGTTCCCCGTCTCTGGAAGAGGTTTGTTTGTTCATCATTTCTCTTTAAGTATTTAAAGGTCTGAATCATATCTCCCCTGTGCCTCCTTTCCTCCAAGGTATACATATTTAGGTCTTCAAGTCTCGTCTCATAAGGCTTCTGACGCAGGCTCCAAATCATGTTGGTCGCGTTCCTCTGAACAGTCTCCCAGTCTTTTTTACATCCTTTGCAAGATATGGTCTCCAAAACTGAACGCAGTATTCCAAGTGAGGCCTCACCATGACCTATACAGTGGCATAAAGTACCTCTTCTTTTCTGCTGGTAATCCCTCTTTGTATGCAGCCCAACATCCTCCTGGCTTTTGCCACTGCCTTGTCGCACTGTTTTGCCACCTTGAGATCAGCAGAGATAATCACACCAAGGTCTTTTTCCTGAACTGTGCATACCAACCTTTCTCCCCCTATCTTGTACATTTCTCTTGGATTTCTGCTACCCAAGTGCATGACACTGCACTTTTTTGCATTAAAACGTAGTTGCCAAGCTTTAGACCAGTCTTCCAGATATTGTAGATCTTTCTACATGTTAACCACTCCCTCAGGGGAGTCCCACTCTGTTGCAAATTTTTGTGTCGTCTGCAAAAAGACAGACTTTCCATTCAGTCCTTCAGCAATATCACTCACAAATACATTGAACAGTGCCGGGCCCAGGACCGAACCCTGGGGCACCCCGCTATCACCTTCCTCTCATCCGAGTGAGCTCCATGTACAATCACCTTCTGTCGTCTGTCAGTCAGCCAATTTCTAATCCAGTTTTACCATCTTGGGACCCATCCCCAAGCTACTGAGTTTGTTGATAAGCCTCCTATGAGGAAAAACAGTATCAAAGGCTTTGCTGAAATCCAGGTAGATGACATCCATTGCATGCCCCTGATCTAGTTCCCCTAGTCACGCAGTCAAAGATCTCGTTCAGATTTGTCTGGCAAGATCGTCCTTCGGTAAAACCATGTTGCCTCGGGTGTTGCAAGCTGTTGTTTTTCAGAAAGTTCACTATTCGCTCTTTCTGATGCTCCTCCATTACTTTTCCTGTCACCGAGGTAAGGCTCACGGGTCTGTAGTTGACACTTCTTCCCTGTCACCCACTTTTTGTGTAGAGGTACGGACATCAGCCATTCTCCAGTCCTGAGGAACCTCTCCTGTTTCCAAGGATCTGTTGAAGACATCCTTTAACGGTCCTGCAAGAACCTCTCTGAGCTCTTTCAGTATCCTGGGATGTATCCCCATCCGGGTCCCATGGCTTTGTCCACTTTCAGTTTTAGCAAGTTGTTCTAACACCTCCTCTGCTGTGAATGGTGTGGTATCCACTTCATTCCCATTCCTATACTTGGGAGTCACAGCTGGTCCATCCCCAGGATCCTCTTTAGTAAACACAGAGCAGAAGTAATTGTTTAGCAATTTTGCTTTTTCTGTGTCACTGTCCACGAGTCCTTTCCCAGCACTTCTGAGTCCTGCAATTCCAACTCTGATCTTTTTCCTTTCCCGAATATACCCTGAAGAAATTTTTTGTTGCCACCCTTAACATCTTTAGCCCTCTTTTCCTCTGCCTTTGAGTTTGCTATCCTTATTGCTCGTTTTGTCTCTTTGAGTTTGAGCCTGTATTCCTTTCGGGGTTCTGCGGTCTGCAAGCTTTTGAAGTTTGCAAAAGTTGTGGTTTTTTTGCCTTTATATGAGCAGCCACCTCTTTGGAAAACCAAATAGGTTTCCTTCTCCTCTTGCTTTTATTTACTATTCTTACATATTTATCTGTTGCTCCTTTCAATACATCCTTTAGTTTAGCCCCCATTGCAATTCCCTTCCTTTATCTCTTCCCACCCCGTCATCTCCTCCTTTACATACTCTGCCATTTGATTGAAGTTAGTGTATTTGAAGTTTAGGGACTCTGAGCTTGCTATGATTGGCCTGTGCCCATGGCTTTTTATTTCAAACCACACCGTGTGATGGTCGCTGTTGCTCACAGGGGCACTCACGCAGACATTTGACACACTATCACCGTTGGTGAGCACTACATCCAGCGTTGAGCTTTCCCTGGTTGGTTCCATCACCATTTGTCTAAATAATGCATCTTGGAGAGCATCCACAATTCTTTTGCTTCTTTCCAGATGTGCAGAAGGAGTAATCCAATCCACAACAGTAAGATAAAGGGCACCCAAAATGATTGCTACCCCCTTTTATGCTAGCTTGGCAATATCTCTAATCAATTCATTGTCTCTCTCTTCAATTTGAGTCGGAGGTCTATAGACTACAGCAATATGGGATGACAGTGCCATCTCCTCTCTCCAACGCAATCCAGAGCGCGCTTCTTCTTTTCCCCATGTCCCCTGCATTTCAGTAGCTTTAATATTGCTTTTGACATACAAGGCTACTCCTCCTCCTTTTTCCCTTTTCTCGGTCCCTCCTGAATAGATTATAGCCAGCTATGGCTATATCCCAATCATGTGATTCATTAAACCATGTTTCTGTAATGGCCACAATGTCCAAGTCTGTTTCTGCCGTTAGGGCTTCAGGTCTGGAATTTTTGTTGGCTAAGCTTCGAGCATTTGTGCTTCATTGCTTTCCAGCACTTTCCTGGCTTGTGTGTATTTTGCATTGATTTTGTTCTGCCCACTTCCTCCCACATGTTTCTGATGTGTGGTTTAAAAGTGTGGCTGTTTCTGAGGTTGTTCTGCTTTTGTTGGGGGTGGCATGCAGATGTGACCTTCCACATCCGTCACCCTTTTCCCTAGTTTAAATGCATGTCCACATACTGCCTGAATTTTTCACTTAGGATTCTTTTCCCTGTGGAAGAGAGATGTAGTCCATCAGCACAGTATAGTCTCTTGTTGATCCATCTGTTGTCCCAGTTGCCAATAAATCCGAATTACTATTATTGTAATATGTGCATAGAAATGCCTTTATGCAGACATACCAAAATCTCTGCAATTTTAACAGAGATAAACTGGATGTAGTAAATTACTTACTGTGTTTTTATTCAATGTATTTCTAAAAACTTGATGTCCTGCTTTACACTGAAACATCATCGATCTGTGATGAGCACCATAGTTCTAATAAAAAAAGTTCAACAGTATTTTTCTGCTTGACATGGAAAAAGGTATGGAATTGATTCAGGAATCTGGATATGAGAAAAATTTCATGTATAGAGAATTCTAGTTAAAATAAATGCCTTCGATTAAAGCAGGGGTCACCAACCTCCAGAGGGCCGCGGGCCGCACAGCCGACTACCGACAGACTCGCGGGCCGCAGCCCCCTTCCCCCCCCCCCGCGCGAAAAAAACCCTGCTCATACCTAACCTTGAATAATCCATGTCAGCTCCCTCCCTTCTTCTGCAGCCGCGGCTCCCTGCCTCTTAGGGAACCGCGGCTGTGCTTGTAAAATCATCGCGGAGCCCTTCCTGTCTTGACGGGCTCCGTGCAGCATTGTCCCGCCTCTTTGGAGGCAGGGAGTCGCGGCTGCAGAAGGAGGAGTCGGTGAGTTTGCCTTGGCGGGCCGCACCGGGGTAGGGTCTCGCGGGCCGCACGGAGGGACCTCGGCCCGCGGGCCGCAGGTTGGTGACCCCTGGATTAAAGGATGGTTGATTATAGGAAAAGGAAGGAAAAATGCAGAAACGTCTAGAATAAGAGAGATGATGAGACTAGAAAACAAATGAGGGAAAGAGAATAAGGAAGAAATTAGTTTTTGTAAGGATTACGTCCAATATATACTGCTAGATCACCATTTCCAGACCTACTGGGAAGAAGTAGCGTCTTTGTGGGTAAAGCAAAATGTGACAGGAAAAGTTGAATAGCTGATTCCTCTTATAGGTTTTCTTACTGCAACTCATGTAGAACAAATGTTCATTCTGGGAAAACAGAATTGAGCTGCTGATCTTGCAAAATGTTTGGTGTATGTTGGTTGTTGATACTAAATTGATGGTATATAAATAAACTATATTGTACAGTCTGGTGGCAGTCTCATCCCAGATGAGTTAATGTTATGCTCAAATTGTATACAAATTCCTGTGAATTCAATAAAAATGTTAAAGCACACAAAACTGGCATATGAAATTTGGATTCTAGCTACTTGCAAAAGTGATGTGGGATACAGCATATAAATGTGTTTCACTGGATGGCCAATATTTTCATTGCTTTAAAATTCACAACCACATGTCATGAAAAAGATCATTAGGCAGATTATCTACAGCAGAAATTCATTACAATAGACCAGAGAATAGATACCATCAGGTATCATTAAATAAAAATGATTAGAAATATTCTGAATCCTTTTTACAAACAGATATGTGCATTTCCAAAGGAAATTACAAAAAATGATAAAACAATTTATACAAGAATTGTTGCTACCTTTAACCACTGCTCTGCTTGTTCTTTGCTCTGTACTGCGAGCACTAGTGCATCTGTTCCTTGGTGTGCGATTTTCAGCTCATGTTTCTTCTTTTTGCTGTCTTTGGGAATGTACGTAACTCCACAGCCATTCAGTGCAAGCTCCATTTGAGGCTGATGATCCTTGGAACTTTTATAGCACTGTAAAAGGCCAAAAATATCACTAATATATGATAGGTTTGACTTGTTTCCAACATAACAGACATCACCTTCTTCAGTTCGTTCGCACAAAGGGGCATGTTTATTAAACTGTGCTAATGGGTAGTGCTGGGTTTAGCATGTACCAAGTGCACCATGGTAACATTTTGCTGTTGTTGTTAAGTGCATTTACCACATGCCAAAAATTTTACATGAAATGCATCGCTCGAGTTAGGGCAAAGACTGGGTGATTCAGGGATGCTGCTTGCATTAGCACGAGCTAACCAGCACTGTGGCACTTAGCGTAGGTGCACTTACCACAACCTCAATGGGTGGCATTAAGTGTACCGATATTGATCCTGCCAAAGTGCACAGAATGGGAGTAGCACAAAACCCATTCTAACTGCATGGGGACATGCTAGGCACACCTCCATTTTTTAGGATGGGTTCAACACCACCCGCACACTCATTTTTCAGGGTTGAACCATGGGTAGATACACGTGGATTAGTTAAGATGCCCCTCTAGTGAGTCAATTCAAATTTGTTCAGTATAAAGTATTGCTGCTCATCTGTAACAGGTGTTTTCTGTAGACAGCAGGATTGGTCAGGCCCAAAAGTGGGTGATGTCATCACACAACACTGAGATAGAAGAGTGGTCCTACAGTTTAAAACTAGTGTAAAGATTTAAGTATGCATGACCCTTCTCACACTTAGCAGTCTCCTCAACGGATCAATTCTTTACATAGCTCAAGAATTAATGCAACTCTTGGGTAGATGGGAAGGACTGGATGTCTGATCAATCCTGCTGTTTATGGAAAACACCTGTTACAGTGAGCAACAATGCCTTTTCCATCGATAAGCAAGACTGAGTCTGTTATACAAGTGGATGACTCCCAAGTTTAGAGATGCTCGCGTTTCTATGTACTATCCCATAACTTGGAGCAGCTCACATAGAAAAACAGTGCAAGAGTTTTTATGACACACAGACAGATTAGCCAGCACAGTTTGACCTAATGACCTGTTGTTTATTGTAGATTGGTCCAAGTAGTAGCATAGGGTAAAGGTATGAAATAAAGATCGGGTTGGTGCTCTATAAATAGTATCCAGTAAAACAGACTTAAAGAGAGCTACAGTAACTGCAATAGCTCTAATATGATGAGATTTTACTTAAGGATTTAGAAAAGAATCCATTTGTTGATAACATATTAGATGCAGGATGCTAGTCAATTTCCAGCAGTTAATTTGGTCAGTGGCAAGCCCATTTTTATGTCAAAAGAGACATATAGCTATGTAGACTTTCTGATAGACTGAGTTCTTTTGAGATAGTAAGTGAGAGCTTGTTTACAGTCCAGAGCATAGAAAGTTTTATCACAGGGATTCTTATGAGGCTTTGGACAAAAAGTAGAATGCACTAATTGAAGCTTAGATTTCATTCACACCTTTTTCAGTAATAGCTTAATGTGAGTTATATTCAGAAACAACAGATGTTTCATATAGAAAGGTGCTACCACTTTGGGTAAGAACATGAGATGAATTCAAAGAACCTATGATGAAATTCACAGGTAACTAGAACTTGAAATTCACTTATTCTTCTAGCTGAGGGAAACACCAATAGAAAAGTAATTTCCAAGTGATGTATTTAAGCAAAGTAGACTCCACTGGCTCAAATGGCAGCATCATAGGTGATGTTAGGACGAAAATGAGATTCCATGGAACCGGAGACTTCTGCAGTGGTGGCTTGACAGGGAGAACCTTTCCAACAACCAAGAAATGGCAGGACATTGGGTAGCCGGAAACCTATCAACTAGAGTGTAATAGGTTGCAAAAGTACGGAGATGCACTCTGATAGAGAATGTGCAGAGTACTATAATGGACACACTGAGTGCTAATGATCTGAGACTGAGATGGAGAAGACAGCCCTCCTTTTGAATGATTTATGATGGAAATAATGGTAACCAGAATGAGGGTAGAACTGTGAGCCGTTTCTGCAAAGGCAACCAATTCTAGAAAGGCCAGTATGGCACTATGAGAATCATGCTGTTGGGTCTCTACTTAAAACCATGCAGGGTTTTCACTATGAGTGAGATGTCAGATAAGTGTAAAACAGGTGCGAAATCTAGGGGTTTGCTAGGTATCGCTTGACAGGTAACCGGCGTTCTGATGAGCAGGAACTGTCTCTTAAATGTATATGTACAGTGCTGCATATACTTTGTAGCACTATACAAATGATAAGTAGAAGTAGTAGTAGTAGACTAGAAGATGAGGGTATCAAACAACAGAATGGCTTTGCATGTTCATTACTGGCGAAGAGGTGAAACTACAGACCGGTGAGCCTGACGTCAGTACTGGGAAAAATGGTAGAAACCATCATAAAGAATAAAATTACTCAGCATGTGGATAGTCATGGCCTAATGGGAGACAGCCAACATGGCTTTAGACAAGGAAGATCTTGTCTTACTAATCTGTTATGTTTTTTTGAAAGTGTGAATAAACAGGTGGACAAAGGTGAGTCGGTTGATATAGTGTATCTGGACTTTCAGAAAGCCTTTGACAAGGTTCCTCATCAGAGACTTTTGGCAAAACTAAAGAGTCATGGGATAGGAGGCAGTGTACTACTGTGGATAAGGAACTGGTTAAAAGATAGAAAGCAGAGGGTTGGGCTAAATGGCCAATTTTCCCAATGGAGAAAGGTGAATAGTGGTGTACCCCAGGGATCTGTGCTGGGTCCGCTGCTTTTTTACATATTCATAAATGACCTGGAAAGTGGGATAACGAGTGAGGTTATCAAATTTGCAGATGACACAAAACTATTTAAAGTTGTTAAAACCCAAGAGGATTATGGAAAATTGCAAGAGGATCTTGATAAATTGGAAGACTGGGCATCAAAATGGCAGATGAAATTCAATGTGGACAAGTTCAAAGTTATGCACCTAGGGAAGAACAACCCAAACTATGGTTACACAATGCAAGGTTCCACATTAGGAACCACCACCCAGGAAAAAGATTTAGGCGTCATTGTGGATAACATGTTAAAATCCTCGGCCCAGTGTGCAGCGGCAGCCAAGAGAGCAAACAGAATGCTAGGTATGATAAAGAAAGGAATGGAAAATAAAACAAAAGATATTATAATGCCTCTATATCGTTCCATGGTGAGACCGCACCTTGAATATTGTGTGCAATTCTGGTCGCCGTATCTTAAAAAGGATATAGCGTTATTAGAAAAGGTTCAGAGATGAGCCACCAAAATGGTAAAGGGGATGGAAGGATACCCCTATGAAGAAAGGCTAAAAAGGTTAGGGCTCTTTAACCTAGAAAAGAGATGGCTGAGGGGAGATATGATAGAAGTCTATAAATTAATGAACGGAGTGGAACGGGTAAATGTAGATCGATTGTTTACGTTATCAGAATATAGAAAGACTAGGGGACATGCAATGAAGCTACAGGGTAAACTATTTAAGACTAATAAAAGAAAATATTTTTTTCACTCAACGTGTAATCAAACTCTGGAATTTGTTACCAGAGGATGTAGTAAAGGCTGTTAGTGTAGCTGGGTACAAAAAAGGTTTGGACAAATTCCTGGAGGAAAGGTCCATAAACCATTATTAAGAAGGGACCCAGGATATCAATGCTTGACCCAATACAAGCATTGTGGAACCTGTGTCTTTTGGGGAAACTGCTAGGTACGTATGACCTAGATTGGCCACTGTTGGAAACAGGATACTGGGCTTGATGGACCTTGGTCTGACCCAGTATAGCATATCTTATGTTCTTATGAACCCATGCCCCCTTGCTTGGTCACATAGAACATGGCGACCTGGTTGTCCGTCTGGATCAGCACAGGACAGTTGCACAGGAGGTTGTGGAATGCTCGCAGGGCTAGGAAAATGGCCCTGAGTTCCAGGAGATTGATCTGCAGGAGTGACTCTTCTTGCGACCAGCTGCCTTGAGTGCAGAGGTCACCACAGTGTGCTTCCCAACCCAGAAGGGAGGCATCTGTGGTTAGGACCATCTGCGGTGTAGGTGCCTGGAATGGCATCCCCTCCTGGAGGTGGCGTAGGTACTGCCACCAGTTGAGGGAGTTGGCGGGTGACTTTGACCTAGTCGCGTAAGCAGCCCATGGCTTGTGTCCACTGGGAGCAGAGGCACCACTGGGCAGCCTGCATGTGCAAGCGGGCTAGGGTGTGATGTGAACTGTTGAGGCCATGTGGTCCAGCAACCAGAGGAAGAGACGAGCCGGTACCGACCGCTGAGTCTGTACCTCTTTCGCTAGTTGCACTAGGCGAAGTGCCCTCTCCTTTGGAAGGGAGGCCTTGACCTGTAATGTGTCCAGCTGGGTGCCTATGAACTCCAGGTTTGGGTTGGAGAGAGGTGGGATTTGGGGTAGTTGATTAGGAACCCCAGGTGCTGCAGGATACAGATTGTTCGTCCTGTGGCATGGCTGGCCTCGAGGGCCGTGCTTCCTCTGATGAGCCAGCCATCCAGATAGGGGAAGACGACAGCACCTTGCGGGCGCACGTAGGTGGCCATGACCGCCAGGCATTTTGTAAAGACTCTGGGCGAGGAGGCCAAACCGAATGGAAGTACCCTGTACTGGTAGCGTTCTCCTCCCACTATGAACCTTGGGTACTGTCTGTGGGAGGGGTGGATCAGGATGTGGGTATATGCATCCTTTAAGTCTAAGGAGACAAACAATCCCCCTGGTGAAGGTAGAGCAGCAGAGTTCCAAGAGACAGCATCTTCAACTTCTCCCTCACCAGAAACTTGTTCAAGTTTTGCAGGTCTAGTATGGGCCTGAGGCCTTCAGTTCTTTTATTTATTTATTTATTTATTTACAGTTCTTATATACCGCGCTCTTTGGTACCAGTGCGGTTTACAGTTAACAAATTTTGCATTGGGACAATCCTTTGCTTACATTATAACAGGGTTGGAACTTGGAGATAACAGGGGAAACTATATACAAATTATATACAAACAGGGTATTATCAGTGTCTGAATTTACAGTTCAGGTGATATATTGGGATCATGACTTTGGGAATGCAGAAAGTTTGGTTCGTGTTCTGTCAGGGCTATGTTGTTGGAATGTCTGAGGCTGTGTGGGTGATTTGAGAGATGGGGGGAAGGGGTGTAGTGTTAGGGTCTAAAAGGTGAACGACAGAAAAGGGTGTGTTTAAGGGTCTTTCTAAATTGAGAGAGGTCTTTTATTGCACGGATATGTGGAGGGAGATTGTTCCAGCAGGTTGGTGCGAAGAAGGTGAAGGCCCTGTCTCTGGTGCTTGGTACTTTAGTGTACCTCTTTTTGGTACAACGAGGGTATTTAGCGGCTGCGGATCTTCTCAGCCTGTTTGTGGGGGTGTTGATAAGAAGTGAGGAGAGGGAGGGTGGGGCTATTTGATTGATTGCTTTAAAGGACAGTAATAGCGCTTTGTAAAAATTATCCTGGCTTGTAGGGGTATAGCCAGTGAAGATCTGTTAGTATGGGGGTGATGTGATCTCTTCTGGAGGTACCACAGAGGATGCGGGCTGCTGAGTTTATTGCCAATTGTAGTGGATTGAGGGTGCTCTTGGGCAGACCATGCAGGATGACGTTGGCATAGTCAAAATGTGGTGTTACAAGGGATTGGAAGATTGTTCTGAAGTCATTCGGGGAGAGTAGAGGTCTTAGTGGTTTCAGAGTTCTTATTTTGTTGTAAATGGATTTGACGGTCTGCTTTATATGATCTTTGAAGGTCAGTTCTTGGTCTATGATGACTCAAGGTAGCGGATCGATGATTTACACGGAAGTTCCGCATCCTCCACCTTTAATGTAGTGGGGGGTGAGAAATTCTTATTCCTAGTTACGAATAGGACTTCGGTTTTTCTTGAAGTTTATTCGTAGGTTCTGGGATAAGAGCCAGTCTGTAATCGCATTGAAGCATGAAACTATTGGGGAGAAGTCAGGGGCATTGATTTTTATTGGATGGGAATATGAGAACATCGTCTGCGTAGATCAAACTGGCGGCGTTGAATGCTCTGATGATTTCACAGATGGGTTGCATATATATGTTAAATAGTAAATCTGATAAGGACGATCCTTTGGGAACACACTGTTGTTCATGGAATGGATCGTATGATGAGTATCCTATCCGTACCTGTTGCCATCGGTTAGTTAGTACTGATCTACACCATTCCCAAGCGATCCTTGAACTCCTTTTTCTTGAAGACGGTGTAGGAGTTGAACATGGTTAACCGAGTCGAAAGCTGCCGAGATATCCAGGAAGATGAGTATGAATCCGTTTTCAATTTTGTCAATCCCTCTTGTTAAGGTGTGATAAGATAAGTTAGTAGGGTCTCTATGCGTGGGATTCACGGAACCCATGTTGGCAGGGGTCAAGAGGGGCTGAAATATCAATGTGCTGCTGCAATTGTATTTGTACCACCTTTTCTATGATTTTGGCTAGAAGGGGTATACTTGAAATGGGACGATATGAGTCCGTTTTTGCTGGGTCGAGTTTATTGTTTTTCAGGAGAGGGCGTATTGAAGTTTGCTTGAGAGATTGTTGGGAAAGATCCAGTTGTGAAGGAGAGTTGCATGATAAGGGTAAGTGTAGGGCTCAGTTCAGCACGCAATGCTCTGATCCAGTAGGCAGGGCATGGATCATTTGGGGCTGTGGTGGTATTCAAGGTAGCAATAAGGTCAGTGATGTATTTCACTGTAGGGGCGACAAAACTTTTTAGAGGCTGTGTAATTGAAACAGGGTTGGGTATAAAAATTAGTGATGATTTTTTGTTAATGGTTTTGGATTGAAGGTAGTCTGCAAAAGACTGAGGCTGAATTGAAATTGTTTGGTTGGAAGATGGTGCCTTAGTTAGGGATTTGGCAATGTTAAAGAGGTCTCGTGGTTTGTTTAATGATCTTGAGAAGGGTTTCTGTGTGGTGTTCTCTCATCTTTTCAGCTATTGTTTTTTTCCCGGTGCTTTCTTTAGGATTTTCATAATCCATTTGGTCGGATGGAGATCTAGATCTGCGCCATTTTCTCTCTTGTTTTCCTAGATTCTGGAGGGACAGTCGATAATCATCCGAGAACCATGTTTTTGGGATTCTAATTTTTGGTGATGTGCTGGATGCTGGTGGTCTACTCAAGGAGGGTAATTGTGAAGAGGAGTTTTAGGGTGGTGTCCAGTTGTTGATCAGCTCATCAAGGTTTGTTGGTTGGTTAGACGAAGAGCTGGGAAGGGTACGGCTGATGAAGTCATCCTTATCGAGCGTTTTTGAAGCGGGTTGCTGATCCTGATGAGACTGTATTTGTCTGTGTTGTTGGGATATGTTTTGCAGATATGGGACTTGAAAGGATATCAAGTTATGGTCAGACCAAGGAACAGGGGTAAGTAAAAGGTTAAAGTTGGTAGATGTTGTAGGATGGGGCGCAAAAATGAGGTCAAGGGTGTTACCCTTGAGGTGTGTAGGGGAGCTGACTAGTTGAGAGTAGTTAAGATCAGCCATGGCATCAAGGAATGTGGACGAGTGACTATGGTGAAGTGAGGTGAGGTTAAAGTCACCCATTAAAGTCACCTTGTCACCCTTTTGGGGACAAGGAAATACTTTGAGTAGAAACCTTTTCCCCACAATTGTTTGGGTACAGATTATACCGCCTTGTCTCTGAACAAAACCTCAAGCTCTGACAGGAACAAGGTTTGGTGAAAGAGAGGCCGCACCAGCTCTCCTGAGAAGATCCCTGGGGGTGTCTGTTGGAACCTGAGGAGATAGCCCTCCTTTCCCACTTGTAGGACCCACTGGTCCATGGTGACCCCAGCCCACCTGTGGGCAAAATGCACCAGGAGGCCCCCTGTGGGCTGAGGAGGGTCTCCCGGGGGAGAGGAGGCCCTGCCTGGAGAGTCAAAAATTCCCCCCAGGCTGGGTGGGAGCTAGTGCTTGGGGCTTCTGGGCCTTTGGCTTCCTTGGCCCAGGTTCGGGCTGGGGGCCCTGTTGCTGTTGTCCTGAGAAGAGCTGGTAGAGGCCCCTTCTTCCTCGGGAAGGGTGGTCTCTTTCCCGACGGCTTCTTCCGGTGAAGGGTCGAGGTCCTCCTCTAGTCTTTGCCTGGTTACGACCTTGGCCTCTATCTCAGCTGCTTTGTTGGCCATAGGCTTGCCAAACAAGTGTTCCCTGGTGAAAGGGACATCCAGCAATTTTTCTTGCACCCATTGGTCGAGGTCAGAGGTTTGTAACCAGACCTGGTGTCGGGCCCCAATGCCTGCTGCTGGTACTCTTGCTGCAGATTCAAAGCCGTCATAGGTGGTGCGGGAGAGGAACTTTGAAGATCCCGGTGGTCAGGGCTTGGAACCTCTGAAGGGGTTCCCTGGTGAGGCCCGCAGAACAGCCTGCCAGCTTTTGGATAAGGCCCTTGAGGTACATACCTATGTACTACTCATAGGCTTGTATCTGGCAGCCCAGCATGGATCCCTGGAAGCACTTGCGCTTGAGGGCATCGAGGGCTCTTGCTTCCCTGCTCAGGGGAACAGAAGAGTAAATCTTCTTGCTTTTGAGTTTTTGCATCGAGGACTCCACGACCATGGAGTTATGCAGGAGTTGGAACTTTTGGAAACCCGGGCCCTTCTTGACGTGGTAAATGGTGTCAAGATGCTGGCTGACAACCGGCAGCAAGGCTGGGGTCTCCCGCATTTGCAGGAGCAGGTGCTCGAGGAAGGGTTGCACCGGCACCATGAGTGTCTCCTTTGGTGGGAACTCATACTGGGGAATATCCAGTTCTTCAGTGCGTGGGTTTTCCTTTGACTTGGTCGGGACCGAGAGGGCCTGGGCCATATCCCGTTCGAAGTCATGGAAAGCCACATCCTCGGGTGGAGAGTGGTGCCAGGGTTCCGGAGGGGATAGCTCCAAGGGGTCGTCTCTATGTTGAGAGGTCTCAGGGGAGGCCTCGATGTTGGTCTCCCAGTCGGAGCCTGAGGGCGTCAAGGATTCTGAGGCTCAGGGCTCTCATGCCTTGAGGCCGGCCCCAAAGAACCGGGGTCCTCCGATGGGTCTCAAGTCGGACTCCCAGAAACTGGCTGGGGAGGACTGGACACCCAAAAATTGGGACCGGGACCTCAATCGGTGCCGAGGACTCATCCGAGGCCGGTGGCGCTCAGGGCTTGGCTCAATGCCTGGGGACTCCCCCGCAGTTGGGGGCCCGGTTGTCGGGGCAGATGATGTGGGTGAAGCTGACATCATCGCCTGCTGCAAGGCCAGTATGGCAGAGATATTCTGCTCCAGGGCCGCCATCCTGGACATGAAACCAGGAGGCTCTGCAGCTTTTGGCATGGGCACCAAGGGTCTCAGGCCAGATGCCGGTACTCTTGCGAGTGTGTCCTTGACGAGGACCATGGCCTTGGTGAGCCTCGCACAGTCACTGCCGGCTGAGGACTCCCTCTTAGAGACCTTAAAGTGGCGCTGCTCGGAGTTGCCCGAGTCCCTCCATGGGACCTTACCATGTTTCCCTGGTGGAACCTCAATTGGCTTTGAGGATTTTTTCTTTTTCTTTGAAGGATCCAGTGTCTTTACAGAGGAGCCATCACCGCGGGACTCCAAAGACACCCGGGGCCCTCGGAATGTGCTGGGCATGGGACTCAGCGCTGGGAAAGCCAGAGCTGAATGGGACCGTGGAAACAGCTTCTCCTGTAACTCCGATCATTTCCTGTTGGTTCTCGGAGTCATGGCCTGGCACAGGCCACGGCAGTGCAAGCAGCAATCATGGGTGTCTGTGACAGTCATGGCCTGACTGAAGCAGTCGCACTTCTTGAACCCACTTGGGGACATAGTGGGAGACACCCGATCGGGGTCAACGACCCCTGGGTGAAAAAGGGTGCGAACGCTGGTCGAGACAAGCCTAGTCAAAAAAGAAGGGAAGAGCCGAGGACGGCATTAGGGATGGTGTCGGCTCGAGGTGGAAAGAGGAACTGGTAGGCAAACGGGGAAGAAAACAACTTTTGAGGATAATTTTTAAAGGATTTTTTTTGGGGGAAACTGGACATGCGTACATTGGGCTCCGTGGAAAAAAGAAGACTGAGCCTGCTTGCTCCTGGAAAAAGTACTTTTAAACAACGTCCATGCTTGACGTAAATCATTAACCTTTGTAGCTAACTCTTTTTAATTTTTTTAGTAACTATTTTCCTCATTTTATCATAGTCTCCCTTTTGAAAGTTAAAAGGTAGTACTGTATTTTCCTTGCCATCTTTCTTCCCTTTATTAAATCAAATGCAATCATGTTATGATCAGTATTGCCCAATGGCCCCAAAACCCTTATCTCTAACACCAGATCCTGTGTTCCACTAAGGACTAGGTCCAGAATGGCTTCCCCTCTTGTCAGTTCATGAAGCAGCTGCTCCAAGAAGCAGTCATTTATTTAATCTAGAAACTTTATCTCTCTAGCATGTCCTGCTGTGACATTGGCCCAGTCAATACCGGGATAATTGAAATCACCCATTATTAATGTGTGTTAAGTTGTGTTGGTGTCCCTGATTTCTTTCAACATTTCATCATCCATATGTTCATTCTGGTCAGGCATTAAGTAGCACACCCCCACTGCTATCACCTTCTGCTTTTTACATGAAACTTCTATCCATAGAGATTCTAAGGTGTATTTTGTTTCCTGCAAAACTTTAATCCTTTGTGAATGAATGCCCTCTCTAATAGAGTGCAGTCCCTCCACCAATTTGATCTATTCTATCATTGTGACATAGTTTGTACCCAGGTATCACAGTGTCCCACTGGTTGTCCTTCTCCTACCAGATCTCTGAGATGCCAGCCACATCTAACCTTTCATTTAGTGCTATATATTCCATCTCTCCCATCTTATTTTTAGACTTCTAGCATTTGCATACAGGCATTTTAGAGGTGGTATTTTATTCATATTAATCTGGCTATAAGTTGACAGGTATAACTTGGAATTTTTCGGCTCTGAACTGAAGGAAATCTGGGTTACTTTTATCTTTGTTGGAACCTTCCTTTCAGGATGCTCTAACTGCCTTGTTTTGATAGTATTTTTCAAGGATACATCCTTCTGAACCATGCGCTCCTGGGCGACTGTCAGCTTTTCCCTACTATCTAGTTTAAAAGCCGCTCTGTTTTCTTTTTAAAGGTTAATGCCAGCAGTCTGGTTCCATCCCAATTAAGGTGGAGCCCCTCCTATCCCCAGAATGTTGCTCAGTTCCTAACAAATCCAAAACTCTCTTCTGTGCACCTTCGTCTCATACACGCATTGAGACTCCAGAGCTCCACCTGGCTTTTGGGTCCTATGAGTGGAACAGGAAGCATTTCAAAGAATGCTACCCTGGAAGTGCTGGATTTGAACTTTCTACCTAAAAGTATAAATTTGGCCTCAAAAACCTCCCTCCCACACTTTCCTGTGCCATAGGTGCAAACATGTATCAAGACAACAGACTCCTCCCCAGCACTATTTAAAACCTTGTCTAGGTGATGTGTGAGGTCCGCTACCTTTTCACCAGGTAGGCATGTCACCAAGCAGTCCTCATATCCACCAGCCACCCAGCTATCTACATACCTAAAGATCGAATTGCCAACAGCTATCTTAACCCTTCTCTCATGGGCACATGGCCCTGGAGAAACCTCCTCAGTGCGACAGGGTTTTACATCTCCTGGCAGACAGGTTTTAGCTACAGGATTACTTCCTGCCACACCAAGGTGATGCCCCCCTTCACATGATCTCTCTCCTCCATGGCAACTGAGAGGTTGCCAGATTAGAGTGGGACTTCAGTACTACGTCCCTGTAGGTCTCATCTCATCAGCAGCGCATTCTGTTGATCTTGTGAGATCATCATTGAAACTTGCTGCGTCAGAGGTTTCAACATGGTGTGGTTACAAACAGCACAGAGCTTCAGTTATGCAGTAGTATCTTCAGCTGCTTCAACTTGGGGATCCCCGCCAACAATGGAATTCGCTCCGGAGGCATTTGGGAATCCTTTGTCCCTCCAGTCCCCTCCCCTCCCCGTGGCCACACTTCTCTGGTTCAAATAGCAGTTTCCATTTGCTGAGAGACAATTTGAGCAGGCAGCCAAAAAAGTTGCCAACATATCACCTGAAAAAAGCCTTGGATTTTTGAATCATTTGGCAATGTTTGCTCTTGTTGCAATTGACTACTGTACCTCAGTGTATTTAGGGCTTCTATCCTCTTCAATTAAGGCCTTAGACCAGAATTTTGCAGCCAGCTTGCCTAGCTTGAAATTACAAACACTTTTCACATGGCACTGATCACTCTGCATTAGCTCCCCACTGAATGGGCGATGAAGTTTAAAGTCTTTGCCATGTTGTTCAAGACACTGCAGTCTTTGTCACCACTGTGATGGTCAAGTTTTTTGAAGTATAATGCATCTGGTAAAGACCTCTGTTCCTAGAACCAAGGCTTGTTGGTGATTCTGTCATTAAAAGCCGTATGTGAAGCCTGCTCAAAATTAGCTGTGCCATCTTGATTGTATGGTCTGTGATCTAGAATTCACTGACAACTGTGATTAGGCTAGACAATGAAATGAAGTCAACATATTTTCAGAATGCTTTAACGAGACAGAGTTGGTCAGGAAATGGGAGGGACAGGATGCAGGATATTCCTATGGATTGGGTGACCACAACTGTAGGATCTTACGTTTATGGTTATGTTTTTAATAGCTTCTGTGGACGAGTTGTCGACATTTTTATCTTTTGGGTATGCCTTAAATGTTTTAAGAATGCTTGTGCTTGCTGAAATCTGATGGAACACTTGTGATTAGCGGAACACAAAGTTTCAAAACAAACACATAAATAAATATGAGCGTCGAAGGGAGTAGACTTTGGAGCAAGATAGGAAAATATTTCCATACAGAAAGGGTGGTGAGTGCATGAAACAGTCTCCTACTGGAAATGGTGAGGTCAGAACATTATTCAATTCAGAACATCATGGGATAAGCACTACAGATCCCTAGATAAGAGGATTTAATTTAATTTAATTTTTAATTTATAGGCATTTATATCCCACGTTTATCCAAATGAATTCAAGGTAGGTTGCAAAACATAATGAAATACTTCAAACATACGTTCCCCCGTTATCTAACAAACATCATTTTCCTGGCTAACAGCTGAATACAACAACCCCTTGTTTAATATCAGAATCATAACAGAATGAGTAACTAATCACAATCTTACCTAAAAGGAAAGAACCAAGTCTAGCATTTTCTTAAAAAAATTCTAATTTCTCACCACCCAAATTTCAAGGGGAAAAGAATTCCAAACCCTTGGTGCAAGATATTTGAGAGTAGTGTTTGTCGCGGAGGATTATCTACATTCTTCGACTGAAGAAAAATCCAACAACAGATCATTTTGAGAACAGAAAGCATGCAGTGGTACCCAAATGGTTGTCCATTTATGTAACCCAGACCATGATCCCAAATTGATTTATCTACAATGGGAAGGATCTTGAATATTATTCTCTGAGAAACAGACAACCAATATAGGTTAGTAAGCAATGGGGATGACACCATCCTATTTTTTGCTCTTTTTATGATCTTTGCAGCAACGCTCCAAAGCATTTGTAACCTAAACAACTGTTTTTCCATGAGACCTACACAAACCAAGCCACAGTAGCCGAAGCCAAATACCACTACTATCTGGACTATTTGTTTCAAATCCTTCTCAGACAAATAGGGTTTCAATTGCCAGATTAATTTCAGTTTTACAAAAAGACCTCTTAATTACAGTGGAGATCTGATGCTTAAATGTTAATTGAGGGTCAATTTCAATTCCTAAACTTCAAACACTGTCTTGTAAAGTACCCTGAAACAAAGGGTCTCTCAAAGGGTTTTGGATACAAAAGCCACCAACCTAGAGATCTGAATCTTTTGGGGGTTTAACCTTAAGAGATTACTAATCATTCAAGACTGAATGAAAGTCAAAGATTCATTTAGCCTTACAAAAATTTGGTCGAAGTCAAAGTCACAAGGGAGAATAAAGTGAATATGGTCAGCATATGAATAATGCATAGTTCCCTTAGAGTCCAGCAAAAGTCCAAGGCTGCAAGTAGATGTTAAATAAAATTGGGGAAAGTGGGAAGCTCTGTGGAACCCCACGAGGCAAAACCCAATTTTTTTGAATCACAGCTATCCCTTCCACTTTGCAGGTCCTGCTCCTAAGGAAACCAACAAATCAGTTGTGCACAGTGCCAGTGAAACAAAGATTGGATAACCTGTCTAATAACTGACCATGATTAATAAGATCAAAGGCCTCTGATAAATTAACCTGAACTAATAAACCATCTTTTCCCTTATCTAATAACACATACAGATTCCAACATAGCCAACAACACGGATTTAGTAAGAAAAGGACAGAACCCAGATTGAGTTGGATGAAGACTGTCAAATTTATCCAAAGAGCCCTGTAAGGATTTCATGATAGACTCCATAACCTTTGCCAAAAAAGACAAATTTCAATGAGACAATAGTTCTCACATATTGAAGAGTCGCTCCATACGTTCCTCAGCAGACGGTATAAGACTGTTTCCTTCAGAATAATATCCTTGATCAAAATAATTATTTACAAGTCCCATAAGCCATATAACCAACCTCTCAGGGACAGATTTCAAGAGCCAAGCAGAGTAGGCATCCAGTTCATATTGCTCTCTGGCAAATTTGGTCACATCAGAAGAAAACCTGTCAACCTGAATGTTCGTTTGTTTCTGGTTTTCTCCCTAGCATCTTTAGACTTTCACCTAAACACAGATCGGATCTGTCAAGTTCAGCATTGTTCATTGATCTGTCAAGTTCAGCATTGTTCATTGATCTGTCAAGTTCAGCATTGTTTTGCCCACAATGCATGACCATTGCTGTTAGTCACAATGGAGGTCATTCCAGAACATGAATAAGCCATGTAGACGTGCGGGCGAGACGGTTTTCTCGCTAAAACGTCTAGAACTGTATTACAAAATCACATGGCCCTGCACATACATGGCGCTAGGATAGGGATCTCAGAACATGGGCAGGAGAGGGCAGGATGGTGGCATGGCAAACAGCAGAGACATAGAAAGCATATTCAGAAAAGGCCCATGTATGTCCTGAATATTTCCTGCAGACACCTACGTTATACCAGCGGCAACGTGGAATAAGGCCAGAACTTAGAAAAGCTTCTGCTCTGATCTTCAACGTGATACATAGAGATGAATGACTATGACACATCTGTACTGAACTGGTGTGTCTGCTGTCTGGGAGGGCACAAGATGCGATTGTTACGAATAGAATGCACAGGCGAGAGATGTTTGTAAGGTTAAGGACAATAAAAAAAACACCCCTACAGAAATATAAAGCACTGCAATAGTCTTCATTCTGGTTATGCTGACATATGCTGTTAGTGCTAAAGAGATTATTCTCAGCTTCCCCAACAATTCCAGTGTTCAGAAAAATGGGAATGTAGATGTAGGGATGGTATGTAAGGTAGTATGGAGCAGAATCATATTTGGCTGCGAAATGCAGATCAAATGTGGTGTCCTGAGACGCCATGCCATTATGTCTTCACAGCAGTTGTTTATAGGTACAGGGCATGGTTTTGGCAGAGGTATGTTAATTGCGACTGCGAGTGAGAGTGTGTTTGTCTGTGTGATCTGAGTGTTGCATGGGAGGATCTGGTGTGCTCATCCGCAAATCTGAGGAGACATGAATGCCTGGCCAGTACCTGGGCCGTTGGGATGACCAGAGTGTCATCAGGTACCAGTGTGATAGGGCAGAATAAATTAGAATAGGTCCTCTCTAGTGAAATGTCAAAACACATCCCTGTCACTAATAAGGGAACTCAGAATGAGAGCATTCAACAGTGCAAACAGCACTAAGACATGCCCAGATGCACCATCATTGGTCTCTAAAAATGTGCACATTTGTAGAAAGCGATAATGGTGCCTTTGCACTGTTGAATGCTCCCATCTGAGGGCCCCTTATTAGTGACAGGGATATGTTTTGACATTTAGCTGTGGAGAACCTCTTCTGATTTTTTCTGGTTCATACTTAGCATTGTACAGACTGTTTTCAGAGGTGACCAATGCAAGCATTACTAAGGATGTCTTCTACTGCCACGTATGTTGTGATGCAAGGTATGTCAGGGCAACTATATCACTTTCTACCTGCTTTTATACTATCTTAGAGTGCACTGAGATTACTTTGCAGTGTTCTGGGCATGCAACAGACTGATATATATGGTCTAGTTTGCACCAAAATTTATGTATCATCAATAGTCATGTGTAATTTGCAACAGCAGAATACTGTAAGTGAGTGGAGCTTAGGAAATGCACGTTTTACAGGGGGGCATGGACGTTCATGGGTATATAGTAGAGATGGGCAGGATTGAAAACATCCATCATTTCAGAATACAGGGGGACGTACAAAGCTGTTTGCTGCTTATAGCCATGTCTTATACTCCATAGTGCTCTGTTCGTGCCATGCTGAAAACGTCTATGTCCCCGATTCCAAAACAGCAGGTGCATTTATCCCCATGGTTGTGGAACCACGTTTAAATTGGGCCCGTTTTCGATGTGGATGACCTTGCGGGTAGGAGATGCATGTTCTGGAATTGGGCTCAATATGAACTATAAAAGGTTGCTAGCTAGCCTAAATAAATCCCTAGGTTCATTCTGTCCAGATGCTATCTTTTTTTGCATAGTATGATCGTTTTGCTAATAGCACATTTTCTTTGTAACTAGTAGAACATGTAGTTTAAACTCTCCATGGCCTAACTTTTTTTCTACTTTCTTACAATTTGCTTTCATTTCCTTCAAAGAATCAGAATACCAAATGAAAATTTCTTTCTGGGCTGGCACGCCCATTCTATTCAAATATGGAGAGCTAATCATAATGAGGGATAAAGTAGGCAATAGGAAAGAGGTTCTTATATTAACTAAAATGCCTCATTAAGCCTCTGATCTGGAAACCCTTAAACTCTGGCCTGTGACCCAAAGAACTGGGATAGGGAGTGCATAAGAGATAAACTAAAAGCAGAATAAGACCCAAAAACAATAAAACTGATTTAAAAAATCACATATAACTTACATGAAACACAGCTTTCCTTCCAGGAGTTATGTCCCTTGTCTGTCTGAAGAAGATGATGGCGCAGGGAGCTTCTGCCCAGTAGGGAAAGATTTGGATGGCCATCTTAGTTGGGGACTTGATCATTAGGTATGTAGATAGCTGGGTGGGCACGAGGATCAGCTCTCACTTGCCTGCCTGGTGCAAAGAGAGGACCTCACACATAACCTAGATGGGAATTTAGACAGTATTGGAGAGGAGATGGCTGTCCTGGTACATGCTGGTACCAATGACATAGGAAAATGTGGGAGTCAGCTTCTGGAAGCCATTAACGATAGTAACCATATGGACAAACCTAACACCTGGTGTCTCCCCCCAACAACTACCCATAGAAAGAACCCCCCTGCTTCAAGTTCTATTCCCCCTGTTAAACTGTTTCCTCCAAGTTGTCTGACCTCATTCAATGTAATATTGAGTTATAATGTAAACCGCCTTGCATCTGAGATAAGGTGGTATATAAAACCCATTAAATAAATACAATAAATAATTTTAGGCAGAAGGCTGAAATCCAAGACATCCAGGGTAGCATCCTCAGACATGCTTCCTGTACCACATACAGGACCCACGAGACAGGCAGAGCTCCAGATTTTCAATGCATGGATGAGATGATGGCACAGAGAGGACAGTTTTAGATTTGTTAGGAACTAGGCTACATTCAGGGGAAGGAGGAGCCTATTCTGCAAAGATGGGCTTCATCTTAACCGGGGTGGTACCAGGCTGCTGGCACTAATGTTCAAAGGAATTAGAGCAGCTTATTCCTGCCAACTACTATGAAGATTGTAAATTCAAGCAAACATACATTTAAATATCTATGCAAATGCTAGAAGCCTAAAAAATAAGATGAAAGAATTAAAATATATAGCACTAAATAAAGAGACAGATATAGCAGGCATCTCAGAGATCTGGTGGAAGGAGGATAACCAATGGGACACTGTGATACTTGGTATAAATTATATCACAATGATAAGATGGATCAAATTGGTGGAGGGGTCACGCTATATGTTAAAGAGAGCATTGAGTCAAATAGAATAAAAGGAAGGAGTTGCATTAGTCCCCAAAGAGAACAGCCTGGTTGAAGGAGCTGTCATGCTGGGAGGCCTCCTCGAAGCAGTAGTGAGCCGTGAAGGTATGGATCGAGGACTAGGTGGATGTTCGGCAAATCTCCGACAGGGAGACAGAGCGTAGGTTAGCCACAAAGGCTGCCATAACCCGAACGTTATGGGTCGTCACATGACGCTTCAGAGAAAGGCCAGCCTGTCCATAGGTGAAGGAAATGCAGTTAGACACCCAGGTGGAAAGGGTATGCTTAGAGACCACCATACCAAGTCTATTGGGGTTATAAGAAAAAGTTGAGAAGACAGCGATGAGCTTTTGTCTGATCTAGGGAGAAACAAAAACCCGTTTACAAACCAAGGTATAAAGAGAGGCTTCCACTCTGCTTGAATACAGCCTTGGAAAGAAGGTGAGAAGAACCACATCATGGATGAAGTGGAAGGGAGAAATCACCTTAGGAAGAAACTTAGGGTGCGTTCGGAGAACCACACTGTTCCTATAAAACTTAGTATAAGGGGCATCAGCCACCGGTGCTTGCAGCTTACTAAACCTGAGCGCTGAAGTGAGCACCACCAGGAAGACAGCCTTCCACAAAAGGCACTTGAGATGGCAGGACACCATTGGTTCAAAAGGAGAGTCAATGAACTTACCTAGAACCAAGTTGAGGTCCCATGCTGCTGCCAATGGTCGAATGGAAGGCCATGAGAGCAAGAGGCCATGCATGAAGAGACCAACAAGAGGATGAAGTGACAGGGAACGCCTAACCACCACATAATGGTATGCCGCCAGGGCATTCAAATGCACCCTGATGAAATTTGACTTTAAGCCCACCCAGAAGAGATGCAGAATGTACTGCAGGATCCCTTAATGGGACAGGAGAATGGATAGACACCTCTATCTGCACACCATACTGAGAACCTGCGCCATTTAAAGATGTACACTTGCCTGGTGGAATCCCTGCAGGACATGAGGAGGACATCCTCAATTACCCTAGGCAAGGGATGATGCACCAGGGCTATCCTTTCAGCATCCATGCCATCAGAGTTAATAACTGGAGGTAGGAATGCAGGAGGGTCCCATCGTTCTGAGAAATCAGATCCGGGGCGAAACCCAGGTGAATGGGCGACATCTAAGAAAGGCGGAGCAGCAGTGGGAACCATGGCTGTTAGGGCCAGCAGGGGGCAATAAGGATCATTGCAGTCCTGTCCGTCTGGACCTTGGAAGAGAGTCTTGTCCACCAGGGACGTGAGCGGATAAGCATATAGCAGACCCTTGTCCCATTGGAGGAGAAACGCATCGGCCGCGAAACAGTTCTGGCAAGGAATCCTGGAGCAGAACAGCGGCAGCTGAGCATTGTGCAGGCTAGCGAAGAGGTCCACCATTGGAGTACGCCACCTCTGGAAGATGTCCCACGCTCAGAGCTCAAGGAAGTTGATCTGGAGCCGGCTCTCCTCCTACAATCAGAGATTCTTGGACTGAAGGCCGTTCCAATGGGCTCCCCAGCCGGGTTTGGAGGCATCCATGGTGAGGATATGTTGATGCAGGGATCCTGAAAGGGGAGCCCCGCCAGAAGATTGCTCGGCCGTCGCCACCAGGCGAGGAAGCGGGACAGTAGCGGGGTACTCTGTCCGACAAGCGCCCAGTCACCTGCTTCCATTAACTACAGAGAGTCCATTGGGCTCAACACAAGTGGAGATGGGCCGAGGGTATGACCTGAACCGTCAAGGCCATGTGCCCTAGGAGGTGGAGTATCTGCCGAGCCGAGACACCCTGAGAGGATTGGAACTCCCCCGCCAAAACTGAAAGGCATTGAGCTCTGTTGGGCAGAAGAAAGGCCCAGGCCTGAGTGGAATCGAGGAGGGACCTGATGAACTCTAGGTGCTGGGCGAGCTGTAGGTGGAACTTGGGATATTTTTCCACGAAACCCAAGGTCTCTAAGAGCTGGATGGTGCAACATAGGGCCTGTTGGACCTTGTCCAGGGACCCTCCCGTTATCAGCCAGTCATCCAGGTAAGGGAAGATGAACACGCCCTGCAACCACAGGAAGGCAGCGACCACTGCCAGGCACTTTATGAATACCCTAGGAGAGGACACCAGACCAAATTGGAGGACCCAGTACTGGTAGTGATACCCGCCGATGACAAACTAATAAAGGCAAAAATAATGGCGTCTCTTGCTGAGAATGATGATCCTCTAGAGCAAGTAGAGAAAAGTTGATTAATGGTAATTTGCCTAAAGGTTTTTTTCACTACTTTTTTTTACTGCCTTTTATCCCTCACAGCATTTTTATGGATCTGAGGATCGGGAACCCCCTGAAGAAGTATGCGCGAAACACTTGAAGTGACGTTGGGGAGCCAGTTGTCTACAAAGCTAAGTGCTGCAGGAAAGGCATGATCTATAACATCATTATGATATACTCTAAATGTTATTAATGTCATTAGTTCAGCTACTTTATTATGCTCTGTGGGATGAGAGGCAGAAATTAAAAAATTTGAATAAATAACTGATAACTTAAAAATTTGAAAAATTTAAAAAAAGGGGGGTTTTCAGGATCACTGATGTAGCGAGTGTAAGTCAAGGGCCAGCTGTGCAATGCCCATGACAGTCAGCTCGGATACTACTGAGATCCTTTTCTCCTTATATTAAAGTTTTTCTACATAAGCTTTTCATTGTTCCCTTTGGGTGTTTATAGAATGAAGCTTTTTGATTCTGACTACTACACAAGCTAAGCAGAAACAATTTCTTGCGATGTGCCAAGAGGTGGAAGCCACTGGTGCTAGCTTACTTTTTTGTTTTCCACATAAATTTGATAAAAACCTGTATATCGTTAAACAGCTTATTCAGCGTTAGTTGTCATTTTGTAATGTTAGCTTTATTACCTTTGGAAAGCTGCCTTATTCCTCGTCCCTTTCTAATGGAATTATAGGAAACAGTGCACTCTAATAATTTTTTAACCTTGCTTTATTTTTACTGTGGAGTTTCTTATTGATGTACAAGCTGTTGTCTTGCCTATTTCAAGTATGTGTTACTTGAATATTACCCACAAACATTCAACATTGGCGGAATCATTTCTATGGAAAACTGCAGACTCTCCATCAAGGTATTTCAAACACATTCTCACACTGCTTCAAATACTTCTTAATCCCCCTCCCCAAAAGTTCAACTCCATGTTGCAGACGTTTCTCAAAACCAAGTTGAACGGCAGGCACAGCTCTCCGTAGGTCCGATATAGCCTGTCATACTGTTCTAACAAGTAAAAATATAATGCAAAAGGATGCTAAACTAGCAAGACCATCATTCAAACTATCATGGTTTCAAGTAAAAAGGTTTTTTGCTCTTTTACCAGAAGTTTGTTTTCTTTGATAACACATAGCAGTTTGGTCCACTGTCCAAATCGCTTCTTTCTTAGGAGGAATGCGCAGATCTTGGCATCTTTCACGAGATCCATGGAGGCTTCTTCAGAGGGCCACTGAAGCCGCATTTTTTTACCTTTACCATCCTCTTCTTCCTCATCATATGACTCATAAGAGCTGCTCATGGCATCTGAGTCATAATCTATAAAAAAAAACAATTAAAAAAATAATTAATCTTTAGCTAAACACAGAAATATTGCAAAAAGGATAAAAGGTTTCAACAATCATGTCATATATTCATGAGTTTTCACAACTACTGATAAATTTCTTGTCGATGTCATATACACTTACCTTTATCTATCTGGTAGAAAAAAAACTGTTAAAAAGCAGCATCAGGTTAGTTGCAAAATTGGCATCCTTACACAGCCTGAAGCGCAAAGTCCAGTCCTCCACATACAGAAAGAATGATTTTTCACATCTCACCTTCCTGCTCATTTTTATTCATTCTGTTCTTCCGACATCTGATTCAGTTTTATTTTCTTTTTCTGTTATTTTTGTCCTTATTTACTATTGTCGTCAATCTGTTTTATGTTTCTCCTATCTACTACTGTCTCCCATTATGTCTGTTCTTACTTCTCTCTCTAGACTGACTTTTATTAGACATTTTTTTAACATTTTTTTCTTTAATTCCATTTTGACATCTTTTTTTTCTTTTTACTTTTATATTTTTGCAAATTAAAGTATACACTTGAAACAAGAGTGAATCAGTAATTCAGAAATATAGGGAATACAACCAAAAAAAAAAAAGTTCATTTAGCTACACAAAGAAAAACCCCTCTTTAGCCCACAATCAGGATAATAGATCCAAGCACAGTTAAAGGAAAAAGAAAAGCATCAATATATCAGAAATCCTCCCTCGAGAGCACTCATACAGCAAGCCCTGCAGTGCTGCCTCTGGGGCGCTGATCTGGACCCTAACCACCTCCCTTGCCAAAAGAAAGTCCAACAGTTGTCTCGACTCAAAAAACAACATTTTTCCCCCTCACAAACCACAAGACATAAACAAGGAAATCGTAATGTAACTCTGAGGCCCAGTGCTAACACCCTGGGTCTCAGGGCCAGGAACTCCTGACACCTTTTTTGCATAAACCTGAATAAATCTGGCGGCAGCAACAAAAAAATCTACAATAAATGCGGGACATCTGTGTGCTTCAAAGGCCTTGCTGGTCCCAACCCCTCTGACATATTGATGCGCAGATGTCTCAATGGTCTCGCATTTATTGTGAATTTTATTACCGCTGCCGCCAATTTTGGGAAAAGTGGTAGTGGCACAGATGACAGCGAGGGACAGGGAAACAAAAGATGCTTAGCCACTGAAGTTTGGGGAGGGGGAGAAGAGATACTAAGGGATATGTTTACTAAACTGTGGTAACATAGCAGCGGCTACGTTAAGGCGCATTCTGTAACGTTAAGGCGCCTTAATGTTACATAACGCGCCTTAACGTTCCCGGCCGCGGTAAGTCCAGAAAAGGGTGGAGAGAGAGCGGAGAGAAGGGGGTCAATGGGCGGGGAGTGGGCAGGGAGAGGCCCCTTTTACACTAACGCGGAGAAATTAAGGGCTGAATCCTAATGCAACTGAAAACCTGGCGTTAGCACACATTTGCAAGAGAGAGAAACTATTTCAGTGTCAGCAATGTACAGCATAGGCAGGGAGCCCATGAAAGGTGATAGTAGTGCTCCATTTTCAGCAACAGCATAGTGCCCAGGTAGGAAAGGCCACTATGGTGATGGTGCAAATGGGGCATGGGGGCTGCAGGCGGGACATGCAGTGGGGACTACTGGGGCACAGGGTGGACTAGGCGGTTGCCGAGGTGGCACATAGGAACGCAGAAAATGGAAACCAACAAGACAGCAACTGACCAGGATCAGACAAGCCCATGAGTCTGTGGCCCACAGTGTCCCATCCAGGAGACATTACCCAGCAGGTATCCCAAGGGGTGCATAACATTGACAGGCAGTGCCGGGGGAAGCGTGGACATCTATGTAGGCACCGCTATCCCAGAACCCACATCTTAGGCAGCCGCCTACCTGCCCCCTGGATGGCCTAGGATGGCGCACCACCGGCACCGACAGCATATGGTCATGGTGGCATGGCAGAGAGGGTGGGTGATTGTGCTGGAAGAAGCAGTGGCACCCGCCTGCAGTGGACCTAGGCCATGCCCTGTACCAGTACGTGGTGTGTAGTGCAATAGAAGAGGTCTGGCCGAGGAACATAAGGGTAGCCCCCAGGGACAACTATGCTGCTGTGGCAACTGTGTGGTGCAGTACACCCAGCTAGCATGTCCAAGAACAGAGGGTCAGAGGTTCAGGTCCCATCTGTGGATCCTGCAGAGCATCTCCTCATAGTTTTAGCCCACAATGCAGCCACAACAACAACATGGGCAAACCCCAACGCAGTGGTGCACAGGGGTACGGACACCCACTCACAAGGGCTCCATTATCCACAGTTTCATGGAGTGTCAGGCTGTTAGCCCCAGCACAGAGCTGCAGTTATCACCAGAGCACTACTACTACCCCCTGCACAGATTAGCAATGTCGGCACTGTGATCAGGACTAGTGCGGTGGGTATGGTTGTCAACCACCTCCATCTCTGCACAATGCTGAGATAGGTGTGGTAGTGTGCGTATGTCTCTCCATTGTTTTGTGTCTGCCAACACCTCACTGAGCCCACATTGCTTACACTGCTTCCAGCGTTAGCCTGCAAATGTGCATAATGAGGAGCAAGGTATTGTGGGTATGGCCCAGACAGAGCGGATTGGCCAGGATGCATCTGCACAGGGTGGAGGGCAATGGCTGAGACACTGTAGTGCTCGAACACCACCTGCATGGACAGGGTGGCCACAGCATGTCACGCTGGGAGGTCACTCTCACTCTGACCGAGCAGTGACCATGGCATGTCTATGTTCCCACATAGTGCTGCATATTATTTGTTTCCAGTGCTACCTGTGTGTTCCCAGTTCTGGGGCCCAATCACAGGGATACCTGCTTGGTGTTTGTGCTGTGCATCCCCAACTCTGGGTGAACAGGGTTCCTCTGTGAGCATGCACTATGGACTGGTTAATGGGCTGTCTGCAGTTCACCTGTGCATGGGGGGAACACCTTGTAGGATGCTGCAGGTGCAGTCTGACTGTGCTGTTTGTTGATGAATGGCAGATGGTGGCGTGGGGCAGTTGAGCCTTCCCCTGCCTACCCCAAGCATCATTGCTGGTCTGCAATGGTCACAGGTAATGGCACTGGCCAAGTAGCCCTGGAGGGCTGTCATCCGCCAGCAGGACTGTGGTTGCTGGTACTACAGCCATTCTGAAGGGTGCAGGCAGCTGTCCCACCACACCCTCATCTACAAAAGGGGTGATTGAGGCTTCATGGGGTATATAGTGCATACCACTTAGACCCATAGTGGCAGTGCTACATAGCACTCATGCGAGTCTAGACACCCCACTGCCCTGATAACAGGTACCCATGGCAGCCAGACCCTCACACCAGGCATGCACTAATCTGGGTGGTGTCTGGTCCCCCAGGGCCATATGTGACTGCAGAACACAGCTGGAACAGATGTACCTTCAGTTGCACTGCTGGGGACACCTATCACACACTGGCAGTGCTGGGGATGTGCAGCAGGACCTATCTCTAGCACCACATACACTGTGGACCTAGTGCTGGGCGCCCATCCTATCCCTCAGGGTGCACACGGAACCTGCACAATGGCATGGTCTGTAGCTACTCTGTGCTAGTATCACACACTGTCAGTCTGTCTTACAACGCTGCAGTACCGGAGAGGTGCAGAGCCCATTTGGTGGTCAGCTCTAGGCCGCTGTTCTGCATGTGCAATGCATCATGGGTGCTGGTGGGGTTACCCTATCCTGGCACACAGAGCAGATGGTTTGTGCGGTGACCTGCAGTCCTTCTGTACCCAGCCATTGCTATGCAATAGGCCATAGAGGTATAGCCTACTGGTTAGTACACTGATGTTCTAGGTGGAGGCCATGGGTTCGATTCCTCGTTGTTCCCTCCTGTCGAAGACAGGTATTTTGCTTGCCTGTGACAGTCATATCTTTGCAGATCCGTGCTGCCAGCCCATAGTACCCTCACCACAGTTACCAGCAATCCTTATAAGGCGTTATAAGGCTCCTTATTAGGCACAGTACAAAGCACATTACAAGGCACCTTATTGGGCACAGTACAAGGCACGTTATAAGGCGCCTTATTGGGCACAGTACAAGGCACCTTATTAGGCACGTTAAGGCACATGCCTTGTACTGTGCCTTATAACGCGCATTACCTGACATGCTTGCCATAATGATGCCCTGCCCACTCCTTTATTTGGGCATCTGTACCTTTACCACGGAACCTAACACATGACATTACCACAGTTTAGTAAACATGCCCCTAAGTGGCAGTGAGGGGGATTCTAAAGATAATAGATGCTGATTACGAGGGTGGGGGAAGGAGGGAGACGGAAGATGCTGGGCATGGAGGGTTAATGAGACAAAGGGGGAGTGAGCAAAGAGAGACGGAGAGGACATGCTGGACGTGGGAGCTATAGAGAGGAAGGGAAATATTAGACATGGAGGAGGAGGGGAAATGTTGGACAAAGTGAGAAGGGATTATGTTGGAAAGGGAGATGAGGAGATGCTCCGCATGGGGGAGATGCTGGACACAAGAGGGTAGGGAGAATAAAAGAGAGAAGGGAGAAACTGAACATGAGAGTAAGAGAAGTGAGATAGGGAGATAAGGAGAGGATGTAGGGAGGAGTGATGATGGACAGAGGGGATATGGGTAGAGAAAGAGCAAGAGAGAGAGAGAGAAAATGTTGGACATGGAGGGATAGGGAATGAAAGATGGGAGATACTGGACATGGGGGGAGGATAGGGAGAAGGAGAGAGAAGATGCTGGACATAGATTGGGGGATAGAGAAAAGAAGGGTAATGCTGGACATGGGGGGGGGGAGTGGCATAAGAAAATGAGGAGAAGGCACTAGATGGAGTGAGAAAGAAGCAGCAGATACTGAAATAGGTCAACCTCAACAGGGGAGGAGAGAAGGGGATGGATGCTGAACATAGGGAAGGCGCAGAGAAGGGGGATAGTTAAAGACCTGGAAATAAGAGGATGAGTATGGAGAGAGATGGGGAAATGGAAGGGCTCTGTTAAGAGTTGAAAAGTGGTTGCAAGATGCAGTAAAAAAGAGGGAAACTGAGGACTGGAAGATAAGGAGGAGTGAAATCTGAGTTGATAGAATAAATGAAAAACTCTGAAAGGAAGAGATCAAAGCTATACACGGAAGGAGTGAAGAAGAGAAAGGAGAGAAGTAGAATGGAGATCCTAGAAATGTAGAATGGAATGGAGGAGTGGCCTAGTGGTTGGGGCAAGGTACTTCAGGCTGGAGGGTCAGGGGTTCAAATCCCACTAGAGGACAGCAACCTTGGGCCGGAAAGACTGGGGTTTCTAGTCCCACAGGTGCTCCTTGTGGTCTTAGGCAAGCCACTTATCCCTCCATAGCCCATGTTCCCTGTAAAATAGTTATCTCCAAGTTATAATGCCCTGTTCAATGTAATTTCAGTTTGTTCAATGTAAACCGCCTTGATATCATGAAAGGCGGTATATAAGAAATGTTAAATAAATAAATAAATAGAAAGTGAGTTAAAGATAGAAGAAAGCCAAAACCAGAGACTGAAATCAACATGATTAGAGAATAAAATAGCTAGACAACAAAAAGGTAGGAAAATAAACTATTTTCAATTTAGTGACTGGAATATGTCAGTCTTTATAACTTAGGGACATGATCTTCAGAACCCTTAGATGGACGGCCAACAGGAAGCTGTCCGGATAAGGGTGCTGACTGCACTATTCTGTGGTATTATCTGGATAGTGCCATCAGTATTTCCGCAGATCTCTCTTCCACTATGTGGTTAGTGCAGGGGCAAGGCCACTGTTACCGATTATGTGAACTAGGCAGGGCCAACCTGTCCACTAGATAGGTTAGGCAGCTGCCTAGGGTGGTAGACCATGGTGGACAACACGGCGGCTTTGTGCCACCCCTTGGTGCCCATGGCAAGCCATGTACTTCCATACACATGGCCTGCTACTTCTGACCCCATTTTGGTGCAACTTCCTGTCGGAGGATGGTCATAAGCGGCAGGCCATGTGTGCCATGTGTGTCTGCCGTGGGCACCAAAGCAGTAGCACAAAACCAAAGCTTTTAAACTTCTGCCGCCGCTGCCACAGACCCCTCTGAAGGCTGAATCGGCAACAGTGACAATGCGAAGCAGTGGCACAGATGGGTGCAGGGGAATGGTCCGGTGCGTGGGGATGGAAACCCTTGAGCAGGCCCTGGAACTAGGTGGTCTCCTAGAGAGTCATCATTTCTACGGCGGCCCATTGCCACCCCTTTCCGGGACCTGGAACAGGGATATCATTAAATGAGCAATGCAGCGCTTACTCAAAGCCTCCAACACTACTTTGGTGTTGGCATTCGTTGACCAGAGAGGGTTGGGGATGGGAGAAGGGGGGCATCAGGATTGAGGGCTTGCCTAAGGCACCTCATTTCCTTGCACCGGCCCTGTGCAGGACTGTCTATGGGCGGAACCATGGTAGTACCACTGCCATCCTGCTAAGTGCCAACTGGTCGATACTGTTGCTGAATAGCCAGATAATGTGGGTAGCACTACGGTCACCGGACAGCCCGTTAAATATCGGGCTTTTTGAAAACTGGCCCCCATATGTTCTGTCTTTATATTCTGCACAGTACAGGGATATCTACATCTCTTTCTATTTCTCTGGTGTTGTACTGCTTTTGGGGGTTTCTGTATTCTACTGCAAGACTTAATGGTGCTACTCTTTTCTGAATAGGCTATTTGTGTAAGCTTTGTAAGTTGCTGCTGTTATGGTATGGTGGATTTTCTTTATAGGTCCTGAGTGTTTTTTGTAAAGTTTTGCATTACTTCACAATATGCCCAGTACTCACGAAGGTTGATATTGCAGTTATTGTGATGACAGCAGTAACAGAAATTATTTTTGGCATGTTGTATTTTATGGGGAAATGTCCTAGTTCTCCCATTGTTGGGAGTGGGGTTTCTTTGGATGCAGAATATATGGTCAAAAAGAAAAACCGTGAACCACCGTGCAGTTTATAGAATGAAAATAAAAGCTGATGGATTAGCATTCTTTCTTTTAATTTTTGCTCCTTGGTGTTTGATCACTTTGCATCTCCTTCGTTTTTTGCAGAATATATATTTGCATTTAATAAGTGTGCGGTATCAGGAGTCTGCATGGTTTATATTAGATTCCCAAGCTGCATAATTACTATAATTTTTGATCCATATAAACAACATTTTTATTATACAGATTGGAAATATTTTGGTATCTCCTTTTCTTGGAGCAACCACTTGACTGGTTTTCTGAGTCAGGGGATACTCCTGCTCCCTGACTCCCTGAGGTGGCCTTTAAATTTTGGGTGCGGGGGGGGGGGGGACATCAGCTCATCTCTTGCCTCAAGCAGCAGATTGCCTTGAGCCGCCCCTGCATTTGATAATTTGGGTTAAATGGAAAACCTCTGAACTTGTCCCTCACCCCTGCTCACTCTCTCAACTTGCCTCTCAGTCCTCCCCCCCTTAGAAAAAGTCCAGCGCGGTTATATACACATATGAATTGTGTCGCTTTCTAATCTTGAAAAAAGTATAAACCAGGTTTCCAACAAGAGAACAGAACTCATTTCTTAAGTCACCCAGTAGGTGGAGGAGGTAAGATACAAGCTTGGAAGTCAATGTTTCATAGACGAACGCTGCCAAGTTTCAAGTCCCCACAGACGGCCCTGCCTAACTTGAGCCTTCAAGATTGGAAAGAGTCCTGAAGCAGAAACTATTAAACAATAATTGTCTTTATTTTAATAGGACACAAAAGAC
Source organism: Ichthyophis bannanicus (assembly GCA_033557465.1). Classification (NCBI taxonomy): domain Eukaryota; kingdom Metazoa; phylum Chordata; class Amphibia; order Gymnophiona; family Ichthyophiidae; genus Ichthyophis; species Ichthyophis bannanicus. The sequence continues at coordinate 1,387,980,516 of CM066032.1, read as the reverse complement.
TGTAGATTTCTGGAAGATTATAATATATCTTGGTGGGGTGTGGTGAGAAACGCAAGGCCTATTTCAACCACCCAAGAAGCCAGCTAATCCCTGAAGAAACCAGCAATACACACAGCACATGTTACTGCTCTAAAACATGTTTAACTTTACTAGAAGAAACAGCTAATATGAAATACTCATAGCTGGTTATTTTTACACCTTTTTAAAAATAATTTTATTTTGATTGACTTCTGGAGCTATCAAAGCAGGCTTACAATACTTGGACTAATATCATCATTGATAAAGTGTTAGCACATTTCTTTGAAAATTAGCCTACCCCTACAACCACCCCAGGCCACAAAGAAATTGGAAAGGTCCAATGTGGCCTTTGGCCTAAGATGTTTGGGGACCACTGCTGTACATATTTTTAGCCAACTTATTCTATCTCAGTTAACTGTTGTTTGGAAACTGTCCTACTACTACCATCAATAGCTACACAGCATGCTCTATAGATGTCTGGAGCTTAATAGAAATGTATGGAAAGATTATCAGAATAAGTTTTAGGTAACTGGGCAACATACTGGTCACGATATTTTAGGTCATCTCTATCCACGAAGAAAGTGAGAAAGAAATAACAGTCTTTCCAACAACTACTTGGACAATTTAAAAAATGGTTTATAGATACCTGAACCTTTTGATGATTTCAAAATATTTTAACCCCAAAATTAAGCAATCACCATTTTATCACTTGTACAGTTGAACAATTCTGCAGTTTTAAAGTCAAAGAGTTACACCCAGAACTCACTGATGGTAAGAAAGCAAATACACGGGTGTATGTTACAGTAAATGGTTACAATCCCTACCCATGGAAGCATAAGGTAGCCAAAGACTATATGCCTTAAAAATTCTGAAAATGCACAGAAAACCTTTGATACACAAACTATAAGTAAACAGCCAATGGGAAAGCAGTTTGCCAAATAGCTTAAAGGAAAGCTATGATGTATAATAGCGCACTATGTAGATAAACCAAATCTAATCACATCCCCGCCAACACATACACACCACTCTGAACACTGCATGAAAACATTTGCCCCCTTGATTGTTTGCCGTGGAAACCGCTTTGATTGAATAATAAGGCAGTATATAAATACCATTAAATAAATAAATAAATATAGCAAAGGTATCGTGAATGGAGTGCAGATGATCAGAGATACTGAACAGTTTCATTGCAAAGGAAGATTCAATAAACTGGGCTTACAGTACCCTGGAAAAAATCTTCACGCTCTTGTACATTTCTTACATTTTTTGGCTACAAAATATAATTTAAGTATTAAAGTAGGAACGTCTTACACTGATGAACATAACATACTCCATATTTCCAATGTGAAAGAACAAATATAAAAATATTCAAAAAAGTTAAGAATAAGAAACCAAAACGTTGATTGCCATGTAAGTCTTCACATCCTTTAACTCAACGCTTGGTGAAAGATCCTCCAGCAGCAGTAAGAGCATTTACTAACTTTGCACATGGAATGCTGCAGTTTCTAGCCATTGGTAGAGTAGCTCAAGCTCTTTCAAGTTGGTTGTGAATTGTCTGTGGAACTCCAATTTTCAAGCCTTGCCACAAATTTTCTATTGGTTTCAGTATGGGCTTTGAAGGCACTCAAGGACATTCACTTTTTTCTTGAGCCACTCCAATGTTGCTTTGGCTTTGTGCTTAGGATCACTGTTCTGCTGAAAAGCATCTCAGGTTGTGTCGTTTTTGGAAAGCCTCGGCTGGGTGATCAACTGGGGAAAGAGCAGCTGTTGCCTTCCCAGTCCCTGGAGTTCCTGGGAGCACATTTCGACACTCGAGTGGACAGAGTTTTCCTTCCAGAGGAGAAGGTCAAAAGCTGTTGGATTGCCTGGTGCTGTTCTCTGTGCAGCAGGCTCCCAGAGTCTGGGAATATCTTCAGCTCCTCAGATTGATGGTGGAAACCATGGAGATGGTGTTATGGGTGCATGCTCACATGCGACCACTCCAGCGGTCCTTGGAGACTCAGTGGTCCCCAAGTTCTCAGGAGTTCGAACGCAGTCTCCCACTCCTGATGATGATGAAAGCCAGCCTGCAGTGATGCCAGCATCCCAATCTTCTGAGGAAGGGCATGCCGCTGGACGATTTCTCCTGGATCCTTCTGACAATGAATGCCAGTCTTTTGGACCTGGGAGCTTATTGCTAACACCATCTGGCTCAGGGCCGTTGAAACCACAGGGAAACTATGTGATCCATCAACTGCCTCAAGGTGAGGGCCATTAGATTGGCTCTTTTGTGTTTCCAGCCTCCTGGTCAAGAGCCAGGCGGTTCAAGTATTTGTAGACAATGTCACGGTGGTGGCTTATGTCGATCAGCAAGGCGGTATGAGGAGTGCAGGGTAGCTTTGGAGATGACTCTCCTGTTTGCATGGGTGAAGAATAACCTCCTAGTCTTTTCAGCTGAGCACATTGCTGGGGTGGACAAGCTAGAAGTGGACTTTCTCAGCTGGCACTCTCTGGATCCTGGGGAGTAGGAGTTGAATCAGGAGGCATTTCAGTTGATTCTGCTCCGCTGGGGTCACCCCAAAATGGATCTTATGGCGACCAGCTGCAATGCCAAAGCTTGTTGCTGCTTCAGTTGCTGCATGGAGACAGGGTCCAAGGGTGTCGACGCCCTGGCCCAACCTTGGCCCAGTCAGCGCTTGCTGAACATGTTTCCTCCGTGGCCCCTGATGGGGTGTGTGAATTTGGCATATAGAACACCACCTGGGCAGGATTTTTCTGGTGGTGCTGGATTGACTAAGGACAGCATAGTTCAGAGACCTGATGCAGTTCTGTCAAGCACCTCCTCTTTGGTTGCCTCTGTCTCGGGGCCTATTGCGGCAGAGACTTCTGGTGGCTGAAGCGAATAGAGGCATGGGAGTAGTGTCATTGAAACCTGGGCTTTTCATAGGTTCTTTGTCTTCAACAATCTGCTGGTAGGGAACACAACCCACTTGTCTGAACTGGTCTAGCAGGACTCAAGGAAAGGACATAAACTTGTAAGTAATATGTCACCTTATAGAAATAATAAAAAATGAATTAAGAACAAGAAATCAAAAAGTCTTGACTGAATATATCTTTACACCCTTTTGTTACAGCAAATCCTAATTATCTTTATTTCTAAAAACTGCCTCACAGGACTCATAATAAGTTCAATAGAATTCACCTTTGTCCAGTCATAATTGTTGAGTCGATGTGAATATTTCTGTTTCTGTCATATGAAGTGAATTTGAAGCAACAGTCTAAATATGATGACCGTAGAGCTGCTGAAGAACTCTAAGGTTCAGATTGAGAGAAGGCTCTAAGAAAATTAAAATGTTTGACTATCCTTTGGGGCACCATCATCGTAAAGTGGAAATAGTTGGGCACCGCCAGAACAGTGCCTCAGTCAAACTAACCTAAATTAGTAGCTGTGGGCCAAAGAAACAGCTAAGGAAGAACTTTCAAGGAACTACATAGGCCTCTGGCTGAGGCTGGGTAAATGCTGACTGTTCAGCAATTTCAAAATTACTTAGCAACCCTGGCCTGTATGGGAGGATGGCAAGAAGGAAGCCACTGCTGCAAAAAGACATTTGATGTGCCACATAGCATTTGAAAAGAAAAACTTAGGAGACAACTGCACATGTGTGGAACAAGATTTTGTGGTCAGATAATACCAAAGTGGAGCAGATGATTCTTTCTCTGCTTGAGGCCCCTCATTAGATCTTGTCTTGCTGTGGGCAATGAAATAATAACCTCATGGATTTCTGAGGGTGAAAGGGGATAGATAGACTCAGAAGTAATATGCAGAAATATTATTTTACGTAACGAATGGTACAGTAGATGTGTGGAATAGTCTAACACTGGAGGCAGCAGAGACGAGGACCGTATTTGAATTCAAGAAAGCATGGGAAAAGCACAGAAGATCTCTCTAGGAAAAAAGGGCTATAGTATTTGGTATGGAAGGGCAGACTAGATAGGATATTCAGTGATTTTCAACCCAGTCCTCTGGGACCCCTAGTCCAGTTGGGTTTTCAGGGTATCCACAATGAATATGCATATTTATTGTGGATATCCTGGAAACCTGACTGCACTGGGGATCCCAGAGGACTGGGTTGAGAACCACTGGGCTTTATGGTCTTTTTCTGCTGACGCGTTTCTATTTTTGGCTCAAGGCTGTGCAAAATATATGTAAAACAAACACTGCACACTGCCTTGCTGACACCATCCCTAAAGCGAAGCATGGTATTGCTGACATTATCTTGTGAGAAAGACCAGCGAAGGCTGAGGGGAAACCTTTTCCAGTATGCTTATAGACCTGGAACTAGGGCGAAGATTAATTTTTCAGCAGAACAGTCATCCAGATATGGATGGACACAGATCCCCTGGTATTGTAGAACCGCAGCTGCCACTACCATGACCTTTGAGAACGGCCTCGGGATGGTGGACAGGCCAAAAGGGAGAGCTGCGAACTGATAGGGAGAGTGAAGCACCGCAAAATGCAAATACTTCTGTTGAGTCACTCGGATCGGGATATGAAAATATGCCTCGCCAGATCCAAAGATGCCAAGAACTCCCCTCGGCACACTGCCTGGATCAAAGAGCGCAAGGTTTCCAAACGGAAGCACAGGATTCGCAAGTGCCCGTTGACACCCTAAAGTCCAGAATGTGCTGAAAGGAACAGTCCTTTGACACCACAAAATAGATGGGGTTCTCTGCCCTTGTCCCGCTTGCCCACCACCTTTGGGAGCAGCAACTTGTCCAAGGTGGTCTGCACAGCAGCACGTTTGCTCACAGCCCCACAAGGGGAAACAATGAAGGCATTCAGAATCAGCTCTTAGCATTCCAGGACACAGTTAAACTGAATGGTGTCTAGTACCCAGCGATCCTTGGTAACCTGGGCCCACTCCTGAAAGAAAAGGCAAAGCCTGCCTCCAACTGGAGAAACCAGGGAATGGGCCCCAAACCTTCACTGCACAGTTTCTGGAGGGAACTGAGTTCCTGGGTCCACATACTCCACAAAAAGGCTGAAACCAAGCCTGAGGCCTGGAAGTAGAAGGGGAGACAGGTTTTCCAGGTTGGTAACGAGTGTCCCGAGACTCCAGGTATTCTGGCCAGTGCACCAGTGGTGGACAGGCAGAGGCTGATGAGAAAGCGGCATCAACTCGCTTCAGAGGCTCCTTTGAACTGTCTTCCAAAAGGTGATAAGATTTTGTCTCACCCAGGTCCTTTACCAGCTTCTCCAAATCGTCTCAAAAAAAAAATGTTTCCCCTTAAAATCCAGTTAGGCCAACTAGGATTTGGAAGATGTCTGCTGCCCAGTGCCAAAGCCAAATCCAACGCCATGACACCATCGACAGGGCACTATCCCTGGCTGCCAAACATACCAGGTCACACATGGCATCAGAAAGGAAGGTCGTAGCCGACTCAACAAGAGTGGTAATATCATTCAGCGAAAGAGACTGAATCCACTGGAGCAGGACTCAAGACGTCAGGCTAGCACATACAGCCAGCTGAAAAATAGCAGCAGCCACAGCAAACGTGTTCTTTGACAACACATCCACCTTTCAATCCAGAAAAATCTTTAAGGCCAATCCGCCTTCCACAGGAATGGTGGTCTCTCTGGTAACCGCCGTAACCTGCATATCCACCTTTAGAATAGCAAACCACCCAATACACGCCTTCTCCGGGAGAGTGCAGATTTTCTTACACACCCTTTGGCCCTTAGGCAGGGAATCAGGAGAGTCCCACTCTGACCAGATCATATCCTTGTTCATATCCGGGAAGGGGATGACAGTAGTGGATTTCCACACCCCTTGAAGGAGTGAGTGCACCTTCGTCTCCTGCTCCATACTGGGAGAATCAGTCAAGTTCAAGGTGGATGAGATCCTGGCAATCAACGTACCAGCTCCTCCTTCTAGAACAGGTGGGTCACTCCAGTCTCTTCACAAACTTCTGAAGGTGAGAGTACTTTTACATCCACATCAGAGTCCAGTGCTGAGCCATCTGAATCCAAATCGCAGTCAAAATCTCGAACAGCTCACAGCTGTTCTCTATCTCCAGGGAGAGTCCCTCGCTTGTGATGCATAGGCAAAGGCAACTGAACAGGACTTCCACTCTTAGTCTGCCCCTCGTAAGTGCGCTCGGGGGCACTCAGAGGCCACAGGGTCTGAATTTCCACACCAGAAGGATCAGGCCTGCTGCAAAAAGGAAAAGAATTCCAGAGAGGACAATGCAGAGTCCAGAAGCTCTCCTCTCGGAATTACCCCCCAACACCCAGGAGCATGGCCACCGCAGACTCCCTAGAGGACAAGGAGCGGCTCACAGCCCGGTTGCCGGATCCTCCAACCGGCTGGATATCCTTACCCATAGCACCATCCGTCACCTCCTGTCCTGAGGCAGGCAAGGCCAGACTAACTGTATCCCCCGGCTGAGAGAGGGAGAGCAGGCCCTCCAGGGATGACTCAGAAGCTGCTATGCAAGAAAAGCAAGTCCAGAATCCGGAGATGAGGCACCTTGCTTTCCACAGGCCAAACAATTTTTCCTGGAAGAAGACAGAGTTAAGGTAAGTATCATAACAGTGCATGCTAAGACCACAGCAGCCCGAAAGACACACGTTAACTGTGCTTTTACTGCAACGTGTGTTGGAGCTGCTTAAGCGGAAAGTGTGCTAGGACCACACAATCACCAGGTGCATAATATGCAAAAAACGTTACTAACCCATGCAGAAAATAGCGGGAAATCTCCATACTGGGCCAACAGTCCATCCTGAATTGCGTCCCAGACGGAATTGGGTACCTCCAACAAAGTCAATGATGAGGTCAAGCCTTGATATTTACCTTCTGAGAGCCCCAGGCACAGAATCCATGTTGGGCTCAGCTCTACTTCCCTTAAACTGTTTCACTGGCTTTGCAACATTTTGTTTAAGGTGGCTATCAGGCAGATCCCTTGGAGAGCCTTCTGCAATCTTCAGGAGAGAGCAGGGGGGAAAGAGGAGGATAGAAGGGGCATTGAGGTTGTGTGAGGCTACTACACTCTTCCAGATCTTTCCAAATCTTTCCAATTTCTGGCTACAACAGGCTCTTACCATGATAAGAGCATGGAGCTGAACAAATTTTCCCTCCTCCTAGGTCTACCGAAAAGACCGTAGTCTAGTGGAGCCTCCCATGTTGCACTCAAGTAAGAGAGTCACCTTCAAAGTGGTCATTCATGAGCTTTAGTCAATCTTTCCTCTGAATCTTCAGATTTTCTACAGAGAGGAGAAAATCCATCCACCATCTGCCGGAGACAAAGAAATACGGAAGTGACCTCTGGTGGCTGAGGCGAATAGAGGCATGTGATGTCATTGAAACCTGGGCTTTTCATTGGTTCTTAGTCCCCACCAATCTGCTGGTAGGGGAACACAATCCACTTGTCTGGACTGGTCTAGCAGGACGATATGGAATTGCTCTTTATGTTGAAAATGTAGAGTAAGTTATTTAGATCCTTAAAATAAGCCTGAACTTTGATGCATTTTTATTATTATTATTTATCATTTATAAAGCACTACAAGGCGTATGCAGCACTGTACAAACACACAAAAAGACAGTCCCTGCTTGAAAAGCTTACAATCTAAGATAGACAATACAATGCAATACAATCAAGAGAAAAAGGGTTCAATAGAGAGAGGAAACACAAAGGAAACAAAAGACTAGGATCCAAAAGTGGCCACAAAAAGGTGAGCCTTTAGCAAAGATTTGGAGAGGAAGAGAGATGAGATTTGACGTAAGGATTGAAGAAGCTTGTTCCAGGCGTAAGGAGCAACAAGGTGAAAGGAACGAAGCCTGGAGTTGGCATTAGAGGAAAAGGGCATAGAGAGAAGGAAACCAGAGGAGGAGCAAAGTTCACAAGGAGAAATATAGGGAGAGAGAAGCGAGAAAAGGTAATGAGGGGGCAGCAGAGTGAATGCATTTATAGATTAGAAGAAAAAGTTTGAAATGGTTATGGAAGCAGAAGGGGAGCCAGTGAAGTGATTTCATAAGAGGGGTTATATATGAGTGTATCGGGCTGGCAGATTAGACTCGCAGCAGAGTTCTGGATAGATTGAAGAGGAGAAAAATGACTCTGGGGGAGTCCAGCAAGGAAGAGGTTACAATATTCAAGACGGGATGTAACTAAAGAGTGGACAGGAGTTTTAGTTGTGTATTCAGGGAGGAAGTGGCAAAGTTTGCTAATGTTATAGAGAAAGAAACAACATGTTTTAGAAATTTGTTGAATTTGAGAAAAGGAGAGAGAGGAATCAAAGACGACCCCATTTTTTTGTTTAGATAGAAAAATGTTAACATTGTGAAGACTTTTGCAAGGCATTGCAGCTTAGAAAAGAGACCACTAAGGGGAGATACGACAGATTTTCAGTTAAAACCAGAAAACCCTGAGAAAATGCATTGAATGAAAAATCTGGGTTCTCTAGATATAGCCAAAAACACTAGATTGGAATGGAAAGGTAGGGCAGGATGGGATGGGATGGGGTCAGCAGCAGTGCAGCAGGAAATGAAATGAGAGAGTGAGTGAATGTTGGGGAAACGAGTGGTGTAGTTTGGATGAAAAGGGTGAATCAGCAGGGGTTTCAAAATTCTGGACATATGGAAAAGAGATTTATAATGAAACAAATTAAAATTCTGTATATTTGTGTTGGTATTATAATTTGTAAATGTGAGGAGTCATGTGGAATATATGATTGCATGATAAGGAAAACTCTGTATGTCCGATCCAAAAATAAAAATGACAGGTTTATGAAGGGTATGTTTCATAGCCCTAGTGACCCAATAGTTAAAAAATTCACCTCATATTCAAGGTACCCTAAATAACAAATGCTGGAAACGATGCAAGTGTGATGTGGAAGAACCACATTGCACATGTCCTATTTCTTATGCACTCTCTCTAGGCATCCACTGCTTGCCACTACTGAAAGAATATAAGGCTAGACGGAACGTCTGGTCTACTCCAGTATACCACTTCAGCATCTAAGGCTGTTTTAAACAGGGAGAAGGGTACTTCCTGGGAGAGCTAGCGGAGCCACATGCTGCAAATGGACTATCTGATGGTGAAGATTGCAAATCGAGTTTGGCCTAGATGCCTTGTGGACATCTGGCTTCCCATTTTGACGATTTTTCTACTGAGGTGTCAGAGCGATATACTCAACATCTTGAAGCTAAAAGTATGGTATTATAGTGGGTTTTGAAAGAGGAGGTGAGGGGATTTGTGTGACTCTGTTCTGTTGTTTAACATTGTTGAAGATTAAACTTTTGTAGGAATATACTGGAAAATTTAATAAAACAAAATATTAACCATAAACAGATGAACAGCTTTGACCACTGACAGGCTGAAGAATTTCTATAGCACAAACATCAAGATAAATTATCAGAAAATTCCAATGACATAAATCTAAACTTGTGAAATTTCAAAGCTATCTATGCGGCAGAAAGTTCAGATGTGAGCATATGCCTGTGTAAATGGCTCTTACTGCTTCCCAGTTCACTCCTGTAGAGCTGGGATGAAAGCAAGCACTGGAACGCCAATGCCAGAAGGATCTTGTGGTTTATGATGTCATCAAACTCTTTCTGTAACTATTACGGTTGTACTATGCATGGTTGAACATGGTTAATTCTATGTACTGTTTTCATAGTTCCATTCTTTAACATGCTAAAATTAATCGACAGCGTGCCACGTTGGTGGAAACAGAATGGCACTAAGCCCATAACAGGTAAGCCAGATCACATTTCATTTTTGAACCTTAAAAGGCATTGGTCCTTAGCACCCTAGAGGGTAGTATGGTACTCATCTGGGAGAACCCTTCATTCTAGTCAGGGAAAACAAAATTACATCCCCAGTTGGGGGGGGGGGGGGGGTCGGTTGATATGTTAATACAAAGAGGAGTTTTCTTGGGGCGCTGGGGAGGGGGGAGGTAGCCCAAATCTTTGGAATAGGCTCTCAACATTCTCAAAACAGACTGACGGCTGGGTTTATTAATATTTCTGAAAGGATCCTAAAACCTTCTTATCTTTGTAAGGCCTACTCTGATAGCATGAAGTATATTGGGAGTGCAGAATGGTATAGGTCATAGGTGAGATTTGCCATAAATTGTTAGACGTGGTTGGGAGATTGGAAACAGCTGGACTAGGTATTTGCTGGGAAATTTTAATGTTGCCCTCCTTTTTTCACCTCAAATGATGTAAAAGCACACTGAAATGGGAGAAGTGCTTGCGTTAATGGTTTAATCTGTTGTTCTAAGCCATTTTGAGTGGCTCTGGAGCTTGGAGTCGTGCAGTATATAAATGCTAAATTTAATTAAAATTAGATGTCCGTTTAGAAGCCTGTTATTCTCTCAGATATTGGAACTTTAAAAAAACAACAAAAGAAAATTACTTTAAAAAAACAACAAAAGAAAATAGAAAACAAGTGTTTGAGGACTCACTGGATGTGATGTATTCAGGGGCTTTCCCAGGACTGAGCGGCACAGCCTCTTCATAATAACCTTCAGGGAGGGATGACGTTGGCAATGGCGGAGGCCCATTATCCGGTGGCTAAACAAACATAAAAGAATTTGAGGTTACCAAAATCCTGAAACAACCCTACAGAAAGTAAGCAAACTGTGAGGCTTATGACATAAGGTCTAATCACCCATCTTAAAACAATCCAAACAGACATTAGCAGGGGCATCCTTAATAGAGTCTCCACGCACATAAATAAAAGAACCATCACAAACAAATGAGGCTTTAACATGTGCATAGTAAACATGTTCTCCTCATGTATATACATTTCACTGGAGTGATGTTTAAACTGTTTGGCTGCCTAGGCCCTTAAGTCTGTCAAAAATGCACTCATTCTTCACAATAGCCATAGCTGTGGATGTTCAAAGAAAAACAATTCAAGCAACCATCCCGCAATAAAGAACCACATCACAATTTTACTGTTATAACTTGCAAGATCTTATACTGGGAATGCAATTAAAATCTTCTGCTTTACAGAGCAAAACAATGAGGGGTATTTTATAAATTTTCCCACACGTAAAAGTGCTTTTATAAAATTACCAAAGGAATTACACTCATAAATATGCTCAGTGACAAAAAGACATGTACTTTTAAACAACCTGTGTGCGGGCATGGCCTGGGGCAGACACTGGGTGGAGCACTGGGGGAGGGAGGGGGCATAAAAACGTCCACGGTTTCAATCTAGCAGCGGTTTCTGCCTTTGATCAATATACTGATAAGGTTTATAGGAGTTTGGTCTGATATTTATTCAAACTTTTCTTTTCCACTTCCACATGAAAATGTTGGTACACTGTGGCACCATCCTGGTGCCCATGATCAAAAGACATACGGCATTATTGAAACTAAAGTAGTTGTGGGTCGGGATAAATTTGCTTAATTTTGTGTTTGTTTTTCATGTATTTCAATAAGCCAGGATGGATGCCTTCAGAAGTTTACCAAAAGCAGTTATGCCATCTGCATGGGTAACATTGCTGTATAGTAATTCTACCTCCACTGTGACTAGGAAATTTGTGCAAAAAGACTGTGGTGTCTTGTAGAAAGTTGTGTGTGTTGAGTACTAAGGGTCTGAAAATTTCCCCTATGAGGGTAATTTTAAATCAGGCACCTACCTAGGCCTATATGGCTTTATAAAATACTAATGCCTTAAACAGAGGTATGGACATTTGCACCTGTGCACACCGACTAAGGTATTTCGTAATCAATGCACATACTTGTGAACTCCACTCAAACCACATCCCAGGCTATGCCTATCAGCCAAGAATACGCGTTCATGCCAACGTGTTTTTACAAGAAACCTTTTACATTCATATGTGGACATGTATGTGCACAAAAGATCTTATAAAATTACCTCCCATAAGTCCAGATGTTTTATTTATTATTTATTTATTAACATTTTTTATATACCGCACTATTCGTTATCAGCGTGGTTTACATGGAACAAAGAACTTCAGCCAAGATACAAATATCTGGTATTTTACAGTTAACAGGAAAATCAACTTGGATAACGGGATAACAGTTAACAGGAAAATCAACTTGTATAACAGAATAACAGGAGTAACTATATACAAGACAACTATTTACATCAAAGTGTCAGGGTATGAAAATTGTTATGTAAATCTGTTGAAATAGTTTAATGTGCTGATGAGACAGAAGGTTTACGTGTTTGGCATGTGGTTATTGGTGTTCGAATGTGATTGTGCTTCTTTGTTCTCTGGGAAATATTTGAGGAAAAGGTGATGTTTCAGGGCCTTCCTGAAGTGGCTGAGATCAGGGATGGCCCTAACGTGTGATGGAAGGGTGTTCCAAAGTTTTGGAGCACATAGGCTGAAGGCTCTGCTCGATGTTGTGGAGTTGTATTTTATGACTTCCTTTGGTACGGTAAGCATATTACTTTATAATTTGCCTTGCGTTTTTTGGATTGGTGGTATATAAGACATGCAAATAAATAAAACAATTTCCTTTGCAAGATGGCGGAGATGACAGGTCTGCCGGGGTTTCCAAGTCTATGGACTTTAGATAGCATGTAGAATATCCTAACAGAAGCATTCCTGTATAATTCACACTGAACTGGTAATAACGTCCGAGGATAGACCACGTCATTTCATACTATACATATGCACTTAAGTACACCACCACTCTGCAGTCAGTGATGCAAAACGAAAAACGGAGTTACTTACCTGTAACTGGAGTTCTCCGGGGACAGCAGGATAAGTCAGCCACACTTGGTGACATCATCCGACGGCGCCGAGACGGAAGTACTCTCCATAGCTCAGAAGGGCTTTCTGCCCTTCTGAGCATGGGCCAACTGGCCCCACCCCCTGCCCGCTCCTAGCTAGCCAGTACGTCCCTAGCTGAGCCTTTCGCCGCTAGGAGGCGGGCACCGGAAGGTCGACCCCATCTCAGGGGAGGTGGGCGGGTATGTGTGGCTGACTTATCCTGCTGTCCCCGGAGAACTCCAGTTACAGGTAAGTAACTCAGTTTTCTCCTAGGACAAGCAGGATGAGTCAGCCACACTTGGTGCCTCCCAAGCTTTCACGTGCTGTGGGAGATGGGGGAAGGCCGAGACCATTCTTCAGGTCTGGCAAGACAGCGCGTTGCATGTTGCAACAAGGAAGGATAGGCCTAATATATGCAAGCAGAGGCGATGCACCTATGTGCAGTCGCAGTGTTGTGGGAACATACAGGCCTGCAGGAATCTAGGCTTACAGGGCCAGTAGCGGCCTGCAGGAACATATAGGGAAGCACGCACGTGTGTGCAGTTCCCATGCACCGCACGATAGCCTGCAGTCACGAATGTAGTTAAAGGGCGCCTCTGCGCGGTAGCGGAGATGCCGGCCCATCGAGCAGTGGTGCCGGCCCATTGAGCAGTGGTGGTGCGGGAACAAGCAATGAAGAAGCCCTTCAGTTGCTGTCCCGCGCCGCAAGGTCGCTGGCACGAAGAGGAAAGCAGTCGATGGCACGAAAGAATAATAAGGGAGTTGGCTTTTTATCCCTTATTTGCCTACGTACTTAGTTATTTATCAATTCTGTAGCCGGCTCCGGAACTTGTTACTGGAGATAACTGGCAATGGGACTTGTGCCGCTGGGCAGGCTTGATTTAGATTGGCCATAGTTGGAAACAGGATATGGACGTGACTGGCCTCGTAAGGCCAATTACGATGTATCATCCGGTCTATGTCATCAGTGATGGAAGGTGCGCGCCGGGATAGTAAGGCGGCATCGGCTATGCTATAAGAGTGGTGAGAGGCTGACCACTAATGTTGCAGTGCTTATAAGTCAGTTTCAAGCCGGGCAGTCTGTGGCAGTGGCAGCAAGGTTGCAGTCCAGATTGTTAGGGCCGTCTGGTCGACCAGGACTCACGGCCTTACGGCCTCATACTTTTCTGTGAGATGCGCCACTACCGGTGACGTTGATTTCACAGGTGACGTGATAGTCCAAGTAGCGAGGTCTGGGTGGAGGGCAGTATGCAGGGAGGGACTTCTGGGGAGGAATGCAATGCGTGCCCGCCGCTGTGCGTGTTCTTGGGTCTCGCCTGCAGCCGAGCCTTTGTCTGTATCAGGGAGGCTTTGGCCTTCGCCTGTGTGGCTGAGCCCTTGGCTGTAACCAGGCAGCTGTGTCTTGTGGAAGTGCCAGTGGGGTTTTGGACCTGATAGTCTGGGTGGTAGACTGATGCACTAATCACTACGCCCCTCCTTCATACGGTGGAATCTCCAGGGGTGTAGCCGTTCAGTCGTGTTATGGTATGTAGAAGATGACCGGCTTGGGTCTGGAATACAGCCTCCCGACAGGGTCTGGTTCTGGTGTCGGATAGTCAGCATGCCGATCTGGTGTTGGATCGTCAGCAGGGTGATGGCCCCGTGAGGGAGGAGCCTATGGGTTGAATCCCTGCATGATCTCAAGAGGAAGGACTGCCGGGAGCATCCGTTCCTTCCCTGTCCAGGCCCTGGAATGCCGAGTTGAGGCACCATAGCACCGTGCTAACTCCACGACATGGTACACGGAGGGTCTTGGGCCTGCGACTCACTTGCTGGTCAGGAACCTGCCTTTATGCACGCTGAGGCAGGTTGCCCCTGGGTAGATCATAGGAAGATCCAGACTAGGGTCCCAGGCTGGCCATGAGCCTGACACTCCGCCTTTCTGCCTCCATGACATTAGGTACAGTGTCACCGAGTTTAATGGGTCAGGTGCTGAAGAAGACCCGCGCCATGAAGAAGATGACGGTGGTGCATCCTCCAGCTGTGGGTCTTGAGGTGGTCCCCCAGTAGGCTCAGGGTAATGGGTGGCCTGGTAGCTGGATCACAGCAAGGGCTCCGCACGTCGCTTCGCACGTCGATTCAGATTCCAGGGCTGGCCTGAAGGCTATTGTTGGCGGAAGAGGCAGCGCTGCTGAGTTTGAGAAGTGGAAGGGCATGTCTGAACCCGATGGGATCCCAACTTGATGGTGTGTAGTGCTTACCTATGATGTTTGTCAGGTGGGTTGCACAGGGACCATGCAACTGAGGTAGAGCGAACCGAGTCTACTGCCACCACGATGTGGGTAGGTGGCATGGACTGAGCTGCAGAGGGAGCGAGGAAGTCCAGGCAGATGCAAGGAGGTCCAAGGCAGGATAGGGCCATGCGGCCCAGGCTAACATATCCCGGCAGCGGGGTTCACTGCTGCCGAGCTGAGCCAGTGCTGCTGGGTGTGGCAGATTGCCGACCTTCTCCTAGGACAACTTTCCTGGGCCATTTGTGGTAGTTAGCTCCCGAAGCGTATGTACTAGCCCGTGGACCATGAACATCTTCCTTTGTATGTGCCTGCATGGATTGGTAGGCCGGTTCTGAAACTCATGCACTAGTCAGTGGGCTGTGGGCATTCTCTTCTGTATGAGCCTGCAGGGGTTGGTAGGCTATTGCTGTCTGCCCCTCTCTTCAGTACGGAGGTAGGACATCCTGGTGTGTGAAAGATGTGGGATCAGGATGATAATGGGCTGTGGTAAATAAATAAATAAATAAATTATATATATATATATATATATATACATATATATACATATATAGATATGGACTTGGATTGCGGGAGCCAGTGCTGGGACTTGGGCCTGTAACCTCCTGCTCCTGAACACACTGGGTGTGTGTACTGCACCAGCTGTGCCAAGTGGCGCCCTGTCGGGTAATGTCAGCCCTCATGTGGTATGCACCCTGAACCATGGCTCGGGAAAGGTCTTGGAAGGACCTACTGCTGCGGAACTGATGTGTAGAGACAGGATATATGATGTGGAGGTAGACCAATGGAAGGTCAGGAGATCTATTTATGGTCTACCGCTCCGGCTGGAGGAGGCCACAATCCGCAGTTGTTGCCCTGCTGGAGGGCGGCGCTGGCTAAAACTCAAGATCTGGTCTGCACCCTGACCTGGAGTAAGCCTTGCAGTGGAGTGAAGAGTGGCTCAGGGCCTGGACACTGTCCGTGGGGGGACTTGTAGACCCCCGGAATTCAATTCCTATTTTTTTTTTTTTTGACAGGAGCCGTGATATGGGCATGCTCTGTAGGCTCTACGGCTGGGATTAAACCTGTGACCCTCTGCTTCTGGACATACTGACTGTGAGCACTGCACCCCCCACTGTTGCCACAGAAGTAGTCCCTAGAGCGCAGGTAGGAGTTAAACACTTGGCCCATTCCTCATAAGGACAGTGCCTCAGCTACGCCGCTATGTAGGTAGGCCCGGAGCGTGATCAGCCCTTTAGGTTCAGAGTCTAGTGTGCGCTGATGCGGAGTTAAGGTGCAGGCATCAGACCGGAAGAGCCTCTAGTAGGTATGGGATCGCCCATGGAGCAGTGAGCTTCAAGGCAGTCCAGCACCTACTGCTGAGCTAAGCAGCTCGGCTCTTCGTCAGCAAGGGCTGGGAGGCCTCGACGAGCGAGGAAGGGGGTCCTTCCGCCTGGTGGCTGACTTGTCCTGCTGTCCAAGGAGGACTCCACTCTGTGCCACAGTGCGGCTCACGGGCTCGCCCTCCGTAGCCGCGTTGGTGTTCAACCGCTCGGCGCTCACCAGGATCTGGTTGAAGTTGCAGGAGGCGCAGAACTTGCGGCTCTTGGAGAGACGTCCGAGGGTCTTGGGAAATGAAGCAGTGGCAGGCCAGGGTGCTTTCCATGTTGGCTTCCGACGGTTGTTGAAGCATAATAATTTTCCTCCCAGCGTAGAGCTTATCTAAAACCACTTTTGAAGGGTTGTGGCGCACAGAGCCCATTTTTTGCAGTTCGGGAGGAGGACTAGTGCCAGCGCCAACCGCGCAAAACATGAGCACGATCACAAGAGCCAGTGCGAAACTTAAGACTGGAAAGCTGAACTCGGAAAGCAAAGGTCACCTGTCCACTGGGGATGTGCAAGGAGGAGCGGGTCGCCAAAACAATACTGGAGGCAGCCCGATCTGGGAGCCGTGCGAGGAGGCGCACTGCATCTCTTTCCCACCATCTTTCGCTCCTAAGCCTCTGCTTCTAGCCTTTCCCGTGGAACCTTTCGAGATACTGGGAGGGGTTTGGGCTGGCGAGGGATTGATCAGCTTACACGAGAAAGAGGGGCTTCCTCTCCCCACTGGGGGGCTCCCGGGCCCTCACAAGGAAGAAGCTGCCGGGCTCCGTCCCGCTCCCCTGGCGCCGGAGGTTAACTGATCCGTAACCTTTTGTGATGTATAACGCTGGTGCCTAGCTGCCGCTTGTCGAGCTGCTGTCACCCCTGCAACCGGACCCAGGAGGTGCGGCTCTATTGATGTTGGCAGTGCCAGGAAGGACAGAGCATGCAGTGCTGTCATCAGCACCGATCAAGACTTCCGGAGGTACCGGCGCCATGAGGAGATCCCGGTGCCCGAGAAGGGGTGGAGGGCATCTCCTTTGGCAGCTGCGGCGATCACGACCTCCGAGATACCTGCCCAGAGACGAGGAGGAGGGGATCTCCTTGGCATCTGTTCCGTCGGGCCGGCACCAGTACAGACCTTGTGTAGACGTGGCGTTAGCCAATGGCGCCAGTGAAGGAGTTTCGGCGTAGTGGGGCGGTTCAGCCTTGAGCCGATGAATGTGTCTTCATAGTGTTTCTCTGCGCTGAAGAATCTCCGCGCCGGTTGCTACAAGCTTGCGACGTCCAAAGCTTGTGTTCAGGCAGCAGCCCCGATCACTTTATGCCGGCTCCGGCGCTTCTGGCGATCCGTACTGCGTCGGATCGGCCCCGACGAGGAGTCCCCAGTCCTTGGGAGCGCCCTTGAGTCGGCGCCGAGGAGGGGGGCGGAGTCCTACTGTGACGTCAGGGAGACCCGTTGAGCCGTCCAATAGCGGTTGACGGGGCGTGTCTGGCTGGATTTTCAAGATGGCCACCCCCATGAAAGCATGCTCTGAGCTGCAGGAGTCTGGGTGGAGGAGGCAGAGGGTTTCCACCGCAGCGCGATCGGGGATGTGGGCCTCCAGAGGCGCATCCCGGGTCGCTGAAGTCTCTGGGATTGGGGGGCTCAGGACATCCGAGCAAACATTGGGCAGTCAGCAACCTCCTTCTCAGGCACGTCCTGGGCTGCCTACTGCCTGACCGGGGGCTTCCTTTCTGCCGAGATCCGTTGCTTGCAACTGGGGATGGAGGCCTTATAGGCACATCCCGAGAGGCAGCGGTTGCAGCAGCAGTCAAGATCCGGATTCCACGTGCTGTTCCGGGCCAGGGATTCTCCGCATCATTTGCCATCACCAGCTGAGAGAACATGGCTGCGAGCACATGGCTGACCGGCAGGCACGGGAGTTTCAGTTAGCTCCCTTTAACCTTGAGTGGTTGGCGGCAGCGAGGCAGTGGTCCAGGAAGGTAGGTCAGCCGCTAGCCCCCATGCTGCTGGTAGCGAAAGTTCTTTTCCACCGGGTGGTGTAGAATTCAGTCCTTTAGACAAGAGGACGGACCTGAACGAGAAGCTTGAAGAAGGCATTAATGTCAAGTTTAAGCAGATAAAGTATAGGATGTAAGAGGAGAAGTTTTAAGATATTTTAAGTATAGATATGGTGGAGAGTAGCAAAGGTCCGTCTTGCTGGCAAGGCGGAAGACGAAAAACTGGCTAGCTAGGGGCAGGCAGGGGGTGGGGCCAGTTGGCCCATGCTCAGAAGGGCAGAAAGCCCTTCTGAGCTATGGAGAGTACTTCCGTCTCGGCGCCGTGGGATGACGTCACCAAGTGTGGCTGACTCATCCTGCTTGTCCTAGGAGAAAGGCCCCACAACAGAGAAAGGGAGGGAGGGAGGGCTCACAGAAATTCTTTTCTCTAATACATGTAAATGTTTCCCTTTCCCCTATAATTGTCTTTATCATGCTACAGCTGAGCCTCTGATTGTAAGTGGAAATTGAAAGCTACTGGAGTAGTAAGTAAACACTGAAGTATAGGGAACTCAGTGGGAACAGACCAAGCATGACTCTCCAGATGCCCAATATCGTCAGCTCACCCAGTCGAGTCCATCACTGCTCATCCACTAGGAGCACTCCCCTCCACCTGTGCTGTGCAAGGACTACTAGCTTCCCTCCTGCCACAATGTCACACTGTCCAGAACCCTTAGGGGAACGTGGTCCTGCAGCACCATCTGGACTCATCATCCAGCCATACGCGGCATAGAAAGTAGATGGGCCATGCTGCAATTCCACATCAGCTGGAAGTTATGTCACCCTGGCTGAGCTGGAGCCCATTGTCACCAAATAAAATGCTACCAAGATGAAAGGGACCAATCTGAGAAAGATGTGCCCTTTTTCTGTGCCAGCAAGTCAATGCTGTCTCCTGGCAACCCAACAGCCCCTTGGTTTCTTGGCATGGTATGGCAAGAAGTAGACTGTCAGGCCTATTCTTTACGGCAATGGAGGGCAAAATGACTTGCCCAAGGTCACAAGGGGTGCCAGTGGGGATTGAACCCTGGCCATTGGACATGAGACTGTTGCTTTAACCACTAAGCTACCCTTCACTGGGAAAAGCAAGGAGAAGGAGTTTGCTCATTTTAGCTCCTTCCAGGTCCACTTGTCGTGCGGTTGGCTTCTGCTGACTCCAAACCTTCAGTTAGAACAGCATATTAAGGGTGTGTTGACAATAGAAATAGCTTCTTACAACAAGGGAGACTGCCACAGTGCTCACCCTGCCTTAGCTTTCTCAACTGCCTATTCCACTTTCCCGGCATTCTCCCATGAGACCCGTAGTAGAGGGAAATTTTCCTGGTGAAGATTCAGAGGACAAGCGACTAGGGAGCTTGCTGAGGCACTGCACCTTTTAACAACCAGTTGAAGGACCGGTTCCATGTGCAGGGTGTCTGCATGCTGAAGCTCTGAGGAAACAAGTGGAGGAACTCAGAGAGGAGGTGGCGAGGCTGAGGAGCATTCAAGACAGTGAGAAGTACATTGATGAGATGCTTCTTGCAGCAACCAAGCTCTCCAGCAGAGGAGAAGATGGGTGCCAACAGAATGTCGATGGTTGGACACAAGTCACCAGGGCCTGCAAAATCACCAATCCAACTTCTCCAACCCTTGAATTGAAGAACCATTATGCAGCCCTGGAACTGGAGGAGGTGAAAGCATCCCTGGAAAGGGAAGAACCAGAGCTCAAGTACCCCAAAGTTGCAGAATCAGTGACCACAAGGAAGCGAAGAGTAGTGGTGGTTGGAGACTCTCTTCTGAGGGGTACTGAGGTGTCCATCTGCCGACCAGACTTGATGTCCAGAGAGGTATGCTGTCTGCCTGGTGCCAAAATCCAAGATGTTACGGAGAGTTTGCCGAGATTAATCAAGCACACTGACTATTACTCAATGCTGCTAATCCATGTTGGAACAAATTATACTGCCAGGCATCCCTCGGAACGTATCAAAAGTGACTTCATGGCTCTGGGACAGAGGGTGAAGCAGTTAGGTGCACAGGTGGTGTTCTCGTCAATCCTCCACGTTGAGGGTAAAGGCCAAGGCAGAGAGGCTCGCATCCTGGAGATGAATGCATGGCTGCGTGGATGGTGTCATCGAGAGCGTTTTGGTTTCCTAGACCATGGGATGCTGTTCCAAGGGTTGCAGAGCAGAGATGGCACCCATCTGTCCAAGAAAGATCAACACGTCTTCGGTAGTAGACTGGCTAATCTACTGAAGAGGGCTTTAAACTAGATTCGTTGGGGATGGGTGAAGAAAGCCCCTAGGTAGGTGAAAGCCCCCAGGTAGGTGATACATTAAATACCTTTATGGAAATGGGTAACAGGTGTAACATATGGAAAGCAGTGTGTATAAATGCCCGTAGCATGGGAAATAAGATCCCTGATGTTGAAGCTTTGGTGGGAGTGGCTGACTTGGATTTAGTGGCAGTTACAGAAACATGGTTCACAAAAAACCATGATTGGGATGTAACTATACCTGGCTATACTTTACTCAGAAAGGACAGGGTAGGAAGAAGGGGAGGAGGAGTGGCACTATATGTAAAAACTACTATTAAAGCTTTGGAATTACAGAGCTTAAAAGGGAGAGAGGAGGCATTGTGGGTTAAACTAGAAAGAGGGAAAGAGAAATCTATTTACATTGGTGTGATATACAGACCTCCCTCACAAGAGGAAGAGGTGGACAGAGAGTTAATTGAAGACATACGCAGCATTGCTAGGAAAGGGGAAGTGCTACTGATAGGAGATTTCAATATGCCAGATGTTGATTGACACATTCCTGCTGCAGTATCATCTAGAAGTAAGGAGATCCTGGATTCTCTACAGGGAGAACTATTCAGGCAATTGGTAAGAGACCCCACACGTGAAGGGGCCATACTGGACTTGGTGCCTACCAATGGTGAAAGTGTTTCTGATGTTGTAGTGGGAGATCATTTTGCATCCAGTGATCACCAGATGGTGTGGTTCAGTATTAGGACTAGGGCTGTTAGAATCCATTCAAAGGTGAGGATCTTAGACTTTAGGAAGACTAACTTTGCCAAGATGGGCCAATACCTCAGAGAGTCATTAGTGGGATGGGAGCAGCTGGGGGATGTAGAAAAACAGTGGGCAAAACTGAAAGGGGATATTTTAAGGGCAACCAACCTTTTTGTTAAAATGGAAAATAAAGGTAAAAGGAAAAGGAGATTGCTATGGCTTTCGAAAGAAGTAGCTGAAAAAGTGAAGAAAAAGAGGGAGGCCTTCATGAAATACAAGAGATCACAGAGAGAGGAAGACAGGCATCTGTATTTGGAAAATCTTAGAGAAGCTAGCAAAGTAGTCAGGAAGGCAAAGATTCAAAAGGAGGAGGAAATAGCCAATGCAATAAAATGGGGGATAAGACATTTTTCAGATATGTTAGTGAGAAGAGGAAGGGCAAAAGTGGTATTTGTCAGACTCAAGGGTGCAGGGGAGAAATATGTAGAAGCTGATAAGGATAAAGTGAAATTGCTTAACAAATATTTCTTTTCTGTGTTCACAGATGAAGAACCAGGAGCAGGACCTCAGAAAACACCCCCAAACAGGAACAGAAGCGAGGGACATCTTGAACAATTTTCAGAAGACTGTGTTCATGAGAAACTAGCTCAACTTAAAGTAGACAAAGCGATGGGACCGGATGGGATACACCCTAGAATACTAAGGGAACTTGGGGACGTTCTAGCAGCTCCACTGACTGACTTTTTCAATGCCTCGTTGGAGTCGGGAGTGGTGCCAAAGGACTGGAGAGAGGCTCATGTGGTGCCTTTACATAAAAGCGGAAGTAAGGATGTGGTTGAAAACTACAGGCCGGTTAGTTTAACTTCGGTGGTGAGTAAATTATTGGAAACACTGCTGAAAGAGAAAATAGTGAGGTTTCTGGATTCCAGTGGATTACAGGATCCGAGGTAGCATGGATTCACCAGAGGCAGGTCTTGTCAGACAAATCTGATTGATTTCTTTGACTGGGTGACCGGGGAGTTGGACCGAGGGAGAGCCCGGGATGTGGTGTATTTAGATTTCAGTAAAGCCTTTGACACTGTTCTCACAAGTGACTTATAAACAAACTGAGCACCCTAGGGATGGACCCTAAAGTTACTGCTTGGGATAGAAGTTGGTTGGGTGGGAGGCGACAAAGAGTACAGGTAAATGGAGCTCACTCGGAGGAGAAGGATATTACCAGTGGTGTGCCCCAGGGATCTGTCCTTGGTCCGATTCTTTTTAACATTTTTGTTAGTGATATAGCGGAAGGGCTGTCGGGTAAGGTTTGCCTCTTTGCGGATGATACCAGAATCTGCAATAGAGTAGACACCCAGAAAGGTGTAGATAACATGAGGAGAGATCTAGCTAAGCTTGAAGAATTGTCTAGAATTTGGCAGCTGGGATTTAATGTTAAAAAATGTAAGGTCATGCATTTGGGCTGCAGCAATCCAAGGAAGCAATATAGTATAGGGGGTGAAGTACTTTTGTCCTCTAAAGAAGAGCGGGACCTAGGCGTGGTTGTGTCTGATGATCTTAAAGTAGTTAAACAGGTAGAAAAGGCAACAGCAAAAGAAGGATGCTTGGATGCATACGGAGAGGAATGGCTAGAAGAAAAAAGGAGGTGATAATGCCTCTGTATAAGTCTTTGGTGCGACCTCATTTGGAGTATAGTGTGCAATTCTGGAGACCGCAACTTCAAAAGGATGTGTACAGGATGGAGTCGGTGCAGAGGGTGGCTACTAAAATGATTAGTGGTTTTTATTATAAAGCATACGAGGACAGACTTAAGGATCTTAATATGTACACCTTAGAGGAAAAGCAGGATAGAGGTGATATGATTGAGATGTTTAAATACCTCCGTGGCATAAATGCACAGGGGAGAGCCTCTTTCAATTGAAAGGAAGTTCTGCTACGAGGGGACATGGGATGAGGGTGAAGGGAGATAGATTCAGGAGTGATATGCGGAAATATTTCTTTATGGAAAGAGTAGTGGATCCGTGGAATAGTCTCCCAGTGGAGGTGGTAGAGATGAGAACAGTAAATGAATTCAAAAAAGCATGGGACAAACACTGAGGATCTCTAAAGGTAAAAAGGGGACTGTTGTAGTTGTTGATATGGAAGGACAGACTAGATGTGGTCTTTTTCTGTCGTCATATTTCTATGTTTCTAACCTTAAGACTTGTGCAAAGGTTTCACAGTGCCTCTTTGTAGACAATCTTAATTGCAGAACTTTTTTCTTGACACTATAGGAATTAAATCCTTAGGCAAAAGGTCTGCTGTTTCAAAACTGCTCAAGCGACTTTAAGTGCAGACGCTTTTGTACTTTTCTCAGCTTGTTGTTGCAGGTCCTTCTCTTGGTGTTTTCCCTTTGGAAATGAAGGGAGGGGGATATTCAAAAGCATTTACACAGTTTGCAGTTTGCAGGACATTCAGCAGCACAGACATGATGCTACGCTGTTAGTATCGAGGCATGCAGAGGATATTCTAGGGCAGAGCAGAGGCGGCAGCCATCGATAACCATGCAGCAGCGATATGGAGCCAGTGGTCTAACTTTGCTCCGGAAGCTAATCAGGCAGCGGCTCAATATTGCATTGAATATCCAGGGTTAGATTTCAGTGGTGAATGCTAGCCACGTCAGAAGCGATAGCCATCACTGCTGAAGAGCAGGCCCAAAATTTGTAATTATCTTTTGAAAAGATTAAAAAAACCAGATATGAACAAAAAACCCTTGTTCATTCTAAGCCATGTCTTCCCAACCATAATCTACAAGAATTTAGCTTACTCTTATAAAAATTTCCCTTTCTTACAAAAGCTTGTCTGTAAAAGTGACAGTCTGACCAAAAATGAACTAATCCAATGGGCCCCACCATTTTAAAAACAACAACAGGAAATATATTCTGTGAGGGAGGGGAGCCAAAAATGTTATGGTTTAAGGGAAAGCAAGAAGCTGATACGGAAAATTCCTCACAAGGACAAATCTCATAATCTCAAAAGTATTGCAGGAAATGAAGCCGAATACAGCATATGCCCCTTTTCCAGCAGTCACAGAAACATTTTTCTGTTCAAAATCAATCACTGATGTTCCATTTCATGCTGTATTTTAATGTGAAAATTCCCAACACATTTATAAAAGCCAAAGACAGATACTTGTGTGGTCTTATTTTTTTCTTATTGATACGCTTTCTTCATTGAAATTGAATTTTTTAAATGTAGGGCTTCGCTCCAATAGCTCCCAGCAGGTTCTTTAGTGTTAAAATAAGCAGAGAGACCAACACTGAAAAACTAAGATGCTTTTATCTTTAAAAATATATATATATATTCACATATCTGATCACATTTTAAAAAATCCCAGCCTCCTACAAGCAAATCTGACTATCGCAGCGTTTATTCAGTAACAAAACATCCCTTAACACCAGATGATTTATTCCATGTGTTTGCTCCAAATGTCGGCCTCAATAAAGGACAGCACGTGGTTAAGAAAATACAAAGCTCTTTACTGAAGCAATGATTACTGTAATTCACCTTTTCTTAGATGGCAGTTTTTCAATGATATCCTGCTTCTCCCAAAACATTGCAGTACGCCTGACTGTGTGTCCTGGACCATGTTGAACATTCTTAGTAGGCAGATTCTTTCACCCCAAAGAACATATTAGTCTCTTTCACTAGCTGCTGACATCGCAAGTGGAGATATCAAAAGGATATTTTCAGTGTTGAATAGCATGGGATGTGCATTTGTTTGCACATTGGAAAGCATGCTTCAAAAATGTTAGTGCATGCAGTAAATTGATTTTGCTCATTAACCTACAGATTAAATGTATGTCAAGTCAACTTGTGTGCGTTAAAAAGTTCCATCCCGAGTTAAAAAAATTTCTATTGACCCAAATGTGGGAAGAGAGTCAAATATCGAGAAAATATTTTGCCTGTGCACATCCCTAGTATTCAGACTCTTCTTATAAATGAGTAATTATCACAAGTCACAGTGTGGAGGAATAGCCTAGTGGTTAGAACACTGGCTTGGTAACCAAGCAACCAGGGTTCAATTCCCACTAGTACTCCCTGTGGCCTTGGTCAAGTCACTTAACCCTCTATTGCCTCAGAAGAAAGGCCTGGCAATCTACTTCGAGTCACACTGCCAAGAAAACCCAGGAGCTTCTGGATCACACACACTGCATCACAAGTCATGGCTTAATAGTAGCTTCAGTGCAAAAGAGTGCAGCCATGCCTTTGGGGAGGGGGGGGGCAAAAATCCAAGACAGCAGTATATAACAGAGGTTGAAATGTTGACATGCACTAAGCAGCATATACCCCCCTCCCCTTCCATGGTGATCCCAAATGATCTCTCAAAGTACCACACATTGAGTAAGGCAGAGGAGTACTAGGGAGAACAGGAATGAATAGGGGAGGTGATAATGTTGTTGTATAGCTCATTGATGAGACTATGAGTGGAGTAGTGTCTAATTTTGGAGAATGAACCTCCAAAAGGACATAAAAAAAGAGTGAGGGCAGTCTAGAGGAGCACTATCAACACACTTTAGGGTTTGTAGCAAAAGTCCTGTAAGATGAGAGCCAAGGACCAAAATATATACACCCTGGAGGAGAGGAGAGACCAGAGTTATGACAGAAATGTCCACATACCTCAATGATGTAAGTAATGTGCAACCAAATCTTTTTCAGAAGAAAGAATGTTCTAGAACAAAAGGTCATAATATGAGATTCACAGGGAGAGACTCAGGAGCAACATCAGAAAATATTTCTTCACAAAATGGGTGGTGGATGCAAGAATTCACTTCAAGTAGAAGTGATGAAGGCAAATCAGTAACAGAATCAAAGGAGGCATGGACAAAGTGTAGATGATCCCCAGTTATGAAGAAGAGCATAGAAAGCCAGAGATGAACTAGGGTCTATGGCACTGCACAGACTGGATGGGCCTTATGATCCTTCTCGGGCATCATGTATGCTCTGAAGTGGTTCTGATATGCAGTGTGCATGCTGTTTCTGCTAGACTGGCTATATAGATTTACATGAAAATGCTCTCTGCCTTACAGCTCCAGGTTTTGTTTGTTTTTTTCCTCAGCTCTACCTGAAATTTTTTTATTCTCTGTTAATGATCTCACAACAGAGATGAGCATACCATTTAGCTAAAAGAAGCCAGCTGTACAGCTTACCAGCCAGCTACACTCCATTACAGATGTGCAATACCAAACACGATTACACAGGGAACAACCATGAGCCATCTTCTAAAATCACTTGGACTCAAACTAAAAACAGCACTTAAATAATTCTTAATCATATTTTCAAAATTTCTCGTTTCTGTGATACTTTATTATAGAAAATGAAGGCCCCTCCCTCATTTTCCTGTGGGTGCACATTCATCAAGTATAGAGACAATACTGGAAAAAACACAAAAAAGCACAGTTAGTAATGTGTGTCAAGGGAATAACACATTTTTTGCCAAATAACACAAGTTAAAATGGCAAAAACATGAGTTATTTGCCTTTAATACATGTTAGTTTACCGCAATGTGAACAAAATACTGATGAGATGCAAAACACCACATTATTATGAAAATTAAATAAAGGTAGCTTGCATTTAACCTCACAAGCTGTATTAATGGAAAGATAATGCCAGCTTTGAACTACAGTTATCTTTCCTCAGAGAGCATCAGGTCATTGACGCGCAGCTGATGCACCCAGGGTGCCTCGTAAAGGGGCCATGATAAAAAAATATGAAAAGATCTCCACCCGACCCTGACAACCCACCCATATATTTCTTCCTACCTCTTGACTCCCCCACCCAATCCTCTTCTCAGCACCTACCAGGTTTATCCCTGGTGTCTGGTGGGCACCGGTGGAATGGGATACTTTTTTGGTTGTAGAGGTCAAACAAACCAATGTATAGCTCCACCTCCAAGTTCTTTATTGCTGATGCCATTTTGGGCAAAATACTGCTGGGGCCATGGTCCCTGTGGCCCACCTATTTCTATTGCCTAGGGCTCAGCAGGCAGGAGTGGTCCCAGTTGCTCTTGCCCCATCAAGTGCCTGGGTAGCACCGGTTGACTCCTAGTGGCCATACTGCAAGACTACTGCTGATGGTCAACCAGCACTATATTGAACCCACGTGCTCAACAAGTCCAAAAACGAGTGGGGATCACTCCTGCCCATCCACTAGACACTAAGTATACACCCGGTAGGTGTCAGGCAGGAGAACCGGGGAGAGGGGGGAGATGTCGGGGGATAGGAAGACATATGTAAGAATGGGAGAGTTGGGAGAGGCAGGGGATAGGACTGCAGCAGGATTTTTTTTAACATGGTCACTTGAAGAGATAGCTGGCCCAACTTGGGGTCCTCTATCTGCATTGCTACAGCCAGAAATATGTGATGTTCCCAGCTGCAGGAACACACATTTATATTTATCAGGTGAGTTACTAACCTGCAATAAAAAGGTACTCCAGGTTAGTAACTCCCCATTAATACTGCTACAGTAAAATGTGTTATCTTACCACAGATTAGTAACTACCCCTCAAAATTGTTCCATCTGAGGCGCTGATACTGTCTAAGCTTGGAAAATTATGTGACAGATACCTGCCTCATTGCAAAGTAAGCAGACACTATACATTTACAATTGGAAAGGACATTTTAACAATATACAAATTCATCAGCATATCCGCTGTTATAGTGCATATGAGATTTATAATGGGAATTAAAATTAGTAGGGAAAGCATGTGAAGCGTGGCTCAGAGAATTCTTTTCGACCCCTCTGCTCTCCGTTTGTGTATGCCTGTCTGTGTCTCCAACCTGGGGGAAAAGGGTGAGGCAGTTCAAATGGAGTGGTACCCAAATATTTGGTTGGTTTGAAAATAAAAATAAAATGAAACCTAGCGTAATAATATATAAACCAATAGATATCATTATCAACAGTTCTCAAAGGATGCACTGTACAGATTAACTTGCTCTATGGCAGTAAGATATTTATTTATTTAAAAGTTGTCCAAAGCGGTTTACATAAAGTAAGCATAAAATAAAATTAGCATAAATACATAAAACACCACTGGTGGGTAGTAAACACAGAACCCAGTAGCAAACTCTACAGTTTAATCACTAGGGAACTTGTTTACTAAAGGGCAGCACAGGGTTAATGTGCAATATCGGTGCAACATTAAAAATTGGCATGGGGCCCCATACCAAAAACCCCATACTATCCTTATAGAATGCGTCGGGGTGGCGACTGGGTGGGACAGGGCATTCCCATCACAGCGCAGCTGGCACAGGCATTTGTAGTCTGTGCTACCTCAACACAAGTAAAGCAGAGGCAACTAACACCACCTCAGTGGATGGCATTAGTTCTTCCCATGGCTAATTTCCCATGTTAAAGTGCAGTACATAACTGCAGGAGGATGGATGTATCTGCCCCCCTGCTGTTAGCACACAGCCTCAGACTGGTAACACGGTCCACATGTGTGTTAGTGGCATGGGGTTTAATAAACATGCTCCTAGGGGTTATCATACATAGCAACCATTAAAACTGCATAGTTCTGTCACTAGGTTTCAAAGTAGAATGGACAACAAAGAAAGCACAGTTACTTACCTGTAACAGGTGATCTCTGGGAGCAGCAGGAATAAGTCTTCACATATGGGTACGTCGGTACCGATGGAGCCTGCGCGGGAACGCTCCCCAGCTTCCCAAAAAGGAAAGCTTTTGGGAGCATCCCACAGTGCCTGCGCGCTGCCTTCCCGCCTTTCCTAACCAACTCTCCTCAGTTCGAGTTTAAAGCTGAGACAATAGAGAGAGAGAGGAAAGGAAAGATAGAAAAGAGATACAACTCCTAGGGGAGGTGGGTGGGTTGTGAAGACTTATTCCTGCTGTACCCAGAGATCACCTGTTACAGGTAAGTAACTGTGCTATCTCCAGGAACAAGCAGGAATGAGTCTTCACATATGGGGACTCCCTAGGTGAGATGCCTGGGAGATCCCCAAGGATATGAGACCCTGAAAGGGGTCTGCGTCCTCCTATGGATCTCAGGCATCCATCCAGGGAAGGAGGGCAGGAGTTGTTTAAGAATGGAACAGGTGTCTGAGGACAGCCTGACCAAACAAGGCATCCCGGCGGGAATCCTTGTCCAAGCAGTAATGGGCTGTGAAGGTATGAACAGAGGCCCAGGTGGCTGCTCGACAGATCTGGTCGATGGACACAGAATTTAGATGAGCCATAGAGGTGGCCATGGCCCTCACATTATGAGCTGTGACATGGCTCTCCAGAGAAAGGTTCTTACTCTGGTAGGCGAAAGAAATACACTGAGCAATTCAATTGGACAGTGTTCTCTTAGAGACTGGAAGTCCCAAATGAGAAGGATCAAAAGCAACAAAAAGCTGGGAAGACTTTCTATGTTGCTGGGTCCTATGTAAGTAAAAAGCAAGAGCTCTTTTACAATCCAGAGTATGAAGATTCCTCTCTGCACTGGATGCATGAGGAGCTGGAAAAAAAGACAGGTAGATATACCTCCTGATTAAGATGAAAAGGTGAGACCACTTTAGGCATAAAGTGTGGATTTGTCCTAAGGACTACCTTGTCATGATGGAACCTTGTATAAGGTGGATTAGCCACTAAGGCCTGCAGTTCACTGATGCGGCGAGCAGAAGTGACTGCAATGAGGAAAATAACCTTCCAGGAAAGAAATTTCAAGGAGGTAGTGGCTAAGGGTTCAAAAGGTGGCTGCATAAGCTGACCAAGAACCAAATTTAAGTCCCATGCCACCGGAGGAGGCCTAATGGGAGGTTTAGTTAAAGTTAGGCCTCTCATGAATCTTGAAATAAGAGGATGAGAGGAGATAGGTTGTCCATTGAGGGGCTTAAGGGATGCTGCAATAGCACTCAAATGGACTCTTACTGAATTTGTTTTAAGTCCTGCATTGGAGAGATGCAGGAGATAGTCTAACAAAGAAGTTAAAGGTAGTGCTAGAGGGTCAAGACCCTTTTCAGCACACCAAATGGAAAATCTTTTCCACTTAAAAGCATAGGAACGCCTGGTGGAAGGTTTCCTGGAAGCATGGAGGATATCCTTCACCTGCTGAGAAAGATTCAAGTCTTGAAGGTCTAGGCCTTCAGCAACCAAGCTCTGAGGTGAAGGGACTTGGGGTTTGGGTGCCACAAAGTCCCTTCCTCTTGAGACAGAAGGTCTGGAGCAGCTCCCAAGTCCAGGGATGGGGCTTGGGAGAGATGCAGAAGTATAAGGTACCACACTTGGCGTGGCCAGCGTGGAGCTATGAGGATCATAGATCCTTGATCCCTCTGGAGTTTGAACAGAGTCTTGGGAATCAAGGGAATGGGCGGAAAGGCATACAGGAAGCCCCGACCCCAATGAAGGAGGAAGGCATCCTTGGCCTGAACCCCCTGACACGGAATTCTGGAACAGAACCGGGGAAGTTTGGCATTCCACGGACTTGCAAAGAGGTCTATGTCCGGGGTTCCCCATTCTTGAAAGATTCTGAGTACCTGATCCATGTGCAGGGACCATTCGTGTGGAAGCAGAACTCGACTGAGTCTGTCTGCCCAAGAGTTTTGGATTCCTGGGAGATATACTGCCAGGAGATGGATTTGATGCTCTCTGGCAAAGGCCCATAATCTTAGAGCTTCGTTGCAAAGCGACAGAGAGCCAGTTCCTCCTTGCTTGTTTATGTAAAACATGGCTACCTGATTATCCGTATGAATAAGGACTGTCTTGTAGCTGAGGAGGGTATGAAAAACCTTGAGAGCTAGAAACACTGCTCGAAGCTCCAAGTGGTTGATATGAAGAGAGGTCTCCTGTGGGGACCAAGTGCCTTGAGTGGAGAGGTCTTGTAGATGAGCTCCCCAACCTGTTTGAGAGGCATCTGTTGTGAGGGTTGCTTGGGGCAACAACTGTTGGAAGGGGGACCCCAGCAACAGATTTTGAGTGGACATCCACCATTGGAGAGACCAAAAGAGACGTTTGGAGGTTGCTATTTGGTCTGAGAGAGCTCCTGAAGCTTGAGTCCACTGGGTGGACAAAGTCTATTGAGCTGCTCTCATGTGTAGGCGAGCATAGGGTACCACATGTACTGTGGAAGCCATGTGGCCTAGCAGTTGTAGCATCTCCCTGGCAGTTAAGTGGCTCTTTGACTGAATCTGGGAGGCTAGCTGCACTAGACATTGGCAACGGGCCTGAGGAAGGTAGGCCCTTGCAGTGGTGGTATTCAACCAGGCCCCTATGAATTCCAGGGACTGAGTAGGGATGAGCTGGGACTTTGGGAGGTTTACTACCAGTCCCAGATACTGCAGAATGCGCCTTGTGCGGTCCAGGGAAATCTGGGCCTCTGATTGAGATGGAGCTCGGATGAGCCAGTCGTCCAGATATGGGAAGACAAATATTCCCAGAGTGCGTAGAAATGCAGCAACTATTGCCATGCATTTGGTGAACACTCTCGGAGCAGAGGCCAGACCAAAAGGAAGGACTCTGTATTGGTAATGTTTTCCCTGGAAAAGAAAACGTAGGAATTTTCTGTATGTTGGATGGATGAGTACATGTGTGTACGCATCCTTGAGATCTAGAGAACAAACCCAATCCTGACTTTGAAGGTATGGAAGGAGAGTGCCCAGAGAAAGCATCTTGAACTTCTCCTTGCATAGAAATTTGTTCAATTCTCTGAGATCTAGAATGGGTCTGTATCCCCCTGTCTTCTTTGGAATGAGAAAATAGGGGGAGTAGAACCCTGACCCTTGTTGAAGAAGAGGAACTTCTTCTATTGCCCCTTGGGCAAGAAGGGTAGATATCTCCTGACCTAAAAGGTCGAGAAGAGATGTGGGAGAACTGAAGTGTCTCACCATGGTGTGGGGAGGAAGGTCTGAGAAATGAAGTTTGTACCCTCTCTTATGATGGAGAGGGTCCACTGCTCTGATGTGATTTGCTCCCATCTGGGAGCAAAATGAGCTAACCTTCCTGGAATGGTGAGAGGTTCTGGCTGTGTTAAAGCCAGAAAGGCTAAGTTCTCTAGCATCAAGTCAAAAGCCCTGAGGGGGTGGGGACTGCTGGGTTACAGCAGCCCCTGTAGACTTAGGCCTGGCCTGCTTAGGTTGCTGACGCTTAGCGGTAAAGCGACCTGTAGAAGATTGTTGGCCAGAAGTGGAAGGAAACCTGCCCTTTTTGAAAAAAGACTTTTTAAAAGTCTTTTTCTTGGCAGGAATGGAGGTAGACCTTGAAAGTCTATCCAGCCTGTACAGGGCAGATTTCCTAAGCCATCTTGAACCCAGGGTTCTAAATCAGAAGCCTGGAGCCAAGCAATTCTGCGAGCAGCTATGGCAATGCCTGAGGCTCTACTGGCACCTTCAAAGGAGTCAAAGGCTACCCTGTTTGAAAACTTGGAGATGTCCTGAGTATGCTTAAGCCACATGCGGAATTCTTCCCTTTTATCTTCTGGAATAAAAGGGAGGTAAGTGTGCAGCTTTTCTGCCACTTCTTTCAGAAACATACCCATATGAATGGCAATAAGCATACTGGCCTGGAAGATTTTCCTACCAAAAGCATCCAAGGTCCTGCATTCTCTTCCTGGAGGAGCAGAAGAGTGTCTCTTTGTACTCTTTATCCTCTTCATAGCTGACTGCACCACAATGGAATGGTGAGAAAGCTGAGTTTTTTGGAACCCAGGACAAGGAGGGACACGATACATAGTGTCCAACCTGCGAGAATGAGGAGAGAGAGTGAGAGGAGTCTCCCATAAATCAATCATGTGTTCATGAAGAATCTCCTGAATTGGTAAGGTGACTGCCTCTTTAGGAGCTCTAGAGTATCCTAAAATATCTAATTTTTTTGCTCTAGGCTCTGATTCAGAGGTTACTGAAATAGAGAGTCCTTTAGCTACTTCTCTTATGAAGTCTTGAAAGGACAAGTCCTCTGGAGGAGACATTCTTCTTTTTGGAGAAGAAGTCTCCTCAGGAAGGGCTATGGATACTTCAGGAGACTCATCTGATGTATCAGCTCTTCTAACGCTCGATATGCGTATCGAGCAGTATCGACATTGGGCGTCCCCGGTACCGGATCGGTACTGAGAAGTAGCCCTGGACAAGGAACCGCAGCAGTCGGTATCCTAGTCAATGTCGATGCCGTCGGTACCGGCGTCGGTGCTGGTGCCGGTACCGGAGCCGATACCGACAACGGAGCTCGTTGCGGTACAGCCGGCGTCGCAGCTTGAATGAAGGCTGAAATAGCCTGCTGCATGGACAGAACATTCTGATCCATCGACGCCATGAATGCCTGGAGGTCGGTACCGGTAGATTGTGCCGGTACCCCAGAGCATTCTAACAGGTGATCGGTCGAGGCCGTGCCATCGATGTCAACCTGCAACCCCATAGGAGGAGCTTTGGAAGCCGGAGCTTCCCGCTGGGTTGTTTGGCTGGTGCAGGATCCTCGAGGGCAAGCCCGGAGGCATCTCGATGCTTAGAGGGAGATCTACCCTTCGAGGACCTGCTAGGTTTATGTTTGGTTACCTGAGATCCTTCAGGAGAAGAAGACCTGGAAGATGTCGATGCAACTGCCGGTGCCTCAGTGGGAAACAGGACATGGAGCTTAGCTGCTCGGTTCTGTAACCCCCGTTTAGACATTAGGGAGCAGGACGGACAATCGGGAATGGAGTGTTCAGGACCCAAACATTTAAGACACCATTCGTGGGTATCTGTAACAGAAATAGTACCGCTACACTTAGTGCATTTTTTGAACCCGGAGGTTGGTTTTTCCATGAGGGAAATTTTCTTGTGGGCCCTGAGGCCTTAAGAAGAAAAGTACACCAAGTGAGGAAAAAAAAATATCGATTTTTTTTTTTTTTAAAGAAAGAAAAGACCGGCGGTACCGGTCCGGAGTCGGGGAAGGCAGACACGCGACCAAAGAAATAAAATAAAATAAAGAACTTCTTCAGCAGTGACAGGGCTCGACCTGCTGGCTCCATGGCAAAGAAGAACTGAGGAGAGTTGGTTAGGAAAGGCGGGAAGGCAGCGCGCAGGTGCTGTGGGATGCTCCCAAAAGCTTTCCTTTTTGGGAAGCTGGGGAGCGTTCCCGCGCAGGCTCCGTCGGTACTGACGTACCCATATGTGAAGACTCATTCCTGCTTGTTCCTGGAGATATTAAAATACACACCTGAATCATTAAGAACTAGCTCAGCAGAGACAGGGATGTCATGGGGGGAGGAAAGGGGTTGTGTGGTGCATGCCTCATGGAATTATTTCACTTCTTTCTCTCTGTCTCTAAGAATGCTTCCGTGTTGTGTGTGACAGAGAGATCAGGAGAGTAGAGAAGAGAAGTGAGGCAGTTTCGAAGGAAAAATTCCCTAAGTACTATATTTCAGCTTATCAAAGTTTCTATGCTACTGAGTCTCCCATAGAAAGGCACTGGAATGCCTAGTCAGATCAGGCCCATTTTTGAAATTGATGTGTCTTTTCACTGGTTTCTGCACCTTGCCAAATCTGGTCCTGTTCCGCGAATTATCAGAGAGTTATATTGCCTCCAGAAAAATAGACATTCTCAATCTCTTTACAACATTCTTGGGTTTAAAAGAACAAGAACAGAGCAAACATGCTTTAAATATATTACACAGAAAAAGATTTCACTTAGTACCAAAACAGAACCAGAGTTTTGGGACCTATTGAAGACCACCATCAGGTGGTGGCAGCCCTTGGTAGGAAAGAATTGTTGGGTATGCAAATGAACCCTTTATCTGTAATACAGGTGGGGAATGCAAGCAGAGCATAGCTTAAGGAATTGTTTCCAGATCCTCAGCGTGTGTGTGTGTGTGTGTGTGTGTGTGTGTGTGTGTGTGTGTGTGTGTCTATGTGTGTGTGTGTGTGTCTATGTGTCTGTGTGCTCGCTCATACATCTGCGTTTGTATCTGCATTGCCTGTGTGCAGTCTAGTTTGCCTGCGTTTTGCACATGTAATGTGTGTTTATATATCTCTGGATGTGTAACAGTTGTGTGTGTGTGTGTGTCTGTTGTATGTGTGCTGCACATGTGTTGTGTCTGTGGACGGGGGGAGGGGGGGGAGTTAGAACCACCACTGCAACTGCGCTACCACCTCTAAGTGGTGGAGCATGTTGGGGGTCGTTTTGGTGGGTATGTGCAGGTCAGATGGAGAGGCAGTTTGCAGAATGGTAGCTTTTTGGGGTAGGACAGTTTTCACGATGGTGGCATAGATCTAGGGGGTAGCTTTTGAGAATGGGACAGCTTGCAGTGTTGTGGAGAAGTTGTGGAGGTAGGTTTGGAGGTGGACCAGTTTGTAGGGAGATGGCGCAGTTGGAGGGGGTATTTTTGGAAACTTGGGCAGTTTGGGAGTGAGGCAGTTGCAAAAGTGGCTTTGGGTTGTGGGGACAATTTGGGGGGAAGGTGAGGCAGTTACAGGGGGTAGTCTAGGGGTTAGGACAGATGAGGTGGGATAGTTCTGGTAAGTGGGGGCAGTTTGGGGAGTAAGAAGGCATTTGCAGTAGGGTGGTTTTGGAAGCCTGAGAGAACAGGAGGAAACTTGTTTGAAAGGAGGACTCCCCTAACTGCAATATTGCCCTATATGTCTGTTTCTCTGCTTCAGAAGCTGGAACGCCTTCTCTCCTAGAAATGCAATGAGTCAGTTGTTTGCGGAGCTTATTTCTCTGGAACCTCTAATCCCATATAACCTACTGTTGAGCTCGATGTGTCTTTTTACCATTTTTTCCACACATGCCAGACATTCTCAATCTTTTTTGTATACTTCTGTCCAGCTCCCGTTATGTGGGAAAGAATAATCAGCTGAAAGTTAATTCTGAAAAAATATGAGCATATTCATTGGTTTCATATAGCATAAATCTCTTCAAAATACCTGTGTGTATGTATATATTTATATGGCAAAAAAGGTTTATATATACTTTTTCTTTAAGATCAAGAGCATATCCAATAATGGTCTCAGATATTCTTGTTTTTAGACTAAATGTTATTCAGAAAGCAGAAACAGAGGAAATGAAACACAAATGGTTCTTGTCTGAATCAGGGTCCCTTGGAGCACTGGCTGCTCTGTGCAGCTGGGGTGAGTGGGCAGATAGGGCAGCCAGTGTCAACACAGATGGAATCCATTCAGACTGAACTGGACCTTGCTTGAAAATACAGAGCCTGTCAAACACAATCTTTTCTTTTAACGGCACAGCCTAATACTACTGGAAAGACATTCAGTTATATCATAAATGGTTCTTAGGAATCAAAGGTTTCGAAAGAGTTATCAAGTGAAAAAAAAGGAGGGAGGGTCTGGTTAAAAGAATTAAAGGGAATTTTTTTATTCACAGCTTTATTTTTTACCTATACTGTAAATGCAAGTGAAAGTACGTCAAACAAATCTGACCATTTTTGTGGACCGGGTAGCCACTGAATTAGATCAGGGGCACACGGTGGATATAGTTAACCTTTAGGAAAGGTTTTAACACTGATTCCTCTAGAAGATTCCTAAACTAACTGAGCATCCTAGAGGTGGGCTCCAAGAGAGGTGAGAGTTAGAAAGTGGATAAGGATAGACAAAGGAGAGCGAGAAATGAAATTCATTCCAAAAAAACGGGAGTTATTGGAGGTGCTTCAGGAATCAATCCTGGGGTTAGTTCTGCCCAATAGTTCCAGAAGTGATTCTACAAAGGGGTTTGCAGAAAAGGTCTGCCTTTCCACTGCTGATACTAGTATCTGCAATAGATAAGAGCAGACAAAATGAATACAATCTGGGAAAGACTGAGGAAGTGTCAAGTGCTTGGTGGCTAAGATTCAGTGCAACATCCCCCCCCCCCCCCCCAGTAAATTCATAGTCTGGGCTAAAGAAATCCACAATTGAGACACCAAATAAGAGAGGGAGCATGGAGTAATCATATCCAGTGATTTCAAAATTGCAAAACAGTGTGACAAAGCAGCTAAAGCCTGAAGAATGTAAGGGCGCAGAGGATGAGATCTATACACTCAGCTCATGATCCTACAACCCATCTGCAGTATTGTGCTCTATCTGGAAGTTGTATCTCTAAAATGATAGACAAGTAGAGGCAGTCTGGAGGAGGGCTATCAAAAGGATGCAAAGCATACACCAAACACTTGTGAAATGAGAGGCATGTGTACCATAGAAATGTATATTAGCATACGTTAAGGGTACAGATGGTGCAGAAAGAACCCAAGCACACATCAGCGGAAAGAAAGTTCTAAAATGAGAGGTGCTGTCCTACCTGTAAAGGGGAGAGCAATTTTCAGATGCCATATCTACCTGGCTAAGTGTTTAATGACCAGAGAAAAAAAGAATTTGTGCTCAGTGTATGGAAGAGGATCAATACTGTACAGTCCTTTTGGAACTGAATGGGAATGAATTAATGCAATCGACATCAGAGGGGGACATATAAATTGCAAATCCCATGTAGGGTCCAGTTTGTATTTCCTGTAATTGCCATTAGTATTATCATATGTACTATGCCACCAGAGATAGACTAATTCAGTCTGGGTTTTACCTCACTGCAAGCATGGACTAGTTTCTTTATGGAAAGCAGAAGTACGGTACAAGTTCATGCATGCCTGGAGTAATACCACGTGCTCCAGTAACAACCAATGGGCTATGTGCACAAATTAACTCTCTTCCTCACAGTTGCAATGAGAATGGGCCTTCCTCTTTCTTTCCTAGACATTTTAAATTGTCATTTGTTGCAGATTGTGATCTGCAGGTAGCAGAATTTAGGTTGGCCCATGTGATGCGGATTTCTGGAAGCCATAAACTGTATGTTCTGTAGACTGTGACACTTTCTATTGGATCACCATAAGAATTATCAGAAGATGATGTTGTACATGAGACTGGCTAGAACATGAGTCTTGGAGAAGTGCAGCCAGTATTAGGTGTGATCAGTTTTAAGATGTGCTTCACAAAAACCAAGAGCACTTGTTGTGGAGAGTCCATCCATTGGTATATGTTATTTGTACAGGTATAAAGATAGGCACAGAAGTAGAAGAGAGGAGAAGAGGAGAGCCATGTACCATGCCCCACCACCTGAATAAATGGTGAATATGAAAGCTGAAGATTTGTAGTGGTAGGAAGTCTAGGCTCCACCCCCCCCCCCAAGAAGTCAAGCAGCCAGTGGTGGCAGTGGCAGTGGCTGAAGACACGAGATCGCGGAGGAGCCAGCAGCAGCAGAGGATACGTTTAGAGGGGTAGGGGAATGAAGAAGCAGCAAGAAGGAGGAGAAGGGAAGCAAAAAGGGGTGGGGAAGAAAAGGAGGAAAATTGTACCCCTACACCCCCTCAAACATACATTCGTGCACATACGCACCTTGCTCACACACGCCCATATGCTCCACACCCTTCAACTCACAGACACAAACAAGAATATATCTCCCCCTTGTAGGTACAACACATACAGATAAACACATCCCCACGTACATCTACATAAGGGATGTGCATAGGCAAGAAAAACATGCTCATTTTCATTTTCTTCACAAATGTTTCCTAATTTTCAGGTGAAATTTTGGTTAGTTTCACACATATCTTTTAAAAGGGAATTTTTAGCGTGAACTAAATTGATCAAATTCATTTAGCTGATGAATTAAGGGGCCCTTTTACCAAAGTGCGTTAAGCAGTTAACACATGAATTAGCATGCACTGTTACCATGATGGCATGACAGTGCAAGCTAATTCACAGAGACAGGGGAAGGGGCAGGGGCTAGGTGGCTTTTGGGCGGAGAGCGGGCATTGACTGAATTTAGCAAGCAGCACTTTCCATTCACTGTCACTTCTGCATTGAGCACAGAGTGCACGACTGCACGTGCATCCTCCAGAGGAACCCATGCTAATTACAAATGAATGTAAGGTGTGGTAAGGGACTTTTCTGTCGACTAACTGTAGGGACATGCTGACCACACCCCTGATAGTGATCATATGATTTTTTCACTTACCGCACATTGGTTTTTACGCCTAACGCACAATAAATGCAAAAAATTACTGCATTTTAGTAAAAGGGCCCCTAGGGTTTAACCTAACGTCAATTAGTGTGCAATAAATCAATTTAACACACATTGCATTTTTAATTGAATGTGCACTAATAAATGCACACTCCTAATCTACACTCTCCCCATAACCACAGACAAACCTTGTGCACAGCACCCCCAAGCACACGCACATACTACCATCCTACTGAGGCACACTTTACTGCATCCCTTCCCCACTGTCCTTACACAGAGGCACAACAAAGTAGCACACCTCCTCCACTGGCAACTCTGTAAACACTACAACATCATTGTCCCAGAAAAGCACTTGGATTATAACCCTAACACAGGGGTGGGATATTCCGGCCTGCATGCACCACAGTCCAGCCTGGTTTTCATGATGTCCCTAATGAATATTCATGGACCTATTTCCATACAATGGAAGACAGTGTATGCAAATAGATCTCATGAATATTCATTAGGGGCATCATGAAAACCAGGCTGGATTGTGGTGCACGAGGGCCGGAATTGCCCACACCTGGCCTAAGAGAATAACAGAGAATGAAGAGATTCTGATAACCTCGGATATTCCCATTCCAACTGATAAGAAACTGGATGCAGGGAAACCTGACATTTTATTTATTTATTTATTTATTTATTTAACATTTCTTCTATACCGCGCTATTACAATCAGCGCGGTGTACATCGAACAAAACATACTACAATGCATACAAGCAACATTGAGTTTTACATAGAACAGGGAAAAAAAAACATAGGATAACCGGGGTAACTATTTACAGGGTAACTATTTACATGTTAAATTAGTATTGTCACCAATATTCTAAGCCAATATTGTCACCAATATTCTTAGCCAGTAATGTGGTATCATTTACATACTAGTAAAGGAGAAGAATACCAGGATGGCATTGACAATACAAGTGTCGGTACCGAGTGATTATTCTGTGAATCAAGTGGAAAGGCAGAAGATCCTGAAGTGTCTAGAAATGCAGTCAGAGACAAAGAAAATGTGTCAGGAAGATACAGAAATCTTTCCCATTGAACTGGAAGCGACAGGCTTGATAAAGAAGAATTTCCAAGCACATCTTAACAAACTACCCATACATGTTACATCTTACGAACTCCAGAAGGAAGCTTTTTGGCACGATGCAAGTATTACGCCCAGCATTAGCAGTACATTTGAGAGACTAAGATCATACTCCACATACCCTGGCTTAGAAGTGAGGTTCAGAACTGTCATGGTATCTGCAAAATTAATGATTATCCTATAGCACTGCACTAAGGGAAATAAGTAAACACATACAAAACCTCACTCTTAGATCAACAACCCTAAATTATATTCTAAACCTATATTTTACACACACTCCATTATGTTGTTGTTGTTAAGTGCCGTCGAGTCGGAGTCAACTCATGGCGACCCTCTGGATAGCTATCCTAAATTGTGTTCGGTCTTCAGTCAGGCGGCTCATTGTTGACAGACTGGTAGCCGTAGCTGCTGTTATTGTATCGATCCATCTCATTGCTGGCCTTCCTCTTTTGCGTTGACCTTCTATCTTGCCAAGCATAAAGTCTTTCTCTAATGATCTCTCTCTTCGCATGATGTGTCCAAAGTATGAAAGTCGAAGTCTTGTCATCTGAGCTTCTAAAGAAAGCTTAGGTTTGATCTCCTCTAGTACCGACTGGTTTGTTCTTCGGGCAGTCCATGGTATACACAGTATTCGCCGCCAGCACCATAATTCAAAGGCATCAACTTTCTTCCTATCTGTCTTTTTCACTGTCCAGCTTTCACATCCATATGATGTTATTGAAAATACCATGGCTTGAACAAGTCGAATCTTTGTATGGAGAGAGACATCTCTGCTCTTGAGAATCTTATCTAGGTCTTTCATAGCCATTCTGCCAAGAGCAATGCGTCGTCTGATTTCTTGACTGCTTGTTGCTTCTTTATTGATAGTTGATCCAAGTAGGTTAAAGTTGTTCACGATTTCAATTTCTTCTCCTTCAACGATGAACCTGTTGATTATGCCAGTTGTCATGATCTTTGTCTTCTTTACATTAAGGAGCAGGCCCATTTTGAGACTATGTTCTTTGATTGTGAGAAGCAAATGTTTCAGATCATCTTCACTTTTAGCCAGTAATGTGGTATCATCAGCATAGCGAAGGTTGTTGATGAGTCTTCCACCAATCTTCACACCTCTGTTGTCTTCATACAATCCTGCTTCTCTGATGATTTCTTCTGCATATAAATTAAACAGGTAGGGGGAAAGTATGCAGCCTTGTCTTACACCTTTGCTTATTTTAAACCATTCAGTTTCTCCTTGTTCCGTTCGAACTGTTGCTTCTTGATCAATGTACAGATTGCGCAAGAGAACGATCAGGTGTTCTGGTATACCCATGCTTCTTAATGTGGCCCAGAGTTTCTCATGGTTTACACAGTCAAAAGCCTTGCTATAGTCGATAAAGCACAAATAGATATCCTTTTAGTATTCTTTAGTCTTTACAAGGATCCATCTCACATCCGCAATGTCGTCTCTCGTTCCTCGCCCTTTCCTGAACCCTGCTTGCACTTCAGGGAGTTCTTGTTCCAGGTATGGTTGTAGTCTCTTTTGAATAATCTTCAGTAGAATCTTGCTGGCATGTGGGATCAGAGCGATTGTGTGATAATTTCCACAGTCAATTGGATCACCTTTCTTTAGTATTGGTATAAACAGAGATCTTTTCCAGTCAGTTGGCCATGATGTTGTCTTCCATATTTCTTGGCAGAGCCTTGTGAGTACGGTAACAGCTGCATCAGATTGCTGCAATACTTCTATGGGAATGCTATCAATGCCTGGTGCTTTGTTCTTTGATAAGGCTTTCAATGCTGCTTCAACTTCTTCTTTCATCACCAATGGTTCCCGATCATAAGGTACAGGTTGAAACGGCTGTTGGTCCATTTGATCTTTATCATATAAAAACTCTGTATATTCCTTCCACCTTATCTTGATCTTCTCAGCATCATTCAACATAGAACCTTGAGCATCTTGTAACATTCCAATTCGAGGCTGGAACTTTTTCTTTAACTCT
The DNA here is from genome assembly GCA_033557465.1 of Ichthyophis bannanicus. Lineage (NCBI taxonomy): Eukaryota > Metazoa > Chordata > Amphibia > Gymnophiona > Ichthyophiidae > Ichthyophis > Ichthyophis bannanicus. The sequence continues at coordinate 1,387,938,068 of CM066032.1, read as the reverse complement.
CGTAGCTTTAGGAAAGCCAATCTTGTTCTTCCTCTAATAGTTTCTGCTTCTATTTCCTTGCAAGTGTCATTGTAGTACTTTTCCTTGTCCTGTCTTGCTGCACGTTGGAAATCTCTGTTGAGTTCTGCGATTGTCTTTCTTTCCCCTCTGGCTTTACCTTCTCTGCGTTTCTGGGCAATTTTCAGAGTTTCTTCCATCATCCATTTTGGTCGTTTTTGCTTTTTCACCTTTTGTAGAGACTTCTCGCTTTCTTCCAACACAACCTTCTTGATGTCATTCCATAACTCTTCCGGAGCTCTGTCATTTGTATCTAAAGCAGAAAATCAATTTTGCAGGCAGTCTTTAAATTCCAGTGGTATATTCTCAAGGTCATATTTTGCTGCATTCATGAGTGGTTTGCTCTTTTTCAACTTTAGCTTGAGTTTGCATACTAGTAGTTGATGATCTGTACCACAGTCAGCTCCAGGTTTTGTCTTTATTGATGTTATAGAGCTTTTCCATCGTTGACTTCCACAGATGTAGTCAATTTGATTTTTATACAATCCATTGGGTGAAGTCCATGTGTACAGTTGCCACTTGTGTTGCTGGAAGAAGGTGTTTGAGATGAATAGATCATTGGTCTTGCAGAATTCTATCAGTCTTTCTCCAGCTTCATTTCTGTTGCCAAGTCCATATTTTCCAACTACTTTGCCTTCTTCTTTGTTGCCAACTTTTGCGTTCCAGTCACCCATGATTATCAGGATATCCTGATTAATTAATTTGGCAAACTTAATCACCATAGGGGAATATAGCTTTCACACATCACCAGTCTTAGAAAACTCCCTTTATCAAACAACTACAACAATGTATTAACTTCACAAAAAAAGTACTTTTTAAAATTTTATTATCTCTTTTTTTATTTATGTAAAAAGGACTAATGCCGTTTTTATAAGAGAGCTAGTGCTCTATAGGCTGTATACTATTACCATTGCTTCATCTCAACAGTCTTTCATCTCCAGCATGCCTTCAGCACAAATTCTGCAAAAGACAGTAAATTCTAATAACCATCAACCAGTTAGATACAAAAGACTGAGCTCCTGAGAGGGACTGGGGGCTCCATCAAGAGGTGGAGTAACAGAGGGAATCACAGCTGCCTGGGCCACCTCGAGGACACAAGGATCACTGAGGCCCTGTCTCACTGGACCTTGAGGAGGGCCCAGGCTATGAACGGAATGGGGGAGGAGGCATAGAGCAAGTCCCTTGTCCACGAAAGGAGGAAGGCGTCCAGAGCCAGCCTGTCCAGGTGCGGGAGGGGGCCACAGAACCAGGGAAGCTGTGTGTTCGCAGGGCTGGCACAGAGATTCAGGTCTGAGGTCCCCCAGCGCTGGAAGAGCTGCTGTGCCGTCTCGGGGCACAGCCATTACTCGTGCAACTGGAGGAGTCTGTTCAGCCGGTCCACCAAGGTGTTGTCCTGACCCGGGAGATAGGTAGCTCGGAGTGTTATGCCTTGGCTCACCGCAAACAAGCACAGGGCCACTGTCTCCTGGCAGAGGCTGTAAGATCTGGTACCCCCTTGTTTGTTCACGTAGAACATTGTGACCTGGTTGTCCGTCTGCACAAGCACCACTCAGCCCCGCAGACTGTGCCGAAAAGCTTTGAGCACAAGGAGGACAGCTCAGAGCTCCAGCAGATTGATCTGCTGCCGACTCTCCTCGTGGCACCAGGTCCCTTGGTTGCGCAACTCCTCACAGTTGGCTCCTCAGCCTCAGAGGGAGGCATCCGTAGTTAGCACCACCTGATGGGTTGAGGTCTGGAAGGGCATGCCTCGAAGCAGGTTCTGTGTGTTCTGCCACCAGGTCAGGGACTCCATCAAGCGAGGGGGACTGAGATGGGATCCCGGAGTCGACTGGTCACCTGGGTCCACTGCTCATGGAGGCACCACTACCCTGTCCACATGTTGAGGTGGGTGTTGGGCATGACGTGGATTATGGAGGCCATGTGGCCAAGAAAGTGAAGCATCAACTGTGCCGAGACCGAGCGGCAGGTCTGTAAGTCAGATGCCAGTGAACTGAGGCGATCTGCCCTGTGCCAGGGAAGGAAGGCCATGGTCTGAAGGGTATCCAGGCAAGCCCCTATGAACTTTAGGGATTGACCCAAGTGCTGCAGAAGCCGAACAGTGCTGCCTGCAGGGCCTCCGAGGCTGTGTCCACTTTTATGAGCCAGTCATCTAGATAGAGGGAGGAGTGGCCTAGTGGTTGGGGCAAGGTACTACAGGCCGGAAGGTCGGTGGTTCAAATCCCACTAGAGGACAGCAACCTTGGGCCGGAAGGACTGGGGTTTCTAGTCCCGCAGGTGCTCCTTGTGGTCTTGGGCAAGCCACTTAACCCTCCATTGCCCATGTTCCCTGTAAGTATTAGTGTATGTGTCTCATATCCCCTCGTGTTAAATGTATCCCCCAACCGCTTTGACCCGGTGAAAAGCGGGATATAAATGCAGCTAAATAAATAAATAAATAAAATAGGGGTAGATGAAAGTGCCCTGTAGACGGAGGTGGGCAGCTACCACCACAAGACACTTGGTGAAGACCCGTGGGGCGGAGGCAAGTTCGAAGGGAAGCACCCTGTACTGGTAGTAGTTCCCTCTTACCATGAAGTGCAGGTACTGTCTGTGCTTGGGATGGACGAGGATGTGTGTATAAGCATCCTTTAAGTCCAAGGAGCATAGCCAATCGCCCTGCTGGAGGTAGGGCAGCAGTGTTCCAAGGGAGAGCATTCTGAACTTCTCCCACACCAAGAATCTGTTCAGGTCCTCAGATCGAGGATGGGCCGGAGAACACCTGTTCTCTTCAGGACGAGGAAGTATCGGGAGTAAAACCCTTTTCCTCTGAGGTGTGGTGGAACCGTTTCCACTGCCCTGTCCTCGAAGAGGCCTGCAAGCTCCTGAGTTAGTAGGGCCTGGTGCAGGGGAAGGCAAGCGATTCAGGTGGAGGAGATAGCACTCCCGGATGACCCGGAGGACCCAGGTATCAGTGGTGATGTTGAGGGCAATGTGGATCAGCCTTCCCCCTACCAGCAGTTGGTCATCCAGAGGTTGAGAGGCTATGCCTATGGTGTCAAAATCCTGCTGGCGGTTGGGTCTTTTGTCCCTTAGGCTTGCGGGGACCGTGGGCCGTGCTCTTACCCTGACCACCCTGGGTCGGGGTCGGGGTATACAGGTAGAGAGGGTAGCCTCTGTTTGGGTGCCCCTTCCTGGCGAAGAAGGGTTTCTTACCCTACAGTGTCTTCCTAGGGAGGGAGGAGGTCTTCCGAGACAGTTGAGTACGGGTGACATACTCAGTCTCAATCTCAGCCGCTTTATCATCCACTGGTTTACCAAAGAGCTGTTCCCTGAGGCAAGACAGTTGAGAAGCTTCTTCTGGACCACCTGCTCCAGGTCGGACGATTGCAGCCAAGTTTGCCAGTGGGCGCCAAAGCCAGCTGCCACTACTTGGGCGAAGGGTTCAACGTCATCATATGCTGCTTGGGAAAGGTACTTAGAGCACTCCACGACTGACTTCGAGAGTGCCTGGAAGTGCTGGAGATAGTCCCCATCGAGACCCGCTGCGAATCCTCCGAGCTCCCTAATGAGGTCCTGGAGAAACATACCAATATACAATAGGTAGACCTGGATGCAGGACTCTAGCATGGAGCCTTGGTAAGCTCTCCATTCAAGGGCATCGAGAGCACAGGACACTCTCTGCCCGGGGGGACCAAAGAGTGGGTCTTCGAACTCTTCAGTTTACACATGGCCGATTTGACGACCATGGAAGTGTGGGGAAGCTGTGCCTTCTGAAACCCCGGTCCCTGATGAACCCTATACATAGTCCAGATATTTGCTGACAATAGGGACGGAAGCCAAGGTCTCCCACATATGGCGAACGAGCCAGATAAGGAAAGAGGGGACCGGAACCATAAGGGTTTTCTACGGTGGTGCCTCATATTGAAGGATATCAAGTTCCTCCACTTGGGGCTCCTCTTCTGATTTGGTGGTGAGCGCAATGGCCCTTGCCATATCCCAGACAAACTCCAGAAAAGAGGTGTCCTTGGGAGGAGACCACCTCCTCTGAGTCAGTGGAGATGGGTCTGAGGGAAGGTCTCAGTGAGACAGAGTCTCAGGTGAGGTTTCCTCATTGGATTTATTTATTTATTTTATTTATTTAGCTGTATTTATATCCCGCTTTTCACCGGGTCAAAGCGGTCAACTGGGAGATACATTTAACACGAGGGGATATGACACACATACGCTAATACTTACAGGGAACATGGGCAATGGAGGGTTAAGTGGCTTGCCCAAGACCACAAGGAGTGCCTATAGGACTAGAAATCCCAGTCCCTCCGGCCTGAGATTGCTATCCCCAGGTGGGACTTGAACCCCCGGCCTGAAGTACCTTGTCCTAACCACTAGGCCACTCCTCCCTTACATTTCCAGTCCGAATAGTCCATTGAGGACTCAGGGTCAGGCAGTTCCAGAGGCCGGAGCCTGTCTAGAACCAGAGGCACTTGCCCGAGATGATCTCACGCCTGAGAAACAGAACGGAGATCGAGACCCTCGCCAAAGACCCTCACGAGGCATCTGGCTCTCAGGAGTCACTGCGGCAGCCCAGGAAGTCCTCGAGGTCGAGATCTCTGCAGTCTCAAGGCACATGCCAGTGGGGCCAGACAGCAGTGCCTGCAGGGCAGCAAGAAATGCAAACATGCTGCATTTCCAGGACCAGCATTTGGGCCTCCCACTTGGGAGTGGGGACCTGCAACACCGACGCCGGAGAGACCAGGTCGGGTATCGAGGAAGAGAGGGGGTCCTCGCCAGGACGACCCTCAGGAAACCGGGCACCATCGCCACATATCTCCGTATCGGTTCGAGCTACCTTTCGTGGCCACTACCTCTCCAGCTCTTCGTACTGCCATAGGGGGCTGAGAGACCATGCACGTGACTTTTCATGCTTGTCTGGCCCCTGGACTGTGTCCTCATGGCCTTCTTTTTCTTTCACTCTCGCTTGGGCGACCACTGGTCAGAATGCCTGGGGCCTGCAGAGGGGCCTTGGGGGACTCCAGGGGTTGCGGGGCCGTGGAGTGCGAGACTACCGGTGATATTGGGGTCGAGTCTGCCTTATGGAAGATATCATCTAGCTTCTGCTGGCAACTCTGGATGACCTTAGAGGACATCTTTTTAGAGAGAAAGCATTGTTCCGGATAGTGGACAGCTCCCAGGCACTGGAGCCAATAGTCAAGGATGTCTGTGAGAGACATGTTCTTGGAACAGAGATCTCATTTTTTGAAACCAGAGAGCATTGGGGCAAAAAGCCCCCTGCGAGGTCGAAGACCCTCGACATGACCAGCAGTTAAAAAGGGAGCAAAAGGGCAGAAAGGGAAAAGAAGGGAAAAACGGATCCAGAGACTGACAGCCAAGGCAGTGGTGCTCGAGATGGATGGAAGAGAGCCATCGCTAACCAGAAAAGACAAAATTGTATTAGAAGGAAAAAAACCTTTTTCTGGGGATGAGACACAAGTCTGAAGGGCTCCGCGGAAAAAGGGAGACCGAGTAAGGTGGCTCCCTTGGGCGGGAAGGGGACCACGCATGTGTGGTATATTTCCAAAGGTTTTCTTTGAAAGCTGGGGAGATGCTGTGCGCGGGCTCCGTCGGTGCCAACGTCACCCATAGGTGAGAACTGACTTCCTGCTTGTTCCTGGAGAAAGCGTAGTTACTCACCTGTAACAGTTATTCTCCGGGGACAGCAGGAATCAGTCCTCACTTATGGGTGACGTCGGCACTGATGGAGCCCTCACGAAAGCATCCCCCCTGCTTTCAAAGAAAGTCTTTGGGAGATGCCATCACTCATGCGTGGTCCACTTCCCACCCAAGGGTGTCGTCTTGCTCAGTCAGATGACATAGCTAAAAGATGGTAAAAAAGAAAACGTGGTAAAGAAGCAACTCCAAGGGGAGGAGGGAGGGTTGTGAGGACAGATTCCTGCTTTCCCCAGAGAACACCTGTTACAGGTGAGTAACTACGCTTTCTCCGGGAACAAGCAGTAAGTCAGTCCTCACATATGGGACTCCCTAGCTACAGGCTACTGAAAGCCCATAGAGAAAAATCACAGTTACCTTCAAGGGAAGCCGTGAGCAGCAGCAATTCAGCCTGCAGGTGCAGACTGCCATAGGACGTGTGTGCCCAATGGAAACCAGCACTCCGGTAGCCTGAACACAGAAGGGCCAGATGGCAGGAGTTGCCTAGACCCCAAAAAGATTACGGAGCATGGCCTGGCCAAAGACACTGTCCCGTCGGTACTCCCTCTCCAGGCACTAATGAGATGTGAAGGTATGGATGGAAGACCAGGTGGCAACCCGACAGATGTCCACCATCAGGATGGCACGCAGATTTGCCACAGAGACCGCCATGGCCCTGACATGGTGTGCCATGACCCGGCCGTTCAGCGAAAGTCCTGCCTGCTCATAGGCAAGGATGATACTGTCCACCACCCAGGTAGACAGCTTATGTTTGGTCACCACTTCCCCCAGTCTACTGGGGTCATACGAGATGAAAAGCTGAGAAGCTTTATAGTGGTCCTGGGTATGTTGAATGTAGAAGGACAGGGCCCTCTTTCAGTCCAAGGTGTGGAGTGAGGCCTCGGGAAGAAGGTGGGCAGCACCACCTCCTGGTTGAGATGAAAAGGCGATACCACCTTCAGAAGGAATTTTGGGTGTGTGCAGAGCACAACCCTCTTCTTCTAAAACCTGGAGCAAGGCACCTCCGCCACTAAGGCCTGGAGCTCATTGATCCTGCAAACGGAGGTGAGTGCAACCAGGAACACCACCTTCCATGAAAGGTATCGCAGGTGGCAGGTAGCCAGGGGCTCAAAAGGTGGGCGAGTAAGCTGCACCAGAACAACACTGAGATCCCACTAGATCAATGGGGGGCGTACCAGGGGTTTCAATAAGAGGAGTTCCCTCATGAAGCGGGTCACCAACAGCTGGGCTGAGAGAGGTTTGCCATCCACCGAGTGGTGATGTGCCGCCAGGGCACTGAGGTACACTCTAATGGAGTTCAATTTGAGCCCGGATTGCGAGAGATGGAGAAGGTAATGCAGCGCCATCTGCACCAGACAGGAGAATGGACTAATTCCATACTCTGAGCACCAAACTGAAAATCTGCACTACTTGAAGGCATATGCTTTCCTGGAGGAGGACTTATGGGAAGCCAGCAGGATCTCCTCCACTTCTTCCATGAGGTTGAAAGGAGCTAGGGTCACCCTTTCAGAAGCCATGCTGTCAGTGACAGGGACCCTAGGTTGGGGTGCAACAGAGAGCCCCCCTCCTGTGACAGGAGCCCTGGGGAGCTCCCCAATAGGATGGGAGTCTACACTGACAGCCAGAGGAGTAATGGGAACCACGGCTGCCTGGGCCATCGAAGGGCTATCAGGATCAGCGAGGCCTTGTCGCAGAGGGTCCTGAATAACATTTTGGCAATTAGTAGTATGGGTGGGAAGGCATACATAAGACCTTCTGACCACAAGAAGAGAAACACATCCGCCGCCACCAGGGAAGAGTAGGCTTGCCAAGAGCAGAAGCAGGGCAAATGGTAGTTGTCTGGGCTGGCAAACATGTTTATCCATGGTTCCCCTCCCCACCCGAGGTGGAAGAGCCGGTTGGTCACTCTGGGGTCCAGCTGCCACTTGTGTGGCTGGAGGACCCTGCTTAATCTGTCGGCCAGTGCATTGTCCTGGCCTGGCAGGTATACTGTCCGTAAGAGTATGCCCTACTGGACTGTGTAGGAGCAGAGAGCCATCGCCTCATAGCAGAGGGCTTGGGACCCCATGCCCCCTTGCTTGTTGACATAGAACACAGCCTCCTGGTTGTCTTTTTGGACCAACACTGGTTGGCGCAATAGGCGGAAGCAAAAGGCTCAGAGGGCTAGGTGTATCAACTGCAATTCCAAGAGGTTGATCTGCTGGTTGCTCTTACCCTGTGACCAGCTGCCCTGGGTGCGGAGGCCCTCGCAGTGGGCTCCCCATCCCAGCAGGGAGGCATCCATCATGAGAACCCTTAAGGGGCATGGAGTCTGGAAGGGCATCCCTGCCTCGAGGTACTGGGGGATTTTGCCACCAGGTCAGGGATTCTGCCAACCGGAGGGTCACTAAAACTCTGTCATGGAGATGGCCTATGGCCTGCGTCCAGTGGTCCTGAAGGTACCACTGTGTGGCCCTCATGTGGAGGCAGGCATCTGGGGTAATATGGACTGTGGAGGCCATGCGTCCAAGTAGGCGCAGCAGGAGCCGAGCAGACACAGAGGGATGGTGTTGGATGTCCAGGGCCAGAGCCCTGAGCAGGGCGGCTCGGTCCCATGGAAGGAAGGCCTTTGCCTGTAGGGTGTCTAGTCTTGCCCCTATGAACTCCAGACACTGTGTCGGGAGGAGGTGGAACCTGGGGTAGTTTATTACAAACCCCAGATTTTTCAGGACTTGGATGGTGCGTGTGGTTGCCTGCTGCACTTCTGAGACCGTGCCTCCCTTTATAAGCTAATCGTCCAGGTAGGGGAAGACGAAGACTCCCTGAAGGAGGAGGAAGGCAGGCACGACTGCCAAGTACTTGGTCAAGACTCTTGGGGCAGAAGCCAAGCCGAAGGGAAGCACCCTGTGTACTGGTAATGGCTGCCCCCCACCATATAGAAAGACTAGGGGACATGCAAAGAAGCTATGTGGTAACCTATTTAAGACTAATAAGAGAAAATATTTTTTCACTCAATGTGTAATCAAACTCTGGAATTTGTTACCGGAGGATATAATAAAAGCTGTTAGTGTAGCTGGGTTTAAAAAAGGTTTGGACAAGTTCCTGGAGGAAAGGTCCATAAACCATTATTAAAGAGGACCCAGAAAATCCACTGCTTGTCCCGGGACAAGCATTGAGGAACCTGTGTGCCTTTTTGGGAACCTGCCAGGTACTTGTGACCTTGACTGGCCACTGTTAGAAACAGGATACTATGCCTGATGGACTTTGGTCTGACCCAGTATGGCATTTCTCATTATTTTATGTAAGGAGAAATTTGGTTGTGATATCCGGGATCAATTCTTGGTATTCCGAAAATCTGTCTTGGCTGTTTCTATGTCTGTGCATTTGAGTTATGTAATTACAGCTTTTCAATAAAATTTTAAATTAAAAAAATGGAAGTTTGTTTGCTTTGGTTAATGCATTCCCTTATACTATGAGTTGGATTTGGATGCATTCCCAGGATGAAATAAAGTTGAAGATATGTGGTTTAAGTGATATTGTTTTGGTGGAGAGATAGTACTTGTCTTCCATGACATGTTTGGTTGGTATTATGCATGCTGCTTCACAACAGGACATAGACCATCATGAATCACAACAGGACATAGACCATCATTGTGTTTTTCTGCAAATTTTAAGACAATAATGGGGTAATTTTATAAGGCACTAACTTGCACATATGAAAACAGCCACCTAAAAAAGGATCATTTTAGTCATTTATGTGTGTAAATGGCCTCTTATGGAAATCATGTAAATGTATGTGTGCTAATTTCATGCAACGTACTTTCACTGCGTGTGCGCAAAGGGGTAGAAGTTATGCAGAGCATAGGCAGAACACACGAGTACATGCAATCATGGAAAACTGGAATTTACGGTTGTACTTGCAAAGTGTAAGTGGCCTCATGTACACCAGCTCTTCAGCGGATGTAAATGATCACATCTTAAGTCTCATTTTTGGCTACTTACACTAGTATTTAATAATGAAAAATAGGCGCTTTTCCTTTGTAAAATAGGCTTAGACTAGGCCTTCTGTTATAAAACCACCCTCTAAGGAGGTAATTCTACAAATAGCAGCTTGATTTACGCATGTTAATAGTGTCTGTTCTATAAACTTGAATCTGCATGGATTTGACTTTGCAGGAAGCCACAGTCACTTACACCAGCTGTACTGCAGGTATATATGGCCACATGTATCTTACATGCATTGGACCATATTCAATACAGTACGCATGTAAATTTGTGCTCCGTCCAAACTCCATTGCTGTGCTGTGAAAGTATATATAATTGCTCCGTGGTGTGCACTTTCAGAACAGCGACCAATTAAACTCCATGCATTGTCATTTACATGTGCAAACCACTAAAATATCTATCATTTGAAATGGAACATGGCTAAAACCAAGCTTATCATCTTTCCCCCTAAACCCACCTCCCCCTTCCATCATTTCCCTGTTTCTATGGATAATGCTCTACTCCCTCCCATTTCCTCAGCTCACAACCTTGGGGTCATCTTTGACTCCATCCTCTCTTTCTCCACACAAATCCAAATGAGAGCTAAAACCTGTCATTTCTTTCCCTATATACAGGGGTCTCCAAACCAGTCAAGGAAGGCTGCAATCCTGCCAGATTTTTGGAATATTTCCCAATGGATATGCATGAGATAACTTTAATACGCATGAAATATATTTGCATGCACTGCCTCATTGTATTTGAAGTTCTCATGCATATTCATTAGGGATACCCTGAAAACCTGACTGGTTTGCGGCCCTCCAGGACTGGATTTGGAGACTCCTGCTCTATAACATCAGCAAAATTGGCCATTTCCTTTCTGAGCTACTAAGATACTTTAGTGACCTCCCATCTAGATTATTGCAACGTCCTCCTTGCTGGCCTTCGTCTGAATCATCTCTCTCCTCTTCAATCTGTTCAAAATTCAGCTGTGTGGCTAATCTTCTGCCAGTCTTGCTATGCTCATATAACCCCTCTTCTCAAGTCGCTTCCTTGGCTCCTTATCCATTTCCAAATCTAGTTCAAACTTCTCCTACTGAACTATAAGTGCATTCATTCTGCTGCTCCTCACTACCTTTCCTCTCTTATTTCTCCCTACACCCCTCCTCGGGAGCTCCGCTCTTCTGGCAGATCCCTTCTATCTGTGCCCTTCTCTTCCACTGCCAACTCCAGACTTTCATCTTTCCACCTTGCTGCTCCTTATGCCCGGAACATACTACCTGAGTCAGTTCATCAGTCTCAATCTCTGGCCCTTTTCAAATCCACGCTAAAAACTCACTTCTTCGAGACTGCTTTTGGATCCTGATCCGTATAGTCTCCTGCTCTCCAATTATGTGTTTCCTTACCATTCCCCTAGACCAGCGATGGCAAACCTATGGCACGCGTGCCAGCTGTGGCACGCGAAGGCCTTGCAGCTGGCACGCGGGAAGGTCCGCAATTAAGATATGCGGCGCGGCGGGAGGTGAGTGTGCTGGCAGGGCCGGCTGCTTCTGCCGCGGCAGCATCAAGAGCTCTGCCGCGGCAGCATCAAGAGCTCTGCCGCGGGGCCCCCCCCCCTGCCCGGCAGAGCCTCCCTGCATCATCAGCTTTCTTCAAGTCCCAAAACGCGGACTTCTTTCAGAGACGCGAGAGTTTCTTTTCTCGCGGCTCTGTTAATCCCGCCGGGGCTGATGGGAAATCCCATCACCCTCGGCGGGATTAACAGAGCCGCGAGAAAGGAAACTCTCGCGGCTCTGAAAGAAGTCCACGTTTTGGGACTTGAAGAAAGCTGATGATGCAGGGAGGCTCTGCCGGGCAGGGGGGGGCCCCGCGGCAGAGCTCTTGATGCTGCCGCGGCAGAGCTCTTGATGCTGCTGCGGCAGAAGCAGCCGGTTTTTTTTTTTTTTTTTTAATTTGGGATGATAGGGGGAAGGGGGTTTAGGACTGGTAATGGGCTATGGGAGGGGGGAGGCTAAACTGGAAGTGGGCTGATGGGGTGGGGGGTGGTTAGGACTGGTAATGGGCCATGGGGGGGTGGTTAGGACTGGTAATGGGCCATGGGGGGTTAGGACTGGTAATGGGCCATGGGCGGGGAGGCTAAGACTGGAAGTGGGCTGATGGGGGGGGGCGGTTAGAACTGGTAATGGGCCATGGGGGGGGGGTTAGGACTGGTCATGGGCCATGGGGGGGCGGAAAGGACTGGAAGTGGGCTGAGGGGAGGGGCGGTTAGGACTGGTAATGGGCCATGGGGGGGGGGTTAGGACTGGTAATGGGCCATGGGGGGGAGGCTAAGACTGGAAGTGGGCTGATGGGGGGGTTAGGACTGGTAATGGGCTATGGGGGGGCTAAGTGGGCTGATGGGGGGGGGGTTAGGACTGGTAATGGGCTATGGGGAGGGGGCTAAGGCTGGAAGTGGTGGTGGTGGTGGTGGGGGGGGGTTAGGACTGGTAATGGCTATGGGGGGGCTAAGACTGGAAATGGGCTGATGGGAGGGTAGGACTGGTAATTGGCTATGGGGGGGGCTAGGACTGGGTGATGGGGGGGCTAGGACTGGAAATGGGCTATGGGGGGGCTAAGACTGGAAATGGGCTGATGGGGGGGGGTAAGGACTGGAAATTGGCGATGGGGGGGCTAAGACTGGAAATAGGCTGATGGGGTGCTAGGACTGGAAATAGGGTGATGGGGGGGTTAGGACTGGAAATGGGCTATGGGGGGGCTAAGACTGGAAATGGGCTAATGGGGGGGGTTAGGAGTGAAAATAGGGTGATGGGGGGGGTTAGGACTGGAAATGGCTATGGGGGGGCTAAGACTGGAAATGGGCTGATGGGGGGGGGGGGGAGGACTGGAAATAGGGTGATGGGGGGGTTAGGACTGGTAATGGGCTATGGGGGGGCTAAGACTGGAAATGGGCTGATGGGGGGGTAGGACTGGTAATTGGCTATGGGGGGGGTTTGGATTGAAATGGACTCATGAAGGGGCTATAACTGGAAGTAGGCTCATGGGGGGCTTGGATTGGAAATGGGCTGAGTGGAGGGGAGCTAGGATTTGACATGGGCTGATGGTGGGGCTAGGAAAGGACTGGAAATGGGCTTATGGGGGGCTAGGACTGGAAATGGGCTGATGCGGGGACTAGAAGGGAGCGGATGCTGGGTGGGACTGGAACTAGAATGGAGCTGATGTTGGGGGAGGATTAGAATGGGATGGAGCTGGGAGAGTGAAATGGAGAGGGAAAAATATTTTGTGTGGGAGGGAAGACAAATCTACAATTGTCCGGATATTGGGAGAGTAAGTGGGGATTGAGGATGGAGGGGTAAAATTTGAGTGGATGAAATAGGAATGAGGAAAGAGCAAAAGGAGAAAGATTAGTATGTTAAAGCAGATGTAGAGAGAGAATGGAAAAAAACTAGAAGAGAGAAGAAAAGACAAATGGACAGCAGACGATGAAGAGTTAGCGGAAGACACGAAGAAAGAAACCAGAGAAAGTGGCTGGAGCAATTGCAGCTGAAAAAAATGCACAAAAGGTAGAAAAATATCTCTTTATTTTGAATTTATTAATTGGAATATGCCAGCTCTGGGAAATGTGCATCATTAACGTCTGCGCTTTGTTTAGTACAAGAGCAAATTAATGTATAGTTTTATTTCTACAGTGTTGTACATTCCAAGTTTGGCTTTTGGGATTCCCAGTTTAATTCCAACAGAGTCCTGACAAATTTAACAGTTTTAAGAAGTTTATCTTTTTTTTTACTCAGGATACATTTGACATGTTATGTGAATAATACATTTAAAATATATTGTGTAACTAAATCAAATTCTTCCTAAATTCATTAAATTGAATGAAATCATTAACATTATAAAATTGCCAATAAATTGAAATGAAAACCAAAGGATTGTGAATCAAATTGATTCTCTGACAATACAAAGATTCCAACCTTTACAAATGATGTTACATGTTCAGGCAACTTTATAAAGAGTTTTTAGATACTAAAATCTTGTTGTTAAGGTTTAATTGACGTGCTGGCACTTTGAGGAAATTCTTTGGTTTTGTGCGGCAGTTTGGGCACTCGGGCTCAAAAAGGTTAGCCATCACTGCCCTAGACATATCCTGGTCCCTAGATATTGTGTTGTCTGTCTTGACTAGACTAAGTTCTAATGAGCAGGGACCGTCTTTTACATGTCTCTGTACTGTGTGGCATATGCCTTGTAGCGCTACTACTACTTCTACTATTCATCATTTATATAGCACTACAAGGCATACGCAGCGCTGTACAGACACATATAAAGATGCTGCTCGTCAGCGCTTACAATCTAATTAAGACAGACAAGGCAAAAGATGAGACTAAGGGCAGAATAAGGAAGGGTGAGGAGACACAAGGAAAGCAAGGGATCAGGATCCAAAGGAGAATCAAAGAGGAAAGCCTTTAGCATGGGTTTGAAAAGGGGCAGAGATGAAGCCTGACGTACAGACTCAGGTAGTTTGTTCCAGGCATAAGGAGCAGCAAAGTGAAAGGAACGAAGTCTGGAGTTGGCAGTGGAAGAGAAGGGCAAAGAGAAAAGCAAGCCAGTAGAAAAGAGGAGAGGTACTGAGGAGCAGAAGAATAAATGCATTTAAAGGTCAGAAGACGTTTGAATTGGATACGGAAACGGAAGGGAAGCCAATAAAGTGATTTGAGAAGAGGGATTATATGAGAATGTCGAGGCTGGCAAAAGATTAGTCACGCAGCAGAGTTCTGAATACAATGAAAGTGAGAGAGATGACTCAGAGGGAGACCAGCAAGAAGGAGGTTGCAATAGTCGAGATGGGAAGCAACTAGAGAATGGACATGTGTTTTAGTAGTGTGTTCAGAGAGGAAGGGGCAAATTTTGTTAATGTTATAAAGAAATGACAGCGCTATACAAATGATCAGTAGTAGTAGTAGTTAAATATCATGAATTAAGTGCAGAAGTCTAGCTGCACCTTAGTGGTAGGTGAAGCAATGCTGTCTTATAATTTTAAAACCTTTATTTTGGTTTGGAGATCATTTAAGTTATATGATATGAGGAAGGGGATTTTAGCTCCTAAAAGCTAGTCAAAGAAAATATTAAGTTAGTCCATATAAAATGGTATCACCTTATATAGTAACATAGTAAGTGACGGCAGATAAAGACCAGCATGGTCCATCTAGTCTGCCCAGCAAGATGGCAAGAGTAGGTGCACCTGTCGCTCTGTGCAGGCCACCCCTCCCCATGTCTTTGTTTAGGGGTGAACCCACCACTCCATGTAGGACACCCCTATTTGTTGAGACGTTAGATGGTACCGTTTATTTTGTTTTTATCCTGTTGCTGTAAAGGGATCCACTGTATTTGTCCAATGCCGTTTTTAATTCCATCACCGTGTTTGCCCCCACCACTTCCATCGGGACGGCATTCCAACCATCCACCACCCTTTCAGTGAAGAAATACTTCCTGACATTGCCTTTCAATTTACCACCTTGCAGCTTCATGTTATGCCCTCTAGTTTTACAGCTTCCCCGTCTTTGGAAGAGGTTTGTTTGTTCATCATTTCTCTTTAAGTATTTAAAGGTCTGAATCATATCTCCCCTGTCCCTCCTCTCCTCCAAAGTGTACATATTTAGGTCTTCAAGTCTCTTCTCATAAGGCTTCTGACACAGGCTCCAAATCATTTTGGTCGCCTTTCTCTGAACAGTTACCAGTCTTTTTACATCTTTTGCAAGATATTTATTTATTTATTTATTTTATTTAGACAGTTTTGTATACCGCCTTATCCTTCAATCAAAGCGGACACAACACAATTGGGGGATACATTTAACATGCAAGGATATGAGACACATACATTAATACTTACAGGGAACATGGGCAATGGAGGGTTAAGTGGCTTGCCCAAGACCACAAGGAGCATCTGTGGGACTAGAAACCCCAGTCCTTCCGGCCCAAGGTTGCTGTCCTCTAGTGGGATTTGAACCCCCGACCTTCCGGCATGAAGTACCTTGCCCCAACCACTAGGCTACTCCTCCCTCCAAAACTGGTCTCCAAAACTGGACACAGTATTCCAAGTGAGGCCTCAGCAGTGACTTGTACAGTGTAATAAGTACCTCTTCTTTTCTGCTGGTAATCCCTCTTTGTATGCAGCCCAACATCCTCCTGGCTTTTGCCACCGCCTTGTCGCACTGTTTTGCCACCTTGAGATCATCAGAGATAATCACACCAAGGTCTTTCTCCTGAACCGTGCATACCAACCTCTCATCCCCTATCATGTACATTTCCCTTGGATTTCTGCTACCCAAGTGCACGACACTGCACTTTTTCACATTAAATCGTAGTTGCCAAGCATTAGACCAGTCTTCCAGCTTTTGTAGATCTTTCCTCATGTTAACCACTCCCTCGGGGGAGTCCACTCTGTTGCAAATTTTTGTGTCATCTGCAAAAAGACAGACTTTTCCATTCAGTCCTTCAGCAATATCACTCACAAATATATTGAACAGTGCCGGGCCCAGGACCGAAACCTGGGGCACCCCGCTAATCACCTTCCTCTCATCCGAGTGAGCTCCATGTACCATCACCTTCTGTTGTCTGTCAGTCAACCAATTTCTAATCCAGTTTACTATCTTGGGTCCAATCCCCAAGCTACTGAGTTTATTGAGAAGCCTCCTATGAGGAACAGTATCAAAGGTGTTTCTGAAATCCAGATAGATGACATCCATTGCATACCCCAGATCTAGTTCCTTGGTCACCCAGTCAAAGAACTCAATCAGATTTGTTTGGCAAGACCTTATATTCCTTTTTAATTTACTTTATTTTTATTCAGTAATCTTTATTTCTATATTATTTGTTGATGCTTTTTTTATCTTCATCAGACTCTACATATTCCTCCCCTTCACCCTTGAGTCTGACAATACCACTTTTGCCCTTCCTCCTCTCATTAACATATCTGAAATGACCTTTTTGGAAAGGCTGTTTTCAGTTTCCTTTTGAAGTCCATTAGATCATTGATGGCACGAAGTTCACAGGGGAGCATGTTCAAAGGTTTTGGAGCAAAGAAAGAGAAAGCTCTCCTTGATGTTGCGAAACTAACCCTAGAGTAAGCTGGAGGCACATGGAGTGAATTGAGGGAACATGTCTTTCTGCTCCTACCATCTGGTGTTTTCAGAATCAGAGTTTGAAGGTGTGAAGCAGACAAACCATGACAGACTTTGAATGTGGTTAATAGAGATTTGAATTTGATTCGGTGAGAAACAGGTAACTTAGAATTTGGGAAAGCCTTGGACACTGTTCCGCACAGGTGACTAATAAACAAACTGAGCACCCTAGAGATGGATCCTAAAGTTACTAAATAGGTTAGAAACTGGTTGTGTGGGAAGTGACAAAGCGTACAGGTAAAGTGTACAGGTGTTCTCCAGGAACAGCAGGAATCAGTCCTCACATATGGGTGACACCAATTCCAACGGAGTCCTGCATGGAAGCTTCTCCCCAGCTTTCAAGAAAGCCTTTGGGAGATGCACCACAGATGTGTGGTCCCCTTCCCACCCAAGGGTGCCATCTTGCCTAAGTCAAATGACATAGCTAAATACGGCAAAAACAAAAGAAGATGGCAAAATACAGCAACTCCATAGGGAGGAGGAAGGGTTATGAGGACTGATTCCTGCTGCCCCCAGAGAACACCTGTTACAGGTGAATAACCACACTTTCTCCGGGAACAAGTAGGAAGTCAGTCCTCACATATGGGACTCCCTATCTACAGGCTACTGAAAAACCTATAGAAATGCCACAGGTGACCAGTAAAAGCTGAGCCATGAGCAGCAGCAATTGAGTCTTAAGGAAAGACTCCCAAGAGACCCAAGTGCCCAGTGGGAACCAGCACTACAGTAGCCTGAACACGGAAGGGTCAGAGGGCAGAAGTTGCCTACACCCCAAACAGATGACGGAGTATGGCCTGGCCAAAGGTGCTGTCCCATCAGGACTCCCTCTCCAGGCAGTAATGAGCTGTGACAGTGTGGACTGAAGACCAAGTGGCAGCCTGGCAGATGTCCTACAGAGGGAAAGAATGCAGGTTTGCCACACACACCGCCATGGCCCGGATGCTGTGTGCCGTGAACCAGTGCTTCAGTGAGAGCCCAGCCTGCTCTTAGGCAAGGGCAATGCAGTCCGCCACCCAAGTGGACAAAACATTCACTTGTTCATTGCCTCTCCCAGCCAACTGGGGTCATAGGAGGCGAAAAGTTGAGAGGCTTTGCAGTGGCCCTGGGTATGTTGAAGGTCGAAGTGCAGGGCCCTCTTACAGTCCAAGATATGCAGTACAGTCTCTGCCCTGCTAGCATGAGGCTGCGGAAAGAAGGTGAGGAGTACTACCTCCTGATTGAAGTGGAAGGAGGACACCACCTTGGAAGAAATCTGTGGTGCATGCAGAGCACCATCCTGTTCTTATAGAACCTTGTGCAGGGTGGGTCTGCCACGAACGCTTGCACTGCACTTAACCTGCGAGCAGATGTAAGCACCACTAGAAAGATGGCTTTCCATAAGAGATACTACAGGTGGAAGGTAGCCAGGGGCTCGAATAGCAGCCCGGTGAGCTTGGATTGCACCACATTGAGGCCCCACTCCTCGCTGGAGGGAGGATGGGGGGCTTAGATAACAAGAGGCCCCGCAAAAAGTGGGTCATGAGGGGTTGGACAGAGAGGGGCTGGCCCTCGATAAGGTGGTAGTGCACCACTAGAGCACTCAGGAGCACCCTGACCTTGGCTCTTGAGTCGATGCATGGCCGACTCCATCACCAGGGAGTTGTGTGGCAGTTGTGCTTTCTAGAAGCCTGGGCTCCAGCAGATCCGATACATTGAGTCAAGTCTTCAAATGGCACAGATTCTCAGTGTGGTGCACGGAACAGCAAGTTAACCCATTTTCATGTTCTTTGCAGCTTTACTGCAGTATTTGCTCCCGCCAGGCTTTGCCGGAGCCAGTGCCTGGGTTTTGGGAGCCCAAAAAATATATATCCGGCCTTTTCTCAGAGTGTAACAATCCAAATCTTCAAGATACACACTCCAAAAAAACAAAAAATGCTTCTCAGAAAACTACAATGTTCATTATACAATGATCTTAAACACAAAATCACTACATGGAAGGTCTCAGTGACCATGGGCTTATGACAGATATAATACAAAATCACTGTCATACTACAAAGGCCCCCATAACATCAATGACCCTCCATGTAGATCCAGACTGACCACGAGACACATTCGAAGAAAGATCACTTAGCTTTTAAAAAAACATTTCTGTGTCTTGATCAGTGACCACCCCGCTCCCCGACGCTTCAATTCAGAGCTCACAAGTGTTTCGCGAGTACCCTCGCTTCAGCAGGGGAAACACCAACTGTCCAACAAAACAAATAACAAACATTAATCAGCAAAAATCTCCCGACAAAAGCAAAAACCGACCAACCCATCTCTAACACCGTACTCACCCCCATCCCAGAATGGTGAATCGGACTTCAAACACAGAGCCGCGAGGTCTCCAAGCTTCCTTTAACACAGCTGATCCAAAAAATGCTGCGCATGCTCACAGATCATCTCCTTCCAAATCACACACCCTACCTTATATACCATACAAACCTCCTTCCAAACAGAAACTCCAGCCATTCCAAGATCGGGGGAACGGACACCGGGTGCATCCTTTGGAAGGCCCTTATACTAGATGATCTCGAGCTCCTTCGTGTGAGGGTCCTTCTCTGCCTCGGTGACAAACACCAATACCTTTGACATGTCCTGCACAAAGTCGAGGAATGCCATATCCTCAGGCGGGGACCTGTGCCGGGTCTCGGAGATTCCTTGTCCTCAGTCTCCCAGTCAGACTCATAGTCGGTGGAGAAGTCGAGGATGGGCCGGGTTGCGAGGTCAAGCCCCGAGCCCGACGGTCCATGCCCCTCAGAGGCTTCACAAGCAAAGCCATGGCCACTCATCGGGGAAGACCTTGGTCCCAAGGATCCGGACCGGGATCGAGACCGATACTGAGGATCAACTCGAGGTTGATGGCGCTCGAGGATCGGCTCGACATCTTGGGATGTCTTCAAGGTTGAGGCTATGGTGGTCTGGGCAGAAGATCCAATGGAACCAGGCATCAGGGCCCGCTGCAAGGCCATGAAGGCAGACATGCTGTGCTCCAAGGCTGTCATTCTGGTCTCCAGTTCAGACGGCTCCACAGTCTTTGGCATGGGCAGCGGGGATCTTGATCCTTGCAGGCGACCTTGGTTGGCTGCTTCCACTCCAATCCCCCGTACACGTAGCGTGGACTGCAGGACTGGGTGCAGGACTTACCCGCTTTTGCCGACTTGTTCACGGACGCTGCCCTCAAGGATTTCTTCTTCTTGTGCTCCACCTCTGGGGTTCTCCGCTTGGAAGACTCATAGCCTCTGTTGGAGGCGGCAGGGTCACCTCAGGACTCCAAGTCCCAGATGGGGCCTTGGAATGCGCCATTGCTGGAGATTCTGGGGCAGAGTCAGACCTTTGGAAGATCTTCTCATGCTGCCACTGACGACTCTTAATAGCCTTGGAGGACATCCTCTTACAGAGGCAACAATCCAAGGGATCGTGGTCCGGCCCAAAGCAATGAAGGCAGCAGCCATGTGTGTCAGTGAGGGACATGGTCAACAAACACTGATCACACTTCTTGAAGCTGCTGGCAGAGGCTATGGGGGAATAGGGCCCCTGGCGAAGACCCAGGGCTCTGCCAGTGAAACAGGCGCAAAACAGTGCCGGTCAAAAACAAGAAAAGTAAGAAAATATGAACCCATGATGCGATGCAGAGGAAAGTGAGCTCGGGGGTGGGAAAGGGAACCAGTGCGCAATCAGGGAAAAGAAAATTTACAAGAAAAACTAACTCTTTTCCAGGGAAAACAGACACATGTCTGGTAGGCTCTGTGGAAAAAAGGAGACTGAGGCAAGATGGCACCCTTGGGTGGGAAGGAGACCACACATGCGTGGTGCATCTCCCAAAGGCTTTCTTGAAAGCTGGGGAAAAGCTTCCGCACAGGGCTCCATCGACATAGATATTGAAAAACTAATAAATAAATAAATCACCCATATGTGAGGACTGCTTCCTGCTTATTCCCAGAGAAATGGAGCTCACTCTGAGGAGAAGGAGGTTACCAGTGGTGGGATTCTTTTTAAAAACTTTGTTAGTGATATTGCAGAAGGGCGGTTGGGTAAGGTTTGCTCGTTTGCAGATGATACCAAAATCTGCAATAGAGTAGACACCCAGGAAGGAGTAGATAACATAAGGAGGGATCTAGCTAAGCTTGAAGAATGGTCTAGATTTTGGCAGCTGAAATGTAATGCTAAAAAATGCAGGGTCATGCATCTGGACTGCAAAAATCCAAAAGAGCAATACAGTGTAGGGGTGAAATACTTCTGTCCATGAAAGAAGAGCAGGACCTGGGCATAATTGTGTCTGATGATCTTAAAGTATTTAAACAGCTAGAAAAGGCAACTGCAAGGGCCAGAAGGATGCTTGGGTGTATAGTGAGATATGATAGAGATGTTTAAATACCTCCATGGCATAAATGCACAGGAGAAGAGTCTTTTCCAATTGAAAGCAAGCTCTGCTACAAGGGGACTGCATACCACTGCCTCCACCAGCACACATACAGACACATACCGGAGCTCACTCACACACAAAAGGACTGCACATATAGGATCTGCCTGCACCGCCGGCCTCATCGGAGCCCTCTTCACAGTCGGACGCCATTAAGAGCCGCAGTAAGCACACCAGAGCACCAATGGATTTCCCCACAGCGAGGAGGTAAGCTCCTCTCGTGCTGCAGGGCTGAAACTTTAAATCCAGCTTCTCCCAAAGTGTGCCTGCGCCTGGTGGGCCCACGCCTGAGGGTCTCGCCAGAAGGGCCTTTGGCATGGCCCTTAGGCAGGGACCTCACCAAGAGGCAAAAACCAACTACCAAACTGCCTAATCCTTGGCATCTGCAGAGACCCACCTCACAGAGACACAGAACAATCCATGCAAGGCACAAAACTCTTACAACACCCATTGAGGGAGCACCTAAGGAAGAACAATCCTTAAGGAATACCACTCAACTACTCCAATCAAACCATGCTTCCAATATACCTGACCCTATACACCATAATGGCGATTCTCCTCTCCTCCGCACACAACCAACATACACAAATTGCACTTTAAACATGACCTAGCCCCCTCACACACCCAAAAACACACGAATCATACCCACACAACATGCAATAGAAGACTACACCACCTAATACACATCCACACCTCACCCAAACATGCAACCATACCCTCAACTAATATGCCCTCCATACACAGACTCCAATGCGCCCTCATCAACGTCCACTCAATTAGGAACAAAATCCCCACCATCAGAGATCTACTACTATCCAACCACCTCGACATACTCTGCCTAACCGAGACCTGAGTCACAGAAACAGACAACGTACTACTGAACCAAACTGCACTAACTGGATACACCATCTTCCACTGCCCTCGCGAGAAACGTAGAGGCAGAGGCATGATGATCATAGTCAAAACCAACCTCAACTTCAGATACCATTCAAACAAGAGCACTAATGAATTAAATACCCTCACAATAGCCAATAAACAGATAACAATCAGCCTCTTCTACAGAACACCGACCACCACCGCTAACGACCTATCAATCATCCTGGACGACGTACTCTCACCACAGAACATTAGCAAAGACCTCATAGTCTTAGATGACTTCAACCTCCCATCGCTATCATCAAGCCATGCCCACTCGTTCCTGGAAGCAATGGCAACAATGAACCTAAACCAACTCATACAAACACCCATGCATGAAAAGGGCAACATCCTAAACTTGATCTTCCTCAAACACACTACTACTAAGGCTGGCCTCCCCACCGCAGTACAAGTGCAACCGGTACCACGGTCTGACCACAAACTGATCAGCTTCTCCCTCCCCCCACACTGACAGCTACAGTCACCCCACAAATCAGACAACAAAACGTAGACTCAAAAAATTCAACCAAGATAAACTTTATACAAGAAGGCCTTCCGCAGCTGCTAACTGACTCCAGCATCCCCAACCAACTCGTAGAAAACTGGAACCAAGTCATAGAGAAAGCTGCAACAGCAACCACCACTCCCACATGCACAAACAAGAAACAACAAAAGACACCATGGTACATACCAACTCTAAGCGCTCAAAAAACACAACTGCAAAAGCATGAATGAAAATGGCGGAAGACCAAAAACGAAGAAGACAGACACAACTACCTACAACTCCTTAATGAATACCACACCTCAACCGACAAAGCAAAACAAGAATACCACACCAATCTACTCAACAAATCAATCAACTGCCCAAGAGAACGCTTCAACATCATAAAACAACTAACAAAGACACCCTCCGCTGACCACCATGACATCACAATTACCCCCCAAAAGTTCACAACCCACTACAAGCAACTTCTTCCCCAACCATAACCACCCCCTCCCCTCCCCCACTGAACCAACCATACACCCAAATCCGTGGACCTCCTTCAACAGAATCAGCAAAGAATAAATCGAAAGCATCACCTCTCTGAACACAATCACATCACCCCTCGACCCGTGCCCAGTCACCTAGATTAAGGCAACCAAGAAGGAAGTAACACCCTCTCCAGAAGCAGTACTACAACAGGGAATATGCCACAAACCCTAAAACTCTCCTCCATACGCCTGACATTGAAGAAACCCAAATTAAATCCCTCTGACCCAGCTTCATACAGACCCATAGCCAGCTTGTCGTACACAACCCAGATCATTGAAAAAGTCGTGCAACACCAACTACAAGAACATATTGACAAGAACAACCTACTTGATCCACAACAACATGGATTCCGCCCATCTCATGGCATGGAAATCATGTTAACTATACTGGTTGACACATTGATAAAAGGAATACAAAACCCAAAATAAGGATTCCTACTGATCTTCCTGGACATATCCTCAGCATTTGACACAGTGAACCACAACATTCTCCTGCAACGTCTCTACTCTGCCAGAATAGAAGGCATAGTCCTCAAATAGTTCCAGTCATACCTGTCAGACCGTCATCAGCAGATAAAAATCGGAGCAAACACCTCCACCCTATACAAACACAAGGAGTACCCCAAGGATCCACCCTCTCTACACTATAATTTAACATCTGCCTCCAACCTCTCTGCATGATAATCAGATCCCACAACCTCAACTTCCGCGTCTATGCTGATGACATCATGATCTATATATATTCCAACTCTCCTTCTCTACACATCAAAAATCTCAGACTAGCTGAACAACAACAACAACCTTAAAATCAACTACAAGACAACAGAAGCACTACTTAAAGCAAAGGACACAACATTTATCCCCCCCAAAACAATAACCCTGAACAACTCAGAAATCAAGACCCAATCGGAAATCAGATACCTCGGAATCACCCTTGACTGGCACCTCACCTTCAAAGCCCATATAAGCAAGGTAACCAAGACACTATATTATAAAGCAAAGGCAATACAACACCTCCGTCCCCTACTTGAACCAGCAGACATCCGCACAGCAATGCAGGCGATGGTCTTGCCACAACTTGACTATTGCAACGCAATCTACCAGGGCCTCCCACAAACCATGCTCCTACCCCTGTGGACTGCCCTCCACACAACAGCATATATCATCTAGAGAGCATCAAGATATGATCACATCACACCTATATTCAAGCACCTACACTGGCTGCCATTACAAAGCCACATAACATACAAATCCATCATCCTAACCCACAAAGCCATATACGCCAACCCCCCCACCACACACCTTTGCACACTATTGGAAACCCCACCACCTAACAGAGCAAGACACACCTCCACAATGAACACTCTGACCATCCCCCATGCCAAGACCAAGCACAACCAACAGGCCTGTGGCTAAGCACTCCAGCTCTATGCACCATCATTCTGGAACAAGCTACCATATCACCTAAGGATCATTGCCAACCTCACCACATTTAGAAGACACATAAAGATGCACCTCTTCTCCGAATATTTCAACCCTCCCACTAATTAGTTCCCCCAAAAAAGCCTCTGTATATTTGTATATAACCCTCCATCTCAATGCACCCACCACCCTAATGCACCACTGCATGCTGTATATAGTAATACTGTTTCAATGTAAAACCCTCCCCCCCCCATAAAATTTGTTTTTGTACACCGCTTTGACCTGGAGAAAGGCAGTATATAAATCCAGCTAAATAAATAAATAAGGGGACAAAGTTTGAGGGTGAAAGGAGACAGACTCAGGAGAAATATGCAGAAATATTTATTTACGGAAAGAGTGGTAGATGAGTGGAATAGTCTCCCAGTGGAGGTGGTACAGAAGAGGACAGTATCTGAATTCAAAAAAGCATGGGACAAACACAGAAGATCTCTAAAGGAAAAAAGGGCACTATTGTAGTTGATGGAAGGGCAAACTAGATAGGCCATGTGGTCTTTTTCTGCCATCATATTTCTCTGTTTCTCTGTTTTTATTTTTAGCTGCTGATATTATGTTTATTTAATAGAGTCTGTTGTGGTTCTTTAGCATTGTAAACTGGGCTCAGACAAATTAGTGTTTTCTGATGTGATTCATCTCTGTAATCTTCTTTTATGTAAGCTATGTAAGATGAATTTTTATAAACTAAGGGGGTAATTTTAGAAGCCCTATTCATGATTTACATGTGTATAATCAACCATAGGCACATGTAAATCAAATTCACATGTTATGATTTACATGTGGATGACCATACTAATCAATGGCATATGGTGGGGGGAGGGGGGAGGGGGAGTGTCAGGGGCCATGGCCATAACACCACCAAACTCTACAATGTATTCTCCATTTCATATACGGGCTTCCTGTGCAAGCCCGAAAATGTGCAGGTCCAGATGTACACATACTACCCGTTACAAAATAGGTTTTTAAAAATTGATTGTTTCGGCCAGCAATTTAGAGAAGGGATTAATGGAGATATCTCCCTTAATCCCCCAATATTCGCTTCCTCTTCAAATCTAAAAGAGGTAAAAATAGAGGTCTCTGTAGATGCTTATGAGGGACTGCATGTTAAGTTTGCAAAATGGCTGAGGCATACATGTACGTGTCGCCTTTACACGTGCATGTTGTGAAATGCCAGCACATACATGTGTAAGTTGCCAAGTTTCTGCCATCGTTTTTTCACGTCTATTTCTGAAATAGGTCCTCTTACTGCACATAGCTATCACTCCTCGTGAGTTCCTCTCCTTCCTTCTATCCACGGCCCAATGTTCTCAAGCACGTCAGTTTTGAGCTATGGAGATATGTCAATTTTGCATAGGCAGGGCCGACCTCAGAGTTGGTTCAAGCTGATGGTGCCCTAGGCAGACCTTAAGCTTTACACCCTTCCCCACCTCCCAACCATGCCCAGCTGTCAAAATCTATTGTTTAGCTTTAAATACCCTGCTCCTCCCCCTCCCTGTTTTTTTGAAGTTGCTGCCCTAGGCAATTGTCTAGATAGCCTGATGGTTGGGCCGGCTCTGCACATAGGCCTCACACATGCACCCCCCCCCCCTTATAACTGACAGACTTGCAGAGGTTTTTCACTTCCACGTCCCTCTCCCCACATAAACAGCCTTTCTAAAATGCGCCTTTATACATACATAATGGTAAGATATACTCTGTAAGCTATTTTGTATTTTTATATTGTTTCCGGTAGACACATTTCTACTATACCATAGTATATTAAGGTTCTGTGATTGTGATCCTTATAAAGCACAGTGTGGGTTTGGATTTGGGTTATATTACTATGGACATTATCATTTTTTTTCAATGAACTTATTAAATGAATGTGGTTTAACTTTAATAAACTATATAGCTGTATTAATACAAAATGTATTTTTAAAGGATAATTTTACAACAGGTTTCCTAGGTAGGAAATCCAAACTGACACCTACTTTGGGGCTGTTTTACAAAGACATCATAGATTTATTAAAGAACTCGCCAAAGCAAGCGTTTGAACTGTGAAACTAACATAAACTAAAGATACAACATAAACTAAGATACAAAATAATAATTACAACATTCAAATTAATACACAATATTGCCCCATCCTACCTTGCCACACTTATTAAAACTCAACCCCCCGACAGAAAAAGACGGACACACAATTTAAATACACTATAAATTCCACCTTCTATCTGCAAAGTAAAAATGAACACCAGCAATAGAGCATTCACATACTTAGCGCCTACACAATGGAACAAACTACCTGACACACTAAGAGCTAACAAAGACCTCTTATCATTCCGGAAAAACCTTAAAACACACCTTTTTCAAGAATACTACAATCAGTCCGAAATAACATAGAGCAAAAGGTACACACAAAACAAATTTGATGAAGTTTAACACATCCATTATCATATAAAATTACAAACTACCACTAAACTAACTGTAAATCCCACATGTATGTAATTCATATACTGTACCAATTCAAATATATTGTATATAGTTTTTAACCATATGTATCACCATATGTGTTCCTTATTATGTAAATAGTTTGAGTTATGAAGTTAATGTTACCTTTTTTACACGTTCAGTGATCCACACTACTGTTTTATGTAAACTGCTAATTTTTGTTTTATGTAAACTGCTAACTTTGCAGAGTTAAATGTTTGATGTGAACCGCTGCTGATCACTGGAAGGAGCGGTATAGAAATGAGTTCAAATAAATAAATAAATAAACATGGAGCCCAGGATAACTTTAGGGAGGGGGGGGGATATGCATCTGTCCCCCTGCCATTTTAGCACATTGCCAATGCATGGCACTGAATTAACTTGCAGTCTGGTACACTACGCTGCCCACTGAAGTGGCTTTAAGTGCAGAAACACTAATGGCGGCAGGTAGAGTCAGTGCACACCCAAAAGGCCCACACTAACCGTGATGTACTGTTAACACCTATGTTCTGCCTTTAACCCACCCAATCATGCACTCTCCAGTTAGAGTGGTATTTTCCGTGCGGTTCCTGCTCTGCAAACCCCACCTATGGTTAGCGCATGTTAGTAAATCTGCCCCTACGTATCATGATAAAATAGCTTCACAAAACTACAGCAATTGCGGGTAAATTTACATGATGTAAAATACATTCATAGTCTGGAGGGAATGCAGGGGATGGTGTAAACTCCTTTCCTGAACACGACTATATTTGTGCCACATAAAACAGGGTAAAAATTGTTGTCACTAGCATGGGTGCACTTAATGACATCTCAGCGGATGGTACATCAACGTGCCAGATTCCACAGTGTGGCGCCTTCACCATGCACCAATGGCAGGGGGACAGGTTTAAATGTCCCCTGAAATCAGTGGAGACCACTATGCTGGTTTTGCGGCCCGGCTGCAACCTACCAGTATATTTTTTTGTAAACATGCCCCAAAATGTCATTTTAAATTACTCCTGAATATAAGCATATACGATGACGGGTATTTGTAGGGGACTCAGGTGTAGATGTAATTGGGGATGGCTCTGGATAGAGCACAGGCCCAGCACAAGCAGAGTCATAATTTATAAAATATAATACATGCATTCATGCCCATATTTACACGAGCTCCCAAGCTGTCGTGAAGGTATGAGACTTCATTATAGTTGCAATTTCTGCAGCATTTGTGGTGCAGTTTTATAAGGCCTATAGTTATAATTACTTCTACAGCATGCAGACCATGTTATACCAATTTAAAAATACTTTTCCTTTCTTTAACGTCCTAGTGTGAGTGGTGGCTGTCAGCATGTATGTATGTGCGAGTGAGAGAGAGAAAGGAAAAGCTGGGATGTGAATATAAGGAAAACTACGTTTAAATTGGAGCAACATATTGTCTGCATGCCATAAATGAAATTCTAACCATTGGGCTAGGCCAAAATGATTTTTACAATGCAAGTACTATGATCCTTGGCAGCAAAAGTAGAATTGGCCTTGTAAAGTGGTTTTTGCATGAGAAACTACAGCCAAAGTTAAATAGGAGAAAGCCGTTAAAAAACCCCACCATTTAATATGTTATATAACAGAATAAAAGATGGTTTGTTGTAACAAGCTTTCCCATTTTGCTCAAGCATACAAGTTTTAAAAAAGTCAGAAATCCCTCCCATGGGAAACACTGATGGCTGTATGGCTGCAACGGTGCTGCAGTCCTGACTCATTCCAATCGGAAACATACATATACTTCTGCCTGAGAGTTGCTGAGGAAAATCAGATCTATATATTAGAACAAATAGATGTTTGTGCAGCACATGTTTGGATGGAGGGAAGCCTAAGCGGAACATCTATGGTGAGTCCTCCTGGGGGTGGGCTTGAGAGAGACTCGAGTTCAGTAAACTAGAACTACGCTTAAGGGTCTTTTATTAAGGCGTGGTAAGCGTTAGCATTCACAGTACCTTAACTCCAAAAGTTAAAGTGCAAACACCTTGTGCAGTAAATGTAGGGGGCCATGTCCAGCATTTGCCTTGCATTTAACGCACAGGGCAAACACTTGCCGCATGGGCTCATGTTCCTTGCAACCAAAAACAAGGCAAGAACCAGGCAGCTGTAGCCGCAATGCTCCAGCTCTCCCTAAAAGTCCCGAGTCCCCCCATGATGCGAGGCCCACCCCAACACACACACACACACTATCAATCAACCCCCCCCCAATCTGGCCCTCCTCCCCACACACATTCCCTTTTCAATATCATCCCCACCCAGAAAAACCACCCAATACTCAAGGCCCTCTCCTCCAAGATCCCACAGCTCCTATTGCCCTCCCCCCTCAGGTCAGGTCTAAGGGCTTCCTGGTGGTCTGAGTGGGAACGGGACAGGAATGGTCCCCTTCTGCTCCTGTCCTGGCTGCCAGAATGGCAGCTTTGACCCCTCACGATAGTCTCTCTTTCCCCAGGCGTACTTTTCAGTTGTTTGTCCTCGAGCACTCCCGAGTCTGTGCTATGACAACCATCCTGCTACTGTGTGAGCAGCAATCTAGTACTCCATCCCACAACTCCCATTTTAAACTTCTTTATCTTAGGACCACGGTAGCAAACAAAGTGTGTGTATGGGGGTAGGATAGTGTTACAAGGTCTGGCCCACAATGCAGACCGGCGAGTCCAAATAAAAACAACCAGCCAAATTTCCCCTCTCCACTCAAAAAACACGTTTACCTGCCACAATATTTTCTCATAAACATAGAACCTGCAACTAAGATGAACTAATTTAATGAACCTGCAAGATTTTTTTTTTTTTTTACATCAGTAGACATGCATGTGATTTCAAATCCTGATTCATGGAAACCTGCACTAGCCATATTATTTCTGCATATCGTCAAATGTACAACAAATTTTAAAGCACATGGCAAGACTTTCCCAAGATTTGCCAGAAACGTTTTGACAAAATTTTCCTAATGAATCTGGGGGAAATCCAAAAATTGAATCTGGGGAAAATCCAATTTGACCTTGACTTATTCTCACACTGCTAGTTAGGACTAGCTTCTCAATCGATAAGACGGTTTTACAAGCTATTTCTGTGCTTAAAGCAGTGATTTATGCATATGGAAAGAGGTATTTATGAAATTGCACTACTACCATGTGTGCAAAGTTACATGCGCACAGCTTGTACATGTGTAACATTGGCCAAATTGACTAGTGGGGCTACAGGAGTAAGGGTGGGATTTGTATTATGTATTTGTTTATTTATTTAAAATACTTTTACACCACGGCACTCCCAATTATTCATTGGATCAGCGTAGTTTACAAAAGCATCATTATAGTAAAATTACTAAATCAGAGAATAACCAGGTCTTAAGTTTCTTTCAGAACACTAAAACCGATTCAATTTCCTTCAGACCTTTCGGTAGTCTAGACCAAAACTTGGATAATTTATATTGAATGATGTACCCAAATCTCTTCTTACTCATAATTCCCCCACTCGAGGGGAAAAGAAGAGCCATAGTACCCTGCAGATGCCTAAACTTAGTAATAAAAGTTGGCAACAACAGAGGAAAAGCAGACTGGGACAACTCATAAAAAAAATATATAACAAGTAAAATTTGAAACATATACGCTCACACATCTTAACTGTTCAAATAAAGGAAAAACCAAATCACATTCCCAAGCACCAAATATTAGCCTCTCCACCGTATTCTGACAAAGTTGAAGCCTCTTCATCTGTCATTGAGAAAAATTTAATAGAATTACATTACAATAATCAAGAAAGTTCAACAGCGTGCTCTGCACTAACAACCGACAAAGTTGCGGCACAAAGTAGAGATGCAGTCTACAGAGTTGCCGCATCTTAAAAAGGATTTCAAAACAATCGAGTTAATGTATACTTCCACAGTAAGATCTTCATTCAAAAATTCCCCCAATACACTAAGCACCGATTCCCTTTTCAGATTCAGTTTCTCTATTGCTTTCAGTAATGGTCCAGGAATTGACAGACCTTTATTAAAACAAAGCAACTCCGTCTGCCATATTCAACTGGAAATGAAGCATCCATGCCCATTTATCCAGTACTGAGAGCACTCTATTTAATACTAAGCAATAATTCTCTAGACAATTTGAAAACGATAACAGTACTAAAGTATCATCTGCATAAACATAATATTTAAAAATATTTAAACAGCATAGGGGACAACAGCGATCCCTGAGGGATCCCATAATTTGGTTTGAGTGTTTGGCCATAATTTGCACAATACAGGTCCAATTATACAAAAAGCCCAAGAACCACTCAAGGACCTTCCCTGAAACAACCCAAATAATCCAAGGTGGCCAACAGCATTTCATAGTCAGCAACATCAAAGGCCAAACTCAGATCAAACTGTAACAAAACTGCTATTTGTCCCCTGGCCAAATTGCTTTCATATCCAAGACAAGAATAACCAATAACCATTCAGTATTACGAAATTTACGAAACCCAAACTGTGAATTATTCAGACAATCATGATCTTCCATGTATTGCATAAACTGGCCCACGATTATTGCTTCCATTATGTTTGTACAGAATAGTATGTTCGCTATAGGATGAAAATTATAAGCATCAGTTAAACCAGCCCTTGAGTCTTTTGGAATAGGAGTTAAAATAATATTGCCTATCTCTGATGGACAGTCATCCTCCAATAGGAGGGTAACTACCATCTCATAAAGCCAATATTTAAATGGAAAAGGAGAAAACGAACAATTAAAAAACAGACAAAGGTCTATGCACAGAAAGAAACCCCCCCAAAAATATGTGCATGCCAAAGAGCAGGTATAAATATAAGTGCAAATATTCTCTGTGGCAATTTTCAAAACATCAGTATGCACATACTTTTGTTGTGCAAATCTACTGGCACTCATGGAAGTAAACGTTAGTGCACACTATGGGGGTCTTGTACTAAAGGGCGTTAGCTGTCAATGTGTGTTCTGGTGCTTGCTGAAGGTATGCTGAGACACGCATTGAAAGCTAGCACAGGGCCATGACAGCTATCCATGGTGCATTAGTGGAGCAAGTGGTCAGGATCGGAGAGTGGGCATGGTGAGCAGTGCACCATTAGCACAGGGGGTAAACACTGTGCACTAACTGCAACCCTTGCAATTAGAGCAGGTTCACCTAACACTATCTCAGTAGATGTTTATTCCTGTCTTGGGGATCAGATCAAATGTGATGGTATCTTGTAGCCTGGCTGTGTATAATGAATATTTTTTTTATATATGAAGGATAGAACCTGGAACTGTGAAGGTCGTCGCGTTTGTCATATGATTTCCTGTATATTGATATTTGTAAGTGACCACTGCAAATCGAGACTGGAGTGTCTACAAAAGTGAAATCTTTCTACATAAACATAGAAACATGTTTATGTAGCGCTATAAGGCATACGCAGTGCTGCAGAGAAACATATAGAAAGTCTCTGCTTGTCAGAGCTTACAATCTAGTCAAGACAGACAATACAACAGCTGAGAACAAGGATACAACTAGAGAAACATAAGGAGACACATAGGAGATAAAGCGGATCAAGATCCAAAAGAAGCTTCAAAGAAGTGATCTTTTAGCATGGATTTGAAAAGGGAGAGAGATGAAGCCTGACGTACAGACTCAGGTAGATTTATTCCAAGTATAAGGAGCACCAAGGTGAAAGGATCGAAGTCTGGAGTTGGCAGTGGAAGAAAATGGCATTGAGAGAAGCAATCCACCAGAAGAGCGGCGTTCACGAGGAGGGCTGTAGGGAGAGATGAGAGAGGAAAGTTAGTGAGGAGCAACAAAATGAATGCATTTATGGGTCAGAAAGAGAAGTTTGAACTGGATACGGAAATGGAAGGGGAGCCAATGAAGTGACTTGAGAAGAAGAGTGATATGAGCATAGCCGCACAGCTGAGTTTTGAACAGATTGAAGGGGAGAGAGATGATTCAGAGAGAGAGACCAGCAAGGAGGAGATTGCAATAGTCTAGGCGGGAGGTGATTAATGAGTGGATAAATTAAAAGGAGCAGCTGCAAAGGTTAAAGATTTACATCAAGCATAGGCGTTGTTTAAAAATACTATCTTGGAAGAACAGACCTGATGTATTCCATGCTTTAAGAAAGGTGAAAGGAAGTCCAAAAAACTACCAACATGGTTTAAAAGTGAGGTCAGGGAGGCTGTTGTAGCCAAAAAAGCATCTTTCAGGAAATGGAAAAAGGAGCCAAATGACGATAACTGGAAACAACACAAGCACTGGCAAGTTAGATGCAAAGCATTGATAAGGCAACCAAAGAGAGAATTTGAGAAGAAGCTTGCTGTGGAAGCAAAAACTCATAATAAAGACTTTTTCAAGTACATTCGTAGCAAAAAACCTGTGAAAGAATCAGTTGGACCAATAGACGATAGAGGGGTCAAAGGGGCACTAAGGGGTATGTTTACTAAAGCATGGTAATGTTACCATCGTTAAGTGCCCCGGTAATGTTACGGATGCCCATAGAAGGAAGTGGGCGGTGCAGCGTTAAGGCAAGCCTGGTCCGGTAACGCGCGTTACAGGGTGCCCTGGCCCTGTAACGTGCGGCACAGAACATCCTGCTTTACCTCGTGTTAACACCACACCTGATGGGAAGCAGCAGCGCATCCAAAGGGGATGCAAGCAAAGGCACGCAGACAGTAGAAGACGCACCGAGGGTAATGCAGAAATGGTGCCACATAAGAAACGGAGCCATAGGTGTAAGGCCGTAGACCACAGGCAGCTGATATCACAGTCTGTAAGTGGGACGTGAGCCACATAGAAATACATGCACACACACCATGAAATGGTGTGCAGTGAAAACAGCAGGCAGAAGAGTAAACATATTAAACTGAAAGGGCATCAGGGGCTGGTTGGAAGGGCCAGCAGTGTGAACGGTGTGTGTACAAGGGCAAAATGGGCAAGAGACCAAAAAAGGAGTATGTGAGGATTGAACCGGTACACTGAAGAGTCCAAACATAGCTCACCAACACCAATACCAAACCACTGAGCCAACTGCCCACCAAGACAAGCCAAAGAAAGGGACCATATGTAACAGCGAATATGGGACGGATAGGCTGCATGGCGGGCACACCGTAGTGCACAGTGAAGAGAGGTAAGGGCGTGTGGAGAAGTGACGAAGCTGCAACCATTGTATGGTATGGTAGCAGAACAAAAGAAGGGAAAGGAAAAGGAACAGGTGGGAATCAAACCCACAACCTATGGTGGCTCAACGTTTAGGCGCTTTAGGTTACGTGGGCAGGTTATGGCGTGTAACGTCCCAAACACTACACACGTTACCATGAGAGCTCCGCTTCTGTGGCAAAGCAACACGTGTAGCGCCACAATACTGCATGCACTACAGTAGAGAGGATGAGCCACCTGTCCATTGCCCTGTTCCACTGCCTTCCAGCTCATGCCCGTCAACCTGATGCATCATACAGTCCTTGGAGTACCTTAGACCTAAGGTGCCTTAGGCTATGGATGTCATCAGAAGGGTCAGACCAGATCTGTGCCTGTTGATAGGCCACTGGCAGACCAACGGTAGTACCAGGGGCCTTCGCAGCCCCCAACCATGGTCTGACATTCATCATCAGCAGGCACAGTCAGACTGTACCTGCTGCACCCCGCCAGGTGTTCCAGCCATGCACAAACTAACTGCACACAGTCTGCTAGCCAGTCTACATTGCATATTCACAGAGGAACTATGCGCACCCGGCAGGTGCCTCAGTGATTGGCCTTCCAGAAAAGGGGGCACACATATATCACCTGAGACAGATACTATGTAGCACTATGTGGGTACATAGCCGTGCCATGGTCACTGTTCGGTCAGTGTGAGAGTGTCCTAACAGCAGGATGTGCTGTGGCCACCTTGTCCATGCAGGTGGTGGTTGGGCACTATAATGTACTGGCCATTGCCCTACCCCAACTGCAGTTGCATCCTGCCTGATCCGCCCTCTCTGATCCATACCCACAATATGTTGCTCCTCGTTATGCAGATTTGCAGGCTGGCGATGGCCAAAGTGTATGTTTTGTGGGCCCAGTGCAGAGTAGGGCACTACACCACAATGGATGGATATGTACTCACCCACCCCTATTGCAGCATTGTGCAAAGATAGGGGCGGTTGGCAAACCTGACCGCCACACTGGTCCCGATCACTGTGCCGGCATTGCTAAGGTGTGCAGGAGCTAGTAGTAGTAGTGCTCTGATGATAACTACAGCTCCATGCTAGAGCCAACAGCGTGACTCTCCATGAAGCTTTGGATAGTGGAGCTTGTATGAGTGGGGGTTTTTACCCCTGTTGGCCGCTGCTCTGGGGATTGCACTTATTGATGTTGTATCTGCATTGTAGGGTAAAACATAGGGACATGCTCTGCAGGATGCACAGCTGGGACCCAAATCTGTGACCGTCTGCTTTGGGACACACTGGCTGTATGTACTGCGCCATACGGTTGCCACAGAAGCACAGCAGTCCCTGGGGCTACCATTACTTATCATCTGACAGACCTTTTCTATTGCACTGCAAACCATGTACTGGAACAGGGCATGGCCTAGGTCCACTGCAGGCAGGTGCCACTGCCCCCCTCCAGCACCACCACACCCCCCTTGCCATGCTGATATGCCCATATGCTGTTGGTGCTGGTAGTACACAGTCCCAGGCCATCCAAGGTGCAGTTAGGCGGGTGCCTTGGGTGCGGGGTCTGGGGTGGGGATGCATACATGGACATCCACACTTCCCCCCATCACTGCCTACCTATGTCGTATCCCTTCCACGTGGGGGGAGATGGCTGGGGGGGGATGTCAGGTTGGTGCCCTAGCAAATATTGGCAAGGATGGACCAGGTAGATGTAGGTAGATTGTGTTATAATAGCAGACTGTGCACAGGCTAGGGCATGCAGCTCAGGTACGGTGTACCCAGTTTGGACTACTGGGTGTATATATGTTTCAGACAACGTGTGGGCACACCCTGCACTGCCTTACTAGGGGCTGCAGTATAGGGTATTCATTTAGCTGGGTTCACAAATTGTTTGGGACGCATCCTGGGGTGGGTCTGTGGGCCCTTGTTAGAGTGGTCCCCAGATGTGCATGGCTTGCCCTATTACAGGCATAGTGGTACCTGTGTGACCTTTGGGGTACCTGTTGGGAATGTCCCCTGGCTGGGGCATTGTGGAATGCAGTCTACTGGGCATATTTGACCTTGGTCAGATGCTGTCTTGCTGAATTCCGGTTTCTGTGTTCCTATGTGCCACCTAGGCAACAAATAATTATCAAAAACTGGTCAGAATCAGAAAATAACTGTCATAAACATAAGATCCTGACAACAAGGAACCCCGTTGTCAAAAATTTCTTTTTGTCGGAGATAGTCGTCAAAGTAAGCGGGGAAAAGACTACCGCTAACCACTGCGACTGCTCCTTTTTTAGTTTTCTTTAGTAAATCAAATGTTGAAAATTTGTACTTAGCTCAGAGAAGCAGACAAGATGCCAGGTTTCCACCAGGTTGACGACGTGTCACATGTTTCGGGTTAAACATATAGAATTTATAACCCTGCCTCAGGTCATCTCTCACTGGCCATATAACTCGAATTCTGCTCTAAGAACGAGAGCCACTTTCCAAATGAATACTGGGTATGTTCCTCTTATACTTCGGCGTCTGACGTCACTCTCCAACATATGCTCAGTAGCAATCACGTGAATTCACTTAGTTGATCAAAGCAATAAGGAGGATCTCACTGACAAGAGAACACCTTACAAATTGGTTGATTGATCTAAATGATGGTATACCAATCTATTTGCATGTTAAGGCCGTTAGGGTGAACAGTGTTTAGACGAAAAATCCATTTCTGTTCCCTCAGCTGCAATCGCTGTTCCCGATCACCACCTAATACTTGTCAATTGTCAACCTATCAGGAAGACCTTTAACGTCATCTCAATTGGGTTTGTCTTTTATACCCACTCCTAAATATGATGGCTTTATAAGCAGATTGGCTCTTCATAAATTTTTTCGTAAGCTTCGTGTCATTCAACATTTTTCTGATCTTCCTTATACAACAGGGTGTTCTGTGGTGAAATTGTCCTCTAGATGGTTACCTCCGGGTAATATGGACCGGAGCATTTTGCTTTATCAGGATCTGGTTTTGCAACATCTGCACTTATTGGAGCAGCGGTTTTCTAAAACACACTTCAACCTCTCGAAAGATCAATATGAGGCTCTTCGACAATTGGCCACTATGGATGTGGTTATTTGAAGGGCGGATAAAGGAGGAGCAACGGTTGTGCTATCTACAACACAATATCAGCATGAAGTAGATAGTCATCTTAATGATTCTGCAATTTATAAGTGTTTAAATGTTAATCCTATGAATGAGCTGCAAGCCCGTATTCACGAGTTGGTCACCCAAGCATTTCTAAGCAATTGGATTACTAAACAAGAATCAGATTTTTTGATTAATCAACATCCGAAGGTTCCTGTATTTTACTTGGTCCCTAAGATTCACAAATCATTATGTAATCCGCCAGGCAGACCCATTATATCTTGTCGTGATTCGGTGCTTGAACCACTCTCCAAATTCTGCGATGTTTTTCTGCAGCCTGCAGCAGCGAAAGTAACTTTCTATATTAGAGACACCGGTGATTTTCTGGCTCAATTGATGACATGTACTGACGTCTCTTCCTATACATATTTAGTAACTCTTGACGTACAGTCATTATACACAAACATTAATCAGGCAGAGATAATGATTCATCTTATGGATTATCCTCTTAACCTCCCAGACCGAATTCCTCGATCTTTTTTACTAAGTCTTTTAGACTTGGTTTTGAATAATAACTTTTTTCTATATCGACAGCAATTTTATTTACAGATAATGGGAATAGCGATGGGTGCCACGGTGGCCCCATCAATTGCCACCATTTACATGGGCATTTTTGAATCCTTGTTTGTGAACTCGGATCCAGCATTTTGCTTTGTCCCTTTTTGGAAACGTTTTATAGATGACGTCTTCTTTCTATGGACAGGTACAAAATCGGACCTTGAGCTTTTTGTTCAACGGCTTAATACTCATAAGTCCAATATTCAATTTTCAGCCCAGATGGAAGTCTCTAATATACAATTTTTAGATGACACTGTATCGCTTACACCATCTGGTTGCAAACAACACTTTATAGAAAACCAGTTCAACGCAATACTCTACTTAGATATGACAGTTTTCATCCACAAGCCCTTAAACGCGGACTACCGTTTGGACAATTTATGCGACTTCGACGAAATTGTTCCACAACCGAGGAATTTAAATCACACGCTGCTGATTTGAAAAATCGTCTTGTGCACAGGGGTTATCCTCTTGATGTTATTGCTAAAGCATATAAACGGGCCAAACATCTCCATCGAGAATGGCCCTTTCAACCAGCTCATGTTTCACTTGAGGAGGAAGTAATTATGGGCATTTTACCATATACCAGCCATATGGTACCTGTAGTTCAATTGTTGCATCAATTCTGGCCAATATTGGGGCTTCATTCTTGCTTTCGTGATAAGACCCTTCGGGTTGCCTTCTCGAGAAGGGCGAATTTGAGGGACTTGGTCATGAAGACTACACATGCCTTAGATCGCCCTTTGTATATGCATGACACCAATGAACATTACCCTTGCAATCAGTGCAAGTATTGCAATCTAACAATACCAGGAGAAACATGGATTGACAGGCACACTTTAAGGACATATTCTTTGCGAGGTTCTACAAATTGTTCTTCTACTTTTGTAGTTTATCTGGTAATTTGCCCTTGTGGAAAATATTATGTAGGACGCACCATTCGTCCTGTCAAACTTAGGCTGTCTGAACATGCTTCACGTTTGCGATTAAAATATCTTTCTGCTCCTATGGTGGAACATTGCTTGCAACATCAACATGCTTTTGATTCTTTACGTTGGAGGATTTTAGATATTGAACCCCTTGATCCTAGAGGTGGTGATCGGGAACAGCGATTGCAGCTGAGGGAACAGAAATGGATTTTTCGTCTAAACACTGTTCACCCTAACGGCCTTAACATGCAAACAGATTGGTATACCATCATTTAGATCAATCAACCAATTTGTAAGGTGTTCTCTTGTCAGTGAGATCCTCCTTACTGCTTTGATCAACTAAGTGAATTCACGTGATTGCTACTGAGCATATGTTGGAGAGTGACGTCAGACGCCGAAGTATAAGAGGAACATACCCAGTATTCATTTGGAAAGTGGCTCTCGTTCTTAGAGCAGATGACCTGAGGCAGGGTTATAAATTCTATATGTTTAACCCGAAATGTGTGACACATCGTCAACCTGGTGGAAACCTGGCATCTTGTCTGCTTCTCTGAGCTAAGTACAAATTTTCAACATTTGATTTACTAAAGAAAACTAAAAAAGGAGCAGTCGCAGTGGTTAGCGGTAGTCTTTTCCCCGCTTACTTTGATGACTATCTCCGACAAAAAGAAATTTTTGACAACGGGATTCCTTGTTGTCAGTATCTTATGTTTATGACCACCTAGGCAACAGCCTAGTCCACCCTGTGCTCCAGCTGCCCCCACTGCATGTCCCGCCTACAGTCCCCTATGCCCCATTTGCACCATCACCATAGTGGCCTTTCGTACTTTGGCACTATGCTGTTGCCGCACTTGGAGCACTACTATCACTCTTCCTGAGCTCCCTGCCTGTGCTGTACATTGCTGACACTTAAATGGTTTCTCTCTCCTGCAAATGTGCATCTAAAGACAGCTTTTCACTCGCGGTAATGTTTGGGCCTCCATGTGCCCATGTTAGTGTAGCTGGGGCCTCTCCCCACCCAATGACCCCTTCTCTCCACCCTCTGCGGGAGTTACCGCAGCCGGTGATGTTAGCGCACATTAACGTTACATTTGGTAACGTTACATTTGGTAACGTTACCAATGCTATATTACCGCGCTTTAGTAAACATACCCCTAAGAGAGGACAAGGCCATAGCGGAGAGAATGAATGAATTCTCTGCTTCAGTCTTTATTGAAGAAGATGTAGGGAAGTTACCCATGACTGAAATGAATCGGAAGAACTGAAAGAAATATCGATAAACCGGGAAGATATATTAAAACTATTTGATAAATTAAACAGTAGCAAATCACCTGGACCGGATGGTATACACCTGAGGGTGTTGAAAGAACTGAAATATGAGATTGCAGACCTACTATTAGCAATCTGTGAACTATCATTGAAATCATCTGTAGTACCTGAAGATTGGAGAATTGCCAGTGTAAAGACAATTTTTAAAAAGGGTTCCGGGATAATCCGGGAAACTACAGGCTGGTGAGCCTGACATCAGTACTGGGCAAAATGATAAGACACCATTATAAAGAACAAAATTATTGAATAGGTAGACAGTCATGGCTTAATGGGAGAAAGACAACATGGCTTTAGCCAAGGAAGGTCTTGTCTTACTAATTGGTTATATTTTTTCAAAGGTGTGAATAAACAGGTAGACAAAGGTGAGCTGGTCAATATAGTGTATCTGGATTTTCAGAAAGCCTTTGACAATGTCCCTCATGAGAGACTCTTGGCGAAGTTAAAAAATCATGGGATAGAAGGCAATGTACTATTGTGGATCAGGAACTGGTTAAAAGATAGAAAGTCGAAGGCAGGGCTGAATGGCCAATTTTCCCAATGGAGAAAAGTGAATAATGGAGTACCCCAGAGATCTGGGTCCCTGCTTTTTAACATATTTGCAAATGACCTGAAAATGGGAATAACGAGTGAGGTAGTCAAATCTGCAGATGACACAAAATTATTCAAAGTTGTTAAAACCCAAAAGGATTGTGAAAAATTGCAAGACGACCTTGATAAATTGGAAGAGTGGACGTTCAAATGGCAGATGAAATTTAATGCAGACAAGTGCAAAGTTATGCACCTAGCAAAGTACAACCCAACTACAGTTGCATGATGCGAGGTTTCACATTAGGACCCACCACCTAGGAAAATGATTTAGGCGTCATCATAGATAACACGTTGAAATCTTCCGCCCAGTGTGCAGCGGCGGCCAAGACAACAAATAAAATGCTAGGAATCATAACACAAGGAATGGAGAATAAAACAAAGGATATTATAATGCTTCTTTATCATTCCGTGGTGCGACCGCACCTGGAATATTGTATGCAATTCTAGTCGCCGTGTCTTAAAAAGGATATAGCGGAATTAGAAAAGGTATAGAGAAGAGCCACCAAAATGGTAAAGGGGATGGAAAGATACCCCTATGAGGAAAGGCTTAAAAAGTTAGGGCTTTTCAACCTGGAAAATAGACGGCTGAAGGGAGATATGATAGAGGTCTATAAATTAGAAAACAGAGTGGAACAGGAGGAGTGGCCTAGTGGTTAGGACAAGTTGCCTCAGGCCAGAGGGCCAGGGGTTCAAATCCTGCTGGAGGAAGGCAACCTCAGGCAAGAGGGACTGGGGTTTCTAGTCCCACAGGCATTCCTTGTGGCCTTGGGCAAGCCACTTATCCCTCCGTTGCCTCAGACACAACACATAGATTGTGAGCCTTTTGGGGACAAAGGCAATATATACCATACCTCAGAGGTTCCCAAAGTTGGTCCTCAGGGAACCCCAGGCCAGTCAGGTTTTCAGAGTACCCACAATGAATATGCATGAGATAGATCTGCATGCACTGTATGTGAGTCTGAAGGATGATCCTGCTCCTGAAGAACCTGGTGTAGGGTGCATGTACCACTAGCGCCTTCAGCTTGCTCACATGCCTGGCTGAGGTGATCACAACCAGGAGCAGGACCTTCCAAGAAAGGTACTTGAGATGGCAGACAGCCAGGGGTTCAAAGGGTGGCGCCATGAGTGTCCCCAACACTATATTAAGGTCCCACGTCACTGGTGGCAGATGGATCGGGGACCAGGAAAGGAGGGGGCCGCACATAAACCAGCCCATTAGAGGTTGCACCAATATGGCCTGACCATCCAACATCATCTCGGTGGTGAGCCAAGATGGCACAAAGATGCACATTGACTTTAGGCCAGCCCCCAACAGATGCAATAGGTATCATAAGATATCTGGCATTGCGCAGGAGGAGTTACTGTCTTCCTACGCACTCCAGTGTGAAAACTTGTGCCACTTAAAGGCATAAGCCCTCCGTGTGGAGTCCTTACACAAGGCAAGCAGAACATCTTCAACCAACCAACCAACTGTATTTTACATATTGGCCTAATCCCTCCAAAGTTCCACAAATTTTGGTAACTTCGTCCTTATCGCTGTAGTACTGGCCAGCAGACTTTTGCAGACTTTCATTGATCAGTACTACAGCACCCAAGCATCCTTCTAGCTTTTGCCATCATCTTTTCTACCTGTTTGGCCACCTTAAGATCATCAGATACAATTACCCCTAGGTCCTGCTATTCTTCCATGCACAACAGCACTTCACCCCTACACTGTATCATTCCCTGGGATTTTTGCAGTCTAAATGCAAGACCCTGAAATTTTTAGCATTATATCTTAGCTGCCAAATTCTAAACTATTCTTCAATTTTTGCTAGATTCCTCTTCATGTTATCCACATCTTCTGGGATATCCACTCTATTGCAGATTTTGGTATCATCTGCCAAGAGGCAAACCTTACCCGACAGTCCTTCCACAATATTGCTAACAGTGACACACCACTGTAATGTCCTTGTCCACCGGGTGAACTCTATCATTACCCTCTCTTGTCTCCCACTCAACCAGTTTCTAACAAAGTCAGTCTTTTTACGTCCTATCTCAAGGACACTCAGTTTACTTATAAGTCGCCAAAATCTACGTATATCACATTCAGCAAGTCCTCAATCCAACTTTCTGGGTGCCAGTCAAAGAAATTGATCAGATTCATCTGACAAGACTCACCCTCTAGTAAAACCATGCTGTCTTGGATACTGCAATCCACTGCATTCCAGAAACTGCACTATCTGATGTTTTAGCAGCATTTGCATTAATTTATTCACCACAGAAGTCAAACTAATTGATCTGTAGTTCCCAACCTCCTCCCGACTTCAGCTTTTGAGGAAAAGAGACCACATCTTCCCTTTCTCCAGCTCTCCATGACCACTCCCAACTCTAAAAAAAAAATCATTGAAAAGATCAGACAGCAGAGCCACCACAACCTCCCTATGCTTCTTCAATATCCTCAAATATATCCCATCTGGCGCTATTTGGATAAGCGCCGACACATCCAGTTAGCGAGATTTTCAGTCAACACTTGTGCAACTTACAACAGCTTTTCATGTGGCCTAAGTTGCCTGGATAAGTCCCAAATGAAAATCCTGCTAATTGGACCAGGTCAGCACTTATACGGATAGCGCCAACACTGCCCTCACTCTGCTCATGGACTATCCTCATATTAATTGGATAGTGCCTTAGTAATCTATAGGGACATTCAGCGGCACTATCTGGATAGCGTTGCTGAATTTCGTGGTCAGCATCCTTAACCAGACAGCCTCCCATTGGCCAACCTTTTAAGGGGTCTGAATATCAGCCCCTGAATTTTTCTGGGAGGTCCATCCATTTACAAAATGAGAATCTGCCTACAATACCACCTCCTACGACAATATTAGAAATTTCTCATCATTATTTTCTTTTCTTTTTTTAACTTACCCCTGTCATTGTGGAACTCTATTCCTCGTTACCTTCAGGGAGAAGTTCCTTTTGTCAAATTTAAGACTGGTTTGAAAATGTACTTTTCCCTGGCCTTTCCTAACTGATGGGAATCTGTTGGCGTATGCTAGTTTCGAGAGCTGTGTTGTAACTACCAGTCCCTTCCACATTTCCCTACCTCTCTCCTATTTCTTTCCACTATTATAATGATCGCAATTGTAAGCCTCTTTGATATTAATGAGAAAGGCAGTATAGAAAGTCTGAAATAAACACACCGGTGAGT
Source organism: Ichthyophis bannanicus (assembly GCA_033557465.1). Lineage (NCBI taxonomy): Eukaryota > Metazoa > Chordata > Amphibia > Gymnophiona > Ichthyophiidae > Ichthyophis > Ichthyophis bannanicus. Next base: position 1,387,893,932 of record CM066032.1, on the reverse strand, counting down.
CTCACATTAGTACCAGGCAAAATGGCAGACCCTATTATGAAAAACAAAAATATTGAACATCTAGATATTCATGGACAACGCCAACATGAATTTAGCCAAGGAAACTCTTGCCTCAATTTGCTATCCTTTTAGAAGGCATGAATAGAGATGTAGATAAAGGTAAGCCAGCTGATAGAATCATCTAGACTTTCAGAAAACATTTGACAACATCACTTATGAGAAACTCCTGTGGAAATGAAAAAATAATGGAATAGGAGGCAATGTCGTATTGTGGATTGGGAAATGGTTAAAAAGATAGAAAACACACAATAGTGTTAAATGGTCAATTTTCCCAGTGGAGAAAGGTGAATAGTGGAGTACCACAGGCATTGGTCCCAGGATTGGTGCTTTTAACTGTTTATAAATGATCTGGAAATGGGAACGAGTGAGGTGATCAAATTTGCAGATGACATAAAATAATTCAAAGGTGTTAAATTACAAGAGGATTGTGAGAAATAGAAGGCGACAAATTACATTTTATGAGGGCAAGTGCAAAGTGATGCATATAACCCCAACTATAGCAACATGCAGCTAGGTTCCATATTAGGAGTGACTATCCAGGAACGGGATTTAGGCATCATTGTGGACAGTATGTTGAAATATTCTGCTGAGTATCGCTCCATGGTATGAATACAGCTTGAGTATTTTGTGCATGTCTAGTCACTACACCTCCAAAAGTATAGCAGAATTAGAAAATGTACAGAGAAAGATGACCACAATAATAAACAGGATGGAATAACTCCCCTATGAGGAAAGATCAAAGTGTTTAGAGCTCTTCAGCTTTGAGAATTGATGGCTGAGAGCAGATATGATAGAGATCTATAAAATCCAGAGTGGAGGAGAATGGACAGGCAAGAATCGGTTGTTTACTCTTTCAAAGAGTAAAAAGATCGGGGGGCATGCTATCAAGTTACAAAGTAGTACATTTTAAACAAATTGGAGAATATATTTTTTCACTCAATGTGAAATTAAGCACAAATTCATTGCCAGAGGGTGTGGTAAAAAAATCAGTGTAGTTGGGTTTAAAAAAGGTTTTGACAAGTTCCCGGGAGGAATAATCCATAAAACATTATGAAAATAGACTTGGGGAAATCCACTGCTTAATTCTGGAGAAAAGCAACATGGTGTCTACGTACTTATTGGGTATTTGTGATCTGGATCGGCTATTGGAAACAGGCTACTGGCTTGCTGGATCTGTGATCTGCCAAAGTATGGCAAATCTTGTTCTTATTTTTAATCACTTTCATTCCAATTTGAGCAATGTTTTTTATTTTGTTCCTCCTGCTCCGTCTATTGTACCTTTACAAAAATAGAAGGGTGATGGTCATGCCATCTTTACATATCTACTGGAAGGAAAGTTCCAGAGGTGTGAAGGGGCATTTTAGAAATGATGACTAGGTGCAATCTGGGACATCCAGACCAAAATGCCAGAAAAAATGCGGGCAACATGCAAGTTCAGGGACAATTTCAGAAATGTGTATAGACGTCATTGGAAATGGCCCTATAGATATTCCTTTGATGATATTTCAGAATAAGGACATCTATCTGTTTATGTTTATGTTTATTTAAACTTTATATACCGCCCTTACAGAAAAGTACCTAGGTGGTTTACAATCAATAATAAAATTTGTGAATTTAAAAAGGATGCTGCAGAAAAAGGAAAAGGAACGCCAATAAAACCTCTAAAGGAAAGGAAAGAAATAGGGAGGGTAGACAGTGGGGGGGGGAAGAAAGGAACAATAGGTAATAAATATAGTGGGTAAAAAACAGCAATGGGAAGGGGAGGTAAGGAGGAAGCTGGGGAGAGGTTATTTTATCTTATTAACTTGGGGGAGGAGGGGGGAGGGGGAGGAAGGTCAAAAGCTGCACAAAAGAGGTGAGTTTTCAGTTGTGTTTTGAAAGATTTAAAAGAGGGATCCAGTCGAAGGGTGGAGGGGAGCGAGTTCCAGAGTCTTGGGCCAAGAAAGAAAAAAGCTGAGGACCGAGTGGATTCTAGGTGAGCCTGGGATGGGGAGGGGAGGAACATGCGGTTAATGTGGATGGAACGGAGGGAACAGTGGGGGGTGTGGAGGTGGACCTGATCGGCAAGATAAAGGGGAATACCAGTGTGGATAGCTCTGTGTACAAAGATGAGGATTTTAAACTGTATTTGATAGGTGATGGGGAGCCAGTGTTGGTGCAAAAGAAGGGGTATGACATGGTCAAAGAGGGATGCATGAGTGAGGATGCAGATGGCAGTGTTCTGAACGCGTGGAGGCGGGAAAGCTGAGATTGGGGGAGACCGGCCAGGGAGACATTGCAGTAATTGAGACGTGAGATAACCAGAGAGAGAAGCAGTGTAGTCATAGAGGAAGAGGAGAGGAAAGGGCGAACAGTGCGGAGTTGTTTTAGAGTGAAAAAAGAGTGTTGAACAACAGAGGAAATGTGACCTTTAAAGGAAAGAGCAGAATCAAGAGAAAGCAAAGGTATAAGGGGAGGAGGGGGATAACCAAAAGTGAACCAAATTGCTGAGGTTTTGGTGAGATTGATGTGGAGAAAATTCAAAGAGATCCAGGCGGCAACGGAGGAAAGACAATTGTTAAGAGGGGTGATGTCTGGAGCGGAGGAATCAGTATGATGAAGAAGAAAGATATCATTGGCATAGTAATAGGCAGAGACACCGTGTTGTTAGATTAAAAGAGTGAGAGGGGCCAGAAAGACGTTGAAAAGAAGGGGGGCAAGGACAGAGCCTTGGGGGACACCGCAGGGGAGGGGAGTGGAAGGAGAGTAGGTAGAACCAGATAGGACTGAAAAAGAATGGCAGGAAAGAAAAGAGCGAAACCATTGCAAGACCAGACCGGAGAGGCCAGCATCCTGAAGACGACCCAGGAGAGTGTGATGGTCCACCAAGTCGAAAGCAGCAGAGAGATCCAGTGAAACAGCAAGAGAAAAGGAACCATGATCGTGAGGGGCAAATTCACGTCCCTCCTACTATTTTGCAAGTAGAAATTTGCATTGGCGTGCCAACCATAAAATGGGTGCCCTCATTTCTCGTTTTCTTTATAGTCGAGAAAAGTACATGGGAATGTCAGAGTACATTCTATTCTACTCCCTCCAGGCATTTTAGTGGCAGAACAAGAGCTTTTCTGCTGTCTATTTGTGCCCTTGGCAGATACAGACAAGGGCATTACTGCTGCTGGGTAAGGACATGTTCTGAAATCGGACTCAGACATGTAAATTTAGGGAACGCCCCTGGACATGCCTTTGCCACACTCCCGTTTGATGTAGATGTTCTCATACCAGGGGCATCTCCATACCTGGCTTCTAAAATGGCTTCAGGGATGTCCCCACGACTTGCACGTTTATGTGCCCGTTTTCAGACGTCCAGCCCACAAACAGGACTTCTAAAATGACCGCCATAGTGTATTCATCTGTAGCATCAAAAACGACAAAGGCTGGTGGCACCTTACAGACTAACCAATTTATTAAGACAAGAGTTCTTGAGGAAAAGGGTCCTGTTTATCAGATAAACTCCTGAACTGCACTTTATTCATATATAAATATACACACACACACACACACAGGACAATGTAGTCGAGAGAGGGAGGATATAAAGTACGGAGAAGACATTAAGGAATGCAGAGAGGGGTATGAAAGGTAGTGATAATATTAACATCATTAAACTAATTGACAATTTAAGTAGGAGACAAACCCTTTTCAGCAAAAAGGGAATGATAATATCAGTGCAATTAAACTAATTGACAACTGACATACATGAGAGAAACCACTGGTCTGATGATCTGAGCATAGTTAAGTCAATTCACATGCAGTGTGCCATGAAATTATTATCCTATTCAGGCCCAGGCTAATAAAGACAATCGTAAGCTTAACTTCGCTGATACTATCATTCCCTCTCCATACTCCTCTCTATACTCCTTAATGTCTCCTTAATGCGTTCTCTGCATTCTTCTCCCTCCCTCAACTCTATTTTATGCTCAACTCTTCCACTACGTTTCACGCATCTGACAAAGTGGACTCTTGTCCTCGAAAGTTCATACCCCGCTTGTTAAGCACGCAAGGCTTTGTGCACAGGTTAGCTCAGTTTTGGCACACAATTTTATGTGCTACCACTGCAGAAAAGAATTCTGCGCACAAGCTAACTGTGCCCAAAGCTTGAGCAGACAGCAGTGTGCAGCACCTTCTAAATTTGTGGTAACGAAGCAGTTAGCTATTCAGCGCAAATGCAGAGAAGTGCACAGAAGACCAGAAGGCTGAGCTCAACGCTGGGATTTTAATGCAAAGTCTGAGGCGGTGTAAAGAGTTAGCTCATAGGTCTGCGGTCAACGCTGGTGAGGAATTGATATGCCTGTTTCTTCTCTATCTTGACTGTACAGGACCCACAACCTTTTTCTGGCTTTGCTGAAGGGGAATAGTAAAAAAAAAAAAAAGTGGCAGGGAAAGTGTGTTAGAACATGTTATCTGCAAGTGCTGGAAAGCTATTTGGCACAGAATAATATTACTTTTTATAAGCCAGACAGCATTCCAGCAGATGTGCACAAGTGCCAAACATTTTCTTTGACTACAAGATATAGGTGCTGCTAACACAGGCCTGTGTGCACATGCTTGCTCTTCTCAACAGTGCAGACTCTGCAATGGAGAGCAAAACCTATGCACTGTACTCCTCGTGGCCTTGGGCAAGTCTACCCTCCACTGACTCAAAAGAAAGGCCTGGCTATCTCCGGTCAACCAGGAGCTGCTGGGTCTCCAGGAGTCAGCATGGACTCAACAGCACATATTGCATTTTGCAATTATGCAATGGGATAAACATATTCGTTTGCCATAGGTATACAACGCACAGCATAAATATATTCTTATCGGATAATCATCCATACAGGCAGGTCTATAAAAAGCATTAGGTGCCACTTAAAAACATAGCAACTTTAGTTTTCATGTCCTTTGATGAAATGTAAAGAATAGAATGGTCGGTATATTATAGCAGTATATTTGGAAGAAGGATGTTGTGTATAATAACTGCAATGTTGAAGGATATTTTTGATTACGTGCAAAGGTTCAGTGCAGTATTACTTTGATTGCTGATTGGTTTATAGAACGTCCCTCAGGGCTGCACACTAGCAGGTCACAGGGTATTTTGAAACTCACATTCACTATATTACACAGAAAGCAATGGTTTGGTGTGGTATTTATCACATGAAATAAGCTATGTAGAACTTTCCAGATGTGAACGGTACATCCCAAAGCCGTAATTACAGCTTTATAATACCCCTTCTCACTAAAATTACAATTTTAAAAAGTGATACCTGATGCTTGTTATAATTTTACCTGTGTGGATGATTATCTGGTAGGTATATATAGGCCACTTTTGTCTGAGCCATTAAGAAATGTTAATTTGGCAACAATCCATGGAAACTAGTATGAATGCCCAAAACCAATTCTGCCTTAATTCACCTCAAAAATACCTTAATTTCTCCCCTCGCTCTTTGGGAACATCCCTGAAAATCTTGCAGTGCTGGATACACATCCCTTCTGCTCTCTTCATGAAGAACGTAATTATTTCATGAATGGAGCTTTTTTTCACCGACTGTGCTTATTCTATGGTATTCCCTGCCATTTTTTCCCACCCTTACCCAACGCAACCACCCCCCCATACCACATATCACTCACGAGGATACTAACACACCCATAACATGATTTATACAAAGCACAAACCAGACCCTTCTAGCACGGGTTATATATTGTAAATAATCTCCCATCACTATGGTGATACTTGTATATAGTTTATACTGCATCTGTACATAATTCCCCAGTTCTTTCCCAAGTTATCCATCCTGTTATAATGTAAGCCTATGGCCGTTTTGTCTGTGGCAATTTTTCCGTTATTTGTAAACCGCACTGACACAAAAAAGCGCGGTATAGAAGAACTGTAAATAAATAAATAAATAATAAAATTTGAGATCCATTCTGAAGACACTAACTCGAATTTCAGGAAGGCTGTTAAAGCTGGGATTTTTGCTCGAGCATACTGAGCAAACAGTTAACATCTATCACCCCTGTTTAATGGATAAAGTGCACTGATATTCAGCAGTGCAATGGTATTTAGAGGACCTTTTACTAAAGTGCGTTAATCGCTTAGCACACAGGAATTCATACGCATTGTTAGCACGTGACTGCGCTAAATTAGCACACTGACCTGACACACAAAGGCACATTTATACAGGACATACAGATCAGAACTGAGACATCATTGTGCCGCTATGTTAGAAATGGCTGTGCTAAGGGTCAAGCCATTTCTAAAATACGACTAAGGAGGGGCAGGGATGCATGGTGTTATGTACCCACATGCAGCGGAAGGAGCCACTTCACAGATGTTCATATGGGAAGAATCGATGGAGGAAACACAGGAACTCATACATGTACTGTAAGTGCTGGCACGTGCAGCTGAGCCGTGTCACATGTGCAGATGCTCTTAATTAACTACAGGGGACTCTATCTTGACCTCATGTCAATTTGAAGGGGAAAATAAAGGGATTGCCAAAACGAACGCTTTTAAAATATGTATTCATGTCATTATAGGTTAAGGTGGAGAAGCAAGGGCCTATCATATGCACACGTTACACAAAATTAATAATCATATTGTATCCCCAAATGGTACAGAAAAATTATCTCCTCTTGATTCCAACACTCCCTCCCCTCAAACCAAAGTTAGCCAAATGCTTGTTTGAATAAATAGCTTTTTAATTCCTTCCGAAAAACATCTGAAATAGCCCATGAAGTACTGGGCAATATGTTGCACATCTGAAGGGCATATAGTGAAAATGCCCTATCCCTGGTTGTCTGATTTCTACCCACGGTCGGGGGGAATTATGCATGTGTTCTTGGATGCTGGGCAGCTGGAAGCACAGTGCTGTAACAGTGTCGTTATCACTTCAGCTAATAATCCATGCTGATCCTTAAAGATGACCTTGTACCTAATCCAGAATGCGAATGGAAGCCAATGATCTGGATTGGTGTTGGGGGTCACGTGTTCAAATTTAGACGGCTTCAGCGGTAGACATGCTGCTGCTCTCTGGACCACCCGTGAAATTCAAGCTCTTTCAGCCCAAGGCACTACCACAGGGTTTCCATAAGTGGTCATGAGGCCAATTCCTCATTTTATTCCAGAATTTCTTTTGTCTGAAAATTGAAACTAAAACAAACTGAATTATTTTTCCATGCACATTACTAGCACCGACATAATTCCAGGCATCTAAAGCTGAAATCCAAATTGCCAAGGTTTGCAACCACGTATTTTCATTAGCATGTGGAGAATTCCATTCATCAAATTCTGGTGGTATAGGGATAAGGATTTTGAAAATGTTTTTCCTTTTTTTTTAAAGCACAAGGTTACCTAATTTCATCCAACATGCTTTCTGATAATACACAAGGTGATTTCACATCCCAGAAAGTCTAAATTGGACTTCCCTGCTGATGTGAAAACATTTCTACATTTTCAGGCACCACTATCATGTCCTTTCATGAAAGACGTACAATAACATTCTAATCACAGAGGGAAATATCCTAGCATATAGCAATTCAGCAGCAGCCTTTGATGTAGCAGTTCCTCTGCTGATTTCTGAATTTAGTGCAGGATCCAGCTGATAAAAAGGACAAGCCCCGTACACTAAAGGTAGTTACAGCAGAAAGAAAACAATGGATTGAACTCAAGCTTTTTTGGTTGACTTTCTAGCATGCGTTTATTTGCCAGTAATATCAGTACATAAAGTTCAGGTATGTGGCCAGTGAAAAGTATGCTTTCTCGCCGCAGAATTTAAACAGGAGTCAAACTATACTGCTAATACTTAAAGCAGAAGCAACATGTAGCGCGATCACCAATAACGTGCAGCTGGCCACTATGAAGGTGTATAAAAAAAAAGAGTGGATTTGGAGAAGCGTTACCAAAATGATAAAGGTTTGGAAGGATACTTCTACAAGGAAAGGCTTAAAAGGTTAGGGCTCTTCAGCTTGAAGAAGAGACGGCTGAGGGGAGATATGATAAAGGTCTATATGAATGGAGTGGAATGTGTAAACGTAGATTGGTTGGTTACTCCTTCAAAAAGCATAAAGATTAGGGGGCACGCAATGAAGTAACTAATAGTCCATTTAAAATATTTTTCACTCAACATCTAATTAGATCTGTAATTCATTGCTGAAGATGTAGTAAAAGCTATTGATGAAGCTAGATTTAAAAAAGGTTCCTGGAGAAAAAGTCCATAAACCGTTACTAAAGCGGACTGGGGAAAATCTACTGCTTATCTTTGGGTAAGCAGCATGAAATCTGTCTATCTTTTGGGAACCTGGCAGGTACTTGTGACCTGAATTGGCCACTATTGGAAGAGGATACTGGGTTTGATGGGCCTTTGGTCTGACCCAGTATAGCAAATCTTATAACAAAATAACAGAAAAAACGTCATGCCAGCACCTGCCAAGTAGGAATATTTTATTTATTTTTATTTAAAAGGATTTCTATACCGCCTTCTCCTGTAATCAAGGCGGTCTACACAGCAAACAATTGAAGCAATACTAACTTTTGTGTGTGCATGCAGTGAAAAACAGTGAATGTGTGTAGGGTGGTTTTGATTTGTGGTGGGCTATTTACAGTGTGCGCTATTATACAATACTATGTACATAAATGAGAAGGGAGAGGAGTTGGTCTGTAGTTCTGGCTGGCGGGCAGGCTATGTGACGTCACTGCAGTGTTCAATGAAGAGAGTCGTTTTGAGCTGTTTCCGAAAGTCCTTGATGTCTGTTGTTGATCGTAAGTCATCAGGGAGGGTGTTCCAAATTGCAGGTGCAGCCAGCAATAGAGCTCGTTTTGCAGTGTTCTTGCGTACCTTGGTGAAGTCTTTTGGGGTATTGATGAGGTTGGAGGTGACTCGCCTCCCCGGTCTTGTGCTGCTATCGGATTGTATGAGTGGTTGTAGGCTGAGAGCTGAGTACATTTCAAAAACTGAATTCTTTGCAGGCTGAGGTGCTTTTTTGGTTGCACCAATATAGATAGTTATGAGTAATCTCATAAAAAGGATACACAAAGTCTAGAAAGCTCATGTGCAATATCTTTGAATTATTCTTATGTTGGTCCATAAAACATCACAAGTACCAGAAAATTCAGGTTTTCTGCAGAGTCAATATAAGAATCATCCTGAACATCGTTAACATCAGAGCAGTCTGCCGGGGACAGAGCTCCCTATATGAACAGGTGATTTATACGGGGAGCTCTGTTCATGGGAGAAAAGGAGTGAGACAGAGGTGGAACAAGGGCGGGCGGTGAGCAGAGAGCGACCCTGGACATACAGGGCCAATTCTGAGGTCAGCCCTGTACGTTCAGGGTCAGCCACAGAGATGGGGGACTTATTCCACCTCAGAGGTGGAAGAAGTCCCCCTAGAAGGAGCAAAACAACGTAGCTGGGCCCGGTAAGGAGGACGAGGGTGTGCACGGGGCTCCTGGAAGGCCAGATCAGGGGTCAGGCTGCAGGAAAAGAAGATTGATTTCTGCAGCAGGGAAATGCGGCTGCTGAATGCAGCAGCAGTGCTATGGTGATGGGACGCCATGGCACTGCGGCTCCATTCAGGAGCCTGGCTGAGTTAAGCCAGCTATGTGGGCTGGACGTGCGGCCGATCAGAATCGGGGTCCAGCCTGCACCTCCAGGCCATAGACCCGATTCTGATCCACAGGTACATCTAGCCCCCACGTGATCAGAATCGGGTCTACCTCTGTACGGCCCAATTCTGATCGGTCGTACAGGGGAGGGATGGCCAGCACAGAAAGCCCCTCTATGGCTACTAGCACTCTAATATTCATTTATCATGCTCACTGATTGCATTTTTAAAAACTGTACTTGTAAAGCAGCAGTAAAAATGAGGGACCTGCATGGGAAAACACTTCTGTCATCTTTGCAGTTTTCCAGGTATTGCCATGTCTTAGTAAGTGGAACCAATGTTTCAGCCTTCATGCTATGGTTTTCTTCAGGGTGAAATGGTTATGCAGTGGAAGTCTGTTCTTATATACAGTGGTTCTCAAACTAGATTGGTGAGATTGAAGTGGGAAATTTGAATTTTGGTGGGAAAGTTCGTTAAAGAAAAGGCAGGAAATTTTAATTAGATTTTGGAGGGAAAGTTCATTGGAAAAAGATGGGAAATTTGAAATTTAGCAGGAAAGTTAATTGAAAAAAGCGGGAAAATTGCAAAAGGAATCCTAGAGAGAGGGAATTTTGAATTTTAGCAGGAAGATTATTGTGACATTCTTCAATTCTGGAATGTGTAAAATAACATTGATCTTTGGTGCCAGATCTTGTAACACTAAACCTTCTATCAAAGAGGGATCACCATGCTTTGTTGATGTTGAGTCCATTGTCCACATAGAGGTTTCGTAGATGTCTTGCTATCTCTATTGCCTCTTTGATCCTTCTTCGCCATTCTTCTTTTTCCAGGATTCTTGTGGCATCAAATTTGATTTTACAGCCAGTCTCCATTAGGTGTCATCATTTGTTTTGTTTTTACATGCACTAAAACATTTAGCCCATGCTAAAACTATTGCATACTAAAACACAAAACTTGGTGGGGAGTGGTCTAATCAAGATGGCCGCTGGAGTGAACGCCAAGTGAGATCATGCCAGAACGGAAGGGCAAGTTGAGGGTGTTCCCACTCGAAACTGTCACTGGCCCCATGGATCGGTTTGTTCAGTTGACCGAGGAAGTGATTCAGGAGATTAGAGGCGGGAGTGGAGGATCGCGAGAGGAGATGATCTCTCCGGAGTGCCTGGATACCACACTCTCTCCTGTTGCAAGGTTTCTGCCGCAGCCCCCGGCGTCTTCTCCGCTCCCCTCTCTAGCTTTTCCAGCGTGCAAACCGGAATGCGGTGTCTCCACTGGGGCATGGCAGGAAGTAGTTGAGGTCGATGTGGAAAGCGTGAGCAAGGGCGTCAGTGGTGATTTGGCAGCAGCTGGGTCCCAACAGCTGGATCTGCAAGCTCTGTCTCAAGCCACAGGTACTTTATCTGCTGCTGAAGTCCCTATTTCCTCGTTCGAGATTGTTTGCCCCAAGACAATAACGTTTGATAATAGATGGGATGCAATTGCTGCTTTATCTGCTGCAGTCGCTACCCAGATTGCTGGGTCCTCGGCGAGGGTGTGCCAGATTGAGGAAAAAGAACAGAGTCATTGCATTGATGTGGACCACCTTAAAGTGCAAGCCCAAGAAACACATCAAAAATTGAATTCTCTATCTGAGACTAACATGGCTCTTGTTAAAGATAATTACTTTCTTTGTGTGAAGATGGAAGGTCTGGAGAATGCCGCAAGGGCTGCAAACCTGAGTGTGTTGAATTTTCCTGTTATACCGGGGACTACTCCGTTGGAACTTTTTAAGAAGTGCCCAATGATTTAATGCCATCAATTTCGAAGGTTTTCTATCTGCCTCAGTTAAGAAAGGAGCCAGGATCTACAACGGATGATGTGACCACAGATGTCTTAAATGTTTCAGATTTGTTAGTCTCTCCAACTGAAAACTCTATTAAAGTGTCAACGTTGTTGGTTTCCCTTGCCCTGGTCTCCGACCGGGAGTGGCTGCTGAAGTTATTCTTTAAGAAGCGTTTTTCCTTGTTTTATGGGGTGAAAGTGTCTTATGTTTCCTGATATTAGTAGAGGCTCTCAGAAAAGGCGTAGACAATTTCTCTTGTTAAAGTCCGGGGTTTTGCAGATAGGGGGGACATATCATTTACGTTTTCCATGTAAATGTGTTATTGTGTATAATTCAAAGAAATTTATATTTTATCAGCCTGAAGCTTTATCTGCGTTCATTAGCTCTCGGATCCCCCCAGTTACGCTTTCAGCTGTTGGTTGAAGTACCTTGCTATATTTTGTTGTATTCCTCTGTCCAGTGGCCAATCTGTTTTTCCTAAAAAGTTACTGTTTGGGATAATCATAGTGGTTTCCTCATTCACCATGTGTTGTGTGCTTTCTCACTCCCCCCCCCCCCACACTTATGTGGACTATAGGTGAACCAGTATGTTCTATTTTCTTTGTTTAAAATTGTTGATGTATTAATGCTGGATGGTATCTCCTTTTCTGATAAGCTTGTTTTCTTGAGTTATGTTTAAAAATTTATAAATATTACATTAAAAAAAAACAAAACAAAACACAAAACTTAAATAAAAACATGTTTCTTCTGTCATTTCAAGTTAGAAGCAACTCAAAAATGCTGTGAATGTTTTCCATGTCTTTTTTAAGCGACAATACATCCCTACATCCCTAGTTATTAAGTGGATTGCTTAAAATATTAACTGAACGGTTTCTTTTATTGTTTTCTCTTTTGAAATTAATACTCGAGTTTCTTCTTGGTGTTTCTTGTTATTTTTTTTTCTGATATTTTGTACTATTTTTTTGGGGGGTGGTGCGTTTTCCTATGGTTACACCATTTTGTGAAATTCACCATCCCCACCTTATGGCCTGTTTGTGTTGTGGTTACTCTTTGCATGCACCAGTGTGGAAACAGGGCAGGAGCGCCCAGGGATTGATCCTGCTCCACCCACCAAACTACCCATTAGAGAGACTCCTAGTAGGAAGACTGGATGGCTGGGAGTATGGGGGAGGGGGAGGGGGTTTAAAAAGTGACTGGAGGAGTCTTCCGGTTTAGCCACGGAGGAGGTGAGATGCGGGTAAAAGAGCTCCCTGATCCGCACCCCTAAAAGCGAGGTAGGAGAGGCTCCCTCCTGGCTCCCTTGTCGGTAAAAATGCCTGAAGTGGTGAAACTCAAGCCGGGGTCCACCATCAAAGAATTGTATGCGGCAAAGGCAAGTGGAGGGAAAAAAGCGGCGGTGAGTTCGGGCGCGCTGTCGGCGCCGGTATTCCCGAGCGGCTCTGAGGAGGTGGATGGGGAGGAGAGAGAAGACCTGCAGCAGGCAGATCTGGCGGCGATCCTCCGAGAAATTCGGGAATCGAAGGAGGAGATTGTGGACCGTGTCTGCAGGCGGCTGGAGGAGAAATTTGCGACGATCGGGCAGCGTCTGGAGGAAGTGGAAAGTAGAGTGAGCCAGACTGAGGATGCCCAGGCCTCGACGGACCGTGTGGTGAGCTTGCTGCAACAGCAATTAAGTTGGCTGCACGCAAAAACGGAGGACATGGAGAATAGAGACCGGTGCTCCAATTTGCGCATCTTTGGTGTCCCAGAGGGGGCGGAAGGGGACGATGTGATCTCTTTTGTAAAGGAGTTGTTAGCTACCTGCTTCCCGGACCCTCCCTCGACGCCGCAATTTGAAATAGAGAGTGCACATAGAGAGCTGCGGCCTAGACCGGAGAGGGGAGGTAATCCACGTGCTCTCATAGTTAAAATGCTGTGGTTTCAGGACCGGGAACATGTCATCAGAGCAGCGCGGAGAACCAAGAATGTACAGTATAAAGCCTGGACTGTGTAAATCCCACTAGAGGACAGCAACCTTGGGCCAGAAGGACTGGGGTTTCTAGTCCCACAAGTGCTCCTTGTGGTCTTGGGCAAGCCACATAACCCTCCATAGCCCATGTTCCCTGTAAAATAGTTATCTCCAAGTTATAATGCCCTGTTCAATGTAATTTCAGTTTGTTCAATGTAAACCGCACTGATGCAGAATAGTGCGGTATATAAGAGAATGTAAATAAATAAAAATAAATAAAATAAATATGTCTTCCCAGATTTGGCCTCTGAGACAGTGAAGAGGCGGAAAGATCTGTTGCGGCTGAGAGACCATTTGGCGAAACAGGGGGTACAGATTGCGATATGGTACCCGGCCAGGATAATGATGATGGTGAATGGAGTCCGACGGTTCTTTGCCTCCAAAGAGATGCTGGAGAAATACCTGAAGTCCCAGAAGAGCTCGTCTAGAGAGGGCCCGGCGCGTCTGATTGGAGAGGGGGGCCAGCATTTGGTGAGCGGCAAGGCCGGCGGGCGGCAGAGCCCCGGAGAGTGAAGAGACGACAGGAGTTGCTCTGGACTGTTGCAGGGAGGGGATGGAGGGGCGGATAAGTGGGACTGTTTGATATGCTTGCTAGGTTTTCATTAAGGAAATAAGGGGGGCTGGTTGGATATGTTTATGTGAATGTAGAGGTTGTGGTATACGGGAGTAGGGGGGCAGGAGGGAAGGGGGAAGACAAGCGGGAGAAGGGTGTGGGGGGAGGGGAGCAGTTGGAGTTGGAAGGAGAGGGGCTAATGGAGGTCCGTTAACAACAAAAATGTGATGGGCAGGGGGTGAATGAACAGTTTGGGGGGTTTGGGTTGGTGCAACTTGTGTGTGCTGTGAGAGTGCCGGGGCTGATGCTGTCTTTGGGGTTGGATGGGGAGAGAGGTGGTGGACAGAAGAGAGATACAATGATGGGGGGACATAAAATTGCATCGTATAATGTACAAGGGATTAATAGCCCTATCAAGCGGAAGAGGATTCTCACGCAGCTGGCCAAGAACAAGATTGAGGTAGCCATGCTGCAGGAGACTCACTTAGAGGCGGAGAAGGTTAAATTAAAGGCCCAAGGGTTTGAGCAACTGTTTGGAGCGCCGTATAATTCTAAAAAGAGGGGAGTGGTGATTTTAGTGCACAAAAGGTTGAAGTTTGTTCCCTACGCTTCTGGGGGGGACAAGATGGGGAGGGTAGTTTGGGTGGTGGGAAGGGTGGATCAGAAGGAGGTGTCCTTTCTGAATTTGTATGCGCCCAACGGGCCGAAGGGGTCTTTCTTCCGGAAGGCACTGCAGGATTTTGAAAAACATGCCCGGGGGGAGTGGATTACTGGGGGTGATATGAATTGTGTGGTGGGACCTGAGGATAGGTCTAATTATCAGAGGGTGAAGCATCGACGGGAGGGGAGGGAGCAGAGGAAGTGCATGGCGGACTGGAGGTTGGTAGATATATGGCGGTGGGAGAACCCGGGGGAGAGGGGCTTTTCCTGTTACACACCCCGATTGGGGAGTTATTCAAGGATTGATATGTTCTTCGGGAGGAAGGGACAGCTGGGGACAGCTGGGGGCCCTGGGGAATGTGCAATTGCACCCAATGCTTATTTTGGACCATGGTATGGTTACTGGGGAATGGAAGCCCGGGGGGAGGGGAAGAGGGAAAGAAGGGGGGGGTGGAGGGGGAATATAGCCTTGATCCAGTCAGAGGAAGGGCAAGTGTGGCTTAAGAAGGCCTGGAGGGAATTTCTGGAGTAGAATGATAATGGGGAGGTCTCGGACACCATGGTTTGGGACAGTGGGAAAGCGTATATGAGAGGGCTGATGATGCAGATGGGGAGTCAGAGGAAGCGGGAGAGGGAGGCACAGAGACGGGCGTTGATGAGGGAGTTGGAAGAGGTGCAGGGAGAACACAGTAAGACAGGCTCCAAGGCAGCTCGTATGCGGGCAGCCATGCTGAGGGCGAGAGTGAACAGGTTAGACCTGGACGGGGTGGAGAAGTTGATGAGGGCATCCAAGAGAAATTTCATGGAAGGAGGGAACAAGGCGGGGAAGCTGCTCGCAAGACAGCTCAAGCAACGGCGGGAGAGTAGGATAGTGGCGGAAGTTAGGAATGAGAAAGGGGAAAGGGTGGTGGATAACCAGGGGATATGTAGGGCCTTTCGGAGGTTCTACGAGCAGTTGTATACGGGACAGAAAGAGGCCTGTCGGGAGAAAATAGCGGACTATTTAGAAGGGATGAACATCCCGAGGGTTAGTGAGGATCAGGCAAACTGGCTTGGGCGGCCCATTGAGGTGGGGGAGGTGCTGAGGGAAATTCGGCGGCTTCCCAGGGGGAAGGCGGTAGGGGAGGACGGATACCCGGCGGAGTACTTCCACGTGCTGAGGGAAGAGTTGGCGCCATTCTTGGCCCGGTTGTTCACTGGGCTGTTGAGGGGGGGACGGGGACGCTGCCAGAGACGATGTCACAGGTGAATGTGGTGGTCCTTCCAAAGGATGGTAGAGACCCGGACAGATGTGAGAATTATAGACCGATTGCGTTGATTAACTGTGATGCAAAATTATACGCGAGGGTGTTGGCAGGGAGGTTAGAGGGGCTTCTCCCGGACCTGATCCACCCTGACCAGACCGGGTTTATACAGGGGAGAGTAACAGCGGATAATGTGAGGCGAGCGGTGGGGCTTCTCCACTATGTGAAGGAGGCACACATACCAGCAGTGTGTGTCGCCTTGGACGCAGAGAAGGCTTTCGATCGGGTGGAGTGGGAGTTCCTGTTCGCTATGATGGATAAGATGGGGCTGGGTGAGAGCTTTGTGCAGGGGGTAAGGGCCCTTTATAGACATCCGACGGCCAGGATATTAGTGAACGGGCAGTGCTCGGAGTGGTTCGACCTGCAGAGGAGGACTAGGCAGGGCTGCCCTTTATCCCCCTTGCTCTTTGCGATAGCGATTGAGGCGCTGGCAGTTCGCATACGGACCAGAAAGGAAATTCAACCGGTTCAGGTAGGGCAGGGGGAGCATAAGATTCTCTTGTACGCTGACGACACGTTAGTATTCATGGCGGATCCGGTAAACTCCCTCCCGGCGTTGGTGGAAGAGTTGGAGGAGTTCGCAGAGGTGTCGGGTTTCAAGATGAACTTGGCCAAAACGGAGGCCATGGCCCTAGGTGGGGTCAGGAGGGAGGTCTTTGTGAACTTTCCCTTCAAATGGGCGCCAGGGCACTTTAAATATTTAGGGGTCCGGATAACGGAAGACCCCGGGAGACTATACGAGCTTAATTATCAGAAGTTGGGGGAACAGATCGGGAAATTATTGGATAGTTGGAAACCCCTGCAGTTGAGCTGGATGGGGAGGATAGAGGCCATCAAGATGAGTGTGTTGCCAAAGTTCCTGTATATTTTCGCGCAGCTGCCGGTGGCGATGGGAGGAGAAGCTGCGGAGATTTGTCTGGGGGGGGGAGAAGGCCAAGATTAAGGCAAGTCAGCTTCGGATGGCCAAGGATAAAGGGGGAGTCAGGATGCCCTCCCTGCAGTGGTACTACCAGGCAAGTATACTTAAGGCCTGGAGGGATCACTACCGGAGAGGTGGGGAGGCGGCGTGGGTGGATTTGGAAAGAACACTTACGGGGGCCCTGTCACTGGCTCAGTGGTTGGAAGAGAAGAGGGGTACGATTTCAGGGGGTAAGGGGAAAGAACATCCCTTCTTGGGGGCCATGTGGAGAGTTTATCAGCGGGGGGAGGGGAGGAGGTGGTTTCCTAGCCCAGTGTGGGCTTGGACCAGGGTGCTGGATTTTTTCCCCTTTTGGGGGTCGGAATGGCTTCAGGGGAAAATAGTTAAATTTGGGGATTGTATGGTGCACGGGGGGGGGGGTGTTAACACCATGAGTTGGAGTACAGAACGCAGCTCAAAATACCCTTTTACCAGTACTTTCAAATTAGGCACTTTATTAACACAGGGGAGAACCGTAGGTTGGTCTGTCGGCCCAGCACAGAGATGGAGATAGTGTTGTTCCAAGGGAATAAAGAAAAGGGGATCATTTCTAAGATATACAGGGTATTATTGGCTGAGGCAGTGGATAAAGAGGATAAGGAGGGGCAGGGACACAGGGAAAGGTGGCATAAATGAGTAGGGGAAGAGTAGGACGAGGGTCAGTGGCTGAGGATATACGGGGCTGTTTACCAGACTATGGTGGTCACCTCTTGGAGGCAAACACAGTTGCAGATCGTACACGGAGCCTATGTCACACCGAGCAGGATGGCTTGGGTAGAGGGGCAAGGGTCAGCGGGGTGTTGGCGGGGATGTGGGGAGCAGGGAGATTTTCTGCACATGTAGTGGGGCTGTCGAGTCATTCAGTGGTTCTGGAGGTTGGTGCAGGAGGGGATGGGTATGAGGGCGGGGGGACGGCAGGGGGGAGGGGAGAGGGCGATAGGAAGGGGGCCACGGGAGTGGGTGTTGGGGGGAGGAGAACGGGAGGGACAGGGGCGGTGGGTGAAGAAGAGGGAGGAGAAGCTCAAATTAGCAGCGCGGGTAGTGATAGCATGGCGCTGGAAGAGGAGGGGGGGCCGACAGTGGAGGATTGGCACAGGAAAGTGGAGGAGATGATTCAGTTTGATCGGCTGACATACCGATTGCGGGGTCGGGAGTGGGAATTCCATAAGATATGGGACCCGTACTTGCAGGGGCAGAGAGGAGAGGGTCTGGTGGGCTAGGAATGAAGGGGGGGGGGGTGAAGCACCAGCACTCAGCACAAGGCACACAGTTTTACCTGTTTGTTACAGTTGTAAATGTTCTAATGGTTAAGAGGTTCTTTATTTAAGACTTCGGTTCTCTGTTTGTTTGTTTTTTGGCTGTGGATGGGGGACAGGACTGCTAAGTGTATTCTGAATGGGGGATGCCGGAAGGGGGATCTGTATCGGATGGCACTGTATGTTGATCACCTGTCTTTCACATGCTTAATAAAAACAAAGCTTCAAAAAAAAAGTGACTGGAGGGTGGAGGCACCGTATCAGGCTAAAGTGAACTTGATAATTAATCTGATTAACTTTAATCACATACGAAAGCATATCTGGTTAAATCGATACCAGTGAATACTACCAGATAAAGATAGCTCAATTGCTTACACGACTGTCTTTATACCTGCTATTTCTCCAGTTCAGTTTAACCATTTACCATTTTGCGGATGGCACAGAATGATGACACCTGGGCCTCCTCCCTTTAACTGGTTCACTTTTGGCAGACACCAAGCTATTCAGTCAAACGTTCATCAGTCAAAAGTTAAATCATCAGTTTTAAAATTTCAAAGATGCTGACTGATTATCTAGTTAACTCCTGATAATAACCAGATAAATTACTGGAATATCATCCCCAATAATAAAAACAAGAGCAAAGAAAGGGGGGACGGAGATGTGAATGATTCTGTTTTGGACGTCAAATCAATTATCCAAAAGAATTTTGATGCTGCTGCTGTTATTTTAAAGTAGACTCCAACTACTGATTAAATCATTAAAAAAAAAAAAAAATTGGGGTATTACCATTCCTTTGAATCCCACAGATTTTCTCAACTCTTTCATCCTACATTGAAATGGTTTTATTTCTGCTGGCATAGTATTCAATTTCACATTTGCAATGTAATGCTATAAATTAATTAAGCTACACTTACCTACAACCAATCATTCAACTCCCTCCTCCACCTCAGCTCAGACAGCTCATGGTCATGTCTTGTCTGCCTGTAAATCAACCCAGTCATTTGCCTCCCACTGTCCTCCAGCCTGGAGCATGCTTTCTGGCTAATATTCCCTCACTTTCCTATATTACACTGTCCTGATCTGATTATTTTTTTATGTTCATCAATTATCCCTAACCTTTTTTCAGTCACAATCAAAGAAACCTCATAATGTAAACCTCTTCCTTTAGGCAGAGAAATTTAATTTCCCAGATGATTTTTTTTCTCCTTCTCCTTGAAATCCCAAAGTTGACCTACAGAATGACCAGCTTCTGGCTGCTTTGGATAAAATTGCCCCACTGAAGGAATACTTTACAATGGGGTATGTTTACTAAACTGCGGTAATGTCAATCGTGGTAGGTTCCGCGGTAAAGGTAGAGATGCCCATATAAAGGCATGGGCGGTGCATCGTTACAGCAAGCTGACAGCTAACGCGCGTTACAAGGCGCCTTAGAATAACGAGCGTTACAAGGCACCTTGTAAGGTGCCTTATAAGGTGCCCTGTAAGGTGCCCTGTAAGGTGCCCAGTAAGGTGCCCAGTAAGGTGCCTAGTAAGGTGCCCTGTAAGGTGCCTCAGAAGGCGCCCTATAGGGCCTCCTAGGCTAAGCGCCATATTAGGTACCCTTGGACAAGTCACCGCAGAAGGCAGCCTGGGCTATGGAAGCATAGGTTAAGGTGGCCTAACAAGGTTATGGTGTCCTAGGTTAGTGTGCCCTAGGGACTGCAAGGTGCCTCAGGATGACATGCATGACCTGTGCGGAACAGAGACAGATGTAGCCCTAACACTACTCAGGAAAAGCAATGAACAGGTGAGTGAAGGAGGGAGAAGTGGGAGCCGCTGGACCTGCCATATCTGTGGGCATCCCATGTGGCTGCCAGTACTGATGACAAACATGGTGGGGGCTGGCAATGTAAAGTACTGGAAAGACAGTTGGTGGCAGACGATGGGAATACGTGTCCCTCAGTGGAAGCGGAGGTGGCAGGATAGTTACAATGATGGGTGGACAGAGGAGTGGTGGTGCCATGCAGATCAGGCACAGGCAAGGCAAGCACAATGAGGCACAATGCAGGAAAGGGTAGCAGTGCAGGACATGGGCTGGCAGCCTGCACAGGCAGACAGGACTCTACACAGCTGACAGACGCAGATAGACGGACCGAGGGAATGTTGGCAATTTTGGCGAGGGTATTATGGGCTGGAAGCGCAGATCTGCAAAAATATGACCTCTACAGGCATGCACACTATTTGAGTAGGACAGGCATGAGAGGAGGGAACAATGAGGAACTGAACCAATGAACACTGCCAAGAATGGCATGTATTAACCAGTAGGCTATACCTCCATGGTGTATGTCACAGCAATGTCTGGGTACAGAAGGCCTGCAGGTCACCGCACAAATTGTCTGCTCTGAGTGCCAGGATAGGGTAACCCCACCATACCCATGATGCAATGCACATGCTGTATAGCAGTCTATAGCTGATCACCAAATGGGGTCTGCACCTCTCCGGTACCTCAACTGGGAAAGACGAACTGACAGTGTGTGATACTGGCACAGAGTAGCTACAGACCATGCCATTGTGCAGGTTCTGTGGTCACCCTGAGGGATAGGATTGGTGCCCAGAACTAGGTCCGCAGTACATGTGGTGCTAGAGATAGGTCCTGCTGTACATCCCCATCACTACCAGTGTGTGACAGGTGTTCCGTGCAGTGCAGCCGAAGGTAATTTGGTTTCCATCTGTATCCTGCAGTCACATGTGGCCCTATGGGACCAGACACCAGCCAGATTAGTGTGTAGTGAGGGTCTGGCTGACATGGGCAGCTGTTATCAGGGCAGAGGGGTTCCTAGAATTGCATGAGGTGTGTGTAGCAGTGGCTGTATAGGTCACAGTGGTATACACTACATACCCCAAAGGGCCCACATCACCCTTTTGTAGGTAAAGAACAGTTCCCCTGCCTCAGGGAAGCAACCTCCATCCTGTTTGTATGAGACAGCCCTCCAGGGTTGGTGGGCCAGAGCCATATCTATGACTGGGGCAGTGGCAGACCAGCAGCAATGCTGGGATTAGGTCTGGAAACCCCAAGTGCCTCCCACCACTGTCTGCCAGTCACCAGCAGACAGCATAGTCAGACTGTACCTTAAAGGTGATCCGACCATGCACAGTCTAACTGCAGACAGCCCACCAGGAACTATGTGCAGCAAGCAGGCATCTCAGTGATTGGGACCCCAGCACTAGGGAACACAAGTGCTGGAACAAACTACCTCCAAACATCAGATCAATCAGGGATATCACCCAATTTAGAAAGTCCATCAAGCACTATTTATTCACTTTACACTTCAAGCTACCATACACACAATAGAATCCGTCTCCCGCATCACTCAGATAACTACTACACATAACAACAATCCAGAACAAAGGATCAAAATGTGAAAACACTATATTCTTATCAAATATCAAAACTTGATGTAACCTATTCAATGTATATATAATTATGTATAATTATGAAGATAGTTATTCCCCAGTTAACACCCAGTTTATCTTCCCTGTTATCTGTAAACCTAGATCAGTCATGGATTGACAGGTATGTTGATGTTCAATGTAAACTGCACTGATGATGAATAGTGCGGTATATAAAAAATGTTAAATAAATAAATAAATATATCACTAGAGACAAATAGTGTAGAGCGCTATGTGGGAACCTAGACCTGCCATGGTCACTGCTCGTTCAGAGTGAGTGCCCTCCCAGCATGCCATGCTGTGGCCACCCTGTCCATGCAGGTGGTGGTCAGGCACTACAGTGTCCTAGCCATTGCCCCACACCCTGTGAAGATGCATCCTGGCCAATCTGCCCTGTCCGGGCCATACCCAGAATACCTTGCTCCTCATTATGCATCTAATCAGGCTAACGCTGGTAACAGTGGGACATTTTGGGCCCAGTGAAGTGTGGGCAGCCACAGAACAATGCATAGATATACAAACACGCTCACTCCTTTTGCAGCATTATACAAAGATAGGGGTGGTTGGCAGCCCTGCCCGCCACAGTAGTCCTGATCACAGTGCCAACATTGCTAAACTGTGCAGGGGGTAGTAGTAGTGATCTGGTGATATCATCCCAATGCTGGGGCCAACAGCCTGCCGCTCCATGCATCATTGGATTGTGGAGCCTGTGTGAGTGGGTGTTTGCACCCCTGTTCGCCGCTGCTTTGGGCTTTGCACATGTTGCTGTTGTATCTGCATTGTAGGGTAAAATATAGGGGCATGCTCTGCAGGAACCACAGCTGGGACTTGCGCCTGTGACCCTCTGCTCCTGGACACACTGGCTGGGTGTACTGCACCACACTGTTGCCACAGATACATGGTAGTCCCTCTGGCTACTTGCACTTTTCCTCAGCCAGACCTTTTATGTTGCACTGCACACCACGTACTGATGCAGAGCATGGCCTAGGTCCACTGTAGGGAGGTGGCACTGCCCCCTCCAGTAGGGGCACACGCCCCCCTGCCAAGCTGACGTGGCCATTTGCTGTCGGTGCTGGTAGTACGCAGTCCCAGGCCATCCACTGTGTAGGTAGGCGCCCGCCTAGGGAGCAGGTTCCGGGGTGGGGAGGCATACATGGACATCCTCACATCCCCCATCACTTCCTACCACTATTATGTCCCCTCCACATGGGGGCGGGATGGCTGGGGGGATGTCAGGTCTGTGCCCTAGCGACTATTGGCTAGGGTGGACCAGGTAGATATTGGTGGATTGCGTTTGGCCTTGGTTAACTGCTGTCTTGCTGATCTCCGGTGTCTATGTTCCTATGTGCCACCTAGGCGCCCGCCTGGTCCACCCTGTGCCCCAGCTGCCCATGCTACATGTCCCGCCTGCGGCCCCCTATGCCCCATTTGCACCATCGCCATAGAGGCCATTCATACTTTGGCACTATGGTATTGCTGTACATGGAGCACTACTATCACAGTTTTTGGGCTCCCTGCCTGGGCTGTACATTGCTGACACGTAAATGGTTTCTCTCTCCTGCATATGTGCATCTAACGGCAGGTTTTCAATCGCGTTAGGATTCAGCTCTTCAGATCAGCGCGTTAGTGTGAATGGAGCCTCTCCCCGTCCACACTCCGCCCATTGACCCCTTCTCTCCGCCCTCTCTCCACCTTCTGCGGTGTTTACCGCGCCGCGGAACATCAACGATCGTTAACATTACGTAACGCGCGTTATGTAACGTTAACGATCGCGCGTTATGTAACGTTACCGCAGTTTAGTAAACATACCCCAATGTATCTGTTTCTGGTATTCCAATACTCTACATACTCAGAAAAGACTAGTCCACCAAGCATTACCACATTACTCCCTCTAAGAAGGTCATCTGCAACTTACAACAATGTAAATACAAGCAACTGAACCAAGAAGCTAAGAGAGCTGTTATTGTGGAAGTTCAATGAACTACATACTCAAGTCCCCTTTCTCGTCTCTGAATGCTTTAGCAGTATGTCCCTCCCCTGAAACTTTAAAACCTTCTTTATCCAAAAAGATCAACAATATCCTGGGTTCTCTTCCTCCATCATCAAACTCCCAGTGGCTCTCAAGCCATTTTATCCTCCCTTCCTACTCTGCCAATAGATGAAAGCTTCCATCAAAATACTCTGGGTTTCTCTCCTTCAGTCATGACAACAGCTTTGGAGAAAAATCTATCTAACCTGAATCGGTCCTTTTCTATGGTCTATCTTGATTTAAAGACCCAACATTAAACCTTCTGCCTTTTGTCTATAAAATGATCAACTCTAGCTTCTCTCAGCAGATTGGTCCTCCTCCTTAGAAGATGGCTGATTTTCAACCCTTACTGAAGCAAATACATTTTGATCTACTCTGCTCAGATAACTACCACCCTATCTCAAATATCTCATTTATCTCAAATTGTGGAGGTTTTCAATATACTTCACCCTTTTTGGGAAAAAGACCAACACCTTCCATCCACAACAATCTGGTTTTCAGACATAGCACCAAAACCTCTTTGGTAGCCCTAATTAACCAAATCCAGACTGCAGAAGATGAAAACAACATTCCCTCCTGTAGCTGCTACACATGGATGCTGCCTTTAATTTGACTGAACACTCCTTGTTACTTTCAAGGCTTTCTGAACTTGAGATCTATAGTCTCGCTCTCACTTGCTTATGTTTTTTCTTCTGTAATTGTCTCTTCAAGGTTCTGAGTCAGGAGCAGGGCCGGATTTACCTTGAGTGAGGCCCTACGCCAACAAAAATTGTGGGCCCCCAGCAGGGGCGGCCCAAGGGGGGTGTGGGCCTCATTTGCATAAGGGGCCTCATTTGCATAAATATTTGCATAATGTTACCATATACTAACTTTTAGTAAACGTGCCTCTTAATGAGTGTATGGATAAAGAAAGACTAAAAGATTTCTACATTACTATAATCCAGTGCCAACTGCCAGACACATTAGGAACTACTACAAACACTGCCCATTTAGAACCCATAGCAAACCCGCCGTATCCTAACAGCACTACCAGGACTCACAAAGCACCATACTCTACCAATCAAAAGGCAACACTGCAAATATTAAACCAATACATTTCAGAGAACAACAATACATGACCTACTGGGGAAAGAGAACAAGTGGCAATGTCAAATAGGAATTATATAAACAGAACACCTCAGCTCAGTTACACATGCAGAACATAGACCATCACCAAACAAGTAATCACATTTTAGAAACAGGAAGACAATAATTAAACTGGGAATCCCAAAAGCCAAACTTGGAATGTACAACACTGTAGAAATAAAACTATACATTAATTTGCTCTTGTACTAAACAAAGCGCAGACGTTAATGATGCACATTTACCAGAGCTGACATATTCCAATTAATAAATTCAAAATAAAGAGATATTTTTCTACCTTTTGTGCATTTTTTTCAGCTGCAATTGCTCCAGCCACTTTCTTCTGGTTTCTTCGTGTCTTCTGCTAACTCTCCATCGTCTGCTGTCCATTTGTCCTTTCTTCTCTCTTCTAGTTTTTTTCCCATTCTCTCTCTACATCTGCTTTAACATACTAATCTTTCTCCTTTTGCTCTTTCCTCATTCCTATTTTTATCCACTCAAATTTTACCCCTCCATCCTCAATCCCCACTTACTCTCCCAATACCCGGCCAATTGTAGATTTTTTATCCCTCCCACACAAAATATTTTTCCCTTCTCCATTTTACTCTTCCAGCCCCATCCCATTCTAATCCTCCCCCAACATCAGCTCCCTTCTAGTTCCAGCCTCACCCAGCATCCATTCCCTTCTAGTCCCTGCATCAGCCCATTTCCAGTCCTAGCCACCCATCAGCCCATTTCCAGTCCTAGCAACCCCCCAACCCAATACCAGTCCTAGCCCCCCATCAACCCACTTACAGTCCTAACCCCCCATCACCCCATTTTCAGTTTAAGCCCCCCTATAACCCATTACCAGTCCTAACCCCCATCAGCCCACTTCCAGTCCTAACCCCATCAACCCATTTCCAGTCAGCCCCACATAGCCCATGGCCAGTCCTAACCCCCCCCCCCTCAGCCCACTTCCAGTCCTAACCCCATCAACCCATTTCCAGTCAGCCCCCCATAGCCCATTGCCAGTCCTAACCCCCCCCATCAGCCCACTTCCAGTCCTAACCCCATCAACCCATTTCCAGTCAGCCCCCCATAGCCCATTGCCAGTCCTAACCCCCCCCCATCAGCCCACAGCCCATTACCAGTCCTAACTCCATCAGCCCACCTCCAGTCTTAACCCCCCCAGCCCAGTTCCAGTCCTAGCCCCCCATAGCCCATTTCCAGACAGCCCCCATCAGCCCACAGCCCATTACCAGTCTTAACCCCCCCCAAAGCCCATTACCAGTTCTATAACCCCCCAACAGCCCATTATCAGTCCTAACCCCATCAGCCCACCTCCAGTCTTAACCCCCCAGCCCATTTCCAGTCCTAGCCCCCCCATAGCCTATTACCAGACAGCCCCCATCAGCCCACAGCCCATTACCAGTCTTAACCCCCGCTATGACGATGTGCAGTTCTATCAGCCCATTGAGCCCACATACTATTACCAGTCCTAACCTCATCAGCCCACCTCCAGCCTTAATCCCCCAACCCATTTCCAGTCCCAGCCCCCCCCGGAGCCCCGTACCAGTGCGACCCTCCCCCGCCCCCCCCCCCCGCCTAAAGTAAAATTTGATTTAAAAAAAAAACACCTGCTGGCTGCCGCCGCGGGGCCCCCTCTGCTGCCGCGGCAGCATGGACTGACCCGCGGGGGCCCCCTCTGCAAGCTCGATCCCTCCGTGCCTCCCTCCGTGCAGGCTGTGAGAGGCGCGAAGGAAGACTGTCTCCCTCGCGTCTCTGTTAAGGCCGCAGGGGCTGATGGGAAATGTCCTAAATGAGTGGAGGAGTGGCCTAGTGGTTGGGACAAGGTACTTCGGGCCGGAAGGTCGGGGGTTCAAATCCCACTAGAGGACAGCAACCTTGGGCCGGAAGGACTGGGGTTTCTAGTCCCACAGGTGCTCCTTGTGGTCTTGGGCAAGCCACTTAACCCTCCATAGCCCATGTTCCCTGTAAAATAGTTCTCTGTGTGCTGTGCCTTCCTGTCTAATCAATGTGTTTATACCTCAAAAATTTCCTGTCATGATTTGACAATTTCCAATCTGTAATCAAACCGCTGCTGATCACTGGAAGTAGCGGTATACAAATGTATACTAAATAAATAAATAAAATAAATGTGGTCTGGGCTTCCAAGATAGTATTCTCTTAACTGTTGCAGTTGCTCCTTTTAGTTTTAACATAACCATTTTCTTCATTTTATCATAGTCTCCTTTTTGAAAGTTAAATGGTAGCACATTGAATTTCCTTGCTATCCTCCCTCCATTTATTAAATCAAATGTGAACAAGTTATAACAGCTATTGCCAAGCAGTCCCAACATTGTTACCTCTTGGACCAGATCCTGCGTTCCTCTAAGGACTAGGACTAAAACAGCTTCCCCTCGTGTTGGTTCCTGAACCAGCTATTCTATGAAGCAGTCATTTATTTCTTCTGGAAACATGGAGTCTGATTCACATAGGGGATGTCCAGGCCGTCTGGATGGCCCAAAGCATGATGGACTCGTTTGGACCCGATTCTGGACCACAGGAACAAAACATTCCCGTACTGCATAGAATCGAGCCCGTGGAAGGCCCCCCTCATTCCTGCCACTCGAGCCACGGCTGGCTTGCTGGGGCCTGGATCGGGCGACGGTGACTCCCTGCACTCAGCCCTGGGGGGGATCCCCAGGCCCGATTACTGGGTGGATGCTGCTTATTCCATCTTTGAGATGGAATAAGCAGCACATTCCCTTTGACCCGTGAGGATGTACAAGGCCATGACCTGAATCAGCCCTGTATGTCCTGCCGGGCTGGCCTGCCCCTGCTCCGCCTACATACCACCCCACGCTGGCTCTCCCCATCCTGCTGCTCAGGACGTATGGGAAGAACTGGAGGGAGGAATCAGGCCCAGACGACTTGCAGGGCTGCAAGTCCTGCCGGGACATGAAGCCCCACAACCCGCATCCCAGAATCAGGCCCTTTATCTCCCTACCATGTCCTGATGTGACACTAACCCAGTCAATATCAAGAAAACCAAAATCTCCCATTATTACTGTGTTGTAACCTTTACTAGATTCCATGATTTCTGTTAGCATTTCATCATCTGACTTTTCATTCTGTCCAGTTGGACAGCAGTACACCCCATTGCCATTCCATTTCCCTTTTTATAAGGAATTTCTATCCTTCAAAATGTTGTTCAACCAACTGGCAAATGGAGCACAAATACACTCAAATTTAGCAATTCTCTCCTTTTGGTGAGCAGTAATCCTGCTTATAACACAGAAATATAAGATATGTCATACCGGGTCAGACCAAAAGACCATCAAGCCCAGTATCCTGTTTCCAACAGTGGCCAATCCAGGTCACAAGTACCTGTCAGGTTCCCAAAAGATATCCAGATTCCATGCTGCTTGTCAAAATGGTTAAGCAATGGATTTCCCTGGTCCTCTTTAATAGTGGTTTATGGACTTTTCCTCCAGGAACTTGTCCAAACCTCTTTTAAATCCAGCTATACTAACAGCTTTTAATACATCCCCTGGTAACGAATTCCAGATCATGCACTGAGTGAAAAAATATTTTCTTTTATGAGTCTTAAATGTGCTACATTGTAGCTTCATTGCGTGTCCCTTAGTCTTTCCCCTGCGTGTCCCCTGCCATTCTACTTTTTGAAGGAGTAAACAACAGATCTACATTTATACATTCTACTCCAATATTTTATAGACCTCTATCATATCCCCACTCAGTCATCTCTTTTCCAAGCTGAAGAGTCCTAACCATTTAAGCCTTACCTCATAGGGATAATCCTTCCATCCCCTTTACCATGTTTGTCACTCTTCTCTGTACCTTTTCTTATCCTTCTATATCCTTTTTAAGATATGGTGATTAGAATTGCATGCTATATTCAGTGTGTGGTCGCACCATGGAGTGATACAGAGGCATTATAATATCCTTTGTTTTATTCTCCATTCCCTTCTTTATGATTCCCAGCATGCTATTTGTTTTCTTGGCCACCGGATTTCAATGTATTATCCACGATGACGCCTAAATCCTTTTCCTGGGTGGTGGTTCCTAATTTGGAACCTTGCATCGTGTAACCATAGTTTGGATTGTTCTTCCCTAAGTGCATAACTTTGCACTTGTTCACATTAAATTTAAACTGCCATTTGGACGTCTAGTCTCCCAACTTATCAAGGTTCTCTTGCAGTTTTTTACAATCCTCTTGTGTTTTAACAACTTTGAATAATTTGGTATCATATGCAAATTTGAACACCTCTCTCATTATTCACATTTCCAGGTCATTTATAAATACGCTAAAATGCAGCAGGCCCAGCACATATCCCTGGGGTACTCCACTATTCACCTTTTCCATTGAGAAAATTGTCCATTTAGCCCTACTCTCGGTTTTCTATGTTTCAAACAGTTCCTAATCTGCAATAGTACATTGCCTCTTATCGCATAACTTTAATTTCCCCAAGAGTCTGTCATGAGAGACTTTCTGAAAATCGAAATACACTATAAAAACCTTCTCACCTTTATCTACCTGTTAATTCACACCTTCAAAAAAATATAAGAGACTGGTGAGACAAGCCTTTCCTTGGCTAAATCCATGCTTAGCTGATAAACAATCCACGGTTTATGCTGAATCAGTTCTAGCCTAGTGGTAACCAAGAGACCAGGGCTCGATTCCCACTAACACTCCTTGTGGCCTTGGGCAACTCACTTTTCCCTCTATTGCCTCAGAAAATTCCATGTTATCAATGCCCCTGTTTAATGTACATTACCAAGTTTAAGTTACAATGTAAACTGCTTTGATTGAAAAGATAAAGCGGTGTATAAAAGACCTGTTAAATAAATGAATAAATAAACTATGCTGTACGCCGGCATTTAGCTATCACACATTTAATAACTCCAGTGCATAACTGCAACACCTTACCCATCTCCATCTCCATCCCTTCATGCATCTTTTGAAAAAGGAACACCTGTGGCTTCACTGGTAGATTCCTCCCAGTGATCTCCTTCAGCCAACCAGCCACCAAGGCCCAGCAGTCCTTTATCAATACACACTCCCACCATATGTGGATCAGAGCCCCTTCCTCGCCGCACTCTCTCCCACTCCTTCACAACACGTCAGCCATTCTGTACCACCTGCGCAATAACTTGTAACCATTTCTACTATATTAGCAGAGACGGAACGTGCAGCTGTGTTCCTAAACACCCCCGCCCACTCTCATAAGTCCCACTCTACTCCGAAATTCTTTTCCCATGCTAGGACCTGCTTGCCCCCCCCCCCCCCTTCACCTGTCCCCACTCTACACTGGGAGACTAAGGGCCCGATATTGAAAAGGCATTTACATGCTTTACAGCCCTATAAAACTGTAAATGCAGCTCAGCAGAATATTCAACATGGTTAGTGCTGCTGAATATTCCTGATCTCCCCTACACACCCCGATACTAACTGCTTAGCACTGGGGCATGTTGTGGGTGGCAGCAGAGTCTAACCGGGTAGTGGCAATATTGTACCACTACCCGGTTAGCTTCTATGGGTAAAAGATAGGCGCTGCAAAAGCGGTGCAATATCGCTGCTACCCATTTAGCCTCTGTGGCTTCCAGGTATGTACAGCGACCTTGGATATTCAATGCCAGGGCCAAATGTGACTATGGCACTGAATATCTGGAGTTAGTGGATGATGGCGACGGCGAGGCACTGTACTCGCACCTAGCCATCCTAACTCAATATCAGGCCCCAAGTGCCTAATCTGCAGAAACACATAGAAATCGGACTTAAGAAGCCCAAAGTCTTCTTGAATACTTTCAAGGTCCTAAAATCCCCTCCCTCTAATAGTTGACTCACCTCCCTAAAACCCCTCCTCCTTTCCATTCTTTAACTCTAATCCCATATCCCAGCATCCTCATCCCAATAAAACCAGCAGAGATGTCTCTGGCAACCCCCTTCCACTCCAGGAATCTTTCTCTCACGCCTTCTCCTACTTTCATTGTTAATGATGAACATGGAGACACAGTGGCATCCAAGGGGATGCCACCCATTTTGCATTGCTCAATTCTAACCCAATGTTTAGGACACTTCCTTCTCCATTCAATTGAGCCGCTTTACAGTAGTTAAAGTCTGAGACCTCAAACCCTCCCTCCACCCTATTCCTGCATAAAGTCCTATGCTCAACCCTGGCTGGACTCCCTTTCCAAAGAAACCTTTCAGCTCTCCTCTCCAGTTTCTGCAACCCCTGCCCGCCTTGCCTGTGGTAGTTCCAACAAAAGCATCTCGAAAAAATATAGAAAACATGGCAACGCCATCATTTTTAAACAAGCTATTTGACCCAACAATGTCAGAAGTCTCTGCCAACTGTCAAAGTTTCCTAAAATAAGAGAGGAAAATACATCTGATCCATGTCCTTACTGATACCTGCCCCTAAGTATGTTAAACTCTCCCTAACCTCTTTAAATGGGAACACTTTCAGAATTTCCTCCATCTTCTTCTACCTCACTGTGAGAGTTTGCCTTGAACCCTGACACCCCCTCATAAACACACATTTCCTCCACTATGGTTCCTGGGGGTTGTAAAGGCCAGGTAATAGATAACATTATATCACCCACAAATAAATACACTTTAAAATCTTTCCCTCCTACTGCAATCCCCCAAATGTCCCTATTATACCTAATTCTATCTGTGCAGAGTTCTACTGCCAAAGCGAACAGCAGTGGGGATAAAGGACACCCCCTGCCTGGTACTCCAATGTAAAGAAAACACCCTTGGTTAACACCCCCCCGCCCCCCGCCCAAATGACCCACATCCTTGAAGAGTACAAAGCTTGAATCCACCCTTTAAAATATGACCCAAACCCAAATTTATCTAGAGCCCCCATCAGGTACTCCCATTGTAAGCTTTCTCCACATTCATCACAAGGAGAAGCACTGAAGACCCGCCTCCAAAATTAAATTCACCACCCTCCGGACATTATCCCCTACCAGTCTCCCTGGGATAAACCCTGACTGATCCTTATAGATTAAACTGCTATGAAAAGAATTCAACCACACAGCTAACACTCTTGGCAATAATTTTGCATCCAAATTCAATAATGAGATAGACTGGTAAGACACTTCCTGCTCTTGATCTTTATGCGACTTGGGCAGGAACATAATACCCGCCTCCACACAAAACCATCCTATACATGAATACAGGAATGCTTCACAGATGTCTCACACTGGCTTATGTCAAAAAACCTATCAATCAATTATAGGAAGGCTGAAGCTCTGTTTATTACAAAGGACCAGGGCCGGATTTACGTATACGCCATGTACGCCATGGCGTAGGGCCCACAACCGGCAGGGGCCCACCAAAAATAGAACCAGGTTTTTTTTTTTTCAATTCGATTAAAAAAAAAACCTGGTGGCTGCCGCCGCGGGGCCCCCTCTGCTGCCGCGGGGGCCCCGTCTACAAGATGGTATGGTCTGGTCGGGTCGGGTCGGGTCGGGTCTCGTCTCCCTCCCGGCGGCGAGAGACGCGAAGATAGAGCGTCTCCTCGCGTCTGTGTTAAGCCCGCAGGGGCTGATGGGATTTCCCATCAGCCCCTGCGGGCTTAACACAGACGCGAGGAGACGCTCTCCCTTCGCGTCTCTCGCAGCCTGCAGCGCGGGAGGGAGAGAGACCCGACCCGACCCGACCGGACCGGACCCGACCCGACCAGCTTGTAGACGGGGCCCCCGCGGCAGCAGTGGGGGCCCCGCGGCGGCAGCCACCAGGTTTTTTTTTTTAATTAAATTTTACTTTAGGCCGGGGGGGGGTAGGAGTCCTACCCCCCCGGCCTAAAGTAAAATTTAATTTAAAAAAAAAACCTGGTGGCTGCCGCCGCGGGGCCCCCTCTGCTGCCGCGGGGGCCCCGTCTACAAGCTGGTCGGGGTCGGGTCGGGTCCGGTCGGGTCTCTCTCCTCCCTCCCTCGCTGCAGGCTGCGAGAGACGCGAAGATGCGTCTCTCGCAGCCTGCAGCCTGCAGCGAGGGAGGGAGAGAGACCCGACCGGACCCGACCAGCTTGTAGACGGGGCCCCCGCGGCAGCCACCAGGTTTTTTTTTTTAATTAAATTTTACTTTAGGCCGGGGGGGTAGGACTGGTAATGGGCTATGGGGGGGGGTAGGACTGGTAATGGGCTATGTGGGGGGGGGGGGTAGGACTGGTAATGGGCTATGGGGGGGGTAGGACTGGTAATGGCTATGGGGGGGTAGGACTGGTAATGGGCTATTGGGGGGGCTGGGGCTGGAAATGGACTGGGGGGTAGGGCTGGTAATGGGCTATTGGGGGGCTGGGGCTGGAAATGGGCTGGGCTGGGGGGGGTTAAGGCTAGAGGTGGGCTGATGGGGTTAGGACTGGTAATGGACTGTGGGCTGTTGGGGGGGGGCTTAGAACTGGCAATGGGCTTTGGGGGGGGTTAAGACTGGTAATGGGCTGTGGGCTGATGGGGGCTGTCTGGTAATGGGCTATGGGGGGGGCTAGGACTGGAAATGGGCTGGGGGGTTAAGACTGGAGGTGGGCTGATGGGGTTAGGACTGGTAATGGGCTGTTGGGGGGGGATTAGAACTGGTAATGGGCTTTGGGGGGGTTAAGACTGGTAATGGGCTGTGGGCTGATGGGGGTTGTCTGGTAATGGGCTATAGGGGGCTAGGACTGGAAATGGGCTGGGGGGTTAAAACTGGAGGTGGGATGATGGGGTTAGGACTGGTAATGGGCTGTGGGCTGATGGGGGGGGGTAGGACTGGCAATGGGCTATGGGGGGCTGACTGGAAATGGGTTGATGGGGTTAGGACTGGAAGTGGGCTGATGGGGGGTTAGGACTGGTAATGGGTTATAGGGGGGGCTTAAACTGAAAATGGGGTGATGGGGGGTTAAGGACTGAAAATGGGGTGATGGGTTAAGGACTGTAAGTGGGGTGATGGGGGGGCTAGGACTGGAAATGGGCTGATGGATGGCTAGGGCTGGAAATGGGCTGATGCAGGGACTAGAAGGGAATGGATGCTGGGTGAGGCTGGAACTAGAAGGGAGCTGATGTTGGGGGAGGATTAGAATGGGATGGGGCTGGAAGAGTAAAATGGAGAAGGGAAAAATATTTTGTGTGGGAGGGATAAAAAATCTACAATTGGCCGGGTATTGGGAGAGTAAGTGGGGATTGAGGATGGAGGGGTAATATTTGAGTGGATGAAATAGGAATGAGGAAAGAGCAAAAGGAGAAAGATTAGTATGTTAAAGCAGATGTAGAGAGAGAATGGAAAAAATCTAGAAGAGAGAAGAAAGGACAAATGGACAGCAGACGATGGAGAGTTAGCAGAAGACACGAAGAAACCAGAAGAAAGTGGCTGGAGCAATTGCAGCTGAAAAAAATGCACAAAAGGTAGAAAATATCTCTTTATTTTGAATTTATTAATTGGAATATGTCAGCTCTGGTAAATGTGCATCATTAACATCTGTGCTTTGTTTAGTACAAGAGCAAATTAATGTATTGTTTTATTTCTACAGTGTTGTACATTCCAAGTTTGGCTTTTGGGATTCCCAGTTTAATTATTGTCTTCCTATTTCTAAATTGTGATTACTTGTTTGGTGATGGTCTATGTTCTGCATGTGTAACTGAGCTGAGGTGTTCTGTTTATATAATTCCTATTTGACATTGCCACTTGTTCTCTTTCCCCAGTAGGTCATGTATTGTTGTTCTCTGAAATGTATTGGTTTAATATTTGCAGTGTTGCCTTTTGATTGGTAGAGTATGGTGCTTTGTGAGTCCTGGTAGTGCTGTTAGGATACGGCGGGTTTACTATGGGCAGTGTTTGTAGTAGTTCCTAATGTGTCTGGCAGTTGGCACTGGATTATAGTAATGTAGAAATCTTTTAGTCTTTCTTTATCCATACACTCATTAAGAGGCACGTTTACTAAAAGTTAGTATATGGTAACATTATGCAAATATTTATGCAAATGAGGCCCCTTATGCAAATGAGGTCCGCACCCCCCTTGGGCCGCCCCTGCTGGGGGCCCACAATTTTTGTTGGTGTAGGGCCTCACTCAAGGTAAATCCGGCCCTGCAAAGGACTCCTCATTCACCCCACCAACCTCATAACATTAAGCAACATCCAGATAAATGTTTGACTGGAGCTAAAATATCTTGAGATCATTCTTGACCAACAACTATCCTTCAAGGCACAAGTAATGAAAACAGCCAAAATGATATATTTCAAAACCAAAACACTACAATGCCTCTGTCCCCTCCTCAAACAAACGGATGACAAGTTTCATCTGACGTCATCCGTTAGGCTTAGGGACTCCCTGTATAGGTGGGTAATCCCTCTGATTCCTATTGGATGTCATTTCAGACTGACGGCAAGGTATAGCCATTCATACAATCTTTGCCCTTTTAAGAAACAGCTGATTTTCAGCGTCTTCTGATGGTTTACTACATGATATGCAGATGGCACTTGAAACAGGGTGTATAACCCGAAACGTGCACGTCGTGCTCTACAATACAAGAAATATGTTCTTCGAAACAGCTAAGTGATGACACTCTAATTTTGAAAAATGATTAAATAGGATAAAACCGAGTGGAGAACATAGTTTTCAGTCTATGTCCC
The DNA here is from genome assembly GCA_033557465.1 of Ichthyophis bannanicus. Lineage (NCBI taxonomy): Eukaryota > Metazoa > Chordata > Amphibia > Gymnophiona > Ichthyophiidae > Ichthyophis > Ichthyophis bannanicus. The sequence goes on along the minus strand of CM066032.1, from coordinate 1,387,858,503 downwards.
TTTCCGGTACTATCCGACAACAAAAAGTTAGAGAAAGTTTCACAGGGGGTATTTAGTGATTTTTTGGTGAGGTTATTCTATTATCGCTAATTTTGGGGGGTTTTGTTAGGACCCTCCTCAAACCAGCAGACCTCCGCTCAGCACTCCAAGCCCTCACTCTCCTACACGCAGACTACTGCAACATAATCTATCAGGGCCTTCCACAAGCCACCCTCTTCCCACTACAAACTCCCTACACACTGCCACATCCACAATCCAGGGAGCTTCTAAACATGACAACATCACCCCCATCCTCAAACAGCTCCCCAGCAGAATCAAATATAAATCCTTGCTCCTAACAAAGCATTACACTCCCACCCACCCACCCACCTCCGATCCCTCCTACAGACACTCATCCCAAACAGACCCTGAAGATCCTCTACAATCAACAAACTTACCATTCCGCGCTCTAAGACAAAGTTCAACCAGCAAACTTGACGCAGAGCATTTGAATTCTATGCAACTCTGGAACTCTCTGCCAGACACTATAAGAAATATCACCAATCTCCTCTCCTTCCGCAAACACCTGAAATCCCTCATTTTATTCTGAACACTGGACCCACCACCTAACCCCCCCCCCCCCACCATGACCCATACTGTAGTTATGTTAAATAAGTCAGAATTATCACCTGTAAATAGATAAAAAATATACCATTTGTACATAGTTTACTAATATATGTTCTCTGTAACTGGAGTTTTTGTTCATTGTAAACCACTTTGACCCAGCAAAAAGTATATCTAGCTAAATAAATAAGTAGATCCCTTAACAGTTAGTGCCACTGAATAACTCAGGGTGCTGCCGCTGCTAAGTACTCCATCCCTGCTGCTGAGGCTCTCTCAACTGTCTTTACTACCAACCAATTCATAAAAAGAGTTAAGGCCCCCCTCCCCTTTTCCCTACTCCAAGGTAATTTATCTTTGAATATCCAAGTGGAACTAAGCTTTCCAAACGAGGTCCTTCCCATTCTGACAGCTAAGATTCTGCAATAGAAAGAAACCCAGCTTGTGAATCTCCCACCAAATCTTTAATCACCTCTAATTTATTACATTCCGATCAAGCACTGAACAGCATATACAGAATGAGGAAAACTCTTCACACCATAGTTAACAGCCCTTTTACTAAACGTTTGCCGCAAATCACATGGTAAGTGTAATCCTGCAGTCAAAGTGCCCCTATGTGTGATGTGCCCAGCAAGTTCCCAGCAGTTAGCACACTAAGGAGCACCAGAGCATGCAGCACACTTAACGAGGGTGCCCTTTATGATACCTACAGAGTATCATTATGTGCACTCATATTAAGCATAGTTACTCACCTGTAACAGGTGTTCTTCAGGGACAGCAGGAATAAGTCCTCACATATGGGTGAAGTCGGCGCTGAGGGAGACCTCAAGGAAGCATCTCCCCATCTTTTAAAGAAAGCCTTTTGGAGATGCCACCATGCATGCATGGTCCCCTTCCCACCCAAGGGTGCCATCTTGCTCAGTCAGATGACATAGCTAGAGCCAACAAAAGTAGATGGCAAAATACAGCAACTCCAGAGGAAGGAGGGAGGGTTGTGAGGACTGATTTCTGTTGTCCCTGGGGAACACCTGTTACAAGTGAGTAACTACGCTTTCTCCAGGAACAAGCAGGAAGTCAGTCCTCACATATAGGACTCCCTAGCTACAGGCTACCGGGAACCTGTAGAAAACATGGCCCAGCTGTGAGCAGCTGCAAGCGAGTCTGAGGAGAGATTCTAAGGACCCCAGAGTCCAGGGAGAACCAACACTCCAGTAACCTGAACATAGAAGGGTCGGAGAGTATGAGTTGCCTAGGGCCCAAAGAGATTACAGTCTGGCCAAAGGCGCTGTCCCGTTGGGACTCCCTCTCCAGGCAGTAGTAAGCTACAAAGGTATGGACTGAGGACCAGGTGGTGGCCCGGCAGATGTCTGCCATAGGGACAGAGAGCAAGCTTGCAAATGAGGTCGTCATAGCCCTGACGTAGTGTGCTGTGACCTTGCACTCCAATGAGAGCCCAGTCTGATCGTGGACGAAGATGATGCAGTCCGCCACCCAGCTGGACAGGGTCCGCTTGGTAACAGCCTCCCCAGGCGACTGGGGTTGTATGAAACAAAAAGCTGTGAGGCTTTACAGTGATCCTAGGTACAATGTAGGTAGAAGGAAAGGGCCCTCTTACAATCCAGAGTGTGAAGAACGGCTACCACATTGTCGGCATGGGACCGTGGGAAAAAAGTGGGGAGCACCACCTCCTGACTGAGGTGGAATGCGGCTACCACCTTCAGAAGGAATTTAGGGTGGGTGCGAAGTACGTGCAGGATGGTTCGGCCACCAGGGCCTGAAGCTCACTGACTCTGTGGGCAGGGGTGTGCACCACCAGGAAGATGACCTTCCATGAGAGGTAACCCATATGGCAGATAGCCAGAGACTCAAATGGCGGCTTGATGAGCTGTGTCAAGACCACGTTGAGATCCCATTCTGCCAGGGATGGGCGGATGGGAGGCTTAGAGAGCAGAAGGCCCTATATGAACTGGGTAATGAGGGGCTGAACAGAGAGTGGTTTACCCTCCATAAATGATGATGCGCCAAGAGCACACTCAGGTGCACCCTGATGGAGTTGGACTGGAGTCCAGCTTGAAAAAGGTGAAACAAATACTGCAGCACCGTGTGCCCATGGCAAGTGAATGGGTCAATCTGCTGCTCTGTGTACCACACTGAGAATCTGCATCACTTGAAGGCGGCGGCCCATCTCGTGGAGGTCTTACGAGAGGCAAGGAGGACTTCTTCCACCTCCCTTGAGAAGTTGAAGGGGGCTAAGGCTATCCGTTCAGTAGCCATGCTGTTAATGTCAAGGACCCCAGGTTGAGGTAGAGAAGGGAGCCCTCCTCCTGAGTAAGTAGCCCTGGGGCATTTCCCAGTAGGACCTGGAGCTCTGTAGAGAGGCAGAGCAACTAGGGGAACCAAGGCTGCCTGGGCCACTGCGGGGCCACCAGGATCATGGAAGCCTTGTCCTGCAGGACCTTGAAGAGGGTCCGAGTGATTAGTGACATGGGAGGGAAGGCGTACAGGAGCCTCTCCGACCATGAGATGAGGAAGGCATCCACCGCTACCCCGGACGGGTGCAGCTGGCAACAGCAGAAATGGGACAGCTGAGCATTAGTCGGGCTGGCAAAGAGGTCCAGAATTGGGGTGCCCCAGAGTCGGAAGAGCCACTGTGCCACCCTGGAGTCAAGTCACCATTTGTGCGGCTGGAGGATCCTGCTCAGTTGGTCCGCTAGGGCACTGTCCTAGCCAGGAAGGTACACCACCCTGAGGAGCATTCCTTGACTGATCGCATATGAGCAGAGAGCTACTGTCTCCTGGAAGAGGCTGTAAGACCCTTGCTTGTTCAGGTAGAACATCGCAACCTGGTTGTCCGTTTGGACCAGCACCGACTGGTGATACAGGCGTTGTTGCAAGACCCTGATTGCCAGAAAAATGGCCCTGAGCTCCAGCAGGTTGCTGGCTCTCTTCTAGAGACCAGGTGACCTGCGTGTGGAGTTCCTCGCAATGGGCATCCCAGCCCAGTAAGGAAGCGTCCCGGGTAAGACCCTCTGGGGATTTAGGGACTGGAAGGGCATGGTCTCCTGCAGGTGCTGTGTGGCTTGCCACCTCGACTGACTCTGCTATCTTGCGGGACACTAAGACTTCATTCTGGAGCCTGCCTGTGGTTTGTATTCACTAGGAGTGGAGGCACCAATGGGCCACCCGCATGTGAAGGCAGGCGTTGGAAACCACATGGACTGTGGATGCCATGTGGCCCAGTAGGTGGGGCATGGACTGCGTCATCACTGCGTGATGGTGTTGCACCTCAGTGGCTAGAGCCACGAGGCGACCTGCTCTGTCCAAGAGGAGAAAGGCCTTGGCATGAAGTGTCCAGTCGAGCCCCTATGAACTCCAAGCCCTGTGTCAGAGTGAGGAGGGACTTGGGGTGGCTTATTACGAATCCCAGAAATGGTAGGACACAGTTGCTGCAGGCCGTGGCCTGTTGCACCTCAGTGGCCATGTCTCCCTTTACGAGCCAGTCATCCAGATATGGGAAGACGAAGGCTCCTTGGAGTCGTAGGTAGGCGGCCACAACTCCCAGGCATTTGGTGAAGACTCTTGGTGTGGAAGCTAGACCATAGCTCTGTACAGGTAGTGGCCACCCCCGACCATGAACCATAGGTACTGCTTGTGGCTGGGTTGAACAAGGATATGCATATAAGCATCCTTTAGGTTTAAAGAGCATAGCCAATCTCCCTGCTGAAGGTATGGCAGCAATGTTCCAAGGGAGAGCATCTTGAACTTCTCCCACACCCGGAACTTGTTCAGGTTTCACAAGTCTAGGATAGGCCCCCTGTTCTTTTTGGGACCAGAAAGTACCAGGAGTAGAACCCCTTGCCCTTGAGGTGATGAGGTACTTCTTTCATGGCTCTGTCTATGAGGAGGCCTGCGAGTTCCTGTAATAGCAGGATCTGGTGCAAGGGAGTCCGAGAGTGCTCTCCTGGGAAGAAAGGTGGAGGCATCTGGTTCAGGTGAAGGAGATAGCCTTCTGTGACTACTTGGAGTGCCCAAGCATCGGTGGTGATAACAGGCCTCCGATGGGCAAAGTGTACCAGATGCCCCCCCTGTTGGTAGATGCTCCTCCGAAGGTGCAAAGGCTATGCTCAGGGAGTCAAAAACTCGTCCCCAGCTGGGCAAGAGCCGGGGCCTGGGACATGGAGCCCTTAGGCTTGCGAAGGCCCTGGCCTGCTTTCTTGCTTTGGTGATCATGCTGTGGGATCTGGGAAGCCTGATAGTGGAGGTAGCCTCGGTAAGGTTGGCCCTTTCTCTGGAATGGAGGCCTCTTTCCCAGTGATTTCTTCTTAGGGAGAGTGGTGGTCTTTCTGGAGAGCTGAGTCCTCTTGAGATACTCAGTATCCATCTCCGCTACCTTCTCTCCATCAGCTTGTCGAATAGGTTTTCATCGAGGCAGGGGACATCACGGTGCTTCTTCTGGACCCACTGCTTGGATCTAGGCCTGGCGTTAAGTGCAGATACCCGCGGTGGCTACTCTCGCATTTGACTCAAAGCTGTTGTAAGAGGCTCGAGACATATACTTCAAGCAGTCCCCGACGCACTTCATGAGGGCTTGGAACTGCTGGAGGTGATCTCCTCTGAGGCCCGCTGAGAAACCTGCAAGTTCCTTTGTCAGGTCTCAAAGATACATGCTAATATACAGCTGGTAGGCTTGTATTCGGCAGGCCAGCATCGAGCCCTGGTAGCATTTACAGCCAAGGGCGTCGAGGGTGTGGGATTCCCTACCCGGGGGCATAGAGGAGTGTGTCTTCTAGCTCTTCTGCTGGCACATAGTCGACTCCACCACCATGGAGGTGTGTGGCAGTTGTAATTTACAGAAGCCAGGGCACCACTGAACTCGGTACATGGTGTCCAGGCATCGGTTAACTATGGGTACCGATATCGGTGTCTCCCACATGCAAAGGAGGAGCCACCCAAGGATGGCAGGTCCAGGAACCATCAGGGCCTCCTTGGGTGGAGCTTCTTATTGGAGGATTTCAAGTTCCTCAGTATGAGGATCTTTCTCCGACTTGGTGCTGAAGGAGAAAGCCTTTGGCATATCCTGGAAAACTTGAGGAATGATGTGTCCTCGAGTGGGAACAAATGCCACAACGTCAGGGGAGATGGGTCCGATGGGAGGTCGCGGTGCTTCTGTGTCTACGGAGATGCCTCATCCTCAGACTCCCAGTCAGAGTAGTCAGTGGAGGACTCGGCAGCCGACTGGATCTGTGGTGCAGGACCTGAGTCAGGGGCCTGGTGGCCCACTGTGGCTATGTGGCCAGAGCCATGAATGCTCACAAGGGAGGATCTTGCTCCTGAGGAGTGGGATTAAGATCGAGACCCTCGCCAAGGATCGACTCGAGGCTTCAGGCTCATGAGGATAGGCTCAGCGATCAGGGAAGTCCTCGGTGATGAGGTCCCCACAGTCTCGGCGGATGCACCGATGGTGCAGGCATTGGCACCTGCTGCGTGGCAAGGAAGGCAGTGAGACTACGCTCCAGTGCCATTATCCTGATTTCCCACTCAAGAGGTGCAGCCTTCAACATGGACACCAGGGTCACCAGGTCCGGAGAGGAGAGGGAGTCCTCGACGAGACAAGCCTCGGGGGTCCAAGACCTGTCACCGGAAGCTTCCATGTCCATTTGGGGAACTTTGGCTGACCGCTCCCGCTCTGACTCCTCGAGTTCCCTCTGTGGGCTGCAGGACCTGGCATGTGAATTGCCTGGTGTGTCCAAATCCCGGGATGAGGTCCTCAGGGATCTCTTCGTGTTCCCATTCCGGGGAACTCGTGTCAGAGTGTCCATTGTCCCGGTTAGGCCCCACGGGGACATTATGTGACTCTGAGGACACATGCGGGCCTTGGATTGTGAGGCTACTGGGGATACCAGGGTAGAGTCTGACCTGTGGAAAATATCATCCTACTTCTGCTGATGATGCTGCTTGGTCTTCACAGACATCTTTTTACAGAAGGAGCAGACCTCCAGGTCATGGCTGACCCCTAGACACCGGAGGCAGCAATCGTATGTATTGGTAAGAGACACGTTTTTAGCACACCGATCACACCTTTTGAACCCGCTGGCAATTGGGGGAAAAAGTACCCTCGCAAGGTCGAAGACCCTCGAAGCGGCCAGCGGATGGAAAAAGGCGCGAATCGTGCCAGGGAAAAAAATCTAGTACAGTTCCGAATGCAATGCTGGGGCAAGTGAGCTCGGAGGCGGGACAGGGACCACTTAAAACCAGATAGAGAAAAACAGTTTTTTCACACAATTTAATCAACTTTTTCCAGGGTAAAAAGACAGGCATCTATTGGGCTCTGCAGATAAAAGGAGACTGAGTAAGATGGTGCCCTTGGGCAGGAAGGGGCCTGCACATACGTGGTGGCATCTCCCAAAGGCTTTCTTTGAAAGCTGGATAGATGCTGCCATGAGGGCTCCACCGGCACCGACGTCACCCATACGTGAGGACTGACTTCCTGCTTGTTCCTGGAGAAACTGGAGATTTATGGAGTCATTTCTGCAAAGCCACTGCAAATTTAATTTATGAATGACTTTCAGACTGAAAGAAAACAGTAATTCTTGATGAATAGAGCTAGAAAGAAAACCAGTCTTTCCTCTTCCCCTGTGTCATATTCCAGGGGTTGTTTCTACACATAGAGGCCAATTCTAATAGGGGCACTTCCTGTTGGAAAGTCCAAAATATGGACGGGCCCAATATGTACCCGATTCTGCAATCGCAGGAGCTAGATGTTCCTGCAGTTGCAGAATTGGGCATTTAGATGGACTGGCATTGCCCTGATTCAGCAACATGGGACATCCATTGCTCTGCCCGGCCAGCCCACCCTATGCTCCTGCTGGTGTGCTGGTGCTGTGGCGACCTGTTGCTATGGCACTGGGACACCCAGCAAGAGCACAGAAGGCCCAACATCGCTGCAGAATTTCTTTTCCCGCCACTTGACCCTCGGCAGGGGCAGCCAGGGCCAGGATCAGGAGGTGGGGGCTTACCTGCCCCTCCACTATGACTTTGGTGTGGCTGCCTGGCCTGATCGCCGCCATCAGTGGGACTTATTCCACCTGTGAAGTGGAATAAATCCCACATCTATCTTCCTGACACTGGACATACAGGGCCCTGATCAGAATAGGCCCTGTACATCAAGATGCCTGGGTCCACCCATGCTCTGTCCTCGCTCCGCCCAGTCGCTGCCCCCAGCTGTCCCCATCCGGAGCTCCCCGCACAAAAGCCCTGTGCATGCAGGAAGCTATTGATTCAGAATACGGTCCCTGCGAATAGCAGGGGTTGCACATCCAAACTGGACATACATCCCCGTTATTCGCATATCAGAATGACCCCCATATTGTTTAGTACTGAAATTTAGTTGTACAGTATTTCAAAAATTAGATGATTCATTGATTATTAAATACACCATCAAAATGCTCCTATGATATAATTGAAGGTTTAAAATTAACAAGTTCCACATTAATTTGTCTAACGTGCAGACAGACCATATGGGGTTTGAGCCAAGCAGTAAAAGGAAAACAGTTTACGAACTTCCAGGAGGTAAGAATGAAATTTCAGATTGCGAGTTCTCAAAGATGTAAGTAGTTTTAGCTGAGGTACAGATTATTAGCAGGGAAAACTGATAACTGTTCATTGCAAAATGTGATAAGATACTCATATCCTCTAAGTCCTCTAAATGACTTTTTTTTACTATGTAGAACCATTTTCAAGTCTCTGCTTAAATGTCCATCACATGCAGATAAATTAATTTTTCATTCTTATCGAAACACAATATTGTGTTGGGTTATGTAAGCCAGTGGCTATATATTATTTTGTTTTGTGAACAGTTCACGGTTTAGGATGATAGTTTTATGGACCTATGATGAACATTGAGCATGCTAATTTCGGCCCTTGAGGCTGTTATACTGGAAGCTCCATTTGGGCCTCTACAAGCTCTAAATCCATTTGAGGTCCACTATATTACATGTTGTCTACTGGTGTATTCAATGTGTTAGAAATCATTTTTTTGTTTCTCGAGTTTGGTTGATTTCTTCTCTTGGCTTTATTTGTTGAATTTGATCAAGTGAATCAAGGGGATCCAGGTTGGAATGGACAGAAAAACGCCAGGGATGTCTATATCTTGGCCAATTTTAATGGCATGGATGTCCCTGCCGGCAGTCACATAGACGTGCCCGTTACGACAGCAGGGGACAGGGATATCCATCTCATGCAAGCTAGCATAAGGGATCATCCAGCAATGTAGCAAAATGAACACATTCCTCATTTCCCAACAGTGTTTGTTGACACATTGCAACTCGTTCTCCATACCCTCCAGACATCTGTCTGACAAAACGAGCACTTTTCTGATGCCGGTTCATTCCCGCACCAGATGAAGTATAATGTTAGATGTGACTCTGGGCGTCCAGAACATTTCCGAAATCAGGTGGGAAAGTCCAAGTTCTTGGGATTGCCCTGACCATGCCTCCATCATGCCCTCGTTCAGACTCTGGTATCCTCACGCTGGGGGTGTCCACAGACCCAGCTTCTAAAAATGGCTCTGGAGACAGCTCCATGCTTTGGACGTCTCCAAAGCACAAATAGGACTTCTAAAATAAACCCCTTAATGTGTGATTCTGGCATCACTAAGTAGCTTCGGCTAGGTCTGCACTGGAGCTTAGAATGAGACACAACACTGAAAAACAGCACAGTTCTAACTCCTCAAAAATCCAGGATATGCAAAACAAAATGTTCCCTTTATTTCTTCCTCAGTCTGGATGCTTCCTGCAAAGACCCAAAGAGTGAATAAGTAGGACTGGAAAGGGGGGCTGTTACTTCTGGAGAGAAATCTGAAATTGTGAGTATATACTTCTGGGAATTTTTCTGAAAGGAATTGTTTTTCTTTTAAAGCTAATTAATCTGTGAACCCACTATTTTTTTGTTAAATCAGTCAGGGCCTAGTAGCAACAGTTTAAGATTCAATTTAAAAACACAGAAGAGAACTTTCTGGTTACCTTTCATACCCAGTAGACAGCTGTAGTTTAAATTTCATAGTCACTCAGGGCCTAGCATCAGCAAAGTACTTTTAGTTTCAAATTAAAACACAGAAGAGAGCTTTCTGGTTAAATTTAGAATCCAGCAGAGAGCTTGTAGTTTAAATTTCATAATAGGTTAGAGCCTAGTAGCAGCAAAGAGCTATAATTTAAATCAAATCAGAATATAGTTTTCTCAGCAGCACAGGACAAGGTACTGTGTAGCAGCCCTTTTTTAATAAGTGTTATATCCCTCCCTCCCTCCCCCACACCACTCCCTGGGAATTTCACAGCTTTATAGGTACTTGCACAACTTAAAAGACAGGAGGTGCTCTCAGGTGAAGCTCATTACCCAAATCAGTCATACACCAAGGACCTGAGATTAATTAAGCTTCAGGTGAACAAGGTATATTAAACTTCTTAGGTACAGTTTTAGTGGTATAAATATCCATTGCACCCTTTAGTACATATAGAACTTAAGATCTAAACACAAACTTAAAACTAAGATGCAGACAGCAGTCCAGCAGCGGGATGTGGGCTTTTCCAGTCTTTTGCATTGAGTGTCACATGTATGATTTTCTCCCAGCTGGTGAGAGGTCTTACGTGTGCACTAGGTGCAAGGAGCTCTCTGCTCTCAGGAACAAGTCCGTTCTTAGAGGCTAGAGTAGCAGACTTGGAAAACATAAGACAGACAGAGAGGTACATAGACGAGACCTACAGGGATATAGTCCTGAAGTCCCACCTCCAGTCTGGCAGCATCCCTGTTGCCATGGAGGAGAGAGGTCACGTGACAGGAGAGCATCACCCGGGTGGTGTGGCAGGAAGTGATCCTGTAACTAGGACCTGTCTCCAGGTGATGTAAACCACTTGCACCGAGGAGGGTTCTCCAGGGCCAAGTGCCCATGCGGGAAGGGTTAGGACAGCAGTAATAGTTGGTGATTCGATCATTAGGCATGTAGATAGCTGGGTGGCTGGTGGACGTGAGGATCGCCTGGTAACATGCCTGCCTGGTGCGAAGGTAGCGGACCTCACGCGCCACCTGATAAGGTCTTAGATAGTGCTGGGGAGGAGTCTGCGTCTTGGTACTGTTGGTACCAATGACATAGGAAAATGTGGTAGGGAGGTTCGGGAAGCTAAAATTTAGGCTTTTAGGTAGGAAGTTGAAATCCAGAACTTCCAGGGTAGCTTCTCCGAAATGCTTCCCGTTCCACGCGCAGGACCCAATAGGCAGGCAGAGCTCCGGACTCTCAATGCGTGGTGGATGAGACAATGGTGCAGAGATGAGGGGTTCGGATTTTGTTAGGAACTGGGGGAACATTCTGGGGAAAGGAGGGGCTCTTCGAAGGGATGGGCTTCACCTTAAACGGGATGGAACCAGGCTGCTGGCATTAACCTTTAAAAAGGAGATAGAGCAGCTTTTAAACTAGATAATAGGGGAAAGCCGACAGTCGCCCAAGAGCGCATGGTTCGGAAGAATGTATCCTTGAAGGATACTACAAAAAGCAGAGAGGTTCCAAAAAGAGTAAAGTAGCCCAAATGCCCTCGAGTATGGAGCAGACAGAACTTAAAGATCCCAAATTACCCATGTCTACCAATAGCCAAATTAATATGAATAAAATACAGTCTCTAAAATGCTTGTATGCAAATGCTAGAAGTCTACAAAACAAGATGGGAGAGTTAGAATATATAGCACTAAACGAGAGGTTAGATATGATTGGAATATCAGAGACATGGTGGAAGGAGGACAACCAGTGGGACACTGTGATAACCTGGGTACAAACTATATCGAAATGATAGAGCTGATCAAATTGGTGGAGGGGTTGCGCTCTATGGTAGAGAGGGCATTTGAGTCAGAAAGGATTAAAGTTTGCAAGAAACAAAATTTGCTTGTAGAATCTCTATGGATTGAAATTCCAGGTAAAAAGGGGAAGGCGATGGCAGTGGGGGTGTACTATCGTCCGCCCCTGGCCAGAATGAACAAATGGATGATGATGAAATGCTCAAAGAAAATCAAGGAAGCTAGCAAAAGGTTACAGTGCAGTAATAAATAATGGGTGATTTCAATTACCCCGGCATCGACTGGGTCAGTGTCACAACAGGACATGCTAGGGAGATAAAGTTCTAGATGAAATAAATGACTGCTTCTTGGAGCAGCTGGGTTCATGAAACCGACCAGAGGGGAAAGCAATATTAGACCTAGTCCTTAGTGGAAACACCAGATGTAGTGCAAGAGATAAGGGTGTTGGGGCCACTTGGCAATAGTGATCATAGCATGATCGCCTTGATTTAATTAGTGGAGGAGGGATAGTAAGGAAAATCCACAGTACTACCCTTTACACTTTCGAAAGGGAGACTATGATAGAATGAGGGAAATAGTTAAGAAAAAACTAAAAGGAGCAGTTGCAAAGGTTTAAAGACGTACATCAAGCTTGGGTGTTGTTGAAAAAAATACTATCTTGGAAGCCCATACCAGGTGGATTCCACGCTTTAAGAAAAGTGGAAGGAAGTCCAAAAAATTGCCAGCATGGTTTAAAGCTGAGGTCAGAGAGGCTGTTGTTCCCAAAAAAGCCACTTTCAAGAAATGGAAAAAAGAGCCAAATGATGAAACCTGGAAACAGCACAAGCACTGGCAAGTCAAATGCAAGGCATTGATAAGGCAGGCAAAGAGAGAATTTGAGAAGAAGCTTGCTGCGGAAGCAAAAACGCGAAAATAAGACCTTTTCAAGTACATTCGTAGCAAAAAACCCGTGAGAGAGTCAGTTGGTCCATAGATGATAAAGGGGTTTAAAGGAGCACTAAGAGGCGACAAGGCGATAGCGGAGAGACTGAATGAATTCTTGCTTCGGTCTTTACTGAGGAAGATGTAGGGATGTTACCCACGACTGAAGTGGTATTTAAAGGTGTGGAAGAATTGAAGGAAATATCGATACATCGGGAAGATGTCCTACAACTATTAGATAAACTGAAGAGTAGCAAATCACCTGGGCCGGATGGTATACATCCAAGGGTGTTGAAAGAACTGAAATTTGAGATTGCAGACCTGCTATCAGTAATCTGTGAACTATCATTTAAAATCATCTCTAATACCTGAGGATTGGAGGATCGCCAATGTAACACCAATTTTTAAAAAGGGTTCGAGGGGTGATCCGGGAAACTACAGACCGGTGAGCCTGACATCAGTACGGGAAATGGTAGAAACCATCATAAAGAATAAAATTACTCAGCATATAGATAGTCATGACTAATGGGAGACAGCCAACATGGCTTTAGACAAGGAAGATCTTGTCTTATAATCTGTTATGTTTTTTTGAAGGAGTGAATAAACAGGTGGACAAAGGTCGGTTGATATTGTGTATCTGGACTTTCAGAAAGCCTTTGACAAGGTCCCTCATCAGAGACTTTTGGCAAAACTAAAGAGTCAGGGATAGGAGGCAGTGGACTACTATGGATTAGGAGCTGGTGAAAAGAAAGAAAGCAGAGGGTAGGGATCAATGGCCAATTTTCCCAAGGGAGAAAGGTGAATAGTGGTGTACCCCAGGGATCTGTGCTGGGTCCGCTGCTTTTTGACATATTCATAAATGACCTGGAAAGTGGAATAACGAGTGAGGGTATCAAATTTGCTGATGACCCAATACTATTTAAAGTTGTTAAAACCCAGGAGGATTGTGGAAAATTGCAAGAGGATCTTGATAAATTGGAAGACTGGGCATCAAAATGGCAGATGAAATTTAATGTGGAGAAGTGCAAGGTTATGCACCTAGGGAAGAACAACCAAAACTATGGTTACACGATGCAAGGTTCACATTAGGAACCACCCAAGAAAAAGATTTAGGCGTCCTTGTGGATACCATGTTAAAACCCTCGGCCCATGTGCAGCGGCGGCCAAGAGAGCAAATAGAATGCTAGGTATGATAAGGAAAGGAATGGAAAATAAAACAAAAGATATTATAATGCCTCTATATCGTTCCATGGTGAGACCGCACCTTGAATATTGTGTGCAATTCTGGTCGCCATATCTTAAAAAGGATATAGCAATTTTAGAAAAGGTTCAGAGAAGAGCCACCAAAATGGTAAAAGGGGATGGAAGGCTACTCCTATGAAGAAAGGCTAAAAAGGTTAGGGCTCTTTAACCTGGAAAAGAGACGGCTGAGGGGAGATATGATAGAAGTCTATAAATAATGAACGGAGTGGAACGGGTAAACGTAGATCGATTGTTACCTTATCAGAATATAGAAAGACTAGGGGACATGCAATGAAGCTACAGGGTAAACTATTTAAGACTAATAAAAGAAAAATATTTTTTCACTCAACGTGTAATCAAACTCTGGAATTTGTTACCGGAGGATGTAGTAAAGGCTGTTAGTGTAGCTGGGTTTAAAAAAAGGTTTGGACAAGTTCCTGGAGGAAAGGTCCATAAACCATTATTAAGAAGGGACCCAGGATATCAATGCTTGAACCAATACAAGCATTGTGGAACCTGTGTCCCTTGGGGAAACTGCTAGGTACGTATGACCTAGATTGGCCACTGTTGGAAACAGAATACTGGGCTTGATGGACCTTGGTCTGACCCAGTATGGCATATCTTATGTTCTTATGTTCTTATGACTTGAGCATTTCAAATAAACAAACTGTATTTTCCTTTGTTTTCCAGCTTCTACAGTCTACACCTCTCAAGACCTCAATGTGAACCCCATAGGAAATGACACTAGGCTGTCTTATAAAATCTATAGTCCTCCCTTTCAAAGCATTTCACACTTATGTCTTCTACACTGTAGCATGTGGCTCAGCTCACCAGCAGAAGCTGAACAGGAAAGCATCAAGCAACAGGTCCAGGCTTAAATCCACGTGCAGCCTTTGAGCCATGAACTGAGAAAGGCCCCTCTTTTGTTTCTGCCTGAGATTAAGAACTTGTATGCAATGGAGCTAATTTTATGAAGTTTTTATATATATATACATACACACATGAAAAATGGCTCTTATAAATGTAAGTGTGGGGTATATACAAATATACTGTAGGTGCATGGAAGAACCGCACCTCCACTAACACAGTCGGCACATAGGTGTTCGTGGGAATGTAGTCTGAGCAGAGCTGAGGCAGTGTGTGATGTGCATAAAGTACACACAGCTATTTACACTTTCCATGGAACTGATGTAAATCTGTGCACCACTGGGGGTCATTGTGGGAGTCTGTTTCATAAAGGCACATAGGCCCTGTTTACTAAAGGTCTTCTCCCATTTTGTGTCTATGGAAAAAATGCTTAGGGGGTCATTCTGAACCACGAATAGCAGGCCCCTGACTAATCTCCCTGCCGGTTGTGCAGGGAAGTTAGTCGGGGGCGGGGAAGAGGTGGCCTGGGGGCGGGGAGTGGGTGGTCGCCAGCCCTGGATGTACGGGGCCGATTCTAATGTCGGCCCTGTATGTCCAAGGTTGGCGAAACGGCCAGGGAAGATATTTCACCCCCAGGGTGGAATAACTTCCCTGGACATTCCGTTTCGGCGGCTCTGGGGTGCAGAAGGGGCTGGGGGGCAGCAAAAGTTAAATCCCCACAGCCCAACCCTGGCCTTAGGAGGCCAAATTGGGGGTCGGGCTGCGGGGAATTAACTTTTTTGTTGGCGACCGGCATCGCGGCATTTAAATGGAGCCATGGCACCATGGCAACATGACGCCATGGTGCTGAACCTCCATTTAAATGCCCTGACTTAGTTAGTCGGGCTTCGCTGTACGTGCAGGCCAGGACTGAATCGCAGTCCCAGCCTGCACGTACAGTGCTGTTCGCGATTCTGATCCCACATGGCTAGATATGCCCCGCAGGATCAGAAACGTGATCTCCTTTGTACATACAAAGGAGATTAACATCGAGAACAGAATTGGGCCCTTAGTAAACAGGGCCCATAGGTGACTATGTTGCCTTTAAAAAAAAAATATTTAGCAGAGCCCACAAAGTGAGGTAAAGAGATCAAATCATACAACAACAAAACATCCAAGCCAAAATAATTCAATAATCTTTTTTATACTACTTTTTTTTGTCAGACTCTATATAAGTGGGCTAAATACTAACATTCCAGTAGCCCTGTCTTGAGTCCTTTTTACTTCATTGTCTTATTTTATAAAAATGATAAAAATCATCTCAGCAGCTCAAAACAGCATAGGAGTCACTTAGAACTTTACATTCACCTGAGAAGATCCAATCCATGCCTCTGACAGAACAGGTGCATGCCCCCACTTTTCAGCTAGCTGCTTCAAGGGAAGCCTTCCTCCGCAGCCTTCCGACATACATTAAAAGAAGCAGTTTCTCTCATCCTTCACGGTCACAGCATCTCATCAATTTCACCACCGTTCACCGCTCACACCAGCCACAACCCTGTACCTATTAGGAGTTCAGTCTTCCTGTTATCATGGCTACTGGAATGTTACCATTTGCCCGCTTATATCGAGGGTCCAAACAAAAAAAGATTGCTGAGTAATTTTGGCTTGGATGAGATTTTGCTATTCTGCGCCTCTATAAAATAGACAGAAAACTGACACCTTTTGGAACTTTTCACATAAGCATCCCGTTACAAAACTATCCCCACAAGAGGCTAATGAGAATGCGGAACAGCGTTGTGGTTACAGCAGTGGGCTAAGAAGAACGGATGCCAGCTTGAAATCCCACCGCTGCTCCTTGAGATCCTGAGCAAATAGCTTAACCCTCTATTGCCACAAGTAAGCCCCCTCCAGAGATCAGAAAGTACCTATTGCAGTAATTTGCCTTGAACTTCTGAGAAAAGCATGAGCTAAATCCAGTTCCTTTTCCTTTCTTGTACGACCCCACTGAGTATATGGTTACAGCCAGGAGGATTAAACCTCCTTTTTTCAAAAACAAAAAAAACGCAGCTCAGCTCATGAGCCCCTTGATCCTTTCCTAGATAACAGAGCGGCCGGTTTACTAAAGCAAGGTAGCCGGGAGCGTGGGGTTTAGGGAGGGGCTAACGTGCATTTTGGCTGCACAGTAGATGGGAGCGCACAGCCATAAGGCTTCTGCGCTAAATATGCCATGATAGCCGAGCAGCGCATGACTAGGCAGTTAGGGGGTGGAATTAGGACACAGAGGGGCGTGGCTAGTGCGGCCGTGCTAACAGTGCTGCCCAGCTGGAAATGCACCACTAGCGCGAGCGCAACTACCGCCGGCCTTCTATCAGGTGGTAGTTGCACCCGCTGTCTGTACCAGCATGCTGCCAATGCGAGTATAGGTGCAATGCTCACCCAGAACAATGCCTTGGGAGACCCTCCCCAAACATATCCCATGGCTCATGAAGCTGTTTTGGAAAACTAGGCAGTTGCCTAGGGCAATGGCATCTGAGGTAGCATAAAACAGATGCTGATATCCACATAAACCCAAAGTGGTTGCAGCTGATACAGAGTCCTGCAGGGAGGGTGGACCATACATAAACATACAAGGCAAAGGAATATTTCCAAACTGCGCTGTCAAAGTAGCCAATTGCACAAGATCACTGTGGCTGGGCTGCTGTACTATGGCTCTGGAAGGGGGGCATGAGGCTGAATGCGCCCCTAGGGAGCCCCAGACCCCTGCATTGGCCAGCATACAACTGAGGCACAGCTGCATCTATGGCCTCAGACCCTACACCATCATCTGTTGCAGTGCAGATATATGCAGAAGCTTGCATGGCAAACAGAAGACAGGGATGAGTACCCCTGCTGTACCAGCAGCAGCAGCAGCAGCCGATGGGGTTACCTAGCTCTCGCCGCATGGACGCTGCTGTAGCTGGGAGGATGGCTCGCGAAGTGGGCCACAATACGCGGATAGCCTGCACTGGTGATGGATTAGACACTAGGCCTTGGGCTCAGTAGGGGGGATATTCAGTGCCAACAGCACTCAGCATAGATGCTTTCACAGAATGATTTTAAATTACAAAAGTCAACTTTCTCAGATATGTTTAGGAAAATACTGCCAGCACCACAGGTGAAAACTGATCTCACCCTGCACATAAAAAGTACTAGAGTTGAAAGGGGGAAGTGAAAATGCATGAAGGGGATGTTATACTGAAGTCGCCACATGCACTTCACCACATATAATTTGCCACGGAGGTAAAGCATGTTCACCGTCTGCGCGGTCTGCAGGAACTTTGACGTGCATTCGGTTTCCAAAGGGAAAGTC
The DNA here is from genome assembly GCA_033557465.1 of Ichthyophis bannanicus. Taxonomy (NCBI): domain Eukaryota; kingdom Metazoa; phylum Chordata; class Amphibia; order Gymnophiona; family Ichthyophiidae; genus Ichthyophis; species Ichthyophis bannanicus. The sequence goes on along the minus strand of CM066032.1, from coordinate 1,387,840,709 downwards.
ATGGGCAGGTTTCCTTTGCAAATCAGCTTGAACGTCCAACCTCTTAGCTACCCGGACCTTTTAAAAATAGCCCTGCACACACACAGAGTGCAAAGACAAAACAGTGTTTTCAAGTCAATGTACCACTGGAAAGTAGCACTCACCAGCCATGGCTGAGGGATTTCTGGCAGAGGCATCTGAGGTGGGGCAGGCAGGCTGCTGGGCGTCTCCAACTTTTGTATATGATTCTTAACATCATTTTCTGCTGAAAAAAATACAAATCACATAAACAAAAGTATTTTAACGTGTCACACCCACAAATAATAATCTTAACCTACAAACATTGCACATTATCCAAAAATGTTTTTTTTTTCCTCTCAGAAAACAATAAATGTTAACATGGGAAGGATCATTTTCCAAATAATTTCCATGGATAGAAAATGTTTTACCCAGATTAATTGGCTTTGACAAACTTACCCCTTATAGTGGATAACGGTTTTGGATAGATAAGACAGAAGAAGTGACAGTCTTATTATTCAGTTACAGTTGGTTATATTAAAGCACAACGAGATGAACTGACACACAGATAAAGAATCAGGAACAAAGGAATGAAAATTAATCACATGACAAGATATTTCCTATCTTACACTTCAGTAGTATAACCCTGTTCCTTTCTCATTTTAGATTACGAGTGTTAAGTGGAGATCTTCGGTATGAACTTTACAACAACAACAAAAAAGATTTGTAAACTGATCTGACAATCCTGAAAGAATTTATGTTGCTTTGCCAAATTAGTCCACCAAGTTTCTTTCAAAACGTCCGATGGGAATGTCCATGATACCACATCAGATTGTGAGTGAGGGCGAGTAACCCTGCTATAAATCTGCACCTCCGCTTCAGACTTCTGACGCAGATTTCCTTCAGATTCATTGGGGGAACTATGCCAAACCTTTCCTGAGGAAAGATTCCTAAAATTTCATGAAACTACAAACACGGCCAAGATTTGCCTGGTTGAAGTTGAAACTCAAATAATTAGCCCATCTCTTTAAATGTAAGTCTGTATATAGAGATCATATTTCAAGGGACAGGTTTGCACACACTGTCTAAAGTTATTGGTTAGTTATTGAATTTGTTTGATAAATAAATACTATTATGGATGAGAAGATCCTTGCCACGCCTAATCTGATGGAATTTACTACAATAGAGTCACTTAAAAGACATTAGGTGGGTACATGCAAAGGTCCCGACATAATAAAGACCGTTTATGTACCTGGGTAAAATGGTCTGCCTGAAAGCTGCCTTCCTCCAATGAAGCTGAACATATACACAGGTTTCATAGCAAATGTATTTTGGGTCGTGGGGGGTGGTGGGGGGAGATGCATTCCTATGGGTGCCTTTAGTTTGGAAGAGGAAAATGGCTCTTTGGCTACATGGAATATTTAATAACTGACCCCTACTGGAGAAAATTTTTAATAAGCCACAGCACTGCAAGGTGCATGTGAACTTTAGTGTGCTTGCAGCTTGTATCTAATTTTCAAAAGGAAACAGCTTCAAGTATGTGAATAAAAGAGGGCCGCACATGTCACACCTGCCGTTTCTGCAGTCAACCAATCAGGAGTGAAACAACAAACACATGGATATTGGGAAAGCAAAACGCACATGTGCAGTTTTCCTCCCCCAAGCTAAATACAAGATTGGGAATGCATCTTTATAAGGTGCTGTGCAGACGTGCACGTATCTACAGCCATTATGAAGGGGGTATCTGGGTAAACCCGGGCAATGTATCTGGGTAAACGCCTTTGAAAAATCATTTTCCATAGAGTGATGTCACATTAGTCAATCCTCTTTAACAGGATGCAGTAACGTAAACACAGCAGTTTAACATGAGCCGTTTTACTGACCTCGAGATGACAATATCCTCTGAAGAATGTTATTTATCAGTGCCTTTTTCTCCCTGACAGCTGTTGTAAGATACTCATGGTCCAGAAGTGCTAGAAACAGGCGCAGTTCAACTATTAACTCTTCCATTACTGAAAAAGAAAAGCAAAGAAAGCCCTTTAAGTAAACACTTTGACATTGTGAGGGCCTGCTCACATTGTGATTATTTTTACAGAGTTGTGCCTGGAAGCACAAGGGATACCAGCAGAGGAGGGTTATATTCCCCCACCCCCACCCATTTTGGCTGGCTTGTTTTATCAGCGTCCTCTGTAGACCTAGGCCAACACCCTTACTGAAATCCTAGGAGGCACACATTATGTGCGACACTGATCCACTACTTTAATTGCCTCAAAACACTTCATCAAGTTTGATAAATTCCATAAACCAATGAAAATCTGCTCGATTCAAAGCACTGCTTGATTCATTTTAAGAGCGGTGTTCTTTCAACTTGTCCACTGCTAAAGTTCAACAGACTGAGTGGAAGTGGGACAGCATCAGCTCTCCTCCAGTCCATGGTACCTTTCCTGATTGTCAACATGGGCACCTAGGTTCTTCCGTCTAGGCAACAGAATGGCAGGCCTAAATTTAGGACCATGCCGCCTTGTAATCAGGCTGATATTTAAACACCGCAGCAGTCAGCCATGATGTTTTAAAACGAACCGGAGATTCAGCGGCACTATCTGCCGCCGAATATCTAATTTGTGCAGCCATTATTCATGTAAGTGCCGACCTTATCTAGATAGCAGTGATTTTCAACCGACACATATCCAAATAGCTTAGGACGCCTGAAAAGCAGGCCTAAACTGCTATCTGGTTAAGTGCGGGCTGAAAATCACTGCTAATTGAATAAGGTTGGCACTTTCCCGGTTAAGTGGCCATTCCGCTCTAGCTCCACCCACACACTGCCCCTGCACTAATGGGACAGTGACAAGGCGGTCTAAGGTAATATTCAATGGCACTATCCGGGCAGCTCCACTGAACTTCTCTTTCAGCACCCTTATCTGGATAGCCGCTGTAGGCTATCTGGATATAGGTTTTGAATATTGGCCCCATAAATTTAAGCTCCTAAATGTAGGTGAATTTTCTGCTGAAAATTTAGAATCCAAAAGCTGAAAATAAAAAACAAATGTAAGACCTAATTGCTGTCAATTATGCAGGTAAGGCAGGAATTTGGAGTATTTAAAGCGATTGTCTGCCCTTGGGTCTTGATGGCTTTTATTTGAGGTTATTCCTATCAAGAAGCATGAGCATAAATCTAAAGGCAAACTTTATGGCCACCTGGAGAACCAAGATTCCAGGGGCAAAATACTTACTGGGCCATGTTTTCTTCATCCCTTCTCATCTCATTCCCTGACGGGCCTACCCCAGCACCTCTCAGGTAGGTCACCTCTGTGGCTGATTGAAAAATGACACTTAATGGCACATCAGCTCCTTCAGTTGTACAAGGTTCGTCTTGAGGCATAAGCCATGAGATCCCATAATCTCACAGCTTGTACTGCAAGACTAGCCCTACATAACAGAGGGAACAGAGGTGTTAAAAAGTGCTTCTCCACCTGCTAGCCCCAGGTAACACTAAGAAAAGTGTTTGGGTAGGGCTACTAAGAACATAAGAACATAAGATATGCCATACTGGGTCAGACCAAGGTCCATCAAGCCCAGTATCCTGTTTCCAACAGTGGCCAATCTAGGTCATACGTACTTAGCAGTTTCCCCAATAGACACAGATTCTGCAATGCTTGTACTGGGTCAAGCATTGATATCCTGGGTCCCTTCTTAATAATGGTTTATGGACCTTTCCTCCAGGAACTTGTCCAAACCTTTTTTAAACCCAGCTACACTAACAGCCTTTACTACATCCTCCAGTAACAAATTCCAGAGTTTGATTATATGTTGAGTGAAGAAATATTTTCTTTTATTAGTTTTAAATAGTTTACCCTGTAGCTTCATTGCATGTCCCCTAGTCTTTCTATATTCTGATAACGTAAACAATCGATCTACGTTTACCCGTTCCACTCCTTTCATTAATTTATAGACTTCTATCATATCTCCCCTCAGCTTTCTCTTTTCCAGGTTAAAGAGCCCTAACCTTTTTAGCCTTTCTTCATAGGAGTATCCTTCCATCCCCTTTACCATTTTGGTGGCTCTTCTCTGAACCTTTTCTAATAACGCTATATCCTTTTTAAGATATGGCGACCAGAATTGCACACAATATTCAAGGTGCGTTCTCACCATGGAACGGTATAGAGGCATTATAATATCTTTTGTTTTATTTTCCATTCCTTTCCTTATGATACCTAGCATTCTATTTGCTCTCTTGCACACTGGGCCGAGGGTTTTAACATGGTATCCACAATGATGCCTAAATCGTTTTCCTGGTTGGTGGTTCCTAATGTGGAACCTTGCATCGTATAACCATAGTTTGGGTTGTTCTTACCTAGGTGCATAACTTTGCACTTGTCCACATTAAATTTCATCTGCCATTTTGATGCCCAGTCTTCCAATTTATCAAGATCCTCTTGCAATTTTCCACAATCCCCTTGGGTTTTAACAACTTTAAATAGTTTTGTGTCATCTGCAAATTTGATATCCTCACTCGTTATTTCACTTTCCAGGTCATTTATGAATATGTCAAAAAGCAGCGGACCCAGCACAGATCCCTGGGGTACACCACTATTCACTTTTCTCCATTGGGAAAATTGGCCATTTAGCCCAACCCTCTGCTTTCTATCTTCTAACCAGTTCTTGATCCACAGTAGTACACTGCCTCCTATCCCATGACTCTTTAGTTTTGCCAAACGTCTCTGATGAGGGACCTTGTCAAAGGCTTTCTGAAAGTCCAGATACACTATATCAACCGACTCACCTTTGTCCACCTGTTTATTCACTCCTTCAAAAAAACATAACAGATTAGTAAGACAAGATCTTCCTTGTCTAAAGCCATGTTGGCTGTCTCCTATTAGGTTGTGATTATCTACATGCAGAGTAATTTTATTCTTTATAATGGTTTCTACCATTTTTCCCAGTACTGATGTGAGGCTCACCGGTCTGTAGTTTCCCGGATCACCCCTGGAACCCTTTTTAAAAATTGGTGTTACATTGGCGATCCTCCAATCTTCAGGTATTACAGATGATTTTAATGAAAATTCACAGATTACTAAATAGCAGGTCTGCAATCTCATATTTCAGTTCTTTCAACACCCTTGGATGTATACCATCCGGCCCAGGTGATTTGCTACTCTTCAGTTTATCTAATAGTTGTAATACATCTTCCCGATGTATCAATATTTCCTTCAATTCTTCCACACCTTTAAATACCACTTCAGTCATGGGTAACATCCCTACATCTTCCTCAGTAAAGACCGAAGCAAAGAATTCATTCTGTCTCTCCACTATCGCCTTGTCGCCTCTTAGTGCCCCTTTAACTCCTCTATCATCTAATGGACCAACTGACTCTCTCACAATTTTTTTGCTACGAATGTACTTGAAAAAATCTTTATTTCGCGTTTTTGCTTCCGCAGCAAGATTCTTCTCAAATTGGGGGATAGGATGGGAAAACAGTAAAGTGTCAAGAATTGGGTGAGAACCCATCAGGGAGAGGGAAACCTATATGGGATAAGATGAGTGGAGTGGAGAAGTGGCCTAGTGGTTGGGGCAAGGTACTTCAGGCCGGAAGGTCGGGGGTTCAAATCCCACTAGAGGACAGCAACCTTGGGCCGGAAGGACTGGGGTTTCTGGTCCCACAGGTGCTCCTTCTGGTCTTGGGCAAGCCACTTAACCCTCCATAGCCCATGTTCCCTGTAAAATAGTTATCTCCAAGTTATAATGCCCTGTTCAATGTAATTTCAGTTTATTCAATGTAAACCGCACTGATGCAGAATAGCACGGTATATAAGAGAATATAAATAAATAAATGAAGACCTACCTGAAGGAGAACAGCGAGGAGACCTACATAAGATGGAGTGAGGTGGGGGAGGGAAGGGAGGGGAGGGACAGTTAAAGTGAGATGAATATGGGGCAGGGAGGAATAGGGAGATGGGCACACTGAGGATAGTCACTAGGGAAGGACAGCAAAAGCAAAACCTACTTGGGGCAGGGAAAGGAAAACCTACATAAGAAAATGGGGGGCAAGAAGGCAGGAAAGGGAGCCCCTAGGGTGGGGGGCGCAAGGAGAGATAGACAAATTGAATGGTAAGGGAACGGGAAAAGGAAGAAATATATGACTGGGAGAGGCAGGGTAAAGGAAACCTATATGGGGTAATAGGTACAATCTCTTTCTCTTTGTCCCCAAGATGGGATAGACAGGATGGACCGGGAAGACAGGAACCAGGATGGTAGAGGAAAGGGACCGCTACAATATCAGAGGAGAGGATGAGTGACGGGAAAGAAGCTTGAAGTGTTGCAAGGATGGCAGGCAGAAGGAAATAGATGAGCGCTGGGAAGATGTTGAGAAAAAAGAGTGGAAATGGGAGGCTAGGGTGTGGGTAGAAGTCAGAGGAGGGCATACTGTAGACTCTGGAAGGAAGGAATGGAGAATGGAAGGAGTTGAGGGAGAGGAGAAGGGATAGATCAAAGTAAGAGATATGTAAGAGGAAACTAAGCAAACAGGAGAGAGAAGCAACAGAAAGGAGACCCTGAAAAAAAGAGAAGGCAAGAAAAACCGACAAAAGCTCATCTGATTATAAAAATAACATGCCTAGATAACAAAAGGTTAAAAAGAGTTTTATTTTAAATTTATTATGGATTGGAATGTGTCAGCTTTGGGAATGCACAGCATCTCTCTCTGATGTCTAGTATCTCGCACAGCAGGAGAGGAAAGACGTTTCTGTTTCTCTTTTTTCAGTGTTGCACTCTACATGCAGAGCCTGCTTTCTCAATTTGTAGTTACTTATTTATTTGGTGATACGGTTGACTCTGGCTCAAGGTTTTCAGGATAAGCTGACCCAGCTCTCAGTTTACCCCATTCTATGCATGCACTTATTGTCTGGCCCTTCTTAGAGAATGCAAAAGGGAAATCAAAACTACCTTAGAGTAAATCTGTTCTAAAAAATAGCACAGATTGGAATTCTATTTGGTGAAGCAGGGACCGTCTTTATATATGTCTGTAAAGCGCTGTGTATGCCTTGTAGCGCCTTTTACATGACTTATAGTAGTAGTAGTAGTGAAGGCTTGTCTGTGTTCTGCATGTGTAACACAAAGGTGGTGTTTTACTAGAACTAAGGAGCCTAGTCCTAAGTGTGGTATGATCTGGCATTTAACGCGTGTTCAAATTAGCGTACAGTAAGTGCAACAGTCGTGCGCTGTCAGAGGCATGTACAGCATATTCCCAGCAATTAACGCACTGAACCATACTCTAATGCAAAGTTCATGAATTGTTATATCAGTGTTTGAAGAATATTGCTTGGCTTCAACAATTCCCTATGAGCCTGTTTTCAGTGTGGGTGGTACAGTATATTTTCATTCAACATGGGCAGTATATTTTCAGTGTTTTGGACATTTTGATGCAAATATTATTTTTGTCTGAAGCCTCTTATGCCGTTTCCAGCTGTTCATTTTGGGATTCATAAGTTAGTTTAAGGATACTGTGATACTTGAACATTATGGTGAAAAAAAAGACGTTTAGGGTATATATAGGATTATACTTGTGGAGTTCTTACGACGTGGTGAAGGTTTAAAAATATTATGACATCCTTTGGCTTTTTAGAAACACATTAAAGAAAATTAAATGATGAGTTGGTATAAGCACAGCATAGGTGCTTTGTTTTAGTGAAAGCATTATCGTTGCTTTTTGCAGTTCTACTGTGTTGCTATATGATAATCAAATTGAACCATGGAGTGGAGGAGTGGCCTAGTGGTTGGGAGAAGGTCGGGGGTTCAAATCCCACTAGAGGACAGCAACCTTGGGCCAGAAGGACTGGGGTTTCTAGTCCCAAAGGTGCTCCTTGTGATCTTGGGCAAGCCACTTAACCCTCCATAGCCCATGTTCCCTATAAAATAGTTATCTCCAAGTTATAATGCCCTGTTCAATGTAATTTCAGTTTGTTCAATGTAAACCACACTGATGCAGAATAGCACAGTATATAAGAGAATGTGTGGTTGTTGTTAAGTGCCGTCGAGTTGGAGTCAACTCATGGCGACCCTCTGGATAGCTATCCTAAACTGTGTTTGGTCTTCAGTCAGGCAGCTCATTGTTGACAGACTGGTACCCGTAGCTGCTGTTATTGTATCTATCCATCTCATTGCTGGCCTTCCTCTTTTGCGTTGACCTTCTATCTTGCCAAGCATGATGTCTTTCTCTAATGATCTCTCTCTTCGCATGATGTGTCCAAAGTATGAAAGTCGAAGTCTTGTCATCTGAGCTTCTAAAGAAAGCTTAGGTTTAATCTTCTCTAGTACCGACTGGTTTGTTCTTCGGGCAGTCCATGGTATTATTTATTTATTTTATTTAGCTGTATTTATATCCCGCTTTTCACCGTGTCAAAGCGGTCAATTGGGGGATACATTTAACACGAGGGGATATGAGACACATACGCTAATACTTACAGGGAACATGGGCAATGGAGGGTTAAGTGGCTTGCCCAAGACCACAAGGAGTGCCTATAGGACTAGAAATCCCAGTCCCTCCGGCCTGAGATTGCTGTCCCCAGGTGGGACTTGAATTCCCGGCCCTCCGGCATGAAGTACCTTGTCCTAACCACTAGACCACTCCTCCCCTAACCACTCCTCCTCTAACCACTAGACCACAGTATTCGCCGCCAGCACCATAATTCAAAGGCAAGAGAATGTAAATAAATATTTAAAAAAACACCGGTTCCTCTGGTTTTTGTTTTGTGATGTATCATCTATAAAGACCGGTATTAAGAAAAGGCACCTCTGATTGGACAGATGAAGCAGATCACCAGTGTTGTGCGTTATTTATTTATTTATTTATTTAGTATACATTTGTATACCGCTACTTCCAGCGATCAGCAGCGGGTTTTTTTTTTATTACAGATTGGAAATTGTCAAATCATGACAGGAAATTGTTTTTTTTTTGAGGTATAAACACATTGATTAGACAGGAAAGCACAGCACACAGAGAACTATTTTACAGGGAAGATGGGCTATGGAGGGTTAAGTGGCTTGCTGGAAGTACAGATTCAAGACGGTACTGTCGAGGGGGAATCCTTGATGAGCATGGCCTCGGAGACCCGAGGCCAGTTGACGGGGGCCAACGACTCCTTACGGAGCAGCTTGGCAGGCCACTCCTGCCCCATCTCCTTTGAATCACACCTGGGACTGAGAGTCCTGGGGTGGGATTTCTCCTTTTTCCTGGATCCGTCCTTTGAGGCAGTCTTCGAGGATTTCTTTTTCTTGTACTCCACCTCTGAGGATTTCCGCTCGGAGGAACCATGACCTTGGGACTCAGAGGAAGCTCTGGCTTCACAGGGCACCGAGGTCTCAGAGGGGGCCCTGAAGCGTGGTGTTACCGGAGACTCCGGCACAGAGTCAGACTTCTGAAAGAAACTTATCTGCTGCTGATGGCGGCTCTTCAAAGCCTTTGAGGTCATGTTCCTGAAGAGCTCACAGTCTGAGTCATTGTGCTCAGGACCAAGACATCAGAGGCAGCAGTCATGTGGGTTGAAGGGTGACAACATTTTGCCACTCAGGTCACACTTTTTAAAGCCATTGAATGCCATCGGAAAAAGGGGGTCCCCGCCTCCTGGCAGTGGTCCAAGGCCTTCGGCTGACATAGGGCGCGAATGCAGGTTGAGGTTCACCTCGATGAAAAAATGCAAAAACTAATAGATGAACCCAAGGAGCAACATTGAGATGAGCTGGCTCGGGGGCACGAAGGAACCAGTAAGCACGCTGGAGAAAACTGAACAATAAAAATCAGTCTTTTTCCGGGAAAAACTGAACAACATCCGATGGGCTCCGTGGAAAAAAGGAGACTGAGGCAAGATGTCACCCTTGGGTGGGAAGTGGACCATGCATGTGTTGTGCATCTCCCAAAGACTTTCTTTGAAAGCTAGGAAGATGCTTCCATGTGGGCTCCATCGGCGCAGACGTCACCCATATGTGAGGACTGACTTCCTGCTTGTTCCCAGAGAAAGCATAGTTACTCACCTGTAACAGGTGATCTCTGGGAACAGCAGGAATTTAGTCTTCACATATGGGTATCGTCGGTACCAACGGAGCCTGCGCAGGAACGCTCCCCAGCATCCAATAGGAAAGCTTTTGAGAGCACCCACAGCGCCTGCGTGCTGCCTTCCCGCCTTTCTCAACTGTCCCTCTCCAGTTGAGTTTATAGCTGAAACAAAAGAGAGAGGAAAAGAGAGAGATAGAGAGAAACAACTCCTAGGGGAGGTGGGTGGGTTTTGAAGACTAAATTCCTGCTGTTCCCGGAGATCACCTGTTACAGGTGAGTAACTATCCTATCTCCAGGAACAAGCAGGAATGTAGTCTTCACATATGGGGACTCCCTAGCTGTAGATGCCAGGGAGAAGGCCCCAGAAGTTGTGTGCCCCTGTGAAAGGGCTCCACTTCCCCCCATGTATCTCTGGCATCCTACCAGGGATGGTGGGTAGGAGTTGATTAAGTATGGAACAGGTGTTGAAGAACAGCCTGACCAAACAAGGCATCCCGGCGTGAGTCCTTGTCTAAGCAGTAATGAGCTGTGAAGGTATGAACCGAAGCCCAAGTAGCTGCTCGACAGATGTCGTCGATAGGCACAGAGTGAAGATGAGCCATAGAGGCTGCCATGGCTCTCACATTGTGAGCTGTGACATGGCCTTCAAGAGGAAGGTTTTTACTCTCATAGGCAAAAGATATACACTGTGCAATCCAGCTGGACAGTGTTCTTTTGGAAACTGGAAGTCCCAAATGACTAGGATCAAAAGCAACAAAGGGCTGAGAGGACTTTCTATGTTGCTGTGTCCTTTGCAAGTAAAAGGCTAAAGCCCTTTTATAGTCCAAAGTATGAAGATTCCTTTCTGCATTTGAGGCGTGAGACCTTGGGAAGAATACAGGAAGGTAAACCGCTTGGTTTAAATGAAAAGGTGACACCACCTTTGGCATAAAGTGTGGATGAGTCCTAAGGACTACCTTATCATGATGGAACCTTGTATAAGGAGGATCAGCCACCAACGCTTGCAATTCACTGATGCGACATGCTGATGTGATTGCAATAAGAAAGATGACCTTCCAGGAAAGGAATTTCAAAGAGGTAGTGGCTAATGGTTCAAAGGGTGGTTTCATGAGCTGCCCAAGTACCAGATTTAATGGGAGGCTTAGTTAAAAGAAGGCCTCTCATAAATCTCGCTATGAGAGGATGAGAGGAAAGAGGTTATCCATTTAGAGGCTTGAAAGAAGCTGCAATAGCACTCAAATGGACTCTCACTGAATTGGTCTTAAGCCCTGCATTTGATAAATGAAGGAGATACTCCAGTAATGATTCCAGAGCTATCGCAAGATGGTTAAGACCCTTCTGCGAGCACCATAAGGTAAACCTTTTCCACTTAAATGCATAAGAGCGTCTTGTGGAAGGCTTCCTGGAAGCATAAAGAATATCCTTTACCTGCTGGGAAAGGTTAAGACCATGAAGTTCTAGGCTTTCAGCAACCAGGCCCTGAGATGCAGAGAATGGGGATTGGGATGCCACAGCATTCCGTCCTCTTGAGAAAGGAGATCTGGAGCAGATCCTAACTCCAGAGGCGGAGCTTGAGAGAGATGTAGGAGCAGAGGGTACCACATTTGCCGTGGCCAATATGGAGCTATGAGGATCGTATGACCTCTGTCTCTCTGAAGCTTGAACAGGGTTTTGGGAATTAGGGGAATGGGTGGAAAGGCATACAGGAAGTCCTCACCCCAATGGAGGAGGAAAGCATCCCTGGCCTGACAATCCTGAGCCGGAATTCTGGAACAGAACCGGGGAAGTTTGGCATTCAGCGGACATGCAAAGAGGTCTATGTCCGGGGTTCCCCAAATTTGAAAAATTCTGGTCACCTGGTCTGCATGAAGAGACCATTTGTGTGGAAGCAGAACTCGACTGAGTCTGTCTGCCCAAGAGTTTTGAATGCCTGGAAAATACACCGCAAGGAGATGAATCTGAGGCTCTCTGGCGAGGGCCCATAGTTGCAAAGCTTCGTTGCAGAGTGACAGAGAGCTTATTCTGCCCTGCTTGTTCACATAGAACATGGCTACTTGATTGTCCGTTTGAACTAGGACTGTCTTGTAGCTGAGCTGGGTGTGGAATACTCGAAGAGCAAGGAAGATTGCTCTGAGTTCTAGGAGATTGATGTGTAGATAGGCCTCCTGTGGAGTCCAGGTACCCTGGGTAGAGAGGCCTTGCAGGTGGGCTCCCCAACCCACCTGTGAAGTATCTGTTAGAGTGGCTTGGGGTGGGGGTTACTGAAAAAGACCCCACCAAAAGGTTTTGGGATGACTGCCACCATTGGAGGGACAAAATAAGGCGATCTGAGTTTGCTATTTTGTCTGACAGGCAACCTGACGCCTGAGTCCACTGAGTGGATAAAGTCCACTGGGCTGCCCTCATATGGAGGCGAGCATAAGGAACCACATGCACGGTGGATGCCATGTGGCCTAGCAACTGTAACATCTCCCGAGCAGTGAGGTGAGGCTTTAGCACTGCTTGGGAAGCTAACTCCACAATGCGAAGGCAGCAGGGCTGTGGAAGGTAGGCCCTTGTCTGTCTGGTATCCAGCAGAGCTCCTATAAACTCTAGGGACTGAGTGGGAGCAAGGTTGGATTTTGGGAAGTTTATGATAAGTCCCAAATACTGAAGGATGCGCATTGTGCGAGAGAGAGCAACCCTAGCCTCTGGCTCTGAAGGGGCTCGAATGAGCCAGTCGTCTAAGTAAGGGAAGACGAATATTCCCAGGGTGCGGAGAAATGCTGCCACAACAGCCATGCATTTTGTGAACACCCTTGGTGCAGAGGCCAGGCCAAAAGGAAGAACCCTGTATTGGTAGTGCTTCCCTTGAAACAGAAAGCGAAGGAACTTTCGGTGAGTTGGATGGATAAGAGCACGAGTGTACGCATCCTTGAGATCTAGAGAACAAAGCCAATCCTGACTCTGAAGGTATGGCAGCGGAGTTCCTAGAAAAATCATTTTGAACTTCTCTTTGAACAGGAATTTGTTCAATTCTCTGAGGTCTAAAATGGGTCTGTGTCCTCCTGTTTTCTTTGGAATAAGGAAATAGGGGGAGTAAAACCCTGTACCCCGTTGGGGGTTGGGTACCTCTTCTATTGCCCCTTGGGCTTATAAGCACAGTGACCTCTTGACCTAACTGGTCGTTGAGAGAGGTCTGAGAATTGAACTGTCTTACTATTGTAGGAGGGGGCATGCTGAGGAAATGAAGCTTGTACCCCTCTCTTATAACAGAGAGAGTCCAATTTTCTGCTGTTATCTGACTCCATCTGGGGGCAAAATGACATAACCTTCCTGGGATGGTGGAGGGTTCTGGGCCGTTCAGGGTTAGGAAGGCAAAGTTCTCTAGATAGGAGTCAAAGCCCCTGTGGAGGCTGAGTCTGCTGAGCCGGTTGAGGCTTAGCTGCTTTTGTCTTTCTTTGCCTAAGTTGTTGTTGCTGTCCCTTTTGGCCAGTCTGACCTAAACGATGCCCCTGTTGGGTACAGGAGGGATAAAACTTCTTCTTCTTACTGAAGAATGGTTTCTTAGAGGATTTTTTCCTCGCAGGATCAGCTGTAGATTTAGACAATCTATCTAAAGTGATATTGTCAGCATCTATCTCATTAGCTTTTTCCTGCCAATTCTTGCCAAAGAGATTCTCTCCTGTGCAAGGAATATTCCCTAGTTTATCCTGTACCCAAATTTATCCTGTACCCAAATTTCGTAGTCAGATGCCTGGAGCCAGGCAATCCTACGTGCACCTATGGCAATGGCAGAGGTTCTGCTTATGCACGCAAAGCAGTCAAAGGCTGCACGATTCACAAACTTGGAAACATCCTGAGCATGTTTGACAAGGGTGAGGTAAGCTTGCCTCTTATCAGGAAGGATTGGGCTCATAAGCTCTAAATCTCCTGTGACCTCCTTAAGGAACATTCCCATACATAAGATATAGGAACTGATCCTAGCAGAAAGCATGGAAGCCTGGAAGGTTCGACGTCCAAAGGTGTCAAGAATCCTACACTCACGTCCTGGAGGATTAGATGCATGCCTTTTTGCACTCTTTATCCTTCTCATAGCTGATTCCACCGCCATGGAATGGTGTGGTAATTGAGTCTTCTGAAACCCAGGACAAGGAGGAACTCGATACATGCTGTCGAGTCTTCGAGAGTGAGGAGATGTGGTTAGAGGTGTTTCCCACATCCTTAACATGAGATCATGCAAGATCTCATGAATAGGTAAGGTAGCTGCCTCCTTGGGAGCTTTAGGGTATTGCAGGATTTCTAATTCCTTTGCCCTAGGCTCTTTTTCAGGAGCCACTGTGATGATAAGACCTCTAGCCACATCTCGGATAAAATCCTGAAAGGTCATATCCTCTGGTGGAGACATCCTACACTGAGGAGAAGAATAATCCTCAGGAAGAAGTACTCTGGTATCGGCAGAGCTTTCAGAGTCTTCAGACTCATGCGAGGATTCGAAGTATCTCCGATCCGGGTGATCGTGCAAGACACGGTACCAGTACCGATCGAAGTCGGCATCGGAGTGGTCCGGTACTGACTTGTCGATGCCAGATAGACACGCATGACTCGGGCCCGGTAGAATACCTGCCGATGTCGATGCAGTCGGTGCCGGTGCGGTACCGGTTGAATTGTCTGAAGCAGTTTCAGGGGCATCGAGGCCATGAGAAGAGCCGCCAGACTGCGTTCAATAGCCAAAAATCTCTGGACTATTGACGCTGCCGATGCTTTGGTATTGGTACCGGATGAAGCGGCCGGTACCCCAGAGCATGGCACCAGTAGTTCTGCCGAGATTAAAGCCTCGAGAACATCCTGGAGCCCTGTTAGTGCGGGGGCAATTTTGCTAATGAAAGACCCTCAAGGGCAACGCCAGAGACATAAGAACATAAGATATGCCATACTGGGTCAGACCAAGGTCCATCAAGCCCAGTATCCTGTTTCCAACGGTGGCCAATCTAGGTCATACGTACCTAGCAGTTTCCCCAAAAGACACAGGTTCCACAATGCTTGTACTGCGTCAAGCATTGATATCCTGGGTCCCTTCTTAATAATGGTTTATGGATCTTTCCTCCAGGAACTTAGAAACATAGAAACATGATGACAGAAAAAGACCACAAGGCCCATCTAGTCTGTCCTTCCATAACAACTACAACAGTCCACTTTTTACCTTTAGAGATCCTCTGTGTTGGTCCCATGCTTTTTTGAATTCAGTTACTGTCCTCATCTCTACCACCTCCACTGGGAGACTATTCCACGGATCCACTACTCTTTCCGTAAAGAAATATTTTCGCCTATCACTCCTGAATCTATCTCCCTTCACCCTCATCCCATGTCCCCTCGTAGCAGAACTTGCTTTCAATTGAAAGAGGCTCTCTCCCTGAACATTTATGCCACGGAGGTATTTAAACATCTCAATCATATCACCTCTATCCCGCCTTTCCTCTAAGGTGTACATATTAAGATCCTTAAGTCTGTCCTCATATGCTTTATAATGAAGCCCATTAATCATTTTAGTAGCAACCCTCTGCACCGACTCCATCCTGTTCACATCCTTTTGAAGGTGCGGTCTCCAGAATTGCACACCATACTCCAAATGAGGTCGCACCAAAGACTTATACAGAGGCATTATCACCTCCTTTTTTCTGCTAGCCATTCCTCTCCGTATGCACCCAAGCATCCTTCTAGCTTTTGCCTTCGCCTTTTCTACCTGTTTAGCTACTTTAAGATCATCAGACACAACCACGCCTAGGTCCCGCTCTTCTTTGGTGGACAAAAGTACTTCACCTCCTATACTGTATTGCTCCCTTGGATTGCTGCAGCCCAAATGCATGACCTTACATTTTTTAACATTAAATCCCAGCTGAGGACCACGTGATGCGCACACTGTAGAGGTCGCATCCTGAGCTACTCCCGAACCCCTCAGACTATACCGGCGATTTAGTACCGTTCATTACTGCCACTACCCGCCGAAAAGGTAGTTATCTGCCTCGGAGAGCCATTAGCTTCTGATAGTGCAAGTCGGAGCACGATACTGCATGGCTACCGCGGTAAAATCGCTGCGGAGAGAGCGGGAGAAGGGGACAGGCTCTAGTAAGATGGCGGATTCAGCCCTGACACCGGCTTCGCCGCAATCACCGAAATCCCCTGTCTCTATAGATGAAATGTCAGCGGCGGTAAAAACAGCCTTGCTGCCTCAATTTGAAGCCCTCCACGAGAAAATGGATGGGCTGAAATCGGCCTTTGACACGTTAAGCAAGAGACAGCAGGAGGCCGAAGAACGAGTGGAGCTGGCAGAGGCAAAAGTGGAAACCCTGACTGCGGAGGTGGCAGGCTTGAGATCCCAATTATCTTATCATGCAGAGAAACTCGATGACTTAGAAAATAGGTCTCGACGGAATAATCTGCGCTTCCTGGGGATCCCTGAAGCTGTACTAGATAGGGACCTGCGGGGGTACATCGAGGCCTTGGTCCTGCAGATGGTGGAAGAGCCTGCACTGAGTGGCACACTATGCATAGAAAGGGTGCATCGGGTCGGTACCAAACAGCCCCGCGACCCTCGCCCTCGTATTGTGTTGGCTAAGTTCCTCCACTTCCCACAAAAGGAGTTGATCCTCCGGGCAGCGCGGCAGAAAGAGGAGGTGGTGTTTAGAAACACTAAGCTCCGTATAGCTCAAGACTACTCAGTCGCTCTAAGCCGGAAAAGAAAAGAATATGCCCCCCTCTGTGGAAAGCTGATTGACGCAGGAATTAAGTTTTCCGTGCAATACCCCGCTAAACTCCATGTGCTCAGCGAGGGATCTCATCGCACCTTCGACTCCGCCTCTGCAGCAGAAGACTACGTGAATCGGCTTTATCTGCAAAAAACAGCTGTGTCAGTGACTCCTTCTTCATGATCTACTCTGCTCTGCACTCTGCTCTGGCTGTATAAATTGGTGAACCTTTCTTCTGGAGAGCAGGAAGGGGGGAAATACATTGTAGCAATAAGATCGGCTACGGAGTCTCCAACAGCGGCCTGGTAACTTTGTATCTCCTGTGTATAGTAACAGTAACAAGTGCTTTGCATGCTGACAAAGTAAGTCAGACACCCAGAACCTTTCCCCTTGGTCTCCCTGCGCCCTGTCTTTAACTGCGCATACGACCTGAGGGGAGCTCTACGGTTAATAATTTTGACTGGCATGGGAGAGCAGGTATAGAGACAATTGCCAATGCGGAGGGGAAGGGAGCGCATGGTAGGCCCCGGAGGAGGAGGGGCTTCCCAGGATATGCCAGCTGCTTTCATCGGAGCACGGGGCTACAACGCCCGCGTGCGCGGTCCGGGGGACTCCTTCCTCAGGGGGGGGAGGGGACTCTCCTTCAACCATGTCCAGAGGAATCCATGCGCATCAAGGTTCAGGGACCTTTCATATCCCACGGGGAGCAGTAGCCGAGGGAGCGGTGGGGGCCCCGCGAAAGAATCAGGCTTCCTCCTTCTGCGTCTCATCAGAAAGCGTAAAGCGGAAGAAGTGCTGCCTGCAGAGTACTCTATTCTCCCTCCTGAAGACTACTACTGCTAACTGTATGATTTTGAAACATTGGTACCATGCAAGGAGTGCAGTTTTCTACACAGGACGTGCATGTGCAGAGGGTGTCGTATATTTGTTGGTACCACCGAATCTAATTGTCAGTCAGGAGGCTCTATCTCTGCCTCGTCTAGGGTGGTATGGGTTGGCTACCGTTTAACCGGATAGAGTCTGAAGCGAGGCCTGAACTCCTTTTTACTTAACCTATCAATAAATGCATCATTGGCATATAGCTGTGTCATCCCCCTGCACATGCACGCCCACTGCTTTTTTGTATCACTCCCTTCTTTGACATCCCTTTTAAGATAAGTGTTAGACTGGCTTCGTTCCTTTAAATATTATGTCTATGTAAACAGATTTTTTGTTCCTTTCTTCTCTCCGGGGGAGAGGGGGCAGTACCTTCCGGAAGCAGTTTGATATGGTAGGGGAGTAATGCTACATCAGTGGGGAGGGAATTCCACCTTTACTTTACTGCGGGGGGACCTACCTGTTTGACAGGCCTGGCGGGGCGGCCTCTCCCCAGTGCGGAGGTTGGGTGGGGGAGGGGAGAGGGGTCCATAGCAGGTGAGGGGGGGTTAATATCTATGATTAAAGGGGATTTAAGGTGGGGTGATTGGCGGTAGGCAGTTACTAATTGGGCTGGGGGGAAGGGGGGATACGCTCAGAGGGGGTCTCGGGAGGGCTACCTAGGAGGGGGTTGGTGTCGGGAGCCCTGTTGATAGGAGATAGTGATAGGGGTCAGGGGTGGGCTCGGGGGACTTAGCTGGGGTAAGTTTTTGGCTGGGGGGGTATTTGGGGAAAGGGTCATTGGTTTAAGGGGTAAAAGATTAGGGGGGGGAAGGGGGGGAAGGGGGGAAAGGTCGTCGCACCCTACAATCTCTGCAAAGGGCTATTTCCTACTATCATAGTAACAACTTGGGGGGACCCCAGGCTGGGAGGGTCTCCTTGAGCACGAAGAGCTGGCAGCGGGGGCGTCCACAAACAAACACCCTCTGAGAGTAATAACCTGGAACGTCTGTGGACTGGGTAACCCGATTAAGCGCTATAAAGTGCTCAAGGCATTGGCTCGGCAGCGATGTGATATTGCGTTACTCCAAGAGACCCATCAGACGGCTGAAGAGCATGCTAAACTGTGTCGGGACTGGGTGGGCCAGGTATGGGGAGCGCCTGCACTGGGAAAGAAAGGAGGGGTGGTCATACTTATTCATAGACGCGTGCACTTTACTTTGCACCGTCAGTGGGCCGATCCCAATGGGAAATTTCTGCTCTTACATGGGCTACTGGAAGACCGGGACATCATACTAGGAGATGTATATGGCCCCAATGTCTTAGATAGGGATTTTCTTAACCGCATTGCAGCCCAAATTGAGCAACTGCCGGACGTCCCTATGCTGGTGGGGGGGGACTTCAATGGTGTTTTCGACGTGCGTTTGGATACCTCTGCTGCCAGGGTGATGAGAGACAGGGTGCTCGGCTCTCAACTGCTGCAACGTTTTCGTGCCCGCTTGCACTTGGTAGATCCATGGCGGCTGTTGCACCCCTCTGAGAAAGAGTTTACACATATTTCGCGGGCGCATGGGACTAGCGCGCGATTAGATTACCTTCTGCTCTCCACGTCCACCTTTGCCCAAGTGGAGGAGGCGCAGATAGGACCCTTGGAAATCTCAGACCATGCTATGGTATGGTTGGAGTTGCATTGGGGGAGCGAGACCGGAACATCTCGCATATGGCGGTTCCCCACTGAGCTCTATCAGGATAATAAATTTCAACAGTTTCTGAGTCATCGCTGGCAAGACTTCGAATTAAACCACCTGGTACACAAAGATGACCCAGAGCTGGTTTGGGAAACTGCCAAAGTGGTGCTGCGTGGGGATATCATCGGGTTTGCGGCTCGGAGGCGGAGATTGATGGCTGAACAAATTATACGGTTGGAGCAGCAGGTGTCGCAAGCGCGGGTGCTTAGTGGCCAGGTCCCCACAGTGCCCAACAGAAAACGATTATGGGAATTACAGGTTGCTTTAAACGAACTCCTCCATCAGAGAGCCAAGAAATCGATAATGTATTATAAATACCGTTTACAGTGTTTTGGCGATAAACCGGGGAAATTATTAGGACGATGTTTAAAGGGTCAGAGAGGTGGGAGGGGTGTTGCGGCGCTTCGGGACGAACGCGGGAACTTACAGCAGCAGCGGGCCGGGATAAGTGAGATTTTTAAGGGCTTCTTTCAGAAATTGTACTCAGCGGGGGAGACAGACACCGCTACTATGGAGACTTACCTCCAGGGGCTGCGGCTCCCCAAGGTGTCCGACGAACAACGGGCCATGTTGGGACGTCCGATAACCTTAGAGGAGGTGCAGTCGGTAATTACGAAAGCCAGCTGCTATAAAGCACCGGGACCGGACGGCTATGGGGCTGAGTTTTATAAACTACTGTTGCCTTGGGTTAGCCCCCTGTTAGTGGACACTTACCGGCAAAGAATTGACGGCAGGGGTAGACGATGGGGGGAAAATCAGGCGTATATTACGTTGATACCAAAGCCGGGCAAAGACCCGCTGCTGGCGGCCTCTTATAGGCCGATTTCCCTGCTGAATTTTGACATGAAGCTGATGGCCAAGGTTTTGGCGGACAGACTGGCAGGACTGCTGGGGGATCTGGTTCATGACTCACAGGTGGGGTTTGTGCGGGGCCGCTACGCGGTCCGCAACATTCGTAGAATTTTGACATCATTGGAATGGGTGCATGGCCATCGACTTCAGTCCCTACTGGTGAGTTTTGATGCTGAAAAGGCATTTGACCGGGTCAACTGGACATACTTACACCACCTGCTACCGATGTACGGTTTGGGGCCGGCTTTCTGTGACATGGTTAAGAGCCTTTACGATACACCGACGGCTAGAGTGCTCTGTAACGGGGTTCTATCGGCTCCCTTTCCCCTGTATAGGGGTACTCGGCAAGGTTGCCCACTATCCCCTCTCTTGTTTGTTTTGTCCTTAGACCCCCTCATAAGGCGCATAGAACTTGACCCGCAAATTCGTGGAATTGAGATTGGCCACCAAGGGTTTAAGATGTCGGCCTTTGCCGACGATATGCTGGTACATCTACTAGCCCCCCGGGAATCTCTGCCTAGGCTGTTACTGGCATTTCGCCTATTTGGTAGCTTTGCGGGCCTCCGGATCAACGAAGAGAAATCAGAGGCCTTAGATGTTTCGGGGCAGCTGCGAGGACACTGGGGGGGGGAGGGTTTCCCCCTGAAATGGGCGGAGCAGACGTTCAAATATTTAGGCGTTATTTTGACGAGAGTACCGCGGGATCTCTACAAAATTAACTGTGAAAGAGTGTTATCTGGGGTACGGAGCCAGCTGAGGGCGTGGAATCCGTTACCTTTATCGCTGATGGGGAGAATTGCAGCATTTAAAATGGTAGTGTTGCCTCGTATACTGTACTGGTTGCAAACTCTACCCGTGTGGTTACTGCGGCGGGATCTGCTTAGGTTGGAAAAGGAGATTCAGCGTTTCCTGTGGAAGGGGGCCAGGGCGCGGATTCCGCTATCCCGTATGATAGGTAAATGGAGCAGAGGGGGTCTGGGGCTCCCAGATATAAGGCTTTATGCTCTGGCGTGTCAGGCACGTCATCTGGGGGACTATCTGGGAGACACCAATGTCTATACGCCACGGGACCTTGAAGCGGCTTTTGTAGCACCCCTCTCCCTGATGGGGGTCCTACATGCGGACAGTGCACAACTGCCTGCATGCCTTACACGAAACGTCTTGTTAAACGCGATGCGCCGTACTTGGCGACAATTAAATAGTTTTTGGCGAAGGAATTGGCAGGTGTCTAGCTGGCTCCCCATTCGGGGAAACGTGCACTTTCTGCCGGGATCCGACACTAAAGCGTTTCAGGTATGGTATCGACAGGGAATACGATCCCTAGGACATGTAGTGGACCTAACGGGCAAATGTAAGCCGTTTTCCGCCATCCGGGAGGAGTTTCAATTACCCCCTACTCAATATTTTGCGTACCTCCAGCTTTCTCATTACGTGGCACAGCTGCCCCAAGGGGAACTGGGGGGGGACAGATCGGCGCAGCTCCTCAAATTTTTTGACCTGGGGGGCGAGGCGCCACTAGCGATAGCGGGACTGAAGTCTCGGTTGGAGTGTTTCGGGGTACAACCGGATTATGGGAGGGTGGAGACGGCGTGGGCCGATGAATTGGGGCGGGTGGTGCACCCCGGCACTATCTGTGCAGCAGTAGGGCGGATAACAAACCTGGTAGGGGGAGCGAGGTGGAAGGAAGTTCAATATAAAGCCCTGACACGAGTGCATTTTTCGCCTCGGCGAGCGCTGAGGAGTCACATTACACAGGACGGGTCATGTCCTAGATGTTCTTTACCTTTGGCCACCCTGACGCATATGTGGTGGCAGTGCAGGCGCATCCTTCCCTACTGGTCTCGCATCCGCAGATACCTAACGGAGTTGCTGCAGCAACGATTCCCATGGACAAACATTTTAGTCATTTTAGATCAATTGCACCCAACCCTGCCAGTGGGGAGATGGGAGCGGTTATTGGTACGTAAAGCCTGTCTGGTGGGGAAGGGCCCGATTCTCCACAGATGGAGGGATCCAAACCCACCCACGTTCTTGGAGTGGCGCAATGGCTTCCATCAGCTGATGCTTGCCGAGCGTTGGTGGGCCCGAGGCTCCGTGAAGCGTTGGTCCACTTTTATGTTAATATGGGAACCCTACATTCAGAGCTTAAGCCCCCGCTGCCGGAATGAAATTGTACATATAGGATACTGAGCTGGGTGGGATTAAGGGTTGCGACGACGAGGGGGGGGGAGGTAGAGGGGGGTGGTGGGGGTGGTTAATGGGGGCACCCTAGAGTAAATGTCTACCTAAAATTGAATAATAACTGCGGGCGATTTGAGCTCTGTTATATATACATGACTGTTTGTGGTTTGTGCCGTGGCGGAGATAAGAACTCACTCTGCTACGGCGTGTTGTACCTATGGTTTGCTTCTGTCGAAAGTTATGTATATGCTGGTTTATATATAAATAAAGTTTCAAAAAAAAAACAAAACAAAACATTAAATCCCAGCTGCCAAATTCTAGACCATTCTTCAAGCTTAGCTAGATCCCTCCTCATGTTATCTACACCTTCCTGGGCGTCTACTCTATTGCAGATTTTGGTATCATCCGCAAAGAGGCAAACCTTACCCGACAGCCCTTCCGCTATATCACTAACAAAGATGTTAAAAAGAATCGGACCAAGGACAGATCCCTGGGGCACACCACTGGTAACATCCTTCTCCTCAGAGTGAGCTCCATTTACTTGTACTCTTTGTCGCCTCCCACCCAACCAATTTCTAACCCAAGCGGTAACTTTAGGGTCCATCCCTAGGGTACTCAGTTTGTTTATAAGTCGCCTGTGAGGAACAGTGTCAAAGGCTTTACTGAAATCTAAATACACCACATCTAGAGCTCTCCCTCGATCCAACTCCCTGGTCACCCAGTCAAAGAAATCAATCAGATTTGTCTGACAAGACCTGCCCTGTTACCCCTGTTACCCATTTCCATAAAGGTATTTAATGTATCACCTACCTGGGGGCTTTCACTTACCTGGGGGCTTTCTTCACCCATCCCCAACGAATCTAGTTTAAAGCCCTCTTGTCCAAACCTTTTTTAAACCCAGCTACACTAACAGCCTTTACTACATCCTCCGGTAACAAATTCCAGAGTTTGATTACACGTTGAGTGAAAAAATATTTTCTTTTAGTAGTCTTAAATAGTTTACCCTGTAGCTTCATTGCATGTTCCCTAGTCTTTCTATATTCTGATAACGTAAACAATCGATCTACGTTTACCCGTTCCACTCCGTTCATTAATTTATAGACTTCTATCATATCTCCCCTCAGCCGTCTCTTTTCCAGGTTAAAGAGCCCTAATCTTTTTAGTCTTTCTTCATAGGAGTATCCTTCCATCCCCTTTACCAGATCTACCCTTTGAGGACCGGCTAGATTTATGTTTAGTTACCTGAGATCCATGGGAGGAAGACGAAGCCCTGGAAGACGTCGATGCCACGGAGGCTGCACCGGAGGGAAAAAGGGTGCTAAGTTTAGCAGCTCGGTTCTGCTTTTCGACATCATCCCACAGGCAACACACTCTGAAATAGAGTGGTCAGGACCTAAACATTTGAGGCACCACTCATGGGTGTCGGTGACGGAGATGGTACCACCACACTTAGAACACTTTTTAAAACCCGAAGCGGCTTTTTCCATTTTGAAGGAAAAGTTGGGCCTAGTGCCCAAAATGGCACGTGGCACCTGAAGAGAAAATTACTGGAAAGACTCCAGAAGAAAGATTTTTTTTTTTTTTTTTAAGAAGAAAAGAAAGAAGAACCAGCGGTACCAGTGTAGTGTCGAGGGAAGGCAGATGCGACCACAAAAAAGAAGAATAGAAGGGATTATTTTTTTGCGGTGAGAGGATGCACGACCTGTCGGCTCCGCGGAAAACGAAGAACTGGAGAAGGACAGTTGGGAAAGGCGGGAAGGCAGCACGCAAGCACTGTGGGATGCTCCCAAAAGCTTTCCTATTGGATGCTGGGGAGCGTTCCTGCGCAGGCTCCGTCAGTACCAATGTTACCCATATGTGAAGACTACATTCCTGCTTGTTCCTGGAGATCATCTGTTACGTGTGTCTGTGCAGCGCTGCATACGCCTTGTAGCGCTATACAAATGATCAGTAATAGTTGTTGTAGGGCCTTCTGGCTATGGCATCTGAGACCCACCTATCTAGGTAATGGCATTTCTTACAGCAGCCACACCTGTCCCATCTGGCGTACGTCAGTCTGTATACATCCGTTATCTGTGGGGCAACCCTGTCTGTCTTCCCACAGCCAGCTCAGTGGCACTGTTTCTCTGGTCAGGGCTGTGTGGGAATGGGATGGGAGATCCCTGTGCCATCACACAAAGTAGCCAGACCCCAGATATATCACCACTTTAGCAGTTCCCATTGATCTTGGCCTGGGTAGGGATGTGGGTCATATGGGACAATCCGGGGAATGTTGGCACTACATCAGTCATGTCTCCCAGTGCCAGGCACAGCGGATGTATGGCTGCCCTATCACACTGCCAACAATATCTGATCTAATTAGAGTACCCTATGTAAAATAATCCAGATGGAATCAGCATAGCTTCCTTATGGTTAAATTTATTTTATTTATTTAGCAGGACTTTTATACCGCCTTCTAGTAGCCTAGTGGTTAGAACACTGGCTTGGTAACCAAGCAACCAGGGTTCAATTCCCACTAGCACTCCTTGTGGCCTTGACTTGAAGGCACACATTGCATTGCTCATACAATCAAAGCGGTTTACATAGAACTTCAAAAAATGTTACAGAGAACTCAAAACAAAACATATCCCTGTCAATAATAAGGGACCCTCAGAATAAGGGCATTTGGCAGTGCAAACAGCACTAATACATGCTCAACAGCAAAATGTGAATCATGGACATGCATTAGTGATGCTTGCACTGTTGAATGCCCTTATTCTGAGGGTCCCTTATTATTGATGGGGATATGTTTTGACATTTGGCTATAGTGAACCCTCTCTGAGTTTGACTGCCCAATCACACTGGCACCTGGTGACTCTGCGGTCATCCATACGGTCCAGGAACTGACCAGGCTTTCTTGTCCCCCCTGAATTGCAAATGTGCACCCCTCAAACTACACACACACATATACATACACACACTCATACTCTCACTTTCTGTCACAAAAACATGATTCTGCCAAAAGGATGCCCTGAACCTATACATCACAACTATGACATAACATAATTGCATGGGGTACCAGGACTACAAATATGATGTCCTTTTCTCACCCCTAAAGGAATCCTTTCCCTACTCACATCAGCAGTCCCATTTCTCTGAACATAGGAATTGTTAGGGTCCCATAGATTGGCTCCTTTAGCACAAACAGCACATAGGTGTATAGCCTGAATAAACACTATTGCTCTTTTTAACATTCCTGTAAGGATGTTTAGAAATGTTTCTTTACCTTACAACATTCCCTCACTTCTGCTCCCTGTACCTTGGGACTGCATCTTGTATTTTTCCATACTACAGTCAAACCAGTTCCAAACATACTTGTCACATCCATTCTTCCATATGGGAGACATTGCAGAGCACAGCGGAATATTTTCTAAGACCTAGCCTTATACCACGTTTCAGAAGGGACAGCGTGGATGTTTCCGGGAAAGCACAGTTACTTACCTGTAACAGGTGATCTCTGGGAACAGCAGGAATAAGTCTTCACATATGGGTACGTCGGTACCGACGGAGCCCGCGCGGGAACACTCCCCAGTGTCCAATCAGAAAGCTTTTGGGAGCATCCCACAGCGCCTGCGTGCTGCCTTCCCGCCTTTCCAACTGTCTCTCCTCAGTTGAGTTTTAAGCTGAGACAAAGAGAGAGAGAAAGAGGAAAGGAAAGAGAGATAGAGAGATACAACTCCTAGGGGAGGTGGGTGGGTTGTGAAGACTTATTCCTGCTGTTCCCAGAGATCACCTGTTACAGGTAAGTAACTGTGCTATCTCCAGGAACAAGCAGGAATGAGTCTTCACATATGGAGACTCCCAAGCTAAGATGCCTGGAGCCCTAGCATGTTGGTGACTGAAACATGCTCCACCTCATATGCCCAGGCATCCCGAGGATGGAGGGTAGGAGTTGAAGAAGAGAGGAGCTGTAGGAGACAGCTGACCTAAGATAGGACTACAGACAAGGAGTCCCTGTATATATGATAAGCATCATGAAATATATTGAAATGAACAATCACAATATGGACCTCACCTACTGGATTGCAGGAAGTAGAGAGGCTGATGGAATCTACTGGGGATCCAGTAGAGGAATCTTCAAGATGACCTCACTGAAGTGAGTTGAAGGTCAAAATCTGGAACTGACAGGTGACCCCAGGATTCAACTGGGGAAGTACAAAAACGGTAGGTTTTTAGTAGAAAGCTTTTATGGAAAAAGCTGAAAACTCTTTTGGCTACAGAGTTAATTATAGTTAGGAGCAAAAGAGGAAGACTGACCGATTTGGACAAAACTAGCTTAGTCCTTGAGGGAAGAAGGGGTATGGAGAAAACCCCATAATCCCAAGGAAGGACAGATGTCTGAGGAGTTGGAAACCTCAGATCTACTGAAGATCCCTCCTGTCTCTCCTAACTGACGAGAGGTAGGAAGATAAAGGAATAGGGAGCTTCAGGGATACCTGAACCTAAGGTCATGGTAAGAGCTGTCAGTACCACAGCAGTGGTTGTGTGCATAAGAGCCGAAACATACTGTGAAATAGTATGAACATGTGAAAACCCACTGTCTGGAACATATAGGAAGGAAAAAAAAACACCTTTATGAGCACAGACAGTTAGAGAGATAAGTATGTGAATACATATCTACCTAAAGGAAGAATCTCGACAGATTATATATATATATATATATATATATATATATATATATATATATATACATATATATATATATATATATATATATGTGTGTATGTGTGTGTGTATATATATATATATATGTATATATGGGCATATTATATATATATATATATATATATATACATATATATGTGTGTATGTGTGTGTGTGTATATATATATATATATATATGGGCATATATATAATATATATATTATAATATATATACATACATAGATAGATAGATAGATAGATAGATAGATATGTTTATGGCGAGATCCAGGGGGCATAGCATATGCACACATGGCTGACAGACATATGCATCTAAAGAAAGCATATAGACATATGGACATATATGAATATATATATAGGTCTAAAGATAAATGTCTGCAATTAAGCAGAAAGAGATATGTCTACAGGAATCTTCACATGGGAGGAGGAGTAGCCTAGTGGTTGGGGCAAGGTACTTCAGGCCGGAAGGTCGGGGTTCAAATCCCACTAGAGGACAGCAACCTTGGGCCGGAAGGACTGGGGTTTCTAGTCCCACAGATGCTCCTTGTGGTCTTGGGCAAGCCACTTAACCCTCCATTGCCCATGTTCCCTGTAAATATTAGTGTATGTGTCTCATATCCCCACGTGTTAAATGTATCCCCCAATTGTGTTGTGACCGCTTTGATTGAAGGATAAGGCGGTATACAAAACTGTCTAAATAAATAAAATAAAAATAAATCTCATAACAAGAAGGTGGAACCTACTTGAGAAGATATAGAGAAATAGAGAATCTATTCCCTCTGGTTAAGATGGAGTAGAATGCTACCCAGTAAAATAACCAGGATGGTTGCAAAAAAACAGAGGATAATATTAGTCTGTAAACAGCAAGTCCTGAGTCCAGTAGAACTCTAACATGGTGAAGGGACAGAATACGCATAGGAGAGACACCAGGTAGAGACCCACTTGAGGGACAAGGGGTGGGGTATCATGTATTATTTAGTTAAATATGTGCTGTCCATGAAGGATTAGGATACCATGAAGACAAGCTGCAAGGAAAAAGAGCATATTTCCTGTAGGAATTTGGTAACTCTTTAGACTGTCACGTAGGAAAGGATTATGTCCTTTATTAAAAGGAAATAGAAGGGTGTAAAGAACCCTCACAGTCATGGGAGGTGACTGAGGAAGCCTTTTTCAACCATATAGGATAGTCATTAGAGAAAAAACCCTCATGCTCTCTAGCAAGGGCTAAATAAATAGTAGAAAGCTTCTCTGTAGGATTGCAGAGAGCATTATGCAGGAGAGTTGGGAAATAAAACTGGCTGTTGGAGACAACCAGCTGCCAGCTCAACTATGCTGCCAACTCCAAGGATTTGGAGATGGCAGAAAAGAAGTTATAAGGATTATCCAAGATAGATGAGCACTATCTTGGAAGCACTACTAAGGTTAGACAAAAAGTAGTGGAAGACAATACTGGAACTTATAGAAAAGTACCAGTAGTCCAATCACTGAAGCTCCTGCATGGGCAGCTGCTGAATGGCACAGCAGAGAGATCTTTCTGTTTTTAACAGAGAGAACAGACAGAACAAGAGGAGAATATCCTGTCCCTGTCTGACGAGCTGCCCAGATGAGGAAAAGGGGGTTTACTCAAGAGAAAAAACTCTACACTGGAATGGAAAGGAAGACTGGAAAGGCTAAGAAAGCCTTCCATTGGTATGGTACCACTCTTACAGGGGAACCCTGGAAAAGAAGGTAAAGAAAAAATAGGAGCTGAGGGGAGACTTGCCATATGGTAAGTCTGTAAAAGGAAAAATTCATGGTGGTACAGAAAAACTATCATGAGATAGTTGGCAAACCTCTCTTTATTGTGGGAAGAGGAGGAAAACCCTGTGACCCATAGACATGAATATCCTGACAGCTCAGCATACCTAAGAGCAAGTGGATGTCCTGGAAACAGGAATCCAAGTGTAGAGGTTTAAATGAAAAAACAGTGAAAAAACTTCTAATGAGAAGAAGTGAACTGTAGGTTATAACATATTAATTGGAACCCTATTGAGGGTTAATTTTCCTGGCTTGAGTTTGGATTCTTCAGACCAGGGCGAGGTTTCCCTTGTTTGGAAACATCGGCATGATGGGTAGGAGAAGAATAAAACCTTCTTCTTTTAGGAAAAGGAGGTTTGGTAGGGCATTTCTTACCTGCTGGGGAAGGAGAAGGTTTAGGATGGCCCTCAGAAACAGGGAAGTCAGTGGAGCAATGAGCAACCTGACACAAAGACTCCTCATTGAAGAGATTTTCTCCAGTACAAGGAGTGTTACCCAGTCTTTCTTGTGCCCATCTGCTCAAGTCTGAAGCTTGGAGCCAGGCTCTACGTCGTGCTCCTATGGCTATAGCAGAGGTTCTGCTAACAGACTCAAAGGAGTCTAGGGAAGCACGAGAAAGAAACCTAGAGATATTCTGGCTATGACTAAGAAGCAAGGAATAGTCTGCAGCCTTGGGCTCTGAAAGAAAAGGAGTCAAAAGAGATAATTTCTCTGTGACCTCCTGAAGGGATAGACTCATATAAAAAATATATGAGAGAATCCTTGTTGCCAGCATAGATGTTTGGAAGGTTTGACGTCCAAAGGTATCCAGTGTTCTAGATACACGACCTGGCAGAAAAGAAGAATGCTTCTTCTTGCTTTTTACCTTCCTCATTGCTGATTCCACTACAATGGAATGATGGGGAAGTTGAGTCTTTTGAAACCCTGGAGAGGGGGGCAACTGATACAGAAGAGCAGTTGCTGTAGAAGGTGAGGAAGCCCTTAAAGGTATTTCCCATATTTTCAGAAGAAGATCCTGTAAAGAATGATGTAAAGGAAGCATTATATTTTCCCTTTCCCCAGAAGAGCCTTGTGTAGGACCATAGCCAGGGATAGGAATAGCCAGGAATGTTGCCATGTCATGGAGACATTTCTGAAAAGAAGGATCTCCAATGGGAACAATCCCTGGACAGGCTAAACTCGAAGAACTAGCCTGGGCACTGGAGGATGTAGTTGTCCGGTGCAAAACAGGATCTCTAATGGATGGATACTGGGACTGGCGGTTATGACCTGAGACAGTCAGTACTGTATCGTCCATGCTAGGTATCGACTCCAAACTAGGTATAGAAAGGAGCGATCCTGGTGAAAAAAGCATGGATGGAGCTGGTGCCGATGTTACTGCAGGTACCAGCATCGACACCAATACCGGTAGCTGAGCCGGAATCGAAGGCGATACCGACATCGAAACAGTCATCGGAGGCTGCTCACACGGTACCGAGGTAACTCGAAGGTCTCGGTGATTATCCTCGGTACCGCGCATCAGGAATCGGTGAGTGTCGGTTCCGAGACACGTCGGTACCCAGTCTTACATAGTAGTTGACGGCAGATAAAGACCAGCATGGTCCATCCAGTCTGCCCAGCGAGATGGCAAGAGTAGGTGAACCTGTCGCTCCGTGCAGGCCACCCCTCTCCATATCCTTGTTCAGGGGTAAACCCACCACTCCATATAGGACACCCCTATTTGTTGAGACGTTATATGGTTCGGAAGTTAGATGGTACCGTTTATTTTGTTTTTTTTCCTATTTCTGTAAAGGGATCCTCTGTGTTTGTCCCATGCCTTTTTGAATTCCGTCACCGTGTTCGCCCCTACCACTTCCATCGGGAGGGCATTCCAAGCATCCACCACCCTTTCAGTGAAAAAATATTTCCTGACATTGCCTTTCAATTTACCCCCTTGCAGTTTCATGTTATGCCCTCTAGTTTTACAGGTTCCCCGTCTTTGGAAGAGGTTTGTTTGTTCATCATTTCTCTTTAAGTATTTAAAGGTCTGAATCATATCTCCCCTGTGCCTCCTTTCCTCCAAGGTATACATATTTAGGTCTTCAAGTCTCTTCTCATAAGGCTTCTGACGCAGGCTCCAAATCATTTTGGTCGCCTTCCTCTGAACAGTCTCCAGTCTTTTTACATCCTTTGCAAGATATGGTCTCCAAAACTGAACGCAGTATTCCAAGTGAGGCCTCACCAGTGACCTATACAGTGGCATAAGTACCTCTTCTTTTCTGCTGGTAATCCCTCTTTGTATGCAGCCCAACATCCTCCTGGCTTTTGCCAGATATCGATTCTAGACTCGGCATCGAAGGAAGCGAATCTATCGATGCATGTCTAGATGGTACCGACGTCAGGGGTCGTATCGGCGGAGCTGCCGATACTGGAAAGTCAATCTGGGTATCGATCGGTCCCGAAGGTACCGAGTACGCCAAATGACGATCCCTGGTGAGGAGTGGATCGCTCAACACCAGTGCCGATGCCGGGGTATCGGTACCGCTTGAAACCCCTGAGAGGCTTTGGAGACCGAAGACTCCCACCGGGTTTTTGAAGCCAATGAGGTCTTGAGGGCAAGGCCGGAGCCGTCATCATGCTTGGCATGAGACCTACCACCCAAGGATTGGCTAGTCTTAACAGACTGTTTGTGGGTTACCTGATCCTGTAGAGAAGAAATGGTCGGTGCCCTTACACTGGAAGGGAAAACTGTATCGAGGGAAACTCGAAATAGAGAATCTCTTCTCATAGAATTGTAGCCTGATGGCTCTGGAGGAAAGGGGTCAGGACCCAAACAGGTTAGACACCAGTTATTGGAGTCTAAAAAGAAAACTGTATTTCCACAGTTAAGGCACTTCTTTGGAGAAGAAGGCTCCATAATGGAGAGGCCTTACAGGCCCAAAAATTCAAGACAGCAACTGAGGGAAAAAAACTCCCTGAGTTTTAGGAAAAGAAAAGAAAAAAACCACCGGCGGTACCGGTGGAGTCGGGGGAACAGCCGCGACCACAAGAAAACAAAAAGTAAAAGATTTTAAAAAAAAATTTCTGCGGTAACAGGAAGACGTCCTGCCGGCTCCACGGAAAAACGAAAACTGAGGAGAGACAGTTGGAAAGGCGGGAAGGCAGCACGCAGGTGCTGTGGGATGCTCCCAAAAGCTTTCTGGGGAGCGTTCCCGCGCGGGCTCCGTCAGTACCGACGTACCCATATGTAAAGACTCATTCCTGCTTGTTCCTGGAGATACACTTAATACATACACGGGCCTTTCCTGAATATGCTTTCTACATCTCCACGGCTGACCATGCCCCCGTTCCACCCTTTCCTGCCCACGTTCTGAGATCTCCGTGCTAGCACCGTGGACGTGCATGTCAGCAGTGTTTCGGAATACTGTCTGGAACGTTTTTGGCACATAACGTTTCCATCGAACATACAAACCCCTTATTTGTGTTCTGGAATGACCCCCATAGCTTTCTAAGGGGTGTGGAGGGGGCATGTTTGGGTGGTCCCCAAAAATAGATATGTCTTTCCCATTTTATAATGGGAACACATGTATTGTTGGTTTTGATTGTTGGTTTTGATATTGTTGGTTTTGATATTGTTGGACTATTTGGGTTTGCCAGTGTCATTCCTTAAGGCACTGCAAAGGATTAGGAATGTCGCTGCTCATCTAGTGACTGAACTAAATGGTGTAAACAAATTTTGCCAGCATAATACAGGCTCCACTGGTTGCCTACTGAATTCCATGTATTGTTTAAGGCCTTGTGGATGTTGTTTAAACATCTGTAGTTTAATGCTCTTTTACTGTTGATGTTGCCGGCTGTTGATTATCAACCAGTGAGAATACTGCAATTCCAAGATCATTTCCTACTCGAGTATCCCTCATTGCAGCTGGCTTTGCTTGCTAGAACTCATAATGGAGCACTGTCCTGTGCCAGACTGAAATTACGTAATGCTTTACCAGTGACACTTCATTCACTGGTAAATATGTTGGATTTTAGGAAGCATTAGGTATTCCTTTTTCAAGATGCATTTCTTAACTGAGGTCATTTGGATGGCATCTATGGAACATTATGGGGTAGATTCTATCGGCCAAACAACAGGGTTGGACGTCTGGGATGGACGTCTAACCCCCGAACAGGCCCTGGACGAGATTCCATACACTGCGCTTCCTGCACGTTTAGAGGGCTTGTGCGGGAAGCACTGGATGGGGGTGGGAGGGAGAGGGCCAGAGGTGGAGAGTGGGTGGAGCAGGGCGGGCCAAAGCACCTGAATGTATAGGGCCAATTCAGAGGTGGAATAAGTCCAAAGGGTGGCATCGATAAGGGCACGCAGAGACCCCTTTTCACGGCACAGCTGAAGGTAAGCCCGCGCCTCATGAAGCCAGCCCTGGCTGTTCCTGCCAAGGGTCATGCAGCAGGGAAAGAAGAGCGGGAACACTGACGGGTCTTGCTTGCTCCTGCTGGGCATCCCTATGCCATGGCAATGGGACAACATGGCACCAGTACCCCAGCAGGAGCAAAGTGTGGTGGAGAGGGGCAGGCACTTGGATGTAGGCCGGCACTGAATGTTGTGCACACCAGCCCGTCCAAGTGCCCCAATTCTGCAACCGCGAAAACATACGGCTCCCGCGGTTGCAGAATTGGGTATATCTTGAGGCCGTACATTTTCTGCATGTCCAGACGGCACGGACATATGTGGAGGGCAATTCAGCTCCCTGTATGTGTTAGTTTGTAACCCACTGAGGACTGCAGGATATAATTTTTTTTAAATAATGTCCAGGTTGGGGCACACAAGTAACAGCTCCAGTTTAGACCTTTTGTCTAAATAAAGGACATGTGCAAAAGACAACAAAATCCACCCATCTCTCCAGCTCCATTGGAGTGGAGGAGTGGCCTAGTGGTTGGGGCAAGGTACTTCAGGCCGGAAGGTCGGGGGTTCAAATCCCACTAGAGGACAGCAACCTTGGGCCGGAAGGACTGGGGTTTCTAGTCCCACAGGTTCTCCTTGTGGCCTTGGGCAAGCCACTTAAACCTCCATAGCCCATGTTCCCTGTAAAATAGTTATCTCCAAGTGATAATGCCCTGTTCAATGTAATTTCAGTTTGTTCAATGTAAACCACACTGATGCAGAATAGCGCGGTATATAAGAGAATGTAAATAAAGGACATGTGCAAAAGACAACAAAAGCCACTCATCTCTCCAGATCCCCTCTTGACATCAACATCCAGCCCATCCCTGACTGCGCTCTCCAACATGAATACCCAGAACTCTCACACCCTTGGATCCCCTGACATCAGCATCTAATCCCCTGACATGAATGCTCAGACACCCCCCCCCCCTGCTCTTACTGGGGTCTGTTTGGTGTCTAGTGGGAGACAGGCATAATCTTCAGTTGCACCTGCCCCATCAGGTGCCCAGGGATCAAAATGGTGCCTCTGTCTTCACAGTTGTAATCTTGTTGCCCTTATTTGATCCGGGTGGTGGGGATGAGGGGTCTGGGTACTCATGTTGGGGGGATCCAGGAGATAGGAGGTTGATGGAGTAATGTCTGGGGGTGGGTTACCTAAACCATCAGCAGCCTCATTTAGAGTTAATGGGCCGGACTTGGGTTCACCATCTAATCACCTGCAAGCCAGGAACCCATGATGATCTCAAGATGGTTAAACAGGTGGAAAAGGTTACGGTGAAAACCAGAAGGATGCTTGGGTGCATAAGGAGAGAAATGGCAAGCAGGAAGGAGGAGATGATAGTGCTTATGTATAAGTCTTGGTGAGACCTCATTTGGAGTACTGTGTACAGTTTGGAAAAACCATACCTTCAAAAGAACATAAACAGGATGGAGTCGATGCCGAGGGTGGCTACTAAAAATTAAGCTATTTATTTATTTAGCTAGGCTTATATACCACTTAATCTAAAAGTCAAAGTGGTTTACAGTGGAAAAAAAAGGAGCCAACATGGCTTTACATAGAACAAGGGCTTGAATAAAGGGAGAACAAATCAAAAAAGGAAGCATAAAAAATTAAACAGTATGAGAGCATGAAAAATTCTTCTAAGTCAAGGTTTAGTAATATTATGCTTGAGTAGATTCATCAGCCTTAAAGCAACTGATGAAAAGCAGTGTCTTTAGCTACTTTCTAAAAGACAGCAAGTCATTAGAGGTACCAAGGATGTGAGGTATTGCAACCACAAGGTTGGAGCAAAGAGGCAGAAAGCCCTCTTTGCAGTTGAAACAGTGGTCTTGACGTTTAGTGTGGGTATGCATAATGTGTTGGCAGCATTAGATCTTCTGATTCTGTTGTTAGGCCTCTTTTGAATAAGAGTCTCAAGGTGAACAGCTGAGAGATTGTAAAGCACTTTGAATATAGATAGTAAAGATTTGAAGCTAACCCTTTCTTGGATTGGAAGTCAATGTAGTTTCTTGAGAATGGGTGAAATGTGATCAGTTTTTGATTTGTCACAGAGGATATGGGCAGCTGTGTTTAAAGCTAGTAACAATGGGTAGGCTGTGGATGTTGGGAGGCCTTGCAAAACAATGTTGCAGTAATCGATAGAAGGAAGGGTAAGGGCCTTTAATACAGTACGAAAATCATTGTAATCCAGAAGAGCTTTAAGATGAGAAACTGTCCTTAGTTTGTAATACAGGTCCAGTGGTCTTCGTCATACAGTATACAGACTTAAATATCTCAATATGTATACTTCGGAAGAAAGGCCAGAGAGGGGAGATCTGATAGAGGCACTTAAATACCTCCATGACATAAATGCACCGGAGGAGAGCCTCTTTCAATTGAAAGAAAGCTCTGCAACAAGGGGGCATAGAATAAAGGTGAAAGGGGATAGATCTAAGAGTAGTTTGAGGAAATATTTCTTTACGGAAAGAGTAGATGCATGGAATATCCTCCCAGTGGAGGGAGTGTTAACGAGGACTGTATTGAATTCCAGAAAGCATGAGACAAGCACAGAAGGAAAAAGGAACTGTAAAGCTTAGTAGTTTGCTTGGAAAGGCAGACTGGATAGGCTATATGGTCTTTATCTGCCTTCACTTTTCTATGTTTCTATGTTGCAGCAATGTAAAATGGGACGTGCTTTTTAACAAATGCATTTTTGTGACATTGTTGCCCCTGCTGGATACACCAACTAATTCCCTTCTAGGTATTTTACAAAAAAGCTCCACATTTGGCAGGCTTTTGTAAAATACCGGGGCAACTGTGGACATCCCAACCTCTTTGTTCAAGTTCCTTCCTTGATGCACTTTCTGAAATGGGTTTTTTTTGTAAATAGAAGAGGCACCCAGCCTCAGTCCGAATGGCATGCACATGCAGATACACACGTTTACACCGGCTCTGAAGTCGGTGCAAATGTGTGCACATATTCTAAAGTGTGTACTTGCATATTTTATAAAACTTGCATCTACGCTGTAGCTATGCCCTGGGGAATGTCTACACGCAGATGTCATAAAAGTAGGAACACATTTTCCATACAAGTACATTATGGGGGTTATTTTAGAAGCCCTATTCCTGCTTTGGGTATCTGAAAATGAACCATATTAGAAAGCGGCTTTAAAGACACATCCAACTAGAAATGGGGCATGGTTCAGGCGTGGCTGGGGTGTTCCCAAGAACTTGGATGCCCTCGCCTGATTTCAGAAATGCCCTAGGCACAAACAGGCATCGGAAAAGCCAGCCAAACATCTGAAGGGTATGGAGAAGGAGATAGACTTATATCCTCTATATTTTCCACATTGACAACAAACACTGACAGGGAATAGTAACATTGTAAATGATGGCAGATAAAGACCAGTGTGGTCCATCTAGTCTGCCCAGCAAGATGGCAGGAATATGATGGCAGGAGTAGGTGCACCCCTTCCCATGTCTTTGTTTAGGGGTGCACCCACCAGGAGTAGGTGCACCCCTCCCCATGTCTTCACCCCTCCCCGTGTCTTTATTTAGGGGTGAACCCACCGCTCCTCCCCATGTCTTTGTTTAGGGGTGAACCCATCGCTCCATGTAGGACACCCCTATTTGTTGAGAAATTAGATGGTTCAGTTTATTTGGATTTTATCCTGTTGCTGTAAAGTGATCCCCTGTGTCTGTCCCAGGCCACTTTGAATTCCGTCACTGTGTTTGCCCCCGCCACCTCCATCGGGAGGACATTCCAAGCATCCACCACCCTTTCAGTGAAAACGTTTTTCCTGACATTGCCTTTCAATTTACCCGCTTGCAGCTTCCTGTTATGCCCTCTAGTTTTACAGGTTCCCCGTCTTTGGAAGAGGTTTATTTGTTCATTATTTCTCTTTAAGTATTTAAAGGTCTGAATCATATCTCCCCTGTCCCTCCTCTCCTCCGAAGTGTAGAAGGGCTCATGTTTTCATTTTGCCACGTCGATGGACGTCCCTGTAAGCAAACTAGCTTGAGATAGATGGCTCTGACCCATGCTTTCATTGAAGCGATGTCCACATCGGATGCATCTCTGTTTCTAAAATCAGACTGAAACACGGACGTCTCTGGCATTTTTCTGCACATTTTGCACATTCATAAAAATCTTTTTCTTCATGTAAAACAAGCTTTATATGGAAAACCCTTTATAAAGTTACCCCCTTAAGGCAATCACAAGAGGGGAAACATCTAAAGGGTTTGTGTGCAAGTGGAATCTTCTGCAGTAAATCACACTCAAGAGAGACAGGTCCAGCAGCATTTTCAGGGTTTGCTTTCAACATTTCTGACACGTTAAAATAATAGCATATAAAAATTCAGTCATGCATGCCAGCACAGGAATATACAAACGTATAAATAATCAGGGGCTGACAACTGCATCATTCCATCATTTTAGATCCAAGCTGGAAACAAACAGCAGAATGATGCAAGAATTAAATTTACATCTGTGTGCCACAAGTAGGGTATTCAGTCAAGAACCCCCCCCCCCCCCCCACACACACACACACACTTCCAGCATACGTTCATACACACAGGTCTCCTCTCGCCTGAGTTTAAAAAAAAGCAAAATTGCCAATCTGTTTTATGCAAATTATGTACATAGTTGATATGTAAATAGTTTCCTGTTGTGTTTATCATTAATACTATTACATGTAACATGTTTGTTTTTTGTAAACCGCCCCTGATCTCTGGAAGGGACGGTATAGAAAAGTGTAACAAATAAATAAATAAAGGCTTTTGAGCCCAGAAAGTGCCAAATTATTAAAAGCTGGTAAGTAAAGATTAGACTGTATTTGCTAGGTCAGATATGGTGATTTTAAAAACATGTTGGTCCATCACTGACTTAATGATTTCAAAATGTGCTGCCCAGTAAGGTAATTCCTCTTGAGGAATGATCTATACTCCGGAAAGCTGATAAATCTGAAATTTTAACAACTGCAAATACCTTTCCGTGGCCTTCAAAATATGCATATACTTTGTTTTGATTGGGGCCAGTGTTCCTGCAAAGTTGCGTGAGTGTCACCTGCCCATGCTGCTGTCGGCCAAGGGAGGTGCTGCGTATTGCATTTTTAGTTGCGATAGTGCAGCATTTCCTCCTACCAGCAGCAGCCTGGGCAGAGGACGTCCATGCGGCTTCATGGGAACATAACTCGCAGTTCACACTATAGACTATTTACGCAGCAGGTGTCCATGAGAAAAACTCCTGCACGCCGCTGACCATTCAAAGTGATGCACAAATCCTTTGCCTTATTATTACGGTACACTAGAAGATTTGGAGACTATTCCTGGCCAGTCCTTCTGCATAGCTAATTAAGGAAATCACTGACAAAGGTGAATGAAATTCTGATACAGAAACCTAATATGATCTGTTTTAAACAGTAGCATAAATCTTATTTTTGGCCATACTCACGGGGGAGTCAGTTTTCAAAGCAGCATAGACTGGCATAATGCATATTACCCAACTAAAATCAGCTAGCTGAAAATTCCCCTCCCTCGGTGCAGCAAAAAGACCTTGTGCAGATTCACAGCTTGTGTCCTTTCTACCTCACTGAGCAGGCAGCTCTGCTGGAGACGTGATGAAGCACAGGGCGGAAAGGTACACACATACGGTATACCTGCATCCTGGCCGTTACATTATATGATTTATATGCTCTCTCTCAAAAAAAAGACCCAGGGCAACTCACAACGAATTAGTAAATCATGTCGCAAGACTAACCTTCCTCTTAATTCCCCTGCATTACCTCCCCCCCCCCCCCCCCCCCGCCGCCTTTACAATCTGCTGTTACTTCTATTACTTTTGGGACACTTGCATTAGCTGGTTTATCTTCTCTTATCTGTATGTATATACAGCCAGAAAGCAGAGTATTTCCTGGACACTGAGAATCTGCACTCATAGGGTTAAATTTGGTGCAGCTAAACTTGCCAAGTGCACCTTGAATGGATTGCAGCAGGACGGTGCCACCATCCAATCAGGAGACAGAGGAAGTTCCATGGCGCCTGGGATTTGCACAAGGTTTATTTTTTGACTTCCCCTGGTTGCACTGCTTCTTGGAAGAGAGTTGGGAGAGGCAGTGGCTGCAGGGACCTTCCTGAAATGGCTGAAAGGAGAGGAGAGGACCTGGATACTGTTCCTGCAGAGCTGTATCAAGAAACAGGGGTAGAACACAGACAGGTTGTGACCAGAAGCAGGGCCGTACCAAGGGCTGTGCGAGCGGTGCGGCTGCAGAGAGAGCAAGCACAGAAGGGGGGAGGGTCTATATCTCCACTGAGTCACACAGGGCGCATTTTGAGCTTGGTATGGTCCTGACCAGAAGGGAGAATGCAATCACAGTGAGAAAGCCTGAGGCTCTGCTGCTAATCCGATGGAGGACATTCTTCCATGTTTGGTACTTGGGAATGTACATTGGACTGTGGGCACAGGACCCACCAAACCACAATGAAGCACCCAGTGAGAGAAAATCCCTGCTAGGGTCGCTTGAGGTTAAAACATGAGACTAAGCCAGCTGCTGAGCGCTCAAGGGCCTGGTCTCCACATACATATAGTACATCTAGATTGTCTTGCCAGGACAGCAAGTTTTTCTTCTGATAAAGAAAATTCTGCTCCAATTAATCACATCAAGAGCTAGCATGTAAGAGTGCTTCACGGCTTGACTATACACCATAGTGAGAGATCATTGCTCTGGATGGAAAGAGAAGAAACACCACTGAGCTTGCAGATCCTTGAGAAGACTGGATGACTTGCTCAGGGAGAGTGTCCTGATAAACCTCAATATGAAGCCCACTACTTCAAGTATTTTTGTTTGGTTGGTTGAGGAGGGGGAGGGGAGAGGGGAGAGGGTTGCCTGCAAATTTTATTTACAAATATATTTTCTTTTAAACCTATATTTATTCTATTCAATGTTTCTGTACATATTTGTATATCATTACTAATACTATTAAAGTACAAGAATCTGTTAGGAGACTCTACTTTTCTGTATTGTTGTTTTCAGTTTTCTTTTATATTTTTGAAACCGTTCTGATATTGATCTGAAGGGCGATATAGTAAATAAACTAACAAACATGTGGATGAGGAGCCTTGTGATTAGAGCACTGGCTTGGTAACCAAGCAACCAGGGTTTGATTCCCACTAGCACTCCCTGTGGCCTTAGGCAAGTCACTTAACCCTCCATTGCCTTGGAAGAAAGACCTGGTAATCTACTTCTGGTCACACTACTACTACTACTACTACTACTACTATTCAGCACTTTTTTTTTTCAAAATCTGTTTATTAAACCAGATAAGTATCAAACACACATGGGAAAACAAACTATACAATAGGAATATATACATTTTTCAACCCCAGGGCCCTTGCCGATCAAACCACCCCCGCCTCCCACCTCCCGGGCAGGGCTGTTCCTTGTCCACCACCCAGGAGGCAGTAGTACACACAGACGGAAGAGAAATGAAAAAATCCCCATCTGGACACCCAACCCACATCCACAGGGTATTCTAAATCTCTCCCCCACCTAACCTACCGCCCCCCTTCCCCCCTCCCTCCCCTAACCGAACCCCCTACCCCTATCTTTACCGTCAGGAACCCCCCCCACCCAAGCCAAACACAGGAGCCAGAACCATCCACTACTCACCCTACGCCACACGGGTCCCTAACTCCAGGTTGCGTGTGCCAACCCACGCAACCCACCACACAGACCCTAAGCCAGTACCACACTACGCACTTTAGGCCCCAAACTCTGAATATAAGGCATCCAAATCAGAAGAAAAGAAGCCCATCGTTGCGGAGCTCCCCTTGCCGCCCTACGTTCCATCAGCATCAATTGATGAAAACTATTGCGCCACTCCCAAAAGGAGGGGGCTATCGCTTCCCTCCACCTATGCAAAATGGGCCCTTTCCCCACCACACAAGCCTTGCGTACCAAAATCCGTCCCCAACGTCCTCTGACCTGTAAGGCACCTAAAGAATCCAATGCTACTAATGGGCCTGAGCACCTAATACCCTGGTTCAATAGATTACTCAAATAATGTTCAATACAGGTCCAGTAAGACCGAATGTACTCGCAACTCCACCTCATATGTCCCAAGTCTGCCAGGGGCACCGCACACTTGGGACAGCCCCCGTCACAGGTAAGGCAACTTCTCAAGGCTCGTCTCGGAGAAAAGTTAGCCCTAAGAATACACTTAAATTGAATCGCCCGCCATCTACTACCCTCTACCAACCGTGCAATCCTCCGTAGTGCTACCTCAATTGACCCAGGGTGGACCACACACCCTAGCTCCCGCGCTCAGGCTCCCTCCTCTGCCCGGTAGTCCGGGCGAGCACAACACTGCTCCAATCTACTTTTCAAGTCCGCAATTCGTGGGGGAGAATCCTGCCCAAGGGCAAAATAAGCTATAATCCGCGCAGAATGTGCCTCCTGCAACCCTGGGCGCTGCAAAGAATCCACATAATGCTGCAATTGAAGAAACGCAAACAGCGAAGTCCCCCGAGATAACTCATATTCTGTGCACAAATCCGCGAAGGATTTACACCATCCCTCCAGCGTAACCACGTGTCCCAGATACTGCATCCCCCGCCTCCGCCACTCCCGGAAAACAGAGTCCGTTCCCGGAGTGAAGCTAGCGTTCCCTAATAAGGGCAACCAACTGGACACCTCCGGGGAACTGCCCCATATATTATTGAGCCTCCTCCAGGTGCGCCTAAGTGAGCCCACCAAAACACTACACCGTGCCCGAGCTGGGAGCAAGGATCCCTTGAGATGCATCACCGCAGCTAAGGCATGCGGCGCCAGGAAAGCCTCCTCAATGACCCTAGGTGTATAGTAGTCAGTAGCCCCCAACCAATCTCCCAAATGACGCGCTTGACAGGCTAACATATAGTGAGACAAATTGGGCATTCCCATCCCACCCCTCGTCCAACTACGTTCCAATCGACTCAATGGCATCCTGGCCTTTGCCCCTCCCCAGAGAAAGCTCCGAACCTCCTTCTCTATCTTTTTCACATCCCTACGCCATAACCATACCGGTAGAGTTTGCAACCAATACAGCAATCTAGGAAAAATTATCATCCCTATAGCTGCTAACCTACCGGACAACGACAACGGAAGAGGAGCCCAAGCCTGCAATTGAGCCTGTATCTTCGAAAATACTCTATCAAAATTCAATTTATACAACATTGTAGGATCCATGGACAACACAATACCTAAACAAATAAAAGACTCCCCTGCCCACCGAAAGGG
Source organism: Ichthyophis bannanicus (assembly GCA_033557465.1). Lineage (NCBI taxonomy): Eukaryota > Metazoa > Chordata > Amphibia > Gymnophiona > Ichthyophiidae > Ichthyophis > Ichthyophis bannanicus. The sequence goes on along the minus strand of CM066032.1, from coordinate 1,387,798,127 downwards.
AACCCCCCCCCCCCGCCACTCCCCCCCCCCAATGAACCCGTCACATCCAAAGCCTCAGATTTATCCATGTTGATTTGCAATCCTGCAAAACTCCCCAAAAGAGCGAATTCCCGAAGCAAATGATGAAGCGACTGCTGGGGGGAGGCCACATGCACCAACATGTCATCCGCAAAGGCCGCCATTTTGAACACCTGATCTCCAATGTGAATTCCGCCTATTTCCCTTGAGGCCTCCACTCTTTGAATCAACGGATCCAGTGTCAAGACGAAAAGCAAGGGGGAAAGAGGACAGCCCTGCCTTGTACCCCGTTCGAGCGAGAAGTCCTCCGACAACATCCCGTTACACAGGATGGCAGCCGACGGACCCGTGTAAAGCAAGTCCACCATTTTACAAAAAGATGGCCCCATACCATATTTAGGGAGGAGAAATCTCAGGTAATCCCAATTGACCTGATCGAAGGCTTTTTCTGCATCAAAACTAATTAGCAAGGTCTTCATGTCTCTCTCTCTAACCCATTCAAGTGATGCCAATATTTTCCGCAAATTCCGAACTGCATACCTCCCCTTTACAAAGCCAACCTGCGACTCATGCACCAGTTCCCCTAACACTCCCACCAGTCGCTCCGCTAAAACTTTCGCCAGTATTTTTGAATCAAAATTTAGCAGAGAAATTGGCCTATACGAAGCAGTCCGGGTGGGATCCTTCCCCGGCTTAGGTATTAAGATAATATGGGCAGTGTTGGCTCCCCAGGTGTATGCACCTTGACTAATTCGCCGCTGATACATTTCCAACAGTGCAGGTGACACCTGCTCCTCTAACAACTTATAGAACTCTGCACCCATCCCATCCGGGCCCGGTGCACGATAACAGTTGGCTCCCTGTATCACCCTGGCCACCTCTTCCACTGTCACCGGGGAGTCAAGATGGGCTCGCTGATCCACCGACACCTGAGATAACTGCAGATCTTGGAAATACTCCTCCATCACCTCCACGGCCCCGTCTCGTCTAGCGTAAAACTTCTAGAAATACTGACGGAACACCCGCGCTATTTCCCCATTCTCCTTCTGTAACTGATCCTGCTCATCACGAATTGCCACTATTGAGCGAGTCCCCCTACTACCCTTAAGACAGCGCGCCAAAGGTTTCCCAGGTTTATCACCAAACCGATACATTTGATACCTATAGTACATGTACGATTTTTTTGCCCGCTGATGTAACACCTCATTAAGGGAGACCTGCACCTCCCATAGCCGCTTCTTATTTTCCACTGTGGGACGACTCGCAAACCGCTGCCTCTCCTTTACAGACTGCCGTTCTAACTGAATAATCTGAGAGGCCAACAGCTTCCTCCTCCTCGCCACATAGGCTATTATATCTCCCCGCAGAACCACTTTTGTGGTTTCCCAAAGCAACTCTGGATCAACTACCTGCTGTGCATGATTTTCCCGCAGTTCCACCCAACGTTGCTTAAGGTAGACGCGCAAGGCCGGGTCCCTGTATAATTCAATAGGAAAACGCTAAATCCTCGTGGGCGGAGCCCGTTTTCCCCAAGACAAGGTCACCCATACGGGAGTATGATCAGAAATTTCCATCGGCCCAATTTGCGCCTCTCCGACCTGTGCAAAAAGCCTCTCGGAGAGCAAGGTGTAGTCTATTCGAGCACTGGAGCCATGAGCTCTGGAGTGATGTGTGAAATCTTTCTCCATCGGGTGCAATAGACGCCATGGGTTGACCAAGCCCAACCTCCTACAAAATGCCCGCAACATTTTCATCGTCGGTAACCTAGACTTCTCCCCTCTCCCCGCTACCGTGTCCAACCCAATATCTAAAACCCCATTCAAATCACCCGCGAGAATCAAAGGAGCCTCCGGCCACAATTCAATCCTGGAAGCCAAACGTGCGTAAAACGCCCTATCTAGGGCATTCGGGCTGTAAATCGTCCCCAAGATCACAGGTTTCCCATCTATCCGGCCAAATAACAAAAAATACCTGCCACCTGGGTCTGCAAATTCCTGCTCCACTTCTAACTGTAAGCGCTTATGAACTAAAATCACCACTCCCCCTTTTTTACCCAAAGCCGGTGCACCCCAAACCTGCCCTACCCATTCCCGCCGTAACTTAGTATGTTCTATCCCTGTTTGATGAGTTTCCTGTAACAGGGCTATGTCACAATGGAGGCGCGCCAAGGCTCTCAAGACTTTATATCGCTTAATAGGGGTGCCCAACCCGCACACGTTCCACGACACAATCTTCAGGATATACACAGCGATGCTGCTTCTATCAGTGCATATCTATCCAACCAAAAGAGGACAGCCGTCCCAGTCTGCGACTGTCCCCAAAGAAACTGACAATTCCTAGTGTTATGTGGCTCCTGTGTTGTGCTTATACTCTTGAATCCACCCCCCCCCACCCTCCCCCTCCCCCTTATCATCTACCCCTCTCTCTCCCACTATACCCCTTTTCCCCCCCACTACCCCCAATTCCCTAACCCTACCTACACCAGCCAGCCTACCTTAGGCCGGTTGACTTCCCATGGCAATCGGGCCCACCCCTCTAAGGTATCTATGCAACCTCTCCCCAGACCATTGCCCCAATCCCCCCCACTTCCCCCACCCTCCTCCCCTCCCCTATGTGCATGTCACTAGTTTACCCTCATCCCCCCCCTATTCCCCCCACCGGGTCCAGAATAAATCATATTGGCCTCTATGGCCTATACCCATCCCCCAGTTGGCAATTATCAGGTCAAAAATTCCACTTGGGCTAAATTTCCCCCAAAGCACAAGAGGAGTAGACAGCAATCACATAGTTCCTAAGTCCAATAACTACAAATTATCCCTCCACCCCCCCAGGTGCACTATCCGCAGTTACTATGGTCAGTACTCTGGGAGGAAGAAGGAGAAAAACAAAAGCTATACAAGAAAAGCCAAACCTCAAGCAGACGTAGCATTATACGCTACCCTCCCTTCCCCCCCCCCCCATCCGTTAACACATTCAAGCACCAGTTTCGGGAGGCTCCCTAGGGCAGTTACCTCCCCTCCTCTCCAGAAACCTCCCCCCACCACCACAGGCGAGCCCCCTAAGCCCAACAACCTCTCTCCCCCCCCCCTAATTAGACCACACCCCTCCCCGGGAGAAGTGGGACAGTGATTGGGCAAACCCCCCCAAAGGCCCCCCCCAATACCCAGCGCGTCACACTACCCCCGGGATCGTGCCGAAGCCACCTATTCCACACCTCCCCCACCTCCCCCCGCCCAAACCCGCCCCCCCGTCCCTCAGCTTACCAATTCCACCAACCCCGATAGATTCCACCTCATGAGGGAGGAAGAAACAGAAGAAAGAAAAGAATGGAGAGGAAAGAACAAAAAAGGAAAAACACTCTGGGCTCAAATGCACACTCGGGAGGACTAGAACTATCCACCCTTTCAAAACACTTCCCCAAAGTACCACTCCAAAAGTGCCACCAGCCTGGACACATATATCATAGGTCCCATGAAAATCGTGTCCACATTGCCTTCACTTCTCCTCACAGCACAATTACTCCATCAGTCGCCAACGGCGAGATTCACTGCACCGTGATCTTGATCCCACCATTCTCGCCTCCATCTTCACGGCACAGCCGCCGATGGCTCAGCCATTTGCTCTAGCCATGTGCGAGCCTCCTCCGAGGTAGCAAGGAATCTCGTCTGTCCACGATGTTCCACCTGCAGTTTAGCCGGGTATAATAAAGAGAAGCGGATCCCCTTATTCGCTAGCTGAGCACATATGGCAGAAAAAGCTCTTTGTTGCTGGCTCACCAATAGGGAATAGTCCTGAAAGACCAAGATGCGATCTGACTCATCTGCTTGTCTCCGACGAGCGCGGGCTGCTCTCAGCACCGTCTCTTTCTGGCGGTAGTCAAGAAAGTGGGCTATCACTGCACGTGGCCTCTGCGCTTGGTCTCGCCTCGGGCCCAGTCTGTGTACCCGTTCAAGAACAATAGGGTGCTCCACTGCCTCATTCAGGAGCTTTCCCATCCAGACTAGAAGATAGTGGGAGAGGGCATTATCTGCTACCGTCTCAGGGATCCCAATAAACCGCAGGTTTTTTCTGCGGCCCCTGTTCTCCAAGTCTTCTAACTTTTCACCTTGCTGCTTTACAAGGGTCTCCAGGGCGTGCACTCTAGCCGTCAAAGAGTGCTGGGCATCCTCCATGCCCGATATCCTCGTTTCAGCATGTTCCATCCGCCCTGTAAAATCAGCAATTTTCTAGGCCACAGAGTTCAGCTGATCCCCGAGCTCACAGAAACGCTCGTCTAAGGCCCGCACTATCGCGGCACTCACATCAGCCACCATGTTGCTCTCGCCCTCAGACACAGGACTCTTCAGCGCTCCATCCGCCATCTTTAAGTCAGGGCCTCGTGCTTTCTCCCTCTTAGTCGATTTTGTAGCCATCGGGTGTCTCTCAGCACGCAGAGACGGCACTACAGCAATCCCACCACTATCCCTGCTGTTTTTCAAAGTAGCCAGGGGCATTCGGCTGCGATTTGCTAGATTTTATAGCTGCTTTGCGGGGTGGGTACCCGGAGCTGATCTGCACAGCGCCCGATCAGCTCAGTGCCATACCGGAAGTCTCCTACTATTCAGCACTTATAAAGCGCCATGCGTGCAGCGCTGCACAGCTAACCTACAAGAGGTAGCCAACATACAAGAGACAGTCAGAGTCATGCTCATCGGAGCTTACAATCTAGTTAGAACAGTACATAGCATTAGTCAGTTCTACACAAGGTATGGTGTGGTACAGTTTGGTCTGTAGTTTGGTCATAGATGTTGACGGGGGTTAGGGTAAGATGAGGAAGGAGTCAGGATCTGAATGCAACGGTGAAGAGATGGGTCTTCAACCTAGATTTGAAGAGGGCCAGGGAGGATGCCTGGCACACAGATGCAGGTAGGCTGTTCCAGGCATAAGGTGCAGCAAGGAGAAAGCAGCGCAGTCGGGAGTTCGAGGTGCGGGTGAAAGGCATTGATAGAAGTAATTAGTTAGCGGAGCACAAATTTCGAGAGGGGACTTAGGGAGAGATAAGAGATAGGAGGTATTGAGGGGCCATAGAGTGAATGCATTTATAGGTCAGCAGGACAAGCTTGAATTGGATGCGGAACTGGACAAGGAGCCAGTGAAGTGACTTGAGAAGAGGAGTAATATGGGTATGGTAGGGCTGGCAGAAGATTGGTCGAGCAGTGTGATTTTGTATAGATTGAAGGGGAAGGAGGTGGCTCACGGGAAGACCAGCGAGGAGTAGGTTGCAGTAATCGAGGCAAGAAGAGATTAAGGAGTGGATAAGCGTTTTGGTAGTGTGTTCAGAGAAGAAAGGCTGAATTTTGCTGATGTTGTAGAGAAAGAAGCGGCAGGTCTTAGCTACAAGCTGGATATGAGCGGAGAAGGAGAGAGAGGTGTCAAAGATAACCCCTAGATTATGGGCCAAGGGAACAGGAAGAATAGTAGATCCATCCACATGGATTGAGAGAGGGGGAAGTGGGGGGAGGAGTTAGGTGGAAAGACAAGGAGTTCAGTCTTGGCCATGTTCAATTTCAATCGTCGATGAAACATCCAGGTAGCGATGTCCGAAAAACAGGCAGAGATCTTGGACTGGGTTGCCGGAGAAATATTAGGTGTAGAGAGGTAGATTTGGGAGTCTCGGCATAGAGATGGTACTGAAAGTCATGGGAGGAGATAAGCGTGCCAAGGCCTTGGGTATAGAGAGAGAAGAGGAGGGGGCCCAAGACAGATGCCTGGGGTACACCTACATGGAGCGGGGTAGGGGAGGAGGAGGAGCCACCAGAGCATACACTGAATGAGCGATGGGAGAGGTAAGAGGAGAACCAGGATAGTACAGAGTCCTTGAAGCCAAGCGAGGAGAGGGTGATGAGGAGAAGGTTGTGGTCAACGGTGTCAAAGGCAGCAGAAAGGTCAAGAAGGATGAGGATAGAATAGGGGCCCTTGGATTTAGCCAGGAACAGGTCATTTGTGACTTTTGTGAGTGCCATTTCAGTGGAGTGTAGGGGACGGAAGCCGGATTGAAGTGGGTCCAGGAGGGCCTGGGAGGTGAGGAAGTCAAGGCAGCGACGGTGGACTGCTCATTCTAATAGTTTGGATATGAAGTGAAGGAGGAGATGGGTCGATAGTTAGGACATGTGGGATCAAGTGAGGGTTTCTTGAGGAGGGGTGTGACAACAGCATGTTTGAAGTCAACGGAGACAGTTGCAGTGGAGAGTGAGAGGTTGAGGATATGAGTGATGGAGGGGGCAATGGTGAGGGGGATGGAACGTAGGAGATGGGTGGGGATAGGGTCTGATGAACAGGTGGTGAGTTTGGAGGAGGACAGAAGAAGTGCAGTTTCTTCCTCAGAGATCGGAGGGAAGGAGGAGAGGGTGGCAGAGGGAGTATGGGTGGGGGGGAGAATTGGGGCGGAGGGGAGGTAGATGGGGGGTAGAGAATTGAAGGGTAATCTTGTGGATTTTGTCATGGAAGTAGTCGGCTAGTGTTTGGACAGAGAGGGAGGGCGGGATCGGGGGGACCTTGAGGAGAGAACTGAGGGTATTAAAGAGACGGCGACGATCAGAGGCAAGGGAGTTGGTCAGATGGATGTAGTAATCTTGTTTGGCAAGTGCTAAGGCTGACTGGAAGGAGCCAAGCATGAATTTGAAGTGTAGAAGGTCTTCCGGGGAGCAGGATTTGGACCAAGCTCGTTAGACAGAACGGGCCCAGATGCATAGGTAACGGATTGTGGGTGAAAGCCAGGGTTGGGGAGTAGATCGTTTGACAGGACGTGGGGTGGGAGGGGCGAGAATGTCAAGGGTTGAGGATAATGTAGCATTGTATGAAGATAATGCCTCGTTGACGGACTTGGAGGATAAAATGGCAGAAAGATGGAGAGATGGTTGAGGAGAGAGTCAGGGGATCAATATTCTGAAGGTTTCTAAGTAGGTCGGAGGAGACAGGACGAGGTTGGGACAGCGGAGGTTGAAGAGTAAATGTTAAGAGGTGATGGTCAGATGAGGGAAAGATTGATTTGCGGAAGTTTGAAGGAGAGGAGTTGGAGAAGAGTATTAGGTCAAGGCAGTGGCCGTGTAAATGTGTGGGGGCAGTGGAGCAAAGTTGGAAGTCGAACGAGGAGGTAAGATCGAGGAACTTTGAGGCATGGGAGTCGGAGGGATTGTCGATGTGAATGTTGAAATCGCCAAGAATAAGAGTGGGGGAGGAGGGATCCATAAAGGCAGAAAGCCAGGAGTCAAAGTCAGTGAGGAAGGTTGATTTGGATTTGTCCGGTGGGCGATAAATAACAGCTATTCGGAGGGGAAGTGGTGAGTGAAGGCGAATGGAGTGGACTTCGAAGGAGACAGGGGAGTGTGATTGGGGTGGCAGGAGGGGTTGGAATTGGCAGGAGGGAGAGAGTAGGAGGCCAACGCCACCACCATGACCAGTAGATTGAGGTGTATGGGAGAACTGGTAGCCCCCATAGCAGAGAGAGGCAATGGATGTGGTGTCGTCTGGGGGGAGCCAGGTCTCGGTCAAGGCAAGAAGGTGTAGGCCACTGGAGATGAAAAGGTCATGAATAAAAGGGGTTTTTTTATGACTGAGCATGAGTTCCATAGGGCACATGAAAATGGGAGAGTGGAGGGTGGGAGGAGAGGGATATGGATAAGGTTGGATAAGTTACATGTAGATTTCTTATCAGAGTAGCGTGGGGGTCTATTTCTAGGGTAATGACAAGATTTAGGGGGAAGAGGGTGTGGGTGGGTGTGTCTGGGTGACTGTGCTCTCCAAGAGGGACATGAGGGAGGGGAAATGAGGGGTAAATTGAAGGTATCGGGTAGGTTATTTGAGGGATTATTTTTGGGGGTAAGGTTGGAGTGAATATCTATGGATAAGTGAATGTGGGATGAATGAGGGAGGGCGTAAGGAGGGGGGAGCGGGATGTGGATGAGATTAGATGGGGTACGTGAGGAACTTTTTTTAGTGTAAGAAGGAAATTGGGGGGGTCAGGGTTGGGATTGATATTACCAGATGAGAGAAGGAGAAGGAGTATTAGAGAGCGAGGTATAGTGGAGATAGTACGGCGGAAGCGAGGGTGGGGTTGCCTTAAAGAGAGGTGGGCTGCTTGAATGCCAGGGATGGTGTGAAGAAGCTCAAGAGCAGGTGCAAGGCTAGGGGGCAGAATGGAGGGAGAAGTGAGGAAGGTAGAGAGGGGGGCTGATTTAATGTGGGAGATGGTGTGAGGAAGCTCAAGGGCAGGTGCTAGGCTAGGGGGCAGAGTGGAGGGAGAAGTGAGGAAGGTAGGGGGAGGGGAGGGGGAAGAGGAGGGAGGGTGTTGGTAGGAGGGGAGGCAGTTGGGGAGGATAATGAAGAGGAGGACAATGAGATGTGGGGCCATGGTAGTGGGCAGCAAGGTCTGAGCTAGCAATGGGTAGCAAGGTCTGAGCAAGCAATGGGTAGCAAGTTCTAGGCAAACAACAGGTAGCAAGTGATAGGCAGACAAGCAGGCAGTGGGTAGCAGTTCAATGCAAGCAATGGGTGGCAAGCAGAGGATAAGCAGTGGATAACAGTTCTATACAACAATGGGTAGCAATACTATGCAACAATGGGTGGCAACAGTATGCAACAATGGGGGCAACAGTGGTGGGGAGCTGGGCAGAGGATAAACAGTGGATAACAGTTCTATACAACAATGGGTGACAGTACTATGCAACAACAGGGCAACAGTATGCAAACAATGGGTAGCAGTACTATGCAAACAATGGATAAGCAATGGATAGTTCTATGCAACAGTGGGTGGCGATACTATGCAAACAATGGATAGCAATTCTAAGCAACAATGGGTGGCAACAGTGTGCAAAAACAATGGGTGGCAATGGGTTCTATGCAAACACTGGTAAGCAAGTTCTAAGCAGGCAATGGGAAGCAAGTTCTATGCAACAGTGGGGGGCAAGATCAATGCAGGCCATGGGCAGCAAGTTCACTGCAGGCAATGGGAGGCAAGTTCAATGCAGGCAATGGGAGGCAAGTTAAATGCAGGCCATGGGGAGCAAGTTCAATGCAGGTAATGGGAAGCAAGCTCTATGCAAACAATGGGAACATGTTCTAAGCAGCCTGTGGGTAGCAAGATCTAGGCAATTGATGGGAAGTAGCAAGGACTATGCAGGTGTGGGAAACAAGAGCAATAGCAGGGCGCCTGGGGCTGGGTTTGGCGGTTTGCGCCAGGGCGCTCTTGGACCTCGCCTAGCCCTCAGGTGCGGGGGTGCCCGATGGCGCTCTCAAGCTGAAGGGCCGCTCGGGAAGCGTGTGGCGTGCTTCAATGCTCCCGATGCCATGCTCCAATGCGCCTGATGGCACTCCCAATTAGCCCGCTGTGTACTTTCCCCACCTAAGGGCCATGCCAAAGGGCCCTCTGGTAAGGCTCTCAGGTGCGGGCCCGCCAGGCGCGGGCGCACCGGGAGGCGCTTCCTTTCTGTGCTGGAGGGCCGGAGAGTAGATCAGCCCTGATTGGCCGCTGGATGGAGAGCGGAGAGGATTGCAGCCTCGCGCTCCTCTTCCCGCCGCCAATCGGGGAGTCCAGGTGGTGATGGTGTGCTGCGATGGCACCAGGAGACGCTTCCTTTATATGCTGGAGGGCCAGAGAGTAGATCGGCCCTGATTGGCCGCTGGATGGAGAGCAGAGAGGGTTGCAGCCTCGCGCTCCTCTTCCCGCCGCCGATCAAGGAGTCCAGGTGGTGATGGTGTGCACTGCCAAGAAAACCCAGCAGCTGCTCACACTGACTCAAAGGCACACACTGCATTTGCATTTTGCAAACATAAATATTACTTATCATTTCTATAGCACTACTACCTTTGTTTTACCCCTGTTTAATGTTTCATGCCCTTTGGTAAAGTACAAGTTTAAGTAAAATATGTCTTTTGAATCTAGGGTAGGGTATTTTGGCCATTCAGAAATCAGGTGAAAGGGACTGCAGAGGCACTATATGTGGGGAAGCATGTGAACAAGGCAACTCTGGAGATTGAAACTGATCCCACTGGGAGTGCACACACACTGTCTTACTGGGAGTGCACACACATTTATTTTTCTACAGAAATATAGAAACCTGACAGCAGAAAAAGACCATATGGCCTCTCTATACTCTCCTTCTATATCAACTACTATAGTCCCTTTTTTTCCTTTAGAGATTTCTTGTGTTTTTTCCCACGCTTTCTTAAATTCAGATAAGACCTCGTCTCTACTACCTCCAATGGAAGACTATTCCATGCATCTACCACTCTTTCCATAAAGAAATATTTCTGTATATTATTCCTCTTTCACCTTCATCCTATGCCTCCTCATTGCAGAGCTTTATTTCAATTGAAAAAGGTTCTCCTCCTAACATTTATGCCGAGGAGGTATTTAAACGTCTCTAATCAGATCTCCACTCTCCCGCCTTTCCTCCAAAGTATACATATTGAGATCTTTAAGTCTGTCCCCATAAGCCTTATGACAAAGTCCAGTGACCATTTTGGTAGGCACTCTGCATCAACGCCATCCTCTTTACAACCATTTGAAGGTGCGGTCTCCAGAATAGCACACAATACTCCCAACGAAGTCTCACCAAAGACTTATACAGTGGCACTATCACCTCCTGCTGGCCATTCCTATGCACCCAAGCATTCTTCTTGCTTTTGCCATCACCTTTTCTACCTGTTTAGCCATCTTAAGATCATCAGAACAATCACAGTCGTGGACAGAAGTACTTTATCCCCTACACTGTACCACTCCCTTGGATTTTTGAAACACAAATGCATGACCCTACATTCTTTAGCATTAAATCTCAAATGCCAAATTCTCAGCCATTCTTCAAGCTTAGCTAGATCCCTCCTCATGTTATCTACTCCTTCCTTGGTGTCTACTCTATTGCAGGCTTTGATATCATCTGCAAGGAGGCAAACCTTACCCGGCAGTCCTTCCGCAATATCACTAGCAAAACTGTTAAAAAGAAATGGACTAAGGACAGATTCCTGCGGCACCTACTGGTAACCTCCTTCTCCTCAGAGTCAGCTCCATTTACCTGTACCCTTTGTTGCCTTCCACTCAACCAATTTCTAACCCAGTCAGTTACTTCAGGTCCATCCCTAGGGTGCTCAATTTATTTATAAGTTACCTGTATCAAAGGCTCTACTGAAATCTAAGAACACCACATCTATTGATCCTTCTTTCTTAGTGGGAAAAATAACCATGGGGGAGAGGTACAATCAGTAAAATCAAAATACAATAAACTATCAGAATTCAGGAATATATCAAAATGCAAACTGTTGTACAGTAGGGGGTTGATAGAAGGGTGCACCAGCTGGCCGTAACTTTCGTTTCCTTTTCAGAGTCCTGACTTGACCCCCAACTCAGACATTTACTAGGCCAGCTAACATTTGTCCTTTTCCCAACTGAGCCTCCTCGAAAGGTAAGCCAATTCATATTTTTCCTACACATGGAGGTCAGATATGCCTGGTTCACTTACTAGAGGTACAGGAATGTGAAAAGGAGGGTGGGGGTGTTACTTAATTTACACATCTCCCATGCACTTTCTGTTTTCCAGGCAACCTTACAGCAGTTACGCAGCATAATACAGATTCCAAATCAGAACTATCCTAGGCCCAGCTCAAAATCAAGAATCTCAATCATGCAGACTTTGGAAATGAGCAAGAGCAAAGCTGTCTGCCACCTTAGGAATTTTAACTGCCCCCCTCCCCTTACACATACAAGTAAACATGAACTAGCCTGCTGTTTTAATGCTTTAGAGCTGGACTGCTATTACTGTTTAATCAGGAAAAAATATGCAAGCTTACTGAAAGCAGGAGAAACCTGTATACACCAGATCTGACATCACTACCATTCCACTAGAACTGCTTTAACAGTTCTGCCGTATCATTCCACTGAGAAGCCAAGTCTCAGCGCAGCAGTAAAATAAATGAAGCACCTAAACCTTACGATTTCATAATTAACCTCGTGCTAGAATTTGACACAAGCTTCACAAAGGCCAGAACACTACATCAGATGATCAGTTTCATTCATGACCCACCAGACTTAGGCATGTCACTCAGTACAATACTAAGACAACATACTGCTCCTATCACCAAAAGGCAGAAAACCAATTACAGAGCTGAACTAAAGACATAGGGGGGATATTCAGAGGTGGCAGCTAGCCGTCACCGCTGAAGTTTAACCATTGATATTCAACGTTGGAGCCATATCCGGCCACTGGCACTGACTAGCCAGGTTGGTCACGGAACCCAGAAGCTAATTGGGCAGTGGCGATATGCATCCACTGCCTGGTTAGCTTTCCCGGCTAAAGTAAGGCTAACATATGCTTCACCTTACTTTACCCACATGTCGCTGACCGAGCAGCAGCTTAATATTGCCACTGCCCTGTTAGTGACAGGTGCCAGCCTGGAATGCCCCGATGCGAAGTGGTTAACATTAGGGCATATGGCGGCAGCACCCGTGAACATTCAGCGGCATGAACCGTGTTCGTGCCGCTGAATATCCAGCTCAGTGGCATTGCCTTGGAATATCCCCCCCCCCCACACAGTATCTGGTCAAGATGGCAGAAGAACTTTGAAAAGAAGGATATGAAACCTATTCACTATCACATTTATGGTGTTTCAGTGTGAGAGGCAGAATTACAAAATGATGTGACGACAGGCCTAACATGACTTGCAATATTTTCCACATCTGAAAAACTAACTTTTAACTTCTATTTCTATCAATTCAAATTCTGTAGAATGCGAGTATTCTAATTACTGCAGTAACAGGAAAGAAGTCATCATTTTTCAAGCTTATGTCAAAAGATGGCTGCTTTATCATATCTTGGCCCAAAGCCCAACAGCAGTTCAGTGGCATAAAATGGATAATTTAAGCTTTTGACCTAATTACAGCAACTTTGGTTGAATAGGGTAAGAAACGTAATAGGACCTGTACTCATTGCTTCACGGAGAGAGGGAGACCTAAGATCAACACTGCAACCTATCAACCATAAACTGGGGGGGGGGAGGGGGAGGGGGACTGCTATCTGTGCTTCCTCAAAAGACCACCATTGTATTGCCGAAGCAACAAAGAGATAAACTAAGCATGCTGCTTATTATTGGAGGTCCTTGGTTTTCCAAGCTTACTTCTTGATCTACATTCATGGATCACCATGACAGAAACTGGCAATGGAGCAGGTTGCAAATGGGCTAAGAGGCCAACACCCAGAAGCACCCTGTACAGTTTTATAAAACATTTATTTACTAAGTGAATAATCATCTTACCTAAGCTGCTTTCCCATATCCCATATGTGGTCTGTTCCATTTCTAAGAGCATCCCTTCTATCAGGGTTATAATGGACTGTCCGGGGAACCCTAGGAGTCTGCTAGATGAGTACATATCAAGAAAGAGGAGGCCTGGCAATAATGCTGCTCCTGCTGTCACCTATGTACACTCAAGAGGAGACTGTTTCTGTGCCCAGAAAGCATAGTTACTCACCTGTAACAGATGATCTCCGGTAACAGCAGGCATAAGTCTTCACATATGGGTATCGTCAGTACCAACGGAGCATGCACGGGAATGCTCCCCAGCGTCCAATAGGAAAGCTTTTGGGGAGCATCCCACAGCACCTGGGTGCTGCCTTCCCGTCTTTCCAACTCTCCCTCTTCAGTTGAGTTTATAGCTGAGACCAAAGGAGAGAGTAGACAAAGAGAGAGAGATAGAGACAACTCCTAGGGGAGGTGGGTGGGTTGTGAAGACTTATTCCTGCTGTTACAGATGAGTAACTACGCTATCTCCAGGAATAAGCAGGAATGTTGTCTTCACATATGGGGACTCCCCAGTTGAGACATGCCAGGGGGATGACCCCAGCTAACTGCGAACCCCAGGTGAGATGGGTCATGCTTCCTCCCATGGATCTCTGGCATCGAAACCCGGGACGGCGGGTAGGAGTTGTACTAAGTCTGAAAGAGATGCTGGAGCACAGCCTGGCCAAACGAGGCATCCCGACGAGAGTCCTTGTCTAAGCAATAGTGGGCTGTAAAGGTGTGTACCAAAGCCCAAGTGGCTGCTCTACAGATGTCATCAATGGACACAGAACAAAGATTAGCCATTGAGGCTGCCATTGCTCTCACATTGTGAGCTGTGACATGGCCTTCGAGAGAAAGTCCCTTATTCTCATATGCAAAGGATATGCAATTTGCAATCCACCTAGAGAGAGTTCTTTTGGAAACTGGAAGTTCCAAATGACTTGAATCAAAAGCAACAAAAAGTTGATAAGATTTTCTATGTTGCTTAGTTCTTTGACGGTAAAAAGCTAAGGCTCTTTTACAATCTAAGGTATGAAGATTCCTTTCTGCATTAGAGGCATAAGGCCTAGGGAAGAATACAGGAAGGTAAACTGCTTGGTTTAAATGAAAGTGCGAAACCACCTTTGGCATAAAGTGAGGATGAGTCCTAAGAACTAACTTATCATGGTGAAATCTTGTATAAGGAGGATCCGCCACTAAAGCTTGTAACTCACTGATGCGTCTTGCAGAAGTGAGGGCAACTAGGAAGATGACCTTCCAAGAAAGAAACTTTAGAGCTGTAGTGGCTAAAGGCTCAAAGGGCGGTTTCATGAGCTGCCCGAGAACAAGATTCAGATCCCATGCCACTGGCGGTAGCTTAATGGGAGGTTTTGTTAAAAGTAAACCTCTCATAAATCTCGCTATGAGTGGATGAGAGGAAATAGGTTGTCCATCCTGAGGTTCGCAAAAAGTAGCAATGGCACTAAGATGGACCCTTACTGAATTGGTCTTAAGACCAGAATCTGATAGATGGAGTAAGTACTCCAGAAGCGATTCAACAGGCACTGTATAGGGGTTAAGTTCCCTTTGAGAACACCATACAGAGAATCTCTTCCACTTAAAGGCGTAGGATCGGCTTGTGGAAGGCTTTCTGGAAGCCACAAGGATATCCTTTACCTGTTGAGATAGGTTGATATCCGGGAATCCTAGGCTTTCAGTAACCAGGCCCTGAGGTGCAGGGACTGGGGATTCGGGTGCAATAGTGTCCCGTTCTCCTGGGAAAGAAGATCTGGAGCACACCCCAACTCCAGAGGTGTGGCTTGAGAGAGACGCAGAAGCAGAGGATACCAAGTCTGCCTTGACCAGCATGGAGCTATGAGTATCATATGACCTCTGTCTCTCTGAAACTTGAATAAAGTTTTGGGAATGAGGGGAATGGGTGGGAAGGCATAAAGGAAGTCCCGACCCCAATGGAGGAGGAAAGCATCCCTTGCCTGACAGTTCTGAGCCAGAATTCTGGAACAGAATCGGGGAAGTTTGGCATTCTGTGGACTTGCAAAGAGGTCTATATCTGGCATTCCCCAGATTCGAAACACTCGAGCAAGCTGGTCTGAGTGCAGAGACCATTCATGTGGCAGCAGTATTCGACTGAGTTTGTTTGCCCAAAGATTTTGAATGCCTGGAAGATATAACACTAGGAGGTGGATTTGAAGCTCTCTGGCGAGGACCCACAGTTGCAAAACTTCACTGCATAATGAAAGAGAGCCTGTTCCACCTTGCTTGTTCACATAGAACATGGCTACCTGATTGTCGGTCTGGACCAGAACTGTCTTGTAGCTGAGATGGGCCTGAAAAACTCAGAAAGAATGGAAAATGGCTCTGAGCTCTAGGAGGTTTATGTGAAGACAAGCCTCCTGTGGGGTCCAGAGACCCTGAGTTGATAGATCGTGCAAGTGAGCCCCCCAACCCAACTTGGATGCATCTGTTGTTAAGGTGGGTTGGCATAGAGACTGCTGGAAAGGAGAACCCATGAGAAGGTTTTCCAGTGACTGCCACCATTGTAGGGACAAATGAGACGTGCGGAGTTTCTGATTTTGTCCGTTAGCTGATCTGAGGCCTGTGTCCACTGAGAGGATAAGGTCCACTGGGCTGCTCGCATATGAAGGCGAGCATAGGGAACCACATGGACCGTGGATGCCATATGCCCCAGAAGCTGAAGCATCTCCCGAGCAGTCAGGAAGACCATCATAGCTACTTGGGAGGCCAGCTGTACTATACGAAGACACTGTGGCTGTGGTAGGAAAGCCCTTGCCTGCTTTGTGTCCCTGCTTTGAGTCCCTATGAATTCTAGAGACTGAGAAGGGATGAGATGAGATTTTGGGAGGTTTATGATCATCCCAAGTATCGAAGGATTCGCATGGTGCGAGAAAGGGCGAAGCTGGCTTCTGGAGCTGTTGATGCTCGAATGAGCCAATCATCTAAGTAAGGGAAGACGAATATTTCTAGTTTTCTTAGGAATCCTGCTATTACTGCCATGCAATTTGTGAAGACTCTTGGGGCAGAAGCCAGACCAAAGAGAAGAACCCTGTATTGGAAGTGTCTTCCCTGGAAAAGGAATCAAAGGAATTTCCTGTGATCTGCATGGATGAGAATATGCGTATATGCATCTTTTAGATCTAGAGAACATAGCCACTCCTGACTCTGAAGGTATGGCAGGAGTGTTCCGAGGGAGATAATTTGAATTTTTCCCGGAACAGATACTTGTTTAATCCTCTGAGGTCTAGTATAGGACTGTGTCCCCCTGTTTTTTTGGTATGAGAAAGTAAGGGGAGTAGAATCCCATTCCCTGTTGGGGTATGGGTACCTCTTCTACTGCTCCTTGAGCAAGAAGTGATGCGACCTCCTGACCCAAAAGATTGGTGGCAGGCAATGTTCCCTCTAATTTTCTGTAGGCTGTGTACGCATAAAATATCAGCTGTGCAGCTTTTGAAGGAAGGTTAAATTTTTGTGCGCCACATAATGACACTCGGAGTTATATACTTTAAAATTTGACTACACGTCAGAATACAGTATGTACACCACATTGATTTTAATCAAATTAAATGAAAATAGACGATTACTAAATGAAGCGTAAAATTTCTAGTAATTACAATCACAACTTTTAAATTTTAAGACGTCTGTGTTTTCTATCAGAATCAGAACCGTAATTTTTGTGCGCTCTGTTGTAAAGTATGTGCACTCGCTCGGCAAGGTGTGTGCGCGCGCACACGCGCACAGCTTAGAGGGAACATTGGTGGCAGGGACCTGAGAATTGAACTATCATTGTAGGAGGGGACATATTGTGGAAATAAGTCCAGAGTCCAGTTTTCTGATGTTATTTGTTGCCATCTTCTGGCAAAATGGCATAACCTGCCCGGGATGGTAAGGGGTTCTGGACCTTTCAGGGGCAGAAAAACTAAGTTCTCTAGGAAGGAGTCAAAGCCCCTGAGGAGGCTAAGTCTGCTGAGCCGGTTGAGCTCTTGGAACTTGTGACTTCCTCTGCTGTCTGTTCTGGTTGTTGTCTCCTTTGGGGAATATGAACTGGACAGTGTCCTTGATGGGTGTAAGATGGGTAAAATTTCTTTTTCTTGTTGAAAAAGGGTTTCTTGACTGACTTTTCTTTGCTGGGTTGGCTGTAGACTTTGATAGTCTATTCAAAGTAGTATTTTCAGATTCAATCTGATTAGCTTTGTCTTGCCAATCCTTGCTAAAGAGATTTTCTCCTGTGCAAGGAATAGTTTCCAGTTTATCTTGCACCCATTGTTCTAAGTCAGATGCCTGAAGCCAGGCAATACGACGTGCACCGATGGAAATAATAGATGTTGTGCTAAATTCAAAGGTTGCACGGTTTACAAATTTTGAGACATCCTGGGCATGTTTGACCAGAGTAAGGAATTCCGCCCTTTTTTCCTCAGGGAGAAGAGCTGAGTCTTTTGAAAGCCAGTGCAGCTTGGAACTCGGTACATGGCATGGAGTCGTCTAGAGTGTGGAGACACCATCAAAGGAGTTTCCCACATTCTTAGCATAAGATCATGCAAGATTCTGTGAATAGGCAAAGTAGCTGCCTCTTTAGGAGTCTTAGGATACTGAAGAATTTCTAATTCTTCTGCTCTAGGTTCCTTCTCTGGATTCACCGTGATTGCAAGACCTCGAGCTAAATCACATATAAAATCCTGGAAGGACATGTCTTCTGGAGGAGACATTCTTCGTTGAGGAGAAGGAGATGGATCCTCTGGAAGGATAGCTCTAGTACCGGCAGAGTCATCCGAGTCATCAGTATCGGATGATTCGAAGTATCTCTGCGCCGGATGTTCTTGCAAGGCACGGTACTGGTATCGCTCGAAGTCGGAATCAGGGTGTCTCGGTACCAATCTGTCGATACCTGAGATAGACTCAAGGCTCGGCATGGGGGGAAGTATACCCACCGAGGCACTCGGTACCGGCACCGGTGTCGGTACCGATACCTATAGAACCGTCTGTAGTGGTCTTAGCGGTACCGAAGCTGCTAAGAGGGCTGCTAGACTGCATTCGATAGCGAGGATTCTGTGATCCATCGTTCCTGCTGATGCCTGGGTATCAGTACCGTTGGAAGCGGCTACGACCCCAAAACATGGCACCAGTAGTTCTGCAGAGGTGGAAGCCTCTGGAACATTCTGGGGCCCCGTTAATGCTTTGGAGACCAAGGCCTCCCGCCGGGGCTATTTTGCCGGTTAACGTTCCTCGAGGGCAACGCCAGTGGCATCTCGATACTTGGAAAGAGATCTACCCTTTGAGGACCGGCTAGTCTTAGAAGACTTAAGTTTAGTTACCTGAGATCCATGGGAGGAAGATGAAGCCCTGGAAGACGTCGATACAACTGACATCGTATCTGCGGCAAAAAGGGTACCGAGTTTTTCAGCTCTATTCTGCAGGCCCCTCTTGGTCATCTTTCTGCAGGAGAGACACTCCGATGGAGAATGGTCAGGACCTAAACATTTAAGACACCATTCATGGGTGTCAGTAACGGAAATGGTACCGCCAAAGAGATTCCGTATTGGGAAATTAGCAGATTTTTAAATTTACCATCTTTCCCCTGACGAAGCCTTAGTGGCGAAACGGAAGCTTTCGTAGGGCCTTTTGGTGAAGGCTATTTAAATATGATTGAAATTGCTTTGGAAGTTCTCTGCGTAATGCTGTTTGATGTCGTCTGATGGTGTTTCTTTGCAGCATATCGGTTGGACGTTGGATTTCACCGCAAGAATGGGGTGCTATATAGCATTTTTGAAGATAAGTGTTTATTGATGCTACTTGTGATTTCAGTTTACTATTTTTTACATTTACACTCCTTTCTTTTTTAGGACATCAACGATTGCCCTTGCAACGTTCATCCCATTTGCTGTGATATATATGACGCTTTTTGTATGAATGGATAGTATGTTAGTTGGATGATTGAGATTGTTTGTAGGTGTGGTTTAGAGTATTTATTTCACAGAAGTATACGTTGTGGTTATTAAATTGGTGATTGTGTTTAAAGTAAGGATTTAAAGTATGGCTACTTGACCTGTGATGTGAGCGTCAGCTGTTCCCTATAGTGATTTATCACTAAATGTAGGGCTCTAGCCATCCTGAGGTCAATTGGTGCCAATGTGATGTACTAATTTGTTATTGAAATTATTGGATTGTACGGGAGTGTATCTAATATTCAAGAGCCATTTGTGTAATTTGTAGATTTTATTTTGCTCTTGGACAGTTGGTTATTGTTGTACCGCCACATTTAGAACATTTCTTGAAACCACTAGCTGGTTTTTCCATGTTTGAAGAAGAATGAGCCTAGTGCCCAAAATGGCGCCTAGCCCCGAGAGGGGAAAGGCCCCTGAAAGAAAATCCTTAGAAACTAGTTTGTTTGTTTTTTTTTTAAAGAAGAAAAGAGAACCGGCAGTACCGGTAGGCGTCGAAGGGAGGCAGACGCAACCACACAAAAAAAAAAGAATAAGGATAAATTTTTTGCAGTGACAGGGTATGCGTCCTGTCGGCTCCGCGGAAAATGAAAAACTGAAGAGGGAGAGTTGGAAAGGCAGCACGCAGGCGCTGTGGGATGCTCCCAGAAGCTTTCCTATTGGACGCTAGGGAGCGTTCCTGCACAGGCTCCATCGGTACCGACGATACCCATATGTGAAGACAACATTCCTGCTTGTTCCTGGAGATAAGGACTGTCGCAGATCATAACTGTGAAAAGCCCAGTCCCACATGGCTTGCAAGAGTGGAGGACCATGCTCCCCTGG
This sequence comes from Ichthyophis bannanicus, assembly GCA_033557465.1. Lineage (NCBI taxonomy): Eukaryota > Metazoa > Chordata > Amphibia > Gymnophiona > Ichthyophiidae > Ichthyophis > Ichthyophis bannanicus. The sequence continues at coordinate 1,387,778,025 of CM066032.1, read as the reverse complement.
ACTGCCACCGCTTTACAAAGTAAGGGAGAAAGCGAGTAGTATGGAGATGAAGGGGGATCTGTACTCAAAGGAATATCATGGAAGGGGGTCAGAACTCAAAGAAACTAAGGGAAGAGGGCAAGCACTCGAGAAGGGGTCAAGGAAATAGAGTGGGCAGAAAAGGGTATACTTGGGAAGTGACGTGGGCTTGTCTCACATATACCTCCTTCCCCCATCCCAGGAGTCTCCCCCCCCCCCCCGTCCATCCCTACTAATCTCTTTCTCTCCCCTCCTCTCAGTTGATCCCCACCAGTCTCCCACCCACCCCCAGCCATTCCCACGTGTCTCTTTCTCTCTCTCCTCTCAGTCTATGCCCACCAGTGTCTCTCTGTCTCTCTCTCAATTCTCCCATTCCATCTCTTCCCCTCCCTTCACAGTTCATCTCCACCGGTCACACTCCCCCATCCATTCCTATTAGTTTCTTTCTCATTCTCCTCATCCGTCTGTCCCCAACACTCTCTCTCTCACATGCACACACTCTTCCTCAAGTCCATTCCGACTTTTTGTCGTACCTAACCCTATGCAAGCTCCCTCCCCCCCCCATGCTGCCTACCCTTGGCCCACTGCTGCCACTTTTTGTGTACCCTTGGCGGTGGTGGCAGCAGCACAACAGACATCCAATTGAATAAAAGAACCCAGACCTTTCCGACTCTGTGCTTGCATACTGGCCTGATCCCTCCCTCCTTCTCTGATGTATGCTCACATCAGAGGAGGGAGGGGCCAGATCAGCCATTTAAACACGGGTCTTTGCAACTTGCTCAGAGGAGGGAGGGACCAAACCAGCATGAAAGCGCAGAGTCAGAAAGACCCGCGTGTTTTTTTCTCAATTAGAAATCTGCTCCGCTGCTTGCACCACCACCGCTACCACCAAGGGAACGTGAAAAGCGGCAGGGCAAGGGCAGACAGTGCAGGGGGGGTGTCGGCTGGACATGGAGGTGTTGGGTAAGATGGGAAAATGCTGGGCATTGGGGCAAATGACAAACCTTGGGGGGGGGGGCGCCAGATGTGCAAGTCGCACAGGGTGCATTTATGGCTTGGTACAGACCTGTATAAGTATACAAGATTTCCCATTTAGTTCATATGTAGCATTTCTCCTTTCACATGTCCAACCACAAAGCTCTACAATAATCCAAACATCCACTAGCACCAGCTTGACCATCGCCCAACCATCCAGCCTCCTGTAGTCTAATCTGTCACACCAGCCCAGCTGACACAAGGAGCATATAACCTACCAGACTGGGCTATGTGAGTAGCTGCATGTTCTTTAAGTGAATTACTCACTAGGATTACATTCTTGCACATTCACTACTGTGCTCTGTAATTTTATGTATTCAAAAGGACTGATAATTAAATACCACAGCGGTCCATTGTGGTGCTTAAATATCAGCGAGATATTAACAGGTAGCACCTAGATAGAAGCAGCCCAATGTCCAGGTTGGTGGCACTTATCGAAGGAGTGTGATTTTCATCAGGCACTTATCCAGCTAACAACTTAGGCCTGCTTTTCATACCGCCTAAAGTTGTCTGAAAAAGTGCCGGCTGAAAATTGTGCTCAGTGCCAGCACGTCTCCGGCTAGTACCGGTATGGCCGTCATTCCACCCAAGGACCTGCCCTGCACTAACCATACAGTGCCAGACAGTCTGTGGAGATATCAGCGGCACTGTCCAGATAGTGCCGCTGAAGATCTTGCTCACTCCCTTTTCTGAACAGCCAGCCTTTGGCCATTTACATAAAGGTTTTATATAGCGGCCTCTCGGTTTATATCAGTTACCATTACTTCAGGCTACATTTTGTACATACTGAATGGTTCTAATGTGCATGACATTTTGTTTTTATTAGATAATTTGTCCATATATAACTGAGGTAACGGAGAAAAACAGGAGATGCTTCCCATTTCCAGTGCACTTTAGTGCCCTCAGGTCAAGGGAAAAGTAGAAGGGGGTTTCTCAAGAAATGGAAAACAGTTCTTACTTTAGACTGTCCTCGGAGCATGAAGGTTTCAGTGGATTTATCTAGTAAGGATCTGGAACTCACATAGCAGCGATTCCACAGGAAAACCAGATTACCATCACCTAGACAATAACTTCTCCAACTGCTCCTGTCCTGCCAGCTCTGAAATTCAAAATGGCACCAACTGACCTGTGGCTCCTCTTTACTGCACACATCATGGGTATTGGTGAACCGTAAGTCAAACAGTGCAATTTTGAATTTTTCTACAGGCAGAGATAGACCAAGGATTGCTCCTTCCCAGGAGTTCCCTGAGACCTCTAAAGATAAAGTGAGACCAAGGGGATCTGGATGAATCTGGGGGGAAAAAAAGGGTGGACATAGTTTCTCAAAATCTCTTTAAACCTTGGTTGGGGAAGGGGGGGGGGGCTGCGCCTTGGCAAGATATGAGGCTTAAGCACTGGGGCTACTGTAACACTAATGGAGGGCCAGAAAGCCTGGAAAAACATTTCCACAGCTGGTAACCAGTGCACGTTAAACATGGGATTCTCTAAGGGCTTAATGCTCTTTCGTAAATCCCTCATTCACAGGATCCTTAGTTGACAGAGTCCTAAAATGACTAATCCTTAAAAATGAAACAAGACACTTCTTTTTCACAGTCCTGCAGAAATTACCAGCACATGGAAAGACAAAAACACATACAAACCAGACACTGAAATGCGTCTTACAAACAAGAAATCAGCTACTTCCAAAAAAATTAATTCTCTTGTGCTGAAATGGAATTTTCTTATGGTTATTTTGTTGTGTGAGATGAAGCATCTGTCCAAGATAAAACTGATCTTCCAAAGAAAATACACAGGTATAATCTATCACTGCCTTGTAGCCTAGCTCAGTGCTTCTCAACCTTTTTTATTTTGTGGCATACAGTTGACTTTGTTCAATACTCGAGGGAGGCCCACGAGCCAAATTTTGCATCATGATCCTCAATGCTCAGCTCCTCCCACCAGCAGAAAGAGAGCAGCATTCTTTATCTGTGGGTGCCCCATTCTGTCAGATTCAATCTCTCATCTGAACCTATGAAGCCAGCAGGTCATGTGAGATGGCAGGGCTCCATGCATTCAGACAGCAGACTGAAGCCAAAGGGTGCGCACAGATACGACTCCTCCACATACCCTAAGGTTTACTACTGTCTTGGAATGTGCAATACTAATACTACTATTGAAAATTTGTATAGCGCTACAAGACGTATGCAGCGCTACACAGGCACATGCAAAAAACAGTCCCTGCTCATCAGAGCTTACAATCTAGTCAAGATGGTCAACACAGTAGATGCAGACATAGAATACATCTGGAGGGTATGGTAAGGAAACACAAAGGAGATTAGGCAAATCAAGATTCGAAAGCAGCAGGGTAGAGGTGAGTTTTCAGGAGTAATTGTCCCAATAAGAACTGCTGCTGTCCTACCAATGGAAGGGAGGGAGGAAGGGAGGGGGGAAGGTGGAGTGCTAGTAGTAAGCAGTTTGGTGAAGAGGGTGAGAGGAGTCCAGTGGACTCTCTTCATGAAAACTTGCAGTAATTCTCAAACTATACCTAAAAGTGCATTCTTTCAGATTTGTTACTATAAAATACTTTGGGGCTCAATACAAAAGCCTCAGGGCTGGTGGATAGTTCAGCCTACAGGACAATTAATTATGCATCAGAGAATTATCAGATTAGCTAACACAATCAAAGTATTCCCAACATGTAAATTCTGCTTAGGAGATAGGTTCAAATCAGAGATTTTGCACTGGATTCCAGAGCATCCAGCTTACTGCAGGGAGCTTACAGCTTACTAGATCCCACATTACAATCGCTGACCTGAAAATAAAAACCGTGTTCCTACATCCAGGATCAGAAAGAAAGGGACTGGAGCCGAGAAAGTAGGGGCTCTACACTGATCTGGAGTGTGTGCAGCAATCAGTCTCACTCCTGTCCTGCTGTCCCCGAATGACAGGAGAGGAGGGGTGGATTAAGAGGCAGGCTTGATCTTCTTTGCTCTGTCTCCTCCAAGCTTACTCCGTTCTCTCCTGGGCTCTGTGTTCTGCCTGGGAGAAGATGGAGCTGGAGCAGGAAGCAGATGGCTATTTTTGAAGATACTGTCCAGTTGAGATGGGGCAAGCACCTTATGAGCGCATGCCTAGCCACATCTCTAGCCGTCGCCACCAAGGCCCCCCAAGGGCTTTCCCAAGGCACAACAGCTGAGAAGCACTGCTCTAACTAAAGGAAAGTCAGGTGCAATTCATTCTTTTCCAGCTCACTGTGCGCTTCTGATTCATTTTCTCTTAACTTGAGCTTTCCATTGTCTTGCATCTTTAGTAAATTCTGTTCCTTCTGATCCTGTCACCACAGTACTATTGGGCTCCTTCACTAAATTGAGGGCTGCGCCCTCTCCAACTTAATCAGGTACCCAAGCGGATCTGATGCAGGACTGGAGAATGGAGCTGCCAGGAAAGCCTCCGAGTGCCAAACAGGAAATCTGCTGTGACAGGAGGCAAAAGGCCTGTCCAAGGCTCTCATTCCCAGTGGCAGATGGGGCCCAGCTCTAGAAATCCTCCAGAGAATGGAGTCAAAGCTAATTAAAGTCAATTAAGGCACATATCAAATTCTATAGACAGCAATCACCATGCTTCAAGGTTGTTGTGTGTGAAACGTGTATGAAAACTGCCCATTTTCTGTGTGATTCCAAAATAGAAAACACAAGCTGGCTGTTTAAAAAATATCTTCTATCAATAAACTAAGAATTATCACTTAAGGGCAGAAAATAATCAGAGACACTCAGAGAATGTGCAAGCAATTTTTTTTTTTACAGTTGTGGTTAACATTATTGGCACCCTTGCAGTTCAAACCCTTAATTTCCAATATCTCCCCCCCAAAAAAGTGGCCAGTGAAATGGCTTTGGACTATATATGCACACATATTTGACACATAAAAGAAACAAATAAAACAAGACCAATTATAAAAAGGAAATAGTATAAAAACTGGAACATTGCCAGGACTTGATTAGTCCAAAAAAACATACTGAGTTACGCTACATATCGAGATTCTTTATGCTATGTCATTGGAGGAGTACTTTTGAGCTGCTTTAGTATGATCTTTGGATGAAAAAAAGGTTTTTAAATTGACCTTTACAACGTTGGCCGAGGCACCGCCATGGAAAGGGATACTTTAGCGGTTCACCTCTACAGCAGTTCATTTTGAACTTCATCTGAAAACTAAGTACTGGCAGTACCTATTCTCCTCTGATATCTTGCATATATTGCTTTTTTCCTAGGGGATCCTTTATTATCCCTTGGTGTGTGGTAAGGGTTTATTCCATTTTAAAAAGAATAAAAAAAAGAGCATAGTGCTACGAGAAGGAGAACTCTTTCATGACACAAGCTCCAACAAAAATTAATTTTATTCAGTTATTAGGTTGATAGGGGCACATGTTTTATCCTTTTTGTTTACTACTTACTAGGACTTGATTATTGGAACCCTTATAAACAATTCAAATCAGTTTGAACGGAAGAATCACATTCCCATTGCAGTAAAATGAGAGATGCACCTGTGATGTCAGTACTCACATGACTTGAATCAACCAATGAATGATGGCTCTAATGTTTAAATGCCCACATTCATTCCCTGTTCCATTTTCATAGTGGTGAAGACAAAAGCTGCCTGAGACCGTCGGTAAGCAGGTATCACCAAACATCAAACTTCAAAGGGATACAAGGCCATCTCCAAAGACCTTAGGATTCCTATGTCTACAGTTCACAATGTTATTAAGACATTTTCTGCTCATGGAACTGTTAAGAACCTCCTAGGACAGCGATGGCGAACCTATGGCATGCGTGCCAGCTGTGGCACGCGAAGGCCTTGCAGCTGGCACGCGGGAAGGTACGCAATCGAAAAAAAAACAAACAACCCTGTCTGCTGCCGTTGTCGGGGCCGCCGCGCGGCAGAATCGAGCGTGCCGTGGGGCCCCCCTTTACACCCGGCAGATCCTGCCTCCCCGTAGCAGCTCTCTCTTTGGAGCTACAGTCAGACGCGCCGGCTTGCAGAGCGCGAATGGGAAGAGTTCCCTTTAGCGACTCTGTTAAGCCCGGGGGGCTGATGGGAACTTCCCATCAGCCCCCGCGGGCTTAACAGAGCAGCGAGGGAACTCTTCCCTCGCGCTCTGCAAGCCGGCGAGTCTTGACTGCAGCTCACAAAGAGAGAGCTGCTACGGGGAGGGCAGGCTCTGCCGGTGGGGTACGGGGGGTCACGCGGCACGCTCGATCTCTGCCGCGGCGGCCCCGACAAACGGCAAGCAGACAGGGTTGTTGTTTTTTTTAATTTTCCCTGGGCTGGCTGGGCTGGGGGGGGGGGGGGGGTTAGAATGGTGATGGGCTGGGCTGGGCTGGGGAGGGGGGGGGGTTAGGAGTGGTGATGGGCTGGGCTGGGCTTGTGGGGTTAGGAGTGGTGATGGGGCTGGAGGGGGGGTTAGGAGTGGTGATGGGCTGGGCTGGGCTGGCTGGGGGGGTTAGGAGTGTTGATGGTCGCTGGGCTGGGTGGGCTGGGGGGGGGTTAGGAGTGGTGATGGGCTGGGCTGGGCTGGGGGGGTTAGGAGTGGTGATGGGCTGGGCTGGGCTGGGATGGGCTGGGCTGGGGGGGTTAGGAGTGGTGATTGGCTGGGCTGGGCTGGGCTGGGGGGTTAGAGTAGTGATGGGCTGGGCTGGGCTGGGCTGGGGGTGTTAGGAGTAGTGATGGCTGGGGTGGGGGGGGTTAGGAGTGGTGATTGGGCACTGGGCTGGGGGGGGGTTGGTAGGAGTGGTGATGGGCACTGGGGCTGGCTGGGGGGGTTAGGAGTGGTGTGATGGGCTGGGGTGGGGGGGGTAGGAGTGGTGATGGGCGCTGGGGGGGTTAGGAGTGGTGATTGGCTGGGCTGGGTGGCGGGGGGGTTAGGAGTAGTGATGGGGATGGCTGGGCTGGGGGGGTTAGGAGTGGTGATGGGGCTGGAGGGGGGTTAGGAGTGGTGATGGGCTGGGCTGGGCTGGGGGGGGGGTTAGAGTGGTGAGGCTGGGGATGGGCTGGGGGGGGGGGTTAGGAGTGGTGATGGGCTGGGCTGGGCTGGGGGGGGGTTAGGAGTGGTGATGGGCTGGGATGGGATGGGTTGGGGGGTTAGGAGTGTGATGGGATGGAGGGGGGGTGGGGGGGTTAGGAGTGGTGATGGGCTGGGCTGGGCTGGGGGGGTTATAGGAGTGGTGATGGGCTGGAGGGGAGGGGGTGTTAGGAGTGGTGATGGGCTGGGCTGGGCTGGGGGGGGGGTTAGGAGTGGTGATGGGCTGGGCTGGGCTGGGGGGGGGTTAGGAGTGGTGATGGGGCTGGGCTGGGCTGGGGGGTTAGGAGTGGTGATGGGCTGGGCTGGGGGGGGGTTAGGAGTGTGTGATTGGCTGGGCTGGGCTGGGCTGGGGGGTTAGGAGTAGTGATGGGCTGGGCTGGGGCTGGGCTGGGGGGTGTTAGGAGTAGTGATGGGCTGGGGTGGGGGGGGTTAGGAGTGGTGATGGGCATGGGCTGGGGGGGTTAGGAGTGGTGATGGGCACTGGGGGCTGGGGGGGTTAGGAGTGGTGATGGGGCGATGGCTGGGGGGGGTAGGAGTGGTGATGGCGAGGCGTTGGGGGGGTTAGGAGTGGTGATTGGCTGGGCTGGGCGGGGGGGTTAGGAGTGGAGTGATGGGCTGGGGTGGGGGGGTTAGGAGTAGTGATGGGCACTGGGCTGGGGGGGTTAGGAGTGGTGATGGACACTGGGCTGTGGCTGGGGGGGTTAGGAGTGGTGATGGGCTGTGTGGGCTGGGGCGGGGGTAGGAGCGGTGGATGAATGGGATGGGCTGGGCTGGGGGGGTTAGGAGTGGTGATGGGCTGGGCTGGGCTGGGGGGGGGTTAGGAGTGGTGATGGGCTGGGCTGGGCTGGGCTGGGGGGGTTAGGAGTGGTGATTGGCTGGGCTGGGCTCTGGGGGGGGTTAGGAGTAGTGATGGGCTGGGCTGGGCTGGGCTGGCTGGGGGGGTTTAGGAGTAGTGATGGGCTGGGGTGGGGGGGGGGGGGTAGGAGTGGTGATGGGCACGGGCTGGGGGGGTTAGGAGTGGTGATGGGCCTGGGCTGGCTGGGGGGGTTAGAGTGGTGATGGGCGCTGGGCTGGGGGGGGTAGGAGTGGTGATGGGCGCTGGGGGAGTTAGGAGTGGTGATTGATGGCTGGGCTGGGCTGGGGGGGGGTTAGGAGTAGTGATGGGCTGGGCTGGGCTGGGGGGTGTTAGGAGTAGTGATGGGCTGGGGTGGTGGGGGGGGGTTAGGAGTGGTGATGGGACTGGGCTGGGGGGGGTTAGTGAGTGGTGATGGACAACTGGGCTGGCTGGGGGGGTTAGGAGTGGTGATGGGCAACTGGGCTGGCTGGGGGGGTTAGGGAGTGTGATGAGGTATGGCGCTGGGCTGGGTGGGGGTAGGAGTGGTGATGGGCGCTGGGGGGGTTAGGAGTGGGTTGATAGGCGCTGGGGGGGGCTTAAACTAAAAATTGAGTGATGGGGATTAGGACTGGGAGTGGGCTGATGGGGAGTTAGGACTGGAAATGGGCTGGTGGGCTGTTAGGACTGGGAGTGGCTATGGGGGGGGCTAGGACTGGGTAATGGGTTGGGGGGTTGCTAGGACTGGAAATGGGCTGAGTGGAAGGGGCTTGAACTGCAAATAGCTGTTGGGTGGTGGGGCTTGGAATGGAAATGGGCTGAGGGGAAGTGGGGGGCTTGAACTGCAAATAGCTGATGGGGACGGGGCTGGAATGGAAATGGGCTGAGGGAAGTGGGGGGCTTGAAGAAGGGAATGGATGTAGGGTGAGACTGGAACTAGAAGGGAGCTGATGTTGGGGGAGGATTAGACTGGGATGGGGGCTGGGAGAGTAAAATGGAGAGGGGAAAGATATTTTGTGTAGGAGGGATGAAAAATCTACAATTGGCCAGGTATTGGGAGAGTAATTGGGGATTGAGGATGGAGGGGTAAATTTGTGTGGATGAAATAGGAATGAGGAGGATAAGAGCAAAAGGAGAAAGATTAGTATGTTAAAGCAGATGTATAGAGAGATAGAATGGAAAAAAAAATAGAATAGAGAATAAAGGACAATATGGACAGCAGACGATGGAGAGTTAGCAGAAAACATGAAGAAACCAGAAGAAAGAAAATGGCTGGACCAATTGCAACTGAAAAAAAATGCACAAAAGGTAGAAAGATATCTCTTTATTTTGGAATTTATTAACTGGAATATGTCAGCTCTGGGAAATGTGCATCATTAACATCTGCGCTTTGTTTTGGTACAAGAGGAAATCCTATTTGACGTTGCCACTTGTTCTCTTTCCCCAGTATTCACTGAAATGTATTGGTTTAATATTTGCAGTGTTGCCTTTTGATAGGTAGCGGTATGGTGCTGTTGTGAGTCCTGGTAATGCTGTCAGGATACGGCGGGTTGCTATGGGGTTCTAAATGGGCAGCGTTTGTAGTAGTTCCTAATGTGCCTGGCGGTTGGGCACTGCATTATAGTAATGTAGAAAATCTTTTAGTCCTTCTTTATCCATACACTCATTAAGAGACATGTTTACTAAAAGTTAGTGTATGGTAACATTATGCAAATATTTATGCAAATAAGACCACTTATGCAAATGACGTGCTGGCACTTTGAGGAAATTCTTTGGTTTTGTGCGGCAGTTTGGGCACTCGGGCTCAAAAAGGTTAGCCATCACTGTCCTAGGACATGGAAGGAAGAGGAAAATTAATCCGAGAAGTCTTCAAAGGTTACTGCAAACTGTTGGAAAAACACCATGTACAATATCCAAAGAGCTTAAGGCCAACATGGAGCGGTCTGGAGTGGTGGTTTCAACCTGCACCATACGCCACGTGCTAAACAAAGAAGGACTTCATGGGCAAAGACCAAGGAGGACCCCACTGCTCAAAGGCAGACATAAAAAGGCACACTTGATCTATGCCCAAACCCACCATGAGACACCACAATCCTTCTGGGAAAATGTTCTGTGGACAGATGAAACCAAACTTGAGCTCTTTGACAATGCAGACCAGCAATACATTTACAGGTGAAGAAATGAAGCTTATAAGGAAAAAAAAACACTCTTCCTACAGTTAAATATGGTGGAGGTTCATTAATGTTGTGGGGTTGTTTTACTGCCTCAGGAACTGGAGGCCTGGAATGTATTGAAGGAATCATGAAGTCAGAGGGCTACCAAGGTATTTTGGAGTAAAATGTGCTACCTACTGTCAGAAAGCTAGGTCTGGTTCGAAGATCATGGGTCCGAAGGACAATGACCTAAAACATACATCCAAAAGTACAAAAGAATGGCTAAAAAGGAAAAAAATGGACTGTTTTAAACTGGCCAGCAATAAGTCCTGATCTCAATCCAATCGAGAACCTTTGGAAGGAGCTGAAATCTGGTAAAAGGAATCCTGGAAACATTCATGAGCTAGAACAAATTGCACTTTTAACAGTTTTTTTTATATACTGCTTTATCATTCCAATCAAAAAGGCTTACATTGAAACTTAAACTTGGTAATGTACATTAAACAGGGACATTGATAACTTGGATTTTTCTGAGGCAATGGAGGGTTAAGTGACTTGCCCAAGGCCACAAGGAGTGCTAGTGGAAATTGAACCCTGGTCTCTGGGTTCCTAAACCAGGGTTCTTAACCATTAGGCTACTCCTCCACTCCAGTTGAAGAGTGGAAGAAATTACCAGCAAACAATTGTACAAAACTTACAGATGACTACAAGAAACATTCGGAGGCTGTCATCACTGCCAAGGCTTGTGCAACCAAATATTAGTGAAGTATGCCAATTAATCCAGTCCAGGTCATTTTCTGTTTCTTTCTTAAAAATTACTATATCTAAGTTGCACAGACATCTTTTTTTGTTGCATATCTTTGAACATGCAGTTGGAATATTTTCAATTATTTCTCAAGATGTTGTAGACAACATACCTGAAATGCAAGGATGCCAATAATGTTGACCAGAACTGTATAAGAAATGCTCATTTGTTAGAAAGTGCAGAAAAGGATAATTTCTACCGAATGCAACTGGAAATACATGATAGTAAAAATGAAACATGTGCTTTAGGCAGCCAAGATCACAAACAAGACCCGGCAAGTCAACCAGCTTATATTAGTGAACTTATTAACATGCTAGCATTATTACTATTAAAAGAAGTGAGCATGGGCACGGTGTTAGATATGATGGTGGGGAGGCTGTAGAGGTCAGGCTGCCTGTTCCATGCCGGCAGACTACTGTGAGCATTTTCAAACCCACTTTGCAATTCAAGCTCAGGATCTCAAGAGCCATCTTAACCTGGCAGCTCAAACAAGTCTCTTAATGTCAACATGATCCGAGCAATGAATTCCAAGCATAAGATTTGTAATCTTAGCATCTTGATTTTGTTTTCCTTCCTAAAAAGCATAGTTACTCACCTGTAACAGGTGTTCTCCAGGAACAGCAGGAATCAGTCCTCACATATGGGTGAGGTCGGTATATACGGAGCCCACGCGGATCATTTCCCCAGCTTTCAAAGAAAGCCTTTGGGAATGCCACCATGCATGCATGGTCCCCTTCTCACCCAAGGGTGCCATCTTACTCAGAAAGGTGCCATAGCTAGAGCCCCACCAAGAAGATGGAAAAAAATGGACAGCAACCCTCGGCCCAGTGTGCAGCGGCGGCCAAGAGAGCAAATAGAATGCTAGGTATGATAAGGAAAGGAATGGAAAATAAAACAAAAGATATTATAATGCCTCTATATCGTTCCATGGTGAGACCGCACCTTGAATATTGTGTGCAATTCTGGTCGCCGTATCTTAAAAAGGATATAGCGATTTTAGAAAAGGTACAGAGAAGAGCCACCAAAATGATAAAGGGGATGGAAGGATACTCCTATGAAGAAAGGCTAAAAAGGTTAGGGCTCTTTAACCTGGAAAAGAGACGGCTGAGGGGAGATATGATAGAAGTCTATAAATTAATGAACGGAGTGGAACGGGTAAACGTAGATCGATTGTTTACCTTATCAGAATATAGAAAGACTAGGGGACACGCAATGAAGCTACAGGGTAAACTATTTAAGACTAATAAAAGAAAATATTTTTTCACTCAACGTGTAATCAAACTCTGGAATTTGTTACCGGAGGATGTAGTAAAGGCTGTTAGTGTAGTTGGGTTTAAAAAAGGTTTGGACAAGTTCCTGGAGGAAAGGTCCATAAACCATTATTAAGAAGTGACCGAAGATATCAATGCTTGACCCAGTACAAGCATTGTGGAACTTGTGTCTCTTGGGGAAACTGCTAGGTACATATGACCTAGATTGGCCACTGTTGGAAACAGAATACTGGGCTTGATGGACCTTGGTCTGACCCAGTATGGCATATCTTATGTTCTTATGTTCTTAAGGGGAGGAGAGAGGATTGTGAGGACTGATTCCTGCTGTCCCGGGAGAACACCTGTTACATGTGAGTAACTACGCTTTCTCCAGGAACAAGCAGGAAGTCAGTCCTCACATATGGGACTCCCTAGCTACAGGCTACCAAGGACCTGTAGGAGAAGGCACGGCAGCACCATGAGCAGCTGCAGCGAATCTGAGACAGACCCGATACCCCGAGTCCAGTTAGAGCCACACCTCCGGTTGTCTGAACAAGAAGGGTCGGAAGGCAGGAGTTGTTTAAACCCTGAAAAGATTGCGGCGTACAGCCTGGCCAAAGGCGCTGTCCCAACAGAACTCCCTCTCCAGACAATAATGGGCCACGAAAGTGTGAGTGGAGGACCAGGTGGCGGCACGGCAGATGTCCACCAGGGGCACCGAGCGAAGGCTTGCGACTGAGGTTGCCATCGTTTGGATTTCTCTCTTGAGCTTGGGCATCACTTCGGGAGGAATGGAGACAGTATTTGCATGCCAATAAACCTTGCAAACCATGATACTATCTGTCCTCCTTTCAACGTTCCTCTGTCTCTGTCTCCTACATTACTGCCCTAGATTTCTTCCTTCCCCCAGATGAAGATTCAGCACTTCTCCATTCCCTGCCATTCCTGGTTCTCTCTCCACCTCAACCCTTTCTTGTCCTTCTCTCTCACGCCCTTCCTCGTCTTCATCCTCCATCTTTGCCCGTTCCCACCTCACACACTTCCTCCCCCTCACTCTCCATTCCTACTCCTTTTTCTTGTTTCCTCACCTACTTCCATCCTTTACCCTCTCACCCGTGACTCAGCGGTCCAGTGGCAGCCCAGCTTGAGCCTGGGCAGAGGCTATGCAGTCCGCCACCCAAATAGACAAGGTCCGCTTGGTTACCGCCTGTCCCAGACAGCTGGGATCATAGGAGACAAATAGCTGCCCAGATTTGCGGTGGCCCTGGGTCTACTGCAAATAAAAGGACAGGGCCCTCTTGTAGTCCAGGGTATGGAGAACGGCCGACGCCGAGTCAATGTGAGGCCTCGGGAAGAAAATGGGCAAGACCACCTCCTGGTTAAGGTGGAAATCCGAGACCACCTTCGGAAGGAACTTGGCGTGGGTGTGGAAAACCACCCTGTTCTTGAAAAACCTGGCGTATGGCGCCTCAGCCATCGGGGCTTGGAGCTCGCTGACTCTGCTGGCAGAGGTGAGTGTCACCAGGAAGGTGACCTTCCAGGAGAAGTGCTGCGAGGAGCAGGTAGCCAGGGGCTGAAAGGGCAGGTTAGTCTGCTGCATGAGGACGACATTGAGGTCCCATTCCGCCAGAGGCAGGCAGATAGGGGGCTTGGAGAGGAGCAAGCACTGCACGAAACAGGAGACGAGGATCTGCCCCGAGAGGGGTTTGCCCTCAATGGGGTGATGGTTTGCCGAGATCGCATTCAAGTGAACCCTGATCGAGTCAGACTTTAGCCCAGACTGCGAGAGATGAAGCAAGTATTGCAAGACCGGGTGTACGGGGCAGGAGAACGGGTCTACGCGTTACTCTGAGCACCACACCGAGAACCTGTGCCACTTGAAGGCATAAGCCTGTCTCATCGAGTCCTTACAAGAGGCCAGTAGAATGTCCTCGACTTCTCTGGAAAGGCAAAGGGGGGCTAGGGCGACCTGTTCAGCAGCCAGGCTGTGAGGGCCAGGGACCCCAGTTTGGGGTGGAGGAGCGAGCCTCCCTCCTGTGTTAGGAGCCCCGGTGAACATCCAAGATGAACCGGGGGTTTGCATTGAGAGATGGAGCAGCAAGGGGAACCATGGCTGCCTGGGCCATCTTGGGGCCATGAGGATCACCGAGGCCCTGTCCCGCTGGACCTTGAAAAGGGTCTGTGCTATGAGCAGCGTGGTGGGGAAAGCATATAGCAGACATATCATCCACGAGAGGAGGAAAGCATTCAGAGCCACCCGGCTGGGTGCGAACAGGGGCCGCAAAATAGTGAAAGCTGAGGTTTGGATGGTCTGGTGAAGAGGTCCAGGTCTAGGGTGCCCCAAAGCCAGAAGAGCCACTGAGCCGTCTCGGGGCTTATGTGCCACTCATGTGGCTGGAGAATTCTGCTCAGTCGGTCTGATAGGGCACTGTCCTGACCTGGGGGATTGACTCACTGCATACAAGCACAGGGTCACGCCTCCTGACAGAGGCTGTAGGAGCCGATGCCTCCCTGTTTGTTCAGATAGAACATGGTGACCTGGTTGTCTGCCTGCAACCTGGTTGTCTGCCTGCACAGGCACCATTTGGTGCTTCAGCTGATGCCGGAATGCCTTCAGTGCTAGAAAGATGGCTCGGAGCTCCAGCAGGTAGATCTGCTGTTGACTTTCCTTGGGAGACCAGGCTCCTCGCAATGGGCCCCCCAACCCGAGAGGGAGGTGTCCATCGTTAGGACTTTCTGGGGGACCAAAGTCTGGAAGGGCATGCCCCGGAGCAGGTGCTGCGTGTCCTGCCACCAGACCAAGGACTCCGTCAGCCGAGGTGAGACTGAGATGGGGTCCCTAAGTCGGCCCATAGCCTGGGCCCACTGAGCACAGAGGCACCACTGCGCTGCCCGCATGTGGAGACGGGCACTGGGGACAATGTGGATCGTGGAGGCCATGTCGCCCAGGAGGCAAAACATCGATCGAGCCAATATCATGCAATGACTCTGCACATTGGGTGAAAGGGACACGAGGCAGTCTGCCCTGTCCTGGGGAAGGAAGGCCTTGGCCTGGAGCAAATCAAGGTGAGCCCCTATGAACTCCAGGGATTGCGCTGGAGTGAAGTGGGATCTTTGGTGTTGCAGGAGCCGGATGGTATGGCCGGTGGTCTGAATGACCTCCTAGGCCGTTTCTTCCTATATGAGCCAGTCGTCTAGGTAAGAGTAGACGAAGAGTCCTTGGAGACGGAGAGAGGCCGCCACCACTGCAAGACACTTGGTGAAGACCCGTGGTATGGAAGCGAGACTAAAGCGGAGTACCCTGTACTGGTAGTGATCGCCCCTGACCACAAACTGCAAGTACTGTCTGTGGTTGGGATGGATAAGGATTTAGGTGTAAGCATCCTTTAAGTTTGGACAACTATCCAGAGTGTCGCCATGAGTCAACACCAACTCGATGGCACTTAACAACAACAATCCTTTAAGTCCAAGGAGCATAGCCAGTAGCCCTGTTGGAGGTAGGGCAGCAGTGTTCCAAGGGAGAGCATTTTGAACTCCCACACCAAGAATTTGTTCAGGTTCCTCAGGTCGAGGATGGGCCTGAGACCTTCTGTTCTTTTCGGGACGAGGAAGTATTTGGAGTAGAATCCTCTTCCTCTTAAGTGAGGTGGCACAGGCTCCACCGCCCCATCCTTGAGGAGGCCTGCGAGCTCCTGAATAAGTAGGGCCTGGTGCAGGGGAGGCTGCTGGGGCTCCCTGGGAAAGTAGGGAGGAGGCAGCTGGTCTAGGCAGAGCAGGTAGCCCTCCTTGACTACCTGGAGAACCCATGTGTCAGTGGTGATGGATTTCCACCTGTGGGCAAAGTGAACCAGCTTTCCCCCCGTCAGCAGCTGGTTTTCCAGCAATCGAGAGGCTATGCCGGGGGAAACAAAACTCTGAGCCAGGCTGTGCTGGAGACTATGGCTGGGTCTTCGGTCCTTTGGGCTTGCAAGGGCCCTGGCCGGTGCCCTTGCCCTGCCTGCTCTGTGGCGAGGTATGCGTGGCCGGATATGAGAGGGTATCCTCTGTAGGGCTGGCTTCTTCCCCTGCGTTTTTTTTTCTAGGAAGGGTAGAAGTCTTCAGGGAGAGCCAAGTACAGGTGACATACTTGGTCTCAATTTTGGCCGCTTTGTCCTTCATGAGCTTATCAAATAGTTGCTCCCCGAAGCAAGGGACATCGAGAAGCTTCTCTTGGACCCACTGCTCCAGATCGGAGGACTGGAGCCAAGCCTGAAAGTGGGCACCTATGCCGGCCACCACCATTCGTGCAGAGGACTCAAAGCTGTCGTAAGTGGCTCGAGAATGGTGTTTGGAGCACTCACCAATGGACTTCAAGAGTGCCTGGAAACGCCGGAGATGGTTCCCGTTGAGGCCAACCGCAAATCCTCCGAGTTCCTTGGTAAGGTCTTGGAGGAACATACCAATATAGAGTTGGTAGACTTAGATGCAGCAGGCCAGCATGGGGCCCTGGTAACATTTATTTATTCTCTTATACACCGTGCTATTCTGCATCAGTGCGGTTTACATTGAACAAACTGAAATTACATTGAACAGGGCATTATAACTTGGAGATAAAGCACAGTTACTTACCTGTAACAGGTGATCTCTGGGAACAGCAGGAATAAGTCTTCACATATGGGTATCGTCGGTACTGATGGAGCCTGCGCGGGAACGCTCCCCAGCATCCAGTAAGAAAGCTTTTGGGAGTATCCCACAGCGCTTGCGCGCTGCCTTCCCGCCTTTCCCAACCGCCTCTCTCCAGTTCGAGTTTTAGAGCTGAGACAAAGAGAGAGAGAGAGGAGAGGAAAGGAAAGATAGATAGAGAGATACAACTCCTAGGGGAGGTGGGTGGGTTGTGAAGACTTATTCCTGCTGTTCCCAGAGATCACCTGTTACAGGTAAGTAACTGTGCTATCTCCAGGAACAAGCAGGAATGAGTCTTCACATATGGGGACTCCCTAGCTGCAGATGCCAGGGAGAAACCCCAGGTTGTGTGTCCTTGAAAAAGACTCTACCTCCCCCCATGGATCTCTGGCATCCGACCAGGGTAGGTGGGTAGGAGTTGATTAGGAATGGAACAGGTGTTTGAGAACAGCCTGACCAAATGAGGCATCCCGGCGGGAGTCCTTGTCCAAACAGTAATGGGCTGTGAAGGTATGAACCGAGGCCCAGGTGGCCGCTTGACAGATTTGGTCGATGGACACAGAGTTTAGATGAGCCATTGAGGCTGTCATGGCTCTCACATTGTGAGCTGTGACATGGCCCTCCAGAGAAATGTTCCTACTCTAGTAAGCGAAAGAAATACACTGAGCAATCCAGTTGGACAGTGTTCTCTTAGAGACTGGAAGTCCTAAATTAGAAGGATCAAAAGCAACAAAGAGTTGAGAAGACTGTCTATGTTGCTGTGTTCTTTGTAAGTAAAAAGCGAGAGCTCTCTTACAATCCAAGGTATGAAGATTCCTCTCTGCACTTGATGCATGAGGTCCTGGAAAAAAGACAGGTAAATATACCTCTTGGTTCAGATGAAAAGGCGAGACCACTTTGGGCATAAAGTGTGGATTGGTCCTGAGGACTACCTTATCATGATGGAACCTTGTATAAGGTGGATTAGCCACCAAAGCTTGCAACTCACTGATGCGGCGTGCTGAGGGGACTGCAATGAGAAAAATAACTTTCCAAGAAAGAAATTTCAAGGAGGTGGTGGCTAAAGGTTCAAAGGGTGGCTTCATAAGCTGGCCAAGAACCAGGTTTAAGTCCCATGCCACTGGAGGTGGTCTAATGGGAGGCTTAGTTAGAAGAAGGCCTCTCATGAATCTTGCTATAAGAGGATGAGAGGAAATAGGCTGTCCATTGAGAGGCTTGAGGGACGCTGCAATAGCACTCAAATGGACTCTTACGGAATTCGTTTTCAGACCTGCATGGGATAGATGCAGGAGATACTCTAGTAAAGAATTCAAAGGTATTGCAAGAGGGTTAAGACCCTTCCCTGAACACCAAATGGTAAATCTTTTCCATTTGAAAGCATAGGAACGTCTGGTAGAAGGCTTTCTAGAGGCATGAATAACATCTCTGACTTGCTGAGAGAGATGAAAATCTTGAAGGTCTAGGCCCTCAGCAACCAAGCCCTGAGATGGAGAGACTGGGGGTTTGGGTGCCACAACGTTCCTTCTTCCTGGGATAGAAGGTTTGGTGCCGAGCCCAAGTCCAGGGAAGGAGCTTGAGAGAGATGCAGAAGTAGAGGGTACCACACTTGGCATGGCCAATGTGGTGCTATGAGGATCATGGTCCCTCGATCTCTCTGAAGCTTGAAAAGAGCTTTGGGAATTAGGGGAATGGGTGGAAAGGCATAAAGGAAGTCTTGACCCCAGTGAAGGAGGAAGGCATCCTTGGCCTGAACTCCCTGACACGGAATTCTGGAACAGAACCAGGGAAGTTTGGCATTCCACGGACTTGCAAAGAGGTCTATTTCCGGGGTTCCCCAATTTCGAAAAATCCTGGCTACCTGGTCCATGTTGAGGGACCACTCGTGTGCCAGCAGAACACGACTGAGTCTGTCCGCCCAAGAGTTTTGAATGCCTGGAAGATATACTGCCAGAAGATGGATGTGATGCTCTCTGGCAAAGGCCCACAGTCGCAATGCTTCGTTGCAAAGCGACAGAGAGCCAGTCCCGCCCTGCTTGTTTACATAGAACATGGCTACTTGGTTGTCCGTATGGATGAGGACTGTCCTGTAGCTGAGCAGGGAATGGAACACTCTGAGAGCTAAGACTATTGCTCTGAGTTCCAAGAGACTGATATGCAGAGAAGTCTCCTGTGGAGACCAGATGCCCTAGGTGGAGAGATCCTGCAGATGAGCTCCCCAACCCATTGGAGAAGCATCTGTTGTCAGAGTTGCTTGGGGTAGCGACTGCTGAAAAGGGGACCCCAGCAACAGATTTGGAGAGGACTTCCACCACTGGAGAGATCAAAAGAGGCGACTGGAGTTTGCTATTTTGTCTGACAGGCAACCTGATGCCTGAGTCCATTGGGTGGACAAAGTCCATTGAGCTGCCCTCATGTGAAGGCGAGCATATGGAACCACATGCACGGTGGATGCCATGTGGCCTAATAGTTGTAACATCTCTCGAGCAGTTAAATGGGACTTTAACTGTATCTGGGAGGCTAACTGCACCAAGCGTAGGCAACGGGCCTGAGGAAGATAGGCCCTTGCAGTTGTGGTATCCAGCAAGGCCCCTATAAACTCCAGAGACTGAGTAGGGGTGAGATGGGATTTTGGGATGTTTATTACCAGTCCCAAATACTGAAGGACACGCATTTTGCAGGTTAGACAAGTCTGGGCCTCTGACTAGGATGGAGCTCGAATGAGCCAGTCGTCCAGATATGGGAAAACAAATATTCCTAGAGTGCGTAGAAATGCAGCTACTACTGCCATGCATTTCGTGAACACCCTTGGTGCAGAGGCCAGACCGAAAGGAAGCACCCTGTATTGGTAGTGCCTTCCTTGAAAAAGGAACCGAAGGAACCTTCTGTGTGTTGGATGGATGAGGACATGGGTGTACGCATCCTTGAGATCTAGAGAACAAAGCCAGTCCTGACTCTGAAGGTATGGAAGCAGAGCACCGAGAGAAATCATCTTGAATTTCTCTTTGAATAGAAACTTGTTCAATTCTCTGAGATCTAATATGGGTCTGTAGCCCCCTGTTTTCTTTGGAATAAGAATATAAGGGGAGTAGAACCCTGAGCCCTGTTGAAGAAGAGGTACTTCTTCCATTGCCCCTTGGGCAAGAAGGGTAGCAATCTCCTGACCCAGAAGGTTGAGGAGAGATGTTGGAGAATTGAACTGTTTCACCATGGTGTGGGGAGGAAGGTTTAAGAAATGAAGCTTGTACCCTTCCCTTATAATGGAGAGGGTCCATTGCTCTGCTGTGATTTGCTCCCATCTGGGAGCAAAGTAAGCCAACCTTCCTGGAATGGTGAGGGGCTCTGGTTCTTCCACAGCTAGAAAGGCTAAGTTCTCTAGTTGCAAGTCAAAGGCCCTGAGGAGGCTGAGGCTGCTGGGCCGTGGGGGGCCTGGCAGCCTTTGACTTGGCCTGTTTAGGTGGTTGCTGACGCTTTGCGGCAAAACGACCTGCAGAAGATGCCTGCTGACCATAAGCAGGATAATATCTTCCCTTTTTAGAAAAAGGTGTCTTTTTGAACAATATTTTCTTAACAGGAGCAGAGGTAGACTTTGAAAGTCGATCCAAAGCAGAGTTCTCAGCATCCATCTGAGTAGCCTTTGCTTGCCAATCCCTGCCAAAAAGGTTTTCACCTGTACAAGGAAGATTTCCCAATTCATCTTGGACCCAGAGTTCCAAATCAGAGGCTTGTAACCAAGAAATTCTGCGTGCACCTATGACAATAGCCGAGGCTCTGCTTACACACTCAAAAGAGTCAAAGGCTGCACGGTTGGAAAATTTGGAAACATCTTGGGCATGTTTGAGCCAAGTAAGAAATTCCTGCCTTTTATCTTCTGAAATAAAAGGGGCTAAAGTCTGCAGATGATCTGTGACTTCTTTTAGAAACATCCCCATATAGAGACTATAGGAGTTGATTCTGGCAGCAAGCATATTAGCTTGGAAAACCCTTCGGCCAAAAGCATCTAGGGTCCTGCATTCACGTCCTGGAGGATTAGATGAGTGTCTCTTTGCACTCTTTATTTTCCTCATGGCAGACTCTACCACAATAGAGTGGTGAGGAAGCTGAGACTTATGAAAACCAGGACAAGGAGGGACACGGTACATGGTGTCTAACCTACGAGAATGAGGAGAGGTGGTAAGAGGAGTCTCCCACATGCTCAACATGAGATCATAGAGAATCTCATGAATAGGTAAGGTAGCTGCCTCTTTAGGAGCCTTAGGATATTGCAAAATATCTAATTGCTTGGCTCTAGGCTCTGACTCAGGGGCCACTGTAATGGAGAGGCCCCTAGCCACTTCCCTAATGAAGTCTTGAAAAGACAAGTCTTCTGGTGGAGACATTCTTCGTTTTGGAGAAGCAGACTCCTGAGGAAGAAGTACCGATGCCTCGACAGAAGCCTCCAACTCATCAGAGTCTTTGGAGGAATCGAAGTATCGCCTGTCTGGATGCTCCTGTAAAGCCCGATATGCGTACCGAGTGGGATCGACATCGGGAGTAAGCGGTACCAGTTCGGTACCGATGGGCATCATAGGACAGGGTACCGTTGCAGTCGACACCGAAGCCGATGTCGATGCAATCGGTACCGGTGCCGGAGCCGGTACCGGCAACGGAGATTGTTGCGGTACCGGAGGCGTCGCAGCCTGCATAAACGCCGTTAGGGTGCGCTGCATGGACAGAATCTTCTGATCCATCAACGCCACCAGAGTCTGGATGTCGGTACCAGTGGAGGCCACCGGTACCCCAGAACACGGCAACAGGTGATCAGTCGAGGCCGAGCCATCGATGTCAACCTGTAACCCCATAGACAATGCTTTGGAAGCCGAAACTTCCCGCCGGGGTAATTTTGCCGGTGCGGTATCCTCGAGGACAAGCCCGGAGGCATCTCGATGCTTAGAGGGAGATTTGCCCTTCGAGGACCGGCTAGATTTATGTTTGGTTACCTGAGATCCATGGGAGGAAGAAGCAGCCCTGGAAGACGTCGATGCCACCAAGGCTGCATCAGAGGGAAACAGGGTACTGAGCTTGGCTGCTCGGTTCTGCCGACCTCTTTTAGACATCATGGTACAGGACACACAATCCGTGATGGAATGGTCAGGACCCAAACATTTTAGACACCAATCATGGGTGTCGGTGACAGAAATAGTACCGCCACATTTTGTGCACTTTTTAAACCCGGAAGTGGGCTTCTCCATGAGGAGAAAAATATTCAGGCCTAAGGCCCAAACTGAAAATGCACAGTTGAAATAAAGAATAGTTTTTGGGGGGTTTTTAAAGAAAGAAAAGAAAAGACCGGCGGTACCGGTCTGACGTCGAAGAAGGCAGACGCGACACAGAAAAATAAAGAACTTCTTCTGCGGTGACAGGAACACGACCTGCTGGCTCCGCGGAAAAGAAGAACTGGAGAGAGGTGGTTGGGAATGGCGGGAAGGCAGCGCGCAGGCGCTGTGGGATGCTCCCAAAAGCTTTCTTACTGGATGCTGGGGAGCGTTCCCGCACAGGCTCCGTCGGTACCGACGATACCCATATGTGAAGACTCATTCCTGCTTGTTCCTGGAGATCTATTTTTTACAGGGAACATTTGCACTCAAGGGTGTCGAGGGCACGAAACTCCCTGCCTGGAAGGACTGAGGCGTGAATCTTGGGACCCTTCTGCTTGCGTGTGGCCGACTTAACAACCTTAGAGGTGTGAGGAAGCTGAGCTTTCCGAAATCCCGATCCCCAGTGGACTCTGTACATGGAGTCCAGGTGTCGACTGACGATCGGGACAGAAGCCAGGGTCTCCCACATGCGGAGAAGCAGCCAGTTAAGAATGAAGGGGACCGGAACCGTAAGGGTTTTCTTTGGTGGTGCCTCATATTGAAGGATATCGAGCTCCTCCGCTCGAGGATCCTTCTCAGACTCAGTGGTAAGCACACGGGTCCGCACCATATCACGGACAAACTCGAGGAAATAGGTGTCCTTGGGAAGGGACTGCCGCTTCTGGGCTGATGGGGATGGGTCTGAAAGGTAGGTCTCGGTGAGTCTGAGTCTCCGGTGACATGTCACCATTGGATTCCCACTCCGAAGAGTCCGTGGAGGACTCGAGATTGGGCAGTTCAAACTGGGTCGATAACCCGCGCCGGGCTCCCGAGGCGGAGCCTGGCTGGAGCTGGAGGTGCTTGCCTGGGATGATCTCGCACCCAAGGAACAGGAAGAAGATCAAGACCCTCGCTGAGGATCCTCACGAGACATCTGGCTCTCAGGGATCACTGCGGTGGCCCAGGGAGTCCTTGAAGTCGAGGTCCCTGCAATCTCAGGGTGTATGCTGGTGGGGCTGGGCATCTGCACCTGCTTGTAGTGATGAACACAGAAATGCTGCATTCTAAGGCCAGCATTCGGGCCTCCCACTCGGGAGTGGGGCTCTACGATGCTGTCATTGAGGTGACCGAGTCAGTCATCAGGGAGGAGAGGGGGTCCTTGCCAGGATGACCCTCGAGAGACTGGGTGCCATCGCTGGAGGCCTCCATATTGGTTTGAGGTATCTTTCTTGGCCACTCCCTCTCCGACTCTTCGGACGGTCGCAGGGGCCTGAGGGACCGGGTGCGTGACTTCACACTTGTCCACCCCCCGGACGACATCCGTGAGGCCTTTTTTTTTTTGCTCATGTTTGGGGGACCCTTGGTCAGAGTGCCTGTGGGCCCGCGGGGGAGCCTTAGGCAGCTCCAAGGCTTGCAGGGCCTTTGAGCATGAGACTACCAGGGATACCGGGGTCAAGTCTGCCTTGGCAACTCTGGATGGCCTTAGAAGACATCTTTTTACATAAGGAGCATTGCTCTGGGTCATGATCAGTGCCCAGACACCGGAGACAACAGTCATGGGTGACTGTGAGCGACATGTTTTTAGAGCACCATTTGCATTTCTTGAAACTGTTGGTCACTGGGGCAAAAAGGGCCCCAGCGAGGTCGAAGGCCCTCGATGCAGCCAGTGATTAAAAAGGGTGCGAAAAGCGCTAAGTAGAAAAGAAGGGAAAAAATGGTTCGAGGCCAACCACTGAAGCAGCAGTCCTCGAGAGGCGGGAGGGAAACCGGCGCTTGTTGGAAAAGTACAAGAATGTACTAAGTTGAGAAAAACCTTTTTTGGGGACAAGACGCACGTCCAAATGGCTCCGTGGAAAAGGGGAGACTGAGTAAGATGGCACCCTTGGGCAGGAAGGGAACCATGCATGCGTTTTGGCATTCCCAAAGGCTTTCTTGAAAGTTGGGGAAATGCTCGTGCAGGCTCCGTCGGTGCCGACGTCACCCATATGTGAGGACTGACTTCCTGCTTGTTCCTGGAGAATATGCGTTTTCTCAGTGTTGGTGCTTACGAAGACATTTTCTACCCTAGGCAAATTTGATAATGAGAGCTTACACAACATCAAAATGTGTCACATAAGAATAAAAAGCATGGGTAGACTGGTAATTAGAATATAATGGATAGAGAACCAGAAGACCAAAGTTCAAATCCTGCTTCTGACAGCAGATGTTAGGACAAGACTCATTCTAACCTAGTTAGAATGGGTGGCAAAATATTTATTTAGAAACCCAGAAAAATCTTGTTTTATTAACTTTTTTTTTTTTTTTTTTGCCTTTTAACAAATTTGTATTTTTAAACCTAAGGTGCTCCTTTCTTTTTGGGGGGGGGAGGGGGGATTGCTTTTTCAACTCTTTTTTTTTAATTTAATTTACCTTTCCTAGTCTCATCTTTTTCTTTTCTTCTCTTCGGTGTCTGGTTTCTTTGCTCCCACACGCCCCCCCAATCTCTACTGCCTACATTTCTAATTGTATGGACCCCACAATGGAGCTGACATCCAGCATATCCTAGTTTCTCCAATGTTATATGAGTACTATAGTAGTCATATTTCCCCAGTGAAACCAGGCAAAGGACATAGCCTTACCACCTCCTCAACATGGCTCACCTGGGCAGGTGCTGGGAATGACATTTTTGGTCAACCAAATGACCACGCACTCAGGATTTCTACACTTTTGTTATATCTGTATGTAACTTGTCTAGGGCATTATTAAAAAGAAGGCTTTGGGCTAGCCACGGAGGTGAGGAGACGTGTGTAGGAGCGCTCCGTAACCCGCACCCATAACGGAGTGGTAGATACGGCTCTCCGCGGGCCCCCCGTGTTAGAAAAGATGCCCAAAGTGGTAAAGGTAAAGCCGGCCTCCACTATTAAGGACTTATATGCGGCGAAAGCCGGGAGCGGGAAGGCGGTGGCGACGAGTCCGGGCACGAAGGCGGCCCCGGCTTCTCCGAGCAGCGCTGAGGCGGCGGATGGAGAGGAAAGTGTTGGTCTGCAAGCGGTGGATGTGGCAGCGATTCTTCGTGAAATCCGGGAGACAAAGGAGGAAATTGTGGACCGGGTCTGCGGGCGTCTGGAGGAAAAATTTACAGTGATCGGGCAGCGGCTGGAAGAGGTAGAAAGCCGCGTGGGCCAGACTGAGGACGCCCAGGCCTCAACAGACCGCGTGGTGCGGTCCCTGCAGCAGCAAGTTAGCTGGCTACATGCCAAAACTGAGGACATGGAAAATAGGGACCGTCGCTCCAACCTGAGAGTTTTCGGAGTTCCGGAGGGAGCAGAAGGGGACAATGCTATTTCCTTTATGCAGGACCTGCTGCTTACCTGTTTTCCAGACCCCCCCCCTAGATACCGCAGTTTGAGATCGAGCGGGCACATTGGGAGTTGCGGCCTCGGCCTGAGAAGGGGGGTAAGCAACGTGCTTTAATTGTGAAACTGTTGCGGTTCCAGGATCGGGAGCATGTTATTCGCACAGCTCGAAGATCTAAGAGTGTACAATACAAGTCTTGGACTGTGTATGTGTTCCCGGATTTGGATTCGGAGACGGTGAAGAGGCGCAAAGATCTGCTGCGGCTGAGAGATCAGATGGCGACGCGGGGAGTGCAAATTGCGATTTGGTACCCAGCTCGCATTACGATGGTGGTCAACGGAGTGCGCAGATTTTTTGCATCTAAGGAGTTGCTGGAGAAGTACCTGCAGAACCGGAAGAGCATGCCAAGATCCCCTGCGCGGTGCGAGCAGGGAGAGGAGCTGCCGTCCGCGAGCGGAGGGGCCGGAGACCTGCGGAACTTGGGCGAGTGACGCCTTGTATAAGTGGACTTTGCAGGGCCTCCCAGAGAGGATGGACACTGGGTATAGTGTGCTGGTTGATGGGGGGCGGTCGGGTGGCCTGTGGATTGTGTCTGAGGGGGCAGCGGGAGTGCTATGTGGTGTGGGAGGGGGGTTGGCGGGGAGCGGGATAAGTCTGTGTAAGTTGGGTGCGGGGGGCGGGAGGGGAGTGAATGGTGATGGTTGGAGAGTGGCTAATGGAGGTCTGTAAACGACAAAATTGTGAGAGGCTGGGGAGAAGTGGACGGTGTGGAGGGGGCTGTGTGGAGCAAAATGTGTGTGCTGCTGTTGGGGGGGACTCTGCAGAATTCTTGGGAATGATACCAGTGGGATGGGGGGACATAAGATTGCCTCGTTTAATGTGAGAGGAATTCATAGCCCCATTAAGCGAAAGGGGATTCTCACGCAGCTGGTAAAGCACAAGGTGGAGGTGGCCATGCTGCAGGAGACTCATCTGGTGGAGACGGAGCAGATTAAGCTGAAGGCCCAGGGGTTTGAACAATTGTTTGGGGCACCTTATACTTCTAAGAAACGGGGAGTGGTGATCCTGGTGCACAAGAGAATGAAATTTGTTCCCTATGCCTCAGGGGGGGATAAGATGGGTAGGGTGGTGTGGGTGGTGGGGAGGTTGGATCAGCAGGAGGTGTCCTTTTTGAACTTGTACGCCCCCAACGGGCAGAAAGGCTCTTTCTTTCGGAAGGCCTTGCGGGAGTTTGAACTACAGGCCCGGGGGGAATGGGTGATCGGAGGGGACATGAACTGCGTGGTGGGGCCGGAGGATCGGTCCAATTACCAGCGGGTGAAGCACCGGAGGGAGGGGCGGGAACTGAGGCAATGCTTAGCAGATTGGGGATTGGTAGATATCTGGCGATGGGAGAACCCTGGGGCCCGAGGCTATACCTGTTATACATCGCGATTGGGGTGCTACTCCCGGATAGACATGCTTTTGGGGCGTAGGGGACAGATGGGGGCGCTGGGGAATGTCCATTTGCACCCGGTGCTGTTATCGGACCACGGGATGGTGACGGGGGAGTGGACACCGGGTGGGGGCGGAGGGATGATACGTTGATTTTTCTGACGGATCCGGCCGGGTCTCTTCCGGCGTTGGTGGAGGAGTTGGAGGCGTTTGCTAGGGTCTCAGGTTTTAAGGTCAATATGGCCAAAACGGAGGCGATGGCCCTTGGTGGCTTTCAGCGGGACGAGTGTCGGGATTTTCCTTTTAAGTGGGCGCCAGGACACTTTAAATATTTGGGGGTTCAGTTGCCGGCTGACCCCAGCCGTCTGTTCGAACTTAACTATCAAACGCTGGGGGGCAAGATCAGAAGCCTGTTAGAGGGGTGGAAAGATTTGAAATTGAGTTGGGTGGGGAGAATAGAGGCATTCAAGATGAGTGTGTTGCCCAAGTTTTTATACTTGTTCGTACAGCTCCCAGTGTGGATCCCGGGGGGGGGGTGCTTCGGCGGTGGGAGGAGGTGCTCTGTAGATTTATCTGGGGGGGACGAAGGGCTAAGATCCGGCCCAGCCAGCTGCGGATGGCTAAGGACTGTGGAGGGGTCCGGCTGCCTTCTTTGCGGTGGTACTAGCGGGCAGGTATCCTGAAGGCCTGGAGAGACCACTACCGGCGGGGGGGAGAAGCTGCGTGGGTGGATCTGGAAACCACATTGATGGCTGCACAGTCCCTGACTCAATGGTTAGGTGGTTCGAGGGGTACGGGGGTAGGGGGGGGAAAATGCATCCGTTCTTGGGGGCTATGTGGAGACTTTATCAACAGGGGGAAGGGCGGAAGTGGTTCCCCAATTTCGTTTTGGCCTGGACTAGGGTGAGGGATATTTTCCCCTTTGGGGGGGCGGCCTGGCTGCAGGATAAAATTGTTAAATTTGGGGATTGTTTGGTGCATGGGGTGATAGGCTCACACCGAGAGTTGGAGCGTAAGGCGCAATGCTCCGTCCCCTTCTACCAGTATTTTCAGGTCTGGCACTTTTTGCAGACGGGGGAGCATCTCAGTTGGATTCGCCGACCCGGCACTGCCATGGAGGAGGCGTTGTTCCGAGGGAATAAGGATAAAGGTATCATTGCTAAGATTTATAGGGTTTTGTTAGATGCGGAGGCGGAAGTGGAAGAGGGGGGCCGCGTGGGGGCATCGGAGGCGGTGGCATCAATGGGTTGGGGAGGAGTGGGATGAAGAGCAATGGCAGCGGATTTATGGGGCGATCTATAAGACCACGGGCATTGCCTCTTGGAGACAAACCCAATTGCAAATACTGCACGGGGCGTATGTCACTCCGAGTAGGCTGGCTTGGCGGGGAACACAGGGGATGGGGCTCTGTTGGCGGGGATGTGGAGAGCGGGGAGACTTCTTGCACATGTGGTGGGGGTGTCGAGTAATTAAGCGGTTCTGGCAGGCGGTGTGGGCGGGAATGAGTAGCGGGAAGGGGGGTACTGACTTGGGGAGGGTGAGGGACTTGGGAGGGGGGCCCCGGGAGTGGGTGTTGGGGGAGGGTCTCTGGGAGGGTTGGGTAGGTGGGCCCACCAGCGGGAGGCGAAGTTGCTGTTGGCAGCGAGACTCTCGATCGCCTGGCGCTGGAACTGGGCGGGGGGGCCGGGAGTGGAGGACTGGAAGAGGAAGGTGGAGGAGATGATTCAGTTTGATAAACTGACCTACCGGTTGAGAGGTAGGGAATGGGAATTCCATAAGATCTGGGGACCGTACCTGCAGAGTCCAGTGGGGAGTATGGGGAGGCTGGGGTGAGGAGGTTATGACGCACGCGGCGCACACACAGCGCACAATGCACACATGGCACATATTCCATACGGCTTGGGGATTACGTGTTCGACGTAATTTTTTGTTCTGTATTAGTTTAATCTAGTTATGGTTGTTGTTTGGGTTTTGTGGCCCTTTTTCCTTTTCTGTTCTCTTCTTCTTTTTCTTTTTTCTTTCTTCGGTTCTTTCAGAACTGTGGTTTGAGGCTGATGGTGGGGGATGGCAAAACAAATGAGCCCCCATGGGCTGGTAGCCTGAGGGGGGGGAGGGGGAAGGAAGATGTATTTGTTGGCATTATATTTTGATGTTACCCTGCCTATCACATGTTTAATAAAAACAAAGTTTCAAAAAAAAAAAGAAGGCTTTGGTTGAATCATAGGACAAATCATGAAAGCACCTAATAGCCTCAGAAGATTTAGGCATCTAAAATTGAACTAAAAATTCAACAAGAAATTGTAAAAAAACACTTTGTTTTAGAGGAATTTCTGATTTTTTTCTGTATTACTCACAATGCAGTTTTTCTTTATCTAATACTTCTTACCACCCAATAGTTTGCTTTGGCTTATCCCTCAGTGGTACCTATAGAGGCATTATAAATGACTTCAATTGCTTAATTAGGCCTATTGTTTCTGTACATTTATCTTCTTCTTTGTCTGAAAGCAGCTCCAAAATTATTTACAAAAAATAATGGATGTTTTTAATCATCTCTAACTAGAGAGAGTTCTAATATTAAGAACATAGGAACATAAGAAATGCCATACTGGGTCAGACCAAGGTTTCCTGTTTCCAACAGTGGCCAATCCAGGTCACATGTACCTGGCAGTTCTCCAAAAAGGCACACTAGTTCCACAATGCTTGTCCCAGGACAACAGTAGATTTCCCGGGTTCTCTTTAATAATGTTGTATGTAACATTCCTCCAGGAACTTGTCCAAACCTTTTTTAAACCCAGCTACACTAACAGCCTTCACTACATCTTCCGGTAACGAACTCCAGAGTTTGATTACACTTTGAGTGCAAAAATATTTTCTCTTACTAGTCTTAAATGGATTACATAATACCTTTATAACGTGTCCTCTAGTCTTTCTATTTTTCAATGGCATAAACAAACGATCTACGTTTACTCATTCTACTCCATTCAATAATTAACAGATCTATCATATCCCCCCCTCAGTCATCTCTTTTCCAAGTTGAAAAGCCCTAACCTTTTAAGCCTTTCCTCATACGGGTCTTCTTCCATCCCCTTTACCATTCTGTTGGCTCTTCTCTGTACCTTTAATTCCGCTATATCCTTTTTAAGATATGGCGACCAGAATTGCACACAAGGTGCGGTCGCACCATGGAACGATACACAGGAATTATAATATCCTTGGTTTTATTCTCCATTCTTTTCCTTATGATTCCTAGCATTCTATTTGTTTTCTTGGCTATTGCTGCACACTAGGCGGAGGGTTTCAACGTATTATCCACAGTGACACCTAAAACGTTTTCTTGGGTGGTGGCTCCTAATGTGGAACCTTGCATCATGTAACCATACTTTGGGTTGTTCTTTCCTAGGTGCATAACTTTACACTTGTTCACATTAAATTTCATCTGTCATTTGGATGTCCAGTCTCCCAATTTATTAAGGTCCTCTTGCAATTTTTCACAATCCTCTTTTGTTTTAACAACTTTGAATAATTTTGTGTCATCTGCAAATTTGATCAGCTCACTCATTATTCCCATTTCCAGCTCATTTATGAATATGTTAAAAAGCAGCAGGCCCAGCACAGATCCTTGGGGTAGTCCACTATTTGCCTTTCTCCATTGAGAAAACTGGCCATGTAGCCCTACTCTCTGCTTTCTATCTTTTAACCATTTCCTGATCTACAATAGTACACTTCCTCCAGGTTGAACTCCTCGCGCCTCTCTAGGGGCCCCATCTACTGGTATCTACCCCCCCAGGGCTGTCTAATCCGACTAACCCGTGGCCCACATCCCCCGGCTCCTCACCGTCAGCCATATAGAGATTAGGGGGCTACAAACACAGATCCTCCTCCTACACCATACCTCTCCTCAGTGCAGCTAAAAAAGGAAGAAAAAGAAGAGGGGAGGAAGCACAAATAAGACTTTACAAAGAATTACCATTGACAATATTATACCCCCCCCCCCCCCCCCCCTCCCCTAGGTCTGCAGCAACCCTCACCCGGCCACACATACTAACATAACATTCACCCAGCTCAACAGTAGCAAGATGCACACACAATTGCTCAGCCAAACAATTGAAACATAGTAACAGTTTAACAATGTTGCCAGCCAACTGGCCTAAACAAGTGAGCAATTGACACAATATGGCTAAATGTAACAAGTTACAGCTTACACAAATCCAGGAAGCACCAGTGCTACACTGGCATCAAAAGAAAACTAGCTGCTATAGCCCAAAGCCACATCAGGGCTTTGGGCCTCTCTCTGTCAGCGAGACATCAAAATACCATTCCCATTGGCAATCCAAAATTCACGAGGGCGAAGCAGCCTGGGCATTCAGGGTTTCCAGAAGAGCAGCAGCCTCTGCCGGTGTTGTCAGATAGCGGGTCTGTCCCTGGACCTCCACTCGAAGCCGAGCAGGATACAGCAGCGAGAATCGTACTCCTTTGTTCAGCAATTGTGTGCAGACCCCCGAGAAGGCCCGGCGCTGCTGGCTAACTAAGGCCGAGTAGTCTTGAAACACAAGTATCGGTTCCGTATCTTGCTGTCTCATCCTTCGACTCCGGGCAGCTTTTAACACAGCTTCTTTTTGCCGGTAATCCAAAAAGCGTGCAATAACCGCTCGTGGTCGTCGCGCCTGTTCCCTCCGCTGACCGAGTTGATGCACGCGCTCCAATTTTACAGGATCACCGTCCTGATTTTGCAAGAGGTTTCCAATCCAAGTCTGTAAGTATCCAAAAAGGGCGCCATCCGCCACACTCTCCGGTATCCCAATGAAGCGTAGGTTCTTGCGTCTCCCCCGGTTTTCGAGCTCATCCAGCTTGTCACCTTGTTGCTTTACCAGGGTCTCCAAAGCCTCCACTTTAGCTGCCAGGGAGTGCTGGTTGTCCTCCACATCTGAAACTCGGGTCTCTACTTGGTCTAGCCTCCCGGTAAAGTCCGTAAAGCGTTGGCTCACAGTCTGAATCTGATCTGCCAAGTCTTGGAATCGGGTATCTAGTGCCTGAACCACCGCAGCACTCACCTCCGTGACCAGATCCGGAGTGCCCCCAGATTTCGGGCTAGCTGGCGCCCCCTCCGCCATTTTCCCCTCCGGGGCACGCGGCTTCTCCTTTCGTGGCGCTTTCGACGCCATTCGGTTTCGTGGCGGGGTGAAGACTGTTTCCAGTACTAGATGAGTATCCCCTATGATAATGATCAATAGATGTGGAGATAGGACCCACTCAACTAGTGTGGGTATTTTTTAGCAAAGTTAGTCAGGGTTAATCCACAGCACTCACCGCTGCTTGCGATTGACTTTAAATAAAAGGCAACGCCTAAGAGGCCACTCCAAGAAGCCCTCCAGCAAGGCCCTCGAGCGCGGGTCTGTCAATCGCAGCCTCGCTTCAATGTGCTATCTCTTGCTCGGTGTTATCTGCCCCGACTGGGCAGGGAGGCCACCATCCTCTTCGCCGCCAGAGGCACAATACCCCAGGCGCGTTTACCTTTGTATGCAAGTATCTGCTCCAGACAAGCAAAAATAGTTACAGGGCCCCTTACCGCTGGAAGCACCTCACCACGTGGAGGGAGAGTTGATGATAACGATGAAGGTGTCTGTTAGGTGCCGTTGTCTGTCCCGATCGGGCCAAGATGATCGCAGATCCTTTCTCCGCTGGGGGTACAATACCCCCTAAGGGAAGAGCTGACAATAGCGGTGGGGGAGATGTTCAATCACGTCCCGGTGTGCTTTCGTTCTCATGCCGGTGTCTGTCTCAGCTAGGCGGAGGCAGCCACAGGTCTCTGTGCTTCTGGAGCCTCAGTGCCTCGCAAGGGGAGGGCTGATAATGACGGCGGGGGGATTACCCGAAATTGGGCCGGGTCGGCCGTAGGCCTCTTCACCGCCGGAGGTCAAATACCCCGTGGGGGAGGGGAATCCAATGCTGGCAGTGGAGGAAGAGCCCGATCGTACCTCGGCACACGTTTTAGATATGCAATTTTCTTCTCCGATCGGGCAAAGATGGCCGCAGATCGCTATACCTCCGAAGACACGATACCCCGCGGGGGAGAGGTTAATTATGGCGGTAAGAAAAGTGCCCAATCGCACCCCGGCGCGTCTTCTATGGAGTTAGCTGCCCCAATTAGTCCAGGATGGCCGCAAGTCTCTTCATCGGTGTAGGCTTAACACCCCGTGAGGGAAGAAGCGATGAAGGTGGTGGAAAAATTTTTTTTTAAAGGGTTTTGTAGCCGTTTTGCGGGGCCAGTTGCCCGGAGCTGATCGTGAGCCGTCCGATCAGCTCATTGCCAAACCGGAAGTCCTTGATTCACCTTTTGTTCTATTTTTATCTATTTACACTCTTTGCTTTCACTAGCCAAAGGTGGTCAAGGAGATCGATACATAAACTAAAAGTTATGAACAGTTCATGTGTAGTAAATTCCTTCAGCTCTGTGCTAATGGTCTCAGAAACCATGTTCTTTGTAACTGTATCTCTGGAGTGTGTTTAAATGAAGAATTTATAAAAAGAAATTCTCAACTATCTAAAGAACAATGGCGGGGAGAGTCAGGGCCGGTGGATAGCTGCCAGCGCTGAAAACTGAACCCGGATATTCAATGCCAGGATCATATCCAGCCCTGGCAATGAATATCCGGGTTCGCCAGATTAGCACGAGGCTAACTGGGTAGCGACGATATTGAGCCGCTGCCCAGCTAGCTAACATGGTGAAAGGTAGGCCAGAGTTACCGGCACCTAATTTTCACCGCATATTGATAACTAGGCAGTGGCTCAATATCACTGCTGCCCGGTTAGTGATGGGTGCCACCTCCGCTCCGTCCCAGAATGCCCTGACACTAACCGCTTAGCATCGGGGAATGTAGAGGCAGGTACCCGGGAAAGCGTAGTTACTCACCTGTAACAGGTGTTCTCCAGGAGCAGCAGGAATCAGTCCTCACTTATGGGTGACGTCGGCGCCGACGGAGCCCTCGCGGAGCAATTTTCCCCAGCTTTCAAAGAAAGCCTTTGGGAATTGCAGCGCGCATGCGCGGTCCTCTTCCCGCCCAAGGGTGCCATCTTAGCCAGTCAGATGACATAGCTAAAAAAGACAGCACAAAAAAAATTTGCAAACAAACATAAGCAGACGATTGCAACTCCAAGGGGAGGAGGGAGGGTAGTGAGGACTGATTACAGCTGCTCCTGGAGAACACCAGTTTCAGGTGAGTAACTACGCTTTCTCCAGGACCAAGCAGGAAGTCAGTCCTCACTTATGGGACTCCCAAGCTCAAGGCTACCGGAGACCCTAAGCACAAAAATGAGCTCCCTCTAGCTCAGCAGCACAGAAGGAAAGAATCTTCGCTGAATTATCACCCACCGGTAGCCCACATCCGGGATGGAGGGTAGGAGTTGCTCAGACCTCAAAGAGATTACGGAGGACTGCCTGTCCGAAAGCACTGTCCCTGCGGGACTCCCTCTCGAGACAGTAATGGACCGCAAAAGTCTGGCTCGAAGACCAAGTAGCGGCCCGGCAGATGTCTGCCAGCGGAACAGAGCGGAGGTAAGCCACTGACGTAGCCTTTGCCCGAACGCAATGAGCCGTGACTCGACTTTCTAAGGAGAGTCCGGCTGCCCCATAAGCCCAAGAGATACAGTCCGCAACCCAGATGGACAGAGTACGCTTGGAGACCGGGAGCCCCAATTTATTGGGGTCAAAAGACACAAAAAGCTGAGCAGCTTTACGGTGCTCCCGCGTTCGGTCAAGGTAGAAGTTCAATGCCATTCTACAGTCCATGGTATGGTGGACCGTTTCAGCTCGGCTGGAGTGTGGTCTGGGAAAGAAGGTTGGAAGTACAACATACTGATTTATGTGAATAGTGGAGACCACTTTTTGGAAGAAATTTTGGGTGAGTCCGTAGGACTACCCTATTTTTGTAGAACCGAGTGTAAGGGGGATCAGACACGAGGGCCTGCAATTCACTTACGCATCTAGCGGAAGTGAGGGCTATCAAGAACAGTGTTTTCCAAGACAGAAAACGGAGAGAACAGGTAGCCATAGGTTCAAAAGGCGGACAGGTGATCCGCTGCAAAACCACATTCAGGTCCCAGTCAGGCGCTGGCGGGCGCAGAGGTGGTTTAAGTAGAAGGAGACCTCGGAGGAACCTCGCTACGAGAGGGTCGCTGGAGAGAGGTCTACCGTCCACTGGCACATGATGGGCCGAAAGAGCACTGAGGTGAACTTTGACGGAGTTGGACTTAAGTCCCAGATTAGAGAGGTGTAGCAAGTACTGCAAGATCACCGACACCGGGCAGGAGAAGGGATCCTGAGACTGTTGGGTACACCAGACGGCGAAGCGACGCCATTTAAGGGCGTAGCATTTGCGGGTAGAAGGCCGTCGCGAAGCCAAGACGACCTCCTCCACCTCTGCCGGCAGGCGAAGGGGAGCAAGGACTACCCTCTCAGCAGCCAGGCCATGAGGTTGAGAGACCTGAGGTTGGGGTGTAGTAGAGACCCTGATCCTGAGTGAGGAGATCCGGTTGTACCCCCAGAGGGAATGGATCCTCCACCGCTAATTGCAGCAGGAGCGGAAACCACGGCTGTCTGGGCCAACGAGGGGCCACCAGGATCATGAAGGCTTTGTCTCAGAGAACCTTGAAAAGAGTCCGAGAGACTAGCGGGATGGGAGGGAAAGCGTACTGAAGGCTCCCCGACCATGAAATTAGAAACGCGTCCGCCGCAACCCGAAGGGGGTGTGGTTGACGAGAGCAGAAGCGAGGAAGCTGCCGGTTGTGAGGACTGGCAAAGAGATCCACCGTGGGGAGGCCCCACTTTAGGAAGAGCTTCTGAACTACCAAGGGATCCAGCCGCCACTCGTGCGGCTGGAGGATCCTGCTGAGTTTGTCCGCCAGGCAATTCTCTTGGCCCGGGAGATAAACTGCCTTGAGGAGAATGCCGTGACTGACGGCCCAAGAGCAGAGCTTCTGTGCCTCCCGGCAGAGGAGGAAGGAGCCCGTGCCCCCCTGCTTGTTCACGTAGAACATGGCAACTTGATTGTCCGTCTGGACAAGGACGGACTGGTGGGAAGTCAGGTGGGAGAAGGCCTTGAGAGCCAGGCGGATCGCCCTGAGCTCCAGGAAGTTGATCTGCTGAGCAGACTCCCACGTGGTCCAGAGGCCCTGAGTACGTGCCCCTTGGCAATGTGCTCCCCAGCCCAGGAGGGATGCATCCGTGGTCAGCACCCGGGTCGGCTGGGGTGACTGGAAAGGCATTCCGAATATCAGGTTCGGCTGCTGAAGCCACCACCGGAGAGACGAGATCAGCGGCTCGGAGACGCGCACTAGGTCTGCTAGGCCGCCTGTGGCTTGTCGCCACTGCTGGCGGAGACACCATTGAGCAGGCCGCATATTCAGGCGGGCATTGGGGGTCACATGGACGGTGGAAGCCATATGGCCGAGTAGTCTCAGGAAGCGCCTGGCGGAGACCAGGGGCTGGCTGCGAAAACGGTCGGCTAGGTCCATGAGCCGTTGAGCCCTGTCGAGTGGTAGGTACGCTCGTGCCTGAGGAGTGTGCAGCCTTGCGCCGATGAACTCGAGATCCTGTGAGGGGAGCAAAGTGGACTTTGCGAAATTTATAACAAAGCCCAAGTATTGCAGAAGAGTCACCGTGCGGTGTGTGGCGCTGGTGACCTCCGGAGCGGACGCCGCTCTGATGAGCCAGTCGTCGAGGTACCGAAAGACATAGAGGCCGTGAAGCCGGAGATGGGCCGCCACCACCGCGAGACATTTTGTGAAGACTCGCGGAGCGGAGGACAGGCCAAAGGGCAGTACTCTGTACTGGTAATGATTTCCTGCCACCACAAACCTTAGGTATTGGCGGTGGCTTGGGTGGATGAGGATGTGCGTGTAGGCATCCTTTAGATCCAAGGAGCATAGCCAATCTCCCTGCTGGAGGTAGGGCAGAAGGATTCCAAGGGTAAGCATCTTGAACTTCTCCCGCACGAGGAACTTGTTGAGGTTGCGCAAGTCCAGGATGGGTCTGAGGCCTCCTGTTCTCTTTGGTATTAGAAAATACCGGGAATAAAAAAACCTTGACCTCTCAGGTGGTGTGGCACCGGTTCCACCGCCTGATCCTGCAGAAGACCTGCTAACTCCTGAAGGAGTAATTCCCTGTGCAGAGGGGGTCGTGGAGGTTCTCCCGGAAAATAGGAGGGAGGGACCTGGTGGAAGTGGAGAAGATAGCCTTCTCGCACGACTTGAAGCACCCAGGCATCTGCGGTGATGCTGGACCACCTGTGGGCGAAGTGAACCAGCCGGCCTCCGGTGCTGGGAGGAACCAGCGGGGGGGGAGAGGCTATGCTTAGTGAGTCAAAAAACCCCCACCCTGCGGAGCAGGGGCTGGTGGTGCAGGCTTGGGGGCTTGCTGCCTACGGGACCCGTTACCCCGTCCCTTGGCCTGCTGGCCCTGTTGGGGAGCTGCAGGGGCCTGATAATGGGGGTATTGTTTGTAGGCAGTCGCCTTCCTCGGGTAAAAGGACTTTTTTCCCGAGCCCTTCTTTCTCTGGGAAGGGGCAGAGGTCTTCCTAGAAAGCCTGGTCCTGGTGAGAGTCTCAGTCTCAATTTGTGCAGCCTTTTCAGCCATGGGCTTGCCAAAGAGGTTTTCGCCTCGGCAGGGGACATCGACCAACTTGTCCTGCACCCAGGGCTCAAGGTCTGACGACTGAAGCCAAGCCTGTCGGCGGGCACCGATGCCGGCTGCGGCCACTCGAGCCGATGCTTCAAAGCCATCATAGGCTGCTCGGGACATGAACTTTGAGCATTCCCGAATGCCAGTGGACAAGGCCAGGAACCTCCGCAAGGGTTCCTCGGACAAACCAGCGGAGAATCCGGCTAGTTCTTTAGCCAGATCTCGGAGATACATGCCCATGTATAGCTGGTAGGTCTGGACACGACATGCGAGCATAGAGCCCTGGAAACACTTCTTACCAAGGCCATCCAGGTTACGGGCCTCCCTGCCAGGAGGTACCGAGGAGTGCATCTTCTGGCTCTTAAGACGATGCATGGCCGATTCCACTACCATGGAATGGTGTGGTAGCTGTGCCTTTTGAAAGCCAGGGCTCTTGCGGACTCGATAGATAGAATCGACCCGCTTGCTCAGGACCGGCGAGGAGGCCGGACTCTCCCACATGCGGAAGAGTAGTCGTTCCAGCATAGGAGGAACCGGTACAGTAAAGTGTTCCCTTGCGGGAGAGTCATACTGGAGGGCGTCGAGCTCTTCGGCTCGAAGCTCCTCCTCGGGGTCCGCAGGGAAGGCCAAAGCCTTGGCCATATCCCTGACGAAGTCCGAGAACCGGGCATCCTCCGGGGGGGACTGCTTCCGAGGCTCGGACTCCGGTGAGTCCGAGGGGACACACCGAGTCCGGAAAGAATCAGGCGACTCTTCCTCTTCAGACTCCCAGACCGACTCCGACGAGGACTCGGTGGGGTCGGCCCGGGCAGGGCGCGGCGCCTGCCGCCCCGACGCCGAGGGAGTCGGCGTCGGCGACCTCGGTCCCGAACGGGAGGCCGAGGGTGACCTCGACCGAGGATCGACTCGAGTTCGCATCGACTCGAGGATCGGCTCGGTCTCCGGGGTCGACTTGGACGTCGACGTCCCGGCGGTCGGGGCAGCGGCGCCAGCGAGGCCAGCGAGCAGTGCCCGCTGCTGTTCCATGAAGGCAGACAGTCTGCTCTCCAAGGCCGTCAACCTGAGTCCGAGCTCAGGTGACCCAGCAGCTCCCGACTCGGGCCCCGACGGCGTCGGGCCCGACGTCGGCTGTCGCGGAGGCAAGTCCAGAAGGACCACAGGACTTACCCGAGCAGGCATCTCCGACTCCAGGCGAGGTCGCTTCGTGAGGTGCTCCTTCTCCAAGGACCCGGGGCGGCTGTCGGGGCTATGCGACCTGGCCCTCGCGGAACCAGGAGCGTCCACCGACGCCGCCCTCGCGGGTTTCACCTTCCGACGATGGTCCCCGGAGGGAGAACCCCTGTCGGAGGAACTCCGGCGACGGTCCGAGCTGGAGCCTTTGGACGCGGAGGCCTCCGACGAGGTCCGGGTACGGCTGGGGTCAGCGAAGATCCTATCACGCTGATGCCGCCGACTTCTCAACGCTTTGGAGAACATTTTGCCGCAGGGCCCACAGATCAATTCCTCATGATCCGGGCCCAGGCAGCGGAGGCAAAAGTCGTGTGTGTCAGTTAGTGACATATTTCGGTCACACTGACCACACCGCTTAAAACCACTGGCAGCCATCGGGGGAAAAAGGGCCCCTGCGAGGTCAAAGGACCGGGCTGCCAGGGAAAAATCGAAAACGAAAGCTGACTAAGTCAGAAAAAACCGAAAAAAGGAAGAGCACTCGTGACCGGCGTCGCGAGTCCGGCGGGAAAAAGAATAAAATAATGAAGAATATATCGACTTTTTCGCGGGGACAAGACGGGGACGTCTGTAGGGCTCCGCGGAAAAAAGAAGACTGGCTAAGATGGCACCCTTGGGCGGGAAGAGGACCGCGCATGCGCGCTGCAATTCCCAAAGGCTTTCTTTGAAAGCTGGGGAAAATTGCTCCGCGAGGGCTCCGTCGGCGCCGACGTCACCCATAAGTGAGGACTGACTTCCTGCTTGGTCCTGGAGAATACTCAGTGCCACTAACCATATTAGTACCGCTGAATATCCCACAGGGCGGCATCTACACAGGTTGCAGGTCTGCAAACCTTGTACATGTCTCAGAAAATAGCCCTCCCCAATATTTCTAACTACTGGAATTATGTATTCAGACATATTAATGAGCATCATTTCACATGCATTTGAAGCACTGAAATCCAGATTTTGAAATCTTGGAGAACCCTATATATCTACCTCAAAATGTTGGAGATTCTCTGAAGTGGCAACCACTTCTAGAGAGTCTAGTTAAGAGAGCGGAACTAGAATTGACTGACCCTATACAAGTGTCTGCAGATATCAGAGGGAAAATACATCAAATCAAAGGCAAACTGTCACAAAAAGAAACTGAACCGTTACTCAGTCTTTAGGAACCAAAGATGGTTTTCAGTGTTATAAGTCATGAAATGCATGTGACAGGAAGATCTTTGATAAACACTGACAACGAAAGTTCTATGAGATAACGTTTAAGTATCTAAATACACATACTCTTACATTTTACAGCTGATTCTGAGTGTGCACAAATTTCCTGGGTTATTTTACGTGCATGTTTTCAGAAAAAGGTTATTTCTGCACATAAGTGAAGGGTGGGCAGATAGTTTGCACTTCCTGCTCTTAGTTGAAGGTGGTAGGAGAATGCTGCATGGGTTTATTTTGCTACATGCTAGACGTCTGTGAGATCTGGAGAGTCATATTACACATCCATGAAACTGTGATAACATATTGCAGGGGTCTGAGTGGGAACTGTTCTAAGAACGACAAGGTTTATTCCATTTTCTGAAATAAATACATGTATCGGAGGCTGTTTGTAATACAGAATAAAAAGATTTTGCTTTTGCTATACTCAGCAAATATTATTCTGCTTTTATTTTTTCTAAAGTCATGATTTGGATGGATAAAGTCCTGTATGCTTCAAGCTTCAAAGCTTAATCTTTCCTAGAAGCTGCCTTAAAAAGCATGTCTTATGTATAAACGGTTTGGTTTTTCCCTTTTGAGAATGTCACCAACTTGATATGTAGTTGTAAAACATATGTAATATACAGGGTGACCCAAAAAAAGTGAGAACGTACGGTAAATTAAAAGCTTAAATAAATAGTTTACTTATTTACCTTTTTTAGCTATATAACGTCTTCATTTCGACAATTTCCAGTCGCCATCTTTTTTTTTTTTAAATTTGTCAATCGTTTACATCTGTCTTTTTGAATTTTTAAATAAATTATATGCTATGAGATGTTCTCACTTTTTTGGGCCACCCTGTATACATAGCAGTAATCCAAAAGAACTGCACAATATACCTGAAGACATACAAATACCCAATGGTGATTAATCCCAGCATCAAAATTAAATGGCAAATCATGCAATGAATTATTAATGCAGGGCCCCAATTTAGCTAAGTATACTCTCTGTAATGCATGCTCTAGAGAAGCCTTTTGATGAACAGATGTATGAACAGCCCTTATTCATCCTTTCACGATGTAGGACTTCAGCTGCTTGATCCGTAACACCCATGAAGGGAGAAGTTCACTACGCTCACCCATAATGCGTCTGCCAAAAGGATTTGGCACATGTTCACTTATTGGTAAGATTCTAATTAAAGGGACTAAATACTGTAGGTTGAATAGGTATTATTTGCACATGAATAAAAATGATGTGCAAAATTTAAATATAAAAAAATAGAGGACATGTTAGGATAACAAGGCTCATTCATGGAATATCAGAGATCCTTTTTTTTAATAACATAGCTGGACCTATTTATGCCTCAGCCCATAATCTAGTAGCATGTTAAATGAGCATCTGGAAGTTACTGAAAGAATCAACTGAAGCTACCAATTTACTGCCTTAATACCATATCATAAATGCAAAGTACTCGCTGTACTATTTTCATGGTTTTTCCAGGTTCATGTCCTCGGTTTTCTTGCTTGAAATA
Source organism: Ichthyophis bannanicus (assembly GCA_033557465.1). NCBI lineage: Eukaryota > Metazoa > Chordata > Amphibia > Gymnophiona > Ichthyophiidae > Ichthyophis > Ichthyophis bannanicus. Next base: position 1,387,736,505 of record CM066032.1, on the reverse strand, counting down.
AGAAGCTGATCAGACAGACCTGCATAACCAATACCAGCCCTAATATAACTGTGAACATTCTCTTTCCTATGGATTTACACAAGTGGCAAACTTTTGTCAGCAGAAAGGAAATTCCAGAATAAGAGGGTGGAAAGGGAGAGACCAGCATAGAGGACCCTTCGTTGTGATAATGTCATGGATCAAGTAATATTTTCATTGCTTTAGCAGATAAAGACCATAGACGGACCAGATGGGCCTGCTGGTCTTTTTTGACCATCACATTCTGTATTTCTATTTAAAATGAAAGGAACTAGGATTAAAGCACTCATTCCAAAAGGCCACGTACCCATAACCAATGTTCCCTCTAATTTTCTGTAGGCTGTGTGCGCATAAAATATCAGCTGTGTGCAGCTTTTGAAAGAAGGTTAAATTTTTGTGCGCCACATAACGACACTCGGAGTTATATGCTTTAAAATTTGACTACATGTCAGAATACAGTATGTACACCACATTGATTTTAATCAAATTAAATGAAAATAGACGATTACTAAATGAAGCGGGAAATTTCTAGTAATTACAATCATAACTTTTAAATTTTAAGACATTTGTGTTGTTTTCTATCAGAATCAGAGCCATAATTTTTGTGCGCTCTCTTGTAAAGTATGTGCGCTCGCTCGGCGAGGTGTGTGCGCACGCACACGCGCACAGCTTAGAGGGAACAGTGCCCATAACCCATTTCAATTTATTCAGGAGCAAATTGAAATGGGTTATGGTATGAGGCCTTTTGAAATGAGTGCTTTAATCCTAGTTTATTTTATTTTAAATAGAAATAGAGAATATATATATATATATTTCTAAATCAGGCTTGTCCAAGTTCAGTCCTTGGGCTACAAACAGGCCAGAATTTTAGAATATTGCTAATGAATCTGCATGAGACAGATAGCATGCATACCACCTCCACTGAATACAAATCTTTCTCATGCACATTTACAGGGAGTATCCTGAAAATCTGGCCTGTTTGCGACCCTCCTGTAAATCATCCCTGGAGCGAGAGAGACAAAGTACTAACAAATACCAACAACTGTACACACAGAGGGACCAATTCACTAACAATTATGCATGTTAAAGCAGTTTACCGTGCACAGCATATAGTGTCCTATTCACTAGAGCCTTAACCTGTGCATCAAGGTATCAACCAATGCTTTTGCAAGCAGATGGTAAACTGTAAGAACTAGGTGCAGGCCAACCCTTCGTATTAAACAGCAAGCTTCTAGTTCAGCAGTAATTATGCATCAATTCTCCCTGAAGCCTACATATTATGAGAGGCACGGAAAACTATTCAGCAGCTGAAACTGTTTCTGACTGAGGCAAATCTGAAAACAATCATGTGCTGGTTACGTTACGCATCAATTATTACAACAGAATTCATATGGATCTTCAGCAAGTCAGAGGCTGCAGATAATGAAAAATACAGCAACTCGAATACTATCTGATTGCAAATACAGGGATCGTATTGCCCTTATAGCACCGGCATCTGATGCACTGCCCAACTCACCTCAGGATGCAGCTCACTTGAGCTTTTTAATAAAAAGATTTTTTTTGTTTCATAGTATAAAGATTTATTCTCTTCCACCGTCTCGTCTGAGGATGGGCTTCATGCAATTTTGAGAAATAAAATAGAAAGATTTAAATCAGGTAAGCAGGCATTGTGCAAGACATAAGATTTGCCATACTGGGTCAGACCAATGGTCCAGGAAACCCTGTATCCTGTTTCCAACAGTGGCCAATTTAGGTCATAAGAACCCAGCAGGTAGACAGATTCTATTGCTTATCTCAGGGATAAGCCGTAGATTTCCCTCTGTCCATTTTAATAATTGTTTATGAACGTTTTCTCCAGGATCCTGTCCAAACTTTCTAAACCTAGCTACAATAACAGCTTTCACTACATCCTCCAGCAACGAATTCCAGTGCTTAATTAATTACACACTGAGTGAAACAATATTTTCTACAATTATTCTTAAAGGGACTACTTTGTAGCTTTATTACATGTCCCCTAGATGTTATTCTTTTTGAAAGTTTATACACCTCTATCATTTCTCTCATCTGTCTCTTCTCCAAACTGCAAAGCCCTAACTTTTTAATGATTTCTTGCCACACAATTATGATGCTTCTACGTAACCTCTTTCTTCCAAGGCAGCACTGAGGCTGCCAGAGTGGAGGTGGGACTTTTCTTCTATGTCCTTGTAAGTCTCCTCTCCATCTCAATCTTCTTCAGATTCTTCAAGTCTGTTACTCTACCCTCCAGAGATCAGACTCATTCTCTGAGAGCTAGGAGCTCTTTGCACCAAGAGCACACATACGACCTCTCACCAACTGGGACATAATCCTAAATGTGGCAATCAGTGCAAATGACTGGTTAGCCCCCATCTCACTGCTGAACTGCTGTCTGCATCTTTGTATAGTGGCCTTTGCTTAAAGGCCTTTAGGATTATTTGGTATATTTTTTGCTATTATTTTGCTTTCTTATAAATTAATCTCTTATTATCTCTTAAAAGCAATCATTTCTTAAAGAAAACAGACTGGGGTGTCAAATTTCACTCTCTTTCAACAGTGGATATCCTCAATTCCACTTCAATGATGGTTGATGGACTTTTCTTCCAGGAACTTGTCCAAACCTTTGTTTAAACCCAGCTGCACTAACAAGTGACTAGAATGCTTACATATTGGAGAAAACAAAATCTGAGATCAGTTTTTTTCAAATAACAATAAGAATATAAGAACATAAAAAATGCCATACTGGGTCAAGCCAAGGTCCTTCAAGCCCAGTATCCTGTTTTCAATAGTAGCCAATCCAGGTCACAAGTACCTGGCAAGTTCCCAGAAAGGTACCTAGGCTCCACAATGTTTGTCCCAGGGTAAGTAGTGGATGAAATTGAAGAGTTCTACGAACAAGTACAAGCTGAAATTGACAGAACATGCAAACAGGATATCCTGATAGTCATGGGTGACTGGAACGCAAAAGTTGGCAACAAAGAAGAAGGCAAAGTAGTTGGAAAATATGGACTTGGCAACAGAAATGAAGCTGGAGAAAGATTGATAGAATTCTGCAAGACCAATGATCTATTCATCTCAAAACAACTTTTTTCAGCAACACAAGCGACGACTGTACACATGGACTTCACCCAATGGATTGTATAAAAATCAAATTGACTACATCTGTGGAAGTCAACGATGGAAAAGCTCTGTAACATCAACAAAGACAAAACCTGGAGCTGACTGTGGTACAGATCATCAACTACTAGTATGCAAACTCAAGCTAAAGTTGAAAAAGAGCAAACCACTCATGAATGCACCAAAATATGACCTTGAGAATATACCACTGGAATTTAAAGACTGCCTGCAAAATCGATTTGCTGCCTTAGATACAAATGACAGAGCTCCGGAAGAGTTATGGAATGACATCAAGAAGGTTGTGCTGGAAGAAAGCGAGAAGTCTCTACAAAAGGTGAAAAAGCAAAAACGGCCAAAATGGATGACGGAAGAAACTCTGAAAATTGCCCAGAAACGCAGAGAAGCTAAAACCAAAGGAGAAAGAAAGACAATCGCAGAACTCAACAGAGATTTCCAACGTGCAGCAAGACAGGACAAGGAAAAGTACTACAATGACACTTGCAAGGAAATAGAAGCAGAAACTATTAGAGGAAGAACAAGATCGGCTTTCCTAAAGCTGCGAGAGTTAAAGAAAAAGTTCCAGCCTCGAATTGGAATGTTACAGATGCTCAAGGTTCTATGTTGAATGATGCTGAGAACATCAACAAACGGTCGAAGCAATATACAGAGATTTTATATGATAAAGATCAAGTGGACCAACAGCCGTTTCAACCTATACCTTATGATCAGGAACCATTGGTGATGATAGAAGAAGTTGAAGCAGCATTGAAAGCCTTATCAAAGAACAAAGCACCAGGCATTGATAGCATTCCCATAGAAGTATTGCAGCAATCTGATGCAGCTGTTACCGTACTTACAAGGCTCTGCCAAGAAATATGGAAGACAACATCATGGCCAACTGACTGGAAAAGATCTGTGTTTATACCAATACTAAAGAAAGGTGATCCAACTGACTGTGGAAATTATCGCACAATCGCTCTGATCCCACATGCCAGCAAGATTCTACTGAAGATTATTCAAAAGAGACTACAGCCATACCTAGAACAAGAACTACCTGAAGTGCAAGCAGGGTTCAGGAAAGGGCGAGGAACGAGAGACATCATTGCGGATGTGAGATGGATCCTTGAAAAGACTAAAGAATACCAAAAGGATATCTATTTGTGCTTATCGACTATAGCAAGGCTTTTGACTGTGTAAACCATGAGAAACTCTGGGCCACATTAAGAAGCATGGGTATACCAGAACACCCGATCGTTCTCTTGCGTAATCTGTACATTGATCAAGAAGCAACAGTTCGAACGGAACAAGGAGAAACAGAATGGTTTAAAATAAGCAAAGGTGTAAGACAAGGCTGCATACTTTCCCCCTACCTGTTTAATTTATATGCAGAACAAATCATCAGAGAAGCAGGACTGTATGAAGACAACAGAGGTGTGAAGATTGGTGGAAGACTCATCAACAACCTTCGCTATGCTGATGATACCACATTACTGGCTGAAAGTGAAGATGATCTGAAACATTTGCTTCTCACAATCAAAGAACATAGTCTCAAAATGGGCCTGCACCTTAATGTAAAGAAGACAAAGATCATGACAACTGGCATAATCAAACAGGTTCATCGTTGAAGGAGAAGAAATTGAAATTGTGAACAACTTTAACCTACTTGGATCAACTATCAATAAAGAAGCAACAAGCAGTCAAGAAATCAGACGACACATTGCTCTTGGCAGAATGGCTATGAAAGACCTAGATAAGATTCTCAAGAGCAGAGATGTCTCTCTCCATACAAAGATTCGACTTGTTCAAGCCATGGTATTTTCAATAACATCATATGGATGTGAAAGCTGGACAGTGAAAAAGACAGACAGGAAGAAAATTGATGCCTTTGAATTATGGTGCTGGCAGCGAATACTGTGTATACCATGGACTGCCCGAAGAACAAACCAGTCGGTACTAGAAGAGATCAAACCTAAGCTTTCTTTAGAAGCTCAGATGACAAGACTTCGACTGTCATACTTCGGACACATCATGCGAAGAGAGAGATCATTAGAGAAAGACATCATGCTTGGCAAGATAGAAGGTCAACACAAAAGAGGAAGGCCAGCAATGAGATGGATTGCTACAATAACAGCAGCTACGGGTACCAGTCTGTCAACAATGAGCCGCCTGACTGAAGACCGAACACAATTTAGGATAGCTATCCAGAGGGTCGCCATGAGTCGACTCCGACTCGACGGCACTTAACAACAACAAGTAGTGGATTTCCTAGGTCCTCTTTAATAATAGTTATTATTATTATAATATAATAATAACTATTATAATATAATATAAGTGTTATTATTATTATTATGTATCTTTCCTCCAGGAACTTCCCCAAACCTTTTTAAACCCAGCTACACTAACAGCTTTTACTATATCCTCTGGTAATGAATTCAAGAGTTTGATTACACATTAAGTGAAAAAATATTCTTATTACTCTTAAATAGATTAAATTGTAGTTTCAATGTGTGCCCCTTAGTCTTTCTACTTTTTGATGGAGTAAACAACCTATCTACCCATTCTACGCCATTCATTAATTTATAGACCTGTATCATATCTCCCCTCAGCTGCTTTTTTTCAAAGTTGAAGAGCCCTAACCTTTTAAGCCTTTCCTTATAGAGGTATCCTTCCATCCCCTTTACCATTTTGGTGGCTCTTCTCTGTACCTTTTCTAATAGTTTGGGTTGTTCTTTCCTGGATGCATAACTTTGCACTTGTCCACATTAAATTTCATCTGCCATTTGAACATCCAGTCTTCCAGTTTACCAAGGTTCTCTTGAAATTTTTCACAATCCTCTTGAATAATTTTATGTCATCCGTAAATCTGATCACTTCACTCATTATTCCCAGTTCCAGGTCATTTATGAATATGTTAAAGCAGTGAACCCAGCACACAGACCCCTACGGTATTCCACTATTCACCTTTCTCCACTGAGAAAATTGGCCATTTAACCCATGTTGGCTTTCTCCCATTCAACCATGTCTATTTATATATTCAGTAATTTTGTTCTTTATAATGGTTTCTATCATTTTGCCCAGTACTGACGTCAGGCTCACCGATCTGTAGCTTCCCAGATTACCCCTGGAACCCCTTTTTAAAAATTGGGGTTACAATGGCCATAGTTGGGTTGTTCATCCCTAAGTGCATAACTTTCCACTTATCCACATTAAATTTCATTTCCTTTTTAGATGTCCAGTCTTCCAGTTTATCAAGGTCCTCTTGAAAGTTTTCACAATCCTCTTATATTTTAACAACTTTGAATAATTTTGTGTCATCTGCAAATGTGATCATCTCACTCATTATTCCCATTTCCATATTTGTTAGGAGTAGATGTTTTTAATTTGGTAGGAGTAGCTGTTTTTAATTTGGATAATTAGGAAGATATAAGAACTGTTTTAATTATAAGCGCGTGTTTGTGATGTTTGCAATTTTAATATTTGTGTTGACTGTTCCCTGCCTAAGGCAGTGGTGACAGGCGGGCTCTGTATAGGACCAGTGCATTGTCTCCCTTCTTACTCCCATCCCCCATAACATCAATTGATTGTATCCTGCCCTTCCACTACCATCATTCCCTATGTTTTGCTTTCTTCTAGCAGAGATTCATTCTATTTCTGTAAACCATTTTTTATGTTCAGCTAAAAAGCTGCATATCAAGCCCTACCAATAAATATATATGTATATGTATGATGTACAGATGGACTTACTGATGGATTAAAATGTATTGAGTCTATTATATTTATTTTATTTATCTCACGCCTTTCCAGTATTATTTTTGATGTACAGTTTTTAAGTTTATTTGCAGCTTAAGACATGCTATTCATCTGTAATTTTATTTATCTATTTTATTTATGTTTCAACAAGGAAACCCTTGATTTCCATCTGCTGTAACATGCTTTGAGTTGCTATTGGAAATGTGTGTGAGAAATAAAATAGGATCGGATTGGAAAACACAATGAGTTCATGCAAATTCTCAATCCATTCATTGAAACATGTGCTAATTAGCCACCACATGCTGTGGCTCAATATTTATTACCCGCTAGAGACTACATGCTAGACATGGATTGCACACACTATAAAGACCTGCTTGAAGGCAGTTTCTTGGGTAATATGGAGGAGTTTTGACTGCTGTAGGAGAAAATGTCACAGCAAGTAGGGAGAAAACAGAAAGAAGAAGAGAGGGAGAGCCCTAGATGTGGTGTATTTAGATTTCAGTAAAGCCTTTGACACTGTTCCTCACAGGCGACTTATAAACAAACTGAGCACCCTAGGGATGGACCCTAAAGTTACTGCTTGGGTTAGAAATTGGTTGGGTGGGAGGCGACAAAGAGTACAAGTAAATGGAGCTCACTCTGAGGAGAAGGATGTTACCAGTGGTGTGCCCCAGGGATCTGTCCTTGGTCCGATTCTTTTTAACATCTTTGCTAGTGATATAGCGGAAGGGCTGTCGGGTAAGGTTTGCCTCTTTGCGGATGATACCAAAATCTGCAATAGAGTAGACACCCAGGAAGGTGTAGATAACATGAGGAGGGATCTAGCTAAGCTTGAAGAATGGTCTAGAATTTGGCAGCTGGGATTTAATGTTAAAAAATGTAAGGTCATGCATTTGGGCTGCAACAATCCAAGGGAGCAATACAGTATAGGAGGTGAAGTACTTTTGTCCACTAAAGAAGAGCGGGACCTAGGCGTGGTTGTGTCTGATGATCTTAAAGTAGCTAAACAGGTAGAAAAGGCGACGGCAAAAGCTAGAAGGATGATTGGGTGCATACGGAGAGGAATGGCTAGCAGAAAAAAGGAGGTGATAATGCCTCTGTATAAGTCTTTGGTGCGACCTCATTTGGAGTATTGTGTGCAATTCTGGAGACCGCACCTTCAAAAGGATGTGAACAGGATGGAGTCGGTGCAGAGGGTTGCTACTAAAATGATTAATGGGCTTCATTATAAAGCATATGAGGACAGACTTAAGGATCTTAATATGTACACCTTAGAGGAAAGGCGGGATAGAGGTGATATGATTGAGATGTTTAAATACCTCCGTGGCATAAATGTTCAGGGAGAGAGCCTCTTTCAATTGAAAGCAAGTTCTGCTACGAGGGGACATGGGATGAGGGTGAAGGGAGATAGATTCAGGAGTGATATGCGGAAATATTTCTTTACAGAAAGAGTAGTGGATCCATGGAATAGTCTTCCCAGTGGAGGTGGTAGAGATGAGGACAGTAACTGAATTAAAAAAAAAGCATGGGACCAACACAGAGGATCTCTAAAGGTAAAAAGTGGACTGTTGTAGTTGTTGTTATGGAAGGACAGACTAGATAGGCCATGTGGTCTTTTTCTGTCATCATGTTTCTATGTTTCTAAAAACAGGAGAAAGAAGAGGAGGAAGGGAAAAAACAGAGAGCGAGAGAAAGATAGCAGGAAAGAGCAAAGTAGTGACCGCATCCCCATCTTCACATTTTCAGGCTCAGGACATCTCGCTGCTGCACACCTTGCACTTACCCCTTCGAACTGATCAGGTCAATGTGGGGCGCAAGGAGGGGTTAAAGGTCAAACCTTAGAAAGAAGGAGAGGCTGGTATTGTACTAGTAGGATGGAGAGAGTTGATAGCAGGTGGCATGTGGCCTGGAATACAGCGGCCCGGTACACTGCAAGCAAAAGGATCCTAAACATGGGAGGAAATAGAAAAATACAGCACGTTTCATATTTTTATCCTCTCTCAACCCCTCTGAATTACTTCTGAGGGATGAGCAATTTGCATGAAATTAAAAGCCAATAAACTGGGGACTATCAGTCACCGCAGCTAAAAAAGATCCAGATAGTCAGTACCACAGAGCTGATGTTGGCGGGTGCTGAATGTCCAAATAATATGGGCAGTGCTGACTGAAACTTATTCGGATAGAGGCAATAGTCAGGCCGCTATCCAGAAAATTTATCTGGATAACTTAGAAATGTCTTTTCCCTTTCCTAAGTTATCCAGCTAAGTTATCCGGACAGCTGATCGAATACTGCCCCGATCTAGATTAAAGTCTGAGACTACCCTGGCTTCAGCCATGCTCTGCTCCAGCCCTAGAAAGAGAGTACCCGGTCAGTCATTCATCTTTTCGGTGGCACTATCTGGCTAGGGCATCTGAAAATATCCGGATAGGCCCAGTCAGCAGCACTCATCCAGGCAGCAGGTGCTGCTGTCCGGATAAGCGCAGCTGAATATCGGGCCACCACATAGAAGAAACGGTTTCCCACAAGCCTGGATGCTCCTACAAACATCCAGGAATATGGAAGAACTTTTAACCCATAAAAAGCTCAACTTTCTGAAAGAAAAAGAGGTTTCAAGGTCCAGTCCTGGTCCAGTTCTAGAACATATGTCATTAGGAGATTCCTCACTCCCAAAGATTCCTCATTAGATTGGAACAAATTCAAACTGTCTACAGTCAACAGTTCTTCACCAATGGATCTATCTGCAGATTCCAACTTCCTACCTGGCTTATAAGACATTGGAGGTCCATGAAACTGCATGAAAGTCTCTTTAAAAGTTCAAGGCAATGTTTCTTCCAAAGCTCCAGTGCTGAGAGCACAGCAGATACTGGAAAATTCAAGAAACAAAAATTTGATTTCCTCTGGTAATTCTCAAAGGCTTCCAGCCTCACATGAATCATGCAGGAATCCCTAAGAGTTGCCATCCTTACAGTTTTACATTCCTCCTTATACTTACTCAATCTCTCCAGCAGGGCTGCAGAGGACTGAAAGGAAACCTGCTACACCTGGACCTTAACAGAACCCATTCTATCAAAGTCATTTAATCTGCTGGCAACTGCCTTTTCTAGGGTGATGACAGCAGTCCATATGGCCTCTAAATGTCACCACCTTAGGCTTTGATAACACACTTCTACTAACCTGTGGACTACCCAACTGAAGCAGACTTCCTTCTAGCCCACCAACGGCCATAATTTTTGATGTTCTCATGGTTGACATCTGCTATTGATTTTCCTTTAGATTCTCAACACCATATTTAGCAGGTGGTCCTCAAACCCAAGTAAGAGCCCAGAGCAAGGGAATGCAATTCCCTCATATCTCCTGTCATTACTGGGGCCTGCTTCCTTCTGCACCTCAGGGGTTTCACCAGACACAGGAGTGGAATAAGGATTTGGAGTGAGATCAGAGCATAAAGTTCAGGGTTGAAGGTAGTTTCCATATTAGGTTGTTGTGCTGCTCCTGCACAGCTGACCATGACCATCCCACTGATGTGATCACTGATGTTATCTTAAGACACCAAATATCCACAAACCAAAGGCTAAACCAGTATTAGAGCTACCAACAGGGCCAGAAAAGGTCAATTTTCAAGACAAAAGGGAGTGATGAATTGCACTAAATATAGCCAGCCACCATCTTGGAATGCCCAATTTGCTCCTCTTTAAAGGGTTTTGCTGAATGAATGTATAGGCCTGCTGTCACACTAGAATACTATAACACCAGACATCAGTTAAATTTGCTGTCTGGTGAAGTTTGTACTGCCAGTCCATCTGATAAAAAAAAATATATATGGTGATATGGACTCATTGTCAAATATGGATGCAGGTGGTCTTGTGTCAATACTGGTCTAATATTAAAGTAAGTGAAAAGCAGGGGGCTTGGGGAAAAATGGAGGCACTGTGGATCATCTGGAAAGGAATAATGGCAATTCCATTTACATTACTGTAGTCTATAGACCTCCATCTCATACAGAGGAGTGAGAAAAAAAGGGGTATCTTGTTGACAGAAGGCTTTAACCTACTGTCTGCAGAATCAGTAAGAAGTAGAAAGATCATGGACATCCTTCAAGAAACTCTGCTTATACAAATTATGCTGGAACCCACGAGGAAAGCAATATTAGACCCAGTACTCAAATAACGCAGCTATACGGGCCGATGCTAACCGCTTAGCATTGGGGCATTTTGCGAACGGTGACAGTTGCTAACTGGGTAGGGGCGATATTGCACCACTACCCGTGGGAGCTAACGTGGTAATGTTGAAATATCACTACTACCTGGTTAGTTTCTGTGGCATCTGAGGCTGTGCGTGACCCGGATATTCAATGCCGAGGCCCCATATGTCCCTGGCATTGAATATCTGGGGTTAGAGGTTTGTGGCGATGGGTATGCACCATCCCAAATGAATATCGGGCCCAATGCCTCTCATGTACAGATGGATGCTCACCTGAGCCTCAGTGATGACACAATATGATTTGATGTATTTACCAAGGAAGAAAGGAATCATGAAACTCAAAGTTTTGAATTCTAAAACATTGACTTTGGAAAATGGGAAATTACATTGAGGAGGAACTGGTGCGAAGGAGGAGGGATATACATGAAGGGGAAGAACAGTGGGCTAAACTAAAAGGAGCTACAATATTGACAGGAAAGTCAATAAAAGCAAAAGGAAATCAATATAGGTCTCAAAAGCGGTGGGAAATTTTTAAAAGAAAAGACTGGCATTCAAAGAGTTCAAGGGACCTCAAAAAGATTTACTCAGGAAAGAATATCTGGAAAAGCTGAGAGAGCTGAAGAAAGCAATCAGACTGGCAAAGGCAGATGTAACTACAAGGGTTAACTGAGATGATGAGACTGTTTCCAGATACATCAAATGCAATGTGTGCCTTTGAGTCAATGTTGACTCCTGGTGACCCAGAAGCTCCTGGGTTTTCTTGGCAATGTGACTGGAAGTAGATTGCCAGGCCTTTCTTCTGAGGCAGTGAGGGTTAAGTGACTTGCCCAAGGCTACAAGGAGTGCTAGTGGGAATTGAACCCTGGTTGCTTGGTTACCAAGCCAGTGCTCTAACCACTGGGCTACTCCTCCACTCTTTCAGATACATCAGAGAAAGGAAAAAGGCCACTGTAAGGAACTGTAAGGTTGACATAAAAGAGGAAAAATATGTGGAGGGCAACTATTAGAAAGCAGAAATGCGTACCATATACTTCACCGGCCTAGGAGAGGGGCCACTGAACATATGGATACAAATGGGGACCATACCACACCATTCTTAGAAGACAGTGTTTGTGTGGAACCTGCAAAACTGAAAGTAGACAAAGCCATACAAACAAATGAGATACATCCCAGAATACTAAGCGAGGTTCTGGCAGGACTATTAAAAAACAGGATCAATACACCTTTAGAAATGGATGTGGTTTCACAAGACTGGAAGAGGGCTGTGGTCCCTCTTCACTAGAGGAAACAGAGAGAACGCTGGAAGCATCAGGCCTTACCTCAAGCTGTGGGAAAATTAATGGATATTCCAGTGAAGGAAAGGATAATAAACTATTTACATTTAATTTGGTGGCAAGATTTGAGGCAGCATGGTTTTACCCAAGACAGATTATGTCAAATTAATTTGATCGACTCCTTTGACTAAGGGCCCAATTCTGGGATGCAGGTTGCAGCCATCCGGGCCCTATTCCCTCTCCAGCTCTCCCCATATGTCCTGAGCAGCAGGACGTGGAGAGCTGGTGGAGGGGGACGGGCCAGTCTGGTAGGACGTACAGGGCCGATTCAAGTCATGGCCCTGTACGTCCTGCTGGGTCAAAAGGGACATGCTGCTTATTCCACCTCGAAGGTGAAATAAGCAGCACAAAATCGGCAATTGGGCTCAGATGCGCAGAAGGGAGGGTCCCCGCCAAGCCAACCATGGGTCAGATGGCGGGGAATAGGGGAGGACTTCCACGCAGGAAGCAGGGGCAAGCCAGGCCATCCACAGGCCTGAGTCAGTGCACCGTGGGAACGTTTCATTCCCATGGTCCAGAATCAGGTCCTACTGGCCCAACTAATCATCGAGTTCAAAATTTTCCAAGTAAATCAATAGCCCTATTCACATTACAAGATGGTTTTAAGAACAATGTATTTAAAAAACAAACAAAAAAAACCCATGCTTCGTTCCCTGTATATAGTTATTGCTGAATTCACTAGTTTGCTGTGTTGTTTTTTCCTTTACATCCCATCACTCCTTGTTCACAAGGTTACATGTATAATTTTGTTAATGGCAACTTGTTATATGTAATTTCATTTCTTTGAGTTCTCTGTAAACCGCTTTGATACACGAAAGGCTGTAAATAAATAAATAAACTCTTCCTCGGTGATGTCCAGACAGCTCGGATATCTCCCTCCCTGAATCGGGTTCCATGAGACCAGATAGAACAAGAGCATGTGCTAGATGTAGTTTACTTGAATTTCAGCACAGCTTTTGAGACTGCCCTATAAGCGGACTCAAATAAATAAATTGAGCAACCTAATCACTACTCAGCACTCCAACAGATGCCGACGGACTGCAAACCTGCACACACTCTGCGTTCCCAGCAGCATAAGATCAGTCAAAGAACGGACGAGCAACCGGGCATTCACGTACTCAGCACCTATGCTCTGGAACCGGCTGCCTCACGAGTTACGCCAGACCAAGGACTTACACACCTTCAGAAAAGAGCTTAAAACACACCTGTTCCAATCACATTACGGCATCACCTAGCTGATCCCAACTATATCTTCCCATGCTGCCTTCCTACCTCTTAAGCATAAGGTTCTTAGGAACCTTTTTCTCAATTGATGCATCACATCTTTGTTGATTTAAAAAAAAAAACAAAAAAAAAAAAACAAGTTTATATGTATATATTGCTCTGCTAATTGCATGTATTTTTGCGATCTCTATGTACAATTATAACCTCACTGGTTGCTCAATCTGTAATTTATTGAATAATCAAAATGTTGCTCAATCTGTAATTTATTGAATAATCAAATGTATAACTGTGATCTAGTGGTTGTTAGCCCCCCCCCCCCCCCTACCTTAATCAGACTGTATTCCTAAATTTATGCTGTACATATTTCCCTTGTCTTGTCCACCTAAGGACCGCTTCTGATCGCTGGAAGGAGCGGTGTATAAATGTATGCCAAATAAATAAATAAATAAACAACCTAGAAGTGGGCTTCAGGGTGGTGGACAGGATCTGATACTGGTTGAACAATAAACGACAGAGGGTGGTAGTAAATGGAGCTCATTCTGAGGAGGGAAGGGTGATTAGTTGAATGCCTCAGGGATTGGACCTGATCTGAAGGTGGCAAAGCAATGTGACAAGGCAGTAGCTGGAGTCAGAGGGATGTTGGGATACACATAAAGAGGTCTGACAAGCAAAAAATGGAAGTGATAACGTGTAGATACTCACCTGTAACTGGTGTTCTTTGGGGACAGCAGGAAATCAGTCCTCACATATGGTGGACTTCAGCGCCAATGGAGCCCTTGCGGAAGCATCTCCCCAGCTGTCAAAAAAAGGGTGCCATCTTGCTCAGTCAAATGACATAGCTAAAAGACAGCAAAAGAAAATGATAAAGAAGCAACTCCAAGGGGAGGAGTGAGGGTTGTGAGGACCACTGTTCCCTCTAAGCTGTGCGCGTGTGCGCGCGCACACACCTCGCCGAGCGAGTGCACATATTTTACAACAGAGCACACAAAAATTATGGTTCTGATTCTGATAGAAAACAACACAGATGTCTTAAAATTTAAAAGTTGTGAGTGTAATTACTAGAAATTTTCCACTTCATTTAGTAATCGTCTATTTTCATTTAATTTTATTAAAATCAATGTGGTATACATACTGTATTCTGACGTGTAGTCAAATTTTAAAGTATATAACTCCGAGTGTCGTTATGTGGCGCACAAAAATATAACCTTCCTTCAAAAGCTGCACAGCTGATATTTTATGCGCACACAGCCTACAGAAAATTAGAGGGAACATTGGTGAGGACTGATTCCTGCTGTCCCCGGAGTACACCTGTTATAGGCGAGTAACTACGCTTTCTCCAGAAACAAGCAGGAAGACAGTCCTTATATATGGGACTCTCTAGTTACAGGCTACCGAAGCCCATAGAAAAACACTGACACTCACAAGGGGAGCCATGAGCGGCAGCAATTAAGTCCATAGAAACAGACTCCAGTAGGACCCGTGTGTCCCATGGGAACCAATGCTCCAGTAGCCTAAACAAAGAAGAGTCGGAGCGTAGGAGTTGCCTAGACCCCCAAAGAGATTATGGATCATGGCCTGGCTGAAGTCACTGTCCCATTGGGACTCCCTCTCCAGGCAGAAGTGAGCTGCGAAGGTATGGACTGAAGACCAGGTGGCGGCCCAGCAGATGCCCATCATCGGGACGGAGCGCAGATTTGCCACAGAAGCCGCCATGGCCCTGACACTGTGTGCTGTAACCAAGCCATCCAGCCCAAACTGCTCATGCTACGCTCACCACACTGAGAATCTGCACAATATGAAGGCACAAGTCCTCCTGGTGGAGGTCTTATGGGAGGCCAGCAGGATCTCTTCCACGTCCCCTGAGAAGTTGAAAGGGGCTAAAGCTACCCTTTCAGCAGCCATGCTGTCAGTGATAGGGACCCCAGGTTGGGGTGCAGGAGAGAGCCCTCTTCCTGAGGCAAGAGCCCCAGGGAACTCCCCAGGGGGATCGGGGCCTCCACTGACAATCGAAGGAGCAGCGGGAACCACAGCAGCCTGGGCCACCATGGAGCCACCAGGATTAGCGACACTTTGTCATGAAGAGCCTTGAAGAGGGTCTTGGCAATCAACGGCATGAATAGGAAGGCGTACATGAGGCCTTCCGATCACGGAACGAGGAATGCATCAGCTGCTACCCGGGATGGGTGGGGCTGATGGAAGCAGAAGTGGGGCAACTGGTAGTTGTCCTGGCTGGCAAAAAGGTCCATCTGTGGGGTCCCCCAGAGTCAGAAGAGCTGGGTGGCTACTCTGGGATCCAGCTGCCACTTGTGCAGTTGGAGGACCCTACTCAGTTTGTCTGCCAGGGTGTTCTCCTGGCTTAGTAGATATACAGCCCATAGAAGTATTCCCTGATGAATCGCATAGGAGCAGAGTGTCAGCACTCTGTGGAAGAGGGTGCGAGACCCCGTGCCCATGCTTGTTCACGTAGAACATTGCCACTTGATTGTCCATTTGGATCAGCACAGACTGGTGCCTCAAGTGGTAGCAAAATGCTTGGAGGACTAGATTTATTGCCCAAAGCTTCAGGAGATTTATCTGCTAGTTGCCCTTGGCTTGTGACCAGCTGCCCTGGGTGCAAAGTTCCTCACAGTGGGCTCCCCATCCCAGCAGGGAGATGTCCATTGTAAGAATCCTTCAGAGACTTTGAGCTTGAAGGTGCTGTGGATTTTGCTACCAAGTCACTGAGACTCTGTCTTGGAGGCGGCCCCTAGCCTGTGTCCACTGGTCTCAAAGGCACCACTGAGCGACCCTCATGTGCAGATGGGTATCTGGGGTAACATGGACCGTGGAGGCCATGTGCCTGAGAAGGTGCAGTATAATCCGAACTGACACCGAGGGACGGTGTTGAATGTCTGGGGTTAGTGTCCTGAGATGGTCGGCATGGTCCAGGGGAGGAAGGCCTTTGCCTGAACAGTGTTCAGTTTCACCCCTATGAACTCCAGACATTGTGTCGGGAGAAGGTGGGACATGGGATGGTTTATTACAAACCCCAGATGTTGTAGGACATGGATGGTGCGTGCCGAGCTTGCTGCTCCTCTGTGGCCGTGCCTCCTTTTATGAGCCAGTCATCCAGGTAGGGGAAGACAAATACCCCCTGGAGGCAGAGGTAAGCGGCCACTACTCCCAGACATTTGGTGACGACCCTGGGGGCAGACATCAGGCCGAAGGGTAGTAGCCTGCCCTGGTAGTGGCTTCCCCCCTCCATGAAGCGAAGGTACTGCCTGTGGCTGGGGTGAATGAGGATGTGGGTATAGGCATCTTTCAGATCCAATGAGCATAGCCAGTCTCCCTGCTGGAGGTAGGGCAGCAATGTTCCAAGGGAGAGCATCTTGAACTTCTCCCTCACCAGGAACTTGTTCAGGTTCCGCAAGTCCAGGATGGGCCATAGGCCCTTTGTCCCTGAGATGTTGGGGTATTGGTTCCAGTGCCTTTTCCTCGAGAATGTCTGCAAGTTCCTACAGTAGAAGGTCCTGGTGAAGGAGAGACCTGGGGGGCTCTCCCAGAAAGAAAGGGGGAGGTGTCTGTGCCAGGTGGAGGAGAAAGCTCTCCTTGACTACCTGAAGTACCTAGGAATCAGTGGTGATGGCTGGCCCCCTGTGGGCATAGTGGATCAGAGTTCCACTGTGGGCTGCTGTCCTCCTTGGGGTAGAAAAGCTATGCCCAAGGAGTCTAAAACTCCCCCTAGGCTGGGCTGGAGCCGACGCCTGGGGCTTGGGAGCCTTCTGCTTACGAGACCCTTACCCATGTCTTGATCTGCTGACCCTGCTGGGAAGGCCTGAAAATGTGGGTAGTTTTGTACGCAGCCCCTTTCCTCGGGTAAAAGGACGTTTTGCCCGAGCCCTTCCGCGTTATCTGTGATAAGAACTGTAAGCCACTGACGAAGCCTTTTTTTAAGAGGAAACAAAGATCTTTATTGTGCTTTAACCTGATGACATCTGGAATGCAAGGAGTATTAAGATAAGTAAAGCATATGCTTTGTAAGTTTATAGTGCATATGGGTTGTGACTGAGTCTTTGACTTGCTACAGGGCAAAGTTGGAGAAAGAACTTTCATGACCTCAGTGAGTGTCAGTTGCTGTATCCGAGGAGAAGAGAAGGGAAAGCGTGGAGGCGCTTTTTAGTGCTTTGGAGATACTTGTGACTTTGGAGATATTTATATTTAAGATTTTTAAATGTGAACGAAGTGTGAATGAAATTTCATTCTTCGCTTTATATAATTATAGCTAATAATTAAACTTAAACAAGTATTTTTTTGAATTTATATAAATAAATTGTCATTTGAACGGGAGTTTTTAAGACCAGTGATTTGAGTATCTCGCTTTCCCCTATGATAATCTGTATTGCCGCATGTGGGGTTAGAGCCATCCTGAGGTCTTTTCCTCCTGATTAATAATGTTATTTTAGATTATAATGAAGGAGGATATGTTTGGCCATTTATGAGTGAATAGTAGCTATTTTTGGTAGGTGGTTCTAAATAGAGGAGTATCTAAGGAGCATTTTTTGTTGTTTTGAATTAGTGTAGCCCTCAGAGCAGTGTGTTTTTGTTTAATGCGCAAAACTAACCCATTTGTAGAAACTGCCCCAAATAGAGACTGAGAGACGGAAATTATATACCACATAACCAGGCTTAGGAGTGAGGTTCATTGCTGTAGTCGTAGGTGCAAAAACTAATCCATTTGGAGAAATTGCCCCCAAATAGAAATATCTACTGACCAATCAAAGGTTTCCTGAACAAGGGACTGGTAAACATACCATCTGGGATGATTTACCAATGTCCTCTACACACTCACAGCCTGCTCTATTCTAAACAAGTCATCAGCCTCAAGATACGCTTTCTATGGTCTCTCTTTATTATCAAACTTTATTGTTAAAGAATTGCTCAAAATGTAGTATCTTTAGACTAGCTGCTTGCAGCCTTCCTTGTTCTTCAGCCCCCTCCCCCTCCATAAACTCAGGGCTAAAGTGTCTATAAGCAATTAATGTAAGTAAAATTAGTCTATAAGGCATTATAAATATGTGATATTTCACATGTGGAGAGCCAGAGGACGGCAACAATGACTAAGGAAGGCTAGAATACAGATAAAGTGAAACCGGAGGAGGAGAGGGGCGTTGGCGGCAGCTGCCAGGAGGCACAGGGGATTTATATTTGAGAGCTTCATAAATGATAAAGGATTGGGCATTCCCGGATTATAAAAAGGAGCATAGGGCTCTCGGGCCTTCAAACATGACCTCCAGGAGACAATGTAACCCCAGGGTCGGCGACATTTTGCACCTTTAGTGGATCCCCACTTTCTCTTTCCTTATGTTACATTCACACATTAGGCCTGCAGAAACACTCTAGCTCCTTTTGGGAATCGCCCAGAGTGAGGACAGTTTGCACTGTATGGTTTCTGCCTTGTGCAGAGCCTGCAGAGACCAGAAAATGCACTGCAGGGCTAGAACACTGACCGAGTCAATCTAAAACAAAAATATATGCATGCACACACACATGCATAGACATCAGAGCAGGGCTTCACAACCCAGTCCTCTGGACACACGCAACCAGTCTACATTTCACCGTATCCCACAATGAATATGCATGAGAATGATTTGCATACAACAGAGGCAGCGCATGAAAATCTCTCTCATGCATATTTATGTAGGGATATCCTGAATATCCAGCTGACTGAGTGTGTCACAGGACTGGGTAGAGAAGAGAACCACTGCAGTAAAGAGTGGCAGCCACGTACAATCGGTCGTATTGATTACGATCTCCAAAGTATCAGCCGTGCTTTTTCTGGGCTCATCGGTTTCCACTTTTCATACTGGAAGTAGGGGGGCAACTCCCACTTGCACAGCAGCAAAGCACGCAGACACCTTTCTAGCAACAGACCTTATACCTAATTTTCCAAGGACAACTAAGCAAATAATTCCCGTCTGCAAATTACCCACTAGGTATGAGCATGCAAAAGTATTTATATACTGTACACCTGCAGGTGGCAGAACAGGGGCCAAACAGCACCCAAATTTTAAAATCAAATGTACCAATGCAGTTTCTCTCCCCTGGGAGTGTCCTCTATACGTCAGGTGTATTTACTCATTCCACAGGGGTTACTTTTCACACTCAGGAAACTACCTGGCTGGAACCCTTTGAAAGCTGTCGCTAATCATTTTAGGTCTCCTTTCTTTTTGACCTACAATTTCATTCTGCTGTTCGTAACAAATATGGCATAACCTATTACAGCCATGTCCTCTGTTCTTCTTAATTTTCTCTCCCAAATCCCTTTTTTGGCCAATCTGCTGCTACTATTACTTATCATTTCTAAAGTACTACCAGGTATATGCAGCGCTGTACGGACAAATTTACGAGACAGTCCCTGCTCCACAGACCTTACAATCTAGTCATGACAAATGTACAAGACAAACAAGAGATTCTAATAGAATGTGAGAAGAGAAATGGTCAAGATGTCAAAGCAGCCTAGACCGTTGTCATTTCCGAGGCCTGCAAGGTATCTGGTAACAATCAGAGCAGCTGTGCCCTGATGCAGATTCATCATCTGGGAGTGGCTAAGGAGAAGGATCTTTCAACAACTTTAAAAATTAATTTCCCCTGAAGCATGACATAAAACTCTGAATGAGAGAGAGAGAGATCTTCAGGATTCTGTTTGTGTTAAGTGACAAAGTGTATAATATCTATTTTTTCCTCTAGTGCAGAAGACAGATGTCACATTAGCCTCCAATTCCAACCACTACCTCATTAATTTACAAGCAACTGGCAGATGAAGAACAGATGGTGAAATGAACAGCATTTCAATTTCAACTCATTGATATTTTTTACCCTTGTGTATAAAGCTGACAGCCTGATTGGTTGAATCAGCAGGGTCCCGATTGCCTTCGTAGACAGGACCAGCTGGGCCCCTTGTACAATTTCAGAAGGCTGCTAGTCTAAACCACAGAGATCAAAGTTGTGAATGTATTATACTTTCCTAAAACACTGACACTTTTGTTCTGTTTGTATACAGTTAATACTTCTATCACAGCGTCCAAGAGAGTGTCACACAAAGGGATATGTTTACTAAAGCACGTTAGCTAGTAACGTGGCGATAACATGGAAAAAACATGCCAATGAAGGCCAAATGCAAATAGCGCAGGAAATGTCCGTGTTATCTGCATACTGGGCGGCAGCAGTATGCGTTGGTGGGGTGTGAGAGTGTCGGCAGCGAGCAGTTACCATGAGCGTCGGCAGACTCCAATGGGTGGTGTTAGCTCCACCCACTACACTGCCATCTCAGCATTTGCACCAAACCATCTGTTGGGAAAATGCTGCACACGCCCCAACAAATAACACATGGCTTTTGAAGCTAACAGGGCGCTATTTGCACTAACACGCAGGTTCGCTGCAAAAGGCTAAACGTACTTTGGTAAATATACCCCAAAGTCTTTCTGCAGTCAAATTCTGCAGTTCAAAGAAAGAACGAGAATACAGAAAAATCCCCAGAGATTTGGCAGTCTTTACTAAAAAGCACTGCAAATCACGCTGGATTTTCATATTAGGTTGCGATTTTGTAGAGTAGGAGAAGGGGAAATTTGTCATTAACATTGGTTAATAAACACAGAAGAATAAAATTTAACATCAGTTTAAAGGTAAATGATGGATTCAAATTTTTTCTCCATCAGAGACTGCACTTTTGAGGGTTTATTCAGCTTTCATGAAATTTTGATAGCAGCATCTAAGATCACGTCTACGAAAGCTCAGCACACGTTAAATGCATTATGTTATTTTATTTCTATGGGTGAAAATGCCAGACTTTAACAGCATGGCCCTTTACGTACACAGAAAAACCAAAAATGCAATAAAGTTAAATATAAAAAAAAAATGCTGTAGATACATATCACTGCAAGGACTCAAATCTTCAGGCTGATGAGATTGGTCTATTTCAATGAACAAAGTTTCTATGAGGGATACATATGGGATTAAGGACAAGATCTGAATTAGGCACCTAGGAATACACACCCAAATTTGAAATTCAATGAATGTATGGCGGAAAATCTAGAGTTAAAAAAAAATAGAGGTCTTTGGATATCTTGCGGGATTGATGCTCACATGGAGGTTTAAAAGATTTGTTGGTAGCGAAGGCCTGCTTTTGCCTTAGAGAGGAATCACAGTCCTAGGGGAAGAGTTCAGGATTACGCACTGACAAGTAATTAAACTCAGAGGGTGACAAAAGGGAGTGGCTGAATCAAGCTGCCACTGCTACAAAAAACAGCTCCAGAAAAAAAGCAGCAAAAGAAGGGAAAGCCCACAAAGCCACTTTTAAAAAAAACAGGGAGAATAAGACGGATAGAAGGTATGATCAGTGGTGATTTTCTGCTAGGTACTCGCCTGAAAGCTTCCTGAATTTGCTTCCATTGCTCTCCTATGAAAAGTGGGAGGTGCAACCCCCTGCTGATCTCTGACTTAATACTTTTTTTTTTTTTTTTTTAAAGAAAATTACCATCGGGTACGATCATATAAAGAGAAAGAACAAGGGAAGGAGCAATACCTGGCAGGCTGAACAGAAATGCTTCTAGAGTGGGTAATAAGACCCCAGATTTGGAGGCAGATTGAGATACCCTTATTGTGAGAAGCGCAGTGCAACGAGTTCCATAACTCACATGCAGCCCTGCTCGGCTCTAGTCTAGTCACGAAAGGCGGAGATGGGGGAGAGAACCGGTGCTGTATCTTATCTTGAAAAGGTAAAACGGATTTTCCATTTACAACGCACGATGAATAGATGTTTCCCACACGGGCAGAAGATTTGGATAGAGACTTAGGACCTCTTTTACTAACACTTAGCCCAAGCTATCTGCTGCATAACCCATTTTATTCCTTTGGGTGGTGTGGCAGATTGGTCGGGCTAACTGCTAGTAAAAGGGACCGTTAGTCCGACATCCTTAAGACTAAAGTAAGTGGGGGATGGGAATGTTGCTAGTGATAGATTTTTATCTACCAGATGTTGGTTGGAACATCTCCATCTCTACGTGACCCTCGATTTATTTATTTATTTAACATTTCTTCTATACCGCGCTATTATAATCAGTGCGGTGTACATCGAACAAAACATACTACAATGCATACAGGCAACATTGAGTTTACAGTGAAACGGGATATTAAACATGGAGAAAAACCGGGGAAACTATATATAAGCTAACTTTATACTATGTACACTTCTCTAACTCATCTAGCTGATACATGTGTGTTCGTGGAAGGATAGTACACGTGTGATGGTTAGCGGAGGGACTTATGAGTAGGCTAACCATTATCTGTTTGTGTTAGGCTGTTAGGGCGGGTGGGAGGTAGTTTGTCAATTGAGTGTTCACCTCGGATTGTCTCCGGGTAGAATTTTGTAAATAGGTGGTGTTTCAAGGCTTTTCTGAATGGGGCTAGATTTTTGATGCCTCGGATTTCATGGGGAAGGGCATTCCAGTTTAAAGGAGCAAATATGGAGAAGGCCCTGTTGGAGGTTGTCTTTGTGCATTTTGTCGTCATCTTGGGGACTACTAAGGTGGTCGTTGTTTGAGGCCTCCGGTTTCTATTTTCAGGGGTACTGTGGATTAGCTTCACGGGGCTTTCCTCGGACAACTGGTAACAGAAGATAATGCTGGAGCTCACACTGACACACAGGGGAAGTGTTTCAAATGTCACAGTAGCGGTTGCCTAAGCATCAGTGATCTCTACACAACAAGGCTTAAGATATAAGCAGAGGCTCAGTTGGGGCACGCAAGGCTGAAGTTTTGAACTTCAGGAATACCAACTTTATAAGTCAGGGAGGGGGGGAGAGTACCCTAGGCAAGCATTCATAGAAGTAGAACAGCAGCTTAAAAGGTTATAGGAACAGTAATAAGGGCAACAAATATTTATAGTTGGAAAGTAAATAAAAGTAAGAAATTGACATGGATTCTGTGGAAATCTAATTTGGCAACTGTGCCATTCAACTTGCCTCTCCCTTCGCTTCTCAGAAAAGAGAAACACACAGAGACAGCAGAGATACAACCCCTCAGGATATTATATTATATTATATATGTGTTGTTTTTATGGCTGTGTTTTTGTATATGAATGGTTTTATTCACACCGTAAAGCACCTTGATGCTTCTGGTGGGAGGAATAAATCAAACAACATAAATTAAAAGAACAGTGAAATTGCTTCAGTTTGGTAAATAGATCTAAGAGGGATATATTAAAGAACTATAAGCAAACCCACGTCAACAGCTGCTTAAGCAGAGCACTTCACACTAAAAACCTTATCCTTCCACATTTACATTATCTCTGTTTTTAAACTGTTACAGCTTTGCCATCCTGAATGAGCCTGATCTCAAAAGCCAAGCAGGATTGGGGGTCTGGCTAGTACTTGGATGGGAGACCACCTTGGAATAGCAGGTGCTTACTGCACCAAAGAAAGGCCTGGCAATCTACTTCCAGTGGCACCTTGCCAAGAAATCCAAACAGCTGTGTCACCAGATATCAACATTGACTCGACAGCACACACAAACTATAAACTTATTTTATTCAGCTCACACTTTTCCAGTAGCTGTTTGAGGCAAGTTACAATCAGGTATTTCCCTGTCCCAAGAAGGCTTAAAATCTAAGTTAGTACCTGGAGTAATGGACTTGCTCAAGGCCACAAGAAGTATCAATGGGATCCAAACCCTGGGCTCATTCGTTACTAGGCTACTCCTCTATGCTTACAGAAACTTTACGTGACTTGTGATGTGATACATTTATGACATACAGTGTCCTGATCTTGATCTAAGGAGAAGGTCTGTGACTGAAAGATTTACTATAGGTGTTTTTTTACATATTTTTACAGTAGCTGAATTATGAATGCTTAAAAGAGATGTGCAAGTAGCCAGCGGCAAGGGCTGAGGCTTTAATGACTGCTACTGTTCACACACTACAGCTCTGCACAGTTTACGTGCTCAATATGTAGGGGATATTTAGAAGTATTCCTATGTCTAAAAAGCTGCATTTGCACATGTAGACTGGAATATACGTGCAAATGGCATTTTAGAACAGGAGCTTTTCAGATGTGCAAATGCTCACCATGTCTAAGTTCCCTAGAGCAGTGTTTCCCAACCCAGTCCTACGGGGCACACCGGCCAGTCAGGTTTTCGGGATATCCCTAATGACTATGCATGAGATATATATGCATTAGAGATATCCTGCCAACCTGACTGGTTTGTGGCCCTCCAGGGCTGGATTTGGAGACCCCTGCCTTACACCTCTGTCATTTAAGATTGTGAGTGGGCAAGGTGCAGATGTCCTAGACATCGAAAGGGTATATAGAATGTGACACATTCCATTGTCTATTAGACAACTTTTTGGTGGGGGTGAGAATCGAGGAGGAATGTGTCACATTCTATATACCCTTTCGATGTCTAGGACATCTGCACCTTGCCCACTCACAATCTTAAATGACAGAGGTGTAAGGCAGGGGTCTCCAAATCCAGCCCTGGAGGGCCACAAACCAGTCAGGTTGGCAGGATATCTCTAATGCATATATATCTCATGCATAGTCATTAGGGATATCCCGAAAACCTGACTGGCCGGTGTGCCCCGTAGGACTGGGTTGGGAAACACTGCCCTAGAGAAGCGGTGGGGATGGCCAACAATGTAGATATGGAGTCTCCTTTTTAATGCAAATGTTTAGATATCGGCATTTACACCTGCCCCCTGCCACATTTAAGTGTCTACTGGCAGGGGCAACTGTGACGAGGTCTGCCCTCCTCCAAAATCAATGCTCCTCCAAAATCAATGCTCAGATCTTGTCTCCTCCAGGCAGTTGGCACCCTACCCCCAGAAGCACATCAATATATCCCCCATTCTCCAACCACCCCTACAAAGCAACAGTGATCAAACTCCCACCCCCACCCCCAAGCATGTCCATTTTAAGCACCCTTTTCAAGGGCCCCTCTCCCGAGATCCATCATGCCCTTCAGGCCTCCCTCCACAATAAATGTGCCTTTAGAGCCTCAACCCCCACAGGCCATACACCCCCATCCCCATCCCCATCCCCTATTCCTGGGCTTAGCAGGGTCATTGGTAGTCAGTGGGAGTAGGAGTAATGCCCAATCTAAAATGGCACCAATGACCCCCTAACAGTAATGGAGGGGAGGAGTAGCCTAGTGGTTGGGGCAAGGTACTTCAGGCCGGAAGGTCAGTGGTTCAAATCCCACTAGAGGACAGCAACCTTGGGCCGGAAGGACTGGGGTTTCTAGTCCCATAGGTGCTCCTTGTGGTCTTGGGCAAGCCACTTAACCCTCCATAGCCCATGTTCCCTGTAAAATAGTTATCTCCAAGTTATAATGCCCTGTTCAATGTAATTTCAGTTTGTTCAATGTAAACCGCACTGATGCAGAATAGCGCGGTATATAAGAGAATGTAAATAAAAAAATAAAAAATAATCTTGTGGTACTCTGCAAGGACCAGTGCAAGGATATGAGTCCTAGTCAAACCCTCCTTCCTGCTTCCACCCCTGCTCCCTCTGGGACCTGCAGCAGCAGCTACAATGACATTAAAACAGCAAACAGTACTTACAAACCCTGTGAACTGCTGCGTGCTGATGCTGCGCTCTGAAAGGCCAGCCAGTCCCGCCCCGGAACCAAACCAGCTGGTGAGAGCACAGCACCAACAACACGCTAAGATCTCTTTTATCTTTATTGCTAGCCCTGAAGGTCCCAGAGAGGGGCAGCAGCAGCAGGAATGGGTCACCCTCTAAAGTTTGGAGTGCTAGATGAACACTTAGTTAGTTCAATGTTAGCTCTGGACCTGACTGTACAGTACCCCAAAATTAATGCTAGAGCTCATCGGTGTCATTCTGGACTGGGCTGCATGCTGAGCAGATGCAACCTGGCATCGCTCTTGCTCCCACTAACCACCAACGACCCCAGTAAGCCTGGGGATGGGGATCAGGGAGGTGAATGACCTGGTGGGGGGGATCTAAAGGCAGATTCAGTTGTTTGGGGGCAGACATGGTGGTTCTGGTAGGGGTTCCTTTGAAAGAGGTATTTCAAGCTGTCATGCCTTGGAGGGAGGGCAAAGTCCTTTGGGGGGATAGGACGGGGTTCGATTACTGTTGCTTCAGGGGTGGTGAGGGTGAGGTGAAATACTGATGTGCTTCTGGGGATTAAAGGGGTGCTATAAATATGGGGGTGCCACTGGGGAGGAGTCCATGATCAGAATGGTGATGGGGGGGCAGATTGCAGAGCTGTAACTGTGGCAGGAGGGTGACCTGTGGTGTTCAACCAGATAGCTTACTTCCACAGGAACAGCGATTTGAAAAGGCTGCTCCCACAGGTATGGAGGGAGTTTTCACATTTTCCACTCTGTGCAGCTTCTCAAAATCACTGTTCCCACAGCACGTGGAAGGCCCTATCTGTGAAGTCCAGCATCTGTTTTACAAGTGGATCTGTCAGAATTTCCCACTGTGCCTCTGTATAAGTCTTTGGTGAGACTTCATTTGGAGTACTGTGTGCACTTCTGGAGACCGCACCTTCAAAAGGATATAAACAGGATGGAGTCAGTGCAGAGGGTGGCTACCAAAATGGTCAGTGGACTTTGTTGTAAGGCATATGGAGACAGACTCTTTTTTTCAGTGCCTTCAAGTCAATGCCGACTCCTGGTGACTCAGCAGCTCTTGGGTTTTCTTGGCAAGGTATGACCAGAAGTACATACCCAGGCCTTTTCTTCCGAGGCAATGGAGCATGAAGTAACTTGCCCAAGGCATACTAGTGGGAATCAAACCCAGATCTTGTAGGGAGTAGGCTACTCCTCCACTCCTGGGGACAGGCTTAAAGATCTCAATATGTATTCTCTGGAGGATAGTTGGCAGAGGGGAGATATGACGGAGATGTTTAAATACATCCATGGTATAAATGCACAGGAGGAGAACCTCGTTCAAGTGAAAGAAAGATCTGCCACAAGGAGGCATAGGATGAAGGCGAAAGGGGATAAACTCAGAAGTAATATGGAGAAATATTTCTTTACGGAAAGAGTGGTATGAATGGAATAGTCTCCCAGAGGAAGTGGAAGAAGCAACAACCGTATCTGAATTCAAGAAAGTATTGGACAAACACAGAGGATCTCTAAAGGAGAAAAGGGGACTGTAAAGCTTAATAGCTGATAAGGAAGGGCAGGCTGGATAAGCCGTAAGGTTTTTATCTGCAGTCATTTTTCTCTGTTTCATCTCTCCACGTCCTATTTAAAGTGTGCCTTCATATCTCTAAGTATTTTTCTAAGACATGATACATTAGCCTTAAAATGTGAAAGTGCTGCAACTTATGTGTACATGCTATAATATTTAGCAAATACATATCAAATATTTATGCAAAGAGAAAAAGAAAAATGCATAATGCAGACTGACCTAGAGCTGGATTAACAATAAAGTGGGTCTCCTGCAATTCTGCAGCAAGGACCAGAAAATTTGGCCCCTAATGCAGAATCACAGGAACCAGGAGCCGCTCCCTGTTCCAAACGTCTGAGCCCAGATTCCCCACCTGGAGCTCTGTGGTGCCTCAGGCCACATCCTCCTCCTTTACCCCCCTCCCCCTCTGCTTGAAACCAGAGTCAGATCTCTATGGGCACTGAACTACACAGCAACACAGCATCCTTCACAGTTGAAAGCATGGCTACAGCAGCTAGCTGCACAGAACGATGTGATCTGAGGCACCATGTGGGCTTCCTCCTCTTTCTAGCACTGGCGGTGGCAACAATAGGTAAAAGGAAGATCGGCTGGGGGAAAGGGGCGGAAGGAGAAAAAGGACCGAGAGAGTGAATAAAGGAAATCTATACCTGTGTGTGGCTAGGATAGTGAGAACAAAGGAGGAGAGGGGGAGAAATTGTGTGGAAGAAGAGAAAGAGGGCATTGCATCTAGCGTGCATGTGAGAGAGGGCACCTGGGACTGGAGGGTGCCCAGAAGGTGATCATCAGAAATGTGGAAAGAGAAAGAAATGGGGGCCAAATTTATTCTCTTCTCTAATCCATTGCCTTTTTCACTCTCTCAACATCACCCCTCCCCCCACCCCAATCTTCAAAACTCCTTCCCCTATTTCATGGATTTTCTCCACCTTATCCTAGGAGCTCCCCTCTCACTCTTCTCACTCTCTCCCTAACCTTCTTTTTGCCCACTCCCCAATCTTCCCACTTTCTCCTTTGAACCATCTTTGGTCCTTTTACCTACTCCTTCCACCATCTTCAAAAACCCTTCTCTCTGAAAACCATGCTTCAGTTTCTCTGCCTATCTCCAAGATCCCTTCCATGTGCTGAAATGTCTCATGAAGACACATTTTGGAAAGGCAGTTTAGGTGAAATCTGAGATGTCCATATCAAAACATCTGCAATTCAGTGAGAGGCACAGCAGTGAAGGTGGGCACCTAGAAGTGCTTTCTAAAACTGGCCTGTCTCCACCCTAAAAGATAAATGCCTCCGACACATAGAAAAGATGCAGGGACATGCAGAACTATATCCCAGACACATGCAAGTTTCTAGGCGATTCCAGAAACGTGCATATGCCAGACATGGACGGCTACGGGTCCAGCAACAGAGAAGTGTCCTTGATGATGGACTTGTGGTCTAGGGCAAGCCACTTAACCCTCCATAGCCCATGTTCCCTGTAAAATAGTTATCTCCCAGTTATAATGCCCTGTTCAATGTAACTTCAGTTTGTTCAATGTAAACCGCACTGATGCAGAATAGCGCGGTATATAAGAGAATGTAAATAAATGATATTCTGCAATGGGCACATGCATCTCTCAACACATGATCATCCCAGCCGCCATTTTGCAAACAGATGTGCAGCTGCTTGGCAGCTGGGAAAAAGGCCTCTCTTTATTTACTGGCATGCTTTTTTGAAGGCGCAAAAAGTATTGGGGGAGTGAGAAATCATTCTCCTTTTCTTCGTACAGTTTTAGCTTTTCAAAACAAGCACTTTTCAGATGGCTGCTTAGGAGCAGGTCTACACATGAATGTGTCCGTCAGCAGCTTTAGACAAGCAGCGCCATTCTCAAATAAGGTGCATCCATGTATCTTTTCTGGAAGGCTCCACATATGCCTCTGCCAGGCCTCTGTGTAATACAGACATGATTGCCCCAGGCACGTATAAATTCAGGGTGTTCTAAAATGGCTTGTGTGACGTAGATCTAATTGGGCTGTCTCAATGGCTGTTTTCGGACATCTAAATCATGAATAGGGATTCCAAAATGACCCTCTTAGTCACACTGATACCCGAGATTGTTTTGGTCTCCCAAACATAAGAACATAAGAAATGCCATACTAGGTCAGACCAAGAGTCCATCAAGCCCAGTATCCTGTTTCCAACAGTGGCCAATCCAGGTTACAAGTACCTGTCAGGTTACCAAAAGGTACACACATTCCTGCTGCCTGTCCCAGGGGTAAGCAATAGATTTCTCTGATCCACTTTGATAATGGTTTATGGATTTTTCCTCCAGAGACCCATGCAAACCTCTTTTAAACCCAGCTCCACTAACAACTTTTACTACGTCCTCTGGTAACGAATTCCAGAGTTTGATTATGCCTTGTGTGAAAAAATATTTTCTCTGATTTATCTTAAATGTGCTACACTGTACCTTCATTGCATGTCCCCTCACCTTTCTAGATTTTGAAGGAGTCAACAAGCGATTTATGTTTACTCGTTTCACTCCATTCATTTTCTAGATCTCAATCATATCTTTCTCTCAGACATCTCTTTTCCAAGCTGAATAGCCCTAATCTTTTAAGCCTTTCCTCGGGGTTATCTGTCCATTCCCTTTATATCATTCTGGTCGCACTCCTCTGTACCTTTTCTAATTTCACTATATTCTTTTTCAGAAATGGGGACCAGAACTCTACATAGAGCAATACAAACAGCACCATAGAACTATAGATACAGAGGCATTACAATAACCCTGGTTTTATTCTCTATTCCATTCCTTGTGATTCCAAGCATTCTATTTGGTTTCTTGGCCACTGCTGGAGAATAAACAGAAGATTTCAACATATTACCCACAATGACACCTAGATCGTTTCCTGGGTGGCAATTCCTAATGTGGAACTTTGCTTCATGTAACTGTAGTTTGGGTTGTTCTCCCTTAAGTGCATTAATTTTGCACTCATCCACATTAAATTTCATTGGCCATTTGGACGCCCAATTTCCCAATTTCTCAAGATCCTCTTGAAAATGTTCACAATCCTCTTGTGATTTAACAATTCTGAATAATATTGTATCATCTGCAAATCTGATCATCTCACTTACTGCTCCCATTTCCAAATCATTTGTGAATATGTTAAAAAGCAGTGAGCTCAGCACAGATCCTTAGGGTACTCCACTATTCATCCTTCTCCATTGAGAAAATTGGCCATTTAGCCCTTCTCCCTGTTTTCTATTAACCAGTTCCCAATCCACAACAGTATACTGCCTCTTTCCCATGACTTTTTAATTTCCTGAAGAGCCTCTCATGAGTGATTGTGTCACTATATCAATTGGCTCACCTTTATCTACCTGTTTAGTCACACTTTCAAAAAAAAATATAGCAGATTAGTGATATAAGACTTTCCTTGGCTAAATCATGTTGGCTTGGTCCCATTAAACCATGACTATATGTTCAGTAAATTTGTCCCTTATAATGGTTTCTACCATTTTGCCTGGCACTGGCATCAGGCTCGCCAAATCAGCCCTGGATCCCTTTTTAAAAACCAGCATTAGTGCAATTTCATCCATGAGTTCTTTCAGCACCCTGGGATATGTACCATTGAGTCAGACAATTTGCTACTCTATATCAAATTGCTGCACTACAACTTCCCGGTTTATTGAGATTTCTTTCGATTCCTCTGATATATCACCTTTAAATATCATTTCTAGCAAGGGTAACTTCCCTACATCCTTCTTCAGTAAAGATGGAAGCAAAGAATTCATACAGTGTCTTTCTGTTATGGCCATTTCCTCCCTTAGTACCCATTTTACTTCTTTATCATCTAATGGTCCAAATGACTATTTAAAAAAAAAACGAAACATAGTTAAAAACCTGTTGTTGTTGTTAAGTGCCGTCGAGTCAGAGTCGACTCATGGTGACCCTCTGGATAGCTATCCTAAATTGTGTTTGGTCTTCAGTCAGGCAGCTCATTGTTGACAGACTGGTACCCGTAGCTGCTGTTATTGTATCGATCCATCTCATTGCTGGCCTTCCTCTTTTGCGTTGACCTTCTATCTTGCCAAGCATGATGTCTTTCTCTAATGATCTCTCTCTGTAAGTGCCATCAATTCAATGCTGACTCCTGGCAACTCAGCAGCCCCTGGGTTTTCTTGGCAAGGTATGACTGGAAATAGATTGCCAGACTTTTTCTTCCAAGACAATGGAGGGTAAAGTGGCTTGGCCAAGGTCAGAAGGCATGTTAGTGGGAATCAAACCCAGATCTCTTGGGTACCAGGCTGTTAGTCTAACCATTAGGCTACTCATCCACTCCTTTTGTTATGTGTGTTCCCAAAAAGGTTTTATGAGTTTTTGCTTCCATGGCAAACTTCTTTTCAAATTTTCTCTTTGCCTGCCTTTATCAATATCTTGCATCTAAACTTGTCAGTACTTATGTTGTTTCATGTTTTAGTCATTTGGCTCCTCTTTCCTTTTTCTGAAAAATGCTTTTTTGGCTATAACAGCCTTTCTGACCTCACCTTTAAGTCTCGCTGGCAGTCATTTGGCCTTCCTTCCACTGTTCTTAAAGCGTGGAATACATCTGGTCTGAGCTCCTAAGGTAGGATTTTAAACAATACCCAGGCCTGATGTAATCTCTTAACCTTTGCAGTTGCTCCTTTTAGTCTTTTCCCAA
This sequence comes from Ichthyophis bannanicus, assembly GCA_033557465.1. Taxonomy (NCBI): domain Eukaryota; kingdom Metazoa; phylum Chordata; class Amphibia; order Gymnophiona; family Ichthyophiidae; genus Ichthyophis; species Ichthyophis bannanicus. Next base: position 1,387,703,975 of record CM066032.1, on the reverse strand, counting down.
CAATTATTCTCATTTTATCATAGTCTGCCATTTGAAAGTTAAATGCTAATGCAGTGGATTTCCTTGCTGTCTTCTCTCCATTTATTAAATCAAATGTTATCATGTTATGATCACTATTGCTAAGTGGACCCAGAACTATTATTTCTCACAGCAGATATCATATTCCACTAAGGACTTGGTGTAAAATAGCTTCCCCTCATGTCCGTTCCTTAGCCAGCTGCTCCATTAAACAGTCATACATTTCATCTAGAATCTTTATCTCCCTAACAGGTGCTGATGTGATATTGACCCATCGATACTGTGATCATTGAAATCACTGTTGTATATTCTGTTAGTTTCCCTAATTTCTGTTAGCATTTTGTCATCTGTCTTTTCATTCTGGCTAGGTAAACGATAGTACACGCCCACTGCCATTCTCTTCCCCTTTTTAGATGGCTCACCTTCCATTTCCGTATCGAATTCAAACTTCTCTTTCTAACATATAAATGCATTCACTCTACTGCCCATCAATACCTTTCCTTGCTTCTCTCTCCCTACAACCCTCCTCGTGAACTCTGCTCCTCCTCTGGCTTTATTCTCTCTTTGCCCTTTTCTTCTTCTGCAAACTCCAGACTTCAGTCTTTTCACCTTGCTGCTCCTTATGCATGGAACAAACTTCCTCTATCTTTATGTCAAGTCTCTTCTCTCCCCTCTTCAAATCCATGCTAAAGGCCACATGTGGATCCTAATCCCTTGTTCTCCTTGTGTCTCCTTCCTTCTTTGAACCCCCTTGTGTCTCTTGTATTTTTCTGTCTGTCTTGATTAGATTGTAAGCTCTATGACAGGGCTACTCAAATTGTTTGCGTGGAGGTCCGGAAACTTGTACAGAGACACGACTGGGGTCCGAACCAAAAGGTTCAAGTTAATTGACATCAACACCTTGGCAAATCAGTTCACAAATTTATTTATAGACCTCGTCATAATGTTATAGTAATTTAAATAAGAACACTACAATAAAAAATGAATTAGGTTTTTTTTTAATTTTTATTTAAGTCCATCATCTCCTCACTCTCCTACCCTATTCCTGCCATGTCCAGCAACCCCTTCTGTCTCCTATGGACCCCTCCTAACAACCCCCATCTCCCTCTGCCCCTTTCCATGACAAGAATCACTTTCTTGAATAACCATACATATTATATAGGAAACAGAGGAAACATAGCAAAGGATACAAAATTAATTAGTTTTACCGCTTCCCTCTCACAGCCCCGATGTTAGCTGCTGCCTCCACCGTGCCCCAAGTCGCCACTGGAATGGCGGTTCTTGTTGCCTTTGCTGCCTCACGCTGATTGGTAAGTGCAGGGGATGAGGTAATTTTTTTGGACCTCGGCGCGGTCCATTCAGAAAGCCTCCACGGTCTGGACTGAGGACCATGGTCCACGATTTGAGCAGGGACAGTCTTCTTTATATATCTGTACAGCCCTGTGTACGCCTTGTAACGCTACATAAATGATTAATAGAAGTAGTAGTACATGGAATTTCTTTACATAGAGGTTTTTGTTTCCTGCAAACATTTTATCCTGATTGGAACTATATGTTAAAGAGAGCATTGAATCAATCTTCAACCAATTTGATCTACCCCCATAGGCGTTAGAGTAGGATGGGCCACACGTAGGGTAACCAGACGTCCCTGATTTTAGGGCTAATGTCCCCGATTCCTACGCTTTGGAAGCCTCCTGTCCCTGATTTCAGTAGTGGGGACAGAGGTGCCGGGACAGGTCTGTGGCGGCACTGCCACCTCCCCTTTCACCGCTGCTGTTGCTGCCCCGCCACTTTTCCTAAGATCTGCGGTGGTGGCGACAACATGAAACAAAATCTTAAGAACAGGGTTTTTCAGAGACTTGCATGCTTCCGAAGCCTGCAGGTCCTGCCTCTCTCTAATGCAAAAAGTGTGTGCCAGAGGGGAGCGGGACCAGGAGGACCTCAGAAGCACGTGAGTCTCTTAAAGAGCCGATGCTTAGGATTTAGTTTCTTGCTGCCAACACTGAGAGAAGCAGCAACAAGAAGGTAAAGCCTAAGTGCGGGCTCTTTCAGAGACTCACGCACTTCCGAGACCCTGCCGGTCCCAGCCTCCTCTGATACACACTTTTTGCATCAGAGGGAGGCAGAACCTGCAGGATTTTGGAAGTGTGCGAGTCTCTGAAAGACCCAATGCTTAAGATTTAATTTCAGGCTGTCGCTGTCACTGCCGCCACAGACCTCACAACAAGCAGCGGAGGTGGTAGTGAGGTGAAGGGAGAAGGCGTAATGGAAATATCAAGCCACTGCGGGGTAGGGAGTTGGGGAGGTGTGAGACACAGGGAGGAAAGGGGGAAGATTGAGCAGGGGGGCATGCTGGATACAGGTGACAGATTAAGACGGATGCTGGCCACTAAAGGCAGCCATCGGTAATGGAGGGAGTCATAGGGAGATGGAAGGGGAGGAGGATGCTGACTGGCATAGGAGGGGGGCCAGAGGGAAATGGAAGGGGGCCATAGGAAGATGAGAGATGCAGGACATGGGAGGGAGCCATAGGAAGATAGAGGGAGGATGATGGACATGGAAGGTGGCCATAGGGAGATGGTGGGAGGATGCTGACATGGGAGGGGGCCAGAGAGAGACAGGGATGCTCGACATGTGAAGAAGCCATAGGGAGATGGGGGGGGAGATGCTGGGCATGGAAAGGGCTTTGGGAAGTTGGAGAGAGGATGCTGAACACACAAGCAGCAGGGGGCTGATAGAGGGGGATGCTAGACACAGATGTAGGACATAGAGAGATGAATGATTCTTGTCATGGAAAGGGGCAGAGGGAGATGGGGGTTGTTAGGAGGGGTCCATAGGAGACAGAAGGGGTTGCTGGACATGGCAGGAATAGGGTAGGAGAGTGAGGAGATGATGGACATGGGGGTGGGATAAGGGATAAGGGAGAGGGGAGATGCTTGACATGCGGGGACGAGGTCAGAAAGATGAAGGAGGCACAGGATGAGGGAGACAATGAATGGGGAGGAGAGAAGGGAAAGGTGCTGTACACTGAAGGATAGAGAGAAAGGGAAGAATTATTTGCAGGCTGGGAAAAGAGAGAGGTAGGGAATGGGAAGACTGTGGTAAGTGCTGAAAAGTGGTAGACTGAAGCAGCCTAATTCCACTTGGATATGGAACCCATCCTTTCAGAAAAGCACCCCACCCCACCCCCTTCTCCAGGATGTTGCCCAATTCCTAACAAATCTAAAGCTCTCTTCCCTGCACCATTGTCTCATTCACGCATTGAGACTCCGGAGTTACTACTACTACTACTGAGCATTTGTATGGCACTACAAGTCGTACTTAGTGCTGCAGAGACATGTAAGAGACAGTCCCTTCTCATCAGAGCTTACAATCTACCAAGACAGACAACACAGAAGGTGCAGACAGGGATAAAACAAAGGGGAGTGGTAAAGAAACAAAGAGATCAGGTGAGTCAAGATCCAAAAGAAGCAGCAAAGAGGTGAGTTTTCAGCCTGGATTTGAAAAGAGTCAGAGAAAGTGCCTGGCGTACAGACACAGGTAGTTTGTTCCAGGCGTAAGGTGCAGCAAGGTGAAAGGAGCGAAGTGTGCAGTTAGCAATAGCAGAGAAGGGCACAGATAGAAGCAATCTGCCAGAAGAACAGAGTTCCCGAGGGGGGTGTAAGGAGAGATAAGAGAAGAAAGATAGCGAGGAACTGCAGAGTGAATGCATTCATAGGTCAGCAAGAGAAGTTTGTATGTCTCTTGGATCCTGCATGTTGAATGGGAAGTATTTCTGAGTATGCTTCCCCGGAAGTTCTGGATTTCATCTTAAATTTGGCGTCAAGACTTTCTTCTTCACTCTCCAACTTTTGCATCCTTACGACATTATTGAATATACCATGGCTTGGACAAGTGAATCTTTCTGCGCAAAGATACATCTCTGCACTTGAAAATGTTTTAGGTGGCATAGATGGTGCAAGAGAAATACTTGGCTGTTTGTGCTTAGAGACAGTGTCATGGACCTCTGTGCAGAGATGATGGTTCTTCTTAACCATTTGGGTGCCTTGAGATGATTCTGTTCTTTGTGTGACTGACTGCACACCAATGCCCCCAACCAAAAAAGGAAGTTTAAGTCTGAATAAATGTGTAACCACTGCATCTGACTATGATAAGCCAACATACAGAGACTAATAAAAGTCTAAATGGAAAATGATAAACCTACACTATATTTTCCAAATCATCGTAACATAGTACATATTGGCAGATAAAGATTATCATGGTCCATCTAGTCTGCCCAGCAAGGTGGCAAGAGACAAGGGCTACAGTTTCCAAATGTGGTGTAAATGTGAAAACAGAACATCTTATTAACAGCTGAAATCTGATGGTCCATTGACAGCATATCATCCCTCCCACTCTACCTAACCCCCCAGATTACAAACTCTTGGAAATTCAACCTATTCTACACATCCATTCAATCTGGAGGTTAGAGATGAACACAGTTGTTCATATGTGCAATACTCAGCTTTTAGACCAAGTCTCCCAAGGATTTAAAGATTAAATAAAATAGGAGAAATCTCCCCTCGTATGAAAGAAGAGAAGCACTTGTTTACAGCTTTCTCGATACACATCTTTGCTAGGCGACGTAAAAGCATCACATGATGTATTTTATCAGACACTGCAGTGAGATGAAACCACAGTAGAAGAGAAACAACTTCCTAGTCCTACTTACAAAGGACAGTTTGAAAAGAGAACTCCATCCCCCACAGTGCCAAGAGCTCCTCTTTCCGAAACTCTGTTCTGTCTGCTTTTCTTCACTCAAAGCTTCCCCTTTGGCAGACTTTGGCCAAAATGAATTGCAAACCAGCGCCTCTCCCGAGGTTCTGGACTGTACAAGTTTTGAAGACAAAGGTAAAAGGAACTTGCACTTCAAAGTGGAGCATGATTTCAAGCTCTGGGAAGAGCTATTCATCCTGTACTCCACTTAAACCGTCTCCAGCTGTATCTAGCTATTAGCCAAAGGAACAATCAATTGGCTTCATCCATGAAGACAAGGGTGCAGAGACCTTACCATTCCCCTTCTTCATGTCAGTCGTCAAAGGATTTGAAAGTTAAATACTGAGAAGCTGATAGAAAGTCCGAGGAACAGGGAGTGGTGCATAATTTACATGATTTAATATGCAATTTTCTGCAATGCGCTGCTAAATTTCTACAGACTTTTAAAAACTTTGCTACAGAAGTTTCTAACTCTTGCCATGAACTGGACTCTTTAAGTTGCCAAAGAAAAGTGGGGCCTCTGACCATTCAGTAATTTTATCTTACCCTGAATCATAAAGCAGAAAGATCTCTCTCTTAACTCAAACCCACCCAATTTGGAATGAACTGATGGTGAGTTTTGATACTGTGCACATTGAATATTCCCAAAGCAATCCCAGCCGAATCCGTTGTCTTCACTGAAATGTAATGCTATCTTCATGAATTTGTGATATCACCATAATAAACAGTGGAGTATAGTTACAGTAGATTTGGGTCCAGAGGGGTGACTGTTTTATTGATTCATCCAGGTTTACTGGAAGTTTTGCTCAGCAAGATGGTTTTGTTCATATTCCATGGGACCCCACTGTCATGTAAATTTTTCAGTCTATATCAACCTGCTTGATTTCTCCCTGTTGTTTTCATTTTAACTCCATTGTCAAATGCTATTTTCTTTTATTCTTGCACTAGTGTGAAATAAGGAAGTGTGCATGTTTTGTTATGGCATTGCCACCTGTTTGGCAAAAAATGTTCTCCGGGGGTCATTCTCCTACCAAACTACCATAGGGCTAATAGCACTAATTTCCAATGGCAAACAGCATGCGACAGTGAGTGGAGAAAGTACCAGACGACGCAGCACGCTAAAGTGGCAGAAGATTCCCAGAGATACAGAAAGCAGAGACCTAAGGAAAGTTCAACCTGGAAAAAAAAAACAGAGAAAGACAAACGGGCGTCTCTTAGAACTGCTCGGAAAATGGGAGGGATTGAGTTCTATTCAAAGTCAAGGCCTCCACTTTCAGGCCTAGGAAAGACGGGCTAGAAATATAAGGGGAGGACTTAAGAGATGTTCAGGCATCTCAAAGACCAGGCGGAAAGAGGATCAACAATGGGACACTGTGATACCAGGGTACAAATTATATTTCAATGATAGGATGGATCAAATTGGTGGAGGGGTGGTGCTATACATTAAAGAGAGCGTTGAGTCACACAGAATAGAAGTTCTGCAGTAAACACTGAATCTTTAAGGACAGAAATTCCATGTGTGAAACGGAAGAAAATAGCTTGGGCAAAATGAGCAGACAGATGATGAAATGCTGTCAGAAATTAAGGAAGCTAATAAATTTGGCAGTTTCAATTAACCCAATATTGACTAGATAAACCATGTTAGGGAAGTAAAGTTCCTAGATGAAGTAAGTGACTGATTCATGGAGTAGATGGTTCGAGAACCAACTAGAGAAGGAGCTATTTTATACTTTGTCCTTTTTGAAACACAGGATTTGATACAAGAGCTAACTGGAACTAGTGATAATATGATCAAATTTGATTTAATAATTGGAGAGTACACAAAATAAATCTATCTCCCTTTCAAAAGGGATACAATGATAAGATTAGGAAAATGCAGAGTTGCTAAGCTACCCAGTTCCAGGACTGAGATTTTAACACTAGAAGCCCCAAAGTGCGTCAATTGACGCAAATGTATCTTCGAAGGTTTATACCAGCGCCACTGCTAGAACCATGTCAGTTATGTAATGATGTCACATACTGCACGTAGTAAACAAATAAGTAACTTCAAATTAATTTGCATCTGCATTTCATGCTCAACGCAGTCATGATAATGCGTCAATTGACGCACTTTGGGATTTCTAGGTAAAATGTCTTTTTGGGACTTCTAGTGTTAAGCCAGTCCTGGATTTCTGACAACCTTATCATGATGCATTTTGGGACTTGCAGCACAGATTTCAATGGGTAAAATCTGGAACTACAAATACCATACTGCACTGTAATGCAAATTTAAAAACAGAACTGGTTAGAAAATCTCACTCCTGGAACTGGGTAACTTGGCAATTCTGAAAATGGTTAGAAAAAAAACCTAAAAGGAGCAGGAGCTAAGGTCAAGAGTTTGCATATGCATAGAAGCTTTTTACAAATACAACCTTGGAAGCTCAGATCAGATGTTTCCCATGCACTAAAAGATGGAAGGAAGGCCAAAAGACATTTAGTATGGTTAAAACATCTTTCAAAAAATGGAAAAAGGAACCAAATGAAGAAAATAAGAAACAGCATAAGCACTAGCACAGGGCTTGACAAAGCCCAGGTGCCAGGTCGCCATGACAAACAAATATTCACTGGCACCTGGAATTTGCTCTCCCCTCCCAACGATCGTGGGCAGAAAACCCCTCCTATTCTACCTGCAGGAGATCAGATCCCTGAGGACAGAACAGGAGCTGTTTGCTGCATTTAAGCCCTGATCATAGCAAAGATCCTTTCTATTCTGCCCACGGGAGATCGGATATCCATGGGCAGAATAAGAGCAATCCTTGCCGTGATTGGGGCTTAGACACAACAGACAAACTGTGGTGATCCAATCCCACAGGCTGTCTGCTGCATCTAGACAGCAAAGATCCCTCCAATTATGCCCATGGGAGATCGGATCCCCATGGGCAGAACAGGAGCGATCTTTGCCGTGATCAGGGCTTAGATACGGCAAAGATCCCTCCAGTTGGGGATCATAGCCTTCAGAAAAAAAGTAAGATGGGAGAGGCAACAAAAATTTAAAGGGGCAGTACCTTAAAAAAAAAAATATATATATATAAGGAGGATGCGGGACTGGAAGGCAGGGGTGGGGGTGCTGGGGGGAGGGAGAAGGGGGGAGGGAGAAGGGGATAGAGACTGGAAGGGGAACAGAGGGTGGTGATGGAAGAGTGAAAAGTAGAGGTTAAAGGGATGATTGCATGGGGACAAAAATTATAATCTGTATCTACCAAAGGGTGCATCCCCCCTCACCCCACACTACACACAGACACTCGTAAGCACTGCACCTTTACATGACAGACACACTAAGAGGCACCACATACACAATCGTACACACATATATGCCTCACTTTCACACCACACATGACATACACTCAACACAGGTACTCCACCTCTGCGCCACACACAGAGGCTCCTCAGCTCTACAGTACACACACGCATGCACTGCAACCCTGCATCCCACCCACACAAAGGCATCCACTGCCACATCTCATACACAGACAGGCACACCACTGTTGTAGCACACGCCCACAGAGACATTTGCTATCTGAAGCTATAACTAAAGATGTCGCATGCTGTAGGAACTCTGGCGCTGGTCTCATGATAACTAGACCACTGTAAGAGAACTGAAGGGAAAGGACGAGGAGGTCACAAGCACTAGCTCCTAAAATTTTAACCTGGCTCCTAAATCCACACAAAAATTTGTCAAGGCATGCACTAGCAAATTACATACAAAGCACACTGTTGAGTCAATGCTGACTCCTGACAACCCAGCAACCCCTGGGTTTTCTTGGCAAGGTGGACCAGAAGTAGATTGCCAGGCCTTTCTTCCAAGGCAATGGAGGGTAAAGTGACTTACCCAAGGCCACAAGGAATACCAGTGGGAAACACACCCTGGTCTCTTGGTCACCCAGCTACTGCACTGACCACTAGGCTACTCTTCCACTCTAAAGCACTGATAAGGAAGGCAACATGAGAATTTGAAAAGAAGCTTGCCATAGAGGCAAAAACCTGCAATAAATACTTTCAGGTATATTCAAAGCAAAGAGCCAGCAGAGGAGTCAGCTGGACCACTCGATGATCAAGGGGTAAAAGGGGCACTCAGGGAGGATGGACATAGCTGAGACTAAATTAATTATTTGCTTCAATCTTAACTGAGGAAGATATGAGGAAGCTACCTATGCCAGAAAAGGTATTTAACAGTAATTAGTCAGGGATGTCTCAAATCTCAATGAACCCAGAAGATGTAGCAGAACAAATTGACAAACCAAAGGGAAGCAAATCACCTGAACCAGATGCTATACAACCCAGACTGCTGAAAGAACTCCAATATAAAATTGCAGAGCTACTATTAAATTTAAACCTATCATTAAAATCAGCTATGGCACCAAAGATTGGATGGTGGCCAACATAGCGCCAATTTTTTAAAAGGGCTGCAGAAATGATCCGTGAAACTACAGATCAGTGAGCCTAACATCAGTAGCAGGCAAAATGGTGTAAACCAGTATAAAGAACAGAATCATAGAACACATGGACAGACATGGTTTAATGAGACAAAGTCAACATGAATTTAGCCAGGCAAATTCTTGCCTCACTAATCTGCTCCATTTCTTTGAAGGCATGAATAAACGTGGATAAAGGTGAGCCATTTAATATACTGTAGTATATTTAGACTTTCAGAAAGCGTTTGATAACGTCCCATGGAAGAGACCCCTGAGGAAATTAAAAAGTCATGGCATAGGAGACAATGTCCTATTAAGGATTAGAAGCTGGTTTTGAGACAGAAAACACAGTAGGGTTAAATAGTCAATTTTCTCAATGGAAGAGGGTGAATAGTAGAGTACCTCAAAGATCTGTGCAGGGACCAGTGATTTTTAACATCTTATAAATGTTCTGGAATTGGGAATGCCAAACGAGGTGATTAAATTTACAGATGACATCTAATTATTCTGTGGTTAAATCGCTTGTGGACTGTGAGAAACTGCAGGAGGACCTTGTGAGACTGGTCATCCAAACAACAGATGAAATTTAATGTGGGCAAGTGCAAAGTGGTGCATACAAGGAAGACTAATCCAAACTATAGATACACAATGCTAGGTTCCTCATTAGGAGTTGCCACCCAAGAAAAGGATCTGGGTGCGATCGTAAACAATTCACTTTTCTGTTCAGTGTGTGGCGGCGGCCAAAAAAGTCAACAGAATGTTAGGAACTATTAGGAAAGGAATAAAGAATAAAACAAACGATATCATAATCCCGTTGTACTGGTCCATGGTGCAACTTGTGATAAGGAAGCTTATCATAGCTCAGGAAGGAGCTATAGAAAAGGTGAAGTCACTCTGAACAAGAACCTGTCAGTTCTGTTAGAAATAAGAAAACAGAATTTTCCCATAAAAGACTACCAGTCCCAGAATGCACCAGGTTTCCAACAGCCATTAGAGGAGCTGAAGTGGGGAAACGTGTGTTCAATCAGGAGGGCTATGAGGTAATCCCTAAGCACTCATCTCAAAGGGCAGGGCCTGATTCAGCACAGCTGCGCTGTGTTAGGGAGGATCACTCATCTAAGCAGAATAAGAGTAGAGTTTATTCTACAGATGACCATCTTCATGATCACCTTGGATATCCAGAGAATTGTCCTCAGTATCCTGAGAATCAGCTTGAGTTTGATCATCAGTTTCATCTGAAGGATCATCAGAAGCAGAAGCCAAACCGGACGGACAGAGAGGGAAAGAGACCCTTTGGAAGAAGGAAGAGAAAAGCCTTTGAGAGGTCTAGAAGAGTCCAAAGCAGTACGTATACTGGGAGGTATTCCAAGGGCCAGCATACACCATTGGACTGGGGAAAGCCATAGGAATGGTGCTGCAGAGCTAGGAATCACCAGAGGCTACCTGTGAGGGAGACGGCTGCACGTGGAAGGGACCCTAAGACCTGTGCCAGAAGGTATGTGAAGAGAGATCCAGTGTCCAGGGATCTGGATTGGAAGGCTGGACATAAGAACTGGACTACATACTGGCCAGGCTATATAGAGAGGAACTCTAGCAGCAATGGAAGCTCAGGTATGAACACTGATCTATGCCCTAGCTATAACCTTGAAAGACAGCAGGGAAACAAGTATTCTCCTGAAAATGCTCCATTGAGAGATTCATCTGTGCCAATCCATGATATTGAACCCATGCTTGTTGAACAAGGGGGAATAATAGCAGATGAGGATCCTGTTTATATGGACTGCTCTCTATCTAAACTCCGTTGGTAACTTTCTGTTATAAAGTACAGCAACCATCACAAAGAAATACAAATTTGTTCTTTAATCTACTCAGAAAAGCTCCTGAAGCAGGATTTGACCCACATAGTGGAAGGCAAGCCAGCTAAGGGGTTTCAGCTGGTAACTGCTAGCAATTAAGCCTACCTAATTGCTTGTGAGCTAGGAGAGAATCACTTCTGTATCTATGTGGGAAGTAATCAGAAGTTAACCTGAAAAGAACAGTTTGTTTCTTGCTTTGTGGCTTTTCATTTGTTGTTTTCCTGATTTTGACTTTGTTTTTCCAAGTTAACACTGAAAGCAAGTAACCTAATTTATGTGCTACCAAGCATATCTGTGTTGGGAGAAATAACCCATAAATAAATATCTTATTGGCTTTATCCAAGAGCACAACTAAATTATTGTCAGCAGCTGTGTCTGGTGTGAATGAACTACATTGCCCATAATACCTTGCAAATCATATAGATATATGCACTTGCCAAGAGTGTGAAGATTCTCACCCAGGCAGCCGTCTGACAAACTGCACCTTGAGCATTAGAAAAGGTACAGTGTAGGGCAATCAAAATGATGATGGAATGATTCACCTGTAAGGAAAGGCTAAAGAGGTTAGGGCTATACAGATTGGTGAAGACACAACTAAGGGGAGATATGAGAGAGATCTATAAAATCCTCAATGAATTGGAATGGTTAAATGCAAATTGACTGTCTATGCTTTAAAAAGGTACAAAGACTAGGGAACAAGGATGAAGTTACAAAGTAGTGTAATTAAAACAAACAGGAGAAAATATTTTTGTCTCAATGAATAATTAAGCTTTAGACCTTATTGCTGGAGAATGTAGTAAAAGCAGGTAATGTAGCTCAATTTAAAAAAGAGGTTTGGAAGAATTCCTGGATCAAAAATCCATAAACTATTATTAAGGTAGACTGAGAGCAAACCACTGCTTATTCCTAGGGATAAGTCACATGGAACAGACTACTTTTGGCATAAGTCGAGTACTTGTGAACTGGATTGGCCACTGTTGGAAACAGGGCACTGGGCTTGATGACATTTGATCTGATCCAGTATGGCAGTTCTTATATTCTTAAGCTGGGGGCTACTCCTGCCTACAAACCCAACACCCAGGCCTCAACAGTCAAGAAGTCAGCAAGGGACAACGGAAAGCCTGAACTAAAGATCGGGTGGCCTGGTTGGTTCCAGAAGAAGGACCAAGTGCTGCCAAGGGGGCAGCCAAGGAGAGAAGAACAAAAAACAGCTGTAGAGCCTTTGAAAGGTGGTCCTAAAAAGCCACCACATAGCTGTAGGACTGCTGTGTGACGAGATGCATCAATGGTAGGAATGGCTCACTCCTGGTTAGGGAACTCAGAACACATCCAATAAAAAACTACCAACATTTATATTTACTTCAGTAACAAAAAAAACAACAATAAATGACTGCTATTTGTCTGTCTTATGTATAGGTCATTACTTAAAACACAGAAGGAGTCCACATGACGCATGAGCGAGTGAGGATGCATCTCAGCTTGCTCCGGGGCTGCCTCGCGAATTAATTTATAATTTATCGCTGCACCATCAAAAACAAAGAACAATAGTGGGAAAGGAAAGAAGTGGAAGTGGGAAATCTACTACGAAGGGTATAAATTGGGATACAATGCCCTTACCAGCAAAAAAAAGACCGAGAAAAAGCAGATAAGCCTGAGGCCTTAACATCAGCAGCGTCACAGCCGGCCTCGCCTAAAGCAGAAAGTGCAGACTCCTCAACAGAAGAAGTAGCGAAAGAAGTGGTGAAGGTCCTGGACCCTAAATTCGACCAAATTTTGAAGAAACTGGAAGAAGTAGGGGACTCATTGACAGAGGTGGGTCGGAGAGTAGAGGAGTTGGAACATCGTGTAGCTGCCATTGAAGATGAGGAGGGGCGGCAGGCGAGGGAGAATGAGGCACAGCACACACAAATAGAGGCCCTACTAGCGAAAGTTGACGATCTAGAAAACAGATTGAGAAGAAACAATCTAAGGCTAGTAGGGATCCTGGAAACAACAACAGATCGAATGCTGATGTCCCTGATTGAAAAATGGCTACCAAAAGAACTGGGTCTGGACTCAATAATTGGAGAAATCCAAGTAGGGCGAGCACATCGTCTAGGGGTGAGAATGGAGGCCAGACAATGCCCAAGGGTGGTAATTGCGCGAATTCTCAATTTCCAGCATAAGATGCAGCTGCTCCAGGCTTATCAGAAGAAAAGAGACTCAATGCTAGAGAATCAGAGGATTTTGCTTTTTCAAGACTATTCAGCAGCAGTGACGGCAAAGAGGAAAGAGTTTGCCCACATTTGTGCTTCCTTATTCAAAAAGAAACTGTGGTTTACTCTTGCATTCCCGGCAGTGCTTAAGAGTCTCCAAACAGGGACAAAACCATACATTTGACACGTTGGGGGTGGCAAAACGATTCCTGGCCGGTTTGGAAAAGGATAAAGAAGAAGGTGAGTCTTCAACCTGAGGGACCCAGGAGAATGGAGTGGATATTAGAAGATTCGGAGATTGAGAATAGGACAAAAGTAAAGGAGGAGATGAAACCTTATTGGGAGCACCTTATAATATATAAACTTCAATCTAGAGTTTGTAGTAAAAAGAGACAAATGTAATACTGGACCCACTATTTTCTTGAAATATGAAACGGAGAAGAGTCATTATGATAGAGGTACATTCATGGAGAAATCGTGGCTTGGAGGAAGGAATTGAGAAGGCAGAGAAGAGGAATCGAGACAGCCCTGCAGCATCCAATCGGGATTGAGTCTCAGCAGGAGAGAGCAGAGGGATAGAAGATGAGACATATGCTGCCCCAATAGCTTGTTTTACCCAGCGGGCAATCGAGGCTTTGGAAGCCGCTTCTCCCTTGCAAGGCCCTGCAAACAGCACAAACAAACAGTCAGACTTACGGAAAGTCTCCGTTCTTTTCAGGTAGCGACGGAGCACCCGTCCCAAATCCAGAGTACGCAGAGCTCGATCCCTCCCCCTTCCTGCCCAAGTTTGGAAAAGTTGGGAACGAAATTGCTTGATTCAAGTGGAAAACCGACACCACTATAGGCAGGAAAGACGGCACCGGCCGCAACACCACCTTTTCCGCCGAAAACAGAAGGAAGGGTTCTCTACAAGAAAGCACCTGAAGATCCGAAATCCGCCTCGCGGAGCATAAAGCGACCAGAAACACAGTCTTCCAAGCCAAATGTTTTAATGACACCGCTGCTAACGGCTTGAAAGGTGCTGCCGTCAGGGCTCCCAGCACCAAGTTCAAATCCCAGGAGGGCACAACCTGACGATGCGGAGGTCTAAGATTCTTTACCGCCCTGAAGAACCTCAGGACGTCAGGGTGTGAAGCCAACCCCCCCCCCCCCTAGCACCCTGTCCCTAAAACAGGCCAGGGCCGCCAGCTGTACTCTAAGAGAGCTGAGTGCCAGGCCCTTCTCTAACCCTCCTTGAAGAAACAGCAAAATATCCGGCAAACCACGAGGCAAACAGTCTAACGCCCCTTTCCGCGCACCAATTCTCAAAAATGCGCCAAATCCTAATGTAATACAAGGACGTAGACCACGTCTTGGATTTTAACATAGTGGAAATAACTGCCGCCGAGTATCCCCGGCACTGCAACCGCTCCCTCTCAAGAGCCAAGCCGTAAGCAAGAACTGATCCACTTGCGGCATCAACACCGGTCCCTGACTTAATAGATTGATCCGGTCGGGGAGCTTCCATGGCTGATCCACCAGACATTGCATCAGATCTGCATACCACGGCCTCCTGGGCCAATTGGGTGCAATGAAAATCACCAGTCTCTTGCGAACTCCTATTCTTTGTATGACCCGACCTATCATCGGCCATGGTGGAAAGACATACAGCAGGCCTGACTCCGGCCACGGTTGAAAGACCGCTGCATTCAGTTCCCACTCTCTGCGATCCAGCACATTCCGACTGAGATAATCGGCCTGAACGTTGTCCTTCCCTGCCACATGCGCCGCCGACAAAGCCACGAGATGAAGCTCCACCCACCGAAACAGCAGAAGACTCTTGTCCAGCAGGAGAACGCTGCCCGTTCCTCCTTGTCGGTTGATATAGGACACCATCACTGCGTTGTCGGAAAAAACCCGCAAAGTCTTGCCGACCACCAGGTTCCGGAACTCCAACAGCGTGAGGCGCACCGCTCGCATTTCCAACCGATTTATTGACTTCGCCTCTTACGTGGTCCAGCAACCCTGCGTCACCTGTCCCAAACAATGCGCCCCCCAGCCTGAAAGACTGGTATCTGTTGTGACCAACACCCACTCCAGCTGTTCTAAGGGCATCCCTGCCATTAGATGACTGGGCTCCAGCCACCAAAGCAGACTCGTCTGCATGTTCTCTGGACACTCTACTTTTGGGACAAGGAGTGCTCTTGCGGAGACCAATGAGTCAGAAGCGCTCTCTGAAGCGTTCGCATATGGATCCTGGCCCATGGCACGAGCTCTAAAGCGGCGGCCATGGAACCCAAGAGCTGCATGTACCTCCACGCCGATGGAGCCTTCATGCGCAGGAAGCTTCGCACCTGCCCCAGGATCTTCTGCACCCTGTCCAAGGGCAAGAACACCAACCCAACGACCATGTTGAACACCGTCCCTAAATACCGCACTGGTCTCCAGGCACCGGAACCACTGCTTGAAGGAACAGCAACCTCTGAAGAGTGTCTCACACTGCTTCCAATTTTTCTCGGGCCTTGCATGGGGACACTACAAAGGAATCCACCAGAGGCTGATTGAACTCCAGCGCATACCCCTCGCGGATGATCTCCAACACCCACTGATCTGTTGTGATGGCGGCCCAGGCGGAGTAAAACTGCTGTAACTGTCCCCCGACTGGAACCTCCGCCTGAACCTCCCTGACTTCATTGCGGCTTTTTAACCTGGCCCTGCAGGGGAGGGACATAACCCCTGACAAAACCTCAGGCTCCTTGAAAGGACTGCCCTCTGGCCACAAAACGCCCCCTCTGATAAGGAACAAAACGCGCCGCCCAAAACCTTCTAAATTCTCTCCCTTGTTCCCTCTGCGGACTGCCTGGCTGAGGACCCTTAGGCCGGTCCTCCGGCAGCCTGCCCCCTTTAGAATCTCCCAAATCCTTAACAATCTTATCTAGGGCCTCCCCAAAGAGCAGCTTACCCTTGGAGCCACCGAATGGACACCCAGGAAACATACGCTCCACAAATTGAGGCCTGCAAAGCCAGCGCACTCTAATCAAATGCCTGTTTGAGAATAGCCTCTAACTTACGGTCCTGGAGGTCTTTAAGGGCTGCTCCCCACTCCACTGCGATCGTCGTCCTTTTTTGTTACGGCAGACACCAAGGCATCCACTTTAGACATACGCAACAAGTCTCTTTCCTCCTTTGGTATCGGGTATAAACAGGCAATGGGCCAGCTACCCCTCAGGGAGGCTTCCGGACACTCCCATTCCAACTCCACCATCTGCTTAATAACTCTATGGACCGGGAAGCACTTTTGTTCCGCCCTAAAGCCCCGGAGCAAAGGATCCTCCAGAGGTTCCTCTTGCACCACTGGCGAACTTAAATTCAAGTCAGGCAGGGAATGAGCAATAAGAGATCCCAACTCCTCCCTGCGAAAGACACGGAACAAATTTGGATCGTTGCCGGGAGCAATCTCTCCTTCCTCCAACTCCGCTGCCCATGGATCGAACTCGGGCTCGGACTGAAACTCACCGTCCTCAGACCGTCGAGATGCCGAGATCTGCTGACCCCAGACATCGAGGTCCGTCCCCAAAAACTGGTCCCTATGAGAAGGACCCTCACCCAGGTCTTCTCCCCCGCCCAGCTCTGCTCTGTGAAGGCTGGACCCCAAAACAGAGTCAGACTTCCCTCTAGCCTGTTCTCTCTTCAAGCAGTAAGCCTTATGTAAAGAGAGAATAAAGTCAGCTGAAAATAAGGGCTCCTGCCCCTCCAGAATCCCCAATAATGCTGACTGAGGCTGTTTTTCAGGCAGTGCCGGAGCCAACGGCTTTTTTGACTTTGCCTTCTTTAGCAGCGCAGGGGAAGATGGCTTCTCGCCTAAAATGGCCGAATTTCCTGCCTTTTCTAACGGCGACTTAAAACATCCCCCGATGACGTGTCCTTCTCCATGGAGCCAAAACCCCGCTCCAAAACGCAGCTCAGACGCACACACGATCTGCAGACACCAGGACCCGATAAGCCACAAAGGCCCCCGCAGTGAGCGCATGCTGCAGCGATCGGCAGCATGCGCCTGCAAAAAAATACCACACTGACTCTCCGCAGCCCCGAGCGGCCCGAAATCCCTTCACCGCCCTGACCGCCGAGAGAAAACAGACTCAAACCCTGCTTACCTTCGCTACACTGGACCGCAGCTGAACAGGACTTCCCGCAGCCTGCGGGCACCGATCAGCTGCTTCGGACAAAAGGAGGAGAGTGCTGCTGGGGCTCCCAGGCACTTCCTCTTAGGCAGACCATGCGGACTTCAGTTCTAGCGAGGCAGGCTCTGCCTCTTCTGCCCTTTCCTTCCCAAGGGTAGAGGAAAAACACTGAAAACACTCTGTTGGGCTTACTACCCTGCTAGGGCATCCCAGAAAGTTTTCCTTTCCCTCTTATTTTATTTTATTTTATATTATTAGTACCCCCTGCAGTATCCTCTCTTAACTTGGAGCACCACAGAAAAACAACAAACCTACGTCCTATCCAGCTGCTGAGGACTGAAAGACTGAGTCTCTGGCACCAGAGGGAGCTGGATAGGGTGTCAGCAAGACTCAGTTTGTTTTCAGCCCTCAACTGCTGGAGGGGGCTGACAACCCTACCTTCCTGGACTGGCCTGGAGAGACGAATAAGAAATTCCCCTTGCCTCACTGCTACTATCACCGATTTCAGAGTTTCCATCCAAAAGTGCGGTACCCGGAGACACCGATTGACGCGCTTGAGGTCTAGAATTGGATGCCAGGAACCTTCCTTCTTTGGGACCACAAAATAAATCGAGTACCGACCGCAGCCGAGTTGATATCTTCGCACTGGGACTACCACCCCCAATGCCACCAGTCTTGCAAGAGTTTCTTCCACCGCTGCCCGCTTGGCCACCGTCCTGCAAGGGGACTGAACAAACGAGGGAAGGACCGGTCTTGCAAACTCTAGGGCATAACCGAACTGGACGACTTCCAGCACCCACTGGTCGGACGTGACCCGGGCCCAGGTGGGAAGGAACTGCCTCAGACGCCCTCCTACCGGCAGCACCCCCACCCAAGCCCCACTGTGGCTTTCTCTGGCCAGAGGAAGCTGAAGAGGCCCCAAAACCTCTCCCCGCTCCTCGAAACCCCCGGAAACCCTGACTTCTGGAGGGGAACAGGCCTCTTTGAAAGGGGTTCTGATGAGCTGGCCTAGTTCTCCTGACATCCCTTTGTTGAGAACGCCCTGAAGGCGCAAAGCGCCCCTGCTTTGGTTTATCCTCCGGGAGCCTACCCCCTTTAGACTCCCCCAGGTCCTTTACCAACTTGTCCAAGTCCTCTCCAAAAAGCAGCTTCCCCTTAAAAAGAAGCCTGCTAAGGCGAGCCTTGGAGGATGCATCTGCCGCCCAATTGCAGAGCCAAAGATACCAACGAGCTGCCACCACGGAAGCCATATTCTTTGACAAGCTCCTAATGAGGTCATATTGGCTATCTGCCAGATATGCAGCTCCAGACTCCATTCGCGCCGCATCCCCTTGCAGCCCAACCTGCGACTCCCCATCCCCTTGCAGCTGCTGGGACCACCGCAAGCAAGCCCAGGCCAACCAGGCTCCGCAGACCGAGGCTTGAAGGGCCATGGCACGGATATCGAAGGCTTGCTTCAGCAACGTGTCCAATTTCCTGTCTTGAACATCCTTTAATGCTACACTTCCCTCCACAGAGATGGTAGTCTTTTTGGTTACGGCCGCCACCGCCGCCACATCTACCCTGGGAGACTTCAACAATACCTTTTCCGCTTCCGGCAAAGGGTACAACCGTGCCATAGAACGCATTCCCCTTAGCCCGGCCTCTGGCTGATCCCATTCCTCTTGAATCATTTGCCGGACCACCTTGTAGACAGGAAAAACTTTTTGGGACTTTCGGACAGCCTGTATTAACGGATCTTCCAAAGTCTCTTCATCCCCTTGAGTTCCAGAGGCCATGTTAAGTACCTTTAATGATTCGCCAATCAATGCAGGCAACTCTTCCCGGCGAAAGACCCTCACAATTCTTGCCTGTTCCTCCGGAATTTCACCTTCCTCGAGCTCTTCCTCTTCTCCCAATTCTCTATCTGATTCCATTATCTCCGAATCAGGAGAAAAAGGCTCTTATTCCTCTGTTCTGGCCTGCTTGGAAGGAATACCCGACTCCCCGCCAGAGTCCATAATCTGCCTCTTACGAGGGCCTCCTTGACCCTCCTGCTGACGCATGCAAAAAGCCTTATGCAATAAAAGTATGAACTCCAGGGAAAAACCACCAAGGCCTCCCTCTACAGAGGAAGTGCTAGGTTGTGGTTGCGAGGGTACCTGCTGCCCTGAAGGCAAGGGCGGCAGAGACCCCTCACCCAGGATCTCCTCCAAAGCTTCCCCTGTTTCCATAGCCCCGGAAGCTGTTGGGATCAGATTACCTGTTCAACAGAGGCTGCCTCCAGCGTGCAGCCCCTGCACACTCTGGTCTCAGACACCGCTCCCCTGCGGGCCCCACAGACCAGGCACCGAGGGCGAGCCAGCATAGTCCTTTATTAATCTTTCTCCTACCCCCTTTCCTCTTTTTTTTTTTTTTCAAAACAAAAAATTTCTACAATCTTCAACCAAAAAAAAAAAAAATCTATATATATATATATATTATATATATATATTCCTATACATATATATATGCACCTATACACCAATCAATATTACTAAACAAAAAATTAACAATTCAATTGTGCCCTGAGACCAAAAACGCCCTCCCCCCTTGCTGAAACGGCTGAAAAATGTTCAAACCGCCATTTCACTTTCTCCCCCTGCACCGCAGCCAGCTGAAAAGCGCGCGCAGACCTCTGCGAGGAACAGCTGCTCCTTCCTAGCTGCTCAGTTCCCGCCGAATGAACGAGGCCACCGCACACCACGCAGCTTGACTGCTCCTGCCTCCGGAAGCCTACCCCTTACCTTCTGCTCCCAGCGGCTCTCTTCTCAGCGCTTACTGCACCAGCGCGAGGAGAGTGAGTGTGCCACGGTCTTCCTGCCCTCGTGCTCAGCTGCCTCGGGGGCTTCGGCAACGAGGCGGGAGACCGAAGAGGAGGACCTTCTTTGCAGGAAAACCGGCAAATCAAACTCCAGCCGGTCTCCGCCGCAGCGAAACCTCGCCGCACTCTTCCTTTTTTTTTGTAACACAGTTTGCCGCTGCAAGCCTCCTCACGGCGGGGGGGGGGGAGGGGAGGGGAGGAAACCACCGGGTAACAACCTAACTCGGCTTTAAAGGAAAGAAAATCAAAAAGGCTTAAATAAATCAAAAACTATTTCCAAACCTAACGTCTCTCCAGCAAACTACTCTACTAGGTTGCTGCTCTCTCCAGCTGCTTGGAGACAGTATATATACTGGGGCTGGTAGGTGGAGCCAGTGTTATATATATCCTGATGTCGTCAGAAGATTGACATACTCAGTCTCCAAGCTGCAGGTAGAGAGGCACAAACCCAGAAGTGAGGGACTGGACTGGAGAGACGATTAGGAAGCATGCGTTTTACTGTGTGGAAACCATTAGTAAGTTATAATAACCTGTTCAATGTAATTTCAGTTTGTTCAATGTAAACCGCACTGATGCAGAATAGCGCGGTATATAAGAGAATGTAATAAATAATAAAAATAAATAAATAAATTAGTACAGGCCTACACTATCAGTTAACATACGATAAAAACCCCAAAAAACACTCTAAGTACTTAGCGTGGGATTGGGAACAGAAAGTGCACATGGCAGCTGGTGACAGCATGTGCTAGTTTTAACAGCTGCTGAGAGATGATGGCAATAGGTGCAGTCACATTACCAGCAGTCTGACAGTGTTGCTGCTGCCCATAAGAACTGGGGAGAATAAAAAGGACGCCTCACAATTCCCTCCCCCCCCCCCCACCTCTAACAACTTCTGCTGATCCAGCCCACCCCTCAATGAAGGATCCAGGACTTTGATCACTCCCATCATGAATATTCCCCTCTCCTCTCATCCCACTTTCAGAACCATTCCTAGGGCATACAACACCCCTTAAAGAATCCCTCCCCACCCAAGACCCAGCAAATCCAAGAAGAGCCCCCCCCCCCTCACAATAATAGACATTTTTCTGCATCAGTGGTGACAAGCTGCAGTAGTAGCAGCAGGGCATGTTCCAGAAAACTCTCAGCACTGTGGAACAGTTGTGCTGAAAGGCTGAGGGAGGGGAGTTGCGGGGCATGAAAGCTGTAGAGGGAACAAGGGAAGCCGCAACAGTCTAGGAGGTATTTGGATGAGGTGCTAGCAGCAGGAAAAGTTGTTTTTACCAACTAGAGATAAGGCAGAGGAGTGGCCCCTGGCTGGAGGGAGAATCGGCAGCAGTAGACAGCGACAAGCTAGCAGGTTGTTTCCCCACTATTCTGCAGTAAAATGCTCATTATGCAGTCATTTCTGAAGCATCACAGATTTGTGGACCCAGTCTTTAAATCTTTACAGCTGAAAAATATTCTTAATTATAAAGGAAGTTTCATAGTAACCTATTAAATGAGAGCACATAAAGGCCTGCATGTCCCATCCAGTCCAGTAAGGTGTTTTTAGTATGGGTTGTGATTCTGCTTCTTGTAAGTTACCCCCACTCGGGGCCTTTTTGAAGTCTAAAAGAGCCATTTTGAGCAGGCGTGCTCCTCTTGCTATATATGGGTCCTCTGTGTTTTTCCCATACCTTTTTGAATTCATATTCTTTCAGTATCTGACAGGGTAATAACCACAGGTTGTTGTTTTTTTTTAAATATTACCACGTCAGCGTCTAAGCTAACAGACCTCTGTCATTATGTTTATAAATATGATCAGCATCGCCATCTTATCCCAGCCGTGGTTTGGATCAAGGCCTTTTTCTGCATCTCCTTCTGAAACTGGGCAAAAGAGTAATCACTATGGTTTCGTCCAAAAGTTGGGCCTGGTTCAAGCTCATTTGAAGTTAGGAATGCTCAGGAGCCATAAGCAGATTTTTTGGTACAAAATATTTTCTATCTTGTTTGTTTAAATATAAAATCATCATTTGGAACGGAAACAATTATGTGACAGCAGAATATTTCAACTCTTCCCATTCAAGGTTAATAGCAGCTTATGCTCAGTAAGGCAAAGACATTTCTCCACCCCCTCCTATTTGTCTTGGCCGTTGACATCCCACTACTCTGTTGAGGAAGGGTCCCCGATCAAAGCAGCAACAAGCAATAGTGATAGAGCGCTAATATTAAATTCAGGCAATTTCCTTTAACCTTCTCTGCCCCTGAAGACATTCCCATCTTTGACAAATTTATTTCCTGAGAACTCAGGATAACAGGTCAGATTTAAAAAATGCAGTATTCTCTCCCTTCCTCTACATTTCTTATCTAACCCCCCCCCCCCCTCCTTTTGCTCATGTGGACTCGTCCTGTTCACTCAACAAGTTCACATACCTTGAAATCCAAGAAACTTCCAGGTTTGAAAAAGCTGTTCCCATCAATATACAGTGGAGTTTATGGCCAAACAGTTCCAACTGGATGTCTTCAGATGAAAAGGAGGTAAACGTGTCTGTTTGGGAGAAAGAACAATGTTATTAATTTGAATTTTGCAACCTTGGATAGAGCTACTGAGTCCCCTGTATGAAATTCATTTATTTTGCAGATCAGTTTTGCAAGATGGCAAAATGTAAGCACAACCTATTTAAAATTGTCTCATTATGTTTGAAACTGAACTGTTTTGAGATATCACAGTTCAAATAATCCCTTACAGCCAGGTAATTCTAGGACAAGGTGGCTAGGGAGAAAGGGCAGAAAAGCGCATAGGTCATGCTCAGTTTATAAAAACCATTATAGAAAAAAAATGTTTTGAGGATCATCAAAAATATCCATAGAGAGCGCTTCAACTCATTAGCCCTCAATCAATTTTCATCATCTGTCCATTTTTCTTATAAATATTTCATATATCAAATGCATAAGCATAACTACTTATCTTTAGATGTGATTAAAATATCTGAAGATAAGTAGTTATACATATGGGGTTGATATTAGTTGATATATGAAATATTTACAAGAAAAATATGATAAAAACTGCTTGAGAGCTAATGAGTTAAAGCACTTTGGATATTTTAGATGGCCCTCAGAACATTTTTTCTATATTGGTTTCAATGTGTGTGAATGGTTGCATTACTATGATTTGCTGAGCTGGTATTGAATTGTTTGTTATTGTGTTCAGGCGATAGGGTAATGGAGATGCAGATATATAGGGTGGCCCAAAAAAAGTGAGAACATCTCGTAAATTAAAAGCTTAAATAGTTTACTTATTTACCTTTTTAGCTATACGTCTTTATTTTGACAATTTCCGGTCGCCATCATTTTTTTTATTAATTTGTCAATCGTTTACATCTGTCTTTTTGAATTTTTAAATAACTTATATGCTACGAGATGTTCTCACTTTTTTTGGGCCACCCTGTATTTTATTAAAGCAACATATGTGCCTATGTGCCTTATAAAGTTACCTCCCCATGAACTCCCACACAAAGTTACACCTGTGCTTTAAGGCGGGAATATTTTTTTTAGGTGTAGGTACCAGGAATACCCAGAAGTGTATCACACTCCCTTATCTGGCAAGTTAACCCCTAGCTGTACTTTCCGGTGTACTGCAAGGAGTCACACACCACCATTTTCCAATATGGCAGTGCCAGTAGAGGAGTGGGGGGGGGACACTGACCCCTAAATGGAACTGATGCTGCAGGGATGGAGTTTGGGTCTACAGAGGGAGGGGATGGGAAATACTTCATGAGCCACTATGCTGCCAGAAATTTCAGACCCACCCAGGGGTCTGTATCAGGGCACCTTAGCTTGGGTCTCCTGAGTCTAGAATGGGGTTTCTTTTTTTTTTTTTTTTTTAGATTTCCATTTACTTCCATGAAATATATGGAAGTTAAAAAAATATCTTCATTCCATTTCTGGAGGGTAATTCCATAATCCTGCGTACAGACAAAGCACCTTAGCCCCAATTATGCATGCGGCATTCTATATTCTATAAAGTACAGCACGCACAGGCTTTACTTTATAGAATCAGGGCGTACCGACATGCTCGAGTCTAGTCTCAGCAGATACACCTGCCTGTGTCTAGACAGGCGCATTGATGCGCGTCAGAATATTCTATAACTTATGTGCAGAAATCTAGGCCCCACTTACGTTCTGGCTAAGCTCCAACCCTGTGCACATCACAACAGAAAGTACCTGCAATGGGACTTACATGTGCACTTACAGAATAGTGACGGCCTAAAGCACGCACGAAACTGCCCATTCACATGCGTAGATCCTTTAGAGTTTCACATATGTACCGTTCTGCGTGCGCTATATTGAAGCAGTCCCCTAGAGTGGATGCTAAACACCAGCAGCAAGAGGATGCGTAAAAATAGCGCTTTAAATTCACTGCACTTTCCTGCATTGGAAATAATGCCATATGTACTGTAGGTCTGTAGGTCTTTTCCATGCATTGGCACAGAAAATGCACTCAACTTAAAATGGGGGGGGGGGCTAGCATGCATTTCTTTCGCACACCAAGGGGGTGCTTTTACTAAAGTGCATCAAGGTTCTGCACTTACCATGCATTGGGGCACATTTACTAAACCACACTGTTAGCGTAGGCTTCAGCATGCAGTAATCGTTCCATGCTAAAATTTAGCATGGTGCCCCACGCAAAATATCTCATGCCAAAATTGTTAGCACACGAATGGACAGAGACCGGGCAAGCTGCGGGCATGTGGGCACTGAAAGAATGTAGCAGTTAGCGTGGGAGTTTTCGGCACATGATATAAGTGTGCCCATGGGATGGTTAGCATGATGGTGCATGTTAGTATTGCACTATCAGCAGGAGAATGAATGCTCATGTCCCCAACAATTAACACAGGCTTCCGCACTAACCTGGCAGCCTAATTATGTGCTACTGGAGCACACCTTAATAAACCTGCCCCATGATGTGCAAAACGTAACACATGGTAATTGCAAAGCCTCTGTGGTAAACAGAGAACAGGCCCCGCATCTGCCCTGCATTTATGTTTATTAAAACTTGCTTATCCGCCTTTTAAGTTTGATTGTACCTCTGCAGCCAAGCAGAGGTACAGTCAAAATAGAATCAAATAATCAAACTAATAAATTAATAACTTAATAATACAAGTTTAATTGAAAAGAAAATTAATACTGAAAGAAGTGTAGACAAGGTAAAGAGGTTGGAAGGTACTGCCGATTATTTCTCCCCAAGGAAATCTCCAAATGCAGACCCCAAATAGTAGGCTTTGAGGCCTTCACTATATCTGGTAATGGAAGTTTCAACTTTTAAATACTGAGGAAGAGTGTTTCAAAGAACAAGGGCTAAACATGAAAAGACAGAATGATGTTTGAGCTTATATTTTTTCCCCAAGTATGTGAAGAAATAATATTAGATACAAAACCCAATAACTGCTAAATCCTCTTTGTGTAGGTTAGGTACGACAGTAGATAGATAAATGGGAAGAAGTGCTTCCAGTATTCAACTTCTGCTAGGGGCTGAGGAGTGGGCAGGAATTGTGCCTGGCAGTTAATAGGGAGGTGTAGCTAATTGTATTCCGCGATAGTGGCTATGCTGTTGATGTGCATTAGCCATCATCTCTCTGTGTTAACTGCATGACTTTGTTCTCCAAATTTCTGGGCATGCCCCCAGTCGTTAATGCATAGGTCATGAACCTTAGCACCCTCAGTCCATCGGGCCTGTTATTTTGCACTGTCAATTTTGTAATGTCTATTTCATTGTTGATCTCAACAATCTGCATGTTCTTGTATTATCCCTCATTAATTATTGGATCATCATCTATAATAGTCTGTCATTGATCTCTATAAAGCAGCTGCAATTGTTTCAAAATATGGCCATCCATCTGCTTCATAACAAACAGAAATTTGATAATAGCACTCCCCTTCTGATTTAAGAACACTGGCTTCCCATTTCATATTGGGGAAAATTCAGAGTAGTATTATTGACATAAGACCCTTTTAAAAGCAGCCCCAGATTATCTGTTTAACTTTCTCATTCCATACACTCCAGAGAGGACACTGCACTCTTCTCAAAATAATCTTCAAGTTCTCCGATATAATATGTTGTACATCTATCTGGTTTTAAGTGTTGCAAAGATGAACTTAAGACGTTACAAGCTGCACACGTTAATAGACTCTCATCGGAACACTTATACGCATAGATTCCTAAAACATCCTCCTTAACATAGTTTGAGTGTGTGGCTGCAAAGCTCTCCTTAAATATGCCATCTAAAATAGTGCCCATTACACAAGACACTGGCAGGAAAGAGCCTGTATTGCCAGCAATAGCACTGGAGTCACTGACTAATAAAGAAACAGAAGAAAAAGCAGTCTTCAATTCTGTCACCACTGTTTCATTTATCTTCAAATACTTTATAGGTTATTCTGGACTCGTGAAAACCTGAAGCCTGACATGTCTCCTATGTCAGGGGTGGGCAATTCCGGCCCTCGTGCACCACAATCCAGCCTGGTTTTCATGATGTCCCTAATAAATATTCATGAGTTCTATTTGCATCCACTGCCTTCCATTGTATGGAAATAGGTCCATGAATATTCATTAGGGCCACCATGAAAACCAGGCTGGATTGTGCTGCACGAGGGCCAAAATTGCCCACCCCTGTCCTATGTATATCGGGTTCTCTACTACATATCACTTTACATGACAGCCACACTTCACAGTGGATTAATTCTAGTTTCTGTGGGGTTTTATCATTCTTCCTCACTATGTCCCTCCTACTCAGAAATGGACAAAATCTGCAATCTGAATGCGCTCAAATTTTCTTTTACCCAGTTTTGTAAGATACTGAGCACCTTAAGTCTACAGACCCTGGTGGCACCAGGCTATCTGAAAAAGCATCACATTCTGAAATGTGGCATTTAGCTACCAGCATATAAATAGGGAATTATTGTTGTTGTTGTTGTTGTTATGTGCCATTGATTCAATGCAGATTTCTGGTGACAAGTTACTTATATATTATATAAAATACCCACGTAAGCATATACTTTATGCGCAGTTACACCTACTTCCAAGCTGACAAATTTCTATGGCGTCAGTCTAGCAGCAATTTCTGCTAGCTTACTCCTAGTACTTAATAAAGACACATAGGTGCCTTAGTATTTTATTAAAATAGGCAACAAATAGGTGCCCTATTTGTCCATTCAACCCAGGCAGCGTGCCATAAAATTACTCCCTAGAACAAATAAACTCCATTCACTCGGTGCATTTAGATTTTAAAACCTGCAAAAAAATATTTCTATTTACTTAAGGTAATCTGTATGGCTCTGGTGTGTTTCGAGTCTCTCAACAGTTGCGGCTTTCAGAATATTTTACCTATCTAGGTACATTGTACTGCCTCTACCCATTTGACTTGGTAATGTGCCTGGCATGATAGGTGCTCCTTTTGCCATTCTTTAAAGAAATACCGATTGGGAGAACATAAGGTAAGAACATAAGATATGCCATACCAGGTCAGACCAAGGTCGATCAAGCCCAGTATCCTGTTTCCAACAGTGGCCAATCTAGGTCATACGTACCAAGCAGTTTCCCCAAAAGACACAGCTTCCACAATGCTTGTACTGGGTCAAGCATTGATATCCTGGGTGCCTTCTTAATAATGGGTTATGGACCTTTCCTCCAGGAACTTGTCCAAACCTTCTTTAAACCCAGCTACACTAACAGTCTTTATTACATCCTCTGGTAACAAATTCCAGAGTTTGATTACACGTTGGGTGAAAAAATATTTTCTTTTATTAGTCTTAAATAGTTTACCCTGTAGCTTCATTGCATGTCCCCTAGTCTTTTTATATTCTGATAACGTAAACAATCGATCTACGTTTACCATTCCACTACGTTCATTAATTATAGACTTCTATCATATCTCCCCACAGCCGTCTCTTTTCCAGGTTAAAGAGCCCTAACCTTCTTAGCCTTTCTTCATAGGAGTATCCTTCCATCCCCTTTACCATTTTGGTGGCTCTTCTCTGAACCTTTTCTAATAATGCTAAATCCTTTTTAAGATACGGCGACCAGAATTCCACACAATATTCAAGATGCGGTCTCACAATGGAACGATATAGAGGCATTATAATATCTTTTGTTTCATTTTCCATTCCTTTCCTTATGATACCTAGCATTCTATTTGCTCTCTTGGCCGCCACTGCACACTGGGCCGAGGATTTTAACACGTTATCCACAATGATGCCTAAATCTTTTTCCTGGGTGGTAGTTCCTAATGTGGAACCTTGCATCGTGTAACCATAGTTTGGGTGGTTCTTCCCTAAGTGCATAACTTTGCACTTGTCCACATTGAATTTCAGCTGCCATTTTGATGCCCAGTCTTCCAATTTATCAAGATCCTCTTGCAATTTTCCACAATCCTCTTGGGTTTTAACAACTTTAAATAGTTTTGTGTTATCTGCAAATCTGATAACCTCACTCGTTATTCCCTTTTCCAGGTCATTTATGAATATGTCAAAAAGCAGCGGACCCAGCACAGATCCCTGGGGTACACCACTATTCACTTTTCTCCATTGGGAAAATTGGCCATTTAGCCCTACCCTCTGCTTTCTATCTTTTAACCAGTTCCTGATCCACAATAGTACACTGCCTCCTATCCCATGACTCTTTAGTTTTGCCAAAAGTCTCTGATGAGGGACCTTGTCAAAGGCTTTCTGAAAGTCCAGATACACTATATCAACCGACTCACCTTTGTCCACCTGTTTATTCACACCTTCAAAAAAACATAACAGATTAGTAAAACAAGATCTTCCTTGTCTAAAGCCATGTTGGCTGTCTCCCATTAGGCCATGACTATCTACATGCTGAGTAATTTTGTTCTTTATGATGGTTTCTACCATTTTTCCCGGTACTGACGTCAGGCTCACTGGTCTGTAGTTTCCCAGATCACCCCTGGAACCCTTTTTAAAAATTGGCATTACATTGGCGATCCTCCAATCTTCAGGTATTACAGATGATTTTAATGAAAATTCACAGATTACTAATAGCAGGTCTGCAATCTCATATTTCAGTTCTTTCAACACCCTTGGATGTATACTATCTGGCCCAGGTGATTTGTTACTCTTCAGTTTATCTAATAGTTGTAATACATCTTTCCGATGTATTGATATTTCCTTCAATTCTTCCGCACCTTTAAATACCACTTCAGTCATGGGTAACATCCCTACATCTTCCTCAGTAAAGACCGAAGTAAAGAATTCATTCAGTCTCTCCACTATCGCCTTCTCGCCTCTTAGTGCCCCTTTAACCCCTCTATCATCTAATAGACCAACTGACTCTCTCACAGGTTTTTTGCTATGAATGTAAGTTTTTATTTTGCGTTTTTGCTTCCGCAGCAAGCTTCTTCTCAAATTCTCCCTTTGCCTGCTTTATCAATGCCTTGCATTTGACTTGCCAGTGCTTGTGCTGTTTCCAGGTTTCTTCGTTTAGCTCTTTTTTCCATTTCCTGAAAGATGCTTTTTTGGCAACAACAGCCTCTCTGACCTCACCTTTAAACCATGCTGGCAGTTTTTTGGACTTCCTTCTACTTTTCTCAAAGCGTGGAATACAGCTGGTCTGGGCTTCCAAGATAGTAGTTTTCAACAACATCCAAGCTTGATGTAAGTCTTTTACCTTTGCAACTGCTCCTTTTAGTTTTTTCTTAACTATTTTCCTCATTTTATCATAGTCTCCCATTCGAAAGTTAAAAGGTAGTATTGTGGATTTCCTTACTATCCCTCCTCCACTAATTAAATCAAAGGCGATCATGCTATGATCACTATTGCCAAGTGACCCCAACACCCTTATCTCTTGCACAAGATCTGGTGTTCCACTAAGGACTAGATCTAATATGGCTTCCCCTCTGGTCGGTTCATGAACCAGCTGCTCCAAAAAGCAGTCATTTATGTCATCTAGGAACTTTATCTCCCTAGCATGTCCTGCCATGACACTGACCCAGTCAATGCCGGGATAATTGAAATCACTTATTACTGCGCTGTAACTTTTGTTAGCTTCCTTGATTTCTTTGAGCATTTCATCATCCATTTGTTCATTCTGGCCAGGCGGTTGATAGTACACCCCCACTGCCATCGCCATCCTCTTTTTACATGGAATTTCAATCCATAGAGATTCTACAGCAAATTTTGTTTCCTGCAAAACTTTAATCCTTTCTGTCTCAATGCCCTCTCTAACATACAGTGCAACCCCTCCACCAATTTGATCAGCTCTATCATTACGATATAGTTTGTACCCAGGTATCACAGTGTCCCACTGGTTGTCCTCCTTCCACCATGTCTCTGATATTCCAATCATAGTTAACCTCTCATTTAGTGCTATATATTCTAACTCTCCCATCTTATTTTTTAGACTTCTAGCATTTGCATACAAGCATTTTAGAGACTGTATTTTATTCATATTAATCTGGCTATTGGTAGATATGGGTAATTTGGGATATTTAAGCTCTGTCTGCTCCATACTCAAGGGCATTTGAGTTACTTTACTCTTTTTTGGAACCTCTCTGTTTTTGGTAGTATCCTTCAAGGATACATTCTTCCAAACCATGTGCTCTTGGGCGACTGTCAGCTTTCTCCTATTATCTAGTTTAAAAGCTGCTCTCTCCCCTTTTTAAAGGTTAATGCCAGCAGCCTGATTCCTCCCAGTTAAGGTGAAGCCCATCCCTTCGGAAGAGCCCCTCCTTTCCCCAGAATGTTCCCCAGTTCCTAACAAATCCAAAACCCTCATCTCTGCACCATTGTCTCATCCACGCATTGAGACTCCGGAGCTCTGCCTGCCTTTTGGGTCCTGCACGTGGAACGGGAAGCATTTCAGAGGCACTTCCACGGTTTGCAGACCATGCCAGGCTCATTCCAAGGCTGCACCCTTCGATAATCGAGCAGTGGCAATATTTGAAACGCTGCATGGTTACCAACACACGCCGAAAATCAAGTGCATGAAGGGTTAGCCTAACCTTTACTGCAGAAGCTAACCGGACAATGGCTGAATATCACTGCTGCCCGGTTAGCATCTGGCAATACGGCCAACCTGGATAATCAATGCTGGGGGTCCTGGATATGGCCCCAGCACTGAATATCCGGGTTTAGAGTTCAGTAGTGATGGTCAGTTCAGTCAGGCTTAGAGTTCAGTCAGCACTGGATCAGTTATGAGAACATCTGCTCATCTTTGCAAGGAAGTACATAGGAGGTAGCTTCAGTGGAGGGAGAGATGCAGAGGACAATGACTGAAATAAGATAAAAAGTAGAAGAGGAAAGTAGTAAAGACTGGAGAAGGATGGGAGAAAGAAGAGGTGGAGGATGAGCTGAGGTAAGGAAAAGAAAAAACACATATCCATCTTCACGCCCACCTACAAAATACAGTAAGAATTGTGTGCCAAAAATGTGTGTAAAGTTACACACATAGGGGTTAATTTTATAAAGTACTTTTCATGCTTACGTAGCCATATAAGCACATAAAAGGCCTGCTATAAAATTCTAACCTTTGTAAAAGTATTTGCATTCACATAATGGTGCATACTTTGCAAGTAGGTGGGAGGAACATAGGCAGAGTTCACAAGTATGCACATAGATTATCATTTATGTAGCGCTACAAGGCATACACAGCGCTCTATAGAGACATATAAGAGACAGTCCCTGCTCATAAGAACTCAGGGCCTGATATTTAAAGAGCGTTAAACCGTGTAAATGTTCCTAAGCGGGATACTTAGCGGCATTAACGTGGTTAGTACCTCTGAATATCCCAGAGTAATGCCGCTATACGCCCTGATGCTAAGCAGTTAGCATCTGGGCGTGTTGGGGGGCATTCCAGAGGCGGTACTCTGGGATAACTGTGCAGCTGCAAAAATCTCTACCAAGACCAAAATCCGCTTCTTCCAAATACTGATCCTGCCAATTCTCCTGTACAGATCGGAAACATAGACTCTGCTCAAACCTGACACGAACAAGCTCGAGGTCTTTCAAATGCGATGCTTGAGAAAGATTTTGGGTGATCGCTATCAAAACGAGACAATTCGGACAAGGTGCAACCATCAGCCTTCAGTCAAAAAACAAATCCAAAAACACAGACTGCGATGGTTTGGCCACATTTGCAGAATGAACACCAGTTGGCTGCCATACAAACTCCCCTGCCGAGAGTGACCTGTCCACTGGAGGGTTCAATGAGCACCAAAGAAAATGTGGCTCAAACTCATTGAGGAAGATCTAAGGAACCGGCGACTGAACATCGATGAGGCCAGAAATATCGCCACCAATCACCAAGATTGGAAGTGTAATTGTGAACACAAGGAATCCAGGGCACCAACAGCACAATATTAGTCGAGAGGATGACCTGCTCCCCAAACGCCAGCTAAGAATTAAAGAAGAAGAAGAAGAAGAGGTGCATAGCTATTATAAATCAATATCGGGCCCTTACAGTCTAATCAAGACAAGCAACACAAGTGTGAACTAGGATATATATTTAGGGGAATGGATATTCACATAAATCATCACCACTATTTTGCAAAACAATCAATCAAACAAGCCACAATGCAAAAAATTCCTTTTATTAATACATTAATTTAGAATATGAAAATAATATTTATTTATTTATTTATTATTTATTTATTTATTTACATTCTCTTATATACCGCGCTATTCTGCATCAGTGCGGTTTACATTGAACAAACTGAAATTACATTGAACAGGGCATTATAACTTGGAGATAACTATTTTACAGGGAACATGGGCTATGGAGGGTTAAGTGGCTTGCCCAAGACCACAAGGAGCACCTGTGGGACTGGAAACCCCAGTCCTTCCGGCCCAAGGTTGCTGTCCTCTAGTGGGATTTGAACCCCCGACCTTCCGGCCTGAAGTACCTTGCCCCAACCACTAGGCCACTCCTCCACTCCTCCACTCCATATCTCATGTAATATATATATATATATATATATATATATATATCAAAAACCTATATGTTTACATATAGCACAAAATTAAGTGTGTTGTAAAAATATATTTTATTACTATTATCAAAATCCATATAACATATCACTAATATCACTATCACTTTACAAACAATGGATACAATATCACAATGTCACAATAATACCTATTTAAAGAATAATGACATACCAATACATACATCTAAATTTTACATAGGTTTCCACACAATTACCTATTATACAATAACCCAAAGGTTGCACTAATAATTCTCAACTATCTCTACTACTTGTACAAATTTGATTTTTATTATATTTGTGTCTCAACCATAATCATAATCTGAGGGTACTCAGTTCCATTCCGTTGGTGCGGCAGGCTTTTTCCTATATAAAAGACTCAGGTGATTTGTTGGCATATTTAGATACTTGGCATCAAGATGGGAACTTGTGTTTGTTGGTTACTATGGATATAACATTGTTGTACATGAATATTCCACAGCAACAGGGGCTTGATATTGCCATGAAGTATTTGTTGAGTTTACATTTATCCCCACAGCGTAGTTCTTTTTTTCGTCAATTATTGACCTTGGTCTTATTTAGGAATTATTTTGAATTTAAGGGAAATATTACTTATCAAATAGAGGGAGTTTCCATGTGGGCCACGGTGGCTCCATCTATAGCGAGGTTATATGTTCGACATTTTGAAGAAGAGATTGTTTTGAAATCAGAGTATTGGTCATCTAGATTCATAAAGGTTTTTGATATATATATTACATGAGATATTATTTTCATATTCTAAATTAGTTTAATGTATTAGTAAAAGGAATTTTTTGCATTGTGGTTTGTTTGGGGAATGGATATTAACATGCATTTTTGAAGAAACCACATGTGAATATGACACCAGCTGTACAGCAGGTGTGAATGTCCGTGCCTGCTTTCAAGGCACAATCTCTGTTACTTATGCTGGTATTTTATAAAGACACGTGGAGCCTGATTCACAAAGGGACACATCCGGGCTGTTCGGACGACCCCAAGCATGACAAGCCCGTTAGGACCCAATTCTGGACCGCAGGAATAAAGCATGCTCCTGCCTGCCTGTGGGGACATCCTCCCCACAGGTGCCCCTGGCTCACACAGCTAAGACTCTCCTCTTTCCTGCCACCTGACCGACGGCTGGCCAGTTGAGACCTGGATCAAGTGGCGGGAACCTGCCCACACCCAGCCCCAGCCCTGGGGGGTATTTCCAGGCCCGATCGACCCACCGGTGCTGATTATTCCACCTTCGATGTGGAATAATCAGCATGTTCCCTTTGACCCAGCAGGACAAACTCTTGCCATGAATCGGACCTGTACATCCTGCCGGCTCAGCCCGCCCCTGCTCCACCCAGATCCTGCTCTCTCCCGTCCCCTGCCGGCTCTCCCTGTCATGCGGCTCTAGCCATGCAGGGAGAGCAAAAGGGGGAATAGGGGCAGGATGGCTCCACGAGATCTGTCTTGGAATGGCCCATAAACACCTATGTGTCTTTATAAAATAGGCTTAAAATAGCCGCCTGCTAACTCTTATCTTTGGAACATTGCTATAAAATTCCCCTTATATAAGTTCAACTGTATGCATATAAAATTAACAAAGGAGAAGGGTACGCCACAGTTAAGTCCATCCAAACACAAAATGGAGAAAATCAAAACCACGGCAACACCAAACAGTCTTCACACAAAGGGTTTTATTCAGTGACCCGACTTGGCCAAGTTTTGGCACTCAGGCCTACATTAGGGGTCAGTCTGATTGTTAAAGAACGTCCAATGACAGTGCAAACAAATGTTGTTAATCATAACCTTCATCTTGCAAAAGACTTTTTGGTGTGGCTGTAGTTTTGATTTTCTCCACTTTGCGTTTGGATGCATATAAAATTAACTAAAAATGTGGTGCAAAAGAGCAGATCTAAAAGCACAACAGTATGGGCTAGGACAGTGTGGCCAGATGTTGGCGCTAATTGTCCATGGTGCATTGAGGGTGCAAGTGAGCAGGATAAGGGAGGAGAATGGAAGGGGTGAGGGCCTTGAGGTCAGCACACCCACGCTAACTGCTAGATAAACAATTAGCATGGATATATTTTCCATAGGTGGAGGTAAGTGTGCCTGTGCTAACTGTGGCCTGCGTTAGGGCAGGGTACATTGTGTTGACTGTCAGTAAAATGCTTTCCATGCCACTGACAGTGGACACGATGGTGCTGCACTAACACGCTATGGTTTTGGTACTATCTATATGTTAGATACAACACCATAGCACCTTTAGTAAAAGGGCCCCTTGGATGCCTGGGGGTCTTTATTAAATACTAGCACAAATACTTCAGAAACTGCAGCTCAAGAGCAGGTCTAAATGTATCCACATATATGATAAAAGTATGTGCATAAATCCAGACTCCATCGATACTCCTCCTAACTCCCCCTCCCAGAATAAGCATAATTACTCACCTATAACAGGTGTTCTCCAGGGAAAGCAGGAATCAGTCCTCACATATGGGTGATGTCGGCAATGACAGAGCCCCGTGCGGAGCATTTCCCCAGTTTTCACAGAAAGCCTTTGGGAATGCCACCACGCATGCGCAGATGACATAGCAAAAAAGGACTTAAACATTGTAGAGAGACAACTCCAAGGGGAGGAGGGAAGGTTGTGAGGACTGATTCCTGCTGTCCATGGAGAACACCTGAGTAACTACGCTTTCTCCAGCAACAAGCAGGAACTCAGTCCTCACATATCGGACTCCCGAAATCCAGGCTACCGAGGACCAAACCACGACAGTATCACCTGTGACCTATTGGGTAGCCGTGAGTTGCAGAAGATGAGTCCCCACTGAGAGACTTTGCAAGACCCTAGCGTCCAATGATACTATCACTTCAGTAGCCTGAAAAGGGAAGGATTGGAGGGCAGGAGTTGCCTACACACCGAAAATATTAGGGAGTACTGCCTGTCTGAAGGCATTATCC
Organism: Ichthyophis bannanicus; assembly: GCA_033557465.1. NCBI lineage: Eukaryota > Metazoa > Chordata > Amphibia > Gymnophiona > Ichthyophiidae > Ichthyophis > Ichthyophis bannanicus. The sequence goes on along the minus strand of CM066032.1, from coordinate 1,387,667,757 downwards.
CTGAGAGACTCAGTCTCCAGGCAGTAATGAGCTACAAACATATGAATCAAAGACTATGTGGCGGCACTGCAGATTTCCTGCACCGGCACTGAGTGGAGGTTAGCCACTGATGCAGCCATGGCCTGCACACAATGTGCAGTGATCCAGTGCTCAAGGGAGAAGCCCGCTCACTCGTAGGTGAGGGCAATGCTGTCTGCCACCCACGTGGACAGAGTCTGCTTCATTACCAGGAGCCCCAGTCTACTGGAGTCATATGATACAAAGAGCTGAGGAGCTTTGCGATGGACCTGGGTCCTCTGCAGGTAGAAGGACAGGGCCCATTTGCAGTCTAGCGTATACAAGAAGAGTTTCTCCCTGCTGGCATGGGGTTGTGGGAAGAAGGTGGGAAGGACCACCTCCTCTTTGAGGTGGAAGGGGAATACCACCTTGAGGAGGAATTTGGGATGTGCACGGAGAACTACCCTGTTCTTATAGAACCTTGTTTATGGGGGATCCACCACCAAGGCCTAGAGTAAACTCACTCTCCGTGATGGCCACCAGAAAAAACACTTTCCAGGAGAGGTATCTCAAATAGTAGGTGGCTAGGGGCTCAAACGGCGGCTTGGTGAGTTGGGAGAGCACCACATTAAGGTCCCATTCTGCTGCCGGAGAGCAGAGAGGGGGCTTCGATAGTAGGAGACCCCGGAGGAACCTGGAAACCAGGGGCTGGTTTGAAAGTGGAGACCAGGGGTTGGTTTGAGAGGGTGATGGTGAGTGGCTATGGTGCTCAGGTGTACCCTCATCAAATTAGACTTTAGGCCGGCATGCGAGAGGTGCAGAAAGTATTGTAACACTAGTTGCACGTGGCAGGAGAAAGGGTTCTCCTCTCTGCACACCAGATGGAGAATCTCCTCCATTTGAAGGCATACGCCTGTCTAGTGGAGGATTTTCAGGAGGCCAACAGGATCTCCTTGACTTCTCCTGGGAGAGTGAAGGGAGCTAAGGCTACCCTTTCAGCAGGCACGCCATCAACGTTAGCGACACTGGGTTGGGGTGCAGGAGGGAGCCCACCTCCTGGGACAGAAGGTCCGGACCCCGACCCAGCGGGACTGGGAGCGCCACTGACAGGGAAAGCAGCAGAGGGAACCAGGGTTGCCGGGCCCATCTGGGGGCGATCAGGATCATTGATGCCCACTCGCTCTGAATTTTGAAGAGAGTCTTGGCTACCAGAGGAGTTGGTGGGAAGGCATAAAGGAGGCCCTCTGACCATGGGATCAGGAAGGTATTCGCTGCTACTCTCTCTGGGTGCGACTAGCGTGTGTGTTGTCCGGGGAGGCGAACAGGTCCATCTTGGGCCTGCCCCAGAGGCGGAAGAGCCACTGCACTACCTCGGGATGCAGACGCCATTCATGTAGACAGAGGACTCTGCTGAGCTTGTCCGCCAACCAGTTTTTCTGGCCTGGAAGGTATAGAGCTCATAGTAGCTTTCCGTGACGTACAGCAAAGGCACAGAATGGCGACCTAGTTGTCTGTCTGGATCAGCACAGGATGGTTGCACAGGAGAAGGCAGAATGCTTGCAGAGCTAGGAAAATGGCCCCGAGTTCCAGGAGATTGATCTGCAGGAGTGACTCCTCTTGCAACCAGCTGCCTTGAGTATGGAGGTCTCCACAATGTGCTCCCCAATCCAGAAAGGAGGCATCCATGGTTAGGACCATCTGTGGTGGAGATGCCTGGAATGGCATCCCCACCTGGAGGTGGCTTAGGGACTGCCACCAATTGAGGGAGTCTGCCAGTTGGCGGTTTACTCATACCCCTGTTGCATAACTTGCCCATTTGGGTCCACTGGGAGCGGAGACACCCTGGGCCACCCGCATGTGCAAGTGGGCTAGGGGCATGACGTGAACTGTTGAGGTCATGTGGCCCAGCAACCAGAGGAGGAGGAGAGCCGGTACTGACCAGCAAGTCTGTACCTCTCTCGCTAACTGCACAAGGCGAAGTGCCCTCTCCTTTGGAAGGGAGCCCTTGACCTGCAATGTGTCCAGCTGCGTGCCTATGAACTCCAGGTTTTGGGCTGGAGAGAGGTGGGATGTGGGGTAGTTGATAACGAATCCCAGGAGCTGCAGGAGGCAGATTGTTCGCTCTGCGGCATGGTTGGCCTCGAGGGTTGTGCTTCCTCTGATGAGCCAGTCTTCCAGATAGGGGCGGACGAAGGCCCCTTGCAGGTGCATGTAGGTGGCCACAATTGCCAGGCACTTTGTAAAGACTCTGGGTGAGGTGGCCAAGCTGAATGGAAGTACCCTGTATTGGTAGTCCTCTCCTACCATCACAAACCTCAGGAACTGTCTGTGGGAGGGGTGGATCAGGATGTGGGTATATGCATCCTTTAGGTCTAAGAAGCACAGCCAATCTCCTTGGTGGAGGTAGGACAGCAGAGTTCCAAGGGAGAGCATCTTGAACTTCTCCCTCACCAGAAACTTGTTCAAGTTTCACAGGTCTAGTATGAGCCTGAGGCCTCCAGTTCTTTTGGGGACAAGGAAATACCCTGAGTAGAAGCCTTTTCCCCACAGTTGTCTGGGTACAGGTTCTACTGGCCTTGTCTCTGAGCAAACCCTCAAGCTCTGACAGGAGCAAGGTCTGGTGAAGGAGAGGCCGCACCGACTCTCCTGGGAAGAACCCTGGGGGTGTTTGTTGGAACCTGAGGAGATAGCCCTCCTTTACTACTTGTAGGACCCACTTGTCTGTGTTGACCCCAGCCCACCTGTGGGCAAAAGGTACCAGACGGCCCCCTGTGGGCTGGGGAGGGTCTTCCAGGGGAGAGGAGGCCCTGCCCCGAGAGTCAAAAGCTCCCCCAGGCTGGGTGGGTGCTGGTGCATGGGACTTCTAAGCCTTTGGCTTCCTCGGCGCATGGCCCTGGTTCTTGGGCTGGGAGCCCTGTTGCTGTTGCCCCGAGAAGGGCTGGTAGTGGTTCTGGTGGAAAGGCCCTTTCTTCCTTCCTCAGGAAGGGTGATCTCTTTCCCAATGGCTTCTTCCGGGGAAGGGTCGACGTTTTCCTCAAGAGCCTTTGCCTGGTTACGATCTTGGCCTCTATTCAGCTGCTTTGTTGGCGATGGGCTTGCCAAGCAAGTTTTCCCCAATGCAGCAATTTTTTTTGTACCCATTTCTAGGAGACTTGTAGCCAGGCCTGGAACTGGGCCACAATGCCTGCTGCTGCTACTCTTGCTGCAGATTCAAAGCCATCGCAGGCGGCGCGGGAGTGGAACTTTGAGCAGTCCCGGATCCCAGTGGTCAGGGCTTGGAACCTCTGAAAGGGTTCCCCGGTGGGGCCTACAGAAAAGCCTGCCAGCTCTTGGATAAGGCCCTTGAGGTACATATCTATGTGCAAGTCATAGGCTTGTATCCGGCAGCCCATCATGGATACCTGGAAGCACTTGTGCCAGAGGGCATCGAGGACTCTGGCTTCCCTGCCCAGGGGGACAGAAAAGTAGTTCTTCTGGATTTAGAGTTTTTGCATTGAGGATTCCACGACCATGGAGTTATGCAGGAGTTGGGACTTTTGGAAGTCTGTGTCCTTCAAGTGGTAAATGGCATTGAGATGCCGGCTGACCACTAGCACCAATGCCGGGGTCTCCCACATCCGCAAGAGCAGACACTTGAGGATGGGCTGCACTGGTACCTTGAGTCTCTTTTGGCCGAGACTCATACTGGGGAATCTCCAGTTCTCCGGTGAGTGGGTCCTCCTCTAACTCGGTCGGGACCAAGAGGGCCCGGGCCATGTCCCATATGAAGTCATGAAAAGCCACATCCTTGGGTGGGGAGCTGTGCCAGGGTTCCAGAGGAGATGGCTCTGAGGGGACGTCTCGGTGTTGAGAGCTCTCAGGGGAAGCCTCGATGTCGGTCTCCCAGCCAAAGCCCGAGGGTGTTGAGGATTCCACGGCTTGAGACTCTTGTGCCTCGAGGCCGGCCCCAAGGAACCAGGGTCCCCCAAGGGGTCTCTGGTCGGACTCTCGGACACTGGCCGGGAAGGACCAGACACCCAAAGATCGGGACCGGGACCTCGATCGATGCTGAGGACTTGCCCGAGGCCAGTGGTGCTCGTGGCCTGACTCGATGCCCATGGACTCTCCCACAGTCAGGGGCCCGGTTATCAAGGAAGATGATGCAGGCGAATCTTACAACATCGCCTGCTGCGAGACCAGGATGGCAAAGATATTCTGCTCCATGGCGGCCATCCTGGACTCGATACCAGAAGGTTCTGCAGCTTTCAGTATGGGCACGGAGGCTCTCAGGCCCAATGCTGGCACTCTCGCAAGTGCATCCTCAATGAGGACCACAGCCTCAGGGAGCCTCACACAGTCACCGCCGGCCGAGGACTCCCTCTTAGAGACTTTAAGGGGGTGCTGCTTGAAGTTGCAAGAGTCCCTCTGTGGGACCTTACCAGGTTTCCCTGTTTCCCTGGTGGAACCTCAACTGGATTCAAGGATTTTTTCTTTTTCTTTGAAGGGTCCGGTGTCTTTAAGGAGGAGCTGTTGCCGCGGGACTCTGAAGATGCCCGGGCCTCAAGGGATGTGCTCGGCTTAGGGCTCATTATCAGGGAAGCCAGTGCCGAGTCAGACCACGTGAACAGCTTCTCCTGCAATGCCGACCATTTCCTGTTGGTTCTCGGAGTCATGGCCTGGTACAGGTCGCAGGTGGCACTGTCGTAGTCTGGGTCGAGGCAGTGCAAGCAGCAGTCATGGGTGTCTGTGACAGATGTGGTCTGACTGCAGTGGTCACACTTCTTGAACCCACCAGGGGAAATGGTGGGAGACTCCCGGTCGGGGTTGACGACCCCCAGGAGAAAAGAGCGTGAATACCGGCTGAGGCAAGCCTCATTAAAAAAGATGGGAAGAGCTGAGGACGGGGTTGGGGACAGCGCCGGCTCGAGGCGGGAAGAGGAACCGGTATGCAAACCAGGAAAAACAACAACTTGAGTATAATTTTAAAGGTTTTTTTCCAGGGCAACTGGACAAACATCTGTTGGGCTCTGCGGAACAAAGAAAACTGAGCAAGATGGCACCCTTGGGCGGGAAGGGGACCACACATTCATGGTAGCATCCCCAAAGGCTTTCTGTGAAAGCTGTGAAAATGCTCCACGCAGGGCTCCATTGGCGCCGCCGTCACCCATATGTGAGGACAGACTTCCTGCTTGTTCCTGGAGAAAGTCTATATCAAAATACCATAAACATCTGCATGTTCTTGTCACAAAGCATACTTAAATGCACAGGGGAATTTTATGAGGCATTTCACAACTTATACTGTCATAAGTATAAATGCCTTTATAAAAATTACCTGCCTTTATAAAAATTACCCTCTTAAATCACAATGCATCGAATTCTAGGTCCTTTCCCCACCAACATAGAAAGTGAAAAAAGCCTTAGGGAATCAAGCTCAAAGTCTGAATATCTGCACAAGTATCTAGAAGATGATATATGATATCAGTTTTGTTGCCATATTAAGATACAATGCCTTATAAAAAGTCTTTACATCCTTATATTTGTTTCAGATTTTGCAGACTAAACTATACAATTCAAAATGCATTAAAGCAGGAGTTTGTTTCAATGACTTGCACAATATACTATATACCAGTGGTTCTCAACCCAGTTGCTGAGCATTCAAAATATCCCTGTATCGAGAATCCCTGATTCAGAAGCTAAAGTCTACACATACCAAACATGGAGCTGCTGGGATAACAAGTTATTCAAAGATACAGGAATGGGGAAAGACGATATGTGCACTCTTGATCAGGCTCTTCCCCTCAACTCAGTAGCCGAGGAATATCACTGGGAGGCTTAAGTTTACTGTAAAACAGTGTTTCTCAACCCAGTCCTCTGGGACCCCCAGACCATTCAGGTTTTCAGGGTATTCACAATGAATATGCATGAGATAGATCGGCATGCAATGGAAGCAATGTGTGCAGATCTCTCATGCATATTCATTGTGGATATCCTGTAAACCTGACTGGCCTGGAGGTCCCAGAGGACAAGACTGAGAACTACTCCTGTAAAAGAATGACAGAGGTCTTTGACTGAGACCAGTGGAAAATTACTCCACAAATATGGTTTGTATGGAAAGGTAGCAGGAAGGAAGCCTTTGCTGAAAAAAGGCCATATAGGGGGTAATTTTATAATGAGCTGTGGAATATTATACATCAACACCTATAAATCATGTATTTTCAATAACCTATGCGTGTCGATGGCCCTCTACGCACATACTTTAGGCAACCGCTATTCTATAAGCACGAGCATCGGGTTGATGGCGTATACTTTCGTTGCGGGTGTTCACATAGGTGGAGCTTGGGTGGTGCAAGTGATCTTGCCTAAATTCAAGGCAAATTTCTTACTACCTATGCCCCTATTTTATAAAGTGCGTATGTTGTGTGTCGTCAGGTCGATGCCGACTCCTGACAACCCTGTGGATAGTAGTCCATGTTGTGACTATCACATGTGAGAGAAGGTTTTGTAGTCTGATGAAGCCAAAGTGGGACATTCTGACTTCAATGCTATATGGCAACAGCAGATTTCTGTATTTAGCTCATGCCTCTCCACCTTGCTAACATCCAGTAAAGCAGGGTAATGGCAGCACTGTTATAGCGGGGGTTCTCAACCCAGTCCCTGCGACACAACTAGACTGCCAGGTTTTCAGAATAACTACAATAAAATATGCATGACAGGAATTTGCATGTACTGGCTCCATTGAATGCAAATCTCTCTTATGCCTATTCATTGTGGTTATCCTGAAAACCTAACTGGCTAGATGTGTCCCAAGGACTGGCTTGAGAACATCTGTGTAAAAGGGATGAGTAGGCACCCAGTATAAGAGGTCTGGGAAGGATAAACCTTCCTAAAACCCAGACTCGCAAAGATAAACAGAAGCTGAATAATGCAGCCCTGACAGTTTAGACCAAGAACAGGGCAAACACTAGGATGCTGATCAAAGGCAAGAAATTGGAGGCAAGCTGTCTGCTTGCTTTACTGCTAATTTCCCACCTCCTGTCTCCGATTGGTCTTTGACTGCAGAATGAGCCAATCAGTAGACAGAGGTGGGGAGCCAATCACAGAGAGGAGAGGGCACCATAAGAGGAGAGGCAAAGTGGATGAGTGTGAGGCACACAGAGGAAAAAGCAGATTATGCGAGTCTGAGTGCCCTGGGGAGGGAGGGGTGTTGAAGGGAAAAAAATCTGTACAGCCCAAGGCCACCCCCACCCCCTTCAGCATTCCCAAAGAAGTCAGTCATCGGCCATCTGTGCGAGGATGTTTTGTACCAACAGAAAGAGGAAAGCTTTTGAAAACTGAGGAAAAGATGGATGGTGCAAAGGACAGATATCCTGGAGGAAAACCTGTTCCAGTCTGTCACATACCTGAGACTGGAAAGAAGATTCACTTTTGTGTAGGACAATAATGTTAAGCACAAGGCAAACGAAACCCTGCTCAGCAATACGAAAATGAATGTCTATCAAGTAGCCCAGTCAAAGGACCTGAATCCAATAGAAAATCTACTGCACGACCTGAAAACTGAAACCTACAGACGATCCCCAGCTTGAGCTATTCTGCCAGTCAAATGGACAAAAATGGCATAAGGACATAAGAACTGCCATACTGGATCAGACTAAAGATCAGTCAAGCCCAGTAGTGGCCAATCCAGGTCATAGGTACCTGACAAATCAGCAAAAGTAGCCAGTTGCATGCTATTTATCCGCGGGGATAAGCTCTTGATTTTCTCTTGGACTACCTCAATAACTGTTTATGGCCTTTTCTGCAACAAATTTATCCAAAACCTTTTTTAAACCTAGGTACACTACCTGCTTTTACCACTGGCATTGACTTCCAAAGACTAATTATATACATTGAGAGAAAATAATATTTTCTCCTATATGCTTTAAATATACTACATCCTGCTGTGAAAGGCTAGTAAACCAACTGTTATCCTAATTGACCCATGGTTTTTATTGCTGCACTTTGACATGCAATTTTTGGTTTCTTAATTTTTAATTACATTTAAACATTTCTATACACGTTTTTTTCACACCGAAAATGCAGAGTATGTTGTGTCGATGAGTGCAACATACTCCTATCTTAATACATTTTGAACTGTGTTCTTTAGACAGTGAAATGTAAAAAATTCACAAGGGTATAAGGAAAGACTTGCAAGGCGCTGTGCCACGGAGAAATAATTAGAAATCAACTGTAAGTACTAAATTAAGTATTACACATGGCTTTATTTTCTCTCATTCAGCATCTACAAACATATCTCTTAAAAAAAAAAAGTCCAGTCCTCATGACTGTAAATTCCTAAGTGCGGTGAACTCTACCCTCGCCCAGATTCCTTGCATGATTCATGTTAATCATCCAGACCTCGTTTCAGCCAAATTCAAGACTTGGGAAAAGTTCCTGGCAAAATATTTGCTGAGTCTGGCAAATATAAATAGTTACATCATGCATTTAAAAAATGCAAATCAAGCTCAGTGTATCTCAGAAAGTTCAAATAATCTTTATGAGTGTTTTTAACCCAACTGCTTGAAACCTCATAACATATTAGCAGATTCATTAGAGTATTACATAAAGCTTCATCATACTTTTTCAGATATGCAAAGCTCTTCTGAAATCATTAACATCTGGAATTTAGTGAATGAAGTGCACTGAGAAGGCTACAACGCTTATGTTAGTGCAAACTAAGGTCAAGCAACCAAAACGGTTTGCCTGCTCTTCAAGTCACTACATTGCCTCTTATACACCAAAGCGCTTACAAAGTCCAACCTAACAGAATCAATGGGGAAGCAAAGATATATCAAGGGAAAAAACTCTTTTCAAAAGGGCATAACAAAGAATAATATATATGAGTTGGGATAGTGTCTCCTGGAGAACAAGAAGAGATGAACACATTCAAAACAGACTCTTTCCATTGCTCCCACAATGTTCTGTTCTTAATATGCGTAGGTTTTCAGATTCCTGAAAACTGCAAAAGTCCCATCTCTTTCCATGGTCAAACAAGTATGCAAAGTTAGGGAAATGCAGCCCTATCCGTAAGAAGTAAGGGACTGGGGGGAAGTGACATCACAATACAAGTCGGCAGTGTAAATCAGGTGCTGCAACCTATCAATGAGTAAAAGTGCTTTAATAGTGAACACCAAACCTGAATTGTAACCTAGCACGATGGGCAATGACAGTTGCTAGTGTGATGAGCATGAGTGATGGCATCTAAGAAGAAAAGTGTTGATTTAAAAATCTCTTCCTAAATGCTGAGCAAGATAATGCAGCGTGAAGCCATGCAGCAGAGCAAGGACAAGGAGAGCAATCAGAGAATGGAGTTGATCTTGTGACTCATAGGGAGCTTCAGAACTGTTTACAAGAGCTTAAGCAGAAGCATACCACCATATACGAGAGATATGGTGAGATATAGGTGAGATCCTGGACATACATGAGCTTCGGATGGAAGTGAATGAGCTAGACCACTGAATTGATGAATTGGAGGGCCATGCAGAGACTACGGGGGACCATGAAAGGCAGACAGCAGAGTTGGAGAAGCAATAGACCTATGAACATTTTGGCTCTGCAGCTCATTAACTGAATGAGGGAAGGAGGTGCCCTGCTGGAGATTGGACAGATGAACATAAGGGTGCTTCTCAAGGTCTTACAGCTATGGGTCTTACAAAGATGTTCATGAAAGTATTGGCTACTCATCTGCAGTGTGTACTACCTGATGTGGTTCACGAGGATGAGGCTGGTTTCATGCCAGGTCATCAGGCTGGGGACAATGTGAGATGGGTCTTAAACCTATGTTGGCATGCCAAGAGGGTACTGCAGTCAGTTCTACTCCTATCAAGTGGCATACAAAAAGCATTTGACAGGGCAGAGTAGACACTAGAAAGGAAAAGTCTAGGTCTTTTTATGGTGGATATGAGCATCGTATGCTGTCCCCAGGCGAGAGTCCAAGTTAATGAAGGCTATTCAGAGTTCTTTCCATTATGGAAAGGACCAACACAGGGGTATCCCCCCCTCCCCCTCTCCCGTGCCGTTTCTGCTTCTTTTTGCTTTATCTAAAGAACTGTACCTGATAATTCTCATGTACAACTTTTACATTGATCAAGAAGCAACAGTTCAAACAGAACAAGGAGAAATAGTATGGTTTAAAATTAGCAAATGTGTATGACAAGGCTGCATACTTTCCCCATTCCTGTTTAATTTGTATGCAGAACAAATCAGAGAAGCACAGCTGTATAATGACAGAGGTGTGAAGACTGGTGAAGACTCAACAGCCCTCATTATATTGATGATACCATATTACTGGCTGAAAGTGTACTCTGGAAGTCTGAAAAACGGTCATGGAAGTGTCCAAAGCATGGAGACATGTCACTGGGGCGAGGATGTCCAAGTATGAACGGGGGCATGGAGTAAGCATGTCTGGGGTGTTCCCAGTACTTGCCCGTCCTTGCCCGATTTCAGAAATGCCCTGGACATCCTGAGATGTGTCCAAGCTTATACCTGCTCAAGGCATGAATAGACATTGGAAAATTGCACATTTTGTCAAACGGACATCTGGAGGGTGTAGAAAAGTTAGTCTGCTCATGTCCCCTATATTTTCCATGCCATTAACTAACACTGATAAGGAATGAGGGAAGATAGTTTTGTTTTTCTACACCGCTGTATGTACGCTTATGCTAGCTTGCATGAGATAGATGTCGCTGCACTTCTCTGAGGGGGCTATCATTTTGGCCACCAGCGCAGACGTCTATGTTAGAGATGTTTATGTTACTAAAATCAGGTAGAGACATCCCCGGCATTTTTTGGCACGTTCTACCCTGGACATCCCCGATTTGACTTGGACATCCTTTCTAAAATGCAGCTTCACATGCAAAGGGGAAAATCATTTGAGAAAAACATCATGTTTGGCAAGGTTGAAGGTCAATGCAAAAAAGAGGAAGGCCGGCAATTTGATGGATCAATACAACAGCAGTAGCTATGAATGCCACTCTATCAGCAATTAGCCATCTGACTTAAGACCATGAGAAGACATTAACTTGATGGCACTTAACAAAAGGTCCATCTGAAGTTCAGTTATTTATTTATTTATTTAACTGCATTTATATACCGCTTTTCACCGGGTCAAAGCGGTGTAACATATAACATGAGAGGGGTAGTATTTTACAGGGTGGGGCCATCACCAGGGACAACAATTAATGATTTGGGTGGACATAGACATGGGCTAATGGAGATATTAAGGGGATCAGGGTAGCAGCCAGGGAATAAAAACTGACATTATTTACAGATGATATCCACTTTAATGCGGTGAGTAATTATTTGGCTAGTGGTAATAAAGTGAACAAGACCAAATCTGAGATTTTGAATGTTAGCATGTCTGTGAGGCTTGAGGAAATGGTGCAGGGTAATTCTGCTTATTAATGGACTAAAAAAAGCATAAAATACCTGGGGGTGCAGAAAGGAGCTGACTAGACCAGGTATATGCCATGAATTATGGCCCTGTTAGTGAGAAGATGAAGGTAGACCTGGACTGATACTTCTGCTAAAGCTCCTTTATTTATTCCAGATCCTTCCCTTGGCATTCCGGCGAGAGACATGAAACTGTAGCAGCAATCTATTTTTGGCTTTATTTGCAAGGACAGATTGCCTAGGTTTTCTCAGCAGGTGTTAATGCAGCCAAAAGAGGGGGGAGGGATGGGGTGCCAGATCATAACAAATGCTACCAGGTGATGCAAGTGAGGGTGGTAAGGGACTGGGTAAGCAGGCCAGTTAAAAGGTGAGTGCTGGTAGAGCAGGGGCGTCACCAGAGGTAGATTTGGTGTAGATGCTTTGGGGGGATTGGAGTAGCACGGGGTGGAGGAAACCCCGTCATGGCATTAACGGTGAGAGACTGTGGAGGAGGCTTAATGGGTTTTTGTTGGAAGGGAAAAAGTTTTCAATGGCTATGCCTTTGAGATGCATACACAGATTTCTGAAGGAGACTGGGAGACCAAACTTTACTAGGTGGGATGAGCAAGGGCTGATCAGGGTGGGTTAAATTTGGGAGAATGATCAATAAGTGGAGTATGATGAGCTTAGGGAGGAGTTTGGGTTGAAGCCCAGGGATTATTATGGGGTTGTTCAACTGGATTCGGTCCTGGGTACATAAAGGAGGACTTGGTCAAAGAGCAAACTATTTTTGAAGTTATACTGGAAGGGATGATGGGTGGTAGGCAAGAGATCTCACGGATATATAAACTGTTGAATTATGCCGGGGTGGTATGATTTAGGCATGGGAGCAGGATTTGAATGTACAAGCCACGAAAAGGAGTGTCAGAAAGTTTTTTAAACCACTTTAGTGTAGCAATATCTGCCAACTTGATAGAGAATGCCTACAAAGGTGCTTTATAGATGGTACCTAATGCCAAACAACCTGAGGGGTCAGTGGCGAATGTATGCCGACATGGACGTGGCAGTATAGGGACTTTCATGCACATATGGTAGAAGGCACTTTTGCACACAACTGGCAGTATACAATGTATAAAATGTCTGTTATAAAATTACCCTATGCATACTGCAGCTCAGGACTGCCATTTGTGCAGACCACCACATCCCTGAGATGCACATATGGGGAAAAAGTAAAGATTTGTTCTTTCTCTGTGCACATGTGATAAAAACAATATGCACATTTGCACATGATTTTGGTATAGGCCTGTCCAGGGGAAGAGTTTGAGCAGAGGGAAGGAAGATTTAGCTCAGGCCTTTTTCAGTGGTATCTCAAGGTAACTTACATTCGGGTATAGTAGGTACGTTCCTGTTTCCAGAGGGTTTACAATCTAAGCTCATACCTGAAGCAATGGATGGGATGGGATTTGCCTAGAGGATGGGCAGAGTCGTGATTTGCACGCAAACTTTATGAAATACGCGTGTATATTTAAATTTGCTCTCGAGCTGCTGTAAATGTACACAGATTCCTTTTACCCACTCTTTCTGCTGGATATGTACTAGTATTTTATTAAGACACACAGATGCCTAGGTATCTACAGAAATAAGGCTAAAATAGAAACCTAGGTGACTTTTTATAAAATTAATGATAATATAGTATTTATATTCAGCATAAACCAAAACAGCACAAAGCAGATCACAAAAGAATGAAGGATAGAAAACCTATAAAGCCCATACAAGCTATTAAGTTACACTAAAATATATAAAATAAGAATGAAGCACCCAAATGTCAAAAAGACCCAATGAAATAATTATCAATGAAAGATCCCAGTAGCCCTTACCAAATTATTTAGTAAACAATCAAGTCTTTAGCGATTTATGAAAGAATATATAAGAACTCTCAGAACAAGGATAAAATGGAAGCATATTCCATGATTGAGGGGCCACTACCCACAAGGCCTTAGCCCAAATGCCCCATTTATTTATCCATATTTATATACCACCTTATCCTTCAATCAAAGTAGTTTACAATAAAAATAAATAGTAATATTAAAAATTTGGTAAAAAGGGCAAAGTTGGAAAATTAAAAGGGAAAGACTAACAAATACAAGTTATAAAAAAATAGCCCATAATCTGCTGCTGATGGCTAATTCAGTAAGAGGGAATTTGTTTTGCAAAGAGTTCTTGGTGAAATTCGTAACTGAATCATTGGGGCACAATAATCAGGGCACTGGATGTTTGTGATTTCAAAAACCAGGCATAAAGGTTTAAATTCAATCCTGGCTGCTACAGGCAGCTAGAGTACGTTATAGATGTAGGGGGTAGATCTATCCCATCTATGTCTTTCTCACGATCATTTTTCCTACCAGATTTTGTTGCAAATTGCAGACGATAAAGAAACTTTTCAATAATCCAAGATAAACAATGCTGCAGTAATCTATATGAGAAAGGACAGCTGCTTGAACTAACTATTTTAAATGGTCAACTGAATTTGTCTAATCAATCAAAGATTCATAAATAAAGCCAGAGTTATTTTTCCCAGTTGGGATTCCTGGGTGAGAAAAGGACTGATACTCCCCCTAAACTTTCTATGGAAGAAAGCAACAGCAACGTCTTGCCATCATTTGTAGACCTACGGTACATCTGGCATCACCCATTTAATTTTATCCTCTTCTGCCACCAAATTAGCCTCTCAATTTGTTCTGAGGGTTTCTGAGAGCAAACAAAAGATCCCTATTTAGCTGGCCATGGGCCTGTCTGCTGGAGATTAAGAAACTGCCAATACAACATCTGTATGCCATCCCCTATATAATCTTCCAAGTTTAGTGCCCCTGTTCAACGTACATTTCCTGGTTCATGTTATCATGTAAATCACTTTGAATACATGATAGGGTGATATAAAAAGCCTGTTAAATAAAATAAAAATATATGGATTCCTACAGTGCTGTACTGAATAAGTTTGCTTTATAATTTCCAGGATATAATGAAGACAAGAAACTCAAATCTGACAATGGAAAAATCCATAATCAAAAATTATCTTCTTCTTGGCTGTGTGGCCAGTAAACAAAACCTTAACTCTTCTGATGACCTGGAAACTCGCTCTTCATTCTGAAAATATTTTTAAATCTCTGATCCTGGTATGGCTATAAACTAAATTCCAGCAACAGACTGAAAACAAGTTGAAATGATTCACTTTAGTAACACTTTCAGCAGAAAGATCACTCACCAGAAGGATTGATATCAAATTGTTTAACCTCTTCTTGTCACTTTAAGGTGAAATTAGGCCTTACCTGCTCATTTTCTTTCCTAGAGGCCCACCAGTCCAGTCCAGATGCGCAGGTTATGCTCATTCACCTGCACATGGAGACTGAGAAAAAACTCAAGACCTCTCTCTTAAGTATATAAGAACATAAGTAGCCTGTGCTCCCCTGCAGATCCAGTATGAACCTCACAAAGCAGCAGAACAGAGTCCCAGAACCCCATCATCTCCACCAGCCTTGCAAGAAGATGTGCACCACCACAACATCGTGCACAGCTATTACCTCAATTTTCTTTGGGGGGGGGTTCCCTTTTTAGTTGTTGGCCTAAAAAGCGCCAAGGCAAAACATTCCCCTGCCCAAAGAACCAAAGTCCACCATGGGTAGAGCAAGCAGTGCAATTGCACAACGGAACCCCCAAGATCAACCAAAAAAAGGCACAAAGGGAGAACGACATAACCAACTGGCCCGAAATCACCCGTCCTAGCAATCTTCCTTCAGAACAGATGCAAGCCAAGCATAAAACAGCAGCTATGTCCCAGGTGGGTCCTGGACTCCAGGCTAAGAATATTAGCAGGTAAGGCCTAATTTCCCCTTCTAGATCATCCCTCCAGTCCAGTCCAGATGCGTCAGATGTAACAAAGCAGAACTATCGTGGGGTGGGAACCGAAATGCCTGCCTATAGTACCCATACCCCGAAATCCATGTCCTGACGGGTCCGCACATCCAGCAGGTAATGACATACAGAGGAATGAAGCGATGATCATGATGTTCCAATACAAACTTCTTCTGACCTATAAATGCATTCATTCTGTTCTTCCTTACTACATTTCCTCTCTCCCTACAACTCTCCTCGTGAAGGCCACTCTTCCTCTGGTTTTCTTCTCTATGCCCTTCTCTTCCATTGCCAACTCCAGATTTCGATCCTTTCACCTTGCTGTCCATTATGCCTGGAACAAACTACCTGTATCTTTATGTCAAGTTTCATCTCTCCCCCTTTTCAAATCCATGCTAAAGGCTCACCTCTTTCAGGCCACTTTTGGAAATTAATCCTTTGTTCTCCTTCTGTCTCCTTACCCTTCCCTATTGTACCCTTGTTCTCATCTATTCAGCTATCTATCTTGATTAGATTGTATGCTCTGATGAGCAGGGACCATCTTATTATATGTGTCTGTATGCGCTGCGTACGCCTTGTAGCGCTAGATAAATGATTAATAGTAATAGTAGTAGTAGGCATGACAAGACTGCTCTGCCCAAGAAGCTGCTTGAGCTCTGATAGAATGGACCCGTAAACCTGCTGGAACGCCGCTCCCCTTCAGCAAATATGCAGATTCGATAGCACCTCGAATCCACCAAGAAATGGTTGCCTTAGAATTTGCCTTGCCCTTCCAAGGCCTACCAAAGAGCACAGAGGCACTCTGAATGCTGAAACCCGGCCCATCACCTTCAAGTACCACTTGTGGACAATGAGCAAACGCAGGTCCTTGAATTATGCCGAACCAGGGGGACCGGCGAAGGCCAGTAACATCACTGCCTGATTGAGGTGAAACATCGAAACCACCTTCAGCAAAAAAGAGGGAACTGATCAGCAACCATGGAGTGGGGGGGGGAGGGAACAGAGAGAAGCCCATCATTGGGCCAGGAATGAAACAACACATCGAGACCTTCCGCTATGTGCTCTAGCCTGCTGAAGAACCTGGGGGCCTTTGTGTTCGCCACTGTCATCATTAAGTCCATCCTGGGAAAGCCCCAGTGCCGAACAATCAACTGGAAGGCTGACTCAGACATGGAACACTCCCCTGGATCCAACAGATGACGGTTCAGATAATCCGCCTGCACTTTTTTCTTCCAGGCAACATGTGCTGCTGACTGCGCAAGCAGATGTCCAGGAGGTTCCGCCAGTGAGCTCCGAGTGCCCCATTGTCAGTTATGTAGGCCATTGTCATCACATTCTCAGTCAGCGCTCTCACTGCCCATCACCAAACCATGGAGAGAAAACACTCCAATGCCAGTCGTACTGCCCTTGTCTCTAGCCAATTGATAGACCATTGGCTCTCCTCTGGCAGAGACCACTGTCCCTAGGCCATCTGGCCCTGACAATGAGCCTCCCAACCAAAGAAACTGGCATCCGTGGTCACCACCACCCAGTTCGGGGTCTCGAGAGGTATCTCCAATGCAAGGTTCCAGATTTGAGCTACAAAGGCAGACTTGCCTGGGCCTCATCCCGGAGAGCGAGATGGACCTCTATCGACTGCCCTTGTGGCGACCACTGCACCAGAAGCACTGCCTGGAGTGGCTGCATGTGAAGCTGAGCTCAAGCACCAGCTACAGAGAGACTGTTATGGAGCCAAGAACCTACAGATAGTCCCACACTCTTGGACAAGGAATACTCTGAAGCCTCCGCATCTGACCCTGCAGCTTTGTTATCCTGCCCTCCGGCAGGAACATCATGCCCCTTTGCATGTCAAACTGAGCTCCCAGGTACTCTTTGGACTGAGATGGAGACAGGTTGCTTTTTGGCAAGACTGACTACCCAATCGAGCTTCTGAAGTTTGCAAACTATGCAGGCAGTCACTTCCCGATTCTTCTGCAAAGACTTCACCCGGATCAGCCAATCATCCAGATATGGGTACACCAGGAAGCCCTGCTTATGCAAGGCCACCACAACCATCACCATCACCTTGGTGAAAACCAAGGAGCAGTGGGAAAGCCAAATGGGAGCACCTGAAACTGAAAATGCCTCTGTGGAACCACAAACTGCAGGAAGCGCTGATACTCCAGGCGGATGGGGATATGCAGATACGCCTCGGACAAATCTGGGGATGTTAAAAACTCCCCTTGTTAAACTGCCACTATGATAGAGTGCAAAGTTTCCATACAAAAATGAGGTACCCGGAGGGCTCTGTTCACCCCTTCGACATTCAAGATGGGCTGCCAAGAGCCATTCTTTTTGGGCACTACAAAGTAAATAGAGTATCCACCCCCATTCCTGAGCCCAGCTTCAAGTTGTAGAAGATGGTCAAGCATCAGCCGAACCACCTACGCTTTGACAGTGGCTCAAAAAGGGGAAAGCATAAAGGCATCCACGAGAGGCCTGGCAAACTCAAGAGCATATCCTCCGTGAATGATCTCCAGCCCCCGGGTGTCCATGGTGATCTGAGCCCAGGCAGAATAAAACAAACATAGGTGGCCGCCTGCCTGCCCACCAGAGCCCCAAACCTTCATTGGGAGGCCTTGGCTGTTCTGGACTACTTAAGATCCCGCCTCTGCTGCTATGACCGCCTCCGCTTATCGATTGCTCCCCTCTCTCCCGCTGGGGCACCCAAACCTTCACTGGGAGGCCTTGGCTGCTCTGGGACCACCTGAAATCCTGCCTCTGCTGCCACGACCGCCTCCACAAAAGAAGCCTCTCAGGAGAAACTTGGACATCTGTGGATTCGCCCCACGAGTTGGATGAAACTTCTGCACCTCTTGGCCCTAGCCCCTAGAAGCAGATCCCTGCCTAACACCCTTGGGCTTATCTTCTGGAAGCTGAGGCACCTTAGTGTACCCCAGGTCCTTCACTAACAACAACGTCCCCAAAGAGGGAAGTTTGCTCTACCACGTTTTAGAGGCCACATCCGACGAGCAACTACCATGGTGGCCATCGACTTAGAAGATGATGGCAGCAAATCGTAAAGCAGATCAGCCAAAAAGGCAGCACCAGACTTTAGTTGGGCCGTCTCCTCACAGGTGGCCCCCCTCAGCCAGAGTCGACTCCAGGATCTTTGGTGACCAACATAAACAGGCCCGAGCCACATACGAGCCATAGATGGTGCCCTGCAGAGCTAAAGCTGAAGCCTCAAAGGACTGCTTAAGCAAGGCCTCCATCCGCCAATCCTGCAGGTCCTTCAAGGTCACGCCCCCTTCCACTGGGATGGTAGTGACTAGTGCGTCCACCCAGGGAAGGTGTAAGAGCTCCCTCTCCTCTGGGAGGATGGGGTAAAGCCTGACCATACTCCTACCAACCCACAAACCTGCATCAGGAACTTTCCATTCCTCGATGATCAAAGCCTTCACCATCTGGTAGATGCGAAAGGACCTAGACGGCTTGCAGATCCCTTCAAGCGGGGGATCCTCTGCCTGCTCAGAAGGCTCATGCCTCAGCTCCTCTGCAATATTTAAGGCTGCTAGGGTAGATCAAAATTCAGGTTCTTATTGACTCCAAACATTTTAGTTGAGTGTTTTAAGGGGATCTTGACACCACCAGTAGAAGGCATAGATAACTAAGAAGATGAACAATGCCACCAAAAGATCACAGCATCTGCTTTTCCTATATTTAGCTTCTAAAAGGAAGTAGTAGGCATAGAGCAGGTTAAGGCCAACTACTGAACTAATGACTGGAAGTTAGAGATTTATCCAAGCAAGTTTCTTCTGAGAATGTACCTGGTTCAGGGAGGCGATAGAAGTCAGATACTGTCATTTTCTAAGATGATGGCAGAAGCAGTAGGACATCACTGGACACCTACCCAGAACAGTAGGTATTTTTGATCCATGGGAGGCAGGGTGCCCAGCTCTGGAGATTCTCTGGTCAAGAGCCTCCCTGTACTGAGTGACTGCACCACTGATGCCCCAGACCAAATATCCCTGGGAGTGGAGGGTGGAGATTGGGCAGTCTGGGGCCCACTGGACAACGAGGAATGTCTACAGGATGGCCACCAGCAATGTTCCCTCTAATTTTCTGTAGGCTGTGTGCGCATAAAATATCAGCTGTGCAGCTTTTGAAGGAAGATTAAATTTTTGTGCGCCAAATAACGACACTTGGAGTTATATACTTTAAAATTTGACTACACGTCAGAATACAGTATGTACACCACATTGATTGCACTAGAAAATATTGTAGAACTTGTGAAAACCATAAATACACAACAAGTTTTAAATTGTAAGACGTCTGTGTTGTTTTCTATCAGAATCAGAACCATAATTTTTGTGCGCTCTCTTGTAAAGTATGTGCGCTCACTCGGCGAGGTGTGTGCGCGCGCACATGCGCACAGCTTAGAGGGAACAGTGGCCACCAGTGATTTTGTTCTGGACTTTTTTTTTGTCTGCCTTTCCTGTCAGTACAGGATATTATAATGCCTCTGTATCGTTCCATAGTGCAACCGCACCTTGCATTTTGTGTGGAATTCTGGTCGCCGTATCATGAAAAGGATATAGCGTTATTAGAAAAGGTACAGAGAAGAGCCACCTAAATGGTAAAGATGATGGAAGGATACCCCTATAAGGAGAGGCTAAAAAGGTTAGGGCTCTTCAATTTGGAAAAGAGATGGCTGAGGGGAGATAAGATAGAGGTCTAAAAATTAATGAATGGAGTGGAATGGGTTAACATAGATCGATTATTCATGCCATCAAAATATAGAAACACTAGGGGACATACAATGAAGCAAAGAAGCTATAGTGTAACCCATATAAGACTAATAAGAAAAAGCATAGTTACTCACCTGTAACAAGGGTTCTCCGGGGACAGCAGGAATCAGTCCTCACGTATGGGTGACGTCAGTGCCAATGGAGCCCTCAAGGAAGCATCCCCCAGTTTTCAAAGAAAGCCTTTGGGAGATGCCACCACGCATGCGTGATGCACTTCCTGCCTAAGAGTGCCATCTTGCTCAGTCAGATGACATAGCTAAAAGACGGCAAAAAGAAAAGATGTTAAAGAAGCAACTCCAAGGGGAGGAGGGAGGGTTACGAGGACTGATTCCTGCTGTCCCCAGAGAACACCTGTTACATGTGAGTAACTATGCTTTCTCCGGGAATAAGCAGGAAGTCAGTCCTCACATATGGGACTCCCTAGCTATAGGCTACTGAAAGTCCATAGAGAAAAAAACCACGGTTACCCTCAAGGAAAGCCGTGAGCAGCAGTAATTCAGCCTGCAAGGTACACACTGCAGTAGAACCCATGTGTCTGATGAGAACCAGCACTCCAGTAGCTTCAACACAGAAGGGCCAGAGGGTAGGAGTTGCCTAGACCCCAAAAAGCTTATGGAGCACAGCCTGGCTAAAGGCGCTCTCCCATCAGGACTCCTTCTCCAGGCAGTAATGAGCTGCGAAGGTATGGACGGAAGACCAGGTGGCAGCCCGGCAGATGTCCACCATCGGGACAGAACGCAGGTTTGCCACGGAGGCCACCATGGCCCTGACACCGCGCGCCTTGACCCGGATGTCCAGCGAAAGCCCCGCCTGCTCATAGGCGAGGGAGATACAGTCCGCCACCCAGGTAAACAGCATACACTTGGTCACTATTTCCCCCAGTCTACCGGAGTCATACGAGACAAAAAGCTGAGAAGCTTTACGGTGGCCCTGGGTACGCTGAATGTAGAAGGACAGGGCCTTCTTACAGTCCGAGGTGTGGAGGACAGTCTCTGCCCTACTGGCATCAGGCCTCAGGAAGAAGGTGAGGAGCACCACCTCCTGGTTGAGGTGAAAGGGCGATACCACCTTCAGAAGGAATTTGGGATGTGGGCAGAGCACAACCCTGTTCTTGTAGAACATGGTGTAAGGTGCCTCCACCACCAAGGCTTTGAGCTCACTGACCCTACGAGCAGAGATGTGCGCAACGAGGAATACCACCTTCCATGAAAGGTATTGCAGATGGCAGGTAGCCAGAGGCTCAAAAGGCGGGCGAGTAAGCTGCCCCAGTACGACATTGAGGTCCCACTTGCTCGCCAGAGGGTATACCAGGGGTTTCAATAAAAGAAGTCCCCTCATGAAGCGGGTCACCAATGGCTGGGCCGAGAGGGCTTTGCCATCCACTGGAAGTTCGACTTGAGTCTGGAGTGCGAGAGAAGGTACCAGAGCACCAGAACGGAAAGGAGAATGGGTTAATCCTGTGCTTTGTGCACCAGACTGAAAATCTGCACCACTTGAAGGTGTATGCTCTCCTGGTGTAGGACTTACAGGAAGCCAGCAGGATCTCCTCCACTTCTTCTGGGAGGTTGAAAGGGGCTAAGGTCACCCTTTCAGCAGTCACGCTGTCAGTGACAGGGACCCCAGGTTGGGATGCAAGAGAGAGCCCCCTTCCTGAGACAGGAGCCCTGGGGAGCTCCCAAATGGGATGGCAGTCTCCACTGATAGCCGGAGGAGTAGTGGGAACCATGGCTGCCTGGGCCATCGAGGGGCTATCAGGATCAGTGAGGCCTTGACGTGGAGGGTCCTGAATAATGTTTTGGCAATTAGTGGTGTTGGTGGGAAGACGTACAGGAGGATCTTCTGACCATGAGATAAGAAACGCATCTGCCACCACTCGGGAAGGGTAGGCTTGCCGAGAGCAGAAGCGGTGCAACTGGTAGTTGTCTGGACTGGCAAACAAGTCTATCCAAGTTTACCCCAGAGGTGTAAAAGCCGATTGGCCACTCTGGGGTCCAGCTGCCACTTGTGCAGCTAAAGGACCCTGCTTAACCTGTTGGCCGGTTCGTTGACCTGGTCTGGCAGGTATACTGCCTGTAAGAGTATGCCCTGCTGGACTACATAGGAGCAGAGGGCCATCACCTCGCGGCAAATGGCACACGACCTCGTGCCCCCCTGCTTGTTCACAAAGAAAGTAGCCACCTGATTGTCTGTTTGGCGCCGTAGACAGAGGTAAAAGGCTTGGAGGGCTAGGTATATCACCCGTAATTCCAGGAGGTTGATCTGCTGGTTGCTCTCGCCCTGCAACCAGCTGCCCTTGGTGTGGAGGTCCTTGCAGTGGTCTCCCTATCCCAGCAGGGAGGCATCCGTTGTGAGAACCTTTAAACGGGCATGGAGTCTGGAAGGGCATCCCTGCCTCGAGGTACTGGGGATTTTGCCACCAAGTCAGGGATTACACCAACCAGCGGGTCACTACAACTCTGTCACAGAGACGGCCTGTGGCCTGCGTCCACTGGTCCCAAAGGCACCACCGTGCGGCCCTCATGTGGAGGCGACCATCTGGGGTGACATAGACCATGAAGGCCATGTTTCTGAGTAGGCTTCGCAGGAGCCGAGTGGACACCGAGGGACGGTGTTGTATGTCCAGGGAGAGCTCAGAGCTGGGCGGCTCATTCACCTGGAAGGAAGGCCTTTGCCTGGAGGGTGTCTAGTCTTGCCCCTATGGACTCCAGGCACTGCACTGGGAGGAGGTGGGACGTGGGGCAGTTTATTACAAACCCCAGACTTTGCAGGACCTGGATGGTACGTGTGGTTGCCTGCTGCACTTCTGAGGCCGTGCCTCCTTTTATGAGCCAATCGTCCAGGTAGGGGAAGACAAACACCCCCTGAAGGAGGAGGAAGATGGTCACGACTGCCAGGCACTTGCTGAAAACCCATGAACCTCAGGTGACTGGGGTGAATGAGGATGTGTGTATAGGCATCCTTCAGATCCAAGGAACATAGTCAATCTACCTGCTGGAGGTAAGGCAGCAATGTTCCAAGGAAGAGCATCTTGAACTTCTCCCTCACCAGGAATCTGTTCAGATTGCACAGGTCAAGGATGGGTCAAGGATGGGTCAAGGAGGGGCCTTGGGGCCTTGGGGCCTTGGGGCCTTGGGGCCGCCCCCCCCCCCCCCGTTCTCTTTGGCACGAGGAAGTACCTGGAGTAGAACCTCTTGCCCCTGAGATGGTGGGGAACTGGTTCTACCGCTTTGTCCTTGAGAAGACCTGCCAGTTCCTTCAGTAGAAGGTCCCGGTGAAGGGGAGACCTGTGGGGCTCTCCTGGAAAAAAAGGTGGAGGTGTCTGGGCCAGGTGGAGGAGGTAGCCCTCCTTGACCACTTGGAGTGCCCAACAATTGGTGGTGATGGCTGGCCACCTGTGGGCATAGTAGATGAGACATCCCCCTGTGGGCTGCTGACCTCCTTGGGGTGGAGAAGCTATGCCCAAGGAGTCAAAAGCTCCCCCCTGGCTGGGGTTTGGGAGCCTTCTGCTTACGAGAGCCATGCCCATGTTCCTTGGCCCGCTGACCCTGTTGAGGAGCCAGGGAGGCCTGAAAAGGTGGGCAGTTTCTGTAAGCAGTCTCTTTCTTCGGGTAGAAGTGCTTTTTTTCTCGAGCCCTTCCATCGGGGAGGGGCCATGGTCTTTTTAGAGAGCCTGGTCCTCATAATGAACTCTGTATCCAGCTCAGCAGCCTTGTCGGACATGGGTTTGCCAAAGAGGTTTTCTCCTTGGCATGAGAAGTTAACCAATTTATCCTGAACCCATTGCTTGAGATCGGACGACTGTAACCAAGCTTCACGTCGGCCACAAATGCCCGCTGCCACTACTCAAGCCGTCGTCATAAGCTGCCTGAGACATACATTTTGAGCACTCATGGACAGGTATGGCCAGGTTCTTGAACCGCTGCAGGGGTTCCTCGGAAAGACCAGCTGAGAACCCAGCGAATTCCTTCACCAGGTCTCTCAGGTACATGCCCATGTACAGCTGGTATGCCTGGATGTGGCCGAGAGCATCGAGCCCTGGTAGCACTTTCTACCGAGGGCATCCAGGGTGCGTGCCTCCCTGCGGGGGGCACCAAGTAGTGTGTCTTCTGACTCTTCAGGTAAGGCATGGCTGACTCCGTCACCATGGAGTTGTGTGGCAGCTGTGACTTCTGGAAGCCCGGGCTCCGATGGACTCGATACATCAAGTCAAACCGCTTGCTCACCACTGGCACTGATGCCAGTATCTCCCACATATGTAGCAATAGCCATTCCAGGATGGGAGGGATGGGCACCATAAGCAATTCCCTCAGAGGGGTCTCATTCTGGAGGATTTCTAGCTCCTCCATCCGAGGATCTTCCTCCGATTCAGTCAGGAATGCTAGGGCCTTGGACATGTCCCTGACAAAGTCGAGGAATGCCATGTCCTCAGGTGGGGACTGACGTCTGGGCTCCGAGGGAGGGGAGTTCGAGGGGATGTTGCGGTGCCGACGGGTGTCTGGCAACTCCTCGTCCTCTATTTCCCAGTCAGAATAGTCTGTCAAGGACTCGAGGGAGGGGTGGCTTGCGGGCTCCAGGGCTGATCCAGTCCCGCGGCCCTCGGAGTCCCTGCGGCTGGTGCTGAGCACACTGGCTGTGGAAGATCACAGCCCCATGGAAATGGAACCGGATCGAGACCTCAGCCGAGGATCAACTCGAGGCCAAAGGACCTCGAGAATCGGCTCAGCCTCCGGGAACATCCTCGATGTCGAGCACCCGCTGGTCTGGATGGAGGAACCGGTGGTACTGGATGATAGCGCTCGCTGCTGATCCATGAAGGCAGAGAAGCTACGCTCCAAGGCCACCGTTCTGGATTCCAGGCCAGAAGGCTCCGCAGCCATCGGTGTGGGCACTGAGGGACTTGGACCCGATGCCATTTCCCCCGAAAGAGAGTCCTCGACAAGGATGGTGTCAGGTGACTGAGGCCAGCCTGAGGCAGAGTCCTTCCAGGGGATCTTCGCAGGTCGCTCCTTCTCCAATCCCTCGGACGAGTGTCTAGGACTGCGGGACCTGGCTCGGGACTTATCTGGCCCATCTGAGCCATCCAGGGATGCCGCCTTTAAGGCCTTCTTCTTCTTCTGCTTGAGTTCCCTCGAGGGAGACCCCCTTTCCGAGGAACTATGGCATCGGTTGGGGTCCAGAAGGCTAGTCCGGGATTCCGCGGTTTCGGAGGGGGCCTTGGCCTTTGGAGGTACCAGGGACTCTGAGAAAAAAAAAAAACTTAAAATGCTGCTGCTGGCAGCTCTTGAGGGCCTTAGTGGACATCTTCTTACAGAGACCACTTGCTGTGGAGACATGATCTGGTCCCAGGCAATGAAGGCAGCAGTCAGGTATGCCAGTCAGGGACATTATTTTGGCACACTGATCGCACTTTTTAAAACCACTGGTAGCCATGGGAGCAAAAAGTATCCCAGCGAGGTCGAAGACCCGCGGTGCTGCCAGTTGGAAAAAAAGGCGTGAAGACGCCAAAAAGGAAAAAAAGACTATGAACCCAAGAGTCGATGCCGGGGCAGCAGGCTCGGGTGGCAGGAAGAGGACTGGTGCACTATCGGGAGGAGAGTATGAACTCAGGTCCAAAGAAATCCACTTTATCCGTGGGAAGAACAGTCAGACGTCTGAAGGGCTCTGCAGAAAAATGGAGACTGAGCAAGATGGCACCCTTGGGTGGGAAGGGGATCACACATGCATGGTGGCATCTCCCAAAGGCTTTCTTTGAAAGCTGGGGGGGATGCTTCCATGAGGGTTCCATCGGTGCCGACGTCACCCATATGCAAGGACTGACTTCCTGTTTGTTCCCAGAGAAAATAAATTTTCCCTCAACGTGTAATCAAACTCTGCAATTCGTTACCGGAGGATGTAGTAAAAGCTGTTAGTGTAGCTGAGTTTAAAATGGGTTTGGACAAATTCCTGGAGGAAAGGTCCATAATCCATTATTAAAGGGGTCCCAGGAAATCCACTGCTTGCCCCAATACAAGCATGTCCTTTGGGAAACTGCTAGGTACTTGTTACCTAGATTGACCACTGTTGGAAACAGGATACTGGACTTGATGGATCTTGGTTTGACCCAGTATGGCATATCTTATGTTCCTAACCAATCTATGTTGTCACTTGCTGCAACAAACCTCAGCAGACCATCACAGCAGTTCATGCTATTTTACTGTCAGCACACATTTTTAAATGCCATTGTAATTTGCATATCATTAATTTACTGCGACAGGAGCAAATAATTTTTTTTAAACTGAAGCCCAGTGCATCATTCTAACACACAGCTTGTTACATCGACTCTTATTTGCCTTTTGACAATTTCTTTCCCTCAAGCCAAAATTTGGTCCCATTGCATTAAATTCTTTGGCACATTATTTTGCCCCTAGACAAATAGGCAGACATTCTTGACCCCTTAGAATGGATGTTGGAAAGAAATGATACCTATTAGAACAAATAAAAATGAAAAATGAAAGCCAGAAAAGAAACTGACACAAAAGACAAATTTTGCCAAGCTATTTGTTTTAGACCTTACAGAGGAAGAAAGTCCAACAAGCAAATGGAGAGAAATGTTACTGGAAGAATTAAAAATTAATCATTTAAAAACACAAAGTAGAAATTCAATTTTTGTGATATCCTCTGTTAGACAAAGAACTGAAAAGAATTCTCCCACTCCTGGCTTAAGTCTGTTGGCTGAGCTATATTATTCCATTGCATGTTTAACTTGGAACAGATGCTCTTTGCCTCATTTGCATTTTTCAGCTATGTTCAACTATCAGTAGCATCAATGACTATTAAGCTCTCAGAGTAACTGCGGCTGTAAGCCCAGAATGTGAATACCACTGATATCCTTTTGGCTTTGGACTAGTTTATTTTCCAGATTAATTAAGGGGGGCATATTCAAAACTGTTTAACCAATTAGCAGACAGACGTCTGAAGGGCTCTGTGGAAAAAAAGGAGACTGAACAAGATGGCACCCTTGGGCAGGAAGGGGACCACGCATGCAGTCAGCAGGATATTCGGCTAGAGTCAGGGCATTCCAAGGAAAGAGTGGAGCTGGCAGCCACAGTTAACCAGGCAGCGGTGATAATCAACCATTGGCTGGTTAACCTTAACTGGCTAGAGTTAGGCTCCAAAAAATATATATTCTACCTTTGGCTGGTTTAGCTACCTGGTCAGTTACCCAAGACCGAAATGGTATTTAAAGGTGATGCATTGGAAGAATTGAAAGAAATATCAATAAACAGGACAGATACATTACAACTATTTGATAAACAGTAGCAAATCACCTGGACTAGATGGTATATACCTGAGGGTGTTGAAAGAACTGAAATATGAGACTGCAGACCTACTATTAGTAATTTGTGAACTATCATTAAAATCATCTTTAGTACCTGCAGACTGGCAAATGGCCACTGTAAAGCCAATTTATAAAAAGGGTTCCAGGGATAATCTGAGAAACTACAGGCCACTACCAGAAAAACTACAGGCCAGGGATGATGTGAGTAACTACAGGCCACTACCGGAAAAATGGTAGAAACCATTATAAAGAACAAAATTACTGAACATGTAGGTAGTCACGGTTTAATGGGAGAAAGCCAACATGGCTTTAACCAAGGAAGGTCTTGTCTTACTAATTGGATATATTTTTTTGACGGTGTAAATAAACAGGTAGACAAAGATAAGCCAGTTGATACAGTGTATCTGGATTTTCAGAAAGCCTTTGACAAGGTCCCTCATGAGAGACTCTTGGCGAAGTTAAAAAGTCATGGGATAGAAGGCAGTGTACTATTGTGGATCAGGAACTGATTAAAAGATAGAAAGCAAAGGGTAAAGCTGGTTGGCCAATTTTCCCAATGGAGAAAGATGAATAGTGCAGTAGCCCAGGGATCTGTGCTGGGTCTGCTGCTTTTTAACATATTCGTTAATGACCTGGAAATGGGAATAACAAGTGAGGTAGTCAAATTTTCAGATGATACAAAACTATTCAAAGTTGTTAAAATCCAAGAGGATTGTGAAAATTTGCAAGAGGACCTTGATAAATTGGAAGACTAGACGTTCAAATGGCAGATAAAATTTAATGTGGACAAGTGCAAAGTTATGTATCTAGGAAAGAAAATCCCAAACTATGGTTACATGAAGCAAGGTTCCACATTCTATTCTATGTTTCTCTGAGTAATATGCGGAAATATTTCTTTACGGAAAGAATGGGTGGAATAGTCTCCAGTGGAGGTGGTAGAGATGAGGACAGTATCTGAATTCAAAAAAGCATGGGGACAAACACAGAGAATCTATAAAGGAAAAAAAGGGGGCTGTTGTAGTGGTTGATATGGAAGGGCAGACTAAATAGACCATGTGGTCTTTTTCTGCCATCATGTTTCTATGAGGAACCACCCACCACCCAGGAAAAAGATTTAGGCATCATCTTTTATTTTATTTATTTATTTATCTATTTCTTCTATACCGCCCCTTCCAGAGATCAGGGGCGGTTTACATGGAACAATTGCATACATTTGCATAACATTACATAGAACAAGAACTTCTTAACTTTTTACATATAACAGAACAGTAAATTGTCAGAACTATTTACAGGGTGTATACTTTTGTATACTGCTGAATTTACAGGGGAATGTCAGAGAGCTGGCATTGCTATTTATAGAAATTATTTACAAGAATACCTGATTCGCTATTCAGTAGTGAGTTTTTGTGTATGTATGTGTGAGTGTGTGTGTGTATAAGTGTGCGTGTGTTTGTGTGTGTATGTGAGTGGGTTTGTGTGTGATGGAATTTATTTCCATTTTTTTCTTGGGTTGTTTGGGGTGTCTTTGGGGGCTGTTAGAAGAGGAGTTGTGTGTTCAGTTAATTGTGTTTCTGCGGGGTTTTTTGTTTGTGTGTCTGTGGACGCTGTGTGTCTGGACTTGGAGGGTAGGGGATTCCGAAGTGTTCAGAGAATAGGTATGTCTTGAGTTCTTTCCTGAATCATCGTGGATAACATGTTGAAACTCTCCGCCCAGTGTGCAGTGGCGGCCAAGAAGGCAAATAAAATGCTAGGAATCATAAGGAAAGGAATAGAGACTAAAACAAAGGCTATTATAATGCTTCTGTATCGTTCCATGGTTCGACCGCACCTTGAATATTGTGTGCAATTCTGGTTGCTGTATCTTGAAAAGGATATAGCAGAATTAGAAAAGGTACAGAGAAGAGCCATCAAAATGGTAAAGGGGATGGAAGGATACACCTATGAGGAAGGGCTTAAAAGATTAGGGCTTTTCAACCTGGAAAAGAGACGGCTGAGGGAAGATATGATAGAGGTTTATAAATTAATGAATGGAGTGGAATGGGTAGACGTAGATCGATTCTTTATGACATCAAAAAGTAGAAAGACTAGGGGACATGCAATGAAGCTACAGTGTAATCCGTTTAAGACTAATAAGAGAAAATGTTTTTTCACTCAACCCATAATCAAACTCTGGAATTCGTTACCGGAGGATATAGTAAAAGCTGTTTGTGTAGCTGGTTTTAAAAAAGGTTTGGACAAGTTCCTGGAGGAAAGATCCATAAGCCATTATTAAAAAGAGGACGCAGGTAATCCACTGCTTGCCACAATACAAGCATTATGGAACCTGTGTATCTTTTTTGGGGAAACTGCTAGGTACTTGTGACCTGAACTGGTCACTGTTGGAAACAGGATACTGGCTTGATGGACCTTGGTCTGACCCAGTATGGCATATCTTATGTTCTTAAACTTCTTTTTGGTTAAACCAGATAGTCAATGTTAGTGGATGGATATGGCCCCAGCGCTGCATATCCATGTTACATTTAAAGTGGCGATAGTCAACCACTTCATTTGGGCTGGTCATCGCCGCTGCTGCTGAATATGCCCCCCTAAGATTTCTATAATGGAAATGTATTTATTCATTTAACGGGTTTTTTATACTGCTTTATGATTTTAGTCAAAGCAGTTTACATCGTAACTTGAACTTGTTAATGTATATTAAACAGGGTCATTGATAACCCTCCATTATTTCAGAAGAATTCAAGTTAAGTGACTTGCCCAAGGCCACAAGGAGTGCTAGTGGGAATTGAACCTTGGTCTCTCGGTTCTCAAGATGGTGCTCTAAAGTTAAAGAGTTTGGATACTGCACCTTTATCTTGTCATGAGAACATGTTCTTTTTCATGCCTGGAAAAAAAACAGGTTTTTTACTTTGAACATGCAAGTGGAACAATAAAATCACTTCATGTAGTAGAGTACAGTATGTGCAAGTAAAACAATTGCATGCAGTCAACTATTCTAACCACTTTTAAAATGACAGTGGATAGGATTGTAGAGGTTAATATTAAAGTACATGATAATCTGTCTGGTGAATCTAGCTATTTGCATGAACTGTCTAGTTGGGGTCAGAGAGGAATTTTTATTACTGAGGAACATAATTTGCTAAAGTTCTACAGTTGGGCTTACTTTCCTCTGGAAACAATTATTCTAAACATGTGTGGTTTGAAGAAGATTGAAATCTATTGGCTAGTGTCTTCTTTCAACCATATTATGCCACTGAATGCCCTATTTATTTTCTAGGCTGGCAGAGTGTGCAGCAATATTTCCCATGGATATTCACTTTCACAGTGTTCAGATCAATATGGTTGGCTCCTAGCAAATGCAAAAGTATTATTTTATAAAGATTTAATCACAAGAGAATACAAAGTTACCTCATCCTGAACAACCAATCCCTTCTTCTTCAAGATCATATCCATTTCTAGTACTTCATTCTCAGTCTTTCCATTTGAAATGAGCCTACCAAAATGCAATAATCTGGGGCACTTTAATAACTTGATCTTTAATCTATTTATGTGTATCCTAGTAAATTAAATCAATATAGACCTGACATTTATTTAGAGTGTGAGGTCTGTCTATGTTTTCTTTATATTGCTCAATTTGTGTGTATGTCCGTGGTGACAACACTATAGGGCCTCACTGATTTCAATTACAGCTTCTATTATCTAATAGACAGCATGGTGGATCAGCCCAATATCAGTAGATACAAGTTCAATGCCCAGGTCAGCCTGGACTGGAGATGCTATGAAGGCAACATTCAGAGCCCATGTGAGAGGATAATCCCAGTTATCATGAAACAGCTCAACATCCAGCAGCTGATCCTAGGGTCCATAAGGTCAAGGTTCTGGAAAAAGGAATGGCCAAGGACCGTCATGTAACATGCTGTGTCAGATCAATAGTCCATCATGGCCAGCATCCTCTTTGACACTAACCAATCCACATCTTTTCCAGCTACCCAGCAGATCTTAGCATGGAAGCCCATTTCACGTTACTCTTACCTAAAAGTAAGAGGAAGCAATCCCTAGGTCCGCCTAATAGCACTTAATGGATTTGTCCTCCTGCAATTTGACCAGACTTTGAATAAACCCAGTTATAATAATGTCCTTGACCATATCCTTCAGCAACAAAATTCCACAGCTAAAATTGTGCACTGACTGGGAAAAAATTGCAAGTTGTCTTGAATTTGTTTTAAATTTGCTACCAGTTCGTTCTAGGACTAGAGCAATCTCCAAGAAGCTATTTGAAAGGGCAAATACCTCTATTCCACACCACTTATGATTTCAAAAAAAACCATCAACATATTCCCTCTTAGTCATCTCTTCTACAAGTTGAAGATCTCTAACCTGTTAAGCTTTGAAAGGAAGCTGTACCATCCCCGTTATCATGTTTCCTGCTCCAGCCTGTACCTTTCCTAGTTCTGCTGTATTATAATTTCTAAGACTGAGGCCAGCATAATAAAGTGCAGGTCACTTCACAAGTGTGCTTTGCATTTTAGTGTTTTGCGTTCTTGAAGAAAGCATACTCCGAGATGCCAAGCTTCACTCATCAGGAGTGTGTCACACTCATTTGAAGGTTTTCTCACTCCCACACATTTTCAGCTCCTTCTCTCTATCACATAAGCACACTAGAATGCACTAATCCCAATTATAAGATAAGAAAAGCAATGTGGTCTTACCAATGCAAAGAAATCTAAAGTGCACTTTCCTGTGTACTTCCTCCCTCCGCCCCATCCCTCTTCCCTGCACCTACAACTGCATGATCTCTGAAACCTATGCGCATCCTTTTAAACACTGAATAGAGAGAAATTCAGTCCAAAGAATTTATTTAACAGGTTATCATTTCAGTCAAAGCATTTTACATTGTAACTTAAACTTGGCAATGTACATTAAACAGGGACATTGATAACTTGGATTCCTCTGAGGTAATGGAGGGTTATGTGACTTGCCCAAGGTCACAAGGAGTGCTAGTTGGAAATGAACCCTGGTCTCTTGGATCCCAAGCCACTGCTCTAACCATTAGGCTGCTACTCCATTACATATTACAGCCACACTGTCTGTATCCTTTCAGAGACTCCATAAAAAGAGACATTTTATATGCCTGATCATTTTCTTTCCTTGAATCTTGCTTGACCACTCCAGATGTATACTCCCTTGCCAGCAGGTTATACTCCCTTGCCAGCAGGCAAGGGCAAACTTGAGCAACTTTCAGTGATGTCATCACTTGGTATCTCTTCTGGTGCAGCACTGTGAGAAACCAGTATGAAACTACCCAAGCAGTAAGCAAGACTGAAAAACTCAGAAAAGACTTAACAGAAAAACTGCCAGCATTAATAACCAACCATAAATTGCAAACAAATATTTGGCTCTTATCATAAATAACTCTCAGACACTGAGAATGACAAAGCAATCAAGAGGGCTCTCAAATCTGTAGCAGTCTTCCAGGGCAGTTTCTGGATTGATCTATCAGGATTCAAGGAAAGAACATTATCAGAAATGCAAAATTTCTCCTTTCCTTTCATCATACTAGACCAGTCTAGACAAGTGGGATGTACCC
This sequence comes from Ichthyophis bannanicus, assembly GCA_033557465.1. Taxonomy (NCBI): domain Eukaryota; kingdom Metazoa; phylum Chordata; class Amphibia; order Gymnophiona; family Ichthyophiidae; genus Ichthyophis; species Ichthyophis bannanicus. The sequence goes on along the minus strand of CM066032.1, from coordinate 1,387,634,774 downwards.
AAGCAGTCAGGACCCACAGTGTTTGTGCCTATGCAAACATACAAATGAGTAAGGACTTGGAAAGGTGCTGAAGCAGGACAGTTTGGAGACCAGACCCAACCAATCCAAGATCAGCAGGAGCCTACATCAGTGGCAGACGTAACAGTGGGGCAGCAGAGAGACCAGGTCCTGCCACAGAGGATGTACAGAAGCCAGGCCTCACTACTCAAAGATGAGTAGGCAGTGGCTACCCCGAGCAGTGATAGTAAGTTTGGAGGGAAAGAGGAAGGGGAGGAGGAAAGAAAGTGCTCCCTATTCACAGCCACTCCCACCCACTGCCATATCCAAACACTCCTACACACCCATCCATACACCTCCCAGATATGCAACTACATTCCTTCTACATAAACTATAACAGACATATGTTGATTCTGTAAGAAAGACCTGGAAACAGTGACTCATCTAACAGCTAGCTGTGAAGTTCTGATGGTGGAAAATTTCTATACAGAAAAGCACAACAAAGTAGCACACCTCCTCCATTGGAAACTCTGTAAACACTATAACATCACTGTGCCTGAAAAGCACTAGGATCATGACCCTAAGAGAATTACAGAGCATGAAGACATTATCACCTGGGATATTCCCATTCTGACAGATAAGAAACTGGATGCAAGGAAATCTGACATAGTGGTAAAGGAGAAAAACACCAGAATGACATAGATAATAGAGGTGTTGGTTCAGAGTGATTATTCTATGAATCGCATGGAGAGGCAGAAGATCCTGAAGTACTAAGAAATGCATTCAGAGACTAAGAAATTGTGGCAGAAAGATACAGAAATATTTCCCATTGCATTGGGAGCCACAGGCTTCATAAAAAAAGAATCTGCAAGCACATCTTGATAAACTACCCAAACATGTTACATCTTACATACTCCAGACGGAAGCTCGCTTTGGCATGATGGAAGTACTAAGCCGAGCATTAGCGGTAAATTTGAGAGGCTGAGATCATACTCCACAAACCCTGGCTTAGAAGTGGGGTTCATGACTGTCATGGTATATGCAAAAAACTGCCCCAACACAAATGTTGTTGTTAAGTGCCGTCGAGTCGGAGTCGACTCATGGCGACCCTCTGGATAGCTATCCTAAATTGTGTTCGGTCTTCAGTCAGGCAGCTCATTGTTGACAGACTGGTACCCGTAGCTGCTGTTATTGTATCAATCCATCTCATTGCTGGCCTTCCTCTTTTGCGTTGACCTTTTATCTTGCAAAGCATGATGTCTTTCTCTAATGATCTCTCTCTTTGCATGATGTGTCCAAAGTATGAAAGTCAAAGTCTTGTCATCTGAACTTCTAAAGAAAGCTTAGGTTTGATCTCCTCTAGTACCAACTGGTTTGTTCTTCGGGCAGTCCATGGTATACACGGTATTCGCCGCCAGCACCATAATTCAAAGGCATCAGTTTTCTTCCTGTCTATCTTTTTCACTGTCCAGCTTTCACATCCATATGATGTTATTGAAACACAAAGTGGCAAATATAAAGTGTTACTCCAGGAACCATTTGTTGATCAAAACTAGACCTATGAATGGTTAAGACGATATGACTGAAATTGAGGAATGAGAGATTGATAGCTGCAGACCAGGACAGTGAATTATGGATGAGATGGTTTAAAGCAAGCAGAGAAAAAACTGGTAAAACAGAAATATGTAGATGCTGTTAAAAGGAGCTTAAAAGGTACTCATCTCGTAGCTGACTGTGAAGCTCTGATGGCAGAAGATTGATATACAGAAAGGCACAATAAGGTACCTTATCCTCTGGAAACTCTATAAACATTTTATTCCTGTACTGGTAAAAAGTACAGAGATCACAACCCTAAGAGGATTATGGAGACTGAAGAGGTTGTGATCACCTGGGATATTACCATTCTAATGGATAAGAAGATGGATGCAAGGAAATCTGCATAGTGCTATAGGAGAAAAATACCTGAACAGCATTGATTATAGAAGGTATCAGTTCCAAGCAATTATTCTGTGAATCATGTGGAGAAGGAGAAGGTCCTCAAGTACCAATAAACACAGTAGGACTGTGGCAGAAGGATGCAGAAATATTCCCCATTATATTGGAAGCCATAGGCCTGATTAAGAGGAATTTCCAATCACACCTTAAGAAGTAGCATCTTATGAACTCCAGAGGGAAGCTCCTTTGGCATAATGGAAGTATTATGCCAAGCATTAGCAGTAAATTTGAGACTGAGATCATACTCCATATACCCTAGCTTAGGAGTGAGGTTTGTTACTGTCATGGTTAGGGCCGGCCCCAGAGATGCTTCAAGGTGTTGACACCCTGGGTAAACCTTATGCTCCTCCTCCCTGGCTGTCAGAATCTATCATTTAGCTTTGAATACTGTGATAAGGAAGCTTTTCATAGTTCAGGAAGAGATAATACAAGAGGTGAATTGGCTCTGAATAAGCAACCTGTGCTGGCTGGTAAAAGTACTAAAACAGAGTGTTTACCTAAAAGACTACCAGACCCAGAATGCACTGGTTTACAGAAAGCCTCTAGGAGAGCTGAAGTAGGGAAACGTGTGCCTAATCAGAGAAGCAATGATGTAATACCTAATCACACATCTCCTAGGGCAGGGCTTAATTCAGAACACCTGCAGTGTGCTAGGGTGGAGCGGCCATCTAGGCACTTTAAAGCTAGAAGAAATTCATCATACAGACAGCAAGGAGAGCAAGGACAGCAACGGGAGCTGCAGAAGGAGAGACTGATTGTGAACAGAAGGAAGAACAGCAAGACGTCCAGAAGGTCTAAGAAAGGAGCCCGAGGCAGTACGTATGCTGGGAGAGATTCCTGGGGCAAGCATTCTTCATTGGACTGGAAGAAGCCAGAGGCTTGGAGATATACAGTCAGGAACCCCCGGACAGCACCTGTAAAGGAGACGGCTGCATCTACAGAAAGAAGGAGCTCTAATACCTATTTAAGGAGGTATGGGAAAAGAGACCTAAAGTCCATAGATTTTGACTGGAGAGCTGGGCACAGAAGCTTTGCTACCTACTGGCCAAAATACCCAGAGAGGAAGCCTAATGGCAACGTGATCTCAGGTATGAACTCTGATCTGTTCCCTGGCTTTGCACAAGGAAGACAGCAGGGAAACAGTTTCTATCCTGATAGAGATCAGTTAGAGAAATCCTCTGAGCCAGTATTTGAAAGTGATCCTATGATATTTCAAGAGCAAGGGGAAATATCAAATGAGGAAGTTGAATGTATGGATTGTTCTCTTTCTAAGCTGCTGTTCTAAAGTAATCCTCAGATAAGGATCAAACACCAAAAGGAACTGTACTGATTTTTAGCTTCCCAGAAAGGTTTCTTAGAGAGAAAGCTTTGGGGAAAGTTGGAGCCACGTGGAGAGTGGACCAGCAATGATTTGCAGCTGGTTAAGCACCTGTGATTAGAGCCAGGCACAAGTGCACATGGGACTTTGAAAAAAGCCTCTTCTCTGTGTGAAAGGAAGAAAGCTGTTTTTTTGATAAAGAGAATTTTCCTTTTGGGTTTATTTTTCATTCCAGCACTGCTAAGAAAGTTTATTAGCAGGGGTTAGAAGAAAGACCTTTTCTGTTCCATCAAGGTCTTTACTAAGTTGTTGCATAAGTAATTCAGTTGCCTTATTTGTTTTGTTGCCTGAATAAAACTCCTGAAGAAATTATCCTGTTGATGTTACCAAGCATATCTGTGCGAGGGAATAACACCCCATAAATAAAATCTGTTTTCTGCTTTACACTCGAGCAACTACAATTCTTTATTCTTGTTAAACGGCTGGTTTTGTGTGATTGAACTACAACGCCCACAATCCTTTGCAAGTCAAGTCATAGCCTTGCCAAGATTGTGGAACTTTCACAACAAGCACCCCCGTTTACAATACCTAGCTGTTTGTTGCCCGCAATAAGCTGCTGCCCTAGAAGATTGCCTAGTTTGCCTAGTGGTTGGGCTGGCCCAGGTCATGGCATGAACAAAAAAACTAACCCATTTGCCTCAGACACAAATATACTACACCACGTACACACCACCATCATAAGAACATAAGATATGCCATACTGGGTCAGACCAAAGGTCCATCAAGCCCAGTATCCCATTTCCAACAGTGGCCAATACAGGTGACAAGTACCTCTCAGATTCCCAAAACATAGACAGATTCCCAAAAGGCAGACATGCATCCCTTACTACCCATCCTATCTAGACTAGACTTATTTCACCACACCATGTACCGTGGCAGATATGCTCTACTCTACAAAGGGGAAACAACCACTATGTCACACTGTAGGTATGCACCTTCCAATGTGTCATGGTGCGTTTGGTTATTTTATTTTCATTGTTGTAAACCACTTTGAGTCAAGCTTGTGTTCTAGGAACATGTCTGTCCGTCCAAGAGGCAGCAAAGATCCTCATCTGTAACTAGTGTTTTCCCATGGCAGCAGCATTGATCAGACACACAAGTGAGTGGCAACATACAATAGCACTAGGACGGAACAGCTCTCCCAGAGCTCAGAACTGGATAAGAAACTAGATGCGAGGAAACCAGACATTGTGGTAAAGAAAAACACCAAAACGGCATTGATAATAGAGGTGTCAGTTCCAAGTGATTATTCTGTGTGTCATGTGGAGAGGGAGAAGATCCTGAAGTACCAAGAAACGCAGTCAGAGACCGAGAAAATGTGGCAGAAAGACAGAAATATTTCCCATTTTATTGGGAACCACAGGCCTGATAAAGAAGAATTTCCAGTCACATCTTGACAAATTACCCAAACATGTTACGTCTTATGAACTCCAGAAGGAAGCTCTCTTTGGCATAATGCAAGTACTACGGCGAGTGTTAGCAGTAAATTTGAGAGACAGATCATACTCCACATATCCTGGCTTAGGAGTGAGGTTCATGAATGTCATGGTAGGCGCAAAACTAACTCATTTGGAGAAACTGTCCCTCAGAAGCAAGAGTAGAGTTCTGAGCATGCATAATCCTTTCAGCAGCTTGGCCCAAAACGCATGACAGGCAGACGTAACAGAGAAATAAAAAAAAATAATCAAAATAGATGGCAAAGAATGGGTCATCTCTTCTCACACCACCCCACTCAACCTGTGCCCCACATACACACAACCCCATATAGCAATCACCTGTCACAGTGTTGAACTACCAAGGTCAACACGATTTCTGTGAATGCATGTAAACTAATGCAGCAATATATTACTTTTTCATATTGCTCAAATCATGTTTGTTAAAATAAAAACACACACACACACACACAATTGGGGAGAGCATGGCTCATGGAATTCTTTCTAAACTCTGTATGAGTGTGGGTATGCTTTTCAGTTGGTTATCTGTGTGTATCTTTGACCTGGAGGATAGAGGGGGCAATCTGAATAGAGCAGCACCCAAACATTCTGTTGGTTTGCAAAGAATATTAGCAAAAACCAAGCGCAATAATACAGAACGTCAAACCATTACTTGTCAATGTCAGATTCCAAAGGATAGATTTTATAGCTTAAACTACAGGGTGCCACTGTCCCACAGTAATAGGTATTATTTGACAGTACAATTAGCAACCATCAACAAAACTATATGGTTCAGTCAGTAGGTTTCATGATAGAATTTACAACAAGGAAAATGGAATACACATCTGCATCACTAAGAGACAGCCCATCAAGGATAGACAGGGATTTTGCAAGTAAAGGGGGAAGAGGGGTGGCGAAAGCAGGTAGAGAATGCCTCATGGAATTATTTCCCCTTTCCATGACAGTAGGCTGGGGATTCTGGGTCTCCAACTTAGGGATGCCATCTTCAGAGGTCCCTAACTTGGGAATCCTGTGTTGAAATTTTTAACTTTCTACTGACTTCCATTTAAGCCAATGATATCCTAAATCTTTACCTCACTCCCAAATGTAAAATATATTTTGGCACTAATCAGGAAGTTAAAAATATGGGGCGGGTGCATATTCAACGGTGGCAGCTAGCACAATTACAAAGAGACTAGTTTTTGCCACTGAAACTTACACCCAGATACTCAATGTCGGGACCACTTCTGCGGCCAAAGATGGGTCACTTTTTCAGGTATCTAACTTCGCTGCTTAGTGATAACTCAGCAGTGACTCCATATCGCAACTGCCTGATTAATCCGCTGGGTGCCGCCTCCGCTCCTCCCATGGAATGACCCAGACCGTGCAGCGGCAGCACCCGAGGATATTCAGCGGCACTACCGCGTTAGTGCCGCTGAATATGCCGGTGACCAAGATGAACGTAGTTACAAAGTCTGCATCAGAAATAATTCTATATGCAGCTCATTAGCATGCATTTCCAGTTTAGCCCAGTGATTTACTTCCAGTTTAGCACAGATATTTTTGTGCACTACAATCCTTGCTACATCAAAAGTAACCATACTGCACAAGAAATCAGCACCAAACTACAGTTTATTACCTTGGGGCCTGTACCAGATAGGGAATGTTCAGATTTTTTGGCTAAGAAACTAAGTAAAATTATGTCATTTCAAACCAAAAAAAACAGAGAGAGAGTTATTTACAAGAACAGAATATTGTTTACAACATCATCAGTTTTAACCCTCTTCTCAACCACTACGGATAAGCTTTGGGGGATAAAAATGATGAACTAGTATATAAAACCTTGCTTCAAATATGCTTTAAAAAGTGTTACAGAACTAATTTTAAGGCCATTTATGTGCAGAAATTGGTTGTTTGAAATCCATCCTCCCTCAGTTTGACTGTGTTTGTACAGTTACTATGATTCAAGTGAGGAAAAGTTGCTTCTGAGCCCCCCTCATGAGTAAACAGTGATAATAAACCCTAGAATCTAATGGACACAGTTAAAATATTCTGTGCGGGACTTCCGGTGTGGTAATGAGCTGATCAGACGTGTGCAGATCAGCTCCGGGCACTATACACCGCAAAACGTCATAATTTCCTGCTACAAAGAGGGTGAATGCCCCTGACACTGCTGAAAGGCAGTAGAGAAAGTGGTCGGAAAGCCACAGTGACCACCCAATGAATCGGGGGAAGCCCGATGGCTGCGAAACTGTCGAGGAGAGAGAAGGCTCGTATCCTGGAACCAAAGATGGTGGAGGGAGCGCCTAGGAGTCCCGCTTCCGATGGTAAGCACACCATGGTGGCAGATGTGAGTGCCGCGGTAGTGTGAGCACTTGATGATCGCTTTCGGGAGCTGGGGGACCAATTACACTCGGTGGCCCAGAATATAACTGACTTCACGGGGCGGATGGAACAGGCGGAAACCAGGATATCGGGCTTGGAGGACACTCAACATTCCTTGGTTGCTAAAGTAAAAGCCCTGGAAGCCACAGTGAAACAGCAAGATGATAAATTAGAGGACTTGGAAAATCGTGGGTGCAGAAAAAACCTGCGGTTTGTCGGGATTCCAGAGAACATAGTGGATAATGCCCTCCCCAGCTTTTTGCTCGCATGGATTGAGAAAATATCAAGTGGCGGGGTGGAGGCCTCTGTAAAACTTGAGCGGGTGCATCGGCTGGGCCCCAGGCGTGATCAGGCACGCCGGCCACGTGCGGTGATAGCACGTTTTCTGGACTACCGACAAAAGGAAGAGGTGCTGCAAATGGCCCGCAATCGTCGGAGACATGCGGGTGACCATGAGCAGATCCTGGTATTTCAGGATTACTCGCAGTTGGTTAGCCAGCAAAGATGAGCATTTTCTGCTATATGTGCTCAACTGGCAAGCAAGGAGATGCGCTTTTCGCTTTTGTATCCCGCTAGACTGCGTGTGGAACACCAGACAGACACGCTTCTTGGGGACCCCGGGAGAGGCATTGACTTTCATGGAACAGCTTGAGGAAACGTCAGCGGCAGCCTCCTGAGCGCAGGGCGTAGTCTGAGTTGGTACGAAAATGCATCGGAATGGTGCCTCACCTCTGGGGAAGGGTACAGCAGTTAATGAAGCTGAACTGGGCTCGGAGTGCAAGACTGTATGGACATTTTCTTTTTCTTCCTTTTTTGTTTGGGACTATAGTCTGACTTGTCAGTATCATTGATTTTTCTGAGCTGCTTCTGGTGAGGGGATTAATATGAGGGAGGGTTTGTGTGTCATTTGATTATATTATGTTTAATTTGGTTGGGATGGTTACCCGGTCAATAGGGGTGGGCTTTGATCCGCCTCCTGCTGGAGCCCAGTGATAGGAGACCATTGGGGGGATAGTCTCCTTGAACCGCCATTGCCATTAAAGGGCGGCGATGCATAGGGTGTGGCGCTCTTGTGTGCTCCCCATTCCAAGGAAGCGCGCTGAGTTTCGGTACGGCTTTTCCAGTACCGGCTGGGTTTCTGCCGCGTTTCCTTGTCGGGAGACAGTCTGAACCGCCTGGAGGGGGAGCTGGGTTGTTTTTCCCCTGATGTTTTTGTAATCGTTTTGGGCAGGGGGTGGGGTTTTTGAAGTGGGTTGCGGTATAGTTAGTTTCTTGCTGTACTCTAGCCTCCCTCCTATATATAATTTAATGTTGGGGGGGGGGAGGTGGGCAGGGGGTGGCTTAGTTTCCGAACTATTGTTTGTTGGTTCCATTATGTCGGTATATTTTGGGGGGCTCCTTGGTTTTTGGCATATAAAGGGTCCTTGTTTGTCCTTTGTACCTGCAGCAGTGGTCCCCAGCATCTTGGTTCCAGGGTTGGGCTGCGGATGGTGGGGTCTGGGGCTGGGTCTGGGAGGGGTTGTACCAAGCTGAAGGGTTGCTAGAATGGGCAGACCTAAGATCCCCTGCCCTCTATGGGATTTGTATGTTGGGGTAGGAGGGGGCCTGTTAGACCCTGCTGCTAGGGGGGTGTAACCTCTGGTGAGGGTATTACATGGTTTAAGGGTATGGTCTCGAGGGTTGTAGCTACCCCGGGTTTGCATTTGTATTGACATGGGGCCCCTTGGGGTGGGGGGTTACAGCAAGTGCATAGATATGGATGGGTGGCCCGAGGCATGAGGGGGTGGTTAGGGGGAATAGTGAATCTGGGGGAAGTATAGGGGTCTTCATGCGGGGGGTGAGCCCGATTATCACAGGAAGTCTTCCAGCCAATGAATAGGCTGGGTATTACGGGAAGGGGTAGTATTATGGGGACTGTGGAGGGGTTGGGGGATAAAGTTGGGGAGAGGGGGGTAGACAATAGTATAGTTATAGGGATAGAAAAAGGGAATGGGGATTGGGAAGGTTGGGGAGGGGTAGGGCCAGAGTGCAACCGCCTAACACAAGGGCGAATAGAGTTTGGGAACTCATGGATGTTAGGGGGATGGCCGCAGGCTGGGACGGCTGTCCTTCCTTGGGTTGGAAGTTACCTACGGGTAGATACAGAATTCTGTCTCACGTTCTGAAGATTGTATCTTGGAATGTATGTGGCATAGGAAACCCCTGTCAAGAGATATAAAGTGTTACAGGCCCTGGCTTGCTTACATTGTGACGTGGCTATGTTACAAGAAACCCACCAGACAGCGGTAGAACATAATAAATTGCAACGAGATTGGGTGGGGCAAGTTTGGGGTGCCCCGGCCACTGGGAAAAAAGGTGAGGTGGTCATTTTGATCCACAAGCAACTCCGCCTTGAAGTTGTGCGGGAGTATGCGGATCCGGACGGTCGGTACTTTTTGCTTTATGGTACAGTAGCTGGAAAGCCCATTATTCTTGGGACCTTATACAGTCCGAATGTACTGGATAGGGCGCTCTATGCCCGATTGGCCTCTAGGATTGAACAGTGGCCGAATGTTCCTCTGGTGTTGGCGGGTGACCTGAACAGGGTCTTCGATATTGAGTTGGATACTATGACAGGGGCGGGGGAGAGATCCCGGGTGCAGACCACCAAGGCGTTGCAGGCCCTGCGCAAAAGATTGGGATTGGTAGATCCCTGGCGTTTGTTGCATCCTACGGAGCGCGATTTTACTCACCAGTCTCGAGCCCATGGCTCACATGCCAGGATAGATTATACTCTAATCTCAGAGCGGCTTTTTGCACAGGTGGAAGAGGCACAAATTGGACCAATGGAAATTTCCGATCACGCTCCTATATGGGTGAGTTTTACTTGGGGGACATGGGCCCCGCAAACTCAGATTTGGCGATTTCCCATGGAATTATATAGAGACACAGCCTTTCACGGCTACCTTAAACAATGTTGGATGGAGTTTCGTAAAAATCATGAGCAGCAGGCAGTTGACCCGGAGTTACTGTGGGAAACAGCGAAAGTGGTGTTGCGCGGAGATATTATAGCTTATGCAGGTAGGAAACGGAAAATGTTGGCTTCACGGATTGTTCAGTTGGAAAAACAGACCGTGAAAGAAAGGCGGAGTTGTGCGAGTGACCCCACTCCGGCAAACAGAAAAAGATTATGGGAAGTCCAGGTGTCTCTTAATGAGTTAATACACCAGCGAGCCAAAAAATCTCATTTGTATTATCGGTACCAATTATATTGGTTTGGTGATAAACCTGGGAAACTCCTAGCGAGGTGCCTTCGGGGACCTAGGGGAGCTTGCTCGATAGTAGCAGTACGGGACGAGCAGGGGCAGCTACGAAAGGAGAGTCGGGAGATAGCGCAAGTGTTTCGAACATATTTTCAGAAGTTCTATGCCAGAAGGCAGGGGTCCCTGGTAGATATGATCAACTATTTTCGAGAGATACAACTCCCCAAGGTGTCTGTAGACCAACGGGCACACCTAGATTCACAGGTGACAGTAGAAGAGGTGCTTAGGGTGATACAGGGCGCTAACTGCTGTCGCGCTCCAGGCCCTGATGGTTTTGGGGCAGAATTTTACAAATTGTTTGGAGAGCAGGTATCTCCTGCCCTAGTGGAAATATACCACAGACGGATTGATCAGGGCACATTTACCTGTCTTGAAGGACTAGAACAGGGGACTGTTACTTCTGGAGAGAGATCTGCAATTGTGAGTATATACTTCTGGGAATTTTCTGAAGGGAATTCTTTCTATTAAAGCTATTTAATCTGTGAACCCACTATTTTTTGTTAAATCAGTCAGAGCCTAGTAGCAGCAGTTTAAGTTTAAATTTAAAACACAGAAGAGAACTTTCTGGTTACATTTCATACCCAGCAGAGAGCTTGTAGTTTAAATTTCATAATAAGTTAGACCCTAGCAGCAGCAAAGAGCTATAATTTAAATCAAATAAGAATATAGCTTACCTCAGCAGCACAGAACAGGGTACTGTGTAGCAGCCCACTTTTAATAAGTGTTATTTGGATTTGTTAGGAACTGGGGTACATTCTGGGGAAAGGAGGGGTTCTTCCGAAGGGATGGGCTTCACCTTAACCGGGATGGAACCAGGCTGCTGGCATTAACCTTTAAAAAGGAGATAGAGCAGCTTTTAAACTAGATAATAGGGGAAAGCCGACAGTCGCCCAAGAGCTGATGGTTCGGAAGAATGTATCCTTGAAGGATACTACCAAAAGCAGAGAGGTTCCAAAAAAGAGTAAAGTAGCCCAAATGCCCTCGAGTACAGAGCAGACAGAGCTTAAAGATCCCAAATTACCCATGTCTACCAATAGCCAAATTAATATGAATAAAATACAGTCTCTAAAATGCTTGTATGCAAATGCTAGAAGTCTAAAAATAAGATGGGAGAGTTAGAATATATAGCACTAAATGAGAGGTTAGATATGATTGGAATATCAGAGACATGGTGGAAGGAGGACAACCAGTGGGACACTGATACCTGGGTACAAACTATATCGTAATGATAGAGCTGATCAAATTGGTGGAGGGGTTGCGCTCTATGTTAGAGAGGGCATTGAGTCAGAAAAGATTAAAGTTTTGCAGAAAAAAAAATTTGCTGTAGAATTTCTATGGATTGAAATTCCATGTAAAAAGGGGAAGGCGATGGCAGTGGGGGTGTACTATCGACCACCTGGCCAGAATGAACAAATGGATGATGAAATGCTGAAAGAAAATCAAGGAAGCTAACAAACGTTACAGCGCAGTAATAATAATGGGTGATTTCAATTACCCCGGTATCGACTGGGTCAGTGTCACGGCAGGACATGCTAGGGAGATAAAGTTCCTAGATGACATAAATAACTTCTTCTTGGAGCAGCTGGTTCATGAACCGATCAGAGGGGAAGCCATATTAGACATAGTCCTTAATGGAACACCAGATCTAGTGCAAGAGATAAGGGTGTTGGGGCCACTTGGCAATAGTGATCATAGCATGATCGCATTTGATTTAATTAGTGGAGGAGGGATAGCACGGAAATCCACAGTACTACCTTTTAATTTTTGAAAGGGAGACTATGATAAAATGAGGAAAATAGTTAAGAAAAAACTAAAAGGAGCAGTTGCAAAGGTTAAAGACTTATATCAAGCTTGGGTGTTGTTGAAAAATACTATCTTGGAAGCCCAGACCAGCTGTATTCCACGCTTTAAGAAAAGTGGAGGGAAGTCCAAAAAACTGCCAGCATGGTCTAAAGGTGAGGTCAGAGAGGCTGTTGTTGCCAAAAAAGCATCTTTCAGGAAATGGAAAAAAGAGCCAAATGACAAAACCTGGAAACAGCACAAGCACTGGCAGGTCAAATGCAAGGCATTGATAAAGAAGGCGAAGGGAGAATTTGAGAAGAAGCTTGCTGCGGAAGCAAAAACGTGAAATAAAGATTTTTTCAAGTACATTCGTAGCAAAAAACCTGTGAGAGTCGGTTGGACCATTAGATGATAGAGGAGTTAAAGGGGCATTAAGAGGCGACAAGGCGATAGCAGAGAGACTGAATGAATTCTTTACTTCGGTCTTTACTGAGGAAGATGTAGGGATGTTACCCATGACTGAAGTGGTATTTAAAGGTACAGAAGAATAGAAGGAAATATCGATACATCGGGAAGATGTATTACAACTATTAGATAAACTGAAGAGTAGCAAATCACCTGGGCCGGATGGTATACATCCAAGGGTGTTGAAAGAACGGAAATATGAGATTGCAGACCTGCTATTAGCAATCTGTGAACTATCTTTAAAATCATCTCTAATACCTGAAGATTGGAGGATCGCCAATGTAACACCAATTTTTAAAAAGGGTTCCAGGGGTGATCCGGGAAACTACAGACCGGTGAGCCTCACATCAGTCCTGGGAAAAATGGTAGAAACCATCATAAAGAATAAAATTACTCAGCATGTAGATAGTCATGGCCTAATGGGAGACAGCCAACATGGCTTTAGACAAGGAAGATCTTGTCTTACTAATCTGTTATGTTTTTTTGAAAGTGTGAATAAATAGGTGGACAAAGGTGAGTCGGTTGATATAGTGTATCTGGACTTTCAGAAATCCTTTGACAAGGTCCCTCATCAGAGACTTTTGACAAAACTAAAGAGTCATGGGATAGGAGGCAGTGTACATCTGTGGATCAGGAACTGGTTAAAAGATAGCAAGCTAAGGGTTGGGCTGAATGGCCAATTTTCCCAATGGAGAAAGGTGAATAGTGGTGTACCCCAGGGATCTGTGCTGGGTCCGCTGCTTTTTGACATATTCATAAATGACCTGGAAAGTGGAATAACGAGTGAGGTTATCAAATTTGCAGATGACACAAAACTATTTAAAGTTGTTAAAACCCAAGAGGATTGTGAAAAATTGCAAGAGGATCTTGATAAATTGGAAGACTGGGCATCAAAATGGCAGATGAAATTTTTAATGTGGACAAGTGCAAAGTTATGCACCTAGGGAAGAACAACCCAAACTATGGTTACACGATGCAAGGTTCCACATTAGGAACCACCACCCAGGAAAAAGATTTAGGCATCATTGTGGATAACATGTTAAAACCCTCGGCCCAGTGTGCAGCGGCAGCCAATAGAATGCTAGGTATCATAAGGAAAGGAATGGAAAATAAAACAAAAGATATTATAATGCCTCTATACCGTTCCATGGTGAGACCGCACCTTGAATATTGTGTGCAATTCTGGGCACCGTATCTTAAAAAGGATATAGCGTTATTAGAAAAGGTTCAGAGAAGAGCCACCAAAATGGTAAAGGGGATGGAAAGATACTCCTATGAGGAAAGGCTAAAAAGGTTAGGGCTCTTTAACCTGGAAAAGAGACGGCTGAGGGGAGATATGATAGAAGTCTATAAATTAATGAACGGAGTGGAACGGGTAAACGTAGATCGATTGTTTACATTATCAGAATATAGAAAGACTAGGGGACATGCAATGAAGCTACAGGGTAAACTATTTAAGACTAATAAAAGAAAATATTTTTTCACTCAATGTGTAATCAAACTCTGGAATTTGTTACCTGAGGATGTAGTAAAGGCTGTTAGTGTAGCTGGGTTTAAAAAAGGCTTGGACAAGTTCCTGGAGGAAAGGTCCATAAACCATTATTAAGAAGGGACCCAGGATATCAATGCTTGACCCAGTACAAGCATTGCAGAACCTGTGTCTTTTGGGGTAACTGCTAGGTACGTATGACCTAGATTGGCCACTGTTGGAAACAGGATACTGGGCTTGATGGACCTTGGTCTGACCCAGTATGGCATATCTTATGTTCTCTTTATGTTCTTACCTGGGGAACAAATCACGCACACATCACTTTGATACCTAAACTGGGGAAAGATCCCACTCAAACTACTTCCTATCGGCCTATCTCCCTATTAAACTTTGATTTGAAAGTGCTAGCTAAAATTTTGGCGGAGCAATTGGCCGCAGTCTTGGGCGAGTTGGTGCATGAGTCGCAGGTGGGGTTTGTAAAAGAGAGTTACGCAGTCCGTAACTTGCGCAAAATACTGGCATCGCTTGAATGGGTTAGAGAGAGGGACTTGCAATCTTTGTTGATAAGTTTCGATGCCGAGAAGGCATTTGACCAGGTTCACTGGGACTACCTGCAGTTTCTCCTACCCCAATATGGTATTGGGACGATGTTTTGTAAAACCGTGGAGTTGCTTTATGCGGGTCCTACAGCAGGGATTTTATGTAATGGCGTGCTTTCAGATTCCTTTACGTTGGAGAGGGGCACGCGACAGGGCTGTCCCCTTTCCCCCTTGCTCTTTGTGCTATTGTTGGATCCGTTGGTGCGCAGAGTTGAGACCTCTTTGAAAATAAGTGGGATAAGGCTAGGGGCTCAGGAGTTTAAAATGGCGGCCTTTGCAGACGACATGTTAGTGCATGTGCTATCTCCTCAGCAATCGCTCGCTAATCTTCTTGAGGAGTTTGTTCTCTTCGGGAAATTTGCGGGATTGCAGATTAATATGGACAAATCCGAGGCCTTAGATGTTGCGGGCTCGTTACAGAGAGAATGGCGGGGGGTTTTCCCTCTTCGCTGGGCGGGGGAGTCTTTTGCTTATCTAGGTATTTTGTTGCCTAGGGACCCTAGGGTGCTTTATAAAATAAATTTTGACCGATTCTTTTCGAAGGTTCAGCCACAGTTGCAAGCTTGGACTCCCCTCCCATTGTCGTTGGCTGGCAGATTGGCGGCTATAGGGATGGTTATATTTTCAAGGCTGCTGTACTGGCTGCAAACCTTGCCGGTGTGGCTGTTGCGTCGGGATGTCCAAAAGATAGAAAAGGAAGTCAGGAGATTTCTTTGGGGGGGCAGGGAGGGCCCGGATTCCGTTGCATCGGTTGAGGGGCAGTTGGAAAGTGGGCGGGATAGGGTTTCCTGATCTGTCTCAGTACGCTTTGGCCTGCCAAACAAGACACCTGGGGGATTGGTTGGGGGCCTAGGGCTTTTGAGGAGGCCTTTTTGACACCTCATGCGCTAGCCGCAATTGTACATCTACAGGGCGCTCTCTTGCCGAGTCGGGTGAAGCATAGTGTATTGGTGGCCCCACTCCACCGTACTTGGCAGAGGCTTAATAAACTTTGGGGCAGCTCTCCGATGGTAACGTTGCAAGGGAACGTTAATTTTACACCGGGAACCGACTCTGCTCTATTTCGGCAGTGGAGGGGGCAGGGGATAAAGTGTCTTGGGCATGTAGTTATGCTAGAGGGACGATGTAAATCCTTAGAGGTGCTATGTGAAGAATACGAATTGAGTCAGGGTACTTCCCTTTTTGCGTACATCCAACTCCGGCATTATGTTGACTCTGTACCGCAGACGGGTTTACAGGTGGCACACTCTGCGCGAATTATAGACTTTCTGGCCTTGGGGAAGGAATGTCCGCCTCGGGTAGCTGAATTAAAGAGTAGGCTAGATCAGTATGGTATCCCCCCGGATTACTCAGTGGAGGAAGGCGCTTGGGCGCAGGAACTAGAGTGCGAGGTTCTTCCAGGCTCGATTAGGGAGGCCCTAAGGCGGATTGCACGATTAGTAGAAGGAACTAGATGGCGGGAGGTTCAATTTAAGTGTATCACGCGGGCCTACTTCTCTCCGAAACGAGCATTGAGAACTTGTCTTACCAACTGTGGGGGTTTGCCCTAAGTGTGCCCTGCCTCTGGCGGATTTAGGCCATATGTGGTGGGGTTGTGGGCAAGTTCGGGCCTACTGGGCGCGCATTGAGACATATTTAGGGAACTTATTGCTTCAACCCATTCGGTGGTCCGGTTCATTGGTTGCCTTGGACTGTCTGGGACCCTTACAGCTAAAGGGGAGATGGGGGAGAATCTTAGTGCGTAAAGCTTGTTTGGTGGGGAAGGGTCCCATCCTCCATAGGTGGAGAGAATCGATGGCCCCCACTTTCTGGAAGTGGCGCAATAGTTTTCATCAACTCATGTTGATGGAATGCAGGGCGGCAAGGGGGACCCTTCAGTGTTGGGCTTCCTTTCTGCTGGTATGGACGCCCTACATCCAGAGTCTGGGACCTAAAGCTAGGAGTGAGGTCTTAGCTATGGGTTAATACTAACACCTTGGCAACGCCTGGTTGGGGGTGAGAGTTGGATGTTGAGAGGGTAGGAGGGCATATGATCTCCCTGGGGACGGCGGTTTGGCTCTGGCTTGGGGGGAGGTGGGATATAAAATTGGGGGGGCAGGGAGGGAGTGGGGAGGATAAGGGAACCTGGGGGAAGGGGAAAAAGTACCCATTAAAGAAGAGAGATTTCAGAAGATTTCCATTGCTGCCGGTACCCTATTTCTCTCATTGTCTTTTTCCTTCGTGTTTTATTGGCTCTTGGGTAGTGGATAAGACACAACCCTGCCCAAGAGATTGTATATAGGGGATTGTTAGCAAGCAAAAAGCACTTGGGAAAGAGGGGGGGAACAACAAGGGAAAAAAAAATTTTTTGTAAATATATTTCTCAAAGGTTGTAATTTGGATATGTTGTTTAATAAACAGATTTTGAAAAAAAAATATTCTGTGCGATCAGCTGGAACGCCAGCTGGTTGTGTTGCTGTTGTGTTACTGAACACTCTGAAAGCAGCTCACTCGGACATCTGTCACATCTGCATAGCCAGGGAGGACTTCCTGCATTCCAGTTCCAGGTCAACGTCTCTAGTTCCCTAGTACAAATACAGCCATTGATCTAAATATGCCTCTTGAAAGTTTTATGTTTACTTAATCATATTTCCTGTGCTGCAGAAATGCATTTTTCCCTCACATTCTTCAAAGTGTGTGAAAAGAGTTTCATATCTCATTGATATAAATATTTAGTAGTTGCTCCATGTGGCTTGTCCTGTTTTTGAACTGCACGGGCATTAATTTCTACTTAGGTAGCTTGAAGAGACTTTTCTGAAAATCTAATATTCTCCTTAATAGTTTCATTTGAATTCTTTCCAACCCAACAGAAGTTGGAAAGAATTATACAAAAGGGGTCAAGAAACATTTATCTGTCTGTGCATCTGGGAACAATTCTCCAAAAATTAAACGGAATGGGATGAAATTTGGAACTGGGGAAGAACCAGTGAAAAGACAGAGTTAAAAAATGGGACAGGTTGGACTAGAGCAGAGGTACTCAAATCTAGTCCTGGAGGGCTGCAAACCAGTCAGGTTTTCGGGATATCCCTAATGAATATGCATGAGATAGATTCAAATACAATGGAGGCAGTGCAGGCAAATATCTCTCATGCATATTCATTAGGGATATCCCGAAAACCTGACTGGTTTGCGGCCCTCCAGAACTGGATTTGAGTACCTCTGGACTAGAGGTTGCAGAAAATTAGCCCTCCTCTCCCCCAAAGAAAGGCCCTAGCAGAGTTCCAGCTTCTTTAACATAGAATTTGTAAATAGTTACCCCTGTTATCCAAGTTACTTTTGCCTGTTCAACTGTAAACACAAAGTACCATCGGAAATGTGTAAATTCTTTGTTCATTGTAAACCGCGCTGATGCTGAATAGTGCGGTATAGAAGAGACTGTAAATAAATAAAATAAATAAGAAACTTGCATACAGTGAAACATAGCACTTAGGGAATTGTTCTGTTCAAACTGTCTCTCTCATGTTCTCAAAGCTCCCCAAACCCCAAACTGCCCAACCCCAAAAACAATCCCCCACAACTTCACCAAGACCAGGGCAAACTGTGCCTGCCCCCAAAAACCATCCCATGCAACTGCAGCACCACTCTGCACGTGCCCCACCTCTCCAAAAAGAGCCCCTCTGCAACTGCCATCACCACAAACCAAAAAATTACCCCCACAACTGGCCAGTCCCCTGAAAACTTCCACAACCCCATAAACTATCCCTCCTGTACCAAGCTAGAAATGCGCTCTGTGCGACTAACCAATCTGGTGCCCCTCTCCACCCAGCTACGTCTAGTAACTCACTCTTTGCTTGCATCCTGTACCTCTCACACAGCCTTTAGTTCGGCCCTGCCTGCGGCTGCCCCCACCACCCTGCAAACTACCCTACCCCTAAAACTAAACTCTTGAATCTACCCTCAACATAACTGTCCCACCATCCTGCAAAATACGCCATTCTTCAAATACTAACTCCACAGCTTCCCCTACTACCCCACAAACTTCCCCATCATTAAAAAACTCCCCCCACAACTGACCCACCACCCTGCAAAATGCTCCATACCCAAACTGCCCCAGCCTAAAAACAACCCCCTCACTCATTAATGCCTCACACACTGCAAAAGTCGCCATTCTCTGCCACTCCATGCATGTTAGCCCTCCCCCCATTCTCTTTTGAGGTGTAAAAGTTATTAAGGTTTGCTTTGATTCCATACTCTTTCTATATAAGAATCCTCCATGCCTGTCCCATGCATTCTTTTTAATTCCGTCAATGGGAGGACTTTTCAGTCATAGATGGTGTATTTCCCAATGTTGCTTTTTAATTTCCCTCCTTGCACCTTCATTTCATGTCCTCTAATTCTACAGCTTCCACATCTTTGAAAATGTTGTTCGCTCATTAATACTTCTTAAGTATTTAAACATCTGCATGATATCGCCCTTGTACCTCCTCTATTCTAGAGTATACATATTTAGATTCCCAAGTCTCTTCTCATATCTGGCATAGGCCCCATATTATATTTTTCCTGCCTTCCTCTGAACCCTTTCAAGATTTTTATACACTTTGCGAGATACAGCTACCAAATTTGGTAGAAGATTGTCAACATCTTTGGTTCATTAATAGCTGAAAATCAACTTCACCTACCAAAACAAAATGCCTCTGCTGTAGTCTTTTTAGTTTTGTAAGCATGCCAAGATATGTTTGTCTTTCAAGTCTTCAAAAAAAAAAATCATACATTTTTTTTATATTTTAATGGATGCTCTGGATACCTCTTTTCTGCCATCCTAGTCAATTACGATGAAATTAGAGCTTGCCTGATAAATTTCTTTCCTTGAATCCTGCCAGACCAGGACAGATGTGTGGGTTATGCATCCCTGCCATCAGATGCAGACTGAGACTTGAACCTTCACTATGACCTTATCACTGTAAAAGGGGTGGTGCCGCTGAATTCTTTTCAGTATACTCATGACAAAGCTAATCAGATCAACTTTTGTTCTAGCAAGAAACATCATAACACCCAGAAACTACAAATATTCTCCCATGTAGGAAGAACTGAGCTCAGCAATCTCTACCTCTCTTCCGAACAACAAATGTTACCTGCATTAAAAAAGGAGAAAATTAAGCCACTCCCCCATTCAACCTCTCTCTCTCTCTCTATACTGGACAACGTAACTCCAAATTCCCTAGAAAGTGAGAGAGACAAACCAGAGCTACTAATACAGCCACAGGTTTCCTGGGTAGATCCTGGGCTGGTCTAGCACGTTTCAAGGAAAAAATTAGCAATCAAGCTCAAATTTCACCTTCCTACCATCCCACCAGGTGGCCAGCATTTGATCTCCCCTTTCCTCTCCCAGGTGGCCAGCATCTCCCCTCCCCCCACCTAGACTACCAGCATCTCCCCTTCTCACCATCTCTCCCACACCAGGGCTTGTTCCTTCCTCCAACTATTGTTGCCACCAAAGCTGCCCTGAAGCACTGTAAAGGGACATGCACCGTGTGAGGTCAATGAGTGCAAGATATGCTCAAGCACAACTGTGTCCCACCCCCACCAGCAGGAAGTTTGCACCAGAGGGGGCAGGACCTGGAAGAGTTTGAGCACACACCTGCACTACTCAGAGGCTGTGCACTGTATATGCTGGTTTACATGCTTAAGGGCAGCCTAGGTAGAGGTAGGGTGGCAGTAGCTACAGCAAAGGAGGGGGGAGCACAAGCCCTGTTCTGTCACACCACTGCTGCCCTGGACTCTGCTATCTTAGGCAGACACCTAGTCTGGCTGGTGGTAGGGCAGCCCTGCCTCTTCATGAATTTGAATGTGAAAGTAGGCCTCTGGTAGATCCAGATGAGAAGAACTCAACTTTTCTAACCATCACTATCATGAGCTTGAGAGTCTCCATATGAAAGTTGAGCCAACTGTTGACTTCCTTGAGATCCAGACATTTCCTCCATCGGGATCATGAAGTAGATGGAATACCAACCCTGACCTACCTTACCTGGTGGGACCAGAATGATTGCCCCCAGGCACAGAAAACAGTCCAGGGTCTCCTGCAGAAGCCTGCTGATTTTCAGCCCCTCTGAACATGGAATCCATAAAAGCATCAGAAACGAGAAAAAAAAACTCCGGAGCATACCCATGGGGAGCAACTTTCAGAATCCACTGGTCTGTCCTCTGGCAAATGCTTTAGCTTTGGCTCCCCCAAAGTCCTTGACCAATTTCTCCAAGTTCTCCCTGAAGAAAGACACCCTCTAAAGGAAAAGGTTACTCAAGCAAAGCTTGGAGTCTAGGTCAACCAAAATGTGCCTAAGCCACAACCTACTACTCCTATTACTACTACTACTACTACTACTGCGCATTTGTATAGCGCTACAAGTCATCTGCAGCACTGCACAGACATCTATAGTCACGTGCCTGGCCAACATGTGGTTAAGATCTTACAGGGCATAAACCACGAACACAGCCTCTGACTCCAGATGTGCTGCCTTTGGCCTTTTTTTTTTTTAAAGTACCCTCAAGTCATTGCTGACTCCTGGCGACTCAGCAGCCCCTGGGTTTTCTTGGCAAGGTATGACCAGAGGTAGACTACCAGGCCTTTGACACATAACATTTCAAATCTTATATTCTCCTTAATAACCTTTGGCAGCCTCACATCATACAATATACTCTAATGGGAAAAGATAAACGAGCTCTCATTCCACTTTTAACAGCAAAGATTGTGTTCAATCTGAGTTTGCAAACACAACCACCCTAGCTGAGGATACAGAAAATTATCCCTATTAAGTCCTATCATTTGAGTTTATGATATGTTACATGTACCAGTGTCTTTTTCCAAAAAACATTAGACATCTGCCCTACCTCCGATGTAGGAATAAGAACTACCAGGCATTAAGGAGTGGAGTGGAGGAGTGGCCTAGTGGTTGGGGCAAGGTACTTCAGGCCGGAAGGTCAGGGGTTCAAATCCCACTAGAGGACAGCAACCTTGGGCCGGAAGGACTGGGGTTTCTAGTCCCACAGGTGCTCCTTGTGGTCTTGGGCAAGCCACTTAACCCTCCATAGCCCATGTTCCCTGTAAATTTTATTTTTATTTATTTAATAGTATTTCTATACCGTCTTATCCTACAATCAAGGTCGGTGTAGTAAAATAGTTATCTCCAAGTTATAATGCCCTGTTCAATGTAATTTCAGTTTGTTCAATGTAAACCACACTGATGCAGAATAGCATGGTATATAAGAGAATGTAAATAAATAAAATTAATACTATAAAGTTCTAGCAGACACCCACAAAACATTCATGGTGGCCCCAGCATTCCCACCACCAAGACCAACCTAGGAACTCTCCCTCTCTTTTCTTTCCTACTCCTCAAAGCTTTTTCTCTCTTACACTTTTTCTCTACCTCCCCCCCCCCCACCCCATTTACTTTTTCATCTACTAGGAAAAGACACTACTTGGATTCCTCCTCCTCTCTCTTCTTTCTATGGTGCTGAATGAGCAAGCACGGCTTTCACCTGGGGCTCCCAGCCTCTGCTACTCCTTACAGACTGCAGAGGCCTAGAAATAATGCCGCAGGGCCCTGCTGCTTTTCTTGCGAGCACGGAGGAGGTGTGAATTATGAGGGAGGGGTACAGAGAACATAAGAACATAAAAAATGCCATACTCTATCAGACCAAGGTCCATCAAGCCCAGTATCCTGTTTTCAACAGCAGCCAAACAAGACCACAATTCCCTGGCAGTTTCCCAAAAAGGCACAGAGGTTCCACAATGCTTGTCCCGGTGTAAGCAGTGGATTTTCCGAGTCTTCTTTAATAATAGTTTATGAACCTTACCTCCAGGAACTTGTCCAAACCGGCTACACTAACAGATTTTACTACATCTTCCAGTAATAAATTCCAGAGTTTGATTTAAAAAATATTTTCTCTTATTAGTCTTAAGTGGGTTACATTGTAGCTTCATTGCATGTCCTCTAGTCTTTCTACTCTTCAATGGCGTAAACAATCTACGTTCGCCTGTTCCACTCCATTCATTAAATTTATAGACCTCTATCACATTCCCCCTCAGCCGTCTCCTTTCCAAGTTGATGAGCCCCAACATTTTAAGCCTATCCTCATAGGGGTATCCTTCCATCCTCTTTAACATTTTTTGTCGTTCTTCTCTTTTCTAAATCTGCTATACCCTTTTTAAGGTATGGGGGCCAGAACTGCATGCAATATTCAATGTCCGATCACATCATGGAAAGATACATTATAATATCCTTTGTTTTTATTTTCCATTCCCTTTCATATGATTCCTAGCATTCTATTTGCTTTCTTGGCCACCACAGTACACTGGGCGGAGGGTTTCAACATATTATCCATGATGATGCCTAAATCTATTTTTCTGGGTGGTAGTTTCTAAGGTGGTACCTTGCACCAAGCAACCACAGTTTGGGTTGTTCTTTCCTAGGTGCATAACCTTGCACATGTACACATTAAATTTCATCTGCCATTTGAATGTACAGTCTTCCAATTTATCAAGGTCCTCTTACAATTTTTCACAATCCTCTTGCGCTTTAACAACTTTAAATCATTTTGTGTCATCTGCAAATATGATACTCTCACTCATTATTCCTATTTCAGGTCATTTATCAATATGTTAAAAAGCAGCAGGCCCAGCACAGATCCCTGGGTACTCCACTATTCACCTTTCTCCATTGAGAAAATTGGCCATTTAGCCCTGCCCTCTACTTTCTAACATTAACCAGTTCCTAATTCACAGTACTACACTGCCTCCAATCCTATGACTTTTTAATTTCGCCAAGAGTCTCTCATAAGGGATCTTGTTCACGGCTTTCAGAAAGTCCAGATACACTATATCAACCAGCTCACCTTTGTCTACCTATATATTCACACTTTCAAAAAAATATTCAGATTAGTAAGACCAGACTTTTCTTCGCTAAATCCATATTGGCTTTCTCCCATTAAACAATGTCTATCTACATGTTTAGTAACTTTATTCTTTATAATGGTTAAAAACATAAGAAATGCCATACTGGGTCAGACCAAGGTCCATCAAGCCCAGTATCCTGTTTCCAACATTTTGCCCAGTACTGATGTCAGGCTCACTGGTACATAGTTTCCCGGATCATCCCTAGAACTCCTTTTAAAAACTGCTGTTACTCTGGCCATTCTCGTTTTCCGGTACTACAGATGATTTCAATGATAGTTCACAGATTATTAGTAGTAAGTCTGCAATCTCATATTTCAGTTCTTTCAACACCCTCTGATGTATACCACATCCAGGCCAGGTGATTTGCTACATTTTAGTTTATCAAATTGTTAAAAAAAAATAATAAATAAATAAATACATACATACAACAAAGTTTTATGTACCGCTTCTTCCCGTGATCAGAAGCGGTTTACATCGAACATCATTACAACTATTACATTAAACAGTGGCACTATATACATTTAACATATTCACATTGTAACTATGTACAATTTCATTGCAATGTTGGTATTTTGCAACACTACATATTTAGTTTATTGAATTAGCTGATGGTATTGTTTGATAGCTCAATAGTTTTCTTGTGAATTAGTGTGCTTGTCTGATTCACCAAAATGATCTATGAAAAGATATGTTTTTAGGTCCTCACAGAATTGTAGGAGGTCTTTTGTTGCTCTTAGTTGGTCGGGGAGCGAGTTCCACAATACTGGTGCCACATAAGTGAAGGCTCTGATTGTAATACATCTTCCCGGTTTATCAATATTTCTTTCAATCCTTCCAATACATCACCATTATAACTTCCGCACATCTTCTTCAGTAAAGACCGAAGTAATGAATTCATTCAGTTACTCCACTATGGCCTTGTCCTCACTTAGAGTGGTAAAAGGGGTACTATCATCCAATGGTCCAAATGACTCTCTCACAGGATTTTTGCTACTAATGTACTTGAAAAAGTTTATTATGCGTCATTATGCATTTTGTTTCCACAGCAACCTTCTTCTAAAATTCTCACTTTGCCTGCCTTATCAATGCTTTGCATTTAACTTGCCATTGCAGTTCCTAACAAATCCAAGACCCTCTTCTCATCCACGCATTGAATACTCCAGAGCCCTGCCTGCCTTTTGGGTCCTGCGCGTGGAACAGGATGCTACCCTGGAAGTTCTGGATTTCAATTTCCTACCTAAAAGCCTAAATTTGGCCTCCAGAACCTCTCTCCCACACTTTCCTATGTCAGTGGTGCCAATCTGAACCAAGACAGCAGATTCCTCCCCAGCATTCCTCCCTAGCACTATCTAAAACCTTGTCTCAGTGGCACATGATGTCCACTACCTTCGTACCAGCGGTCATATTACCAGGCAATCCTGATGTCCACCAGCCACCTACAGTAGCTATCTACATGCCTTATGATCAAATTGCAAACAATAACGGCCATCCTAATGGTTCCCTCATGGACACATGGCCCTGGAGAAACCTCCTCGGTGTGAGAGGGTTTTACACCACACCAACGTGATGCTCTCCTTTTACATGACCTCTCCTCTCCATGGCAATTGAGAGGCTGCCAGACTGGAGGTGGGATTTCAGTACTACATCCCTGTAGTTCTCATCTATGTAACTCTTTCTTTCTTATGTCTTCTAAATTTGGCACTCTAGCCTCCAGAGATTGGACTCGTTCCCTGAGAGCAAAGAGCTCCTTGCACCTATTACAAACATAAGACCCTTCACCAACTGGGAGAAAACCATTTATGTGACATTCAATACAAAAGATTGGATAGCCCCCATCTCGTTGCTGGACTGCTGTCTGCATCTTAGTTTTAAAGTTTTGTTAGCTATTTAAGTAGTATATCATGGAGTCATAAGCACGCCATTTGGTTTTCCTCCAAAGCTTTCAAACTACCCTTACTTTACTTTTCTTTTCTCAAAGGCAAGATTTAGTCCTCCTGCTTGGCAATTTTCCTTACATCGCTGTGTCATCAATGAGGTTTGGTGATACAGCATTAAACTCTGCAACAATATATCATGGGTTCTCAATCTCAGTCAAAAGACAGGGGGGAATGTCTATCCTTATTTATAGCTTCCATCCATTGCACAGATCTTACCCCAAAAGAATCCAAGAAGCTACCCTGCCCCAAGAACTTTGAAATTCTTTTGATGCACATATATTATTGGTTCAGGAAAAGAAAATACCAATTAGAGGTGGAGGGCACGTAGGAGGAAAGCAGTAGTCACAACAGAATACCAAAAGGCATAAAGAACGCAAGATCTTACAATATGCAGATTGGCAAACCAGCAGACTGGAAGTCATACCCAGATTGAAAACAGTGCAGTCTGGGTGGCAAGCTGCTTTAATTGCTGTGCATGTTAAAAAAAACACATTTCTGACAGTATGCCTATATATTGCTGAATGCCCTACTACAACGACAGAGCATGAAGACTGTGATTCTTTGTGAAAAACTTCTGATTTTAAAAGTCAAAGGGTTTATGGAATTACAGGAAGAAAATACTAAGCAGATTTTGTGACCTCAGTGACCAGATGATTCTGCTTCCCCAGCTTCTTTCTGGCATTTTTGTGATCTTGGGCAAGTCACTTCACCTTCCACTGCCTCAGCTGCAACTTAGATTATGAGCTTTCTTGTTTTGTACCTGCTTGTAATTCATCTTGCATTTGGATTTTAGATCTAATTTCTCAGCTTTTCCAAACCCAAGATGCCATGGTCTAAGATGGGTTACTTATACCTGTATCTGTATCACATTTTTAACTAAGGCACTACCATGATTTTATAAATGATATCATTTGAAAATGAGGCCAACAATCATACAGGCCAATGGAGAAAGCCAGTGCTTTAGTCAAGCGCTATCCACTTTTTACACCTGTTTGCAGTGCACCGACAGTGCATGACTTCAGCACCAGCATGCAGATAGGGGCTCATGTGCAAATGAGCCACACATTAAACTGTGTGCAAAATGGCAGTATTAAACTGGGAGAGCAAGCCAAACACATGCACAAAGAAGTCAGCACTAGTTTGGCATGCTTTCCCAGAGAAACAGGGGCATTGCGTGGTTAATTTGCATATGAGCCCCCGGCAGTATTCTGATTGGAATCAGAGGCTTTTTCTGATGCCTGGATCATCTGAGGGGAAATGTCAAACTCCCCTCAGATAGAACATAACATAAGAACATAAGATATGCCATACTGGGTCAGACCAAGGTCCATCAAGCCCAGTATTCTGTTTCCAACAGTGGCCAATCTAGGTCATATGTACCTAGCAGTTTCCCCAAGAGACACAAGTTCCACAATGCTTGTACTGGGTCCAGCACTGATATCTTCGGTCACTTCTTAATAATGGTTTATGGACCTTTCCTCCAGGAACTTGTCCAAACCTTTTTTAAACCCAGCTACACTAACAGCCTTTGATCCAGGCATCGGGGAAAGCCACCAGTGTCATCAAAATACTGGGTGGCCCAGCAACCCCGAACCTCCCACAACCTCTCACGGTACACCTTCAGAAACGAGAGGGAGCACTGCCCATGCGCTCCTGCTCTTGCCCTGCCATCATGAAAAATGGCGGCACTGGGCCCCACATGGTGCATCCTGGGATGCACCAGGCGAGGTCAGATTGCCATATAAGGTAAAATATATACGGCAGTCTAACCTCGCATGGTGCATTCCAGGTTGCACCGTGCACGGCGTGGTGCTGCCATTTTTCATGAGTGAGAGTGCATGGGCAGTGCTCCCGCTTATTTTTGAATGGACCAGAAGAGAGGTGAGGGGTTCTGGGCTACAGGGACACTAGATTTATTTTTAGTTGAGAGGGAGGGAGGGATGGGGGGCTTCTTGGCCACTGCGTTTATTTTTAGTTGGGTGGGAGGTTCAGGGCCGTTGGGCCACCAGGCTTATTTTTATTTGGGAGGGGCATTTGAGGGGATCAGGGCTACTGGGCCACCAGGAATTTGCTTTCTATTGGAGGCATCATCCCCTGATCATATTTTGATGGCATCGGGAGCTTTTCCTGATGCCTGGATCATCTTTGACATTTCTCCTCAGATGATCCAGGCATTGGTGAAAGCACCCAATGCCATCAAAATACTGTTCGGGCTGATTGTTACACTTTGGATATATTGCAGAGGGGGGGGAGTTGCTTGGGATTTCTCTTAGTCTTCTGTTCTATTGTGCATTGTCTTGTGGATTTGCGGAACTGTATCTCTAAGCAGTGGCTGCCTCTGGTGGTATCTTTGGAAGCACGAGCTATTGAATGACCGGGGGGGGGGGTGTTGGAGGGGGGGAGGGGGTGGGGTGGGAGGGAAGGGCTCAACGGGGTATGTTTGTAGCTATTTGTTAGCTTTTTTGCCCTACATTATTAGCTGTGTTGATTTTGTGTATTTGGGCTTTGGGATTGTGCGGGGGTGCAAACGTGTATCTGTTTCCGAATGTTCTGTTGTGTGTGCTCAGTAAAACCAATAAAAATTTCAAGTTAAAAAAAAAAAATACTGTTCGGGGGCACACACTAGATGTTTAAGCCACCTCAGACCCAGGTGTGAAGATATTGGCACTAAGGCTGGTTGCAAGATCCTATACACATTTCTCTGCATCAGGCACAGTCAATATTTGCATACCACTTCATTATGTGCACCTCATTTGCCTTTGATTTAAATACATTTAAAATACTGTTGGCATTAATTGTGCGCTAGGTTTTCCTCCGCTATTTACGTGCGCCTCCATCTCTTTTCTGCATTTGGCGGTAGCAGTAAGTGTACTTAAAAGTGGTGTTATCTGTGCCTAAAGGTCACGCTAGCTTTCTGCATCGGCCTTGTCATTATTTGCATCTCATTCTCCTCAAAGCAAACCACAATTAAACCCGTCTGCTGCAGGCAATGAGAATGGGGGAGGGAAAGTCATTCTAAAATGTACAGATTTAAGTCAAAGCCTGCAATACCAAAAACAACAATTGGTTTTCCATCAAGATACCAAGAATGACCCTTTTTGGCTTGATGGCCTTTTGGGAGCCAGACGACAGAACCAAGGGGCAGGAGAGGGGGGGGCAGGGGAATCTGATGTGCTGATTGTGACATCACTTCACACCTCCAATTCCAGACACCATGGACCTGGAATCAACTCAGTGCTGCAGGCTGGCCAGAAGTTAAGTTACCAGATTTTTTTCAGGTAAATCTGGGAGACTTATCTGAAGTATGGTGGGTGAGGAGGGAGGAAGGGACTGCTTAGTTCCAGGTTTAAGCAACAAGGCATGAAGGAAGGAAGAGGAGTCATTACTTTGCTTCCCCACTCTCACACATCCATCATGACAGCAACAATCTCACTTCCATGCAGCCAAATTAACAGAGAAATAGAAACAGTGATGCTGGATTCTGCAGGAAACAAAACACACCGTAGAATCTCTATGGATAGAACCTCCATGTAAAAAGCAGAAGGCGATGGCAGTGGGGGTGTATTACTGACCTGTTCCATGCTTTAAGAAAGGTGAAGGCCAAAAACTTGCCAGCATGGTTTAAAAGTAAGGTCAGAGAAGCTGTTGTAGCCAAAAAAGCATCTATCAAGAAAGGGAAAACAAAGCTAAATGAAACACGGGAAACATAAGCACTGGCAAAGTAATGCACCTAGGAAAGAACACCCCAAAGCTCGGTTACACGATGCAAGGTACCACCTTACAAACCACCACTCAGGAAAAAGATTTAGGCTTCATCGTGGATAATATGTTTAAACCCTTTCGCCTAGTGTGCAGCAGTGACCAAGAAAACAACTAGAATGCTAGAAATCATAAGAAAAGGAATGGAGAATAAACAAAGGATATTATAATGGCTCTATTGTTACATGGTGTGACCGCACCTTGAATATTGTGTGCAGTTCTGGAGCCGTATTTTTAAAAGGGATATAGCAGAATTAGAAAAGATGCAGAGACGAGCCACCAAAATGATAAAGGGGATGGAAAGATACCCCTGTGAGGAAAGGCTTAAAAGGTTAGGGCTCTTCAACCTGGAAAAGAAACAGCTGAGGGGAGATATGACAGAGGTCTATAAATTAATGAATGGGGTGGAACGGGTAAATGTAGATCGGTTGTTTACACCATCAAAAAATAGAAATACTAGAGGACATGCAATGAAGCTACAATGTAACCCAATTAAGACTAACGCGTAATCAAACTCTGGAATTCATTACCAGAGGATGTAATAAAAGCTGTGTACAAATGGGTTTAAAAAAGGTTTAGACAAGTTTCTAGAGGAAAGGTCCATAAATCAAAGAGATCCCAGGAAATCCATTGCTTTCCTAGAGCAAGCATTGCTGCCAGGTACTTGTGACCTGCATTGGCCACTGATACCGGGCTTGAGGGACCCTGGTCTGCCCCAATATGCCATTTCTTATGTTATGTTATAATCCCACATTTTGCACTTTTTTCTTAATTTTTTTATGTATTGTATTTTAAATTACCTATCACTAAAAACAATCTGCATTTTATTTTGACAAGCAAAGCATGCAGAATTTGTCATAATTGACCTTTTGACACAGAAGTTTGAATTTTGATTGCAGAAGTAATTTCCTCCATATTGTGAAAAATATAGATGTAAATTCTTAAAACTGACATATTCAAATCACTAAATTGAAACTTTTTTTTTTACCTCCTCTGTCCTCATTGCTGGAATCGGGGACAGTAGGCTACCAACAGGTGGGATTCAGCGCTATAATCAGGGACAATCCCTGAAAATCGGGGACATCTGGTAACCTTATTTTAGGCCAATCATGGCCTGCAGGCCACAGGGATCTGTCCTGGGTCCGAGTCTATTTAACATCTTTGCTAGTGATATCGTGAAAGGACTGTCGGGTAAGGTTTGCTTGTTTGCAGACGATATAAAAATCTGCAATATGTGGAAATATTTTTTTACGGAAAGAGTGGTAGATGTGTGAAATAGTCTTCCAGTGGAGGTGGTGGACACAAGGACAGTATATGGTATCTCTAAAGGTAAAAAGGGGACCACCGTAGTTGATATGGAAGGGCAGACTAGACAGGCCATGTGGTCTTTTTCTGCTGTCATGTTTCCATGTTTCCATACTACGCTGCCTCCAATTCCATGACTTACTTTTAATTTCGCCAAGAGTGTCTCATGAGGGACCTTGTCAAAGGCTTTCTGAAAATCCAGGTACACTATATCAACTGGTTCACCTTGGTCTACCTGTTTATTCACACCTTCAAAAAAATCCATGTTGGCTTTCTCTCATTAAACCATGACTCTCTACATATTCAGTAATTTTATTCTTTAAAATGGTTTCTACCATTTTGCCCATTACTGACATCAGCCTCATCAGTCTGTAGTTTCCTGGATCCCCCCTGGAACCCTTCTTTAAAAATTGGTGTTACACTGGCCATTCTCCAATCTTCAGGTACTATGGATGATTTTAATCATAGTTCACAGATTACTGCAATCTCATATTTCAGTTCTTTCAACACCCTTGGATGTATACCATCCAGTCCAGGTGATTTGCTACTCTTCAGTTTATCAAACAGTTGCAATACATCTTCCTTGTTTATTGATATTTCTTTCAATTCTTCTGATATGTTGTTGTTGTTGTTAAGTGCCGTCGAGTCGGAGTCGACTCATGGCGACCCTCTGGATAGCTATCCTAAATTGTGTTCGGTCTTCAGTCAGGCGGCTCATTGATGACAGACTGGTACCCGTAGCTGCTGCTATTGTAGCGATCCATCTCATTGCTGGCCTTCCTCTTTTGCGTTGACCTTCTATCTTGCCAAGCATGATGTCTTTCTCTAATGATCTCTCTCTTCGCATGATGTGTCCGAAGTATGAAAGTCGAAGTCTTGTCGTCTGAGCTTCTAAAGAAAGCTTAGGTTTGATCTCCTCTAGTACCGACTGGTTTGTTCTTCGGGCAGTCCATGGTATAAACAGTATTGGCCGCCAGCACCATAATTCAAAGGCATCAATTTTTTCTGTCTGTCGCTTTCACATCCATATGATGTTATTGAAAAATACCATGGCTTGAACAAGTCAAATCTTTGTATGGAGAGACACATCTCTGCTCTTGAGATCTTATCTAGGTCTTTCATAGCCATTCTGCCAAGAGCAATGCGTCGTTTGATTTCTTGACTGCTTGTTGCTTCTTTATTGATAGTTGATCCAAGTAGGTTAAAGTTGTTCACAATTTCAATTTCTTCTCCTTCAACGATGAACCTGTTGATTATGCCAGTTGTCATGATCTTTGTCTTCTTTACATTAAGGAGCAGGCCAATTTTGAGACAATGTTCTTTGATTGTGAGAAGCAAATGTTTCAGATCATCATCGCTTTCAGCCAGTAATCTGGTATCATCAGCATAGCGAAGGTGTTTGATAAGTCTTCCACCAATCTTCACACCTCTGTTGTCTTCATACAGTCCTGCTTCTCTGATGATTTGTTCTGCATATAAATTAAACAGGTAGGGGGAAAGTATGCAGCCTTGTCTTACACCTTTGCTTATTTTAAACCATTCTGTTTCTCCTTGTTCCGTTCGAACTGTTGCTTCTTGATCAATGTACAGATAGTGCAAGAGAACGATCAGGTGTTCTGGTATAACCCATGCTTCTTAATGTGGCCCAGAGTTTCTCATGGTTTTACACAGTCAAGCCTTGCTATAGTCGATAAAGCACAAATAGATATCCTTTTGGTATTCTTTAGTCTTTTCAAGGATCCATCTCACATCCGCAATGATGTCTCTCGTTCCTCGCCCTTTCCTGAACCCTGCTTGCACTTCAGGTAGTTCTTGTTCTAGGTATGGCTGTAGTCTCTTTTGAATAATCTTCAGTAGAATCTTGCTGGCATGTGGGATCAGAGCGATTGTGCGATAATTCCCACAGTCAGTTGGATCACCTTTCTTTAGTATTGGTATAAACACAGATCTTTTCCAGTCAGTTGGCCATGATGTTGTCTTCCATATTTCTTGGCAGAGCCTTGTAAGTACGGTAACAGCTGCATCAGATTGCTGCAATACTTCTATGGGAATGCTATCAATGCCTGGTGCTTTGTTCTTTGATAAGGCTTTCAATGCTGCTTCAACTTCTTCTTTCATCACCAATGGTTCCTGATCATAAGGTATAGGTTGAAACGGCTGTTGGTCCACTTGATCTTTATCATATAAAAGCTCTGTATATTCCTTCCACCTTTTCTTGATCTTCTCAGCATCATTCAACATAGAACCTTGAGCATCTTGTAACATTCCATTCGAGGCTGGAACTTTTTTCTTTAACTCTCGCAGCTTTAGGAAAGCCGATCTTTGTTCTTCCTCTAATAGTTTCTGCTTCTATTTCCTTGCAAGTGTCATTGTAGTACCTTGTCCTGTCTTGCTGCACGTTGGAAATCTCTGTTGAGTTCTGCGATTGTCTTCTTTCTTGGCTTTAGCTTCTCTGCGTTTCTGGGCAATTTTCAGAGTTTCTTCCGTCATCCATTTTGGCCCGTTTTTGCTTTTTAATCTTTTGTAGAGACTTCTCGCTTTCTTCCAGCACAACCTTCTTGATGTCATTCCATAACTCTTCCGGAGCTCTGTCATTTGTATCTAAAGCAGCAAATCGATTTTGCAGCAGTCTTTAAATTCCAGTGGTATATTCTCAAGGTCATATTTTGGTGCATTCATGAGTGGTTTGCTCTTTTTCAACTTTAGCTTGAGTTTGCATACTAGTAGTTGATGATCTGTACCACAGTCAGCTCCAGGTTTTGTCTTGTTGATGTTATGGAGCTTTTCCATCATTGACTTCCACAGATGTAGTCAATTTGATTTGTATACACTCCATTGGGTGAAGTCCATGTGTACAGTCGTCGCTTGTGTTGCTGGAAGAAGGTGTTTGAGATGAATAGATCATTGGTCTTGCAGAATTCTATCAATCTTTCTCCAGCTTCATTTCTGTTGCCAAGTCCATATTTTCAACTACTTTGCCTTCTTCTTTGTTGCCAACTTTTGCGTTCCAGTCACCCATGACTATCAGGATATCCTGTTTGCATGTTCTGTCAATTTCAGCTTGTACTTGTTCATAGAACTCTTCAATTTCATTCTCTTCTGCAGCTGTTGTTGGGGCATATACTTGAATTATAGTTGTGTTTGATAGGCAATCCTCGTAGACGAATAGAGATTAAGCGTTCGCTGACTGCATTGTATTCTATTAAAGTTCTTGCAAGTTTCTTCAATGCAACACCATTTCTTCTTTGTCTTTCATTTCCAGCATAGTAGACCATGTGATCATCTGATGCAAAGTGCCCGATGCCAGTCCATTTCAGTTCGCTGACACCCACAGATCAAGTTGTACACGTTCCATTTCATTCTTGACCACCTTCAACTTCCCCTTGGTTCATGCTTCGTACGTTCCATGTTCCAATGTGTAAGACATCTTTACGCTTCTGACTCTCATTTCATGCGCAGCTACATCAGCAGTCAGACTTCCCGAGGGCTTTGATCCAACCACATCATAAATGCTGGCTTTACTCTGAAAAGTCTTCAGCTCTTCCCCAGTAGCTAGTTGAGTGCCTTCCGACCTGGGAGTCTCATCTTCCAGCACCATAGCACAATTTGTTTTGTTGTAACTATCCATTGGGTTTTCATGGCAAGATACAGAAGTAGATTGCCGGGCCTTCCTTCCGCGCAGTTTAAGTTTGGTGTTGTTGCCGTTGTCACAGAAATGTGATCCTCCGCCGTCAACACTATCCCATTCTGCTGCTGCCCAGATGGGTGGTTTGTCTTCGTCTGGCACCTCAGCTGAGACCTGTCCATCTTGGGAGACCCTGCCAGTAGTTAAACTACCGATAGTTTAGCTCTCAGCATCACTGATGCACGCAAGCCCTCACAGCACGACAAGCTGCAAACCAAGTGAGAGTTCTGATATATCACCTTTAAATACCATTTCAGACATGGGTAACTTCCCTACATCTTCTCAGTAAAGACCAAAGCAAAGAATTCATTCAGTCTGTCCATTATAGTCTTGTCCTCCCTTAGCTCCTCTTTTATCCCTCTATCATCTAATAGTCCAACTGACTCTCATGGGGTTTTTTTTGCTAAGAATGTATTTGAAAAAGTTTTTATTATGCATTCTTGCTTCCAATGTAAGCTTTTTTTATAAATTCTCTTTGCCTGCCTAATCAATGCCTTGCATCTAACTTGCCAGTGCTTATGTTATTTCCCATTTTAGTCATTTGATACCTTTTTCCATTTCCTGAAAGATGCTTTTTTGGCTACAACAGCCTCTCTGACCTCGGCTTTAAATCATGCTGGTAGTTTTTTGGCCTTTTTTCCACTTTTCTTAAAGCATGGAATACATCCAGTCTGGACTTCCAAAACAGTATTTTTACTTGATGTAAATCTTTAACCTTTGCAGCTGCTCCTTTAAGTTTTTTCTTAACTATTTTCCTCATTTTATCATATTCTCCCTTTTGAAAGTTAAAAAAGGTAGTGTGTTCCATGGTGCGATCACACCTTGAATATTGTGTGCTGGCCTTCTTCCATTTATTAAATCAAACACGAACATGCTATTATCACTATATAAGTTTAATGTTATATGTACATAAGTTATGTCCTCCAAGTTTGCCACTCTAGCCTCTAGAGATCGGACTCGTTCCTTGAGGGCAAAGAGCTCCTTGCATCTAGTGCACACGTAAGACTCCTCATCAACTGGGAGAAAATCATATATGTGACACTCGATGTAAAAAACTAGAAAGCCCCCATCTCGCTGGACCACTGTCTGCATCTTAATTTTAAGATTTTGTTTAGCTATTTAAGTTGTCTACTTAAAGTTGCTAGGAATACTTGTACTCAGCTACTATTGTATATAAGTTTAATGTTATATGTACATAAGTTAAGTTAGAAGTGTTCTAATGTAACAATATGAATTTAACACTGCTCAATGTAAACCTCTTTGACCCCGTGAAAAGCGACATATAAGCAATGCTAAATAATTAAATAAATAAAATAAATTTAAAACAGATTCACAGGTTTTTTGCCCTCTAACTGGAAGGCCTCTTTGTGAAATTCTCTAGAAACAATTTATTTCTTTATTGCTATAAACATCATTACTACTGAAACCATCGTAAAATACTTGGCAAAAATACTGAATGTCAGCATATTCAGAGTTTCTCAACTTAGCTGCATGAAGCTTTTTCTAGAATTCCAGGTCCATGAACTGCACTCAGATGTTTCTTTTTATCAGAAATGACATGGTGGTTTAGGTCCCCTCACCTTCGCTTCTAGTGTCCAAAGGCATCAGGCAATTATTTTTATTGCTCTTTGCAAGGGACTAAAAAATTCCAGAGGGAGGAGGAGGGAGTGGAAAAACTCTGATTTTACTATCTCTAAAAAGTTTGCTACATTTTGTAGAATTCTGACTTGTGTACTCTTTTCCAACTCACGCTCTGAGACTGTAAAATAATGGAATGTTTAGAGCAGAGAAAGCTTTATAGAGACCTCGAATGGAGAAAGATGACTCATGATTTCTTTAAATTTATTGTTCTGATTATATGACTACTACCTTACAACTAAATAATAATTTCTATAGCACTATGAGATATATGCAGAACGATACACATACAGATAAGAGACAGTCCTTGCTCTAGAGAGTTTCCAATCAATTCAATACAGACAAACATATAAAAAACAGAATGAGGGAGTTTGATTTATTATGTGAAACATTAAATACAATATGACAACGTACTGGAAAACAAGCGGTTAACATTGAAAACCGGCCTTAAGAAGATTGCTTTTTAAGTTGGGTTTGAATAAGGCCAGAGAGGAAGCATGGACTCAGGAGCCCATTTCAGGAGTATGGTGCAGCAAGATGGAAGGGAGGGAGCATGGCATTGGCGGTGGAGAAGGGCACTTAAGAGTGACATATCTAATGAACTGAGTTCTTAAGGAGGGATGTAGGGAGAGACAGGAGAAAAGGTAATGAGGAGCAGAAAAATGAATGCACTTGCAGATCCGTAAGAAGTTTGAATTGTATGAAGAAATAGATAGGGAGTCAAAGAAGTGACTTGAGAAGGAGCTATATGATATGGAAGGACAGACTAGATAGGCCATGTGGTCTTTTTCTGTCGTCATATTTCTATGTTTCTATAGTGACACTGGCAGAAGATGTCATGCAGCTGAATTTGGCAAAAACTGAAGTGGAGGAAACTATAAGAAGCAGGATGCATTAGTCTAAGCAACAGCAATTAGAGTGGGGATTAGGGTCTTCTTTGTATGTTCAGAAAGGATGGAATGACTTTTGGCGATTCTCAGAGAAACATCAGGTTTTAGCAATCTGTTGTATATGTGAAGAGAGAGAGAGAGAGAGAAAGAGAGAGGAGACAAAGATGACCCCAAGTTTACGAACTTAAGGGACTTGAAGGATGACCTATAATCCACAGAAATAGAGAAAGAGGCAAGGGCAAGGTGAGTTTTTAGGGAGAAAGATAAGAACTTCTGTTTTGGACAGCGGTGGGACATAAATAGTAACATAGTAAATGACAGCAGATAAAGACCAGTATGGTCCATCTAGTCTGCCCACAGGCCACCCCTCCCCATTTCTTGGTTTAGGGGTGAACCCACCACTCCATGTAGAACACCCCTATTTGTTGAGAAGTTAGATGGTTCATTTTGTTTTTATCCTGTTGCTGTAAAGGGATCCACTGTGTCTGTCCCATGCCATTTTGAATTCCGTCACCGTGTTGGCCCCCACCACTTCCTTCGGGAGGGCATTCCAAGCATCCACCACCCTTTCAGTGAAAAAATAATTCCTGACATTGCCTTTCAATTTACCACCTTGCAGCTTCATGTTATGCCCTCTAGTTTTACAGCTTCCCCGTCTTTGGAAGAGGTTTGTTTGTTCATCATTTCTCTTTAAGTATTTAAAAGTCTGAATCATATCTTCCCTGTCCCTCCTCTCCTCCAAAGTGTACATATTTAGGTCTTCAAGTCTCTTTTCATAAGGCTTCTGACGCAGGCTCCAATCATTCTGGTTGCCTTCCTCTGAACAGTTTCCAGTCTTTTTACATCTTTTGCAAGATATGGTCTCCAAAACTGAACACAGTATTCCAAGTAAGGCCTCACCAGTGACTTGTACAGTGGCATAAGTACCTCTTCCTTTCTGCTGGTAATCCCTCTTTGTATGCAGCCCAACATCCTCCTGGCTTTTGCCACCGCCTTGTCGCACTGTTTTGCCACCTTGAGATCATCAGCGATAATCACACCAAGGTCTTTCTCCTGAACTGTGCACACCAACCTCTTACCCCCTATCGTGTACATTTCTCTTGGATTTCTGCTACCCAAGTGCATGACACTGCACTTTTTCACATTAAATTTTAATTGCCAAGCATTTGGACACATCATGCGAAGAGAGAGATCATTACAGAAAGACATCATGCTTGGCAAGATAGAAGGTCAACGCAAAAGAGGAAGGCCAGCAATGAGATGGATCGAGACAATAACAGCAGCTACGGGTACCAGTCTGTCAACAATGAGCCGCCTGACTCAAGACCGAACACAATTTAGGATAACTATCCAGAGAGTCGCCATGAGTCGATTCCGACTCGACGGCACTTAACAACAAGACCATTCTTCCAGCTTTTGTAGATCTTTCCTCATGTTAACCACTCCCTCAGGGGAGTCCACTCTGTTGCAAATTTTTGTGTCATCTGCAAAAAACAGACTTTTCCATTCAGTCCTTCAGCAATATCACTCACAAATACATTGAACAGTGCTGGGCCCAAGACCCAACCCTGGGGCACCCCGCTAATCACCTTCCTTTCATCCGAGTTAGCTCCATGTACCATCACCTTCTGTTGTCTGTCAATCAACCAATTTCTAATCCAGTTTACCATCTTGGGACCCATCCCCAAGCTACTGAGTTTATTGACAAGCCTCCTATGAGGAACAGTATCAAAGGCTTTGCTGAAATCCAGGTAGATGACATCCATCGCATGCCCCTGATCTAGTTCCTTGGTCAACCAAGTCAAAAATTCAATCAGATCTGTTTGCCAGGACCATCCTTCGGTAAAACCATGTTGCCTCGGATCTTGCAACCTGCTGGTTTTGAGAAAGTTCTCTATTCGCTCTTTCAGGAGCGCCTCCATTACTTTTCCCGCCACCGAGGTAAGGCTCAAGGGTCTGTAGTTTGACACTTCTTCCCTGTCACCACTTTTGTGTAGAGGTATGACATCAGCCATTCTCCAGTCCTGAGGAGCCTCTCTTGTTTCCAAGGATCTGTTGAAGACATCCTTTAACGGACCAGCAAGAACTTCTCTGAGCTCTTTCAGTATCCTGGGATGTATCCCATCCGGTCCCATGGCTTTGTCCACTTTCAGTTTAGCAAGTTGTTCTAACACCTCATCTTCTGTGAATGGTGTGGTATCTACTTCATTCCCATTTTTATATTTGGGAGTCCCAGCTGGTCAAACTCCAGGATTTTCTTTAGTAAAAACAGCGCAGAAGTATTTGTTTAGCAATTTCGCTTTTTCAATGTCACTTTCCACGAGTCCATTCCCAGCACTTCTGAGTCCTGCAATTCCAACTCTGATCTTCTTCCTTTCCCGAATATAACTTGTCACCCTCACGGTGGCCAGCCCAACGCCTAGGGCACTGAGACTTGGTCTGCCTGTGGTGTTCCTGCCTCAGAGTGCGTGGGCTTGCTTTAACTCTGCAAGGCCTTCTGGGAATGTAAGTCCCTTTACTCCTTGAGCACAGATGAGTTGCAGTCGAGTGGTTTCAGGCAAAACTTTATTTTCCCCTTCCCAGTGGAATAAATGCAAGTGAATAACTCAGGACAAAACATGCCATACAATTGGCTTGAGGAAATTATACATGAACTCAGGTAAGTTAGCCTTGTCAGCTTCAGGCTTTAAATGTGCAGTGCTTGATACAAAACAAATCACAACAGCTTCAATTAGCAAAGAAAATGTTCCCTTTTCTTCTGCTGCTTTTACCGTCTCTCACAGACACTGTTCAGCATAGGGAATTCACATGGTCAGCCAAAGATAATGTACAGTCCATCCGACCATCCACTATTTCATTATGGTCAGAGTCTATCTGCATTTCCTCAGTATCAGGAATAGCAGGGTGTGTCCTAAGCTGCTATCCTGATCTTTGCAACAAACGGTTTCTCTGACCTCACGTGGTTTCTCTCTGTAAACTCTCCTGAGCAGGGTTGTAAACTACCATATATGCTGTAGTTTTTGTCCAGGGAGTTTGCTACTGTCTGGTAAATGTAGGGAACTGCTTTATAGCTAGGTTCAAACTTATATGAATTATTAAGCCTACCTTTTGGCTTTGAAAGGGAAGGAACTCTCCACTCTGCAGGGTTAGACTGGTTCTCAAACACAGCTGGTGTTTGCTTGCCTCTCAGCCTATTAACTTTCCCCTCAGACATACCGGTATTCTCCAACCAGCCTGTCTCTCTCCTCGGAGCGTGTGAGCTTTGCCAAGCCTGCCTCTCAGGAAGATTCTTCTCTCTCTTGCCTTTACCAGACAACCCCTGTCGTGGGTTGCTTCCTTCTGGCCTCAGGAATATGGCTCCCTTGGTTCTCACTCCTCTGACTCCTTCTAGTCAGCGTGCTCCTTTGCTGGCTTCCTTTCTGGCTCTCTTCCCAGTTCTGCTCCCGGTTCTCGTTCTAGTTCCCCCTCTGGCTCTGCTTGGTCCAAGCTAATGACCACTTTTTATCATTGTAACTCTCAGGGCTTAGCTGTGCCCTGCCCTGAAACAGGTGAAACTCATTACCTCCTGAGCTAGGGCATATGTCACAGCAGGGGCGTGTCTTTCTAGCTCATGACTCTCTTTGTTTACTTCTGCTTTGCAAACACTGAGCCATGTGCTCAGACTGCCTGTCAGTTTCTGAAAGCAAAT
Source organism: Ichthyophis bannanicus (assembly GCA_033557465.1). Classification (NCBI taxonomy): domain Eukaryota; kingdom Metazoa; phylum Chordata; class Amphibia; order Gymnophiona; family Ichthyophiidae; genus Ichthyophis; species Ichthyophis bannanicus. The sequence continues at coordinate 1,387,594,115 of CM066032.1, read as the reverse complement.
CTTCATCTTTCCCTATCTTTATAGGCTCAGAAGGGACTTCTTCATGACAACCTGAAGAAAGTTTTGTCGCCACCCTTAACATCTTTAGCCATCTTTTCCTCTGGCTTTGATTTTGCTATCCTTATTTCTCTTTTTGACTCTTTAGAGTTTGATCCTGTATTCATTTCTGTGTTCTTCTGTTTGCAAGCTTTTGAATTTTGCGAAATTCACCATACACACTGGCAAAATTATGATATATAGAAAGTCTGACCTATCCTTCCACACCCATATATCACATGTCACCAAATCCTCTTTTTTCTTCCTTCGACAAATTCGTGCAGTTCGTCCTTTCTTATCCCCTCCAGCGCTCACCACTCTATTACTATCTTTGGTTATATCACGGGTCGATTTTGCAAACTCACTTTTCATCGGTCTCTCCAAATCTCAACAATCCCGCCTACAGTGAATCCAGAATACCGCTGCCCGTCTGGTCACCCATTCCTCCCCCCGTGATCACATAACACCCCTACTATTTCGTCTTCACTGGCTCCCCCTTCCATACCGTGCTCACTTCAAACTGCTTATTCTGGTTCACAAAGCTCTTCATACAGGTATCCCTCAATATTTAACTGACCTGCTTTCTTTTCACTCTCCCAGGTACACCCCTCGTTCTTTTCACCTCAACCGTCTTACTCTTCCCTCCCCTTCCCGTGCTCACCTGCTATCTACCCGTTCCTCTGCTTTTTTCTTTGCCGGCCCCGTCCTCTGGAATTCCCTCCCCTCCTCACTCCGCCTGGAACCTCACCACCCCACCTTCAAACAGAACCTGAAAACTCACCTCTTTTCCCTGGCATTTGATGTTCCCTCTCCTTTCGTGTAATCCCACTTGCCCTATCCTCTGTTTTCCTCGTATTTGTTCTTTGTTATGTTTTGGTCCTGTCTCTCCTGTCTTGCTTTCCTATTAAGAATTTGTATTTCCACTCCATTTCATTGGCTTCGGCCTTCTTTTAATTTTGGTTTTATTGTACACCGCTTTGCCTACCCTGAAAAGTGGTTTTTATCAAATGAAATAAAACATAAACATAAACAAAGTTCATTTTGTGGCTGATGTATTGAAGCACACTAACACTGGATGTTAGTATTAGTAATAAACTCCATATTTAAATACATTAGGCCTTGACAAATTTCTTTCGCTTTAAAAGCTAGCCCAAAAACCTAGGAGCCAGCAGCTGAGACTCCCCCCCCCCCCCCAGTGAAGCTTGGGGGGGGAGTAATCTCTTCTGAGGTCTACCGCAGTTCCTTTAGGACATGATTTATTAAGGATGTTTTTGTATCAATGTCCAAGGGAAAAGAAATCTTAGTAAATCAGGATCTTTGTCTTCTTAACGTTAAGGTGCAGGCCCATTTTAAGACTATGTTCCTTGATCTTGAGATGCAAATGTTTCAGATCATCTTCACTTTCAGCCAGTAATGTGCTATCATCAGCATAGCACAGGTTGTTGAGTCTTCCACCAGTCTTCACACCTCGGTTGTCTTCATACAGTCCTGCTTCTCTGATGATTTGTTCTTCATATAAATTAAACAGGTAGGGGGAAAGTATGCAACCTTGTCGTACACCTTTGCTTAGTGTAAAGATTGTGTACGAGAACTGCTAGGTGTTCTGGTATACCCATGCTTCTTAATAAGGCCCATTGTTACACAGTCAAAAGCCTTGCTGTAGTCAGTAAAACACATATGGATATCCTTTTGTTATTCATTTGTCTTTTCAAGAATCCATCTCACATCCGCAATTATGTCTCTCGTTCCTTGTCCTTTCTTGAAATCTGCTTGCACTTCAGCCAGTTCCTGTTCCAGGTATGGTTGTAGTCTCTGCTGAATGATCTTGAGTAGAATCTTGTTGGCACGTGGGACAAAAGTGATTGTGCGATAATTTCCAGTCAGTCAGGTCATCTTTCTTCACTATTGATATAAACACATCTTTTCCAATCAGTTGGCCATTAATTTGTCTTCCAAATTTCCTGGCAGAGCCTTGTAAGTAGGATAACGGCTGAATCAGATTGCTGTAATACTTCAGTGGAAATGTCATCAATGCCTGGTGCTTTGTTCTTTGATAAGACTTTCAATGCTGCTTCGACTTCTTCTTTCATCATCAATGGTTCCTGATTATAAGGTACAGGTTGAAACGGCTGTTGGTCCACTTGATCTTTATGGTATAATGACTGCATATTCTTTCCCACCTTATCTTGATCTTCTCAGCATCATTCAACATGGATCATTGAGCATCTTGTAGCATTCCAATTCGATGCTGGAATATTTTCTTTAACTCTTGTAGCTTTAGGAAAGCCAATCTTGTTCTTCTTCTAATAGTCTCTAGTTCTATTTCTTTGCATGCATCATTGTAGTACTTCTCCTTGTCTTGATTTGCTGCATGTTGGAAATCTCAGAGTTCTGTGATTGCCTCTCTTTCTCCTCTGGCTTTAGTTTCTCTGCATTTCTGGGTAATTTTCAGAGCTTCTTCAGTCATCTATTTTGACCGTTTTTTGCTTTTTCACCTTTTGTAGAGATTTCTCGGTTTCTTCCAACACAACCTTCTTGATGTCAATCCATAACTCTTCTATAACTCTGTCATTTGTATGTAAAGCAGCAAATTGATTTTGGCTTGAGGCCCGGGGCTCTCGAGAATCATATCGGCAGCCCGGGGAATCATCGACATTGAAATCCCTGCATTCTCTGCATGAGCACTGGCGGAGACAGTAATCAACGCTTGCTGCGAGGCAAGGAAGGAAGTGACACTGCATTCCAACCCCATCATCGTGGCTTCCCACTCAGGAGTTGTGGCCTTCAACGCTGATGCCAGGGTAACTTGGTCCGATGTCGGTGAGGAGAGGGAGTCCTTGACAGGACAGGCCTTGGGGTCCATGATCTGTCACCAGAGACCTCGGCATCTGTTCTCAGCACCTTTCCTGGCTGCTCCCTCTCCAACTTCTCGAATACCCTCTGGGGACTGTGGGACCTTGCATGGGACGTGCCGTGTGTGTGTCTAATTCCCAGGATGAGGTCCTCAAGGATTTCTTCTTCTTGCGCTCCCACTCCAGAGAGCCCTTGTCAGAGTGTCCACAGATCCGATCAGGTGCCGCGGGGGCTTACACAACTCAGAGGATCCATGCGAGGCCTTGGAGCGAGAGGTTACCGGGGATACCAGGGCTGAATCTGACCTGTGGAAAATGTCGTCCTGCTTCTGCCAATGGCTTTGGATGGCCTTTAGTGGACATCTTTTTGCACAGGGTGCAGACCTCAAGGTCATGGTCAGCATCTAGATACCGGAGGCAGCAGTCATGTGTATCGGTTAGGGACATGTTTGTGCACCGATCACACTTTTTGAATCCACTGACAATTGGGCCAAAAAGGACCCCTGTGAGATCAAAAACCCTCAACACAGCCAGCGGTTAGAAAAAGCGCAAAACTGCGCTGGAGGAAAAAAAACTAAAAATGCTTCTGAGACTCGACGCCGAAGTGACAGGCTTCGGAGGCAGGCAAAAGACTGGTACTAACCGGAGAAGGAAAATGCACTTAATACACAAGAAAATCAACTTTTTTTCCAGGGGAAGAAGATATACGTCTGTAGGGCTCCGCTGAAAAAGGGAGACTGAGTAAGATGGCACCCTTGGGCAGGAAGGGGACCATGCATGTGTGGTGGCATCTCCCAAAGGCTTTCTTTCAAAGCTGGGGAGATGCTTCCATGGGACTCCATCAGTGCCGACTGACTTCCTGCTTGTTAATGGAGAATCAGATTAATATGAATAAACTACAATCTCTAAAATGCCTGTATACAAATGCTAGAAGTCTAAAAAAATGAGATGGGAGAATTAGAATATATAGCACTAAGTGAGAGGTTAGATATGATTGGTATCTCAGAGAACTGGTGGAAGGAGGACAACCAATGGGACACCTTGATACCTGGGTACAAACTATATCACAATGACAGAGTAGATCAGATCAGTGGAGGAGTTCCACTCTATGTTAGAGAGGGCATTGAGTGACACAGGATTAAAGTTTTGCAGGTAACAAAATATACTATAAAATCTCTTTGGATAGAAGTTCCATGTAAAAAGGGGGAAGGTGATGGCAGTTGGGGTCTACTACATTTTTCATTCTGGCCAGAATGAAAAATGGATGATGAAATGCTAAAAGAAATTAGGGAAGCTAAAAAAAAGTTACAACACAGTAATAATAATGGGTGCTTTCAATTACCCTATTATCGACTGGGTCAATGTCACGGCAGGACGTAATAGGGAGATAAAGTTACTAGATGAAATAAATGACTGCTTCTTGGAGCGGCTGATTCATGAACAGACAAGAGGGGAAACTATTTTGGGCCTAGTCCTTAGTGGAACACAGGATCTGATGCAAGAGATAAGTGGGTTGGGGCCACTTGGCAATAGTGATCATAGCATGATCGTATCTGGTTTAATAAATGGAAGGACAGCAAGGAAACCCACAGTACTATCTTTTAAGTTTCAGAGGGGAGACTGTGATATAATAACGAAAATAGTTAAGAAAAAACTAAAAAAGCAGCTGCAAAAGTTAAAGGTTTACATCAAGCATGGGCGTTGTTTAAAAATACTATTTTGGAAGCCCAGGCCGGATATATTTCCTGCTTTAAGAAAAGTGGAAGGAACGCAAAAAAATTGTCAGCATTGTTTAAAGGTGAGGTCAGAGAGGCTTTTGTAGCCAAAAAGGCATCTTAAAGGAAGGAGAAAAAGGAGCCAAATGACAAAAACTGGAAACATAAGCATTGCCAAGTTAGATGCAAGGCATTGATAAGGCAGGCAAAGAGAGAATTTGAAAAAAAGCTTGTCGTGGAAACAAAAATGCACAATAAAAACTTTTTCAAGTACATTCGTAGCAAAAAACCTGCAAGAGTCGGTTGGACTATTAGATGATAGACAGATAAAAGGGGCATTAAGAGGGGACAAGGCCATAGCGGAGAAACTGAATGAATTCTTTGCTTCAGTCTTTACTGAAGAAGATGTAGGGAAGTTACCTATGCCTGAAATGGTAGTTAAAGGTGATGCATCGAAGAATTGAAAGAAATATCGATAAACCGGGAAGATGTATTACAACTATTTGATAAACTGAAGAGTAGCAAATCACCTAGATCGGATGGTATACATCTGAGAGTGTTAAAAGAACCAATATATGAGATTGCGGACCTACTATTAGTAATCTATGAACTATCATTAAAATCATCTGTAGTACCTGAAGACTGGCCAATGTAACCCCAATTTTTAAAAAGCGTTCCAGGAGTAATCCAGGAAACTACAGACTGGTGAGCCTGATGTAAGTACTAGGCAAAATGATAGAAACCATTGTAAAGAACAAAATTACTGAACATATAGATAGGCATGGTTTAATGGGAGAAAGCCAAAATGAGCTAAATGGCCAATTTTCTCAATGGAGAAAGGTGAATAGTGGAATACCCTAGGGGTATGTGGTGGGTCCACTGCTTTAACATATTCATAAATGATCTGGAAATGGGAATAATGAGTGAGGTGATCAAATTTGCAGATGACACAAAATTATTCAAAGTTGTTAAAACGCAAGAAGATTGTGAAAAATTTCAAGAGGACCTTGATAAACTGGAAGACTGGACATTCATATGGTAGATGAAATTTAATGTGAACAAGTGCAAAGTTCTGCATCTAGGAAAGAACAACCCAAACTATGGTTACATAATGCAAGGTTCCATATTAGGAACCACCACCCAGGAAAAAGATTTAAGCATCATCGTGGATAACACGTTAAAACTCTCCACCCAGTGTGCAGTGGCAGCCAAGAGAGCAAATAGAATTCTAGGAATCATTAGGAAAGGCATGGAGAATAACAAAAAGGATATTGTAATACCTCTGTATCGTTCTATGGTGTGACCGCACCATGAATATTCTGTGCAATTCTGGTCACCATATCTTAAAAAGAATATAATGGAATTAGAAAAGGTACAGAGAAGAGCCACCAAAATGGTAAAGGGGATGGAAGGAGACCCCTATGAGGAAAAGCTTAAAAGGTTAGAACTCTTCAAACTGGAAAAGAGATGCCTGAGTGATGATATGATAGAGGTCTATAAATTAATGAACAGAGTGGAACTGGTAAACGTAGATCGATTTTCTACTTGTTGATGGTGTAAACAGACTAGGGGACACGCAATGAAGCTACAATGCAACTCAGTTAAGAATAATAAGAGAAAATACTTGTTTACCCAAGCATAATCAAGCTCTGGAATTCGTTACCGGAGGATGTAGTAAAAGCCGTTAGTGTAGCTGGGTTTAAAAACAGTTTGGACAAGATCCTAGAGGAAAGGTCCAGAAATCATTATTAAAGAGGACCCGGGAAATTCATTGCTTACCCCGGGACAAGCATTGTGGAAGCTCTGTGTCTTTTTGGGAACCTGCCAGATACTTGTGACTGGACTGGCCACTATTTGAAACAGGATAATGGGCTTGATGGACCGTGATCTGACCCAGTAAGGCACTTTGTATGTTCTTATGTGCACTCTTTAAGGATAATGCAGCAACACAAGTGATCCACAGTTTAAAAGACCTGATCATAACACTACAGCACTAGTCTGTTTACACTGGCTGCCTGTTTATGTTTATTTAAATGTATTTGACCGACCTTTAGGCCTTTCAATGACTGGTAAAAAATGAGCGATTTCCACACCTCGTCAAATATACAGTAACTCGTGGCTTATGTCATAGTCAAAGGAATTTACTAACTTTACGTTCTCTGACTAAGGCACATAAAACCTCAACATGAAGTAGGGCTCTATATTATACTAATAAATATTACTGGAATAAATTATCTGGATTACTGCGTAAAACTCAGGACACATTTGATTTTTGTAAATCCATGAAAATAAACGTGTTTCTACAATTTTATGGTGTGAATACTGAACAAAAGTAATTGTTCAATAAATCTGCTTTCTTGTGATTCTCTTCTCCACTAATCCCATCCTTTCACTTCATTTTTTACTGTTTCCCTTCTGATCGTCTTCTTTTGACTTAGATACAGTATCTAAAGCTGCTTACATCATTGCCCTTACCGACTGTTCAAGCTTTTGCCTGCTGTATTGCCCTTCTTGTCTCCCTTTGTTTCTCCTCATAGTTTTTCCTAGCTACTTCTTTATGATTAGGTCTATATATACTGAAAGTTATTCATTTTCATTATCAGTTTTTTCCAACTTCCTTATTAAACCGTTATAGTCTCTTCCTTCTCTTGCCCTTATTATTAACAATCCTGAGTGATTTACTACCATTTCAATGCCTCTTTTTATTGCTGTCCTTAGTTTCTCTCTAACTGAGATCCCTTATTCCTTTTGTTTTCTTTGTATAATTATGGGGTGTGTCTACTAAACCGTGTTAAAACCATGTGGTAAGCTGAAAACCTCAGCGATATCAGCAGGGGGTGTTCCTGAAGGGAGGCCCTAGAGATCCTGCTGAAGTCTGGATTTCCCATGGAGACCCAGCATTACTTGCCTCGGCAGATTCTGCAGGAAAAGTCCTGCAGTGCCTGCCGAAGCAGATACCGTGGGTTACCATGGTAAATCCATGGGGAAGGATAGTAGCAATCAGGTGCGCCCAATCGCTAACATACGCCCCAGAAGCCACAATAGGGCCTGTCCCCCTCCCCCCTCCCTAATATTACCAGTGCAGCAGTGCTGCAAGCCACGGCCCAGACAATATCAAAAATGAAATTGCTGGACCCCCCTGCAGCACCAATCCCATTCTTAATACCGTCAGTGCCGCAGATCACAGCACCGCAGCACCAATAATATTGTGAGGGAGGCCCGATCACAGCTGCTGGAGGTCTGATCACCTGCAGGGCAGACAGCCATTGAAGTCATGGCTGCACCTCCGCATTAATCGGGCCTCCAGGAAGATAACGCCACTTCCTGAGGTGGCATTATCTGCTGTCACAATCGGGCCCAATTTTCGCATGGTGGCTGCCAACCATGGCCACCCCCATTCCCCACTCTGACCCTGCCCCTAGTGACCTGCACCACCCGAAAATCAGATAGCGCCTGTGATATCTGATTTTTTTTGTGGGTTAGCTGCTACGTTGGGGCATTAACCCTGTGTTAATCCCACCGCAGCAGTTAATGCCCTTTAGTAAACATATCCCTATGTGTTTTCTTGAAAGCTGCTCTTTTTAAATCTAGGATCTGTTTTCTAGTATGGCTTGGTTCCAGGGCCTGCCCAAGGGTTTCTGCTAACATAGACAGGAACCCTGGCCCCACCACCCCCCTCCCAGCTGATGCCGCCGCTGCCCCTCCCCCTCCCCCCCCCCCAGTTGCCACAGATTCCATCTTGGGAGGGGGAGGCGGGCAACAGCAGCATTTCCAAAAGAGGTAGCTTTAGGGCCCTCTAGTAGCTGAGACAAATAGAGGCATGGGACTGATGTCATTGAAACCTGGGCATTTCATTGGCTCTCTGTCTCCACTAATCTGCTGGTAGGCGAATACAACCCACTTGTCTAGACCTGTCTAGCAGGACAAAATGGAACCCTATTTTCCAATCCTGAATTGAAGTCAGTGTTATACTGACTTCAATTATATTATTGTAATTATATAATTATATTATAGTATAATATAAATTAAGTTCCATTCTCATATAATCAGTTCAGTCAGTGCATCAGGAGAGGGACAATTGGTGAGAAAGATGGTCAGGCGGAAGGACCAAGAAAATAGAATGCTGGACATGTCTTATTGAAGATAAGTGAGACAAGAAAAAAAAAAAGAGAGAAAATAAAAAGGCACAACTGAAATGAAGCAATGAAAGAATCAACCAGGTAGGAGCATGCAAAGAAAAAGGTTGGAAAATGTTCTTAAAAATTTCAGAAAAAGATATTAACAGGGGGATGTAGCTTCTTAATCAAAAAATGAATGTAAAATCCCCTATAAACAATGCATGTCACGTTGTGCAGGTCTGCGTGTGTAGGTGTGAAAGATGCTTCCTGAAACAAAATCACCCTCATGTCATGAGCAGGGGCTAAGGGGTAAGAGAAAATTACATGGCTCACAAGATACAATTCCCAAGCAACATGGAGGACACAATCAGCTACTTCCCTTGCCCCTGGCACTAACAAATTACAGTGAACTGTTACAGAGGCAATAAATTATTAACAAAAGGCTATAACTGGAATGCACTCTTCCATGGCAAACACAGCAAACAATACTCTTCATGGTATGTGCGCACACACGTCTTATCTTTCAGTGAAAACACTGCTACAAATGCCTCCTACGTACATAAAAGACCTTTTATAAAATTAGGACACATGCAAAAGTACAAGCAGTGCACTTAGTTGTACGCTTGTATGCAATGTCGTCAGGGAAGGAGTTTGGGCAGATGCAGGCACAATTTCTGCAGGATTTGTGCTAGTAAAAAGACGCACAGGTGCCTATGAGCCTAATCCAGGAAGGGGCACGTCTGGGCTGTAAGATGTCCCAAAACAGGACGAGCTCCATTGAACCTGATTCTGTACAGCAGGAGCTAGATGCTCCCACGGTTGTGTGATCGGGCAACGGGACAGCCCGGCATGCCCCTGCAGCAGCTGTGGGAGATGTCCTGGCAACAGCAGGGTCAGGCCTCCCCTGCTACCGCGTGTGTGCCAATGGCCAGACACCCCACTGGGCCAGTTTCCTGCCGCCTGACCTCCGGCAGGGTCTGCCTGTGCTGGGATCGGGCAGCAAGGATTCACCCCTTATGGCGCCCATGCTTCTGGTGGAGCTGCCGGGCCAAGATGAGATAAGTTGAGCATCCTCCTGGCACTTCCCAGACAAACAGGGCCGTGATCTAAATTGGCCCTGTACGTCCGGGTGCCTGGCCCGCCCACTCTCCACACCCCCATCCAGATCTTCCCGCACTGCAGCTGTGTGCGTGCGGGGAGATCGCGTGCCAGCATAAGGTCAGGACAGATAGTGGGGCTGCACGACCTATCTCAAGTATACCATTCTTAGCAAAAGTCATCGAAAAAACTGTACAAATACAAACACAAGAATTTCTTGACTCATCCTACCCGCTAGATGACCAACAATATGGATTTCGCCCCAAGCATGGAGTTGAAACACTCCTGACTGTTTTTACCGATACACTACTAAGAGGAATAGACAACCACAAAAAAGCTTTTATCCTCTTATTTATTGACATATCAGCCGCTTTCGATAGTGTTAACCATTCAATAATGTTTAACTACTTAAGACACATAGGAATATACTCTACAGTTCACAAATGGTTCACCTCTTACCTGAGCAATAGAACGCAAAATGTTAGAATAAGCAATCAAACTTCTGAATCATATAAATTTGAAACAGGATTACCACAAGGCTCAGCGCTTTCAGCTCTACTATTTAATATATACATAAAACCAGTTTGCAATATCTTTAAGAAATATGGTGTACTCTATCATCTATATGCAGATGATATTATGATGTACATCCCATTCACTATCCCTAACATACCGTTGCAACTCCTTTCGGATTGTTTTAATGAAATAACATTATGGCTAAATGCCCACAATCTCCTAATAAACCATTCAAAAACTGAAGTGCTAATAGTCACCAAAAACCAAGATTATACCCCACCAACACATATAACACTTCAAAACCAAGAAATTAAAATAAAGAATGAAGTGAGATACTTAGGAGTCATTTTAGACAAACATCTCACTCTAGATACCCATATCAGAAATACCACAAAGAAAATTTACTACAAACTTAAAATACTTAAACAACTTAGACCTCTTGTTTACATACATGATTTTATCAGTATAATCCAAGCCACTATAACCCCCCTCTTTGATTTTGCGAACCTTATATTATTAGGTACATCAAAACAAAACATCAAAAGACTGCAACTCGCACAAAACTCAGCAGCTAGGATAATAACAAAAACACACTCTCATCAACATATAACACCAATTCTAGCATCCCTTCACTGGCTTCCAGTTCAAAACCGAATAACATATAAAACACTAATAAAAGTATTTAAATCACTATTTGATTTGACACCATCTACTTTAAGTAACTTAATTACCAAAGAACATCCAAAACCTACTCAAAGAAAAAATCAACTAAACAAACTTAAAACCCCCATAGATTTCATAAAAACAAATAAATCAACAAACAACAGAGCGTTCTCACATGCAGCCCCAACAGCCTGGAATTCCCTCCCTGTTGAACTAAGAATATTAACAGAGATTAATGAATTCCGAAAAAAACTGAAAACACACCTCTTTACAATGCACTACAACACTATAGAACAGCCATCAAAAGAATTAGACAAAGGCTAAACAGTTTTATCTACATCTCACTATAACAGAAAAGAAAACCTGCCCTATCTGCATCTGTACTACTCATAATGATTATATCCCACATAACTTGTATATGTATTTAATAATATAATGTTAATGTACATAATGTATATAGTGTTGCACTGTTCAGTGCTATCTGTTCAACATTTCTGTTTACTGTACATTGGTTATAGTTATATGACGTTATATGTAAAACAAATCCATGATTTGTTGCCTGTTGTTATTTGTGAACCGCAGCTGATCTTAGGAAGCTGCGGTATATAAGAGATTGTTAAATAAATAAATAAATAATAATAAATAAATAAATATCTCATGCATATTTATTAGAGATATTCTGAAAACCTGAGTGTTTTCAGCTCTCCAGGACTGAACCTGGAGATCCCTAATGCTTAAAGGGCAAACATTTGGCATCATCAAGCACCAGGGAGCAATTAGCCAATCAGAAAGTCAGTGTGACTGGATGAGACATCCCAGCTTGTTTCTGCAGGCAACTGGTGCATCTCACAGCAAAAGAGCAGTAAGGATTTCTCCAGTGCAGGCAATATATCCAGCACAATCCACTGCCTCCATTTTTTTCCAGGACAGACTGAACCAGCCCTAGTTTACTCCACTGCATGCATAGACTTGTAGTTCTGACTTCGTGATGCACTCTTCCCAGAAAAATTAGGGTTTTTAAGCAATAGGGCAAAACCAAAGACTGGCTCAACCTCTTCTGGAAAGAGACTTAATGTGTAACTCTAAATGGGGCTGCCTTTCCCTTCAGCAATTAGTGCATAGAAATCACTCACCCACAACTGCATGAGGTACAATCATTTGATAATCGACAGCTCCCATAAAACATAATGCAATGTGTACCATTGACTCCTGGTGACCAAACGGTCCCTGGGTTTTCTTGCAAGGTGTTACCAGAAGTAGATTGCCAAGACTTTCTTCCAAGGCAATGGAGGGTAAAGTGACTTGCTCAAGACCACAAAGAGTGCCAGTGGGAATTGAACCCTGGTCTCTTGGTCACCAGGCTGTTTCTCTAGGCTACTCCTCCATTCCATATAAGACATAATAACTTCTGTAAACTCTGTGGGCCAGATATTCAGTTGGGCAGGCTATGTGCTGCTATGGCGCATAGACCTGCCCGCCGACCCTTAACAACGGATATTCAATGCCGCAACAACAGCACTGAATATCCGGGGTCGCCGCTGAGGCTAACTGGGTATCAGCAATATTGCCCTGCTACCTGGTTAGTGTCCGCGGCTAAACCTAGGCGAACCAAAAGCTGGCCTAGTTTTAGCCACGGATTGCTAATCGGGTAGCAGTGCAGTATTGCCACTACCCAGTTAATGGCAGTCTCCACCTCTGCTCCGCCCCCAACACGCCCCAATGCTAACCACAGAGCATCAGGGCATGTGGCGGGCTTTGAAGGACATATTCATTGGCACTGTGTAAGTGCCATTGAATATCCCGATTTATTTATTTATTTATTTAGTTAGCTGTATTTATATTCCGCTTTTCACCGGGTCAAAGCGGTCAATTGGGGGATACATTTAACACGAGGGGATATGACACACATACGTTAATACTTACAGGGAACATGGGCAATGGAGGGTTAAGTGGCTTGCCCAAGACCACAAGGAGTGCCTATAGGACTAGAAATCCCAGTCCCTCCGGCCTGAGATTGCTGTCCCCAGGTGGGACTTGAACCCACGGCCCTCCGGCCTGAAGTACCTTGTCCTAACCACTAGACCACTCCTCCCACAGCAATTTCCCTTTAGGGCATTTAGATTTAGGGCATTTACATGGTTTACTGGGCTGTAAACCATATAAATGCCTTTCGAATATCGGGTCCTGTGACTGCAAGGCTACATCCTTTTAAGGAGTTTTTTTTTTATCTTTACAAAAAGTAAACTGCATGTCTTATGACTCCCCGAGATGCGTGGTTCCCTCAGTCTCTTCCCAGCTGTCTCTGGTCCTCTTCTCTCTTCCCTTCCTCACCTCCTGCCTCTGCAGCAACTGCTGTATCATACCTCAGCATCCCAATGTATAAGCTGATGGTATTAGCTTGACAGGGCTAATTACCCTGTGTAACAAATTTTTACTTTTTTTCTTGTTCCAGGATAATAAGTGTTATTTTCCAATATCTTATGTCTCAAAACCACAGGAAATTATGGCCCACAAACATTGCTTTTGGGACCAGGAGAGAGATATTTTTGAAAATTACCTATTTTGCAGGACATTCTAGATAGATTTAGTGTAAAGTAAACTTGGAGTACCTTTTGGAAAATTCTAGAACTTTCTAGAGCTTTCCAGAACTTTGCAAAACTTTTGGAACTTTGTTTAATTTTTGAGAACTTTTAATAAAAGCCTTTAGATGACCGTTATAGCATCACTTCGTCCTCGCGTCTACATAAATAATGGATTTGCGCGGAGTGAGCACAGTCATTTAGCAGCCTCATTACCAACTGGAAACCTAGGAGCAAGCAACAACAACAACATGTGTCTTAAGCTCACCAGTTTATTTTCTTTCTAGCTTCTTAAGTGGACTGGCATGGCATCAAGAGGCTGTAAGCTTCCAGCAGACACATTTTGCTATGTCTGTGGCAATTTTATCAAGATGAGCGAAAAAGTACTCGATGGAAGCTTCTGCCAAGATGTGTGAAGCTTACAAGGCATATTTTGGCATGCCGATTGAGGATCAGGACAAACCTTGGGTGCCTCACTTCACTTGCGAGCCTGCAAGAAAACTCTGGAAGGTAAGATGGACAATTAATGCTGGCTTCGATTGTGGCATTTTATGTTATAAAATCTTTATTGTGACTGGATTTTTACATAATGTATAAAATATTTAGCAAGAACATCATTAATTCAAATTCATTTTATCATATAATTTTTTATTTTCACATTTTTATTTTTTTCTTTGGCAGGATGATACAGAGGGGAAAAGAGAGTCATGAAGTTCACTATCCCAAGAATTTGGCAGGAACCCACTGACCACTTGGGCAATTGCTACTTGGATCTTTCCAAACATTGGACTGGCAAGAATGCCCCTTCTGTCATGTATCCAAGCATTCCTTCATCCATTGCCCCGGTGCCACATTGCCCAGAGCTCCCTGTACCCATTCCTCCGCAGAGAAAGCAGCTGTCTTCAGAAGAAAACAACAATTCACAAAATGAAGAAGACATTGCAGACCTATATTACAATATCAGAGGTGGAACTGAGGAGAGAAACCCTTACTACTCAAACGAAAATGAAATCAACAACTTGGTCAGAGATTTTGGTCTCACCAAGTCCAATGCCAAGCTTTTGATGTCCAGGTTCAAGCAGTGGAACTTGTTGGATGAAAGTGTGCAAGTCACAGGTCAGAGAAAGTGTCACCACACTTTTTCTAGCTTCTTCACTAGTCAAGTTGGACTCTGCTTTTGCCACAATGTGACCGGTCTGTTTGACACTATCGGAATTACATGTATCCCGAAGGAGTGGCGCCTGTTCATTGACAGCTCTTCCAGGAGCCTCAAAGCCGTGCTGCTACATAATGGGAACAAGTACCTGTCTCTTCCCCTAGCTCAATCAGTGAGCCTCAAAAGAAGATTACAACAGCGTCAAGACCTTGCTAGAAGTCTTGAGGTATGCTGGAGTACGACTGGGAGATTATCAGAGACTTTAAAATGGTGGCATTTATGATTGGTCTCCAAAGCGGTTTACCAAGTTTCCCTGCTATCTTTGGGGTATGTTTACTAAACCGTCTTAATGTGTGCCCGGTGACCTTATCGCGCAATAATGGCGCTTTATCGGGCGCAGAGGTACCTTAGCGCGCGGTAACGTGCACAGTGGCGCAAATGAGGCTGAGGGTGGAGAAAGGCTCCCGGAGCGCGGAGGAAGGCTCCCCAGGGGCGGAGAGAGAGGGTCAATGGGCGGAGAGTGTGAGGGGAGAGTTTCCCTGCACACTAACGCTGTGGAATCCAGGGCTGAAAACTAACGCCAGTGAAACCCTGGTGTTAGAGCTGTTTTAAAGGGAAAAGAAACCATTTCCATCAGCAATGTACAGCAAAACCAGGGAAACCTACAAAAAGTGATGTGTGATACATGTGCACAGAACAAAAGGGCAAATAAACATTGAAAATGACAAGAAGAAAATATTAAAAAAAAAACATAACCAAGCTGGGCAATAGCGATATTAATGGGAAACATCAAAAAACACTCCTGAGAAAGCTCTAAAAAAAAAGATATGAAATTTGGAAGGGTCTATGCTGCGTCCCCATACAAGGTGAATGATCCCACAGTGAAATTGCGCTGATCAGGGTTTTCCCTCTCCATTGGACAGGTTTCCTATGGCGTGCACATGTTCCACAACAGCAGGGCAGGTATGTCGGAATGGGCAACTGGACAGATGCTGGAAAAGGGGACACAGAGGGCTGCAGGTGGCACATGCTGTAGTGCAGCTGGGCCACAGTATGGACTAGGGTGATGCCTAGGTGGCCCATAGGAATGCTGAAATGTAGAGCAGCCAGACAGCAACTGATGAGGACCCAACATGGGCACGAGTGTGTTTCCCACAGTGTCACAGGGGATAGTACCCAGCAAGTACCCCCAAGGGCACAGAACATTGGCAGGCGGTGCTGGGGGGAAGCGTGGACAGCTATGCAGGCACCCCTACCCCAGAACCCGTACCATAGGCAGTCGCCTACCCGCACACTGGATGGCCTGAGACTGCGCATCACCAGCACCACCACCAACAGAAGGGCATGTCAGCATGGTGGCAGAGGGATACTGGTGTTGGAGGGGGCAGTGGCAGCTGCCCAGAGCAGACCATGGCCTAGCCTTGTGTAGGTGGGTGCCATGCACTGCAACAGACAGGCCCTGTCTGACGAACAGTCATGGTATCCCCAGGGAATGCACTGCCTTTGTGGCAACACAGTGGTGCAGTGCACACAGCCAGTGTGTTCACGAACAGAAGGTCACAGGTTCAAGTCCCAGCTGTGGTTCCTGCCAACCCAGTCCCCATATTTTACCCACTACTAAAACGTGGTAATACAAACAGAACCTTTATTGCAGATGACGTAAACATGCCCAAAACACCTACATTTTACCCTACAGAGCACAGACACCATAAACATGTGCATTACCTAGAGCAGAGTCTCCCAAATGCAGTCCTGGAGGGCCAAACACCATTCAGGTTCTAAGCTGCCTCTAACAAACATGGCTGTGCTGCATTTCTATGCACCGCCCCCATGGTATGAAGATGTATCTCATGCATATTCATTAGGGACAGCATGAAAACCCGAACAGTGTTTGGCCCACCAGGACCAGAGTTGGGAACCTCTGCCCTAGAGCAGCGGCCAACAGGGGCAGACACACCCGCACCCACAGGCTCCATTATCCAAAGCCACCTGGAGAGGCAGGATGTTGGGCCCTGCGTGCATCTCCCAATACTAGCACATGCATACCTTAGCAATGCCACCCTAAACCTGGGAATACGGTACACATCTATCAAAATGTTGCTATGATTACTGGCAGATAGCAATTACTAAGTTAGGCACAATTTGCTGATTGAGCTGCATCACAGCAACCTTTCTGATATCTGTGGAGTGTACTTCAAGTCTGGTGTCTGACAATGTTTACCACCCTGGGGAGTGACCCCAACAGTATTGCGTACCACAGCCATGCTTACACTGTGCCCAGGACTGGTGCAGTGGCCAGGGCTGCCAAACACCTCTATAGTTGCACAATGCTGGCATAGGTGTGGGGAGTGTGTGTCTGTCTATCCAGTGTGTGGTGGCTGCCAACACCTTCCTCAGCCCACACTGCTAGCACTGTTGCCAGTATTGGCCTGCCAATATGCATAATGAAGAGCAAGGTACTGTGGGTATAGCCTGGACAGGGTGGCCTGGCCTGTATACATCAGCACGGGGCATAGGGAAATGGCTCGGACACTGTAGTACTCGGCCACAACCTGCACCGACAGGGTGGCCACAGCATGTCCTGCTGGGAGGTCACTCTCACCCTGACTGAGCAGTGACCATGGCATGGCTAGGCTCCCCCATAGTGCTACATTGTATTTTTCTTAAGTGAAATATATAGGTTCTCTTCTCTGGGGCCTAATCACTGACTTATCTGCTTGGTGGGTGTGCTCACATCCCAGCTTTGGGTGCACACATCTCCTCCAGGATCATGCACTGTGGACTAGCTAGCAGACTGTCTGCAGTTATATGTGTACGGCTGGAACACCTTGCAGGGTGCAGTTGCTGCTGGAGAATTTCAGATGGTAGTGGGGGGGCAGCTGAGCATTTCCAGGCCTACTGTCTTTCTGCTATTGCCTTAGGGATATGTACAGCTCAGTAGGGTGTTTGCTCCCCAGCAAGACTGGGGTTGATGGCCCCTCCTCTACTGCCACCATTGCAGGGAGGTAGAATGTGGATCTGTTGGTGGGGGATCCTGTTTCCCACCTGAGCCACAGAGAGTGGGTTGGGTGGTGATACATTATCCACCTATTGGTCCAAACACCCCCTTCACTTATATCATGTTACCATGGCATCAACACAGAATATGCACTAATCTGGAGGCATTGTAGTCCATAAGGAGCTAAACCTGATTGACAACTGCAGTTGGACACTAATGTAGTCTAGGGGTGTCTGCAGGAACTACCTATCACACACACTGGCACTGATGGGTACTTGTGACATGGCCTATTTCAGTCATGGAAGGTGCTGCGGACCTGGTGCTGACCACCCCACCTCACCCTCAGGGTGAGCACAATACCCACACAATGTGACGGTGTGTAGCTACTCTGTGCCACTAACACACACCGTTACCAGGCTGAGGTGCATACCCCATCTTGTGATCATCTGTAGACTGCTGATTTGCATGTGCTGTGCATCATGGGTACGGGTGGGTTGACCCTATCCTGGTAACCACAGCAGAATGGTTGTGTGGTGACATGCAGTCCTTCTGTAGCCAGCCAGGGGTTTCATAGCGGCTGTAGAGCTGTAGCCCACTGGTTACTTCACTGCCTGTGGAGCCAGAGGTCATGGGTTCAAACCCACAGTGAGGTTATTTGATAGGACTGTCCGAGGCAATGTCTCTTTTTAAATGTACATTAGTGCTGCCAGCAAAAACACCCTCAGAGTACTGTAACCTTAAGGTGCCTCATAAGGTGCCTTATAAGGTGTCCTATAGGGGACATTATAGGGTGCCTTGGCAGACAGTGCACTTTATAATGTGCCCTATGGAGTGCCTTATAGGGTGCCTTATGCAGCACCTTAAGTTACGCCACCATGAGGGTGTGTTTGCTGGCAGCACTAATTAAAACAGTGGTTCTTAACCAGTCCTCCTTGAACCCCTAGGCCAGTCGGGTGTTCAGGATAGCCCTAATGAATATGCATGAGATATATATGCATTAGAGATATCCTGCCAACCTGACTGGTTTGTGGCCCTCTAGGGCTGGATTTGGAGACCCCTGCCTTACACCTCTGTCATTTAAGATTGTGAGTGGGCAAGGTGCAGATGTCCTAGACATCAAAAGGGTAGACAGAATGTGTCACATGCCTCCTCAATTCTCACCACCACCAAAAAGTTGTCTAATAGACAATATTTTGGTGGTGGTGAGAAGCAAAGAGGCATGTGACAAATTCTATCTAACCTTTTTGATGTCTTGGAGATCTGCACCTTGCCCACTCACACTCTTAAATGACAGAGGTGTAAGGCAGGGGTCTCCAAATCCAGCCCTAGAGGGCCACAAACCAGTCCGGTTGGCAGGATATCTCTAATGCATATATATCTCATACATATTCATTAGGGCTATCCTGAACACCCGACTGGCCTAGGGGTTCAAGGAGGACTGGTTAAGAACCACTGAATTAAAATAAAAGTAAAATGCCTCAAAAAGCACTACTTAAACGTAAAGGGTGATTCCTCAGCCAGCCTTATTCACTAGGTACACTGGGGGATCAAACTCATGACCCCTGTACCATCAGACAGTGTACTGACCATTGTGCTACACCTCTGTTCCTGTGTTTGCATGTCTGCGCGCCTACTTAAGATTACCGCGCGTTAACGTGCTTAGTGGCTTCTCGCACGATAATGTGCGCAGCGCACGTTATCACGCGATAATCCTGTTTTGCTACGTTAAGACCGAAACGCCCACTCCTTTTATGGCAGCCTGCACACTAGCGCCGGGCGCACGTTAAGACTGCTTAGTAAACATGCCCCTTTTGTCTCTGGGACAGAAGGGACATCGCGACGCACTACCACAGGCAGGACTGGCCACTGCGAACTGAATTTTCTGTTGGGAAAAAGAACGTGAAGTGGGAGCCACTGGTGGAACCAAAGAAGGTGCTGATACCACCACTGCACATCAAATTGGGCCTTATGAAACAATTTGTCAGAGCTCTAGAGAAAGAGTCCACAGCCTTTAAGTACCTTCAAGACTTCTTCCTTAAACTGTCTAAAGCAAAGGTGGTGTCTTTGTTGGACCACAAATAAAAAAGATTCTTGGGTGCATGGAATTTCCCAAGCTGCTTAGTGGGAAGGGGAAAGCGGTTTGGAACAGCTTTGTTGCAGTGGTTTGTGGCTTTTTGGGAAATCACAAGGTGAAAAGCTATGTAGAGCTGGTTGAGACTCTGGTTAAGAATTACGGCAAAATGGGCTGCAGGATGTCTCTCAAAGTCCATATCCTTGATGCTCATCTTGATAAAATCAAGGAGAACATGGGAGCGTACTCAGAGGAGCAAGGCAAACATTTCCACCAGGATATATTGGAATTTGAAAGCTGCTACCAAGGACAATATAAAGAGAACATGATAGGAGACTACATCTGGTGGCTTATTTGTGAAAGTGATTTACAATATAATCATAAATATCGAAAATCTACTCACTTCTAAATGTTTTATGGTCTTTCTTGGATAATATAAATATAAGTAAATATTATATGTTGTGGTTTTTTTATTTTATGTAAACAAAAAGGCACAAGTAAGCCTGTTTTAACAATGGGAATATGTAAATTTCACAAATATCAATCTCCTGTTCACAAAAGCAAAGTTTAATGAGAATAATAACCATTTTCCATACTTTTAAGTTATAAGCAATTAGGAAATAGTAGTCACTACCCAGGAACAAAAACTGTGCTATATCTATCTGTGCTGCTAGCTGTAGCCTGGGACAGTGTCAAATGGACAAACAAAAAACACTGCTTCTATTTTCATTTAAAAAAAACAAAAAAAAAACTTAAAAGAAAATATGAGAGAGAATGCCTTACTATGCAGAACATCTTCCTCCAGTCAGTCAGTCTGAATTTTTTTAATAGCTTTTCTTATGTTCTACTTAGGTACCAATTCTGCAGTTATAAAGGCAACCTTAAATAATCAGGTTGTATGTGCTCTTCTAGGGTTATGTTGAGACACAACCTTGGAAATATGGTTCACATAAGCAACACTCATAAAAATGGATTTTCCATAAAGTCTGGCTGGGTCAACCGTTGCCAACTTACCTTGAAATAGTGCCTGAAAACGGGATGCACAGTCTGTCCTCCTACGCATGGATTTCCATGATTTCATTGCAGATATTTAGAAAACCGAGTTTGATTCAATAGCAATGGATCCATTATAATTTATAGCACCATTTCTATTCTTAGAAACACATTTAAGCAGATGCCAACTTTAAAAAAGAAATTAAAAGCTGCTGATGTAATACTTACAGTGGTTTGGAAAGAAAGTCCCCCGGTAACTTGCATTACCATTTGGGATACAGATGGTAATAAGCATGACTGAAATAATCAAATGGAATGACAGAAGAATTCAAGCGCAATACTTGTTAATATCAAAGGGGAAAATATAGCAACAGATACATTTCTATTTTCTTTTGTCTTCTGACAGAAGACCAACGAGGTGATAATACAAAACAGATAGAGCAGAATCAACAGCCAGCACAAACATCACAGGTTACCAGCCCCACTGTTTATCATGTATTAAAAGCAATACGGCACAGGGATAAGAGTCCATAGATACATACACACTATTATATACTAAGGATCTGCATTAGTTTGAAATGAAATGGGAAATGTCAGTGACATTTCTCATTGTGTTTCATATCGTTTTTGACCCAAAAAAGAAACTGGAAATGCCAGGTTTTGTTAATAGTGTGCACCATCAAGCAATAGTGCACAATATCATTGAAATCCAAGAAGTGCCGAAAAACCTCCACATGCAAATAAAATGAAACAAAAATATTTGCACAGTAAATGTAAAATGAAATGAAATTTGTTTGCCTGCACACCCCTACTTATAAACATACATGAGAGAAAATATTTTGCAGTTTCCGATTGAATAAAGACACAAGTCAGGAAACTCAATGTTATCACCACCCTGCAAAAAAAAAAACAACCTCTTTTAAAATTCTGCTTTAAAATCTGGTGTCATTAATTGGGGCTATGTCCCAACTAAGATACTGTGGGCTCGATATTCAAAGCGGTTTACAAAGCTGTAAACCATGTAAATGCCATTTAAAGAGATATTTAGTGGCCTGAATATCCCTGATTACCACCGCTACACACTCCGATGCTAACATCGACATCAGACATCAACAGAAACATTGCCAGACACCACCGGGGGCCTGATCAAGCATCAGGGAGTCGAGTGGGAGGATCCGCTCCTCCCCGATCAGCCCCACAAGGCCAATCAGGCCCAGCGTCTACATTTAAAATCCCCGCGCCCTTGGCACACCAGTGCCAGTGGGCCCGTGCCTGACGGCCTCGCCAGAGGGCCCTTTGGCGTGGCCCTTAGGCATGGTGCAGAGGCAAAGTAAATATCAATGAGCTGTTCGGTTAGCGCTGAATATTGCGCGATCATGGTGCAAAAAGCAGCAGTAGCAGCAGCTCACTACCACCATCGAGCCCGATCGGCACCCAGCACAGGAAGTGGTTACAGAAACCCCTTCCGCACCCTGCACCAAAAGACAATCAGGCCCAAAGAAGAAGCAGGCTTTATGCAGCACGCACCAAAGGCGCACCCGTGCCTTAGGAGTGACCCAAGACCAGGCAAGATCCCCTAAGCACCAAGAGGTCATGACTCCATATACCTGCACCTCTCGATCCACACACAACCCAAAAAGGATTGAAGACATCTTAAGTGAGTAGTACCCTCTTATTATACTACACCCCAACTCTGCAAAGATTTCCTGAAGACTGATCAAAGATGCACAGCCCCATATCATACAAACAACTCCTGGCACTCCTCATCATAGCTGTCACTCTATGTAGACCCCTCAAAGCTACATATTTCACAATTAATTTCCTGCCAACCCTACAACAACCACCTCCAACTATAAAAAACAACCATCTAGGTTGGCAAACCACCTAAAAACAAACATCCAGGAAGACCTTGAGGCTTATAAGAATCCAACCATCTCCACAAGCTACTCCACACCACCCTCAAGCTACCAGTAGCACCCCTCTCAAGATTGTTCTGATTAATGCTCGCTCCATTCACAATAAGATCAACACAATTATGGACCACATTCAATTCCACCAAACAGATATTTTATGCATCACAGAATCATGGATCAAAGACACAGACCAAGTTATATTAAATCAAATTACTCCACCCACACACTCATCTTACAATAGTCCCCGTGCACACAAGAGAGGAGGAGGGGTACTCATCCTGGCCCGAACTGATCTCAAATTCAAGAAAACCAACTCATCAAGCTCCAAGAACTGTGAGATAATTAACAATGAACATAGAAACATAGAAACATGATAACAGAAAAAGACCACATGGCCTATCTAGTCTATCCTTCCATAACAACAACTACAACAGTCCACTTTTTACCTTTAGAGATCCTCTGTGTTGGTCCCATGCTTTTTTGAATTCAGTTACTGTCCTCATCTCTACCACCTCCACTGGGAGACTATTCCACGGATCCACTATTCTTTCCGTAAAGAAATATTTCCGCATATCACTCCTGAATCTATCTCCCTTCACCCTCAATCCATGTCCATTCGTAGCAGAACTTGCTTTCAACTGAAAGAGGCTCTCTCCCTGAACATTTATGCCACGGAGGTATTTAAACATCTCAATCATATCACCTCTATCCCGCCTTTCCTCTAAGGTGTACATATTAAGATCCTTAAGTCTGTCCTCATATGCTTTATAATGAAGCCCATTAATCATTTTAGTAGCAACCCTCTGCACCGACTCCATCCTGTTCACATCCTTTTGAAGGTGCGGTCTCCAGAATTGCACACCATAATCCAAATGAGGTCGCACCAAAGACTTATACAGAGGCCTTATCACCTCCTTTTTTCTGCTAGCCATTCCTCTCCGTATGCACCCAAGCATCCTTCTAGCTTTTGCCGTCGCCTTTTCTACCTGTTTAGCTACTTTAAGATCATCAGACACAACCACGCCTAGGTCCCGCTCTTCTTTAGTGGACAAAAGTACTTCACCTCCTATACTGTATTGCTCCCTTGGATTGCTGCAGCCCAAATGCATGACCTTACATTTTTTAACATTAAATCCCAGCTGCCAAATTCTAGACCATTCTTCAAGCTTAGCTAGATCCCTCCTCATGTTATCTACACCTTCCTGGGTGTCTACTCTATTGCAGATTTTGGTATCATCCGCAAAGAGGCAAACCTTACCCGACAGCCCTTCCGCTATATCACTAACAAAGATGTTAAAAAGAATCGGACCAAGGACAGATCCCTGGGGCACACCACTGGTAACATCCTTCTCCTCAGAGTGAGCTCCATTTACTTGTACTCTTTGTCGCCTCCCACCCAACCAATTTCTAACCCAAGCAGTAACTTTAGGGTCCATCCCTAGGGTGCTCAGTTTGTTTATAAGTCGCCTGTGAGGAACAGTGTCAAAGGCTTTACTGAAATCTAAATACACCACATCTAGAGCTCTCCCTCGGTCCAACTCCCTGGTCACCCAGTCAAAGAAATCAATCAGATTTGTCTGACAAGACCTGCCTCTGGTGAATCCATGCTGCCTCGGATCCTGTAATCCGCTGGACTCCAGAAACCTCACTATTTTCTCTTTCAGCAGCGTTTCCAATAATTTACTCACCACTGAAGTTAAACTAACCGGCCTGTAGTTTTCAACCACATCCTTACTTCCGCTTTTGTGTAAAGGCACCACATGAGCCTCTCTCCAGTCCTTTGGCACCACTCCCGACTCCAACGAGGCATTGAAAAGGTCAGTCAGTGGAGTTGCTAGAACGTCCCTAAGTTCCCTCAGTATTCTAGGGTGTATCCCATCCGGTCCCATCGCTTTGTCTACTTTAAGTTGAGCTAGTTTCTCACGAACACAGTCTTCTGAAAATTGTTCAAGATGTCCCTCGCTTCTGTTCTTATTTGTGGGTGTTTTCTGAGGTCCTGCTCCTGGTTCTTCATCTGTGAACACAGAACAAAAATATTTGTTAAGCAATTCCGCTTAACAAGTACTTTGGCCATTTGTCTAACATACAGATCCCGCAGTGCAAGAGATGAAGACACCTCTATAATACTCGAAACGCTATGTGCAGCCAAGTCTCCTCACAAGCCACTGATTTTACTAGATGATCTAAACCTTACCTCAACATCCAATAAAGCAAAATCAGACTTCCATCAAGCTATGAACTCCCTCCAACTCCACCACATTTCAACGCAACCTACACACCGCTCAGGATCCACCCCAGATCTTATATTCTCAACAATGAACTTCATAGACCAAAACAGAATAAGCACTCCCATAGTCACACCTATACCCTGGTCAGACCACCACGCCATAGACCTCAAGATCCAGTATATCATACGCAAGATTCACAAGAGACACCCAAACAGATAAGAAGGTTCAAGAACTTTGACAGAAAAAAATTCCTCTGTGACATAATACATAGGCTCCCCCTGCACTGCACTGATCTTGATAGAGCAATTAACATATGGAATACCAGCATTAACGATGCAGCTAGAGCTCCAGAGCGAATTAGTAAGAAGCAAATGAACAGAAGAAATAATCACGTCCCCTGGTACTCCGAGATAATAAGAACAACTAAAAGAGAGCTACGCAAGAAGGAGCAACAATGGAGGCGAGACTGATCTGATAAAACACTACAAGAATACCAAAGAATGCAACAACACTACAACAACCTTATCAATAACAAAAAACAGCAATACCACACTAACCTCATCTTAAAAGCTAACAAGCCTAGAGAACTATTTGAGATGGTTCCTTTGTGAGGCTTCAGACTATCACAAAAGGATGATGACAAGATTCTCCCACAAACATTTGCAGACTTCCTCCTTACAAAAAACAACCCACCTCCAAAAGCCTCAGAGCATACTATCACCTCCTATGCGGTACAAAGCACAAAACCAACTGGACCACACAAATGGTCGGAGTTCCACATGCCAATGACCAAACAAATAACCCGTACAATCTCCGAGCTAAATTCCAGCACAGCCCCACAACATCCCTGCCCAGTGGCATAGATAAAATCAGCAAAAGAAGAGCTAGCAAAGTTTATACACACGTTAATCTGCACATCCCTAACCCAAGGCTACATATCCACTGCACTCAAAGAAGCCACTATATGACCAATCCGGAAAGCTATTTCACCGGACCCCACAGATCCAGCTGCTTACAGACCAATCTCCAGCCACCCGTTCATGACCAAAATCATCGAGAAAACGGTACTGAGACAACTACAAGATCACTTTGACACTCATGCCCCACTGGATCTGCACCAACATGGCTTTTGACCTAATCACAGCATGGAGACGCTCATCATCTACTTACTTGACACCCTTCTCAAAGGAATCGATAATATCAGAGCTGGATTCCTACTAGTGTTTATTGACATTTCCGCCGCATTTGACACTGTATCACACAACATCCTCCTGAGAAGACTTACGGACACTGGCCTATGTAACACTACCCATAAATGGTTCCAATCATACCTCAGTGACAGAAGACAGAAAGTCAAAGTGGGAGAACACCTCTCTGCCCCATTTCAAACATCACAGGGAGTCCCTCAAGGTTCGTCCCTGTCTGCTCTTCTTTTTAACATATACATACAGCTAGTTTGCTCAATCTTCAAAAAGCCCAAAATAAAATACGCCATCTATGCTGATGACATCATGGCGTATACCCCAATCAACCTAGACTCCCCAGAGTATTCAGGCATGACAAATTGGCTCCAAGAAGTATCCAGCTGGTTGTCCAATAACAACCTGAACATAAACATGAAAAAAACTGAGGCACTTATCACGCGGATTACCTCATCAATCCTCCCTACTTCAATAACTGTGGCAGACTCTACAATCCTAATCAAAGAAGAAGTTAAATATCTCGGAGTAACCCTTGATCCCCACCTAAACCTACAACCACACATCAAAAGAACTACCAAGAATGCTTTTCATAAGCTAGCAACAATTTGAAGACTCAAGCCCCTTCTCAACCAAGAACACTTCCGATCAGTCTATCAAACTATAATAATCCCTTTACTGGACTATTGCAATGCCATTTACCAAGGACTACCTAAGCAAACTACAAGAACACTACAACTAGTTCAAAATACTGCCCCCAGAATCCTCACTGATTCAAAGAAGCATGATCATATAACACCCCTTCTACACCAAGTCCATTGGCTACCTATCACCACCCGTGCAAGATACAAATCTGCTCTCACCGTATTTAAGATAAGAAAAAGCATGTCAGCGGGAGCACTAGAGGAAACAATCTGCTATAATCACAATGAAAGGCCTAGGAGACAAAGCACAACAAACACCATCCCTACTCCCTGTGCCTACAAGAAAGCAAACGATTCAACCACCAAGAGAGCATTCTCGCTTGCGGCACCTATGATCTGGAACTCCCTACCTATGAAGCGGAGATCCACCACCGACATGAAGGATTTTAGAAAGCAGCTAAAAATCTTCCTCTTTACAGATCATTACAATGACCCCATCTAACTCTGGAATAGATAAGCTCATTCAACTTACATCATTGTATATATAATTTTTGTACATAAGTTATGCTTTATTACTTCCATCTGCATGTCTCTCCTCCCCCTTCCTCCCCACCCTAGCTCCTTCAAAAGTTAATATAACAAAAAGTTCACAAGTTAATGTAACTAAGTTAATGTAACTAAAGGTTTCACAAGTTCTCTGTAAACGTGTTTGATGTAAACCGCTGTGATTTAACGATAAGGCGGTATATAAAAACTGTTAAATAAAATAAAATAAATAACAATGTAGCATTGGGGCGTGTCGTGGGAATTCTGGGGCGGAGCAGAGACAGCACCCTTTGGTAACCGGGCAGCCGCAATATTGAACAGCTGCCCAGTTAACGACCTGTGGGTAAAGACAGATGTGAGAAAACCTTGACTATCTTTACCCATGGGAGCTAACCAGGCAGCGGCTCAATATTGCCGCTTCCTGGTTAGCTTCTGCACCATGCAGTGCATTGTAGCAGACCCGAATATTCAATTCCAGTGGCTGGATATGGCCTCAGATTGAATATCTGGGGTTAAAGTTCAGCGGTGATGGCCATGGCAACTCAATATCAGACCCTGTATAATTACATTTTTATATTATTTTATATATATTGCATGCAAGAAAACTCCCACTGAGATCACCACAGAAAAGTCCTCAAAACAAGTACTCCCTGAAGTTCAGGATGCACTTTTGGGGTTAGTTACTAAGCTGAGGTAGAATATGTCATTATACTACAGCATATTTTACCACATTCATGAACCTGCGGTACCTCAGTACTACATTATTCATGTTGCATGCCATTAGGAACATTATGGGGCATGTTCACTAAAGCGAAGTAGCCGATAGTATGGGATTAATGCAGCCCAAAGGCATCTGCGCTGTAAATGCCTCGCTATAGAAGCAGCGTACAAATAGGCATGGCTAAGGCTGAGAGTGGGTGGGGAGAGGGCACGCGCTAGTCACGCGCTAGCTATACAGGCCCACTGCTAGCACAGGCCCAACTAACGCCTGTCTCTGACCAGCTGCTAGTTACACTCGCCGTGCTCATGCATTCTGAATGCACAGTTCATATGTGAGTGTTAGGAAATATGGAGGGCAGAAGCAGAGCAAACACATTAAAAAATAGCACAAATAGGTGATGTTAGCATAATATCTAGGTGCCTGCCTAGGCCACCTATTTGAAAGGGATGCATTGTGCAGCTGCCATGGCAGCAGACCACAACAGTCTGACAACCACAAGACTAGAGCCTTCAGTTCAGGAGTGACTGTTCTGGGTCAGTGATCCAAACAACAGAAACAGCCACAACCTTCTTGAGCGATTGCTGTTCACATCTACATATGCACTAAATAGTTGTTAGGAGGCTGCTGGTGTTATGTGATAGGGGGTGTCAGGAGATACAGCATGTGCTCTTTGATCCACCCAGTACTGGCTACATAGCCAGAGTTGAGGCTAGCAGAATACAGCAGGGGGTGGGACATGCAAATTAGGTGTTGCGCATAATGGATACACGACAGTGTGACATCAAATGATGCCATCCAACCCCTACTTCCCCTGCATGTGTGGGCATGTAGCAGTGCATACATGCACCTAAGAAGCCATTACCTGACCAAGGAAGGATGGGGCCGAGGCCTACCAGCTCTGAGCACTGAACATGGGCTCCCTGCGTTGGAGCTCACTAATCAGTGTCCCCTCCCTGGGTGTCCTGTGGGGTGGGCCATGGGGGTGTTTCTTGTCTCTTTGTGGTACAGTGATATTTCCAACACGCCCCCAAACCAGAATACATAAAAACAGCTATAATAATCAAAAATTAGAAATACAAAAAAAAAAAAAGAAATACAAGAATACAGAAGGTCATATCATAAACTAGAAACATAAAACTACATTACAATACAGAGCATGTCTAAAAAGATTAAAATATATAAAAATAGATTCTAAACAGCATCACTAAAAAGACATGATTTAATTGGTCTCTTTAACTAGTCTTCTATCAAATGTATTTAAGAACATAAGAAATAACATACTGGGTCAGACATCCTGTTTCCAACGATGGTCAATTCAGGTCCTAAGTACCTCTCAATTTCCCAAAACTACCCAGCTTCCATGCTACTTATTCACGAAGAAAAGCAGTGGCTTTTCCCTAGTCTACCTTAATGGTTTATGGACCTTTCCTCCAAGAATTTGTCCAAACCTTTTTTAAACCCAGCTACATTAACGGCTTTTACTACATCATCCAGCAATGAGTTCCAGAGCTTAATTATGCGATCAACATATGAGACTGCCTTCCTGTTCATTTCAACCAATTTAATATTGGACCTAGATAAGGTTAGAAGAGCCTCTTGTGAAGGAAAATGTACTCTCCATGGAAGGATTATTAGGCACTCTCTTGGATACTGTGGACCACTGCAATTCATTGCTCAAAAAATTAAATAAATAAATAAAATATAATCTAATTTTCAGTTATTTAAATTTTAAGAGGGAGATATCCAACATGACTATGTTAATTGTGGTCACCAAGATATTTAGCGGCACTAACACAGCTAGTGCCACTTTATATCCCTGGATGCTGCCCCTGCATGCGTCGATGCTAGCCGGCTAGCACTGGGGTATTCGGCACCTGGCAGTAACCAGGCTATGGCGATATTAAAAGATCATCACTGCCCTATAGTAGGGCTAAATGGTCAATTTTCTTAATGGAGGTGAATAGTGGAGTACCCCAGGGATCTGTATTGGGCCTGCTGCTTTTTAACATCTTTATAAATGACCTTGGAGGTGGAATAAGTTTCCCTAGTCGGCGGGGGACAGTGGGCCCGGGGCACAGACAAGAAAAGAGGGGCAGGGGACATTCTCCGCAGCTGGTCTTGGGAGGCCAGATTGGGGGTTGGGCTGCGGAGAATACACTTTTGGAGCTGGCAGCCAGGGATCGCGGCTTTGCAATTGAGCCGCGGTGCCATGGCAACTGGACACCATGGCGCCCTGGCTTCATTGTAAAGCCCTGACTGAGCTATCTGTATGTGCAGGCCAACCTGAATTGGAGTCCCGCACTGCACGTAAAGGCCTGGACGTGATTCTGGTACCACGGGGCTAGACATGCCCTGCGAGATCAAAATCCCGGCTATCTCTGTGCATCTGGTTTCGACCGGACGTCCATTTCAGAATCGGGCCCATTATGACTGGCTGAAACTGGGCTTAATCATATCTTAAAAGGTCTGACAAAAAAAGTTTGGATCTTATCGAGAATTATTTTTGCTCAGTAGTAATTAATTGTGTAGCTCTCATGAATTGGGTTGTAGGTCATTTAAATAGCAAAAGGTATACCCAGATGCACAATTTCCTGATCATTTTACAAAAGTCTCTCTAAACATTGAATCTTTTGTCAAGTACATGGGAAATATGTGTAGCTTGCAACATATATAGTGCGAACAACCAATTCACAAAGAAACACATTTAAAAAAGCAAAAACCACGCAACGTTTTGAACATGTTAAGTGCCAGTAGTTAACACTTGTAAATGATGATTTTACAGACTACGCTTGTACCAACTAGCACGTAATTACATACATAAATGCTACATTTTACAAAACTAGACATCCAAGGGGGGCTAATTAAGAGCTAAACCTAGAAAACTGTATTTTTAGGTTTTAAACACTAGAGAGCTAAGCACAACTACCCCCTCATTCACTCCCGCAAACCCCCCCTCCCCAACAACCAGTTAGCCGATATGTTCACTCTGAAATCAGGTGTAACTGCAGACAGTGTCAAGAGTGCACATACTGCTGTTGCAAAATTGGAAATACATCCTTTTTAGGCCTGACCAAACCATGCCCTCCTCAAAACCGTGTGCTGCAAATTTTACTCGTGAAGGCAGCAACTTTTTGAAATCACTATTTATATGTATGGTACATTTGCATATGGAAACAGCATACAAGCTTTCTAAAATGACGTCTTTAAATGTTTTCTAGGGGTTGTTATAGTTTTATGTTATGACGATATGTGAGATTTTAATGTGTAAATGTTTTCGGTTTCACAGAGGAACCCATTTGCTAACATGCGGTAAGACTTTGCAGTTACCATGGGTTAACAGCTGGAATTCACATACAGAAACTGCAAAGCCTCTACGTTAACTGTTAGGGCATTCTCAGCATTTTGTCATTCAGTTAATGCAGAGGAAGACTGCAGTGAGCTATATCTTGAGGTGATGCTAACTGTGCACATTAACGCATGGAAACTACCCGCATGTTAACTGTAAGGTGCATTCCCTGCCCATTCCACACTCCTGTGTTTGATGGTTAACACAAAAATTACCACATGCTGTTAAGGTGCTACGCTGTTAGCATGCAACACTTTCCACACAGAACAGACAGCGCAGGGTCATGTGTCTGTTGAGGCTCTGTATAGTCGATTTTTATGAAGCGTATATTATTGGCATTAGTCTGCTAAAGTGATTGTATTCTGTCCTGCACAGCTTACTGGAAAGACTATTATAAACTAATTAAATTCAATCAAAGTACAAAGCTGGAATTCATAATTTGGGGTGTCAGTGTATTTTGCCAAGTTGCAGAAAATGCTTGATTTCCTCCAGCTGGCAAGATTCCGTTTTCAAGCTGACCAAACACTCTCTCAGCAGGTCAAAATTAGCAAAGATAATTATTTTTCCATAAAAGAGGTTTAGTATCTCCTTTTGGGAATCACCAGCGATGAGTTTTACAAACATTGCCTCATATGCACTGGATCAATGTTGGGAGACTGAGTTATCTTAGGAATATTCTAAGCTGATTTTGATGGGTTTCCATTTTCGTTATTGTTGTACTTTAAGGCCCATATTTAGATCCACTAAGTAGAACCTGGGAAAGATCCCATAGTTGACTTTTTCCTTACTCAGTCCTAGCAAAAATTCCTCAAGCTGTTAGTTTGCCTGAGCTACCTATTATTAATTTACCTGTTCCACTTTCGTTCTCTTTTACGGATATTTGGAAAATTGGATCAAGAATTGAGTCTATGTTAACTGGGACCATTCCACAATTATGCTCCTTTGCACAATTAAGTTGCAACAAATTGATGATGAATTGATTGTGGTCGAGACACCAATTTCTAGATTGGAGTCACAGTTGCTTTCACTTCAAGGCTAGTCTCATGCATTTGAACAGGAGCAAAAAATTGCACTTTTTAAAATTTTCCAGTGTCCTATTTGTTATCTGCAGAAATTTTGATAAAGAAATATTTTAAGGAAGTTCTGGCCATATTTAATCCAGATGAGAAATTGCTATCTAATTTGTTTCTCAAAAGACCCGTTGGTTCAATGAGGTTGAAGGAGAGATGGATAACTTGGTTTCGAACACAATTTTTGGAAGATTTTAAGGATGAAATTGCCTCTCGAGCAGCTCTTTTCGTTTCCTTTGCTAATGAAAAAGATATGAATATGATCTTGAAATATTTCTTTAAAAAGAAGGATTTTGTCTTCTGTGATCATAAATTTTTCTTGTTTCCTGATGTAGCATGTCCCACTCAGGCTAGAAGGAAACCGTTTCTTACCTGTTACTGTAAGATTTTGGCCACGATGGGGGTACTTTTTCCTGAGATCCCACTGTAAGTGCCTTGTTTCATTTAAGAGGAACAATTATATATTGAACAATTGTATTTGGAAAAATTTATGTCAGATCACCATATTGCTTGACAGTTTGGAGTTATGATTATTTGGAGTCAGATTTAATAATTGCTGCCTGTTACTGGGATTTTATTATCCTATGTTTACCTTATAGTTTATTTCAGCCTGTCTTTCCTTGAAGTGGGCTATATTTCTTAATTCCATGATTTATTGGTTTTGCTTTTTATTGCATTTGACTTATATTTTGGATAATATGGATAAAAGAGACTTTTTTGGACTGTAAGAATGTAAAAATGTTTATAAAAAAAAGAAAAGAAAAATAAAAGAATAGAACCAGAGGCAGACACATCCACACCTATGCCTGTTCCTGAGCATGAATAGACATTTTATTTATTTATTTAACATGCTCTTATATACCGCCCCTTCCAGAAATCAAGGGCGGTTTACATTGAACTCAAACAGACTTTCCAATGAACTTAAAAACTTATGTACAATGAACTATCTTACAACTAACTGGGTACAATAGTAAGGTAACTATACAGTATTGCATTGGGATAAAAAGTTATGGTAATTAAATATAAACTTGCCTTAATCTTCTCCTGGAAAGGCATAAACTATATATTAATAATAAATAAAATAAATACATTTGTTTCCGCCCGCTATCAACAGTACAAAGAGAAGAATGCCCCTTCCCATTCCCTCAAAATTTTTGCCAACTCAAAATAACCGGCAGCCCAGCTCCCCCTCTTGTCCCTCTTTTTTCCTCCTCTCCCATTCCTGTTGTCTGATTCATCCCTCTCTTTCAAAGATCACATTTCATCCATAGTCCAGCGCTCCTTTCATACTCTGAGACAACTTTGTGCAGTCCGTCCTTTTCTTTCTGTCCCCTCTCTGACCACACTGCTCCTGTCCCTTGTCATGTCCCTTGTCATGTCACGTCAATGTTTCCCTAGCCGGCCTCCCCCAAACCCAACTGCGTAGACTCCAGCTTGTCCAAAATACTGCTGCTCATATTCTGACCCATGCCTCCTGTTCAGATCACATCACCCCCCTTCTTATACGCCTGCACTGGCTCCCCATTCTCTATAGGATTCAGTATAAATTCCTCATCTTCGGTCTTAAAATCAATCCATACTGGTACCCCCCTCTACCTCTCTGACTTGGTTCATCTCCTTACTCTTCATCGGCTCCTCAGATCCATTTACTCCAATCATGTTTCTTCCTTCCTCATCCCAGACCCATCTGGAATCCACTCGTTTCTCAGCCTTCTTTTTCCTTGGTCCCTTGCTCTGGAACTTGCTCCCCTCAGCTCGCCGCCTGGAACCTTCCTTTAACACCTTTAAGGTCAGACCAAAAACCCACCTCTTCTGTTCTTTCAACCTGTGATAAGGAAGCTTATCATAGCTCAGGTAGGAGCTATAGAAAAGATGATGTGACTCTGAACAAGCAACCTGTCAGTTCTGGTAGAAGCAAGAAAACAGAGTTTTCACATAAAAGACTACCAGTCCCAGAATGCACCAGGTTTCCAGCAGCCATGAGAGGGGCTGAAGTGAGAAAATGTGTGTGCAATCAAGAGAGCTATGAGGTAATCCCTAAGCACTCATCTCAAAGGGCAGGGCCTGATTCAACACAGGTGCGCTGTGTTAGGGAGGAGCACACATTAGGAAAGAATAAGAATAGAGCTTATTCTTCAGATAACGGAGGCAGAAAGAGCTGGAGGGAGAGCTTCAGCAACGGCTACAAGCTCAAGCCCCAGTATCACCTGGAGAAGCAGAAGCCAAGCCAAGCGGATAGAGAGAGAAGGAAACTCTCTGGAAGGAAGAGAAGAAGGGCCATTGGAAGGTCTGGGAGATTCCAAGGCAGTACCCATACTGGGAGGTATTCCAAGTGCCAGCAGAGTCCATTGGACTGGATTCAGCCAGAGGAATGGAATGGCAGAGATAGGAATCACCAGTGGCTACCTGGAAGAGAGAAGACTGCATGTGGAAGGGACTTTCAGACCAAGGCCAGAAGGTATGTGAGAGGAGATCCAGTGTCCAGGGATCAAGATTGGAAGGCTGGACATCAGAATTGGATTACATACTGGCCCGGCTATACAGAGAGGAATAGTGATAGCAGGAGAGGCTCAGGTATGAACACTGATCCAGACCCTATCTATAATAGAGAATGGCAGCAAGGGAATAAGCATTCTCATGATAGTGCCTTAATGAAAGACTCGTCTGTGCCAATGTATGATAGTGACCCTATGCTGATTGATGAAGGGGGAGATACAGCAGATGAAACTATTACTTACATGGACTGTTCTCTATCTAATTGCTATTGCTAGCTTTCTGTGAGCAAACCCATCAGCCATCACAAAGAAACCTAACTTTGTTCTTTATTTCCACTGCAAACAGCCCTTAAAGCAGGATTTGGGTTCACACAGTAGCAGCCAGCCAGCTAAAGGCTTCCAGATGGCCAATTGATAGTATATCAAATTTAATAAACATAAACATAGTAATTAAAGCTGCACCTGATTGTGTGTGTGAGCAAGGGAGAATCACTGCTGAGATCTGCGTGGAAAATAAGCAGAAGTTAACCTAACCAGCAAAGTTTATTCTTTTCTTTGTGCCTTTGTATTTGGTAATTATTTGCTAAGAAAACATTAGCTAATTGCCTGACAAGCTGAAGGTTGTTTTCTGGTTTACTTTGTGACTTTTTGTTATCCATTTAAACACTGCAAGCAAGTAACCTCATTTATATTGCTATCAAGCATACATGTGCTGGGTGAATTAAACCCCATCAATAAAAGAAGTATTTTATTGACCTTACCACTTGGTTTCACAACTTAATTATTGTCATCAGCTGTGTTTGGGAGTGAATGAACTACAATACCCACAATACCTTGCAAGAATCATATGAATATATGCATCGTCAAGATTGTGTAAGTTCTCACCCTAGGCAGCCGTCTGACAAACCTCCCCCTCCCCTTTGTCCCCAGCCCCCAGTTGATGACAAGCCCCGTCCTCTCTCCTCCCCAGTGTAGTGCAGTCTTCATCTGTTCTTTCCTCTACTTGCCTGCTCTTTCCTGTATGAATTATTGGCGCTCTTTTTCCCTTTCATAGCAGTATTACCTTATTTTAACAATTGTAAACCGCTCTGATGCTTTTATATGAGCGGTATATTAAGCTACAAATAAAGATAAAGATAAACCTAGTAGTACATAGCAAGCCTGTACTGTCTGCTGCTGCACATCTCCATTTCTAAAATAGCAGGCCAGGATGTATATGTGCTAACAAACACGTGTATTTTCCAAAATACTGGTGCTGGCATGTCTACATGGCTGATACCGCAAACATATGTATCTCACACATGCTCATTTCCAAAATCAGATGGTTTTCTCTACATATCTGGCCCCTTATTCTACACATCTCCATCCCACTCTATATCGCAGCAGACAAATTTATATCTTTTGGGGTGCATATAGGGCAACTTTAAATGGCATTTACACATCTGCCTTCACTGCTGTCCCAGACAGAATTTCAGACGTTTTGACATAGATATCCCTGATTTCACCTAACCGACCTTTCTAACTGGTGCCTTCAAATGAACTTAACACAAAATATTTCTGAGCGCCTGGGCATTCAAGATGGTTGCAAAATAACTTGGACTTGCCAGATACTCTCCCAGCAATTTCTATGAATATGGTCAAGAGGAAAGTTTTAGTCCCGAATTTGCCTGGACAGTGCCATCAATTATCTATTTGACCCTTCCAAGTGTGATAAATCTGGGTCTATACCCAAGGTTTGAGAAGCTCCCAGCTTTTTAGCTCAGACCCTTTGGCATGATATGGGTCCCATCCCTGAGGCATCACAAAGTACAAAAATTTCCAATTATCACCAACAATTCAACAAACGGGTTAATGCTTGCCCTTGCTTTGTGACTGACAAGAAATTAGCAGCAGCACTAGAGGTCTTTGAATGCGAGACTGACTCTTTGGATTTTCTAGCTGACTCACTATGTGGCTTGAGCAATTCAGTTGCACAGCATCAGTATGAATTGCTGAATTGCTGTGGTGCAGGACAGAAACTAATGCTCAGCCTGTTTGCAGTGGATCACTGCATTCAGCAAGTCTTCATCTTGCCAATTTATCAGTTAAAACAGAAGATTAGACCTAAGGTAGAACCTTTGCGTTCTTCTCAAGTTTGGGCTACTCAAGATAACAGCTATCAATTTGGAAACAGGGAGGTTCGTCCATAGATAGAATTTTGAAGGCATTCTCTCGATTAGAGAAATTAGTTTTTGTTAAGTTGGAACTTCAACATGACGTTGTGTTGACGTTGGGGCACAGAGTCCACCCATGTGAACAGAATGTTCAAAAATGTGGACAAGGTATAAAAAATTGGAAGCAAAACAGGGACGTTACGGCATCCCAATAGAGAGGTTCCAATAAAGCTAAAAGTAATTTAGATGCAGAGCAGACCGAGTTGAAAGATTCCAAATTACCCCTATCAACTGATAACCAGACTGTTAATATGAACAAAACAGAATCTCTGGAATGCTAGAAGTCTAAAAAATAAGATGGGAGAGTTAGAATATACCACACTGAATAACAGGTTAGATATAACTGACATCTCAGAGACCTGGTGGAAGGAGGACAACCAAGAGGACACTGTGATAC
Source organism: Ichthyophis bannanicus (assembly GCA_033557465.1). Taxonomy (NCBI): domain Eukaryota; kingdom Metazoa; phylum Chordata; class Amphibia; order Gymnophiona; family Ichthyophiidae; genus Ichthyophis; species Ichthyophis bannanicus. The sequence goes on along the minus strand of CM066032.1, from coordinate 1,387,556,548 downwards.
CTGGGTACAAAATATATCACAATGATAGGGTAGATCAAATTGGTGGGGTTGCATTATACTGCCTAATTGCACCACTAAAGGTGGTATATCAAGCCAAATAAACTGTATATGTTAGAGAGGGCATTGAGTCAAATAGGATAAAAGTTTTGCAGGAAACAAAATACACTAGAATCTCTGTAGATAGAAATTCTATGTAAAAAAGGGGAAGGCAATGACAGTGGGGGTGTACTACCATCCACCTGGCCAGAATGAACAGATGGATGATGAAATGCTAAAAGAAATCAGGGAAGCTAACAAAAGTTACAAAACAGTAATACCGGGTGATTTCAATTATCCCAGTATCAACTGGGTTAATGTCACATCAAGACATGCTAGGGAATTATGTTTCTAGATGAAATAAATGACTGTTATGGAGCAGCTGACCCATGAACCAATGCTATTTTCGATCTAGACCTCAGTGGAACACAGAATCAGGTGTGAGAGATAATGGTGTTGGGGCCACTTGGCAATAGTGATCATAGCATCATCACATTTGATTTCATTTATGGAGGGAGGACAGCAACGAAATCCAGGGACATAATAAAAAGGAGAAAAATGATTAAGAAAAAAACTAAAAAGAGCATTTGTAAAGGTTAAAGATTGACATCAAGAATGGGTGTTTAAAAGTACTATTTTGGAAACCAGGACCAGATATACTCCATGTTTTAAGGAAGATGAAAGGAAGGCCAGACAACTGCCGGCAAGGTTTAAAGGTGAGGTCAGAGAGGGTGTTATAGCCAATTGACAATAACATATAACAACATAAATAGTGACAAGTTAGATGCAAGGCAGGCAAAGAGAATTTGAAAAGAAGCTTGCCATGAAAGCAAAAATACATAATAAAAACTTTCTGAAGTACATTTGTAGCAAAAAAGACCTGTGAGAGTCAGTTGGACCATTGGATGATAAAGAGGTAAAAGGGGCACTAAAGTAGGACAAGGCCATAGCAAAGAGACTGAATGAAGTCTTTGATTCGGTATTTACTGAAGAAGATATAGGGAATTTAGCCATGCCTGACATGGTACTTAAAGGTGAAGTATTGGAAAAAATGAAACAAATCTCGATAAACCAGATGGTGTAATACAGCTATTTGATAAACTAAAGAGTAGCAAATCACTTGGACCGGATAGTATACATCCCAGAGTGCTGAAAGAACTGAAATATGAGGATTATAGACCTAATGTCAGAAATCGATGAACTATCATTAAAATCATCTGTAGTACCTAAAGATAGGAAGGCAGCCAATGTAACCCCAATTTTTTAAAAAAGGGTTATGGTGGTGATCTGGGAAACTACATACTGGTAAGCCTTACATCAATACTGAGCAAAATGATAGAAACCATCATAAAGAAAAAAATTACTGAACATGTAGATAGTCATTATTTAATGGGACAAAGTTAAGAATGGATTTAGTCAAAGAAAGTCTTGTCTCACTAATATGTTATATTTGTTTGAAGGTGTGAATAAACAGGTAGATAAAAGGTGAGCCAGTTGACATAGTGTATCCAGATTTTCAGAAAGTATCACATGGTTTCTCATGAGAGACTCATGAAAATTAAAAAGTCGTGGAATAGAAGGCAGTGTACTATTGTGGATCAGGAAATGGTTAAAAGCAGACAGTAGGGCTAAATGGACAATTTTCTCAATGGGGACAGGTGAATGGGCCCACTGCTTTTTAACATATTCATAAATGTCATGGAAATGGGAATAAAGAGTGAACAGATCAAATTTGCAGATGACACAAAATTATTCAAAGTTATTAAAACGCAAGAGAATTGTGAAAAACTGCAAGAGGACTGGGCATCCAAATGAAAGAGGAAATTTAATGTGAACAAGTGCAAAATTCTGCACTTAAACGGGAGAACGACCCAAACTATGGTTACATGATGCATGGTTCTACATTAAAGAACCACCACTCAGAAGAAGGATCTGGGCATCATCGTGGATAATATTTCGAAACCCTCTGCACAGTGTGCAGCGGTGGCCAAGAAAGCAAATAGAATGCTAGGAATTATAAAGAAAGGAATGTAGAATAAAATCAGGAATATTATAATGCCTCTGTATCGCTCCACACTGCGACTGCACCTTGAATATTGTGTGTAATTCTGCTCACCGTATCTTAAAAAGACTATAACAGAACTGGAATAGGTACAGAGAAGAGCCACCAAAATGATAAAGGGGACGGGCTTAAAAAGATTAGAGCTCTTCAACTTGGAAAAAAGATGGCTGAGGGGAGATATGATAGAGGTCTATACAATAATAAATGGAGTGGAACAGGTAAATGTAGATGTTATTAGCTCACTCAAAAGGCAAAAAGATTAAGGGACATGCAATGAAGGTACAATGCAGCACTTTTAAGACTAATCAGAGAAAATATTTTTTCACTCTACGCATAATCAAGCTTTAGAATTCAGTAATTACCAGAGGATGTAATAAAAAGTTCATAAATCATTATTAAAGAGGACCAGAGAAATTCACTGCTTAGCCATGAGATAACCAGCATGAAATCTGTGTACCTTTTTAGGAACCTGAAAGGTACCTGGGACCTGGATTGGCCACTGTTGGAAACAGGATATTGGGCTTGATGGACCCTAGATCTTATCCAGTATGGCATCTCTTATGTTCTTAAGAGGTTAAAACTGTTAAAATGGTAACCAATGAGGTACTCAAATCTTCAGATGACTCAGCTACAAAGTTTGAGTATATAAAAAATACTTTGAGGCAAAGGAACATCAAACTTGTCAATTTCCTAAAATTAAAAGTGTTTCCGTTATCGACATGTTAAAAAGATTTTGTGAGAAGTGTTACGGGTTCCTGATATTTAGTTTCCTCCAGTATCCTCGGCTTATCTGCCTAATAAAATTAGAAAAAAAAAAGGAGCTGCACTCCAGAGGTAAATACTCTTGGGGTCTTTGTTGCATTTGACAATGATTAGTATTGATAAATGCAATAGTTATTGTTGATAACTATGCCACTATTTAGGCAGTATTATCAGGATGCTTCCGGATGTTTCCTTTCCAACAAAACAGTATCAATGTCAATTTTTAGTCCTTAGAACACAAGTGCAAGATATGGGATCTATTTTCAATATGTCTTTGATGAGCCAGAATAACTTAGGTCTTTTATTCAGACTAGAACAATGGAGCGCTTCTGAGGACTGTTATAAACTCAGAAATGCCAATAGCTAGGACACAAAACTCTAGTTACATTACCTAGATTTCCTTTTTCTTGAAGGACTTTGATCCCTGTGTTACCCCTTAGAGTGAATAATTAAGCACTTGTGTAATTTCCTTTTTGTCATGCCTATTTGGGGGGGGGGGGCAGAGTTTGATGTTACTCACATATTGATTTAATGCATGTCAGTGAGTTTGTTTATATACCATAGTAACTATTTCTTCTCCTGTTAATGGAGGGAGGGGAAATGTCCCATGGTGGGATTGCTTTGTACTTTCTTCTCTCTTCTCTCTGTGCTTACATGCGTCCTCGCTTCTATTTCTGTCCGACTCGATGGAGTTGCTTTCTCTCCTTTTAATATTGTTTTCATTGTATTGTAAACCGCTTTGGTTCTTAGAAAGGCAGCATATTAAATGCACAAAAAAACATATTTCTAACTGGTCTCTCCCCCCTCAGAGCTACTTTCAGACCCTATGAATCTTAGAGTCCATTTTGAGATAGATCTTTCAGAAAAAAGTTCCACATATATCAGTCTGGTCCTGAAAGGCATCTGTCAGAGAGGCCTCACTGCCGAGTTCATCGAGGTGAATCATATTAGAATTACGGTAGCATAAACTGGCACTGCTGTTTATAACTCTAATCTATTAAGTCAGCACTACAAGAGCAAAAAAAAAAATCACCATCAAGTTCTTCCACTGAAAAAGAAAAAATTCCAGGGCTGCAGCGCCTTACAGTAGCTTGCTTCAGTTCCAGAGACTAAGGGCATGTGCAGATTTTAGGCCGTGATAGAATGTGTACTAACAACATCACTGAGAGAAGCTCAGAGGGCCATTTCTTAATTCCCAATATGCAGTTGATTTTAATAGGAAACATCTGACTTGCTTGAACGTAAAAGTTCAACATGCAAAAAAAAAAAAAAAAAAGGTATCCAAAGGCCCGTGGAACAAAAAAAAATAAAGGTCCTGACTGAATTCTTCTTAACGGACAGAAGTGCAAAGAGGCAAGAAATTATACTCCTCAATTAATGTTTAATCTTCTTGCTGCAACAATCATATTTCTTAATCAAAATGATACAGACTGCTGATTGAGGCCTCCAGAACGCACAGCTGTAACGTTCACATTGCTAGCTACAACACGACAAAAGCTCACATTATCCCATGTCAAAATAATTTCATTTATTTGGCATTTACAGCCAACTATTTTAATGAAGTTTTTAAGGAGCTAAAACTTTTCATCTTTCCCAAATACACCATCCTGCTCAGTTCTCCTTATGATTCTGATTCAGTGTCTATAATACATATTTCAAACACATATTTTACAGCCATCAGTAAATATTACATTTCACAATAAAACAATGGTGTCAATGGAGTGGAGGAGTGGAGGAGTGGCCTAGTGGTTGGGGCAAGGTACTTCAGGCCGGAAGGTCGGGGGTTCAAATCCCACTAGAGGACAGCAACCTTGGGCCGGAAGGACTGGGGTTTCTAGTCCCACAGGTGCTCCTTGTGGTCTTGGGCAAGCCACTTAACCCTCCATAGCCCATGTTCCCTGTAAAATAGTTATCTCCAAGTTATAATGCCCTGTTCAATGTAATTTCAGTTTGTTCAATGTAAACCGCACTGATGCAGAATAGCACGGTATATAAGAGAATATAAATAAATAAATAAATTTGGAACCTGCACCAGAAGAAGTTATGAGAAGAGACCTGAAGACCTAAATACGTATACCCTAGAGGAGAGGAGGGACGGGGGAGATATGATACAGACCTTTAAATACTAAAAGGGCATTAATGAACAAACCTTTTTCAAAGAAGAGTAAGCTGTAAAAACTAGAGGGCATAAAATGAAGCTGCGAGGAGGCAAACTTAAGATCAATGTCAGCAAATATTTTTTCACTTGGAATGCCCTCCAGACGGAGGTGGTAGGGGCAAATACAGTGACGGAATTCAAAAAGGCATGGGACAGACACAGTGGATCCCTTCATAGCAAGAGGATGAAATCAAAACAAACTTAAATATCTTTTATACTTTAACAAATAGAGGGGCGGATGAACTGCTTGGAGTGGTGATTGCAAGCACTATAGCCACCTTACTGGGCAGACTTACTGGTCTTTATATGCCATCATATACCAAGTTAGTATGTGAGCCAATAACCCACCCTAAGAATACAGAACACTAACTTCTTAGATCCAATGCATAGAACATGGCTGAAAGAAACAACTTTTCAGAATTTATACAACTGTCTGAAGAACAGAAACACAAATAAGGTCCTCTCTCTGGTAGAAACCAGTTTCACTTTGTGAGCTGCAAAAGCTTTCAATTTACATTCCCCAAGAAAGTGACTATCACAGTCTGGAGAACCTACTTCCACTAACTCAGTCATTATAAGCTGGCACCAAGCCATGAATTATCCAAAAAAAGTGAAAGCTGAACCTTAGCTGCCATTGGCAACCACTGCAACTTCCTTCAAGATAGGATTTCTTGATCTTATCTTGAGTCACAAAAGACCAGTTTAGCTGTGTGTGTTCCAGTGATTCTAATCAAATATGAAATTGGTAGCCTGTTACTAGCAATCTGTAAAACTTATTCAAAACAACTACGATACCCAAGGATTGGAGGGTGGCCATTGTAACACCCACTTTTAAAAAAGGGGCTCCAGGAATGATCAGGGAAACTATAGACTGGTGAGGCTCACATTGCTGCTAGGCAAAATGGTTTAAGCTATATTTAAAAAACAAAAATTACTGACCATATATACAGTAGAGACACGACTTAATGCGAATACGTCTGTAAGGGTTCAGCAAAGGCAAGTCTTGCCTTAGCAAGTTGCTAGACTTTTTTTGAAGATGTAAACAAGTGGATAACAGTGAGCAGGTTGATGTCAAGTGGCATTTTAGAAAGGGCGTCCAAGTGAAATCTGCGAGGTCCAGGGCAAAACGTGCAGAAAAAATGCCAGGGACGACTGTTTCAGTCTGGATAATAGAAACATAGCAGTGGAAGCTCTTGCTGACATCCACATAGATGTCCGCGCTATGAAAACGTGAGGCGAGGATGTTACTTTGCATACAAGGTCATCCATCAGCATAGCAAAATAGAAACAAGAGTCCTCTTCCCTGTTAGTGTTCATTGTCAACATGGAAAATAGAAGATATGAATTCACACCCTCCAAGTGTTTGAATGGCATAATGAGCCCTTTTCCGATGCCTATACGTACTTGGAACATGAAGGGCATTTCTAAAACTGGGCGAAGACATCCAACTTCCTGGGAATGACCCAGACACGCCTACACCATGCCCCCATTCTGACTTGAACAGTCCTGTGCGGGGGACGTCTTTAAAACCTCTTTCTAAAATGGCTCCAGGGACATCTCTGCTTTGGACATCTCTATGCCTGTTTTCAAACATCCAAAGCACGAATAAGGCTTGCAAAATAACCCCCTTACAGACTCATTCCTCCCTATTGTACAGGGAAGTTAGATGGAGCGGGGAAGGGGTGGATCGGGGGCGTCGTTAGAGTGGGCAGTGGGCAGTCGTCGGCCCCGGACGTACAGGGCCAATTCCTCTGAGGTGGAATAAGTTTCCCGATGCGGCAGCGGACGGCAGGCCTGGGGCTGGGAAGGGGTGGCAGAGGCAGAGGGCATTCCCCGCAGCTCGACCCTGGCCTTGGGAGGCTAGATCAGGGGGTCGGGCTGCAGGGAAAGCACTTTGGAAGCCGGTGGCCAGGGATTGCGGCTTTTCAATGGTGCCGCGGCTCCATTGAACTGCCCTAAGTTAGCTGGAAAAGGTCTGTACATGCAGGCTAAATGGAATCGGGGTCCCAGATTGTACGTATAGGCCTGTTCATGATTCTGATCCCACGGAGCTAGACGTGCCCCGCGGGATCAGAATCACTACTCCTTCTGCACGTTTACTTCCGACCGGGCACAGAGGGTCAGGACATCCAAGATAGAATCGTGCCCTTAGTATATTTGAATTTTCAGAACATGTTTGGCAAAGTCCCTTATCAGAAACTCTTTAGGAAGTTAAAGAATCATTGGATAAGTGACCATGTCCCATTTGTGGACTGCCAACTGATAAAAAACAGGAAACAGTAAGGCTAAATGGTCAGTTATCCATATGGAAAAGGGTCAGTAATGAAGTGTCCCCAGAGTTTGTACTGGGCTCTGTGCTGTTTAGCATATTTGTAAATAATTGGGAAACACGAGTGATGAGTGAGCTGATCAAAATTTGCAGATGACACTAAATTATTCAAAGTAATTAAAATGGCAGAGACTGAGGAATATCATTATGCCTCTGTATAAGTCCCTGATGGGACCATGCATTGGAATATTGTGTACAATTCCAGTCATCCCACTTCTAAAAGAATAAAGCAAAACAATATGATAAAGGGGATGGAACACCTCTCTTATGAAAAAAAGGCTAAACAGATTAGAGCTCTTCAGCTTGGAGAAAAGACAACTGAGGGAATAGGATACATTTATAAAACCAAAAGTGGGACAGAACAATTAAATAGAGCATGTCCATTTAATCTGTCTAAAGACAAAAATAAGAGGGCACTCCATCTTCTAATCCTGCTTAAATCAGATCTGGTAGCCTGCAAAGTCGCTATACTGTCCCGAAAGGGCATAAATAGAGTCCAGTAGAAAAAAGGCAGATCACAAGGATCTGAACTGGCCCCTGGGGAAGCCATTCCTCCGGTCTCCTCTGACTTACCTTGCAGATGACAGGGATGTCACTTGGGTCCTTCAGCCAACCCCCATATGGGAAAAGGTTCAGTCCTTTTCCCGTATGGGGGTTGGCTGAAGGAGCACAAAGACAATGGGGAAAAGCCGACAGTCACCCAAGAGTGCATGGTTCGGAATGCTCTATCTTTGAAGATACCAGCAATACAGGGAAGTCAGGGCATCCCAATAGAGAGGTTCCAATATTGTAGATGTAAACCAGATGCCTTTATGTAAAATTCAGACAGAGATGAAAGATTCAAAGTTAACCCTGTCAAACAGCTAGACTGTTAATATGAGCAAAATACAAACTTTGAAATGCCTGTATGCAAATTCTAGAAGTCTAAAAAAGAAGATGGGAAAGTTAGAATATATAGCAATTTATGAAAGGTTAGATATAATTGACCTCTCAGAGACCTGGTGGAAGGAAGATAACCAATGGGATACTGTGATACTAGGCTACAAACTATATTACAATGATAGGGTAGATCACATTGGTGGAGGGGTAGCTCTATATATTAGAGAGGGCACTGAGTCAAACAGGATAAAAAGTTTTGCAGCAAATAAAAATACACTGTAGAATTTCTGTGGACAGAAATTCCATGTAAAAAGTGGAAGGGAATGGCAGTGGGGGTATACTACCATCCACCTGGGCAGACTGAACAGACAGGTGATGAAATACTAACAGAAATTAGGGAAGATAGCAAAGTTTACAACATGGGGGATTTCAATTACCCTGGTATTGACTGGGTCAATGTCACATCAAGACATGCTAGGGAGATAAATTTCTAGATTAAATGGACTGCTTCATGGAGCAGCTCTTTCAGGAACAGACACAAGGGGAAGCTATTTTAGACCTAGTCCTCAGTTGAACGCAGGATCTAGTGCAAGAGGTATCTGTTTTGGGGCGCTTGGTAATAGCAATCATAACATGGTCACATTTGATTTAATAAATGGAGGGAGGATAGCAAGGAAATTCACTGTGCTAGCATTCAACTTTCAAAAAGGAGACTGATAAAATGAGAAAAACGGTTAAGAAAAAACTAAAAGGAGCAACTGCAAAGGTTAAGAGTTTACATCAGACCTAGGCGTTATTTAAAAATATTATCTTGGAAGCCCAGACCAGATGCATGCCATGTTTTAAAAAAGGTGGAAGGAAGGCCAAACCACAGCCAGCATGGCTTAAAGACGAGATCAGAGAGGTTGTTATAGCCAAGAAAGAATCTTTCAGAAAATGGAAAAAAAAAAAAGAGCCAAATGATGAAAACAAGAAACAGTATAAGTACTGGAAAGTTAAATGGAAGGCATTGATAAGGCAGGCAAAGAGAAAATTTGAAAAGAATCTTGCGGTGGAATCAAAAGTACATAATAAAAACTTTTTCAAGTACACACATAGCAAAACATCTGTGAGACAATCAGTTAGACCATTAGATGATGGAGGAGTAATATATGCAGAGAGGACAAAGCCAAAGCAGAGAGAATGAATGAGTTTTGTGTTTCAGGCTTTACTGAAGAAGATATGGGAAATTTACCCATGCTAGAAATGATATTTAAAGGTGATGTATCAGAGGAATTGAAACAAATCTCAATAAATCAGGAAGATATAATACAGCTAATTGATAAACTAAAGAGCAGCAAATCACCTGGATCAGATGGCATACATCCCAGAATGTTGAAAGAACTAAAATATGAGATTGCAAAACTATTATTAGTAATCTGTGACCTATCATTATAATCATCTCTAGTACCTAAAGATTGGAGAGGGGTCAATGTAACACCAATTTTTAAAAAGGGTTCCAGGGGTGATTCAGGAAACTAAGACCAGTGAGCCTGACATCAGTTCTGGGCAAAATGGTAGAAATCATTTCAAAAAAGAAAAATGACTGAACATGTAAAGTAGATCATCGTGGTTTACTGGCAAAAAATCAACATGGATTTAGCCAAGGAATCTCTATATAGTTTTTTTGAAGGTGCGACTAAACAGGTAGATAAAGGTGAGCTGGATTTTCAGAAATCCTTTGGCAAGTTCCTCATGAGAGACTCTTGGGGAAATTAAAAAGTCATGGGATAGTAGACAGTGTACTACTGTGGATCAGGAACTGGTCAAAAATAGAAAACAGAGTAGGACTAAATGGCCAGTTTTCTAAAGGGAGAAAGAAGAATAGTGGAGTTCCTCAGGGATCGGTGCTGTGCCTGATGCTTTTTAACATATTATAAATGACCTGGAAATGGGAATAATAAATGAGGTGATCAAATTTGCTGATGACATAAGAGGACTGTGAAACACTGCAAGAGGACCTTGAAAAATTGGGAGACTGGGTGTCCAAATGGAGTTGAAATTGAATGTTGACAAGTGCAAAGTTATGCACTTAGGAAAGAACAATCCAAACTGCAGTTACATGATGCAAGGTTCCATATTAGAAATCGCCACCCAGGAAAAATATCTGGGTTCATCGTGAAAAATACTTTGAAACACTCTGTCCAGTGTGCAGCCACGGCCAGGAAAGCAAATAGAATGTTAAGAATCATAAAGAAAGGAATGGAAAATAAAATAAAGGATATTGTAATGCCTCTGTATCGCTCCATGGTGCAACCACACCTTAAATATTGAGTGCAATTCTGGTCGCCATTTCTTAAAAAGGATATAGCAGAATTAGAAAAGGTGCAGATAAGAGTGACCAAAATGGTAAAGGGAATGGAAGGATACCCCTATAAGGAAAGGCTTAAAAGGTTAGGGCTCTTCAACTTGAAAAGGAGATGTCTAAGGGGAGATATGATTGAGGTCTATAAAATAATGAATGGAATAGAATAGGTAAATGCAGATCGGTTATTTACTCCTTCAAAAAGCAGAAAGACTAGGGGGGACACAATGAAGCTACAATGTAGCAAATTGAAGACTAACCAGAGAAAATATTTTTTTCACTCAACACGTAATCAAAATCTGGAATTCATTACCAGAGGATGTAGTAAAAGCTATTAATTTAGCTAAATTTAAAAGAGGTTTGGACGAGTTCCCGGAGGAAAAGTCTATAAACCAGCATTAAAGAGGACCGGGCAAATCCACTGCTTACCCTTGGGACAAGCAACATGGAATCTGTATACCTTCTGGAAGGTTGACAGTTACTTGTGACCTGGATTGACCACTGCTGCAAACAGGATACTGGGTTTGATGGACCCTTGATGTGACCCAGTATGGCATTATCTTATGTACAGAAGCAGGGGGCCAAGACCTCTCCAGCTGCCCATACAGAAGCGCCCAAATAGAGACCATAAGCTGCTTCAGAGGCTGCAGCTCAAGCTGGCTAAGCATTATGTCCCCTACAGGCCACCGTGCATGCGGCTATGGCCATCCCATCACACCCCTTCTCCCCCAAGCATAAGCTGCCACCTGAAGTAGCTGCAGTGCTCACCGGCATGACCAGAAAAATAAAAGGAGCTGCAGAGGCTACAATAATGGCATTGACAAAATATGCCCCAGGCCTTGCAGTCATATCAATGGTAAAAAGCAGCAGCGACAGTGAAAAACACTAGAGATCGCAGGTTGCATCAAACCACATGGCTGAAAACAGCAGTAGCAGCAGCATCAATAATAAAAATATTGAAGGAAAAAAAACCCACAACAAAAAACCCCCACCTGGCCACAGTGGAAAAAGGGTGTTGTGAAAAGGGAATCCCAATGCCTATTGGGCTGATCAGGCAAATCCAAGTAGGTAAGCCCTGGAGGCCCTCACAAGCCTCCCAGCTGCCAAAGAAGGCTGGCTTTTTTTTTCAACGTTTGAAGCTGCTTTACTTAAAGCAGCAGCAGGAGGCTTCCCATTGAAACCAATGGGAAAAAAAGCCACAGGAAACACAAAATCTAAAAAAATTACATAAAAGCCAGGGCATGCTGGTAAGGACAGCAAGAGGGAAGAGGAGGGACTGGGCCCAACTTACCAACTCCTCTTCAAGCCCAAATGCTTGTACCCATGGGAAACGGCGCTGAATCCTGAGCTAACCCTTGCTCCAGCACTGCTGGACCCTGAAGCCTCTGCACTGAGGTGTGAGTCAGGCCTATCCGCATTGCTACACCAGTTCACAAACACCTTGCTACCTGCTGGAGGCAGAAAGTACTGGCTACTCTCAGTACTGCAACAGACAAAATACCATCACTGAAAAGTGCTCAAGCCTGCCTCCACCTGCTGGTAAGGGTGCATAACCCACTCATCTGGACTGGTCTAGCAGTATGATAAGAGATGGCCATGTGCTGCAGTAGCCGATGACACCTTTTCTCTAATACTGGCCTAATGACTTCAGGGGTAGTGCAAATTACATGATGCCAGTTATGACAGAGATGGCTGATGATGTCACCTCTTGTCCTATATGGTCGATGCCATCAGCTGTGACCGATAGCATCATCTGTTTCCTGCTCAGGGCCAAAGCAGAGCTCCCCTCCCTCTCCAAACCTTGGGCCCAAGGCACATGCCTAGTTTGCCTATGCTTTAATCCTGTTCCAACAATATGCACAAAAAATAGCACTTGCAGTTCAACAAACATGTTTTGATGGTTACAAAAAGGGAAGATACAATAATGAATAGAACCCATGTACAGTCCCAGATTTATGTTAATGTTTTCCTTTTATGTGAAGGCAATTGCTTAAACTGTAGTTCCATTCTATGCCGCTCTGTCTTCTAAAAGCATTTGGGATGTAAAAACAGGCATCTTATCAGCCCTCAAGGGTACTAATTCATTCCTAGACTGAAGAAGAGCATTATATAAATCAAAATTCAACATTGGTGCATTACACACTGACAGCCCATTGCCCATTAACCATATTTAAAAAGAAAGGCCCCAAAGGCAAAAGCATTCAGCGAGTACGTTCTGACTCTGGTTTATTTCTCGGGTTGTCTGATAAGTTTGTAATGTCTCACATCATTAAATAAAACATTCATTTAAAGAGGTGGCAGTAAGTTTCCAAAATTCTCAAGCTCCTGCAATGCACTGTAATGGACACGGGCACTCTGCAGAGAGCTGGCGGAGGTCGGAGAGAAGGAGAATCAGTAGAAAGAGAGCCCTGAAACTACAAATAAAAGACAAGGCTGAAATACTTGAAAAAGAGGCATCTACAAAGTAAATCTGAAGCAACATAGCTGATAGGAATGCCTCCTTGGGTCTACCAGAACAGTATCCCTCACCCCCATTCCATTAATTACATATTCAAACTGATCAGTGGATCAGGGATCAAAGGAACCTTAAAGGACAGAGGCAGCATGATTTAGAGTAGAGCTCTTAAAATGCTTTTCTTTGAGGGCCTCAAATGGGTCTGGTTTTCAGAATAACCAAAATATGCAAACGAATCTAATCAGTAGATACATATGCAAACATTATTCACTAATCCAGTCCTGAAAAATCAGGCCTGTCTGTATCCAAACACTGAGTACAGCAGATGGCCAAAGCAACACAGAAAAAGAACTAGCACGAGGAAAATAAAAAGAGATGAATTTTGGAAAATAACCAAGCCGTAAACTAAAGAACACACTTAGGGGCATGTTTACTAAAGGTTAAATGCACTAAGGAACCTTAACATGTGCTAAGTGCCACTGCACCCATAGAAATAAAGTGGTGTGGCATTTAATGTACAAAAATGAGCATTAACTTGTGCTAACGTTACTAAGCATGGTCTGACCAGGCGCTAGTAGCACCAGCCTTGCCGGCGTGCTGTCAACGCATGGTACAGGCACGAGGCCCACGTAGTTAAAAGCCCAGAATCCTAACACACATATGCCATCCCAGACAGTGATGGATGGCATTGGGCATTGGTATCTGAGGGGCCGCATTGTGTGGTAGCCATGACAGCAGAACAGTACAGCCTGCTAGACCCAGGAACCAGGGCCTGTACCACATGAGCATACCTGCTGGGAAAGTGGGCACACCTACAAGGTGTGACAAAAAAGAAAGGAGACTGTGGCAGACATGCCCATGACTCAATGCCAATTGGCTAACCGCTTATGTCACTGTGTTGTGCAACATCTCGCCACTATTCTGCTATAATATTTTTCAACTCTCTCACTGTTTTTCTTTTTCAGTTTTTTTTGTAGCACACTGCTCCATCGCTTTGTCACACAACTGGAGGTGGCAGAAATATGGAGCAAAGAATCAACTTGAAATTTCTGGTTAAGTTGGAGAAGGGCCCAACTGAGTGTCTTGAACTTCTCCAAAAGGCTTATGGAGCAGATGCAATGTCAAGGCCACGAGTTTTCGAGTGGCACAAACGCTTCAAGACTGGCTGTGAGGAGGTGGAGGATGACCCCAAGTCAGGATGGCCTTCCACGACAAAGATGGCTGAAAACATTAACAGAGTGAACCAGCTGGTTCGGAGTGATCGCAGATTGATGGTGCGGATGATAGCTGAGGAGCTCAACCTGAACAGAGAGTCAGTGCGGACCATCTTGGTGCAGGAGCTGGGGATGCGGAAGGTGTGTGCCAAGATGGTGCCCAAGCTTTTATCAGATGACCAGAAGGAGCATCGGGTCAATGTTTGTCGAGACTTGCTAGAGAAGATCGGAGAAGATCCAGAGTTTGTTGGCCGAGTCATCGCAGGAGACGAGACTTGGGTCTTTCAGTACGACCCTGAAAGCAAGAGACAGAGCCTGCAGTGGAAGACTCAAGAATGCACGCATGTCCAAATCAAGGATCAAGGTCATGCTGATCGCATTCTTCGATCAGAAGGGAGTGGTCCATCATAAGTTTGTGTCTGAGGGTCAGACAGTCAACCAGCACTTCTACCAGCAGGTCCTCAATCACCTCCATGACCGGGTTCGGCGCAGCAGGCAGGCTCTATGGAGAGACAAGTTGTGGCTGCTCCACCACCACAACGCACCCGCACACACCGCGCTCAGTGTGAGGCATTTCTTGGCCAACAAACAGATCACAGTTCTCGACCACCCTCCTTATTCCCCAGATCTCACACCATGCGACTTCTGGCTCTTCCCCAGGCTGAAGATTGTGCTCAAAGGAACTTATTTTGCCTCTGTAGAAGAGATCAAGGCCACTGTGACAAGGGAGCTGAGGGACCTCAAGGAGGAGGACTTTACTGTGTGCTTCTGTACATGGCAGAAGCAAATGCAGAAGTGCATTAACTCTGGGGGAGATTACTTTGAAGGGGACAATGCATAATTTCTCTGTAGATTTTGTAATAAAACATTTATGGGACAGTCTTGTTTCTTTTTTGTCACACCTCGTATACATACAAAGCAACATCAGTCTTGAAAACTATAATGTACAAGTATGCATATGCACTGGATAGCTGTGGGAGGGCTGCTGGTGGGATGAGTGAGGGAGGAGTTTGGAGTTCGGGGCTGTGCTCAGTGAAACAGCCAGAACAGGCCACAAAGCCAGGGTTGGAGATGGCTGAACACAGTTGAGGGTGGGGCATGCAAATGAGGTGATGCATCTACTGGTAAATTGTAGATCTGGCACATAAATGTGCTGTCTGGCCACCAAATCCCCTGCATGGTGGTCCATGTATTGATGCATACATGCAGCATAGGGGCTACGCTGGTGCCATGAGCTTTGGGGTTTTTGGGGGGTTTTTAGGGGGGGGGGAGCAAATGCTCCCTCTCCCTTACCATAAAAGGGCATATCTGTGGCCTACTGGTTCAGAGCAGATGCCTACATTTACTCCACTGAAGTTGTGCTATCAGGATCAGCCTGTCCACTGGGCAAATTAGGTGGCTGCTATGGGAGGCATTGCTAACTCAACCAAGTGGCAGCTGAACTGCTGTTTCAGCACCATGGTGGGCTATAAAATGTCTGTGTGCACAGTTCCATTCTGTCGCTCCTGCCTGCCCTCCAAGAAAATTGCAGCAGAGGGGGGCAGGAGTGGCAGGCTACCAGCACGTAGACACTTTAAGGCCTAACGCAGCTACTGCCATTTCAGCATAAGATGGGGGTAGCATGGTGGGCTGAACACAGGTTCACTCTTTTGGGGGGGGGCACAGACAGTCTGCCTAGGGCAGTGGGTGCCCTCTGTGGATTGCCTCTCACCCCTCTGGAAGCGGTTAAACCATCGAGTTGGATGTCTTATATGGTGGATCTCATTTAAGGAGAGGAGTGGTTGGCAAAGTACACCAGCCATATGCCCCCCAATATCATCATTAGCCAGGGTATTATGACAGCTATATGATATTTAGGGGGGAGTATGACAGAAAGGGAAGGACTCACACACCCCAGAAGTCTAGTAATTTGTCTATTGCAGCCTAAGTTGTCAAGCACCATGGGTGGCTCAGAGTGAGGGGTTCATACACCAGTCCCACATGCCGGGCATTGCTAATGCCCTGCCTGCACCTGTATAGGGTCCCCTTCTCTTGTAGATGTAGCATCTGTGCCCATCTCCCAAAGAAACAGCCACAACATGGTCTCTATGCATGAGTTTGCTTCACTCATTTGCATGCCCTGCCCCCTTATACTGAGCTGTGCAGCAGAATACACATATTCCCCATTCAGCCTTCTCATATATCTTTCACTGGCCACTTGCTCTGTGTCCTGTTAATGGGGCGGGGTAGCACGTTTGATATCTACAGGAGTGTGGTAGCCTACTGCCATCCATAACTTTGCTCTGGCTCCTCTCTCATACCATTTGTGTTGACACACCCCTTGCACTCTGGCTATCCCCTGGGGTCCCACAGATAGCCTATCAGCTGTCAGGCTCTGGTTCCATCAAAAGAAGAAATTATGAACACATGGGATGAACAACCACGAAATAAGTTTTTATGGTTTATTCTTTAATACAAAATGTGCTCTCACTTATATATAAAATTTAATAAATACGATAAAAGGTTTTTGGAAGAAAAGGGTTTAAAGGGAGGCTTTTTGACCATTGATGTAATTTAGAGAGCATTAACAGCAGGCATACATGGAGCCAGCAATGGTAAGCTCTTGAATTTAGTGAGGTCTTTTTCCTCTCCATTATATATTTTTGAAAACGGCGTGCCATTCTGAGTTGTTATCGGTTTTGATACTTGGTCACTCAGATTCTCTAGGGTTTCTCTTTAAAAAGTAGACCCTCTGGTTCCATGACAAGTTATAACTGGTCTGCTTTCTTTCTTTATTTAAAGGTTTTTTATACTGCCTTCTCAGGTAATCAAAGTGTTTTACAGATTAACATCAACATTACATTATAACATGAGAACTAATTACATTGAACATAATAACAATATTAGTTACATTGAACATTATAACAGTAACATTGTACTAACTGGTAGACAGTATGAGTCTATTTACATGTGAACCTATATAGATTCACATGTAAATAGATAGATGTGTGTGTGTGTGTTTATGTGTATGTTTGTATATAGATAGATATACACATATAGGTTCACATGTAAATAGACTCATACCATCTACCAGTTAGTACAATGATAGATAGATAGATATCTCTCTCTCACCTATGTACATATGCCTATATATACCTAGCGAGGTACTCGTTTATATATATAGCCACCTATGTTCATAGCAAAGTTATATACTTATCAACTTATTTACAAAGTAAAAGTGTAATAAGTGGTTCATCTGATAAATTATGGTGTATAATTGAGGGTGTTTGTTAAAGGTTCCAGTTACTGATCTGAGAGGAGGTGTTATGTCGGGTAGATGGTCTTCTTTCGGCGTGCCAAAATGTTCTAAAAATAGGTGTGTTTTAGGTCCTTTAGGAATGTTGCCAAATCTGAGGTGGCTCTTTGCCCCCTCTTTATGGCACATGCTACCTGATAAAGCTAAGTATGAAAAGGCTCTGTTACTGGTAGAATGGTTCGTTTTGCGATATTCTGGAGGTATAATTACAGTATTTTGGGTGCAGGTTCTTCTCTGGCGATCACTTGGGGTTATGTTGATTAGTTTGGTCAGGTTGATGGTGTTATGTCTTTGACCAGTTTGAAGGTGGTCATCAGTAATTATATTTAATCCTGCTGCGGACTGGCAGCCGGTGGAAGTTGTATAAGATTGGAGTGATATGTTCAGATATGTTTGCTTTGTGAATTATGCGGGCAGCCAGACAAGTTGGGCAATCTGAAGACTGTGCATTGTTTGTTTGGGAAGACCCTCCACACAGCACAGTGATATGGCCCATGTGGCATATATCTTCTCTGGGGGGGTCACATTGGTGTAAGTATGCAAGGGCGGGGCACATGTGGCACATGCCTTCACAGCTCGCATGCTCATCTGATGAGCGGTTGATACTACCAAATGACTGACATACCTAGCATGACATTTCCCTTCTGCAGCTGCACTCCCTGCATGTACCACGGTCACGGTGCCACTGCTGCAGTAACACATATACTAACCACGCATCTGTCCCACACTACATGCAGTACTTAAGTAAAAATACCGCTAATGCGATGTGTAAGAACTGGAATTCCGGATCAGCATTCTGTCTCGGACACTGGCAAAAGAAGCCTTTGGTAGATGTGTATAAGAAGCAGGACACGGACTATCCTCCCAATCTTTAGCAGTTAGGTTGTAAAAATGCACTGAACCAAGGGTGATATCCATAACTATTCTGTTAATGGAAGCTAGATCAGTTATAAGCTCTTTAACTGTCCAGTCTCTTTTGAACCCAGTTCTACTATTTGTGTCCATGATGTCTCCACAAGAATAATGATTCTACTATATGAGGAAATCCTTCCTCTTGTTTAATTTTACACCTGCCACCTTCTGGGTGGGATGTGGTCGTAGGTGTCTTTGTGTGGGCGGGGTGCAGGGCTGCGGTACATGTGTGTGTGCTGAAGAGCTGGGAAGTCTTTGTGTGTGTGTGTGTGTGGTGCAGAGGTGAGGTGCCTGTGTGTGTATGTACTGTGGAGCTGCTGTGTAGACGTAGGGTGTCTGTATATGCGAGTGTGTGGCGTGAGGGTGGGGTATTTTTGTGTGTGTTCTGTGGGGGAGGGAATGGACCTTTTAGCAAATACACATTGAGGCCAATTCTGATCGGGGCACGTCCGGACATCCAAAATCTGGACGAGCCTGATCTGCACTAGATTCTGATCCCACAAGAGTTATACATCCCCCGTGGGATCAGAATTGGGTGCAACTGGCCTGATCGGGGCAGGACGTGCCCCAATTCCGGCCCCCTGGATGTCCATGGTCCTGCCAGGCTAGCCCAGCCTGAGCTCCTGCATGTTTTAGCCTATTTTATAAAGGCACATAGGCACCAAGGTGTCTTTATAAAATACTAGCACAAATCCTACAGCAACCGCGTTTACACTGAAGGCATCGTCATTTATGTCAACGCATAAAGTACACACGTACGTAAATATTTTATAAAATATGAGCATAAGTTGTGACTTCATCCTTGCTCTATTGAAGCTTTGCCCCCAAACTTGCCTACTACACATTAGTCACATAGAAGTAAACGCCTAACTGTACCACATGTACTTTCATATGCCTGAAAAGCCTCTTATAAAATTACATCAGGCATAAATGAGTATTTTACATGTAATTTTATAAACCTTTTTGCACATGTGTGTATGTGCATATTTTATAAAGTACAGACTCCAACCAAATATCTAACTATATCAAATAATTAGACTGAAATGACTATAATAAAGCTGATGGTGGAACACTACCCTTACAGCTGTTTTGGATCAACTTGCCCCGCGTCAGCCTCTTCCCTCCCCCTCCCCTCAGCACCGTTACCCCTGGTTCTACGCAGGCCTCTTTCTTCATCGTTCCTACCTGCGCCGCGCCGAATGGCATTGGCGTAGGCATCCCTCCCCCACCTCCTTAGCACACTTTCGTTATTGTCATTCACACTATCGATCTCTATTGCATTCCGCTAAGCGGGACTATTTCTCTTCTCGTATCTCCATGTCAGCTAACTCTACTCGACAGCTCTACTCTGTCCTTCGCTCTCTCTCCGCCTCTCATTCCCTTACCTCCCCAGTATCCCCTGATCCTGCTCTTCTAGCATCATACTTTGCCTCTAAAATCCAAAATCTTCGGTCACTCTTTCCCTCCTGCCCTCCCCCCCTGTCCCCCTCTTCCCTTCCTCCTAACTCCCCCCCCTTCCTTTCCTTCTTCCCCTTTTCCCTCCCTTTCCCATAAATGGTCCTCCTTTCAACCTGTGTCTATGCCAGATCTTTCCAGGGTTTACTCCTCCACTCGAAAGACCACCTGTATCTCTGATCCCATCCCTTCCCAATGGCTTCTGGACCCTTCTCTGGCCCTCTCTCCCTACATACTCTCCATTATCAACTCTAGTTTAACCTCTGGTTTGTTCCCCACTGTCTGGAAGCACGCTATTATTCGTCCTATCTTAAAAAAGAACTCTCTCGACCCGTCCTCCCCAGCCAACTGGCACCCTATCTCAAATCTTCCCTTCCTCTCCAAGCTCCTTGAGAAACTGGTTTATGCACAACTTTCCTCTCATCTTGAGGCCACCTTTACACTTCACCCCCGCCAATCCGGTTTTCGTCCCAATCACAGCACTGAGTCTATTCTGCTTTCCTTTCTTAACGAAGTTCATACCGCACACGACCAAGGCCGCATCACTATTGCCGTTTCTTTAGACTTATCTGCTGCTTTCGACCTTGTGGACCACCCTACTCTTCTGGCCCATTTACACGACATTGGGCTCTCTGGCACTGTTCTTTCTTGGTTTCACTCCTTCCTCTCCCACCGGACCTTTTCCGTCTCTTCAGGCCCCTCCTCCTCTCCTCCCACCCCTCTCCCATGTGGTGTTCCCCAGGGTTCTGTCCTCGCCCCTCTCCTGTTTAACGTCTTCCTGGCCCCCCTCACACTCTTAGTTCAGCAGCATAGCATCTCAGCTCACTATTACGCAGACGATATTCTTCTTCATCACACGGACCCTTCTGCCCCTGAACTTGCCCCTCTCAACTCCTGCTTGGCTTCAGTGTCCTCCTGGTTCTCCACCAATCTGTTGCATGTGAACCTCTCCAAATCATTTGCCATTTGGTTTACGTATGGTGCCCCAATTCCCTCTCTCGCCCCTACCTTGTCCGGTTCCCCATTGCCAGTAGTCTCCTCCCTCCGTTATCTAGGAGTTACCCTGGACTCCGCCTTACCTTCAAGGAACATATTTCTTTTGTTGTGCAGCGGTCCTTTCACACCTTACGTCAACTCCGTGCCATTCGTTCCTTTATATCTGTCCCTTCCCTGACTACACTGCTACTGTCCCTGGTGGTATCCTGTCTGGACTATTGCAATGTCGTCCTGGCCGGTCTCCCTCAAATCCAACTGCGAAGACTACAACTGGTCCACCACACAGCTGCACATATTCTCACCCATGCTTCCCGCTTCGATCACATCACCCCCATCCTGATTCACCTACACTGGCTTCCCCTTGTTTACCGTATACAGTTCAAAATCCTTATATATGTACACAAAACCATCCATACCGGTATTCCCCTCTACCTTGCCAATCTAATACATCTTCACTCGTCTCACCGCTCCCACAGATCAGTCCACCTGAACCGCATGTCCCTCCCCTCCCCATCACAAGCCCACCTCGAGTCCACCCGCTCCTCAGCATTTTTCTTCTTGGGCCCACGACTCTGGAACTCGCTCCCCGTCGCCCTCCGTCTAGAACCCTCCTACAAGACTTTTAAGGCTAGGCTGAAGACCCACCTTTTTTGCACCGCTTTTAACCTCCCTCCCCCTCCTGCTCCCCTTTCTCCCCCACCCCGCTGATCTAGAATGCTCGTTATTTTGTGTTTTGTCTGCTTCATTGCTTTCTCTGTTGCTTTACTCTCTCTCTCCACCCTATCCTGTCCTTTTCATTATTTTGGCGTTCCTTTTCCTTTTCAGCAGCCTATATATTTTACTGTTGTACACCGTTCTGGTGCCAC
Source organism: Ichthyophis bannanicus (assembly GCA_033557465.1). Classification (NCBI taxonomy): domain Eukaryota; kingdom Metazoa; phylum Chordata; class Amphibia; order Gymnophiona; family Ichthyophiidae; genus Ichthyophis; species Ichthyophis bannanicus. The sequence continues at coordinate 1,387,534,785 of CM066032.1, read as the reverse complement.
CGGTAAAGAGCGGTATATTAAATGTGACAATAAAGATAAAGATGTGTTACCCCTGCAAATTGTTGGACAATTGAAGAGGAGAATTCTCTGAAGCAGAAAATTGTAACTTTTGAAACATGTCAGTGGACAGTTTGATTGCCTTTGGCAAGCAATCTAGTGTGTGGACAAAATTTTTCACTACTGACTATATCAGGCAAGTGTTTTTATATATTCTAAAAAAAAAATCAAAGCTGACTGTGATTTATGGCTATCGCTTCATGAAACACTTTGGAGTGTTATGAAGATATTCATTTTGTATTTTAATGGGATTGATGAGTCTATGATAAGTGAACACAAACAGAGTGAGTGTACGCTCCCATACAGATGGTCTTTTTTCATTTATGAACTATGCCTATATTTTAAAAGCATGCACGTGCCTTGCAACTCCACCCCGAGGAACACGTACATATAAATCACATCAACACACTCATGTATGCACATACACACCCATGCGCTTTTATAGCAGACATTTCCTGTGTCTAAAACATGCTTTGCACATGGAAAATGCTTTATTAATTTAACCTCAAAGTCGAATTCTGAAGGAATATGATGCACTGACAGGTGAGACAAATTGCCCAGGCACAGACGGGGACAATTTGCGTGCAATTTAGCCAAGGATTTGGAAGCTGAAAGCTGCCTCCCCCCTCTGCAGGTTAAAGTGTCCATACTTAGACTCTGAGCTCATTTAGGCAGGGACATGGTGCATGGATCTGAATGCAACACACAGCTCAGATTTGAAAAAACGGCGAGTAAAATCTAAAAATCCAATTCCTGTTTCATTTTTATTTATTTACATTCTCTTATATACCGTGCTATTCTGCATCAGTGCGGTTTACATTGAACAAACTGAAATTACATTGAACAGGGCATTATAACTTGGAGATAACTATTTTACACAGAACATGGGCTCTGGAGGGTTAAGTGGCTTGCCCAAGACCATAAGAAGCACCTGTGGGACTAGAAACCCCAGTCCTTCCAGCCCAAGGTTGCTGTCCTCTAGTGGGATTTGAACCCCCGACCTTCCAGACTGAAGTACCAACCACTAGGCCACTCCTCCACTCCACCTGTGTTTTACAATGCTAATTCTGCACCCGATATAATGACTCTGTGGAAGGTTTCCCTTTGAACATTCACTCACTCGCAAGCCTGCAGGTCACATAGAAGCCCCAAAAGGAATTTTACCTAGAAGCCCCAAAGTACGTCAATTGACGCATCCAAGACAATTGAGTGCGTTAATTGACGTACTTTGGGGCTTCTAGGCATAAATACATTTTCCCGCTAGGTGGTGCATCTGTCATTAATTTTCGATGCACACTTTTGAACATCTTGACCTTGCTAACAAAGTCATGGAACATGACTGACATGGTTCGAGCAGTGGTGCTGGTATACAACTTCGAAGATGCATTTGCGTCAATTGACGCACTTTGGGGCTTCTAGTGTTAAACTGCTCCAATACATTTCTAAGACTAAGCAATGCTTAAAATTGCAAGCTTTCCCAATGACCGAGATCCCAAGCAGGAAATGAATTTCTGCTGTCTGGTTACCCTGAAACAGATTAAAAGTGCTGCTAATATTAACCTGCATAGAACAACAAAGTGCTGCATGTTAACAACTGCAGAGCAGAATTATCAGTCCATCCAGTATCATCACTAGCATGGATTCTTAACCTTTCCCCCTCACCCCTGACACACAAGTAGACTGATGTGAGTGCTGAGCCTGTCCACACCACACTTTGGCTTCTAGAATCTAAAAGGTAATATTTCAACCAATCATTCTAGTTAACTAATCTTGCACACTCGAATCATTGGCCTCTCCCTCCTATGCAAGTTTGAGGGTGGCAAGAGAGAGATGGATGCCCCCTCCCCCGCTTTTCGAGATTCCTCACTGCTCTGGCAGGTAGATGGATAGAATGCAGACAGCTCTGCTTGCCTGAGGCTAGAGAAAGCAGACAATGGGCAACACTTTGCTCTGTTGATACCAAGGCAATGCTGACTGTCACACACCCATGTCCTCCCCATGATGTGGCTCTCACGTCCCCTCACCTCCACCCTCCAGGTAAGAACCGCTGAACTAAAGTCGGTCAATGACCTTCCAGTATTGCTCTGAGAATCATTCAAGTAACTACAGTGTTAAAAAGGAAAGAGCAAAATAGCTTCTGAAAAAACATAAGCTGATCCCTTTCCTGCTGACATGTGGGGCCCCAGTTATCTTCTGTTAAAAAAAAAAAGCAGAAAAGGGCCTTTTCCAAAAATTGACTCAGTCAGTGGTTACTGTACATGGATTCTTTGTCTAGGGAAGATAACATATCTGCCAATGCAAACAAACAAACAAGAAAAGAGAATCGACTGCTTTAAAAGGGCAAAAGCAGGTTACTAGAAGAGACAGAGGGATGAACTGTAAACCACAGACCACGAAGAGAGAATTTCACTTCTTGATAGCTGCATCTCGTTATCCAAAACAAACACTTCTGGGATGTACATGCATCTAGTTGAAGGTTCACAGCCATTTTGGTTACCCTCAAAGCCAAACCCATTTGAGGACTCGAGTCTGCCCTATTCCTGATCTAAGCCTCTGTGATTGGCAATGTATTTTTTAAATTAAATCAGACAGTATTCACAGGTCAGGAAGACTGGTTTATCACAAAGGTATCAAAACTTTGCTAGCAGAAATGGCAAACTTAGCACGATGTGATCTGGACTGTTTGAAATTTAAAATACATGCAAAGAAAAAATAATGGACTGGCAATTTTGCATTTTATTTTCATGACAGGAGAGCCATTGTAAGAAGCACAGTAAAATGTATAGGAACGTTTGCAATGCAATGTGTGTCTTTGAGTCAATGCTGACTCCCGGCGACTCAGCAGCTCCAGGGTTTTCAATGCATAGGAAAGTTTACAACCCCAAAATTAAACTGTTTGGAATAATGTGGTTGACCATGCTGGATTCAGTTTACCTTACTGGACTTGATATTGGTATCCACAAAGCACAAGTTCTAAAAGAATCTCTGTCAAGAAGCCAGTGTGGTGGATCAACACATCAGTGCCTAGCACCAGGCATGCCAGCTCTGCAATGAGACACATTCTCAGTCAACCAAAGGCAGACCACAACTGACAAGGAGGACAAAACTACAGTCAGGTCTCTTTACCCTTTTACAAAGCACTGGCTCAGCGCTTCATGTGCACAGTAAACTAAAACAAATTGAAAAATAAGTGACGAGGTATTCCATCAATGTGGTAGCATGCCTTGCTTGCCCACCCAGCAAGATGAGCTCAACGCTTTCCTCCAATGCATTTTTACATTGAGCAGCATCCTTCAATGGGTTGGCTAGATTGCACAAGATACCTTTTAATTAAGGAGCTAAACCACCAGCAGCTTGTTTTTGTGGCTGTCTGTAAAACCACAAAACCAATCTAATGGTATCAGCAGCAGAACAAAGTATATGGTGTTTACTGAACAGCAGTCAGGTGGGTTCAAGTTAATTTGCTTAACCACCTTCACTCTCCCTCCCTCCCTCCAAAAAAGGTATTTTACAGATTGCGAATAAGCCTTTGGAAAATGTAACGAAATCCTTTGCCGTGGAAAAAAGGAATCTCATTTTTGAGGGAAGAGAATGAGCAAGACTCTGCAGGTTTGGCGCCTGCGCAGTAGTAAGGCAGGCAGGCAGGCACCGAGGGATGCGAAGGCTGCGAGTGCAGGGCGCAGGAGAGCCGGCGGTGCCCCGCCCCTCCCCCAGGCTGAGTCGCTGCCCTCTCGCCTGCTCCCACCCACCCCTTAGCCCCGTCGGCGCAGATTTCGAGGAAGCAGAGCTATGGCTCACTCCGCCCAGACACCGCCAAGCGCATTTCAAAGCGAAGCGAGTGCACCAGCAGGACGGAGGCTGCAACTTTTCTTTTTCGACTGCATCCTCGCGATTTCTCTCTCCGCCTTCTACAACAGGGCAAACCGGTGTGGTGTAGCCGAAGACACCGAGCGTAATTTAAGAAAGAAATGCCATTAAGGTCCAAACCCCAGGGGGAAAGGATCGACGCAGCCCCTTTACCGAAGCCGGAAACGGGGGGACTGCGGGCCGCCTTAGCCCCCTGCCCGGATCCTGCCCCCCGCCACTCCTGCATGCGATTCAGTCACCGGACGCTAGCCAGTTGCATTTCGCAAACTCTTTACTGACGTTTCCCTCTACCTCGGAGGAAAGAAATCCAACTCCCCTCTCCCTTGCGTGCCATGGCTGGATGCTTTCCAGTGGGAAATGATGCATCGATCGCCCTTCGGAAGCGCTCGGGGGTGAGGTGTGCCTTACCTTCGGCTGCGTGTCCGTGGGATGCTCCTGTCCGAATAAAGCCGCGCTGCAGGGAGCGAGCGGGTGCGCACGACCACCCGAACCCGGCCCCAGTCTGCCGCTGGAGCCGCCGCGGCCGGGGTCTACTCAGCACCGGCGAGCGACAGCCCTGCCCACCAATGGGAAGCGGCATTGGGGAAGGGGGCGTGCCGCTGGAAGAAACAAAGGAGGGATGCTGGAGGGGCGACTGTCAGAGGGGCTGCAGTAGGGCTCCTCTCCTTTTCCTTGCAACCATCTCTCTGTCTGTCATCTTGCATATTTCTATATCCCTGGCGAGTTCTCTATAGGATTTCACAGCGTGCCTCTCTGTTTCTCAATGCTGTATGTAGTTTTTGTTTCCATGTATCTCTTACCGCTTTCATTTTTCCGGGGTCCTTGACAAACTGCTATAGTTTTTATGAAGATGCTTCACTTTATTGCACGTCTGATAAATATATTTATTCAATAATTTAGGGGTATGTCTACTAAGCCGAGCTAGCGGTAAAGGCGGGCTATCTGCTACTCTGATCTGAGTATTCTTTGTTAAATGTAAACTGCACTCATAACAAATAGTGCGGTATATAAGAATTGTTAAATAAATAAATAAAAACCATTTTAGGTCTATTACATCCTCTCCTAAGATAATTGCTGATAATAAATCCAGTAGCTGAAGCTGGATGGAAAGCTTTCTTGAAGGCTGAAACCTTTTCTACAGACCATATTAGGGAGGATGTGGCCTAGTGGTTAGGACAAGGTACTTCAGGCCGGAGGGCCGGGGGTTCAAGTCCCACCTGGGGACAGCAATCTCAGGCCGGAGGGACTGGGATTTCTAGTCCTATAGGCACTCCTTGTGGTCTTGGGCAAGCCACTTAACCCTCCATTGCCCATGTTCCCTGTACGTATTAGCGTATGTGTGTCATATCCCCTCGTGTTAAATGTATCTCCCAATTGACCGCTTTGACCCGGTGAAAAGCGGGATATAAATACAGCTAAATAAAATAAAATAAAAATAAAAATATGTCAGAAGAGATCTCTTTAATTGTATTTAATTTATTTAGCTCATGCCTTTTCAGTGGTAGCTGAAGGTGAGTTGCATTCAGGTATAGTAGATATTTCCCTGTCCCTGGAGGGCTCACTGGAGGTAGTAGAGGGTTAAGTGACTTGTCCAAGGTCACCTTCAGTGGTTTGTTTGGGTTTTTTTAACCCTGGCTTCCTTGATTCTCAGCCTGCTTCTCTATCCACCAAGCTGCTGCTACACTGTTTTGTAATGTAGGCCCTGACTGGCCTACTCTGTGGGAGTAATTTTATAAAGCATTTTCCATTTACTGTTACTGTTCAATACCTCTTCAGTGTAAAACGTTTTATTGTTCCTGTTCTATGTAAACTGTGCGGACTTTGAAATAGTGCATTATATAAAATCAAATAAATAAATACATATGTAAAACATGTTTTACAGAAAATGGCTCTTAGAAAATTGCACAACTGAATTCACATGTATAAGTTTTCACTAACAAGAACCTGTCTAAAATCAAGATTATACTCCCTATTACAATAATACGTACAACTTAAATGAATAATCATTCCATTCCAATGCATCAATACCCCACTTGTATATAGTTAAAATTGAGTTAGAAACAGTACTTCAGTTTAAATTGTTACACAATCTGTGTTAGTTGATTTATTGAACTATTCCGCATAGTTTTTACATACACTTTGTTGTTCAAGTTAAGATGTTCATTGTAAAAAGTTATAACTGTTCTATGTAAAACAAGATCTGCATTGTTAATTGTTGTTAAATGTACACCGCAACTGATCGCTGGAAGATGCGGTATATAAATAAGTGTTAAATAAATAAATAAATAAATCTGCAACTAGATCCCATTGAATAACATGGGACCTAGTTGCAGATAGCCTGGGATAACCGTTAGTCCGGCTTAGTAGACATAGCCCTTAGATAACTCATAAGAACATAAGAAATGCCATACTGGATCAGACCAAGGTACATCAAGCCCAGTAACCTGTTTCCACAGTGGCCAATCCAGGTCACAAGTACCTGGCAGGTTCCCAAAAGGCATATACAGGGTGGCCCAAAAAAAGTGAGAACATCTCATAAATTAAAAACTTAAATAGTTTACTTATTTACCTTTTTTAGCTATATAACATCTTTATTTCAACAATTTCCGGTCACCATCTTTGTTGTTTTTTTAATTTGTCAATCGTTTACATCTGTCTTTTTGAATTTTTAAATAACTTATATGCTACAAGATGTTCTCACTTTTTTTGGGCCACCCTATAGGTTCTACAATGCTCATCCTGGGGTAAGCAGTGGATTACCTGGGTCCTCTTTAATAATGGTTTATGGACCTTTCCTCCAGGAACTTGTCCAAACCTTTTTTAAACCCAGCTGCACTAACAGGTTTTACTACATCCTCTGGTAACACATTGCCTACATTGGCGTTCATTTATTAAGGCGCCACTGAAAATTCTGCACCATCTATAGACTATGCGCATAAATCAGAGATTTTTAGTGAGTCACACATGAAGTGGTGTTCTGAGATAATTGGGCTCCCAGAGCAGATCCCCCCTCCCCCGGATGATGTCGTCCCCCAATGACACTCATCACCCTTTCCACCAAGAACAACTGCACCGCAAGTCTTTGGCCTAGAGGGAGCAGCCGCCTGGCCTGGAGATGAGGCAGCACAGTATGCTTGCCGCACGTGTTTCCTCTCTCCTCTCTGAGGGACTGGAAGCAGCAACCCCCTCCTGGCTAGTACCCGGGGTGGGCCACACATACCACCCTGCTCTTGGTACGCCACTGCACATATGTAAATGGATCTCTGCACCTATATGTTAGCTGCAAGGAAAGCAGGACTCACAGCACACCGTGGAGGGCCAAAAGGCTTTATTGAGTATCCTGAGAGATCAAAACCCTGCACCTGTTTCGGCAGTTGCCTTCTTCGGGGGCTTGAGACCTAGAGGAGGATACTGTATCTTAGCACTCTCGCCAGGAATTATATCTAAAGCAAAGCACTGATATGAACAGTCCAAGCAGCATGCTGCATGGACTGTTCATATCAGTGCTTTGCTTTAGATGTAATTCATGACCAGAGTGCTAAGATACAGTATCCTCCTCTGTAGGTCTCAAGCCCCTGAAGAAGGCAACTGCAGAAACACGTGTAGGGTTTTGATCTCTCAGGATACTCAATAAAGCCTTTTGCCCCTCCACAGTGTGCCGTGAGTCCTGCTTTTCTTGCTGCTTGGGGTATGCTCTTGTTGTTTTCCCTATACTTTAGCTGGTCATTATTCGAAAAGTAGGCCCATAAGACTGATGCTCAAGTTTTCACTGTGAGCATGCACATGGGTGGATCGCGCAAGTACAAGCATAAATTCTAAATACTATATTTAGGCGTGTTCTTCAGAGATCTAGGCATGGGCATCTACATCAGCTATAGCACTGGAGTGATTGTGCCTAGGTTTAAATGCATGTTTTCACATTACTTTATACAAAAGCCATGAAATATGTGCCTCCCTTCTTCCACTGAGCAATCTGGCAACAGATATTTGAAGTTTTGGTCAATGGCCACAGAGGAGAAAGGGGCGCTGCTATACACAGGGCCTGGCGGATCTTGAAAATGTGAGCATGAGCCCTAGGGCATATTCATGTTATCTCTTTGGGAGATGGGGCGCAGTTTCTTTAAATGGGTTAGTTTTGCACGTACCATGAAAGTCATGAACCTCACTTCTAAGCCGGGGTATGTGGTTTCGTAAGGGATCTTCTGAAAAGTCATCAAAAATCTAAATATAAACAACCACTTACCCATATCTTACAGTGCCAAGTCACACCTTACCACTGTATATGCTCTGATCCAAGAGGATGAATAGCTGGAAATCCTGATTGAATACAGCAAACAAAAGCACCAGAACCCCAAAATCATTTCCGGGATCTATGCTTCTTCCATTAAGACACTCTAGTGTACAAAGACGTTCAATCCAGAGCTGGAAAAAGTGAGACATTATAAAGCACCTACCACCACTACTCCTGGAGGGGTGAGTCACTGAAAGAGATCTTCCCTAGCCCCTAGTACAGGGCTTCCAACAACCACCTAATCTGAAACAAAAGTTACTTAAAAACAAACTCATGATAAACTCAGAAACAAGAGAGTTACACAATTCCCTGCAATATACCACACTGCAAATTATGCCAGCACATATCACAGGACCCACAGTTATCCCCATAGGGAATACATAAAATTAAAGAGGAATATAAGGTGATACCTTTTATTGGACTAACCTAATACATTTTTTTTACTAACTCAGGTCAGGACAGAATATATAAGTGAAGCATAAAACATTCTAGTGATAGACCCAGCAGGAAATGGTGGGGGCAGGTTGATGGAAACAGTTGGAGAGAAGAATGGGTGATCAGAAGGTGACTAAGCAGTAAAAATATATAGGAGCTGATATTCAGCAACCAGGCAATTTAAAGTGCCTAGGCACCACCACTTTAATTAAATTGGCATATTTAGTACTGGAACTTAGCTGGCATCGGTACTGAATATCTGGGTTCACCAGTGAGCACATCACTGTCCATTTAGGGACAATATTCAGCCTCCTAACCAGATAGAAAAAAACAGCTAATATTAGGATAGCTATTCAGATGACCTAACTTTAAGTGATTAAGCTGTCTGGTTAGTGGCTGAATATTGCCATTAACCAGATAGCGACCAGCACAGCACTCACTTTGCCCCAGAGACTGCCGTGGTTTTAACGTAGAACGTGCCGCAAAGTAAAGACTCACCTTTTAGAACACAAATCGCGTCTCTGCACTCAAGTTATTCATGCACCAATGGTTCAACATTGTTTACAACTTTCACATCAGTGGGAGGATATGCGCTGGTTCATCATTGACACTTTGGCTGATTTTGTCAGTGGGGACAGACTCCACAAGTAAAGATAATAGAACAGAAGTTGGATTTTCACTTTGAATTCGGTTCATCCAATGGGGCTCAACGAGTCTCTTGATTGGATGATGGCTATTTAATTTGATTGGTTCATGTCTGTTTGTTTTTTCAGCCGCCTCCTTATAATTTCAGAGGGGGTTTCAGTTCTTCATACGGAGGAACTTTGGAGATACTGGTTCTTTGTCCTGATGCAGCCCGGTTGAAATTTGTGGGCAAAACACAAGTCGACATCCGTTCAGCAGCCACACAGCGGTGGTTAGGTTCCTGAGCGGCCTTTCTTTCATTCAGTTAAGTGTTTCCTTTTCTTTTAAATGCATTTTAAAAAATATTAAACACTTGAAGCCTATGAATGATATCGATAAGGGGAGTAAAGTGGTTTCTGCCTGTTTAATGGCTTTGTTTGCCATTTGCGTTTCCCACCCCCTTGGTCCGAGGCTTCTTTATCAATAATTATTGCCCCTTAGGTCCATTCTCCATATGTATTTGGCTCTACACCATTAAATATGTGTCTATATGCATATTTTTCCTCTCTTGATCAAGTTTGTTACTCTATGACTCTTTTTTTTTTTTGGCTATATTCAATGAGTGAGTGAAAGTCTGGTATTTTTTGGTTGGTTGGTAGTTTTAACCAGGCATTTTTATGCAGCCTGTGGAGATATTCAGTGGTACTATTCGGAGCAGAGCATTTTAGCCAGTTAGGAGTTCTGCTAACCGACTAAAGCACTTTGAATATCAGCCCCAGTAGTTTATAATATGATAGGAAATCCAGGTATTTTTTAAGCTGTTTCTCATTAGTTTCATAGGGTCCTATCATTTTAACTTCAAAAATCTTACATCCCTGGATTGTTTCAAAATTTCCTCTTAGTAGTCTGACCATAAGGCTATCGATGCATTGGTCTGGTCCTGAAAAGTGTTCCCCATTCAACAGAAGAGGAACTTACTCATGCCCCGCCTTTAATGTAGTACATATTACTCAGGCACAGAACGAGCAGCACTCGTGTGAAGAAAGATGCTACGCTGGGGAGTCAGGCCAAATAGTAAAGCCAAGAATCAATTCACATAAACATAAGATCAGATGCCACAGAGCAGGCTAAGGTGATAGCTCTGTGGGGGAACACCTTTTGGGACAACGCCACTGCATCAATGACCATAAGATCAGTTTATTCAAAGGAAACTTAAAAACAGTCCAGTAATGTAAGACTGTTAAAATGATCAAATATTTTGGAACTGACTCAATAACTTTGGCTTTCTAATGTGCTATGAGTCATTAAATTCTGCTGCCTGTCATTTGTTCATCCATCAGCCTCCCACCACCATCTCCCCACCTTTCCCCTTCAGACTATCATATGAATACTTTTCTTGATTCACTAGTATTTTAAACTGAAACCATCTTTTGATCATTCTGTTCTAAACTGAGGAAAGAGGGTATTAGTTCAAGGGATCAAGGACTATATTAATTAGTCCAATAAAAAGGTATCATCTTTTATTTTTTTATTTGTTGTCCTTTATTATCCTTTATTTCTATCCACTTACACTGAAAACCAATGTTGAATTTTATCTTAGATCTTTTCACTGTTTTGTAGACAATGCTCCGTTCCCTTAATATAATCTTCCTCCCCTGCTGCCGGGCCTTCTTGATTTAATTTTAAGTAATAAACACAGATACAGCTACACATCATCCTTGGAAAGAGAGGTCCTCTGGAATGTTTTTCAAAGCCGTGCTGAAGATTTTAAAGAATTTGCCGAAGATCTGATCAGTCTGCTGGAGCCTCAGATGGACACGCTGGGTCCTTCGACAGGAGGAGCAGGTCTTCCCCAAACTGGGGGCACCAGCGTAGTGCCAGAAAGCTGGAAGCCGTGGCAACAACCATAGACCAAGCACACAGTTTTACTGTGTTCCTTCAAGGCAACGAGCTTGTCCATAAAACGTTCAATGAAAATAATAAAATGTGATCCACGCTGATACAAAAGAGAGTGCACCCAGGGCATAATTTTATGAGGAGGAATGCATTTTAAGGTGCCAAGTATAATACCTTACTGGGAGCTATTTTATTGGCTAACATGCATTATGTGGCCACATGCGCACATTAATGACCAGTATAAAAGTATGTGCATCGATTGATGGCATGCACTTTGCTGATGCCTATGCACAGGGGTGGAAGTTGGGTGTAGTATGGGCAGCGTGCACATGTATGTAGACTATAAATTATCATTTATGAGTGTTCTTGAAAAAGCTAGATGTGTGCTGGTATAAATGTCCACGCAGTGGCAGAAAGCAATGACTTTTAAAGGGCCCCTATAGTGGGGTAAGTCTACTTCCGATGATACTGGAGCAGCTGCATGTGGGTCCCCTTCCTCCTTGGCCCCTGCCCCCCACAGTGCAGGAGCTATTTGGGCAGAATTTATACCACTTTGCCCATGTCTTAACTTATATGCTATATATGATAAAGCAAAGTAGGCACCTTCTTTGCAAACTAACGCCTAAGTATGCGCCTACTTTCATGCTTAGAATAGGTGCCTCATTATAAACCAATTCTCTCATTGCCCAGCATATAATAATCTATGGTTGCAGCATAATTGGAAAGGCATAAAGATGATCAAACCAATAGTAATATAAGGCGCTGTCTTGCTATTGGACCAATTAAGTATTTTCATAGGTACAAAATGAGATGAGCTAAAGATGGCATTGGCAGAATAACGTAACTGAGGGGGAGGAGTAGTCTAGTGGTGAGAGCCGTGGGCTAGGAGCCAGGGGAGCCCCGGTCTGAACCCACTGATTGTCCTTGTGCAAGCCACTTACCCCTTTGCTCCTCTGGCCCAGACTCAGATTGTCAGCACTCTGGGAACAGGGAAATATCCAACATAACTTGCTTTGAAGTACTAATGGAAAAGCATGAGCTAAATAAAACTTGCAAAATATATCGCAGTGGTAGTGGGAAGAGGAAGTGATGTTGTAGAGTGATAAGAAGGTGAAAGGGAACCAGTGGAAGTTTATGTCTGGTAGTGAGTTAAAAAACAAACACACTCTCGGTTGAGCTCTTATGGGTTTGTTTGCCTTTTGTTTCTTAATCTTTTTTTCAGTGCATTCAAGTGAACTAACACAATGATTGCCCCAATGTAGCGTATTTGGGAAACGATAATAACAAAGACTGACAGGAGAACAAAATTGCCCTTTTCTGTTCCTATTAGGCTGCAACTTCATTAGAACAGGCCATATTGCTTCTTGATTGTGGCTCTTTATTGTGACTCAGGTGCAGCTCAACTCCATTTGTTTTTTCCTTCATGAGTAACGTGTCTAATTCAGCTATTTAATCTGCGCTAACCAACTACAAATGAAAATCGTTATTAGAATAGTTTAGCATTTTGGCTGTACCAAGAGGAAGCGGCGAGTCCCAGAAATGTTAAACAATATTAATTGTGCAAGCGAAAGTGTAGCAAAGGTAATTCTAAGCATAATTAAGTGAGAGATGACCAATGGAGCAAAGCCAATCACTGGAGCACTAATGAGCTTCTTTCACTTCTATCTGCCGTGAATAGATGAACTGCACTTTCCAGCTCCATCTCACCAAAATACCCTAATGCCTATCAATTCCTTTAAAACTCAAGTGAAAGCAAATGACACTGTTGACAGAGAACAGGAATCAAGAAATTAGAAGCAATGTCGGCGTTTTCTGTCAGATTCTAAATTCGGCCCTCTAAAAAATCAAGCCGATAGCAGCTGCTGGTTAAGAAGAAAGGACCCTTTAACAAATCGCCCTTAGTTTCAAGGCTGTAGAGAAAGCAGCGGCACAGCATATGACAAGAAAAAGAAGCACTTGCACACAGATCACGTTTCTCTTCCTTCATCTGGGCCTTGTTTCAGTAAAATGTGAAGACGTTGCTTATAGGAAGGAATAGATAGCTTATAACACGAGAGTTTCTGGAGACCAGAGCAACCGTCAGAGAAAAACAATGCACCGTCATTTGGTGTACACGTACTATATCATCACTGAGGTATACACAGCTCCACCATTGCTTGCTAGGTGCTGCAATCTCTTGCAAGTGCTCTGAACCAACACTGTGTGTTGCAATCTGGTGCAAGAGGTTTCTCCTTTGTCTCTTCTAACCGGAGGAGGCATCATCTGTCTTCCTGCCATGATCATCAAATGAGATCATTTATTTGCATAGGATGAGCTTTGCTATAGGTGAATTTAGGAATGGCTTATGTGGCGCAGAGATTTTAGCATGGGTGCATTTTTACTGCATGCTCCTGTCTACCACAGGGCCAAGACGTACATTAGTTCCGCACTAAACCCTGCGCTCCTGGCTACAACGCTTTAGTAAACATGCCCCAAGGTGAATTATTTGGCCAAAATTAGACTCCATTCATTTAATACACATTAGCAGCTACCTCTCAAAGATGGTTATGAAATGTGTCATAGCTATAGGTTGTTTATTTAGATAGTGGTACATGTAGACTCATAGAAAGTGCTTGCTTGATTTCAGTACCATTTGCTGTTGTAAACATTTTAATTTTGATGACCTGGTTCTGTAGGTGTGAATTCGTGGAAAGAACACCTCTGTATCACATTCACTCAAAAAATGAGGACAATTTACAGTTGTGGTCAACATTATTGGCTCCCTCGCATTTTAGGTATGTTGTGTATAATCTTCATACGCAGTGCTGCACAGACATGTAAGAGACAGTCCCTGCTTATCAGAGCTTACAATATAGTCAAGACAGATAACACAGTAGGTGTAGACAGAGATACATCTAGGGGAAATGTTAAAGAAACACAAGGAGATTAGATGAGTCGAGATCCGAAAGCGGCAGCAAAGAGGTGAGTTTTCAGCCTGGATTTGAAAAGGGTCAAAGAAGGCACCTGACGTACAGACTCAAGTAGTTTGTTCCAGGCATAAGGTATAATATTCCAACTGAATGGCATCATAATATTTTAATGGTATGTTCAAAGGTATACAGCAAAAGAAAGATGTGTGTGTAACTTAGATGTAGTAATTTCTGAGAAAATAAACAAAATATAACCAGGTCAGGATTAATGGCACCTTTCACTAATATTTGGTTGCACAACTTTGGCAGTGATGACAGCCTCCAAACATTTCTTGTAGCCATCTATACGTTTTGTACATTTGTCTGCTGGTAGTTTCTCGGACTCTTCAACTGCGATTTGTTCCAGCTCATGAATGTTTCCAGGATTCCTTTACCAATGGCAGATTTCAGCTCTTTCCAAAGGTTCTCGATTGGACTGAGATAAGAACTCATTGATGGTTAGTTTAAAACAGTGCATTTGTTCCTTTTTAAAAATTTTGTTTGCACTTTGGGATGTATGTTTGGAGTCATTGTCCTGCTGGAGGACCCATGACCATCAACCCAGACCTAGCTTTTTGATACTAGGTAGCACATTTTGCTCCAAAATACCTTGGTAGTCCTCTGACTTCATGATTACTTTAATACGTTCCAGGCCTCCAGTTCCTAAGGCAGCAAAACAACCCCATAACATAATGGAACCTTCACTATATTTAACCGGAGGAAGGGTGTTTTTTTCCTTATAAGCTTCTTTTCTTCACTTCTAAATGTATCGCTAGTTGGCATTGCCAAAGAACTCAAGATTGTTTTCATCAATCCACAGAACATTTTCCCAGTAGGATTGGTTTCTCAAGGTGGGCTTGGGCAAAGATCAGGCATGCCTTTTTATGTCTGTCTTTGAGCAGTGGGGTCCTCCCTAGCCTTCGCCCATGAAGTCCTTCTTTATTGTGTGGTATATGGTGTGGGTTAAAACCACCATTCCAGATTGCTCCAGGTTAGCCTTATGCTTTTTGGATGTTGTACATGGTGTTCTTCTAACAATTCACACTAACCTTTGAAGACTTCTTGGATTAATTTTCCTCTTCCCACCATGTCCTGGGAGGTTCTTGACAGTTTCATGAGCAGAAAACCTCTTAATAACATTGCAAACTGTAGGCACAGGGATCCCAAGTTCTTTGGAGATTGCCTTATACCCCTTTGAAGTTGGATGTTTGGTGATAATGGCTTTTCTGATGGTCTCGGGCAGCTATCTTGTCTTCACCATTGTGGAAATGGACAGGGAGTGAATGTGGGCATTTTAAATATTAGAGCCATCATTCATTGGTTGATTCAAGTCATGTGAGTACTGACAATTGATCACAGGTGCATCTAATTTTACTGCAATAGGAATGTGGTTCGTCTGTTCAAATTTCTTTGAATTGTTTATAAGGGTACCAATAGTCAGATCCTGGCAATACCCCAGTTTTTATATTATTTCTTACTATTTACTTGTTTAATTTGTCTTCTTTTATTTGATCCATTTATATGTCAAATATATATGGATAGTCCAAAGCTATTTCACTGGCTGCTTTTTTTTAAAGGAGATATTGGACATTAAGGGGTTGAAGTGAAAGGGTACCAGTAATGTTGACCACAACTATAAGTGGCAGAACTGTATTTTACAAATAATATTCAGGCCAATGTATCACTTATAGAATATTATATTAGACTATATTTATCAGAAGTCAAATCACCTTAATAAAATCCAGACTTAGGAAAATTAAAAGATAAAATCAGATTACTGGTTTTTGAAATATTCTCCTGTGCAGAAAAGTGCATTGAAAAATACCCCTTGCAGAAATCTCAAGCAGACAGAGCATGTACACAGTAAATCCCAGTTCGGTCGGCATGTAGAAACCTGAGGTAGGCCTTGACTAATTTACATGTAAGACCCTAAGGCAAGAGCACAGAATGTCAGCAAAGTCATTTTCATGGTAGTCCTGCTGGCAAATGGATTTATAAGTTAAATTATTAAATAAAAGGCAAACAGATGATTGTCTGCCACAAAGATAAGCCTTTGACAAGATCCCTCATGAGACACTTTTGAAGATATTGAAAAGCCATGGGATAGGAGGCAACATCTCACTGTGGATTGGGAACTGGTTAAAAGATAGAAAACAGAGAGTAGGACTAAATGGTCAGTTTTTTCAATGGAGAAAGGCAAATATTGGTATGCCCCAGGGATTTGTGCTGGGCCCACTATTTTTTTAACATATTTTTAAATGACCTGGAAGTGGGATTAAAAAGTGAGATGGTCACATTTGTAAATGACACAATATTATTAAAAGTTAAATCACAAGAGGATTGTGAAAAAATGCAAGAGGTCCTTAAGAAATTGGGATATTGGACATCGAAATAGCAGATGAAAATTAATATAGCCAAGTGCAAAGTTATGCTCTTAGGGAACAAAAACCCAGACCATATGATGCAAGGTTCCACATTAGGAGCCACCACCCAGGAAAAGGATCTAGCTGTCGTTGTGGATAATACATTGAAATCATCTGCTCAGGGTGCAGTGGCAGCCAAGAAAGCTAAAAGAATGCTAGGAATTATGAGGAAAGGAATGGAGACAAGAATATCAAAATGCCTCTATATCGCTCCATGATGCAACTGCATCTTGAGTATTATGTTTTGTCCTGCTTACCACAGCTAATAACAGATACAGCAGAACTGGAAAAGATACAGAGAAGGATGACGCAAATGATAAAAGGTATGGAAGGACTCCCCTATGAGAAAAGGATTCAAAGGTTAAGCATCTTGAAGATGTTCTAGCGGCTCCAGTCTGACCTTTTCAATGCCTCTTTGCAGTCGGGAGTGGTGTCAGAGGACTGGAGAAAGGCACATGTGGTTCCTTTACACAAAAGCGGATGTAAGGATGATATTGAGAACTACAGGCCAGTTGGTCTAACCTCTGTGATTAGTAAATTATTGGAAAGGCTACTAAAAGAGAGAATAGTGAGGTTTCTGGAGTACAATGGATTGCAGGATCTGAGGCAGCATGGATTCACCAGAGGCAGGTCTTGTCAGACAAATCTGATTGATTTCTTTGACTGCGTGACTAGGGAGTTGGACCAAGGGAGAGCCTCAATGTGGTGTATTTGGATTTTAGTAAAACCTTTGATACTGTTCTGCACAGACGACTTATAAACAAACTGAGCACCCTAGGGATGAACCGCAAAGTTAATGATTGAGTTAGAAATTGGTTGAGTGGGAGGCGACCAAGGGTACAGGTAAATGGAGCTCACTCTGAGAAGAAAGAGGTTACCAGTGGTGTGTCGCAGGGATCTGTCCTTGGTTCGATTCTTTTTAACATCTTTGTTAGTGATACTGCGAGGACTGTTGGGTAAGGTTTGCTTGTTTGTGGATGATACCAAAATCTGCAATAGAGTAGACACCCAGGAAGGAGTGGACACCTAGGATAACATGAGGAGGGATCTAGCTAAGATTGAAGAATGGTTTAGAATTTGGCAGCTGAAATTTAATGTTGAAAAATTCAGGGTCATGAATTTGGGCTGCAAAAATCCAAAGGAGCGGGACAGTGTAGGGGGTGAGGTAATTCTGTACACAAAAGAGGAGCGGGACCTGGGCATAATTGTATCTGATGATCTTAAAGTAGCTAAACAGGTAGAAATGGTGACTGCAAAAGCCAAAAGGATGCTTGGACATATAGCAAGAGGAATGGCCAGCAGAAAAAAGGAGGTGATAATGCTTCTGTATAAGTCTCTGGTGCGACCTCATTTGGAGTATTGTGTGTAATTCTGG
The DNA here is from genome assembly GCA_033557465.1 of Ichthyophis bannanicus. Taxonomy (NCBI): domain Eukaryota; kingdom Metazoa; phylum Chordata; class Amphibia; order Gymnophiona; family Ichthyophiidae; genus Ichthyophis; species Ichthyophis bannanicus. The sequence continues at coordinate 1,387,516,869 of CM066032.1, read as the reverse complement.
AGACTGCACCTTCAGAAGGATATAAGCAGGTTGGAATCTGTGCATAGTGTGGTTACTAAAATGGTTAATGGTCTTCATTATGAAGTAGAGGAGTAGCCTAGTGGTTAGAGCAATGGCTTGGTAAGCAAGGAACCAGGGTTCAATTCCCACTAGCACTCCTTGTGGCCTTGGGCAAGTCACTTAACCCTCCATTGCCTTGGAAGAAAGGCCTGGCAATCTACTTCCAGTGACACAGCCAAGAAAACCCAGGAGCTTCTGGGTCACCAGGAGTCAGGACTGATTCAAAGGCACACATTGCATTTGCATGAAGCATAGGTGTACAGAATTAAAGATCTTAATATGTATACTTTAAAGGAAAAGTGGGATGGGGCAATATGATAGAAACATTTAAATACCTGTGTGGCATAAATGCACAGGAGAGTCTTTAAATTGAAGGTATGCTTTGCTACGAGGGGTCATAGCATGAGAGTGGAAGGGGATAGACTCAGGAATAATATGCAGAATTATTTCTTTACGGAAAGAGTGGTAGATGCATTGAATAGTCTCCCAGTGGAGGTGGTAGAGATGAGGACAGCATCTGAATTCAAAAAAGCATGGGACAAAAAAGAGGATCTCTAAAGGTAAAAGAAAGGACTATTGTAGTTGATATGGAAGAACAGACTAGATAGGCCATGCGGTCTTTTTCTGTCATGTTTCTATGTTTTTATCTTCAGACTGAAGAAGAGTTGACTGAGAGGAGCTATGATAGAGGTCTATAAAATAATGACCGCAGTAGAACAAGTGGTCAATATTATTTGTACCCTTGCATTTTAGGTAAGTTGTGTACAATATCTTGAGAAATAATTGGAAATATTCCAACTGTATGTCATCATAATATTTTAATAGTATGTTCAAAGGTATACAACAAAAGAAAGACATCTGTGCAACTTAGATGTAGTAATTTCTGAGAAAATAAAATATAACTTGGACAGGATTAATGGAACTCTAATATTTGGTTGCACAAGCATTGGCAGTGATGACAGCCTCCAAATGTTTCTTGTAGCTACCTATAGGTTTCGTGCATCTGTCTGCTGGTAGTTTCTCCTACTCTTCGACTGCAATTTGTTCCAGGTCATGAATGTTTTCCAGGATTCCTTTTACGAATGACAGATTTCATCTCTTTCCAAAGGTTCTTGAATGGATTGAGTTCAGGACTCATTAATGGCCAGTTTAAAAATGTCCATTTGTTCCTTTTTAACCATTCTTTGGTTCTTCTGGATGTATGTTTTGGATCATTGCCCTGCTGGAGGACCCATGACCTAACTTTCTGACACTAGGTGGCACATATCACTCCAAAATTCCTTGGTAGTCCTCTGACTTCATGATTCCTTTAATACGTTCCAGGCCTCCAGTTCCTGAGACAGCAACACAGCCGCACAACATTATGGAACCTCCACCATATTTAACTGTTGGAAGGCAGCCTTTCTTCTTATAAGCTTTATTTCTTCACCTGTAAATGTATCGCTGGTTTGCATTGCCAAAGAGCTCAAGTTTAGTTTCATCTGTCCACAGAACATTTTCCCAGAAGAATTGTGGTTTCTAAGGTGGGTTTGGGCAAAGATCAGGTGTGCCTTTTTATGTCTGTCTTTGAGTAGTGGGGTCCTCTTTGGCCTTCGTTCATAAAGTCCTTCTTTGTTTAGTGCATGGCATATGGTGCGGGTTGAAACCACCACTCTAGATTGCTCCAGGTCAACATTAAGTTCTTTGGATGTTTTATGTGGTGTTTTTCTAACAATTTTCACTAACCTTCAAAGACTTCTTAGATTAATTTTCCTCTCCTCACCATGTCCTGGGACGTTCCTGACAATTCCATAAGCAAGAAACCTTTTAATAACATTGCAAACTGTAGAAACAGGAAACTTCTTAATAACATTGGCTTTTCTGAAGGTCTCAGGCAACTCTCTTGTCTTCACCATTGTGAAAATGGAACAGGGAGTGAATGTGGCCAATTTAAACATTAGAGCCATCATTCATTGGTTGATTCAAATCATGTGAGTACTGACAATTGATCAGAGGTGCGTCTAATTTTACTGCAGTGGGAATGTCGTTCTTCTGTTCAAACTGATTTGAATTGTTTATAAGAGTGCCAATAATCATGTCCTAATTAAATTAACCCAAAGATCAAGACCACTTAAATATCCACTAAATTAAGGTCAGATCAACAATAAAGAGCTACATAATATAATTTTATGTACTTTATGTAGCTCTTTATTATTGATCTGCCCTTAGTTTAACGGTCATGTCCTGGCAATGTCCCAGTTTTTATACTATTTCCTAATATTTCCTTTTTAAATTGGTTTTGTTTTATTTGTTTGTATTAAGTGTCAAATATGTGTGCATATATAGTTTAAAGCCATTTCACTGACCACTCTTTTTTAGGAGATATTGGACATTAAGGAGTTGAACTGCAATGGTGCCAATAATGTTGACCACAACTGTAAACATGAATTAATTGTTTATTCTTTCAATAAGTACAAAGACTAGCGGACACACAATGAAGCTACTAAGTAGTGCATTTAAGACAAATTGGAGGAAGTATTTTTTCACTCAACACATAATTAAGCTCTGGACTTTGTTGCCAGAAGATGTACTAAAAGCTGTTAGTGTAGCTTAGTTTAAACAAGTTGAAAATTAAGAACATAAGATATGCCATTGGATTAGATTGAGGATCCTTCAAGCCCAGTATTCTGGTTCCAACAGTGGCCAATCAAGGTTATAAGTACCTGGCAGGTTCCCAAAAGGTACACAGATTCTATGCTGCTTATCCCAGGGGCAAGCAGTGGATTTCCCAAGTCAACTTTAATAATGATTAATGGACTTTTCCTCCAGGAACTTGTCCAAACCTTTTTTAAACCTAGCTATATTAACAACTTTTATTACATCTTCTGGTAACAAATTCCAGACCTTGATTATGTGTTGAGTGAAAAAATATTTTCTCTGATTAGTCTTAAATGGGCTACATTGTAGTTTTATTTTGTGTTCCCCAGTCTTTCTACTTTTTGGAGGAGTAAACAACCAATTTACATTTACTCATTCCACTCCATTCGTATCTCCCCTTGGCCTTCTTTTTTTCCAAGTGAAGATCCCTAACCTTTTAAGCCTTTCCTCATATCCTTCCATCTTCTTTATCATTTTGCTGGCTCTTCTCCGTACTTTTTCTTTCTGCAATATCCTTTTTAAGATATGGTGACCAGAATTGTACTTAATATTCAAGGTATGGTCAAACCATGGAGCAATACAGAGGTATTATAATATCCTTTGTTTTATTCTCCATTTCTTTCCTTATGATTCCTAGCATTCTATGTGCTTTCTTGGCCACCGCTGCACACTGGGTAGAGGGTTTCAATGTATTATCTACGATGATGCCTAAATCCTTTTCCTGGGTGGTAGTTCCTAAAGTGGAACCTTGCATCATGTAATTATAGTTTTGGAGGTTGTTCCCTATGGGCCTGATTCCATCCTGTACATTCAGGCCCTCTATGTGCCCGGTCAAAACCGTAACACAAAGGGAGTTGCGATTCTGATCACGTCTAGACCCACAGGATCAGAATCGCAAACAGGTCTGTACATGCAGGCCCGGACCATGATTCCATCCGGCCTGCACATACTGGCGTTCCCCGACTTACTCAATCAGGGCTTTTCAATGGAACCGTGGGCTCCTTGGCGTCCGGTTGCCATGGCACCGCGGCTCCATTGAAAAGCCGCAATCCCGGCCGCCAGCACAAACGCTGCATTCCCCCGCAGCCCGACTCCTCATCTGGCCTCCTAAGGTCAAGGCTGGGCTGTGGGGAATATCCTTGGCCCCCCCCTGCCCCAACCGCACCCCATGCCTGCCGATCCCTGGTGACTAGGGAACTTATTCCACCTCTGAGGTGGAATAAATTCCCCATGCAAGTTGCTGGCCCTGGACGTATAGGGCCGATATTAGAATTGGACCTGTACATCCAGGGCCAATGACCGCCCACTGCCTGACCTAACGCCACCCCCAATCCGCCCCCCTCCCTTCCCCATCTACCTTCCCTGTACAAGACGTGGGGAAGGTACACGGGGCCGGGAAAGGCACGAATAGCGGGGATGGATGTCCCAAAGGGACGTCCATCCCTGCTTTTCGTGGGTCAGAATGACCCCATAAGTACATTATTTGCACTTGTCCACATTAAATTTCATCTGCCATTTGTACGTCCAGTCTTCCAGTTTATCAAGGTCCTCTTGCAATTTTTCACAGTCCTCGAGTTTTAACAACTTTGAATATGTATGTGTCATTTGCAAATTTGATCACCTCATGCAACATTCCCATTTCCAGGTCATTTATGAATATGTTAAAAGACAGTGGGTCCAGCACAGATCTCTGGGATACTCCACTATGCATCTTTCTCTATTGAGAGAATTGGTCATTTATCCCTATTCTCTTCAGTGTGACACAATGGCATATTTCCCCCATTTACAGAATCAAATATTTGAGGAGTTCATCTGTGTGTCATAGGAAGTGTTGGGGATTGAGTGAATGTATATTAGTCAGTGAGTTCATGTGTTTGTGTATTTCTGTGTGTGTCACGGGGAATGCCAAGAGCTACATGTGTATATGTGTGTGCGTGTGTGCCATGGGGACATTGAGGGCTACTTATACGCATGTATGCATGTCTGTGTGTGTGTGTGCGCGTGCATGTCTGTGTCATGGAGACTGTTTGGGGCTACATGCATGTCTGTGTCATGGGGCATGCTGGGGGCTGTATGTATGTATTTGTCATGAAGAGTGTTTGTGGCTGCATGTGTATAGGCTCTGTATGTTCATAACAGTCAGGGACTGTGTGTGCATATTGTCAGACGGCTGCCTGGGTGAGAATCTTCACAGTCTTGGCAAGTGCATATATCTATATGATTTGCAAGGGATTGTGGGCAATGCAGTTCATTCACACCAGACACAGCTGCTCACAATAATTAGTTGTGCTTTTGGGTAAAGCCAATAAGATATTTATTTATGGGGTTATTTCTCCCAACACAGATATGCTTGGTAGCACATAAATCAGGTTACTTGCTTTCAGTGTTAAACTTGAAAAAAACAAAAACAGGAAAACAACATTTGCACTTGTCAGGCAATCAAAGCAAAAGAAATAAGACCTGGTTGATAACAAACTGGTCTTTTCTGTAGGCTTAGCTAATATCCTCTTAGCAAGTATCAAACAACAAACCAAAAGCCACAAAGAAAGAAAAAAGTTGTTCTTTTCAGGTTAACTTCTTATATCTTCCCACATAGATTCAGAAGTGGATTCTCTCCTAGCTCACAAGCAATTAGGGAAGGCTCAATTGCTAGCAGTTATCCAGCTGAAACCCCTTAGCTGACTTGCTTTCTACTGCGTGGGTCAAATCCTGCTTCAGGAGCTTTCCTGAGTAGATTAAAGAACAAATTTGTATTTCTTTGTGATGGTTGCTGTACTTTATAACAGAAAATCACCAAAGGAGTTTAGACAGAGAGCAGTCCATGTAAACAGAATCTTCATCTGCTATCATTTCCCCTTCTTCAACAAGCATGGGTTCAATATCATGGATTGGCACAGATGAATCTCTCAATGGAGCACTTTCAGGCGAATACTTGTTTCCCTGCTGTCTTTCAAGGTTATAGCTAGGGCATAGATCAGTGTTCATACCTGAGCTTCCATTGCTGTTAGAGTTCCTCTCTATATAGCCTGGCCAGTATGTAGTCCAGTTCTTATGTCCAGCCTTCCAATCCAGATCCCTGGACACTGGATCTCTCTTCACATACCTTCTGGCACGGGTCTTAGGGTCCCTTCCACGTGTAGCCGTCTCTCTCACAGGTACCGCCTGGAGATTCCTAGCTCTGCAGCACCATTTCTCTGGCTTTCCCCAGTCCAATGGTGTATGCTGGCCCTTGAAATGCCTCCCAGTATACGTACTGCTCTGGACTCTTCTAGACCTCTCAAAGGCTTTTCTCTTCCTTCTTCCAAAGGGTTTCTTTCCCTCTCTGTCCGTCCGGTTTGGCTTCTGCTTCTGATGATCCTTCAGATGAAACTGATGATCAAGCTCAAGCTGATTCTCAGGATAAGGATGATTCTCTGTAGAATAAACTCTACCTTTATTCTGCCTAGATGAGTGCTCCTCCCTAACACAGCGCAGCTGTGCTGAATCAGGCCCTGCCCTTTGAGATGAGTGCTTAGGGATTACCTCATAGCCCTCCTGATTGAACACACGTTTCCCCACTTCAGCTCCTCTAATGGCTGTTGGAAACCTGGTGCATTCTGGGACTGGTAGTCTTTTATGGGAAAATTCTGTTTTCTTATTTCTACCAGAACTGACAGGTTGCTTGTTCAGAGTCACTTCACCTTTTCTATAGCTCCTTCCTGAGCTATGATAAGCTTCCTTATCACAATATGAAACATGTGGAGGCCAATTCAGATCTGGGTGCCTCCAGCCCGTCCAGAATCTGGACAGGCCAGAATTGTACTTGATTCTGATCCCGTGGGGACTACACATCCCTGCGGGATCAGAATCGTGTGTACCCGGCATCGACGGGCTGACCATGCCTCGATTTTGGGCCCCCAGACATCTAGCTACTTACTTGACTAGCCTAGCCAGGCTCCTGCTTGGAGCCACAGGGTTGTAGCATCCTGTTGTCATGGCACTGTAGCTCCATGCAGGAGCCACAATCTCTGGCAGACCCCGAAATGATCCTTTCCCTACTGCTCGACCCCTGATTGGGCCTGCCATGGCCAGGGTCAGGCTGCAGGGAACTCATGCACCCCCTTACCTCTTTTTCCCTGTCCGGAGTGAGCATAGGCTGCCATCTATGGGGACCTATCCCACCCCTGAGGTGGAATAAGTCCCCTATCCAAATGACCGATCCCAGAATAGGCCCTGTATGTCTGGGGTAGGGGTCATGCCTCTGGCCTGCCCTTGCTCCTCCCTCAGCCCGCCCCCTCCCACCCCTGTACAGAGCTCCCTACATATCTCTGCTGTACATGCAGAGAGCTCTGTGGGTGGAATCAGCACCCTGGCGTTTAGCAGGGATATATGTTCAACCCGGACGTACATCCCCGTTAAACGCAGGTTAGAATCTTCCCCTTAGGGGGTCATTCCAGAACATGAATAAGCCCTTTTGGACATGCAACGTAGATGTTTTTCTAACGAAACATCTATGACTGTATTATGAAACCCCCATGGCCCTGCACGTACATGGCGCTAGCAAGGGGATCTCAGAATGTGGGCGTGAGGGGGCGGAACGGAGGCTTGGTCAGCAGTGGCGATGTACAGTGCTTATTCAGAAAAAGCCAATGTATGTGCTGCATGTTTCCCGTGGACGTCCATGTTATACTAGCGGAAAGGTGGAATAAGGCTAGGACTTAGAAGCTTTTCTGCTTTACTCTGCAATGCGTACCATAGAGATGAATGGCTGTGACAACGATGTTTTGAACATGTGTGTCTGCAGGTTGGAAGACCACAAGATGCAGTTGTAAAGAGCAGAAAGCAGAGGTGAGGGAAGGTTGTATTGTAAAGACACAGTAATAAACACCCCTACAGAAACATGCAGAGATGCAATGGTGATTATTCCGGCTATGCTGACAATATCTGTGTGAGCTAAAGGAGATAATCTAGGGCATTCTTGTCTTCCAAGAAGTGGAACTGTTGATGTAGGGATTTCCTGTGCTATACATAGCAATGTACAGACTTTTGTCAGAGATGACCAATGAGAGCGCAACTAAAATGTTTTCTTACTGTGATGTATGTTTTGCTGCAAGGTACGTCAGGACAATCAAATCACTTTCTACTTGCTGTTGTCACATCTCTGAGTGCACAGAGATCACTTTGCATGTCCCGGTCATGCAGAGGACTAGCTTCTATGGTCTGTTTTCCATCAACACATCTGTATCATCTATTTTCATGAGCAGTTTGTATGAGCATCACACTGTCAGTGTGAGGAGCAGCTTCGGGGATGCAAGTTTTAACTGAGGAGGCGCGTCTACACGGAGATGGGCAGCAGCGGATCCACACCTCTTATCAGAATTTGGCGAGGGCAGGAACATCCAGGCTGCTTGTTGGTATACCTGTGTCCTGGTGTTTGTGTGTGCCATGCCGAACATGTCTGTTTCCCTGATTCCAACTCTGTGGGCTCAGCAGGACTGCACATGTGGAATTAGGGACAAATGGGGCCTGTTTTTTATTTAGACATGTCCACAGGCCAGATGTGCACGTTATTGAATCACGCTCTCATTGTGAAAAAGTGACATTTTTCCTCTTTGATCATTTGCAGAATCACACATGTCTTGGGGGACGGAGGAAGAGTGCTAAGAGAGATTATAAAGTAGTGGGGCTGAATAAGAAATCGTTATAAGTGGTGCTACCTATGTATTTGTGTCTATCTTCAAAAAGTGGGTGTGTGGTGGTTTGGGGATGGAGTACCTGTGTGTGTGTGTGTGGTGCAGAGGGTGGAGTGCCTTTGTGTCTTCGGGGGGGGGGGGGGAGTTTGAGGGGTTGCTTTTTCATAGATTAATGGGAAAATGTCCAAATAACTCATATGTTGGACTACATAAACTTAGGTTTAATGCCTTTCTTCAGTGGGTATCTTTCAAGGAAGAGGAAGCAGAACTGAAAGGTGCATTGGAGCCCTGTCTTTCCTCATTTTGCTTGAAGATTGAGATGTGTATAGTGTAGAGTCATTTTTATCTGGTTTAATAACGTTTTTCTTTTAAATGATGTTTTTGCCTCCATTGCATTTTTTTAATTGGTGCAGGTACTGTCAATATCCAATGGCAGTGGCAGCTATAATAATTTAAATGCTGGAGTTGGTGTTTAATACAGATATTCCATGCTGCTATGTATATTGTTGTGCTGAATATACGTATTACACGGTCACCATACAAACAATATGGAAGCCATTTTGGAAGCCCTATTTGTGCTTTGGAGTCTGAAAACAGGCATTGAGATGCCCAAAGCACATCCAAGTCTGAATGGGGCGTAGTGGAGGCATCCCCAGGATGGACGTCCCTGCCTGATCTCAGAAACTTCATGGATGTCTGGCATTGCATCTAAGCTTAGATCTGCTCCAGGCACAAACAGTGCTCGCTTTGGTTGGAAAACATCCAGAGGGTGTAGAGAAGAAAGTGCTCCATCACACCCAGCACTTCACACAAGGTCAACAATAGCAACAGTGGCATTTGAACCATGACTTTCCTGGCTCTAGCCCACTGCTCTAACCATTAGGCTATCCTAGATGTCCAGATTCTGGAATATGGTTCTGGGGATGTCAATGTACACCACCCTCTCCCCGCAGACGTTCATATCAGGCATGTCCATGTTTGTGAAATCATGTCTGCACCTGGATGTGCCTGCTTTCATTTCAGACGCTCTGGCTTAGACTTCCCAGATTGAACTTTGATGGTCCTTCTGAAATTCACCTCCACACATTTAGTTTAGGCCTGCTGAACTAATGCATAATTTATTCAGATGAATATTGCTGCTATCTGGATAATTCTGTGGCCTACCCTTGCTCGGCTCATTTATAAAATGGATAGTATCAGGCCACTTTGTCCTGAAACTATTCATATCAGAGATGAAGATCCATGGATAGCAAAGTTATATGTTCACTGGTCGCCTATATATAACCTGTTTTGAATATCAGTCCATTAAGAGTTTCAGTCACTGCTTTTATCTTGGGAAACCATTTTTTAAAGAGACATGCCTATAAAAACATTTAACATTATTTATCGCACAAAGATCATAACAATTTTTTTCCCATGATAGAAAACTATTTAAAGCAACAGTGTTATCAAATATGCTCTTAGTGCAAAGTCCGTGGTCCATTATACTTGTAGGCTTGGCACCAAACTTTAAAGGAAAGCCATACACATCCTTCCACTTAGGAAAGTGATGCAAATATAAAATACCCACAGATTTTTTTCACTTGTTATGTTGCCAGAAAGTAACACATAGAGATCTGTGTTATGTGTCAACGCCATCTAAAGCATGCTCTGGGTATATTTTCCCGCAATCTGAGTAAAAATATGGGGTGATATCAAATGACAGCAGCTGGCCATTCTACTGTGGCTAACCATCGCCGCTGAACTTTAAACCCAAATATTCAATGCATCCGGCCAGCAGCAATAGTCAGCTGCTCCCGATTACTGCAGCAAAAGCTAGGGCAGCCTTTACTGCGTTTGACTTTTGCCACATGTCAATAACCAGGCGGCGGCTCAGTATTGCTGCTGACATGTTATGGACAGGTGCCACCCCTGGCACTCTTCGATGCTAACAGATCAGCATTGGGACGTGCAGCAGCGGCAGTACCCATAGATATTACTCAGTGCCACTGAATTTCCCAGATAAGGGGATTAACACGCTTTGCAGATCTGCTGTGTTAAACCCTTTGAATATCCCCCCTACAGTGCAATGGATCCCCTGCATACCTCTAACTGGGTTAAAGAGGAGCCCTTTCAATTTACCTGAATCAATGAGTTTGAAAATTGCTCTTAAATTATCCTAATATATTTGCGCTAATATTTTTTCACTTTCAGACAGAAGGTCTGCCCCATTTATTATAGCCTTACAAATATGCAGTCTTGAGTCCATTCTTCTGCTTTCTGTGCTGTGTTCTTGCTTGGCCTGTGTGAAAGTGATGCCTGCATGATTTCCAGATTATGGATCAACAGAGCTTTAACTTGCTAATGGAGGTGACTAAATTGAAGAGTTTAAAACCTTAAAAACATATTTTGTCTCAGAAATGCAGTAAAGGCTACTCAAACGCAGTAAAGGCTGCCCTAGCTTTTGCTGCAGTAATCGGGAGCAGCTGACTATTGCTGCTGGCCGGATGCATTGAATATTTGGGTTTAAAGTTCAGCGGCGATGGTTAGCCACAGTAGAATGGCCAGCTGCTGTCATTTGATATCACCCCATATTTTTACTCAGATTGCGGGAAAATATACCCAGAGCATGCTTTAGATGGCGTTGACACATAACACAGATCTCTATGTGTTACTTTCTGGCAACATAACAAGTGAAAAAAATCTGGGGTTTCTAGTCCCACAGGTGCTCCTTGTGGTCTTGGGCAAGCCACTTAACCCTCCATAGCCCATGTTCCCTGTAAAAAATAGGTATCTCCAAGTTATAATGCCCTGTTCAATGTAATTTCAGTTTGTTCATTGTAAACCGCACTGATGCAGAATAGCGCGGTATATAAGAGAATGTAAATAAAATAAATAAATAAATAAATGTAATAGACATCAGAGGACAAAAAGTGGAACCTAATAATTTTGTTTAGACAGTCAACGTATGAAGCAGAGCTAAACTTTGCAAAGACCTTTTTGATGGCAATTTCATAAGGGGCATCCAGATTTCCATGCAAGTTTATGGTCAGAAAGCACGGTGTTCTGGTGGTTTACGCACACAGTTTAGTCGGACACTATTCTGAAAGTGCGTGCCACAGACCGATGGTGCGTACTTTCACTGGGGATGTGCAGAGGAGTGGAGTTTGAATGGAGCATAGACAATACATATTTATCTGCATATTTTACAGAATACGCCCCAACACATGTAAGATACGTGTGTCATTTACATCTACCATGGAGCTGGTGTAAGTGACCATGATGATATTTACCCACGTCCATGGCTACTTATGCTAGTATTCTCTAAAATAAAATCTACACAGATTTGACTTTATAGAATAGGCACTATTAACATGTGTACACATGCATGTGTTTTTGCACACCAAGAAAATTCCCTTCTTGGTGTGCAACTAATATACATTATTTAAAATTGTATCCATTTTAGCCCATGCAGCCTACTTTACAGCATTTTCTGGCTTTATATATGCAAAATTGTATTTAAAGGAAGAGTTGAGTTGCTGCAATACAAAATTATGCAAAGCAGCTCATTACTTAGTGTCACTTTTGAGGGGTAAGTTTATAACAAGCCACCTAGGTTGAGAGAGCAAGTAGGCACCAATTTGTAGCCTCTTTTATAAAGACACATGGAGCTCGATTCAGAAAGGGACACGACCGGGCCCCATGCAGGTCTCCAGAGAGGACGCATAGCCCCGATTCTACAACATCACGTAGACTTGCATATGGGGATGTAGAATCGGCGTGTGGCCATGCCAGGTGAAGCATGCCTAACTGGCAGCCTATAAGTCCGTTCTGAGCCACACACATGTGTAGGCTGTGCACACACTGCCCGAGTAGCCCCACTCACCTCATGCACCTGCAACCCCACAAACATCCCCAATCCCATGTCCTGCAGACCACATGAGACTGGAACCAGGAAGAAGACCCCCACCCCAACATAACCCACACATCAACATGGCTACCAGGCAGCCTAATTTCAGTGAGGCGGAGACAAGACTGCTGGTGACCATGGTCCTTGAGCAGGAGGAGACTCCTCCCCACTGGGCAGAGGCAGCCAGCCCACACAGCAGCACGCAGGGACTGGGAACACATCAGGACCACCCTCACCCAGTAAGTACATCACAATACAGACAAACCTGGAAGCAGAGAGAAGTAGGCAGGCTGTAGCAGCATACAAGATGGCACAGAGACTGGCATGCACCAACGTGGAGAGGAAGGGCAGGGAAAGTCAGGATCTGCCCCTGGCAGAAAGCAGGGAGGCTGCACAGTGACAGCACAGCATAGCACAGACAGAGCAGCCCCACAGCAGGGGCCCAGGAAAATACGAGTTACTTACCTGTAACGTGAGTTCTCCAGGGACAGCAGGATAAGTCAGCCACAAGTGGTGACGTCATCCGACGGCACCAGAACGGAAGTACTCTCACTAGCCCAGAAGCCCCACCTCCCGATCCGCCCCTAGCTGGCCAGATCTTCCAAGCTGAGGCCCTCCAGCAGCTAGGAGGCGGAGGGGAGACAGAGGTCCCCGCCGGGGAGGAGGGAGGGAAAGTGTAGCTGACTTATCCTGCTGTCCATGGAGAACTCACGTTACAGGTAAGTAACTCATATTTCTCCCAGGGCAAGCAGGATGAAGTCAGCCACAAGTGGTGTCTCCCCAGCTATAGAGGCAGCGGCGGGGAACCAATAAAGAACCAAACTCAAGTACCGTAAGGTGCAAGCAGGTTTAATGCTGCCTGACGGAGCAGGCCTGTGCAACAGTAGGATGTGCAATCACAGGTCTGTGCAAAAAAACAAGTTGTGCAAGAAAAACCAGGAAGGGTTTACACAAGTGCAATTATAACCAAATGTTCAACATGAACATAATAAAGTGCAGGAAACATCACAAGACTTAAACCGTTAAAAACAGTGAGGGTTACACCAGTGCAAACATAAGCAGAAGTTCAACGTGAACATAATAATGTGCTAGGACAACATCACCGTCCGTGGCTTAACTAATGTTAACAGTCCTGGGCCTGGGCCTGGGCCTTAGGGAGTCAAGGCACACGGCTCGGCCCTGAACACACAGACAATACAGATAGGCCGAAGGCCGGTCCGCCATGGTCTGGGCCGTCCAGACAGTAATGTCTTTGAAACGTCTGGACAGAGGACCAAGTGGCGGCCTTGCAAATGTCTGGAACGGGAGTGGTGCGCAGGTTGGCAATGGAAGTGGCCAGCGCTCGCAGATGATGTGCTTTGACGCCTGCAGGGGGGTCTGTTCCAGCGAGCGAGAGGCACAGGGAGATACATGCAGAAATCCATCCTGACAGTGTGCGCTTGGAGACTGGGCGGCCAGGCTTGTTAGGGTCATAAGAGATGAAGAGCTGCGACCCTGTGCGTACTGCTGCGGTCCTCTGCAGGTAACAGCGAAGGGCCCGGACGCAGTCCAGTGTGTGTAGTCGGCGCTGCTCCTGATCGGAGTGTGGTCCGGGGAGGAAGCAGGGCAGCTCAATGACTTGGTTGATGTGAAAGGAGGTCGCCACCTTGGGGACAAACAGGGTGTGTCCGCAGGAGAGCACGGTCGTGTAGCAGGACTGTGTAGGGCGGGTAATCGACGAGAGCGTGGAGCTCGCTGATTCGCCTGGCAGAGGTGATAGCGATGAGGAAAAGAGTTTTCCACGAGACAAACTTCATCCCTGAGGAGAGCAGGGTTTCAAAAGGCTCCTTGGTAAGCTGGTTGAGTACAATGTTCAGGTCCCAAGGAGGTACTGGTTCTCTGATTGCGGGGTGTAGATTGGCCAGCCCTTTCATGAAACTGGCGACGACCGGGAGGACTGCCACCGACGAGCCGCTAACGCGGTGGTGGAAAGCTGCGATGGCAGCGAGGTGGACCTTGATGGACTGTGTGCGCAGGCCCCGGGTGGAGAGAGATGCCAAGTATTCCAGGAGCTGGGGCACTGGACATGAGAAAGGGTCAAGGTGCCGCGCCTCGCACCAGGTGCTGAAGCGCCGCCATTTAAGACTGTAGCATTTCCTGGTGGATGGCCGTCGGGCTGCAAGAACGATCTGCTGGACCTCGTCCGACAGGTTGAGGGGAGCCAAGCTTAACCTTTCAGCTTCCAAGCCGCTAGCGACAGCGTCTGCAGGTTGGGATGCAGCATGGACCCATTGTCTTGGGACAGGAGGTCCGCTCTCTGGGGAAGTCGCATTGGAGGCTCCGTTGCCAGGCGGTGCAGGTACGGGAACCATATTTGCCTGGGCCAGTAAGGGGCCACCAGGATGACTGTCGCACGGTCCCTGATGATGCGTTGGATGGTCCGCGCTACCAGGGGGGGTCGGCGGAAACGCATAGGCCAGTGTCCATTGGTTCCAGGGAAGGTCGAAGGCGTCCGCCGCTAGCCTGAGCCGGGAGGGTCTCTTCGAGCAGAACAAGTGGCACTTCGTGTTGCTCTGGGACGCAAAGAGGTCGATTTGCGGGTAACCCCACTCCTTGAACAGGAACGCTGAGACGTCTTGGTGAAGCGACCACTCGTGTGGGTTGAGCTGTCTGCTGAGGCGGTCGGCTAGGACATTCTCCTCTCCTGGCAGGTAGCATGCTTGGAGGCTGCAGTTGAGGGAGAGCGCGAGGTTCCATGTGAGGAGGGCTTCTCTGCAGAGGGGACGTGACCCTGTGCCCCCTTGCTTGTTTATGTAGAACATGGCGACTTGATTGTCGGTCAGGATCCTGACGATTTTGCCGGAAATCAGGCTCTGGAATGCCGAGAGGGCGAGGCGGACAGCTCTGAGTTCGAGAAGGTTGATATGGAGGTTTGTTTCGGAGGGGGACCAAGCCCCTTGGGTGCTCGAGTTGGCACAGTGGGCTCCCCATCCCTGCTTTGAAGCGTCCGTGGTTACGGTGATCTGGTATGGGGGTGCTTGTAGATGCATGCCCTTGGCGAGGTGTTTGGGGAGGGTCCACCAGCGTACCGCCTTGGAGGAGGTATCGTCTCTGGGGACTGTGGCGGACAGAGGCTGGGTGTGCTGGCACCAGTGCGAGCGAAGATGCCACTGAAGGACTCTCATGTGCAATCTTGCGAGGGGGAGGACATGGGTTGCAGCGGCCATGTGTCCCAGGAGGCGTAGAATGGTCCGGGCCGAGGATTGAGGGCTGCTTAGGAACTGTAGCGCTAGCTGGGCGATTGCATTTCTCCTGCTCCGGGGCAGGAAGGCCTTGGCCCGCTTTGTATCCACGCAGGCACGATGAATTCCAGCTTTTGTACTGGCGAGAGATGGGACTTCCTGAAGTTCACTAGGAAGCCCAGGGAAGACAGTAGAGATATAGCTGCGTTGACCGCCTTCCGCAGGGATGCAGGGGATCTTGCGGAGAACAGCCAATCGTCCAGGTAGGGAAAAACACATATCCCTTGCTTCCGAAGCAATGCGGCCGCCACTGCTACGCATTTGGTGAACACCCGGGGGGCGGGTGAGAGTCCGAAGGGCAGCACTCTGTATTGGTAGTGGCAGCTCGCCACATAGAAGCGTAGAAATTTTTTGTGTTGCGGGTGCATTGGGACGTGTGTGTAGGCGTCCTGGAGATCCAGAGAGGCCAACCATTCCCTTGGTTGGATGAGTGGCAGGATGGTGGATAGGGAATGCATCCTGAACTTTTCTTTGGTGATACATTTGTTGAGCTTCCTTAAATCGAGGATGGGACGCACACCCCCTGATTTCTTGGGGACGAGGAAGTACCTCGAGTAGAATCCCTTGCCGATCTCGGCCGGGGGAACCAGCTCGATGGCTCTTGAGGCCAGTAGGGCCCGGATCTCCGCAGCCATGGGGGCAAGGTGCTCTGGGGGGGTTGAGTTATGAGTAGGAGGCCGAAGGGGCGGCCTGGAAGAGAAGTTGATGCGGAAGCCCTGCTTTATGATTGACAGCACCCACTGATCCGATGTTATCCTCTCCCAGGCAAGGAGAAAAGCGGACAAGCGCCCCCCGGTCGGAAGGTGCTGGCAGGGCTGCGAGTCAAAACCCCGAATTGTTCTTCACGGGGGCTGACATTGATTTCTTAGGAGCTTGGTCCCGCTGTCGGTGCTTTTGCCTGTATGGTGCCTGGTAATGCTGCTGGTGCTTGTACCGGGGCTGTTGCTGCCATTTGCGATACGGTTGGTACCTTTTGGAGCTTGCACTGTTTTGAGTGGCCTTGCGGTTAGGTGCGAGGGCGGTCAGAGCCTTCCTCCAAAGTCTGCAAGGTGGTGCAGCGCTCCCGCATGTCATTAACAGTGTCCTTGACCTTATCGCCGAACAAGGAATCGCCCGAGCAGGGAGTGTCTGCAATGCTGTCGTGCGAATCCGTGCGGAGACAGGAAGCCCGGAGCCAGGCCAGTCTGCGAGCCGAGATGGTCGTGCCCGCCACTCTAGCTGCGGTCTCAAAAGCATCGTGGGCGGCCCGTCCTTGGTGCTTTGTGCAGTCATCCAGCTCTGCGAGTGCAGACAAGAGAGAGGGTGGAATCTCCGGCAGGAGGGAAGTAGCGGATTTGATGCTGCTCACCAGTGAGTCTTGGTAGATCGCGTGCTGGAATTGGTGGGCCGCGATCCTAGCATTCAGCATGGCCCCCTGATACACTCTCTTGGCTACGTCATCTATGAGCTTATTGTCCTTACCAGGGGGTGCATTATTGGAGCTGCGTGAGGACTTGGAGCGCTTCAGTGCTGATTCCACCACAATAGAATGGTGCGGAAGCTGCGGCTTCGCAAAGGCCGGGATGGGCTGGACGTTGTACTTGTTGTCCAATCTGCGAGGGCAGGCGTGATTGGAAGCCGGGGCCTGCCATATCTTGGTGAGGTTGTCTCGAAGAAGCTGATGGATGGGCAGGACAGGGGTGGACTTAGGGACATCAATGAACTTGAGAGCACTCTGCACCTCGTCACGTTGGTCCGGTGCGTCCAATGGAGAGATGGAAAGTGTGGTAATGATCTTTTGAATGAACTTGTAGTAGGTATTGTCCTCGGGTGGCACAGGAGGATCCGATGGGGCGTCTGTGTGGGAGAGGGAGCCCAGGCGGGACGCCGCATCTGAGAGCGATGGCGCTGCTGGTACATCCTGCTCCTGAGCAGGGGCGGGGGGTGCCAGACTGCATGGCGTCTGGTTGTCCACAGCGCAGGAGGATGGTGCATCAGGCTGCGGCTGTATGGAGGTCCCCGAGACCAGGGTGACCAGAGAAGAGGACCACTGTTGCAGCATATCCTGCAGGAGTCGTAGGGTCTCCGGAGCGGGCTCCTGCTGTAATATTTCTGGGGCGGCTAGGGCGCCCGGATCAGGGGGAAGTAGGAACTCTCCTTGCATATGATGCTCATCGTGCTCTTGGTGCTCATTGTGGAGGCTGCGTGCAAGAGATGAGCTGCTGGATGAAGAAGAGGAGACACTGCGCCGGCTGGAGCTGCTGGTGCTGGATCTACGGCTTCTGTGCCTTGATTTGGCTTTGTGTCCGCTCCTATGTCTGTGCTGTCGTCTGCTCCTTGACCTCCTGCTGCGCGATCTGTGATGCCCTCTGCTCGATGATCTGCGCCGAGATTTGCCCCCTCTGCGCTGAGACCGCTTACTGCCCCGATGAGAGTGTGAGAGCCATCGGGGGCTGCGCGGAGAGCGGGTGCTCCGGCGGTGGTCTGCGCTCCGGGAGTGATCGCGCTGTTGGCTGGGAGCTCCGGAGGCTGCCCCCGTGATGCTGAAGGTGCTGCCGACGTGATGGAGACTCAGCCGGTCAGCGTCATCGAGGTCTGCGCTGATGCGGGGGGTGAGAGGTTGGCCGGAAGCAGTCAGCGGAGCGGCCGGAAGTGCCGCAGAAGAGATCGAGAGTTCCTCTGGCAAGATGTCAGCCTCCAGGAGAGCACATGTGGAGCTGAGGGGCCCATTCCCACGGCGGGAGACGGAGGCCTGACCAGGCACGTCCCCGGCCGGAGCGGCAGCAAGAATAATATCGCCGGCAGAGGTACTCACTGCGGGAGGGTTGAGGAAGTCAGCTAGGGCGTGCCGGCGTGATTTTAGTGCCCGGGGGGGACATGCGGCCGCAAGCGGGGCAGTCTTCCACGGCATGCTCGGACCCAAGACATCTGATACAATTCTGGTGCGAATCGGAGAGGGCCATCTTCCGAGAGCAGCCGGGGCACTTTTTAAAGCCGGGCTTCTTCATTGGAGGCTTGAATCCGTTGTTAGATCTTGAATCTTGTTAATTAGTGAGAGAAAATAAAAAACCGTCTTGCTGGCAAGGCGGAAGACAAAGACTGGCCAGCTAGGGGCGGATCGGGAGGTGGGGCTACCGGTCAGGCCCAGAAGGCTTGTGAGAGTACTTCCATTCTGGCACCGTCGGATGACGTCACCACTTGTGGCTGACTTCATCCTGCTTGCCCTGGGAGAACAAGAGAGAACAGGATGCAGGCAGGCCCACAGTGAAAGCACAGGGAGACACAGAGACAGATGGAAGGGACATGCCTAGCAGAGAGCAGTTCCAGAATGTCAGCCACAGCCCCAGATCATACAGATGGCCCCTGAAGAGGCCCAGAAAAAAGGGCCCTCTTCATGCCCTGAGGCAGGAGGCAAACCCAGCACCCTAAGCACTGTGGGTCAGGTACAGAACCACCAGGCTAAAACTGTCAGTACCCCCAGAGCAAGTCAAAGGGGAGGCACCATGTAAATGGTAGAAATGCAAAATGAAGTCATCCAGGTGAACCCAGCACTATGAGCCAGGCATAGAACCACCAGGCTACAGCTGTGAATGTTCCCAGGCCCCAGGAAGAGAGAGCAGAGCAAGTCAGAGGGGAGGCACAGTGTGAATGGTACAGGTGCAAGATGGAGCAGTTCAGGCAGTGAACCCAGCACCCCAAGCACCAGTCCAGCATAGAACCATCAGGCTACAGCTGTGAGTGCTCCCAGGCCCAGAAAGTGAGGGAACTTGTCCCTGTGCCTGTACACCAAATGCAATGACCAGATGCAGTCCCCACCTCCGGCATGACATGGCAGGGTGATGCTCCACTGATAGAAGATGGAGACAGGGCACATGATGCGCAGTGTAGAGAGCCAGCAGCGCCCCCCCCCCCAATGAGTAGGCAAGTTTGTGCCCTAGCATGGGTGAATGATGAGGTGTGTCTCTACCCCACAGGCATTTCCAGATCCTGCGTGACATGGAGGCATATGGTGTGTGGTACCACATAATCTGCTGCCTGTGTCCACGGCTGAAATGGCATATCTAGCAGCAGCTGCAGGAGGAGCAGGATGAGTAGCCATGCAGATACCCAGTCTAAGCAGCAGGCCAATAGGCCCCCTAACACAGAGGCAGGGCAACACATGTAGGAGCAGACACTGCTGTGACATGGATACCACAGAAACAGCATGCCCCCACCCCATGGTCCCACAACACATAGTCCCGGCCCACACTGTCCCACCCCCTGCAGATCTGGGATGTGCTGGAACACTCTATGTGTGTGCCCAGACCCCCAGCAACCACAGTAGTGCAGCAACAGGAAGAACAGGGTGTGGACATGTGAGGCACAGCCACCTCGATGTTCCATAGAGAGTATGGGTACTGAACATGGTAAGGTGACACAAAGATGCCTGCCCCACCACAGTGGCAGTGACAGGAGCACTGTCCAGAGGTTGACACAAGAATAACACACTTGATGTGGGCCACCCATGCACCCAAAATGACAGTATCCTGTGACATTGGCACATCAGGAACTCATCTGTCCATGGTTGATCTGTCAGACACACAGCAGAGACACCACAGCCATGCAGCTAACCATAACCTCTGTCCCCCACAGTGGCAGCACAGCAGGAGGACTCCCCACTCCTGTCCCTGGATGGCTCCATCCCTGACACTGTGGAGGACGTCAGCACAGATACAACCCCCAGAGCCATCGGGAGCAGCAGCATGACCACCGGCAGGGGCAGCAGCAGCGCACCGCCAAGGCTCATCCTCCTGTCCAGCCCAACACCATTCGCGGATGATGAGGAGGATGAGGAGGGCCCGGCAGGGGAGGCAGCATTCTCCCCCTCCACCTCTCCTGAAGGGAGCAGAGCTGATGGCAGTGGGCAGGGGGGCCTATGTCCTACAGCATACCTGGGGGATAATGTGCAGGATAGTGGTCAGGTCCCACTGGTGCCATGTGCAGAAGCTCCAGAGACAGGGAGGATCTCTGTACCCTCATCCTCCAGCCCCTGGTAAAGGGTGTGTGTGTGTGTCATGGGAGGACAGATGGCTGGGGAGGCCCCATGGAGTGTTGTGTGTGAGGCTGTAGTGACATAGGCTGAGGGGTCATGCAAGGGTGGTGAGGGGTGTCACCCTTACACCCACTCCCTAACCTTGAGGGTTAAGGAGGGGTGGGCCTTGTGTAGTTGGGGCCAAATATAGTCGGGAACAAGAAATTTATATATAAGGATTTTATTTTCCCCGCTCCTTGGTAGTCAGGTACAGGTGAGAAGGTTAAACAAACAGGATATGTACAAAACAAAGGCTGTCAAGGCTTGTGCTTCAAATTATGCTTCTTTGAGGAAACACATTACCTCATGTGTCTTCTCCTTGCAGTATTCACAAAGTGCTTTGTAAGAAACAATATTGTTTTCCCTGCAATTGGGATACAGTCCAGCTTATTTCACAGCTCCAATAAGCTTCCCTTTCAATTGCTTCAAAAACAGAATATCTTTTCCATATGCTTTTCTCCTATTCTGGGTTTAGCATAACCAGAATCAAACTGCCAGGTACAAACATTCAAGCTTTGCATTAATCAGTTTTCTCAATTAGCCCAATTGAGCAGTCCATCGGCTGATTAATCTCCAGCATGGGCCGTGGAGTCAAGGTGGGAATTCCTATTCCAGGATTAATCTGGGCCTGAATGTTAGCTTCTTCTGAAACAGCTCTTTTGTTCAAGAATTGTCTAAAGTCACTCAGGAGTTGCTCTGCCTGTCTCCTAGCAGGACTGATAGGTAAATCTGCTCCTGGCTGGGGCAGGTAGTTATCTGCTCTTGGTAAGCAAACACTGCTCTCCCTCTTTAGACAGTCTGTGTCAGTGGTGGAGTTACCCCTCCCCCACTTCTCTCCGTTAGTGAGTGGTGTAATCACAGGTTCTTTTAAACAAGTTCTGCCTTTAAGAAAATCTTCAAAGGTAGGCTCTCTGGTATCACAATAGCCTAATCTCTCTGTAATCAATTTGGCTGGGTTTCTTTCCTCAGCTTGCTTGTTAAAAGCAGGAATTACAGGCTGAGAAAAGCTTGGCTTACTTAGAGAGGTTTCAGCTTGTCTGAAACTATCCTGTACTTTGTAATGAGGCTTCTCTCTTTCTGAGTGGTAAAACTTAGGAAAGGAATTAAGAGCAGCAGGTACCTTAGAATGAGACCGGTTAGAAAATGCCTTGCCAGCGTGCCTTTCTCTCCAAGGGTAAAAACTGTTTCTCCCCAACGTGGACTTCTCTCCTGGTTCAGGATCAGTTCCCCTTCCGTTGCAGCTGGGCAGAGTTTCTGTAGCAGTGTCAAAGGGTTCTGCAATCAATAAAGCTTCTTGCCTTCCCAATGCCTCTTGCCTTCTCTCTTGTGGATTCAAACCACCATTCTTTCTCAATCCGTTTGTAGTGCTCAGTTCTTCATTCCTTCTCATTAGCGTCTTGCTTATTCCACTCGTGTTCCTCCTTCTCCAACAACTCCTACTACTACTTCCTCCATCTGTGTCTTCACTCTCTCTGCTTAACAAGGGGTCCCTGTTCTGGGAAGCCTGCCTCCTACTAGGGCGTGCCCAATCCCTAGCTCTGCTTCTCTCCTCCCCTGAGGTGAGCTGATTGGTTGCCTGTAAGTAGTGCTGAGAGTGGAAAACTCTGTCTTTACTTGCATTACCTGACCTAACCAGAGGGTCAGTATCAGTTTCCATGGCTTCTTCACTTGCCGCTGCGTCACAGGGGGTGGTGGGTGAGTGCATGGGGGAGGGCAAGTGGCTGGAGGGTGATGATTAGGGTGAGGTGTCTATGTGCAGGCAGGGTGAACATGTGGGGTGTGTGAGTGGCAGGAGGGTGGGAGCGAGAGAGAGGTCAGAGTGCATGCAGGGGGAGTGTGTGGAGGTGTGTGAGTGGCAGAAGGGTGGGAACAAGGTTGAGGGGTCAGAGTGCATGCAGGGGGAACATGAAGGGGTATGTGAGTGGCAGGAGGGGGAGCAAGGGAGAGGGGTCAGATTCATGCAGGAAGAGCATGTGGGGTGTGTAAGTTGCAGGAGGGTGGGGGTGAGGGTGAGGGGACAGAGGACAGGCAGGGGGAGCGTGGGTATGGGTGGGTGAGCAGAATGGATGGAGGTTCTGAGTGCGGGATGTGACAGTGCAGCTAGAGGGGGATACAGATGGCGAGGAGGCAATGGAGGGCCCAGGTTATGGAAGCTGGGGTTGCCAGGAGGCAGTGGTGGTGGTGCCAGATCACAGCAGTGATGAGGGTGGTGATGCTGCGGAGGTGCCATCATCCTGTTGCACATGGGAGCAGTGTGCCTGTGTTGGTGGGCCACGAAGCCCACCACTATCTGATGTGAGGCCTGATGAGGAGGCCCAGGAGACAGGTAGAGGCCCCAAGGACATGCCAGCCCTGGCCAGCCTGGAGCATGTGCTGGCACACAGCCTTGCATGGTTGCATAGGCTCCTCTCACACTTCTTGTGCCATGTGTAGGACCTCAGGCTTGAGTTTTGGGCACTGAGGGGGCTCTACCATCTGGGAGGTGCGCAGGAGCAGCTGTAACATCAAGCGGCATGAGCTGCACCAGTGGCTGCTGGTGCAGTGACATCCACCAGGGTAGACTGGCCGGCATTGTTAATGGCACTGTAGGTGCACAAGGGTGGAGGTTGTGTGCCGGGGGCACCCCTGTTTGCCAGTATGTGTGGGCACTGCCCAAATTCTATGTCTGTCCCATGCATGTTTGTTGGGAAAATAAAGTGTTATGCTGTTCTACATGTGTGCCTTCCGTGCCTATGTGTCTGTCACCCACATCAACTCTGACCACTTATAGCCATGGTCAATTGTGTAGTGCCACAGGGGAGATGCTGTGCTGCACACATGTTCATGGTAGCCCATGCACGGCTGAGCCAAATAGCCAGGTAGACTGGCCGCCACAGTAGCAAGAGACAGTGCAAATGCCCAAGGGGAATGGGGAGGTGCCACATCAGGGGGGGGGAGCCATGAACATGTGGCAGCAGCACAACCAGTAGCCCATGGGGGCACCATTACCTAGAGTAGTGGTGATGGCTGCAGCACAGACACCAGTGGTGCATGGCAGGCTGAGGGTGAGGAATGGGGAGGGTGGAATGGGCCAGAGTAGGCTGTGGATGTGACAGGCTCAGGTCACGTGGGCAGGCCAGATGTGCATGTACCCCTGAGGAGGGATATGGCGTGACCCATGACAGGGAAGGTGGAGAGGCACAGTGGGCAGACTGCACAGTTGGGGCTGCATACAGCAGCAGCCCTGGACATGGAATCTGGATGGGAGAAGGATGTGCAGCATGCGGTATGTGATGATGGGCAGGACAGGGCCTGCATCTGACCACCGCACTGCATAGTGACATACAGATAGGAAAGGGGAGGATGGGGGGGGGCCTGGTATGGGCCACCAGCACTGACAGTGCAATCAGCATAGCAGATGCTGGTGGTTGGATGCATGGGGGTCCCAGGCATGTGACGTGTGATAAGCATGTCACCCCATGGTGATAGGAACAGGCCTAGGACAGCGTCTGTGGTGTCTCTTGGCTGCCATTGTGGCTGGATGATAATGTGCTGGGGTACCATGTGTATGCGGCACACTATGCACATGACCTGCATCCCCATGACAGCCGCCAGGTGTGGGGATCCTGCAGTGGGCAATGGGTGGGTGCCAGATACCCGAGGGACAGGTGGACCATGTGATATGTGTGTCCCAGTTGCAGCAGCCGTGGGCGCCATGCCATGGACGCACATGTCCAGGCATGGGGCCCCCATACAGGGCACCATTGGAAGATCCCCTGGACACGTCATAGCATATGCAGGGTACAGGGGGCACGGCACGTGGCTGGGCAGACATTGCACCCATGGCACATGTCAGCAAAAATATTGGCGGAGCAAGCCCCAACCCCACCACTTCTAGACCCAGAGACAGTCCCCATACCAGCAGGCCACAATGTCTGGTATCTCCCCATGAGCATTGCACACCACCTGCACATTGACAGAGTGGAAGGCCTTGTGGTTCTGATATGCAGCCTCACTCTGTCATGGGGGCTGGAGGGTGATGTGTATGCCGTCCACCACACCTAGGACCAAAGGGAATCCTGTCACAGCGTAAAAGTCCTGCCTGGTCTGGTGTTGGCTCTGCTGAGTTGCTGGGAAACAGATGTTCTGAGCCATGGACTGCAGGTAGGTGCCGAAAAACTGTGTGAGGCACCGGATTATTGCTGGCTGGCTGAGTCCCTTAACAGCCAATAGCACTGTCTGGAATGAGCCCATCACCAGGAAGGCCAGCGCTGTCATCACCTTCAGGTGCACTGGTATCAGATGGCCCCTCTCATGGGGATTTCAAGCTATGGCTCCAGCTGTTGGTAGCTGTGTGGGGTGGGTGTTAGTCATATTCCAGGGCTATCTCTGTGGCATATGGGTGGTTGGGGCGTGGGTGGATCCACAGGATAGCACTGCCTCATAGGTCTGGAATTGGGTGGGTGCAGGGGACACACTGTTCTGCATGACATGGACACATGTGTTCATGTATTGCTGTGGAACTTGCACATGTATATATCTGTGATGTCCACACACTGTCTAGCCCTGTGTGTGGCATTGGTCTGATGGCCAGTGCCTATCTGTGCCACCTCTGGAGGTCACTGCAGGGAGGAGGGGGGCATTTACCAGCATCTCTGCATACATGGGGCACCTGTCTGTGCTGGAACACTGTCATACCCTCCTCCCATCTGCTTGGAGGCACATCAACTGCTATAAAAGTTGGTGCTTGCCCTGGGGCACTGTCCACAATTGATCTTGATAGGGTGTTGGGGGAACCAGTTACCTGCCCTCTCCAACCTCTGCAGGGTGTTGCGGCTGCTGCCTGTGCTCAGGGCATGTGTACCTTGGAGCTCCCATGGGCCTTGGGACACTGGTTGCACTGTGACCCATCCAGGGCGTCCTGTTCTGTTTGGTAACCAGTGGCAGCTGTCTTGCACACATTTGCTTCTCTTTGTTTTCCTGGGTCTATTTTGCCAAGCATGGTGTGGTTGCTACATGTAGTGCACTCCTGTGGAGAGACATGTGCGTCTCATATGCTGCACGGTGTGGTGCTCTGGATGTTACACTGCCAAATTGGGTTGTGGTGGGTCGCAAACCCATGACTGTCTGGTTCCCCGGTAGTGTTTTTTCCAGTGCACTACAAATCTACTATGTGATGTGCATGCCTGCCTGTAACTATAGCCCGCATTACCGGCATCACACTCTGCTCATAGTTGGCAGGTATCACCCTTCATGGACAAGTATGTGGGTGTTGTGGTGCCTTGTCCAGCATCCAGTCCCATACCTCTAGCCATTGGTGTTTCCATGGGCCAGAAGTGTTGGGTCTGGTCAGGCATGTGCTGTGTCAGACCAACCCCTGTTCTAGCTCTTTGTATTCACAGCTCTCATTCACCCTGGGCCTGCATGGGTTACACACAGGGGGTCAGTGGTGTGTTCAGGACACATACACTACATATCTTACACTTGCAAATCTGTCTGATGACCATGACATGATCTGGATGGTGCATAGGTGGAGTTCGCTCCTACTAGCCTCTACTGCATGGCTGCACATATGGCAACCGGATACTGCCACTCTACATCTGGCTCACTGCAGTCACACCTTGGACATCTCTCCAGCAGTATTGCCTAGCCATGTCACAGCTCTGGACTGCATCGTTCTCTCAACATTGGGCATCCTTCCACCACTGGCAATTGACATCCATGTATTTCATGCCTTTCCTACAGTGGCCTGGGTGACTTTACATCTAGAGAACACATTTGCTTTTGATACTGACCTTTTCATCTGGAGGAAAAACAGACACTATGTCCCCTTTCGTTCTGGGGCAGATTATTTTACTTAAGCTTTCAGGTGACCTATCCCCCATACACCTGTCTGTACCATTGGCACACATATTCTGTGGCCTGCCCCTGGGGATAACATACTTGGTCCCATGATTATGGTGGCACCATTCACAGTTATGGGGTCCACCTCAATCTCTGTGCATCCTCATTGTCCATTTATTTGTTACATAAGTCATGTATGGTTGGTAGCACACATCTTCACAGACAGATTTGGGGGGTTGTTTCAGTGGTATACCCATGTCACAGCAGTAGCAGTAACATGTGTGGACTGCCATTCACATGGATATGCCCTCTTAGGTGTCACGTTGCTGTCATCCAGCGTACCACCTTAACATTCCCCAGAAGGGTGGTGTGGGCAGTCAGAGGGGGGGTTTTGGGCAGGCCCATGGTGTGGACATGGGCTCCCCTAGTCACATATCATGTTATGATTGCATTACATGCACATCCAGCCTGCGGACATGTCTATATCGGACACGGGCATCATTTGCACCCGACTCCACATCCACGACTCTGCATGCACATGGAGATGTGTTTTGCGGGGTTCGTGCAGGTGCTATTCAGTCACCCCCATGCCTCGGACTTGAGGAATGGTTTTGGATGTCCCCAAGCATATGTTAAGATATTTTGGATCCTGCCTATCCCCAGGAGGTACCCGCTGACGCCATGTCCCTGGGTTTTAATGTTGTGTGTTATGTTAAATGTTTTGTATATAATTTTTAATTTCATGCTGTCCAAATCAGTTTTAGCTCTATATATAGAGAAAAATGAAAGGATAGCACATGCCACTTGGAATTCTGCTTGGGAGGGGAGATTCTGAGATGCCTCTGTTGCAGGCAGGGCATGCTTCTGATACCTGGCATACTTAATTTTTGCTAACATATCCTAACAACTTATACCAGTGGTTCCCAAACTGTGGTTTGGGACCCCAGATGGGGTCACATTATCAGTAGAGAGGGTTTTGGTTCAGGGTTGCCCCACTCAAAACCCAGTAATCAAGCTCAGTTATCCAAACCTCATCGAGGCTGCTTTTGGATCCTGACTCCTTATTCTTCTATCTACCACCCATGTGTGTTATAACTATTTCTCCTTAGTTCTACACTAATCTGTTTCTTGTATTTATCTGTCTTGATAGTCTTTTGAACAGGGACTGTCTGGATCCTTCCACCTTGCTCTCCTTATACCTGGAACAAACTACTGGAGTCTGTGAGTCAGGCTTCTTCTCTGACCCTTTTCAAATCCAGGCTGAAAACTCCTCTCTTTGAGGCTTCTTTTGGATCCTGATCCACTTAGTCTCCTATGTGTTTCCTTACTATTCCCCTAGATATATCCTTGTCCTCTGCTGTTGTGTTGTCTGTCTTGACTAGATTGTAAGCTCTGATGAGCAGGGACCGTCCTTTACATGTGTCTGTAAAATGCTGTGTACTCTTTGTAGCACTATACAAATGATAAATATTATTAGTAGCATATACATACACAGTGCTGTGTATGCCTTGTAGCGCTACAGTATACAAGTGATAAGTAGTAGTAATCACAGAAATAGAGAGACACCTCTTTCTCTAAACCTATGCCCAGTATTGCCATTCGACATGTGGCATGTGAGTCAAGGAAGCTTCACAGGTCATGCCCTCGCCTCTCATGTGGGCTTCCTATCCAGGGCTCTGTACACCACTGCTATGTTTGCCAGCACAGCTGCTGCTGCCTTAATGCTATGGATAAGTGGAGGGAGGACGAGAGGGAGAGGTGCATAGAGGTGGGATATTTTGTCTTCATCATTAGGGTAATATGAATTTTTAAGTGTTAAAATGGAGTCATAATGGATAAAGGTTAGGGAAGCACTACCTTACACATTTCCATGTAGAAGGTATTCTGGTGGTGATGACGTACATGAAAAACTGAAAAATATGTTTTAGAAACTGTGGTTGTAAGGTGATTGAAAGTTAAAGGACTCACTCCGGTAGGTGTTACGCTTTTACTGAAATACCATTCATGCGATAGATGACTGCTGCACATGGCAAAATCCTACAACGTAGTGCACCATCATGAAGAAGAAATGATATTAGACTCTGCGTTATGAATGCACATAGCTATTTAATAGTTATAATCCTAAAAAATTATTTGCAGTAGACACTGCTGGTGGACTAGCAGAATCATTATAGGGTTCAAATTCCAAAAGCATGTAGAGGATAATTTTATAAGGCGTGCCTAGTTTAACACATATTTTAATGTGCATATTTCATATCTATTTTATAAAGTAAGGTACACATGTAATTTATGAAACAGGGGCCTAAGGAGGTCATTCTAGAACATGAATAAGGGGTTTGTATGTGCGGCGGGATGTTTATGTGCCAAAAACGTCCCCGACTATATTCTGAAACACTGCTGTCACGCACATCCATGGCGCTAGCACAGTGATTTCAGAACATGCCCAGAAGGGGCAGAATGGGGGCATGGTCAGCCACAGAGACATATAAAGCGAATTCAGGAAAGGATCATGTACGTTTTCAGTGCTTCCCATAGACATAAACATCCACATTATTCCTGTGGAAACGTGGTATAAGGCCAAGACTTAGAAAAACTTCTGCTCTTCTCTGCAATACATCCCAGATTGAAGAATGGTTGAGACAACTATGTTTTGAAATGGTGTGACTGCAGTTTAGAAAAACACAAGATGCAGTTCTAAGGAACAGAAAGCAGAGGTGAGGAAATGTTGTAAGGTATAGAAACATTAATAAACACCCTTACAGAAATATTAAGAAGAGCAATAGTGTGTATTATTGCTATGTTGAAATGTGCTGTTTGTGCTAAGGGAGCCAATCTAGGGGACCCTAACAATTCCCATGTTCTGAAAAATGGGACTACTAATGTAGGGATAGTATGGGCATGAGTAGCGAAAGGATTCTTGTATGGATGAGAAACGGAGATCATATTTTTAGTCCTGGTACCCCATGCTATTATGTTATGTTACAGCTGTTATGTATAGGTTCAGGGCATCGTTTCAGCAGAATTATGTTTTTGTGACTGAAAGTCAGAGTGTGTGTGTGTAGTTTGAGGGGTGCATGGGAGGATCTGGTGTGCTTATCTGCAATTCAGGAGGGACACGAAAGCCTAGCCAGTACCTGGACCATATGGATGACCACAGCATCACCAGGCATCACTGTGATCGGGCAGACAAAATCAGAGAAGGCTCTCTATAGCTAAATGTCAAAACATATCCCTGTCAATAATAAAGCACCCTCAGAATAAGAGCATTCAGCAGTGAAAAAGGAACTACATGCCCATAATGCACATTTTTTGAGACCACTGATGCTGCTGTCGAGCATGTAGTAGTGCTGTTTTCATTGCTGAATGCTCTTATTATGAGGGTCCCTTCTTATTGCCAGGGATATGTTTTGACATTTAGCTATAGGGAAACTATTCAGATTCCTTCTGGAATATTTTTCATAGGGTACTGTAATAAGATCATATATTGTTGGCAGTGTGATAGGGCAGCCATACATCCACTGTGCCAGGCACTGGGAGACATGATTGATGTTGTGCCAACATTCCCCAGATTGTTCCATGAGACCGACATCCCTACCCAGTCCAGAATCTATGAGAGCTGTGAGAGTGGTGATATACGAGTATCTGGAGGCTGGTTACTTGGTGTGATGACACAGGGATCTCCCCTCCCATGCCCACACAAGCCTGACCAGGAGAGAAGTGCCACAAAGCAGACTGTGGGAAGGCAAAAAGGGTTGCCCCACAGATAGCGGATGTATACAGACTGACATACACCACGATGGGACAGGTGTAGCTGCTGTGAGAAATGCC
Organism: Ichthyophis bannanicus; assembly: GCA_033557465.1. Taxonomy (NCBI): domain Eukaryota; kingdom Metazoa; phylum Chordata; class Amphibia; order Gymnophiona; family Ichthyophiidae; genus Ichthyophis; species Ichthyophis bannanicus. Next base: position 1,387,486,629 of record CM066032.1, on the reverse strand, counting down.
AATACCTGGATATCTGGGAATCAGATGCCATAGCCAGAAGGTCCTACCACTACTACTACTACTGATCATTTGTATAGCACTACAAGGCATACACAGTGCTGCAGAGACACACGTGAAAGATGGTTCCTTCTCAGCATAGCTTACAATCTAGTCAAGACAGACAACACAGCAGCTGTGGACAGGATACATTAAGAGGGAATGGTAAGGAAACACAAAGGAGCTTAGGTGAATCAGATCTAAAAGTGGCAACAAAGAGGTGAGTGCACAGCCTGGATTTACGAAGGGCCAGAGAAGAAGCCTGATGTACAGACTCAGGTAGTTTGTGCCAGGCATAGGGAGCAGCAAGGTGAAAGGAGTGAAGTCTGGAGTTGGCAGTAGACGAGAAGGGCACAGATATAATTGATCTGTCAGAAGAGCGGAGCACCCAAGGAGGGGTGTAGGGAGAGATAAGAGAGGAAAGGTAGTGTGGAGCAGCAGAATGAGTGCACTAATAGGCCAGAGACATGAAAAGGGCATGCATTTGTTGCTCAGCAATATTATTTATTTATTTATTTATTTAACAGTATTTCTAAACCGCCTTATCTTAATAATCAAGGTGGTATCACAGCAAACAATCAGGTAAAGTGTGTGTGTTATACATGCAGTGAGGGTGAAATTTAGTTGAGTGTGTGTTGTAATGTGTGCTAGATTGGTTTGAGCTATGTACAACGTGGGCTATATACAGTGGTGCTAAAAACATTTTCCATACATACATTGTTTAGGCGGTATCATGTACTGTTATACATTCTCTGAGGTTATGTGATGTGTCCATAGTGTTCTATGAACAGCATGGTTTTCAGCTGTTTTCTAAAGTCTTTGAGGTCTGTAGTTGCCCTCAAATCGTCCGGTAGTTTGTTCCATATTGTTGGAGCAGCCATGGAGAGTGCTCTGTCTGTTGTGTCCTTGCGTGTGTGTTTGTATTCACTTGGGGTGCTGACTCGGTTGTGTGTTTGTTTTCTTCTAAGACGTGTGCTGGTGTCTGGTTGTATGAGGGTGTGCAGGCTGTTGGCTGATGTGTGCTGTTTTATCTTAAATAGGTTTATGATAGTTTTGTATCTGATGCGTGCACCGATCGGGAGCCAGTGTAAGTCCTTTAAGGTAGGTGTGATGTGCTCTTGTCTTGCAGTTCCGGATATGATTCGTGCTGCAGTGTTTTGTGCCAGTTGGAGTGGTTTGAGGGCTTGTTTCGGTAGTCCAAGGTATATCGGATTGCAGAAGTCCAGTAGTGGGGTTATCAGTGCTTGACAGACAGTACGGAAGTGATCTGGGGCGAGGAGTGGTTTCAGTCTCCTGATGATTCGCATCTTGTAGTAGGCTTTTTGGATTGTTTTGTCTATGTGTGGCTTGAGGTTGAGTTTATTGTCCAGAGTAACTCCGAGGTATCTTACTTCTGATCTTATTGGTATAGTAGTGCTTTGTATCTTTTGTATTATGCACCTTTTGGGAGGCTGCAATGTTAGTTTTAGGTTTTGTGCACTTGGTAAGGGTTCATCCATAGCAGTTTAAAGCTAGAGATGACCAAGGCAGGGAACACTGGGGCCATTTTATAATGCTAAGTACCATCGATGCAAGGTATGTCCTGACATACATGTTCATATTTACATTCTCTTATACCAAATTAGGATGCATTGGGATTACCTCACAATTTTCAGGGCCTGAGGAGGACTTGTATATGGTCTAGGTTGCAGCAGCAGACATTTCTCATTGGTACTTATGTCTAGTTTGTATCAGCATACCACTGTCAATGTGACAAGCAGTTTAGGAGATGCACATTTTACCAAGGAGATGTGGCGTCCATAGGTACATCCCGGAGATGGGCAGGATCTGAAATGTGCAACTTTTCAAAATATGGTGGATGTAAGGACGTCCAAAACCTTTACCCATTTCCTGTAATATTACAGGGACGTGTTCCTCCATTATATCGCATGGCTCGTGTCTGCATCTGTTTGCGGGCCATACACGGGATGCATGCATGGGCCAGCTGTATAGCGCTTTACCCATGCTGTGCTGGACATGTCTATTTTCCCAATTTTGGATCTGTGGGCAGATGCGGAATTAAGTTCAAACGGGGTCTGTTTTCAATTTAGACATGTTCGCGGGCCATTGGAATTGGGCTCCACGTAGTTGAAAATGTGCATTAAATCTAGGCACAAGCAGTTTTGACATCCCTATGACTGGTGTAAATGTTTGTGTCTAGATTTTGTAACAACCATATAAATTATAGTGTTTTATAAGTTACAAATGTCAATTTGTGCTCCACTCAAACTCTGCCCTTTGGTATGCCCACGATGCAGGTACATGTTGTACATGAAGTCAGTCTAACGCACGCACTTTCAGCATAGCCACCAACTACATTAAACAACATGTAAGTTCCTAAAAAACTGTGATTTACATTCATAAACACACCTTATAAATCACCCCTTTAGTGGCCTAAAAAACTGTGATTTACATTCATAAACACACCTTATAAATCACCCCTTTAGAGGCCAGCATTGAGTGTGGGCTGAATTTCTGTTTTTAGTGACATTTTCTGGCATGAAAAATGGATATATTTGCCTCTATGAATTCATATGTCCAAAATTTATCTGTATATTTGAAGGAGGGGCTGGGAGCATTTTAAAGTTGCATAAACTGCAGTGATAGCTGCTATCCATTTAACCTTTCCATGCACGATAAACCATAGAAATAAATATAGGTAACTTTACCAGAAAAAGTTAGGACCACATATTCAACGTCCCACCTTTTACAAATATTTTTTCTGAATATCCGCATACAAATATAGGAATAATTTATCCACATGTCTTTATATAATTGCTGAATTGCTAATTATTGCCTCTGAATTTTCGGGGCATTTTTACTAAAGGTTAATGCACGTTAAGAAAAGTTAACACGCGTTAAGTACTGCAATGGCTCATAGAAATGAATTGGCAGTGGCAGCACTTAATGCGCATTTGGTAAAGTTAACGCATGTTAATCTTTAGCAAACATTCTCCTTAGTCTTGAAAATCACCCAGAACCTATAGGACAACGGAAGTTCACACATCCAAGGTAGTGAAAATGCAAAGCACACTGTAAGTGATTGAAAAGTTTACTTTTTGGAACACAACATCACAGGAAAACTTGCAACTCACTTTAAAAATAAAGCAAGCCTAAATCAAGCAGTGACCACACTTCAGTGATATGAAATTCTTACGTATATCACTTTCAAATGGAGCAGGCATTAATATGAAACATTAGCGGACACATTTTTCAAAGGCAATGATTTCAGCTGCATGATTTATTCTCCTTCATCAATGCTTGAGAGGGACTGTGCAGGTATTATTATGCATGGGATTTTATTATGTTTGCGTCTGATCTGCAAGTCATATTTTGCCATATTCAATGCAGGTCTATTGTCACCTTAGAGCTTCTCAAGGAATTTATGGTTCAGCAAAACCAGCTATTTATGGCACATCAGTATTAAGCATTTTGTCTCATAGACACAAAGGGCTGGATGTACTCAAGGGTTAAACCCCATTCTGAGGATAATTTATAATTTTATATAGGCCGCCTAATTTCGGATCTGGAATGTGCATAAGTTATAGCAGTTTTCTAAGGAAATTAAGTACATAAATTTTCCTTTGAAAATTACTCCAAAGTACACACACACACACACAAACATATTTATGCCTGCAATTTGGTATGCACAACATTCCTGGTTTATTTTGCATTCATGTTTTACAAAATATGTTTATTAAGTGCTGACTATTCCCCAATCCCACCCCTGGGAACGCCTCCATCAAGTTTGGACAACCTTATATGCCTACAGGTTATATGCACCTAAGTTTATATGAGTTTACTCTGGGGAATTCTATAAAAGGCTCTTTCTTCATATAAAGCACTGTTTTACTTGTGGAAATGCCTTTAAAATTAAATGGGGATTATTTTATGAAATCTTTCAAGCATGTTTGCAAGTATATGTGCACAAATGCCAATTATTACCCCCATGTTTAATTGTGCCTGATGGCAATGTGCATGCTTTAACACAGTGGTGTTCCAAGCCTCATGGATTTCTGGAGTGGGTGCCCTCACCCCCCCCCCCCCCTTCTTCCTGGCCGGCAACCGGGGCAGATTGCACCCACCACCCTGCCCTTGGTATGTCACTGTTTTAATATGACTGGTGTAGGCATGTTTGGGGGGGGGGGGCAGGGTTTGGCCAGGGTAAAGTCATAGTAACATACATAGTAACTTAGTATATGACGGCACATAAAGACCAGCACGGTCCATCTAGTCTGCCCAGCGAGGTAGCAAGAGTAGGTGCACCTGCCGCTCCGTGCAGGTCACCCCTCCCCATGCCTTTGTTTAGGGGTTTACCCACTGCTCTGTGCAGGTCACCGCTACTTGTTGAGATAGCTGATCCACTGTGTCTGTCCCATGCCATTTTGAATTCTGTCATGATTTATATGCAGTTTTTATAAAGTCTAGGCATTGTACGCTCCTGAGCTGATATAAATGCACATGGTTTCATTAGAGCCATGATTTCAGCAGTTTTTTGAGCAATTTTATAAAGACACATAAGGGCCTTTCACTAAATGGCGCTATGGTGTTGCACCTAATGCACCCATAATGCTCAAAGCCACTGTGTATTGGGTGCAACACCACTGCATTATCTGTCAGGGGCATGGAGGCAAAGTGTACCCTGGCATAAAAATAGCGCGGGTGCACTTACCCACACTCTGCTCAAACTTGCCCACTCATATCCCCAATGTGCCCAGCACAATTTGCACAGAACTTGGGCCACACTAACTATGCAGGCCCTGTGTTAACATTTACCATGGATCACAATGTGAGGTTAGGGCATGTTATAACCCACAGTAACTGCATAGAGCACTTTAGTAAAGGGTCCCATAGGCCCCTTAGTCTAAAAATAGGTAACCTGTTATAAAATTACCATCATGTGTCTATAGAGATAAATACTCAGTACCTGTGGCCCATAAAGTATTGATGTCAGCATAAAATGTAGCAAAATTAAACCAGACCCACTGGAACAACACACTTTAGTATTGGTTTAAAACAGCACTCCAGGTATGGAAATTTAAAGCACTTGCAACGTCAGCCCCATTAATTTTCCCGGCTTTGGAAATGTCTGTCATTTATCTGTTAAAATAAAGGCAATATGTAAACTTAACTAAAGGTCCTTTAAATTTCAAATACAGAGGGGAGATGAGTGCCTAGCAGGCAGCATAATGAGCTCACACTTGGCAACAGCTTCAGCACTGTGTATGTCTAGTAGCACTATGGAAATGATTAGGAGTAATAGTAGGAGTGGTACCAGTAGAGCGTTTGCACTCCACTGGGGTTCAGAATAACTCCTTGCAGAAAACAGAGAGAGGCAGGAGGAGAAGTTACCTTAGAAGGCTCCGGCTAATAGACACAGAGTGTCATTTTGGAAGGAGCTATATTTTATCTTAAGGTCGGAGTCTTGTCACTGCAGTTCCTGGTGAATCAACAGGCGAAAGAAAGAAGAATGCTTATGTTTATGTAGTGTTTTCCGTACCAATATATAGGGGCTGATATTCAAAGCTCCTAGTATATAAATGCCAGGACGGTCATCCATGGCATTTGAAAATCTTCCAGATATTAAGTGGTAATATCCAAATTGTGGCTGCCGCTGAATATCCGGATTGAGCGGCCACTATCCGGATAATCACCATACTTATCTGGATAGTGGTGAGTTTCAGCTGCTCTCCAGATAAGTTATCCAGATAGCAACTGAGGCTAGCTTTTTCAGTGGCCCAAGCTATGGGGATAAGTATGGTAATTATCCAGACAGTGACCGACACCACCCTCGCTCTGACCATGAGCCATCCTGGAACTCTCTGGATTGTGCTGAGGCAGTCTATGAAGATCCAGATCTCATAATACTTAGTATTTTTATAGTGCTACTGGACATAAGCAGGGTTATACAGTGGTGATAAGTATTCAGCTACAATATGTCCCTGCCCATAGGAGCTTACAATCTAAGTTGGTACCTGAAGCGATGAGAGATAAATGACTTGCTCAAGGTCACAAGGGGTGGCAGTGGCAGAAGAAGGGTTTGATCTGTCCTGGGGGACTTTTCTCATCTGTCTCCCTGTGGATTAAAAACAAGCCAATTGAACTTTGATGCTGTCTGGGGCCCAATGTCACAGAGGATTCCCCTTTCCCTCCATCAAAATCATTCCAAGCAATCATAAAAGATTGGCCTGTGGCAGGAGGAAAAACACAGCACTGGATGGAGACCTCCCCAAGTCATCCTGAAAGGTCTGTTTCAGTTTCCCCTTTGAATTAAAGACTTCTGTCCAAGTTGTGGATGCTGCTTGAGGCTTGAGGTTACTGAAGCCCTTCCTCCTCCCACTAAGGTCATCTCAGGTCACCTTTAAGGATGACTTGCGATAGGTGTAGGTTTGTCACACAAGGGGCATAAGAACATAAGAACATAAGATATGCCATACTGGGTCAGACCAAGGTCCATCAAGCCCAGTATTCTGTTTCCAACAGTGGCCAATCTAGGTCATACGTACCTAGCAGTTTCCCCAAGGGACACAGGTTCCACAATGCTTGTATTGGTTCAAGCATTGATATCCTGGGTCCCTTCTTAATAATGGTTTATGGACCTTTCCTCCAGGAACTTGTCCAAACCTTTTTTAAACCCAGCTACACTAACAGCCTTTACTACATCCTCCCCTTGGGAGTTCCTGAGGGAACAACATGGAAGATGATGTCTACCTACTGGTAAACAGCAATTGGGGTATTTTTAAGACGATTGTGGTTGGATGGAGTGTGATTAGTCTGTAAGTAAGTTATGAATTTTATTGTATTCTGAAATGTTTTAGTATTTTCCGTAGCTCTGGTTGATCCCTAATGAGAGTGGGGACTTGGGGTTGAGTTACATTCACGGCTTGTTTACTTTGTATTTTATGCTGATATTGCATTGTATTATTTTTTTAATTCTGTAAACTGCTCTAAAGCTTATACTGGCAAAGATTGGTCTATACAGGGCTAGTCCGCCCACTAGACAGGCTAGGTGGCCATCTAGGGTGGCAGACCTCTTTGGATGGCTAGCCATGTGCTTCGACACACATGGCCTGCTGCTTTTGATTCCTCTTTGAGAGGACATTGTGTTGGAGGGGGTTCAGAAGCGGCAGGCCATGTGTGACAAAACACATGGCCTGCCGCTACTGCTCTATCCGACCCCATGCATGGAATCAGCAGTAGAGGAGGTGGCATCTCGGCGTGGGGGCAGCGTGGCTTGGCATGGTGGGGGGTGAGGGAGGCAACATGGCTGGGGCTTCTTCCTGGGGCAACAGAAACCATTGGGCAGGCCCTGTGTCTATTGCTGCAAAAATAAAAAATGTTTAGTAAAGGGATTAGAGTCAAGTGCTCTAGCTGGCATTGTTGGAGACAGCAAAAAAAAAAAAAAAATCCCAGAAAGGGATTTTAAAAAACACATTAAATTTTGTGAGATTTAGGTGCACTTTGCATGTGACATGCTTAGACCTGAGAAAAGATGGAAAACAACTGTTGTTACAGGGGCAGCTCCCATTTGACCAACTTCTGGATCTTTCATAGATGCTAGCCCATGAATATATTTTAGGATCTTAACTCTCCTGCAATATCCACTGCTCAGTTATGAGCTTGTGTCATTAACTTTTCATTTAAGTTTTATGTGGATTGTCTATACTAATTTTATTCTTCATAAATGTTTTTATGAATTTTGATAGTAAGTGAGCCAGAGAAATTTTTAAAAAGAAACCTTAATTGTGTACCACAGTGTTTTACTCTTCGAAAATGAAGCCACTTTTAGATGACATTTTTTTCTTAGCAGCTGTGAAGAGTTACAGTGATAAAGGAACTAGTACAACAGTAGCTTTGCTTTCTTCACATCCAACAAGCTCAAGGGTTTTGGCACTAAATGCTGGAAAGGAAATTTTGAGGTCAGGAAGTCAGATGTAGTTGGAATATATATAAGGGAAAATAAACAAGAAAAAGCTTTTTCTTATTGACCTCTTGCAGTGTGGGCTTCTTCCAAGTCACTAATGGGTAGGACTATCAGATTGGACTTTACAAATGACGAGGGACTGAGAGAGTAATTTTCACCCAGCCTGTACATGGGTAATAGTAAGCACAGAGATCAACAATGGGGAAAAGTAAGCAGGATCGGTTTTAAAGCAGGCAAATACTCACAGAGTTTTGCAAAGCTATGCACAGTTTCAATGCTACGCATATTGATTTTTAGGGAAAAGGTATCCACAGAAAAGTCGTATGCAGACTTCTGTGGGTTCCCTTTCCCAGACAATTTTCTAAGGGAAAGCGTGCATGTACCTGCCATTTGAGAACAATGCAAAGTGCAAGGGAAAAGCATCTGTGGCTGTTGCACCTACCCATAGAGTTTAGAATATTGTCCCAATACTGTGTAGTGATTAATAGAAAAATACTGTATTTTTATTGATGTGTTTTATGACAGCTGTATTATATTAGGAACATTACTCATTAAAAACAAGATGTAGAATTTCAAGGATGGCGCCATACTTAAAAGACCAATGTACTAGGCTTTCACAACCATTCCCATTCATGGAATGCTGCTTAATGTCTAGTTCTAGTTTTATTCCAATGACTGTTCCATTCAAACCATATTTCCTAATTAGTTGGCAAAATGTATTTCTTCAAACAAAATAAAATTTCTTAAGTGTTGGTTAGTTAACATTCTCTCTGTGTCAAAAGCCTTTTAAACACCAACTTGCATTAACGTATAATGATTACATCTAAGGTTCTCCATTAGTTTAGCTTCCACACCTAAAATGATCCACACACAAACAGTTGCAATAATTAGAGAGTAACATGATTTTCTTTGGCCTTTTCCATACGTTTTTTCAATCTACTGAGAAGACCCTGCCAGCCACTATGCATTTGCTTTATCCTTTCCCGCTGCTATCATCATCACAATAAATTGTAAACCCCCTTAAAAACTTTGGTGGATTGTGTGCCAGAACCGCTGCTCTAGCCGTCTTCTCTTGAAATTCTGCACTGGGATAACCATTAACTGTAAACAATTAACCTAAGGCTCCATTTTGGGCCTGATTTGCTAATTCCCCTCACCCCCACCCCCCACAGATACAGAATAGGAGAAAGCCTTACTAAATCAGGCTTTTTGAGTGATGTGAAATGGCTAACAAACAGGAGGACTGTGAAGAACCAGTTGGCCATGCAGGGTTAGCAAGGTACTTATGCTCAGATGCATTTTTTCCATATTCTGGTCTTTTCAGTGCTTTACTCTTTGTCCCTTAACTAACGCAATGAAGCTGGACAATGGATTCAGCAGTAAGTATAGAACATGGTTTTGGCAAGACCGCTTTGGCTCTGATGAAGTATGAGGGGGGCAGGCCTCAGAGAGATCAGAAGAGCAGGGCTTTCTTCTTGAGTTCATTTCTTTTCCAAAGTGCCAGGCGGTCAAATTCTTCAAGGCTCATTCCAAAGACCTCCTGGAACTCTTCAGGGGACAAGTGTCTCTTGAAAGCAAAAGGTGAAAATACCATAAGTGCTTTTGTTCAAGTTTTTGTATATCATTATTATTAGCATATAATTTCTATGTAGTATTGATGATAGATTAATTAATATAGGGGCTTGATGAATGATTAACAGACGCTGCACGGGTACAATAGGTCAGGAAGGCAGTAACATAACAGGAGCAGTTTTCAAACACACTACATGGTTTCAAATTATTTTCCCTTTATAAATCCATATGTTAACTTTGCACCTACTCTTTTGTGTGGGTGGCAGAGAGGAGGAAACAATGAAAATGTCTTCAACATACGTTCTTATTCCCCCCCCCCCACCACCTAAATAGGTTGAAAGACTTCTCTCCTTTAATGTGACTAAAAATATGCATATTCGGAGTCCTGCATTTAGAATTAGCCACATCTTGGGAGGGAAAGTTCCAGCAAGACCAATTTGCATAGGTAAATGGCTTTGAAAATTGTTCTTCCCCTGCCCAATCATATTTCAGCATTGAGGAAGATTACAGCATAGGCACATTAGGGGGTCGATAATCAGCGTGAAACAATCAGTATTTTTTTTAAAAAAATGCTGGCCACAGCTGGTCAAACATTCCAGATATTCAGCAGCAGGATCGAGATAAAGGCTGCCGATGAATATCCGGATACTGAGGTCAGTGCCACTACTGTCTGGATAGTGGCAATATTCAGCTGCTGTCCGCTTACCACTTTGGACAGATTTTTTTCTGTCCTTAATTATGCAGATAAATGCTGTCTTCTCCCTTCTCTCAGCTCCATCCATCTCCCAGACCACTCTGGTACTCTGTGGATAGTGCCAGGATGGTCAGAGAAGCTATTCAACATTGTTCTCTGGGAAATGCTACTGAACATCTCTCTCACTGGCAGATGCTGCTAGGACATTCCTTGAGGGTCTCCATTGCAAGCAAGGTACTTCTGTGGCTCTTGAATACAAACTCTCAGCCTGAGAGCTCTTAAAGGGGGCTTTTCTCATGTTTAATTGCTAAATTTTTATGTTGCATTGCCTAGTGAATTGTAGCTGAATTGCAAAAGGGGTATTTTTGTGTTCTTAAGCAAAGTTTTTTTCTGCTGCTATAGTTGCTTTTCTTCTCCTCTAGACTTCAGGTTCAAAGAGGAGGCAAGCTCTTTGAAGTCACTGTCCTTCTCTGGTGTTAGATCCTCTCGATTCCCACCCGAGCTCTCACTCACCCCATGTGAGAATTCTTACTATATAGGGCAACTAACTAATTAGCTTGTTAGTAAAGACAACATATTTTTTTATTGGTTGGTATGAAAAATGTAGGAAGTAAATAGTTCTGATACACAACATCGCCGTGCTGATGTCTTACTTCAACAAAGGCTAACACCTTGTAATGAAGACGTGCCGTTTATTTACAAACAAAGCAAGGAGACATTCAGAAAGACAAGTAATTCTCTTAGTTACACATGAGTAGTTAGAAAAGATAACTAGAATGCAATTAGAATAATAACTAATGCACTTAATTACAGCACTGAAAGAGTTATGAGATAGTGCAGCTATTTACAAAGAATATTTACTTCACCAAACTTGTCATACAGTCCTTTACACATCAGCTGGGAGCGCTCAGCGAGAGAAACTGATGACAGTCTAGGATTCTTCATGCTTGGCCAAGCAGATCTACGCTCTCTGTCCTGGATTTTCTCTATCCAGTGCTTGATTCCTATATGCTATTAACAACACCCAGGTCTGTCCTAGGGTCCCTGCTCCCTTGAGCTTATTATCCCAGGACTCTGCCAACCCATTATGTAATAATTTAGGCCATCCCACCCTCGTCGCCATTTATGTATTGCCAAGTTTTACGCTTTTCTTTTAACCCTGTCACTCACTAGTTCACTGACTAGGCAAAAAATACCCTGGCAAACACAGTATGAGTTAACTCTGTCACTCACTAGCTCAAATACAATATGAGTTAACCCTGTCATTCATTAGCTCACAGACTAGGCACAGACACTTTAGCAAATACAATATGCTTTTAATAGATTGAGTCCTTTTAGAATAATAATAAGCACAGAGTAAAGCATTAATACTTCACCGGATATTATTGCTCATCTCTTCAGGTGGGGGACTGTTCAGCGATCACTCAGGAGGAAAATCCGGGAAAAACTACAGAGACACGCCTGCCTCGTATATCAGTTGCAGTCCCATCTTTTCCTTCTGAGAGTCCCCCTAAAGTACTTAACTAAGACTCGTGCTGGCTGCATGCCATAGGTTAACACGTAATCAGACTCGTGCTGGCTGCATGCCATAGGTTAACACGCTGCATGCTCAAATCAGGATTGGTTAGAGCTAATTTTGTAAATTTGTGCTCGTGACCAGCAGCTGAAAAAGATGTCAGCTGCTGAGTCACTGTATGAGTCACTCATCTAGTTTTGTCCAGCCAAGGGAGACACCCCCCATGGTTTTAGAAGCAGCTCAAAGCTTCTACATTATAATTGATGAATTCTTATCTTGTCTACATTGGCTAGGCAAATGTTTCTATATTGGCCAAGAGAATTGTTCAAAGGCCAAGGGAAGAATTCTGTCTCCCTCTCTGGCCTTCTAGCACTCTCCAGGCTAGATGTGTAAAGATCTCTCACTAGACTGTAAATACAGCTTTGGTCTCTGATTTCTTGCAATTTCTTTGCAAAGTAAAGTACAATATCTTTGCTGATCCAAAAATCCAAATGAATCTTTAATTAGTAATACAGCTGATGACTTAATCAACTAAAAAAACCTCAGCATAATATTAATTACTCACTACAATCAATTATTATATGACTTCCAGAGAACACCACAGATAATTATGTCGAGAAGGAGAAAAGACCTCAGTAATGTAGACTATCCCTCTATAGAGCAGTTATTCATTGCCTCAAGGGAACTTTCTGGGATCGATTCGGTGAAATGGTTAGTTACTTTAGATGTTTGTCCACTGTATATCTCAGTTCTACAAAGTGTAGTGTTGCAAGTAATGTATGAAGTCTGGAGCAGCCGAGTTTGACCACACAAGGTGCCAACTGGATTCCTTATGGTGTTAGCAAATGTTTCCCTTTGTGAAAATATTTTCTTATATCAAGATCAATATTATCAGCAAATATCAGGGACTGCTATGGGGGCAACGTTTGCACCCTCTATGGCAAATCTTTATATGCAAAAGTTTGAAGAACAGTGGGTATCTCCTTCCCCTTTTAAGGAGTACATAGTGCAATGGTATCAACATATCAATGATATTTTTCTGTTGTGGGGTGGTTCCAAAGAAGATTTGAAAGATTTTGTATCTTATTTAAACTCTTGCAATGCAGCTATACAATTTGAGATGCAGTGTGATATGAATGTCATCCATTTCTTAGATGTGAAAATAAAAAAGACCATGGGAGGTTTTGTAACTGCAGTATATTAAAAACTGACTGATCAAAATAAATTATGAACTACAGGAGTTTTTATCCAGCACCGCTGAGGAATAATTTGCTATATTCTCAGTTCCTGCAATATCAACATATTTGTTCCTCACTGGGGGACTATCATTCTCAGGCACAAGTACTCAAGGAGAAGTTTCAGATTAGAGGATATCCTGCAACAGTAGTAGAGATGGCTTGTAAATGAACAACGTGTAACTATTGTGAATGGCTTTTAGATCCTAGAGGAAATGATATGCTGTCACTTCAAGAAGAGTATATTAATTGCATTTTACCTTATTCATTTCATTGCTCTAGGATAGCAGCAGCTATAAAGAGCAGATGGTCTATTCTCCATGCTCACCCCTGCTTTGCTGATTGTAGGTTATGGATAGCATAGGGTGGGCGCAACTCGAGGGATTACTTGTGTCCAGCAGTTCATAGGACAGAAAGATGCTAAAATATTGGACACATTTGCTGTGGCCATTGTCAGTGTTGCCCACTAATGGAGGAAGGAATAAGGGTAACTATAGGTTCTACAGTGATCCATTCAACGTTTGCTACTTAATGTACTCAGATCATGTTGTCTATGCCCTGAGGTGCCCATGTGATAAGGTATATATAGGCAACACAACACGTAAATTAAAAATTAAAGACTTGCCTTACAGAACATAAGTACTGTTTGTTAAAGGGGAGGTTAGATGTACTAATGGTGAACCAGTGCCAAGAATACAAACATGATATTTTGGACTTCAGATGCATGTTATTGGATTATATATCTTATAACATTTGTGGTAGAGACTGGGGTGGCATTTTATTACAGTGTGAACAAAGAAGAAATTTTGAGTTAAACACTCTTGAGCCGTTTGGCTTGAACAGCTCTATTGAATGGAGTATGTTTATGTTCTTATTTAAGAAGGGACCCAGGATATCACTGCTTGACCCAGTACAAGCATTGCGGAACCTGTGTCTTTTGGGGAAACTGCTAGGTACGTATGACCTAGATTGGCCACTGTTGGAAACAGGATACTGGGCTTGATGGACCTTGGTCTGACCCAGTATGGCATATCTTATGTTCTTATGTTTCTGTAGTGGGGGAATTTTCATTTCACTAGCAATGATGTGTTAATGATGTAGCTGGTTGCTACCACCTCTCCCTTTTTATTGGTTCTCATAAGAATTTAACCTTCTGTCATGGCTTGGTAGTTAGAGCCAGGATAGTCGAAGAAGCAGCCACTGATGAAGCATTACCTGCAAAATGAAGACTTTGTAGGGCTTTTTTGGTAGAAGATCTCAAGAGAAGACACCATAAAGCTAAGTGGCTGTGGTTGGCAGTTGGTTCTTTATAAGAGAGTTGTTTTCAGTTTATCTTCTTTCTCTTTACAAATTACTGGCTTGGAGTGAAACTGACATGGTATAATCAGTGCCTATATGATTGGAAGTACGCATATATGTGACTGCTTGTGTGATTATTGAAAAGATTTTGAAAGCTGCTGTTGGTTTGGTTAATACTTCTAAAGGAAATGTATTACTTTAATAAAAAAAGAGAGGAGTTTTTTAGACCTGTGACGGCAGTGACTGTAGTTCCCCTTGAGGCAGTGAATAACTGCTCTATAGAGGGACAGTCTACATTACTGAGGTCTTTTCCCCTTCTTGACATAATTAGTCTGTGTTGTTCTCTGGAGGTCATATAATAATTGATTTTAGGAAATAAATAGATTCACATTTGGATATCTACTAAAAGTAAACAATTTGATATTCTTGAAGGAGCTTTGATTTGGTAATTTTATAAAGGGAACACATTAAAAGATATATCTCAGACGCATAATATCAGAATCTAGTAGTGTGTAATAATAGCTTTATAGCAAGCTAGCAGAACTGCACATAGGTACATAGAAGAGAGCTGTTAGAACACACATAGAAGAGGCTAGCCCCTTTTTCTCTTAGAAAAAGATAGGGACTTTGGTAGGTCTTTCCCATTTCCTTCAACAGGTACCAAAGCTCCAACAACTGAACTATGGCTGGGAAGAACTGTGTTGCTCCTGTCACAGCTTCTGCCTCTCTCCAGATGGACAGCCTGATTTCAGTTGAGGGATGAGTTCCATGTGCATGATGCCTGCAAGCTGAAGCCTTCATGTAACAAGTGGAGGAGCTCAGAGAAGTGGAAAGGCTGAGAAGCATATATGACAGTGAAAATACCCTGATGAGATGGTTTTTGAAGCATCCATGCTTTCTAACAGAGGTGAAGATGGTATGCTACAGAATAAAGAGAGTTGGATATGAGTCACCAGAACCTGCAGAATTGACAATCCAACTCTTCCAGCCCTCAAACCGAAGAACCAGTATACAGCCCTGGAAGTGGAGGAGGTGAAAACATCCCAAGAATGGGAAGAACCAGAGCTCAAGCATCCCAAAGATGCAGAATCAGTGACCACAAAATACGAACCCTACGACATCTTCGACCCTTACTGCAACCTGAGGACTTCAGATCAGTTTTTCAGGCATTGGTGATCCCCCACTTTGATTATGCTAATGTAATCCTACAAGGCCTACCCAAAAACACCTTAAACCCCCTACAGTTAGCTATGAATGCTGCCGCACACGTCCTGAGTGGAGCCTCCAGAGTTGACCACATCACCCCGGTCCTTAAGGACCTACATTGGCTACCAATATACTGTCAGCTATCATATAAAGTAATCATCATCATCTTCAAGGTCATCAACAAGTTGGCCCCCACAGCTCTAATGGACCTCGTCCACCCCATGTCAGCAAACAGAGAAAGAAGAACATGCACAGCCAATACCCTATTGATCCCCAGTGAAATAACAAAATGTACCAAGACAACAAGGAACAGAGCATTTAAGTTTTATGCTCCAAGCTGCTGGAATGCACTCCCAGCAGCCATTAGAGCCATAACAGAGCTAGCCCAATTCGGAAATGCGCTTAAACACCATCTCTTTCTCTTACACTACTCACAGCCCTCCAACCTGACACACTCTAGCATACAACCAACCATGAACACATGAATCACTATCAATTGGATGTACATACTGTAGATATAGACTGTAGATAAGTTTAAATTGCTGTACATAGTTACTCCCAGTTGAAACCCAAGTTTAATTGTCCGGTTCATTGTAAGTGCCGTTATTGGCACAATACCATTGTATGTAAACCGTGCTGATTTTTAAGACTGCGGTATATAAGAACAATAAATAAATAAATAAATAAAATATGTGGAGGGGCCATACTGGTCCTGGTGCTTACCAATGGGGAAAGTGCTTCTGATGTTATAGTGGGAGATCATTTTGCATCCAGTGATCACCAGATGGTGTGGTTCAGTATTAGAGAAGAGCCATCAAAATGGTAAAGGGGATGGAAGGATACCCCTATGAAGAAAGGCCAAAAAGATTAGGGCTCTCTAACCTGGAAAAGAAACGGCTGAGGGGAGATAGGATAGAGGTCTATAAATTAATGAACAGAGTGGAATGGGTAAACATAGATCGATTGTTTACATTATCAGAATATTGAAAGACCTGGGGACATGCAATGAAGCTATAGGGTAAACTATTTAAGACTAATAAAAGAAAATATTTTTTCACTCAACGTGTAATCAAACTCTGGAATTTGTTACTGGAGGATGTAGTAAAGGCTGTTAGTGTAGCTGGGTTTAAAAAAGGTTTGGACAAGTTTCTGGAGGAAAGGTCCATAAACCATTATTAAAAAGGGACCCAGGATATCACTGCTTGACCCAACACAAGCACTGTGGAACCTGTGTCTTTTGGGGAAACTGCTAGGTACGTATGACCTAGATTGGCCACTGCTGGAAACAGGATACTGGGCTTGATGGACCTTGGTCTGACCCAGTATGGCATGTCTTATGATCTTATGTTCATATGTTCTTAACTAAGACTGATAAAGTCCATTCTAAAGTGAAGGTCCTAGACTTTAGAAAACCTAACTTTGCCAAGATGGGACAATACCTCAAGGAATTGTTAGTGGGATGGGATCAGCTGGGAGATGTAGGAAAGCAATATGCAAAACTGAAAGGGGATATTCTAAGGGCAACAAACCTTTCTGTTAGGAAAGTAAATAAATGTAAAAGGAAAAGAAGTAGCTGAAAAGGTGAAGAAAAAGAGGGTGGCCTTCATAAAGTACAAGAAAGAGGAAGACAAGCATCAATATTTGGAAAAACGTAGAGAAGCCAGGAAAGTAGTAAGGAAAGCAAAGATACAAATAGAATAAAAAAATAGCCAATGCAGTAAAATGGTGGGACAAGACATTTTTCAGATATGTTAGTGAGAGGAGGAAGTGCAAAAGTGGTATTTGTTAGACTCAAGGGTGAAGGGGAGGAATATGTAGAACAGGGATGGCGAACTCCAGTCCTGGAGTGCCACAATCCAGCCTGGTTTTCAGGAAGTCCCTAATGAATACTCATGAGATATATTTGCATCCATTGCCTCTCACTGCATGCAAATATATCTCATGAATATTCATTAGGTACATCCTGAAAACCAGGCTGGATTGTGGCTCTCCAGAACTGGTGTTCACCATCCCTGATGTAGAAGCTGATGAGGATAAGGCAGAATTGCTTAACATATATTTTTGTTCTGTGTTCACAGATGAAGGGGCAGGAGTAGAACCTCAGAAAATATCCACAAATATGAACAATAGTGAAGGGGATCGAATGATTTTCAGAAGACTATGTTCGTGAGGAGCTAGCTAAACTAAAAGTAGACAAAGCGATGGGGCCGAATGGGATACAACCCAGAGTATTGAAGGAACTTGGGGAAGTTCTAGTGGCTCCACTGTCTGATTTTTCAATGCATCTTTAGAATCAGGAGTGGTCCCAGAGGACTGGAGAAAGGCACATGTGGTCCCTTTACACAAAAGCAGAACTAAGGATGAGGTTGAAAACTAAAGGCTGGTTAGTCTGACTTCTGTAGTGAGTAAATGAATAGAAACTGCTAAAATAGAGAATAGTGAGGTTTCTGGAGTCTAATGGATTGCAGGATCCGAGGCACCATGGTTTTACTACAGGCAGGTCTTGTTAAGCAAATGTAATTTTGGAGTGGAGGAGTAGCTTAATGGTTAGAGCACTGGCTTGGGAACCAAAAGACCAGGGTTTGATTCCTATGAGCACTCCTTGTGGCCTTGCGCAAGTCATTTAACCTTCCATTGCCTCAAAAAAATCCAAGTTATCAATGTCCCTGTTTAATATACATTGCCAAGTTTAAGTTACAATGTAAACCGCTTTGACTGAAATGGTAAAGCCCTGAAATCCACCTAAACCCTATTCCCCCACTGGCTCTCCCTATATGCCCTGTGCTTCAGGATGGGGAGAACCAGCAGGGGGGTGGGAGGGGGTAGGCCGCCCAGCAGCAAAGACAGGACCAATTCAGGTCATGGCCCTGTACGTGCCGCCATACCTGCTGGACTGTACTGCTTATACCACCTCAGAGGTGGTATAAGAAGTTTTTTTCAGTGAATCAGGGCACGACAGCCACCACCGGGACTGAGGCGGGGGACTCTGCCACCTGATCCAGGCCACAGGAGGCCAGCTGTGGGTTGGACGGTGGGGATCTTGGGGTGTGGAGCTACAGCAGTCTGGGGCACCTGCAGGGAGGATGTCCCCGTAGGCCGGAGGGGCATGCCGGGCCATCTTCGGGCCCAATTTTGGCTCCCACGAGAACATTTTATTCTCGCAGACCAGAATCATGTCCTAATGGCCCCGTCTTCAATGGGGATGGCCAGCTGCTTCCAGAATCGGACTCTATACCTTCAAAAGGATATAAACAGGATGGGGGTCTGTGGACTTCGTCATAAGGCATATGGGGACAGACTTAAAGATCTCAATATGTATGCTTTGGAGGAAAGGCAGGAGAGAAGAGATATGACAGAGATGTTTAAATACCTTTGTGGCACAAATGCACAGGAGGAGAGTCTCTTTCAATTGAAAGAGAGCTCTGTAATGAGGGAGGTATAGGATGAAGGTAAAAGAGGATAGACTCAGGAGTAATATGTGGAAATACAGAGTGGTAGATGCGTGGAACAGTCTCCCAGTGGATGCAGCAGAAACCAGGACAGTATCTGAATTCAAGAAAGCATGGGACCAACACAGAAGATCTCTGAAGGAAAAAAAGGGACTACAGTAGTTGGTATGGAAGGGCAGACTGGATAGGCCATATGGTCTTTTTCTGCCGTCATGTTTCTATGGGGTATGTTTACTAAGCAGTCTTAACGTGCGCCCGGCGATAGTGTGCAGGCTTCCATAAAAGGAGTGGGCGTGTCGGTCTTAATGTAGCAAAACGGGATTATCGCGCGATAACGCGCGCTGCGCACATTATCGGGTGAGACGCCGCTAAGCACATTAACGCGTGGTAATCTTAAGTAGGCACGCAGACATGCAAACACAGAAACAGAGGTGTAGCACAATGCTTAATACACTGACTGATGGTACAGGGGTCATGAATTCGATCCCCCAGTGTGCCTAATGCATATGGCTGGCTGAGGCATTAGCTGTTATGTGTAAGTATTGCTTTTTGAGGCATGGTATGTATATTTTAATTAGTGCTGCCAGCAAACACACCCTCACGTGCCGTAACCAAAGGTGCCGCATAAGGCACTCTATAAGGCACTCCATAGGGCACATTATAAAGTGCACTGTCTGCCAAGGCACCCTATAATGTCCCCTATGGGGCACCCTATAAGGCTCTGTATAGGACACCTTATAAGGCACCATAGAAGGTGCCTTATGGCTACAGTACTCCAAGGGTGGTTTTGCTGGCAGCACTAATGTACATTAAAAATAGACAATGCTTCGGACAGCCCTATCAAATAACCCCACCGTGGGTGTGAACCCATGACCACTGGCTCCACAGGCAGTGAAGTATCCAGTGGGCTACAGCTGCTAACAAACCCCTGGCTGGCTACAGAAGGACTGCAGGTCACCACAGAAACTGTCTGCTGTGGTTACCAGGATAGGGTTAACCCACCCGTACCCATGATGCACTGCACATGCACATCAGCAGTCTACAGATGATCACAAGATGGGATATGCACCCCCACAGCACCTCGGCCTGGTAGGGGGAACTGACCGTGTGCACCGCCATAGCACCTCAGCCTGGTAGGGGGTACAGACCGTGTGTGTTACTGGCACAGAGTAGCTACAGACCGTCACATTCTGTGGGTACTGTGCTTAATCTGAGGGTGAGGTGGGGCGCCCAGCACCAGGTCCACAGCACCTTTCATGGCTGATATACGCCATGCTGCAGGTCCTCATCAGTGCTAGTGTATGTGTGATAGGTAGTTCCTGCAGACACACCTGATACATCTGTATGTCTCAGTCATGTCTAGCCCTTATAGTGCATATCCTGTGTTGGCGCCATGGTCACATGATGTAGGTGAAGGGAGAGTGTTTGGACCCATTGGCAGATTATGTACCACCACCACCCAACCCACCCTCTGTGGCTCAGGGTGGGAAACAGGATCTCCCACCAACAGATCCACATTCTATCTCCCTGCAATGGGGGCAGTAGAGGGGACCATCAACCCCAGGCCTGCTGGGGAACAGACATCCTACAGGGCAGTCAATGCCAATCTGTACACATCCATAAGGCAAGGCAGACAGACAGTAGGCCTGGAAACACTCAGCTGCTCCCCACCACTATCTGACATTCTCCAGCAGCAAGCCTCCAGCCGCTGCACCCTGCAAGGTGTTCCAGCCAGACACATACTAACTGCAGACAGTCTGCTAGCTAGTCCATAGTGCATGTTCCTGGAGAAGATGCGTGTACCCAGAACTGGGATGTCAGCATACACACCAAGCAGATAAGTCAATGATTGGGCCCCAAAAGAGAACCCATAAATATCATATGAGAGAAATACTATATAGCACTATGGGGGAACCTAGCCATGCCATGGTCACTGCTCAGTCAGGGTGAGAGTGACCTCCCAGCAGGACATGCTATGGCCACCCTGTCCATGCAGGTGGTGGCCGGGCACTAAAATGTCCGAGCCATTGCCCTATGCAGATGCAGCCAGGCCAGGCCACCCTATCCAGGCTATTCCCACAGTACCTTGCTCCTCATTATGCACATTGACAGGCCAATACTGGCAACAGTGCTAGCAGTGTGGGCTGTGGAGGGTGATGGCAACCACCACACACTGGATAGACAGACACACGCTCCACATACCTATGCCAGCATTGTGCAACTATAGAGGTGTTTGGCAGCCCTGGCCACCACACCAGTCCTGGGCACAGTGCAGGCATGGCTATGGTACTCAATACTGTTGGGGTCACTCTGTCAGACACCAGACCTGAGGCACAATCCACAGACATCAGAAAGGTTGCTATGATGCAGCTCAGTCAGCCAATTGTGCTTAATGTAGGAATTGCTATCTGCCAATTATCATAGCAACCTTTTGATAGCTGTGTACAGTTTTCCCATGTTCAGGGTGGCATTGCTAAGGTATGCAAGTGCTAGTATTGGGAGATGTACGCAGGGCCCAACATCCTGCCTCTCCAGGAGGCTTCGGATAATGGAGCTTGTGGGTGCGGGTGTGTCTGCCCCTGTTGGCCGCTGCTCTAGGGCAGAGGTTCCCAACTCCAGTCCTGGAGGGCCAAACACTGTTCGGGTTTTCATGCTGTCCCTAATGAATATGCATGAGATAATCTGCATACCATGGGGCAGTGCATAGAAATGCAGCACAACCATATTTATTAGAGGCAGCATGGAACCTGAATGGTGTTTGGCCCTCCAGGACTGCATTTGGGAGACTCTGCTCTAGGTAATGTGCATGTTTAAGGTGTCTGTGCTCTGTAGGGTAAAATGTAGGTGTTTTGGGCATGTCTACATCATCTGCAATAAAGGTTCTGTCTGTATTAGCACGTTTTGGTAGTGGGTAAAATATGGGAGCTGGGTTGGCAGGAACCACAGCTGGGACTTGAACCTGTGACTTTCTGCTCCTGAACATACTGGCTGTGTGCAGTGCACCACTGTGTTGCCACAAAGGCAGTGCATTCCTTGGGGATACCATGACTGTTCATCATACAGGGCCTGTCTGTTGCAGTGCATGGTACCCACCTACACAGGGCTAGGCCACGGTCTGCTCTGGGCAACTGCCACTGTCCCCTCCACCACCAGTACCCCTCTGCCACCCTGCTGACATGCCCTTCTGCTGGTAGTGCTGGTGGAGCGCAGTCTCAGGCCATCCAGTGTGCAGGTAGGCGGCTGCCTATGGTGCGGGTTCTGGGGTAGGGGTGCCTGCATAGCTGTCCACGCTTCCCCCCAGCACCGCCTGGCAATGTTCTGTGCCCTTGGGGGTACCTGCTGGGTACCTTCGCCTGTGACACTGTGGGGAGCACACTCGTGCCCATGTTGGGCCCTCATCAGTTGCTGTCTGGCTGCACTACTGTTTCAGCATTCCTATGGGCCACCTAGGCATCATCCTAGTCTGCACTGTGGCCCAGCTGCACCACAGCATGTGCCGCCTGCAGCCCTCTGTGTCCCCTTTTCAAGCATCTGTCCAGTTGCTCGTTCCGACATGCCCGCCCTGCTGTTGCTGAACATGCGCACGCCATAGGACACCTGCCCAATGGAGAGGGAAAACCCTGCTCAGCGCACTTTCACTGTGGGCTCATTCACCTTGTATGGGGACGGAGCATAGACCCTTCCAAAATTCATATCTTTTTTTTGGAGCTTTCTCGGTGGGGGGGGATATGATGTTTCCCATTAATATCACTATTGCCCAGCTTGGTTATGTTTTTTTTCTATTTTGTTCAGGTCACTTTCAATGTTTATTTGCCCTTTTGTTCCATGCACATGTATCACACATCACTTTTTGTAGGTTTCCCTGGTTTTGCTGTACATTGCGGACGGAAATGGTTTCTTTTCCCCTTAAATCAGCTCTAACACCAGGGTTTCACTGGCGTTAGTTTTCAGCCTCGAATTTCACAGCGTTAGTGTGCAGGGAGCCTCTCCCCTCCCACTCTCCGCCCATTGACCCTCTCTCTCCGCCCCTGGGGAGCCTTCCTCTGCCCTCAGCGCTCATTTGCGCCGCTGCGTGCATTATCGCACGCTAAGGTACCTCTGCGCCCAATAAAGCGCCATTATTGCACGATAAGGTACCTTATCGCGCGATAACGTGGAAGAACGCATGTTAAGACTGCTTAGTAAACATACCCCTATGTTTCCAGAAAATGGCCAGTGAATATTGGGCCTTAACATTTTCTATAGGAGAATAGTTTCCTTGATCATATAGATAAAATTATTATTTTAAAGAAAATTTTTATTTGTCTAAATGCTCCACTCTTATAGTAAGAGGCAGCCAGATAAGACCCATGGCTAGTGCTGGGTATGGTCACATTGCATACTGCTATAGATGGCAGGAAAAGACCATATCATCCCCTCCAGTCTGCTCAGTGCAAATCTTTCAGTTTGAGTAGATTGGCATATAAATTACAATACTCAATCCAATATATGCTCCCCAACCCCTCATGTCTTTTACCTACCACTACTACTTCCTCCCCACCTCCAATATCCATCCTACGCATGCTCAGCACCTGTTCAAGTAGTACCCTCTAAGGAGCTCATTCCGAAACCCCATGGACCCAGCAGGACGTGCAGCCCCGCAAGCCACCTGGACCCTATTCTCCCTCCTGTCCTCCCTGAACGTTCCATGCTCTAAGATGGGGAGAGTCGGCAGGGGGTGGGAGGGGGCAAGATCTGGGCGGAGCAGGAGTGGGCCAGCCTGGAAGCACATACAGGGCCGATTCAGGTCACGGTCCTCTACATGCTGAATAATCGCCGGCTCTTCTACTCAAGCCCACATCACCCCAATTCTTAAAGAACTCCACTGGCTCCCAATAAGCCTCCGTATCAGATACAAGTTGGTCATCAATATATTCAAAATCAGACATAAGACTTCAGCAATCAGTCTCCAAGCCCTCTTATTCCCTAACACCAGCAAAAGACCTAGAAGGAAAACCACAGCTGACACCCTCGGCACCCCAAGTAGCTATACTAAAGTCTGTAAACTCACCTCACAAAGAGCTCTTTCCTTATCGGCCCCTCAAATATGGAACTCTCTCCCCCCCGACCTACGATCCATTGAGGAACTGAAGGAATTCAGAAAACAACTAAAGTTCGTTCTTTTCATTGAGCACTACGGCTATGACACTTAACCAACTCATATTAATTGTAACCTCTCTACATTGTGTTTTTTGTAATAGTTCACCATGTTATGTATCCCACCTTTCACTTCCCATGCCTATGTTTAGCTTTTGTATGTCTTTGTAACCGCTTTGATTTAAGGAAAAGGCGGTATAAAAAACCTGTTAAATAAATAAATAAATAAATGCTGCTGGGCCCATGGGGAAGTGCTGCTTATATCAATGCAAAGTTGGTATAAGCAGCACTTTTGGGGCAATCAGGACCGGGTGCAGGGGGATCCCTGCCACCCGATGTAAGCTCTGGCTGGCAAGTCGTGGGTCAGGCAGCGGGGAAGTGGGGGGGGGGGGGGGGAGCCACGGCAGCCAAGGAAACCTGCAGGGAAGATGTTCTCGCAGGCAGGCAGGGGCACCCCGAGCTGTCCACAGGCATGATGGGCTGTCCTCAGGCCTGATTCTGGCTACCGCGTCCTATGGTTCAGAATTGGGTCCAAATGGGCCCATCTTGCCTGGGGCTGTCCGGACAGCCCGGACATACCCCTAAGGGCTCCACATCTACCAACTTTATTAATCAGACATTGCAGGTCTTGTCATGTTCCTCTATGATTCTTACAAAACAAATACTAAATCATCAATCAGATCCATTTGCATCATTTACGATCGTGTTTTCCACTATTCCACACAGGTACTAAAACTAGCAAAATTATTGTCCAGAACATTTGGCCTCCCTATGCTCATTGATGTCTGAACGTTACCATGGTCTTTCCATACAGGTTACCCTAATGCCTTCTCGGAAAGCTAATGCAGCCATACCACTGCTTTTAGAGTGTAACCCTGTTCCATGTAGGGTACTTTGCCTTCTCAGAAGCACAGGCTTTAGGGGCTGTAAGCACTGCTCCATATGTATAACCACTGTTCTAGGCAGGTTAGCCCCTGGCTGTCTCCACAGTTTGTGGTGTCACTAGGTTATGCTTACGCTATCCTTTCACTTTCACTTTTTGAAAGTAAAGATCCTCTGTATTATCCCATAACCTCTTGAAATCCCATGGCATTTTAGCTTTCACCACCCATTCCTGGGGGGGGGGGGCATATGGGCATCCTCACTCGTCCCATAAAACATATTTCCTGATATTCTTGAGTCTACACCCTTAGAGCTTCATATCGATACCTTTACTTCTATAACTTCCGCTGAATGTGAATGAACATTAGCGTGAAGGAACTAAAGATAGCAGTTCTCACTGAGGAAGAATATGGGGTGTAGTAGAGCGAAATACAACTTTCTAGTGATGCTTCATTTCCAGTTTATAAAAAGGAACTAAGGACTTGCTTGCCTTTTTGATTAACGTGGACTGGCAATAAGGAACGCCTAGCAGAGGTGTGGGTGGAAGGGTTCCCCAACCTTACTACAGGATGTAAGGAAGGAGTAAGGGTTTGCTCAGACGTGGAAAGTGGAATGGATCAAATTGCTGTGATGAACTGTTTTCAGTATTGATCATTACTATTGGTGGGAAGTGTGTAAAAGAGAAAGTCCTTTCAAGAGGGGTGGACTAAAGAGGGCCAAGTAGCCCTGGTGTTGCTCCACGGGGAGAGCAACTGGCTGGTTTAGTGGAAAGAACTGTGTGGAAAACCCAGACCGGCTCACTTTCCAGCTTTGCAAGCTTTAACCAGAGACTGCACTTATTGCAGGGCTTTTTTGTTTTTCTTTTTATTGTTGTTTTTATTTATATTTGTGTCTGCTTGGAAGACACATGGCTGGGACACACCCTGACGCCTAAAGACTTTTGAAACCAGCAGTCGGAAATATATAAGTTGGTAATCTACAGTGATTCGGACTTTTATTTCAAGCATAGCAGCAGAAGCTTTGAGGCTAACAGCGCCCCAGTGATGACACTCCTCACATAGTGCAACCCAGGCTCTAGCATGTGACAACATGTAAAATACACACACACAGATATGCACTCTCCTCTTGGAATTCATCCACCCTTTTTCCCAGCCTCCATCTATCTTGTTCCAGAATTCATCTATCCCCTCTCTCTTTCCTTCTGCCCACAGCATTCTCACACCTTTCTCCTATCCACAAGGGCCAAAGGCAGTCTGAGTCAGTCGCAAAGGTACAAACATTTTCAAAACTCATGGGCTGGCTGTGTTGATCTTGTAATGCATGAGATTAGCACTGCTGATCCATGAGTTTCAAAGAACGTGCAAAATGTTGGCAGATTTAGACTATCTTTAGTTGCTGTGTCCAGCCCTATAGCCTCAATCTCCTCTTCTATGACTGGTGCAATGGACTCTATTGGCTCCCACGCCTCCCCTCTTTTGGACCTTTGAGTCCGAGGGACTTGCAGCCATGCAGCGGCCCCACCCTTCGTTCATTTCCCGGTAACAGGAAGTGAGGGTAGGGCTGAAGTCCCAGGCTGTGGCAATCGTTTCTTACTGCTCTTTCTGCTTCCTCGCAGCCTGAGAACCCAGCACAGAGAGACAGCTTTGCTCTGTATTCCAGTTCCAGCCCACATGGCTGGGTCTCTAGTCATTTTTCTGGGGAGTATTGCTGCCCCTTACTGACACCACCACTTCCATAGGGGTGTTGCCACTAACATGAAAGTGATCCTCGTATTCCCAGCTACCCTGCCATTAACAGGTTATGGCGTTTGCCAGAAGGAAGATGATTAATGATAGGCTGCACTTAGACTTGGCATCTTCACATAATTATCGTAAAAAGTGAACCGAAGAGAAATTGAAGCTTTTCCTTTGGAATGAATGAGTTCTCATTCTTTTTGCTGTGGCTCAGTTAAGAAGTCAGTAACGGTTTTAATGAGATTGAAAATATTTGTTTTCTTTGACAAATATTGCATCTGTAATGAAATCCAGAAAGCTTGTTAATAGTTAGATGTAACTGCAAACTACACCACACAAATATATCCCTGTTTCTTTCATGACGTCCATTTATGACATATGAGACTTGCCAATAAGACACACCCTTTTGTCTAAAAGAGCTCTTTGTGTGCAGTCATGTGCAAAGCCCTAAAGACATCTAGTTGTCTCTGTGCTTTCACATGGTTTATAATTATATAACTATATACTTAGAAGAAATATTTTTTTAGTGCTAAATACTGTTATCCTGGCTGTATGCTGTTTTACGTCAGCTTAAATAGTCTGGATATTCTATTGCTTTTTGGTAAAGCCATGTTTGGGAAAAAAAAACCAAAGTCTTATACAGGGAGCATAAGGAAGGCAAAATGCAACTATTTAAAGTCTAGTTTATAAAGACAGGTAAGCACTTACTTTTCTTTATAAAATACAAGTGCAGATAGCACAGATCACCGTTTATACTTGCTCCATGGCAGATGTAAATGAAAGCTCGCAAAGCTCGCATATACACACACAGATTAACATTTTATAGTTAGAGCTTCTGATTTTAGGTTTTAAATCGATGAAATGCCCCCAATGCAAAATAAAAATAGGTGTTTAAATGAATAACCATTGAAAAAACACCACTTTCCTAATCCTTTCTTACTCCTCCCCTAACTTGTCTTTTCTCCTCCTTTGAGTTTTTGTGTCTTTTCTGTGTTAACACAAACATACATGTGCACCTGTGGCATGAAAACACTGATTTATTTTGCACCCTCAAAAAACACTCAATTATCTGGAAAATAAACACCTATATGTACAGGGGCTGATATTAGAGCGGCAGTGACTGACTGTCATTGCTTCGACATAGGCCCAGCTATTCAATGCTGGGGTCATATCCGTCCACCAGCATTGAAAATCCAGTGTGCCCAGTTAGTGTTTTAGGTAACCAGACAGCAGCAACAACATTCAGCCATTGCCCAGTTAGCTAAACCGGCTAATGTTAGGCCAGTCTTTAAACTGCCTAAGGAAGCTTAAAGGCTGGCCTAACTTTAGCCAGTTTAAGATAACCAGCCAGCAACTGAATATTGTCATTGACCGGTTACCTCCAAAATGCCCCAATGCTACATGGTTACCATTGGAGCAAGGATATTCAGTGGCATAAAATGGCTATGTGCTGCTGAGTCTGTTAACCATGTTAACTGTTTTGAATATGGCCCCATAATGTATAACACCAAGGAACAGAAGCCCTATTTATAATCATACTCCACCCAGACCGTGCCTCTGGCTATATGCCTTCATTCCAAAAGCACACTCTTTTACGCTGGTCAGTATATTATGAGGCCATTAGCACACAGACACTTTATAAAATGACCTCCTAAATGCTCTCTCTACAAACATGACTGCAGGCTCTTTGAGAATAATTGTAACAGCTATCCATTAAAAAATGAATTCCAGAACACTTCTAAAGTTTAGAGAATAGATAAGTTGTCCTATCAAAAGTAAAATTCGTTAATGAAATCCAACAAACTCATAATGTCAAAAAGAATCAGTTGTTAGTCGTCTTAACATGTTGCTTTTGTAAACATTTGTTAGCCTAAGATCCCTCCACCAGGATACATACTGCAAGTAAAGCTGTAAGAGGTTTAGTTTTTCCATAGTATGCTTTTGAGAAAAGAACCTTTGCTTTCCCTTGGATTACCATGTCAAAAGAGTTTTAAGCAATTAGAAGAAGAATCTTTCTAATGGACCTTGGGCCTTCTTTCAAATCAAATCTAGAGAAATTAGATTGCCAATCACAACCTAATAAATATAACCTTATGGTTAGAAAACAGTATGACCCAACAACACCCTATGTGCCTGACACTGGTGGAAGAAGTGGATGTCTATACAAATGTTACCAAGGATCTTTCCATGATCTCATTGGGTTGAAGGTACCTCCTCTGCTATTGCTGAGCAGATTCTGGTGCGAGCCAAGTGAGGGAAGAAAAAAAGGATTTATTCCCCTTTGTCCCATGATAATAGGCTTTTAAAAGAGTTCATCAAAGCTGAATACAGCTACTAACATCCTTATATGCCAGTCAACTTGGCGTACTTTAAGATCAATTGGGACCGTTGGGTAAGAGAGGAAATCATTGAACATCTCTACCATGACCCCATCTACAAAGATTTCCCCGAGGATCATTCCATGATGCAGACCACCTTGGAAGCCCAATGGGTGCAGTGGTCCACTGGATGTGGAATGCACATACCCTGCATGCGGGTGACTAGCAAAGGAGGGATCTGCTAGGAGTGTGCTTGTAAAGCATCACCCCTTCTGGCATGGCAAAAAAGAGTCAGCTCAAGTAGAGGAAGAAGAGGGGCTTCCACAACCTGAAGAGACTTTTCTCTCTCTCTTTCGAGTTCGACTGTGCTTTTCCTACAGGTGTACAGCAGGGTCTGGGAGTGAAATAAGAACTGTACTTGAACTGTATTGCAAATCAGTAAATGCTTCCCAATTCTATCGGTAGATCAAGCAAAGATATTTTACTGCTTGATTGCTATTTAAAGTATATGCCTTACTTTATTTATAATATGAGATTTCTATACAGTCTATCTCAGTTACTTTGAAAAGCAATATTTATAATTATTAGGAGTGTGCTATGACGTAATAGCATCTTGGGAGTTGTGCCCTGCACTTAGTAACATAGTAACATAGTGTCTGGTGTAAAATGACAACATATTTTGTGTTTTGACTGTATTCAAAAAGGGTTGATGCAAATCTTTGCCTAAGTTTTGTTTTAATATCTGAATGTTACTGCGTTTGATAAATTGAAAAGACATTATGGAAGTTACTTTAGTAGCCTTGTGCAGGATTTCCACATGGAAATAGCATGTATGTGGAAGTGGTGATTTTAGGATGGCTGTGATCTACATGTGGAAGCACCAGCAGAGACGTCCACGTTTCAAAAAGAGGCATATTATGGGTATGATATAGGCGGAGCAGAGGTCTGCACATCTATAACATATTTCACAAAGTGCGTCGACGCTGAGGATGGAACATTTAAATGTTGATTGTAGCGACTGATATAACTCATGCACAAATGCCAACCTCACTTGTCTTTTGGGACTGCTTGGACTAATGATGGCTGGAGGAAATCTGATTGTGATTCATGTTCCTGATAGCCAATGACAGCCTAAGCAGACAAAGATGACAATCTTTTCTTCCCCTGCTCTGTGTCCCCCCCTATCTCATCAACCACTGTCAAACCCCCTATGTCTCCCTTTTTCAAACTCCTCCCTCCCTAACTGTGCTCCTCTCAATCTCCCTATGATTGCCACCTTGCCACTGGGTGCGTCTGGCTGGGGCTGTCTCTGCTGCATGATAGTCTCTGTGTGTGTGTGTCTCTCCGTGTCTGTCTGTCTCACATTGTGTACTTGAGTATACCTACATATGAGCTGATATTGTACTGCACACCTGGGTGCTGGTAAAGGGCTTCACTGGATGCTGGTGGAGGGATTGAGGAGTTATAGAGTAATTTCATAACGGAGTGGGGGGGGGGAGAGGGGGAGGGGCTAGTGAAGGCATCCAAAATGGTAGGCACCTACTTCTTTACTTTACTAGCATACGTGGATGAAAAAGCATCTTAATTTAAGGCATGATCATTTACGTTAGCCATAGATCTGCTTAAATGACCGTGCTTACACTTTGCAAGCATGCACGTAAATTCCAGTGTTCTATAGTCTATGCCTGTACTTGTGCACTTAGCCTATGCTTGCCCAAACACTGCCTCTGTCTGTGCGTGCAAAGAACGTAGGTGGCATTAAATTAATGTGTATTTTTATGCTGGGTACAATTCTATAAGAGGCCATTTAAGTGCTGTGTTGCAGTTTAAATGCTATTACTGTTGCTGCAATTTCTGGAGAGGGGCGTCATTGGTGGCAATGGGGGTGGTTGGGCGGGGGTGGGACAGCAGGGTTGAGGGCTCACCTAGGGGGTCTTCTAATCTTTGCACCAGCCCTGATTTGGAGTACGATATAATCGAGGTTGGGCCTGCCTATCTTTTATTGGGTAATGGGTGTCTCCTCCTGTATATTTGGTGGGAACTACTTAAGACCGTGCCCCAAGGAGCTTGAGGGAGCTCCTGGAAGCGTTGGAATTAGCATACAGAGGTTTGTTGTGGACTTTATTCAACTGAAAGGAAGCTCTGAAATGAGGTGGTCATAAGTGTAGAAAGGGACTCGAAGTGGGGTACCAGGGCCCTCTGAAAGGTTCAGAAATATGAAGAGTGACAATTTTACTGACAGCATAGTACAGGGGCCTCCAGGATTGGAGTTGGAGATCCCTGAATATACTGTGTGTAATACAAGCCAAGGTCATATTTTATAGATGATTGTGAAAATGAGGCAGAATGTTTTTGCTTTACAGAATCCTTGGCCTGATTAAACATGAACAATGTCTGACCATTTTGGCCTGTAACATGTAGTGTTTAGCTTGATTTGTAACACTTAGGGGTATGTTTACTAAACTGCGGTAATCGTACAGAACGCGCGTTATGTAATGTTAATGATCGTAAGCGCATCATAACGTGCGTTATGCTGCGCTTACGATCGTTAACGATACATAACGCGCGTTATGATGCGCTAACGATCGTAATGCCCCGCGGCGCGGTAAAACACCGCAGAAGGTGGAGAGAGGGCGGAGAGAAGGGGTCAGTGGGCAGAGAGTGGGCGGGGAGAGGCTCCCTTCACACTAACGCGCTGATCTGAAGAGCTGAATTCCAACGCGAATGAAAACCTGCCGTTAAATGCACATTACAGGGGAGAGAGACCATTTCAGCGTCAGCAATGTACAGCCCAGGAAGGGAAACCAAAAAAAAGTGATAAGTGTGATACATGTGCACAGAACAAAAGGGCACAGAAACACTGAAAATGACCCCAACAGACTGGAAAAAAACAATAACCAAGCTGGCCAATAGTGGTATCAATGAGAAACATCAACCCCCCCCCCCGAGTAAGCTCCATAGAAAAGATATAAATCGTGGAAGGGTCTATACTCTGTCCCCATACAGGATGAAGGAGCCCACAGTGAAATAGCGCTGCTCAGGGTTTCCCCCACAATCGGACAGGGTTCCTATGGCGTGCACATGTCCTGCAACATCAGGGCGGGCATGTCAGAACGGCAACTGGACAGATGCCAGAGAAGGGGATACAGAGGGACGCAGGCGGCACATGCTGTGGTGGAGCTGGGCCACAGTGCGGCTAGGGTGATGCCTAGGTGGCCCATACGAATGCTGAAACAGCAGAGCAGCCAGACAGCAACTGCTGAAGGCCCAACATGGGCACGAGTGTGTTTCCCACAGTGTCACAGGGGATAGTACCCAACAGCTACTCCCAAGGGCACGGAACATTGGCAGGCAGGGCTGGGGAGAGCGTGGACGTCATGCAGGCACCCCTACCCCAGAACCCGCACCATAGGCAGCCGCCTACCTGCACACTGGATGGCCTGAGACTGCGCACCACCAGCAGAAGGGCATGTCAGCATGGTGGCTGAGGGATACTGGTGGTGGAGGGGGCAGTGGCAGCTGCCCAGAGCAGACAGTGGCCTAGCCCTGTGTAGGTGGGTGCCATGTACTGCAATAGATGGGCCCCGTCTGACGAACAGGCATGGTATCACTAAGGAATGTACTGACTCTGTGAGAACAAGGTGGTGCAGTGCACAAAACCAGTGTATTCAGAAGCAGAGGGTCACAGGTTCAAGTCCCAGCTGTGGTTCCTGCCAACCCAGTCCCCATATTTTACCCACTACTACAACGTGCTAATACAGACAGCACCTTTAGTGCAGATGACGTAAACATGCCCAAGACACCTACATTTTACCCTACAGAGCACGGACACCATAAAATGCACATTACCTAGAGCAGAGTCTCCCAAATGCAGTCCTGGAGAGCCAAACACCATTCCGGTTCCATGCTGCCTCTGATAAAGATGTCTGTGCTGCATTTCTATGCGCCACCCCCATGGTATGCAGATGTATCTCATGCATATTCATGAGGGACAGCATGAAAACCCGAACAGTGTTTGGCACCACAGGACTGGAGTTGGGAATCGCTGCCGTAAAGCAGCAGCCAACAGGGGCAGACACACCCGCACCCACAGGCCCCATTATCCAAAGCCTCCTGGAGAGGCAGGACTTTGGGCTCTGCGTGCATCTCCCAATACTAGCACTTGCATACCTTAGTAATGCCACCCTAAACCTGGGAATATGGTACACATCTTTAAAAAGGTTACTATGATTACTGGCAGATAGCAATTCCTAGGTTAAGTACAATATTCTGAGTGAACTGCATCAAAGCAACCTTTCTGATGTCTGTGGAGTGTGCTACAGGTCTTGTGTCTGACAGTGTTTACCAACCTGGGGAGTGACTCCTACAGTATTGCGTACCATAGCCATGCCTGCACTGTGCCCAGGACTGGTGTGGTGGCCTGGGCTGCCCAACACCTCTATAGTTGCACAATGCTGGCATAGGTGTGGGAAGTGTGTGTCTGTCTATCCAGTGTGTGGTGGCTGCCAACACCCTCCACAGCCCACACTGCTAGCACTGTTGCCAGTATTGGCCTGCCAATGTGCATAATGAGTAGCAAGGTACCGTGGGAATAGCCTGGATAGGGTGGCCTGCCCTGGCCGCATCTGCATAGGGCAATGGCTCGGACATTGTAGTGCGCGGTACCACCTGCACGGACAGGGTGGCCATAGCATGTCCTGCTGGGAGGTCACTCTCACCCTGACTGAGCAGTGACCTTGGCATGGCTAGGCTCCCCCATAGTGCTATATAGCATTTCTCTCATGTGATATATATGGGTTTCCTTTTGGGGCCCAATCACTGACTTATCTGCTTGGTTTGTATGCTGACATCCCCGTTCTGGGTACATGCATCTCCTCCGGGACCATGCACTATGGACTAGCTGGCGGACTGTCTGCAGCTAGTATGTGTCTTGCTGGAACACCTTGCAGGGTGCAGCGGCTGGAGGCTTGCTGCTGGAGAATGTTAGATAATGGGGGGGGGCAGCTGAGCATTTCCAGGCCTGCCATCAGTCTGCTATTGTGTTACGGATGTGTACCGCTCTGTCTGTTCCCCAGTGGGACTGGGGTTGATGGTCCCTTCTACTGCTATCGTTGCAGGGAGGTAGACTGTGGATCTATTGGTGGGTGATCCTGTTTCCCACCCTGAGCCCCAGAGGGTGGGTTGTATGGTGGTACATGATCTGCCCATGGGTCCATACACCCCCCCCTTCACCTACAGCAGGTAACTATGGCACCAACACAGGAAATGCACTATTCTGGGTGCATCATCACCCATAAGGACTAGACATGACCGAGACATACAGCAGGGCACAGATGTATCCTAGGTGTGTCTAATGGAACTACCTATCACACACTGATGGGGACCTGCAGCATGGCGTATTTCAGCCATGAAAGGTGCTGTGGACCTGGTGCTGGGTGCCCCACCTCAACCTCAGGGTGGGCACAGTACCCGCACAATGTGACTGTCTGTGGCTACTCTGTGGCAGTACTACACACGGTCTGTTCCCCCTACCTGGCCGAGGTGCTGTAGGGGTGCATACCCAATCTTGTGCCCATCTCTCGACTGCTGATTACATGTGCAGTGCATCATGGGTACGGGTGGGTTAACCCTATCCTGGTAACCACAGCAGACAGTTTGTGTGGTGACGTGCAGTCCTGCAGCCAGCCAGGGCTTTGTTCACAGCCTTATAAGGTATCCTATAGGGGACATTATAGGGTGCCTTGGCGGACAGTACACTTTATAATGTGCCCTATGGAGTGCGTTATGGGGTGCCCTATGCAGCACCTTAGGTTATGCCACCGTGAGGGTGTGTTTGCTGGCAGCACAAATTAAAATACATGTCAAATGCCTCAACAATCACTACTTAAATGTAAAGGGTGCTGCCTCAGCCAGCCTTACACATTAGGCCCACTGGAGAATCGAACCCATGACCCCTGTACCATCAGTCAGTGTTGTAACCATTGTGCTACAGCTCTGTTGCTGTGATTGTATGCCTGCGTGCCTTCTTAAGATTAACGCGCGGTAACGTGCCCTGTAGCGCTCGTTCATTTATGGCGCCTTGTAGCACGCGTTCTCAGCGTGTTCTCGGCAACGATGTACCGCCCATGTCCTTATTTGGGGTTTCTGTCTCTACCGCGGCTCCTAACACGAATCACACTAATGCAGTTTAGTAAACATACCCCTTAGATAAAAAAAGTGAAGAAGAGGCATGATGAAATTGTACAATGTAGCAGTTTTTTTTCCTAATAAAAGAAGTCCTGCGGCCTAGTTAAAGTGAGGGATTACAGGAGACTACTAAGATTTGCAGGCCTATGAATCTCTCACTTCATGCCTTAAGCAGACACTGTTATGGTATAATTCTGTGTGTGTATGTGTTTTCATTCCTTCCTCACTTACACTGAATTTAGAGAACTGGAGTCAAAGAACTGAGGGATGATTTGCAAACAATAGGATGAAAGAGAAGGCATAGTCTCAGGAGTAATCTAAGGAAATATTTCTTTATGGAAAGAGCAATGAATGTGTGCAGGGTTGGTGCTGCATTTTTTTTCAGCCCTGTGTGAATGATTACTGTGTCCCTCCCTCCACTGTTGGAGTCCAATGTAGCCCTTTACAAGCCTCTCTTTTGTCCCACCAGAATGAAAATTTTCTGAGGGGTAGCTGGTTTGGTCTGGAGCAAGACCATACCAAACTAGAAAAGTGTCCTGTGCAACTAATGAATCTGGTCCCCCCCCCCCCTCCACCCAGTCACATGCAGTACCTCACTCTTTTGAGCTTCCAGGAAGCCCAGTGATGATATCAGTACCCCTTTTGTTCTTGCGCCCTGTGCAGCTGCACTGCTTGCGAGCCCTGGTATGGAATGTCAAAAATGATAGAGAAGTGACACCTTATAGACTAAATGGAAATTACACTTACCTGGTAATTGATGTTCCTTGAGGGAGTACAGTTCAGTCCTCCACCACTGGGTAGTGCACCTCCTCCTGCAACATGGAGACTGGACAAGTCAAACTTGTGACATCACCGGGTATATCCTGCTGGTCTTCTCCCATGATTCCCCAGTGACCTACTGTCAAAGCAGACTCAAAGGAGCAAACAACCAACCAGTTAAAGTACTAAATACAAAGCTATGCTCAAACTTCAACTTTAAAATCACAGGGCCCCAAAAAGAAAGGCCGAAAACACCCTCCTCTGAGCCCCTGTCCCCCTGCGCACCAAACAGCGGAAGACAGAGAGCTAGAAGGAAGGAGAACTAAGGAAGAGTATAGGCAGAAAAGGTTGCTCTCGCGATTACCTGCCAATCAGAGCCCGTTGCCGACGCTAGGATCCGAAAGCACACTCGGAACTGACGCCTCGCGTCTGAAACATCCATCCCCGGGCAGGAATGAGGACTGAACTGTACTCCCTCAAGGATCATCAATTACCAGGTAAGTGTAATTTCCATTTCCTTATCGGTCCTACAGTTCAGTCCTCCACCACTGGGATGTACCAGAGCAGTAATCATTGGGAGGGACCTATCCAGTCGGCTCGGCCCCTAAACGAACAGAGCAGGCACCGACCCCAGCCCGCTCCTCACGTCAACAGGCGGTAAGCTAACCAGGAAGACACGACCGAGAGCCCACTTGGATCCTCTGCACTGGTGAAAACAGCACAGAACTCTGCCCCAAGCAGCGCTAGTGCTTCAGAAAGACAAACTCGCCATCGCAAACACACTGAACGCCCTAGAAACAGACCTACTGAGAAGGCTACCGGAGCTCCGCCTGAAAAATCCGCTTGAGCTCCCCCTTGGCTCTCGACCCCACCAGGGTGTCAAGTGTTAGCAACCGCTGCTCTCCCGCAGAACCCGCCTCCACGGAGGAACAGGCAGCGAAGAGACCTCCCAGAAAGCGACGGAACCTTCACCTAAGGTCCAAGAAACACAGGTTACAAGCAAAGTGTTCTTGCGTAAGTCCCAAACCGACAACTAGACAGGCACAGCCGGATTCCACGAGGGAGAACGGAACCGAGGTCCATCCAGACAGAGGTGGGAAGCAAAATGAGGGAAATGGAAAAACCACCAGCGTCAAACACCCTATTTGTCACACCTCTTAAAGGCTTTATTCTTTGCAATACAAAGTAGCTCTACGCTATCGGGGTCATCGTGGACTGATTTACATACTGGTCGTATTTTTCATCGCCGATGGCAAACTGTGTGTAATTCCACTTATGTGGTCTATTTTATTGAATGTTGTTGTCCATTAAGATATGTGAGCAGCACTATGAGAATGATTAAGGTTCGTCTAGCGGAGCATGCTTCTCGCCTTAGGCAATCGATATTGACGGCCTCGATGGTTCAACATTGCTTACAATTTCAGCATGATTTTCAACATTTGAAGTGGACTATAATTGATCACGTCCCGGAAGATCCTCGAGGAGGGGATAGTGTTTTTAAATTACATAAGCTTGAACAGCGTTGGATTTTTCTTTTACAAGCTGTCTCCCCCACTGGACTGAACCGTGACATCGATTGGCTGGGAGCTTGTTGACATACAAACTTTTACGGTAGGGGGTTCCCTGATGTGTGGGGATTCCCTTCTTGTGATTGGTGTTTAAGGATGATGGGCAGCTTCAAGTTGGCCAATCTTGAGTTGGTATCCTCGTTTTCAACAGCCAGGAGTTCGGTGTTTTTTGCCAGTTACAAGGTGGACTGGGTTATATCGAAGTTGAGTTGGGAGCGCTTGATACAGGGGCTCTTTCCCCGAAACGTGCACGTCGCGCGTGATATCAGATAAGTGCTGTTTGCAACTATTTATAAAATAATTTTGTTTTTTGAGTTTGCTTTTAACCTTATTGGTTGAATAAAAGGGATATGTATTGTGATTTGGGGATGGTTTGAAGTACCTTTCCTTCACAATTTATGTCCGACAAAAAAATAATAAAAAAAGTGTTACTGAGGGTCTTCACGGTATCTTGTTGGTATATCTGTACAATATGTTTGATTACCGTTTGGGGTTTTTTGGATTTAGTTTTAGTTTTGAGGCAGCTTTTTTAAATTTCTCAGGTGTAATATCTCCTTCAGAAGAACTTTTCTCTAAGGGTTTCTGCTTCAAGGCCCAAAATTCAAATAATCATCTCTGAAGCCCAATGGCTCTTCAGCTGTGTTCAGCTGCTGTATTTTGCTATGTATTAAGGCTCTTCTTATCACTACTGTATTTTAATGTGCTACACACATTCCTCAGGCAGTTCCAATATGTGGTCTGCCCATATGTTAAATATTACTGCTTTCACACAATCAAATCAACAATTTCCTTTTCCTGAGACTTTCTCTAAATTTTTCAGTTCCAGTTATCAGGACCCTCGTCACATGTCTCTGACTCTCTTGTCTGCTCCAGGTGATCCCCCCCCCCCTGTAAACAATTTGATTTGCCAGGTAATCCCATCCTTCACCCCTCCCCTCTGGGAATTGCTATGGCATTGCTATGGTCACATCAATCAGCATTGCTCTCTTGGCTTCACTTTGGGCTTGGGTTCAACAAAATTTCAATAAAATGTATCCCATTAATAAGCCAATGAAATCTCCCTAAAAAATAAAATTAAAATTAGTTAAAGGATTATCCTGTATCTTCAGAGGCTCCCAGAAGTTCCCAAGGATTCTGCTGAGCATCACTTCCTTTGGTTTTTCAAACTTCCTTTTTTTTAGCCCACTGTATTCTAAGCTACTGCTAGTGTACCCTCTAGCCAGTCATTTTTTATATAACTTGATCTTTATTGGATTTTCATACAAACTACATACAATCAAACCATACAACTAATATCCAAACACCTCCTACATCTCCTTTCTCTTCCCTTCCAATCTCTCTCCATCCCTCCTCCCCCCCCCCCGCCCTCCATTAGCTATTAAAAGTTCCATTGTACAACAGCCAGTCCATCTATACATCCACCTTGGTGTCCCCTCACTCCAGAGCTTTTCCGCTCCAATGTCCATAGTATCCACCATTCCACTTTTCCATCTGCTCATACAATTCCACCACTTCTCATCCCGTGTCCACCCCATCCCTCTTTCTTCTTCTTCTCCCTCTTATTTTTTATTATTCTCATTATTATGTCTTCTTATATAACCCCTATAACATCCTTACCAACATTAGCATAACATTAAGGGGCATGTTTACTAACAGGCCGGTAAAGTGCGGGTCGCGGTAGAGTGAGTGTGCCGTATAAGAAGTGGGCGTTCCGTCGTGAAGAACAGAAGCTGTGATTGACAGATGCGCTAAGGTGCGCGGCGCCCGTGTGGTTAGTGCCCTGTGACATTACGGAGTTTGATCTGTGCACATGGTTCACACTGCTCACGGTTTTTGGGCTTCCACTATTGTGCTGCACATTGCTGACGGAAACGGTTTCTTTTCCCGGCACAGCACCTCTAACGCGAGTGTTTCACTGGCGTTATATTTCTTTGCAGATTCGGGCACGCTCCTGTGCGGCGAGTCTCTCCCCTCCCACATTCCGCCCACTGACCCCGTCTCTCCGCCCCTAGGGGGCCTTCCTCCGCCCTCATTTCGCCTTTGCACGCCTCTTTCGCACATTACCGCCCCGCAAATGTGCGCGTTGTCGGCGCACGCTTGCGGGACCCGTTAATGTGCCGCGCACTCGTACGGGGCGCTTAAGAGCACTTAAATACATCTTTTAGAGCGCTCATGTGCGCCCCGTACAAGTGCGCCGTTTAGTAAACAGACCCCTAACTGTGTCATTATCAATTACATTTTCATAATTGAACTATTTTTCTTTCTTTTCCCCCTTTTACATTTATACCATACCTTCCTTCCCACTTTTCCCAATTCTTCTCATCCCCATCCTCTAATATACTCATACCTCTCTCCCTCCACCATCATTCCTACTCCCCTTAGTTTCTTTCGTTATTCTTCTTCCATTCTTCATATTTTTCCCATGTGCCTCCCTCTACCTTAGTAATGTTTTTGGCTGTTAATGTATTCATATTATAGTTATACTCTAATCTTTTTAAGATGTCTCTCCTGCCAAACCTCTGCCATTGCCATCCTTGCAGCCAGCACTACCTGGATTGCAAACCTTCTGGTGGGATCTTCAACTTCTCCCCTTAAATAACAGCATAAATTTGGGTGTACATTCCATCTTCTGGTTCGACACCTCAATATATATATTTGCTACTCCCCTCCAATAGGCCTGTACCCTTGGACATCTCCACCACATATGATAATAGTCTCCCCTCTGTCCACATCCTTTCCAACATTCTGGGCTTCCCCTTTTACTCCATCCACTTATCCTTTGCGGTGTCAAATACAGTCAAACCTCGGTTTTCATGATTAATCCGTTCGAAAAAGTCTGACTAAAACCGAAACGTATGAAAACTGAAGCAATATTTCCCATAAGAAATAATGTAAATCCAATTAATCCGTTCCAGACACCCAAAAATATTCACAAAAATACATTTTATAGAGAATAGCTATATTTTTACATACAGAAAACAATGAGAAATAAATATAAATGACTAATGAAATGGATAAATGAACATTTAACATCACTGAAAGCAAGCTAAGTACAGTACTGTACAGTACAGTATGTTAACATCTGGCCTTAGCCACCCCTGACAAGCTGCTGTGCCCAGCTCTCTTCGGAATCACATTGAATTCAGTCCATTAAAATACCTTTACATTATCTGCTCAATGCTTCAGAATGGCAGAAAATCTTAATGATATAGCTTCAGACGTACCCTGCAAGAGAAAGAACTGCCTCCCACATTCATGCAACATCTCCTGCTTACGTTGACAGCTTTTCTTCCCTGCTACCGGGACAAAATTTAATTTAATTTAATTAACAGTTTCTTATATACCGCATCTTCCCAAGATCAAATGCGGTTTACATAGAACAAGGTAACATAACAGACAGGTGTCTGTTTTTACAGTGAACATCTTAGCTCCATAACAACTATATTACAATAATAGAACAAGCAAGAACTATTTACAGGGAACAAAATAAGTAACAGATACAGTGTTGTATGTGACATTTAAGAATAATAAGCATATAGAGTTTCACATCATTTGTCAATTCTAGTTTGGTTATGGGGAAACTTACTTGGTATTATCCATTTTCTAGCAGGGGAGGTGTGTTTGGCATAGATCCGTAGTATGATGTGAACAGGTGCGTTTTAAGTTTTTTGCGGAATTCTTTAATCTCTACAAGTGATCTTATTTCAACTGGAAGGGCATTCCATAGAGTGGGGGTAGCGTGTGAGAATGCCTTTTTGTTTGTTATCTTTCTGGATTTTATAAATTCTTTCGGAGTCCTTAATTTGTTTGTATGATCTCTCCTGTGTAAGTTATTAGTAGGTGTTTAGTGATGAGGTTGGCTAGGGTGGGTGGTGCCATGTTGTTTAGAGTTTTGAAGGCAGTTGTAAGAGTTTTGTGTATTATTCGGCTTTGTATCGGAAGCCAGTGTAAGTTCTCCAGTATCGGAGTGATATGTTGAAATGGGGGGACCTTCATAATGGTCCTGGCCGCTGCATTTTGTGCAATTTGTAGTCTTCTCAAGTTTTGTTTTGTTGTGCCTAGGAGTATTAGGTTTGCAAAGTCGAAATGAGGCGTGATTATGGCTTGTATTATTTGCTGGAAATCTTGTAGGTGCATTAGAGGGCGTAGCTGCTTTAAGATTTTGAGTTTGAAGTATACTTTCTTCGTTGTATTTCTTATATGTGTTTCCATGTTGAGATGTGTGTCAAGTATTACACCTAGATATCGTACTTCTTTTTTTAGTTTGATTTCTTTGTTTTGCAGAGTGATGTGTGTAGGGGGTGAGTATGAGAGGTTTCTTGTTACAATTAGGGCTTCTGTTTTTGCATGATTGATGTAGAGGTTATTTTCATTTAGCCATGTAGTTAGTTCATTAAAACACTCAACGAGTAATTGAATTGGTATATTGGGGATTGTAAATGGAATGTACATCATTATATCGTCTGCATATAAGTGATAGTAAACGTTGAATTTTTTAAATATATTACAGACATGCTTTATGTAGATATTAAATAGGAGGGCTGATAGTGCTGATCCTTGAGGGAGACCTAGTTCCTGGTTGTATGTCTTGGATGTAAGGTTGCCAATTTGTACTGTTTGTGTTCTATTGCTTAGATAAGAGGTGAACCAATTAAGTACAGTTGAATTTATTCCTATTTGTTTGAGTTTCTTAAGCATTAGAGAATGGCTTACGCTGTCAAATGCTGCAGAGATATCGATGAATAGGAGTAAAAATGCTTGCTTGGGATTGTCTATTCCTTTTACAAGTGTGTCAATGAGTACTGTTAAGAGTGTCTCAACACCATGGCGTGGGCGAAACCCATATTGTTGTTCATCGAGAGGGGCTGAAGTGTCTATGTGTTCTTGAGTCTGGATTTGTACAACTTTCTCTATTAGTTTTGCCATGAAAGGAATACTAGAAATGGGTCTGTAGGAATTAGGCGATGTTTTGTCAAGGGTGGCATTTTTGAGTATTGGTCGGATAAGGGCATGTTTTAGTGAGGGGGGTAAGTATCCAGTTTTAAGGGATAAATTGACTATAGGGAGTATGAATGAAGATAAAATTGGGAGAGTGTTCTTTAACCAAGATACTGGGCATGGGTCTAGGTTGGATGTTGTTGTGTTTAGATTTAAAACAGTGTTCTTGAGTATATCCTTGGTTATAGGGTTGAATTCAGACCATTCATCTATATAGAGGTTTTGATATGTGTGTGTGGAGTTAGTTAAAGGTGGATGGAGCTTAGTTTTATTTATGTAGTAGTTGGCTAGGGTCTGTGGGGAGATTTCAGTGATATCATTGCTGGCGTTGTTAGGGTTACTCGTTAGTTTTTGTACAATTGAGAATAGTTCTCTTGGTCTATTTAATGAATTTGTTAGGATTGATGCATGGTAATTTTTCTTAGCATTGTCTATTGCTTCCTTATAATTTTTAAGTTGACTGTGGTATATCTCATTATTAATGGTAATTTTGCATTTACGCCATTTAACTTCTGCTTTTCTTAGTGCTTTTTTCATTTGTTTTAGTGTATTATTATACCAAGGGGCATTACCAACTCTGGTATGTATGTTCTTTCTGTTGACATATTTGTTAGTAGCTGCGTTACTTACAGTTTTATGCCAGTTTGCTACCGATTCATCCAAGTCAAGTGGAGAGGTGTTTAGGTGGGGGATTGTTAAATCCAGAAACTCTTCTTCATTAAATTTTTTGAATCTTGGGGTTGGGACATGTGTTGGTCTACTTTTGTCTGTTATGATATTGGTTGTGATGTTAAAGTTAATAAGATGATGGTCTGACCATGGTATTGGAGTGCATTTGAGTGAGTTAGGATTAAAGGAATTGTATATTGCTTCAGGGAGGAGGACAAGGTCGAGAATATTTCCTTTGTTATGGGTTTTAGTGTTGATTATTTGGTGAAAATCCATGTCTATTAATGAGTCAAAGAAGAAGGTAGAATATGAAGCTGGCAGTGAGGGGAGGTTAAAGTCTCCGAGTGTTATTATTGGGTTTTTGTCAGTGGAGGTGCATAGGAATTCGATTAACGTATCTAGGTTTTCTGATTGTTGATCAGGTGGTCTGTAAATTAAACAAATTCTAAGATGGCCTATTTTCATAATGATAGTGTCTATGTTTGTGGATAAGTTAGATGGCTGTTGTCTAGCTTTTAAAGTGTTTTTTGTCATCATTAGTACGCCACCTCCTTTTTTGTGATTTCTATGTGTATATGCAATATTGTAGTCATGGTTATTTAGCTGGTTTATGAAGACATTATCGGTATCTGTTAACCAAGTCTCCGTGACACACAGTATATCTGGTTTTAGGTCAGCTAGAATGTCTGCGAATATAGGAAGTTTATTTTTCATTGATCTAGCATTTATTAGAATAATCGATAATGGTTTCGAGTTTTTGATGACATTGTGGTTCTTTAATTGGTAAGGTAAGGTATAGTTTATGTGGATTAGTCTATGGGAGTTAACTTTGGGATGGTGGTGATTCCATGGGGAGGGGTTAGATCTTGGTGTATTATGTATGATTGGGATGTTATTGACGTTATTGCTATTTAGGCTGTGGGTCAGGATGATTAAAGTTGTTATAGTGATGGTAATGTAAAGTAGTCTTAGTATAGGGTAATTTGGAAAAGGCAAAAGACGTTGAAAACCGAAGCAATGCATGAAAACCGGGACAAAATCTCAGTCAGAAAAGACGTTGAAAACCGAAGCGTATGAAAACCGGGGCAAATGAAAACCGAGGTTTGACTGTATATCCTGTATATTACTTTCTAACAGTGTTCCTTTATTGCTGCCAATTCTCCTACCTTGACCATTTCTTGAAATACCCATGCCCAGGTATGCTCATCCCATCCCCCCCCCCCCCCACACACACACCATATCCCTTTCCCAGGCTATCATAAACACTCCCTTACCCTTAGGGTCATCAGCTGTTGATATATCTGTGCCAGTTGCCCTTTCTGATAACCTGATCTCCTCACCAACTTTTCAAATTTGGTTATTGCTTTTGGCTCCTCTCCTCTCCCAAGTCTCTCTCTGAGTTAGCGCCCTGCCTGTATATATGGAAAATAGCTTCCTTTCCCCATCTCATATCTATGCTTGAGAGTCTCATGCTCATGTATTTAGCCCCCATCTGTTAACTTTTGCCCCCATACGCTCAACCCATTCTCCTCCCACTCTAGAAACCTCTTTGTTTCTCTCCCTGCCGGGAACCCCACTGTTTCTCTTATTCTTTGCAGCCAAGAACCTCCCCTTCTCACCAGACTGTCTCGGGACTCCTGCCATATTTGTCTAATCAATTGTATAAAAGGATGCTCTATCTCCTCTTTACTTTTTTATTCTCTGTACCCCACACCCTTTCTCGGGGATCTTCCTGCAATAGTCCCCATTCCATC
This sequence comes from Ichthyophis bannanicus, assembly GCA_033557465.1. Lineage (NCBI taxonomy): Eukaryota > Metazoa > Chordata > Amphibia > Gymnophiona > Ichthyophiidae > Ichthyophis > Ichthyophis bannanicus. The sequence continues at coordinate 1,387,441,656 of CM066032.1, read as the reverse complement.
TCCACCCAATGTTTGTCTCCCATCCTGTCTCCCCACTCTATCAGGGCTTGCAGCTGTGCTGCCCGGTAATAGCCCCCTAAATCCGTGACTCCCATTCCTCCCTCCCTTCGTTTGCAGCACATCGCCTTCCCATTCACCCTCGGGTCTTCATCTCCATATATACCCAAACATTCTATGCTACCATATATCAATAACCTTTTTCGGCACCTGAATCGGTAACGTCTGGAAAAAGAACAGTATTTGTGGTAAAATATTCATCTTTATGGTGGCAATCCTACCTCCCCATGACAGGTACGACTTATGCCATATCTCTAAATCTGTACTTACTTGCTGCCAAAGGGGGGCATAATTTAACTTAAATAGCTCCTTTATATCACTCCCTAATTGGACCCCCAGGTATTGAATCACTGCTTTCCCCCACTGAAACGGGAAAGCCGCTCTTAATCACTCTTTGGTCATGTAGTCCAGCACTATTTTCAAGATTTCAGTATTTGCCAGATTAATCTTATACTCTGATACCTTGCTATAATTTCCGATGACTCTCAATACGTTTGGCAGTATTGTTACTGTGTGAGTCACCATATACAGGGTGGCCCAAAAAAGTGAGAACATCTCGTAAATTACAAGCTTAAATAGTTCACTTATTTACCTTTTTAGCTATATAACGTCTTTATTTCGACAATTTCCGGTCGCCATCTTTGTTTTTTTAATTTGTCAATCGTTTACATCTGTCTTTTTGAATTTTTAAATAACTTACATGCTACGAGATGTTCCCACTTTTTTTTGGGCCACCCTGTATAATGTCATTCGCATATATTTTATTTTTATTTATTTAAAAGTATTTATATCCCGCTTCATCCTTGAATCAAAGCGGATTTCACTGCAAACAATCAAGTAGGGTAGTGCGGGGGTGTCAGCATGCAGTGGCTGTAAGTTTAGTGTTCATGAGTGTATGGATAGGTAGATTTTGATTTGGGGTACAATATATACAGTGACATATATAGTGACATTTTATATTATTTGCCCCCTATTCCTACCTCTTTTATATCCACTGAGTTCCTCACCGCCACTGCTGGGGGTTTTATCACCATCATAAACAACAGTGGCAATAAAGGCCACCGTTGTCTTGTTCCCCTTCTCAGATCAAATTCCTCAAATTATCTACCATTAATCCTGATCCTAGCCCTATGCTTATGATATATTGCCCTAATCCATCTCAAGAAAATGTCTCCTACCCCCATCTTTTTCAATACCCCAAATAGAAAGCCCCATGCCACTTGATCAAAGGTCTTCTCCACATCTACAGCCATAAATATAGTCGGCTCCTTTTGCCTCTGCACGTGCCATATAATATTCAATAGTTCTCTCACAATATTCCTTGCATGCTGGCCTGGAATGAACTCAGCTTGATCTGCCCCAACTATTTTTGGGAGTAATGTTTGTACCTGCTGGCCAATATCTTCGCCAATATTTTTGCATCCAGAATTATCAGTGAAATCGATCTATATGAACTACATACTGTCTCATCCTTCTCTGCTTTGGGAAGTACTGTGATACCTGCTACCCCCATTGTGTCTGGCAACTTACCCCTCTCCACTACCACATTGTACATGGTTGCCAGAACTTCAGCTACCTCTCCTACAAACGTTTTATAAAATTTAGCGGTCAGGTCATCCAAGCCCAGCACTTTACCCTCTTTTAGGCTTCTGATGGCATCTTGTACCTCCTCCTCTGTAAATCTACTGCCAAAGAATTCTCGTTCAGTATCCTGTAAAGTCTCCAGAGGGAGGTCTTTCAAGAAGTTTTCCCTGACCTCTTCCCCCCTTCCACTTCAGACTTCTATAGTTTTTGATAGAATTTCACAAAAACTTGTATTTTTGCAGTGGTAAATTCCATACCCCCGTCCATTTCTAATCTTTAATATAGTCTGCTGTGCTCTTAATTTATTGGCCAACCACTTCCCCATTTTGTTTCTATATTGATAGTTCTGTTGCTGTATCTTATATAACCAAAAGGCCCACTCCTCTATCTGAATATTCTGCAGCTTTGCCTGTATTCTCTCCATTTCCCAAAGTGGTTTCTTTCCCCCCCTCCCTTTTATGTTTGTTAGCCTAATATCCCCCCTTAGCTGTTCCTCTTTCTGCCCTTTTTCCCACTTTTTGCTCGCCCCCACCCGTATAAATTCCCTTCATATAAAGGCTTTAAAGCTATACCACACCACCTCTCTTCCCTTCCGCAGGGTATGATTATTCTGGAAAAACTCTTTGCTGAATATTCTTAATCTGTCTACTGTATTTTTGTCCTCCAGAAGCATTTCATTTAACCGCTAAAACTGTAGTCCCTGCTTTTTACCCCCCCCCCCCATTCTATCTCTACCTCCACCACTGCATGATCCAATCATTCGATCTGGTCTATGTCCACCTCTCCCACTCGGGGGATGAATAACCCATCCATTAAAATCATTATCTGTTTGGCTGTATGTGTTATGCACAGTGGAGCAGTATGTGTAATCCTTCTTATTCCCCACTTTGTGCCTCCATACATCCATCACTCCTATAGCTGCCATCAACATTAATTTACTTCTTTGTTTCCCCTTTCCTCCCCCTCTACCTCCTGAGTTATCCACTCGTGGATTGGGCATCATATTAAAGTCTCCCCCCATCACTATGGGGGCCTCAATTTCCTCTGCTATCTTTTTGCGCATCTTATCATAGAACTGACCTTGTCTTTCATTAGGGGCATATAAACATACTATCCCTACTGGTTTATTATTTATCTTACCCTCCCATACCAGTCATTTCCCCTCTTCATCCCTTTTATCTTCTCCTCCTCAATGTGTAAACTTCTGGAAAACAGGATCCCCCCCTCCCATTCCGGGCCTTGGCTTTATTTCCCGCTAAATATACCCGTATGTATTCTTTCGTTCTAAGCATACCCTCCTGTTTTGATGTCATATGCGTTTCTTGAATCAATAGAATATCAGCCCATTTACGACCCCCTCCTGAATCAGGCTCCGTCGTTTCTGCCAGGAGTTTAAGCCTTTAACATTCAATGTGTTTATTCTCACCCCTCTCCCCTCCCTCCCTCTCCCGTCCCTTCCCTTTTCCCTTCCCGCTGTCCAAGCTACCTCCATCAGCAAGGATTGACTTCACTAAACCTCCTGCCGCCCATTCCCTTTCCCGCTTCCCCTTTCTTGTCCTGGCCCCCCCTCTCCCCCCTTATCCCATTTATCATCCCTTCCCCTCTCTACTCCTCCCCTCACCTCTCTTCCGCTTTCCTCTCCAATTTTCCATCCCCTCCCCTCCCTCTTACAGTTCACATCATTCATTCCTATAATACTTTACATTCTCATACTATACCCTTCTTCTGCAGGGAATGGTACTCATACTGAGGACCAAAACCACCAAATACTGTTTATACAGAGGGAGGGGCCCTCTGGCTGTGATGCAGTTCCTATAATTGTCCGTTCTAGGATCCGGCTCCTCCTGTTGGTTCTTCCGTCTGCGCTGTCGTTCCACCATCTCCCATTTCCATTGCAAGTCCTTCCAGTTCCCGGGAGATCTTGGCCTTCCTATGCTCTTGAGCATGTCCATGAGCCCCATCTCCAACATTGCTGCTCTCAAATCCTTCTCTGTGCTTGCTCTCTTAGAGATCCCATCCTTAGTAAAGGCTAGTCCTTGCGGGTACAGCCATCTATATCATACTTTTAATTGCCTTATTATGGCAATATATCCACTCCATGCCCGCCTCCTCACCTGTGTTGCCATGGCTATGTCCTCAAACACTGTTATGAGATGCCCTTTCCACAAAACTTTGCCTGCTTTCCTCATTTGTGTAGCTATGCATTCCTTTCTCCTATAATCATGTAAACATACCACAATGTCTCTTATTTGATTACTTTTTACTGGGCCCAGGGTCCTATGCGCTCAATCTATTTTGATGTCTTTCTCTCCTTCACCTGTTGTTTCCTTTTCTAGTAGCTACTTAAAGATTTCCTTCGCTATCCTGGCACAATCTGCATAACTTTTCCCTTCAGGGACACCTTTGATTCTGAGATTTTGACTCTGCGGTCTATTTTCCAGATCTTCCAATTTTAAGGCCATCTCCTTATTTTCCTTCCCCAATCTTTGCCATTCCTTTTGTAGCTCTTCCACTACTGAACCAGTGTCCTCCAACCTATTTTATAGCTCCTCCACATGCTGCCCCGCCCCTCAGCCACTTCAGCTCTGAGGCCTGCCATGATCATTGCTACCTCCTCCTTAACCCTGTCAATGTCTCCCCAGACTTCTGGAAACCACTTCTTCATATCCGCTTTGGTGATCTGTCCCAGAGAGTCTCCCCTGACTGCCCCCTCCATGTTGGTGTATGTTGTTGTGTGTTCACTAGCCTGCATGCGATTGTTGGCCATTTTGCCCTCTCCTTTGTTGGACTGCTTGTGACTGCTGAAGGCAAATTCTTTTAGATCTGCGGTATTCCTCCACGTCGCTGCCATTGCCGGTTTCCTCTGGTTTTCCACTATCTCCTCCTTCCTTTAAAGTGCTGCTCGTAGGGGGCCACCTCTTTATTTCCTCTTCAAAGGGTGATCAGTTCTCAGCACTTTATTGCGGTGTGGCCATTCAGCCCAATGACATCACTTCCTCTTAGTCAGTCATTTTTTTAGGATGTTGGGCATGATATAAACACAGAACTACAATATTAATGAGTCAATAAGAAGTTGCATGTCACTGGTGTCTGGCACAATAAATAAACAATACAGTTGGGTGAAGCGGCATTTGTGGTGGAGAAAATGTTCTTACACATATAAAGATTAAAAGATAATAAAAGGAAATTGTTTTGAGAAGCAAATGAAGCCATTGAATGCCATAAGCACTGGCTGTTCCTGATGCCTCTTTGTGTTTACTGAGAATATGGTTTAAAAAAAGAGAAAAAGGGGGATAATCAAAGGGATTTACATGGTTTGCAGACCTGCTAATCTAAAGTTAGGTCGGTGGTTCAAATCCCACTAGAGGACAGCAACCTTGGGCCGGAAGGACTGGGGTTTCTAGTCCCACAGGTGCTCCTTGTGGTCTTGGGCAAGACACTTAACCCTCCATAGACCATGTTCCCTGTAAAATAGTTATCTCCAAGTTATAATGCCCTGTTCAATGTAATTTCAGTTTGTTCAATGTAAACCGCACTGATGCAGAATAGCGCGGTATATAAGAGAATGTAAATAAATAAATAAATAAATAAAAAGTGTCCAACCATCCTATATTATATGGGACAGTCCCATATTTTAAGGATTTGTCTCTGGAATCGCATTACTTCGGTCGGGACACCTAAATGTCCTCTATTTTAAAACACTCCTACACTCCTCCACATTTGTACCAGCGAACCTTTCCAATCCAGCTGAAATTTTCAATGAGAAACTCTATTTATACAAGACTATTTCCAGCAGAGACACAGAAACATATACACATGCATGCACTCTGTTGTACTTCAGACACACACACATGCATTCATCCACTCCCCACCCACCCAAATCAGATACACATACGCACGCACACTAGCACTTTTTAGACAGATTCTGTCTGTCTACTGCTGCTGTGTTGCTTCTGCACTCCTCTACTTCAATTCCTGCTTTTGCTACCAGTTCTTTTTCTCAGCCTGTAATAGCCCCCTCACGCTTTACCCCATTCCTCTTACATTTCTATCCTTTCTCAGCAACTCCACTCACCCCTACCAAGAAACCCACCTATTGCACTGATTTTCTCCCAGACTTTGTACAGAAAATCAGCTCACCCTTCCTGTGAATAGTACAGCCTACTCTGAAACCTACCACTTACTCTGCACAGTGAGGGGGGAGCACTAGCAAGCTGTAGAGCTAAACTCTAAAAATACCCAGACAATTTAGACATCATTCTTACTAAAACAGCTACTTTACAAAGTTGTGGAATAATTTAGATGGTTGGCAATCCTAAACTCCTGAGTCCTCAGCACATCTGACAAATCTGATTTGGCTTTCTCCCCAGGGCCCAGGCAACCATCAGTCAGAGAAAGTCAGCTAATAGGCTGCAGCAGACACAGCCAGCTAACAGGGAGCAGGAGGTGGTGGCAGCAGTAGCTAGGATACAGAAACCTTCCTTTCTCCCAGGACAAGCAGGATGAGTCAGCCACAAGTGTTGACGTCATCCGACGGCACCATAGACGGAAGTACTCTCAGTAGCCCAGAAGGCTTTAGCCTTCTGGGCATGGCCAGTAGCCCCACCTCCAGGTCCGCCCCTAGCTGGCCAGTCTTTGTCTTCCGCCTTGCCAGCAAGACGTTTTTTTATTTTACTCTCCTCAACCTCCTCCAGAATGAAGAAACCGGGGTTCAAAAAATGCCCTGGCTGCTCCCGGAAAATGGCTAATTCCGATGGCCACCAGCTTTGCCTCAGGTGCCTGGGGAAAGAGCACTCCGTGGAGGACTGCCATTTCTGCTCCCATATGTCTCCCCGGGCTCTGAAGTCACGCCGACATGCTCTTACCGACTTCCTGTCTCCCACGGCCACCGTGAGTACTCCTTGCAACTCTGCTACAGGAAATGCCGGCATCCACGCTCCGGCCGGAGACGCGCCGGTCTCAGCCTCCGTCTCCCGCCGTGATGCTGATCTTCCTTCAGACATGTGCCTTCCTTCGGCGGCTTCCATATTGGCAAGGGTAGCCTCCTCCTCCTCTCCCCTTGTACTTCCTGCTGCTGCGATGACCACTTCCTGCCTGCCTACGGAGACCGCCTCCACACAGCGCAACGCCTCCAGCCTCTCCTGCCCTGACGGAACTAACGGAGCTGTTAGCAGGCGCAAGGGCTCCCACGACCTGCGCGGACGCTCTCGGAGCAGAGTCAGATCTTCCGGCGGTCAGTGCAGACGGAGTCGGCACAGGAGCCGACGCACACGCATGGCTTCTGGGAGCCGGCACAGAGCTCGGAGCAGAGCACGCACCAGAGGCAGGAGACGGACACAGCACAGAGACCGCGATCGTGATGGACATCGCCACAGCGGGCGTCGTGGCACCTATAAGAACATAAGATATGCCATACTGGGTCAGACCAAGGTCCATCAAGCCCAGTATTCTGTTTCCAACAGTGGCCAATCTAGGTCATATGTACCTAGCAGTTTCCCCAAGAGACACATGTTCCACAATACTTGTACTGGGTCAAGCATTGATATCTTCGGTCACTTCTTAATAATGGTTTATGGACCTTTCCTCCCGGAACTTGTCCAAACCTTTTTTAAACCCAGCTACACTAACAGCCTTTACTACATCCTCCGGTAACAAATTCCAGAGTTTGATTACACGTTGAGTGAAAAAATATTTTCTTTTATTAGTCTTAAATAGTTTACCCTGTAGCTTCATTGCATGTCCCCTAGTCTTTCTATATTCTGATAACGTAAACAATCGATCTACGTTTACCCGTTCCACTCCGTTCATTAATTTATAGACTTCTATCATATCTCCCCTCAGCCGTCTCTTTTCCAGGTTAAAGAGCCCTAACCTTTTTAGCCTTTCCTCATAGGAGTATCCTTCCATCCCCTTTACCATTTTGGTGGCTCTTCTCTGAACCTTTTCTAAAATCGCTATATCCTTTTTAAGATACGGCGACCAGAATTGCACACAATATTCAAGGTGCGGTCTCACCATGGAACGATATAGAGGCATTATAATATCTTTTGTTTATTTTCCATTCCTTTCCTTATCATACCTAGCATTCTATTTGCTCTCTTGGCTGCTGCTGCACACTGGGCCGATGGTTTTAACATGGTATCCACAATGACGCCTAAATCTTTTTCCTGGGTGGTGGTTCCTAATGTGGAACCTTGCATCGTGTAACCATAGTTTGGGTTGTTCTTCCCTAGGTGCATAACCTTGCACTTGTCCACATTAAATTTCATCTGCCATTTTGATGCCCAGTCTTCCAATTTATCAAGATCCTCTTGCAATTTTTCACAATCCTCTTGGGTTTTAACAACTTTAAATAGTTTTGTGTCATCTGCAAATTTGATAACCTCACTCGTTATTCCACTTTCCAGGTCATTTATGAATATGTCAAAAAGCAGCGGACCCAGCACAGATCCCTGGGGTACACCACTATTCACCTTTCTCCATTGGGAAAATTGGCCATTTAGCCCTACCCTCTGCTTTCTATCTTTTAACCAGTTCATGATCCACAATAGTACACTGCCTCCTATCCCATGACTCTTTAGTTTTGCCAAAAGTCTCTGATGAGGGACCTTGTCAAAGGCTTTCTGAAAGTCCAGATACACAATATCAACCGACTCACCTTTGTCCACCTGTTTATTCACTCCTTCAAAAAAACATAACAGACTAGTAAGACAAGATCTTCCTTGTCTAAAGTCATGTTGGCTGTCTCCCATTAGGTCGTGACTATCTACATGCTGAGTAATTTTATTCTTTATAATGGTTTCTACCATTTTTCCCGGTACTGACGTCAGGCTCACCGGTCTGTAGTTTCCCGGATCACCCCTGGAACCCTTTTTAAAAATTGGTGTTACATTGGCGATCCTCCAATCTTCAGGTATTAGAGATGATTTTAATGATAGTTCACAGATTACTAATAGCAGGTCTGCAATCTCATATTTCAGTTCTTTCAACACCCATGGATGTATACCATCCGGCCCAGGTGATTTGCTACTCTTCAGTTTATCTAATAGTTGTAAGACATCTTCCCGATGTATCGATATTTCCTTCAATTCTTCCGCACCTTTAAATACCACTTCAGTCATGGGTAACATCCCTACATCTTCCTCAGTAAAGACTGAAGCAAAGAATTCATTCAGTCTCTCCGCTATCGCCTTGTCGCCTCTTAGTGCTCCTTTAACCCCTTTATCATCTAATGGACCAACCCCTTTATCATCTAATGGACCAACTGACTCACTTCCCACTCTACTCACCACCGCAGACACGGAGCAGCGGGCAAAAGGAGCAGACGCAGCTCCCTCGACTCTGGGAGTTCCCGCTCTCACAAGAGATCGCGGCGATCCAGCACACCTTCTCACCATAGCACCCGCAGCTACCTCTCTGAGCTCAGCATCCTCAGCCAGTCAAGAGACTCTTCTCCTTCCTCATTGCGGTCCACTTCACTGTCCAGCTCACTTTCTCAAGAAGGGGTCAATGAACTACCACACACCCCAGTGGTCTCCATGCCCCACGCTCAGGGCTCTACTGAGACTTTGCACCTCCTACAGGACATGCTCAAGCAGTGGATCTCCGCCCTCTCCAACTTGACTTCCAGTCAACAACCGCAGCTGCCTCCTACCCCAGCCACCACGGCCGCCAGTTCTACAGCCAGTATAGCCGAACCCCGCGGGCAGTCTCAGCCAAGCTCACCACAGCTGCAGGGCGGCACAGAGAGCCTCTTGCAGGCGGAAGCAGCACCCTTAAGAGACACTCTCCCCAATCCTGACAACCCCTCAGATCCCTCCCCTCCAGAGGATTTGACCTACGCAAAATTTGTACGCAAAGTCATTTCATCTCTCTCCATCACTTCAGTGGACACTCCGGACCAGCGTGACGAGGTCCAAAACGCACTCAAGTTCGTCGATGCTCCTAAGACCATCACCTCTCTGCCCATCCATCAGCTTCTCCGGGACAACCTCACCAAGATATGGCAGACAGCGGCGTCCAATCACTCCTGCCCACGTAAGTTGGATACTAAATATGTCGTTCAACCCATGACTGGATTTGACAAGCAACAGCTACCCCACCAATCCATTGTTGTGGAATCAGCCCTCAAACGATCCAAAGCTGTCCGCACCTCTAATAATGCACCTCCGGGTAAGGACAACAAGCTACTAGATGACGTAGCAAAGCGGGTTTATCAAGGGGCCATGTTGAATGCCAGGAATGCGGCACACCAATTTCAGCATGCTATCTACCAGGACACGCTAGTGAACAATATCCGTTCTTCCACTGCTCAACTCGCTGAAGTTCCACCTGCCATCTCCGCAGCCCTTACAGAGCTTGAGGACTGCACTAAGCACCAAGGCCGGGCCACCCACGACGCCTTCGAGACAGCCACCAGAGTGGCTGGGGCCGCCATCTCTGCGCGCCCACTGGCCTGGCTCCGAGCCTCCGGCCTGTGGACAGACTCCCATAACAAGATTGCAGATGCTCCCTGCACTGGCGACTCGCTTTTTGGGGATAAAGTCAAGGACACGGTGAATGACATGCGCGAACGCTGTACCACTCTCCAAGCTCTAGAGGAAGAACGCCCATGTCCCTACCATAAGGGAAGCACGCATACCTCTGCCGCCACAAAACGGTATAACTCTTACCGCAAGTGGCAGCAGCCACGCTACAAGCAGCAGCACTACCAAGCACCTTACAGACAGAAACAACGTCAACGGGAATGCTGTCAAAAAAAGGCCTCTTCTGGCTCCGCAAAGAACAACCCTAACTTTTGACTCGCTGCCCTGCCTGCACCTTCCGACCGGGGGTCGCTTATCTGCGTTCCTGGGAGAACATTACGACGGATCAATGGGTGCTCACCATCATCAGGCAGGGCTATCGCATAAAATTCTCCTCAAAACCACCCCTACGCCCACCTCCTGCGAGCGTCATTCCCCCACAGCATCTTGCCTCTATGACCGCAGAGATACAAGCCTTACTGGCATCTAGGGCCATCGAGCCAGTTTCCCCCAGCGAGATCAACACAGGATTTTACTCCAGATACTTCCTCGTCCCCAAGAAGTCCGTGGGCGTACGCCCCATCCTCGATCTGCGGAAACTCAACAGGTGCATAGCCAAGGAGAAATTCAGAATGCACTCCCTCTCCTCCATCCTTCCCCTCATTCATCCCGGGAAATGGCTAGCCTCCCTGGACCTTCAGGATGCCTACACACACATTCCAATGCACCCTCATCACAGAAAGTTAATGTGCTTCCGGGTAGCAGGAAGCCATTACCAATACAGAGTCCTTCCCTTCGGACTCTCTCCTGCCCCCCGAGTATTCACCAAGTGCGTAGCGGTGGCTGCCGCTCACCTTCGCAAACTTGGGATATGTGTTTTTCCCTACCTGGACTGGCTGTTCTCCGCTGCCTCCCCCTCGAAACTGCAAGTAGCAGTCAAGGAAGCCACGGCGCTGCTCTCCTCCTTGGGCTTTCTAGTCAACAGGCAGAAGTCTCATCTTTCAGCGGTTCAGAAGCTGGATTTCATCGGTGCCTGCATAGACACCATACGGGCCAGAGCCTTCCTGCCACGTGACAGGATGCATTCCATCATCGCCCTTGCTCTTCAAGTGCTCAACTCTCCACGTTCTACAGCTCGAACCCTTCTCCACCTCCTGGGGCACATAGCAGCCTCCACCCATGTCCTTCCCCTGGCGAGACTGCAAATGAGGGTCCTCCAGTGGCACCTCCACTCTCACTGGTGCCAGCACACGCAACCTTTGTCCACCCAGATTCCCATCGACCCCAGGACTTCCAGGGCAATACGCTGATGGACCCACTCTTCCAATCTCTCTTAGGCAAGCGTCTACAACCGCTTGCCTACCGGAATACCGGAACCACGGATGCATCGACTCAAGGATGGGGAGCCACTGCCTCGGGACACACACTCAGGGCTCATGGTCGGCCTTCGAGAAAGCCCTGCACATCAACGTCCTCGAGCTCAGAGCTGTCCGCCACGCGCTTCTAGCCTTCCGAGAGTTAATAACGGGCAAGGTCGTCCGGATACAGACCAACCAGGTAGCCATGTTCTACATAAACAAGCAAGGGGGTACTGGGTCACGACTCCTGTGCAAGGAAGCCATCCACATCTGGCTCCTGGCCCTCTCACTCCACTGCAACATCCAGGCCTGCTACCTGCCAGGGGAGGAGAACACCATAGCCGATCGCCTCAGCAGGCAACTGAACCCCCACGAGTGGACACTCCACGAAGAAGTGTCATCGTCCCTTTTCAAGCAGTGGGGCCTCCCGCAAATCGACCTCTTCGCGGCTCAGGAGAACACCAAATGCCGCCTATTTTGCTCCAAAAGACCCTCCCCGCGCAGGGTAGCAGCGGACGCCTTCGACGTGGCCTGGAATCAATGGACCCTGGTCTACGCCTTCCCCCGACGCCGCTCATCTCGCGGACCATCCAATGCATCATCAGGGATCAGTCGCTGGCCATTCTGGTGGCCCCTTACTGGCCCAGGCAGATATGGCTCCCATACCTACACCGCAAGGCACTGGAACCACCCATCCGCCTTCCCCTGAGGCCGGACCTCCTCTCACAGGACGACGGCACGATGCTCCATCCCAATCTGCGGATGCTATCGCTAACGGCGTGGAAGCTGAAAGGCTAACCCTGGCACCCTTCAACCTCCCGGCGGAGGTTCAGCAAATCATACTGTCGGCTCGGCGCCCTTCCACCAGGAAATCATACTACCTCAAATGGCACCACTTCTGCATCTGGTGCGAGCCACGTCACCTGGACCCTTTCTCATGCCCGGTGCCTTTGCTTCTCCAATACCTCTTGTCACTCTCAGCGCTCGGCCTAAAACCTCAGTCCATCAAGGTGCATCTGTCCGCCATCGCAGCCTTCCACCACCGCGTTGGGGACACATCGGTAGCGGCTCTTCCGCTCGTGACCAGCTTCATGAAAGACCTGTCCAATCTGCATCCCCCAGTCAGGAAACCCGCACCCTCATGGGACCTTAACGTCGTTCTCAATCAGTTCACGGGGGAGCCCTTCGAGCCTCTACCTTCGGCAGATATGAAGTTTGTTTCCTGGAAAACACTATTCCTCGTCGCCATCACTTCAGCCAGGCGAATCAGTGAATTGCACACCCTTGTGGCATATCCGCCCTACACCGTCCTTCACCAGGACCGCGCCTGCCTTCGAACACATCCCAAGTTTGTTCCCAAGGTGGCTTCTGCTTTCCACATCAATCAGACCATTGAACTACCCTGCTTCCTTCCAGGGCCACACTCTAACCCAAACCAACAACGCCTGCACACACTAGACTGCGTGAGGGCCCTATGATGCTACCTCCATAGGACTTCCTCCACTCGTAAAGAGTCTCAGCTCTTTGTCTCATATGACCCGAACAAACCTGGCCTCCCGGTTTCCAAGCGCACTCTTTCCATTTGGATATCCTCGTGCATCTCCTTCTGTCTGTCGCTCGCGGGAGCGAAGCCTTCCGCAGGGATCAGAGCTCATCACCTGCGGGCGTTGGCCACTACTATTGCCAACCTACGCTCCATCCCTGTGGCTGACATCTGCAAAGCCGCCACATGGTCCTCAATCCAGACTTTCCAGAGACACTACTGTCTTGACAAGGCCAAGCACAATGGCTCCGCATTTGGACTAGCGGTGTTGTCCGCAGCCACCTCCCCAGCCCAGGATTGATTCCTGTGCCATATTGACATTGCACCTTACGAGCCATGGCTACTTGCACAGTTCTGTTAAAGCCTTTTGCACACCTATGTACTTTCGTTGCACATATTGTAGCACATATTGTTATAGTTGCACAGTTCTTGCGCACATTGTTGTTGTGACTTGCACTGTGCTCGCCCTCCGGGGCGTGCTTCGATTAAACCTGCATTATTGCACCTTACAATCCTGCTTATGTTGTCTTTACGGTCCTCCCCGCCGCTGCAAGGGTAGCTAGGGAGACACCACTTGTGGCTGACTCATCTTGCTTGTCCTGGGAGAAAACGGAGTTACTTACCTATAACGTGAGTTCTCCAGGGACAGCAGGATAAGTCAGCCACACTTTCCCACCCTCCTCCCCAGCAGGGACACCTGTCTCCTACTATCCGCCTCCTAGCTCTTGGCTCGTCTCAGCTGGGGAAACCTGGCCAGCTAGGGGCGGACCTGGAGGTGGGGCTACTGGCCATCCCCAGAAGGCTAAAGCCTTCTGGGCTACTGAGAATACTTCTGTCTATGGCGCCGTCAGATGACGCCACCACTTGTGGCTGACTTATCCTGCTGTCCCTGGAGAACTCACGTTACAGGTAAATAACTCCGTTTTCTCCCTTGTCCTGCTGCTCTGGAGCATGGTGTTTTTTTGCTACAGCCATACAGATCTACAGGTAAAATATTGAGGGTGCTCAAGCACCCACAGCACCCAAAGAGCTGGCGCCTATGATGCTGGGGTCAACATCAATATCAGTATCATGGTCAGTGGTCATCTGATTTTGTTGATTCTGTCATCTGTGTAGGCCTTGGGTGCGTGTTTCTATTTTGTCTTTAGATATTCTTTTCATTTTAAAATGCAGAACAGAAAATGTGTTTTTAATGACCAACTACAAAATGAATACCCATTCATTAAGAAACATTCTGGTGATAGCACGGTGTTTTGTAACAAATGCCGGTCTTCCTTTTCAATCACACATGCAGGAAAGGGTGACATTGTTCAGCACCTAAGGACGGACAAACACAAGACAGCAGATGTAAATGCTTCTTCAAGTAGAACTTTTTTTTAAAAGTCAAACTTTTGATGAGAAAACTTAGTCACTGCCTACAACTGAGGGTATATTGGCTTCTGTCATCTGTGTGGGCCTTGGGTGCGTGTTTCTATTTTGTAAACTTAGTCACTGCCTACAACTGAGGGTACATTGGCTTATCACTGTATTGTCCACAACCATTCTTTTCAGCCATCAGACTGTACTTCAGTTGTTGAAAAAACGTTTTGATAAAAAATACTCTTGTGCGCGAACCAAAATGGAAGCAATCAGCTGTAATGTTTTCAAACCTGACTCTATTGATTCCCTCAAGAGAGACCTTTCTGAGACAAATTTTTTTAACAGTTTTTTTGTGGTTGCTCAAACCATAGAAGCATTAAAGTGCATCTTATTTTAGTAAGGTACTTTCTTCCTAAGAAAGGGGTTCAGCTAACAGTTCTTGAAGCCCATGAAGTTAAAGGCGAAACCTCAGACATTCTTTCCAAGTGCATTCTTGATACAGTTGAGTCCAATGGGCTAAGATCCAAAGTGTTGGCATTGTGTGCTGATACCAATTGCAATTTTGGTGGGGCAGCTAGGAAGAGTAGTAATATTTTTTACAAGCTGCAAAAAGATTTAAGAAGTAATTTAATTGACGCAAACTATGCAGCTCACATTGCTCACAATTGTATCAGCACTGCTGCCGAATGCCTGCCATTTGACATTGAAGTTATTATTGACAAGATATTCAGACATTTTCACATTTATACAGTGAGAATTGAAGAACTTAAGAGATGAGTGACTTTGTTGAGAGCGAGTTTTAAAAGCTCCTCGGATACAGTAACATTAGGTGACTGGCTTTACTACCAGCCATAGAGAGGTTAATTAAAATGTTCCAAACAATGAAATCATATTTTCTGAACCAGGAAAAATGTCCAGTTATCATCAAAAAACATTTTTAAGAATGAATCAGCAGATGTTTGGCTGTACTTTCTGCAGTCAGGCAGTGATTTTTCAAAATATGACTTTAAAAATTGAGTCTCGAAAAAATCTCAGTGATAGAGGTGGCTGGAGTAATCAGTGGCTTTAGAAACAAGTTGGTAACTAGGAAGAATGAAGTATTTTTGCCTCTGACAATCAGAAAGAAGATAAAGGATCTTGAAGAAGAGGGCAGCATTGATGAAGCAGATTTCAAGCAATCTGTGTTATCATTCTACACCACTTGCATTGATTACATGGATCAGTGGACCACTCACTTCCAGGAGATTGGGAAACAACAGTGGACGCTCCTTCTAAAACAACCGGAGTGGTATGAGCTAGAGTCGTCTTTAGATTACGTTTTGTCTACAAGACCCGATGAGTTCTCTTGTCTTAAGTCATTCCAACATAGAACAATGATCTAGTGATCTGCGTGAAATCTGTGATCTAAAGGACTTTAGAAAGGAGCTTAAGACACACCTTTTCAAGTCCCATTACAACCTAACATCATGAGCCACACGCAACCGCGTGTAAATATACATATACATATGCAGACCACTTATAAAGTTTTACAGTTTAGTCAATTGTAAATATGTATATAACAATCATGTGTAAATATGTATATAGCAATCAACTCTAAGCCTGTAACCTGTATTCTGCTGTGCCCCCCCCCTCTAATCAGAGTGTTTTTAATCTAATTCCTGGCCAGTACAGCCAACATCACCATGTGTAACAACCGCTGCTGATCACTGGAAACAGCGGGATATAAATGTACGCTAAATAAATAAATAAATAAATAAATTTGTTTCTGAAGAAAAAATTCAAGAATAAAAAAAACCAGACACCATGGTTGATGGAAAATGAAAGGTGGTGTTTGGACACCTCAAAATGAATGAGGTACCATATAAAAATGTATGCAAACTGGTTGAATTTTTTTTATGTTTTCCAGGTTCCAATGCTCCCACTGTAAGGTGCTTTACAATCATGAACAGTGTGGTCTACAGAAAAAACCCTACCTGCATGTAGAGACTCTCAAATGTCTAATAATTGTAAAGTACAATTCTGAGTTGAGTTGCCCAGAATTTTATAATTATCTTAGTGGAAATGTTGCTATTTTGAAGAAAATTCACTCTGTAGAGAAGTACAAGTAAGCCTGATTGGTACATTTGTAAGTAAAGTTAAACCTAGCCTACTGATTAAAATTTTGAGTTAAAATTAAAATTGTAAGTTTAAACACATTTTTTATTTTCCTTAACTTTGAATCCCCTTGTTTGATTGAGTGTCCCGTATTTGAACTTTGAAAAGATGGTCAGGTTAGCTAGCCATGTACAGTAAATGCTATCTACAGGATATTCGGCTGCAATAACACGGTTAGTGTCGCTGAATATCCACAGATGAGGCCACTACATGCCTCTATGCTAACCAGTTACGGTCAGGGTGTGTTGGGGGCATTCTGGGGCGCACCCATTGCTAACTGGATAGCAGTGATACTGAGCTACTGCCTGCTTAGCGACACATGGTAAAAGTAAGATGCAGGAAACCCTGGCCTAACTTTCGCCACAGAAACTAACGGGCAATAGCTGAATATTGCCGCTGCCCAGTTAGCTTTGTGGCAATCCAAGCAGCCTGGATAATCAATACTGAAACACAGATATGGCCCTGGCATTAAAAATCTGGGTCTAAAGTTCAGCGCCTGTGGCTAGCTGTTTTAGCAGTGCTAGCCACCGGCACTGAATATCGGGCCCAAAGGATTTAAGTTTATGGGTCACTTTAGTTTGTAATTATTACCAAATAGTATTCCAGCATATGTCTCAGAAGAAAGATATATACTTCTCGTTAGTACTGAGCAGAGAACAATGAGCCTTCCTTTATGTCGCCTCGGACCTTGCGTTCAAATCCCAGTGCTGAGCTCAGTCCTC
Source organism: Ichthyophis bannanicus (assembly GCA_033557465.1). Lineage (NCBI taxonomy): Eukaryota > Metazoa > Chordata > Amphibia > Gymnophiona > Ichthyophiidae > Ichthyophis > Ichthyophis bannanicus. Next base: position 1,387,424,354 of record CM066032.1, on the reverse strand, counting down.
TGCGCACTTTTCTGCACCTGTGCTGCACAGCGAGTTGCTTCATCACCATGCATTTAAATAGATTTAAATGCACTGCTTACTGCCGTCTGCTCGAGGCTTTGCACACAGCTCATGCACAAAACTTGTTCCTGTATTCCAAGTGCACAAAACTGTGAGCTAAAAACAAAGCTAACCTGTGCGCAAAGCCTAGTACATTTTTCTGCATTGGCTTTTCAGGGCCTTTTTTAATTTAAAATAAACTTGGTGCCGCTTTTTTCCCAGCAGCCCTGCTCTCTTTCTTGTGTTTGTCAGTGCTGCATGGAAAACCTAACAGCCCCCCTTTTTTTTATTTTAGGGGTACCTCCCACTTTAATTTAAATTTGTTTATTGAGCCCAGGCAGTCAAAAGCCTCCCCCGGGCTGGGCCTGAGCCAGTGCATGGGGCTTCGAGGCTTTATGCTTTCTGGGAAGATGTTCCTGGCCTTTCTGTTGCTGGGCCTGCTGAGGGCCCGAGAAGGTTTGGAAGGGCAGAGCAGAACTGAAGCCCCCTTTCTTCCTCAGGAAGAAGGTTTTTTTCCCTGGGGTTTTCTTTCAGGGTTGCACCGAGGTCTTCTTCGAGAGCCTGGTTCTCGTCACATACTCTGTCTCTATCTATGCTGCTTTGTCCACCATGGGTTTCACGAACAGGTTTTCACCTATGCAGGGGACATCGATCAATTTGTCCTGTACCCATTGTTCTATGTTGGAAGACTGCAGACAGGCCTGGTGCCGTGCCCCAATGCCTGCGGCGGCCACCCTAGTTGATGACTTGAAGCCATCATAGGTTGCTCGGGACAGGAACTCCTTTACTGCCGAGGCTAGGGTTTTGAACCCCTGTAGAGGTTCTCCATCAAGGCCTGCTGAGAATCCCCCAAGCTCTCTCGACAGTTCCTTCACTTACATGCTGATATAGAGCTGGTACGAGTGGATTCAGCATGTTAGCATCGAGCCCTGGAAGGGCCGAGGGCATTGAGGGTTTGGACCACCCTGTCGGGTAGTACCAACAAGTGCGTCTTTTGGCTCTTAAGCTGGCTCCACAATCATTGAGTTGTGGGGGGAGCTGGGTCTTTTGGAACCCAGGTCTTTGGCGTACCCGGTACATGGCATCGAGGCACCTACTGACAAATGGTACCAATGCCGATGTTTCCCACATCTGAAGGAGGAGGTGGTTGAGGATCGGGGGCACCAATTCCTTGGTTTGCGGGTCCTCCTCAGCCTCAGTTGCGATCACAAGAGCCTTGGCCATATCCCTCACAAAAATCGAAGAATGCAACATCCTCGGGTGAGGAATGGTGTCGGGTTGCCGGGGGAGATGGTTCCGAGGGCACATCACAGTGTTACCTTGTGTCCGGGGATTCTTCGTCCTCGGTCTCCCATTCAGACTCTTAGTTGGAGTATGAGTCCGACGCCACACGATCACCTCGATCGAGGGCCGCACTTCGTGGTGCAAGGGCCCTGGAGGGTCATCGGTCCAAGCCGTGGACACTCGCCGGGAAGGACCGGTGTCCTGAGGAACGGGACCAGGAGCTCGACCAGGGCTGGGGGCTCTCTCGAGGCTGATGGCAGTCGAGGACTGGCTCGACATTCGGGAAAGCCCTCGATGTCGAGGGTCCCATCACTGGGGCAGATAAACCAGACAAACAGGACATAAACACCTTCTGCATGGCCACTAGGGCAGATATACTGCTCTCTAGGGCTGCCATTCTGGTCTCAGTGCCAGTTGGCTCCACAGCCTTTTATGCGGGCACCAAGGACTTTGGGCTCAGCATCAGTACTGTCGAGGGAGAGTTCTTGATGAGAATGGCCTCGGGGGCCCAAGGTTGGTTGGCGGGAGCTGACGACACTTTTTTGGGGCAACTTGGAGGGCCGCTCCTGCCCCGACTCCTCTGACTGACGCCTGGGTCTGTGGGACCTGGGGTGGTATTTCACCTTCTTCCTTGATCCATCCTCTGAGGTGGTCTTTGAGGATTTCTTCTTCTTATGCTCCACCTCCGGAGACTTACACTTGGAGGAAACGCAGCCATGGGATTCTGAGGAGGTCCTGGCTTTTCAGGGCACTGAGGTATCAGAGGGAGCCCTGGAACGTCGTGTTACCGGAGACTTTAGGGTAGAGTCGGACCTATGAAAGAATTGTTCCTACTGCTGATGGCGACTCTTTAGGGCCTTTGGGGTCACTGTTCTGCAGAGTTCATGGTCGGAGTCGTCGTGCTCTGGGCCAAGGCATTAGAAGCAGCAGTTGTGTGGATCTTTTGAAGCCACTCGAGGCCATCGGAAAAGGAGGTCCCTGCCTCTGGGCAGGGGTCCGAGGCCTTCGGCTAGAAAAGGGCACAAACGCCGGTCGAGGCGGACCTTGATGAAAAAAAGTGGAAAATGGATAGATGAACCAAAGGAGTGACGCAGAGGCAAGCTGGCTCGGGGGCAGGAAGGAACTGGTATGCAAATTGGACAAAATTTAACTTTGAAAAAAATCAGACTTTTTCTGGGGAAAAAAGGATAACGTCCGAAGGGCTCTGCGGAAAAAAGGAGACTGAGGCAAGATGACACCCTTGTAAGCTAAGGAGATGCTTCTGCACCGGCTCCATTGGCGCTGATGTCACCCATATGTGAGGACTGACTTCCTGCTTGTTTCTGAAGAAAAGATCATACTCATTACATTCAAAATCGTACACTATGTGAGTCATTTTGAGCCACGAATAGCGGGGATGTATGCCCTGTCTGGATGTAAAGCCCCGTTATTCATCCCTCTTGCTGTCCCCATGCAAGGCTCCCTGTATGAACAGCAGAGTTGTACGGGGAGCCTTAGATGGGGGTGGGAGGGGGCAGGCGAAAGGCGGAGCGAGGACAGTGCGTGGGCGGGCCGTGACCCTGGACGTACAGGGATGATTCTGAGGTCGGTCTTGTACGTCTGGGGTATGCCGGTTAGACGAGGGTCTTATTCCACCTCAGAGGTAGAATAAGTCCTCCTGGATATGGGGTAGCAGCGGTGGCCAGCAGGGACAAAGCAGGGGGCATGCAGGAGGTTCCCCACAGCCGGACCCTGACCATGAGAGGCCAAATTGGGGGTCTGGCTGCGGGAAAAGGACAATCTCCACTGCAGCCGACATACAAAGCCGCAATACCATGGCAACGAGACACCATGGCATTGTGGCTCCATTACGGAACCAGGCTGAGTTAGCTGGGTATGCGGTTGAGCATGTGGCTAATCAGAATCGGGGCTGGCCTGCACGTTCAGGCCGGTAGGCCTGATTCTGCTCAGCCGCACAAGGGACTGGATGTCCAGGAGGGAATAGGCCTTCACATATCTGCGGACACACTCCAATCACCTATAGTAAGAGACCCGGAAATCAGACCATGGAGCTCCAATAGAAAACCACCTAATAGTCCCAGAAAGTAAAACAAGAAGCAAACAGACAACATGCACCAGGACATTTTCTATAGCAGCACCAACAATATGGAACACTCTACCAGAGGACCTCAAGATTACAGCAGACATAAGAGACTTCCCTAAGAACCTCAAAACCTACCTATTCACTGAGCACTATGGAAATATTACTTAACCCACTAATCATATCATGGACCATAATCACTGTTTCCCCAGATTCTTTTGAACTCCTACCTTGCAATGTTCCCTCTAATTTTCTGTAGGCTGTGTGCGCATAAAATATCAGCTGTGCGGCTTTTGAAGGAAGGTTAAATTTTTTGTGCGCTACATAACGACACTTGGAGTTATATACTTCAAAATTTGACTACACATTAGAATACAGTATGTACACCACATTGATGTTAATCAAATTAAATGAAAATAGACAATTACTAAATGAAGCGGAAAATTTCTAGTAATTACAATCACAAATGTGGTATTATTTCAGTTAATTTTTATTGAAAGCCATTGTTATTCCATGTAAATAATTTATGTATGGAAGAAGAGTTCGGTGTCCTACATGGAGTACCCTTGGCAAAGGCCTTGCGAAACACCAGGGAGAAGTTTTTAATATCCTTTGCAATTTATTTCCTTTTAACATGTTCGTAAGTCACTGGGATCAGAGAAAGACAGTTCTGTTCTGCGATAGTGGAGAACCAGTTGTGTTTAGTTTTCAGCTTTCCTATAAGAGCATTATGTTTTATTATTTTCTTTTCATCATGGATCCCTATATTGTCGGCTAGAGCTGGGGTTGCTAGACATTTTCTTTATGGATGTATTTTCCTTCTTTACAGGATGTGTTCTGTTATTTTAGGCAATCCCTATTTCTTAGAAAAGGTGTGTTATTGCTTGTATTTTTTTAAATTGCATAAATATAAACAAAATAAGAGAAATCACCACCCCAGAAAGTTATGTACACCCTGACAAACACCAGTAAATATTTTCACAGGAGTCACCAAAAGATAATGTAAAAAACTAAAATAAAACCTCCAATGAATTGTGAATAGGTAAATCCATTTCTGCATACCTTTTAACTAACTGCTTTTCATAAACATCTAATTTTTAAAGGCTATACCTAAACAGCAGCACAACCCTTTTTTCTAAGGCCCTCGATCACTGATCTATAAGCAATTAAAATCCTTTATGCATAACTCAAAATCATGAAGGCAGAAAGTCTCCCAAGAACCAAAGTTTGCTTTTTTTTTCCTGTTAGTTTCCAGCACCCCACATCTATACTTTCTATGCTTGTCTTCCAAGATGACAACTCTCCCCCCTCCCCAGCCCGCCAATTGTCCTCTGACTGCTTAATTTGTACATAAAGAATGCATATTGAGAAATTATGTATTCTGTCATTTGACGCACCTCATCTCTGGTTGAAAGAAGAGAGAAAAGTGGGGGCAAGTCAAGGACATTTTCCCTCTTTCACAGGGTTCCTATGCCTGTACTCGCCAGCCCTATGGGAAAACCACCTGCATCCAGCGCAGCGGCGATGGGGTACTGCTGCTGGTGGCGGGGTGACGGTGTGGGAGGCGGAGGCGGCTGCGGCAGGGCTGGGCGCAGTACAGACATGCAGGCAGCCCGCGAGCGGGAGAGATAGAGAAGGACGACGAAGGACCCCAAATCGAGGAGCTGCCGCTGCTTGCTCTTCCTTGCCCAGACCCGCCGCCTCCTCTTCCTCCTGTACATTAGTTGTGTAGGCTCTCGCGATGCCTCACGGGGACTCACAATCAGATTACTAAAGATATGCAAAAAGCAACTAACACCAAGACTATCCTTACACACACTATAAAGGGCGGGAAACCGCCATGCCGGGGCATAAGAAAGCAGTTGCACATAAAATGACAGAAGCTGTTTATACCATGGACTGCCCGAAGAACAAATCAGCCAGTACTAGAGGAGATCAAACCTCAGCCTTCTTTAGAAGCTGAAATGACGTTTCCCAGGAAATGTCCTCAGCACTCACCTGCTCCGCTGTCGATAGCCCGTCCCCAGGCAGCAGTCCCAGAGCACCGGTCTCCTCTTCTTCGCTGGTGCGGTGTGTTGCTCTCGCATCCAAGGCAGCACGTGGCACTGAAGGCTGGCTGAGGGAGGGATCAAAGGAGGTGCGTGGCTGGCAGGCAGGCACAAGAGCAGAAAGAGGCTGGCTTGCTGGCTGCCCCTCCCTTTTATTTCCCTCTTTAGCCTGTCATGATTCGTCAATCGTCGGTCACATGTGAGAGGAGTGAGGGCAGGGGACTCAGTGCAGACAGAGGAGAGATTCGGAAGTGACGGAAATTACAGAATGGCAGTAGATCAGTGGTGCAGCCGCGGCCTTAAAAAACCCAAGGTTTGAAAACCCATGAACTCAGTAATTTTTGTGCGCTCCTTTAAAAGTTGTGTGCGCTCGCTCGGCGAGGTGTGTGCGCGCGCACACGCGCACAGCTTAGAGGGAACAGTGCTACCTTGACCCCCTTGTTAAAAGTTCTCCAAGTTTGATACCCATGTTATAATGTAACCCAAGGGTTGAGTTGTAATGTAAACCGCTTTAATGATAAAGCGGAATATCACTCGTTAAATAAATATCCTATCAGATGCACCAAAGAATTCTAATACCATTTTGTGTAGCTCCTTCCATTTGTGAAACCTTTTAGATTTATATCTTGGATGCATTGCCTATAAATACTCTTTGGCCTTCGGTCTCACTGTTGGGGTGGTTGAATCCAGTTTGTACCAGAGGCAATGGAGGTTGAAAATTACTTGTCTAGCTTCCCTAGTTCTCAGCCACTGCTTTAACCACTAGGGCACTCCACCTGAAGTATTTGTTTCCCAGTCCCATGCTCACTCATAACCTGCTCTTGCTGTCACACCCAGAACTAGAACCATGCAGTTTATCCCATGTTACTTCTAGAGAAGTGAAGCCTGAGGGACTGAGTGAAGGCCATAAAATGAAAATCCCAGAGGGTTTGGGAAAGAGTAAGACCTGTTCTGAAGTTTCAAACCTACAGTGGTACCAGCAGCAGTGGAAGTTGGGAGTGAAGGAACAAGCTCCACCGCTGTGTCCAGGATTAATGAAGATACTGGAGGAAGGTAGAAGGGCACCGAGTGCTTGGAGAATGATGCTGATACTGGGGGATTGAAGCTGATGCTGGGGATCAATGCTGATGCTAGGGTTGTGGGCTGGGAGAAGGGAGAAGAAAACAGATACTGTAGAGGAGGGTGAAGCAAGGGCATATGCAAGGGAAGGTGGAGGAGGGCAGAAGGAATGATAAGGAGGAAAAGCAGAGTCAATGGATATTGGAGAAAGAAGCAGAAAGGGAAGAGGAGAAATAGGTCTGAGGGAAAAGGCAGGGGCAATGGATGCTTGGAAAAGGGAAGAAAGTGGCAGAACAGCAGATGTAGAAGACAGGCACTCAAACTTAGATGGAGACTGGGATTGGTGGGAGCCCAAAAAAAAAAAGACAAATTCTTAAGACTGGCTGGGTATTGGAAGAGCAAATGGGGATGTAGAGCTTGGAACTGTGAATGAGGACTGGGTAGAATAGAAGAATGGGGATCTGGAGATTAGGTGGTAGGATAGTGGGGACTAAGCATTTGAGCAGGGCGAGGATAATGGGGACTTGATGACTGGGTGAAATATACTGTATGATTAGGGGAGGGGAGGATGGTTGAAGGGCCTGGAGGGTTAGGAAAAGGACTGGGAAGAAACTGAAAGGGACAGAGGGCAATGGAGAGGGTGAGACACAAAGGAAGGGGACAGGTCTTTGAAGGAGGAGTAGAGGTGCGAGGGTAAAAATAGGGAAGGTGAAAAAGAGAATGGGAGCCTGGATAGAGGGTAAGTCATAAAAATGGGACTCGAGGTAGAGAAGATGATTTATGATTTATTGGTTTTAATATACTGCCTTTCTGTATGCAAGCAAAGCAGTTTACAAATCTTAAAAACACAATCAACATGTAAGAAACACATGTAGAAAGGAACACCATAAGAAAGAGAAAACTAACAGCAGACAGGGTAGAGAGCATGTGGATAACAGTGAACAAATTATGGCTCACATCTGCACACACCAAATATGTTCCTCGCAACCACCAGTGAAAGCTTGTTCGAAAAGGTGTGTCTTTAGGGAACTTTTGAATTTTCGGAATACTGACTCCAGATGTAGGTTCATTGAAAGACTTTTCCAGAGAGTGGGGGCTATATAGAAAAATGCCAAGTTGTGCATCACTTCAAATTTTGCCTTAGCCAAAGGGTGTAAATGTAAGTTATTAGCATGAATAGAGCACAGGCAATGTGCAGGAGAATAAGGACCAATCAGAGAAGACAAATATTCTGGGCTTTTATTTTGAAAAGCTTTAAAGGTCCAAAGGAGATCTTATATATGGAAGTAAACTGGGAGGAGCTGGGATTGGTGAGGGGATGAGAGGCAGAAGAAGGTAGATAAGGCTGAGGAGGGAATGAGTAGATGGGTAAAAATGTGCGACTAGAAAGTGAAAGAAAGATGGGGAATAAGAGCTTGAAGATGGAATGAGGGAGTGTGGAATGGGATAACAAGGGAAGTAAGGGTAGCAAGTTAAAAGCACATTACACTATTTCACCAGATTAACAGTACGCTTTTCAGACACTATGACACTGTTATGTAAATAGTTGTTTTGTAAATAGTTGCTCCTGTTATCCAAGTTGATTTTCCTGTTAACTGTAATGGCCAGATAAATGTAACTTGTCTGAGGTTTCTTGTTCCATGTAAACCGCGCTGATAACGAATAGTACGGTATATAAAAATGTTAATAAATAAATAAAAAGCTAGTTAAGTATATGAAGGGTGAAAAGAGAGAGATTGAAAACTGAAGGGGAGAAAAAGGAATGAATCTAGTTGTAGGTAGTTAAAAAGGAAGATGACAAAAACAGAGAAAAGATGAAACAGAAGGATCAACATCAGAGACAGATAAAGGGGGTGGGGGTGGGGGTGGGTGGGGAGGAAACAAGACAGAGCATGAAGGAACATAAAATTGAAATGAGATCCTGGAATAGAACACAAGAGAAAATGGTAAAGAGAGCAGGACCAAGGCAAGTGGAGGAGCAGCCTAATGGTTACAGAGTTGACTGAGAACTAGATAGGCCAGGATTCAAAGCCCACTGACACTCCTTGGGACCTTTGGCAAGCCACTTAAACCTTTACTGTTGCAGACTTAGGGGCTTGTTTACAAAGCCACGGTAGCGGTTCGCGATCGTTATCGGAGCCGCGGCCCCATTGATTTCAATGGGCCCGCGGCTCCAATAACAATCGCGAATCGCTACTGCGGCTTTGTAAACAAGCCCCTTAGATTCACAAGCCCTCTGCGTACAGAGACGTATTTATTGTGCCCGAATGTAAATTGCCTTGAACTACTACTGAACAGATATGAGCTAGATAAATAAAATAATCAGACAATGAAGATACTTTCCAGTGTAGGGCCATTCTTGTGGTGTAAGCCAACAATGAAACTTACAGAGACAACCACAAACTAGAACTGCAGGAAACTACAGCTCCTATTTTAATTAAGGGGGCTTGTTTAATAAGGTGTGGTAAGAGTTACTGTGCAGTTTTGGGCATGCTAATGGCCTATGGTAACTGCTAATGTGCACTAGAAGCAGCTCGTGCGATTCAACTCCGAGTGAGTTTGGGGCAGGATCAGGTTGGAGAGTGGGCATGGCGGCTAGTGTATGGTAACTGTCACTACTACTGATGGTGCACCTCAAAAGACGATATTAAATGCAGCCGCATTACTGGCAGTCTGTTAGTGCGCTCGCTGTCCACTTATGAAGTGCGGCCGCTGTGGCCCCCCCCCCCGCCCATTGAGGCACATTCACCCCCTTGATACAGGCCCCTCTCTGATCCCCCCTTGCCACAATCCCCCCTGAGCTTCTCTCACCATAGGCACTCAGTATAAGAGACTTGGGGGAGGGGAGGCGCTAAGCCTTCCCAGCCCCAACTGTGAATGAAAACTGGCAGCAGACTCAGCAGAGCGTCACTGCTATTATGGTGGCATTGCAAGTATCACCTCTGCTCTGACTTCCTGCCATGCTTCTGGCTGTGCAACCTGCCCCTGCCTCGGGCACCCACTCCTCCCCCCAACCCCAGGCGCACCTTACCCACAGCCATTATCATCATCTACAGGCTCCGGCGTCTGACTTCCTGTGTTGTGAAGCTGGGCACACATGGGGCATAGTGCTGCCACGGCTAATCTGCTGTGGAAATCCAGTCGATCATCTCAGCAGTGTGCTGTGTGTCCACAATTTGCATAGTTGTGCTTCTCGATGTGTGTCGTAGGTAGTAAGTGATACAAAAAACTTTTCAAGCAGTGAGCTGCATGGAAGGGAGGGAAAGTCCATAGCTCTGCTTTTTTTTTTTTTTGCCAGAATAAGCTGGGCCAGCCCCAGGGGAAAGAAAGAACATTGTGCCTAAAAACCTTGGGGGGGGGGGGGGGAAAGAACAGCATAGGGAATTTGGCAATTAGGAGTGGGAAGGATAAGTATAGTAATGTGAGACTGGGAGAGTGTAACAACTGGGGACTGGGAAATGGATGAGAAGTGATGGGGTAATTGGCTAAGCAAAGATAGATTCATTGGTCATGGATCAAATGGAAACTGGGACATGGGTGGGTAGGATGACCAGGGTCTGGCTTTCATGAATTGGGGGGCAGGGGGGGGAAGCAGCCTCTGTAGTATTAGGGGGGGGGGAGAGCCTGAGTGCTGCAGAGGTTTACAGACAGATTGGGTGTGGGTGGTAGGAAGAACAGAAGTGGGTAATTTGGGGGTGAGCAGAGATTGGAAGGTGGAGAGGGGTGACTGAGATGACTGGAAACTGGGGCATGGGTAGGTGAGGATGGTGTCAGTATGTACTGGGGATGGAGGGGGTTGACTTAGAGGTTGGTGTGAACTGGGGGGTGGGGGGTGAAACTGAGCTGGTAGAATGATTGATTGTACTTGAAATTAACTTGCCTTGAACTTCTACTAGAAAGACGTGAGCAAAATACAAAAAATAAAAATAAGTGGCGATATGTAGGACTGGGAGATGGTAGCTTGAGTTGGAGTATGATATGGTGCTGAGGAATACAGGATGTGAAACAAGCTACAGGACATTAGCAATGTGATGTGAGATGAGGAATGGGATGTGTTGGGGGCTGAAGTGTGGGGAGCCAGGCCAGACATAATGGGGTAGATTCTGGTTTGCGTTTAGCAGGGATGGATGTCACTGCAGGATCAGAATTGTGGCATACAGCCTGGATGCCCAGGACGAGCCCCGATTCAGGCACCCCGGACCTCCAGGCACTTTCCCAGTTAGCCCAGCCTGCATGGAGCCGCGGAGCTCTGGGGTCATGCTGTCATGCCACCGCGGCTCCATGCAGGAGCCAAGATCCACAGCAAGTCCCAAAAATTTGCTTTCCTCACAGCCTGACCCCCGATTCAGCCTGCTGTGGCCAGGGTCGGGCTGCAAGGAACCCCCTGCCCCCCTTACCTCATTCCTCGGCCCCAACTGCTGCATGTCCTGCTGTCCAGGGGGACTTATTCCAGCTCCGAGGTGGAATAATTCCCCCATGCAAATGGCCGACCTTGGAATTAACCCTGTACATCCAGGGTCAGGTTCCCACCCACTGCCCGCCCTCGCTCCACTTCCAGCCCGCCCACAAACAGAGCTCCCTGCACATCTTGCCTGTAAGTGCGCGGAGCTCTGTCCGCTGCAGCAGCACCCCGGTGCTCACTTAGGAGATTTATTGAAATCTGTCCTTCCCTTGACAAAAACCTGCATTTATTGTGCATGAAATGCCCTGTTGCATCACCATCACACAATAAAGAAGTTTCAGTGGAGTCTACCAACAGTGAGATATGGAAGAGAACGGATGGACCAAAGATGCTACAGAAATTATAGATAAGAAATCACATTCTTTATAAAAAGAGGTTTATAAGTTCCCTGAAGCATAATAGATGAAAGATAGAATATTGTCCAAACTATGGTGTTATGTCGGTGGTATTGTTAATCAAAAATCGCACTGAGTGGCAGCATGGTTAACTGGAGACTGTATTATCAACCCAATAAAATATAGTGGGCATTGAATGACTTTTAAAATTTAGTTTAATAAAAGGATGTTCCAAGATGTTTTTATTTTATTCAGTAAAAGGACCTTATATTGGCTTGGTAAGTACAGTGTGTGATTGCTACAAAGCTTAAGAAATGACACGGTCTGACAAAAAATATTTTGATAAATATACTAGGCTCAATTTTTGGTAAGGTTGGCATGATATGTTGACCTCTAGAATACTAGGATCACATACTGGATATTTTGCTGTACCACCAGGCAATCCTACACTCTTACATCTATGAAAATGAACTTTCAAGAACAGTTAAACAATTTCATTTAAGTCAGAATATGTGAATGTCAGCTCCTCTGGCAGCGGACTGAATGACTATCCTTATGAACAATGAAAGATTCAACCCTCAGTTGATTACCATAAAGTTTAATTTCTGAAAACTACAGTGATTCATAACAACGAATTGTTTTCACACTGTGAAATGTGATTTATAGTTAGGTAACAAGAAATGGATTACTACAAATATGGTGGCTTGGGAACAGTTCTTGATTTTTCTCTCTTCATGCCTCTTAATTTTAGGAGTTGACGCTTGCGGCATTACTTTTGTGAGTGAAAGGAAGGTGGTTCTCTTCAGAACTACTGCCAAGGTTACTTCATTAAATTATTCTTAAAGAACAGTGTCGCCATGCCTTTCTTCAACACTGGATTATGAACTTCAGGTCTCTAAAATTATGTCTTCTCGAATGAATGATTTGAAATAAAGGAAACCACATTTAAAAAGAGTATCATGGGGACAAAGTGGTGACTCACTGGCAGTGTTGTGCATTGCTGCAAGAGAGATCTGGGGACAATTCCTGGGTCAGAAAACAATGGGCCCAATATTCAAAAAAAACTGAGCACCTAAATTTAAAACAATACTTAAATAACACCCCTCTAGATAATTAAACCCAAAAACCAAACCTAGAGTGTAGATACAGTAGATAGCCTGAGCACCTATATTTTTGGTCTGAAGATTTTGCCGTGAGGGAAATCCCTCTCGTGGCGTAGCTTCCCTTTTAATCGATTCTCTGGTTCATTCATTCAGAACCAATTTCCGTGAGATAAAACACACAACTTAGTGCCTCTACACATCTCTATATAACCAAAATTTCTTGAATCACAAAATATTATTCAATTTTAAAAGTTTTAGAGTTTAAAGTTGTACTACTCCGATCGTTCAGCAGAACAAACTCTATTTCTGTACTTATCCGATCAGTCCAAGTAGAAAATCCAACAGCTTCACAGCAATGAGAAAATCATCTTAGCTTCACAGCTTCGCAGCCATAAAGGAAACGAACACAGCACTGCATTTAGGACAGACTATATTCTCATGCCCTGTTTCAACGCTCAAAGCCGCTGCGATTGCAAATGACCCCCATATACTTCTTGGACACTGAAAAGAACTCGGTCAGATATTAGACCACATGATATCAGAGCCAAAAAATAAATAGATCTAACACCCAATCAGAATATAACACATCATAACAGAATTGCCCAATCCAATTCTTGATTTAGACCCCTTGGCGTGATCGAGGACAAACGAAAAATCCATGACTGCTTTTTCGGAAACCGGTACAAAGAAATACCTTGCTAGATTATTCTAGCTTTCATCCAATTTCTTAAAAGAAAGGGCTCCCGTTTGGCCAATTTCTCTGCTTACGACGTATATGTACTACTTTGCAAGATTTTTTGCATCATGCTAAGGAGTTGTCAGAACGTTTGTTACAAAGAGGCTATCCACCACAGGTTATTAAAAAGGCTTATACCAGAGCGCGTTTCATTCATAGGGAATGGCTTCTCTCTTCAATGGATTCAGCGACTACATCTAGCTCCTCACTTTTATTAGATCGGGCTGATAAAGTAATTGGGATTTTGCCTTATATGTCTCATACAAATAAGGTGAGACAGATTTAACAGAAACATTGGCATATATTGACATTACATCCCTGTTATCAAAAATCGTTACAGATAACTTACACCAGAGGTTTAAATCTTAGAGATTTAGTTGGGAGTACATCATCCCCTGTAGATAGATCTTTGATTTCACCTTTGGGAGAATTGGGCCATTATTCTTGTAATAATTGTAATTACTGTTCTCATTCTATTGTTGGGAGAGAATGGCAAGTCCCAAATTCGGATTTTATACATGTTTCAAAATGGCACACCACATGTTCTACTTCATTTGTGGTGTATCTTTTGATTTGCCCATGTGAGTTGCTATATATAGGTCGCACTATATGTGCAGTTTGCATACGCCTTCAAGAACATGCTTCTAGAGTCCGGAATAAAGTCATTACTGCCCCTATTGTCAAGCATTGTTTGGACTATCAGCATGCCTTCTCTGATTTTTCTTGGAGGATTTTATATTTTGTTCCACTGAACCCACGAGGAGGTGATAGAGAGCAACGTCTCTAATTCCTCAAGCAGTCATGGATTTTTCGGTTGTCCTCGAAGCATGCCAAGGGGTCTAAATCAAGAATTGGATTGGGCAAGTCTGTTATGATGTGTTATATTCTGATTGGGTGTTAGATCTACTTATTTATTGGTTCTGATATCATGTGGTCTAATATCTGACTGAGTTCTTTTCAGCGTCCAAGTATAATGGGGGCCATTTGCAATCGCAGCAGCTTTGAGCGTTGAAACAGGGCATAAGAATATAGTCTGTCTTAAATGCAGTGCTGTGTTCGTTTCCTTTATGGCTGCGAAGCTGGAAAGCTGAGATGATTTTCTCATTGCTGTGAAGCTGTTGGATTTTCTACTTGGACTGATCGGATAAGTACAGAAATAGAGTTTATTCTGCTGAACGATCGGAGTAGTACAACTTTAAACTCTAAAACTTTTAAAATTGAATAATATTTTGTGATTCAAGAAATTTTGGTTATATAGAGATGTGAAGAGGCACTAAGTTGTGTGTTTTATCTCACGGAAATTGGTTCTGAATGAATGAACCAGAGAATTGATTAAAAGGGAAGCTACGCCACGAGAGGAATTTCCCTCACGGCAAAATATTCCGACAAAAAATATAGGTGCTCAGGTTATCTATCTACACTCTAGGTTTGTTTTTTGAGCACCTAAATTTAGGCTCCTAAATTTATGCCCTATTTTCAGCCACACTGTCCTCATGCTGTTATCTGCCTGCCTCTTTGTTGATGCTGTGCTGTCTCTCCAGGTCTCTCCTGCTGTTAATCCACCTCATTACCCCCAGGAAGTGACGCGGCAGTGTGAAAGAAGGTAACACCCCCTCAACCTCTCAGCATTTAAAGCAGGTTTCTGTGGCATTTCGACTGACTGTCCTCATGCTATTGTCTGTCTGCCTCTTTGTTGATGCTGTCTCTGTTCTTACTGCATACCTGTGCTGTCTCTCCAGGTCTCTCCTGCTGTTAATCCATCTCATTACCCCCCAGGAAATGATGTGGTCGCGTCCTCGCACAGCCATGCAAAAGAAGGTAATGCCCCTTCAACTTAGCATTTAAAGCAAGCTTCTGTGGCATTTTGCACAGCAGCAGCATGTGCCATGACCGCATGCCAAAGGAGCGCATCCAAGGAGTAGGATGTGTTCCTTGGGCAAGCTCCGGCAGCGTAGGTGGTCGTAAAAAGCTGCACCCACTCGGCAGGTATTCCACACAGACAATATATTACTCTTTGCTGACTCTTTCACTCCTCCTCATCCTGTCTGCCATCCCTGTTCACTGGAGCCACCGTTACCCACCCCTCTCTTTTGCTGTTAAACTGCCGCCCACCTGCATCCCATCCACCTTGGTCCCATTGTTTTCAAATCTCCCTCACCGATATCAGTCTGTTCCATCCCCTGCTTCTCCCATACTCATCCAGCTCAGGCTGGTAAACTGCCGCTCCCTTAGGTGCAAGACCCTCCTGATACAGGCCCTGATCTATCAGAATGGCTTAGACCTTCTCTTCCTCTCCAAAACGTGCTTGAAGGAGGGAGAACAGTCCCTCCTGAACCGCTGCCTTCCCCAGGGTTTCTCAGCTATTTCTCTTTCCCGGAATGGCCGTATTGGAGGGAGGACAGCTGTTATTCACTGCTCCTCTCTTCCAGTCACTCAAACTCCATCACCTTCTCTCCGTTACCCTGAGGCCGTTTTGCTCTGCCTTCAACTGTCCCCCCCCCATCCATTGTCTCCTCATCTACTCTCCTCTCTCTCTCCATCCCCATCTTTGGGATGACCTACTTGCCATTATCTCAGATGTATCTATTCAATTCCCCCAGTTACTTATCTTAGGTGACTTCAACATGCATTACCACTCTCCAATCTCTGCTCATGATTACTCTTTCATCACCCTGCTACATGATCTTGCTTTTTCCCAGTATGTAAATCTGGCCACCTACTCAGCAGGTCACACCCTTGATTTGTGCTTACTTTGTCTACTTCCTCCTTCTAGCTCTCAGAGCTATCAGTGAAACCTCTTCCTTGGACCAACCATTTCTATGTCCAATTCCACATACGACTGGCCCTGTCTTCATCATCAAGTGCCTCTGTCTCTTCTTCCAGCTTTCCTCTTTCTCAGCCCCCCCCCCAAAAGCTGTCCCATCGCATTACTACCCTAACAATTCAGAATTTTCCTGCTGCCAACCAGCTACTTCACCAGGATTTCTTTTCACTCTTGACAGATCAGCAGGTTTCCTCATGGAACACCTTTCTTGCCACTGCCCTTGACCACATAGCACAATTGCGCTTCCGTCCCTCTCCAGGTCCCTCCTACCAACCATGGTTTCATTCAGGGTTTTGTCTGCTTCGTTCTCAACTGCGTCACTCTGAACAGTTCTGGTGTAAACACCACACCCCCTCAGCACTCCAGTGTTTTAAATCTTGTCATCAGACCTATCATTTACATGTCCACCAGGCCAAATGTTCCTATTTTTCTGTCATCTCTTTGGCAGCCAAATCCACACAACAGTTATATTCAGTCCTAAAATCTTTGTCATCAATCCAGCCCCACTTATCCTCTGGCAATCCTGTTGCCACCCCTGCTTCTTCCCAGCTAGCTATCTTCTTTGATTCCAAAGTTCATGCCTTGCATTCATCAATCACCACCTGCCTTCCTCCTATAGGGTCCCCCCTCCATCCGCCCCAATTTCGTCCCCCTTCCCTCTCCCATGTATGGACTACTTTCCGCCGCTTACAATAACTGAGGTCTCCAAGATGCTCTCCATATCTCTTAAGACCTCCTGCCTGCTTAATCCTATCCCCTCATCGTGTTGCTGAAAATTTCTCTAGCACTCCTCCCTTTTATCCTCACCATGCTTAACTCGAGCCTTTCATTCAGCACCTTTCCTAGCCTCTGGAAGCATGCACTAGTTCGCCCTCTTCGGAAGAAGTCATATCTCAACCCACTCGATCCTACCAACCTGCCATTCCTCTCCAAAATTTTGTAAAAAGCCTTTTTCTCACAATGATCTAAACACCTTGATGCCACCTATCTTCTTTACCCCCTCCAGTCTGGCTTCTGCCCCGTTCACAGTGTCAAAACCATCATGCTTTCATTCCTCAATGAACTGAACATGATCATGGTGACATTACTCTGGCAGTCTCCCTTGATCGCTTGGCAGCCTTTGACCTAGTGGATCACTCTCTTCTTCTTTCTTGTCTATGGGATGCTGACCTCTGGGGACAGTATTTCAGTGGTTCTACTCCTTCTCTTCTCACGTTCTTTCTCTTTGTACTCGGGTGGTGCCTCTTCTGATCCTGTCCCATCTGTTGTGGTGTCCCCCAGGGTTCTGTTCTGGCACCCCTCTTTTTCAACATTTTTCTAATTCCCCTCGCTTACACCAGATTCAGCTGTTACAGAATACCACAGTACGGATCATTACTCATGCCACACATCGGGATCATATCACTCCAATCCTTATTCAGCTTCATTAGATTCCACTCGCTTACTGCATCCATTACAAAATTCTCACTTTGACCTACCGTGCCATACACACAAATGCACCACAATATCTGGCAGACTTACTACAATTTCACACTCCTACCTGCAGCCTTCGTTCAATTTATATTAATGTGCTGGTCCTCCCATCTCCTTCACGCACTCATTTTCAGTATACTCATCGCTCTGCCTCTTCTTCCTGGGTCCTTCCCTCTGGAATTCCTCCCATCTGCTCTTCACCAAGAACCCTCCTTTCCCAAGTTTAAGAACCTTCTGAGGACCCACTTTTTCCACTCTGCATTTGATCTACCTCCCGCTACTCCCTGACCCTTAATGGCTTCTGCCTTCTGTCATTTCTCCTCTCTCTGTGTGTGATTGTACTATCTCTATCCTGTCATATATTGTAGCTCTTTTCCTTTCTCAGCCTTCGGCCATTATTGTATATTTTATGTAATAGTGAACCGCCCTGGTGTCATGAAGGAGTGGTATATCAAGAAACTAAAAGAACATAAACATAAATAAACACTTATGAACCTAAGTGGCTAGTTTACTAAGCCCCACGCGAGTAAAGCAGGTTTGGGTCACATTACTAGCATGGCACACTGCATTAGATTCATGGTGGTGGGGACAACCTCCCTCCTGGATTTAGAGACATTTGCTGTGGTAGTACCGCTGTGGGAAGCAACTACCTCCATCCACCATACTAGTGGTAGTTACTCCCCACCAAGCACTGTCAGCACGGGCTTTCAAGGCCAATGCTAGCAGTGCCATGGCGGCTAAGTGCCATGCAGATGCGCGCTGCCTGGGTAGCATGGGTGTTTTAGCATAGGATCACTACATTGCAGTGCGGTGCCAAAATCGTGCCCTACTGGCTTTAGTATACTGGCCCCTAGGTTTTCAACTATGTCGCGGCGTTTTTTAGAGCAGCCTGACTCTAACTGGACTGCTTCGCAGAAGAACGATAGACGCGGGCAGCATTGCTAAAATAAGCACTAACAGCAGATCCCCTGACGAAACTGGCAATTGTGAAACGCCATAGCAGTAACCCGTGGGAGCGTTGGGATCAAAGATCGCAAATGTCCAGCTAAAAAAACCATGAACTTTGGGATACACTGAAGAAGTTTCAGATAAGTGCAGTATTATAGAATAAAGTCCACTGAGCCAGCTGGTTCTAGCTTGGTGGAGAGATAGTAGCACGTTTATGAGTGAACCTTCACTGATACCCTGTTTTGTGAAAGAATATTAGGCTGGGACATTGTTTAAAAAATCAAAAAAAGGTTTCCTTTGATGGAAGGTCATTGATGTGATCAAGGCTTTAGCCGATAGACGTGAGTCTTAAGGTTTAGCCACAAGACAACTGAGACCTATGGAAACCGCTAGTGCCATACAATAACATAAAAGATTAATATAGTATTATTTTTGTAAGTTGAAGATTGAACGCATCCTTGTTATATAATAATTGCTGAAATTAAGACACAGATATTCAATGCTGGGACAAACTCTGCTTCTCAGGGCCATTTGCACAGTCAGGTAGGTTTGACTTTCTCCTTCCAGTTCAGCACTTAGTGCAGAAAGACTTCTTGATCGCACTATATTTTAGCTGCACTAATACCCTAATATAATTTGTCCTCAAATAATGTTGAAATGTGTTTTCAGTTGAATTTCCAGTGCATTTAAGGTCATTTATTCCATGAGGAAGCAATGCATTCTGCCTTGTTGCGTAGTTTACCCCGATTGCTTTTCAAACTTAAAAACAAAATGCATGTCAACCTAATCTATGGTTAAGTGAAAAGATTAAAATTCAAACAGATGGTATTTCAGATTCATTTTAGTGAAAGTTAAATAATAACTGTACTCTAGAAAGTCAGTAAAATTACTGCCACGCACATGACCCAACCTTACCAGCTCTGTGTAATGAGTTTCAGAATGTTCACTGCAGAGCGGATTTGTTTCACAGTACTGGGCATTTTAAAAACATATGGAACTGGTTTCCATCTTTCCAGTTTACCATTCATTGCTGAATTTATAAGAGCCTTCTTGTGACGTGATCTTCAGGCACTAAATCCTGATCTGAGTTGTAGCAAAGGATCAATTAAATTACAGCTCTCACCCAGCAACACTGGAAAGGGCTTAGAGATGTGGGAGAAGACGGAAAGCAAATGGCAGAAAGAGAGTGGTGATGGCTTTAAAGGGGTGGAGGAGGTATCAGCTGGGACCCTAAAGATCCGTTTCATAGAGATATAGTGCAAACAAAGGATTCTTTGTGCGTATATGCCAGTATGAGGGGAATTTCAGAAGGGATGTCCAAGTGCAATCTGGGATATCTAAGCCAGAATGTCTGGAAAAAAGACAGCATGCCAGATATGGACATTTGCGGTGGGGGAGGGGGGGGGGCATCTACAGAGACATCCCCAGAATGATGTTTCAGAACACCTAGAAACAGCCTAATGCTTAGAGTAGTGGTCTAGGAACAGCACAGTCAGGGCTCAAATCCCACTGCTGCTATTCATGACATTGTGCTGAGTACTGGGGATGATGGAATGCTTTCTTCTCTATGCCCTTTGGAAGTTTTTCAGTCAAAACTAGCACTGTTCATGCCTGGAGCAGGTCTAAACCTAGACAACGCTAGACACCCATGATGCTTTCGAGATCAGGCAGTGATGTCCAGGTTCCTTGGAACACTCTGGTCACACCTCCACCACAACCTTGTTCAGACTTGGATGTCCTCATGCTGGGGACGTATACAGAGCCTGCTTCTAAAATGTCTCTGGAGATGCCCCTGTGCTTTGGAGATCTCTATGCCTCTTTTTTGATGTTCAAAGCATGAACAGGGCTTCCAAAATGACTCCCTATATGTATGTAACAGGCGTTTTATGAAATTACCTCTCACTTAAGATGTGTGCGCAATTAGGCATGTACTTATATGCAAAGTTAGAGTGGGTGTGCTCAGGGGTAGGGGGAGATTTGGGTGGAGGAAAGGCAGAGTCAACATCTATATTTTAGTAGCCTAGGCCAAAAAGACCAGGGTACAAATCCCATTGGTACTCTTTGTGGCCTTGGGCAAGTCACTTAACCCCCCATTGCCTCAGGTACAAGCTTACGAGCCAATTCAGAAAGACTAGCACGCCCTTTGCAAACAGATAATGCAAAATATACATACAAGTACCACTACGCCAAATGCAGAAAAGAGGGATGAGCAGGTATACAGCAAAAAAAGATATGCGCACATAGCAATGCCAAGTGTATTTAAATAATACACAAATAATTTGTGCATATTAAAACTGAATGCTAATAAGGTCTATGCCCAATGCAGAGAAATACATAGAGGATTACATAATCAGCAGGAGTGCCATTATCTCTTCGCCTTGTCTGAGGTGACTTAAAATCTTGCATGTGTAGGGAAAGCATAGTTATTCACCTGTAACAGGTCTTCTCCGGGGACAGCAGAAAAGCAGTCCTCAAATATGGGTGACATTGGCGCCGACGGAGCTTGTGCGGAAGCATCTGTCCAGCTTTCAAAGTAAGCCTTTGGGAGATGCACCACACATGCGTGGCCCATTTCCTGTCCAAGAGTGCCATTCTGCCTCAGTCTAATGACATAGCTAAGATGGCAAAAATAAAATACGGTAAATAAGCAACTCCAAGGGGAGGAGGGAGGGTTGTGAGGATCAATTCCTGCTATCCTTGGAGAACACCTGTTACAAGTGAGTAACTACACTTTCCCTGGGAACAAGCAGGAAGTCAGTCCTCACATGTGGGACTTCCCAGTTACAGGTTAAGAGAACCTGTAAAACACCACAGGTGACCAGAGAAGGTGAGCCATGAGTTGCAGCAGTTGAGTGTCCAGCAGAGAACCAGCACTCTGGTAGCCTGAAAATAGAAGGGTCAGAGGGCAGGAGTTGCCTACACACTGAAGAGATTACAGAGCAAATCTGCTACAGAGGTAGCCATGGCTCTGACGCGGTGCACTGTGACCCAGTGATCTACCGAGATCTCAGCCTGTTCATAGGCAAGGGCAATATAGTCCGCCACCCAAGTGGACAGAGTTCACTTTGTTACTGGAAGCCCTAGACAACTGGGGTCATAGGAGACAAAGAGCTGAGGCACTTTGTGGTGGCCCTGAGTCTGTAGCAGATAGAAGGACAGGGCCTCTTACAATCCAGAGTATGGAGAATGGTCTCCGCCTTGCCAACATGAGGTCTCAGGAAGAAGTTGGGGAGCACCACCTCCTGATTGGGGTGGAAGGGGGACACCACCTTGGGCAAAAACTTGGGGTGTGTGCAGAGCACCACCCTGTTCTAGTAGAACCTCGTGTAGGGTGGCTCTGCCATCAGAGCCTGTAGCTCGCTGATCCTGTGAGCCGACGTGAGTACCATGAGAAAGACAACCTTCTAGGAGAGGTACCACAAGCGGCAAGTAATCAGGGGCTCAAATGACAGCTTAGTGAGCTGTGAGAGTACCACATTGAGATCTGCTGTTGGTGGGCAGACAGGGGGCTTGGACAACATAAGACCCCACAGGAAACAAGAGATAAGGGGCAGAGCTGAGAAGGGCTTGCCCTCGACAGCGCGATTGTGTGCCACAATAGCATTTGGGTGCAATCTGACTGAGCTGGACTTCAATCCCACCTGGGGCAGGTGGAGTAGGTACTGGAGCACCAGCTGCACCAAGGAGGAGAATGGGTTTGCCTGCCTCTCAGTGCACCACACCAAGAATCAACGCCATTTGAAGGCATATGTCCTTCTCGTGGAGGCTTTGGGGGGAGGCCAGAAGGACCTCCTCCACATCATGTGGGAGTTTGAAGGGAACTAGAGAAACCCTTTCAGCAGCCAAGCATTAGCAACAGTGACTCCAGGCTGGGGTGTAGGAGAGAGCTTTTCTCTTGTGAAAGTAGTCCCGGGGCGCAGCCAGGGGAATCAGAGGCGCTGCTGACAAACAGAGAAGCAATGGGAACCGAGGTTGCCTAGGCCACTGGGGGGCTACCAGAATCAGTAATGCCCTGTATCGCTGGACCTTTAAGAAGGTCTTGGTGACCAGAGGTGTCAGTGGGAAGGCATAAAGAGGCCTTCCGTCCATAGGATAAGGAACGCATCCACCGCCACTCGGAATGGGTGCAGATGGAAGGAGCAGAAGCAGGACAACTGTGTATTGTCCGGGCTGGCGAAGAGGTCCACTAAGGGAACACCCCAGAGTTGGAAAAGCCGGGAGGCCACTCTAGGGTTCAGGCGCCACTCGTGCAGCTGGAGGACTCGTGCAGCTGGAGGACTCTGCCAGGGCGTTGTCCAGGCCCGTGAGGTATACCCCCCGCAGGAGATTCCAATTGCATGTCGCATATGGAGGAGAGGGCTACTGCCTCCTGGCAGAAGGAGTACGACGCCATGCCTCCTTCTTTGTTGACAAAGAACATTGAGACTTGGCTATTCATCTGGACCAGCACCGACCGGTGCTGAAGCCAGTGGCAAAAGGCTCAGAGGACCAGAAATATCGCCTGAAGCTCCAGGAGGTTGATCTACAACTGGAACTCCATCTGGGACAACGTGCCTTGGGTACAGAGGTCCTCACAATGAGTTCACCATCCTTGCAGGGAGGTGTCTGTAAGGGTATCCTGGGTGCCTGAAAGGGTATCCTGGCCTGAAGGTGGCAGGAGATCTGCCACCAGCTGAGGGAGTCTGCCAGTTGGCAGGTCACTTTTACCATGTCTCGAAGCCTGCCCATGGCTTGTGTCCACTGGGAGCGGAGGCACCACTGAACCATCCTCATATGCAGGCGGACGTATGGGGTTATGTGGACCGTGGAGGCCATGTGGCCCAGAAGGCAGAGGAGAAGGCGAGCGGGCACCAACCAGCCGTGTTGCAGTTCTGTGGCTAGTACCCTGAGGCGTTCTGTCCTCTGCAGATGGAGAAAAGCTTTGGTCTGGAGGATGTCCAGCTGAGCCCCTATGAACTTCAGATGGGACTTGGGGCAGTTGATGATGAACCCCAGATGCTGCAGGACGTGGATGTGGTGCTCGGTGGCATGATGCACCTCTGCAGCTGTATCTCCCTTTATGAGTCAGTCATCCAGGTAGGAAAAAACTAAGGCCCCTTGGAGATGAAGGTGGGCTGCGACCACCGCTAGGCACTTGGTGAAGACCCTTGGCGATGACGCCAGCCCAAAGGGTAACACCTTGTACTGGTAGTGACCTCCTCCCACCATGAACTGGAGGCACTGTCGGTGGTTAGGATGGATCAGGATGTGTGAATAAGCATCCTTCAGGTCTAAGGAGCACAGCCAGTCTCCCTGCTGGAGGTAAGGCAGCAGTGTTTCAAGGGAGAGCATCTTGAACTTCTCCCTCACCAGAAATCTGTTCAAGTTCCATAGGTCCAGGATGGGCCTGAGGCCCCCTGTTCACTTGGGAATGAGAAAATATCTGGAGTAGAAGCCTTTGCCCCAGAGATGTTTGGGCACTGGCTCCACTGCCTTGTCCATGAGGAGGCCTGCGAGCTTGGTGAGGAGCAGAGTATGGTGTAGGAGAGGCTTTACAGGTTCTCCTGGGAAGAACAGGGGTGGCGTCTGTTGCAGGTGGAGGAGGTATCCCTCCTTGACTATCTGCAGCACCCAGGAATCAGTGGTGATGGAGGACTATCTGTGGACAAACAGGATCAGATGCCCCCCAGTGGGCTGCTGAAGGCCTCCTGGGGGAGAAGAGGCCATATCCAAGCAATCAAAAACTCCATCCAGGCTAGGCTGGGACCGGTACCTGTGTCTTAGGCTTGTGGGGGCTGTGCTCTTGCCCCTTGGATGCTTGCCCCTGCTGTGGGGCAGAGAAGGCCTGGTACTGTGGGGCATTACCAAACACCCCCTTCTTTCTTGGAAAGAAAAGCTTCTTCCCCGGGGCCTTCTTATGGGGGTGCACCGAGGTCTTCTTCAAGAGTTTGGTCCTGGTCAGGAACTCAGTCTCTATCTCAGCAGCCTTGTCTGACATGGGTTTTCCGAAGAGGTTCTCTCCAGTGTAAGGGACATTGATGAGTTTGTCCTGGACCCACTGCTCGAGGTCAGATGACAGCAGCCATGCCTAGTGTCAGGCCCTGATGTCTGCGGCGGTCACTCTGGCTAAAGATTTGAAGCCATTGTATGCTGCTCAAGACAGGAACTTTGAGCACTCCTTGACTGCCAAAGCCAGAGACTTGAATCGCTGAAGAGGTTCCCTATCGAGGCCTGACGAAAAACCAGCAAGCTCACTTGCCAGTTCCTTTAAGTAGATGCTGATGTACAACTGATAGGATTAGACTCGGCAAACCAGTATCGAGCCCTGGCAGCATTTATGGCCAGGGCCTCCAAGATCCAGGCCTCCCTACCTGGGGCACCGAGAAATGAGTCTTTTGGCTCTTGAGTTGCCGCATGGCCAACTCAACGACCCCAGAATTGTGAGGGAGCTGGGTGTTTTGGAATCCTGGGCTTCTGTGGACTCAGTACTTGAAGCCAAGCCACCTGCTCACAATGGGCACTAAGGCCGGTGTTACCTACATATGGAGAAGGAAGCACTAGAGGATCAGAGAGATGGGCACCATGAGGCCTCCTTCAGAGGGTCTCAAGTTCCTCTGTGCAGGGGTCCTCCTCCGCCTCTGTCTCAAATGCCAGCGCCTTTGCCATATTCCACACAAAGTTGAGGAAGGCAATGTATTCTGGTGGGGAATGGCACTGGGACGCTGGTGGAGACGGGTCCAAGGGCACTTTCCCTGTGTCGCCAGGTGTCCGGGGACTCCTCATCCTCGGTCTCCCAGTCTGAGTTGAAGTCAGGGAAGAATCCAAGGCTCCATGGCTCCCGTAGTTGGGCCCCGAGCCTGAAAGCCCATGACCCCCTGGTAACCTGTGGTCCAAGCCACGTGCACTTGCTGGAGAGGACATATGTCCCGAGGAACAAGACTGGGATCTCATCCGATGCGTCTTTCGAAGTGGGTGGTGCTTGAGGATTGGCCCGATGACTGGGGACAGACTGAAGGTCGAGGGTCTGGTCATCGGGGTGGATGAACCAGAGGAACTGGACATCGGCACCTGTTGCTGTACCAAGAAGGCAGTGATACTGTGCTCCAAGGCTGCCATTCTGTCTTCCATGCCAGATGGCTCCACCGCCTTCGACGCAGGCACCGATGTCTTCGGACCTGGCGTTGGTTTTGTTGAGGGGAAGTCCTCGGCCAGGATGGCCTGGGGGTCCAAGCCCAGTCACTCGACACAGACTCCTCCTTCTGGGGTAGCTTGTGAGACCGCTCCCACTCCGACCCCTCGGATTCATGCTGGGAACAGCGGGACCTGGTGTGGGATACCTGCTTTTCCAGACCCATCTTCCAAGACAGTTTTCATGGGCTTCAAGATCTTCTTGCATTTCTCTTCCAGGGAGTTCCTCTCAGGGAAGCTGTGGCCACGGGACTCTGAGGCAGCCCGGGTATTGTGGAGCACCGAAGTACCGAAGGGAGCCCTGAAGCATGGTGTTGGCGTGGATTCCGGCACAGTGTTGGATCTATGGAACAACTTCTCCTACTGCAGCTGGCGGCTTTTGATAGCCTTTGCGGACATGGACTTGCAAAGGTCACAGTCCGAGTTGTCGTGGTCTGGCCTGAGGCAATGGAGGCAGTAGTCATGTGGATCAGCAAGGGACACCATCTTATTGCACTGATCACATTTTTTTAAGCCACTGGAGGCCATGGGGAAAAACAGGTCCTTGAACTCGAACAAAGGTCCAAGGTCTACTGGCCAAAAAGGGCACAAAGCGCTGGTTGAGGGACACCTCAAGAAAAAACAAGAAAATTAACCCGAACAGCAATGCTGAGGCGAGCTGGCTCGGGAGTGGGAAGATGAACCAGTATGCGTACCAGAAAGGAAAATTTTAAGGCAAAAAAGAGACACGTTTTCTGGGGAAACGGAACAGCCGTCCATGGGCTCTGTGTAAAAAATAGACTGAGGCAAGATAACACCCTTCGGCAGGAAGGGGACCACACATGCGTGGTGCATCTGCTAAAGGCTTTCTTTGAAAGCTGGAGAAATGCTTCTGCACATGCTCTGTCGGCGCCAACGCCACCTATATGCGAGGACTGACTTCCTGCTTGTTCCCGGAGAAAGACTGTTTCAGGGTATGTACCAGTGAACAGCTACCTTTGATGTGAAAATTTTCCGCGTGTATCTTTCAGCATATAAGCAAAAGTTTGGCATTCAAGAAGAAATGTCTTTTGCTTCTTATCCTTGTGTGTTTTTTGGATTCACTTATATCATTCTCCATTTACGGTTAGATCTCTTCGTTGTGATTTCCAATTATTTTTGTGTGAAAAAACGTGGCTTATTATGGGCTGAGTGCCAAAAGAACCTGCACGTTCTGTGCACATAACGTGAGCATTTGACATGTACATGCATGAGCACACGGCCACTTGTAACGTATCTGTTTGCATTTGGGTTGGCTCCCCTCCTTTCAACTTTAAGTTGAAGGTTTGCGCACAGCTCATTTGCATACATGCCCAGTGCTACATACCAGTGCTGAAGGTTTGCATTATCAGCACACTATGAAAATGCATACACAGCTAATAGCATGTGACTTCAGCGCCAGCTTTCTGCATTAGCCTGTTAGACTGTAAGCTCTCTGGTGGCCAGGAAAATACCTATTGTACCTGGTTGTAATGTATCTTGAAGTACTACTGAAAAAGTGTGAGTTAAATACTAATACTAAGTAAATACCTTATGCACTATCATTTACACCTGTCCCCAAACAGGTATAAATATCCACGGCTTCATTCTAACCACTATTGCTGCCGGATTTGTGCTAGTACTTTATAAAGAAATAGGTTAGAAAAATGGTGCCTACATGGTCTGCACACGTAGGTGACCTGTTATAAAAATTACCCCGAATCTGGGTATTATTACTCTCATTGTCAACAGAATCATAATACTCACCACAAAATAAAACCACTTTGGTATTAACAATTGAAAGTTCTTTACATAATATTTTTTGAAGCAGTATCCAATTAGTGGCTGGCAGCATGACAAATCCAAGACAGAGCTGGAATGAGATCTGCTGTGGCTGTCTGACCACATTTTCCAATTCTTCCAATGGCAAAATGCTTTTTAAAAGGCAAATTTTTAAAGACATTTCTACAGTTAAATGCAGAAATGTCTTTTTATAAAAATGCCCTCCTGATATGTATCTTTATTTGTTCAATTTAATATACCACCATTAGTATCACCATAAAGTGCTTCACAACAGCTACAGACCAAATAATGAATTACATATAAAAATAACAAAAGCAACAGTAACACAGTCATCGCTTTCATAAGATCAATGATGAAATAGCGAAAACACAGAAAAAAAAGAAAAAAAATCCCTTAAGTCCCCTCCTTCATTAATCCTCAACCCAGCCTACCATCCATCCGAGTATATCAACATCTGCATCTTCCATTTAGTAAGAAAATGCTGAGAGGAAAGCTATCAAATCAATATCCAGAAGGACTTACAGATTTGAGGGCACATTTTAGAGCGCGGAGATCAGAGTTGAGATGGCAAGGTCAGGATGTGCTGCTAAACGCGGCGACATTTCTAAAATATGCACGTAGGTGCAGCGGGAGGAGGTATTTCAGAAATAGACATGTGCTAAAAAAAAATCATTGTAAGTGCCGGCGTTTGACAACTGACGTGTGTTAATGTCAGCACTTGCCCATGGATTTAAGCCATTTTGGACACCAAGACACACAGATGCTGCTACAGAACTATAGAGGACCCTACATATCATTTCAATTTTGAGGGGGAAATAGACACTAGGAGATTAATCTCTCCTGTGAAGAGAGGGGCAAAACGGAGCACTTTTTGCATATTTACTATATTATCATTATGTATAATGAGGTAATCCTGTAATGTTTACAGTTCCATGTTATACCCTCCCTTGCCTTATTTATTTTGTCTGCATTTCAATTGTTCATTGTATTTGTAAGTTGTTCTATGTAAACCACGTTGATCCTTGGAAATGCGGTATATAAAAACAATGTTAAATAAATAAATCTATTCATGTCAGGGAGCAGGTGTTAATCCATATATCGCCAACTTTGGGCTCCACGGGCATTCCGTATATAAAATGGGGCATTCCGTATTTTTATCCTGCCTAGACCATACCTCTGCCATGCTCCCATCTACTTTCAACATGGCATGAGCATCCACGTTTAAAATGATGCCTAAAATGGCCATTTACATGAGGATTTGTATATATATATTGCCTGATTATACACGTGCAAATGGTGAATAGGACTTCTAAAATAGCCCCCTTATTGGTTTGCCGTGTGGAGGGTAATTCTTTTACAGGCACAGATTTGTGCATCTTTTTATGCGTGTGATTCACGCCTATTTTATAAAGTTAAATACATGTATATTTTACTTTATAAATTAGGGGCGTAAGTTGGCAAAAAACATGCACATTTAGACTGCGAGGACTTACACCAACCGTATGGCCGGTGTAAATTCCCATGCCTAGATTTTTCAGAATACACGTAAATTATAGTCTTTTATAACAAGTGTGTAAAGTTGTACTCTGCCCAAACTCCTCCCCCATACTTGCCCACAGTGAAAGCATACATCATTGGCCTGATGTGCGTTCTTTCAGAAAATTGCCCACATCAAATACATGTATGTAAGACTAGAATATCTAGATTCACACACACATACATCTTCAGCAGTATTTTATAAAATTACCCTCTGGAAGAGTAATTTCGTAAGGAGGCACCTCGTTTAAGTGTGCTTTCAGGCGTCTATATTCAAGCTCCTGAGCTGGTGTAAATGTACGCACCCTGTAATTATCAGGTACGTGCATAAATTCTAGTATGTTATAATCTTTATTTATTTATATTCATTTGTTATACCACCAGGTTAGTGACATCATGGTGGTTTATATCATTAAAATAATTAGTAACATTCCAGCAGTTTTAAAAAAAATCAGTAATCAAGAGGATGCAACAGACTTAATATTACTAAAAGTAAAGCATGCATGTACTTTATGAAATACTAGCATAAATGGCCCAAAGCGTGTATTAATTTAAGGCACAATCACTTGCACCAGCCCTAGAACTGGGGCAAATACTAGTGTGTGACTTTATAAGGATTACATGTAAATTATAGCATTTTATAATTTATTCATGTAGCCTTGCACTCCTCCCATGTTCCCGATGAATGTTGTAAGAGCTGGAGACATTACAAGTTGCATAAAAGTGTGTGCATAATCCCTGCATGAGTGCACTTTCCCCCATGTTCAGGTTTTAAAACGTATGTGCGAAATTTTCACTGCAAAACTATCCAAGCCAGGTAGCAGGTGTAACTGTGGGCAGGTAGTTTTGCTGGGGGGTAATTTTCAAAGTGCACTTGTGGGGTAAGTTTGCTTTCAAAAACTGGTGCAACTTACGTAACAAAATTATTTTCTAGTGATCAGTTTTTCAAATAGCTTCAGTTGCAGTTGCACTTTTCAGTAGAAGACCTCTCCACAAACAGCCACTGGACTGTTCTCATGCACGTTAAGATGGAAAGCTCAATGGCAGCCCATAAGCTTCATAGGTAAGCTCATTGGTTTCTGGGATCCACCTTTGCTGCTCCGCCCTTCTTACACATGCCCTGGAACATGCAGCCTAGTTTCTAAGCAAAGCTGCAGAATATCTCCATCACCACTGCCGGGCTGCCCTTTGTGGCTGAACCTATTTATTTTCAAAGTGGGCATAAAGCAAAAAAAAAAAAAAAAATTCCTTACTTGCACCCTCAACATATGGCTTAAATGTGTGCGTGCGCACACACACATACACACACAATTCTGCCTATTTTTAAAAAGTCTCCATAATAAGTGAAAGATGGTATACAGGCCATTCCCACTTCCAGCTATACATAATGAACGTGCACGATTAGCACAGGAGCTCCAAGAATCTGCCTTGCATCACGTTTGGGTTTGAAGCAGACTTTCTTGTTTGTTATCTTTTTTTTTCAGATCACTGTGAGATCTTTGAAGTCCTCCTCACCCCTACGTACCCCTCTAAACATTAAATGCTGGCCTGCACCTGGCCTGAGGCAAGCTGTGCAGCATTAATGCTAAATAAACAGCTGCCCCAGCTGAGGAAAGTGTCTGACTTATTGACAATGGCGGCCAGAACATCCTTTCCTCGTCCAAAGCAAACTAACCATTGTCTTAAGAAAGCAATGGGAATCTATACTTTCTCTTCTGACCGGCCTGCCCAATTTAAACAAAGACCCTATTTGCCTTTGAAGTGAAAAAAAAAGGAATCCATTAATTTATAGTACGTATCCAGATGTAAGCACATGTGTGTGCGCTTTTCTTGCTCCGTCTTTCATACCTCCTGTGTCACGATTCTCCTGATTCACAGAAAACTACATCTGTTCTGACCTTGTCCTCACAATTTAATCCATACCACGTGCTGAATGATCAGCCATGAAGCACACTGAAATGCTCTGAAAGATATCCCTAGTATCGCTAAACACGACCAAGCTGTACAGATCCCCCAAGGACCTGTCTCCATTGTTTAGTCTCCAGAATTTGTGACCGGTTCACACATATGGCTCCACCTCTCTTCAGTTATGATGAATGTTATTTTTTTTGGCAAACATGATGGTAGTCTTAAAGATGAACTGGTTAAGGCCAAAACCAACAGATATCTATCACTTCCATAATTCAGAATTCATTTATTATTATAATTATTCTTCATGTAGTGTCACAAGGTGTATCTAGCAATTTACAAAGCAGAGTGTTCATTCTCCTTGGAGCTTACAATATAGTTGTGACACACCAACAAAAAAACAAATAAGAGGCAAGGCCATGGTAGGAAAGACCTAAAGTAGGGGGTCTACAGCTGTGAATAATTAAGAGGCAACTTTTTGTTGGGTAAAGCTGAAGAACAGAGGTGTCTTAGGAGTTAAATTAAGAAAAACATCCTACCAGTGGAGTGTGTCAAAGTTTTTAGGGAGAAAAGCGTGTGTCCAGCATATGGGAGATGTAGCCATGACTTTAATGCATTAACTCAGTGATGTGGAAGCAGTTACCTATACCTTTGAAGGCGTAGTTAACTGTTCTGTGGCCTGCCTTGCTGTTAACACACATTATACTTGCTAACATCAGTGTTACCCTCTCCGTCCCATCTCTTTCCCATCCCTTGTCCCCATTTAAATGAAATTCTGTATTAGGCATTTAACACGGGCTTTAACTATTTTTGCCATGAATTAAGGATTTCTTAAACAAGCACTAGATCCTGTGTTAAATATCTACTACAGGGTAAATATATTTCTTAGTGTGTGCAGTAACATGCTATGCACTAGAGATTGCTTATACTGTCAGAGACCGCATAGGAGATAGAACTGATGCAGTGTGGCACTTCTGCAGCTCTAGGACCTCAGCTTGGACATAGAATGAATGGCATGGAAGGAGTAGGAGTACATTTGGTGAATGGGCACAAAGTGGAGTTCTTGGTCACCTGAATTCCATTTTCTGGCATATGCTCATTTCTGTCACTGATACGGTTGCTTTAAAGCTCACAGCAGGCATTAGATACTTCAGCATGAACAGCCATCTGGGCACCTAGGACCTCTTTCAAATGACCAAGTGTTCTGGTTTTAATTCATCCAGACTTCTTTTCTTATACCTCTGAGGCACTTGCAGATTGTGTCCTTATGTTGTTACCTCTCCACATTGCATGGGGCTTATAGTGGGGAGATGGTCAAATGGCATTGCCATTGTGAGTCAGGCCTATCTGATTCTTCCATGGCATCAATGTGATGGATCTGTTGCGAATGAATATCATTTGATGCTAGTTCTTTCCTTTCTTATGCAGATTCTCCTGGCTGGATATAATGGGGTCAGTTCCTCAAGGTATGCATGGCACAATTTTCAGAATGAGGTAACTGATTGTTCTGATTTCTGTCTCTTAAACACAGCTGTAGAATTCACTGGCATGATTTCTGTGCATCTTGGAATTTAGCTTGCCGGGCCTGAAAAGCATAGTTACTCACCTGTAACAGGTGATCTCCGGGAACAGCAGGAATTTAGTCCTCACATATGGGTATCGTCGGTACCAACGGAGCCTGCATGGGAACGCTCCCCAGCGTCCAATCAGAAAGCTTTTGGGAGCATCCCACAGCGCCTTCGTACTGCCTTCCCACCTTTCCTAACTGCCTCTCTCCAGTTGAGTTTTAAAGCTGAGACAAAGAGAGAGAGAGAGAGGGAAAGGAAAGAGAAACATAGAGAGATACAACTCCTAGGGGAGGTGGGTGGGTTGTGAGGACTAAATTCCTGCTGTTCCTGGAGATCACCTGTTACAGGTGAGTAACCATGCTATCTCCAGGAACAAGCAGGAATGTAGTCATCACATATGGGGACTCCCTAGCTTTAGGTGCCAGGGAGAGACCCCAGAAGTTGTGTGTCCCTGAAGAGGGCTCCACTTCCCCCCATGGATCTCTGGCATCCTACCAGGGATGGTGGGTAGGAGTTGATTAGGTATGGAACAGGTGTTTGAGAACAGCCTGACCAAATAAGGCATCCCGGCGGGAGTCCTTGTCCAAGCAGTAATGGGCTGTAAAGGTATGAACCGAGGCCCAAGTGGCTGCTCGACAGATGTCGTTGATAGACACAGAGTGCAGATGAGCCATTGAGGCTGCCATGGCTCTCACATTGTGAGCTGTAACATGGCCCTCCAGAGAAAGGTTCTTACTCTGATAGGCGAAGGAAATACACTGAGCAATCCAGTTAGACAGTGTTCTCTTGGAGACTGGAAGTCCCAAATGAGAAGGATCAAAAGCAACAAAGAGTTGAGAGTACTTTCTATGTTGCTGTGTTCTTTGTAAGTAAAAAGCTAAAGCTCTTTTACAGTCCAAGGTATGAAGATTCCTCTCTGCATTTGATGCATGAGGCCCTGGGAAAAACACAGGTAGGTAGACCGCTTGGTTCAGATAAAAAGGCGAGACCACCTTAGGCATAAAGTGTGGATGAGTCCTAAGGACTACCTTATCATGATGGAACCTTCTATAAGGTGGATTAGCTACTAGCGCTTACAACTAATGCGGCGTGCTGATGTGATTGCAATGAGAAAGATAACCTTCCAAGAAAGGAATTTCAAGGAGGTAGTAGCTAAAGGTTCGAAAGGTGGCTTCATGAGCTGCCCAAGAACCAGGTTTAAGTCCCATGCCACCGGTGGTGGCCTAATGGGAGGCTTAGTTAGAATAAGGCCTCTCATAAATCTTGCTATAAGAGGATGAGAGGAAATAGGCTGTCCATTTAGAGGCTTAAAGGAAGCTGCAATAGCACTCAAATGGACTCTTACTGAATTAGTCTTAAGATCTGCATTGGATAAATGAAGGAGATACTCCAGCAGTGATTCCAGAGGTATCGCAAGGGGGTTAAGACCCTTTTGCGAACACCATATGGTAAACCTTTTCCACTTGAAAGCATAAGAGCATCTTGTGGAAGGTTTCCTGGAAGCAAGAAGAATATCTTTCACTTGTTGAGGGATATTAAGATCATGGAGATCTAGGCCTTCAGCAACCAAGCCCTGAGATACAGAGACTGGGGATTGGGATGCCATAAAATTCCATCCTCCTGGGATAGGAGATCTGGAGCAGACCCTAACTCCAGGGAGGGAGCTTGAGAGAGATGTAGAAGCAGAGGGTACCACACTTGCCGTGGCCAATGTGGAGCTATGAGAATCATATGACCTCTGTCTCTCTGAAGCTTGAACAGGGTTTTGGGAATTAGGGGAATGGGTGGAAAGTATACAGGAAGTCTTGACCCCAGTAAAGGAGGAAAGCATCCCTGGCCTGAGCCCCTGAGCCGGAGTTCTGGAACAGAACCGGGGAAGTTTGGCATTCCACGGACTTGCAAAGAGGTCTATGTCGGGGGTTCCCCAAAGTTGAAATATTCTGGTCACCTGGTCTGCATGCAGAGACCACTCGTGTGGAAGCAGAACTCGACTGAGTCTGTCTGCCCAAGAGTTCTGAATGCCTGGAAGATACACTGCCAGAAGATGAATCTGATGCTCTCTGGCGAGGGCCTATAGTCGCAAAGCTTCGTTGCAAAGCGACAGAGAGCCTGTTCCCCCCTGTTTGTTCACATAGAACATGGCTACTTGATTGTCTGTATGAACGAGGACTGTCTTGTAGCTGAGCAGGGTGTGGAACACTCGCAGAGCAAGAAAGATTGCTCTGAGCTCCAAGAGATTGATATGTAGATAACTCTCTTGTGGAGACCAGGTGCCCTGGGTGGAGAGGTCTTGCAGATGAGCTCCCCAACCCATTGGAGAAGCATCTGTTGTGAGAGTTGCTTGCGGTAAGGGTTGCTGAAAAGGGGACCCCAGCAACAGGTTTTGAGTGGACTTCCACCACTGGAGGGACAAAATGAGGCGACTTGTGTTTGCTATTTTGTCTGACAGGCACCCTGATGCCTGGGTCCATTGGGTGGATACAGTCCACTGAGCTGCCCTCATGTGGAGGCGAGCATAGGGAACCATATGCACGGTGGATGCCATGTGGCCTAGTAGTTGTGACATTTCTCGAGCAGTTAGATGAGGCTTTAGCACTGCTTGAGAAGCTAACTGCACCAAGCGAAGGCAACGGGCCTGGGGGAGACAGGCCCTTGCCTTTGTGGTATTTTTATTTTTATTTATTTATTTATTTAGACAGTTTTGTATACCGCCTTATCCTTCAATCAAAGCGGTCACAACACAATTGGGGGATACATTTAACACATGGGGATATGAGACACATACACTAATACTTACAGGGAACATGGGCAATGGAGGGTTTAGTGGCTTGCCCAAGACCACAAGGAGCATCTGTGGGACTAGAAACCCCAGTCCTTCCGGCCCAAGGTTGCTGTCCTCTAACGGGATTTGAACCCCCGACCTTCTGGCCTGAAGTACCTTGTCCCAACCACTAGGCTACTACTCCAGGAGAGCTCCTATGAACTCTAAAGACTGAGTAGGAGTCAGACTGGATTTTGGGATGTTTATTACCAGCCCTAAATACTGAAGGATCCGCATTGTGCAGGATAGAGAAGTCCTGGCCTCTGACTCTGTTGGGGCTCGAATGAGCCAGTTGTCAAAGTAAGGGAAGACGAATATCCCAAAAGTGCGGAGAAATGCTGCTACAACAGCCATGCATTTCGTGAACACCCTTGGTGCTGAGGCCAGGCCAAAAGGAAGCACCCTTTATTGGTAGTGCTTTCCCTGAAAAAGGAACCGAAGGAACCTTCTGTGAGTTGGATGGATGAGAAAATGGGTGTACGCATCCTTGAGATCTAGAGAACAAAGCCAATCCTGACTCTGAAGGTATGGCAGCAGAGATCCGAGAGAAATCATTTTGAATTTCTCCTTGACAAGGAATTTGTTCAATTCTCTGAGGTCTAAGATAGGTCTGTAACCACCTGTTTTCTTTGGAATAAGAAAATAAGGGGAATAGAACCCTGTACCCTGTTGATGAAGGGGTACTTCTTCTACTGCCCCTTGGGCAAGAAGGATAGCGACCTTCTGACCTAACAGGTTGATGAGAGAGGTCGGAGAATTGAACTTTCTTACTATTGTGTGAGGGGGCATGCTTGAAAAATGAAGCTTGTACCCCTCCTTTATGATGGAGAGTGTCCAATGCTCTGCTGTTATTTGCCCCCATCTGGGGGCAAAATGACATAACCTTCCTGGAATGATGGAAGGTTCTGGTCTCCCGAGAACCAGAAAGGCTAAGTTCTCTAGATGAGAGTCAAAGGCCCTGTGGAGGCTGAGCCTGCTGGGCTGGTTGAGGCCTAGCAGCCTTTGCTTTCTTCTGTTTGGGTGGTTGCTGACTTTTCTTGGCAAGCTGAACTGCAGAACGTCCCTGCTGAACATAAGCAGGGTAAAATCTTTTCTTTTTAGAAAAAAATGGTTTCTTGAACAATTTCTTTCTAGCAGGATCAGCAGTGGACTTGGACAATCTGTCCAAGGTGGAATTTTCAGCATCCATTTCATTGGCTTTTTCCTGCCAATCTTTACCAAACAGGTTCTCACCATTACAAGGGATATTTCCCAATTTGTCTTGTACCAAGAGCTCTAGATCAGATGCCTGGAGCCAAGCAATTCTACGTGCCCCTATGGCCATAGCCGAGGTTCTGCTTATGCACTCAAAGCAGTCAAAGGCTGCACGGTTCAAAAATTTAGAGACATCTTGGGCATGTTTGACCCAAGTAAGAAAATCCTGTCTTTTATCTTCAGAAAGGAAAAGACTGAAAGCCTC
Organism: Ichthyophis bannanicus; assembly: GCA_033557465.1. Taxonomy (NCBI): domain Eukaryota; kingdom Metazoa; phylum Chordata; class Amphibia; order Gymnophiona; family Ichthyophiidae; genus Ichthyophis; species Ichthyophis bannanicus. The sequence continues at coordinate 1,387,387,704 of CM066032.1, read as the reverse complement.
TAAATTATCTGTGACCTCCTTCAGGAACATTCCCATGTAGAGACTATAGGAACTGATCCTGGCAGAAAGCATGGAAGCTTGAAAGACTCGATGTCCAAAAGCATCCAGGGCTCTGCACTCACGTCTTGGAGGATTAGAGGCATGCCTTTTTGCACTCTTAATCCTTCTCATAGCTGACTCCACTACAATAGAGTGGTGAGGAAGCTGAGTCTTATGGAACCCAGGACAAGGAGGGACTCGATACATCCCTCTGTACTTTCGAACTGGCGTCCTGTTTCTAACCTCTCTTTTCTCTCCAAATTTCTTGAGAAACTGGTCTTCACACAACTTTCCTCTCACCTCGAAGCCTCCCTCACTCTTCACCCTCGCCAATCTGGTTTTCGCCCTGCTCACAGCACTGAAACGGTTCTTCTTTCCCTCCTTAATGAACTTCACGCTGCTCACGATCACGGTCTCTATACACTGGCTGTTTCTCTCGATCTCTCTGCTGCTTTCGATCTAGTGGATCACCGCACCTTCCTCACCCGTCTTCGGGAAGCAGGTCTCTCTGGAACGGTTCTTCAATGGTTTCACTCTTTTCTCTCCTGCCGCTCTTTTTCTGTAGTTTCTGGGTCCTCTTCTTCTGCTTCCACCCCCCTCTCTTGCGGGGTTCCTCAAGGGTCTGTTCTTGCTCCGCTCCTCTTTAATGTTTTCCTAGCACCCCTTACTCTTCTAATTCAACAGTTTGGTATCTCCGCGTACTATTATGCGGATGACATTTTTCTCTTGCTTCACACCAATTCCCTCTCCCCAGATATCACCCCCCTCAATCTCTGCCTTGCCGCTATAGCTTCCTGGTTTTCCTCCAATTTTCTACAGGTGAATCCCTCTAAGGCTCACGCCATCTGGTTCACATTCGGGGGCCCCTCCCCCGCATGCGCCCCTTCTTTCTCTTCACAGCCTATCCCTCTTGTTTCCTCACTTCGCTATTTGGGTGTTATACTTGATTCTTCTCTTTCCTTCAAGGATCATATTTCTTCCATTATTCAGCGCTCCTTTTTCTCCCTCAGACAACTTTGCTCTATCCGTCCTTTTCTCTCCTCCTCCGCTCTGGCTACCCTTCTCCTTTCCCTTGTGGTGTCCCGTCTCGATTATTGTAATGTCGTCCTTGTTGGTCTGCCCAAATCCCAACTGTCCCGCCTTCAACGTGTCCAAAACTCCGCTGTTCGTCTTCTCGCTCATGCCTCCCGTTTCGACCATGTCTCCCCGCTTCTTCTTCACTATCATTGGCTGCCTATTTCTTTTCGTGCTCAGTATAAAATTCTCATTCTCACACACAAGGCTGTTCGCACTGGTACTCCCCTCTATCTCGCTGACCAGATACACTTCCGCCCCCCCCCCCGCCTACTTCGTGCTATCCACTCCAATCGTTTATCTCTCCCCTCACCTTCCCAGGCTCATCTTGTTTCCACCCGCTCTTCTGCCTTCTATTTTCTAGCCCCCAGCCTCTGGAACTCGCTCCCCCCCTCGCTTCGTGCTGAGGAATCTTACCAATCATTTAAGTCACAACTCAAAACCCACCTCTTCAGTCTTGCGTTTAACCTACCGTCCCCGGCTCCCCCTTCCCCCTCCGCCACCCCCTCCCCCCCCCCGTTCCCTGATGCTTAACCATTGTAATGTAGTCTGTTACCCTTTTGTCATTTCTTTCCTTCTCTATCCTATCAGTATTATTGGCGTTCCTTTTCTTTTCTCAGCCATTTTTAAGTTGTTTTTAAGTTGTTTTAACCATATTGTAAACCGCTCAGGTGCCACCAGTGTTGGGCGGTATAAAAAGTTTTAATAAACATAAACATAACATAAACATAGTATCTAGTCTATGAGAATGAGGAGAGGTGGTAAGAGGTGTTTCTCCCACATCCTCAACATGAGATCATATAAAATCTCATGAATGGGCAAGGTAGCTGCCTCCTTAGGAGTTTTGGGATATTGTAGAATTTCCAACTCCTTGGCCCTTGGCTCTGTTTCAGGGGCCACAGTAAGGAACAGGCCCCAAGCCACCTCCCTGATAAAATCTTGGAAGGAAATATCCTCTGGAGGAGACATCCTGCGTTTAGGGGAGGAGGGCTCCTCTGGGAGAAGCATCGCTGCATCGACAGAACTGTCAGAATCCTCAGATTCTTCTGAGGACTCGAAGTATCGTCTGTCTGGATGCTCTTGAAGAGCCCGATACCCGTACCGACCAAAGTCGGTACCGGGAGTAACCGGTATCGGGGTATCGGTACCGAAAGTCATCGGATGACTGGGTACCAGCAAAGCAGACACCGATCCCGATGTCGATGCTATCGGTACCGGTACCGATACCGATGGCGGTGTCGGTACCGGTGGGACTGTCTGTCGAGGTTCCGAGGGCTTCGATGCCGCAAGGAAAGCCGCCAGACTGCGTTCCATAGCCAGAACTCTCTGGTCTATCGACGCTGCCAATGCCTGGATGTCGGTACCGGAGGAGACCGCCGGTACCTCAGAACATGGCACCAGTAGTTCTGCCGAGGTCAAGGCCTCGAGAACATCCTGGAATCCTGATAATGCTTTGGAAGCCGAAGCCTCCCGCCGGGATAATTTTGCCGGTGCAGAATCCTCGAGGGCAACGCCAGAGGCATCTCGAGCTTAGAAGGAAATCTACCCTTCGAGGACCGGCTGAATTTATGTTTAGTTACCTTAGATCCACGGGAGGAAGAAGCAGCCCTGGAAGACGTTGATGCCACCGAAGCTGCATCAGAGGGAAACAGGGTACTGAGCTTAGCAGCTCGGTTCTGTCGACCTGTTTTAGACATCATGGCGCAGGACATACAATCCGTGATGGAGTGGTCAGGACCTAAACATTTTAGACACCATTCATGGGTGTCGGTGACGGAAATGGTACCGCCACACTTGGTGCACTTTTTGAAACCTGAAGCAGATTTCTCCATGGTAAGGAAAAATTTTTGGGCCTAAGACCCAAAAGGGCGCGTGCACCTGAAGAAAAAGAGAATATATATATATATTTTTTTTTACAGGAATAAGAAAGAAAAGACCGGCGGTACCGGTAGAGGTTCGAGAAAGGCAGACGCGACCACAAAAAAGAAAAAAACAAGAAAGAATTCTTCTGCAGTGACAGGAACACGACCAGCTGGTTCCGCGGAAAAAGAAGAATTGGAGAGAGGCAGTTGGGAAAGGCCGGAAGGCAGCATGCAGGCCCTGTGGGATGCTCCCAAAAGCTTTCTGATTGGACGCTGGGGAGCGTTCCCACGCAGGCTCTGTCGGTACCGACGATACCCATATGTGATGACTACATTCCTGCTTGTTCCTGGAGATAAGATCTACTACAAGGTTCCTTCCATGAAACATGTTCATGTCCTGCCAAGATCCCAACTTTTATAAAATATCCTGACCCTGGTTTGTCTGCACTCCTCTCAAATGTGCTGTACCTGCTAGGCCCCTTATCAAGGCAAAAGCCTCTCCACCAGATCAGCCTGTAATTTTCTACAAGCTCAATAGGATAATGGGTAATGTAAGACAACCCTGCCTAGGAACACTGAAATACCCTTGCAGTGTGTTCCTAATTTGTGTTCCTGTAACAAAGGGAACTCTCCTCTGATGTATTGCTAACAGTATATCCGTGTACTTGGGAGGTCAGCAATGATATTCCGAGCCATTTCTGCAAGGCAGTGCTATGAAATGAATGGACAGACATACTTTCTTCTTCCACTGAACATGGAGCTTTGTTTGACTTCAATTAGATGTCCCATTTAATGTTCTGATAGCAATGTTTCACAGGCGCTACTGTCCTGGGAGAGACTGAGACTGCTGATGTCTGATGCTAGGGTCTTCCTTGTGGATTTTCCTCTACAGAATACTCTGTAGATCCCCAGAAAAGGTCCAGAAAATGACAACATGGTTGTGCCCTTGCTGCTGTACTGCATCATCCAACTTCCAGCTCCTCCTTTTCCTCCTCCACAATTCACTCTACTTCCTCAACAAACACGGAAACAACAAAGTCTTTGATAGTCACTGCTTCCTTTACTGTAGGTCTTCTTCCTTGTCCAACTCTCACTCCTTCCTCTCCCCCCCCTCCCCCGCTGTATTGCTCTGCATTTCTATATCTGGTGTCTAATATGCCTGACCTAAGATATACTGGGGGTATCTTCTCTGTCCCCTCCTCACTATTTTTCCCTTTTTGCCTTCAGCTGCACTGTAGCAAGCCTCCTTCCTGTAGCTTCCACGCTCTTGATTTTGCCACCCTCTCTCCTCTCCTTTCCATTACTTCGACCAACACTTTCAACTCTCACGTATCTTCCACATTCATGCACATACACAGTTGCTCATCCCTTTCCATGCCCCATTTTCTCACCAAGCACATCTTTCTCCCTCTGCTTTCTCGTGTCAAGACCACTACTGACACAGAAGACTGATGGACAGAAATGTACATTCACTCACTCATTCACTCTCTTTCTCCCTGACAGACCTGGAACAACGAATAAACAAAAGAAAGGTAAAACAAAGAAAGGAGTACAAGACAAACAGAAGTCTCTTTCCTCTCCGCGACCTACTGTATCTACTCTTCCATGATTCAGCTGCTCTCTCACTCCTCTCCAAAGTATTGACAACTACCTCATATGCTGAGTTTGCTTTACATAGTACCATATTAACATGGCAAATGATGACTAACGTCATCTTTGTTCCTCTACTAGTATATATACTAGTATATGAGCACTCAAATTCCTTTATGCTACTTGTCATTTTCTCTTTGCTTTCCACAAGTTCAAAACCAAGACCTACCTTCAGCACCCCCACTCCAAATGCTGCAACAAGTCACAAAGCCAACAAGACCCATGAGGCTGTTTTCCTAAATATTCAGTTTCCTCATTCTCACAGTTTTTAAAATTTTAACCACAGTCATTCTTCGTGGATTTATCCAGTCTTTTTGGAAGCCCAGTGCAGCTGTATTAGTGCTCTGTGTAGCAACTGGCATCGTGGAAACTTGATGCTGTTGTACTAGTGCTGTTTTGGGTTATCACCATTGCTCTATGCCGGATACTTAGTACTTTTGGGGTTGTAACTATGACTGTTCGGTGTAGGTTTCTCCAATTTTCTTGAAAGCCTAAAGTAATTGTACTGTCATTTTGTGCCCATTGCCTTGTATTGCCATCTCTTAAAACTTTTATAGTTTCATACAGCTGAGCAAACACTAAAGTCCTTGCCTTCAATCCTTTTACCCATTTCCCCCCACACACCCTTACCACTGTGCTCTGTGTCTGTCCCAAACATGTTTAAATTTTATCACAATTCTGGTAGCCATTACCTCTGGTGGTAGGCTGTTCCAGGCATCTACCCCTCCCTCAGTAAAGAAATTTTTTCTTATGTTTCCTTCATACCATCCTAGGGTTGCCAACTGGCCGGTTTTCAGCCGGCCTGGCCGGTTTTTCCACGGCCAGGCCGGCTGCCGGCGCAGAGGCAAAACCGGCCCTTTAAAAGCCGGTTTTTTTGCTCTGGCCGCAAGATCGGGAGCGGCCTGAGCAAAAAAAACCGGCTTTTCTCCGCTTCAGAGGGAGCCGGGGAAGCCCGCGCGAGGCCCCGGCTCCCTCTGAACAGCCACCAGCGTGAAGAGCCTTTACCTTCACGCTGGCGGCTGTTCCTGTGAAGCCGCGAATGCTGGGAAAGGTTAAAGGTTGCCCTTTAACCTTTCCCAGCATTCGCGGCTTCACAGGAACAGACGCCAGCGTGAAGGTAAAGGCTCTTCACGCTGGTGGCTGTTCAGAGGGAGCCGGGGCCTCGCGCGGGCTTCCCCGGCTCCCTCTGAAGCCTCAGACAGCCGCGATGCTGGTCCGGGGGGGGGGGGGGCAAGGACGGCATGGGCGGGGTGGGGGGGACCGGGACGGGAAAAGGGCTAAGGGGGGGGGGAAATGGGCGGTAAAAGGGCGAAGGGGGGGGGACTTGGACTGGAAAAAGGCTAAGGGGGGGGGACTTGGACTTGGACTGGAAAAGGGCTAAGGGGGGGGGACTTGGACTGGAAAAGGGCTAAAGGGGGGGACTTGGACTGGAAAAGGGCTAAGGGGGGGGGACTTGGACTGTAAAAGGGCTAAAGGGGGGGACCTGGACTGTAAAAGGGTTATGGGGGGGGGGGACATGGACTGGAAATGGGTTGTGATGGGGGTGGAGGGGACCTGGACTGGAAAAGGGCTATGGGGGGGGGGAACTTGGACTGGAAATGGGCTATGGTGGAGGAAGGGGGATCTTGGACTGGAAATAGGCTGTGATTAGGGGGGCTAGGACTGCAAATGGGCTGTGATGGTGTGGGGGGACTCGGACTGCAAATGGGCTGTGATGGTGCGGGGGGACTCGGACTGCAAATGGGATGTGATGGTGGGGGGGCCTAGGACTGGAAATAGGCTGTGATGGGGGACTTGGACTGGAAATGGGCTGTGATTGGGGGGGGGAGCTAGGACTGGAAATGGCCTGTGATGTGAGGGCTAGCACTGGAAATGGGCTGATGAAGAGCTGGAATAGGACTGGAAATGGGCTGATGTGGGGCATGGGAGAATGGGACTAGAAGGGAGTGGATGCTGGGTGGGTCTAGAACTATAAGGGAACTGATTTGTGGGGAGGACTAGAATGGATGGGGAATGAGAATAGAGAGGGGAAAAAATATTTTGTGTGGAAGAAAAGTCTATGATGGGCCGGTATTGGGAGAGTAAGAGGGGCTTGAGAATGGAAGGGTGAAATTTAAACGGATGATAAAGGAATAAGGAAAGAATTGGGGGAAAGAGCAAAAGGGAAACAATCAGTATGTTAAAGCAGAAATAGAGAGAGAATGGAAAACATCTGAAAGAGAAGAAAGGACAAATGGATAGCTCGCAGAAGACACGAAGAAACCAGAAGAAAGTGACTGGAGCAATTGCAACTGAAAAATAAAACGCCCAAACAGAAGGTAGAAAAATACTTTTTATTTTGAATTTATTAACTGGAATATGTCTGGTCTGGGAAGTGTGTATTGCTAACATCTTTGCGTTTTTTGTTTAGTGCAAGAGGAAATTACTTTATAGTTTTATTTCTCCAGTGTTGTACATTTCATGTTTGGATTTTGGGGTTCCCAGTTTAATTATTATCTGACCAAGGAAGTTAGCCTACACGTATCCTCGGTAATTTTTGTGGGTGGGGCTGGGGGCGGGGCAGGGGTGGGACTAGGGGCGGGGCAGGGGTGGAGCATGGCGAGCCACAGGTGTCGGGTTTTTCTCGGTGAAAAAGTTGGCAACCCTATACCATCCTCTCTGTAACTGATCCCATGTGCACAGATTTTCCTGTGGAAACCTTCACCTTCCCATGCCTTAGTGAAGCTTGTCAAATAACTGAATGTTTATATCATGTTTCTCCTAGCCTTCAGTCTTCCAGAAAGTACATCCTGAATGTCTTAAACACCTAAACTCTGCAGCACTGGCCTGAGAGTTTGACCTTGTAAGATCTCAGAGTCAGGCCTGGCTGGTAACTGGCTGTGGGCCCAACAGAGAAGACAGGATGCTGTGGGCTACAGAAAGTAGCAGCAAACCTCTACAGTATATTGCCAAAGAAAGGCCATAGGGTTATGATAGGGCCATTGTTACTTAACCCTCAAGCCCCAGAAATAGGTAGAAAGACAACAGGAAAAACAAACAGTTTTTAAACCCAGCGAGTGAAAGAGCCATGAAGGAAAAAAAGAGTTTAAAGTATTTTGAGCTATGGTCCTGTGCTATGTAGCCATTAGGCAAATAAGGTACATCATTGGTTCACATTTTGGACAGTATGCGTGCAAATTGTGCGAGTACTATATATGCTTCACTTCAGTGGACATACTTAAAACGGAAAGAATCAGCCATTAAGAGTCATTTTAGTGTGCATGCTAATGTTTTTCACTGCATAAATGCCATACTGTCCTCACAGCATCTGTTCATTGTACTATCAGACAGCAAGCTAAACCAGATCAATATCCATTCAAGAAAACTTACTTTCTTAATTTTCTACTTTTGTAACAAAAAAAAAAGCAAAGAACCTACTGTATGTAGCTGAAACCAAGAGTGCTGCACTGGGGGGGGGCGGAGCCTGATGTCCAGCGGGTAGGACGCTTTGCGTTGAAGCTCCCGAGAGGCCTACTTAGAATCCTGACTTAATACCTATACAAATTTACTATTTCGCTCCGAGCTGACCGGGGCACCTCGGGGGGGATGGCGGCCCATAAACCAGCGCGCTTGGACTTCGGGTCTCCTTCTTCTTCTCACGGAAAACGCTCCAAAACAGAGGTGTCCTCCCCACAGAAGATGGTTCCCTTTCGTGAAAACCCCGCAATGCACTTGGAGATTTTGGAGGAAATACGCGGCGTGAAGGAGTTAGTGCAGTCCAATGGAGAAGCGCTTCGAGCCATGCGAGAAGACTTTGGAGTGCTCCAGGACCGACTTGAAGGTCTTTCATTACGGCAGGACAATATGGCGGGGGTCCTCGACTCGCACGAGGTGCGCTTGGGCAAACTGGACAAGGCTGAGCGCCAGATACAGAATCTTCAAAAGGAGTTGGAAGATAGCAATAATCGAGCCCGTCGCAACAATGTGAGGCTCCTCGGAATGCCGGAGGGGGTGGAAGCAGGAGATATAAGAGAATTCTTGCTTAAAAACTCTTCCCTCCTTGCTGAAGATCACTTTTCACAGAGAACTGGAAATCGATCGAGCACACCGTGTTCCTGCCCACATGGCGCTCAACCGCACGACCCCCCGGCCTATTATCTTTAGCTTGCTACGATATCAACAAGTGGAACAAATTTTACATGCTGCCCGAGCGAATCATCATTTGGAATTTGAAGGTCGTAAGGTCTCCTTCTTTCCTGATTTGGCAAAGCCTACCGTTGACCGTCGGAAGAAACTCCTTGCTTTTCGCCCTCGACTTCAACAGCTACAGGCTCGCTTTGGCCTGTTGTATCCAGCGAAGCTCCGAGTGACTCTCCACAACCAGACCAGGACGTTCGAGGATCCTGATCTACTATCAACATTTTTGGACTCCAAAGAAGCAGAGCAGATGCGCTAATCCCAAATCTTGGACTCTTCTCTGCCGGCTCTATCCGCCATTTTGAAGGGCCCGATGCGGCGGTCATAGCCAAGCACAGAAATAGCCTGGACTTTCTTTCTTTCTCTGTATGACTTTTGTTTTTTTGGTCTCCTATCCCTTCATGATGTGTGCCTCGGTCGGACTCGGAGCACGCACAGTCCTACAGGTTATGTGTTTTTTCAATTTCGGCCTTCTCTGGGGTTTCTCCCCGCAGACACATGGTCGCCAGTAATTTTGGGGTTTTGCTTCTCCTCTACCGTACTGCGGTTTTCTTTGTTAATGTGGGGCGCTTCATTGTATTATATTAGCTTATTTTTCCTATGTCATGTGTACAGCCAGATACAGTCAGTTTGAGGGACATAGTGAAATTATGTGTGCTATCATGCTCAGAATTTTTAACTTTTCTGAATGGCCTTATGTAAAATCTTATTATTCATCGTCAAAGGCATTAATGGTCCACTCAAAGGAAAGAAAATCCTTAGCTATCTTAGCCATGAGCATGTTGATTTGGTGTTTCTTCAGGCAACGCATTTAAACTCTGCTGAAACACTGAAACTCAATGCTAGGCCTCACATGGTAGCTGCCTATTCTCCCACCGTTTCCAAATGGTACGGGATAGCCATTCTGGTTAAGAAGTCTTTGCACGCTACTGTACCTGATATTAGCGCTGACAAGGAGGGTAGATGGGCCCGTGTACACCTTGAGGTTGGAGATAGTGAATTCACGTGTATTTGCATTATGCCCCGAATGTGGACAACCCTGCTTACTATGCAAGTATTGCGCAGTTGGCCTCGGCCTCTGCCAATGCTCCATTAATACTTGGTGGCGATTTTACTCAAGTGTTCCCTCATTCTTTTCTTCTCAAACAAGGTGCTCGTTGGTTGGAAGATCCAGTACCGAGTAGACCTGTGTGGCTAGATATAGAAGCGGGCCTTTGCTAACCGATTCCTCTTACCTTTCTCCCTGGTATGACTCTCCCATCAGACTCCCACTATCCACCAATGCTTTTAGACACTTTAGGTGCCTTTAATACTCTCTTGCAATCTTTAGACTCCCGACTCTGGTCAGTGCAACTTCAGCATCGCATTCAGAGCACTAGCGTACTCCCGCCATCGGCATTCTCTACATAAGGTTGATTGGAGACTTTCCGATCTCTCGGTAGTTCACCGGGTGTAGCATCCAATTTTACTAAACCTTATGTAATGCTATCACTAGAGATACCTCTATAGCGCAGAAAGTATGGGAGAGAGAATCGCAGGTGACTTTGACTTCGGAGCAATGGAGCCTTATCTGGAGTGGAGGGACACGGGTTCCCGACCCGCCTCACTCACTCAGACCCTCTTCTTTCTAGCCCACCGGTGTTTTCACACTCCTCACAGATTAGACAAATGGAACACTACTCAGGGCAATGGTTGCTGGACACGTCCTGCGGCCATTGGTTCATTGCCTCATGTTATGCATGAATATCCCGCACTACAGTATTACTGGCGTCGGGTCTGGGGTCGTATTTAGTCTATCTCGCACTCTCAGGAGTCCCTTTTTTGGAGGATAGTGGGACTTCGCCCAGTTGCGGGGATCCCCTCTCTCCCAAAAATGGCTTATCTCCTTTCGAACTTTATGCTTGGCATTACTATTTCCCTAATTAAGTAATACTGGAAAATTAGCTCCCATCTGAGCCCCAATGAATGGTGGAATCATGCCTGTCTTTACAGTAAATATGAACAAATACCTCGTCTGTTCGCTTCCTCCGTTCAGACTCCTTCTCATTGGTCTCAATGGAAGATGTTCAATGACTATGTACATTTTGCTAAATGCTCTCATCTGACTGTCTAACTTTGTATATATCTCTGTCCCATGATCATGCTGTATTGTAGATACTCTTTTGATCGTTTGATGTATAATCACTGTTAATTGGAAGCGCTCACATGCTGATATAATCGGGTAGAGAAGAAGCATCGGGGTGGGGGGTAATGGGTTTACTTTTCCTTATTGTATACTTGTTTTGTCTCTTTTGGTGTGTTGTTTCTTTTGTTTGTTGCAAAATGAAAATAAAAGTTTAAAAAAAAAAAAAAGAGTGCTGCACTGGTTCAAAATGAGTATGATGGGTCTTTCGGTGGCTACCTCAGTTGAAGACAGATGACTAAATGAATAAATGATTCAATAATTGTGACTGAATGAGTGGGCTATTGGATAATTGGTAAAAAGATGATGCAATTTGCAGGGATAAGAGGAGAGGAAAGCACTGGAGTTGCTTGATTTCTGCCAAATAGAGATGGATGAGGACTAGGGTTCTCTAAAGATGACCAATGGTGTCGAAGGTTACAACTTGGCAAGGGCATCAGGTTAGAAACGTCTCAATGGGGGTCGCATGCACCATTCAACCTGTAAGAACAAAGACTGTATGACCTTTACAGCAAGCTTGTTTGCTGTAACGCACAGACTGTCAACCCAATATAAAACATGCAAACACAAACTGCGTGGGCAGAACAAACGCTAAAAAAGCTTCAGCATAAATTTTGGTTCTTATGTATTTTATTAGCTTACACTTTTTCACTGGTAGCACAAGGTGAGCTATGTTCAGGTAGAGTAGGGTGTTTACCTGTCTGCAGGAGGCTTACAATTTCACTAATGTTGGACCTATGGCAATAGAAGGTGAATGACTTGCTCAATATCATGAACAGCATCCGTGAGATTCAAGCCTTGGTCGCCCCACTTTTTAGCCCACTATCTCTCACCACTAGGCTATTCCTGCAGTCCTTAGAGGCCACCTTCCAAAGCTTCCACCTTCCACCTTCCAGTTGGAGCATGGTTGTGTCAGAATGCTACACTGATGGAATTCTTTGCATGAAATGTTTGTGAGAATGAAATTTACCATTTTTACAGACCTAACCAAAGCAAAGAGAGAGAGGGAGAGCATGAGGTGTGGCAGATGATTGAAAGTGAACTGCTGAAGAAGGCATCTTGAAAACATTTATGGATGCATGCGCATGGTGCTCCTCTGAAATGCTCCGTGAATACATTTCACTAACAACCCATAAAAACAGCAGCACTAATAAGTGCCAGATCTGGTCACAAAAACCTGCCGAAAAATGTTCCTTAATATTACGAGACTGAATCTATCCTTGGGGTAATGTTTCTTCCGGCAGACTGTGCATAAATCTTCTGGCAGGTGTGTGCTTGGGGAAAGTTAATGCCTTTTAGTTGTGTATTTTTTTATTCAAAAGCGCTACGTAAAAAAAAATGCTGCCCCAAACATCTCCCCCAGACTCTACCTTTATTTTGTTATTGTTTGACAAACAGGGCATCCGGCTTAGAGAACAGAAACGCTTCAGCAGAAGAATTTTAACAGACAGATACATTCATGCAGTATTAACATGCTCTCTTGACTACTTGCAGATTATCTTGTCCCTTGGGACTATAAAATGTGTTATGTATCTAAGGGGTATGTAGTTCAGTGTGGTTTCCTTGGAAGAATTACAAGAAAGATCTAAGAAGATATTAATCACGAACCCCTGAGATTTACTTAAGTGTTCTCGTTTTATCAAGCACTTCTTTTGAATCCAGGCTCCTATCTTGGAGAGTGGTCCTATATAGCAATTTGGAAGCTGGGGTGGGTGGCAGCTGGGGTGTGAAGGAAGGGGACCAGCACTTCAAAGGTGCTGTGACTTCAAAGAGTATTATGAATTTACTTTACTTTATTGACTTCATAGACTGCCTTTCTTTGCAATAAAAAAAATCGTCTTACAATAAAAATGGCAAACAGTTTGACAGAAAGTTTTAGGATCAGAGAAAAAGTATGGCTTTCCATAAATGGAAGAAATTACCGGACATTAAAAGGAAAGACAAACCAAAAAAAAGAAAGATAAGCAATGCTGGGAGTCCTGCTCCTAGACTGTCTTGTCCGTGGGTGGAGCTGTGGTGATCCTGGTGCCTATCCTGTTAGTGGCAATATTCAGCCCCTAACCAGATTGGCAAACTGCATAACGTTACAACAGGTCAATGGCAGTCCTCACTTTATAAAGTTGTGCTATCCAGTTAGTGGCTGAATTCTGCCGCCAACCAGATAGCATAGTTACTCACGTGTAACAGGTGTTCTCTGGAAACAGCAGGAATCAGTCCTCACATATTGGTGACATTGGCGCATATGGAGCCCACGCGGAGCATGTCCCCAGCTTTCAAAGAAAGCCTTTGGGAATGCTACCACCCATGCGTGGTCCCCTTCCTGCCCAAGGGTGCCATCTTGCTCAGCCGGCAGTAAAAAAAAATCAAGCAAAGTAGGGAAGGCAACTCCAGAGGGAGGAGGGAGGGTTGTGAGGACTGATTCCTGCTGTTCCCGGAGAACACCTGTTACAGGTGAGTAAATATGCTTTGTCCAGTAGCAAGCAGGAAGTCATTACTCACATATGGGACTCCCTAGCTCCAGGCTGCCAAGGACTGCACCACGACAGTACCAATGGCGACCGGTCGGGTGGCTGTGAGTTGCAGAAGGTGAGTCCCTGCTGAGAGACTCTGCAAGACCTTAGCGTCCAGCAATATTATCACACCAGTAGCCTGAACACAGAGGGTCAGAGCGCAGGAGTTGCCTACACTCCAAAAATATTATGCAGCACTGCCTGACCAAAGGCACTGTCCCTGCAGGATTCGCTTTCTAGGCAGTAATGTGCTGCATGCAAATGTGTGAATGGATGACGATGTGGTGGCTCTGCAAATTTCTGTCACCGGCACAGAACGGAGGTGGGCCACCAACGTGGCCATTGCTCTTACGTGGTACACTGTGATCCGGTGCTCCAGGGAGAGGCTCGCTCGCTCATAAGCGAGGGTGATGCAATCCGCCACCCAAGAGGATAGAGTACACTTGGTTATAGGGAGACCCAGTTTGCTGGGGACATAGGACACGAAAAGCTGAGGTATTTTTTGGTAGCTCTGGGTCCGCTGCAGGTAGAAGGACAGAGCCCGCTTACAGTCTAGTGTGTGGAGTATGATCTCCTCCCTGCCGGCATGAGGCCATGGGTAGAAGGTGGGGAGTACCATCTCATGGTCGAGGTGAAATGGGGATACCACCTTCAGGAGGAACTTAGGGTGAGTGCGGAGAACTACCATGTTCTTGAAGAACCTGGTGTACAGAGGATCTGCCACCAGCGCTTGAAGCTTGCTGACACTGCAGGCTGAAGTCAGGGCCACTAGGAAGGCCACCTTCCAAGATAGGTATCTGAGATGGCAGGTAGCCAGTTGCTCAAATGGTGGTCTGGTCAACTGGGAGAGCATCATATTGAGGTCCCATTCTGCTGCCGAAGGGCAGATAGTTGGCATGAATAGTAGGAGGCCTCATAGGACCTGGGAGACCAGGGGATGGCTGGCTAAGTGCTTGCCCCCTACTGGGTGGTGGTGAGCAGCTATGGTGCTCAGATGCACCCAGACCAAGTTAGATTTCAGCCATGTGTGCGATAGATGCACTAGCTACTGGAGTACCAGCTGCATGTGGCAGGAGAATGGGTTTTCCTGTCTATCCGTGCACCACAGGGCGAACCTCTGCCACATAAAGGTGTAGGCTCTTCTCATGGAGGGCTTCCTGGAAGCCATCAAGATCTCTTCAACCTCTTGTGGCAGGTTGAGCGGGGCCAGAGCTACCCTCTCAGCTGCCAGGCCATTAGAGTCAGTGACCCCACATTGGGGTGCAGGAGGGAGCCCTCCTCCTGAGTCAGGAGGTCTAGGGCCCAACCCAGGGGTACTGGGATTGTCGCCATCAGCAAGAGAAGTAGTAGGTACCAGGGTTGTCTGGGCCACATGGGGGTGATCATTATCACTGATGCCCTCTCGTTCAGAATCTTGAACTGAGTCTTGGCGACCAGAGAAGTCGGTGGGAATGCATACAGCAGTCCCTCGGACCATGAGATCAAGAACGTGTCTGCCGCTACCCTCTGTGGATGCGGCTGCCTAGAGCAGAAGCGATCTATCTGCGTATTGTCCGGAGAGACAAACAAGTCCATCTCAGGCCAGCCCCAGAGGCAGAAGAGCCTCTCCGCCACACATGCGGGCACAGGACTCTGCTGAGTCTGTCTGCCAGGTAGTCGTCCTGGCCCAGAAGGTAGACTGCTTGCAGGAGCATGCCGTTGCATTCTGCAAAGGAGAGGAGGGCTACAGCCTTCTGGCAGAGGGACTACAAGCCTGTGCCCCCCTGCTTGTTTATGTAGAACATTGCGACCAGGTTGTCCGTCTGGACCAACACAGGTCTGTCCTGGAAGAGGGTGCTGATTCCTGCCCGGAGGCAGCTTAGATTTTGCCACCAGTCGAGGGATCTCATCAGCCGTCGGGAGATGCTGACCCTGTCCTGGAGCCGGCCCTTGGCCTGTGTCCACTGAGTACGCAGGCACTGCTGGGCTGCCCGCATATGCAGGTGGGTTAGGGGCGTGACATGGACCGTGGAGGCTATGTGTCCCAGCAGGCAGAGGAGGCGGCGAGCCGGCATCACTCTATGGTGTTGGACCTCCCCTGCCAGCTGTTTGAGGTGTTCTGCCCTGTACCGAGGGAGGAGGGCTCTTGCCCGCACCATGTTCAGCTGAGCACCGATGAACTCTAGGTCTTGCACTGGAGAGAGATGTGATTTGGGGTAGTTGATGATGAACCCCAGGTGTTGCAGGAAGAGGATGGTGCGTTCCATACCCTGGCTAGCCTCTGCGGCTGTGTTGCCTCTGATGAGCCAGTCATCCACGTAGGGAAAGATGAACACCCCTTGTAGGCGCAGATGGGTGGCTACCACTTCTAGGCACTATTTGAATACCCTTGGCGAGGAGGCCAGGCCGAAGGGAAGTATCCTGCATTGGTAGTCTCCTCTGATGAGCCAGTCGTCCAAGTAGGGAACGATGAACACCCCTTGTAGGCGCAGATGGGTGGCTACCACTGCTAGGCACTATTTGAAAACCCTTGGCGAGGAGGCCAGGCCGAAGGGAAGTATCCTGCATTGGTAGTCTCCTCCCCCTACCATGAATCTCAGGTATTGCCAGAGAGAAGGAGGAGGAGGAGCCGCCATCGGGCGCAGCGGCACTACGCAGGATGGCTCATTCCTGGTCCTGCGGCCCCTTAGGAGGAGGCGCCATCGGGCACAGCGGCACCATGCCGGACGGCTCATTCTGGGTCCTGCGGCCCCTTAGGAGGAGGCGCTATTGGGCACGCCAGCGCCGAAGGGCCTCGCCAGAGGGTCCTTTGGAGTGGCCCTTTGGCGGAGACCAAGGCGCTTTAGCGCAATGCTCCTATACACCTTGCCTCCTGACCCTAACTAACTTCCTTAAGAAGTAAGCACCCCACTGCTACTGCTACCCACACCCAAATGACTCCACTGCTACCCATTGCTTCCTCATTATCTCTACCCCTGTACCTGCAACTAATTCTGCATTGCGCTGATCTGGCTACCCATTGCTTGCACTGAACCGATTACCCATCGACTGCACTGATCTGGTTACCCACTGCTTGCACTGAACTGACTACCCATTGCTTGCACTGAGCTGGTTACCCACTGCTTGCACTGAACTGACTACCCATTGCTTGCACTGAGCTGGTTACCCATTGCTTGCACTGAACTGGTTACCCACTGCTTGCACTGAACTGACTACCCATTGCTTGCACTGAGCTGGTTACCCACTGCTTGCACTGATCTGGTTACCCATTGCTAGCTCTGAACTGGTTACTCCATCACTTGCACTGTACTGGCTACCCATTGCTTCCACTAAACCTTGCTGCACTGGCCTCAGTCCCTCCACTACCCTTACCTTACCTTACCCCTACCTATCCTCCACTACCCTTACCTTACCTTACCCTTACTGCAACCCATGTGCATAGTGCGTAATCCCCTCTTGTAACCCTACATATACTGCATAGTGTTTAAAATCCTTAAATCTGAAGCCATCTCATCCCCTGCAAGTTAACTCACACTGCTTAGCTCCCACTCCTCCTCTGCTAAGCCCCACATCACATTGTCCTTCTCTTCCTCATACTTCCCAACTGCATCCCCTCCTACCAACACCTTCACTCCTCTCCCCCCTACTCTCTCTCCACCTTCCTAACCTCTCCCTCCATTCTGTCTTCTAACCTAGCATCTGCCCTTGAGCTACCTCCCCCTCCCCCTTATTCAACCAGCCCCTTTTTTGTTAAGGCAACCCCACCCTCGCTTCTGCCATACTGCCTCCGCCTTACCCCGCTCTCTACTACTCTTTCTCCTTTTCTCATCAGGTAATATCAACCCCAACCCTGGCCCCCCTCAATTTCTTTCTCATTCTAAGAAGAGCTCCTCACGCACCTTATCTAATCTCATCCATATCCCTCTCCTCCCCCTTTCTGCCCTCCCTCACTCATGCCCCAATCTCTCAACCACAGATATGGACCCCAACCCCAACCCTATCCCCTCTAGAGTTCTGTCTCACTCTAAAAATAAATCCTCACATGCCCTATCTGATATCATCAATATTCCCCTTCATCCCCCTTTCACTTCCCCTCCCTCACGCCCCTCCTGGAGGGCACACTCATCCAGAGACACCCACCCATACCCTGGTCCCTCCAGACCTCTGTATTACTCTGGCAATAGATCCTCACGTAACAGCCCCCCTAGACCGCTGCCTCACTGTGAAAAGAAGTCCTCACGTAACTTATTCAACCTTATCCATATCCCTCTCCTTTCCCCCTCTGCTCTCCCATTCTCATGCGTCCTATGGAATGTATGCTCACTCGCTAACAAACTTCCTTTTACTCATGATCTCTTCATCTCTAATGCACTACACCTTCTTGCCCTAACTGAGACCTGGCTCCTCCCAGACGATACCACATCTGCTGCTGCTCTCTGCCATGGGGACTACCAGTTCTCCCATACACCTCATTCCACTGGCCGCGGTGATGGTGTTGGGCTCCTATTTTCTCCCTCTTGCCAATTCCAATCCCTCCTGCTGCTTCAATCACACTCCTCCCTCTCCATTGAAGTCCACTCCATTCGCCTCTTCACACCACTCCCCCTCCGTGTAGCTGTTATCTATCGCCCACCCGACAAATCAAAATCAACCTTCCTTGCCGACTTCGACTCCTGGCTTTCCGTCTTCCTAGACCCTTCTTCCCCCACTCTTATTCTTGGCGACTTTAACATTCACATCGACAACCCCTCCAATCCCCATGCTTTAAAGCTCCTCGCCCTCACTTCCTCGTTTAACCTCCAACTTTTCTCCACTGCCCCACCCACCTGCACGGCCACTGCCTTGACCTGACACTCTTCTCTAACTCTTCTCCCTTAAACTTCCACAACTTAATCCTTCCCTCATCTGACCATCGCCTTTTAACCTTCAATCTTCAGCTTCCGCTGTCTCAACCCCATCCTGTCTCCTCCGACTTATTTAGAAACCTTCATAATATTGATCCCTTGCCGCTTTCCTCCACCATTTCTCCATCTCTTTCCTCCAAATCTGTCGATGAGGCAGTAGCCTCTTATAATGCTGCACTATTCTCGGCTCTTGACACTCTTGCCCCGCCCACTCCTCATCCCGTTAGACGTTCTACTCCTCAGCCCTAGCTTTCATCTACAACCTGCTATTTATGTATCTGTACCTGTTCTGCTGAACATGCCTGGACTAAATCCCGCTCCCCTGAAGACCTTCTACACTTCAAATTCATGCTTGACTCCTTCCAGTCAGCCATAGCACTTGCCAAACACAACTACTTCATCCATCTGACTAACTCCCTAGCCTCTGATCCTCGCCGCCTCTTTAATACTCTCAATTCTCTCCTCCAGATGCCCCCGCCCGCAGGCCCGCCCTCACTTTCTGCCCAAACCCTTGCCGACTATTTCCATGACAAAATACAAAAGATTACCCTCCAATTCCCCATGCCCTCATCTACCTCCCCCTCCCCAATTCACCCCATCCTGACTTCCTCTGCTACCCTCTCCTCCTTCCCTACCATCTCTGAAGAGGAAACCACACTTCTTCTTTTCTCCTCCAAACCCACCACCTGTTCCTCTGACCCTATCCCCACCCATCTTCTACACCCCATCTTCTTCACTATTATCCCCCATCTCTCATATTCTCAACCTATCACTCTCCACTGCAACCGTCCTCATCGACTTCAAACATGCCGTTGTCACACCTCTCCTCAAGAAACCCTCACTCGATCCCACCTGTCCTTCTAATTATTATTGACCCATCTCCCGCCTTCCCTTCATATCTAAACTTCTAGAACAAGCAGTCTACCAAAGCTGCCTCGACTTCCTCACCTCCCAGGCCCTCCTGGACCCACTACAATCCAGCTTCCGTCCCCTATACTCCACCGAAATGGCTCTTACAAAAGTCTCCAATGACTTGTTCCTTGCTAAATCTAAGGGCCTCTACTCTGTACTCATCCTTTTCGACCTCTCCGCTGCCTTTGACACTGTTGACCACAATCTTCTCCTCTCCACCCTCTCCTCGCTTGGTTTCGAGGGCTACGTATTATCCTGGTTCTCCTCCTACCTCTCCCATCGCTCCTTTACTGTTTGCTCTGGCGGCTCCTCCTCCTCTCCCACCCCGCTCCATGTTGGTGTACCCCAGGGTTCCATCTTGGGCCCCCTCCTTTTCTCTCTCTATATCCAATCCCTTGGCGCGCTTATCTCCTCCCATGGCTTTCAGTACCATCTCTATGCCGACTCCCAAATCTACCTCTCTACACCTAATATTTCTCCAGCAATCCAAACCAAGATCTCTGCCTGCCTTTCTGACATCGCCGTCTGGATGTCTCATCGCGTTTGAAATTGAACATGGCCAAGACTGAACTCCTCCTCTTTCCCCCTAACTCTTCTCCTCCTCATCTTCCCCCTTTCTCAGTCTCCATGGATGGATCTATGATCCTTCCTGTTTCCTCGGCCCGCAATCTGCAGGTCATCTTTGATGCCTCTCTTTCCTTCTCCACACATATCCAGCACGTTGCTAAAACCTGCCACTTCTTTCTCTACAACATTAGCAAAATCCACCCCTTCCTGTCGGAACACACCACCAAAACTCTTATCCACTCCTTAATCTCCTCTCGCCTCGACTACTGCAACCTACGCCCATCTCCTCCGCTTTCAATCCATACAATATTATGCTGCTCGACTAATCTTCCGCCAATCCCGCCATGCCCACATTAGTCCTCTTTTCAAGTCGCTTCATTGGCCCCCCATCCAATTCCGCATCCAATTCAAACTTCTCCTACTCACCTATAGGTGCATTCACTCTGCGGCCCCTCAATACCTCGCATCTCTTATCTCTCCCCACATCCCAGCTCGGGAACTTCGCTCCGCTAACAAATTACTTCTAAGTAGGCCTTTCACTCATACTGCTAAACTCCTGACTTCGCTCCTTTCACCTTGCTGCACACTATGCCTGGAACAGCTTACCTGTGTCTATACGTCAGGCACCCTCCCTAGCCCTCTTCAAATCCAGGTTAAAAACCCATCTCTTCACTGTCGTGTTCAGATCCTGACTTCTATCCTTCATCTTAACCTAACCCCATCATTTTCATTACTGAACTGTAAAACCCATCAAAATGATTAATGTTTTGTGCTGTCTTGATTAGATTGCAAGCTCGGATGAGCAGGGACTGTCTCTTGTATGTATGCCTGTACAGCGCTGCATGCGTGCTGCTATATAAGTGTTAAATAGTAGTAGTAGTAGTAGTAGAGAAGGGTGGACCAGAATGTGAGTGTAGACATCCTTTAGGTCCAAGAAACAAAGCCAATCTCCCTGGTGGAGGTAGGGCAGCAGTGTCCCAAGGGAGAGCATTTTGAACTTCTCTCTCACCAGGAACCTGTTCAGGTTTTGGAGGTCCAGGATGTGCCTGAGGCCTCCGGTTCTTTAGGGGACAAGAAAGTACCTTGAGTAGAAGCCTTTTCCCCAGAGGTGCTGGGGGAACAGGTTCTACTGCCCTGCCCCTTATTAGGTCTGCTAGCTCTGCGAGTAAGAGGGCCTGGTGAAGGAGAGGATGTACCGGCTCTCCTTGAAAATGTCCCAGGGGATGGCAGCTGGAAACATAGGCGGTAACCCTCCTTTACCACTCGGAGCCCCACTGGTCCAAGGTGATCTCGGGCCACTTGTGGGCAAACAGTGGTAGGCAGCCCCCTGTGGGCTGGAGAGGTTCTCCCAGGGGGAGGGAGGCCCCACCCTGGGATCAAAAGCCCTCACCAGGTTGGTCCAGAGCTGGTGCCTGAGACTTGGGGCCTTTGGCTTCCTGGGAGCGTGTCCCTGATGTTTGGGCTGGGATCCCTGCTGTTGCTGGATCTGGAAGGTTTGGTAATGGTGACTGGTGGAAGAGGCCTTTCTTCCTCGAGAAAACTGGCCTTTTCACCGTGGCTTTCTTACGGGTAAGGGTAGAGGTCTTCTTTGAGCGCCTCTGCCTGGTCACCACCTCGGCCTCAATCTCGGCCACCTTATTGGCCATAGGCTTACTAAACAGATTCTCCCTGGTGCAGGGGACATTCAGCAGCTTTTCCTGGACCCAATGCTCGAGGTCCGAGGTCTGTAGCCAGGTCTGGCATCAAGCACCGATGACTGCGGCTGCTGTCCAGACTGCAGCCTTGAAACCATTGTAGGCGGCCAGGACAGGAACTTAGAGCAGTCCCGGATGGTCGTCACCAAGGTCTGGAAGCGCTGCAGGGGTTCCCCGATGAGTCTTGCAGAGAAGCTGGCAAGTTCCTGGATAAGGCTCTTGAGGCATATACCTATGTAGAGCTCATAGGTTTGTATCCAGCAGCTCAGCATGGTCCCTTGGAAGCACTTGCACCCTAAGGCGTCGAGGGCTCTGGCTTCTCTACCCGGTGGGGTATAGAAGAGTAAGTCTTCTGACTCTTGAGCTTCTGCATCGAGGATTCCATCACCATGGAGTTGGGACAGTTGGGACTTCTGGAAGCCTGGACTCCTCTTGACACGGTAAATGGCATCGAGGCATCGGCTAACCACCAGCATCGAGGCCGGGGTTTCCCACATCCTGAGAAACAGACACTCAAGGATGGGTTGCACCGGCACCGAGAGAGCCTCCTTTGGCAGGGATTCATACTGGAGGATTTCCAGTTCCTCGGTGCGCGGGTCCTCCTCGGATTCGGTGGGACCCGAGAGTGCTTGGGTCATGTCCTGAATAAAGTCGTGGAATGCCACGTCCTCGGGTGGGGAATGGCACTGAGGTTCCGGGGGAGACGGCTCTGATGGGATGTCCCAGTGTCGAGAAGTCTCGGGAGAGGCCTCGAAGTCGGTCACCCAGTCTGACTCTGAAGGCATTGAGGAGTCCGAGGCTCGGAGCTCCCATGCTGTGAGGCCTGTATTGGGGAACCGGGTTCCCCGAGGGGTTTTGAGTCAGACTCCCGGAAACTGGCCGGGGAAGACCGGACACCTGAAGATCGGGACTGGGACCTCAATTGGTGCTGAGGGCTCATCCAAGGCTGATAGCACTCGGGGCCTGGCTCGACGCCCAGGGATGCCACTGCAGTCAGGAGCCCGGTTGTCAGGGCAGATGATGCAGATGAACCTGACATCATTGCCTGCTGCATGGCCAGGATGGCAGAGATACTCTGTTCCCTGGCTGCCATTCTGCCCTCAATGTCAGAAGGCTCCGCAGCTTTTGTTACGGGCACCGAGGGTCTCGGACCCGGTGCTGGCAGTCTTGCGAGTGCATCCTCAATGAGGACCACAGCCTCGGGGTGCCTCGCATGGTCACCACCGGCCGAGGACTCCTTCTTAGAGACCTTAGGAGGGTGCTACTCAGAGTCACCTGAATCCCGCTGCGGGACTTTACCAGGTTTCCCTGGTGGAACTTCACCCAGCTTTGAGGATTTTTTCTTCTTCTTGCTGGGGTCCAACGTCTTCCCAGAGGAGCCGTGGGACTCTGAAGACACCTGGACTTCAAGGGAGGTGCTCGGCCTTGGGCTCAGTGTCGGTGATGCCAGCGAAGAGCTGGACCGTGGGAGCATCTTCTCCTGCAACTCCAACATTTTCTTGTTGGTTTCTGGAGTCATGGCCTGGCACAGGTTGCAGGAGGTACTGTTGTGGTCCGGGCCGAGGCAGTGCAGGCAGCGATCACATTTCTTGAAGCCACTGGGAGATATGGTGGCTCAACCTGGGCGGGGTTGATGACCACTGAGCGAAAAAAGGCGCAAGCCTCAGTAAAAAAAAAAAAAAAAAGATGAGCTGAGAACAGTTCCGGGAAGAAACCAGGAGAAACTCAACTAGAAGGTAAATTTTTAGAGTTTTTCCGGGGACACAGAACATGCGTCCATTGGGCTCTGTGGAAAAAAGGAGACTGAGCAAGATGGCACCCTTGGGCAGGAAGGGGACCAAGCACACTGTTCATTCTAAAAAATCATAATCACCAGCAAGTTTAGTTCAAAATCGATAATGTGTGGAAGTAAGCAGAGGAAGCCTACGAGTCATCCGAGTGCAATGGTATTCTTCACTGATTGAGTCTCACATCATACTGCTAAGGAATACAAACCCAGAGATTCACAATACACTCCTCTTCATTCACAACCTGAGCACAACTCAGGACCCAGTGGCAGGAGCAGCCTGGGCTTCTGGGATGCTGCTACACAAGCATACGACGTAGAAGGACACTAAATCAATCTTAACTTTTGATTCTCAACTCTGCTGGTTCTTAGTGGTATGCTACTTCTTCCTAGCTGGCAATCGACTTACACTGGACAGGTACCATATTTGTTACAGATCATTCAGATCTTGTTTTATCTATACAGTAACTACAGCTTTTCTGCATGGGCAAAAGAGAAAAAAATCAACCTTACATTTGAACAACGTATCTCCCAAATTTAAGAGAGTTTATTACCAAAAGAAAAAAAGAAGGTAACGGCAAATGTTATTCTCTTGTCTTGTGATTTAACATAACCACAGAAAGGGGGAAATCTCTACGGAATTTGCGAACAGTGGTCAGGATGAAAAAGTCCAAGGAAGAGCTTCTGGTGCGATCCAACCACAATTTGCCTTATAGTAAAGGAAGTGTCCAACAGTGTTTCCTCTAAGTTTTGACTAGCTGCACATGCAAAATTTTCTTTGCTTTGTGCAGCTTTTCATAAGCTCAACTTCAAATTTCTGCATTACGAGCCAAGCGTACCTTGTCAAGAATAATGCAAATAATATTGGGATTCTCCATTTAGTTGTTTCAGCATATCATCTGCTTAGAAAACAAATTAAATTTTATGTTATATTTTTATAGACGGAACCATCAAAAAAACCCAAACAATTCAATGACCCAATATAAAATCCTCAAACAATAGTCATTGAAATTCTAACCAGTCGCCACTCTGGTAAATGTCCTTCTATTCCCTCCTATTTTTATTGGGAACAACCAACCTGAGAGGCAGGAATGGGCAACCACCTCCGCGTGTTGGAAGGACCCTTTTATTCAAGAGAGCCTCAGCCCTCGCAGTATAATAGTGTGAACCCACAGCTAAGACCGGGTGAAGGAAATTCCAAATCCAAATGCACCCCACTTATCATTTACTAAAGGCAATAAAACTTCAAACCGTGCTGGAACCAAGGCAGTTGATGGCTGAACTGTCTCGCCGTATTAATCCACCAGCAATACCAGCAAGCGTCACGACATGCATGTTTCGGACCAACTCCGGGCCCTGTATCAAGTGATTATGTTCCTTCAGAGAAGTTGCTTAAATGATAAGTGGGGTGCATTTGGATTTGGAATTTCCTTCACCCGGTCTTAGCTGTGGGTTCACACTATTATATTGCGAGGGCTGAGGCTCTCTTGAATAAAAGGGTCCTTCCAACACGGGGAGGTGGTTGCCCATTCCTGCCTCTCAGGTTGGTTGTTCCCAATAAAAATAGGAGGGAATAGAAGGACATTTACCAGAGTGGCGACTGGTTAGAATTTCAATGACTATTGTTTGAGGATATTTTTATAGATGAGCATAAGCTTAATTATATAGTAATGGTATATATGTTGTTATGCCATTTTACGTGGGTAACACTGAAGTGAAACACCACGAATAAAAGTGCAAAACGAGAATCTGTGTTTTACCTGTGATTACTAAATAAACGATGGTGAAGCCGGAATGGTGTAGTTAACTTTTGTTTTTCCCTGAGATCTTTGGCATTTCCCCATTTATTATAAACTCTGTTCAGATCTGTTAGTCCTCCATCCTGCTTATAACTTTACACATATCAGAATGTCCAAATGATCTACTTCTAAGGGATTCCGTTGTTAGCCATATGAATACTTTAAAAAACTACTAAGTCCACGTTCACAGTCTGTACTGTTTGCTAGGAATGTTCCTCCATCAACTGTGCAAGGTCTTTAAACTGTTCATTTTGATCCAGAAAACGTGAAACCAGTTTGCTTTTGATTTTTTTCTGCCACTGCAAACTTGAAGTCATTGTAATAAATCATCTGTATTTTGAACATAGAAATTTGATCTTAACAAGTCCTGGAACTGAAGTTACACTTTGCTATTGCTGCAAATCAAAAGCAGACAACTCCAGGACTTTATCTTCTGAAAATCTTTCTGCCAACTGGGCACACAGATATTTGTGAAAGATATTATAGAACTAATATCTATTTCAATATTTCCTCAAAGAGTTAACTTCTTTAAAAACCTTCACTTTATTACCCCATGAAATTGATTCCCCAAGATATTGTCCTCTGATCTTGTTTATGTAAGGGATCCCTTCAGGGCCCTTCCCAATCCCATGTGCGTTAGGGTTCAGGACCATTCGATTTCTAGCCTTAGCAGTAGGTGCATGCCATCTTGCTGTAACATCCCCCTTGTGGGATGGCTGTTTTGGTTCTGCCTACCCTCTCTATAACCTCAGTGCACAGTGTGTGGTGCTTAATGCCAGGACACTGCAGTCTGTTAAGTGCATAGAAGCCCTAAACCAGTATCCTTCTGCCAGTAATGGAACTGATAAATATTTAAACTGGGATCACAGACACAAATACTTCAAAAGGGACACAACCTCCGTTACCAAAGACTGTGTATTTGTTTTACAGAACTCATTTCCTTGTTACTGTTTGAATTGGACATTTTGTTGTAGTATAGAAAATTAGGTAAAATTCTTACAAGTAATAGTTAGCCTTCAAAGGCCATATAATGTACATCTTAGATTTTATAAAAAAAGCAGGACATCTATTTGTACAGCAAAAAAATAAAAAGATAATCTTTTAATAAATCAAACACCTTCAATAAAGGTGGATAAAAAATGATAGATGATGGATATATTTTGTAAATAAAATACTGTATTAGACATTATAAAATTGATAGTATGATGTTTATATATGAGAATTAATTTTAAAAAATTGATGTGGCTATGTGCAATTTAAATATGATTATAGAAGTTGCTTGATTCATTTAATGCTGTACAAATAGGTGTCCTGTTTTTTTTATATAAGCTAAGATATACATTATATGGCTTTTGAAGGCTAAATGTTACTTAAGAGATTTTTATTTTTGATATTTTAATTGTAACAATTATGGTATTTATCTCTCACTTGGTTTACAGCTTGTCATGCTGTGAGGGCTTGTGTGCATCAGTGATGCTGAGAGCTAAGCTACTGGCAGGGTCTCCCAAGATAGACATGTGTCAGCTGAGATGCCAGACTAAGACAAACCACCCATCTGGGCAGCAGCAGAATGGGACTGTGTTGTAAGCGGAGGATCATATTTCTTTGACAAATGCAACAACACTGGAATTAACTGTGCGGAAGGCTTGGCAAATCTTGCCTCAAAAACCCAATGGATAGTAACAAAACAAATTGCACTATAGTGCTGGAAGATGAGACCCCCCAGGTCAGAAGGCACTCAAATGGCTACAGTGGATAAGCTGAAGACTTCTCAGAGTAAAGCCAGCATTTATGATGTGGTTGAATCTGCTGTTGTAGCGGCGCATGAAAATTGAGTCAGAAGTTGCAAAGATATCTTATATATTGGGACATGGAACGTATGAAGCATGAACCAAGGGAAGTTGGAGGTGGTCAAGAATGAAATTGTAAATAGTTCTAAATCTGTTATACTACTTGTATATAGTTGTTTACAGTTCCATGTATCTGTTATATAGTCGCACATTGTTCCATGTACTTTAACATTGTTTGATGTAAACTGCCACTGATCCTGGGAATTTCCGGTATATAAAAGTTTTGCAAATAAAATAAATAAATAAATAAATGGAACGTGTACAGCTCGATCTGTTGGGTGTCAGTGAACTGAAATGGACTGGCTTTGGGCACTTTGCATCTGATGATCATATGGTTTACTATACTGGAAATGAAAGACAAAGAAGAAATGGTGTTGCATTTATAGTTAAGAAGAAACTTGCAAGAACTGTAATGAAATACAATGCAGTCAGTGAACACTTAATTTCTATTCATCTACGAGGAAAGCCCATCAACACAACTATAATTCAGGTATATGCCCCAACAACAGCTGCAGAAAAGGAAGACGTTGATGAGTTCTATGAACAAGCACAAGCTGAAATTGACAGAACATGCAAACAGGATATCCTTATAGTCATGGGTGAATGGAACACAAAAGTTGGCAACAAAGAAGAAGGCAAAGTGGTTGGAAAATATGGACTTGGCAACAGAATCGAAGCTGGAGAAAGACTGATAGAATTCTGCAAGACCAATGATCTATTCATCGCAAACACTTTCTTCCAGCAACACAAGCGTCGACTGTACACGTGGACTTCACCCAATGAATTGTTCAGAAACCAAATTGACTACATCTGTGGAAGACAATGATGGAAAAGCTTGATAACATCAACAAAGACAAAACCTGAGATCACCAACTACTAGTATGCAAACTCAAGCTAAAGTTGAAAAAGAGCAAGTCATTCATGAATGTAGCAAAATATGACAGAGAGAATTACCACTGGAATTCAAAGACTGCTTGAGAAATCAATTTGCTGCTTTAGATACAAATGATAGAGTTCCAGAAGAGTTATGGGATGACATCAAGAAGGTTGTATTTGAAGAAAGTGATGTCTCTGCATAAGGTGAATAAGCAAAAACGGCCAAAATGGATGACTGAAGAAACTGAAAATTATCCAGAAATGCAGAGAAGCTAAAGGCAAAGGCAGAACTCAACAGAGATCTTCTAAAGCTATGAGAGTTAAAGAAAAAATTCCAGCCTCGAACTGGAATGCTACAAGATGCTCAAGGATCCATGTTTAATGATGCTGAGAAAATTAAAAAAAGGTGGAAAGAGTCATTATACCATAAAGATCAAGTGGACCAACAGCCGTTTCAGTCTATACCTTATGATCTGGAACCATTGGTGATGAAAGAAGAATTCAAAGCATTGAAAGCCTTATCAAAGAACAAAGCACTGGGCATTGAAAGCATTCCCATTGAGTTATTACAGCAATCAGATGAAGCTGTTACCATACTTACAAGGCTCTGCCAGGAAATTTGGAAGAAAAATTCATGGCCTACTGACTAGAAAAGATCTGTGTTTATACCAATACTGAAGAAAGTTGACCCAAATGTCTGTGGAAATTATCGCACAATTGCTCTGATCCCACATGCCAGCAAGATTCTACTCAAGATCATTCAGCAGAGACTACAACCATACCTGGAACAAGAACTACCTGACGTGCAAGCAGGGTTCAGGAAAGGGCAAGGAACGAGAGACATTATCGCGGATGTGAGATGGATCCTTGAAAAGACAAAAGAATACCAAAAGGATATCTATATGTGTTTTATTGACTACAGCAAGGCTTTTGACTGTGTAAACCATGAGAAACTCTGGGCCACATTAAGAAGCATGGGTATACCAGAACACCTGATCATCCTCTTGCACAACCTTTACATTGATCAAGAAGCAACAATTTGAATGGAACTAGGAGAGACAGAATGGTTTAAAATCAGCAAAAGTGTACGACAAGACTGCATGCTTTCCCCCTATGTCTTTAATTTATATGCAGAATAAATCATCAGAAAAGTAGGATTGTATGAAGACAGCAGAGGTGTGAAGATTGGTGGAAGACTCATCAACAACCTTCACTATGCTGATGATACCACATTACTGGCTGAAAGTGAAGACGATTTGAAACATTTGCTTCTCAAGATCAAGGAATATAGTCTTAAAATGCGTCTGCGCCTTAACATTAAGAAGACAAAGATCCTGACAAATGGATAAATTAATAAGTTCATCATTGATGGAGAAGAAATTGAAATAGTTGACAACTTCAACCTACTTGGATCAACTATCAATAAAGAAGCAACAAGCAGTCAAGAAATCTGACAACGCATTGCTCTTGGCAGAATGGCTATGAAGAACCTAGACAAGATTCTCAAGAGCAGAAATGTCTCTCTCCATACAGATGGCATTTTCAATAACATCACATGGATGTGAAAGTTGGACAGTGAAAAGATAGACAGGAAGAAAATTGATGCCTTTGAATTATGGTGCTGGCGACAAATACTGTGCATACCATGGACTGCCCGAAGTCAGTACTAGAGGAGATCAAACCTAAGCTTTCTTTAGAAGCTCAGATGACAAGACTTTGACTTTCATACTTTGGACACATCATGAGAAAAGAGAGATCATTAGAGAAAGACATCATGCTTGGCAAGGTAGAAGGACAATGCAAAAGAGGAAGGCCAGTAATGAGATGGATCAATACAATAACAGCAGTTATGGGTGCCAGTCTGTCAACAATGAGCCGCCTGACTGAGGATCGAACACAATTTAGGACAACTATCCAGAGGGTCGCCATGAGTTGACACCAACTTGATGGCACTTAACAACAACATGGCATTTATTCTGTATAGAAAATTGGAGCATCCAATTCAGAGTCCAGAGCCTCTTTAATTGATGTGCTATGGGCCCTGAAGAGATTTAACTGCCCCCCACTGAGAACCTGCTCCCTGTTGATAAGGGTGTGTGCTAGCTGGGTGAAGGAGTGGGTGACAGCCCGGGATAAAACTGCTCTGTGAGCTGATCCCTGCAGAACTAGCCTACTGCTCAAGGGCAAGGGGTGTTATGTTTAGGGACACGTTTACTAAAGGTTAAAGTGCATTAATAAAATTAATGTGTGTTAAGTGCAATTGTTCCTATAGAAAGAAAAAGGCCGTGGATAGGTAGCATGCGTTAATTTCATTAAAGTGCATTAGAGCCTTTAGTAAACATGCCTCTTAGTTTACCTGATGCTGGATGAAAGCCTTCAAGAGGTGTTAAGCATCATCTTACAAGTGCAGAGGAAAGACTCACGTATGTTTTTTTTCTTTGTTTGTTTGTTTTATTTGAAGTCAGGTCTGCTCTGCTGCTGCCGGTGCCACTGCCGCTGAGAAAACAAAAAGTGGCGGTGACAGGGCAACAGCAGGCAGCATGGGGGGGAGCCAAGGTCGGCAGCCCGAAATGCTCCTCTAAATTTTTGTGGCCTGTGCGACTGCACCGCTCACATAGGGCTAGGTACAGCACTGCTGAGAATTATAAGTTAACGACTCCATACGAGGTGAAAATTAAGCAATGTTCAACATGCATTACGCTTTGAGATTTTGGTGTGACTGTTTCTCTTGTTTCATTCAGCCATTTTGATTTAAATGAAGTCACTGTGCATAAGGCCTCTGAACAGTGATATTTTGAGATGAATGTTTTATCAACTAGCTTTCTGAAAGAATAACTTTCACTATAAAGCTACTAGCTTTAATGCACTAAACTGTGTGTCTCAATACAAGGACGAATTCATCCAGGACACAATACAACACTTGAACATTGACTCAGAGGACCTGGAGGAACAAGTTTCCAACTGGAACAATGTCCTAGCTAACGCCGCCAAACCATCCGTTGACAGGACCAAGAAACAACACCACAACAAGAGACAAAACAAACCATGGTACTCAGCAAAAATACGACAGGAAAAGAGGGAGCTCAGGAAAATTGAACGGAGATGGAGAAAAAACAAAACTACTTCCGACCAACATCTTTACCTAACAAAGCAAAAACAATACAATGAACACATCAACCAATCAAAGAGAGAATTCCACACAAACCTGATAAATTCTTCCATCAACAAACCCAGAGAACTTTTCGAAATAGTAAAAACCCTGACAAAAGAGCAAGCAGCAGAAAGAGAAATACAAGTGGATCCACAGATATTCGCCGACCACATCAAAGACAAATTTCACTCCACAGAGCGCACAACACCCAGTAGAACCAACAGAACGAACGTCCACCCCAAAACCTGGGGCACATTCCACTCACCCTCAAAAGAGCAGATATCAGACATCATCTCCACAATCAACACAAGCACTGCTCCTACAGACCCTTGCCCAGTGTCATGGGTCAAAGCCACCAAAGCAAGCCTCATACCAAACATTCATAAAATGGTACACAACTCACTCTCTCAAGGACTCATGCCACAGCAATTAAAGCTTGCCTCAGTAAGACCAATCACAAAGAAAACTTCTCTCGACAAAAAGGACCCAGCAGCATACCGACCAATCTCCAGCATACCCTTCCTCGCAAAAATAATCGAAAAGACGGTTCAACTACAACTTCAGGAACACATTGACGAACACGGAACTCTCGACGACAACCAACACAGATTTCGTCCCAACCATGGAGTCGAAACTCTCCTGATCTACCTCTTCGACAGCATCATAAGAATAATTGACGACATCAGGAATGGAATTATAATGATCTTCATCGACATCTCCTCAGCGTTCGACACAGTTGATCACAATATACTCCTGGAGAGACTGAAGAACACTGGTATACACGGTACCACTCTAAAATGGTTCCACTCATACCTAACAGAAAGACAGCTACAGGTCAAGGTGGGACAGGACACCTCCCGGCCCATAAACGTCCAACAAGGAGTACCACAAGGATCCGCACTCTCAGCACTCCTTTTTAACATCTACATCCAACCAATATGCAACATTATGAAAGAGAACAACATCCAATACACAATATACGCAGACGATATAATGGTATACTCCCCGATATCAATCGAAAACCCGGACTTCTCTAAGATAGCAGACTGCCTTACCCAAATGGCGAAGTGGTGCCAAAACAACAATCTAGCTATAAACTACAACAAGACTGAAGCTTTAATCATCACTCGAAACCAAAGCTTCACACACCCACCAAACATAAAGATACAAAGCACCACGATACCGATAAGATCGGAGGTGAGATACCTTGGGGTTACTCTGGACAGTAAACTCAACCTCAAACCACACATAGACAAAACAATCCAAAAAGCATATTACAGGATGCGAATCATCAGGAGACTGAAACCACTCCTCGCTCCAGAACACTTCCGTACAGTCTGTCAAGCACTGATAACCCCAATACTGGACTTCTGCAATCCGATATACCTCGGACTACCAAAACAAGCTCTCAAACCACTACAGCTGGCACAAAACACTGCAGCTCGAATCATATCCGGAGCCGCAAGGCAGGAGCACATCACACCTACACTAAAGGACTTACACTGGCTCCCAATCATTGCTCGCATCAGATACAAGACTATCATAAACCTATTTAAGATAAAAGAACACACATCAGCCAACAGCCTCCACCTGCTCATACAACCGGAAACCAGCGCACGTCCCAGAAGAAGTCAAACACGCAACCGAGTCAGCACCCCAAATGAGTACAAGCACACACGCAAGGACACAACAGACAGAGCTCTCTCCATGGCTGCTCCAACAATATGGAACAATCTACCGGACGATCTAAGGGCAACTCCAGACCTCAAAGACTTCAGAAAACAACTGAAAACCATGCTGTTCATAGAGCACTATGGTCACATCACATAACCTAAGAGAATGGATAACAGCACTCCAATCCTCCCAAACAACTGAATATATATAAAATATGATTCTAGCACCACTGTAAATAGCCCACCCTGTATATAGCTCAAACAAATCAAGCACCCAACACATCCCTCACACAACTAAGTTTTATCCTCACTGCATGTACAACACACACACTTTACCTGATTGCTTGCTGTGATACCACCTTGATTATTAAGATAAGGCGGTTTAGAAATACTGTTAAATAAATAAATAAATAAATAAAATAAAAGAAAGATACGGAAGGCTATAGATGACCAAAATACAACTGGCAACACCATCATTATTAAATTTTATTCATCTCTGCAGCAGGCTTATTAAACCCCATGCTGATAATGCGCATGTGAGACACATTACAGCATGGGCTTTGGGCTAACTGTAGGGGGGGGGGGGTACATCTGCTATAGCACAGGTACAATGAATGCCATCCATTGAGGTGGCATTAGTTCTAGCCATGCTACCCGCATCAAGCACAGACCGTGCGGGCCACAAATGCTTGTTTTAGCTGTATTGTGCCAGGAATGTCCCTGTCCTGCCCAGTCACCATCCCAATATGCACTACCAGGGTAGCATGGGGTTTTAAGTGCCAGGTCCTGTGCTACTTTTTCATGTGGCACCAAACCACACGTTAAACCCCTTGTTACCAGGTATCACGGTTTAGTAAACATGCCCCTAAGTTTAATAATATAATGCCATTCTATGGATGGGACCCAAACAGCCAATTGAATAGAGCGCCAATTTAAGCTACGTATCACATTCAGCTGCTAAGATCAGCCAACTCTTGGATAGTCGGAGACCAATTCCAGTACAGCTCTTATGCTCTCACCGGTTTCTTTTCCCTTTTACAATATCTTCTAACATGACAAGAAGAGATAGTCACCCAGTTATTTCAGAGCTCTTGGGTTTTACAATAGGCACCAGAGACCAACCAGAGCCATATCCTCCTGGAAATGAACACTGTTTCTTTCTGAATGTTTCCACCAGCAGAGGTGAGGCTAAAGATAACACAACAGATAACAGCAGTACTATTACCAGGGCAGCAGAAAATCAGGGTGACCCAGCAGATAATGTATAATAGGACAGCTACGGAAGTGCTTTAAAGAAGTAAGGAGATCCTGCATTCTCTACAGGGAGAACTATTCAGGCAATTCGTAACAGAATCCACATGTGATGGGGCCATACTAGATTTGGTGCTTACCAATGAGGAAAGTGTTTCTGATGTTATAGTGGGAGATCATCTCGCATCCAGTGATCACCAGATGGTGTGGTACAGTATTAGGACTAGTGCTGAAAAAATCCATTCAAAAGCGAGGGTCTTAGACTTCAAGGACAATACCTAAAGGAGCCATTAGTGGGATGGAATAGCTGGGGGGTGTAGAAAAACAGTGGGCAAAACTGAAGGGGGATATTTTAAGAGCAAAAAGCCTTTTTGTTAGAAAGATAAATAAATGTGAAAGGAAAACAAGGTCGCTATGGTTCTCAAAAGAAGTAGCTGAAAAGGTGAAGAAAAAGAGGGAGGCCTTCAGGAAAAGCGTAGTTACTCACCTGTAACAGGTGTTCTCCATGGAAAGGCTAGCTCATTCGTAGGTGAAGGCAATACAGTCTGTCACCCAAGTGGATAGAGTTCGCTTAGACACAGGGAGCTCCAGTCTGCTGGGGTCATAAGACATGACAAGCTGAGGAGTTTTGTGACGGGCCTGAGTCTGCTATAAGTAGAAGGACAGGGCCATTTACAATGCAGCGTATGAAGTACTAGTTCCTCCCAGCCAGCATGAGGGTGCAAGAAAAAGGTGGGGAGGACCACCTCTTGGTTGAGGTGGAAAGGAGATACCACATTCAGGAAGAATTTAGGATGCGTGTGGAGCACCACCCTGTTCTTATAGAACCTTGTATATGGTGGATCCGCCACCATGGCCTGGAGTTCACTCACTCTTTGAGCGGATGTGAGGGCCACTAGGAAGACCACCTTCCAAGAAAGGTACCACAGGTGGCAAGTGGCCAGGGGCTCGGATGGCAGTCTGGTGAGCTGTGGGAGTACCATGTTGAGGTCTCACTCCGCTGCCGGAAGGCAGAGAGGGGGCTTGGATAACAGGAAGCCCTGAAGGAACCTGGAGACCAGGGACTGGCCCAAGAGGGATTTTCCCTCGATACAGTGGTGGTGAACAGCTATTGTGCTCAGATGCACCCTCATGGAGTTAGACTTCAGCCTGGTATGGGACAGGTGCAGCAGGTACTGGAGTATTAATTGCACATGGCAGGGGAAGGGGTGCTCCCTCCTTTCCACACACCAGGTGGAGAACCTTCTCCACTTAAAGGCATAAGCCTATCTGGTGGAGGGCTTTCGGGAGGCCAGTAGGATCTCCTCATCTTCTCTCAGAAGATTGAAAGGGGCCAGTGCTATTCTTTCAGCAGCCACGCTGCTAGTGTTAGTGATCCCAGATTGAGGTGCAGGAGGGAGCTCCCCTCCTGGGACAGAAGGCCTGGGGCTCAGCCCAGGGTTACTGGGAATGCCACCGTCAGGGAGAGCAGCAGTTGAAACCAAGGCTGCCTAGACCATCTGGGGGAAATTAGTATTACTAACACCTACTCACTCTGGACCCTGAAGAGGGTCCTAGCGACCATGGGGGGAGGCTGGTGGGAATGCATAGATTAGGCCATCAGACCATGAGATCAGGAAGGCACCTGCCGCCACTCTCTCTGAGTATGGCTGACATGAGCCGAAGAGAGGCAGCTGTGTGTTGTCCGGAGAGGCGAACAGGTCCATCACGGGCCTGCCCCAGAGGTGGAAGAGCCATTGTGCCACCTTTAGTTTCAAGTGCCACTCGTGTTGCTGAAGGAATCTGCTCAGCCTGTCCGATAGAAAGTTGTCTAGGCCCAGAGCATGCTGTTGTGGGCTGCAAAGGAGAACCGGGCCACTGCCTCCTGGTAGAGGGAGTACAAGCCCATGCCCCCCTGCTTGTTGATATAAAACATGGCGATCTGGCTGTCCATCTGGATCAGTACAGGATGGTGTCGCAGGCAGTGGCAGAATGCTTGCAGGGCCAGGAATATTGCCCTGAGCTCCAGGATCTCCAGCTCCTTGGTGTGTGGGTCTTCCTCTGCCTCGGTCTGCATTGAGAGGGCTCTGGCCATGTCCTTAACAAAGTCATGGAACCCCGGGCCTTTCCAGACACAGTACATGGCATCAAAGCACCGGCTCACTACCAGTACCGATGCCAGTGTCTCCCACATTCTGAGCAGCAGTCACACGAGGTTCAGCTGCATGGGCACCGTAAGGATTTCCTTGGGTGGAGCCTCGTACTGGAGGATCTCCAGCTCCTCGGCGTGCAGGTCTTCCTCCACCTCGGTCTGCACTGAGAGAGCTCTGGCCATGTCCTTAACAAAGTCATGGAAGGCCACATCCTCCGGAGAATGGCACCAGGGGAGACGGGTCCGAGGGAATATCTCAGTGCCATTTGGTTTTTGGGGATGCCTCATTGTCGGTCTCCCACTCGGAGCCGAGTAGTGATGACGAATCTGAGGCCCTGCAACTCAGTGCCTTGAGGCTGGCACCGAGGGGTCAGCAGCCTCCAGAGGATCTGGGGTCCGAGTCACAGGAACTAGCCAGGGAGGATCGGTTGTCTGAGGACTGGGACTGGGACCTTGACAGGCGCAGAGGCTTACCCAAGGCCGGTGGTGCTTGGAGGGCAGATGATGCAGATGATGTTCTGCTCCAGGATAGCAGTGATGTTCTGCTCCAGGGCTGCCATTCTGGTTTCCAAGAATCAATAAATCAAACCCAAATATTATTATAAAACCTGGGAGAAAAAAAGAGGAAAAAAGTCAACAAAAACTATTTTTAAATGTTGGAATGCTTGTTGTGCAGGGGGAAGAGGAAAACCCCTCCGAATAACAAACAACTCCTTTAAATCTTTTTTTTAAATGCATGAAATTATAAACTCCAAATGTAGTATCCAAAAGCCAATTAAGAAACTTTAAACAATCCACAAATGTGTGAAGTAAATAAATACATAGCTGGCAGTTGGAGCCGAAAGGTTGCTGAAGGCCAAAGATGTTAAGCAGGCAAGGTGTATGAATGTTGAAGGTATCTGAAGGTTTCCAAACTGCGTCCCTACAAAAGTAGGAAGTTCTTGATGTGCAGCGCCCTCACAAAAAGTAGAAAGTTCTTAATGTGCAGCGACACAGTAGTGCGTTTTGGGTCACAATAGACCCTGTCTCAAGCTTTTAATATCCATATAGTAAAAATGTGCCTCAACAATCGTAAAAGGCATACAAGCCTCGGCTTTGCTCGCTTGGTTCAAAGTCTTATTTTCCCACAAAGAATGGTTCTAACCTAATAATTGTGGGTTTCATTGTTTGATTCTGGTTTCTAAGCCAGCTTTTGCCATGGGCACAGAGGATCTTGGGCCCGGCACCAGCATTCTCAAGAGTGCATTTTCGATGAGGACTAGAGCCTTGAGGAATCTCGCATGGTCTCCACCAGTCGAGGAATCCTTGAGGACCTTGGTAGGGTGCTTCTCGGAGTCTCCCGAGTCTCTCAGGACGGTTTTA
The DNA here is from genome assembly GCA_033557465.1 of Ichthyophis bannanicus. NCBI lineage: Eukaryota > Metazoa > Chordata > Amphibia > Gymnophiona > Ichthyophiidae > Ichthyophis > Ichthyophis bannanicus. Next base: position 1,387,350,276 of record CM066032.1, on the reverse strand, counting down.
CCAGGTTTCTCCAGTGCAACCTCAGCGGACTTCGAGGATTTTTTCTTCTTCTTCTTTGGGTCTGAGGTCTTCTCGATGGAGCCGTCACTGCGAAACTCCAAGGACGTTTGGGTCTTGTAGGAAATGCTGGGCTTAGAGCTTGGCTTCGGGGAGGTCGGGCCGAGTTGAATCTGGGAAACAATTTTTCCTGCAAACTCCAACCTCTTTTTATTGGTCTTAGGCATTATGGCCTGGCACAGGTCGAAGGAGGTGCTGTCTGGGCCTAGGCAACGCAGGCAGAGTCATGGGTGTCAATCACCGACATAGTTTGACTGCAGCGGTCACATTTCTTGAATCCATTGGGCGACATGGTGTGGAACACCTGGACGGGGTCAATGACCCCCAGGCAAAAAAATGCACAAACACCGGTCGAGGCAAGCCTCGATCAAAAAGGTAAAAAAAGGGGCTGAGAACAGTGCCAGCTTGAGGCGCGAAGAGGAAACGGTACGCAAACCAGGAAAGTTAACTTTTAAGGATAATTAGCAAGGATTTTTCTGGGGGAAACAGGACGGATGTCCGTTGGGCTCTGCAGAAAAAAGGAGCAAGATGGCACCACCTTTGGGTGGGATGGGGACTACACATGTGTTGTAGCATGTCCCAAAGGCTTTCTTTGAAAGTTGGGGAAATGCTCCATGTGGGCTCCATCAGAACTGACTTCACCCATATATAAGGGCTGACTTCCTGCTTGTTTCTGGAGAATACTAGAGATCAGAGAGAAAGAAGACAGGCATCTATATTTGGAAAAACTTAGAGAAGCTAGCAAAATAGTTAGGAAAGCAAAGATACAAAAAGAAAAAGAAACCGGAATAAGACATTTTTCAGATATGTTAGTGAGAGGAGGAAGGGCAAAAGTTGTATTGTCAGACACAAGGGAGAAGGGAGGAATATGTACAAGCTGATGAGGATAAAGTGGAATTGCTTGACAAATATTTCTGTTCTTTGTTCACAAATGAAGGGCCAGGAGTAGGAATTCAGAAAACATCCACAAACAGTAACAGAAGTGATGGGGATCTTGAACGATTTTCAGAAGACTGTGTTTGTGAGGAACTAGCTAAACTAAAAGTAGACAAAGCAATGGGACCAAATGGGATACATATGAGAATACTGAAGGAACTTGAGGATGTTCTAGCAGCTCCACTGACCAACCTATTTCAATGATTCTTTGGAGTCGGGAGTGGTCCCAGAGGACTGGAGGAAGGCACAAGTGGTCCCTTTACACAAAAGCGGAAGTTAGGATGAGGTTGAAAACTACAGGCCGGTTAGTCTAATCTCTGCGGTGAGTAAATTATTGGAAATGCTGCTAAAAGAGAGAATAGTAAAGTTTTAGATTGCAGGATCCGAGGCAGCATGGGTTTACCAGAGCAGATCTTGTTAGACAAATCTGATTGGCTTCTTTGACTGGGTGACCAGGGAGTTGGACTGAGGAAGAGCCCTAGATATTTAGATTTCAGTAAAACCTTTGATACCATCCCACATGGGTGACTTATAAACAAACTGGGCACCCTAGAAATTGGTTGAGTGGGAGGTGAAAAATGGAGCTCACTCTGAGAAGAAGTGCCACAGTGGGGTCCCGCAGGGATCTGTCCTTAGTCCGATTCTTTTTAACATCTTTGTTAGTGATATTGTAGAAGGGCTGCCTGTTTACGGATGATACTAAAATCTGCAATAGAGTAGACATTCAGGAAGGAGTAGATAATATGAGGAGGGATCTAGCTAAGCTTGACGAATGGTCTAGAATTTGGCAGCTGAGATTCAATGCCAAAAATACAGGGTCATGCATATGGGCTGCAAAAATCCAAGAGAGCAGTACAGTGTAGGATGAGAAGTACTTCTGTCCACAAAAGAAGAACGGGACCTGGGCGTGATTGTGTCTGATGATCTTAAGGATAGCTAAACAAGTAGAAAAGGTGACACCAAAAGCCAGAAGGATGCTTAGGTGCATAGGGACAGGAATGGCCAGCAGAAAAAAAGGAGGTGATAGTGCCTCTATATAAGTCTCTGGTGTGACCTCATTTGGAGTTTTGTGTGCAATTCTGGAGACCACACCTTCAAAAGGATATAAACAGGTTGGAGTCAGTACAGAGGGTAGCTACTAAAATGGCTAGTGGTCTTCGTTATAAAGCATATAGGGACAGATTTAAAGATCTCAATATTTATATCATATCTTAAATATGATCAACTAATACATGCCCCTACTCACTCTAGAGGAAATACTTTGGACCTTATCTTTGCTCCCTCACACTTATATGGCTCCAATTTCTCCTTCCAGCCACAAATTCTTCCAGTCCCTTGGTCAGACCACAAAGCAATCATATTCCACATTCTAGCTACCATCCCAGATTCGCCTATCAATGCAACATCACCACCAGCTCGTCGCTTCAAACCATTTATCAAAGATGCATTCCTTGATGAAGCTCTGCCTAAACTTGAATCCTTTTCCTCTGATTTAGATGATATTATATACTCTTGTAACTTGACCCTAAGCCAGGCAGCTCTACTCTCACTACACAGGGAGAGTAGTCCTTTGAAGAGACCACATTCTGCTATATGGTTTACAGCTGACTTATGCAATTCCCTACTCGGTCTCAGGAAACTAGAGTGAAAATGGTGCAATTCCAGACTTCCCCATGACAGAAATAATTATATAAAGGCTTTACAGGACCACTGCACTGCTATTATGGCAAGAAGTAAGGAATATCACACCAAAATCCTGATGCGATCCCTCAATAGGCCTCGTGAGCTCTTTCGTCTAATCCAATCTCTCACTATGGATATGCAGATCTATCATGCTTCACCCACAAGACCTTGCTAAACACTTTCATAATAAAACCAAAGTGACCATCAATCATCTGGGAGATCCTTGCACAGACAGCCCTTCATCAGAAAACACCAAAATCCCTGCAGTGACCTCTTTCTACCCTTACTCCACTGAACAAATTGAAAATATAATAAAAGGACCGAACTCCACCACCTCACCTACTGATCCATGCCCAGCCCACTGAATCAAGTCTGCTTGTTCTGAATTAAGTCCTTACATCTCCAAAATCATTCACCTTTCCTTCAACAAGGGTATTGTACCACCACCTCTGAAAACTGCCACCATCAAACTACTTCTAAAAAATCCCAGGTTAGATCCTAGAGACCTGACCTCCTACCGTCCCATATCTAGTCTTCCCTTCCTGACAAAAATAATTGAGAAAATAGCACAACAAATCCAAGACCACATTGATTCTTATGCTCCTCTGGATCCTCAACAGCATGGCTTCTGTCAACATCATGGTGTCAAGAGCTTGCTCACCTCCCTATTTGATAATCTGATTAAAGGCATGAATAAACCAAAACAGGGCTTCATCCTTATTTTCTTAGACATCGCCTCAGCCTTCGATACAGTCTCTCACAGCCTCTTGCTTATCCAACTTCAACTTAAAGGCATTCAGAGCTCAGTTCTAGATTGGTGTCGCTCTTATCTATGAGATCGCCAACAACAGGTTCGCATTGGTACACAAACATCAACTATGTTTCAACAAACCCAAGGAGTACCTCCACAGGGCTCTTCCCTTTCTGCCCTGCTATTCAACATACAGTATATATTCAGCTATTATGCACAATCATTCAATCCTTTGGCATTCTTTACCACATCTATGCAGATGATGTGCTACTTTATGCCTCTTTCTCATTGGATAACCCTAACATCACTGGAATCACAGACTGCTTTAATGCAGTATCTGACTGGTTAGGAGCCCGCAACCTGAAAGTAAACTATAAAAAAACAGAAGTTCTGTACATCACGAAGGATCCAACATTCATACCTCCAACTAACCTACATGTTAAGAATGCTGAATTGAAGACTATTCATGAGGTTAGATATCTAGGTGTCACTTTGGACCAATATCTAAATATGGAATCCCATATAAGCAATATCACAAAGGCTGTCTACCTCAAAATATGTTCCCTCTGCTAGCTCTGACCCTTATTGGAACCTACTGACTTCCGCACTGTCTTCCAGGCTCTTGTCACTCCCCTATTTGATTATGCTAACATCCTCCTTCATGGCCTACCTGCATATGCTCTCCATCCTTTACAAATGGCTTTAAATATGGCTGCCCGAACCATTTACGGAGCTTCCAGATATGATCATGTATCACTTCTCTTAGTATAGCTACATTGGCTACCAATAAACAATCGACTCAAATACAAAGCCCATCTATTGTCATTTAAAATCCTTCACCATCTCTCTGTATCATCTGGAAAACCTCCTGCACTGGACGCCCGACACCAGATCCAGGAGAACAAATATGGCAAACACCCTTGCCATTCCAGCTATGGCTAGTAAAAGCTCTCAATATGCCAGACACAGAGACTTCTCTATTTTTACCCCTCTGCTCTGGAACTCTCTCTCCACTCCTATCCATCTCATCACTGACCTGTCAACTTTTGTAAGGCAATTAAGACACATCTATTCCAGCTTTCATTCGACCATGTACCATAGCTTATTATGGCCTCCCTTCTAATGCAAAGCTCCCTTTCAGATTGTATATGGTTTACCTTCCTTAAGACATCTGTTCTATTTAATGGAATCATCTATTGCGTTAACTCTTGTTACTTGTTCTTTATACCTGTTCAATGTAATTGATACCTGTTCAATATAATTTAACCTGTCCTGTTCAATGTAATGAGTTGTTCTTATGTAAACCGCACTGATTTCAAAAAGTGCAGTATATAAAACCAAATAAATAAATAAATACTTTAGAGGAAAGGCGGGATAGAGGAGATATGATAGAGATGTTTCAATACCACTGTGGCATAAATGCACAGGAGGAGAGCCTCTTTTGAATGAAAGCAAGCTCTGCTATGAGAGGACATAGGATGAGGGTGAAAGGGGATAGACTCAGGAGCAATTTGCGGAAATATTTCTTTACGGAAAGAGGGGTGGATCAGTGGAATAGTCTCCCAGTGGAGGTGGTAGAGATGAGGACAGTATCTGAATTTAAAAAAGCATGGTACAAATATGGAGGATCTCTAAAGGAAAAAAGGAGAGTTTTGAAGTTGATATGGAAAGGCAGACTAGATAGGACATGTGGTCTTTTTCTGCCATCATGTTTCTGTTTCTTTCTTTTTTTTCAGTTATATATTCATTAAGATTTACTTAAGTTTACAAAACAACGTATTACATCCACATAGCTTTTTAGTCTGAAGCAACAACTATATCATAAAGCAGAGGCATAAAACAAAAATAACAAAACAACTCTGTTTCTAAATTAAACTCTTTATTAACTGAATGTTAGACGTTATTGATCAAATTAACCATTCACCCCCCTTAAAAACTATAAAACACAGAAGAACAAAAGAGAAGAGAGACCTGAGAATAAAAGCTCCCTTTCTTCCCCCAACAAGGAAACAATAGAGCTAGGAAACAGGAAAGGTGTTACTTTAGAGGCTCTAGTTCGCTAGCTCTGCTGTTAAGCGATGTAGTGTACACAGTGCAAACAAAGGAAAGGAAGAGTCCCAGAATCTGACCGGCAGTGGCGATACTGTATGGCAGCATGATTGATGGCTGTATTTGTATGCTAGCAAGTCTGCAGTCTAGCAGTTCTCAAATCTGGTCCGGAATATCCAAAATACACCCAATTAGCCTACCAAACCTGACTTACAGAGCCTGCGAGCTGAAGGCAAACCATGAATACTAGCAATTTTTTCTTCTTGCCTGTAACTACTGTTCCCTTTAAACAGTGCATGCAAAGCTGTGTAAAACCTAAATTCCCTCCTGCACATAGATTGTTTGTCTGCTTCCCCAGTCAGCATGAGTGTGGGAAATGACTGCTTGCACGTTCTGCCGACAGCCCAATGATTCCAATAGCTATGTGGCTTTTGAACCACAAAGAGCTCATTACATGTCAGGTTGGGGTCACAAGAGATATACTCATAAGAAGCCCTGCAAAGTTAAAAACGTGTGAGGCTTGTTTAGAAGTCCTTTTAAATGTGGCATACATATCCAATGTTGAGTGAGTAAGATTAAACCTACTTTGTTGTGGGGAGATGGAGCTAGTGGACATTGCTACTTCCCAAGGATGTACAGCTTTCTGTTCCATTACTGGAGATGGGATTCAGTGTTTTTTTGGGGAGAGGAGACGGTGATTCTTGAAATGCAATTTGGATGTTTTACTGTCATCAGGGGAGAAGAACTTGTAACAGTGAGTCTCTGTTATTGGGTAATAAGGAAGTCATATGTGTTTAGAGCGGTACTGTCCCTCCAACAGTCGACTGCAACACAACAGAGAGCAAAAACTCCAACAGCTAAGTTTCCGCAAGGGATAACCTTTCCCCATGTCAATGATTTCCAAACCAATATTTTAAAAGTCAGATTCAAAGCCTAATACAGCTGCTGTCTTCCTCCAGAACTCCTCCCAAAAAAGCTGCAAACTGGGACAATAATATAGCAGATATAATAGGTTTGCCATTACTGGTTTCATACTTATAACAGGCTACCTTGACCAGGGTCCTGATGCACAGAAGCTATGATCGTCTATTTGCTAAACTCGCACAGAAAGCGTAGTTATTCTCCAGGGACAGCAAGAATCAGTCCTCACATATGGGTCATGTCGGCGCCAACGGAGCCTATGAAGAGCATTTTCCCAGCTTTCAAAGAAAGCCTTTGGAACATGCTACCACACATGCATGATCCCCTTCCCACCCAAGGGTGCCATCTTGCTCAGTCAGCTGACATAGCTTAGGACAGTAGTAAAAACTAAAACAAGGTAGGGAGGCAACTCCCAGGGGAGGGGAGAGGGTTGTGAGGACTGATTCCTGCTGTCCCTGGCGAACACCTGTTACAGGTTAGTAACTATGCTTTCTCCAGGAACAAGCAGGAAATCAGTCTTCACATATGGGACTCCTTAGTTCCAGGCTGCCAAGGACCGAACCATGACAGCACCAATGGTGGCCAAGTCGGGTAGCCGTGAGTTGCAGAAGATGAGTTCTCACTGACAGACTCTGCAAGACCCTAGCGTCCAGCATCACTGTCACTCCGGTAGCCTGAACACAGAAGGGTGGGAGGGCAGGAGTTGCCTACACTCCGAGAATATTACAGAATACTGCCTGGCAAAATGCACTGTCCCTGCAGGACTCGCTCTCCAGGCAGTAGTGAGCTGTGAACATATGAACAGAAGATCAAGTGGCGGCCTTGTAGATCTCTGTCACCGGCACTGAGCGGAGGTTGGCTACTGATGGGGCCATCACCCTCATGCGATGTGCTGTGATCCAGTGCTCAAGGGAGAGGATAGCTCACTCATAGATGAGGGCAATATAGTCTGCCACCCAAGTGGATAGAGTTTGCTTAGTCACGGGGAGCCTCAGTCTGCTGGGGTCATAAGACACGAAAAACTGAGGAGGTTTGCAATGGGCCTGGGTCCACTGTAAGTAGGACAGGGCCTGTTTGCAATCCAGTGTATGAAGTACTAGTTCCCCACTTCCGGCATGAGGCCGTGGGATGAAGGTGGGAAGGACCACTTCTTGGTGGAGGTGGAAAGGAGATACCACCTTCGGGAGGAATTTGGGTGTGTGTGGAGCACTAACCTGTTCTTATAGAACCTTGTATATGCTGGATCTGCTACCAGGGCCTGGAGTTCACTCACTCTTCCAGCAGATATGAGGGCCACCAGAAAGACCACTTTCCAAGACAGGTACCGCAGGTGGCAAGTGGCTAGGGGCTTGAATGGCAGTTTGGAAAGCTGTGAAAGCACCACCTTGTGATCCCACTCCGCTGTTGGAGGGCAAAGAGGGGCCTTGGACAACAGGAGGCCCCGGAGGAATCTGGGGACCAGGGACTGGCCCGAGAAGGCTTTTCCCTCGATAGAGTGATGGTGAGCAGTTATAGCACTCAGATGCACCTTCACTGAGTTAGATTTCAGCCTAGTGTGGGAGAGGTGCATTAGATACTGGAGTACTAATTGTACATGGCAGGAGAAGAGGTTCTCCCTTCTTTCCACACACCAGGCAGAGAATCTTCTCTTTTTAAAGGCATAAGCCCATCTGGTGAAGGGCTTTCGGCAGGCCAATAGGATCTCCTCGACTTCTCTCAGAAGATTGAAAGAGGCCAGTGCTACCCTTTCAGCAGCTAACGTTAGGGACCCCAGGCTGGGGTGCCGGAATGAGTCCCCCTCCTGAGAAAGGAGGTCCATGGCTCGGCCCAGCAGGACTGGGAGTGCTACCGACAGGGAGAGCAGCAGTGTAAACCAGGGCTGCCTCGGCCACCTGGGGGCAATTACTATGACTGAAGCCCTCTAACTCTGAACCTTGAAGATGGTCTTGGCAACTAGGGGGTCTGTGGAAATACATAGAGTAGGCCCTCGGACTACGAGATCAGGAAGTCATCTGCAACCACTCTCACCGGATGCGGTTGGTACAACCAGAAGAGAGGCAGCTGTGTGCTGTCAAGAGAGGCAAATAGATCCATCATGGGCCTGCCCCCAATGTGGAAGAGCATCTTGGCTACCCTGGGATTCAAGCACCACTAGTGCGGCTGAAGGACTCTGCTCAGTCTGCCCGCTAGGCAGTTGTCCTGACCTGGAAGGTAGACTGCTCACAAGAGCATGTTGTTGTGAGCTGCAAAGGAGAAGAGGGACAACGCCTCCTGGCAGAGGGAGTACAAGTCCGTGCCCCCCTGCTTGTTGATATAGAACATGGCGACTTGATTGTCCATCTGGATCAGTACGGATCGATGTCACAGGCAGTGGTGGAATGCTCGTGGGACTAGGAAGATCACCCTGAGCTCCAGGAAATGTATCTGCAGGAATGACATCTCCTGGGACCAGCTGCCTTGAGTGCAGTAGTCCCCACAATTCGCACCCACAACCTAGGAGGGAGGCATCTGTGGTCAGGGTTCTCTGAGGTGCGGGCACTTGGAAAGGCATTCTCATCTGGAATTGGTGGAAGTCTTGCCACTAGTTGAGGGATTCCGCCAGTTGGTGGGTTACCCTGGCCCTGTCCCGTAGCCTGCCTGTGGCTTGAGTCCACTGTGAGTGGAGGCACCACTGAGCTGTCCACATGTGCAAGTGGCCATATAGCCCAAAAGGCGGAGGAGGAGCCAAGCTGGTATTGACCTGCGACGCTGTACCTCTCCTGCAAGTTGTCTGAGGCATTCTGCCCTGTCTCTGAGGAGGACCACCTTGACTTGCAGCGCGTTGAGCAGAAAACCTATGAACTCCAGATTTTGGGACGGAGAAATATGGGATTTGGGACAGTTGATGACAAACCCCAGGTGCTGCAGGAGGAGGGACACATGCTCTGTCGCCTGACTGGCCTCTGCGGCTGTGCCACCCCTGATCAGCCAGTCATCTAGGTAGGGGAAGACAAAGGCCCCTTGTAGGCTCAGGTGGGCGATCACCACGGCAGGCATTTGGTAAAGACCATTTGCGAGGAGGCCAGACTGAAGGGTAATACCCTGTACTGTTAGTGCTCTTCTCCTATCATGAAGCTTAGGTACTACCTATGGGAGGGGTGGATTAGGATGTGTGCATATGCATCCTTTAGATCCAAGGAGCACAGCCAGTCTCCCTGGTGGAAGTAAGGCAGCAGTGTTTCAAGAGAGACTATCTTGAACTTATCCCTCACCAGAAACTTGTTTAGGTTTCGCAGGTCTAGTATGGGCCTGAGACCCCCAGTTCTCTTTGGGACAAGGAAGTATCTGGAGTAGAAGCCGTTTCCCCACACGTGCTTGGGTACAGGCTCTACTGCGTTGTCTATGATCAGGCCTGTGAGCTCTGTGAGCAGAAGAGTCTGGTGAAGGTGTCGTCGTACTGGCACTCCTGGGAAGAACCTGGGTGGTATATGCTGTAAGTTGAGGAAGTTTCCTTCCCTTACCACTTGCAGTATACACTGGTCCAAGGTGATTTTGGCCCATCTGTGGGCAAAGAGTGCCAGGAGCCCCCCTGTGGGCTGAGGAAGGTCTTCTGGTGAAGGCAAGTCCCTGCCCTGGTAGTCAAAAGCTCCCCCCAGATTGGGTGCGAGCTGGCACCTGAGGCTTCAGTATTTCGCCTTTAGAGCCCTGTGGCCTTGTCTCTTAGGGTGAGAACCTTGTTGTTGGCCTGAGAAGGGCTGGTAGTGGTGGACTCAGTGGAAAAGAACCCTTTTTCCTCGGGAAAAGGGGTTGTTTCCCTCTGGTTTCCTCTAGGGAAGGGATGAGGTATTTTTAGAGACCCTCTGGTATGTTACCATGTCGGCCTCAATCTCAGCTGCCTTGTCAGCTATGGGTTTGCTGAAAAGGTTCTCCCCGGTGCAGAGGATGTTGAGCAGCTTGTTGGAAGACTATAGACAGGCCTGACGTTGGGTGCCAATGTCAGCTGTTGCGACCCGAGTTGCTGACTCGAAGATGTCATAGGTTGCTTGGGAGAGGGGCTTGAAGCAGTCCTTGATCCCCGAGGTCAGTGACTGGAAGCGTTGGAGGGGTTCCCCGACAAGACCAGCCGAAAATCCCCATGAGCCTTCAGGTACATGCCTATGTATAATTCATAGGCTTGGATCCAGCACCACAACATCGAGCCCTGGTAACAACTGTGCCCGAGGGCATTGAGGGCTCTAGACTCCCTTCTGGGGGGAACAGAGGAATGGGTCTTTTGGCTCTTAAGTTTTTGCATAGCTGACTTGACAATCATGGAGTTATGTGGGAACTGGGGTTTGTGGAACCCCGGGCCCTTCCAGATGCAGTACATGGCATCAGGGTGCCGGGCTCACCACTGTTACTGATGCTGGTGTCTCCCACATTCTGAGCAGCAGCAGCTCAAGGAATGGCTGCACGGGCACCGTGAGGGTTTCCTTGGGTGGAGACCCGTATTGGAGGATCTCCAACTCCTTGGTACATGACTCTCCTCCACCTCGGTCTGCACAGAGAAGGGTCTGGCCATGTCCTTGACAAAGTCATGGAAGGCTACATCTTCTGAAAGGGAATGGCGCCAGGGTGCCGGGGGATACGGATCTGAGGGATTGTCTCGATGCCGTTTAATCTTCAGGGATGCATCGTCATCGGTTTCACACTCGGAGTCGAGCAGTGATGATGAATCTGAGGCCCTGTGACTCACTGCCTCGAGGCTGGTGCTGAGGAGTCTGTGGCCTCCAGAGGATCTGAGGTTCGAGTCACGGAAACTAGTTGGGGAAAATCGGTTGCCTGAGGATCGGGACCGGGACCTCGACCAGTGCCTAGGGCTTATCCAAGGACAGTGGTGCTCAGAGCTCGGCTCGACAACCGGGGACTCCCCCACAATAGAGGACCCGGTCGTTGGGGCAGATGATGCAGATGAACCAGCCATCATTGCCTGCTGCAGGGCTAGGATAGCAGACATATTCTGCTCCAGGGCCGCCATTCTGGTTTCCAAGCCAGAAGGCTCTGCAGCTTTTGGTGTGTGCACTGAGGATCTCAAGCCCAGCACCAGCACTCTGGTGAGTGCATCCTTGACAAGGACTACAGCCTTGAGGAACCTCGCATGATCTCTGCCGGCCAAGGAATCCTTCTTGAGAACCTTGGTAAGGCGCTTCTGGGAGCCGCCCGAGTCCCTCCTGACAGTTTTACTGGGTTTCTCCAGTGCAACCTTGGTGGACTTCGAGGACTTCTTCTTCTTGGGGTCTGAGGTCTTCTCGGAGGAGCTGCTGCTGCAGGACTTTGAGGATGCTCGAGCCTTTCGGGATGTGCTGGGCTTGGAGTCGGCGATGGGGAGGTTGGGGGCCAAGTCGGAACTGGGGAAGAGTTTTTCTTGCAACTCAGGCCTCTTCTTATTGCTCTTAGGCATTATGGCTTGGCAAGGTCGCAGGAGGTGCTGTCATGGTCTGGTCCCAGGCAGCAGTCATAGATGTTGGTCACTAACATCGTTTGACTGCAGCGGTCACATTTTTTGAACCCACCGGGGGGCATGGTGGGAAGCACTCGGCCAGGGTCGACAATCCCCGGGCGAAAAAAGGCATGAACACCGGTTGAGGCAAGCCTCGATAAAAAAAAAAAAAGGGAAAGGAGCAGAGAACAGTGCCAGATTCGGTGCTGGCTTGAAGCGCTGGCTCGAGGCAGGAAAAGGAACTGGTATGCAAACCGAGAACAGCTAACTTTAAGGATATTTAGCAAGGATTTTTTCCGGGGAAACAGGACAGACGTCCATTGAGCTCCGTGGAAAAAAGGAGTCTGAGCAAGATGGTGGGAAGAGGACCATGAATGCGTGGTAGCATATCCCAAAGGCTTTCTTTGAAAGCTGGGGAAATGCTCCGCGTGGGTTCCATTGGTGATGTCACCCATATGTGAGGACTGACTTCCTGCTTGTTCCTGGAGAAGTAACATTTCAAGGAGAAGGTTAATCGGAATGGGAGCCAACAAATACTCCTCTAATCTAAGCCACATCAACTTCTCCTGCATCTCCAAAGAATGATGCCACAATCCACCCTGTCTCAAAAGGAAAGCAGCGTGAAACTTATGAAAGTCGAGGATGTGGGGTGGGGAGGATTGATATTAGGTACCATAAAATGATGGGAGAAGGATAATTCTTTGCCTTCCAGGATCCAATCCTCTCTCACCCCTCCTCCTCCCCACAACATGTGGCCAGACCATGAATCATAGTGTGGCAGATGCAGCAGGTGACAGGAGGCAGGCAGGACGTCCCCTCTCTTCCTGCTGATTGGGGAGAAGGTAGAGGAGAGGTGGTAGAGCTGGAGAGTGGGGGTAATTGAGGAGCAGGAAGGCTTATGAGAAGCAGATTGAGAGATATGGGAGGAGGCACTAGGCCCTGGGCTTACTACAGCAGCAGGGCAATGCTGAGAAATCCAGGACACTTGCAGACACAGCTATATATATAATTATCTTAATCCACAGCACAGGAAAATTACATTTACTGCCCATTGTAAATGAATAATTACCCACCATGGTAACAGTCTAAATTTACTGCAGCTTAGTCCATCGTGCTCATATTATTGCTTCTTAGTTCTAGAACAACCATGAGATGGGTTAGGGTGGCAGTGGTGGTTGACTTTGCATTGCTAGAATGTGATAGCAGTTTCTAAAGGGGCTCTTGATATTTCTGCTTTACTTGGTGAAACCCTTCTTGTATTCATAAAAGAATGTAAAGGGCTTCCAGGAGTCCCTTACGACACATCACTGCATGTGTGTGTGTGCGTACATGACTCTTCCTTCTTGGTACCGCTGATTCTGAAGAGCTAAAGGACCAAGTCCTGTGTAGTTCTCATGAGGCAGACAAGCCAAGAGATTCCACTGTGAGGTACTGGTCTGCAGAAGGGTAAGCAGAAAGTCCTCTGTCATCAGATAACCTCTGAAAACAAAGTGAAAGGAAGAAGAAATGAATTGGAAGTGCTCTTACCTCTAGCCTGGTTCTGTCCACATCTTTTGGCAGCTTCACCCGAACTCGGTTTGTTATAATAAGTGATTTGTAAGGGTAGACCTGTTGCGAAAGAAAGGTCCGAATGAAGACAGAGCTAAAAGGATGTGTCCAATTGGTATGGCATTGAAATGTCAAGGAAGGAATTGAAATTGTACATACTTGCATCCACATCTGACACAAAAAACACTGCACATAAGTACAACAGAAAGGTACAGTTTTAACCTGGTAAGCTAATTTAGAGCCAGACGGTTCTTTCTGTGGTGGAAAGGTGCCTCTTACCTTGTATTCTGAAAAAGAATGGAGGAGTGGTTCACTTATATTGAGCACATACATTTATCACACCATTAGAAATACAACCATGAACAAAGGCTCGACAGTCACATTGCCGCCACTCAAGTGCTTATGCACAACTCTTGCAAATTTGGAGCGAGAAAATTCAGAATGTTCAGAATTATTCCTGGTGGCAGGAAGGGGAGGGAATAATTTTAGAAGCTAGGCCCAACATGTAAGGCAAATTGCATGGTTGCAGGGGTCAACAGCACTACCGCCTTCTCAGTGATACTTGCTTGATGTTAATGTGTTGAGAAAAAGCACTCCTCACTACCATTAGTACACCGCAGCCACCCACCTATTTATGCCATTTATACCCACAGAAGTTACTGGCTCACTATCATAAGTATCGGAATCACTTTACTATAGCTACTGAATCAGCAAAGCCCTAAAGGAATCCTTATGGGCAATGAAGGATTCTGACTCTGAGACCGACGCAGTTAGATAAAAGGGAACATCTCTGAAATATCTACTTCTGCAATTAAAACACATCCTTTCTGTTTCCAGCTGCCCATTCAGTCTTAACAAAGTCACCCTCCCTGCCTCAAATCATATCTCATTGTACCTCTCATCCCCCAACTGGAATCCTGGTCTTTTTCATAAGTGCCAAAACTGGCAGCCTGCAACGGAAAGAAAATCAAAATTAAAAAGACAATTTTAGGTCTCTCTAGTCCCTGAATCAAAAAGGCTGAATGGTATGCACGTTTAAGATATAAATAGATGCAGGTGCTCTAGACTTTACTGTATTTTATGGAAGCATTTTATTATTTACTTTTTTAATTTAACAGCATTTATACCCGTCTATCACAAATTTGCTAAGGGGCTTACAAAAATTACATACACAATGTATTACGGCCAAAGCATGCAAGAACTCATAACTAAGCAATTCAAAAGTAATAATAAAACAATAAATCAGCTAAAAGCTAATCGGAAAAGATGGGTTTTGATGCCCATCTGGCAATCCTGATAATCACTGATCCCTCAGAGGGCCAAGGGCAAGTTATTCCACAGCTTTGGGCCCACAACAGAGAAACCTCTGGTGCAGATAGTCTCATTACGAACAACTGAGACAGGGGGAATTGACAGCAAATTCTGTGATGCTGACTGCAAAGCATGAGTGGGGGGTATATGAGAACAACAATAAACAGAGATCAGATAATACAGACAAATAAAGAGATTTGAACACAAAGCAAACATTTAAACTGAAGATGGAATGCAACTGGTAGCCAATGAAGACTAAACAGGGCAGGTATAATGTGGTCAAATTTCCTTAAAGCTTGGACACATTTTGGGCTAGCTGATGTGGCCTAAGACTACTCTGAGGAAGATCCAAATAAATCATATTTTAGTAGTCCAGGTGAGGCAAAGCCAACAGTTGGCCCATTGTACAAAAATGTGACTACTCCAAGTAAAGTCAGAGCGTCCGTGTAAGGCGAAACTTGAAAAAGATGGCTCACACCACACAGGCAGTATGTAGTCAGCTAACTAAGAAATGCAGAGTATATAGCAAGTTCTGGACAGAGGGCCAGCTGAGAGATCCCCTTTGCTTGTCCTCCTGGCCTTTACTTTGGATAGCAAGATGGGGAAAGAGATTCCCGGGCCAGCCCTCTATTCTTATTTGGACAGAAGGGAGGAAGAAAATCCCAGGGAATCCTGCTGGCTTTTCATTATTTCTTTAACAGGAAAAGGGAGGACAGAGGTTTCTAGCTGGGCAATAGGACTTTTTGTTTATTCTTTAAAGGAGGAAGGGAGGGAAGGTGATGGAGGCTAAGGGCCTTTTTTTTTTGTTTAACTTTTTTTATTGTAAACTTACAATTACATCACCTGGCACTAATTGTTCTATTGGCATGCCAAACGACAATTAACATTAAAACATGTCTTACACATTTTTATCACATCTCTATCACATTTCCCCTGCACTTCCCCAACACCTTCTTCCTGAATGTATCTTGAAAACACTTCAGATAGCTCTCTATATCCTATTAGCAATCAGTAGGCATACCACAACCTAAACACTGCCACCTTCAATACTTTCATTTCCTTTTCACCCTGGCCTCCTTTCATTTCCTTTTCACCCTGCCCTCCTTTCCTAATATGAAAGGGTTCAAAATAATTTGTATTCATTCAGAATCCAAAATTCTCAATGCACTTGCAGCACATCAATAAGATTAACAAAATCTTAAATGAACTCTGGTTGAACTCAAGTCCAAACTAGTCATCCAGCATTTATCTCAAATGAGCCACAATATTTTTATCTTAACTACATCCAATCCGACTGGTGGTTTCACCCCCACATAGGGGTTACTTCAGGGCTAGCCAAATGCACCGTGCTTCCTCCAGTCTATGTAATATTTTAAACTGCACCTCTATCACAGTTACTATGTATTTTCTACTAACTTTACTTCCCTTGCTACCTCTTTTTGGAAATCCTCGTCCAGCAATTCAATACCCACCTCTCTCGTCCATTTGTCCACAGTGAGCATGTCTGGGCCGTCCAGACATCTCCGAACGACGGGCTCCATTGTATCCGATTCTGCACTGCAGGAGCTAGATGCTTCCACGGATGCAAGATCGGGCAACAGGATGGCCCAGCGTGCCCCTGCAGCAGCCATGGGGACATACTGGAGGCAACATGGCCAGGCCCCCCTGCTCCTGCTGGTGCGCTGACAGCCCAATACCCCCAGACCAGTTTTCCTGCTGCCCGACCCTCGGCTGGTCTGCTGGGGCTGGGATCAGGTGGTGAGGCAGTACTGTCAATGGTTCCACTGTATTGGGGGGGGGGGGGGCTGCCGGGACAGGGCACGTGGGCGCCCAGTACTTATTCTACCTCCAAGGTGGAATAAGCTGTGCATTCCCCTGAATTGGCCCTGTACATCCGGGTTCTGATCCAGCACATGCTCCGCTCACTCTCTGCCCCCATGCCACCCCCATCTCCAATTGTAATACCACTAATGTTATATATGTAATTTTGTGTCCCTGCAATTTAATCTATGTAGGTAAAACTACACGTTCCATCAAAACTCGTATTACAGAACATAAAAGCTGTCTTAGTAGACGTGTTCTTGATAAACCATTAGTCTCCCATTGGTTAAATAAAGACCACCAGGTCTCAGATCTCAAGTTCTTTGTCATTAAGGTTGTACATCCACATTGGCGTGGCGGTGACATTGACAAGATACTTCTTAAGTTAGAACAGTGTTACATTTATGAGTTGAAATCTCTTGAACCTCAAGGGTTCAATCAAGAATTCAACTTGGCCGTCTGTTTATAAACATTTTAGAATGTTCATAGTATGGTTTAGTATAGACTTACAGCATTCTTTGGGTTTATTTTTGTTATGGCACAAGTTTATACTCTTATTTCATCCTGTGTCATTTGATACATCCTTTCTTGTGTATGTCCGTTTTTTATGTTGATGCTGTATTATGAGGTTTTAGTACCCCATTGCTCGAGTACATTGTACATTTTATAATTGGATTTACCAACTAGGATTTGTGGTATGTTGATTTTTTTAATTGCCAAAGGCACATTTTGTCATGAATTTACTGTCCATTGTTAGTATCATATCTTATGGATTCATTTTGCATATGCATACCCCTATATATATATATACACACATATATATACACACATATATACACATATATATATACACCCAAATCACCACTGTCTAAAACCATACAAACACATGATCAGCCTACAAATTGTATATATTGTATATATTGTTGTTGTACATAGTTACCCTGTTAGCCAAGTTGAATATCCTGTTCATATGTAAACACAAAGTACTATTGGAAATGTGTATGTTCACTGTTTATTGTAAACCGCGCTGATGCTGAATAGCGTGGTATAAAAGAGACTTTAAATAAATAAATAAATAAATATATATATACACACATATATATACATATATATATACATATATATATACACACATATATATATATATATATATTCATCTATTTATGATTTTCCATCGTATCTATTATGCTTTTATGGCTTTACACAAGTTTTTCTCCCTGTATTGTTTAATTATGCATTGTCTACGGTATTAACATATATATATATATATTTCTTTTTTTACCAATGTATATATTTTTCATTGATGCTTTTATGGTGACGTCATGCCGTGTTACGTTGCACGTGCTGTTTGACGCTTTAAAATCAGACGCTAGAGTGGGCCGCGTTCTTCAAGCTGTTCAAGCACTATAATTTTGCGTATTTGCAGGTAAGAGTTGTTTCCTCGGCTCAGATTTGTCTTTGTACAAGTCTTAGTTATATTATTTACTATTTACTTTGTACTTTTTGCTATACTTCCTTGTTTTTGTTTTTTTCATGCACTTTTATGGATGCCTCCTCTTTTTAGTGCCCGTTGCTAAGGCTGAACAACCACGGCGTCTATACAAAGTTTTTTTAACATATCAGTTAGTCCTCCTGTTTTTAATGTATTTATTATTCACTGTTATCAGCGTTATCCCATTTATCTGCAAAAGTGGATTTTTATATATATTTTTTACACATTCTTTTCACACTGTTTTTACTACGATTACATCGTTTTTGATTAATTAAGTGCACTGCAATTTTTAGTAGTCTAAGCATCACAAGTGGTGTATTTATATGTAATTTTAATTCAAAAGGGTTGTTTCTTTGGCTCGGATTTGCCATTGTACAAGTCCTAATTATTGTATTATTTATTTTTCACTTAGTAATATTTGATATCCCCCTTTTTTATGCATTTTTATGTAATTTCATGTACTTTCACGGGTGCTCTGCTGTTTTTAATGTTCTTTGTAGATTGACCAAGGCGTTTACATAATTTTAATAAGGATCAGTTGTTATTGTTCTTCTGTTTTCAATATGTTTATCAGTTTACCGTTATTAACATTGCCCCATTTATCAGCAAGTGTCTCTTTACATTTGGTTTTATGCGTATGTACATAGCAATTTTCATTCAAATTGAGTTGTATAGAGCACATTTTCCCTACCACAAATCTTGTTTGTATACATATATATCAAAAATTGTGAGTTTTCCACCATTTATTTATTTTATCAATGTGTCTTGCAGAAATGAGTTTACTTATTCATAGGTGTAAACACTATTTTATTTGTTTTATGGTTCATTCTTAATTAATTTAAAAAAAAATTGTATCATGCTTTCTCTGGTCTTTTGCTTGTTGGTTCTGGGTTTCCCTTATTAATTATTATTATTATCATCTCTATGTTTTACTATTTTTTAGATGCTAATTATCATATTCATGGTTTTTAGCTCTATTTTCATAGGATTGAATCAGGTCATCAAAACTGTTCTCTTTTGTGCGCTTCATCATTTTAATGATGTTTAGAAACGCAAGTATTTTTATAATAATGATGTCTCCTGGGATCATATGTTTTCCCTTTTATTTTTATATAGTCTTTTGTCCTTCTTCTTGCTTTTATCTTTTGAGTTAATTAATTTTTCACTTATGTTTATTTAATTCATGGTTTGTTTTATTTTGTTATACTTATATATTAGTATCTTTAATGTTCCAATATTTTTAATGTTGGTTTTATTTGTATGCATTTTATATGTTTGCCCTTATTGATGTTTTTATTTATCTATTGTTGTTTGCAGTTCTCAGCCCCCTGATGAAGGCGTTGCCGAAACGCGTTGGTTTTTTTTAATATTAATAAAGCGCATGTGACCACCATACCTCTTGCTTTTTGTGTCTCTGAGGTCTTTGCAAGTAGGTGCTCTTTTCTTTTTCTTTTTGTTTTTTGTTCCACCGGGCCAGGGTTTCTTGAGGTAGGTAAGGAACGAACTAATGTACATAATTCTATTTTTTTTTTTGATAAATGAACACATTTTCAAAAGTATGTGCACTGTTTTACTTGGAAAAGTAGCTTCAGAAAAAGGAGGTGGGTGCAGGTGTCTGTAGATGCATTTCCTTTAGGCAGCTGCCAAAATTAAAGTATGCACCTCCTTTGAATTTCCAAATGCCGGAAAGTCATTGGGTAAGATGCAGTCCCTGACTTTGGAATAGTATGAGCAGTCGAAAACTACGGGGGGGGGGGGGGGGGGGGGGAGGGAGGGCATATTACAGTGGCTAGCCGTCACTGCTAAAACTTACACCTGGATATTCAATGCCAGGGCCATATCCGGCCAGCGGCACTGAATGCCCGGGTTAGTGGGGCAAGCAGAAAGCTAACCGGGCAGTGATGATACTCAGCCACTGCTGGTTAACTTCTGCGGTGAAAGTTAGGCCACCCATTCAGCTGCCTAACGCTTGCCGCTTAGCAATATCAAGGCAGTGGCTCAATATCATTATTGCCTGGTTACTGCTGGGTGCCACCTCTGCTCCACTCTCACGGAATGCCACAGCAGCTTCCGGGGATATTCCGGTTAATCCTGGTGACTGCGATTAACGCGGTTAGCAGGTCTGCTAACCGCATTAATCACATTTAATATCCCCACCTACCTTCTTAATGAACTGTTATTCAGTAACTACATGCTAATGGCCCACTGATACTAACCACTGACTGCACATGCTATAAAAAGAGACCAGTTGGCAGGAAGTAGTTTGTGGCAGCTTTTAAGGAATTCTGGGTGCTGTAGCATAAAATGCTGCAGGAAGCATGGAGAAGAGAATGACGAAGGAGGGGGAAAGAGATACAGGGAGCCAGGTTAAAAAGAGGATAGTGGATTACTTTACGGGACAGTTTCTCCAAATGGGTTAATTTTGCACATCAAACACCTGTCGGATCTCGTACTATTCTCTGTGTTTCTCAATATTAAATATTAATTATTGCACCGATGACTTCCATCGTTATTATTCTAAAAAAATACTAATGAACTTCCCAATAATTTTTAATGAAGAAGTAAATATAGAGGGGAAAAGACCCCATTTAGTCCCTTCAGTCCTCAACTGGATCCTTTTGTTTGCAGAATAAAAGCCCCAATCCTCATTGGTCAGAACACCCTCTTTAATTTTTATTTATGTTCCTTTTTTGTTTATCAAATAACACAGGTACACTACCAAAAAACTGCCTCCAGTTTTGCAACTGATTCCTATAGATTTTGGGGTGCTGAATCCAGGAAAAATAGCCAAAATGTTCCATCACGTCACGTTTTCTTGCAAAATTAGATTTCTTACCCATATAAGGAATGTTCACATAATTTCTTTTTAGCCGACTGCAGTTTATTTTCTTGGCCCAAAATAGAGGTTGTAATGGTTAACTAACTAGAAACACTCCCTCATGATATTTTAGAGTGTTTTGTATTCATTTTATACATTAACAGGACAATTGGGAGGCGGGGGGCTAAATCCAGTACTCGCGCTGGCGCATGTTCTTTCCTGTTCGCCTCGCCTCGTTCGCGCTCGCTCAAACACGGTGGTTGCGACATGAACGTTCCTGTCAAATTTCAGTTTCTTGCAAGTTCATTATTACCTTTTGTTTGCTCAGTCGTAATCCAGCTTTATTCCGAAGTGGTTCACTACAGTTGTAGTTTGCAGTGCTGTGTATTTGTGATGGCTCACAGAGCCAGAGGTTGTGCCAACTCTCCGGACAGTTTTTGTTTTATTTGTGGGGAATATACCGTGAAAAAGCGGCAGAGGAACATTTCTGCATTTATTAAAAAAGTATATTTCGCCTATTTCGGTTTGAAGTTAGGCGATCAAGACAAACCGTGGGCTCCTCACAAAGTGTGCAAGACATGTGAGGAAGATCTACGCTTATGGATGAAAGGTAAAAAACAAGCATTTCGTTTCGGAATACCTATGATGTGGCGTGAACAAAGAGACCACAGCAGTGACTGCTATTTTTGCTCTTGCATTGTGAAGGGATACAACTTAAAAAATAAGAACGTAATAAGTTACCCCAACCTTCCCTCAGCAATTAGGCCTATGCCTCATAGCAACGAAGTACCTGTGCCTGAACCACCAAAATCTTTGGATCATATTTGTGTGGACGGTTCTGATCATGATGAGACTCATCAGATGGCTTTTCCCGATGAGTCCAGTACTTCTGAGTTTGAAACTGAACCAGATCCGAAACCTGAACTTTTCTCTCAAGCTGAATTGAATGATTTAGTCCGGGATTTAGGACTCCCAAAAGATGCTGCCCAACTGCTAGGTTCTCGGCTTAAACAGAAAAATCTATTGTCACCAGGAACAACTTTTTATTGGTACCGCAACCGCGAGACACAATTTTTGAAGTATTTCAGCAAAGAGGAAGATTTGGTATTTTGCAACGATATATACGGAGTGATGGAAAAGTTTAAACTCAAGTATGATCCTGCTGAATGGCGGCTGTTCATTGATTCGTCAAAAGACAGCATAAAAGGTGTTCTTCTTCATAATGGCAACACATTCGCTTCAGTTCCTATTGCTCACTCTGTTATTCTCCAAGAAAAATACGAGAATTTGGCCCTGATTCTTCAGAAGATTCGTTATGATGAGCATAAGTGGATGATTTGTGGAGACTTTAAAATTCTATCCATGCTATTAGGGCAGCAATCCGGTTTCACCAAATATCCCTGCTTCCTTTGCTTGTGGGATAGCCGGGCCCGCGACCTACACTGGGGGAAAAAAGACTGGCCAATTCGGGAGTATTTGAGACCCGGTGAGAAAAATGTTCTTCATGAGAGCTTGGTACCTCGTGATAAAATTCTATTACCGCCTCTCCACATTAAGTTGGGTCTCATTAAGCAATTCATCAAGTCCCTTCCAAAAGATGGTGAGTGCTTTTGGTACCTTTGCTCAAAGTTCCCCCGACTTTCTGAAGCAAAGCTAAAGGAAGGAGTGTTTGTTGGCCCTGATATAAGGAAACTCATTTCAGATGGAGCATTCGCTGAAACGATGTCTGAGAAGGAAAAAGAAGCCTGGGATTCCTTCAAGGATGTTGTTCTCAAATTCTTGGGGAACAGGCGGGATGAGAACTATAAGGATATTGTTGCCAGGATGCTCAATGCCTTCAAAGAACAAGGCTGTAACATGAGCCTGAAAGTCCATTTCTTGCACTCCCATGTGAACTACTTTCCCGAAAACTTGGGGGCGTACAGTGAAGAACAAGGTGAAAGGTTTCACCAGGACATCAAGAACGCAGAGAGAAGGTACCAAGGAAGATGGAACACCACTATGATGGCTGATTTCTGCTGGTTGCTGCTGCGGGAAACCCCAGATGAAAAATACGCCAAGCAACGCACCAAGAGAAGCATTCGGGGGAAGAAGAAACGGGCCCACCAGGAGATTGATTGACCCAAGAATGACTTTAAAATCTAAACTGTGTTGACAAATATTGTGTTTTTACTAAACTTTGAAATAAAAATTTGCTAGTTATTACCACAGTGTCGGATCTCATTTATTAGAATTTTATTTTCACACCATCGGGTGTTTGTCTTCATGTATTGCAATGGTGCGGTTTGCGTTTTCTATTCTTACATACATACCTGTACAACATTTTTTGCACATTTCTGTGCTTTGCTTTGTGTCTAACCTCGCTCTTATATGCTCAATGTTTGTGCACATGTATGTGGCTGTTTTAAGTGCAGACAATTTTGCTACCATCACAGTGTGTTTTGTTGACATTACTCTATTCTTATGGGCTGCCATGTTACAATTTTCTTTATTCTTATTTGAATAACTACTAAACAATTAGTATAAAGAATTCATCCAAGAAACTTTTATCTCGATCGTACTCAATCTGAAACGTTCACCTCAAACTGCTAACCCAATGTAGCAAAAAATCTGTACGTGATGGAGCAAATTGGTTACCAGATTTGGATTCAGCGCACCAAAAAACGTAAAAATCAATCGAAACATTAGAGGCAGTTTAAAAAAAAATTTTTTTAGTGTACCTGTGAATTTATTTAAAGATCCCCCATTTCATCTGGGGGATGAACTAGGGGTCTCTGAACTTTCTGGAGGTTAGTAAGGGATCTGCACAATCAAAAACACTGGAAACCTCTGATCTACTCTACAGTGTCTAATATTTTCTCTGCATTCCAATGGTTCCTTCCATATCCACTTCCTCCTCCTCTTGTGCCTTCCTTTGTCTTCTGACTACTGGTGCTCAACGGTGGACTCCACTCTGCTACCTTCATCACCAGGCTACTTTACCATTCCAAGTCCCCTTCCTTGTCTCCTCCCTCTTGCTGCTACTTTCATTCCATTGCTGTTACTCATTCTCCTTGCCTCTCTTCTCCCACCCTCACCCTCATATCCCCACTTGGGTTTCTAACCACGCTTCGACAACTGACATGACTGGCATCAGGGCCGTACAAGCCATAAATGCGCCCTGTCCGACTTGCACATCGGGGACACTCCCCTCCCCCCAATCACAGGTTTGCCATTTGCCCTATGCCCGGCATCTCCTCATCTTACCTTACTCCACACCTCCACACTTCCCGTGCTGCATGCCTTTGACCCACCGCCGCTTTTCATGTTTCCTGGCGAGAGCAGCAGTGGCAACAGCAGAGCAGACATCCAATTCTAAAAAAATAAAGAAAACCACATGGGTCTTTCTGACTCCGTGCTTGCATGCAGGTCTGATCCCTCTCTCCTCTGACGTATGCTCACGTCAGAAGAGGGAGGGACCAGACCAGCCATTCAAATGCGGGCTTTTGCAACTCCACGTTTGAATGGCTTGTCCAGTCCCTCCCTCCTCTGATGCGGGCATACATCAGAACAGGGAGGGATCGGACCTGCATGCAAGCGTGGCGTCGGAAAGAACCATGTGTTTTGCTTTTTTTAATTGGATGTCTGCTCTGCTGCTGCCACTGCCACCACAGAAACACGAAAAGTGGCAGTGGGCAAAGGGCAGGCAGCATGGGGGAAGCAGAGGCTGGCAACCCCAACTGCACCCCGATTTCTCTGTGCCCTGTGTGGCCACACCACTCGCACAGGGCTAGGTACGGTGCTGCCTGGCATGCCCATATAACAGACTTGGGCCCAGATTTAGGCACGGGCAACATAGGCAACTGCCTGGGCACCAAATTTTGAAGGTGCCATAGAAAAGCCTGCTTCTGTTTATTTATTATTTATTTATTTATTTATTATTTATTTATTTTATTTTACATTTCTTATATACCGCACTATTTGCGATCAGCGCGGTTTACATAAAACAAACAGTATCCGACAATAAACAAGAGTCAGGTCATTACAATGAACAGGAACAATCAACTTGGATAACGGGGGAAACTATGTACATGTTTGGAATATTGAAATTGGTAACTGGATAGAGGTGAGATGGAGTTATTGTGTGTTGTTCATACCTGGTGGCTGGGGTTCGGGGGAGGCTGTGAGGTATTTAATAAAGAGGAGGTGTTTTAAGGCCTTCCTGAACTGGCTCAAGTTGGGGATAGCTCTGATGTGTGGTGGTAGGGAGTTCCAGAGGCTTGGGGCGCTCAGGCTGTAGGCTCTATTTGAAGTTGATATGGCGCATCTTGTCATAACTTTTGGTATTGCTAGCATGTTGGCTGTAGTGGTTCTTCTTATCCTGTTGGGCATGGGTGGTTGTATGAGGTCACATATTGAAGAAGCGGATAACCCATTGATGGCCTTGAATGTCATCACTAAGATCTTGAAGCTAATCCTGGCTTGAATGGGGAGCCAGCGTAGCTGCATCAGGAGGGGTGTGATGTGCTCTCTCCTTGGTGCTCCTAAGAGGATTCGCGCAGCGCTGTTCATGGCGAGTTGTAAGGGATGTAAGGTTGCCTGAGGGAGACCTTGTAGGATGGCGTTTGCATAATCAAAATGAGGGATGATGAGGGCTTGATAGATGGTACGGAAGTCGCTCAGCTCGAGTAGAGGGCGTATGTGTCTGAGGGATCTGATCTTGAAGTAGATCGCTCTTACTGATTTTGCTATGTGCTGCTTCATGTTGAGGTTCTGATCCAATGTGACTCCGAGATACCGTATGGCTGATTTTACTTGCAGCTTGGCGTTGTCTACTTCCAAGTGGTTAGGTGGAATAAACTCAAGATTTCAAGAGATGAATAGGACCTCTGTTTTCTTATGTTGGATGCGCAGATTTTGGGTGAGGAGCCATTCGGATATTGCGTTGAAACACTTAGTTAGAGGGGTGAGGTCCGGGCAATCCAGGGATATTGGCTGTTTACTTTAGGGTCATGCGCATGTGCTGCTTTAAAGGGGCACCACTTTGCCACTACTGTCTTCCTTTGCTCCTCAGCTTCTCAGACTGGAGAGATCTCTGATGCCCCCCAACCACGTGCTCTCAAGGATCTCCTCTCTGATCTTGCCTATGGGAATCAAAATCTTATATCCAGCCCCAGGGCCGGATTTACCTTGAGTGAGGCCCTACGCCAACAAAAATTGTGGGCCCCCAGCAGGGGCGGCCCAAGGGGGGTGCGGACCTCATTTGCATAAGGGGCCTCATTTGCATAAATATTTGCATAATGTTACCATATACTAACTTTTAGTAAACATGCCTCTTAATGAGTGTATGGATAAAGAAAGACTAAAAGATTTCTACATTACTATAATCCAGTGCCAACTGCCAGACACATTAGGAACTACTACAAACACTGCCCATAGTAAACCCGCCGTATCCTAACAGCACTACCAGGACTCACAAAGCACCATACTCTACCAATCAAAAGGCAACACTGCAAATATTAAACCAATACATTTCAGAGAACAACAATACATGACCTACTGGGGAAAGAGAACAAGTGGCAATGTCAAATAGGAATTATATAAACAGAACACCTCAGCTCAGTTACACATGCAGAACATAGACCATCACCAAACAAGTAATCACAATTTAGAAACAGGAAGACAATAATTAAACTGGGAATCCCAAAAGCCTAACTTGGAATGTACAACACTGTAGAAATAAAACAATACATTAATTTGCTCTTGTACTAAACAAAGCACAGATGTTAATGATGCACATTTACCAGAGCTGACATATTCCAATTAATAAATTCAAAATAAAGAGATATTTTTCTACCTTTTGTGCATTTTTTTCAGCTGCAATTGCTCCAGCCACTTTCTTCTGGTTTCTTCGTGTCTTCTGCTAACTCTCCATCGTCTGCTGTCCATTTGTCCTTTCTTCTCTCTTCTAGATTTTTTTCCATCTGCTTTAACATACTAATCTTTCTCCTTTTGCTCTTTCCTCATTCCTATTTCATCCACTCAAATTTTACCCCTCCATCCTCAATCCCCACTTACTCTCCCAATACCCGGCCAATTGTAGATTTTTTATCCCTCCCACACAAAATATTTTTCCCTTCTCCATTTTACTCTTCCAGCCCCATCCCATTCTAATCCTCCCCCAACATCAGCTCCCTTCTAGTTCCAGCCTCACCCAGCATCCATTCCCTTCTAGTCCCTGCATCAGCCCATTTCCAGTCCTAGCCATCCATCAGCCCATTTCCAGTCCTAGCCCCCCCATCACCCCACTTACAGTCCTTAACCCCCCATCACCCCATTTTCAGTCCTTAACCCCCCATCACCCCATTTTCAGTTTAAGCCCCCCCTATAACCCATTACCAGTCCTAACCCCCCATCAGCCCACTTCCAGTCCTAACCCCATCAACCCATTTCCAGTCAGCCCCCCATAGCCCATTGCCAGTCCTACCCCCCCCCCCATCAGCCCACAGCCCATTACCAGTCCTAACCCCATCATCCCACCTCCAGTTGTAACCCCCCAGCCCATTTCCAGTCCTAGCCCCCCATAGCCCATTACCAGACAACCCCCATCAGCCCACAGCCCATTACCAGTCTTAACCCCCCCAAAGCCCATTACCAGTTCTAACCCCCCCCCCAACAGCCCATTACCAGTCCTAACCCCATCAGCCCACCTCCAGTCTTAACCCCCCAGCCCATTTCCAGTCCTAGCCCCCCCCCCATAGCCCTTTACCATACAACCCCCATCAGCCCACAGCCCATTACCAGTCTTAACCCCCCCAAAGCCCATTGCCAGTTCTAAGCCCCCCCCAACAGCCCACAGTCCATTACCAGTCCTAACCCCATCAGCCCACCTCTAGCCTTAACCCCCCCCAGCCCAGCCCATTCCCAGCCCCAGCCCCCCAATAGCCCATTACCAGCCCTACCCCCCCCAGTCCATTTCCAGCCCCAGCCCCCCCACTAGCCCATTACCAGCCCTACCCCCCACAGTCCATTTCCAGCCGCCCCTCTATCCCTTTTCCAGTCCTACCCCCCCCCATAGACCATTACCAGTCCTACCCCCCCCCATAGCCCATTACCAGCCCCAGCCCCCCAATAGCCCATTACTCCCCCGACCCCCCCGATTCGATTTCCTGCCCCAGCCCCCCCAATTGCCATTTACCCGCCCTACCCCCCCCAGTCCATTTCCAGCCCCCCCAATAGCCCATTACCAGTCCTACCCCCCCCCATAGCCCATTACCAGTCCTACCCCCCCCCCCCGGCCAAACGACAAATTTAATTTAAAAAAAAACCTGGTGGCTGCCGCCGCGGGGGCCCCGTCTACAAGATGGTCGGGTCGGGTCCGGTCGGGTCGGGTCGGGTCTCTCTCCCTCCCTCGCTGCAGGCTGCAGGCTGCGAGAGACGCATCTTCGCGTCTCTCGCAGCCTGCAGCGAGGGAGGGAGGGAGAGAGACCCGACCGGACCCGACCCGACCAGCTTGTAGACGGGGCCCCCGCGGCAGCAGAGGGGGCCCCGCGGCGGCAGCCACCAGGTTTTTTTTTAAATTAAATTTTACTTTAGGCCGGGGGGGGTAGGACTCCTACCCCCCCCCCGGCCTAAAGTAAAATTTAATTAAAAAAAAAACCTGGTGGCTGCCGCCGCGGGGCCCCCTCAGCTGCCGCGGGGGCCCCGTCTACAAGCTGGTCTGGTCCGGTCGGGTCGGGTCCGGTCGGGTCTCTCTCCCTCCCTCGCTGCAGGCTGCGAGAGACGCGAAGGGAGAGCGTCTCCTCGCGTCTGTGTTAAGCCCGCAGGGGCTGATGGGAAATCCCATCAGCCCCTGCGGACTTAACACAGACGCGAGGAGACGCTCTATCGTCGCGTCTCTCGCAGCCGGGCGGGAGGGAGTCGAGACCCGACCAGACCAGACCAGACCAGCCCAGCCCAGCTTGTAGACGGGGCCCCCGCGGCAGCAGAGGGGGCCCCGCGGCGGCAGCCACCAGGTTTTTTTTTTAATCGAGTTGAAAAAAAAAACCTGGTTCTATTTTTTGGGGGCCCCTGCCGGTTGTGGGCCCTACGCCATGGCGTACATGGCGTATACGTAAATCCGGCCCTGTCCAGCCCTGTCCACACTGTTGCTCGTCTCCTGACGCAATCTATCCTCTCTGCTACCATGCACCCTCACTTCTCTCTTGCAAACCCTAACATAAAAATGGTAGAACTTAACAGAGGGAACACAACAGACAGACAGTAATCCTCAAATTGACTGCAAAAGACAAACATCAATCAAAAGAAAGTGAAAAAACAACAGAAATATGAATCACGAAGCACTGCACTCCAGATGTACTAAATCTCTTCTGCTCCTTCCTAAATCCTGTATGCCTGGGTCCAGTCGGTATCCTTTCTCTACATACAGCACTGAAAGCAAGACCAGGTGCAAGCATCACTTTTCTATATTTTTGGTGAGAGAAGCCAGAGTTGAGGGTGGAATAACACAGAGCATGCACAAAATAGTGCATGCTGTTAAATATGCTCAATCACTTTAAGACATTAGCGTATGTGCTAAAATTTTAGTGTGGTTGATTTTTTTTTCAGTACTATTTTAGCAATTTTTTGCTCTCTATATCATTAATGGGGAAGACAATTTTCAAAGTGATCTTCTTGGTTAAGAAGCATTTTGCCCATGTTAACTGACTAGTCTGTAGGACATGCTTCTTGCCAGCATAGGCTTTCCAGGCGGATTGGACAGATTCAGCAGGGCATGCCAAGTCTGGGCAAGGGAGAGCTACATTTATTTATTTATTTATGCATTTATTTAACTAGGCTTATATACAGATTTTCTACCAGTCAAAGTGGTGTACATTCAGGTACTGGATATATATTTTTCTCTTGTACCTGAGGCAATGGAGAGTTAAGTGGCTTGTCCAAGGCCAAAAGGAGCACCTGTGGGACTAGAAATCTCAGTCTTTCCAGTCCAAGGTTGCTGTCCTCTAGTGGGATTCAAATCCCTGGCCCTCTGGCCCAAGGTAACTTGTCCCAACCACTAGGCCACTCCTCCCTCCACATTGGAACACATCAGAAACAGAATTTTTGGCAATGAATTTTGTTGCTAATATTAGATTTTATATCTGAGGTCTTGGGGACTGACTGTGAGCTTGCCGTGAGTGTTCTGTTTGAGTGTTCTATGTAGACACCCATACAGACGTCCATATCAGGCATGTCCTCATTTGTGCAAATGTGTCTGCTCCTGGATGTGCCTGCTTTTTTCTTCCAGATGTTCTGGTTTAGACGTCCCAGATTGCACTTGGATGCCCTTTCTAAAATGCCTTCTATGTGATTAGATGTGGGTGAAGAACTGATAAGTGGGTGATCCAGTTGGAGAAACAAGCTAGGGTAGAGCATCGTAGATTAGCAGGACAGCCTTCTGGAAGGGTGAAGTAAAACCTGATAGTAATTCAAACAGAACTAAGTACCTTACTGCACCAAAGGGCCAAAACAATCTAGGCTTTATTATAAATATAAACTTTTCTGGTATGGCAATAAGTTTGAGAAATTGATGCCCTCTCCTACTAATAGTTGGTAAGGGAGGCAGTGTATAGCTGCACTTTGGGATGAGGGTGGGAAAGTGATCATGAACGTACATCAGATTGCTGCAATTTTTTGTAGACACTATCCATGCCTATGTGCTAGGGAAGAGAGGATCCACTTAGGATCTCATATCTGGAGGTTGTTGAGCTTCTCCAGCTCATGAAGGAGTAGAGGGAGGATATGCATGCACATATTGGAGAGGAAGATGTGGACTGAGCTATACAGCACTCTAAGCTGATGGTTTTGTGAATGAATGGTATAAGATGTTGAGTGGCTGGTGATACCATTAGCCACCTTTTTATGAATATGATTAGAGAGGAAAGATTCCCATACAGTATGACATGAACAAAGCTTTCATTATGGCCATATCTAAGCCTGTCTGGGATCCCCAGACCACCTTCTTGCATAGGTCAATCTCTTTATTGAACTGTGATAATAAGCTGCTGGCCAAGATCCTGGTGGACAGGTTAGTCTCTGTTATGCCAGATTTACTTCAGGGAAGCCAAGTGGGATTCGTTCGTGGATGGCACTTGGTCATGAATTTGCAGAAAATCTTGGTGTCTATTGTAAGCTTAAGAAATATCATCAGAGCTGATCAGTTTTGATACTGAGAAAGCTTTTAATTTAGTGAACTGAGATTTTTTGTTTGCAGTACTGGGGAGGATAGGGCTGGAGGGCTTTTATCTCCAGGTAGTTAGGTTGCTATGTGTACATGAAGCCTAAGGAGGCTGTTGTGGTCAATTGCTGTATGTTAGAGAAGTTTGAGCTTCACCTTGGAATGCAACAGGATTGCCTCCTGTCTCAATTGTTATACCTTTTATTTTTAGAGCCTTTCCTTAGGAAGGATATGGAGGAGGAGGAGGAGATCAGGGGAATAAAGCTGGGAGGTCAGGCGCTTGTCGCCTTTTCAGATGATATCCTTGCCCATTTGATGGACCTTTAAGCTTTGTTGGTGAGTCTAATGAAGGGATTTCAAGTGTTAGGGAATGCTCAGAGCTGACTTTGAATTTAGATAAGTCTGAGGCATTGGTTGTGGCTAAACACATCCAGACAGACTGGCGGGACCCTTTTCTCTGAAGTAGGCAGAGGGATCCTTTGGATACCTAGAAGTTCAGCCATCAGATTTTTCCAATTATACAGACTTAGGGCCTGATATTCAGCAGCAGCAGCTAGCGAGATTATCGTGCATAGCTGTTGCTGAATGATAAAAATGGATATTCAATGCTAGGGCCATATCCAGCCATCGACATTGAATATCCTAGTCAACCACACAACCTGGAAGCTAACTAGTCAGCAGCGATACTGAGCCACTGCCCAGGCTAGCTTTTACCACACCTATCTTTACCCATGGGTTGCTAAATAGGGCAGTGGCTCAATATCGCTGCTGACTGGTTAGCAATGGGTACCACCCCGGAACGCCCCAAAGCTAAGCGGGTAGCATTGGGGCATATAGCGGCAGTATCCGGGGATATTCAGTGGGACTAACATGGTTATTGCTGCTGAATATCTCGTTTTCAAGCAGTTACATGTTTACAGGTCTGCAAACTATGTAACTGCCTTTGAATATCGGGCCCTTAATGTCTTATCCCTGCTTTGTGTGGAGAGTGAGAAGCTTCAAAGCTGGACACTCTTGGGCTGCTCTATAAAATGACTCTCTCACCTCGCTGGCTTTGCCTGTTGCAATGCTCCATGTGCATTTACTTAGAGGAGATTGGTGGCTGTGGTGGAGCCAGTTACATCAATTTTTCTGGGGAGTATGCGTTCCAGTGATCTCTCTGCATGGTCCATGGAATCTTGAAGGGTTTGGAAAGATAGAATTTGGGTTGCCTAGCTAGACATCTGCTGGACTGATTATATGAGTCGGACCAATAGACATTAGTCCCTGCACTACACACTTGGTATAGTGCAGGGACTAATGGCCTTAAGTAAACAACCTATATTTACTACATGCAAAATGGGAGGTGTCCCCTGGATCATAGAGGTAATCTTCTGAGTTCTATGAGATGAGCAATGTGGACCCTGTGAGGGAAGTTTGGAAAGATGTCAGAGGTGACATGCTTTTTTGCCCATGTGGGGGAGTCCAGTATTTATACCAGCCAAGCGAGTTTGGAGTTATTCTAGACTGGGCTCATCAAGGGATTAAAGTCTTGGGAGAAGAGGCTCAGTTAAGTCCTTTCAGGAATTGCAGGAGGCTCATCAGCTGTGCAGGCAGGACTTTTTCACCCATCTTCAGCTTGGAAAACATACAGTTGTGGTCAACATTATTGGCACCCTTGCACTTATCTGTTTTCAAAGGATGCCTCCATTCACCTTCAAAGGATGCCTCCTTTCACCGTCCGATACCAGCAGGATCACACGTTGTTTCCTCATGAATGCTCACAAGGAAACAACATGTGATCCTGCTGGTATCGGATGGTGAATAGAGGCATCCTTTGAAAACAGATAAGTGCGGTTAAGAACTGTGTAGAGAAAACTGTTAGACCCTGAAGCAGAATAAGTTAAAACTGTTCAAAATGCGATGGTTGTAGTCAGTGAATATACAGTTGCTACTAAAGGTGAAAAGAGGATTTGTACAAGTGTGGAAGACTGAAAGGCGTTGTTCTTTAAGAAAACGATACTGAATTTTATGGACCATGGTTAGAATGAAATATTATAAAGTAGATGCATAAAGAAGTTGATCAAAGGAAAAGAAAATCAAGAAGTTGAGAAATTAAAAGTTGACCAAAAAAAAGAGAAGGGACTATATTAAGCTAGAAGCTTGTGATAGCAGCTTTGATGAACAAAGTTCGACAAAAGGTTTTGGAATATGTAGTGAGTAAATGTTAGTGGGGTATAGATTTTGATCATATGTGATGTGGTGTTACCCTGCACAGGTTCCAGTTTGTGTCATTTCCATAATCATGTCCTGGCAATGTCCCAGTTTTTATACTATTTCCTACTATTTCCTTTTTAAATTGGTCTTGTTTTATTTCATTCTTTTATATGTCAAATATGTGTGTGTATATAGTCCAAAACCATTTCACTGGCCATTTTTTTTAGGAGATATTGGACATTAACGGGTTCAACTACAAGGGTGCCAATAATATTGAACACAACTCTATAATCTTTCTGGGAAAAGACAAAGTATGAAATCAGTTCACAGACAATCGGTTTTTTGCTCTGGATAATAGGAAAAGATTCTCAGTAGCTTTTCTCCACACAACGCTGGTAGTTTTGGAGGAGGGACCTTGCTATGACGTGGTGGCTGCTAGGTGCAAAAAGAAACTAGATTTGAGATGTATGGAAAAGATACAGTGACTGGTGTTGTCAGAGTGCCGCAAACGGCCACCAATGCCCCTTTGCATAAGACATCATACAGGGTTATCTTGCGGGCCTATATATCACCAGCTAGGGTCTTCTGAACTGGATATGCAGTTGAGCTAGAGTGTAATAAATGCTAGGTTGGCAGAGGAACATTAGGACATAAATGTAAAGGCCCGGGTTATTGGGGGAAATTTCAGATATGAGCACAGTGTTACAAAAAGATGTCTTGTTGGAATCTGAAGGTGTGTTAGGAGATCCTAAAGGGCTTAAGGTTAAAGAGAAGAGAGCTAAGTGGTTTGTGTATAAAGTTTGCCTGGTGAGTTTGAAGGGAGTTCTCCTGGTTTGGAAGGCTTCTGAATCTCCACCTTTTTGGGGGCCGTGTAACTTATTGCATGGCTTAATGCCAAAGAAAAATATAACATTACAGAGTTTGCCTGTTCATTATGCTACATTCTGGGAGATGTGGGATGCCTATATTCAAACTGCATATATGTTATTTTATTTATTTATTTACATTCTCTTATATACTGCGCTATTCTGCATCAGTGTGGTTTACATTGAACAAACTGAAATTACATTGAACAGGGCATTATAAATTGGAGATAACTATTTTACAGGGAACATGGGCTATGGAGGGTTAAGTGGCTTGCCCAAGACCACAAGGAGCACCTGTGGGACTAGAAACCCCAGTCCTTCTGGCCCAAAGTTGCTGTCCTCTAGTGGGATTTGAACCCCTGACTTTCCGGCCTGAAGTACCTTGCCCCAACCACTATGCCACTCCTCCACTCTGAGTGTATATGTGTAATTTATTCCTCTATGAGCATTGGTGGTTTATGTATTTATTTAGTAGAGCTTATATACCGCTTTTCACAGGTCAAAGCGGTTTACATAGAAGAATTCTTTAGAGGGTTACAATGAACGATTAACATATACATGAGAAAGGTTAGTTTGTATACATCGAATGAGCAACTATATACATGAGTAGAGGGTATACTCGTATGTTAATAATTATATACATTGTTGAGCTATATACAATGTGGGTGTAGAATGAGATAAGATGTTCTTATGAATGTCAGCATAGTAGTGGGTCAGAAGAGGGGACAAAGTGTTTGGTGAAGAGGTGGGTCTTTAGGTGTTTTCTGAAGGTGTATGGGTCCGATATGTTTCTGTTTGAGTCTGGGAGTATGTTCCAGATGGATTTTGCGTAGAGTTTGAAGAATTGTGTACATGCTTGCTGTCTGGATTTTGCTTTTGCGTGAGGGATGATGACAGCAGTCTTCGTCGATTGTCTTCTAGGTTGGTTGGATTGCAGCAAGGTATGTAGGTATAATGAAGGATGGCAGTGGATGGCCTTGTGTGTCAGGAGGAGAGTATTTGATCTGGCTGCTGAGGGGTAGTCAATGCAGTTGCTTGAGAATGGGTGTGATGCGCTTGTCTCTTGCTGCTCCTTTTATGATCCGTGCAATGGTGTATCAGGCTGTGCATAGGGGAAGTAATGTGGATTGCAGTAGGCCATGGTATATAGCATTACAGTAGTTGAGGTGTAGGAAGATTAGGGTTTGAAGAGTGGAGCGGAATTATGTTGGTTCAAGAAGAGGGCATAGATGTTGCAAGGTTTTAGCTTTGTGGTAGATTGCTCTGGCAGTCTTGCAAATTTGTGGAATGTGGGTGAGGTGTTAGTCCAGGATAATGCCGAGGTATTTGATTTCAGAATGTACCTTTATTTGTGTGTTGTTTATGGAGAGGGAGGTTGGGGTGTGAATGTATTGTCTTTTGTAATAGATAAAGCTTCTGCCTTCTTAAAGTTGATTGCCAGATTGTTGTTTGAGAGTTCTTGGGCGATTTCATCAAAGCATCGTAAGAGGTTTGTGAATGTAGATTGCTTTGTGTTGAATGGTCCGTATATCATGATGTCAGCATAGATGTGAAAGTGGATGTTGTGTGATCTGATGATGGAGCAGAATGATTGAAGGTACAGGTTGAAGAAGGGTGACGAGAGGGTGGATCCTTGGGGTACGCCTTGTGTTTGACAGTAGGGGGTGGATACGTTGGTTCCAGTTTTTATTTGTTGGTGTCTGTTGGTTAGATAGGATTGAAGCCACTGTAGTATGATGCTTTGAATACCAGTGGATTGTAGGCGATGAAGAAGGAAGTAGTGGTTGACAGTGTCGAAGGCCACAAATATATCCAGGAAAATCATGATGTATCTTTGTTTTGTGTCCTGAATTCCTTTCATTATGGTGTTTATGAGGGAGACCATTAGGGTTTCTACTCCATGAAGGGGCCGGAATCCATGTTGTTGGGGATCCAGAAAAGTGTTTCTGTTGATGTGGAGTTGTAGTTGGATGGCTTTTTCTATGATCTTGTTATGAAGGCTAGGCTGGCGATTGGTCTGTATGATACAGAATCGGAACTGTCTAGATCAAGTTTCCTGAGGGTTGGGCAGATGGAGGATAGTTTTAGGCAGTCGGGCATTTTTCCTTGCTATAGTACTGATTGGGTGATTCTTCTGA
Source organism: Ichthyophis bannanicus (assembly GCA_033557465.1). NCBI lineage: Eukaryota > Metazoa > Chordata > Amphibia > Gymnophiona > Ichthyophiidae > Ichthyophis > Ichthyophis bannanicus. The sequence continues at coordinate 1,387,314,036 of CM066032.1, read as the reverse complement.
GTATGGAACTAAGGACTTCTTTGAGAGTTTTGATCCAGCTTACTGGGCATGGATCAAGAGAGAAGGTGGTTGTATTTAGTGATGATATGAAGTTCTCAATGTTGTCTTTGCTGATGGGGTCGAAAGCATACCAAGTGGAAAGGGAGTGGTTTGTGGGGAGGGGGAGGGTTGGGGTGAGGGTGGATTTGGGATTTGTTTGTAGTGGTTGGCCAGTAGTTGTGGGCTTATGCAGATGTCTGTGGTTGAGCTGGTGGGGTTTTGTGGGCTGTATGATGATGTTGACTAGTTCTCTGGGCAATTTAGATCTCTGAATTGCTTCCTGTTCCACGTGCAGGACCCAAAAGGCAGACAGAGTTCCGGAGTCTCAATGCATGGATGAGACAATGGTGCAGAGATGAGGGTTTTGGATTTGTTAGGAAATGGGGAACATTCTGGGGAAAGGAGGGGCTCTACCGAAGGGATGGGCTTCACCTTAACTGGGATGGAACCAGGCTGCTAGCATTAACCTTTAAAAAGGAGATAGAGCAGCTTTTAAACTAGATAATAGGGGAAATCCGACAGTCGCCCAAGAGCGGATGGTTCAGAAGAATGTATCCTTGAAGGATACTACCAAAAGCAGAGAGGTTCCAAAAAAGAGTAAAGTAGCCCAAATGCCCTCGAGTATGGAGCAGACAATGCTTAAAGATCCAAAATTACCCATGTCCACCACTAGCCAAATTAATATGAATAAAATACAGTCTCTAAAAGGGGATGGAAGGATACTCCTATGAAGAAAGGCTAAAAAGGTTAGGGTTCTTTAACCTCGAAAAGAGACGGCTGAGGGGAGATATGATAGAAATCTATAAATTAATGAACGGAGTGGAACGGGTAAACGTAGATTTATTGTTAACATTATCAGAATATAGAAAGACTAGGGGACATGCAATGAAGCTACAGGGTAAACTATTTAAGACTAATAAAAGAAAATATTTTTTTCACTCAACGGGTAATCAAACTCTGGAATTTTTTACCGGAGGATGTAGTAAAGGCTGTTAGTGTAGCTGGGTTTAAAAAAGGTTTGGACAAGTTCCAGGAGGAAAGGTCCATAAACCATTATTAAGAAGGGACCCAGGATATCAATGCTTGACTGAGTACAAGCATTGCGAAACCTGTGTCTTTTGGGGAAACTGCTAGGTACGTATGACCTAGATTGGCCACTGTGGGAAAAAGGATACTGGGCTTGATGGACCTTGGTCTGACCCAGTATGGCATATCTTATGTTCTTATGCTTGTATGCAAATGCTAGAAGTCTAAAAAATAAAATGGGAGTGTTAGAATATATAGCACTAAATGAGAGGTTAGATATGATTGGAATATCAGAGACATGGTGGAAGGAGGACAACCAGTGGGACACTGTGATACCTGGGTACAAACTATATGGTAATGATAGAGTTGATGAAATTGGTGGAGGGGTTGCGCTCTATGTTAGAGAGGGCATTGAGTCAGAAAAGATTAAAGTTTTGCAGGAAACAAAATTTTCTGTAGAATCTCTATGGATTGAAATTCCATGTAAAAAGGCTGTTAGTGTAGCTGGGTTTAAAAAAGGTTTGGACAAATTCCTGGAGGAAAGGTCCATAAACCATTATTAAGAAGGGACCCAGGATATCAATGCTTGACCCAGTACAAGCATTGCGGAACCTGGGTCTTTTGGGGAAACTGCTAGGTACGTATGACCTAGATTGGCCACTGTTGGAAACAGGATACTGGGCTTGATGGACCTTGGTCTGACCCAGTATGGCATATCTTATGTTCTTATGGGAGGGCGATGGCAGTGGGGGTGTACTATCGACCGCCTGGCCAGAATGAACAAATGGATGATGAAATGCTCAAAGAAATCAAGGAAGCTAACAAAAGTTACAGCGCAGTAATAATAATGGGTGATTTCAATTACCCCGGTATCGACTGGGTCAGTGTCACGGCAGGACATGCTAGGGAGATAAAGTTCCTAGATGTAATAAATGACTGCTTCTTGGAGCAGCTGGTTCATGAACCGACCAGAGGGGAAGCCATATTAGACCTAGTCCTTAGTGGAACACCAGAACTAGTGCAAGAGATAAGGGTGTTGGGGGCCACTTGGCAATAGTGATCATAGCATGATCGCCTTTGATTTAATTAGTGGAGGAGGGATAGTAAGGAAATCCACAGTACTAGCTTTTAACTTTCGAAAGGGAGACTATGATAAAATGAGGAAAATAGTTAAGAAAAAATTAAAAGGAGAAGTTGCAAAGGTTAAAAACTTACATCAAGCTTGGGTGTTGTTGAAAAATACTATCTTGGAAGCCCAGACCAGCTGTATTCCACACTTTAAGAAAAGTGGAAGGACGTCCCAAAAACTGCCAGCATGGTTTAAGGTGAGGTCAGAGAGGCGGCTGTTGCCAAAAAAGCATCTTTCAGGAAATGGAAAAAAGAGCCAAACGACGAAACCTGGAAACAACACAAGCACTGGCAAGTCAAATGCAAGGCATTGATAAGGCAGGCAAAGGGAGAATTTGAGAAGAAGCTGGCTGCGGAAGCAAAAACGCAAAATAAGGACTTTTTCAAGTACATTCGTAGCAAAAATCCTGTGAGAGAGTCAGTTGGTCCATTAGATGATAGAGGGGTTAAAGGGGCACTAAGAGGTGACAAGGTGATAGCGGAGAGACTGAATGAATTCTTTGCTTCGGTCTTTACTGAGGAAGATGTAGGGATGTTACCCATGACTGAAGTGGTATTTAAAGGTGCGGAAGAACTGAAGGAAATATCGATACATCGGGAAGATGTATTACAACTATTAGATAAACTAAAGAGTAGCAATTCATCTGGGCCGGATGGTAGACATCCAAGGGTGTTGAAAGAATTGAAATATGAGATTGCAGACCTGCTATTAGTAATCTGTGAACTATCATTACGATTGGAGGATCGCCAATGTAACACCAATTTTTGAAAAGGGTTCCAGGGGTGATCCGGGAAACTACAGACCGGTGAGCCTGACGTCAGTACCGGGAAAAATGGTAGAAACCATCATAAAGAATAAAATTACTCGGCATGTAGATAGTCATGGCCTAATGGGAGACAGCCAACATGGCTTTAGACAACGAAGATCTTGTCTTACTAATCTGTTATGTTTTTGTGAAGGTGTGAATAAACAGGTGGACAAAGGTGAGTCGGTTGATATAGTGTATCTGGACTTTCAGAAAGCCTTTCACAAGGTCCCTCATCAGAGACGTTTGGCAAAACTAAAAAGTCATGGGATAGGAGGCAGTGTACTACTGTGTATCAGGAACTGGTTAAAAGATAGAAAGCAGAGGGTAGGGCTAAATGGCCAATTTTCCCAATGGAGAAAGTGAATAGTGGTGTACCCCAGGGATCTGTGCTGGGTCTGCTGCTTTTTGACATATTCATAAATGACCTGGAAAGTGGAATAACGAGTGAGGTTATCAAATTTGCAGATGACACAAAACTATTTAAAGTTGTTAAAACCCAAGAGGATTGTGGAAAATTGCAAGAGGATCTTGATAAATTGGAAGACTGGGCATCAAAATGGCAGATGTAATTTAATGTGGACAAGTGCAAAGTTATGCACCTAGGGAAGAACAACTCAAACTATGGTTATATGATGCAAGGTTCCACATTAGGAACCACCACCCAGGAAAAAGATTTGTGGATAACATGTTAAAACCCTTGGCCCAGTGTGCAGCGGCGGCCAAGAGAGCAAATAGAATGCTAGGTATCATAAGGAAAGGAATGGAAAATAAAACAAAAGATATTATAATGCCTCTATATTGTTCCATGGTGAGACTGCACCTTGAATATTGTGTGCAATTCTGATCGCCGTATCTTAAAAAGGATATAGCGTTATTAGAAGAGGTTCAGAGAAGAGCTACCAAAATGGTAAAGGGGATGGAAGGATACTCCTATGAAGAAAGGTTAAAAAAGGTTAGGGCTCTTTAACCTGGAAAAGAGACGGCTGAGGGGAAATATGATAGAAGTCTATAAATTAATGAATGGAGTGGAACGGGTAAACATAGATCGATTGTTTATGTTATCAGAATATAGAAAGACTAGGGGACATGTAATGAAGCTACAGGGTAAACTATTTAAGACTATTAAAAGAAAATATTTTTTCACTCAACGTGTAATCAAACTCTGGAATTTGTTACCGGAGGATGTAGTATAGGCTGTTAGTGTAGCTGGGTTTAAAAAAGGTTTGGACAAGTTCCTGGAGGAAAGGTCCATAAACCATTATTAAGAAGGGACCCAGGATATCAATGCTTGACCCAGTACAAGCATTGTGGAACCTGTGTCTTTTGGGGAAACTGCTAGGTACGTATGACCTAGACTGGCCACTGTTGGAAACAGGATACTGGGCTTGATGGACCTTGGTCTGACCCAGTATGGCATATCTTATTTTCTTATGTACTGACCAGCTTGGTATGGTATGCATGTTTGGCATTATCTGTTGCAGAGCAGTAGTCATTAAGGAGTTGTATGTAGATCGTTTTATCAGAGTTGAGCTTGGATTTGTGCCACTTGCATTTGAGCCTGTCTAAATAAATAAATAAGGAGTTTTGGGCTTTATGGTCGATGTCTGGGCTGAGGTTGTTATTATTGCCGCAGCCTTCCTTGTGGGTGTGTTCCAGTTGGTTAAGATGGTGTCGGAGCCCACTGTTTGATGTTCGGTTGAGGGAGATGTCTCTGAGGAACTTGTCTTTGTCAACTGGTTTGAAGCATCTGTTTGTATGTGGGTGGGTGACTTGGTTTATTGAAGTGTTGAGGGGTAGTGAGAATGTAATCAGAGTGTGCTCTGACTAAGGGACTAGGTGGGTCTGGGTTGTGTGGAGTGTTTGTCTGTGTTAAGGGTTTGTTGACAACGATAAGGTTGAGGGTGTTGCCCTTGTTATGCATGGGTGAGTGAATTATCTGAATGAGGTCCATAGCTGTCAATGCTTCTAGAAATGAGGTGGGAGGTTTGGGATGAATGGTTGGGAGGTTGAAGTCACCTAGGATGAGGAGGCCCTTGGTTTATTTGCTGATTTTCCAGTAAGGTGAATAGATCAGTGGTTGAGGTGGTGGGTGTTCAGTAGGTGAGGCATATTGTTAGTAGTTTCTTCGTTATAATGAGCGTGTCGGTTTCTTTGGTATGGAATGGTTTTGGAAGTGAAGTTGGGACTTGGCCATGATGAGGACTCCACCTCCTCTGTAGTGAGTTTGGGGACAGTGGAAGAGGCTTTATGAGTGGGGTAAGAATTGGTTCATTAGCACGGAGTCAGTGTCTGTCAGCCATGATTCCGTTATGCAGATCATGTCCAGGCGGTGAGTTGAGAGGAGTCTTTGATGATTGGGATCTTGTTCCTTACTGAACGGGCATTTATGAGTGCACACTGGAGTGGATGTGTGGAGGTGACAGAGGTTGGGACTAGCTGTGTGTGGGTGTCTTTGATTGGTATTCTTATAAGGTGTTGTGTGTTGTTTTGTGTAGGGGTGGAGGATCTGCATTGGTTGGATGATGTGAGGGATGTGTGGTAGGTGGTGATGTAGTGAGTATGTGTGGGCAGAGTACATTTGAGCGAAGTGAGCTGAGATTTAAGGAAGGGGGCGGAAGGGGAGTCTGAAAATGAAAAATAATGTACTTGTGGGTCTGAGCAGTGCATCTTGTAAGGGTGATGAGTGATGGGTGATGAGTAACAATTATACATTGGCCCTGGATGTTTTTATTTTATAATTCTAATAAACAGACTGGAACATAAAAGCCAATTTATGCAAATAAGGCACTGCTTAACCTGCAAAAATGCATTTGAAGATTAGGGGTAATTCTGTAATAGGGTGCCTAAAATATTTTCAAAGAAAGTCCTTCTAAGTCATTGAGTATCGTGAAGTGAGCGAAAACATTACTCTTCAGTTATCTTGAACAAAATAGTAGCTTGAGTTTGAAAGTTTTCACACTAGAAAAGAATTTGTGCACAAACATATTCATGTCCTGTAGTTTCAAATTAAGATTACTGAAATATGCCATGATATCCACAGCAAAAGCAGGGCTGCATACCCAGCTTGGAGCCTTTAATTCAGCGAACTTGTTTTATTTCCTCCACATTTCCATTAAAGACTAATTTCACTTCAGAATAACCATACTTCCTGCCACACCTTCTCTAAGCTGAGCCAGCAGGCATCAGCAGGATAAAATAAGCCCTGATGTCTGGCAAAAAGGAAGATTGACTGATGCTGACTGGGTCCCTTTGCCTTAATATAGGTGACTGTTTTTACTACTGTGTGAACAGTGTGATGCAAATCTAGGATATCTCTGCACAGTGCTGTCTGATGTATAATGCAATGCAGAAAAACAAGCTACATCATCAGCTTCTATTATTTTATCCTTGATTCTTTTTAAAAGATCAGTGTTTTTACCAGTTAGATTTGGCGAATTCTCACTGTGTAGAGTCTAGGGCAGTGTTTACCAACCAGGATGCCACGGTATAGTGGCCAGCTCTCAGAACTGATCAGGTGTGCCATCGAAAAGTCCCTACCGCCTCCTGCTCAGGTCCAGATGAGCACCTAGGGCTCTGCTCTCCAAGCCCACCAGGAGTCCAACCGCTCCTCCGCCTTCTATTTCCTCGGCCCCTGACTCTGGAACTCGCTTCCCCCAGCCCTCCGTCTTGAGTCCTCCCTCAAAAATTTCAAGGCCATCTTGAAAACCCACCTCTTCTGTACAGCTTTTGACCTTCCCCTACCCCCATCTTCTCTTTCTCCCCCCCCTCGCTGATGCTTAATCAGTCTGTCCCCTCCTTTCGCTTTTCTGCTCCTCATCTGTCCTCTATCAGCCATTATTCTATTCTTTCCTATCAAACCTACTGGCGTTCCTTTCCTAGCAGCTTTGATTATTTTTTGTGAACCGCTCAGACGCTATCGTGATGGGCGGTATATCAAGTTCTCTAATAAACATAAACATACACACTTCACAACATGAAGACACCACTGGAGGATCTTAATGAAGGAACTCCTTTCTGAGCATGCCTGTCCTTCATAGCTACAACATGAGCCACAGAGTGTGGGAATAACAAGCAGCGTGCAAGGCACACTTAGCCAGGTCCTGCTTTGTGCAGTACATGCATTGTACACAACTCATCCCCCCACCCCCCCAACTCTTGGGTCTCCTCTGAGTTCTTTCTGTTTCTGTCAGATCCCCACATTGACAGAGATAGAGTGGACACTGAGCACCGGGTGCCACTCACTCTGAATGTTGGGAGCAGCGCAAGTGGAAGAGCTCTGGCAGCCAAGGTAATAAAAGCAGCTCCCTACACGGGCCTGGTTTTTGCTTTATAGAGGGAGCTGGAGTCTGAGAGTCAGGAAGTTTGTTCATGGAAGGAGAGAGGAGGAATATATATATGTGCTAAAGGACTGAGGGTAGGAATGAGCAGGAACTTGCAGGTAGCAAACACAGCAGGTTATAGGAGCATCTGCAGGGTGAGTAGCTAGGGCAGGTGGGCAATATGTCCATGCTAAATACACACAATAGAGCAGAAAGCAGCAGAGAGAGAGAGAGGGCCTCAAGGAGAGACCCACACTGTGCTAGCTTTAAGTACACATGGCTTCATTTATAATGTTGAAAGGAGGGGAGCAATTTTATAATAGGGTGCCTATGAGAGAACTCCTAAAAGGAGCATATGTTATGCCTGTTTTAAAAAGGCAACACAGGCACCTATGTGCCTTTATAACATAGGCTCATACAACAATCCCCAATAGTGCACAAATGCCCTTGTACAAATTTACACCTGCTGCAAATACAGCATAAATGTGTGTGTGTGTGTGTGCCCTTTGTGAATGCACAGATGCATCTTATAAAATAACCTGTACACCATAATTCCGCTCCTGCCCCACCTACACTACACCCCTAGGAACATACGCACGTGGCATATGCAACTGCCTGTTCCTGACTTAAGGGATTTATTAAATTACTCCACAAAGAGAAAGACAGACATGCATAAACACAGAATGCAAGGAACTATTGCTTTAGGTCCCACTGTTGTGAAGTGGTAATAAAATAAAATGTTCCAAATCTATGGCTAACCCATATACGCAAGCCTGGACTTCATCCTACCATGTCAAAATGGTCCTGGAGCAGGTGGGAGAAATCCACAGGTAATGCATGGAGCAGTAGCTATCCAACTGGCATACAGTAAATATTCAGGTTCCCCTCTCTCTCTCTCTCTACGTGTGCATGGATGTAACTAACTATATCCCCTAAGGATGGTCAGTCGTTAATATGCATTCAAGTTCATTAGCACACTTTCAAAATTTTAATGCACACATAATCACTTCTATTTGCATTAACCTATGTTAAGTCAATCAGCATGCATTAAAAGGTTCCAACGTGTGTTAAAAATGTTTTATTAAACATGTGTGGAATGAGCCTAAACAAGTCTGAAAATCAGAGAAAAAGCCCAAATGGACTGAAAATGTACTAGCAATTGCTGTCCTGTGCAGATCCTTAAATTCCCTTTGAACTAGCGGTATGAGGAAGTTGTTGTAGCCTCCTACCCTTCCACGGGTGGGTCAATTCCTTTCAGGAACGTAGCCACAGGTGTATCTGGCTGGGTCTTGGTCCCCCGGTTTGGAGTCAGGACAAGCTAGTCAACAGCAGTGGCACCTGTCAATGAGTGGAGACTGGAGGCGATGTCAACATCCACACTACCTAGTGCCCACATATATTTAATACTGGGCCCCACCAAAAAAAATTCAGTCTTGACTACATCACTGGAAAGCTGGGAGGAGCTGAAGCTTCTGTGGGAAAGTGAACATAACTAAGCTAGCAAATCTGCTGATTTACAGCTTGGGATAGAGGAGAGATTATAGGTTTATTTTGGAACGTCTGTTTTTTATTTCATTCAAAAATTAAAAATAGTTCTCAACTTATTTTAGAGGTTTAAAATACATTTCTGTTAGATTTAAGTAGGCTCTTATAGTCATGAAAGAAAGCAAAAAAGTAGTTAGTCTTTTTCCCACCCATCCCAGGAACATCCCTTAATTTACAGTTATCCCATTTCAGAGGGAGAGTGAAATTTGATACCACAGTGTATTTTCATCAGTGTGTGATTAATCCTTAACAGATTATTAGCAGTTCTTTGGGAAGCAAACACAGAATAGCATATACCAAATACATTTTTTGGTACTTTAATTCAAAAGGGGAAATATTTTCTTTAGTGGTGTAGGTTTAAACTCTGCTTCTAGTATCTTACTCTTTGAAGCTATTGACATCTCAACAGGTGTTAGTTCCCTCCCTACCCCCCAACTCCACTCCCCCCATGTGAGCAGTCTTGCTTTATAGATCACCTCCACAATTAGCAACACACAGGGACTTGGAACAGCACATTTAGAACATACTTAAAAGAGATTTAACTGCTTTTTCTCTGAAAGGACAGCTGGGAAAACAGCTGGTACTTTGGTAGGTCTCTCTCACTTTTGCTTCAACGGGTACCTAAGCTCCAGCAACTGAACAATGGCTGGGAAAAATCGTATCGCCAAAGCTGTTGCCCCCGTTATAGCTTCTGCCTCTATCCAGACTGAGGTCCCAATGCCAGTTGAACGACTGGTTCCATGTGCAGGATGCCTGTATGCTGAAGCTCTCAGGAAACAAGTGGAGGAACTCAGAAGAGATGGCGAGGCTGAGGAACATTCAAGACAGTGAGAAGTACATTGATGGGATGCTTCTTGCAACATCCAAGTTCTCCAGCAGAGGAGAAGATGGGAGCCTACAGAATGACAAATGTTGAACATGAGTCATCAGGGCCTGCAGAATCACCAATCCAACTCCTCAAGTCCTTGAGCTGAAGAACCATTATGCAGCTCTGGAAGTGGAGGAGATGAAAACATCCCGTGAAAGGGAAAAACCAGAGCTTGAGCACACCAAAGTTGCAGAATCAGTGACCACAAGGAAGCGAAGGGTAGTGGTGATTGTTGACTCTCTTCTGAGGTGTACTGAGGCGTCCATCTGCTGACTAGACTTGATGTCCAGAGAGGTATGCTGTCTGCCAGGTGCCAAAATACGAGATGTTATGGAGAGTTTGCCGAGACTCATCAAGCCCAGTGACTATTACCCAGTATTGCTCATCCATGTCGGCACAAATGATACTGCCAGGTATCCCTCTGAGTGTATCAAAAGTGACTTCATGTCTCTGGGACAGAGGCTGAAGCAGTTAAGTGCACAGGTGGTGTTCTCTTCAATCCTCCTTGTTGAGGGTAAAGGCCAAGGCAGTGAAGCTCACATCCTGGAGATAAATGCATGGCTATGAGGATGGTGTCATCGAGAGTGTTTTGGTTTCCTGGACCATGGGATGCTGTTTCAAGGACTGCAGAGCAGAGAAGGCATCCATCTGTCCAAGAAGAGTCGAGGTGTCTTCAGTAGCAGACTGGCTAACCTACTGAAGAGGGCTTTAAAATAGATTCATTGGAGATGGGTGAAGAAAGCCCCCAGGTAACTGAAAGCCCCCAGGTAGGTGAAACATTAAATACCTTTATGAAAATGGGTGAAAGGGGCAACATATGGAAAGCAATGTGTATATATGCCTGTAGCATGGGAAATAAGATCCCTGATATTGAGGCTTTAATGGGAGAGGCTGTGGCACTAACAGAGACACGGTGCATGGACAACCATGACTGGGATGTAAGTATGCCAGGCTACACTTTATTCAGAAAGGACAGGGTAGGAAGAAGGGGAGGAGTGGCACTATATGTAAAAATAATATTAAAGCTTTGGAACTACAGGGCTTAAAAGGGAGAGAGGAGGCACTGTGGGTTAAACTAGAAAGAGGGAAAGAGAAATCTATTTGCATTGGTGTGATATACAGAGCTCCCTTGCAGGAAGGAGAGGTGGACGAAGATTTAATTGAAGGCAAACGCAGCATTGCCAGGAAAGGGGAAGTGCTATTGATAGGGGATTTCAATATGCCATATGTTGATTGGCACATTCCTGCTGCAGTATCATCTAGAACAGAGGTTCTCAACTCCAGTCCTGGAGGGCCAAACACCATTCAGGTTTTCAGGCTGTCCCTAATGAATATGCATGAGATGCATTTGCATGCACTGCCCCATTGTATTCAAATGTATCTCTTGCATATTCATTAGGGACAGCCTGAAAACCTGAATGGTATTTGGCCCTCCAGGACTGGAGTTGGGAACCTTTGATCTAGAAGTAAGGAGATCCTGGATTCTCTACAGGAAGAGCTATTCAGGCAACTGGTAACAGAACCCACATGTGAAGGGGCCATACTGGATGATGCTTACCAATGGTGAAAGTGTTTCTGATGTTATAGTGGGAGATCATTTTGCATCCAGTGATCACCAGATGGTGTGGTTCAGTATTAGGACTAGGGCTGCTAAAATCCATTCAAAAGCGAGAGCCTTAGACTTTAGCAAAATTAACTTTGCCAAGATGGGCCAATACCTCAGGGTGTCGTTAGTGGGGTGAGAACAGTTGGGGGATGTAGAAAAACAGTGGGTAAAACTGAAAAGGGACATTTTAAAGGCAACCAACCATTTTGTTAAAATGGTAAATAAAGGTAAATGGAAAAGGAGATCGCTGTGGTTTTTGAAAGTAGCTGAAAAGGTGAAGAAAAAGAGGGAGGCCTTTATGAAATACAAGATATCAGGCATCTATATTTGGAAAAACTTAGAGAAGCTAGCAAAGTAGTCAGGAAAAGAAGGATTCAAAAAGAGGAGAAAATAGACAATGCAATAAAATGGGGGATACAACATTTTTCAGATATGTTAGTGAGAAGAGGAAGGGCAAAAGTGGTATTGTCAGACTCAAGGGTGAAGGGGAGGAATATGTCCTAGAAGCTGATGAGGATAAAGCGGAATTGCTTAATAAATATTTCTGTTCTGAGTTCACAGATGAAGAACCAGGAGCATGACCTCAGAAAAGACCCACAACATGAACAGAAGCGAGGGGCATCTTGAACAATTTTCAGAAGAATGTGTTTGTGAGAAACTAGCTAAACTTAAAGTAGACAAAGCGATGGGATTAACTCGAGAATACTGAGGGAACTTGGGGACATTCTAGTAGCTCCACGGACTGATCTTTTCAATGCTTCGTTGGAGTCAGGAGTGGTGCCAGAGGACTGGAGAGAGGCTCATGTGGTCCCTTTATGCAAAAGCGGAAGTAAAGATGTGGTTGAAAACTACAGGCCGGTTAGTTTAACTTCGGTGGTGAGTAAATTATTAGAAGTGCTGCTGAAAGAGAAAATAGTGAGGTTTCTGGAGTCCTACAGATTACCGGATCAGAGGCAGCATGGATTCACCAGAGGCAGGTCTTGTCAGACAAATCTGATTGATTTCTTTGATTAGGTGACCAGGAAGTTGGACTGAGGGAGAGCCCTAGATGTGGTGTATTTAGATTTCAGTAAAACCTTGGCACCGTTCCACACAGGTGACTTATAAATAAACTGAGCACCCTAGGGATGGACCCTAAAGTTACTTGGGTTAGAAATTGGTTGAGTGGGAGGCAACAAAGGGTACAGGTAAATGGAGCACACTCTGAGGAGAAGGGGGTTACCAGTGGTGTGGCCCCAAGGATCTGTCCTTGGTCTGATTCTTTTTAACATCTTTGTTAGTGATATAGCGGAAGGACTGTCGGGTAAGGTTTGCCTCTTTGCGGATGATACCAAAATCTGCTATAGAGTAGACATCCAGGAAGGTGTAGATAATGAGCAGGGATCTAGCTAAGCTTGAAGAATGGTCTAGAAATTGGCAGCTGAGATTTAATGTTAATAAATGCAAGGTCATGCATTTGGGCTGCAGCAATCCAAGGGAGCGATATAGTATAAGGGGATGAAGTACTTCTGTCCACAAAAGAAGAGTGGGACCTAGGCGTGATTGTGTTTGATGATCTTAAAGTAGCTAAGCAGGTAGAAAAGGCAACAGGAAAAGCTAGAAGGATGTTTGGGTGCACAGGGAGAGGAATGGCCAGTAGAAGAAAGGAGGTGATAGTGCCTCTGTATAAGTCTTTGGTGTAACCTCATTTGGAGTATTGTATGCAATTCTGGAGACCGCACTTTCAGAAGGATATAAACAGATTGGAGTCGGTAGAGAGGGTGGCTACTAAAATAGTTAGTGGTCTTCATTATAAAGCATATGAAGACAGACTTAAAGATCTTAATATGTACACCTTAGAGGAAAGGCGGGATAGAGGTGATATGATTGAGACTTTTAAATATCTCCTTGGCATAAATGCACTGGAGGAGAGCCTTTTTGATTGAAAACAAGCTCTGCTACGAGGGGACACAGGATGAGGGTGAAAGGGGATAGACTCAGGAGTAATATCCAGAAATATTTCTTTACGGAAAGAGTGGTGGATCCGTGGAATAGTCTCCCAGTGGAGGTGGTAGAGATGAGGAAAGTATCTGAATTCAAAGAAGCATGGGACAAACACAGAGGATCTCTAAAGGAAAAAAGTGGATTGTTGTAGTGGTTGATTGGAAGGGCAGACTAGATAGGCAATGTGGTCTTTCTCTGCCATCATGCTTCTATGTTTCTATAATCTTAAAGACCTTTACATTAGTTTAGGTATCCCTACTTCTTTAGCAATTTAAATGGCTAAATTCACTAATAACAAGCAGACAGAAGTTTAGTAGTGATATAGGGGCTTTCCACCTTTTTTCATTGAGTGCCACATGTATAATTATCTCCCAGTTGGTGAGAGGGCATATGTATGCACTCAATGCAAAGAGCCCCTGGATCTCAAAGAATGAATGCAATCTCTGCAGCTAGAGCAGCAGACTTTGAGGAGCTGAGGCAGACAGAGAGGTATATAGAGGAGACCTACAGGGATCTAGTAGAAAAGTTCCACCTCTAATCTGGCAGCTTCTGTGCTGCCTTGGAGGAAAGAGGTCAACCAGAAGGAGAGCATCATCTTGGTATGGCAGGAAATGACCCTGTAGCCAGGACCTGTCCTCCAGGGGATGCAACAGCCTCTTACACAGAGGATGCCTCTAGGGGCTTCTGCCCAGGAAGAAGGGTTAGGATGGCTGTTATATTTGGTGATTCTATCATTAGGGTTGTAGATAGCTGTGTGTCTGGTGGGCATGAGGATTGCTTAGTCAATTGCCTGTTTGTTGTGAAGGTGGCAGGCCTCACACATTGCCTAAATAGAATTGTATTGTATTGCTGGCTGCAGCATCATACCTAGCCCTTTGCTAGCGGTGCAATCGCAGGTCTTGCCTCCCCCATCCCATGCTGCCTGCCTTTGCCCCGCCGCCTCTTTTCATGTTCCCTTGGTGACAGTGACAGTAGCAGAGCAGATGGAACTGCAAGTGAAAAAAAACCCCTTGCGGGTCTTTCTGACTCCAGGCTTGAATGGTTGGTTTGGTCCCTCCCTCCTCTGATGGGAGCGTTTTTTTTCAATTAGAGGTCTGCTCCGTTGCTGCTGCTGCCGCCACCGCCAAGGGAACATGAAAATCAATGGTGGCAGGGCAAGGGAGAGGGTGGAGCCGGCTGCACATGGAGTTTGTCATGAGGCTGGTACTAATAAAGATGCAAAGTTGAAAAGAAACCCTGTTTCTCACAGAGGAAGCACAGCTAGAGGGGGCAGAAGTGATCATACAGAAGCTAATGAGGCTAGGAGATCTAACCAGTTGCACCTGGGAATGAGCCCGGGAGATTCAAAGAGAAGATCCCTTTATAAGCAGAAGTTTAATTCTAGCAAAGCAGAGTGGGAGAGAAAAAGCCAAGCAGTAAAGAGCATGGCTGCAGAAAGGGAAGCAGCAGAACAAGGAGCAGAAGGACTTGGAGAAGGAACAAGGAGCACGGCTAAGGAAAGAAGGAGAGACCTGAAGGAAGGAATCCTCCTTGAGCAAGCCCAAGGGAACGGAATTCACAGAGGTGGAGTTCAGAAGGACCAAGCTACCAGAGCAGCTGTTCAGAGGGAGTCTGCTGGGGAAAGCAGTTAGGCTGGAGAGTGTCCCACTCCCTGCTCAAGCAACGTTCCTGAGTCCAAAGCTGAGAGACGTATCCAGAGAACCAGAGAACCAGGTTTGGAGGAAGACCTGCAGTCACTGGAACCTGCTGGAAATGTTTTACCAGGTACTCGAGGAAAAGGAATTTTTAGCAAAGCTACTTTACCACTGAAACAGAGAGCTGAATCCATACCAGGTTTTGCTAAGCTGCCAGGAAGCACAGCACTGCCCAGAAGCTACCGGCAGAAAAACTGTTGCAAAAGAGACGTTCTTGGGAGAGAAGACTCCAGGGAGTCCAGCTACAGAAACCCAAGGTATGAAAGCTTTATTCCTGCTAAAGAATGCTTAACTCCTAGAAGCACTGCTAAAGCAAATACTCACTTTGTAAGAAGAAGAAAGAAACCAGAGTGGTTTCAAGAATTACCAAGAGAACTTAGAACCCAGTCTTATTGGAGGCAAGTCACCGGAGACAGTCCATGTAAAACTGTAACAGCCAGGGACAGTATTTACTCCATGGGGGAAAGTAGTGAGGCAGAATCTATGGACGTAGAAGATATAAATGCTATTCCCATGCCTCAGGAAGAAGATATGGATTGTGGGTTGTGTATGGCTACTAGCCTAGAGTCTATAGCCACCGTGTAAATAAGAAGAAAACTTGTTTAATTGTTTTTAATTGTTTTTGTTTGGAATGAACTGAATTCCTCCATTTTCCTTGGCACTAATTGTGAAGCTACTAACAGTTAGCCCACCTGTTTATTACTGGAACCTTTTCAAACAAAGGACATTCTTTGATTTCCACTGTCTTAATTGAACCCTTGCACAGATGGGAAATAAAAGCCTTGTTTCCCTACACTCTTGGCTGAATTATTATGTGCAACAAGGAGCTGAAAATAGATAAGACCAAACTCCATTTTTGGCCTTACATTACACCACGCTCCTTGAAAATAAATACATCGTGGAGCATGCCCTTACCGCCCTTGGCCACTAGGGGCTGCCACCATGACAAGTTGTGGGGTAAGATGAGGGGCATGGGGCAAATAACAAATGTGTGATGGGGCACACCAGATTACCAAGTTGCACAGGACGCATTTATGGCTTGGTACGGCCCTAGCTGGCTATATTAGCAAAAGTGGGTACCAACAGTATAGGAAAAGTGTGGGAGAGAGGCTCTGGAATCAAAATTTAGTAGAAAGTTGAGACCCAGGATCTCCAGGGCAGCAATCTCAGAAATGATCCCCATTCCTCGCACAGGACTCAAGAGGCAGGCAGAGCTCCAAAGTCTCAATGCATGGATGAGACGATGGTGCAGGCAATAGAGCTTTAGATTTGTTAGAAATTCGGTAACATTCTGAAAAAGAGGGGGCCTTTTCTGGAAGGATGGGCTCCAACTTCACCAGGGTGGAATCAAGCTTTTGGCACTAAACTTTAAAGGGGAGCGAGAGCAGCTTCTAAACTAGATACTGGGGGAAAGCCAGTAGTCATGAAGGAGCGCATTATTCAGAATAACGTATCTTTCAACTATACTACCAAAATAGGGAGGTTAAGACATCCCGATAGAGATGTCGCAGTAAAGGTAAAAGTAGCCTAGGTGCCTTTAAAGAGCAGAGTAGAAAGATCACAAACTACTCCTGTCAACTGATAAGCAGGTTGTCAGTATGAAGAAAACACATACTTTGATGAGCCTGTATACAAATGTTAGGAGTCTAAAAAATAAGATGGGAGAGTTAGATATAATTGGCATCTTGGAGACCTTGTGAAAGGCAGATAACCAACATAAGAATAGGATACCAAGGTACAAATTAAACCACAATGACAGGGTAAGGGAAAGGGAAACGGATTTAGCTCAAGCCTTTCTCTAAAGTTCAAGGTGAGTTACATCGTTCCTGTCCACAGAGCACTAAGAACTTAATCCTACATTGCCTCTGGTAAAGTTAAGTGACTTGAGCAAGATCACAAGGAGTAACAGTGGGTTTCAAAACTGTCATCCCTGTTCCCAGCCCATTGTTCTAACCATCAGGCTACTTCTCCATTCTACTTAGGAAGATCACCTTGGTTGAGGGGTGGCGCTATGTGTTAAAGAGGGCATTGAGTCAAACAGGATAAAGTTTTTCAGGAAACAAAATGCACTGTAGAATCTACATGGATGGAATTTCATGTGAGTAGGGGAAGGGAGTAGCAAAGTGAACAGATAGATGATGAACTGCTAAGAAAAATAGGCATCACAGTAATAATGAATGATTTCAATTACCCCAATATTGATTGAGTAAATGTCGCATCAGGACATGCTAGATGAAATAAATGACGGCTTCATGGTATAGCTAGTTCAGGAATCAACACTAAGGGAAGCTAGGGGAAAACAACATCTGGTGCAGGAAGTACAGTGTTGGGTCCATTTGGCAATAGTGATCCTAAGATGATCAAATTTGATTTACTAAATAGAGGAAGGACTACAAGGAAACGTACTGCATTTAACTTTCAAAGTGGAAACTCGTAAAATGAGGAAAACGGTTAAGAAATAAAACTAAGAAGCAGCTACAAAGGCCTGGACATTGTTTGAAAATGCCATCTTGGAAACCCAGACCAGATGTATTCCATACTTTAAAAAAGGTGGAAGGAAGGCCAAATGACTGCCAGCATGGTGAGGTGAGAGATTGTTTTTTTGACTATAACATCTTTCAAAAATGGATAAAGGATCAAGATGGACCAAAAAGGAAACAAGCACTGGCAAGTTAAATGCAGGACACTGATAAGGTAGGCAAAGAGAGAATTTGAAAAGAAGCTTGCAGTAGAAGCACAAACTCATAACAACTTTTCAGGTACATTCTAAGCAAGAAGCCTATGAGGGAGTCAGTTGGACCATTACATGAATGAGGAGTGAAAGGGGCATTACGGACAAACTAAGCCATAGCTGAGAGACTAAGGAGCATGTTACCAGCACGGGGCTTCAGGATAACTGCAGGGAGATGGGTACATATGCCCTCCTGCAGTTACTGTGCTCCAATGCAGCAAAGCAGCTAATGCCCCCACTGAAGTGGTGTTAGCTGCACTCGCACTACCTGCAGCCAGTGCAGGTAGCATAGGCCACAAAATGCTTGCACTAGCTGCACTGTACTGGGAATGCCCCCATCCCACTCAGCTACCGCCCTAATGTGCACTACAAGGATAGCGCAGGGTTTATGGCATGGGGCATCACATTACCTTTTAGTGCTGTGCCAAAACCATGCGCTAATCCCATGCTATCCTTTAGTAGTGTGGTGAGGAGAGCCCCCAAAAAGAGATGGAATTGGAAGAAAACCCTGTTTTTCCCTTTAAAACAAGTGACAGTTCAGTTGTGCACAGTGCTTGCAAGGCAGGCAAGAAAAAAACTCAGCTCTCTGCTGAGGCCAGGCCACGCCCTAGTTCAGACGGGGAGCCAAGCTTGCTCAGTGATTGGTCACACCTGTGCAAAGGCAAGGGAGTGCCCGGCAGCAAACGGTTTTTAAAAACACACTCAGAGCAAAGACAGGACACACAGGAGAGAAGGGAGACACACACCCAGGAGACGCAGCAGAGACAGCAGGTCCAGGAGAAGCTGAAAAGGAATAGATCTGCAGACAGAACAACTGAGGCACACGAAGGAGAAACTCTGAGAGATCCTGGAAAGGGAGAAAGGTTCCAAGGAAACTTTCAAGAGAGTGGCTATCTGGGAAGAAGTGGAGAAAGGCACCAGAAGGCTGAGTTCCATAGCCTGAAAGATATCAGGAGGAAAGGAGTCAGTAGCTGTCTGAGAGACCCGCCCCAAGGTAAAGCCAGTACATGTAAACCTGAACAGTTTGCAGAGAAACAGTTTGCTTCCGCTAGTGTCCAGGAGCCAGACCTAACGTCTGCTAAGAGGTGGATGGATAGTTTTATGTATGAAGAGAACCGAAACCCAGATAAGAGCAGAGAAACTGAGTTTTTAACACTAGAAGCATTAAGAAAACTGTTTGCAGAGAGGAAGCTTTACCCTCCCAATACAAGTGTGCCTTCTCAGGGTGATTTTCTGTTGAAGCAGTTCCAAGAGTTTTTAGAAGACAGGAAGGCTGAGCAAGTTTATAAAACTGGTGGAAGTAAGAAGTACCGGTGTCCATAGAAGAGATGCAGGTGGATTCTTGTATGCCAGAAGCTGAGTCAGAATTGTCACCAATGGATTGCTCTTTTTGTCTAAAGGAGAACTGAGCATTGTTGAACAGGGTTGAAAGACTGTGAAACAATATAGTGACTAATTTCTGTGACTGCCAAGAGTTGGAAAAAGCCAAGACTGTGTCCTACTAAGTATGTGAGCTTCTGAAGCCCAGAAGCTGTCTTTAGTAAAAGTTTGGTTTGGAAAAGAAAACAGCAGCTGTTAAAAAGTTTACCTGATACGTGGAATGACCACAAGAAGCTGTGCTCTGTGAAAGTTTGGTTGAATGAAAGCTGCTGCCCAGTGATAGAAGTTTTTGTTGCATTTTCCTCTGTTAACCTGATTTACTCTTATGTTGGAGAAGCATCCTTTGGCTTTTGTGTTTTTGAGCTTTAATGCCTTGGAATCCTGCAAAAAAATAAATTTTCTTGCTGCCTTAAACCACCGGTCTCACAGCTACATTTGTCCTTATATAAGTAAGCCAACTACAAGTCCCAGAATCTCTCTGGTGACAAACAAGGGAAGCTTTATTTAAAGGGACACTATAAGGCCGCTCTATGCTTGTAAGCCTTCGGGCCCAAGCGAGGGCGTCGCAATAGACATGTCCCTAAAGGAATTCTTTGTTTTGGTCTTTCCTGAAGAGGAGATAGGGCAGATACCCATGCCAGAAGTGATGGGGGGAGGGGGCATATTCAAAGGCATTTATGTGATTTGCAGACCTGCAGACCACGCAAATGCCAGTCACCAGGATATTCACATGGTAGCATCGGGGTGTTCCATGGCAAAGCAGGGGCAGCACCAGAGTAAACCGGCCAGTGGTGCTATTCAGATGATGGTTGGTTAACTTAAACAGGCTACAGCTAGGAAAATATTAGGTGGCCTAACTTTAGCTGGTTTAGCTATCCAGCTAGCAGCTGAATATCGCCTCTGGCTGGATAGCTAATCCTCCATCCGGCCAACCTAGATACTCAATGCCAGTGGCTGGATATGACCCCAGCACTGACTGTCTGGGTCTATCTTAAAGCGGCAACAGCCAGTTGTTTAAATATTCTGGCCACCACTACTGAATATATCAGCCCTGATATTTAAAAGGGATGAACTGGTGGAATTTAATGAAATCACAGTGAACCTAGAATATGTAATATGGCAATTTGATAAACTAAAGAGTAGCTGATCACCTGACTGGATGGTACACATATTCCAGGGTGCTGAGAGAACTCAAAAATGAAATGGCAGATCTATTTTTAGTGATTTGTAAACTAACCATTAAAACTGTCTATTTCACCTGAAGATTTCAGGATGGTCAATGGCCAGTTTTTAAAGAGTTCCAGGAGTGATCCGAGAAGCTATAGATCAGTAAGCCTGATATCGTTGTCGGGCAAAATGGTAGAAGCCATTATAAACAACAAAATTACTAAACATATATGTACTCATATTTTAATTGACAAACGTGGATTTAGCCAAGGGAAGTCTTGCCATACCAACCTACTACTTTTTTTTCAAGGTGCCAATAAACATGTAAATAAAGGTGAACTGGTTAATGTGAAGGCACATTTTAGAAAGGCCGTTTAGGTATCCCCTGGGATGTCAAAGTCAAAGTCCAAAATTCCATAGGCAAAGCAGCAGAGAATGCGCACATGTGCATATGCATTCCAAAATAGCCCTGTCTCTGTTCTATTTTCACGAACATGGTAAGGAAATGGGATCAGGCGGATTTAAGGGCCCAGACATGGCAATTTTGGAAACATACATGTGTGAAACGTACATTGTTGGGATCGGGAACATAGATGTGTCCATGACGATATTTCAGAATGCACATGTGTATTGTCAGACGGCTGCCTGGGTGAGAATCTTCACAGTCTTGGCAAGTGCATATATCTATATGATTTGCAAGGGATTGTGGGCAATGCAGTCCATTCAAACCAGACACAGCTGCTGACAATAATTTAGTTGTGCTCAAGTGTAAAGCCAATAAGATATTTATTTATGGGGTTATTTCTCCCAACACAGATATGCTTGGTAGCACATAAATCAGGTTACTTACTTTCAGTGTTAAACTTGGAAAAACAAAATAAGGAAAACAACCTTTAAACTTGTCAGGCAATCAAAGCAAAAGAAATAAAGACCTGGTTGATAACAAACTGGTCTTTTTCTGTAGGCTTAGCTAATATCCTCTTAGCAAGTATCAAACAACAAACCAAAAGCCACAAAGAAAGAAAAAACTGTTCTTTTCAGGTTAACTTCTGATAACTTCCCACATAGATTCAGAAGTGATTCTCTCCTAGCTCACAAGCAATTAGGTAAGGCTCAATTGCTAGCAGTTATCCAGCTGAAACCCCTTAGCTGGCTTGCTTTCTACAGCATGGCCAGAAATCCTACACAGGAGCTTTTCTGAGTAGATTAAAGAACAAGTTTGTATTTCTTTGTGATGGTTGCTGTACTTTATAACAGAAAATCACCAAAGGAGTTTGGACAGAGAGCAGTCCATATAAACACATTCTTCATCTGCAATCATTCCCCCTTCTTCAACAAGCATGGGTTCAATATCATGGATTGGCACAGATGAATCTCTCAATGGAGCACTTTCAGGAGAATACTTGTTTCCCTGCTGTCTTTCAAGGTTATAGCTAGGGCATAGATCAGTGTTCATACCTGAGCTTCCATTGCTGTTAGAGTTCCTCTCTATATAGCCTGGCCAGTATGTAGTCCAGTTCTTATGTCCAGCCTTCCAATCGAGATCCCTGGACACTGGATCTCTCTTCACATACCTTCTGGCACGGGTCTTAGGGTCCCTTCCACGTGCAGCCGTCTCTCTCACAGGTACCGTCTGGAGATTCCTAGCTCTGCAGCACCATTCCTCTGGCTTTCCCCAGTCCAATGGTGTATGCTGGCCCTTGAAATGCCTCCCAGTATACGTACTGCTCTGGACTCTTCTAGACCTCTCAAAGGCTTTTCTCTTCCTTCTTCCAAAGGGTTTCTTTCCCTCTCTGTCCGTCCGGTTTGGCTTCTGCTTCTGATGATCCTTCAGATGAAACTGATGATCAAGCTCAAGCTGATTCTCAGGATAATGAGGATGATTCTCTGTAGAATAAACTCTACCTTTATTCTGCTTAGATGAGTGCTCCTCCCTAACACAGCGCAGCTGTGCTGAATCAGGCCCTGCCCTTTGAGATGAGTGCTTAGGGATTACCTCATAGTCCTCCTGATTGAACACACGTTTCCCCACTTCAGCTCCTCTAATGGCTGTTGGAAACCTGGTGCATTCTGGGACTGGTAGTCTTTTATGGGAAAATTCTGTTTTCTTATTTCTACCAGAATTGACAGGTTGCTTGTTCAGAGTCACTTCACCTTTTCTATAGCTCCTTCCTGAGCTATGATAAGCTTCCTTATCACAGTATATATCACCACATACACGCCTTGGCCTATTATTTCAGAAGCAGAGACATGCAGCACAGGGGCAGTATGGAAAGAGGTTTTGATTTTCACTCGCTATCCTTCTATGCCAGGAATAAAAGTATTGTGGCAAGAAGACGGAATGCCTCTGTTGTCCACAGTGTTGAAAGCTGGATGAAATGAACACTTTTCAAATTCCTATTCATGCCAAGGAGCAGATACAGATTTATGCTGCGCTGTTCTGAAATCGAAGATGCATGTGGATCTTTTTATCACTGCCCTGGAAACGTTTTCCATGCAACAGAAGAGTGATTGTGCTGGACACGTGTTAAGTTTAAAATGGCCATTGGAACTTGGATGTGATTTGCACATGTGAATAGGAGTCTTCAGATGTACAAATCGCAAATAGAGAGCCTTTGATAAGGCCCTTCTCAGGGCTGGTGCTGCCCGGTAAGCGTGGCAGGGCAGTGCCGTCCTTCGGAGGCATCATCAGTAGATGCCCCCACCCTCCAAGCAGGGCTGGTCTGAGGCATATGCAGGCATGAGGGGCCCCTCACATGTCTGAGTGGCTTCAGAGGGAGCCAGTGAATCCCGAAGCCCAGTGGCCTGGTTCACCTCTGCACAGCTGCAGGAGTAAACAACGGTGTTTTTCTTTACTCCTGTGGCTGTGAGAAGTCACAGATACTGACGCCGCTGAGTTTGTGGAGGTAAAACAGGGACCCTTCCTTTCTTGCATAGGAGACAGAAAGTGCCCTTTTTTAACCTCCAGCAACTTAGCGGTGCCAACTGCAGCTTCTCACAGCCGTGGAAGTAAAGGAAAATGCTGTTGTTTACTCCTGTGGGGCGCTGGGCTTCAGGCCTCACTGGCTCCCTCTGAAGCTGTTCAGGCACGTGTGGGGTCCCACATGGTGTGGGGCCATGTGAGTGTGTGTGTGTGGGGGGGGGAGCCACTGGCACTATAAGAGGACTTGGGGCTAGAACGAGAAATGGGCTAATGTTGGGAGATGGGGAGTCTGCTTTTGAAAGGTAGATAATGCTGGGAGGGGCTGGGACTGGAGGGGAGCTGATACGGGGGGGGGTGGGCTAGTACTGGAAATGGGATGATACTGGGGGATGGAAGGACTGGAAGGGAACTGATACTGGGAAGGACTAGAACTGGAAGAAGACTGATACTGGGGGGCTAGTACTGGAAATGGGATGTTGCTGGGGGATAGGGAGCCTGGGATGGAAGGGAGATAATTCTGGGAGGGACTGGAGGGGGACTGATATGGGGAGGAGGGGGCTAGGACTGGAATGGGCTAATGTTGGGGGATGGGGAGATTGGAAGGGAGATGATGCTGGGAGGGATTGGGACTGGAGGGGGATTGATACTGGGGAGGGGAGGCTAGGACTAGAAATGGGCTGATGCTGGGAGATGGAAGGACTGGGATTGAAAGGGAGATGATGCTGGGAGGGGGGCAGGAACTAAAAGGAAGCTGATGCTTGGGGAGGACTGGAAGTGGGTGGGGGTGAGGCTGGTGCTGAAGGGGAAAAACAAAGGAGCTGGAGAGGGGGCATAGATATTGTGTAGGAGGGAAGAAAAAAAGGTCATACAGTGGAACAGCTGAGAGGGAGGGGCATAAGAATGAATGCTGCATTAAGAAGGAAGAACAGCAGGGTTAATGAATATTGGAGAAGGAAGTAGCTGGGTGGGTGTGCGGAAGGGATGTAGGAGGCAGTACTGGAGAAAGGACTTAGGTGGAGATTTTAAACTTGAGTGGGAGAAAAGAAGAAGACAGAATTTATGACTGGCTGGGTATAGAGAGAGTAAATGGGGACTCAGATGGTGGGCCCAGGAGCTGGCACAACTCATTGTGCATGCAGCACCATCCCCAGCTTCATCTTTCTTTTTCGGCGTTAGCAATGTCAGCCAATGCTGCTGGTATCATTCACTTCCAATGTGTGGGGCCTCTCACCGGAAGTGAATGCTATAAGGAGCAATGTCTGCTGTGTGCTGACTCTGAGAAATAAAGCTGGGGATGGTGATAAGAGATCCTTCTGCTGCTGACTCAGAGAAAGAAAGAAGATGCCGGGGATGGTGTCGCACAACATTTTTTTCCAAAGGGGGAGGACAGAGAGAGGGAGAAAAAGAGAGATGGGATATGATGGATGTGTGAGGGGGATGGGAGAGAATGGGGAATAATGGACCAGGACTGGATAGTAAGAAAGAGTAGTGAAGTCTGAGTGGACAGAGAGAAAAATAAATGGAAGAAAGCTGAAGGGAAAAGATCAATATCTAAGATAGAACAAAGTGAAGAAAACAAAAGAGGAGACGAGAAATGGCAGATAGACTAGAGACCATAGAAAGAGAGCTAAGAGAAGACAGAGGAAAACAGAAAACCCAGATTGGGACCAGCATGATCAGAGAGTAGAATGGTCAGACAACAAAGGTAGAAAAAATAATTTTATTTTCAATCTTTATATTTTATATAGTACAAGGAAATGCATCTCTTTCTATTTCTCTGATGTTGCATTCCATGCAGAGTCTGGCTTCTTGGGGTTGCAGTTTAATCTTTATCTACATATGTTTATTTTAGGACATGGTCACTTATTGTGTACTTGGTGAGGGTCTGTGCTCCGAGTGTGTGACGATGGAGTTTGTACTTAGGGATCTGCACTGCAGTAATCTGAATTGTTCGGATTTTCAAATAGGTGTTTGCATGTTCCAGAGTCCGCTGCCATATTACAGTGCTGCTTTTATGGGTAGACTCCTTATGGAGGGAGGTGGAATGTATCCAGCATTAATAATAATGAGGGGGGGGGGGCGCCCTATCGGTTGCAGGGGGCACCAGAAACACTAGCACCGGCCCTGGTCCCTCATGGAGAAAGTGAACAGTGAAGTGCCACAGGGATCTGCGCTGGGCCTGCTGCTTTTTAACATACTTATAAATGACCTGGAAATGCGAACAAGTGAGGTGATATGCAGATAACAAAAAAAGTATTCAAAGTTGTTAAATCACAAGAGGATTGTGAAAAATTGCAAGAGGACCTTGATAAATTGGGAGACTAGGCATCCAAATGGTGGGTGAAATTTAATATGGACAAGTGCAAAGTAATGCACCTAAGGAAGAACAACCCAAATTATAACTAGACAATGTGATGTTCCACATTAGGAGTCACCACCCAGGAAAATAATCTAGGAGTCATCATGGATAATACGTTGAAATCTTCAGTCTAGTGTGCAGCAATAGCCAAGAAAGCAATAGAATGCTAGGAATTATAAAGAAAGGAATGGAGAATGAAACCAAGGATATTATAATGTCCCTGTATCGCTCCATGATGTGACTACACCTTCATTATTGCATGCAATTCTGGTTGCCATGTCAAAAAACCCCATAGCAGAATTAGAAAAGATACAGAGAAGAGTGACCGAAATGAGAAGGGGATGGAAGGATATTCCTATGAGGAAAAGCTTAAAAGCTTCGGATCTTCAGCTGGGAAAAGAGAAGGCTGAGGGAAGATATAATAGAGGTGTATAAAATATTGAGTGGATTGGAATGGGTAGACATGAATTGGTTGTTTATGCCTTTAAAAAGAACAAAGACTAGAGGACATGCTACTAAATGGTGCATTTCAAACTAATCTGAGAAAATATTTTTTTAATGAACACATTATTAAGCTCTGGAATTCTTTGCCGGAAGATGTCATGAAAGCTATTAGTGTAGCTGGGTTTAAAAAACGTTTGGACAAGTTTCTGGAGAAAAAGTCCATAAACCATTATTACAGTGGACAGGGGGAAATGTACTGTTTATCCTTGGGATGAACAGTATGGAATCTGTCTACCTTTTGGGCCCCTGCCAGGTACATCTGACCTGGACTGGCCACTATTGGAAACAGAATACTGGACCTGATGTACCTTTGGTCAGACCCAGTATGGCAAATCTTATATTCTTATTTCAAAAGTCATTGGAGTGCCACACCATTATGAAAGGCCTTGTGTCTCTGTTCCCATTTCTCCCTTTGTTTTAACATTTTTAGCTAAACTGATGCTTGCCTAGCTTTTCTTTTAGCTATGAATTCTCATCATGTCTGCATGCCCTCCTCACATGGGCTGGTGTGCTATACATTTTTTGTTAATGTAGATAAGATTTGGCCTTGAAATTAGGGGAAACCTTGCTCTAGGAAACGAATGGCTTCTCTACAAAAAACAAACTAAAGGAAAGGCTGCCCTCTAGAGTACACTGTGTATTATTACACAGGAGTTGCCTCAAATTAAGAAGCAGTAACACTCACTGTAAATCAACCGGTGTGCGTGAATATAAAAATAAATACTGTATTGTCCGTAGAAACAAATTGTGCACAGTTTTAGATTTCAGAAGTATAATGAGAAATATGTAAAAACAAACCTTCCATTCAGAGAAGCCTTTAACTATTTCTATATTTTCTACCTCAGTGTGGTTGTTCCAGCTTGCTAGGGGGGTCTGTTTACTAAAGAACATTAGTTATCACAGTATTAACTAAACTGTAGTAACTGCATATTACAGTTTACCAGATACTGCAGTAAGGGATGTTCCCATGGATAGAAACAGATGTACCTTACCAACAGTGGCAACAACTAGGTGCTTCCATCTGTCTTTCCACACGTTCCCTTCTCAATGATGTTTAAAGGGACAGGGAGCACAGAGTTAGAAACGTTCATTTTTAACACCGAAACAACCTCCCCTGTACCAAATACCCCTTCCTGGATCCCCTGGTATCCCTTTAACATATGTAAAGAAATAAATCCTACCTCGCAACTCATAATTCCATCCCCCTATATGCAAAAAAATGCCATCCTGCTCATCCTCCACCCCTCCCTCATCCCTGCAGGAGTCTCTGGAGTGGCAATGGGGGCAGCCGTGATCCTCAGCTGGTGCCATCATGCAAAACTGTGCCTGCTACCTCAAAGGTCCCTTCTTCCCTTAAGATGGAGGCCAAGGGGGAGTCTCAGGTCAGCTGATGCAATAATGGATGGCTGGGTCAGTGGGGCAGAAATTGCAGAAATAAGTTCAGCCCAATATCACTTGAGGGCAGGAGAGTTTTTTTGTGCCACTGGCAAGACCCATCTATTGGCACCTGTTGGAGGGAATGTAGGGAAAGCAGGCCTAGAGAGGTTACGTTTTTGTGAAGGAAGTTTGGTACAGCTGGAAGAGAGTTATAGCTCGGGGCTTCCTGTCCCCTTTGTGTTTCAGAAAGGAGGAGAGTGTTGGCCTGCCGATGTTCTCAGTGAAACTCAACTAGACCTCAACTTAATATGGATGGATCGTTTTTTTTATCATGATCCATGTTAAGTCACTTCAATATTAATAGTCATGCACAGATATATGTTACTAAGGGAGTCATTTTTAAAGCCTCAGACATGATTTGGACATCTAAAAACGTGCACGTGGATGTCCAAATCATGGAGACATCTCCAAAGCCATTTTATAAATGGTTCTAAAAGACGTCTCTGGTGTGGTGAGGTCGAATTAGGTAAGGTGTGGTGGAGCCATGTCTGGGGCAGTGTAATGAAACTTAGACATCCCTGCTTAATTTTAGAAATGTCAGGGACGTCTGTGACACAGCCCAATTTTAGATTTGCTCCAGACACAAATAAGCATTGTGAAAGTAGTTTTGCTTGTTAAACATCCAGAGTGTGTGTGTGTGTGGGGAGGGGGGGGGGGGGTCCAAAATGGCGGCGGTGTAGCAGGACGCGTTAGTTCACTGCTCCTTTCTTTTGTTTCATGAGGCATTCTTTTACTCCGTGCCCTATGCCGAAGTGGAAGGCTAAGGGCAAAGGAGGCTTACCTGTTGGTCAGCGAACTATGGACTCCTACGCGGTGGCAAAGGAGGACGCTCCAGCAGCAGCGGCGGAGGTGAGCCTCTGCTTGGGCAGCGATGTCTCGCTGAGTCCTGTAGGTCCCTCCACTCCTCCCCCACCCGTCAAGGTGAACGCCGGTAATGATGAGGAGACGCGGAGAGTGACGGTTGGGGATATCCAGGCTGGTGTAGCAGTGGCGTCCTCGGCTGAGGTGGTGTCTCCAGCTAATGGTGTTGGTGTGCTGGAGCAGGGGAGTGTAGCTCATCCCACAGCGTCTACTAATCCCCAGCTGGTTCTTCCTTCTCTTCTTAGTTCTCAAGAAGTGACTTTAACGTCTATCTGGACTGCGCTCCAGTCGATACATCAGGTTTGTGCAGGAGTTTTCCAGGCACTGACCCCGCTTCCCACTCGGGTAGAAAGTGTGGAGAAAAGCCTTGTGGAGCAACAGGGTCAATTAACTGTTCTTGATCAGCGAATTCAACAGGTACAAGGGCAGCAAGGGGTAATTTCCCAAGACAAACTGAATGTTTCTTCGGAAGATTGAAAATTTGGAGAATGCTTCCTGGTCCTTGAACTTGAGGATATTGAATTTCCCTCGGATTTCTGGCTCTTCGGCCAGAACTTTATTTCATAGATTTCTGAAGGATATTTTTGGTTACCCTGAGGCCGGTCTCCCTCCTACACAGAAGATTTATTATTTACCATCTATTACTGTTTCTGGTACCACTACTATGTCTCCTGTTCCTCAAGCTGAAGTCTCATTGGACTCTTTGGACTTGGGGAATTTGTCCCTGTTGTTGGATCAGTCTTCTGAAATAGTAGGGTCCAGAGCGACACTCTTAGTTTCCTTTGTCTTCCTTACTGATAAGAATGCATTGTTACGTTTATTTCTTAAGAAAATGGATATTTCCTTTCTGGGGGGTAGGATCCAGATTTTTCCGGACGTGTCTAGATGGACACAAGTCCGTAGAAAGAAATTTCTTGAACTCCGCACAGAGGTTTTAGCTCTGGGCGCGAAGTTCCAATTGAGATTTCCCTGTAAATGTATAGTTCGCTATCAGAACTCTGTATTTCATTTCTTTGAACTTTCTCAACTCCGTCTCTTTTTGAATGCTAGGAAGTTGGTGAGCTGACTGGGGTGATGGGAGTGTGGGTGTGTTGGGGGACATTAATGTAATAGGTTTGCCACGATAGTCCTGTTATTTGTGTTTGTATTTTTCCTATTTGTTTCCACTCCTCTGGAATGGTGTTTTCTTGGATCTCTTCCATTGTGGTCTATTTGATTGATGGCCTGGTATTTCCCGAGTAGGGTTTCCGCGTTGCTTATGTGATTTATTTCACGGTTATCCTTTTTTTTTTCTTTGTGTAAGACCGTCATAGTATTTCCTGTTCCAAGTTTTGCTTGGTGTTTTTGTAAAATTTGATAAATAAAAAATTTTAAAACCCCCCCAAAAAACAAAACATCCAGAGTGTGTAGAGAAGATGGAGGGTCAAGTGACTTTCCCAAAATCACAAGGAGCAGCAGTGGGATTTGAACCCTGGTCCTGGCCCAGGCCCACTATTTTAACCATTAGGCTTTTAGACATCCCCATTCTGAAATACTATTCCAGGGACGTCTTTGTAGACATCCCCGTAGATGCCCATATCTGGCATGTCCAAGTAGCTAAACAGGTAGAAAAGGCGATGGCAAAAGCTAGAAGGATGCTTGGGTGCATAGGGAGAGGAATGGCCAGCAAAAGAAAGGAGGTGATAGTGCCTCTGTATAAGTCTTTGGTGTGACCTCATTTGGAGTATTGTGTGCAATTCTGGAGACCACACCTTCAAAAGGATATAAACAGGTTGGAGTCAGTACAGAGGGTGGCTCCTAAAATGTTTAGTGGTCTTCATTATAAAGCATATGAGGACAGACTTAAGGATCTTAATATGTACACCTTAGAGGAAAGGCGGGATAGAGGTGATATGATTGAAATGTTTAAATACCTCTGTGGTATAAATGTTCAGGGAGAGAGCCTCTTTCAATTGAAAGCAAGTTCTGCTACGAGGGGACATGGGATGAGGGTGAAGCGGGATAGATTCAGGAGTGATATGCGGAAATATTTCTTTACGGAAAGAGTGGTGGATCCATGGAATAGTCTCCCAGTGGAGGTGGTAGAGATGAGTACAGTAACTGAATTCAAAAAAGCATGGGACAAACACAGAGGATCCCTAAAGGAAAAAAGGGGACTTCTGTAGTTGTTGATATGGAAGGACAGACTAGATAGGCCATGTGGTCTTTTTCTGTCGTTATTTTTCTATGTTTCTGTTTGTGAAATCATGCCTGAACTTGGACGTGCCTGCTTTTTGTTTTAAAAGACGTTCTTGCTTGAACATCCCAGACTGCACTGTAAAATGTACCTTTAAATGCTCAGTGAGCATTTACCTTGCATTGCCGAGTTATTGTGATTTAGTAAATGGCCCTTTAATAAGTCAGAGAGATGCACATTCCATCCACACACTAAGACACATATCAGGCTGATCCTCACAGAAAGCCGAGGAGCTTTACCTACATGCCTCAACTTTGGGATCCTAAAGTTGGGCAACATTTTAGCTAAATTAAGCACCTATATTTTAGAGCCCTATTTACTAAGCTGTGTCATGGCCATAATCTGTGGTTATTGACTAATTAGGGCACATTAATTGTCAATAATGCACACCATTAGCCAATAACAGCTTAATGCAGGATTATTTTTATTACAGCACATTATATAATAATATGTGAAGCATGCAAATACATTCAGAGCAGCTTATTATTATACAAAATGCTTGTATTAAGCCTTGCAAGTTGTGTTCTTCAAGGAAAGACAGCACCTCAAAGTGAAATTAGGCCTTACCTGCTAATTGACATTCCTTTAGTAACTCCAGTCCAGTCCCACACCTCTGGGTGGTCAACCTCCTCCAGCAGCTTGGAGACTGAGCATGTCATATTTTTGATGACATCACCCTACTTAGGCAGCTGGCACCACCTACCACCCTCCCGTAACCTATTGACAAAGCAGACTCACAGGAGCAACAAATAAGTAGTCAAACGTTTCAACAAACTCTTATCTAAATGTGGACCCCCCCCACCCTTGAAAGGACCCTCCTTGCCCCCCAGAATGAGGCTTAGCATAGACTGCACAGATGAAAAGACCTGAAGGTCCTATACAGGAGCCTGCCATTAAACAGGGCAATGAAAACAAAAAACTGAGCACAAGGCCCAAGGAAATTCTTGGAGCGTCATGGTAAAAATGACAGACAGCACTCTGGGCTGGACTTAGCCTCTGCCGGCTATTATGCTGTATCAGTATAAGGCCCCTGAGCTCCTGTAAAACAACGGCCACATTCTTCAGGCCCGGGGTCACAATACTGAACGGGAGGTTTTCGGGACTCGATTGGAGTTACTCAAGTGATGCAAATTAGCAGGTAAGGCTTCCTTATCGTCCCTCCAGTCCAGTCCCACACCTCTGGGATGTATCAGAGCAGTTTTATCGACGGTAGGGACCCATGATTCTGGCCTGAATTACTGCCCTCCCGAATCTGGCGTCACCTGCTGCTTGCACATCCAGCCAATAATGCCTTGCAAAAGGGTGAATACTGGATCAAGTGGCCACCCTACAAATCTTGACCAGTGGTACCATACTGAACTCTGCCTATAATGACGCCTGAGCCCTGCTTGAATGCACCCGTAGCCTCGCTGGCAACGGCTTTCCCTTCAAGATGTAAGCCGATGTGATAGCTTCTCTAAACCACCTGGAAATGGAGGCCTTGACCACTGCTTCTCCCTTGTACGGTCCCCCAAACAAAACAAATAACCAATCAGATTTCCGAAATGGAGCGTTTTTCTTTAAGTAATGTTGCAACACTCTCTGCACATCCAACAAGCATAACTGCGGATCCGTGGCCCCTTCTGGGCCGTTCGAGAGAACAAGCAGAGAGACCAGCAGACTCAACTGACATGATTTTGGATAAAAAAGGACGGTACCGGCTGTAGTGCCACCTTCTCCTTTGACATGGTGAGGAAGGGCTCCCTGCACGAGAGCTTGAAGTTCGGAAATTCTTTGGACGAGCAAATTGCCACCAGAAATACTGTCTTAAAAGTCAAATCTTTCACTGAGGTGCCGTCCTATAGCTCAAAAGGCTCCCTCGACAAAGCTTCCAACACCAAATTGAGATCCCAAGGAGGCACGATGGACCTTAACAGTGGACGGAGCTGCTTCACCGCCTTCAGGAACCTTACCACATCCGGATGTGTTCCTAATGACACTCCTTGGATTCTGCACTGATAACATGAAAGAGCTGCGACTTGCACCCGCAAGGAACTAGGGCCAAGTCCTTCTAAAAGCCTGCTTGCAGGAAAGCCAAGACCTCTGGGACGGTAGACGAGAATGGCCTACACTACCTTTCTTCATAGCAAGCCTCAAAGATGTGCAAGACCCAGATATAAGACAGTGAGATGGACCTTTTTCGAGCCTTCAGCAACATTGAGATGAACAGTCCAGAATATTCGCGTCTCCTCAATTGAGCCCTTTCAAGAGCCATGCCGTAAGCAAGAAGTGATTCGAATGGGCCCCTGGGTCAAGAGGTCCATTGGGTCGGCAGCCTCCAAGAATGGTCCACCTGTAGCCACACCAGGTCTGCATACCACGGGCGCCTTGGCCAGTCTGGGGCAATGAGAATGACCCTTCCCTGGTGAGCCTTGATGCGCTGCACAATGCAGCCTATGAGAGCCCATGGGGGGAACACATACATGATGCCTTCCATAGGGCACTTCTGCACCAGGGAATCTAGGCTCTCTGACATCCTTTCCTGTCTCGTGCTAACAAACTGGCTCGCTTCGGCCATCGTCATCAGATTCATGAGCAGTGTGCCCATCTTTTTACAACTTGTAGAAAGATCTCCTGGCATAGCGTCCATTCCCTGGGGTCCACTCGCACTCGGCTGAAGTAGTTCACCATCGCGTTGTCTGTTCCTGCGATATGCACTGCCGACAGTGCCTGTACACAATTCTCCACCCACGTTAGGAATTCATCTGCTTCCACTTCCAAACCCATGCTGCCTGTGCTGCTTTTCTGATTGATGTAGGGCACCATGATAATGTTGTCCAAGAAGACCCGAACAGCCTTCCCCTGTAGCCAAGGCTGAAACCTCCAAAGCGCTAGGAGGACTGCTCGCATTTCCAGCCTGTTTATGGACCACTTGGCTTCTTGCGGGTTCCACCAACACTGAGCCATTTGTCTTTCACAGTGGGCACCCCAGCCCGTCCATCATCAGCAGGATCCAGCATGGTGCTTCGAGTGGCATCACTGCAGCCAATATTTCTGGGTACTGCCACTACCTGAGTGCCTTCCTGGTCTCCATTGGGGGAAACCATTGTGACAAGGGATGCCCCTGGTACGACCACCTGCATAGCAGCGCCCTCTGCAACGGCTGCATGTGTGCTCTTGTCCATGACTTGAGTTTGAGCGTCACTGCCATGATGTCTAGCAGCTGAAGGTAATGCCACGCGGTCAGCTCTGACATCTGCAGGAAGTGATGCAGCAGTTACTGAAGCCCATGCGCCTGTTGCACTGGTAGAAACACTTATGTGCAGATGTCAAAATGAGCTCCCAAGTATTCAAGGTCCTGGGATGGCACCAAGTGACTCAAGGGCTTGTTGATCACCCATCTGAGACTCTGTAGGAACGCCACCACTCTTGCTGTTGCCTGCTCGCTTTCTTTCCTTGATTTCGCCTGAATGAGCCAGTCATTTGGGTAAGGGTATACGAGAATCCCTTCTTGGCGAAGTGCTGCCGCCACCACCATCACCATGGTGAAGGTACGGGGCACCATTGCCAGCCCGAAACTGAAAATGCTCCATAGGCACCATGAAGCAGAGAAATTGCTGATGTTCTGGGTGAATAGAGATTTGCAAATATGCCTCATTAAGGTCATAAGAACATAAGATATGCCATACTGGGTCAGACCAAGGTCCATCAAGCCCAGTATTCTGTTTCCAACAGTGGCCAATCTAGGTCATATGTACCTAGCAGTTTCCCCAAGGGACACAGGTTCCACAATGCTTGTATTGGTTCAAGCATTGATATCCTGGGTCCCTTCTTAATAATGGTTTATGGACCTTTCCTCCAGGAACTTGTCCAAACCTTTTTTAAACCCAGCTACTCTAACAGCCTTTACTACATCCTCCGGTAACAAATTCCAGAGTTTGATTACACGTTGAGTGAAAAAATATTTTCTTTTATTAGTCTTAAATAGTTTACCCTGTAGCTTCATTGCATGTTCCCTAGTCTTTCTATATTCTGATAAGGTAAACAATCGATCTATGTTTACCCGTTCCACTCTGTTCATTCATTTATAGACTTCTATCATATCTCCCCTCAGCCGTCTCTTTTCCAGGTTAAAGAGCCCTAACCTTTTTAGCCTTTCTTCATAGGAGTATCCTTCCATCCCCTTTACCATTTTGGTGGTTCTTCTCTGAACCTTTTCTAAAATCGCTATATCCTTTTTAAGATACGGCGACCAGAATTGCACACAATATTCAAGGTGCGGTCTCACCATGGAACGATATAGAGGCATTATAATATCTTTTGTTTTATTTTCCATTCCTTTCCTTATCATACCTAGCATTCTATTTGCTCTCTTGGCTGCTGCTGCACACTGGGCCGAGGGTTTTAACATGGTATCCACAATGACGCCTAAATCTTTTTCCTGGGTGGTGGTTCCTAATGTGGAACCTTGCATCGTGTAACCATAGTTTGGGTTGTTCTTCCCTAGGTGCATAACCTTGCACTTGTCCACATTAAATTTCATCTGCCATTTTGATGCCCAGTCTTCCAATTTATCAAGATCCTCTTGCAATTTTGCACAATCACAATTTTCCACAATCACAATCAAATACCAGGTCGAGGTATTTCAAAAACTCACCAGCTCTCATTGCAACTATGATGGACCGCAATGCCCCCATATGGAAAAGGGGCACCTTCAGACAACGATTTACCCTCTTGAGGTTGAGAATAGGCCGAAAGGAGCCCTCCTTTTTGGGCATTACAAAGTAAATCGAGTATTGACCTAAGCCACACCGGAGCTCGGGAACACGCACTATGGCCCCTAACTGTAGAAGCCGTCCCAAGGTGTCTCTCACTGCTTCTGACTTTCCGTGGGTTTTACAGGGTGACTGAATAAAGGAGGGGCCTAGCAGTATGGCAAATTCCAATGAATAGCCCTCTCTGATGACCTCAAGGAACCAGCGATCGGACATAATCTGGGCCTAAGCGGGGTAAAATTCCCATAGCCAACCTCCTATGGGCTGTACCACCACCTGGGCACCCCTCGCTTCATTGTGTCTTCTTAGTCCCTGAGGATGGGGAAGCACAAAAATAGTTGCACCCTGCGCCCAAAACCCTCTAGAGCTCTGTCCCTGAGAAGTGAAGCGCCCCCTCTTGTAGGGCATAAACCATACCGAGCAGAATTGGCAGAAGTCTCACAGCTGCCCATGCGCTGGA
Source organism: Ichthyophis bannanicus (assembly GCA_033557465.1). Lineage (NCBI taxonomy): Eukaryota > Metazoa > Chordata > Amphibia > Gymnophiona > Ichthyophiidae > Ichthyophis > Ichthyophis bannanicus. The sequence continues at coordinate 1,387,278,207 of CM066032.1, read as the reverse complement.
GCCGACATGCGGATCTTCTTCTATTTATTTTCAGGGAAGCAACCGCCTTTGGACTCGCCCAAGTCCACCAATTTCTCTAACTTTTCCCCGAAAAGAAGCTTCCCCTTAAACAGAAGCTTGCTAAGCCTGGATTTAGAGGAGCCATCTGCTGCCCAATTCTATAGCCAGAGATAGCGGCGAGCTGCCACCACTGAGGACATACCCTTTGATAGACTCTAATGAGATAATAGAAGCCGTCTGAACTGCCTGGAGTAGCGGGTCTTCCAATGCCTCCTCCTCTACCGGAAGCTCCGCTGGTTTATTAAGTCTTCATCGATTTTGCAATAACTGCTGCCAGTTCCTCCCTGTGGAATACTCGGACAATCTGAGACTACTCCTGCAGAATCTCTCCTTCTTCCAGGTCCTCAATCTCCTCTAACTCCATCTCCAGTTCCAAGCATTCTGCCTCCTCAGACAATGGAGACTGCTCTCCCCAGTCTCCCTCCATTCTAGTCCGTTTGACTGAAGCAATATCCAAGTCTTGCTCCCGTGTGGCCGCTGGTCTCTTTCTGCGCTCCTGTGGCATCTCAGACCGGTCCACCATCCCCCGTTGCCTCATGCAGACTGTCTTATACATGAGGAGGATGAACTGAGATGACAACCCCCCTGGAGCACCTTAGCTACCTAGCCCCTGGGACATGGAGGGTCTGGGAGTGACCTGTTCCTTACCATATGGCTGTAGCAGAGGGGGCAGTACCCAAGGCTCTTGCCTCCTCTGCGGCCAAGCTCTGCCTGACCGGGGACTTGGGCATGCTCCCCTCTGTACCCGAGGATACCCCTCACCCTCGTGTGCTGGCAGCTTTCTTCTGCAGCCTGTGTTCCAATGTCTGAGCCTCCTTCTCGCAGCCACGGCAGATACCTGCATTGGAGACCGACCCCTGCGGGGCCCCGCAAGTCAGATACTGTAGCCTTACCAGCATGGTCCCTTGAGGCAATGCAGAGTCCTCAATAAACCTTGTAGAGAAACAAGAGCTGTCCTCTTAGCAGGGGAAAAATGGAAAACCTCCTGTCCCTCTTTCTCCCAGGCTGCCAGAATGTTTTCTGTGTGCCGCTTTGTTCAGCTTTGTTTTTTTTTTTAAACACTGAACCCATGAAAAATGAGGGCCAAAAGAAAAACAAAAACCGCTAGGGCAACAAATGGCCCCTAGAGAGTTCACCCCTTAAAGCTCCTTCCCCTACTGAAAAAACCTGTGTCTGCAGAAATGGCGCGCTAATGAGGAAGCAACCCAGAGCCACATGGTCTGCTGCGACCTCCGAGGGAAGGAAAATGCTGCCGCTACTGCCCCCAGCGTACTCCTACTCATCAGCCACTGCAAGAGCTAATCGTGCGCCTTTGCTCACCTCACACTCAGCCGCTAGTGCCTCTATTGCCTGCTGGCCTTTCTCCCCTCATGCGGCTCCTCACCCGGTAATGGGTTCAGGAACCGCTGACACAGCGCGCACAGACCCTGATTACTCAAGCTACCTCCTTCTAAACTGGGAGAGGGAAGAAGGGTCCTCTTCTTGTCTTTCTCCTTTTTTTCCTTTTTTTTTTACAAGCTCACCTTCCTTTCCCGCTAATCTAATGCACTGCTACTTTTACTTCTTTCTTTATTTTTTCCACCTTAAGCTTTAAAGCAAAAAACCTTACTACCAAAGAACCACTAACTAACTGTTAGACTCCTCAGCTGTCCCTTCAGTGAGTCCAGTCCCCTGATCACTCCTCTAGCTGTTTAGAGACTGAGCATACTAGGAGCTGATAGGTGGTGCCAGCTGCCTAAGTAGGCTGATGTCATCAAAAAGATGACATGCTCAGTCTCCAAGATGTTGAAGGAGGTTGACTACCCAGAGGTGCGGGACTGGACTGGAGGGTCGATAAGGAAGAGGCCTTGTTATCTGACCTAACTGGATGCATCGGGCGCTAATGGATGACTTGATGCTCATGGGGTGCAACTTAAAGGGGCTGATGCATTCTAAAAAATACTCCCAGCCTTACTGATTCCCTTTGAAAAGGACACCCACAGATCCCCCACCCCATCCCCTGATTCTAAAGCCTACTATCTCTTTCTAAAATAACGGTGATCCATTTTCAAAACTAATCCCCCGATCCCTTGCACCTTCCCTCAGTACATACTGGGGATCTCCCTGGTGAGTAGTGGGGGGTCTCTCCTGCCTCAGCTGCCCCTGAGATAGTCACTTTAAATCAGGGAGCTGCTGGGCAGGAGAGGCTGGGGATCACTCCTGTTCCCTACCTACTCACCAGGGAGAGCCCTGCTAAATATCCGGGGAGGGCGTTTGGAATGGAGGGACCAGGGAAGATTATTTTTGAAAAGGGAATCAGTCAGTTGTCAAAAAAAAAAAAATCAGACATTCCTTGACTGATCATGGTTCAGAATGGAAGCAGTCAAAACTGAATCATGGCTGACACATACTGTTCAAAAGAAACACTGCGGTGAGGCAGCAGTAGTAAGAAGTAGATGATAGGGTGATGCGACAAGCCAAGGAGTGAGTGTGATTCCCTCTGAGGATGAGCCTCCGAGATGCTGAGTACATGAAAAGATCTTATCTAATTAAGAAAGAAAAGCATCACTGCCTACCATCTTCTGTTCCCAAAAAACCAGATTCAAGACTATTCAGGTGTGTAAATCTGGATTCTGCTGGAGAAAGGTTTAGCAAATTCCAGCCCAATCTGGAAGCATAACCTCTGAGGACGTAACTCCGCTGGTTTGTTAATTCATTTGCAGTGCAGAGGTGACGGGCATTTGAACGTGCTTCCTTCCTCTACTCGGCTGCTTGTGAGAGTCGGCAGGTGGTCTGACAAGGGAAGCTGCAGAGGAAGGGTCTGCCCCAGGTAAACAGCATTTCCAAGCAACAGCTTTAAAGCAAGCATTTCATAAATACTGAACATATCTGATGCAGCACACTCTTGCCCTCATCACACAAGCACGAGTTACCTCAGTGCTCAGTAATTATTCACAACAATGACATGTTAACAGCTCTGGCTGGATTAGACTTTGTTAGGCAGATGCTGGCTATTCCTCTCATATTAACCTAACATTGGCAGTTTTGCAGTCTGTGATATATTTTACTGGCCAACAAAAAAATATATCTTTATTCACTCGTGTACATCAGGATTTAGGCCCTGTCAAACCTGTCCATGTAGCAGTTATAGAGGAGGTGACGCTTTTGCTAGTTCCTAATTAATATTTTTCCTATCTGATTGAAAGCAGCTCTCAACAGAAAGATGCTAGTGAGTATGCTTCTTTCTACACAAGGATTTAGAGGAGGAAAGAGACGATGAAGATGTGTGAGGAGACAGAGTTCTCAGACAGGAGGGATAAGAAAGAAGGTGTCTGTGAGCTATATAGATTGTACATAGTAATATCAATATTCAGCTTAGCAGGCAACCTATAACTTTAAATGGATAAGCTATGTGCCTTTTCAGTAAAGCTATGGGTTCAAGGAGTGGAGGAGTAGCCTAGTGGTTAGAACACTGGCTTGGTAACCAAGCAACCAGGGTTCGATTCCCACTAGCACTCCTTGTGGCCTTGGGCAAGTCACTTAACCCTCCATTGCCTCGGAAGAAAGGCCTGGTAATCTGCTTCCAGTGACACTGCCAAGAAAACCCAGGAGCTTCTGGGTCGCCAGGAGTCAGGACTGACTCGAAGGCACTAAAAAAAAAAAAATGGGTTCAAGTGAGAACATTAAATGCTGGCATAGAGTTTATTGAATAACATCCATTTCAAGTTATTCCTTGAACGCATAAGTTAGCAGAGAGTAGTTGTAGTTCACCAATCTCCCTATACCTTTTGCCTCCATCCCCAGGCTGCCACAAATCCCAATTTAAATTACATAACTTTGGCTATATAGCAATTTATGCAGCCAAAAATTAAGGGTTTGGAGGCCCAGGACATTTAAATCAAAGCTGCTATGCGGTGGGTACCCAATGCTGACTGCATATGTACTTTTGAATATTGACCTCAATATGATTACAGGGAGTGGAGGAGTCATCTAGTGGCCAGAGACCTGGCTTGGTAACCAAGAGACCAGGGATATGATTCCCACTAGCACTCCTAGTGGCCTTGAGCAAGTCACTTAACCCTCCATTGTCTCGGAAAAAAGGCCTGGTAATGTGCACACCGTCACACTGCTAAGAAAACCCAGGAGCTGCTGGGTCGCAAGGAGGCAGCAACGACTCAAAAGCACACATTGTATTTGCATTACAGAACATATACAATGGTGTTTCTTGACAGAAGCTGTTGATACCGCAAGATCAGGCATAATGGAGAAATGTATCTGCTATATCAAAACTGTACCAGCAGTTTATACAGCTGTGAGACTTACTGGGGGAACACTGCAAGCGCAACTTATCGGCACAGAAACTGTAGTTGATTGCTTAACCAGTCAGACTGCGAGCTCAGCATGGCAAACACCTTTTGCAATGGAAGAGGGGCAAAGAATCAAACACCATTTGCTTCCTTCTCAAGTCCAAATGACAAATTACAGATTGCAGGATATTGATACAAAGGGTATAATTCTCCATAATGGAAAGAAGCTTTATACAACACTGTTCCGAGCAGAGGTGCAACTCCGCAAATGCACAAGTGAACAGATTCCATTAGCAGGAAAGAAGTTAACTTAGGCAATTGAGAGCTCACAATTACAGAAATTACTACTGCTGGCAAAGAAGGGAGAAGCCCAGATGGGACTACAAGACCTAAACTAGACTGGCAAGGAAAAGGCTCAGTGCAGAAGCCTGGAAACAGCACTGGATCAGGAAAAAACAGCACTATATTTTAAAGGGGCAAGGGTCATGGTAGACAGAACTGCTTGGATGGCGGTGACATCAAACCCTCAGCCTAAGTCTTTTTGGTCTTATGCTCTGTGTGATAAAGTGGGTGATTTTCAGTAGCTTGTAAAGATACAAAGTCTACGAGTACATCTTTTCTTTGGAAGTCTATTTATTTGGATGCACAAACACAAAAGTCCCTATTGATCCCGCATCTCCTTTTTTTATGGGCAGAGGAAAGGAGTAAAAAGTACATCTGCTGATACGAAAATGTCATTTTTCATGAGGGCTTTATTCCTCACCTAACCCACTTCCTCTTGCTCCCAGGAGCATCTCACTTTAATACGGCTAGAAGTATGCACGCTGTGAACCACAAGGGTACTTTTTAGGATGACAATCTTGAGACCGGCCAATTTACCCAGGGAAACAGCTTAAAAAAATTGACTTCAAAATGGTGGTAGAGTTAATTTGTTTGGTAAAGGAAAGAATGTGGAACTCGTCTGATTTTCGAAGTGGGGGATTTCCTAATGCACCTGTAATTATGCGTGATGGGTCATAGAATTTGCAGGGATGGCAAGGCACAGTGGTAATATAATGCATAAGATGAGTTCCAAATCAAATGACAGGCGATGGAGAAAAAACAGACAAGCCAATATTCAAAGGGAATTCTACATTTAGTGGTAGCCACTAAGGGAAATTTTATAAATATTTGCCTAGATTGAGAGGGCAAGAAGGCGTCAATTTGTAGCCTAAATTATAAAGACACATAGGTGTCTATGGGGTCATTTTAGAGACCCTATTTATGATTCCTGTGTCTCAAAATGCCTATTCAGACATGGAAACCACATGGAAGACCCCCCGAGCCATTTTAAAAAGCCCCAAAGATACATGTGTCCAGCATGAAAACACCCAAGCCGCATGGGGGTGTGCTAGGGGCATGCCGAAAATGATGCACATCTATGCCTGATTTTAGACCTGCCCTGTGCATATCAAATTGCCATTGGAGACGTCCATGGCTATAAATGCTTCAGGGCACGAACAGGACTTTGAAAAGTGATAATTTCGGCAAACCAACAACTGTAAGATAAAGAGGGAAATGCCAACTCACTCCCCCAATAATTTCACTCCTTTTCAAACACACCATCCAGTAAGTAAACTGAGGCATTTCTCCAGTCTCCTGCCGCTGCTGCATGACCCTCTTTGCAAAATGACAGGCCAGGACGTGTATGGTGGGGGGGGGGGGGGGGGGGGGGTTAGAGATGCACGGCTGCGTTCCTAAATACAACTGCATTCACATCTATGTTCCTAGAATGGCAGAAGTCCATATCCAGCACGTCCAAGTTTCTAAAATTGGGTGCAAACCTGCATGTGTCTGACCCATTACTCTGCACATCTTCGCTTTCCGTTTTATGCGGCGAACGCAGGATGGGGGAAAGGCTGATTTTACAAGGCATTTACATGTGCCCACCTTCTCTGCTGCCCCTCCCATTGCATACTGGACATTTTGACTTGGAAGTCCCAAATTTCACCTGAATGGCCCATCTAAAATGTGCCTTTATATGCTTTATAAAATAGCAGCACAAATTCGGCAGAAATAGCGAGTAAAATGAATCTGTGCACATGTAGACCAACGAAGGATGGTGTAAATATATGCATGTACAATACCTGTGATCACACGTATTTTGTAAATTATACGTGCAAACCGCTTGTGCTCCACTGAAACCTCATCTCAGAACACACCTACATCTAAGCGTGCAAGCTGCGCGTTCCTGTCATTTCATGTACTTGTACACGTAGGGTGGCATATACTTGAAATGTCTTTATAAAATGATCTTCTAACAGGGCCCCAGGAGTAGGCACCCATGTAGGCATTATTTCATAAGGACAAGTAGGCACCTATCTATCTTCCTAAAATACTTTGTCATAAATGTAGGCGCAATCGCTTACTGTACACATGCTTGCAAGCAGCTGCAAATGAACACATATACTTTACGCATACATGTGTGTAGATTAAGATGCTTTAAGATCTACATCCATAGGTCCAAATTCTGTTCAAACCATGACTCCAGCTAAGCCTAGCGGGAAAGTGCATGCTTTCCTGCCAAAGCATGCACTTTGATGCCAGTTGGTATTTTATAGGAGGTCATTTATGCCCATGTGTGGGCCATGTGGGAATGACTTGGTAATGTGTAGGTCCTCTATCCATGGAATTGCAGTGACACTATATGAACAGTGCTGCCAAAATTTCCCTTTGAACACTATAGCACTATTTGGATAGTGTTAGGGTGGAGCAAGGGTGTTTTGCCTAGCTATACATAGAGCAGCAATACTCAATTACTATCCTCAGAGCTAAGTGATTTAATTCAGGACAGAAAAAAAGCCGTCTTAACATTAAACCACTTAGCTATATGGATAATAGTTGAATATCAGCCCACACTAATGGCACCAACTCATTTATAACTACAGAAAAGCAAGAAACCACTTATCTGAACACATGGAACTCATTCAATATCATACCTGACTATCTAGAGAAAATCATCACAAGCATCAACATGACCACCTCACCACTCAACCCTTATCTAGTCAGCTGGATCAAGCTGACAAGACAAGAGCTCATTCCAACAATACTGAAGATCATCCAGCTATCACTGCAACAAGGATATATACCCCCCAAACTGAAAACCACCTCCATCCTCCCCGTAAGTAAAGGGATTTTGAACGACATCAACCAACCAACCTCTTATAGGCCCATAGCCAACCTTCCCTTCATGGCCAAAGTACTAGAAAAAATAGTCTACCTATAACTCCAGGATCACATAGAAACACATCATCCACTCGACCACCAACAATATGGATTCATATCACACCATGGAGTAGAATCCCTAATGACCGCCCTACTAGACAATCTAATCAAGGGCACAGACACAAGCAGCATATGACTCCATAGCAAACAATGTAATCATCCAATGACTGCAAACTATTGGACTATCAGACACATCCCTCACCTGGTTCAAGTCCTACCTAACAGACCAACAGCTACAAGTAAGATCAGGCCTTACAGAATCCACCCCATTCACCCAATCCCAAGGAGTCCCACAAGGCTCCACCTTCTCTTCATTAATGTTCAATATATTTCTCCAACCAATCTGCACTGTCATAAAGGCATTCACGATTCTATACCATATCTATGCTGAAGATGTAATGATCTATGCACCTATTGACACATCAAACCTGGATATCACCCATAACAAACTGCTTATTCTCGGTCAGCGATTGGCTCAAAAGACACAATATGGCTATAAACTTCAAGAAGACAGAGGCCATGTTCATCACCAGAGACAATAGCTTTAAACCACTGAGCACCATAACTATCGAAGGGACCCAAATCCAAGTGAAACAGGATATACGATACCTTGGAGTTACACTGGATCAACATTCCATCTTCACAGGAAACATATGGAACATTACAGGGAGCATTTATTTCAAACTCAAAACAATCAAGCACCTCAAATCTCTTCTAACCAACCATGACGTTTGCTCAGTCCTCCAAGCAACCATCTTTCCGCATTTCAACTACTGTAATATCTTTCAATGCCTACTAAAAGCAGCTTTCCAACTGCTCCATCTCACACTCAACAGAGCAGCATGAACCCTCTTCAGCTCATAAAAAAACAGAACACGTAACACCTCTATTCAAACAACTTCACTAGCTACAGTACCAATAACAGAATGAATGAATTACAAATCCATTCTCACAACCTTCAAGATTCTCAACAACTCATCCTCACCACACCTGCAATATCTACTTCAAGTCACACGTGACAACAGAAGATAATGAACTGGCTCATGGAACATGCTATACATACTACTGCTATTTACAAAAACCAGGTCTACCACCTCAAGAGAGCCTTCTCACTTTACGCTCCACGCTGATGGAACTCTATTCCTGATAAACTAAGGGCCACAACAGACACATGAACATTAAAAAAAGCCCTAAAGACCCACATATTCAAAGACTGCTTCTCGGACAACATAACTTAACCAGCCACCAGCCAACTACTTAAACCCCCCCCCCCCCAAATCCTCCACCCTCCCAAGTTCCCCCCTCACATCCCTCCCCCTCCCTTGTCCACCAGATGACATTAATGATACTACAAAGCTAAGCTAATGTTGATTATTACCTCCAAGATGATTTCCCTGTTCAATGTATAATGTTCTGTTGCAATGTAAACCACTTTGACTGTAGGATAAAGCGGTATAGAAAAACTGTTAAGAACATAAGCACATAAGATATGCCATACTGGGTCAGACCAAGGTCCATCAAGCCCAGTATCTTGTTTCCAAGAGTGGCCAATCTAGGTCATATGTACCTAGCAGTTTCCCCAGAAGATACATATTCCACAAAGCTTGTATTGGGTGAAGCATTGATATCCTGGGTCCCTTCTTAATAATGGTTTATGGACCTTTCCTCCAGGAACTTGTCCAAACCTTTTCTAAACCCAGCTACACTAACAGCCTTTACTGCATCCTCCAGTAACAAATTCCAGAGTTTGATTACACGTTGAGTGAAAAAATATTTTCTTTTATTAGTCTTAAATAGTTTACCCTGTAGCTTCATTGCATGTCCCCTAGTCTTTCTATATTCTGATAGCGTAAACAATTGATCTACGTTTGCTCGTTCCACTCAGTTCATTAATTTATAGACTTCTATCATATCTCCCCTCAGCCGTCTCTTTTCCAGGTTAAAGAGCCCTAACCTTATTAGCCTTTCTTCATAGGGGTATCCTTCCATCCCCTTTACCATTTTGGTGGCTCTTCTCTGAACCTTTTCTGATGACGTTATATCCTTTTTAAGATACGGCGACAAGAATTGCACACAGTATTCAAGGTGCGGTCTCACCATGGAACGATATAGAGGCATTGTAATATCCTTTGTTTTATTTTCCATTCCTTTCCTTATGATTCCTAGCATTCTATTTGCTCTCTTGGCCGCACACTGGGCTGAGGGTTTTAACATGTTATCCACAATGACACCTAAATCTTTTTCCTGGGTGGTGGTTCCTAATGTGGAACCTTGCATCATGTAACCATAGTTTGGGTTGTTCTTCCCTAGGTGCATAACTTTGCACTTGTCCACATTAAATTTCATCTGCCATTTTGATGCCCAGTCTTCCAATTTATCAAGATCCTCTTGCAATTTTCCACAATCCTCTTGGGTTTTAACAACTTTAAATAGTTTTGTGTCATCTGCAAATTTGATAACCTCACTCGTTATTCCCTTTTCCAGGTCATTTATGAATATGTCAAAAAGCAGCGGACCCAGCACAGATCCCTGGGGTACACCACCTTTCTCTATTGGGAAAACTGGCCATTTAGCCCTACCCTCTGCTTTCTATCTTTTAACCAGTTCCTGATCCACAATGGTACACTGCCTCCTATCCCATGACTCTTTAGTTTTGCCAAAAGTCTCTCATGAGGGACCTTGTCAAAGGCTTTCTGAAAGTCCAAATACACTATATCAACTGACTCACCTTTGTCTGTTTATTCACACCTTCAAAAAAAAATAGCAGATTAGTAAGACAAGATCTTCCTTGTCTAAAGCCATGTTGGCTGTCTCCCATTAAGCCATGACTATCTACATGTTCAGCAATTTTGTTCTTTATGATGATTTCTACAATTTTTCCCGGTACTGACGCCAGGCTCACCGGTCTGTAGTTTCCCGGATCACCCCTGGAACCCTTTTTAAAAATTGGCGTTACGTTCGCCATCTTCCAATCTTCAGGTATTACAGATGATTTTAATGATAGTTCACAGATTACTAATAGCAGGTCTGCAATCTCATATTTCAGTTCTTTCAACACCCTTGGATGTATATCATCCGGCCCAGGTGATTTGCTACTCTTCAGTTTATCTAATAGTTATAATACATCTTCCCGATGTATCGATATTTCCTTAAATTCTTCCGCACCTTTAAGTACCACTTCAGTCAAAGGTAACATCCCTATATCTTCCTCAGTAAAGACCGAAGCAAAGAATTCATTCAGTCTCTCAGCTATCGCCTTGTCGCCCCTTAGTGCCCCTTTAACTCCTCTATCATCTAATGGACCAACTGACTCACAGGGTTTTTGCTACAAATGTACTTGAAAAAGTCTTTATTACACATTTTTGCTTCTGCAGCAAGCTTCTTAATAAATAGATGTTAAATAGATATCATCGTTATAGTTGCTAGTGGATGGGCAGCGGTCTGTACATCTGCTGACTGCTTTTTAAAATGCTGAATACTAATTTGAAAAAGTTCATTATTACAAAATAATTTGTAGCTACAGAATCCTCAAATGTCCATTAAGCATCTTTTTTAAAGGAACATCCAGTTTTTCTTGTATATGAGGGATTCAGAAGCTCGTAAATATTGATTTATTGAGTTAATTAAATTTATGAACCTCACAATCGAAAGCTGCCTAGTGCAGTGTACAAAATAAAGCAATTCCAAATATAATAAACAAGTTACAGAAGATGTTACCCTTAGTCATAACCCCACCTCCCAATTTGCCCTCCTTTTCCAAAATCCTCCCAGCCCCCAAACCACCCTACCATCAGACTCCTCCCCCTCCCTCTCCCTCTCCTCAAATGCCTTCCTAAACAAGATTTCACAGATTTCCAAAACATTCATCAAGCACAATTCTCTAGGGAGGTCCTTCCACAAAGCAGGGCTATACCGAAACAGATCAGATGTGATGTGTCACCCGCTTCATAACCTTATATGTTGGAACCATCAAGAGTCTCTCTGCCTGTGAGCGTAATGAATAATTTAGGACATACAAAACCAACTTAGAAGTGAGATAAGCTGGCACCAAAGTATGCAAGATCTTAAAGGTCAACAATATCACTTTAAACTACATTTAACTGGTAACCAGTGTAACTCCTAGACTATCAGAAATTTAAAACCTTCATACATTTGTTGCCAAGTGCCAACCTTGACACATGCTGCCTCAACAACTCCTCCCCACCCATTCCCTCTATTAACAAAGCTGAGCACAACTTGACCACTAAGGGTCCACCATGGCCTTGCCTTGCCTTCTTACTCATTCTCATAATTCTTGCTGCTTTAATAGTGTGTCGAATGTCTGGGTGGGTGCCCATGTGAGCAGCAGTGATCATCACACGGTGTGGTTTGAGATAAAAATCAAGGCAAAGCCCAAGCACAGCAAAGCTCAAAGTCGTAAAATGGCCAAGTGCCTGAAGGAGTGGAAGGAGGTAAGGGAAGTGGAATTGCAGTGAGCTAAGCTAAAGGAGGCAATAAAAGGAGCAACAGAGGAAAGTAAATAAAAACAAGAGGAAAAAGAAACCTATTCGGTTGTCCAAAGAAATAGCTGCACCAATTAAGACAAAAAACACAGCTTTCACAAAATTCAGAAGTTCACAAACAGAGGAACACAGAATAGAATACAGGATAAAGATAAAAGAGACAAAAAGAGAAATAAGGATAGCAAAATCAAAGATAGAAGAAAAGATGGCTTAGATCAGAGGTGAAATTGCAAAACTCAAAAGTTCTGAGAACAGATTCATGAAAAGTGACATTGAAAAAGCAAATTCTGTTCTGTTTTTACTAAAGAAAATCCTGGAGAAGGACCACCAGTGAATGACAAATATATATTGGGAATGCAGTAGATACTACACCACCAACAGAAGGTGATGTATTTTAACAGCTTGCAAAACTGAAAGTGGACAAGGCCATGGGACCGGATGGGATACATCCAAGGATACTGAAAGAGCTCAGAGAGGTTTTTGCAGGGCTATTAAAGGATGTTTTGGAGATATCTTTGGAGATAGGAGAGGTTCCACGACTGGAGAAGGGCTGAGGTGGTACCTCTTCACAAAAGTGGCAGTAGGGAAGAAGTGGCAAACTATAGGCCAGTAAGCCTTATCTCGGTGGCGGGAAAAGTAATAGAGCTGCTCCTGAAAGAGAGAATAGTGGACTTTCTCGAAACCAATAGGTTGTATGATCCAAGGCAACATGGTTTTATCAAAGGATGATCATGCCAAACAAATCTGATGGAGTTCTTTGACTGAATGACCAGAGAACTAAATCAAGGGCATACGATGGATGTGATCTACCTAGATTTCAGCAAAGCCTTTGATAGTGTTCCTCACAGGAGGCTTATCAATAAACTGAACAGCCTGGAATGGGGTCCCAAGATGGCAAACTGGATCAGAAATTGATTGACTAACAGATAATAGAAGGTGATGGTAAACGGAACTCACAGATGAAAGGAAGGTGATTAGCAGCATGCCCCAGGGATCGGTCCTGGAACCGGTACTGTTCAATGTATTTGTGAGTGATATTGCTGAAGGACTGAATGGAAAAGTCTGTCTTTTTGCAGATGACATGAAAATTTGCAACAGAGTGGACTCCCCTGAGAGAATGGAGAACATGAGAAAAGATCCACAAAAGCTGGAAGAATAGTCTAATGCTTGGCAGTTAAGATTTAATGTGAAGAAGTGCAGTGTCATGCACTTGGGATGCAGAAATCCAAGAAAATTGTATGTGATAAGGGGCGAGACATTGGTGTGCACGGACCAGGAGAAGGACCTTGGAGTGATTGTTTCTGAGGATCTCAAGGTGGTGAAACAGTGTGCCAAGGTGGTGGCCAAAGTCAGAAGGATGCTGGGTTGCATACAGAAGGGAATTTCCAGCAGAAAGGAAGAGGTACTAATGTCACTGTACAAGTCGCTGGTGAGGCCTCACTTGGAATATTATGTTCAGTTTTGGAGACCATATCTCACAAAGGATATAAAAAGACTGGAAACGGTTCAGAGGAAGGTGACCAAAATGATTTGGAGTCTGCGCCAGAACACATATGAGAAGAGTCTTGAAGACCTAAATACAGTCGTCCCTCGCCACTTTGCGCTTCGACTTTCGCGGCTTCACTCTATCACGGTTTTTTCAAATACATGTATATTCATTAAAAAGTTGATTGAGACAGTGAAAATGATACAGTGCACGCTCGGTTGTCTGAGTCAATTATACACCCCTGTATTACAATTAAAATTACTGTATGTATGGACTGTAGGCCTTTATCTAAGCCCCACGATGTCTCCTAAACATGCTGCTTTTTCTAAGCCTTCTGATGATGAAACTAAGCGCCGGAGGAAGATGCTTACCATCCAGGAGAAGGTAAAACTCTTGGATATAAACAAAGAATCCTATTTCGCGGAAATTCACTTATCGCGGTAGAGTCTGGAACTGATTAATCGCGATAAACGAGGGACGACTGTATGTATACACTAGAGGGCATTGAGGGACAGGGGAGATATAATACAGACCTTTAAATACTTAGAGTATTAATGAACAAATAAACCTTTTTCAAAGACTGGGAGGCTGTAAAACTAGTGGACATAACATGAAGCTGCAAGGGGGTAAACTGAAAGGCAATGTCAGGAAATACTTTTTCACTGAAAGGGTGGTGGAAGCTTGGAATGCCCTGCCAATGGAAATGGTGGGAGCAAATACAGTGACAGAATTCAAAATGGCATGGGATAGACACAGTGGATCCCTTTATAGCAACAGGATAAAAGCAAAATAACATTAACTGTCTCTGCTATCTCAACAAAAAGGAGTGACCTGCATGAAGCAGTGGGTACACCCCTAAACAAAGGCATTTGGAGGGGTGACCTGCACAGAGCGGCAGGTGCACCTACTCTTGCCACCTTGCTGGGAAAACTAGATGGACCATACTGCTCTTTATCTCCCATCATATACTATGTTACTATGTATGTTACTATGTCTCAAATAAATGCTCTCACCACATCCACCATTATTCCTATCTTACAACATTCTTATAACACTAGGGCGCAGCTTCACTAATATAAACCATGGAATAGAGATTCACGAAACTTAATAAAGATTCAATCCTTCTCCAGGGAATACCGACCCCCTTCAAATACATCCTGCAATCAGCTGCTCAAAAATGCATTTATCAATGCATACTCAGCCCGTAATATGATTCCAATAGTAGCTGACTACATCAGAGACAACCGCATCAGTATTATATGCATAACGGAATCATGGCTTAATGAGTCTGATAATGTTCTGACTAACCAGCTTACCATTCCATTATACCACCTTTTCAATTGCCCTAGAATGTCAAAGAGATGAGGCAGAGTATTAATAATTGTTAAGGACAGCCTCCAATTTAAAACCATCAAATCCAGCTCCACAGATGACCTAGAATTCCTCACCATTTCCAACATGTACATAACACTGCCTAATGTACAGATCACGTTCAGCAAAATCCAGTGACTTTTCTCCTCTGATCGAAGAAGCATGCACCAATAGTCCCTGCAGCAAATGGTTCATACTGCTAGGTGACCTCAACTTATCCACTACATCCAACAAGCAATCCACCTCCTTTCTCAATGCCATGGAAGCTCTCCAATTCAAACAAATAGTCACCAACCCAACTCACAATAAAGGAGGAATCTTTGACCTTATCTTCACTCCAGCCAACTGCTCTATCAGCACCTCTCCTCTCTTATGCAAAACACTCCAATGCCATGGTCAGACCATAACTTGATCACCTTCTTCTTATCTCTGCTCTCCAAGATGACTATCGCTGATTCTTCATCACACCATGCACGTAGATTTCATCCCTTCAATAAGAATTCATTCCTAAATGAAATCCTTCCACTGGCTCACTCAAATCCAACTGATCACGACTCCTTAATCACCGACTGGAACAATGTCTTTTCATCTTATTCTATATCAGCCCATAATGCAAACACCATTAGTAGACAACGCCAGGTTCCATGGTACTCACCAGATCTAAAGAATCTCAAGTGTAAGCTCCGACAGCTGGAATGCAAATGGGATGCTCCAAGGACCCAGACTACCAGGCTGCATATGCCACCACCCAAAGCAAATACTGCTTATTCACTTACACACACAAAAAGGAGTACCACACTGAACTAATTAAAGCCTCTCTAAACCATCCCAGAGATCTGTTTGATATAGTACAACATCTAATAAAAAATCTCAGCTCAAAGAAAACAGATATTACCTTATGTCCATATGACATGGCACAATTCTTCCAAGCCAAGATAACTGCCACCACCAACAGGATTACCCTGCAAGCACTTGAATTGATCAACGACTCCTTCAGCCACACATGGTCAAACGTTAACATTATGCTACTACTAATAAAAATAATCATTTATATAGCACTACAAGGTGTATGCAGTGCTGCACAGACATACATAAAAGACTGTCCCTGCTCGTCAGAGCTTACAATCTAATCAAGACAGACAATACAACAGATGAGAATAAGGGAACAAAAAGGGAGGACAAGGAAACACAAGGAAAACCAGTGATCAGGATCCAAAAGCAGCCTCAAAGAGGTGAGCCTTCAGTATGGATTTGAAAAGGGGTAGAGATGAAGCCTGACGTACAGACTCAAGTAGTTTGTTCCAGGCATAAGAGCAGCAAGGTAAAAGGAACAGAGCTTGGAGTTGGCAGTAGCAGAAAAAGGCATGGACAGAAGCAGGCCAGTGGAAGAGCGGAGTTCATGAGGAAGACTATAGGGAGAGAGGAGAAAGGACAGGTAGTGAGGAGCAGTGGAATGAATACATTTATAGGTCAGAAAGAGAAGTTTGATTTGGATACAGAAATGGAAGGGGAACCAATGAAGCGACTTGAAAAGAGAGGTTACTGTATATGAGTATACTGGGGCTGGTGAAAGATTAACCATGCAGCAGAATTCTGAATAGATTGAAGGGGAGAGAGGTGACTCAAAAAGAGACCAGCAAGGAGGAGGCTGCAATAGTCTATGTCTGCTGAACAGTTGGAGAACATCATCTCAAGCCTCAACACTACTACCTCTCCACTTGACCCATGTCCAAGTTTGGGTCAAACTTACTAAGCATGAGCTCAACCCAATCCTACTCAACATAGTGCAGTCATTTCTTTCTCTAGGCTACAAGGCCAAAATGTCTTAAGCGTGCTTCCATTAGACCACTACTAAAAAAATCCCATATCAGCCCAGGATCCCCAACATCCCACAGACCCATTTCCAGTATTCCTTTCATCACCAAAATCATTGAAAAAGCGGTACAACTGCAGAAGCAAGATTATATCGACTCCCGCACCCCCCTTGACTTACAGCAATATGATTTCAGACCAATCCACAGCACTGAAACACTACTTACCTCCCTCCTAGACACTTTAATCAAAGGAACAGAAAAGCCAACACAGGGATTTCTGCTCATCTTCCTAGACATCTCTACTGCCTTTGATTCGATCAGCCACTATAACTTTCTATCGAGACTTCACTCAATTGGTCTAAGAAAAAAATCCCTACAGCAGTTCCAATATTACCTGGAGGACCGTTACCAACAGGGAAAAGTAGGGCCACTTTCTTCACACCCTTATAGCAGAACGAGGTCCTACCACAAGGCTCTGCCCTATCCTCACTACTGTTTAACATCTTCATACAACCTCTATGTACAATAATCCAGAATCATAAGATTCTTTATCATCTCTACACCAACGATATTTTAATTTATACATCAATCAACCCAGATTACACCACAATAGGAAGATGCTTTGAAGCTATCTCCCAATGGCTCTATGATCACAACCTCATTATTAACCACAGTAAGATGGAGGTACTCCACATAAAAAAGAACCCAACATTTACTCCCCCAACCACCATAAGCCTGACTGACGTAGTTCAAGTTAAGGATGAAGTCAAATACTTAGGATTAACCTTCAACCAAAGATTAAGTTTTCACTCTCACATCAAGGTTATAAGAGGAGCATACTATAAAATGAAAATAGTTCAAAATCTTCGCCCACTACTTGAACATAGTGACTTTGGTGTTATGAGCGTCTGACAAACATTCCTAATCTTCGACTATGGAAACATCATCTATCAAGGGCTTCCAAAGGCTAATTTGCATTCACTGCAACTTGCACAAAATACTGCTGCCAGGATCATATCGGGTGCTCCCCAAAGATCCCACATTACACCTCTGCTAAAGCATCTCCACTGGCTCCCAAAACATATGAAGGTCAAGTACAAATCTTCCCTAAGCATATTTAAGATTCTCCATAATCTCTCAGCAGTCAGTCTTCAGTCACTCATTCTGATATCTCCCGACAACAGGATAAGAAGGAAAGTCAACCATGACTTATTAATCGTCCCATCCCTGAAAATAAGATGCAACCACGCTATTTCATATCAAGCCTTTTCCCTATATGCACCCTCCATATGGAGCTCACTCTCTCTGGAGATATGAACATCGGCAACTACAACTGAATTCCTCCGCAAACTAAAAACTCACCTCTTCACAGACTATTTTGGTTCTGACATGCAGTTACATATCCCTTTTTGCTCTGTACTTATGTTTATTTACCTACATGTTCCCTGATGTTAAATAGCCCTTTATGCAGACTATAACTTAACCTTTTTGCACTGTAAGTTAAGCTCAGTTCAGTTGTTATTATCTGTAAACACTTGTTAATATAAGCTAAATTACTGTTTAAGTTATATGTAAAACTTCTTAACTTAAGTTGATTGTATATCACTTTGATTTCTAGATATAGCGATATAAAATGTTAAATAAAGTAAATAAATAAAACCTCAACTCGGGTAGGTGTTACGTGATCATAGACTTTTTGCAGAGCTTTGTTCTGCATCAACTGAAGGCACATCACATCTTTCTGGGAAAAACTCAAACAGGACATTGCGATAGTACAGTCATGGCATTAATAAGGCCCTGGTAACCTCTTTCAAACAGTTCTCTAATAGATAAGGCTACAGCTGGCAAATCTGCCGCTGCAGAAAAACTACACTACACCTGTGCTAAAGCATCTCCAAATCTTCCCTAAGCATATTTAAGATTCTCCATAATCTCTCAGCAGTCAGTCTTCAGTCACTCATTCTGATATCCCCCGACAACAGGATAAGAAGGAAAGTCAACCATGACTTATTAATCGTCCCATCCCTGAAAATAAGATGCAATCACGCTACTTCATATCAAGCCTTTTCCCTATATGCACCCTCCACATGGAGCTCACTCTCTCTGGAGATATGAACATCGGCAACTACAACTGAATTCCGCCGCAAATTAAAACTCACCTCTTCACAGAATATTTCGGTTCTGACATACAAAATCCTTTACAAAGGACCCCACTCATCTAAAACCATTGTTTATATGGCCACAAGACAATTCATTTTCTTTGCACGTCTCTTTAACACACAGCTAGAATTTCAGAGTTTCTACACTCTACATCATCAAAGGCATCTACACACTTTCATGCTTACTTTTATTACATTTGGAAAAATAAATTATAATCTTAAGTAGGAGATGTGCTGGCATATACAACTGACAGTCAAGCATCACTCCCAAGTCACGGTATCTGATATGGTACCCATTTCTTCCGTATCTGCAAAAAGTAACACATCCATCTTAGAGATCTTAAGCTTTAGGTCGAAATACCAAAAACAGTCTAATAACACAGAAAAATAATCATTAGCACAGTGTCCATATTACCCCTGTGACTGGGGATAAAGCTCAAAACTTGCACATCTTCCGTGTACAAATAAAACAATATGCCCACCACACGCATGACCTTACATATGTCCTGAAACTCATTGAACTCTCTATCCAGTCTTCATATTTTACTTAAGAGTAGATACTTCCAGACCTGTTATGGGGGCTCCACAGCCTACTGGGCTTTCAGGATGTCCACAAAGAGAGGATTATTTTCTAAAGTGTTTCCCACTGGTAACACCTCTTTTACACATAGAAAATGTTTTTTTTGTAACACCGCATGACTGCATAGATGCATCAAAAAGCAATGCATAAAGACCACTAATACTTTTATGTGGGCTATATGCAAGCATTTCGGGGACTGTAGTCTGGGCCCAGTTGCAATGTACATGGGTACTGTATAAAATTCACTGGTGCATGCATAGAAATACATGCACACATTTACACCATCTTCAAGAGCAGTTGTGCATGTGAACTTGCATGTTATTGGGGCTGGTTCTGGGTTGCTATTTTATAAAGGCACATAGGTAGCCTTAAAATTGATGTTCCCTTATGAAATTACCCCCTGAATGTGCATGAGATAAATTGACATATGTTTCGTCTCTAATGCATGGAGATATATCTCATGCATATTTATTGTGAAAATCTGACTAGCTGCGAGGTCCCCATCACAGAGCTGGGAATCCTGACTTTGAGTGTACTCGGTATATCCTCTCAGAATAACATTTTTATCAGTGCATCTGCTCTGCTTTACTGCCCAAACTAAAAAGCCTCTTTGAATATTAAACCTGTCAATGATAAATATGGGGATAGCTGCCTTATGATGGCACATTATGCTTGCTTTTAATTTTAAGGAGAAATAACAAATCAACAAAAACAGCTTTAATTAGATGCTTGTGATGCAAAACCGCAGAAGGGGAACAGGAGCAATCTGATATTTTGTCCGATGACTGTGGATATGTTTTGATCAGAAATATCATATAACAGATGGAGATACATACAAAATCCTTTCCAAAGTGCAGGACTCCACTCATCTGACGCCACTGTTTATTTGGCCACAAGACAATTCATTTTCTTTGCACGTCTCTTTAACACACTGCTAGAATGTCAGAGTTTCTACACTCTACATCATCAAAGGCATCCAAACACATTCATGCTTACTTTTATTACATTTGGAAAAATAAATTATAATCTTGGCATCATTCACAGTCATAATGCTGATTCAGATTTTTAAAATGAAATACAACTTTATGAAACTTTTAAGCAAATATGCCAGAAGGAATCAAACCTATGAAATATTATTTCGAACCCATTTTCCTTCTCTTCCCATCCACATTATATTTTTCTCCTTACTTAACTCCATTGGCTACATTAAACCTTACTCAAACTAAATGCACTCATATCTCGTTATCTCTGCACGAACCTTTCACATACTTTGACGATTTATTTAAGAAATATGGTCAGTAAAATCACAAGAACTAAGGTTTAGAATGCCTAAGAAAACATGGTTTCTTTTCCAGTGATGCTAGAAAGAAAATGACGGAAGCGGGGCAAAAAACAAATTGAAAACATACTTTGGAATAAAATACTCAGTTGTGAAATTTAGTTTGTGTTGTGTTATTCCTTGACAAAAAAAAGAAATTCTCGCAGCTCTCTGCTATTAATTTACGGATGCATGCATTAATAGCTAGATCAAATGATGTGTATCAGACAATGCACCTACCCTATTTAAGCCATTTTTGCCATATCCGGGAAGAGAGGCCGATTTAGAATATGGGAATCCTAAAACAGAGAGAGAGAGAGAGAGAGAGAGAGCACTGTTTAAGTAAAGCCAGACAGTATGAGCCAGTGATGCAAATAAGCTTGGTCTTCTTATCACCAGGGCAGTACCAAGGGCTGCGCAAGCAGTGCACAGCACAGGGCGCAAACACAGAAGGGGGCACTGATATCATCACTGGGCCACCAGGAAGCTCAAAAAGAGTGAGTTACTGAATGTGGCTGAGTGGAGGTGGGGCGGGCACCAGATTCGTTAGTCGCACAGGGTGCATTTCTAGTTTGGTAAGGTCCTGTTTATCACTGTGTGATTATACCCCTGGCAGGATTGCAGAAGAGTTCTATATACACTTTACTGAATAAAGAAGCCTGAAGTAGTTATTCAGTGGGATAGGTGCCGCGTAACTTTAAATGGAAGAGTTAACCGTTTTATGGTACACAGGTTTTCTGCGTTCGTAGATGTGCAAAAGCAAAATGGCTGAAATAACTTCAAACGGATAGTGCATCTGTTACTTATGCCTGCTTTTTGTGCATTTGGAGTTAAATAGCTGAGTTATCCGTTTAGTGGTTGAATTTCATTGCTATATGGATAACTCAGAATGCCAGCCCACCTGCCCGAAATCCTGTCCAAATATAAAAAAACGGAACTTTGACCCTTTAGCGACAAATTATGCATTAGTTTGTGGGTTTTTAGAGCAAAGCATCTAGGTGGTTGGCACCCACTGTTGACTGCATTAGTGCCTTTGAATATTTAAGACACATGTAACTTCCATGCTTGCTGCCCTCTGCAGGTGTGAGCAGGTAGCAGGGTCCAGTGAAGCAGTGCAGCTGATAAATCAGCACATGGAGATGCTGCTCTGGGGCGACTCTACTACTACTACTGATCATCTATGCAGCGCTGTACAGAAACATGTAAAGGACGGTCCCTGCTCATCAGAGCTTACAATCTAGTCAAGACAGACAACACAACAGCTGAGGACAAGGATATATCTAGGGGAATAGTAAGGAAACACATAGGAGACTAAGCGGATCAGGATCCAAAAGCGGCTCCTTACTGCAGGTCATTGAGCAGAGCATGAAATACTGGTGTTATATCGCTAGCTGAGGGACATGTTATCTTACCATAACCTGTTACTTGTAAGTATATACAGCTGCTAAGCAAGACCAAATCAGAAAACTGGATGGAGTCTAACACAAAATTTTTTATTTCTAGAACTCTAGTTGGAGAGTGTGGGAGGTATTTAGATAATTCTAGCACAGTGTAACATTTACCAACAGACATCTTTCATCTCAGCACTGCAAATACTGCCACTAGCTAGACATATGTGTCATATCCATGTGTGTCATATCCATGTGTGTCATATCCCCTCGTGTTAAATGTATCCCCCAATTGACCGCTTTGACCCGGTGAAAAGCGGAATATAAATACAGCTAAATAAATAAATAAATATCGGGGGTAATTTTATAACAGAGAGTTAAGTAGGCATTTGTTCATTTGTAAACCGCACTGATTAAAAGCGCGGTATATAAGAAATAAAAATAAATAAATAAAATAAAATCTATGTGTCATATAAAATATTAGGGCTAACCCAGTAGAAATCACAGCTACATTGAAGCCACGGGCATGTATGTCTACTCGGAACCGCTATAAATGTACATGAGTATACGCGTACGTGGGGATTTTATAAAATACGCACGTAGTTCATGCTTCACCCAAACCTGCCTACATGTGGGTCACTTAAACGTACGCATCGTTTTGTCACTGTGCATAACTCTTGGGATAATTTTATAAAAGTTCTTTTTCATGAATAAAACAGGCTTTTACACCCACCCAGGAAATGTTCAGATAGTTATTCACATCAACGTTATGAATTAGATAGAGAAATGATTTAAGAGAACTTACCTACTTCCAATACCCCACTGCTCGAGTACCCACTATCCAGATAGCCAACTGCATAAAGTTAGGATTGCCTAAAGTTTGGTGGACTAACTTTATGTGATTTGCTATCCAGTTATCACTCTGAATATTAGAAACATAGAAATATGACAATAGAAAAAGACCACATGGCCTATCTAGTCTATCCTTCCATATCAACAACTACAACAGTTCTCTTTTTTCCTCTAGAGACCCTCTATGTTTGTCCCATGCTTTTTTGAATTAAAATACTGTCCTCAACTCTACCATCTCCACTGGGAGACTATTCCATGGATCCACAACTCTTTCCGTAAAGAAATATTTCTGCATATCACTCCTGAATCTATCCCCCTTCAACCTCATCCCATGTTCCCTCGTAGCAGAACTTGCTTTCAATTGAAAGAGGCTCTCCCCCTGTACATTTATGCCACAGAGGTATTTAAACATCTCAATCATATCACTTCTATACCTTCTTTCCTCTAAGGTGTACATATTAAGATCCTTAAGTCTATCCTCAAATGCTTTATAATGAAGACCACTAACCATTTTAGTAGCCACCATCTGTACTGACTCCATCCTGTTTATATCCTTTTGAAGGTGCAGTCTCCAGAATTGCACACTATACTCCAAATGAGATCGCACCAAAGACTTATACAGAGGCACTATCACCTCCTTTTTTCTGCTAGCCATTCCTTTCCTTATGCACCCAAGCATCCTTCTAGCTTTTGCCGTCGCCTTTTCTACCTGTTTAGCTAATTTGAGATCATCAGACACAACCACGCCTAGGTCCCGCTCTTCTTTGGTGAACAAAAGTACTTCACCCCCTATACTATATTGCTCCCTTGAATTGCTGCAGCCCAAATGCATGACCTTACATTTTTTAACATTAAATCCCAGTTGCCAAATACTAGACTATTCTTCAAGCTTAGCTAGATCCCTCCTCATGTTATCTACACCTTCCTGGGTGTCTACTCTATTGCAGATTTTGGTATCATCCGCAAAGAGGCAAACCTTATCCAGCAGACCTTCCGCTATATCACTAACAAAGATGTTAAAAAGAATCGGACCATGGACAGATCCCTGGGGCACACCACTGGTAACGTCCTTCTCCTCAGAGTGAGCTCCATTTACCTGTACTCTTTGTCACCTCCCACACAACCAATTTCTAACCCAAGAAGTAACTTTAGGGTCCATCCCTAGGGTGCTCAGTTTGTTTATAAGTCGCCTATGAGGAACAGTGTCAAGGCTTTACTGAAATCTAAATACACCACATCTAGGTCTCTTACTCGGTCTAACTCCTTGGTCACCCAGTCAAAGAAATCAATCAGATTTGTCTGACAAGACCTGCCTCTGGTGAATCCATGCTGCCTCTGATTCTGTAATCCGCTGGACTCCAGAAACCTCACTATTTTCTCTTTCAGCAGTGTTTCCAATAATTTACTCACCACTGAAGTTAAACCAACCGGCCTGTAGTTTTCAACTACATCCTTACTTCTGCTTTTGTGTAAAGGCACCACATGAGCTTCTCTCCAGTCCTTTGGCCCGACTCCAACGAGGCACTGAAAAGGTTAGTCAGTGGAGCTGCTAGAATGTCCCCAAGTTCCCTCAGTATTCTAGGGTGTATCCCATCCAGTCCCATCGCTTTGTCTACTTTAAGTTGAGCTAGTTTCTCACGAACACAGTCTTCTGAAAATTGTTCAAGGTGGCCCCTCACTTCTGTTCCTGTTTGTGGGTATTTTCTGCGGTCCTGTTCCTGGTTCTTCATCTGTGAACACAGAACATAAATATTTGTTAAGCAATTCTGCTTTATCCTCATCAGCTTCTACATATTCCTCTTCACCCTTGAGTCTGACAATACCACTTTTGCCCTTCCTCTTCTCACTAACATATCTGAAAAATGTCTTACCCTCCTTTTTATTGCATTGGCTATTTCCTCCTCTTTTTGAATCTTTGCTTTCCTGACTACTTTGCTAGCTTCTCTAAGTATATAGATGCCTGTCTTCCTCTCTCTGTGATCTCTTGTATTTCATGAAGGCCTCCCTCTTTTTCTTCACCTCTTCAACTACTTCTTTTGAAAACCATAGCGGTCTCCTTTTCCTTTTACCTTTATTTACCATTTTAACAAAAAGGTTGATTGCCCTTAAAATATCCCCTTTCAGTTTTGCCCATTGTTTTTCTACATCCCCCAGCTGTTCCCATTCCGCTAATGACTCCCTGAGGTATTGGCCCATCTTGGTAAAGTTAGTCTTCCTAAAGTCTAAGACCCTCACCTTTGAATGGATTCTAACAGCCCTAGTCCTAATACTGAACCACAACATCTGGTGATCACTGGATGCAAAATGATCTCCCACTTTAACATCAGAAACACTTTCACCATGGTAATCACGAAGTCCAGTATGGCCCCTTCACGTGTGGGGTCTGTTACTAATTGCCTGAATAGTTCTCCCTGTAGAGAATCCAGGATCTCTTTACTTCTAGATGATACTGCAGCAGGAATGTGCCAATCAACATCTGGCATATTGAAGTCCCCTATCACTAGAACTTCCCCTTTCCTAGCAATGCCAAGGGGACTTGAATTCTAAATGACACTTATCCATTTAGTAGGTCCTGCTAACCGGACAAGTGCTTTGATATTGGAGGCTAGAAATATCATTCGAACAGAGGTAATTTTCCTAATTTTGAAACAGAGTCATCAAACTGCAGTGACCCATGCATTATTTAGTGAATCAGCGCTTCCAGAAAGCTGCCTTAATGTTACTATTGGTTATTGCACTTTGGTAAATCCATTTCTTTATGGATTTTTTTCCCCATGCTGCTGGGCGCCCTGGTTTGAAATACTGCAGCATGCTTTGGAAGCTCACATCATTAATATGAGATCTTGATGTGCTCACTGCTCTCTGATGCCGCAGTACACAATGAAATGAATGAGATGGAAGCCACTAATTTTTCTATTTTCATAAAAAAATAGATGATCATGAAGGGGACTGAAAACAGAGAAACAATGCAGAGGTAAATGATCTCTTGTTAAAGCTGTGTGGGGGGGGGGGGAGAGGGCATGGAGTTTGGTGGAGAGAATTAATTGGGATAAGTTTTCCTTTAACTATAAACAGCAGCAGTGGCAAAATATATTTCATGAACCTTTTGGCTACCACTATTTTACTGAATGGAGTTTAGCTCAGTGGGCCCGGCACAACTCATTCTGTGCAGCAACAGCTGCTCTAGTGACATCGGCATGGCCTAGTCGTATTGAAATATGAAACCATGCAGCACTGAAGGAGTATTCAACGCCGTATTCAAAGTCTGCACACAGAGGTGGGGTCCGTTATTTCTATGTCATTCTCTCAATCATTTCTATCTCTAGGCTATATACATCCCTATATCTTCCTCAGTAAAGACCTTTGCTAAGAAAGCTGGAGGTGGAACATCAGTAAAATCAAATATAGTTTTTACTTTCTGTTTGGCATTTTAGGCTGTTCATTTAAATTAACTTTACCTGTGCATTAAGAAGGTAATTCTATGACAGGTTGCTTATATGTGAAGGTCATCTAGGCGCCTTTTTTTTTTAAAGGAAGATATACAGATAGCCTTGCGTATAAATCCAGCTCTAATCCAGCAGATAGAGTAGATAGAGTCATTTATGCCTGTTTGGAGTAGGCATGAATGTTAGGGCTTAAACTGCATGCATAAATTGTGACTGCCTGTGATCCACCAAAGTTCTCCCATGAACATGCCTAATGTTGCTTACAAGTAAGCACCTAACTACACTGCGTGCATATCTATGCACAAGGTAAAATTGCAAGAGGCCTGTTAGGTGCATATACTGGCATATATGTATGAAAAATCTTTTATAAAATTACCCTCTAAATCGCAAGCCATCTAAGATTTTGCAGTTGGCGAGTAGTAGAATATATCAACCTCTAACTGTGGCCATTTGCAGGAGCGCCACCTACCTAAATTCATGAAAATATACTAGTGCAGCATATACTAAAAATGAAAAGGAGACTTAATTTACCTTTATTGTAAAAACCATTGAAAAGCCTTTTTATGTCCATCTGGGGAACCTTTGGGGCAATTTCTCCAAATAAGTTAGTTTTGCTCACTCATGAACCTCACTTCTAAGCCAGGGTACGTGGAGTATGATCTCAATCTCTCAAATTTACTGCTAATGCTCAGCATAGTACTTGCATTGTGCCAAAGAGAGCCTCCCTCTGGAGTTTGTTAGATGTAACATATATGGGGTAATTTATCTAGCTGTGCTTGCAAGGCCTTCTTAAGCCTGTGGCACCCAACACAATGGAAAATAACTCAGTATCATTCTGCCACATTTTCTTGGTCTCTGACTGCATTTCTTGGTACTTGAAGATCTTCTCCCTCTCAACACGACTCATAGAATAGTTGCTTGGGGCTGACATCTCTATATTCTGGTTATAGCACTGGTATGTTAACCCTATTTAATGTACATTACCATGTTTAAGTTACAATGTAAACCGCTTTGACTGAAATGATAAAGCAGTATAAAAAACCTATTAAATAAAATAAATGAATGAATAAAATATATTCAATGACATTCTGGTGTTCTTCTCTTTTACCTCTGTATTTAGCTTCCTTGCATCCATCCTTCTATCAGATGGAAATGGAGTATCCCAGATCATCATAATCTCTTCATTCTCCATATTTCTCTGAGGGTCATGATCCCAGTGCTTTTCTGGCACAGTAATGTTGTAATGTTTCCAATGGATGAGGCGTGCTACTTCATTGTGCGTTTCTGAACAGAAATTTTCTGCCATCAGAACTTTGCAGTCAGCTTAGAGGTGAGACACTGTTTCTAACTCTTTCTTACAAAATCTACAAATGTCTGTTTTGCCAATTTTTCAATGTTTGCTGTAAACCATCTTGTCTGTAATCCACTGTCCTGAACTGCAACTATCAATTTCTCATCCTTCGGTTTCAGTTCATCTCTCCTTAACCATTCATGTGTCCATTCTTCATCGACGAAGGGTTTGTATCTCCCACTGTATTTGAGTATTTTCCACTTGTTTTTTCTTGTTTGCTGATAAGAAAATAAGAACATAAGATATGCCATACTGGGTCAGACCAAGGTCCATCAAGCCCAGTATCCTGTTTCCAAACGTGGCCAATCTAGGTCATACGTACCTAGCAGTTTCCCCAAAAGACACATGTTCCACAATGCTTATATTAGGTCCAGCATTGATATCCTGAGCCCCTTTTTAATAATGTTTTATGGACCTTTCCTCCAGGATCTTGTCCAAACCTTTTTTAAACCCAGCTACACTAACAGCCTTTACTACATCCTCCGGTAACAAATTCCAGAGTTTGATTACACGTTGAGTGAAAAAATATCTTCTCTTATTTGTCTTAAATAGTTTACCCTGTAGTTTTATTGCATGTCCCCTAGTCTTTCTATATTCTGTTAAAGTAAACAATCAATCTACGTTTACCCGTTGCAATCCATTCATTAATTTATAGACCTCTCTTTTCCAGGTTGAAGAGCCCTAACCTTTGCAGCCTCTCCTCACAGGAGTAGCCTTCCATTCCCTTTACCATTTTGGTGGCTCTTCTCTGTACCTTTACTAATAATGCTATATCCTTTTTAAGATACGGCGACCAGAATTGCACAAAATATTCAAGGTGCGGTCACACCATGAAACGATACAGAGGCATTATAATATCATTTGTTTTATTTTCCATTCCTTTCCTTATGATACATAGCAGTCTATTTGCTTTCTTGGCTGCCGCTGCACACTGGGCGGAGGGTTTTAACATGTTATCCATGATGACGCCTAAATCTTTTTCCTGGGTGGTGGATCCCAATGTGGAACCTTGCATCGTGTAACCATAGTTTGGGTTGTTCTGTCCTAGGTGCATAACTTTGCACTTGTCCACATTAAATTTCATCTGCCATTTTGATGCCCAGTCTTCCAATTTATCAAGATCCTCTTGCAATTTTCCACAGTTCTCTTGGGTTTTAACAACTTTAAATAGTTTTGTGTCATCTGAAAATTTGATAACCTTACTCGTTATTCCCTTTTCCAGGTCATTTATGACTATGTCAAAAAGCAGCGGACCCAGCACAGATCCCTGGGGTACTCCACTATTCAACTTTCTCCATTGGGAAAATTGGCCATTTAGCCCAACCCTCTGCTTTCTATCTTTTAAGCAGTTCCTGATCCACAATAGTACGCTTCCTCCTATCCCATGACTTTTTAGTTTTGCCAAAAGTCTCTGATGAGGGACCTTGTCAAAGGCTTTCTGAAAGTCCAGATACACTATATCAACCGACTCACCTTTGTCTACTTGCTTATTCACATCTTCAAAAAAAACATATCAGATTAGTAAGACAAGATCTTCCTTGTCTAAAGCCATATTGGCTGTCTCCCATTAGGCCACGACTATCTACATGCTGAGTAATTTTGTTCTTTATGATGGTTTCTACCATTTTTCCCGGTACTAACATCAGACTCACCAGTCTGTAGTTTCCCGGATCACCCCTGGAACCCTTTTTAAAAATTGGAGTTACATTGGCGATCCTCCAGTCTTCAGGTATTACAGATGATTTTAATGAAAGTTCACAGATTACTAAAGGCAGGTCTGCAATCTCATATTTCAGTTCTTTCAACACCCTTGGATGTATACGATCCGGGCCAGGTGATTTGCTACTCTTCAGTTTATCAAATAGTTGTAAGACATCTTCCCAGTGTAGCGATATTTCTTTCAATTCCTCTGCAGTATCACCTTTGAATACCACTTCAGTCATGGCTAACATCCCTACATCTTCCTCAATAAATACTGAAGCAAAGAATTCATTCAGTCTCTCCGCTATAGCCTTGTCTCCTCTTATTGCCCCTTTTACCCCTCTATCATCTAACGGTCCAATTGACTCTCTCACAGGTTTTTTGCTATGAATGCACTTGAAAAAGTCTTTATTACGTGTTTTTGCTTCCGTAGCAAGTTTTTTCTCAAATTCTCACTTTGCCTGCCTTATCAATGCCTTGCATGTAACTTGCCAGTGCTTGTGCTGTTTCCAGTTTTCATCATTTGGCTCTTTTTTCCATTTTCTGAAAGATGCTTTTTTGGCAATAACAGCCTCTCTGACCTCACCTTTAAACCATGCTGGCAGTTTTTTGGACTTCCTTCCACTTTTCTTAATGCGTGGAATACAGCTGGTTTGGGCTTCCAAGATAGTACTTTTAAACAACACCCAAGCTTGATGTAAGTCTTTAACCTTTGCAACAGCTCCTTTTAGTTTTTTCTTAACTATTTTCCTCTTTTTATCATAGTCTCCCTTTCAAAAGTTAAAAAGTAGTACTGTGGATTTCCTTACCATCCCTCCTCTACTAATTAAATCAAACCCGATCATGCTATGATCACTATTGCCAAGTGGCCCCAACACCCTTATCTCTTGCACCAGATCTGGTGTTCCACTAAGGACTAGGTCCAATATGGCTTCCCCTCTGGTTGGTTCATGAACCAGCTGCTCCAAGAAGCAGTTATTTATTTCATCTAGGAACTTTATCTCCCTAGCATGTCCTGCCGTAACACTGACCCAGTCGATACCGAGG
Source organism: Ichthyophis bannanicus (assembly GCA_033557465.1). NCBI lineage: Eukaryota > Metazoa > Chordata > Amphibia > Gymnophiona > Ichthyophiidae > Ichthyophis > Ichthyophis bannanicus. The sequence continues at coordinate 1,387,247,582 of CM066032.1, read as the reverse complement.
TAATTGAAATCACCCATTATTATTACTGTGTTGTAACTTTTGTAAGCTTCCTTGATTTCTTTGAGCATTTCATCATCCATTTGTTCATTCTGGCCAGGCGGTCGATAATTCACCCCCACTGCCATCGCCTTCTCCTTCTTACATGGGATTTCAATCCATAGAGATTCTACAGCAAATTGTGTTTCCTGCAAAACTTTAATCCTTTCTGACTCAATGCCCTCTCTAACATAGAGTGTAACCCCTCCACCAATTTGATCAGTTCTATCATTACGATATAGTTTGTACCCAGGTATCACAGTGTCCCACTGTTTATCCTCCTTCTACCATGTCTCTGAGATTCCAATCATATCTAACCTCTCATTTAGTGCTATATATTCTAACTCTCCCATCTTATTTTTTAGACTTCTAGCATTTGCATACAAGCATTTTAGAGACTGTATTTTATTCATATTAATCTGGCTATTGGTAGGCATGGGTAATTTGGAATCTTTAAGCTCTGTCTGCACCATACTCAAGGGCATTAGGGCTACTTTACTCTTTTTTGGAACCTCCCTGCTTTTGGTAGTATCCTTCAAGGATCCCTTCTTCCGAACCATGCGCTCTTGGGCGACTGTCGGCTTTCCCCTATTATCTAGTTTTAAAACTGCTCTATCTCCTTTTTAAAGGCTAATGCCAGCATCCTGGTTCCATCCCGGTTAAGGTGAAGCCCATCCCTTCGGAAGAGCCCCTTCCTTTCCCCAGAATGTAACCCAGTTCCTAACAAATCCAAAACCATCATCCTTGCACTATCGTCTCATCCACGCATTGAGACTCCAGAGCTCTGCCTGCCTTTTGGCTCCGGCGCGTGGAATGGGAAGCATTTCGGAGAACGCTACCCTGTAAGTTCTGGATTTCAACTTCCTACCTAAAAGCCTAAATTTAGCCTCCAGAACCTCCCTAACACATTTTCCTATGTCATTGGTACCGACATGTACCAAGACAGCAGACTCCTCCCCAGCACTAAGACCTTATCTAGGTGGCATGTGAGGTCCGCTACCTTCGCACCAGGCAGGCATGTTACCAGGCGATCCTCATGTCCACCAGCCACCCAGCTATCTACATGCCTATTGATCGAATCACCAACTATAACGGCTGTCCTAACCCTTCCCTCATAGGCACATGGCCCTGGAAAAACTTCCTTGGTGCAAGAGGGTTTTACATCACCTGGAGGACAGGTCCTAGTTACAGGATCACTTCCTGCCACACCAGGGTGATGCTCTCCTATCACGTGATCTCTCTTCTCCATGGCAACAGGGATGCTGCCAGAATGGAGGTGGGACTTCAGGACTATATCCTGTAGGTCTCGTTTATGTACCTCTGTCTTTCTTATGTCTTCCAAGTCTGCTACTCTAGTCTCTAGAGAACAGACTCGTTCCCTGAGAGCAAAGAGCTCCTTGCACGTAGTGCACACGTAAGACCTCTCACCAACTGGGAGAAAATCATATATGTGACACTAAATGCAAAAGACTGGAAAGCCCCCATCTCGCTGCTGGACTGCTGTCTGCATGTTAGTTTTAAGCTTGTGCTTAGATCTTTAAATTCTTTACTTACTAAGGGTTGGTGTGGATGCTTGTACTAATAAAAGTGTATCTAATAAGTTTAATATACCTTGTTCACCTGAAGCTTAATTAATCTCAGGTCTTTAATGTATGACTGATTTGGATAAAGAGCTGCACCTGAGAGCAGTTCCTTTCGTTTAAGATGTGTAAGTACCTATAAAGCTATGATTATCCCAGGGATGGGTGGGTTTTGGGGAGGGAGGAAGGAAAGTAAGACATTAAAAGAGTGCTGCTACATAGTACCCTGTCCTGTGCTTCAAAGGTAAGTTATGACCAACTTCCTGGGTGATTAATAGTCCTTGCTTGGATAGAAGGAGTCTTTCAAAATGGCCTTTTGACCTGCTCCCTGGCTTTAACACCTATTTAAGAAGTTCCACAGGTCTCTTGCCCCCTAGGTAGAAGGCCTCTTTGTAAAGGTCTCTAGAAGACTTTATTTATTGGTCAAAGAATATTGACCCTGTTTTGCCTTTTATGCTACGTTATAATCTGATTTGATTTAAAAATTAAAGCTCTTTGCTGCTGATAGGCTCTGACCTAATATGAAATTTAAACTAGAAGCTCTCTGCTGGGTTCTAAATTTAACCAGAAAGCTCTCTTCTGTGTTTTAAATTTAAACTTAAACTGCTGCTACTAGGCCCTGACTGATTTAACAAATACACTGAGTTCACAGATTAATCAGCTTTAATCCAAAGAATTCCCTTCAGAAAAATTCCCAGAAGTATATACTCACTATTGCCGATCTCTCTCCAGAAGTAGTAGTCCCTTTTTGTAGTCCTTCAAGACTAAGGATCACAGAACTCTGGTTGAGCTATTTATGCCTGTGCTTCTGAGGTAAGCTATGACCAACTTCCTGGGTGATTAACAGTCCTTGCTTGGATAGAAGGAGTCTTTCAAAATGGCCTTTTTACCTGCTCCTTGGCTTTAACACCTTTTTAAAAAGTTTCACAGGTCTCTTGCCCCCTAGGTAGAAGGCCTCTTTGTAAAGGTCTCTAGAAGACTTTATTTATTGCTCAAAGAAAACTGACCTTGTTTTGCCTTTTATGCTAAGTTATAATCTGATTTGATTTAAATTAAAGCTCTTTACTGCTTCTAGGATCTGACCTAGTATGAAATTTAAACTAGAAGCTCTCTGCTGGGTTCTAAATTTAACCAGAAAGCTCTCTTTGGTGTTTTAAATTTAAACTAAAAGCACTTGCTTCTATTAGTCCCTGAATGAGTATTAAATTTAAACTACAAGCTCTCTGTTTTTTCTTTTGTTTTGCAAATTCAGTTGTTTCCTTCGGTGTGTGTGTTTGTAGATTTTCATTCATTCCTTCTAATCATCAGAATGATTGTGCAAGTTTGATGATGGAGAAAAGTTCAGAAAGTTTACTTTTACATTTCAGCACTCTCTGTGCATTTGGATCCGATGATGCTGTTAGGTAGGCCTGGAGGCCTATGATAGTAGCTCTGTATGTGTAATCAATTTCTATGAGGCTCATCCCTCCTTCAGGTCTAGGGATGTATAGTCTCAGCATACACTGATTCTTGTAAATTATCTCATGGTCATGGAGGAGTTTTCTTGTTTGTACATCTAATTTTTCAAGATCTTTAAGAGGCTAGTCTACAGTCCCATTGCTGTAGGAGGGTACAGGAATTGCCAGCTGATTGATAACTTCTATCTTATTTATTTATTTATTTAACAATTATTTCTATACCGCTCTTTCACAAGTATCAAGTGCGGTTTACAATGAACATTATGTTATATGGTATGGGTAGTACCAAGTTTTACATAGAACAGGTGAACTAGGTACAGGTAACAGTATAATATTTAAACAGTAAATTATTAGAACGTTAAACTATTAGAACATATGTACATAGTAGATATTTACAGTTATCATATATCGCTTGTAGGTGTAAACATTAATTTAATCTTCAAGGCACGTAGTTATATAATGGTTGTATTTGCTAGTTAACCTGTGTCTCTTTGTGTAGTCTGGCTAGTTTCTGCTCCTTTGTTATAGTGTAATGAGAATAAATGGGTTTTCAGTTTTTTTCTAAATTCCTTTATGTCTGATAGTAGGCGAATGTTGTCAGGAAGGTTATTCCAGAGGATAGGTGCTGAATGAGAGAAGGCTCTCGTGTTGGTTTGTTTTCTAGCTTTTGTGTAGTCTTTTGGTACTGTAATAGTGTTTGTGTATCTACTCCTTTGTGATCTTTTATCTATTTCTAAATTGATGAGTGTATTGAGTACTGATGGTGCTAAGTTATTTATTAGTTTAAATGTAGTTAGTAGAATCTTGTATTTTATTCTGCTGTGAATAGGTAGCCAATGGAGTTCGGCCAAGATCGGTGTGATATGTTCGATTGAACTTATATTCATTATTATCCTTGCTGCTATGTTCTGAGTTAGTTGTATCTTTTTAATGTTTTGCTTTGTGATGCCATTAAGGATTAAATTTGCAAAATCAAAATGTGGGGTTATGATAGCTTGAATTATGGTTATGAAGTCTTGTAAGTGAATTAAAGGTCTTAGTTGTCTCAAGGTCTTAAGTTTGTAGTGTATGTTTTTTGTTAGATGTTTTATGTGTGAATCCATGTTAAGCTTATTGTCAAGTATCACACCTAGGTATTTTATTTCTTGTTTTATGTTGATCTCATGGTTATCAAGTGTGATGGTGCTTGGAGGTGTGTATGTTTGGTTTTTAGTAATATATAGTACATCAGTTTTTGAGAAGTTAATGTGTAGGTTCTGATCGCTGAGCCATATTGTTAGTTCTTTAAAACAATCTGTTATTTGTTGTAGTGGAGGGTGTGGGATTTTAAATGGTAGGTAAAACATTATATCGTCGGCGTAGATATGATAATGGACGCCATGACGTTTAAAGATGTTGCTGACTGGTTGTAGGTAAATGTTAAACAAAAGTGCTGATAGTGCGGATCCCTGTGGGAGGCCTTGTGTTTGGTTGAATGTGTTGGATGTTTGGTTAAGAATTCTTACTGTTTGGGTTCTGTTTGATAAGTAGGATTTAAACCAGTTATAGACAGTGGATGTAATTCCTATATTTTGAAGTCTGTTGAGCATTGTTATATGGTTTATATATTCTTTACTGATCTTTTCTCTCAGTAATTTCTGCTTGATTGTCATTCTTTCCTCTACTCCTAGATATTTATATACATCTTCCTGTTCAAGTTCCTTGATGTCACAGTCCTCAGCCAGGGAGATGTTTTCTGTTTTACTCAATTTTCCTCTAAGCAAAGTCGCCTTAGCACATTTGTCAAGGTCAAAGGTCATCCTGATCTCATCCAAGAAGCTTTTCACTACACAAAGTTGTTCTGCTAATTGTTGATCACTGGAACTATACAGCTTCAGGTTGTCTACAAATAGTAAGTGTGATGTTATCTCTGGGTTATTACCTTCTTTAGGATTCAGGCTAAATCTGCTCAAAGAGCTGATGAGTGAGTACTCATCAGATTAAGTGCCATACAAAAAAACAAGTGGCAACAGGGAATCTCCCTGAAATATTTCTCGCTAGATCTTCATGTTGGGAATAATGTACTGACCATCTTCATACTTCAAAAAGAGTGTGGTTTGCCAAATTGCCATGGTGAACTTAATGCACTCTATTGAGCTATGATACATTTTATACATTTCAAGGCAATTTATTATCCAAGCATGTAGGATGCTGTCAAAAGCTCTCTTATAATCAATCCATGTTATACTGAGATTCCTGCTCTTCTTAGTACTGGTCATGATGGCCTTATTCATCATCAACTGATCTTTGGTTCTATATGCTCCCCTCTTATTGTCCTTTTGCTCTATTGCCTTGATGTTAATAAGCTTCTATTGCAGTGAACAGCTTATAGATTGCAGGTAGACACGTTATTGGTCTGTAATTTTTGCAAATGTTACTTGGGTATCCCTTTGGAAGGAGAACTATTCTTCCTGTTATAAGCCACTGTGGTATTCTCACTGCTTAATCAACTAGGTTTATAGTTTTCCAGGTCAAGTTGGTGTGATTTTAATTGTTTGAGCCAAAAATTGGTTACTCCAATTTGGGCCAGAGCTTTTCCAGTTTAGGCTCTTTTTAACCTGCTTTCCAGCTTTTTTGTTGTTACTGCAGGCCATTCCATAGGTTTGATGTTTGTATGCAGGGTAACCATTCTGCTTCTTGATTGTGCTCTATGGGTCACTATTCATTGAGAATCTTGAGATGCTCTATCAGTTTCGGTCTGGATTTTAGGCACATCATGATACAGAGACAGTATTGCTGCATACTATTTACAGGCAGGTGGACGCAGGTGTAGATTCACTCCCATTTTGTTGTACGTTATCACCTTTGATACAAATGATCATAATCTACATCTGAGGCGCTTGGCTGAGACTGGGATTCATGGGCAAATGTTAATCTGGATTGTATCATTCCTAAAAGAAAGGATCTTTCGGATACAGTGTGTATGGGGGAGGGTTGGGAGTATGAGATAACACAGGTAAGATCTTTGACCTGCAGAATCCTGGAGAGTTCAGTGCTTTCACCTCTGCTGTTCAATACATATCATTGCTCTTTTTGATGTCTGGTGCCATTTGTTATGCATAAACAGATAATTAAGGTGACATTTTACTTACCAGATAATGTCCTTTCCTGAAGTCCTGCTAGTCCAGTCCAGACCAGACCGGTAGGTTGTATCCCCCTGCTAGCAGAGGTGGACAGAGAAAAAACCCAGAAACTTATGATGACACCATTCCTGCTACTATAGCTGATGCAGCTAGGGGCATACTTCAATATTCATATCCAAGCACATGGGTCAAGAACTCCTGACCACATACAACCTCAATGAGGATAGTGAAGGAAGGACCAGACAGAACAAGGAACAACCACCATGTACAGAATAGTCTTCAGACAGGTAGTCTGCCAAGAAGGTAATGGCCTGCAGGGCCAAATCGCAGAGGAAGGTAGGAGAGCCTAAGGTCAGGCCCTGGATTGGTCTAGCAGAGCTTCAGAAAAGGACATTATCTGGTAAGTAAAATGTCGCTTTCCACACTGTCCTGCTAGATCAGTCCAGACAAGTGGGACATACCAAATCTATGACTCCACTGGGTAGGAAGAAAAAACACCCACCTTAAAAAATCTCTGCACCAAAAACTGTGTCCATTAAAGTGTGGACATCCATGTGACAATTCTTGGCAAAAGTGAAAAATTATGACCACATTGTTGCTTGACAAATATCAATGGCAGCAACCAAGCTCCACTCTGCCCAGGAGAAAACCTGCATCTGAATCGAATGCGCACACAAACTCTCCAGAACCATCTGGTTCCACAACAGAGAAGCTGAGGTGTCTCCTTTATCCAGTGGCCCAGGGCAGTCTTAGTGGCCACATCACCCTTATGTACAGTAGACCTGCAAAGAGGACAAAAAAAGCAGGCCCGAGTTCCAGAAGGAATGAGTGACTTTAAGATATCAAAGAAGCACCCTTCTAAAATTTATTAGGCAAGGGCTCTTATCCTTTCCTTGGCACTGTTTCTTAGGAAAGGAAGGAAGACAGCCCACCTGATTGACATTAAAAGATGACACCATTTTGGGCATGAAGGAATGGATGGACCAAATGAACACAGCCTCCTCCAAAAAAGACAGATAGGGATCTCAACTCCTTAACTAGCTTCTCCAGATCTTCCTTGAACAATAGCTTCTCCTTGAAGACAAGCTTAGACAACTGGGACTTGGAGGCTGTATCTGCTGCCCAATGGTGAAGCCAAAGCCAATGTTGTGCAGCCATCGTGAACACAATATCCTTGGTTGTCAATCAGACCAGATCATATATAGTGTCCAACAGGAATGCTGCTGCCAATTCCAGAAGGGCTGAGACATCATCCTGAGAGAGTGACTGTATCCACTGTTTGCATGGTGCTACTTCCACCCCATGCAAACAAAAAGACTGCATTAGACATCAGAGGGGGCAGAAGCAAGAAAAGCACCACTGTGCTGGAAGTTTTGGTAAGTGTTGCAATGTTACAAGCCATTACGGTCACTACTTGTTATTGAGAGGGCCGGCAGTGGTAGCAATTGGGCACCCTTGCACCATTGGTGCTGTATATTGAGGGGATGGTTATTCCACTTAAGAATAACATTAGGAATTTGCTGAAAGATAAGGGTACTTTGCAACCCCAGATTGCAAAGGTGACACAAACTGTTATAGAGCAGAAAAGGTTTTATCTGGATGCCAATGCATTCTGCTCAGTTATGCAGGCCTAAGTATTGCAATAGTCTTTATGTTGGACTGCCAGCCAAGAGAATAAAAGAGGTTGCAGGTCATCTAAAATATGGCGTTTAAATCCTGTTGGGTATTCCTTGGCCAGAGAGTGGCCATCCAGCCTTATATAAACTGAATTGGCTACCAATAGGAGGGTGTATTCATTTCAGATGATGACAATGGATTTCAAAGTTTTGGATAACAAACACCCAAAACATTTGTTGAAAAGGCTGGGTTGGTATGTGCCCAACAAGCAATTACAGACGGCTGACAGTAGGTTTTCTCTGTGAAAAAGATGAGGAGATATGGTTTGAGAAAGGATTACTGTGATTCTGGAAAAAAACAACTTGTTTACAAGTTGCCAATTTTGAGGCATTAAGGCAAAAGGCAGGCTGGCAGAAACTGATGAAGCAGATGTTTTATGAGAGAGGTTACATATGTGTATCACCAGATAATCTTTGTTATTTTATGACTTTTGAATATTGCAATGTTATTTCACAGTTTTGTGAATTGCTTTGAATGATCTTTCAGGAAGGTGGTATATAAGTGATTCATACATACATTAGCAAATAAAAAAATAAAATGCATCTGTGAGAGTGATTTATGGGCGTAAAACATTGTGATCCAGTATCTCTGCTTTTCTATCAGCTTCACTGGCTCCCAGTTGAGAAAACTGCATTTTAAGATACTATCAGAAGTGTTCAAAGATTTTGTCATCAGGTCTAATACAATATGTACTCAGGAGAGTCTTGCGATATGGCACCCAGATCAGTTTAGTAGTCCCTCCACCTTCTGAAATGCAATTACAGAGAATTAGCCAAGTGCATAGAATTGTGGGCCCCCAAATTTGGAACTCTGTCTCCATCAGTGAAAGAGGAAGCGAGTTGCTTGAAGTTTCATAAACAAGTAAAGGCACTGCTTTTTTTATTTTAACAAAATTTCCCTCAGTTATAAGGTGTGGAGATGATAAGGCAGGGGGAATGAAGAGATACCAACCTTGTGAGGGTGGGTATATAAGCCACTTCAGTACTTTAAGTTGCAGAGTGTTACATCAAGTTTTAATACATTAACTTTCAGTAGAGAGATGAAATGTCAAATCAGCATGGGAACCAAACTCTATTCTCTCAATCTTTGAGGCAGATCTTAAAAAGAAAATTGCATCACGTTGCCAGTGTTGACTAAGGGGTATGTTTACTAAACCGTCTTAATATTACCGGCGCTAGTTGCAGCGTTAATGTGAAGAATGCCATATAAGGTAGTGGGCGTTCCGGCGGCAAGGTAGCAAGAATCTTTATCGCACGATAGAGGGTGCCTTGGCTCATTAACACGCGGTGACCTTAAGTCCATGCCAGCGCTGTGCTAGAAGCTATAGAGATGTAGCCCACTGGTTATGACAATGACTGTGGAGGTAGAGGTCATGAGTTCAATCCCACGGTGGTGTTATTTAATAAGGATGTCTGAGGGATTTCCTTTTAATTTGAATCAGTGCTGCCAGCAAAAACACCCTCATAATGCCGTAACCTAAGGTGCCTCATTATAAAGTGCCCTGTCCGCCAAGGCACCTTATAATATGCCCTATAGGGTGCCCTATGAGGCATCTTAAGGTTACGGCACTGTGAGGATGGTTTTGCTGGCAGCACTGATGTAAATTAAAAGGAAACCCCTCAGAGAGCCATGGTGGGATTGAACCCATAACCTCTGTCTCCACAGTCACTGTTCCAAAATTTGGTAATTACTCTATCGTAAACAACGTTTAATATGAGAAAAAGCAAAATAAAGGGTTGTGCACAATACTAAAGCATGGGGACGTCTCAGACAAATCGGCACGAAACTAAGATACTATGTATCAAACTGTGCCCCGATAGCATCAATGACTGTCCACCGGCTCAGGCAATCTCTATTTTAGTATTTTTCTTTTTTTCTTTTTCTTTTTCCAGCACACCCTCAACTTTTTCAAAATACTCGTGTATCAATTGTACTTAACTTGAAATAGAAAAAAAGAAAAATACTAAAATAGAGATTGCCTGAGCCGGTGGACAGTCATTGATGCTATCGGGGCCCCCCCTCCTCCCTATGCGGTCCCCTCCCCCCTTCCCTCTATCCTGCTGTCCCCTGCTTTTAGATTTTGCAGTACTATTTTTGTTTTATGCATTTTTACTCTTGTTATTATGTCCCTTCAGCTTATCCCATGATTTTTACTATTTTACTATTTATTTATTTATTATTTTTTATTTGCAAGTGTTTCTGCAGATTACCCCTTCTTAAGTGCTGTTTTACCTTGTTTTTTGACCCATTTTTGTCATCTATTAGTTTCCCGCGGTTTTTATTCTGCCCCCTTCTCTTAAATACGCATGTGTGGGCGTGCTGTCAGCAGTACTTCTCTACATTTGACAGTTGGGCAAGCAGTGTCGCCGCCGGATAAGGTAATTGCCTTCTAAGTTTTAGATGCACTTTTTTAGGCTCCCTCAGTTGATTTTTCTTTAGAGTAGCATCTTATTATTTTCAGCGGTTTATACACAGCTCACAGCGGCATTGATTCCTTTGTAGATAATTTATATTTACATCACTAGCCGGACGAGAGGTTTCTTTACAGCTGAGCTAGCGGTGGTGCTGCTAGATAAGGGACTTGTTTTTAAAGTCTTTGGACGTTTTTTTAAACTCTCATATTCATTTTGTTTTTCAAGGACGTTTTTTTAAACTCTCATATTCACTTTGTTTTTCAAGGACAGTGTCTGATTAGGTTTCTACACGGTTTTACCGCGGTGGTTGCACTGTCGATGGCTTTTTTAGATAAGAACATAAGATATGCCATACTGGGTCAGACCAAGGTCCATCATGCCCAGTATCCTGTTTCCAACAGTGGCCAATCTAGGTCATACGTACCTAGCAGTTTCCCCAAAAGACACAGGTTCCGCAATGCTTGTAGTGGGTCAAGCATTGACATCCTGGGTCCCTTCTTAATAATGGTTTATGGACCTTTCCTCCAGGAACTTGTCCAAACCTTTTTTAAACCCAGCTACATTAACAGCCTTTACTACATCCTCCGGTAACAAATTACAGAGTTTGATTACACGTTGAGTGAAGAAATATTTTCTTTTATTAGTCTTAAATAGTTTACCCTGTAGCTTCATTGCATGTCCCCTAGTCTGTCTATATTCTAATAACGTAAACAATCGATCTACGTTTACCCATTCCACTCCGTTCATTAATTTATAGACTTCTATCATATCTCCCCTCGGACGTCTCTTTTCCAGGTTAAAGAGCCCTAACCTTTTTAGCCTTTCTTCATAGGAGTATCCTTCCATCCCCTTTACCATTTTGGTGGCTCTTCTCTGAACCTTTTATCCCATATTCATTTGTCTTAAGTGTTTTTTTTCACATTTCCTCCGCCTCAACATGTCTCCTGGACACCGATTGAATAGTTATATGGTTTCTTAGTATCCATGATCAATTCATGAGCCGGATATGTTACATGGTGTTATTGAACAATGACCTTGCTGGTTTACATGTCTTATTCTTAGACACAATGCTTTTATTTATTTTGTTCATCCCCTAATGGTTTTGCGGTTTTATATGATTTTTCAAGGCTAGTATTTATGGCACATTCATTGCCATTGCTTAAACATTACTAGGTCCTCTCCTACTGACTCACTCCTACTTCTTACGTTTTCTCTAGTTATACGATAGAAAGAATCACGCTATTGGTTCTTTCCACTTCCTTATTTTGTGAATGTGCATGTAATGATGCTTGATATTTATGCATTCATGTATATTCATGGTACATATTTTATGTATTTATATATTTATGTATAATCATTGTACATATTTTATTCATGTTATTTATATTTTTATAGTGTACAGATTCTTAATAGATCACCACAAGACACAAGACCTTTGGTCTTCTGTTCTTTAGCAGAGGTATTTACATTTTATGTGTCACATCCTTTTCTCTGTTGTTAGTACGTTGTTTTTACTTAGATGAAGATTTCAATATTGTGTTCCATAGTTTTGTTTATTATTTTTATTCATTATTTTTAATTCGTTCATCTTTTATTTGATTCTATATTTAATATGTTGCTAAGTGCTCTGTTTTTTACGTTTTAAATATTTATATATTTATGTTTTTAGCATTTGTTTGACATACCCCTGATGAAGGATAGCGAAACACGGCCTGTGTCGGGTTGTCAATTGATTAATAAAGGCTCTGTCTTTCCACATTTTATCATGTTTTGGACAGGGCAAAATATAGGGAGATGGTCTGCGGGAGCCACAGCTGAGACTTGAACCTATGACCTTCTGCCCCTGAACACACTGGCTGTGTGTACTGCACCAAACTGTTGCCACAGAGGCAGGTCATTCCCTGGGGATACCTTTACTGTTCATCAGACATCCCTTGTTTGTTGCACTGCACGCCACCCACCTGAACAGGGCTTGGCCTTGGTGTGCTATGGGCATATATCACTACTATCACTTTTGTTGGTTTCGCTGCCTTTGCTGTACATTGCTGACTGAAATGGTTTCTCTCTCCTGCAAATGTGCCTCTAACGTGAGGTTTTCACTGGCGTTAATTTTCAGACCTTCATTCTACAACGTTAGTGTGCCTGGAGCCTCTCCCCCCCTACTCTTCACCCATTGACCCCTTCTCTCCGCCCTCTGGAGAGACTAACTCCACCCTCTGTGCGCCTTAACGCCGCCGGAGACGTTATCGCATGGTAATTTAACATTATCACAAGATAACGTTACTTATCGCATGATAACGTCGCCACTGTGACGTTAGCGCTGTTTAGTAAACATACCCCTAAGCTACTCTTACTGTTCCGAGTATGCAGGAGTGGAGGAGTGGCCTAGTGGTTGGGGCAAGGTACTTCGGGCCGGAAGGTCGGGGGTTCAAATCCCACTAGAGGACAGCAACCTTGGGCCGGAAGGACTGGGGTTTCTAGTCCCACAGGTGCTCCTTGTGGTCTTGGGCAAGCCACTTAACCCTCCATAGCCCATGTTCCCTGTAAAATAGTTCTCTGTGTGCTGTGCTTTCCTGTCTAATCAATGTGTTTATACCTCAAAAATTTCCTGTCATGATTTGACAATTTCCAATCTGTAATCAAACCGCTGCTGATCGCTGGAAGTAGCGGTATACAAAATGTATAATAAATAAATAAATAAATAAATCTAGACATTATTTTCCTTACTGTTAAGATGGCATTGTTCATTAAGCATATACAAGAATGAAAACAGATGTTTCATCACTTTCCTTTTGGGGAAATCTGGAAAGGTAATATTAAATAATGACTGTAGAATTAAAAGGTCTTTTCCTCTCTTCTCCCTGCATCTAGTGTCCTATTGAAGCAATGTTCATACTCACGTGAGTAGATCGGCTCTGTTTGGGTCCTCTGGGTTGGCTCTCTGTGTGATCCAGGACTGTAGGATAGTGACTGTGAATTCAGATCTGTTGAGTTGCATGTTCCAGCTTCCATTTCGCCTTTAAGAATAAGCCAACTTGTCCTCACCTGAAAGAGCAGAATTCAAAACTTACTGTCAATATCTGATCCTAAAAAGTTAAGGACCTAAGCTTTGAAAGTAATTGGTATCACCAGATTAATATTCCATTGCCTCAAGTACAAACTTCGATTGTAAGCCCCCTGGGGACAAATGTAACTCGCCTTGGATTCTGAGAAAGGTCTGAACTAATCCAATTCCCTACCTTTTCCCAGATACACATACTTTACACTAGCCTGATTTTTATCCACACGGGTACATGGAAAGGGTGTCTGTGTGAATGAGGTTTTAGTTGCGTACAAACTGAAAATCTTTTGGTTTTCATTGTGACTGCGTGCCTACTGTGCACACAAATTGCTTGTGCGCATGGATACCTATGAATCTACTTGCACACAATCAATTTGCATACCACACTTAAAATTTGGGCATGCAAATTGTCACCCACTCGGTGGCCAGCCCAACGCCTAGGGCGCTGAGAGTTGGTCTGCCTTTGTATTCCTGACTCAGAGAGTGTGACCCTGCATTGGTCCTGCAAGGCCCTCTGGGAAGGGTAGTCCCTTTTAACCTTTGAGAACAGAAGAGTTGTAGTCGAGTGTTTCAGGCAATGACAAGAATTTTTTTTTCCCCTTCCCAACGGATTTCAATGCAGGTAAATAACTTAGGAGAAACTGCCATACAATTGGCTTGAGGGATATGTACAGGAACTCAGGTAAATTAGCCTTATCAGCTTCAGGCTCACAGCGTGCAGTGCTCGGTACAAACAAACAATAACAGTTTCCTTCAGCAAAAGAAAATGTTCCCCATTCTTTCTGTTGCTTCCTCAGCTTTCTCAAACCAGTGTTCAGCATAGAGACTCAACGTGGTCAGCAAAACATAACGTGTAGTCCATCTGGTTATCCACTATTTCACTGCTATCAGAGTCAATCTGCATTTCTTCAGTGTCAGCAATAGCAGGGTGTGTCAGTGAGCTGCTATCCTGAACTTTAAAACAGACATCTTCACTATCCTCACATGGCTTCTCTCGGTAGCACTCTAAAGCAGGGGTCTCAAACACGCGGCCCGCGAGACAACTTTGTGCGGCCCGCGACGGAGGAAAACAAAAAAACCCCAAAACCCTGGCTTCTGCCGTTGCCGCCGTGGCAGCGGCAGAATCAATTGTCAAATTTTTAAAAAAACTTACTTCTGCTGCTCAAGCAGCAAAATCAGCTGTCCTGCGGCCCCTTCCCCTGTGCCCGGAGATCCGAGTCTGCTCTATCAGCGGCGTGCTTTTCAAGCCGCGAAGAGAGTATTCCCCTCTCGCGCGGTTTCAAGCCGCGCGAGGGGGGAATACTCTCCTCGCGGCTTGTAAAGCATGCCGCTGATAGAGCAGACTCGGATCTCCGGGCACAGGGGACGGGGCCGCAGGACAGCTGATTTTGCTGCTTGAGCAGCAGAAGCCAGGTTTTTTTTAAATTTACCTGGGGGGGGGGGGGTGTAGGACTGGAAATGGGCTATTGGCTGGGGGGGGGTGTGTAGGACTGGAAATGGGCTATTGGCAGGGGGGGGGTATGACTGGAAATGGGCTATTGGCAGGGGGGGGGTTTGACTGGAGATGGGCTATTGGCAGGGGGGGGGTTATGACTGGAGATGGGCTATTGGCAGGGGGGTTATGACTGGTAATGGGCTATGGTGGGGGCTAGGACTGGAAATGGGCAGGTGGGGGTTAGGAAGGACTGGAGGTGGGCTGATGGGGGGAGTTAGGACTGGTAATGAGCTATGGAAGGGCTGACTGAAATGGGGTAATGGGGGTTAGGGCTGGAAGTGGGCTATTGGCAGGGGGGTTATGACTGGTAATGGGCTATGGGGGGGGTAAGACTGAAAATGGGGTGATGGGGGGTAAAACTGGAAGTGCGCTATGGGGAGGTTAGGACTGGTAATGGGCTGGGGGGGGGGTTGCTAGGACTGGAAATGGGCTGAGTGGAAGGGGGGCTTGAACTGCAAATGGCTGATGGGGAGGGGGGCTTGGAATGGAAATGGGCTGTGAGGGGAGGGAGCTAGGATTGGAAATGGGCTGATGGGGGGCTAGGATTGGAAATGGGCTGATGGTGAGGCTAGGATAGGACTGGAAATGGACTAATGGGGGGACTAGAAGGGAGCGGATGCTGGGTGGGGCTGGAACTAGAAGGGAGCTGATGTTGGGGGAGGATTAGAATGGGATGGAGCTGGGAAAGTGAAATGGAGAGGGGAAAAATATTTTGTCTGGGAGAGAAGACAAATCTACAATTGGCCAGGTATTGGGAGAGTAAGTGGGGATTGAGGATGGAGGGGTAAAATTTGAGTGGATGAAATAGGAATGAGGAAAGAGAAAAAAGGAGAAAGATTAGTATGTTAAAGCAGATGTAGAGAGAGAGAATGGAAAAAAAACTAGGAGAGAAGAAAGGGCAAATGGACAGCAGACGATGGAGAGTTAGCAGAAGACATGAAGAAACCAGAAGAAAGTGGCTGGAACAATTGCAACTGAAAAAAATGCACAAAAGGTAGAAAAATATCTCTTTATTTTGAATTTATTAACTGGAATATGTCAGCTCTGGGAAATGTGCATCATTAATGTTTGCGCTTTGTTTAGTACAAGAGGAAATTAATTTATAGTTTTATTTCTACAGTGTTGTTGTACATTCCAAGTTTGGCTTTTGGGGTTCCCAGTTTAATTATTGTCTTCTTGTTTCTAAATCTTTTAGTCTTTCTTTATCCATACTCATTAAAGAGGCATGTTTACTAAAAGTTAGTGTATGGTAACATTATGCAAATATTTATGCAAATGAGGCCCCTTATGCAAATGAGGCCCCGCGTCTTATGCGGCCCCCGGGTTACTTTACAAGTCCTCATTTGGCCCTCAAAGCAATTTGAGTTTGAGACCCCTGCTCTAAAGGATAGGACTGTGAATTACTGTATATACTAAAGTTTCTTTTTAGAGAGTCTGCTACATTCTGGCAACTGCAGGGAAATACTTTATAACTAGGTTCAAACCTATGTAAGTTGTGAAGCCTACCTTTCGGCTTTGGAGGGAAAGGAATTCTCAGCTCTGCAAAGTCAGACTGATTCCCAAACACAGCTTGTGTTTGTTTGTCTCTCAGCCTCGTAGCTTCAGCCTTAGAGGTACCAGTATTGTCATGCCAGCAGGTTTCTCTCTCTGGAGCATGTGAGTTTACCCAAGCCTGCCTTCCAGGAAATATCTTATCCTTCTTGCCTTTACCAGACGTCACCTGTCCTGTGCTGCTTCTTTCTGGCATTAGGACTATGGCTCCCTTGGTTCTCACCTCCAGACGTCTTCCTTCTTTCTGCTCCCCTCCTCCTTCTCCCCTAGTCCAAGCTAATGACCACTTTTTATCATCCTGTTTCTCCGGGCTAAACTGTGCCCCTCCCTTAAACAGGTATATCTCATTATCTCCTGAACTAGGGACTACGTCACAGCGTGGGAGTGTCTTTCCAGCTCGCGCCTCTCTTTGTTTACATTCTCTCTGAAAACACTGAGCCATGTGCTCACACTGCCTGTCAGTTTCTGCAACGGAATCCTTTTCTCTCACCAACTCCATAGGCTCAGAAGAGTCTTCTTCATGACAAAATGAATGGCCAAATGAGTCCAAAATGTAGGCAGGGGAAAGGCCTCATTTATCATGCTTTCTGCCATAATTCCTAATTTTTAAAAAAAATTTCACCCCTATATTTCTCCATACTTCAGCCCTAATTTACTTGTTTGTTTAGACAATTTATAATTTGCTTTACACAAAACACAATGTTTAGCACGAGAAGAAAATACTAGGAATACCACTATAAACAGATCCATACAGAGACAGGTAATCAGTTTAAAAATCAAAAGCCAGTAACAGTGAAAAAAATCAAGCAGTGAACAAACAATATAAAATGCTTATAGCCTTTTATGGTGGACAGATTGTGCCTGAAGCTTCCTAGAACAAAGTAACATATGAAATGTATGCAGATGAAGACCGGAATTGTCCATCCAGCCACCCAGTAAGGTGTTTAGGGTTGTAATTACGCCTACAGGTTATCTTCCAGTCTTCTTAGAAGTGCAGAAAAATCATTTGACTGCACTCTTGTAGCCTAAATCCAACCAGATGAGGAATGTGAACACCATTTCTGCAGTAACACCAGCCTCTGCCAGTCCAGTGAGCAATACTAGGATCTAGCACATGTCTTCTATATGAGAACATATAGCACCATTATTGGGCCATCAGGCTGGTCCTGCAGCATTTCCTTATTGCACTTTGCAAGCAGCTGTGCTTGTAACTATGCATTAGGGTTTAAGATGAACAAGAGAAACATCTCAAGGAAATCTCACTATCTGCCAGGAGAACCCTATTGGATTCAACAGAACTCATGGTAGGATAACCCAGTCATATGCAACAAAGTTACTAAAAAGAGGAAGCATTTCTCTTTCTGGCATTACTGCACCCAATAGGCTGTGGGAGTAGCAACAAGAGAAAGAGGGAGACATAACATATTGCCTAGAACTAGAACCAGAACCTTAGATGGACAGACAGCACTCCTGAGGGGACAAGAACTGGGGCCTTCCACTGGTGACTAAAAGAAAAGTCAGTACCCTCACTCAGAAAGGAGGAAGGTAAAACAATATAGGGAAGGAAAGGCTGGGGGGGGGGGGTAGTTCTGGGGAGACAGAGTAATAGAAAGAAAGTCAGACCCAGGTAATTTGTTCCAGGTATAAGAAGTGTGGAAGGATCAAAGTTTGGAGTTGGCAGTAGAAGAGAAGGGCACGGATAGAAGGGATCTGCCAGAAGAGCGGAATTCCTGAGGAGGGGTGTAGGGAGAGAGAAGAGAGGAAAGGTGTTGAGAAGCAGCAGAATGAGTGCATTTATAGGTCAGTAGGAGAAGTTTGAACTGGATATGGAAACGAATAGGAAGCCGATGAAGCGACTTGAGAAGATGGTTATATGAGCATATCGAGGCTGGCAGAAGATTAGTCGTGCAGTTGAGTTTTGATCAGATTGAAGGGGAGAAAGATGATTCAGAGGAAAACCAGCAAGGAGGTTGCCCCTAAATCCAAATGAGGAAAAGGTATCAAGGAGGTGGTGGTGATCAATAGTGTCAAAGGCAGCAGAAAGGTCAAGAAAGATGAGAATTGAGTAAAGGCCTTTGGATTTGGTGAGGAACAAGTTGCTAGAGATTTTGGTAAAGTCCAGTTACTCACCTGTAACAGGTGTTCTCCAGGAACAGCAGGAATCAGTTCTCACATATGGGTGACAGTGGAGCCGATAGAGCCCACACGGAGCATTTCCCCAGCTTTCAAAGAAAGCCTTTGGGAATGCCACCATGCATGCATGGTCCCCTTCCCGCCCAAGGGTGCCATCTTGCTCAGTCAGATGACATAGCTAAGATGGCAGTCAAACAAAAAACAGAAGTACGGCAACTCTAAGAGGAGGAGGGAGGGTTGTGAGGACTGATTCCTGCTGTTCCTGGAGAAAGCGTAGTTACTCAACTGTAACAGGTGATGTCCGGGAACAGCAGGAATTTAGTCTTCACATATGGGTATCGTCGGTACCGACGGAGCCCGCGTGGGAACGCTCCCCAGCGTCCAATAGGAAAGCTTTTGGGAGCATCCCACAGCGCATGCGTGCTGCCTTCCCGCCTCTGTACCTCTCTCACCTCAGTTGAGTTTATAGCTGAGACCAAAGGAGAGAAGTAGAGAAAGAGAGAGATAGAGACAACTCCTAGGGGAGGTGGGTGGGTTGTGAAGACTAAATTCCTGCTGTTCCTGGAGATCACCTGTTACAGGTGAGTAACTACGCTATCTCCAGGAACAAGCAGGAATGTAGTCTGCGCATATGGGGACTCCCCAGCTGAAAGATGCCAAGGGGTGACCCCAGCTAGCTGTGAACCCAGGTGAGATGGATCATGCTTCCTCCCATGGACCTTAGGCATCCAAACTGTGGATGGTGGGTAGGAGTTGTATTAAGTATGGAAGAGATGTTGTAGAACAGCCTGGCCAAATGAGGCATCCCAACGGGAGTCCTTGTCTAAGCAATAGTGGGCTGTGAAGGTATGTACCGAAGTCCAAGTGGCTGCTTTGCAGATGTCATCAATAGAGACAGAACGAAGGTTATCCGTTGAGGCTGCCATTGCTCTCACATTGTGAGCTGTGAAATGGCCTTCGAGAGAAAGTCCCTTACTCTGATATGTATAGGATATGCAATCAGCAATCCAATTTGACAGAGTTCTTTTAGAAACTGGAAGTCCCAAATGACTAGAGTCAAAAGCCACAAAAAGCTGAGAAGATTTTCTATGTGGCTTAGGGGCTTGTTTACAAAGCCGCGGTAGTGGTTCGCGATCACGATCGCAGCCGCGGCCCCATTGAAATCAATGGGGCCGCGGCTCCGATTATGATCGCAAACCGCTACCGCGGCTTTGTAAACAAGCCCCTTAGTCTTTGGAGATAGAAAGCCAAGGCTCTTTTATAATCCAATGTGTGAAGATTCCTTTCTGCACTGGAGGCATGAGGCCTAGGGAAGAATATAGGAAGATAAACCAATTGGTTTAAATGAGAAGGCAAAACCACCTTTGGCAGAAAGTGAGGATGAGTCCTGAGGACTACTTTATCATGGTGAAACCTTGTATAAGGAGGGTCAGCTACTAACGCCTGTAGTTCACTAATGCTTCTTGCAGAAGTGATGGCAATTAGGAAAATAACTTTCCATGAAAGAAACTTTAGGTCTGAAGTGGCTGAAGGTTCAAAGGGTGATTTCATAAACTGACCAAGAACAAGATTTAGATCCCATGGTGGTGGTTTAATGGGAGGTTTTGTTAAAAGTAGGCCTCTCATAAATCTTGATAGAAGTGGATGAGAGGAAATAGGTTGTCCATCAAAAGGTTTATGAAAAGCAGCAATAGCACTAAGATGCACCCTAACTGAATTGGTCTTCAGACCAGAAGTTGATAATTGTAGAAGATACTCTAGTAGCAACTCTACAGGTGCTAAAAGGGGGTTAAGTCCCTTTTGTGAACACCAGATAGAGAACCTTTTCCACTTGAAAGTGTAGGAATGTCTTGTGGAGGGTTTTCTGGAAGCCAGGAGGATATCCTTTACTTGTTGAGAAAGGTTAACATCCTGGAATTCTAGGCTTTCAGTAACCAGGCCCTGAGATGTAGGGACTGGGGATTGGGATGCAGTAAAGACCCATCCTCCTGCAACAGGAGATCTGGAACATTCCCCAACTCCAGAGGAGTGGTTTGAGAGAAATGCAGAAGAAGAGGATACCACGTTGCCGTGGCCAACGTGGAGCTATGAGTATCATACGACCTCTGTCTCTCTGAAGTTTGAATAAAGTCTTGGGAATGAGGGGAATGGGTGGGAAGGCATAGAGGAAGTCCTGTCCCCAGTGGAGTAGGAAAGCATCTCTTGCCTGACAGTTTTGAGTCAGAATTCTGGAACAGAATTGGTGAAGTTTGGCATTCTGTGGACTTGCAAAGAGGTCTATATCTGGTGTTCCCCAGATTCGAAACACTCGAGCAAGCTGGTATGAGTGGAAATTTTGTTTATTTAGACAGGCAACAGAAAAACAGACAAAAAGCAAAAACAATCACCCCAACCAAGTCCCACACCCCCCCAAAACCCCCACCCCCCCGACATAGTACACAACAAGAATCCGAACCCCCCGTGACCCACCCCCCCAAACCCACCACCAAACCCAGCAACCAACATACGTGCCACTCCCCCCAACATCAACCCACAATAGTCCATACAATGTCCATATCCCCCCCTCCCCCCCCCTCGGTCCACTGTCCATGCCTGATCCAACCCCCCCCCCCTGCAACAACACCCCAGAGCAGTCCAAACATTGTCCATTATTCCTTCCCAAACCCCTCCCCCGCACAACAACCCCCACCAGTCCAATTGTCCGCAATGTCCGCTGGTTGAGGACTGCCCA
This sequence comes from Ichthyophis bannanicus, assembly GCA_033557465.1. Classification (NCBI taxonomy): domain Eukaryota; kingdom Metazoa; phylum Chordata; class Amphibia; order Gymnophiona; family Ichthyophiidae; genus Ichthyophis; species Ichthyophis bannanicus. The sequence continues at coordinate 1,387,226,325 of CM066032.1, read as the reverse complement.
AATCCCCCCCCAAACCCACCCAAATACAGAGTCCCCTGTCCCCATCCCCTCCCCTGCAGAGGGAGCCGCAGCTCCCACCCCCCACCCCGATCCCCGCCCCCTCCCCATCCATCCCACAAAACAAATATATCAACAGCAAAACTCCCCACCCCCATCCCCCCAAACAAAAACATAAGGGCACCTTGAGCCCGTCCCCAACAGAATCCCACCAACAACAAAAACCAATTATACAAAGCAAACAATAAACACAAACCATTGCTTCCCTGCAACCTAGACAGCGGAACAGGATGCACAAAACACGAAAAAAGACGTACACAAAGCCAGAAACAGGTGGGACATCCCACCCCCAAGGAGAAAGGGAGAGCAGACAAGTGGTCAACCGCTGCAGCACCAGCGCACCCCCCTTCCCCACCCCCTCCCCCCCGGGAGGAAAGCAACCCCAAAGGCCTACCAAAGAACAAAACCCCAGGGAAGGGAACCCTCCCCCTTCTGTCACACACACCCCCCCCGGGAAACAAAGCAAACCCAAACCTCTACTAAGGACGAAAACCCCAGGGAACCCCTCCCCCTCACGGGGGGCGGAGGGTGAGGTGACGCCACAGACGCTCCCAACGATGGGCCTCCACCACCCGCCGTTCGCGTTGCGCCATGCTGGACACTTCCTCCAGAATGTCCCGCACCACCTCGTCGAGGGGCAGGACCAACCCCCGGGTCGAGACATGACAGCGCGCTTGCCACAGGTGGTAGCGCACTACGGCCGTGACGAGGTAGAGGGTCCCGGAGTCCTGCCTTAGAGGAAAGGACCAGGCCCCGTACACCCACTCCGCATACGTGAGGAGGGAAAGGTCGCGCAGGTGAAGAGCAGCGGACACCAACCGGCAGGCCTCCACGTTAAAGGGGCACTGCCGGAGGAAATGGTCCATGGTCTCCGTCTGCCCCTCACACCCGGCCCTCGGACAGACCCGCTCGGCCTGTGACCTGTACTTGAGGTTGTCCCTCACGTACAAACGCCCGTGGAAAGACAACCAGGCCACATCCCGAACCTTCTTCGGTAGCCGAGGGGAGTTCAACAGCCGAAGGCCCCGCTGCATCACATCCGCCGGACAGTCCCGCAGGGCCCACCGTGGTTGAAAGTGGGAGGTGAGTACCATCCGATATAATCCTTTCCGCCCCAAGGACTGGGCGAGCGGGTCGGTCACCCCCACCACCGAATGAGCCCCACCATCGCAAATACGTACGATGGGGCCTGTTCCCCGCTCCGACGCACACGTGGGACCGAGGACGCCCCCTCCCACTGCTCCCAGAAGCGGGAGAACCATTCCCGATAGGAGGCCACCCACCAAACCCCACCCCCTTCCCGCATCCTACCTAAGTGAAACGCCATAGACAGGACTGACAGGAAAACAAGGGGGTGCAACATACCCAAACCGCCCTCTGCCCGATCCAGGCAAATGATGTTGCGCTGGACAGGGTTCAGGCGGTTACCCCACAGAAAACAGAAAAAGACGGCACTGACAGACGCCTGACGAGACGACGGAAGGACGAAGACCGTGGCCACGTGCAGAAAGAGAGGAGTCCCGAGGAGTTTGATCTTCTCCTCGTACGTACACCTCCACCCCCTCCACCGCAGCACCCGACACCGTGCAGTCTCAAGACAACGGTCCCAATTGGACTCCGCACAGTCCTCCGACCCGAAGACGAGGCCCAAAACGCGGACCTCCCCCACGGGAGGAGGAAAGGGGGCGCAGGAAGGCGGGGAGGCCTCCGAGGGGCCCAACCACAGCGTCTGGCACTTGCTGTGGTTGACAACAGAGTGGGCTACCTCCGAGTACTCCTCCACGGCCTCCCGCAGGGCCTCTACCCCTTAAGTGCCGTCCACGTAAACTGAGATGTCGTCAGCGTAGGCAACGACGGTCACTGGGGGCGCACCAGGCGCCTCCAGGCCCCGCAACCCACCTGAGGACAATCTCCGGAGGAAGGGGTCGAGGGAGAAGAAATACAGCAGGGGGCTCAAAGGGCACCCCTGCCGCACCCCCGAGGTGACACCAAGCGGCCGTCCGAGCCACCCGTTAATAAACGGGAAGCTCACCCCCCCTCGGTACAGCGCCTGCACAACGAAAAGGAAACCTGCGGGGAGGCCGAAGTGCTGGAGCACCACCCACAGGTACCGGTGACTGACTCGATCGAAGGCCTTGGACTGATCCAAGGAGACCAACCAGTGGTCCCGTTGGAGCGCCCGGCCTCTCTCCACCACCTCCCGGACTGTGGCGACAGCGTCCAGAACCCCTCTCCCCCGAACGGAACAATACTGGGAAGGTGACAGCAAAACGCCCGACACCTCCACCAGTCGGTTGGCCAAACACTTGGCCAGAATCTTCCGGTCCACGTTCAGAAGAGAGAGCGGCCGCCAAAAGTCCAAGGAGCTATCATCCTTCCCCTTGGAGAGCAGCAGCAGGACAGACTCGCGAAATGACCGCGGGAGAAACCCCGTGTCCATGATCTCCTGAAACAGAGAGGTCAGGAAGGGGGCCAGCTGGGCGATGAAAGTACGATAGAACTCCACAGGGAGCCCATCGCGCCCAGGCACCTTCCCCAACGGCAAGGCACGAATCGCCCTCTCCACCTCCACCTGCTGAATCGGAGCAGCGAGTGCATCAACCTGTGCCTGGACCACAGCCGAATACACCGGGAGAAGGCCCAAGTACTCTCGGATATGGGTGAGGTCCACGGGGCGATCCCCAAACAGGTCCGAGAAGTATTCCCCCACCATCCGCAAAAGGTCCTCCTGGGAAGTATGAATGGTACCGTCCTCGCCCCGCAGGGCCATGACCTCCCGACGCCGAACCCTCTCCCTGCAAGTTAGGAAGGGGTCTGGAGCAGCGACCCCACCGGCTGCCCCCTCGAAGCATAGGGAGGCATGGCGATCGTAAAGCAGGCCACGGAGCTGGACTCGCACCTTTTCCACCTCCTCCCGCGCTGCCCCTCGGGATACCAAACGATCCAGCGACCTCCGGAGGACAGTGTAAGTGAGGTAGCGGGATCGAGCCATGGAGGTACCCCGGGAACGGAAGAGTTGGCGGGCACGCGTCTTCACCTCGTCCCACCAGGCACCACGGGAAGGAAAACACACCCAACAGGGTCTCCTGGTCTGCGAGAAAGGCCAAGAACTCCTGGACCACCTCTGATGTTGCCAACAACTGCACATTCAGTCGCCACAGGCCAGGACCCCTGCTAAGCTCCTCGTGGTTAGCCAGGAAGGACACGGAGAGGACGCGGTGGTCCGAAAAGTCAACCGCCTGCAACTGCGGAGGGGAACACTCCACCCGGGCACTCACATATATCCGATCGATACGACTCCTGCAGGTCCCATGGTAGTAGGTGAACCCCGGCGACCGAGGAAAGGCCCGGTGGAAGACATCCACCAGGTCAGCCGTCCGGGTCATCTCGGCCAAAAAGAAGCCCTCGTAACTGGGTGGGCAACGCTCCCCCCCTCGGTCCTGCAAAAAGGTGGTGGTGTTGAAATCCCCGGCGAGGACCACCAAACGGGAGGTGTGTAAGTAGGGGCGGATGACCCGAAAAAGGGTCTTCCGCGCCAACTTAGACTGGGGGCCGTAGACCACCATGAAACGAAACCGATGGGGCCCACAGTAGCCGTCTAAGAGCAAACACAGGCCCTGCTCCAGTTCCCACACGTACTGCACTTGAAATCGGTTCGACGTGAACAAAACCGCCACTCCTGCGTAGGGCTGGGCCGCAAGGGACCAGTACGAAGGACCCCACCTCCACTCCCGCTTCGCCCGATGAAGGCTAGCGAGCGAGGTGAGCCTGGTCTCCTGCAAGAAGATGACATCCAGCCCACTCGTGGAAAGAAAGTCATAGGCCGAAGCCCGCGCCTGGTCCGTGAAAATGCTGGCCACGTTGATGGTGGCGCACGAGAACGCAGGAGTGCACGCCATGCCTATTTCGAGTGCAGTGACCCTTTCCTCCTCTTCTCACCAACCCCGGGATCCCCAGAATCCCGCTTGCAGGACAAGCCCGCGAGCTGGAGCAAATCCTCCCGGTCCACGTTGACCACCTCGAGGATCTCCCCCTCCTCCCGCTCGACCCTGTCACCCCAGAAGGTGCTGGCACCCCCGGGACCACCAGGCAAAGCTGTCGCGAGGGCAGACCCAGCCCCCACGGGATGAGGAGGCACAAACGGGTCAGGGGTCGGAGGAATGACCTCCTCCGTGGGGTCCACCACCGGTGCTGCCCCCCCCCTCCCCGGACAAAGACTGCAACAATAAGACAGTGCCCACCCCCGTGGGGGAGGCCGGGACGGCCGGGTCAGCAGGGGGGCTCCTGCGAAGGCCCCGAACCCAACTGCGGGGGCAAACGCCCGTCCTCCCTCACCCGTCGGGCGCCAGTATCCCCCTTGATTGGAGGACCCTGACCGCGGCGTGCCTTCGTTATTTTGGGAGGCCGCCGCTGAGGAAGAGGGGCCGCCCCCGCCGCTAACCGCTCCGAGTGCCGCACAGGAAGCCCTGCCTCCACAGGCAAGCCCTCATCCGCCTCAGCCGCATCAGCAGCCAAAAAGACGAAACGGTTGATGTCCAACACGGGCTCTTCATCCGGCAATGGGGATGTCTCCCGTTTCTTCCTTTTGGACTTGTCACCCCTAGAAGGGACCGTGGTCCATTCCTGAGGTGGCTCCACCCGCAACCCACTATCCTGTCGTGACACAGCAACCTTCACCACATTAACCCTCTCCTCCTTCCTACCCGAATCCCCTCCCCCTGGTGGCTCCCTCGGCTCGATGGACTCCTCCACCCTAGGGCCCTCGGTCTCCTCCTGAGGGAGAGGGGCCTCCATAACCTCCTCCCGCACAGGAGCCCGAGGTGGGGCGACGGCATCCCCCCCGGTCCATTGTGTGATGCGGAGGGGCAGCGGGCGAAGGGGTGGCCCAACTCCCCGCAAAGGTTACACCGAATAAGCAAACACCCGGCCGAGGCGTGACCCCGTCCACCACAACGGGTGCAGACCTGCTCGGGACAGTTCATGCTCAGATGACGAAATGAGCCACAGCGGTGACACTCGCGGGGTTGCCCGGGGTAATAGCACAAGATGCGATCCCGACCGAGGAAACCGGCCGAGGGCACGTGCTGCACCATGTTTCCCACCTCACGCAAACGGATCCTACCCTTCCACGACCCGTCCCACACCCCTAGGGGCCCAGCGCCCTTAACCAGGGGTGCGAGGAGCACCGCATGGCGCGACAACCAAAACTGGATGTCCTGCCCTGGGAGCGACTCATTCCGGGATAGGATGGTCACAGGTACTGTCCCCTGGCGAGAGATAGGCACAACACGAAAGTCAGCCCACCCTCCCTGCCCCCTCTGCTGCTGGTATCGGTCCCAGAATATCTCCAGCCCCCATCTCAGCATGAAACTAACATCATATTCAATGGTGTTGTTCATGTGGATGAAGGCGTAGAGATCTCCCGGGAGAAACCCCAGCCCAAGGACCATCCTCAAGACCTGTTCCCTGGCTGGAGGGGGCCCCTCCCCAGCCCACCGGATCTGCGCCACGTTGCGCCGTCGGACCTCACCCCCTACCCCTCGGAACCCTCCCCCACCTCCTCCCCCTCCTGCAGGACCATTCCCCTGGGAACCCCCCCTCCCCCCAGCCCCACCTGACGTCCCCGGAGTGGTGCCGGACCCCATCAGAGCCTCTGCAAAGATACGGGGGGGGGGGGAACTGACCCCCCAGCTCCCATCCCCTGCTCTCCTCTTTCCTCTCCTGCATCCACCTGCGGGGGACCCTGCTGCTGGTCTGCAGGATCCGCAACCGCCGTACAGGGGGTGACCGGGGGGCTGGGCAGGGTCAGCTCCACAAAAACAGAGTCAGGGATACTATCCCTTCCGGATCCCTGGGTGCCACCGAGAACCTCCGGATCACCCCCTTCTGCCACATCTTGCTGCTGCCGAAAGGCAGCAAAGGCCCCTGGAGGGCCGGTCGGGGTCTCCAAAGCCAATTGGATGGCATCACGGACCTGATTCTCGGTAACACCCAGGGGACCAGAAAGCCCCCCCAAACCCCCGTCCCGTGTTCCCGACCCAGCGCAAAGTTCCTGGGTTTCGGCCACCACTACCGGGGACGAACCCCGCTCCCCTCCATTCCCGGGATCCATGGGGACCACCCCATCCCCCAACCCCACTGATAGCAGACCCTTCCCCCCATCAGGACAAAACACTACCGCCTCCCCCACTACTAGACCAGTCGTCTGCTCCCCCTCTCCTTCCGCCAGACCCTCCACCGACCCACCATCCGCTACCCCCTGTAAGGCTACCGGCAATAAGGCAGGCTCCTCCCGAGACAGTAGGGCAGATCCCCCCAGAACTAATCCCCCCAAACCTCCGCCCCCCTGCCCCCCGTCACTCCCAGGTCCTACCTTATTGCCGGTGCCAGACGTGGCACAGGGGTCCGGAACATCCTGGCCGGCAGCCAGGGCTCCAGCAGCAAGGGCGGACGCCCCCCTGCGAGCCAGGCCCCCCTCAGCCATACCAGCAGGGACCACAGACAGCTGCGCATCCTGCTTCGCCAACACAGGTTGCAGGGACAGTGGAATAGCCTTCTTCCGGCCCCCCCCAGGGACTGCCAAAAAGGAACAGCAGCCCTTACCCTTTTTCTTCCCCTGCTCTGTCCCCCCTGCTCCGCCCCCCCAATGCCATACAGCCACTTCAGAACAATGGGACCGGTCAGTCTGCTGCCTCTGGGGATCCTGGAGAGAGGACGCAGAACCCCCCAAAGTTCCTTGCACAGCCAGAGGTTGGATAGCATCAGCAATCTTCTGGGCTGCAACAGGCAGCCGATGAGCCTCAACAGCATTCTGTGACCCCCGATGTGGGAAAGCAGCCTCTGCACATTTCTCTTTTTCTGCAACATCCCCTCTGATAGAGGGGCAGGGGAACCAATCCCCTACTGCCCCCGCTGATCGCCGCCGGTACTGCCGTGGCAGGGCAGAGGGTTGAAAATGGCCGTCTGTACACTTCCGGGAGAACCCGGAAGTGACCTCATCGGACTTGCGGCGGCCATCTTTGGAGTGCAAGCTGGTGGAGGGAAGCCCTACCACAGCAGCCTGCAGCGGGACAGCCTTCTCAGGATCGCGAATACCATCTGCAGGCACTCCTTGCCAATCAGGATGGCAAGATGCTTCTTCAGCTGCTGCTTTGAGGGAAGCAGAAACATCGGCAGAAAATGCCCGTGGGTGGGGGGGATCGATGCCTCCAGACCCCCCCTCCAATGCAGAGCCGACATTGCTGGACACAGGGAGCAACAGACGAGGGGCCAGTACAGAAGCCCGTAAATGCTGGGAAGCTGCACCATCCTTGGAGAAAGGCCAGGCTCCAGAGTGAGAAGAGTGATCCAGTGAGCCAGGGATCACCGGCTCAACCTCCAGGAATGGGATAGCCCTCCTTCCATTGACACCTGTTGCTTGCAGGTAAGGGTCTCCGGACCACAAACATTCTTCTCCCCTCACAGGGATCGGGTATGGGACAGGCAAGCTGCGGGATTGGGGATAGCCACCCACTGTACCTACCCCTGGGGGCCTCCCCTGGACTGCAGACATACCATGTTTAGCCCACCTATCATAATTATGATATATTTCAGACAGGGACCCACAACCCTGGCTCTTCAAATAGATTATCTGCTGATTCTTGGCCTTCAGGGCCCGCTTTACCCCCCTCCTATAGGTGTTATAGGCCACCCATTCCTCCCCGGGAATGGTGGCCTGCAGGCTCTCCAGGTGGGAGAGCTGAGCTTGTAGCTGGGCCGCCTCCTCCTGGAGACCCCGGAGCTGCCGTACCGCCGCCACGATTTCATCTGGGGCCCTAGCTGGCTGCTGGAAGGACAGCAGGCCCGACCCCCCGTCCTCATCCTCACTGGAGGAGGTAGAGGCCTCCTCCAGGACCCGAGGTGGAGGGGGGAACCCGCCTCCTCCAGCACCGTACAAGGCAGGCCTCCAAGGCCTCCCTAGGGCCTCTCCCTGCCTCCACCCAGCCTCCACACCCCGCCTGGGAAGGAGAGAGGAGCCTCCTCCCTGGGGCAGCGGGCCCAAGCCTCCGGGCAAGTGGGTCCCTCTTCCCTGGTCATTTGCAGTCCTACCTGGGGAGTCCCCCTCCCGGGGTACCGGCTGCAGCCTGCTTCCAGGTTCTCCATCTGGGTCCAGCAAAGGAGGCCCACCAGGCTTGGTAGGCCTCTGGGCCTGGGACTCTCCTGCTGGAGGTGGCCCAGGACCCGACATCCAGGCTCCAACTGTTCGCTAAGCTCCGCCCCCAGCAGGAGCTCACTCAGAGAGGTCCTCTCTCTAGCTCTGCTGAACAGCAACTGAGTGGAGGGACCACTCGTGTGGCAGCAGTATTCGACTGAGTTTGTCTGCCCACAAGTTTTGAATGTCCGGAAGGTATACCGCAAACTGGTGAATTTGTAGCTCTCTGGCGAGGGCCCATAGTCGCAAAGCTTCATTGCATAGCAACAGAGAGCCTGTTCCACCTTGCTTGTTCACATAGAACATAGCTACCTGATTGTCGGCTTGGACCAGAACTGTTTTGTTGCTGAGATGGCCCTGAAAAACTTGAATAGCACTGAAAATGGCTCTCAGCTCTAGGAGGTTTATGTGAAGGGACACCTCCTGTGAGGTCCAAAGACCCTGAGTGGAGAGATCGTGCAAGTGGGCCCCCCCAATCCATCTTGGACGCATCTGTCGTCAGAGTGGTTTGGCATAGAGGCTGCTGGAAAGGAGAGCCTACAAGGAGGTTTTCCAGGGAGTGCCACCATTGCAGGGACGAAATCAGACATGTGGTAGTTCTGATTTTGTCTGTTAGTCGACCCGAGGCTTGTGACTACTGAGAGGAAAGGGTCCACTGGGCTGCTCGCATGTGGAGGCAAGCATAGGGAACCACATGGACAGTGGATGCCATGTGTCCCAGCAGTTGAAGCATCTCCCGAGCAGTAAGGAATACCTTCATAGATGCTTGAGATGCTAGTTGTATTATACGTAGACAGTGTGGCTGGGGCAGGAAAGCCCTTGACTGCCGTGTGTCTAGACGAGCCCCTATGAATTCTAGAGATTGAGAGGGGGTGAGATGAGATTTTGGGAGGTTTATGACCGGCCCCAAGTATTGAAGAATTCCCATTGCTTGCGAGAGAGCGAAGCTGGCCTCTGGAGCTGTCGATGCTCGAATGAGCCAATCGTCTAAGTAAGGGAAGACAAATATTCCCAGAGTCCTCATAAATGCTGCTACCACTGCCATGCATTTTGTGAAGACTCTTGGAGCAGAGGCTAGTCCAAAGGGAAGAACTCTGTACTGAAAGTGTCCTCCTTGGACCAGGAATTGAAGGAACTTCCTGTGATCTGAGTGGATAAGAATATGCGTGTACGCATCTTTTAGATCTAGAGAACATAGACAGGCCTGACTTTGGAGGTATGGTAAAAGTGTTCCGAGGGAGATCATTTTGAACTTTTCTTGGAACAAATATTTGTTTAATTCTCTGAGGTATAATATAGGTCTGTGTCCCCCAGTCTTCTTTGGAATAAGAAAGTAGGGGGAGTAAAACCCTGTCCCCTGTTGGGAAATGGGTACTTCTTCGATTGCTCCTTGAGCTAGAAGTGATGTGACCTCCTACCACAAGAGGTCGGTGGCAGGGCCCTGAGAATTGAACTGTTTTATTATTGTAGGTGGGGGCAAGTTGAGAAAATGAAGCTTGTACCCCAGTTGTACAATGGACAGAGTCCAATTTTCTGATGTTATTTATTGCCATCTTTTGGCAAAATAGCATAGTCTTCCTGGAATGGTCAAGGGTTCTGGACCTTTTAGGGGCAGGTGACTAAGTTCTCTGGATAGAAGTCAAAGACCCTGAAGGGGCTGGTCTGTTGAGCCAGTTGAGCTTTTTGAGCTTGCGACTTTCTTTGCTGTCTGTTCTATTGTTGCCCCTTCTGGGAAACATGGAGCGGACAGTGAGTTTGATGGGTGTAAGATTGGTAAGGTTTCTTTTTCTTACTGAAAAAGGGGTTTTCAAATATGTTCTTCTTTGCTGGGTTGTCTGTCGACTTTGACAATCTGTTTAAAGTAGTATTGTCAGATTCAAGCTGATTAGCCTTGTCCTGCCAGTCCTTGCCAAAGAGATTTTCTCCTGTGCAAGGAATGTTTCCCAGCTTTTCTTGCACCCACTGTTCTAAGTCTGACGCTTGAAGCCAAGCAATACGACGTGCTCCTATGGATATAGCAGAGGTTCTGTTAATACATTCAAAGCAATCAAAGGTAGCATGGTCCATGAATTTTGAGACATTCTGGGCATGCTTGACCAGAATACGGTAGTCTGCTCTTTTTTCCTACGAAACACAAGTACTAAGGAGCTCTAAGTCTTTTGTGACTTCTTCCAGGAACATTTCCATATAAAGAATGTAGGAACTGATCCTGGCTCCTAGCATGGAGGATTGAAAGCATCGACGGTCAAAGGCATTGAGAGTCCTGGATTCACAGACTGGAGGATTAGAAGAAAGTGTTTTAGCACTCTTGATCCTTCGCATGGCCGATTCCACTACCATTGAATGGTGTGGTAACTGTGTTTTTTGAAAACCAGGACAACTTGGGACTCAGTACATAGTGTCAAGGCATCGGGAATGTGAAGATATTGTTAAAGGAGTTTCCCACATTCTCAACATTAGATCAAGTAGGATCTTGTGAATGGGAAGCATAGCTGCTTCCTTGGGAGCCATAGGGTATTGTAGAATTCTTAATTCTTCTGCCCTAGGTTCCTTTTCTGGAATCACAGTGATTGCAAGACCCTTTGCTAAATCACGTATGAAATCCTAGAAGGACATATCCTCTGGAGGAGACATTCTGCGATGAGGAGAAGGAACTGAATCTTCTAATAGATTCGCTCTGGTACCGGTAGAATCGTCAGAGTCATCGGAATCAAAAGACTCAAGCACCGGGTGCTCCTGTAACGCATGGTATCAGTACCGCTCGAAGTCGGTACTGAAATGTCTCAGTTCCTGATCCCCGATACTGGAGATCGGCATGGGGGGAAGCAGTCCTGTCGAAGCAGGTACTGTCGGTACTGATACCTGTTGAACCGTCTGTTGCAGTCTTTGCGGTACCGAAGACGCTAAGAGGGCCGCTAGACTGCGTTCGATAGCGAGGATTCTGTGATCCATCACTCCTGCCAATGCCTGGGTGCTGGTACAGGTGGAAGCGGCTACGACCCCAGAACATGGCACCAGTAGTTCCGCAGAGGTGGAGGCCTCTGGAACATCCTGGAGCCCCGTTAATGCTTTGGAGCCCGAAGACGCCTGCCGGGGCTGTTTTGCCGGTGAAGTATCCTCGAGGGAAATGCCAGTGGCATCTCGATACTTTGAAAGAGATTTACCCTTCGAGGACCGGCTAGTCTTAGAAGACTTAAATTTGGTTACCTGAGATCCATGGGAGGAAGATGAAGCCTTGGAAGACATCGATGCAACTGACATCTTGTCAGCAGCAAAAAGGGTACCGAGTTTTGCAGCTCTATTCTGCAGGCCCCTTTTGGTCATCCTCGTGCAGGAGAGACACTCCGTTGGACAATGTTCAGGACCCAAACATTTTAGACACCAATAATGGGCGTTGGTGACGGAAATGGTACCGCCATATTTTGAGCATTTTTTGAAACCACTAGCTGGTTTCTCCATGTCTATAAACCATAAAAAAAACGGAGGTGATGTATATCTCCAGAAAACTGGGCTTCAACCCTCCCTCAACAATCACCCTGAACAACAACGTCTATCACACAAAGACCGAGATAAAATATCTAGGGGTAATGCTTGATAGCAACCTAAAGATGGACAAACACCTCCGGATAACCAACCAGGCCATATTCCATAAACTAAAAGTCCTACAACCACTACGTTATATCATTGAACACTCTGACTTCAGAAAAGTGGCCCAAGCTCTCATCACCCCCCACTTGGACTACTGCACCGCCATACTACAAGGATTACCAAAGAAAACCCTAAACATCCTGCAAATGGCACAAAACGTTGCTGCCAGAATCATCATGAAAAAAGGCTTTGCCGAGCACATCACACCAGTACTAATTGAGCTACATTGGCTCCCCATTACTGCCCGCATCAAATACAAAACACTAGTAACCACATTCAAACTCATACACAACATAGCACCTTCTTACCTCACCAACCTAATCACCACACAACCACTCAACAGAAACAGAAGAACCACAAACCTCAATACCCTCTGCGTCCCAAATAGCATTAGAACTGTCAAAGCATATACGAGCAACAGAGCATACTCATACGCAGCTCCACTTCTCTGGAACCAGCTGCCTATCGAGCTACGTTTAAGCAGCGACTTGAAAGACTTCAGAAAAAAGCTCAAGACTCACCTATTCCAGACTCATTACAACCTATCCTAGTCAGCGAGCCCTATTCCTACTCGCTCACCTAGCCAAAATGGATTCACTGTGCCCCGACAACAGGACAAGAGAAATTACAACCGCTGACCTGTTAATATGTATATATGTAAAGACACCCCTTTCAATCAAGTGTAAATTTAGTAACCCAGCTGCTGTGTTGTGTGTTTATCCTCTTAATCAAAATGTATATTTTGTTGATTTCTGTCCTGTACAGCCAACCCTGTTATGTAAAGTAAACCGCTGCTGATCGCTGGAAGTAGCGGTATACAAATGTACACTAAATAAAATAAATAAATAAATGCTTGAAGAAAAATGGGCCTAGTGCCCAAAATGGCGCCTAGCACCAGAAGCAGGGAAAGAGCCCTGAAGAAATACAAGTTTTTTTTTTTTTTTTAAGGAAAGAAGAAGAGAACCGCCAGTACCAGTAGGCGTCGAATGAAGGCAGACGCGACCACAAAAAAACAAAAAATAAAGGTAAATTTTCTGCGGTGACAGGGTACCACATCCTGTCGGCTCCGCGGAAAATGAAGAACTGAGGTGAGAGAGGTACAGAGGCGGGAAGGCAGCACGCATGCGCTGTGGGATGCTCCCAAAAGCTTTCCTATTGGATGGTGGGGAGCATTCCCATGAGGGCTCCGTCAGTACCGACGATACCCATATGTGAAGACTACATTCCTGCTTGTTCCTGGAGAAAGCCTAATTACTCACCTGTAACATCTGATCTCCAGGAACAAGCAGGAAGTCAGTTGTTACATATGGGACTCCCTAGCTCCAGGCTGAGAAGGACCAAACTACGACAGTACCACCGATGGCCGCGAGTTGCAGAAGGTGAGTCCCCGTTGAGAGGATCTGCAAGACCCTAGCATCCAGCAACACTAATACCGCGGTTGACTGAACACAAAAGTTTCGGAGGGCAGGACTTGCCTACACACGAAGGATATTACCAAAGGCACTGTCTCTGCGGGATTCGCTTTCCAGACAGTAGTGCGCTGTGATCGTGTGGATGGATAACCAAGTGGTGGCTCTCCAAATCTCTGCCCACTGGCACAGAATGGAGGTGGGCCACTGACATGGCCATCACCCTCATGCAATGTGTTGTGATCCAGTGCTCCAGGGAGAGGTCTGCATGCTCGTAAGCGAGAGCAATACAGTCTGCCACCCAAGAGGATAGGGTATGCTTGGTCACAGAGAGCCCCAGCCTGATGCGGTCATAGGACATGAAAAATTGAGATGCTTTGTGGTGGCCCTGGGTCCACTGTAAATAGAAGGACAGGGCCCGTTTACAATGCAGTGTATGGAATATGAGCTCCTCCTTGCTGGCATGGGGCTGAGGATAGAAGGTGGGAACCTCCATTCCACCTGATTGAGTTGGAACGGGGATACCACCTTCGGGAGGAACTTAGGGTACGTGTGGAGCACCACCCTATTCTTGAAGTACCTGGTGTATGGGGGGGGGGGGTCCGCCACCAGAGCATGAAGCCCGCTCATCTTGTGAGCTGAGGTTAGGGCCACCAGGAAGGCCACCTTCCAGGAGAGGTATCTGAAGTGGCAGATGGCCAGGGGCTCGAACGGTGGTCTGGTGAGCTGGGAGAGCACCACGTTGAGGTCCCATTCTGCCACCGGGGGTCAGATAGGGGGCTTGGATAGCAGAAAGCCCCATAGGAACTGGGAGACCAGGGGCTGACTGGATAAGGGCTTGCTCCCTATTGAGTGATGGTGAGCAGCTATGGCGCTCAAGTGCACCCAGACAGAGTTTGATTTCAGCCCAGTGTGTGACAGATGCACTAAGTACTGGAGTACCAGTTGTATGTGGCAGGAGAACGGGTTCTCCTTCCTGTCCGCGCACCATAGGGCGAACCTTCGCCACTTAAAGGCATAGGTCCTCCTTGTGGAGGGCTTCCTGGATGCCTGCAGGATTTCCTCGAGGCAGGTTGAACGGGGCCAAGGGTACTCTCTCATTGGGGGTGCAGGAGGGAGCCCTTCTCCTGGGTCAGGGGGTCTGGGGCTTGACCCACTGCCGCCAGCAAGAGCACTAGTTGCCTGGGCTACAATGGTTGCCTGGGCTACTCGGGGGCGATCAGTATCACGGATGCTTTCTCGCTCAGGTTTTGAATAAAGTCTTGGCGATGAGAGGAGTCAGTGGGAATGCATACAGCAGTCCCCCGGACCATGAGATCAGGAACATGTCTGCCACTACCCTCTGTGGACGTGGCTGACAGGAGCAGAAGCAAGCCAATTGTGTGTTGTCTGGGGAGGCAAACAGGTCTATCTTGGGCCAGCTCCAAAGGCAGAAGAGCTTCTCCACCACTGTGGGTCAAGGCACCACTCGTGGGGCGCAGGACTCAGTTGAGTCTGTCCGCCAGGCAGTCGTCCTGGCCCGGGAGGTGAATTGCTTGCAAGAGTATGCCATTGCATGTCACAAATGAGAGAAGAGTTACTGCCTCCTAGCAGAGGGAGTACGAGTCTGTGCCCCCCTGCTTGTTTATGTAGAACATTGTGACCTGGTTGTCTGTTTGGATCAGGATAGATCTGTTCCGCAAGAGGGTGCGGAATGCTCGTAGGGCAAGGAACACCACCCGGAGTTCCAGGAGGGTAATCTGTAACAGTGACTCCTCCCAGGACCAGCAGCCTTGGGTGCAGTGGGATCCGCAGTGAGCTCCCCAGTCCGGAGAGATGAGTCTGTGGTCAAGGTCCTCTATGGTGGGGGTGCCTAAAAGGCATTCCAACCCGAAGATGGCCCAGGCCTGCCACCAGTAGAGAGACCTCACCTGCTGGCGGGTGACCCTGACTGTGTCCCAGAGCTTGCCCATGGCCTGGGTCCACTGGGAACACAGGCACCATTGAACTGTCCGCATGTGCAGATGGACTAGGGGTGTGACATGGACCATGGAGGCCATCTGTCCTAGCAGGCGAAGGAGGCAGCAAACCGACACCGTTCTGTGGTGTTGGACCTCCCCTGCCAGCTGTCTGAGGTGTTCTGCCCTATCCTGAGGGAGGAAGGCTCTGGCTTGCACCGTGTCCAGCCAAGCACCGATGAATTCTAGGTTTTGCACCGGAGAAAGATGTGATTGAGGGTAGTTGATGACAAACCCAAGGTGCTGCAGGAGGAAGATGGTACTCTGTGTAGCGGCTGGCTTCCACAGCTGTGCCGCTTCTGATGAGCCAGTCGTCCAAGTAGGGGAAGATGAAAACCCCTTGTAGGCGCAGATGGGCAGCTACCACTGCTAGGCACTTTGTGAAAACTCTTAGTGAGGAGGCCAGGCTGAAGGGAAATACCCTGTATTGGTAATGGCTTCCCCCTACCATGAATCTCAGATATTGCCGGTGAGATGGGTGGACCAGGATGTGGGTGTAAGCATCCTTTGGGTCCAAGGAGCAAAGCCAGTTTCCCTGGTGGAGGTAGGGCAGCAATGTTCCAAGAGAGAGCATCTTGAATGTCTCCCTCACCAAGAACCTTTCAGGTCTCTAAAGTCCAGGATGGGCCTGAGGCCCCCGATTCTTTTGGGGACAAGCAGGATTCTTTTGGGGACCTTGAGTAGAAGCCCCTGCCCCAGAGGTGCTGGGGAACAGGCTCCATCGCTTTGTCCCTTAGTAGACCTACCAGCTCTGAGAGCAAGAGGGCCTGGTGAAGGAGAGGTTGCACCGGCTCTCCTGAAGAGAGTCTCGATGTTGGCATCTGGAAGCAGAGGTGGTAGCCCTCCTTTACCACCTGGACCGCCCACTGGTCTGAGTTGACCTTGGGCCACTTGTAGGTGAAGAGTGCCAGGGAGTCAAAAGCTCCCTCCAGGTTGAGCCGGAGCTGGGTTCTGTGGCTTTGGGGCCTTTGACTTCCTGGTATGTGTCCCTGGCCCTTAGGCTGGAATCCCTACTTGGTAATGGTGACTGGTGGAAAGTGCCTTTCTTCCTCGAGAAAGTTGGTCTTTTCCCCAAGATTTTCTTTCAGGGAAGGGTGAAGGTCTTCTTTGAGAGCCTCTGCCTGGTCACCACTTCTGCCGTAAGCCAATGGCCGCTTTGTCGGCCATAGACTTACCAAACAGGTAATCTCCGGTGCAGGGAACATCCAGCAGCTTTTCCTGGACCCATTGTTCAAGGTCTGAGGTCTGCAGCCAGGCCTGGCATTGAGCGCTGATGCCTGCGGCTGCTGTCCAGACTGCAGCCTCGAAGCCATCGTAGGCGACCCAGAACAGAGACTTAGAGCAGTCCCGGATGGCCGCAACCAGGGTCTGGAACCGTTGTAGAGATTCCCCAGCAAGCCCTGCTGAGAAGGCGGTGAGCTTTTGAATGAGGTGTATTAAATACATGCCTATGTAGAGCTCCTAAGTTTGTATTCGGCAGCTCAGCATGGACCCCTGGAAGTATTTGCACCCAAGGGCATCGAAGGCTCTGGCCTCTCTACCCAGGGGTACAGAAAAGTAATTCTTCTGGCTCTTGAGCTTCTGCATTGATGATTCCACCAGCATGGAGTTGTGAGAAAGTTGGGGCTTTTGAAAGCCTGGGCTCCTCTTGATGCGGTAAACGGCTGACCACCGGTACCGAGGTCGGGGAATCTCACATCTGCAGGAGCAGCCACTCGATGACAGGCTTGACCAGCACTGATAGAGCCTCCTTTGGCAGAGACTCATACTGGAGGATCTCCAGTTCTTTGGTGCGCGGATCCTCCTCAGTCGGGACCGAGAGGGCTCAGGCCATGTCTCGGATGAAGTCATGGAATGCCATGTCATCGGGTGGGGAATGGCACCGGGACTCCGGGTGAGATGACTCCGAGGGAATGTCCTGGTGTCGTGAGGTCTCGGGTGAGGCCTCGATGTCGGTCTCCCAGTCTGAACTCAAGGGCGTCAAGGAGTCCAAGCCTCAGAGCTCCTGCGCCTCGAGACCTGCATCGGGGGACCAAGGTCCTCCAATGGGTCTTGAGTCAGACTCCCGAAAACTAGCCAGGGAGGACCAGGACCTCGATCAGTGCAGAGGGCTCGCCCGAGGCCGGTGGCACTCAGGGCCTGGCTCGACGCCAGGGGACGCCACTGAAGTTGGGGGGTCGGTTGACGGGGCAGATGATGCGGATAAACCTGACATCATTGCCTGCTGCATTGCCAGTATTGCAGAAATATTCTGCTCCAGGGCCGCAATTCTGGCCTCTGCCAGAAGGCTCCGTAGCTTTCGGCGTGGACACCGAGGGCCGAGGGCTCGGTGCCAGCACTCTTGCGAGCACATCTTCAACAAGGACCATGGCCTTGGGGAGCATGGCATGGTCACCACTGGCTGAGGACTCCTTCCGAGAGACCTTAGGGGGGGCGCTGCTCAGTTCCCAAGTCCCGCCACGAGACATTACTGGGTTTTCCCGGTGGAATCTTGACTGGCTTTGAGGATTTTTTCTTTTTCTTGCCAGGGTCTGGCGTCTTTCCAGAGGAGCTGCCGCTGTGGGACTCCGAAGACGCCCGGACCTCATGGGAGGTGCTCAGCTTTGGGCTCAGTGCTGGGGAAGCTGGGGCCGAGCCGGACCGTGGGAACTTCTTCTTCTCCTGTAATTCTATCCTTTACTTGTTGGTTTGCAGAGGCATGGCCTGGCACAGTTTGCAGAAAGTACTGTTGTGATCCGGGCTGAGGCAGTGAAAGCAGCCGTCGTGGGTGTCTGTGACGGACATAATTTGACTGCAGCTGTCACATTTTTTGAAGCCACCAAGAGACATGGTGGACCACACCCAGGCGGGGTCGATGACCCCCGGGTGAAAAATGGGGCAAACGCTGGTTGAGGGAAGCCTTGATGGAAAAAAGGGGCAAGAGTGAGGAGAGCGCCGAGAATGGTGCTGGCTCGAGGCAGGAAGAGGAACCGGTATGCAAACCGGGAAAAACCCACTATATGAGGATAATTTTCAGGGATTTTTCCGGAGAAAACGGGACATGTGTCCATAGGGCTCCGCAGAAAAAAGGTGACTGAGCAAGATGGCACCCTTGGGTGGGAAGGGGACCACGCATGCGTGGTAGCATTCCCAAAGGCTTTCTTTGAAAGCTGTGGAAATGCTCCATGCAGGCTCCGTCGGTGCTATCACCCATATGTGATGACTGATTCCTGTTTGTACCTGGACAAAAGCTGTTTCTGTGGAATGTAGGGAATGAAAGCCAGATTGGAGTGTGTCCAGAAGGTCTTGATTGAAAAGAAAGTCAAGATAGCGGAGGTGAACCACTCGTTTAAGTAGTTTTGAAGCAAAGGGGATGAGAGAGATAGGTTGATAATTGGAAGGACAGTGAAGGCTTTTTGAGGAGAGGTGTAACCATAGCATGTTTGAAGGCCATAGGAACAGTTGCTGTGGAAAGCGAAAGGTTAAGGATATGACAGATGGAACGGATGATAGCAGAAGAGTCAGAGCTTAGTAGATGTGTGGGGTTGAGATCAGATGAGCAAGTAGTCAGTTTGGAAGAGGAGAGATTCGCAGTTTATCCAGCATACAGTGCTGTGGACAGACATATAGGAGCAAGAGTCCCTGTTCCTTGGAGTTTACAGTTTAGTCAAGACAGATGGACATAAAGAAGAAACAGATAAGAGATTTTGAGTTAAAGGGGGAGGAGGTGACCTGATTGAGAAATAAAATAAACTGAGTGGACTACAGGTGGAAATAACTGGAGGAAGGGACAATTTTAGTTGAATAGCTCTATAGGCGCCAAGGTAGGTCTCTTCCTTTTTCCTTTCACTTAACTTGTAGGTAGTGCCTAGATGCAATGCATATTGGCACCTTCATGACAATTTTTGACACGGCACCTGTGAAAGTGTTAGATGAATGCCATGCATCACCCCCTTCCAGTAATCTCAGTTGAGCAAATCCCAAAGGTCGTCTTGTGTGCAACAGTGTTGGTGCCGCTGAATATCCTGCTTAGCAGCATGTACACAGTTTGCACGTCTGCAAACCATGCAAATGCCTTTGAATATTGGGCCCTTTATGCATAGTAAGTATCTCTGCACTAACCTGGCAACCCAAATATTCAATGCTGGGACCCAGACATGGCCCTGGCATTGAATATCCAGGTCTAAGGTTCAGTGGTGGTAGCTAGCCACTTTAGCAGTGTTGACTGCCACCACTGAATATAGGACCCTATATACCCAGATACAGCAAGAAGCATTAGGAAACGTATTTAGTAATGGAGTGCCAAACATAGGAGATGGACAGACTGTCCCAGGAAAGGCTGAGTGCAAAATGTCACTCACAAATCTCATCTAGGTGGGTGAGTGTACGACAGTAAAGCACAGTTACTTACCTGTAACAGGTGATCTCTGGGAACAGCAGGAATTAGTCCTCACATATGGGTACGTCGGAACCGACGGAGCCTGCGCGGGAAAGCTCCCCAGCTTCCCAGAAAGGAAGCTTTTGGGGCCTCCCACTGCACATGCGCGCTGCCTTCCCGCCTTCCTGACCAGCTCTCCTCAGTTCGAGTTTATAGCTGAGACAATAGAGAGAGGAAAGGAAGATAGATAGAAGATACAATTCCTAGGGGAGGTGGGTGGGTTGTGAGGACTAATTCCTGCTGTTCCCAGAGATCACCTGTTACAGGTAAGTAACTGTGCTATCTCCAGGAACAAGCAGGAATAAGTCCTCACATATGGGGACTCCCTAGCTAAGATTTATTTATTTATTTATTTATTACAAGTTCTTATATACCGCACTATTCGGCATCAGCGCGGTTTACATTATAACATAAAGACCATAACAACAAGCTGTTTGGTTTACATCGAACAGGAGTACAAACTTGGAGAACCGGGGTAAACTATATACATGAGATAATTACATAGAACATTTCCAAGGGTTCGCCATCTTCGTATGGATCTCAGGCATCCATCCTGGGAAGGTGGGCAGGAGTTGTTCAAGTATGGAACAGGTGTTTGAGGACAGCCTGACCAAACAAGGCATCCCGGCGGGAGTCCTTGTCCAAACAGTAATGGGCTGTGAAGGTATGAACCGAGGCCCAGGTGGCGGCTCGACAGATCTGATTTATGGATACAGAGTGAAGATGAGCCATAGAAGTGGCCATGGCTCTCACATTGTGAGCTGTGACATGGCCTTCCAGAGAAATGTTTTTACTCTGGTAAGCAAAGGAAATACACTGAGCAATCCAATTGGAAAGTGTACGTTTGGAGACTGGAAGTCCCAAATGAGAAGGATCAAAAGCCACAAAAAGTTGGGAAGACTTTTGATGTGGCTGAGTCCTGTTGAGGTAAAAGGCAAGAGCTCTTTTACAATCTAGAGTATGAAGGTTCCTCTCTGCAATGGATGCATGAGGAGCCGGAAAAAAGACAGGTAGATATACCTCTTGATTAAGATGAAAAGGCGAGACCACTTTGGGCATAAAGTGGGGATTCGTCCTAAGGACCACCTTATCATGATGGAACCTAGTATAAGGTGGATGAGCCACTAAGGCCTGTAGTTCACTGATGCGGCGAGCCGAAGTGACTGCAATAAGGAAAAGGACCTTCCAGGAAAGAAATTTCAAGGAGGTAGAAACCAACGGTTCAAAAGGTGGCTTCATAAGCTGACCTAGAACTAGGTTTAAATCCTATGCTACCGGAGGAGGCCGGATGGGAGGCTTAGTTAGAGTCAGGCCTCTCATGAACCTTGCAATAAGAGGATGAGAGGAGACAGGTTGTCCATTTATAGGTTTTAAAGATGCTGCAATAGCACTCAAATGGACTCGTACTGAATTCGTCTTAAGGCCTGCATTAGAAAGATGCAGGAGATAGTCTAATAGAGAATTCAAAGGAAGTGCTAGAGGGTCAAGACCCTGTTGAGCACACCAAATGGAAAAGCGTTTCCATTTGAAAGCATAGGAACGCCTCGTGGAGGGTTTCCTAGAGGCATGAAGGATATCTTTCACTGGTTGCGAAAGATTGAAGTCATGAAGGCTTAGGCCTTCAGTAACCAAGCTCTGAGGTATAGGGACTTGGGGTTTGGGTGCCACAAAGTCCCCCCCTCCTGAGACAGAAGATCTGGCGCAGCTCCCAGGTCCAGGGAGGGTCCCTGGGAGAGATGCAGAAGTAGAGGGAACCACACTTGGCGTGGCCAGTGCGGAGCTATGAGGATCATTGATCCGTGATCCCTCTGGAGTTTGAACAGAGTCTTGGGAATCAAAGGAATGGGTGGAAAGGCATATAGGAATTCCTGACCCCAATGCAGGAGAAAGGCGTCGTTGGCCTGAGCTCCCTGACACGGAGTCCTGGAACAGAACCGGGGAAGTTTGGCATTCCACGGACTTGCAAAGAGGTCTATGTCCGGGGTTCCCCATTCCTGAAAGATTCTGCGTATCTGGTCCATATGCAAGGACCATTCGTGTGGAAGCAGAACTCGACTGAGTCTGTCTGCCCGAGAGTTTTGAACCCCTGGAAGATACACTGCCAGAAGATGAATTTGATGCTCTCTGGCGAAGGCCCATAATCTGAGAGCTTCGTTGCAAAGCGACAGAGAGCCTGTCCCTCCTTGTTTGTTTACGTAGAACATGGCCACCTGACTGTCTGTCTGAACTAGGACGGTCAGGTTGACAAGGAGGGCATGGAAGACTTTGAGGGCAAAGAAGATTGCTCGCAGTTCCAGGAGGTTGATATGAAGGGTGGTCTCCTGTGGAGACCAAGTACCCTGAGTGGAGAGGGATTGTAGATGGGCTCCCCACCCTGTTTGGGAGGCATCTGTTGTGAGGGTTGCTTGGGGCAACAAAGGTTGGAAGGGGGCCCCCAACAACAGATTCTTGGTGGACATCCACCATTGGAGGGACCAATACAGACGCTTTGAGGTGAGGATTTGGTCGGAGAGCGCTCCTGATGCTTGAGTCCACTGGGTGGCCAAGGTCCATTGAGCTGCTCTCATATGAAGACGAGCATAGGCACCACGTGAACCGTGGAGGCCATGTGGCCCAGAAGTCGCAGCATTTCTCTGGCTGTCAAGTGACTGCTGGACTGAGCTTGGGAGGCCAAGCACACCAGACGTTGGCCCCGGACTTGAGGTAGGTAGGCCCTTGCAGTGGTGGTGTCCAACTGGGCCCCTATGAATTCCAGAGACTGAGTAGGGATAAGTTGAGACTTGGGAAGGTTTACCACCAGTCCCAGATACTGCAGAATGTGCCTTGTGCGGTCCAGGGAAATCTGGGCCTCTGACTGAGATGGAGCTCGGATGAGCCAGTCGTCCAGATATGGGAATACAAAAATTCCCAGACCTCTTAGAAATGCGGCAACAACTGCCATGCATTTGGTGAACACTCTTGGAGCAGAGGCTAGACCGAAGGGAAGTACTCTGTACTGGAAATGTTTTCCCTGAAACAGAAATCTTAGATATTTTCTGTGGGATGGGTGGATGAGTATATGTGTGTACGCATCCTTGAGATCTAGAGAACAAAGCCAATCCTGACTCTGAAGGTATGGAAGGAGAATGCTTAGAGAAAGCATTTTGAATTTCTCCTTGTACAGAAATTTGTTCAATTCTCTCAGATCTAGGATAGGTCTGAATCCCCCTGTCTTCTTTGGTATGAGAAAATAAGGGGAGTAGAATCCTGTCCCTTGTTGAAGAAGAGGAACCTCTTCTATTGCCCCTTGGGCAAGGAGAGAAGAGACTTCCTGACCCAACAGGCCCAGGAGAGATGGGGGAGAATTGAAGTGCCTCACCATGGTATATGGAGGAAGGTTGGAAAAATGAAGTTTGTAGCCCTCTCTGATGATAGAGAGGGTCCATTGCTCTGATGTAATTTGCTCCCATCTGGGAGCAAAGTGAGCTAACCTTCCGGGAATGGTGAGGGGCTCTGGTTGTTCTAGAGCCAGAAATGGTAAGTTCTCTAGGGGCAAGTCAAAACCCCTGAGGGGGTTGAGCCTGCTGAGGAGTGGTAGACGCTGCAGGCTTTGACCTTGCCTGTTTAGGTTGCTGACGTTTAGCAGCAAAGCGAGGCTGAGAAGATTGTTGGCCAGTATTTGTGGAAAATCTGGCCTTCTTGTAGTAAGGCCTCTTGAAAGACTTTTTCTTGGCAGGAGTAGAGGTAGACTTAGAAAGTCTATCTAAGGTAGCATTTTCTGCGTCCATTTGAGTGGCTTTAATTTGCCAGTCCTTACCAAATAAGTTCTCACCTGTACAGGGCAGATTCCGTAAGCCATCCAGGACCCAGGGTTCTAGGTCAGAGGCCTGGAGCCAAGCAAGTCGTCGGGCTGCAATAGCAATGCCCGAAGCTCTACCGGCACCCTCAAAGGAATCAAAAGCTGCTCTGTTGGAGAACTTAGAAACATCTAAAAGCTGTTTCACCAGAGAAATGAACTCCTCCTTTCTATCCTCAGGGATAAAGGAGGCAAAATGCCGTACCTTTAGGGCAAGTTCCCTTAGAAACATGCCCATATACAGACTGTATGAATTAATCCTGGCTATAAGCATACTAGCCTGGAAGATTTTCCTACCAAAAGAGTCTAGGGTCTTACATTCCCGCCCTGGAGGGGTAGAAGAGTGCCTTTTGGTACTCTTAATCTTTTTCAGCGCAGACTTCACCACAATGGAATGGTGAGGTAGCTGAGTTTTTGAAAACCAGGAGAAGGAGGGACCCGGTACATGGTGTCCAACCTACGGGAATGAGGAGACAACGTTAGAGGAGCCTCCCATAAGTCCATCAAGTGTTCTTGAAGGATTTCATGGATAGGCAGGGTGACTGCCTCTTTAGGAACCTTAGGGTATCCTAAAATATCCAATTTCTTTGATCTAGGTTCTTTTTCAGAGGATGTGGTAATAGAAAGTCCTTTAGCTACTTCTATAATGAAGTCTTGAAAGGACAAATCCTCTGGTGGAGACATTCTCCTCTTTGGGGAAGAAGGCTCTTCAGGAAGAACTAGAGACAGCTCATCAGAGTCATCAGAGGAGTCAAAATCCTCAGAAGAATCAGAGTATCCTCTATTTGCTTTCAACGCACGATACGCATACCGATCGGTATCGACATCGGGCGTACCGGGTATGGGATTGGTATCGGGTGAAAACCCGGATCCGGCATGCGGAACCGATCTGCGTTTGGAAGACGATGGTCTCTGTTCCGGTATGGAAGACAGTACCGGAACCGGACCCGGAACCGCTAGATGCGGTACCGAGGGCGTCGCAGCTTTAATGAAAGCCAGAACGGCCTGCTGCATGGTCTGGACAGTATTGCCCATAGACGCCACTGCTGCCTGGATGTCGGTACCGGCATGGGCCGGTACCC
Source organism: Ichthyophis bannanicus (assembly GCA_033557465.1). Taxonomy (NCBI): domain Eukaryota; kingdom Metazoa; phylum Chordata; class Amphibia; order Gymnophiona; family Ichthyophiidae; genus Ichthyophis; species Ichthyophis bannanicus. The sequence continues at coordinate 1,387,201,689 of CM066032.1, read as the reverse complement.
CAGAGCAGTCTAACAGGTGATCAGTCGAGGCCGTGCCGTCGATGTCAACCTGTAACCCCATAGATGGTGCTTTGGAAGCCAGAGCCTCCCGCCGGGGTTGTTTGGCTGGGGCAGGGTCCTCAGACTCAAAAGAGAGAGCCTCTCGATGCTTTGAAGGAGATTTGCTCTTTGAGGACCTGCCGCAGAAGGTTTGGTTACCTGAGATCCATCCGGAGAGGAAGACCTGGATGACTGTGATGCTGGATTATCAGAAGCAAACAGCACATGGAATTTGTTGGCCCGGTTCTGCAAACCACGTTTAGACATCTGGGAGCAGGATGGGCAGTCCGGAATGGAGTGGTCAGGTCCCAAACATTTAAGACACCAGTCATGGGTGTCTGTGACAGAAATAACAGCACTACACTTGGTACACTTCTTGAAACCAGGGGCTGGTTTCTCCATGAGGAGAATTTGTGTAGGCCTGAGGCCTAACCGAAGTCACCATGTTGTGCAAAAATAAAGATTTTTTTTTTTTTTTTTGAAAGAAAGAAAGAGAGAGACCGGCGGCGGTCCCGGTTTCGGTATGGGGAAGGCAGGTACGCGGTCTAAAGAAACAAACTAAAACAAGAATTTCTTCAGCGGTGACAGGAACCCGACCTGCTGGCTCCGCGGAAAAAGAGAAACTGAGGAGAGCTGGTCAGGAAGGCGGGAAGGCAGCGCGCATGTGCAGTGGGAGGCCCCAAAAGCTTCCTTTCTGGGAAGCTGGGGAGCTTTCCCGCGCAGGCTCCGTCGGTTCCGACGTACCCATATGTGAGGACTTATTCCTGCTTGATCCTGGAGATACATGAATTCATGCTGTCACTGTGCTAAAAGATGGTGGCTTATGGCATCATATATCCATCCATGCATCCCAGTGTATGCTCCTGCACAACAAAGCATAGTCAAACCACTATTCAACCCATGCACTAGGTGCATTAGCAGAAATCAAATCCTGCAGTAAATAGGTGGAAAAATGATCTAGTCTGAACGTGACTCTACCTTCCTGCTATCTTGATCGAAAAGTATCTCATCCCCTTCCGATCTTCTCAGTCCTGAAAAACAAAAGTTAATTGAAAGTAGTCATACTGTGTTTCAATTTTCTTCTGCTGATATTCACATGGGAACCCCCCCCCCCCCCTCCACAATAAAAATCCAAGGAACATAAAATTGAAGGCATTGATGTATTGTGATTGGAGCATGGTTATTTACTAACCTCTGAACTGAACTCTAACTTAAGGAAAGCCTGAGGAAATTTTAAACTTAAAAACATGCAACATAAGAGTTGAAGCAGAGTTTTGCCAGGCTAAATTAAAACAATATTTGAATACATGCAATTGATCAAAGAAATAAGCCCAGCATTATTTGAAGAACGTATGCAATTAAACTATGAAAGTCATTTAGAGAACAGAGGTAACAGGTAAATATAAAGTGGAATTTCATTGGGGCCTATGTGCCTTAATAAAATAGATACCGGGAAGCAACACCAATACTGTGTACATTTAAATGCATTTAATTTCACACGTGCTCCGAGGCAGGCATGTGTGCACATACTCTATGCATATATTTTAAAAGAGCGCGGCTGAATCGGCATCTCCCTGCAGCCCCAGAGCTCTCCCAGGAGGGATTGAGCTCTCTTCAAGGACCGCACCGCCCAGCTGAGAGTTGGCTGTCCAATCGGGGCAGCCCCGGGCTCCTTTAAAAGAGCGCGGCTGAATCGGCATCTCCCTGCAGCCCCAGAGCTCTCCCAGGAGGGATTGAGCTCTCTTCAAGGACCGCACCGCCCAGCTGAGAGTTGGCTGTTCAATCGGGGCAGACCCGGGCTCCTTTAAAAGAGCGCGGCTGAATCGGCATCTCCCTGCAGCCCCAGAGCTCTCCCAGGAGGGATTGAGCTCTCTTCAAGGACCGCACCGCCCAGCTGAGAGCTGGCTGTCCAATCGGGGCAGCCCCGGGCTCCTTTAAAAGAGCGCGGCTGAATCGGCATCTCCCTGCAGCCCCAGAGCTCTCCCAGGAGGGATTGAGCTCTCTTCAAGGACCGCACCGCCCAGCTGAGAGTTGGCTGTCCAATCGGGGCAGCCCCGGGCTCCTTTAAAAGAGCGCGGCTGAATCGGCATCTCCCTGCAGCCTCAGAGCTCTCCCAGGAGGGATTGAGCTCTCTTCAAGGACCGCACCGCCCAGCTGAGAGTTGGCTGTCCAATCGGGGCAGCCCCGGGCTCCTTTAAAAGAGCGCGGCTGAATCGGCATCTCCCTGCAGCCCCAGAGCTCTCCCAGGAGGGATTGAGCTCTCTTCAAGGACTGCACCGCCCAGCTGAGAGTTGGCTGTCCAATCGGGGCAGCCCCGGGCTCCTTTAAAAGAGCGCGGCTGAATCAGCATCTCCCTGCAGCCCCAGAGCTCTCCCAGGAGGGATTGAGCTCTCTTCAAGGACCGCACCGCCCAGCTGAGAGTTGGCTGTCCAATCGGGGCAGACCCGGGCTCCTTTAAAACAGACCATCTGTAGGCGTGTCTGCGCCGGCGTGTCTGCGCCGGCGTGCCTGCACCGGAGGGCCTCGCCAGAGGGCCCTTTGGCGTGGCCCTTAGGCGGTGGCACAACGATTGAACACAGAACCGTGAAAACTACAAGAAACCCTGAACTGCAAGTATTTCTGAATGCCATTTGACCTTGTAAGGCTCTGCACAATTACATAACTCCTCTTTTATTACATTCTTACATGCAACGGTGTCATACCCTATTATTGTTGCCAGTAATTCATCCTTACTCAATTGTGTTTAAAGTATCATTACTGTTGGCAGTATTTATTCTATTACTGTGGCCAGTAACTCAGCCCTACCAAATTGTGTTAACTTATTATTACTGTTGGCAGTATTTTACTCCCACTTAGCGGTGTTAAAGTGTTAGAGGGTGCCTGCAAGTCCTATGCCCACACAACTGTGTCACACCTCATTACTGTTGTCAGTATTTCACCCTTACCCAAAAAGTGTGTAAATTATTATTACTGTTGCCAGTATATTATTCTATTCTGTTTAGTTCTTTGCTGGGTGTTACTTGGTCTCATCTACTGACAATTGTAACATTGTCCCATTATCTGCTGACTGACACATTGCCTCATTGTTTATTCGATGCTGTGCTGTTCCTGTCTTATATGCTGCCACATTGTTCCAAATACCTACTCATAGTCAGACAGTAAGTTTTATACACTGCTGCTAGCTAATACAGTAGTCAGTACTGGTCCCACTAATTACCCAGCAACAAACAGCTCACATATTATTTCACAAAGACATCACAAAATGCACCCATTTCTAGCCTTGGCATGTCTACACCTGGCCTCCTGGCTCCCCCTTACATCCCATGCCTTTCACACAAGCACCAACCACATCCCAATACTCCGCAGTGACGGGAAAAGATGGACGGAGAATCACCAACACCCCCCAAGAGAACCCAACGACGCGCCTTACTCACATCTATTACACATCTCACTTCAACATCTCAAGAAGTCACATTTGGACCGTCAGCAACACCATCATGCCCTGAAATGTGCACTCATCAACGCAAGGTCAATACGTACAAAATGGCCAATAATTACCGATCTGGTCTCGACCCATGATCTTGATATCATCATGGTCACAGAAACCTGGCTATCAGAATGTGACAATGCCATCATCAACCAGTTGTTACCCACAGGTTTCTCAGTCTACACATGCCATCGAACCAATCAGAGAGGAGGAGGAACACTCATCCTGGCCAAAACTTGCCTAGGCTTCCAGATGTGCAATGCAACCAGCACAGTCCACCTGGACTCCCTCACCATAACAAATGACACCTGCACGATCAACCTACTGTACCAAGCACCAACACCATCTTCAGAAGACCTTGCAACGATAATGGGCCTCGCCTGCAACTCAAACAGACCTCGATCCCAGAACTGGATCCTAGGTGATTTCAACCTGCCTATGCTACAGGAATCTCAAGCCTCTGCTTTCCTAGAAGCGTTACAAGAGCTAGGTTACGATCAACTAGTCAATAATCCCACCCACGTCAAGGGAAACAAACTTGACTTGATCTTTGCCCCACAGACAGATAAAGATACCACCCAACCAATGCCACCAACCGTAACTCCTGTACCATGGTCTGACCATAGTCTGCTCCAATTCCAGATACCTATTAAAACACACAATAAAAACTCCAACAAAGCCAACTCTGTCCACGAAACCTCTTTGAAGCGCTTCCGCCCCTTTGATAAAGAAGAGCTTCGAGAGAAGATCCTCCCACTCCTCAACAACATACCACATGACCTAGACAAAATGGTGTCCACCTGGGACGAGAGCCTCAAGACCATCGCATGCATACCAGCCACACATAAAAGAACAACAAAGAAACGAGTGCACGCACCATGGTATACCAAAGACCTCCGAGATTCACTCAAGTGCCTGCGCAGGCTTGAGAGAAGATGGCGTCGGTCTCACTCTACTGAAGCACAAGATACTTACATGGCTCACCTAAGAGCACACCGTGACGAATTATCAAAAAAGCGAAAACAATATCATTCTGACATCTTGAAGCGGTCACTAAACAAGCCCCACGACCTCTTCAATATAGTGAAATCTCTCATAAGAGAACCTCCCGCAGACCAGTCACAGATGCCACACCCTCAGGCATACTCCAACTACTTACAGTCAAAAATGATCCAGACTACTGCATCTGCAACCAACTACCTACAACCTGAAGTGACCCAGGCTGGTGCAACTCCGAGCTCCGCTGAAAACAGCTCTCAACATAACTTGCCCCAACCATCACCGCTATCCAAATTTGAAAAAATATCACGCAGAGAGATTGAAGACATTATCGCTGCTATCAACCCCACTACCGCACCCAATGACCCATGCCCTGCTTTATGGATAAAGGAGTTACGATGTGACTTAAGCCAATATACACTAATTTAACCATACTACACACTCATTTACATGATGATTAATAATTTAACTAGCAATGTATATATGTTCTAATATGTTATACTTGTAATGTTACAATTTTCCTTGTAATTTATAATTATCTGTTCTATGTAAAATGTCCTGGTATATCTCATACCAATTAACCTACTGTTACATGTAAACCGCACTTGAAACATGGGAAAGAGCGGTATATAAATAACTGTTAAATAAATAAATAAATAAATAAATAAATATATGAGCGAAATAATAAACCAATCCCTTACAACCGGATCGTTTCCACAAAGTCTGAAACAAACATCAATCAGACCACTGCTAAAAAATAACAAGATGGACCCAACGAAAGTGGAATCATACAGACCAATTTCAAGTATCCCCAGGCTTGCCAAAATAATTGAAAAGTTAGTACAGCGCCAAATCCAACAGCATATTGATACTGAAGCCCCACTCGATCCTGCCCAGCATGGGTTCAGAGAAGCACATGGGGTGGAAACCCTCCTCACCAACCTATTTGATCACCTAGTCTCTGGAACCGACAAAATTCATCAAGGATTCGCCCTCATATTCCTTGACATAGCAGCGGCCTTCGACTCGGTTAGCCACGAGATCCTCATACAACGCCTCAGCGAGAAAGGAATTCAGGGAACAGCCCTAAAGTGGTGCAAGTCATACTTGACTAATAGATGGCAACATGTAAGGTCAGGCTCTACAACCTCGGAACCATTTTTACAAAACCAGGGTGTACCACAGGGCTCGTCACTATCTGCATTGATGTTTAACATCTACATGCAGCCCATATGTGCCCTAGCACGTGCATTCAAGGTCAACTGTCTAGCCTACGCTGACGACATCCTTCTATACATCCCATTCAGGACCAACCAACCAGACCTCTCCCCTCTAACAAGATGTTTTGAGGCAGTAGCAGAATGGTTCAGCACACAAAACATGAGAAAAACTACAACAAAACAGATGTCCTTTTCATCTCAAGGAACCAGGACTTCACCCCTCCACTCTCTTTAAAAATCGGCAACACAGAACTAAAAACCAAACCCACCATCCGCTACCTTGGCGTTACACTGGATCAACAACTGGATCTGAAAACCCACATAAAAAACACAGTAAAAACAGTATATATGAAAATAAGGACCTTAAAACATCTCCGACCGCTAATTGACTTCAGCGACTACCGATCGATCTACCAGGCATAAATATTACCACATTTCGACTATGCCAACGTAATTCTTCACGGTCTCCCTCAAGCAACACAAGCCCCTCTCCAGCTTGCAATGAACACTGCTGCAAGAGTACTAACAGGGGCCTCATGGAGAGATCACATAACGCCAGTACTGATGAACCTCCATTGGTTACCGGTTCAAGCAAGAACCCTGCATAAAGTTCTAACCTTAACCTTTAAAGCCTTAAACACTTTGACCCCCACAACTATCAGCAAGATGATACATAAGGTACCACCGAACAGAAGCAGAAGACCCATGATGCAAAACACCCTAGAGGTCCCAAAAGTAATAACGACATGCACAAAAGCAACAACAAATAGGGCCTTTACAATCTATGCTCCCAGAGCATGGAATGCTCTCCCCACCTCTATTCGAAACATCACTCACCTAACCCAATTCAGGAAGGCATTAAAGCAGCACCTGTTCACCACATACTACCCTGAATCCAGCCTTAATAAGCATACTTATTGCCCCTCAGACAATCACTCACCCCAACTAAACAAGCAGACTCAGCATGAAAAAGGATAACCAACCGAGCTCTAAGAAGTACCCTCTGAACTAGAATTCAGACTCCCAGTGTAAATAAGATGTAGATATGTTCTGCCTGAAATCAGGTACTAGTGTAATACAATGTTGATAATTACACAATATACATAGTTTCCCCCAGTTATTTCCAAGTTGATCTCCCTGTTTATTGTAAATACAACTCAAAGTGCCTGTGTTGTATAGTTGATGTTAAATGTAAACCGCTCTGATCTAAAATAGAGCGGTATAGAAGAACTGTTAAATAAATAAATAAATATGAGTTACATTGCAGCTCTGCCCAGGGAATGCCTATGTGCGGTATGCATATGATTACATGAAGTTATATGAGAGCATACAGCTCCACAATTTTTACAAAAAAACCCTTTCCGTGCTTAAAGAGGTTTTATACATGGAAAAGCCTTTCTAAAATGACCTCGTACCTCATAGCTCAGGCCATACAAAATTAGGAGCCCTTTTACTAAAGTGTGGTAAAGTCTGCACTTACGATGTATAAGAAGCCAAAAATTAATGTGCGGTAAGTGCAATGCCTCTGCACTAACTCTAGGGTGTGTTCCTAGCATGTGTTCATGCAGTTATAGGACAGAAAAGTTCTTTACTATGCATTAAGTGTATTCAAAGTGCGGATGTGGATTACAGCGCTACTTGGGTGGTGATAAGTATATCCATGTTAACTGCAACCGTGACAGCATGTGGTAAAGTACTATGTGCTAACCGCAATGCGTAGTCCATGCTGATTTCCCACCCCAGAACAGGCTATGCCATTAGTGTGTGAATTAGTGTGCACAGTCATGCCAGCACGGTAATGGTTACCATGCTTAGGCACTAATAGAAAGTGCCAATTCATGTGCTAAATGCTTTGTGCACTTTAGTACAAGGTTCCTTAGATTAAGGGGTATGTTTACTAAACAGCACTAATGGCACAGCTGCGACGTTATCACGCAATAATGGCACATTACTGTGCGAGAACGTCACGTATCGTGCGATAATGTCTCCGGAGGAGTTAGGTTGCGCAGAGGGTGGAGTAAGGCTTCCCAGAGGGCGGAGTAAGGCTCCCCAGGGGCAGAGAGAAGGGGTCAATGGGCGGAGAGTGGGCGGTGAGAGGCTCCATGCACACCAATGCCGTGAAATGAAGGTCTGAAAATTAGCGCCAGTGAAAACCTCGCGCTAGAGGCACATTTGCAGGAGGGAGAAACCATTTCAGTCAGCAATGTACAGCAAAGCCAGGAAGACCAAGAAAAGTAATAGTAGTGATACATGTGCAGCAGCAGCATAGTGGCCAAGTACAAAGGGCACGATGGCGAGGCTGCAAATGGGGTACAGACGGCTGAAGGTGGGACATGCAGTGGGGCAGCTGGGACACAGAGTGGACTAGGCAGATGCCTAGGTGGCACATAGGAACACAGAAACTGCAAATCAGCAAGCCAGCAACTGACCAAGGTCAAACATGCCCACGAGTGTGTGGCCGACAGTGTCCCAGGGGACATCACCCAGCAGGTACCCCAAAGGGCACATAACAGTGACAAGCGGTGCCAGGGGGAAGCGCGGATGTCTATGTAGCCACCCCTACCCCAGATCCCACACCATAGGCAGCCGCCTACCGTCACACTGGATGGCCTGGGACTGCGCACCACCAGCACCACTGGCATAAGGGCATGTCAGCATGGTGGCGGAGGGGTGCTGGTGGTGGAGGGGGCAGTGGCATCTGCCTACAACACACCAAGGCCAAGCCCTGTTCAGGTGGGTGCCGTGCACTGCAACAGACAAGGTCTGTCTGACGAACAGTCATGGTATCCCCAGGGAATGATGTGCCTCTGTGACAACAGTTTGATGCAGTACACACAGCCAGTATATTCAGGAGCAGAAGGCCGCAGGTTCAAGTCCCAGCTGTGGCCCCTGCAGACCAGGTCCCCACATTTTACCCATTACTAAACCATGGTAATAAAGATAGAATCTTTATTGCTGATAAAAGAAACACGCCATAAGCACCTATACTGTACTCTACACAGCACATACACCATAAACATGTGCAATCCCTAGAGCAGAGTTTCACAACTCCAGTCCTAGAGGGCCAAACACCATTCAGGTTTTCAGGATGTCCCTAATAAATATGCATGAGATGTATTTACATGCACCGCCCCCATTGTATGCAAATGTATCATGCATATTCATTAGGGACAGCATGAAAACTTGAACTGTGTTTGGCCCACCAAGACCAGAGTTGGGAAGCTCTGCCCTAGAGCAGCGGCCAACAGGAGCACAAACACCCACATCCACAGGCTCCACTATCCAGCGGCTCATGGAAAGTCAGGCTGTTGGGCCCTGCGCGGAGCAGCATCTACCAATACTAGCACCTGCATACCTTAGCAATTCCGTCTTAAACGTGGAAACACATTCCACATATATCAAAAGGTTGCTATGAATAATGTCAAATAATAAATCCTAAGTTAAACACAATTTGTTGACAGAGATTCATCATAGCAAACTTTCTGATATCTGTGGAGTGTGTTTCAGGTTTTGTTTCTGACACTGTTTAACACCCCGGGGAGTGACCCTAACAGTATTGAGTCCCATAGCAATGCCTGCACTGTGCCCAGGACTGGTATGGCAGCCAGGGCTGCCAACCACCTCTATATTTGCACAGTGCTGAAATAGGTGTGGGAGTGTGCGTATATCTATCCAGTGTTATGTGGCTGCCTACACCTTACTGAGCCCACAATGCTTGCACTGTTTCCAGTGTTAGCCTGCCAATGTGCATAATGAGGAGCAAGGTACTGTGGGTATGGCACGGACACGGCGGCCTGAGCAGGATGCATTTGCACAGGGCATAGGGCAATGGCTGGGACACTGTAGTGCCCGGCCACCACCTGCAAAGACAGGGTGGCCACAGCATGTCATGCTGGGAGGTCACTCTCACCCTGACTGAGCAGTGACCACGGCATGGCTAGGTTCCCCCATAGTGCTATACAGTATTTCTCTCAAGTGATATCTATGGATTCCCTTTTCTGGGGCCCAATCACTGATATACCTGCTTGGTGTGTGTGCTCACATCCCATTTTTGGGTGCACACAATTCCTCCAGGAACATGCCCTATGTACTAGCTAGCAGACTGTCTGCAGTTAGCATGTGTATGGCTGGAACACCTTGCAGGGTGCAGCGGGTGGAGACTGACTGTGCTCTCTGCTGGTGAATGTTAGATAGGGGTGGGTGGCAGCTGAGCTTTTCCAGGCCTACTGTCCTATGTGATGCGTACAGATCTGCATTGACTGCCCTGTAGGGTGCCCATTCCCCAGAAGGATTGGGATTGATGGTCCCCTCTACTGCCACCATTGCAGAGATGTAGAATGTGGATCTGTTGGTGGGGGTTCTTGTCCCCCACTCTGACCCACAGAGGGCGGGTTGGGTGGTGCTACATAATCCACTTCGGGGTCCAAACACCACCCTTCACTTATAACATGTGACCATGGCACCCACACAGGATATGCACTATTCTGGGTGCATCATAGTCCACAAGGGCTAGACGTGACTGGGAAATACAGATGGACACAGGTGTATCCTAGGTGTGTCTGCAGGGATTACCCATCACACACTGGCACTGATGGGGACCTGCAGCGCAGCCTACCTCAGCCAAGTCAGGTGCTGTGGACCTGCTGCTGGGCGCCCCACCTCGCCCTCAGGAGCACAGGAATGTCACTGTCTGTAGCTACTCTGTGCCAGTAACACACACGGTTAGTTCCCCCTACCAGGCCGGGGTGCTATAGAGGCGCATATCCCATCTTGTGATCAGATGTAGGCTGCTGATCTGCATGTACAGTGCATCATGGGTACGGGTGGTGGTAACCACAGCAGACAGTCTGTGTGGTGACCTGCAGTCTTTCTGTAGTCAGCCAGCAGTGTGTTAGAGGTTATAGAGATGTAGCCCACTGGTTACTTCAATGACTGCAGAGGCAGAGGTCATGGGTTTGATCCCACAGTGGTGTTATTTAATAAGGCTGTCTGAGGCATTTCCTTTTAATTTAAATCAGTGCTGCCAGCAAAAACACACTCACAGTGACGTAGCCTAAGGTGCCTCATAAGGCGCCCTATAGGGCACATTATAAGGTGCCCTGGTGGACAGGGCACTTTATAATGTGCCCTATGGAGTGCCTTATCGGGTGCCTTATGTGGCACCTTAGGTTACGGCACTGTGAGGGTGTTTTTGCTGGCATCATTAATTTAAATTAAAAAAAGGAAATGCCTCAGACAGCACTGATTTAAATGTAAAGGAAATGCCTCAGACAGCCTTCTTACATAACACCACCCATGATCTCTGCCTTCGCAGTCATTGCAGTAACCAGTGGGCTACATCTTTATTGCTTCTAACACTGCGCTGGCATGAACTTAGGGTTAACGCGTGTTAACGTGCCATGGCACCCACTATCGCGCGATACAGATTCTTGCTACCTTGCCGGCAGAACGCCCACTCCTTATATGGCATTCTTCACATTATCGCTGCAACTAGTGCCGGTAACATTAAGACGGTTTAGTAAAGATACCCCTAAGGCTTTGTTAAGTTGTGTCCAAGACTTTTTGCATTTTAAAGATCCCAGCAATCAGAAATAAGCTATTTCCTGCCAAGCAGTTTCTATTAAATTTAGAGATCAAGCATGACAAAATGCACGTGGTCCTGTATTCAGAAGTCTTGCCATTAACGTACAATAAGAAGCTTTGTAAACAGAACTCACAGCAGCAATAAAACGTCTCCCATGCAGAAAAGCCAATAGGTTTCTCTATAAGGGCAATATTCAAAGATATTTGTATAGATAAAAACATTTTACTCATGTAAGTCAGTTGTCTGGCATCTGCCCACATTTAGAGGGTCTTTTACTTAACACCATTAAGATTTCGCATTTAAAATTGCACAAGCTATGTGCAAAGTCTTCACATTAGCTGTCAGGGACGTGACCAGTATGTTCCCGGCAGCTAACATACGACGGTATAATAATGAGCGGCAATATAAAGTGGGTGCACCTAACAGCACCCGTAGAGGTGCCTTTAGGTGAACCTGCGCTAAATGCCACATTACTTTCACTCGCGTGCTGTGTTCTCTATGTCCAAACTCCACACTATCCACACTAGAGTGCAAGTTGTAGTTAACATGCATTTTAGCAGTCGGTAGTTGGAATGCTTGCACCTTAGAGTTGACCACAACCAGTTACCGCTTGCTAAAATGTGTGTTAACTGGTTAGCAGTATTTAGTAAAGGGCCCCTTAAAGTGACTAATAGTAAGCACATTGTTTTACAGCACATGACCTTTTAGCCATGTTGAGGAGAAACATTCCTGGGGGCATGTTTAGATCAGAGGCAGAAAAACACACATGCGATTCAATTTTCAGATCTATGACCATGGTTTTCAGGAAAAAATCCACCTGCAGAGAAAGCAGATGTGAGGGATTGTGCGTAATTTGTATCCATGGCAAGTTCAAAGTGAAAGTATGTGCATAGGCTTGCTTCGAAACCTGGATAGTCTGAAATTTGATCTGTACAGGCATATGTTTGAAAGACAGAACTTCTTCATAACCAAAAATAAAAAGTCTGCATTAAAAGGTTTAAAAAGAAGGCATTGAGTTTAGCTAATGCAGGGATCCTTACTAAAGTTAGGTAAGTTTTTGCATTTACTGCGCGTTAGGAGCAAAATCGAATGTGCATTAAGTGCAGCCACTCTGCGCTAAATGTTGGGGATGTGCCCAGCATGGTCCTGGCAGTTCCGGCACGGAAAGGTTCTCTGACATTTATTTATTTATTTATTTTATTTATATTCTCTTATATACCGCGCTATTCTGCATCAGTGCGGTTTACATTGAACAAACTGAAATTACATTGAACAGGGCATTATAACTTGGAGATAACTATTTTACGGGGAACATGGGCTATGGAGGGTTAAGTGGCTTGCCCAAGACCACAAGGAGCACCTGTGAGACTAGAAACCCCAGTCCTTCCGGCCCAAGGTTGCTGTCCTCTAGTGGGATTTGAACCCCTGACCTTCCGGCCTGAAGTACCTTGCCCCAACCACTAGTGCAGTAGTGGCATTCACAACATGGGTGCGGTTACCGCCAGCTCATGAGATGGCATTAAGTGCACTCGCACTAACTGCACCATTGATAATTATCCGGAGTTAACCTCTCCTACACTAACTGCAACATGCAGTCAACACCCACTCTCTGCCCCTATCCTGCTCCTTCCCATGCAAAGCAGTTAGTGCGGGATTTTTATCAAGCTGGCTGCTTTTAGCATGCAGTAGCTGTTGCTGCAGATCTAAGCTAACTGCTTAGAATGCGTTAAAGCATGCCTTAACCATTAGCACAATTTAGTCAAATAGTACCACAATGAAGTATGCTGAAGGATCCTGTATACTGATTAATCCATCAGACACTGCAGAACATGTAAAATTAAAATTGGTAGTTTACTCCCCTTCCCCACCCCCACAGCTTAGGCTGGTTTAAAAGCATGGACATTGGATGAAAACTCATTTTAGAATGTCCTTTCAGTTGCCTATGTTTCTCTGTTCTTTGTTGCATCTACATATAACCCATTTTTTGGCTTCTGAAACATCTACTCTTAGTGCTTTCATGTTTTATCTGTCCATCTGCAATATAAGTATCCCTGGACAAAAACTGGAACATCAAAAACCCGCCATTGTGATGGTGCCAACTTTCTGTCCCAAAAGCTGGATGAATTTAGTATCAGCTGGAATCAGTACCAGCTGCAACACTTACAATTACTACAGAATACTGCCACTCGTATCGTTACACATGAAACTCGTTCAGACCACATCACCCACCTTCTATCCATCTCAACTGACTCCCTCTCCATAATAGAATTCACTACAAGTTCCCGATTATGACTCACAAGGTACTTCATGCTTCTATCCCTCAATTATTGGCCAATCTTATCCATCCACACCCCGCCCCCCCCCCCACCGTCATCTCCAGTCCCTTCATGCAAATCGTTTAACTCTACCTTCCTTTTCACAAGCTCACCTAGAACTCACTCGCCACTCTGCTTTCTTTTTTTCTTGGCCCTGCACTCTGGAACTCCCTGCCTGCCACACTCCGCCTTGAATCATCTTATCAGACGTTCAAAACCCACCTAAAGACTCAACTGTTTCATCTGGCCTTTGATATTCCTTACACCAGTCCATGCTAACACCCCCGACTGCCACTCACCTCTCCTCCCTGCTGCACTTCAGTTTTATTGCCTCGACTGTCTCTTCTCTGTCCTATTGATATATGGCATGCCTTTCTACTTTCTGACCTTGCAGCATTGTTTTATTATTGTAAAGCACCCTGATACTACGGCATGGGTGGTATATCAAATGAGCAAATAAAGATAAAGAAAAAAGATCATCTCCTTCCCCACCCATAAAACTTCGGTTTTCCCCAAGTTAAAACTTATTTTTCTGTAGCCAATCCCGCAAGATACAAAGTCCGGAACATAAGTGATTCATCAAAACCTGATAGGAATTCTTCATTGGTACAAAGTATTGAACATCGTCTGCATAAATATACAGAGAAAACCCCAAATTCCTAACGTGTTGAGCTAAAGGACTGAAATAGATATTGAATAGTAAAGGTGATAAAGGTGAACCTTGGGGTATCCCTGTTGTACAAGACAATACTTTGAGCATGTTGCCATTAAATTCTACTCTAAATAATCTGTTAGTCAAGAAAGACACACATCATTTTAAGGTCGACCTCTACACTCCCAATAAACGCAACCTGGCTACAAGTAGAGCATGTGAAGTTGTGTCGAAGGCTAATGAAAGGTCTAACAAGACCAAAAAAATACAGCTTCCAGAATCTCTCAATCTCTGCATCTCATCCAGTAAAGCCACTATGACAGTTTCAGTACTAAAAGCGGCCCAAAATCCCGATTGGCATTTGTCCAACCCTCTAATGTCTTTCATATACACCCCTGAGAGGTCATTATGGATTCCACGATCTTCTCAACACAAGGCAAATTAGACACTGGCCTCCAAATTTTCACATTGTCTATCAGCAAAGAGGTTTTTAACACAGGCCGAATCAAGGCCTGTTTCAATTTTGATGGAAATATATCCTCCTGCAGAGACTGAGCTATTATTGCCCAGAGTTACAAAAAAACAACTTTATGGTGAAGTTCTCAAAAGCTGTGCTGGGCACGGATCAATCATACTACACCCCACCATAAACTAACTAATTAAGTTCCACAGGTGATCATCTGCAGGAACAAGAAACTCCGATAAATTTGTCTTCTCTTCCATAATCACTTCCGCCACTTCAGAAACTGGCACTGTCAAAAAATCTTTTTGAATACTCAATTTTATCCACAAAAAAATGGGATCATTCTTTACCCGTCAACTTCGAAGTCACGTTATCTTTTAAGTTCTCACAAGACAATTCTCTAACAATAGAAAACACTTCTCGATTTGCATCTTTCATCTCCAAAATCCGGTTGGTAAAATATCTCACTTCAATTGTCATAATACCTGCCTATAGTTCTTAAATTTATCTTTCCACAACTTTCTTATGTCCACCCTTTGTTGTTTTTGCCATTTCCTTTCTAACCTTCAAACATCTAGTCTTAACTGTTTGGCTTCTTCAGAAAAAGGAAAGGTTCATTTCCTACCTCTCCCCCTCTTTTTTCTAACCTGAGGAGCTACAGCTTCCAATGCATTAGTTGGTACTTCATTCCAATTGTCTAACTTCAGCTCTAAATGACTATCCTCCTGCAACACTAATCCTTGTTTCAAGTAGTTCTGGAAATCATCCACATTCAATTCCTTAATCGGCCTTACTACTAAAATTTCCTATTCCCCAAAGACCTGCTCCTTAACACCCTCCATATTAAAGGAAATAAAATAATAATCCAATCAAGAGATTAACAAACCCAATATGTTAGTTACCTTCAACAATTGTATTAACTGATATAATAGAGGTTTAAAATATGAGTGGTGTAAAACAAGTTAGTAGGGAATTTTTTTTTTTTTACAAGTTAATAGGACTTTCTGATTAGGAACTGACAAATTCTTACAAGCAACTCTGATCAGCTGCTGTGGGAGATAGGAGTTCAATGGATCATCGGTCTGTCTCTTTCAGGGAACAATTTCTCCAAACAGGTTAGTTTTGTGCATACTATGCCAGTCATGAACCTCATTCCTAAGCCAGGGTATGTGAAGTATGATCTCAATCTCTCCAATTTACTGCTAACGCTCACCATAGTACTTGCATTATGCCAAAGAGAGCCTCCTTCTGGAGTTCATAAGATGTAACATTAGCGTGGTCCAAAAAAACAAATGAACAGATTTCAGTTCTCCACAAGGCTGGTTTTGTTCTTTATCATATTTAACATACACATAAAATTTGAATGAAAATAAACAACATTTAGAGGTCACCCCATTTGGCAGTTTTTGTGTCATCTGAACTAAACAGCAGACAACTGGAATGTCTGGTAATGGTGGCTGCTGAAGGTTCTGCACCATCTTTTTCTTTGTTTCTGCTGAGACTCTGTCATCAAAATGGGCTAAACCTGCCAAATGTTCAAACAGAGATGCCTTGAGAACAAAACAGCTTGATTTGGGTATGTCTTAAGAACTGATAAAAATTTGATGTCATTGAGAGGAGCTTGGATTGCAAATAGTGCTTCATTCCACTGTCTGACATAAACAAGACTGGCAGAGCCAAATCTGTGATATTCTTGGACTCACGTGCAGTCATCCTGAAATGAGCTTTAAAAAGGAATATCTTCAATGCAAAATGCTGTTTCCCATCCATAAAATGTTCAGAATGCAGTGACCTCTGAATGTTTCGCTTTCAGGCTGAAATTTCACAGGTAAGCAAGTTATCCCTAATGGACAAAAATAAGCTTTGTGGAAGTTTTTGCATTGCTCTGTGGACCACCCTAATGTAACATGTATGGGTAATTTATCAAGGTATGCATGGCAATTCTTAATCAAGCCTTTGGCAGCCAACATGATAGTTATTTCCCATCTTTCTGGCACATTTTCTTGATCTTGGATTGCATTTCTTGGTACTTCAGATGTCAAGGACAGTATACTGTGGCAATATGTGAAAGAGTCTTCTTTTTATCCGAAAAGGAAACAGCATAAATTTTTGTAGTTTCCTTTGAAGCTTGCTATTTTTCTTTTGTATTGTAAAGCAAAGATCTATTTTTTCTGTATCCAGTTCAAACTTATCTTGCTGATCTATAAGTGCATTCACTCTGCAGCTCCTCACTACCTTTCCTCTCTTATCTGTCCCTACACCCCTCCTCGGGAACTCAGCTCTTCTGGCAAATCCCTTCTATCAGTGCCCTTCTCTTCTATTGCTAACTCCAGACTTTGCTCCTTTCACCTTGCTGCTCCTTATTTCTGGAACAAACTACCTGAGTCTGTATGTCAGGCACCTTCTCTGACCTTTTCAAATCCAGGCTGAAAACTCATTTCTTTGCTGCTGCTTTCAGATCTTAACTCACCTGATCTCCTTTGTGCTTCCTTACCATTCCCCTTAGATGTATCCCATGTCTACAGCTACTGTGCTATCTGTCTTGACTAGATTGTAAGCTCTGATGAGCAGGGACTGTCTCTTACATGTCTGTGCAGTGCTGCATAGGTCATGTAGCGCTATAGAAATGCTCAGTAGTAGTAGTGGTAGTACATGTCATAGCACGGACATGATTTTGAACTGCTGCTGACAACAATCTTGGCCATCTTTTCATTCATTAAGAAACAGAAAAACTCAGCTTTTCAAATTTAAAAGCATTCAGCCTTGCTGTTGGAGCTGCAGAGGGAATTTTACAAGACACTAACACGGTATTCAAAGAAAAATATCTGGCTATAACTTATTATGACAGTACAGTTCTGAGAGAGAAGTAAAGATAACAGAGGATAAAAACAAAAATCTTTCAACTGGAAGACAAAATTTGAGCAGATGAGGTAGAAGAATGATTCTTCTGTTCCAGGAAGTACAGCCTCGAAGCAAGAGCGTGATGAAAGATGGATTGGGCCGGAATCCTCACTTTAAGCTGGTGAAAAGAGCATTATTTGTAATAGATGACAGATTTTTCTTTCTTCTGCCATCTTTCAGTGAATCTGTCTTAAAAGCTACACTGGAAGAATTAAAAATGAGCTATCTTTCTAGTCTTATTGATAAGGCTTTTGCAAACCACAAAGAAAATCATAAATTTCTGGAACTAGTGCGCTCACAGTGCAGGTAACTCTCTCATTGCAGTTGCTATTTAAGAAAAAATTGCTTTGGTTATGAATCCACAGCAAGCAGCGCTTCTTCTAGCTGAGGTTAAACAGTGGCTTGTAGCCAGTAAAGTAAAGCTCAATTTAAAGAAAACTGAGATCCTGTGTATTAGGAAGCCTTCCTGTCCTTTAATATATCAGGCTGTGCAAATCAAGCAAATACAAGAGTCTTTTGCCTCTCAGACATACTGTATAACTTTTGAATACAAATAGATGAACATTTGTCAATGAAAAGCTGAATAGGTAAGTGGTTATGATAATGTTTTTCAAGCTGATATTAAGACAGTTACAACATATTTTATTTTAACTTGTTGGTTATACCGCCTTATCCTGGAATCAAAGTGGTTTACGTTAAACTTCAAACTCAAATAGGATACATTTAACTTAGCTTGGGTACTTAACAGGGTAGTAACTATTTACAAGTTGCTTAACTTATTTACATTTGAGCAGGGTTTTGCTCTCTTCTGATTTCCGTACAGTTCTGCAAGTAATGATGTCACTTGGATTACTGTCATTCCTTGTAGTTGGGTCTGCCAGCCTCTCACAAGCTGCAGATTGCACAAAATTCTGCTGCCCGAATGTAAAATTCAAAGTCTGTTTATTGATTTTTAAATTGTTGAATAACTGAAGTGGCACCTGACTATGAAAATTGTTGATTCGGTATCAAAGTTTGAAAGATAACATCAATTGTTTATTCCTTCGGTGAAAGCAGCTAGACTAATATCTACTGTACTTGGTCTAAAGCATTTTCTATAATGCATCAACAGTTAGAGAATTTGTTTCCAGAAGCCTCACATGCAAAGAGTAAAAATTGTTGTAATTTTGAAAGCAACTGAAAACTTTTTTTTATTTAAAGAAGATTTAGGGGCTCATTTTAGAAGCCTTATTCACGTTTTACATGTGGTTGTGGTGGTAGGTCACATCTACGTTCCAGGAGGGTATGCCAGGAATATACTGGGGCATGGTCTGGGTGGAACAAAAAGTTGGGGGGGGGGTCATTCCAAATAGCAAATAGTGGGGATGTACATCCACTATTCACTGGGGGCGTTTTCTGCCCAGAGAGTTCCCCGCACATACAGGGGCTTTGTGTGGGGAGCTCTGGATGGGGGTGGGAGGGGGCGGAGACAGGGTAGAGTGCACAAAATAGACGTGATGGCCCTGTACATCCGACTGGGGGTGGATGGACATGGCTCTTATTCCACTTCAGAGGTGGAATAAGTCCTATAGCTGGCAGCGATTGGGCAAGAAAGGACACCAGCAGCAAGGGGCTGTGTCTGGTGAGGCCCCTCGGCCTGGCTCCAGTGGAACCCATCGAGTGTTGGATGGCGGGGCTGGAACATTTGTCACTGTCGGCTCTTGCTGCGCTCCTGCATGGCGTCCTGGTGCAATGGTGATGGTACGCCACGGCACCAGGGCTCCAGCAAGAGTATAGGCTGGGCTAGTCGGGGATCTCACTGGACGTACAGCGAGGTTGAATCTGTGCATGTCCGGCCAGTCCAGGTGCCACGATTCTGCACCCGCGGGAATGTCTAGCTCTCGTGGGTACAGAATCGGGTGCAAATATGTAGCAAGATTTGTAAATAGTTTACCCCTGTTATCCAAGTTATTTGCCCTGTTATCTGTAAACTCATACGTGTTAATTGTACTGAGCATTTTTGTTCCATGTAAACCGCGCTGATGCTGTATAGTGCGGTATATAAGAGACTGTAAATAAAATAAATAAATAATAAATCTGGCCCTTCCAGATTTTGGACATCCAGACATCTTCCAGTTGGAACTGGCCTCCACATGCATATCTCCCATTTCATATAGAGGATGTACGTAGAAGAAGGAAACTGTCCATATCTGGATTTACATGTGTTGTCTGGCATGATCAGGTTAAGTGCTCATTTGGGTCAGCTCTTTAGGAGAGTGTTGCTAAAAATTCATGGTTAGGGGATTTATATGTATAGCAGCCAATGTTCCCACTAAGCTGGGCAGGATTCTTCTGCCTGCATTACTGCCACCATGTGGGGTTGTTCTGCGATACTGCATTTTCAGTGGCAAAGAGCAGGCAGGTCTACAGATAGGTCATAGTCTGCCTGCTCCTCGAGACTGAGAACACATATTGTAGCACCAGCAGCAGTGTGGGCAGAGGACTCCCACACATTTCAGTGAGAACACTGATTGCAGCAGCTGCTATACAGATAAACCTTTTGGACAATCTTGTCGTATCGGTTTACATGCAAATTGATTTTTTAATAAAAAACTTTCAACATGAGACTCTGTTGTTTAAAAGTGGACTCCCATGAAACCAATATGGACAAAAACAAAACAAAACTGAAAAGGTGCCACATGTTGCAACTTTTTATAAAAGATAGCTGTATTCTAGTAGACAGACCCTCTGAGATTGACTCTGGTTCTGCTGGCCTTTCAGTTCTTGTCTTAGAGGCATACATTAATAAAGCTTTCAGTACAAAGGAGTTTATAATTATCTGTATTTCATTAGCACAATGAGCACAGCTATCCCCCTCTCCAACCATCAATAACTTTTCAGCACTGTGTGTACTGAAGTAGTAGTAGCAGCACCCAGGTTTGATTTGATTTATTGTTTTTCTTAAATTTTATTTTAAAAAATCTTATATACTCTTGAACAAAATGTCTCAGCAGTTTTTACATGAAGGAAGAACTAGCAGGGTGGGAGGAGATAAGGGGAGTAGAAAGGCAGTGGACTGAAGTAAAAGAGGCTATAAAAAAGGACAATAGATCTATATGTAAGGAAAGTAAATAACAAGAGAAAAAGAAAAACAATATGAGCCCGATTCAGTAAGGGGCACGTCCGGGCCATCTGGACAACCCCGAGCAGGATGGGCCTGTTAGGATCCGATTCTGCATCACGGGAGCAAGATGCTCCTACAGGTGCAAGATCAGCCCCCCCCCCAGATGACCCGGCATGCCCCTGCAGTCAGCCGGGGGGGGGGGATTCCTCTCCACCTCCCAGCCAGCCCACTGCATTTCTGTCCCCCTTTACCCCGCCACCCAACCCCTGATGGGGCCAGCCAGCAGCTCTGTGTGTGCAGGGGAGATGGGAGGCGAAATACGGTGAAGGCGGAATATGGCAAAGGCGGGTAGTGGGGCTGCACGTCCCTTGGGATGTGCAGCCCCACTATCTGTGTTACAGAATCGGGGTCAATTTGTGGAAAATGATGAGGAAAAAACTGAAGTACTAAACAAATACTTCTATTTTGTTCTCATAAAAGAAAATCCTGGAGAAGGATCACACATAATTGACAAAGTGCTAATGGGAATGGAGTAGATAACTTACCATTCACGGAAGAAGGTGTTTATGAACAACTTTAAAACTGAAAGTGGACAAGGCCATGGGGCCGGATGAGATACATCCCAGGATACTGAAAGAGCACAGAGAGGTTCTGGTGGGACTTTTAGAGAATGTGTTTAATAGACCCTTGGAGATGGGGGTTTTCCATGGGATCCCTCTTCTCAAAAGTGGTAAAAGAGAAGATGTGGCAAACTACAGGCCAGTAAGCCT
Organism: Ichthyophis bannanicus; assembly: GCA_033557465.1. Classification (NCBI taxonomy): domain Eukaryota; kingdom Metazoa; phylum Chordata; class Amphibia; order Gymnophiona; family Ichthyophiidae; genus Ichthyophis; species Ichthyophis bannanicus. Next base: position 1,387,180,156 of record CM066032.1, on the reverse strand, counting down.
TCTTCAGCAGTTGGAAAAGTAATGGAGATGCTGCTAAAAGAAAGAATAGTGAACTTTCTGGAATCCAATAGTTTGCAGTATTCGAGGCATTGTGGTTTTCTCAAAGGAAGATCGTGACAAGTTAGAAATTCTCCTTTACCAGATCCTCTATCTTTCTTTTCCCCACTTATATGTGCCACCAGTTGAAACAGCTTCATTATCAGCTGATGCTATCTGCTTATTTATCAGTTGTTTCTTAGCTTCCTTGAGCTGCATCTGATAATACTTGTTTATGCAGCCAGCATTTTTCTTATCCAGTAGATCACATGTTTGAATGACAGGACTGCTGTTTGAGCAGTCTAATACAACCCTTGGCTCCTTTGTCAAGGAGCTTTCCTTAAAATTGTCAATGTTTGTGCTAACTAGGCCAAATGAGAACATCAGTTGATTCAGGGCAGCAGAAACTTCATGTGGAGAATGAATCCCTCCTATGTGTCAAAGAAGAGCTTTAGAGAGTCTGTATGGAAAGCATGGCTGGAGGATGTAGAGCCTAACCAAGAGTTTGTGGAGTCTGCAACAACTTATTGGGAGGCTGCAAAAGCAGAGATGAGGGGCCAAATAATGGAATATGTGATGTCTGATAAGGAGAAAAATGAGAGAGTGACTTGAGGAGGCTGACTGAAGCGTTGCACACCATATGCAGGCTCCATGTATCTAGGCTGAAAGAGGAGGACAGGATAAAAATGGTAGAGCTCAAAAAAAGGATAAACGACATGATTATGCTGAGAGCAAAGCGGGAAATTTTCATACACAAATACAATTTGCACAGATGGGGCAGTAAGACAGGGAAGCTGCTAGCCCACCTGGTACGGGGAGCACAGGGTAAGGAAATCCTATCATCATATATTAATAATGGAAAAGGAGAGTGGCTCATCACTGAGTCCTCCAAGGTGGCCAAACACTTCATTGACTTTTATAGAGAATAATACAGTAGGGAAGAAGAGGACATGGCCAATTGAGAAATTCTTTGGGAGCTGCATCTCCCAACTTTAAACGAGGAGGAGCTCGATAGTATTAACAGATGGAACAAAGTAGCAGAAGTACAGGGGGTTATCCAAAAATTAAAGCTGGCGAAGAGCCCAAGACCCAATGGGTTGGGAGCTAAATTTGACAAGATCATTCCTGACCTAATAGGGGAACTCTTATGCGATATAAGAACATAAGAACATAAGATCATAAGATATGCCATACTGGGTCAGACCAAGGTCCATCAAGCCCAGTATCCTGTTTCCAACAGTGGCCAATCTAGGTCATACGTACCTAGCAGTTTCCCCAAAAGACACAGGTTCCGCAATGCTTGTACTGGGTCAAGCATTGATATCCTGGGTCCCTTCTTAATAATGGTTTATGGACCTTTCCTCCAGGAACTTGTCCAAACCTTTTTTAAACCCAGCTACACTAACAGCCTTTACTACATCCTCCAGTAACAAATTCCAGAGTTTGATTACACATTGAGTGAAGAAATATTTTCTTTTATTAGTTTTAAATAGTTTACCCTTTAGCTTCATTGCATGTCCCCTAGTCTTTCTATATTCTGATAATGTAAACAATTGATCTACGTTTACCCGTTCTACTCCGTTCATTAATTTATAGACTTCTATCATATCTCCCCTCAGCCGTCTCTTTTCCAGGTTAAAGAGCCCTAACCTTTTTAGCCTTTCTTAATAGGAGTATCCTTCCATCCCCTTTACCATTTTGGTGGCTCTTCTCTGAACCTTTTCTAATAATGCTATATCCTTTTTAAGATACGGCGACCAGAATTGCACACAATATTCAAGGTGCGGTCTCACCATGGAACGATATAGAGGCATTATAATATCTTTTGTTTTATTTTCCATTCCTTTCCTTATGATACCTAGCATTCTATTTGCTCTCTTGGCTGCCGCTGCACACTAGGCCTTGGGTTTTAACATACTATCCACAATGACGCCTAAATCTTTTTCCTGGGTGGTGGTTCCTAATGTGGAACCTTGCATCGTGTAACCATAGTTTGGGTTGTTCTTCCCTAGGTGCATAACTTTGCACTTGTCCACATTAAATTTCATCTGCCATTTTGATGCCCAGTCTTCCAATTTATCAAGATCCTCTTGCAGTTTTCCACAATCCTCTTGGGTTAACAACTTTAAATAGTTTTGTGTCATCTGAAAATTTGATAACCTCACTTGTTATTCCACTTTCCAGGTCATTTATGAATATGTCAAAAAGCAGCGGACCCAGCACAGATCCCTGGGGTACACCACTATTCACATTTCTCCATTGGGAAAATTGGCCATTTAGCCCAACCCTCTGCTTTCTATCTTTTAACCAGTTCCTGATTCACAATAGTACACTGCCTCCTATCCCATGACTCTTTAGTTTTGCCAAAAGTCTCTGATGAGGGACCTTGTCAAAGGCCTTCTGAAAGTCCAGATACACTATATCAACCGACTCATCTTTGTCCACCTGTTTATTCACACTTTCAAAAAAACATAATAGATTAGTAAGACAAGATCTTCCTTGTCTAAAACCATGTTGGCTGTCTCCCATTAGGCCATGACTATCTACATGCTGAGTAATTTTATTCTTTATGATGGTTTCTACCATTTTTCCCGGTACTGACGTGAGGCTCACCGGTCTGTAGTTTCCCGGATCACCCCTGGAACCCTTTTTAAAAATTGGCGTTACATTGGCGATCCTCCAATCTTCAGGTTAAGGGATGTTCTTAAGAAAGAGAAGCTGAAGGCTGAGCAGAACCGGGTCCTTACTGTGGCCCTCCCCAAGCCCAGGAAGTATCCCTTGGAGGTGGGAATCTTATAGGCCGATCTCCTTACTCAATCAGGATATGAAAATTCTGATTGCAGTTCTGGCTAACAGACTGCAGAAATATTTACTCTAGCTAGTACACGGTGATCAGATGGAACTTGTTCAGGGAAGGAGGGCCTCCATTAATATTATAACAGCACTGGTAGCATTAGAGGTCAGCAAATTTGAGGGCAAGGGGGTGGGGCACTGGTAAGCCTAGACACTGAAAAGCCGTTGATAAGGTGATTTGGAATTACCTATTCTGGGTGCTGGGAAGATTTGGGTTCCATGGGGCATTCTTGTAATGGCTGAGATACTTTATGACTCCACTACTGCTCAGATAATAATCAATAGGAAGCGGTCAGAGGTAACATCGTAATATACATAGTAGCATAGTATATGACGGCAGATAAATACCAGTATGGTCCATCTAGTCTGCCCAGTAAAGTGGCTAAAGTGGTTGCAATCGCTGCTTCGTGCAAGTCACCCCTCCCCCCCTTCTATGCTTTTGTGCAGGTCCCCCCCCAACCTCATTTACTGAAATATAAAAGATATTTTAAGTTTGCTTGATTTCATCCTCTTGCTATAAAGGGATCCACTGTGTCTGTCCCATGCCATTTTGAATTCTGTCACTGTACTTGCCCCACCACCTCCATCAGGAAAGCATTCCAAGCATCCACCACCGTTTCAGTGAAAAAATATTTCCTGATGCGTTTAAGTTTATCGCCTTGCAGCTTCATCATATGCCCTCTAGTTTTACACCTTCCTCTTCTTTGAGAAAAGGGTTATTAATGATCAAATAAACCTAAGTATTTAACCCTTTGAAGACAGCAAGGTTTCTAGATTGATGAGATGTATGAAAGTGACATGTTAGATTCAACAATACTTTTGAACAAATACAAAAATTTCAAACATGTGACACTGTGGGGGGTGGCGCTATAAAAAGGGACATATTTGTCCCTATGGTTGGCAAGAGAATGGGACATATTTGTCCCGTGTGTTAATTTACACATAACATCTCAGTTATATTAAAAATTCATGTTTATATTTGTTTTTAATTAAGGGTAATCATGTAATTTTTCATATATTTCTGTTTATTGAGCAACTTGAGCAAAAGTTATTTAGAAAATACAAGCGCAAAAACGTTAAGCATGCAAAACCTTGGTATATCAAGCTTCTGTCTTAGAGTGAGAATCAGCATGAAATCAAAAAGATTTATTATATTTGAAAATAGGTAATAAGACATTAATATAGTAAATAGTAAGCAAAAGCCTAATTGTCTGACAAACAGTTCAGGCTATGATAATCAGCAAAGCAGTTAGATGTCTTAGTGTAGCACAAGTGAATGCTACATGTGTCACAGAAGCTGTCTGTGCGATTTTCAACTCCAGATTTGGCACACTGAGCACATCGTCTGTGTCGATCACTTCTTGTCAGGGAATGTTCTGGTTTTGGTGTTGGAAGAACACACCATGAACCTCTAACTGGTGCTGATGGTGCATTTCTTTGACGGTTGGAGTACCGTCCAATAAGATCCCTTGCTATCATCTGACGATATTCCAGTGGTGTTATTGCCTTATAATCAGGGTCCCTCTCTTGTTGCAGTTGAACATAAATGCAATGACTATTGTTGACAGCAATATCAAGAAGATCAAAGAAGATTTTCAAGTAATACTTAATTTTTGACTTTAGGCCAGATGGATGGCCTAGTTGAGCGATTCAATAAAACTCTGAAACAGATGTTAAAGTTCATGCAGAATGACGGGAAAAATTGGGACATTCCTCTACCCTATTTGATGTGAGGTATCTCAGAGTTCCATGGGGTTTCCCCCCTTTGAATTGTTCTTCAGAAGATGGCCAAGAGGCATATTAGATGTGGTAAGGGAATCCTGGGAAAAAGAACCCTGTGCCAGGTGTAATTTAGTGGATTACATTATACAAACGCAAAGCCAGCTTAGAAAGCCAGAGAGATGGCCAAACTCAGTTTGGAAAAAGCCGAAGCTAAGCAGGCCAGAGGCTACAATCGGGCAGCCATGCCCTGCACCTTGCAACCGGGAGCAGAGTTTTAGTCTTGCTGCCCTCATCCGAGAACAAGTTACTCTGTAAATGGCAGGGGCCCTATGAGGTGGAAGAGAAAGTGGGTCCTGTTAAGTACAAGATTGCCCAGCCAGATAAATGGGAGAAAGCCAAAAATTTACCATATTAACGTATTGAAAAAGTGGTCTCCAGTGACAGCTATGATGGCATAGGGAGATGATTTTAGGCTGGAAATTTCAGCCCTGCTGGGCCTAGCTTGTCCCATTTGGAGGCCAGGTCTCTTCTACTCACAGCAGAGATTAGGGAGGTTTGATCCAATGAAACCTAAAGATGTTCTCCCCCGCCTGGGGTGAACCCACATCATTTGTCATGATATTAACAAACATAGGGTGGTTATCTGGCAACGATCCTACCAGATTTCTGCCAAGGAGCTGGAAGAGCTGCTTAGCCCAGGAGTTACAGAAGAATCTATGAGTGACTGGTCATCCTCCATCATCTTAGCTTCTAAATCCAATGGAAGAATCAGATTTTGCACTGACTTCGGGGAGTCAATGCAGCTTCTAAACTGGAAGCAAATCCAATGCCCAGAGTGGATGAGCTAATTGAGCAACTTGGTAGAGCACATTTTATATTAACTTTGGATCTGACCAAGGGATACTGGCAGGTGCCCTTGACTCCGGCTGCCAAGAAGATGACATTTTTTTTGACACTGAAAGGTCTGTTCCAGTTTGCAGTACTGCTCTTTGGATTACACAGGGCCCCAGCCATGTTTCAATGTCTTGTCGACCACCTACTGAGATCACAGGAGGAGTATGCAATGATATCGTCATCTACAGCAGAGACTGAACCACCCATCTAACCTAAGTACAAGCTGTCTTGACCAGCCTGTGGAAGGCCAGGTTGATGGTTAACCCCAAGAAATGGTTTCTTGGAGGTCAGGACATTCAATACCTGGGATATTTAATTGGGAATGGGCAGATGCAACCTCAACTATGGAGCGTGGATTCCACTCCCAGGTCCCCATCGTGAAATCAAAGAAAGAGGTTTGTGCCTTCCTTGGATTGATTGGCTATTACCTCTGGTTCATCCCTAATTTTTCAGAGGTGGCAGAGCTATCAGTCTCTTCCAGAAGAGAGCTCCTGAATGGATTCAGTGGTCACCAGACCTTCACCTGGCCTGCCAGTGCCTCAAGAAGGCTGTGTGCTCTGAACTTGTCCTGATTAGCCCTGATTTCTCTCTACCATTTATTGTGCAAATGGATGCCTCAGAAGTAGGCTTAGGAGCCATTCTGGCCCAGGAAGTCAGGGGTGAAAAACATCCTGTAGCATTCATCAGCAGAAGCTGCTTCCTCAGGAACAGCATTATGTGGTGATCGAGAAGGAAGCCCTGTCTGTCAAGTGGGTGCTTGAGACCTTCAAATACTACCTACTCAGCCATCCATTTATGTTGGTAACAGACCACCAACCCCTCAAGTGACTGGCTCAACATAAGGAATCCAAAGGGCATATTATGTGGTGTTTTTTGACCCTCCAAACCTACCAGTTTTGGGTCCATCACAGGGCTAGTCGTACTCGCTTGAACGCAAACTTCCTTTCCCAGGTGAGGGGTCCCAGGTGAGGCAGGTGCTCAATGGGACATAGTTGAGCTGAGGGGGGAGGGTTTCATGGAGTCTACTGAATGTTACCCATCCCTCTTCAAAAGGAGTATCAACAGTCCCCCTTAAGAGTCTGAAGCCCAGAGTTCAGGGCTGGGAGGGCATGGCTCACAGAGAGTGGTTAAGAACCCAGCAGACTGCATGAGGGAGAGAGGCCCGTGGAACTGAAATTCTTTCCAAGGCAAACCGTGCAAAAGAGTTCTGAGGTAGGAACTTTAACTGGGGTTGGAGGAAGGGCCAGGAGAACCAGCTTGTGGAGCATGAGGCCTCACCAACGACTTGTACATGGGCAATAATACCTCCTCCTTTCTGCTGGTTATTGCTCTCTGTATACAGCCTAGCATCCTTCTGCCTTTGGCTACCATCTTGTCTCATTGTTTTGCACCTTGATATCCTCAAGACACTATCACTCCGAGGTCCCTCTCCTGGTCCATACATACCAACCCTTCACCCCCTATTGCATACAATTCCTTTGGATTTCTGCGTCCCAAATGCATGATTATGCACTTCTTTGCCAAGCATTAGACCATTCTTCCAGTTTTTGCAGATGATTCCTCATGTTGCCCACTCCCTCAGAAGTGTCCACTCTGTTGCAAAGTTTCATATCATCTACAAAAAGGCAAACTTTTTCCCTTCAATCCTTCTGCAATATCACTCACAAATACATTGATCAGTATCAGTTCCAGGACCAATCCCTGAAGCATGCCATTATGCACCTTCCTTTTTTCTTAGTGTGTTCCGTTTACCACAACCTTCTGTCATCTGTCAGTCAACCAATTTCTGATCCAGTTCACCACCCTGGAACCTATCCCCAGGCTACTCAGTTTATTGATAAGGCTTCTAGGAGAAACAGTATGAAAGGCTTTGCTGAAATGTAGGAATACCACATCCATCACATGCCCTTGATCTAGTTCCTTGGACACCCAGTCAAAGAACTCAATCAAATTTGTTTGGTATAATTGCCCTTTAGTAAAACGATGTTGTCTTAGATCATGCAATCCATTGGTTTCTAGAAAGTCTACTATTCTTCCTTTCAAGCACACCTCCATTACCTTTCCCATCACCAAGGTAAAGTTTACCATCCTATAGTTTGTCACTTCTTCCCTATTATGATACCATATTTAGGAATCACTTTGGACCGACATCTAAATTGGGAAGCCCCATGTACAAAATATAGTCAAGACAGTCTACCATAAAATAAGGACCCTCCGCCATCTACACCACCCTCCTTGATCCCTCAGATTTTCGCATAGTATTCCAAGCTCTTATATTTCCTCACCTGGACTATGCCAACATAATTTTCCATGGCCTGCCAAAGCACACTCTCCAGCCATTACAATTGGCCATGAACACAGCTGCCCAAATACTCCTCGGTGCATCACATCACACCCCTCTTGATCCAGCTACATTGGCTCCCGTTGACAAGTCGCCTGATATACAAAGCCCTTCTACTTACCTTCAAGTCACTTAATGGCATGTCTGCAACCTCCCTTGCAGCATTCATAAAACATACCCCTGAAAACAGAATCAGGAGATTATGCATGGTGAACTCACTTGTCATCCCTTCAGCAATAAGGACATGCACCCAAGCTACGAAGAATTGTGCCTTTTCTTTACATGCACCAACCCTATGGAACACCCTACCTCTAGCAATCTGAGCCATCTTAGATCAGTCATCCTTCAGGAAGGCCTTAAAGACATACCCGTTTCAGGTAGCCTATAACCAGCCACCCTAACTAGACATGGTGCTATGACTCTACTGTCCAGCTAGCTTGCTTTTAGTTCTCCCTCTTGTGCAATCCAAGTTCATTCCCCCTATCTTAACATTTAATGTTTTTGCCACCTGTTTTTAATGCCTGTTTAATGCCTGTTCCATGGTTCTAAGTTCTATGTATCTTCCTGTTCTATGTAAATGGTTTACTGTTAATGTTATATGTAAACCGCACTGATCTTGAAAAGTGTGTTATATAAAAACAAATAAATAAATAAATAATATAAATATCAGCCCTTCTCTAGTCCTGTGGAACCTCTCCTGTCTCCAAGGATCTATTAAAAACATCCTTTAAAGACCCTGCTAGAACCTCTCTGAGCTCTTTCAGTATCCTGAGATGTATCCCATTTGGTCCCATGGCCTTGTCCACTTTCAGTTTTGTAAGCTATTCAAAAACATCATCTTCAGTGAATGGTGTGGTATCTATTCCATCCCCATTTGTATATTTGTCAATCATACATGGTCCTTCTCCAAGATTTTCTTTAGTGAATACAAATGGAAGTATTTGTTTAGCATTTTGCACTTTTTCAATGTCACTTTCCACAAATCCATAAGTCTTGAAATTTCACCTCTGATCTTCCTCTGCTCTTGAATATACCTGAAAAATGATTTGTCTCCATGCTTCACATATTTAACCATCTTTTCTTCTGCCTTTGCTTTTGCTATCCTTATTTTGTCTCTTTTAGCTTTATCCTGTATTCTTTCCTGTGTTCCTCTTTTTATGATGTTCTGAAGTTTGTGAAAGCTGTGGTTTTTGCCTTGAATTGTGCAGCCATTTCTTTGCTGAACCATACAGGTTTCCTTTTCTTCTTGTTTCTATTTACTTTCCGTACATATATATCCATTGCCCCTTTTATTGCCTCTTTTAGTATTAGCCCACAGCAATTCCACTTCCCTTATCTCCTCCCACCTTGCCAATTTCTCCTTCAGGTACTTTACTGAAGTCAGTGTTTTTGTGGACTTTGAGTTTGCTGTGATTGGACTCTGGCTTTTACCTCAAACCACACTGTGTGATGATCACTGCTGCTCACATGGGCACCCACCTGGACATCTGACATGCTATCTCCATGCTGACACTTGGGCAACCTAACCTACGGTAATGTTAATAGCAATGTGCATTGTATTTTTATGGACTGATGTTGGATCCCTATGTTATGGATGTTTGCCAAGAAAAATTGAAAAGAAAAAAAAAATCAAAAACACAACTCTTATCTTACAAGATCTATACGTAAAGAACGGTTTTCTCATTCGAGGTAGAGTGGTAGAAACACATTATCTGTAAGCAGGGAGCTGGAGAAAGCGTTTTGACCTTGAGATGCTCATGGGTACAGGAAATCAGCTAAACACTGGAATTTTCTAACGTTCCTGTGGGAGTAATGAAAGACTGAAACATATAAGATGGGCCTTCTTAAAATTGGAAGCTACTAATTTTACTGCTCTTTACAGCTTTCCAAACTTTCAAGGGTGGCTCTAGACCATCTTCTTCCTAAGGCAAGTGATGAGATGGTGCCCCCCTCCAAGCAATGAGGGCCAGGAAGGTCCCCCTCAGAGCTCCAGTGGAGGGGTTGGCGGGGGGGGGGGGGGGGTGTTTCCTCGAGCTTCAGTCCAGGGATTGGAGGAAGGGGTATCTGAGTACATTCAGAGGTGTCTGGGCAGGGGGTGTGAATGGGTGCCTAGGCAGAAGGGAGAATGGCATAATAGTTTCCATCAATTGATGCTCTTTGAGAGGAGGGGGGCCAAGGGGAGTGTTAAGCGATGGGCTTCCTTTTTGTTGATTTGGGAACTCTATATTCAAAAGTTAGGACTCTACGCCCATAATGAGGTCTTGCAAGTGGGATAGGCTGTGTTTTCTAAGTTGGGAGATAGGTGAGCTTGGGGGGACTTCGTATTATGAGATGGGAGGGGGGCAGGGTAGGAGAGAGTCCTAGATATGGATCAGGTGGAGTGAGCTGTGTTGGGGTGGGAAGGGGGTGGGAGGGAGGTAAAGAGAGGGGCGGGGGGTAATTAATAAACTGTGCCACACCTATGTAGCAGAGTGGTTGTTGGAATGGTGGACAAGAGTCAGCCCCATCCAGTGACGTTATGTTTGTAGCATTTTTTTTTTTGTGGTTCAATAAATAAAGTTAAAAAAAAAACAACCCAAAAGACCATGCTTCAGGCGTGCCCGTGCCTGAGGGTCTCACCAGAGGGCCCTTTGGCATGGACCTTTGATGACCTACCTGGAAGCTATAATCCAATATGTTTTGTCAGTATGTAGATCTTATGCTACTTGTTTCACAGTTAGAATCTGTTAATATTCGAATAATCTGTGGAATATAACATTTCTTAATGTGAAAGGTTCTATACATCTTTTTCTGAGTTTTGAATAGTTATTGCTGTCTTGATCAGTAAGTCACACTGCTCTCATTCATAGGTACCACATTGAGCAACTTGGTATTAATGGCCTGATATAAATTAATGTTAATGATAAATAGCAAGCTATCATTCAATATTTCCCATTACTTGTTCTTAAGAGTAATGCTGTAAGTATCTGCAGTTTTACCAGTTAAACTGTACATCCCTTTGATAGTATATAATTAATTCAAAATACTAAATAATCAGGTACTTAGCTAGTATTTCATACCCCTACATAAGTTACTGCTACATATTATTAATAACTCAGACTTGGTAGCAAGCTAATAGGGATATTATTCATACATAATGATGGAGACTAGAAATCTTTTAAGATTAATCTATAGCTTGATTGTTATTTTCCTCTTCATATCCCGAAGTCAATCTTATTCTTCAACATCCATCCAACACTACAATATACCAATAATTCATAGATGTGCCAGATATGGACATCCTATGGAATTTCATAAGACAGTTGACAAAACAACTAAATCACAGACTTATCTATATTACCCCTCAAAGTACCAACCATCCCTGCAATATCCTAGACTTGCCTAGACCTATTAAATGCTTATTATCTAATGTCAGATCAATCAGAAATAAAATACCAGTAATAATAGATATTGCGAAGGACTCTAACCCAGATTTATTTTGTATTATCGAAACATGGCTATCTGACTCTGACTCTGTTCTGACTAACCAGTTACATCTCCCAGGCTATGACTTATTCCACTGCTCCAGGAATATTAGCCAAGATGAAGGTGTCCTCTTATTAATAAAATAATAACAGCAGAAAATACAAACCCCTCATTGTACTAGGAGACTATAACCTAACCTCCGCACCCACCAGAGAAGCCGCAGCATTCCTAAAAGCCATGGAGTCACTAAAATATTGCCAGACAATCACCGCCCCAACGCACCAGCATGGTACAACTCTGGATATGGTCTTTATGCTAATGCAATTGGTAGAACAGGACAAGACCACAACACCAACAATCAGGCCGGTCCCTTGGTCAGACCATCATGTGATTGAATTCACCTTGACCCTGACTAAACCCACCCAATGCATAGAAGATGAGAGTATAGCTAGACGATTTAGAGCATTCAACAAAGACTCATTCATAAACAAAATCATTCCACAACTCCAACAGGAATACGACACCCTTGACCTAAACATAGAAAAATGGAATTCCATAATTTCTAATGCAGCATCAGCCCCTACTAGCACAGAACCACAAGCACGCAGGACGTCCAATGCCTCCTGGTACTCAAATGATATCAGAGATGCAAAGCGCACTCTCAGAAGACTGGAGAGAAAATGGAGGCGGAACAAGTCACATAACTCCCTGACTCAATACAGAGCCAAGCAACTGGAATATAACAATCTAATAAATGAGCATAGATAGCAACACCATACCAACCTAATCTGGAAATCTGCTAACAGACCAAGAGAACTCTTTAGCATTGTCCAAAAGCTCACGAAGGACACCACGCAACAATGTACCCACCATCTTGACCCACAAGAATTTGCGGACTACATGAAGTCAAAAAACACCATCCAGACATGCTCCATCACACCACAGACAGATGACCATAAGATAAAAGAGTAGCATCAAACATGGGAGGACTTCAGCATACCATCAAAACAGCAAGTAACAGACATAATAACTGGACTCAACACAACAACCTGACCGTCAGACCCATTCCCAGTGGCGTGGCTCAAAGCCACAAAAAGCCAGCTCTCACATCACATTCACAAAATCGTCAAAGATTCACTCCAACAAGGATACATGCCACAACCCCTAAAGCACGCCATGATACGACCGATACTTAAAAGCAACAACCTTAGCCCCTCTGAACCAAAATCATACCGTCCCATCTCCAGCCTACCATTCCTTGCAAAAATCGTTGAAAAGACAGTGCAAAGACAACTTCAGGACCATATTGACATGAATGCCCCACTGGACATCCATCAGCATGGCTTTAAACCCCAACACGGTGTGGAAACACTACTCACTTCCTTCTTTTACAATCTCCTAAGAGGCATGGATAACAAAGAACGGATTACTGCAAGTATTCATAGACATTTCGGCAGCCTTTGACACTGTATACCACGCTAGGTTACTGCAACACCTGCAGCAGATAGGATTATGCAAGAATACTCTGAAGTGGTTTACTTCCTACTTGGAAGATTGAACGCAACAAGTCAAATGCGCCCAAAAGAAATCACTGCAGGTCCCCGTCATGCAGGGAATACCACAAGGTTCAGCCCTATCATCAATGCTCTTTAATGTTTACATCCAACCCATATGCAACATAATCAAATGCCACAAACTCCACTATCACATCTATGCTGACGACATCATGGTGTATGCTCCAATCAACCTACAAGCACTTAACACCACAACAATAACCAAATGCCTTGAAGACATGAATGCCTGGCTCATAGCCAATAACGTAACGGTCAACTACGATAAAACTGAGGCAATGTTCGTCACCAGGAACCCCACCTTCATTCCACCACAAACTATCAGCATCCTAGACAAACTTATAGTAGTCAAAGATGAAGTTAAGTACCTGGGCATCACATTGGACAGAACTCTGAACCTGAAATCCCACATCACCAAAACTGCAAAGAAGGCCTATCAATGCTTGAGGACCATCAGAAAGATCAAGCCAATACTCCACCAGGACCACTTAAACACAGTGTGCCAAGCACTCATCACACCTCTGCTTGATTACGGAAACTCAGTATATCAAGGCCTCCCTCAGCAGACCTTACACCCACTCCAGATGGTGCAAAACACTGTAGCACACATCATTACAGACACGCCAAAAACTGAGCACATCACCCCTGTCTTACAGCAACTGCACTGGTTCCCAATGATGGCCAGAGCAAAATTTAAAACAATCATGATCATCTTTAAAATAATTCACCATCTCTCAGTAGACGTACTCCAAAACATCATAACAAGGGATATCAGCAATGGACCAAGAAGAACTAATAATGACAACATGATCGGCACACCTGAAGGATATCACAAGACTAAACAAATAACTTCAAGAAGAGCTCCATCACTACTGGCGTCCACACTATGGAACTCCCTCCCAATGAGCCTGAGGGCATTAAATGACATCACAGACTTCCACAAGGCCCTTAAAACCCTGCTCTTTACAGAAACATATGAGCATACAGACAACAGTCCCCTACCGAACAGTAATAGAACTACCTCCGCCAACTCGACACCCATTCACACCAACTAGACATACGAGTTCATTGTATAATGTTGTTAATTACCCTCATGTTAAATGCAACCCTCCAATTGTACTGTCTAAATGTTAAGTACCTTCATGTTAAATGTATCCCTCCAATTGTGATGTGATGTGACCACTTTGATTGAAGGATAAGGAGGTATACAAATCTGTCTAAATAAATAAATGTAAAGCATCACTTAACCTGACTAAAAATAAAGATAGCATGGACATCTTTTAAATATAGAATAAATCTCTATCGATTTGTCTACTATATAGCCACCAAATTCCAGCCCAGATAGTCTTGCATCAATTATAGAAACAGTATGTACTTCATCACTGAAGAAACCACTAATGTTCCAGGGAGACCTTAATCTTCCCTCCCTTCACAAATCACATTCCACAAATGTTCTCAATTCTATGACTGATATGGGATTTCAACAGGTGGTTCATATGCCCACATACAACAAGGGCAACACTCTAGATTTCCTACCCAACAATATCACTCAACACTATCTTTTCATGCCTCCACATACTTTCCAAGTTCCATGGTCTGACCACCACCTAATTGAATTCACATTACCATATATACCACCACAACTCTACCAAATCATAGGGAATCTAAGACAAACAATTCAGAACATTTAATAAAGATAACTTCCTGAATGAAGTCATACCAAAGATAGATCTCCCTGTAACAAAAATAGATGACATGTTGTCTAACTGGAATACCTCTATAAATGCTGCCGCTATTGCACTTAAACCACACAACAGAAAGCTGCATAATAAATCAGAAAAATGGTATACTCATGAACTGAGGAAGCTAAAACAAAAACTTAGGAGGAATGAACATAAATGGAGGGCTACAAAATCCTTAGTTGAAAGACTAATTTACATGAACACACTTCAGACTAACAAAGTTGCTATAAATAATGCTAAGTAAGAATATCATACTAATGGGCTTGTTTACAAAATCAATGGGGCCGCGGTTCTGATAACGATCGGAAACCGCTACCGAGGCTTTGTAAACAAGCTCCTAAGATTCTCACAAAATCTCTCAATCGTCCGAGTGAGTTATTTGAAATTGTCAAATCCCTCACTTATATACCTAATCCAGAATTAAGTGACATATCCATAAACCCAAAAGTTCTAGCATTACACTATGGGCCTGATTCCGTGCTGCACTTAGATCCCCTATGTGCGTCTGGTCTAAACCGTTGATGGAGAAGAAATTGAAATTGTGGACAAAATTATCCTACTTGGATCATCAATCAATAAAGAAAGGAAAAGCAGTCAAGAAATCAGATGATGCATTGCTCTTGGCAGAATAGCTATGAAGGACCTAGACAAGATTCTCAAGAATGTGTCTCTCCATACAAATATTTGACTTGTTCAAGTCATGCTATTTTCAATAACATCATATGGATGTGAATGTTGGACAGTGAAAAAGATAGACAGGAAGAAAATTGATGCTTTTCAATTATGGTGCTGGCGGCGATTATTGTGTATACCATGGACTGTCCGAAGAACAAACCAGTCAGTACTACAGGAGATCAAACCTAAGCTTTCTTTAAAAGCTCAGATGATAAGACTTTGACTTTCATACTTTGGACACATCATGCGAAGAGACAGATCATTAGAGAAAGGTCAATGCAAAAAGAGGAAGGCCAGCAATGAGATGGATCGATACAATAACAGCAGCTATGGGTGCCACTCTGTCAACAATGAGCCGCCTGACTCAGGGGCGGCCCAAGGGGGGTGCGGGGCCATGTGCGGAGACTCGGTGCGAGGCCTCATTTGTATAAGGGCCTCATTTGCATAAATATTTGCATAATGTTACCATACACTAACTTTTAGTAAACATGCCTCTTAATGAGTGTATGGATAAAGAAAGACTAAAAGATTTCTACATTACTATAATCCAGTGCCAACTGCCAGGCACATTAGGAACTACTACAAACACTGCCCATTTAGAACCCATAGCAAACCTGCCGTATCATAACAGCACTACCAGGACTCACAAAGCACCATACCCTACCTATCAAAAGGAAACGCTGCAAATATTAAACCAATACATTTCAGAGAATAACAATACATGACCTACTGGGGAAAGAGAACAAGTGGCAATGTCAAACAGGAATTACATAAACAGAATACCTCAGCTCAGTTACACGTGCAGAACATAGACCGTCACCAAACAAGAAATCACAATGTAGAAACAGGAAGACAATAATTAAACTGGGAACCCCAAAAGCCCAACAACATTGTAGAAATAAAACTATAAATTAATTTCCTCTTGTACTAAACAAAGCGCAGACGTTAATGATGCACATTTCCCAGAGCTGGCATATTTCAGTTAATAAATTCAATAAAGAGATATTTTTCTACCTTTTGTGCATTTTTTTTCAGTTGCAATTGCTCCAGCCACTTTCTTCTGGTTTCTTCGTGTCTTCTGCTAACTCTCCATCGTCTGCTGTCCATTTGTCCTTTCTTCACTCTTCTAGTTTTTTTTCCATTCTCTCTCTACATCTGCTTTAACATACTAATCTCTCTCCTTTTGCTCTTTCCTCATTCCTATTTCATCCACTCAAATTTTACCCCGCCACCCTCAATCCCCACTTACTCTCCCAATATCCGACCAATTGTAGATTTGTCTTCCCTCCCACACAAAATATTTTTCCCTCTCCATTTCACTCTCCCAACTCTATCCCATTCTAATCCTCCCCCAACATCAGCTCCCTTCTAGTTCCAGCCCCATCCAGCTTCCGCTCCCTTCTAGTCCCCGCATCAGCCCATTTCCAGTCCTAGCTCCCCCATCCGAGTCCCTCCATCAGCTCATTTCCAATCCCAGCCCCCATAAGCCCATTTCTAGTCCTATCCTAGCCCCACCATCAGCCCATTTCCAGTCCTAGCTCCCCCATCTGAGTCCCTCCATCAGCTCATTTCCAGTCCCAGCCCCCCCAACAGCTCATTTCCAGTCCTATCCTAGCCCTCCATCAGCCCATTTCCTGTCAACCCCCCCTCACTCAGCCCATTTCCAGTCCTAGCTCCCTCCCCTCACAGCCCATTTCCATTCCAAGCCCCCCTCCCCATCAGCTATTTGTAGTTCAAGCCCTTCTTCCACACAGCCCATTTCCATTCCAAGCCCCCGTCCCCATCAGCTATTTGCAGTTCAAGCCCTCCTTCCACTCAGCCCATTTCCAGTCCTAGCCACCCCTCCCAGCCCATTACCAGTCCTAGCCCCCCCATAGCCCATTACCAGTCCTAACCCCCATCAGCCTATTTCCAGTCCTAGCCCCCCCATAGCCCATTTCTAGTCCTAGCCCCCCCATAGCCCATTACTAGTCCTAACCCCCCATAGCCCATTTCCAGTCCTAGCCCCCCCATAGCCCATTACCAGTCCTAACCCCCCCATCAGCACATTTCCAGTCCTAGCCCCCCTATAGCCCATTACCAACCCTACCCCCATCAGCCCATTTCCAGTCTTAGCCCTCCCATAGCCCATTACATCCTAAACCCCCCTCTATCAGCCCATTTCCAGTCTTAGCCCCCCCATAGCCCATTACATCCTAACCCATTACCAGTCCTAACCCATCAGCCCACTTCCAGTCTTAGCCCCCCCATAGCCCATTACCAGTCCTAACCACCCCATAGCCCATTACCAGTGCTAACCCCCTCCCCCCATCAACCCACTTCCAGTCTTAGCCCCCCCATAGCCCATTACCAGTCCTAACCCCCCCATATCCCATTACCAGTCCTAACCCCCCTCCCCCCATCAGCCCTGATTAAAAAAAAAATGGCTGCTGCTGCTGCTGCCACCGTGGCAGCGGCAGAATCAAATGTCCCGCCGCGGGGCCCCGCCTGCCCGGCAGAGCCTCCCTGAGCTCCCGAGTCCCTCCCAATGCGCGGGCTTTCAGAGCCGCGAGAGTTTCCCTTTTTTCTCGCGGCTCTGTTAATCTCGCCGGGGCTGATGGGATTTCCCATCAGCCCCGGCGGGATTAACAGAACCGCGAGAGGTCAGAGAAGCTCTCGCGGCTCTGAAAGCTGCGCATTGGGAGGGACTCGGCAGCAGCATTGGGAGGCATTCGGCAGCAGCATTGGGAGGGACTTGGCAGCAGCATTGGGAGCGCATTGGGAGGGATTCGGCAGGCGGGGCGCATTGGGAGGGACTCGGCAGCAGCATTGGGAGCGCATTGGGAGGGACTCGGCAGCAGCATTGGGAGCGCATTGGGAGGGATTCTGCAGGCGGGGCCCCGCGGCGGGACATTTGATTCTGCCGCTGCCACGGCGGCAGCGGCAGCAGCAGCCTTTTTTTTTTTTTTTTTTAATGTGCTTGTGCTAATGTAGAATGTTTTTTGCGTGGGGCCCCCTGAAACGCTGGGCCCTGTGCAAAAAACATTCTTGCTCAATGGACGGGCCAGCCCTGGCCTGACTGAAAACCAAGCACCATTTAGGACAACTGCTATTTCTCGTCACTTCTAGTGTGTCTGTACTAATCTCTGTCCTATCAGATATTGTAGTTCTTTTCCTTTCTTGGCCTTCAGCCACTACTGTACATTTTATGTATTTGTAAACTGCCCTGGTGTCACGAAAGAACGGTATATCAAGAAACTTAATAAACAAACATATCCAGAGGGTTGTCATGAGTTGACACCGACTCGGCAATACATAACACCACCACCACCCCCCTCCATTAATCTGTGCATTTATATAAATCCAGTGACTGTGTCCATCTTTTTGCACCTTCAAGATCTCCAAATGCAGGGCCAAAGTAAATAAGATTGCCACCTCCTGTCTTTATTTTAAAGCCTGACACATCAGAGGCCATCTCCATCACTGCCTTTGGCTTACACTTTGCCAAGTTGCAGTGTTCCACCCAAAGACGAGTTTCCTGAAAATAAAACATCAACCTTCAGGGCCTTTTTTAAATAGCAGTATATGTTTCTTTGGGATATTAAGTTCCTTTATTCTTAAAGTTGCAATCATAAACATATAAAAGTTTTCAACCACACTGCCCTCCACACATACAATACACACAGTGGCATCGTAAACATTTTCCTTGTGGCCGCAACCTACCCCAAACCAATCCAGCCCCCCTGCATCCCCTCCAATCCCACTCCTCCTTTCAGTTTTCTACCACCCTGCCCCCAGAATATCCCTCCCTCTCCTTCCCCTATAGCAATAGCCCCTTCGGTCCCTACTGCCTGATGTGTTTTCTGACTCATACAATTAGTTGACACCTTTGTGTAATTAATTTTATATTTTCTGTTGCATAATAAAAGGTTGTATGTAATAATGCCATGTTATAATATTATTGCTTGGTTCCCATCCTTTTTTTTGGCTGATTATTCTTCTATTATATTGAGGTTTGCCTCTCTTGTTTATATTGGTGTTTTTCAGGTGCATCATGTTGGAGTAGTAGTTCAATACTTGCTTGCTGTTTATTCCTCTGCCTAATTACATATCATACTGGCAAGATTAAATAATAGCAGTTAACTCTCCAGTTCAGTAAGCTCCAAGTTGGAATTATCACATCAGATATTTGAATGTGACATATTTGAACTGTAAACAGACAATAACTGTAGCCACACAATTCAGCCCACAGTCCTTGCAAACAGCTATTAGTTTGCAAAATGCATACATTCAGTCATTATGATTAATCTTGCTGAAGGAAAACAGTGGAACAAACAAGACATTTTTTATGCACAATTATTGGTTTACATTGTCAGAGTCTAAGCATGTGGTACACTCAATAGCCTGCAGATTAAATACTGTAAAACAACAAGGCCAATGTTTGCATAACAGTATCAGTTGCACTAATGTCTAGATGTATAGTAACACTACAGTCTGAGTTATATGGGAATCACTGGCCTATATCTCAGGAATATATAAATAACTTCCATTGGTAACAGCAGTTTTATTGAAATGTGAGCATTCTAGCACAGCTCTCGTTTTTCTAGTGACAGCTTTGTAATGTTAACATCTGAATAATAGGCCTTTCGGAAAGGGCATGCAGAGGAAATAGAGGAAGAAGAGAGGACTGTACCATGCTGCCTGTAGATAGGGGGTTTTCTATAGATGTTATCTTTTACTCCAGTTTCTGAAGTAGAGGAAAGAAAAAGAAAAGTATACAAGAGTGAGACAAGCAATCTATCCTGAAAGATTCTTTATTTTCAATAACAGTGTAAACACTGAAGTTATTTTTCCTGTTATTATACAGTAAACACGATGATCATTAATTATATGAAATATGCTGGGCAGCTAGCCACAAGTGCAAAGCTCAAAATAACTCATAATACTCATCAAATCTTCTTTTACTGGTGCATTATGGGCAGTAAGAGATGATTTTGGAAACAATCAACCTCATTGATAAACATTTACATAAGATAGCATTTTTATTTGTCTGCTCTTTGTTGGTAGAAAGGGGGGGGGGGGTTGGAGGGAGCATATTCATTAGACATCCTTTTTGTATGAATGGAGATATCTTTTGTTTAAAATTCCAGATCACTCTGTGGCCTTGAGCACAGTGTTGACAGAATGGAGGCCTGGGGGGTCTAGATTCACAGCTGGCAGTGAACATCCTCTTTTATACACCAACCAAAGCATTTAAAAGATAGATATAGTCAGAGATCCTGTACAGATAGGTGGTATGCTGAATAATAATGGAAAGAACTTGCCATCAGCAGCTCTATGAATAACAGCGATGTTCAGCTGTTATACATAGAGTTAAACGTTTTCATTTAGGGCAGCCTTTTTGCTGGCCTAAATTAAACCATTTGGCTACATAAGGATAATGGCTGAATCGCACCGCTATAAGTATAGTTAGGCGGATGCCCTTGCTCTACTCCCACACTATCCAGAGTGCTGCTGAAAATTCACAGATAGATGACATATGTTTAGTGGTGAGCACACAGTCCAAAGTACAGCATGGACAACCGTAGTCGATACAGGAACAAAACAAAACAGGAACACCACACAGTGCTGCTGATGAAAAACTTTATTCAACAACCTCTATTAAAAACCCCAACGCATTTCGGCAGACGCCTTCTTCAGGGGGGTATTAGCTGCAATTCTGCTTCCAAAGAGATATTAAAACAGAAAACACAAAAGTAGGTTCTTTTTTTGACCGGACACGATGCATTCAGCAAACGCCAAATTGTTAGCAGAGGAAATCATGCAAACCGTGCACAATAGTGTTTCATTTAAAAGAGGATGGGAAGAAAAGAGGAAAAGGACCTTGCAAGGCAGGAAAAATAAAAAACGTAATTATGGACATTACACCAAGGGATTTTAACAGCTGGGATGTTACCTGATCAGAAGCAGGGTTTAAAAAGTTCATTCAGTAGCAGAGAAACCAATAAGAGAGAATATGCAGTTGAAAGCAGCTAGAGTTAAAAGCGAAGCAGCAAATGCCTACCTGGGATATGGAAATGTCTAGGAGCTTGCTGATAGGAAGAAGATGAAGATTTGCTGTCTGAGTGCATGGATAAGCTTGGAGTGCTCCGACCACTTTCACTGCCTCCAAGGGGAAAAGCAAAAAAAGTCGAAAAAAAGAAAACAAAAAGGAAAGCAGAGTAGAGTATTTCAAGCATAAAAGCTTACACATAATGACTTGCTAATCCAACATTATTTTAAATAAAGATATGCATGGAGGTGCAGTATCAAGTTTTTCTGATGTATCGGTGTTAAGAAAACAGTTAGTGAAGAAAACTAGAATTTTTGCAAGTCATAACAACATTTAAAGGACCAAAAACATGCTGTGGTCCATTGAAAAGAGGTCCTTGTGATCTTGAAAAATTACATAGTACAATAACCATGTTGTTGATTCATTAAAATGCATCACAGTCTTCTCCAAAATCAATCTGGCTAGAAGTAACCTAACCGAAAATGAACCAAAAAAGAGAATCTGGAATTATATTGGTATGAAATTAGCACAGCCCTTACACACTGGAAAGGAGCATGTTCTAGTTCCTTTATTATTACTTAAATTTTACAGTTATAGCTACAAACCATTGTTCTTCAGCTTTATTTACTCAAGTGGCTACTCCCCACAAAGTCAGCACTGCCGCTGTGAGTATGGTGTTAAGGAAGGGGAACGTTAAAAAAAAAAAAAAGATGGTAAGAAACAGGATGAGAATTCAGGTCTTCTTTTTATTTTCATCTCTGTTCAGCATGACCATCCCCACAAGCAGGGGCGGCTCTATAATGAGGCCGAGTGAGGCGGTCGCCTCAGATGGCAAAGTTGTGAGGGTGGCAAAAAATGCCCCAAAACAGCTGCCTCACTCTGCCTTTAGAAATGTTAAAAAAAAAAAAAGTGGACAAGCTGCTGCCACTGCCACAATCAACTCTTCCACTCCCTCCGCTCCCCTCACTGCTGCCCCAGATCCGAGGACACTGGGGCAGCGGTGGGGAGCTATCGCAGTGGCCCAAAATAAAAGAAATTTGAAAAGCATGGGGTTTCAAGCCTCCGTCGGCTTCTAAGCCCCTGCTGGATCCACCCCCTCTCTGACACAAAAAGCATCATCAGAAGAGGTGGGACCCATCAGTCTTGTAAGGCCCTGACAGAGGGGGGAAAGCGGGAAGACAACACAAACGATGAGGGGGAGGGGAGCAAGAAGAAAATGCTGGACCTAAGCTGGGTAAGCATGCAGGGAGGCGCTGACATCAGGAAAGTGCTGTCGCTAGCCGCCTGCCCCCCCCCCCCACTCCCCATTCAGGGTGGTTTGCAGAGTGCCAATGGCTTAGTGGAGAGCCTGCCCACAGGACACGCTGCTACCATAGGTAGAAGGCTATGAAAGGCCACGATTGCTACTCACAGCCCTCTGCCTGCGGGAGCAGCGTGTTCCCAGGCAGGCTCTCCACTAGGCTGCCGGCGCTCCGTATGTCATCCTGACTGGGGAGTGAGGGTGGCTGGACAGTGACGGTGCCCTCCTGATGTCGGCTCCTGTGGGCAGGCTGTGTTTCTCAGAGCTGTGGTCACAGCTTACACAGCCCATGCCTGCAGGACATACTGTTCCTGTGGGCAGGATCTGTGCAAGGCCAATTGCACCCTGCTTCTCTGGGCTGAGATCACTGCTTGCACAGCCCCTGTCCGTGGGACATGCTGCTCCGTGGACAGGCTCTGCCCCCTGTACGTACAAGAGGTGGACATGGATGGGCACAATGAGTCAGAAGGGAGATGTTGGGGGGCAGGGGGAATAAGGAGGCAACAAGGATAATATTGTGGTGGGGGCTAGGGAGATAAAGGGAGATACTGGACACGGAAAGGGGCAAAGGGAGAAGCAAGAAGGGAGATGGAGTGGTGACGTTGGCCAGGGAGTTATAGGGAGACTGGGAAAATGCTGGACTTGGGGTGGGGGGAGGATGGACAGAGGGGAGATGCTGGACATGGGGTGAAAGAGGGAATTAGATGGACATTGGGTAAATAGGTTGAGACAGAGATGCTGGACATGGGAGTAATAGAGAGGGGATGGAATGGTATGGAGATGGGGTAGATGCTGGTTGCAGGGGGAATAGGAATGGAGAGGGCAGACATGGAAGAAAGAAAGCAGAGGTACTGGATGGAGGGAAAGAGAGAGCCAGAGCCAGAACCAGAGAGAGAGAAACTGGATGATGGGATGAGAGATGTTAGACATGGAACGAGTGAGCAAAAGACTGGGGAATAATGGACCAGGGAAGAAGAGCTGGGGAATGGAAGGACTGGGGTGAAGGCTGAAAAGCGGTAAGAAGGTGGCATAAAGAGGGAGATTGAGAACTGGATAGTAAGGAGTAGTGAAATCTGGATGGAAAGAGAAATAAATGGAAGAAAGCTGAAAGGAAAAAAATCAACATCCAAGATGGAAGGAAGTGAAGAAAACAAAAGGAGAGACAAGAAATGGCAGATGGACTAGAGACTGTAGAAAGAGAGCTAAGAGAAGACAAAGGAAAGCAGAAGCCTCAGATCAGGACCGGCATGATCAGATAATAAAATGGTCAGACAACAAAAGGTAGAAAAAGTAATTTTATTCTGGATTTAGTGATTGGACTTTACGCTATCTTTATATTTTACACAGTATGGAAACTGCTTCTCTTATTTCTCTGGTGTTGCACTGCATGTGGAGTCTGGCTTCTTGAGGTTTCATTTTAATTTTTGTCTACATATTTTTATTTTTACTTATTCTGTACTTAGTGAGGATCCGTGTTCTGAGTGTGTGACCTAGACCTGGTGTTCTGTTAACATGGAGTTTGTACATAGGGATCTGTACTGTAGTAATTTGACTTGTTCGGCTTTTCAAATAGGTTCTAGAGCCCGTTGCAGTATTTATCGTGCTGCTTATTTCTGGGTGAGCCCCTTGTATGAGTTTTGGAAGTTTATGCTGGTATGGTATGGTAGATTTGGCCTTGTAGATCTTTTGTAGAGTTTTATATTACAGTACAGTAGTTCCCAATATGCCTGTTACTGGAGAATGTTTGTTAGTGAGATGACTATAAACAGATTTTTTTTTAATATATTGAGTTCTGTGGGTGAATGTCCTAAATCTGCTCTGCACCCATTGTTGAGGGAGAGGTTTCTGTGGATGCAGAATATATATTGAAAAAGAAAAAGTGAGAATCATAACACAGTTTACAACAACAAAATAAATATGAGTTATAATTTGGTGTTATAAACTGTGCTGTGGTTCTTGCTCTTTCTTTTAGTTTCTTGGTGTGAAAACATCTTGCATTTCCTCCACATCATCTAATCGGCTTTTTGGTTTGGTTCAGACTGGAGTTTTGAGAGAGCTCTTTCTGCCGCTCTGGGGGGGTGGGGGAGCCATCTCATCCCTCGCCTCAGGCAGCAGTTTGCCTTGAGCCACCCCTTCCCACACAGACTACCACACTAGTAAAGTTCATCATCATTACAAAAAAAAAATATCTCGAAAGTGGAATTGAATTTAATATTGGCCGTGGCAAATAGGAGATGAAAACAAAGAGACCACCTATATTCTTCTTATTAAAGGAACTTGAAAAAAATATAAAAATATTCAAGAGCACTTTGTTCTTTACAGTATAAAGTATTGTTTCCATAGTGCGAGACTGGAATGTGTGGCACTGAAGGGGCCCTTTTACTAAAAGCGCGCTATGTAGTGAGATGCAAATTACTGTTGAGTCGACAGCTACCACGCCACTGAGCCACACAGTGCAATCTAATGCATGCTAACTACTTACCATGAAATGGGCACAGGACATGGTAAGTTATGGGTGGTAAGTGGGTATGAATTGCATGTTGCAATTATTCACACATTAATTACTGCACACCCTGAGGACTGCAATTAGGACAGGTGCACTTAAAGTCACCAACAGGAGTTATTAAGTGGACCAATGCAAATAGTGACTGAACATAACACACAGTAAGTGCAGGGGTATGCTGGACACTGTCTCATGGCTTTTGCACTAAGCACGCATTGGATTTGGTTCCTAAAACATCTTAAATGCAAAATCTTACTTCACATTAGTAAAAGGGCCACAAAGTATAACATGTAAAATAAAGGCATTTAATTTAGCAAGAGCTGAACAGTAAAATAGAGTAGGGGGGGTATAAGGTAAGCCTGCATCCAACTGGATAATTTGCTTGCCTGTGTTATGAAATATCTTATGGCTGTTATGGGGATCAGTTTCTATTTATTTAGAAAACATTCATATACTGCCTTCCTGATACAGTAATATCATAGAAAGTGGCTCACAACAATAATATGAGTACAGCACAATGCAATGCAATGTAATTGCAATAACAGCTTATTATTTCTGGATGATGGTTTACTTTCTAGCAAATAAGGTTGGATTATCAAGTCATCTATAATGCCACAGCCAGGCTGACAAAGTGACCTAAGATACCAGTCTCTTATATGGTACCTGATGTAAGGTGCCAGATAAATGCCAAAAAAAGTCTACAGTAGATGGTATTTGTCACCAGTTAATCATTATAAGTGGAGTAGTCACTAGTGGTTAGAGCACTGGCTTAGGAACAAAGAGACCAGGGCTCGATTCCCACCAGCACTCCTTGTGGCCTTAGGCATGTCATTTAACCCTCCA
This sequence comes from Ichthyophis bannanicus, assembly GCA_033557465.1. Taxonomy (NCBI): domain Eukaryota; kingdom Metazoa; phylum Chordata; class Amphibia; order Gymnophiona; family Ichthyophiidae; genus Ichthyophis; species Ichthyophis bannanicus. Next base: position 1,387,154,180 of record CM066032.1, on the reverse strand, counting down.
TTGCTTTAGAAGAAAGGCCTGGCAATCTACTTCCAGCTAAATTACCAAGAAATCTCAGGTGCTGCTGGGAGTCAGCATTGACATGAAGGCACACATTGCATTTGCAATCATTAGAAACCATTTCATTGCAAACATAAAAGCAGGGCACTCGTGTTCCAAAGCTCTTCCAATTCAATGTTCTGCTGCAGCATCAAGTGAGAGGAAGCTAAACATGACATTGTTAGTATAAAGCAGAGAGTTACAGGGAAGTAGAGCAATTAGTAGAGCACATCTATGGCTGATTAGTGATGAAAGTGCAATAGGTGTCTGCAGGAAAGGCAATACACATCACAATTTCTCTTCCTCTACACTACTTTCCTCTTTCCAAGGATTTTGTAGACCAAGAGAGACGTTCTGGAAGCTAAAAGCTATTACAGTCAAACCTCGGTTTTCATTTGCCCCGGTTTTCATACGCTTCGGTTTTCAACGTCTTTTCTGACTGAGATTTTGTCCCGGTTTTCATGCATTGCTTCGGTTTTCAACGTCTTTTGACTGAGATTTTGTCCCGGTAGCAGGGAAGAAAAGCTGTCAACGTAAGCAGGAGATGTTGCATGAATGTGGGAGGCAGTTCTTTCTCTTGCAGGGTACGTCTGAAGCTATATCATTAAGATTTTCTGCCATTCTGAAGCATTGAGCAGATAATGTAAAGGTATTTTAATGGACTGAATTCAATGTGATTCCGAAGAGAGCTGGGCACAGCAGCTTGTCAGGGGTGGTTAAGGCCAGATGTTAACATACTGTACTGTACAGTACTGTACTTAGCTTGCTTTCAGTGATGTTAAATGTTCATTTATCCATTTCATTAGTCATTTATATTTATTTCTCATTCTTTTCTGTATGTAAAAATATAGTTATTCTCTATAAAATGTATTTTTTGTGAATATTTTTGGGTGTCTGGAACGGATTAATTGGATTTACATTATTTCTTATGGGAAATATTGCTTCAGTTTTCATACGTTTCGGTTTTAGTCAGACTTTTTCGAACGGATTAATCATGAAAACCGAGGTTTGACTGTACTTGTCTTAGCTATAAACAGTGGCATAACAGAGGAACAACTTTTGCTTCAAATTCAAGATGACTTATTGATCGGTCAGTTGAAGGTAAGCACCCCAAAAGAGCCAATAACATTTTAAATTTTAGTACAGAGAAGGTACTTCAAAGCAGAGTGGGGTTTAAGATCTTGGCACTCATAAGCAGTAATGGAGCTAGGAAGGGGGGGGAGGGGGATAGGAAAGCAAGAGAGGATGTGTTTGACCAAAGTGCCATCAATGCACAACCCTAATGTAAGTAGGAAACACATAGGAGGAGTTTGAAGGGGGGGGGGGGGTGATAGGGGACAATGTCCCCTCCAAATTCTCCAGAGCTGTATTGGCCTGTGGGGGTCCAAAATGAAGTGGTATCATGTGGACCTGCACAGACCAGAACACTGAGGAAGAAACAGCTGGTGCCCTGAAGTGAGTGGTGGGCAGCAGACAATGGCAGAGAGGCGCTGAAGCTTCCTGATCTCCCTAGAAGCGTGGACTGTGAGGATTCAGCACATGCTCAGTGCTACCGATCGCCACAGTCCCCTCCTCCCTTTACTGGTGCACTTCCCTGTTTCAAAGAAGGAGTGTGTGGGTAGCAAGAGGAGGCTGTGAAGGCTGGCAACACTGTGCATGCACTGAGGCCTAGCAGTCTGTGCTTCCACTGGCTAAGGGGAAGGAAGAAGGAAAAGTGGAGGGGTAGTTGGGGACAGAGATATGAAAAGATGGGAGGATGGCGGCATGAGAGCGGGATGATAGGAGGAGGAACAGAGGAGGCAGGGAGGGAAGGTAGATCAGAGAATGGAAAAGTTAAGTGATGAAGGGGGAAAAGAGGTGAGAGTGTGAAGGGCAGGAAGGAATAGATGAAGGATGGGTGAGGGTTGAGAAGGGTTGGTGAGTGGCGGAAGAGGAGGAAACAGGAAAGAGAAGAGATAAAGGGTGAAAGAGGGGTGAAGGAAGAAGTGAGGGGTAAGGAGAAGTGTGATGAGGGAAAGAGGCAAGGGATGTGTGACTGAAGCACAAGGAGTGCAGAATGTAATAAGCGGGGAAGGGTGAGTTATGGGAGAGGAGAGGAGAGATGTATGCGAGGAGGAGAGGAGCAAGGGAGGGTGTGAAAGAGGGGGAGAGACAAATGTAAGAGCATAGGTAGGATAATAAAAGAAAAACACGAAAACAAAATAAATAGAACATAAAAATTAAATAAGCAAAGGAAGAAAGATGGCAGCAGGGTGGATAAATCTAGTAGGAAGGCTGAGAGAATAGAATAGTTAACGGAAAAAGGAAACTTAGAAATCAAAAGGGGAGAGGAAAATTGAATACTTGAGGAAAGGCATGAGAATGAAAACTGGAAACCTAAATAAAAGTATAAAGAAAACAGAAAATACACTGAACAAGGAATAAGAAAGAAAAAAAATGAAGAATAGAAAATCAAGAAATACAAAGGTGTGAAAATATTACACTGAACTGTTGTACAGTGAAAAAGAAGGCAGACTGAGGCTGGAGGGTGTGGGGTTGAGACTTGACGGGGGGGTGGGGGAGAGAGAAAGTTGGAGGGGGAGGAAAACAGAGAAAACTTTTACCATCTCCTCCCTCCTGAATCAATACCAAATCTAAGGGGTTAAGTTAATACCTTCTGCTGCTCTCACTGTTACTTTTTGCCTCCACAAAACAAGCAAATAGGCCTTTGGCCTGAGCATCTGACACCTTCAAAACCTGCAGCTAATGGCAGCTGCCAATGCCTTAAATTGGGGCCTGCTTGAAAGCATTCACTTTAGACCTCTTCCAGCAAACCCATTATGGCTGTCATAGGGCTCTCATTGCTGCTGACAGTTTCTGGCATCACTGCTCTGCTAGCACAAAATGATTCATCCCAGCAGCAGCAGAAAGATTCCTGGTATGTAGTGCACTCACATATGGAACTGTTAGGTGCAGCTTTATCATTTAGGTGAAAAAAAAAGGTGTGGTGAACTGTATTTCTTGCAAAGAATACTAAAGAAAAATCACCTGATAATTCTAATAATTTGATAACATATCATAAAAGAAAGAAAGCTGGTCCTTTAAGGATTTTTGACGTCCCAACCAGAAGTAATTATGTAATGCCGATTCACTAAGAAGGTGATATTCTAGAGCTAGTCTATATGCTATCTGCTAAACAGATAAGTGCCGGCCAGCACGATATTCAGTGGTGCTCTCTTGCGCTGGGATGATCCATGGGTGGAGCTGGGGGTGGAGCTCAAGGTTATTTAGTAAGCGGTGATATTCAGCCTGCTAACCGGATAACATAAAAACATAAGAACATAAGATATGCCATACTGGGTCAGACCAAGGTCCATCAAGCCCAGTATCCTGTTTCCAACAGTGGCCAATCTAGGTCATACGTACCTAGCAGTTTCCCCAAAAGACACAGGTTCCGCAATGCTTGTACTAGGTCAAGCATTGATATCCTGGGTCCATTCTTAATAATGGTTTATGGACCTTTCCTCCAGGAACTTGTCCAAACCTTTTTTAAACCCAGCTACACTAACAGCCTTTACTACATCCTCCGGTAACAAATTCCAGAGTTTGATTACACGTTGAGTGAAAAAATATTTTCTTTTATTAGTCTTAAATAGTTTACCCTGTAGCTTCATTGCATGTCCCCTAGTCTTCCTATATTCTGATAACGTAAACAGTCGATCTACATTTACCCGTTCCACTCCGTTCATTAATTTATAGACTTCTATCATATCTCCCCTCAGCCGTCTCTTTTCCAGGTTAAAGAGCCCTAACCTTTTTAGCCTTTCATAGGAGTATCCTTCCATCCCCTTTAACATTTTGGTGGCTCTTCTCTGAACCTTTTCTAATAACGATATATCCTTTTTAAGATACGGCGACCAGAATTGCACACAATATTCAAGGTGCGGTCTCACCATGGAACGGTATAGAGGCATTATAATATCTTTTGTTTTATGTTCCATTCCTTTCCTTATGATACCTAGCATTCTATTTGCTCTCTTGGCTGCTGCTGCTGCACACTGGGCCGAGGGTTTTAACATGTTATCCACAATGACGCCTAAATCTTTTAACTGGGTGGTGGTTCCTAATGTGGAACCTTGCATTGTGTAACCATAGTTTGGGTTGTTCTTCCCTAGGTGCATAACTTTGCACTTGTCCACATTAAATTTCATCTGCCATTTTGATGCCCAGTCTTCCAATTTATCAAGATCCTCTTGCAATTTTCCACAATCCTCTTGGGTTTTAACAACTTTAAATAGTTTTGTGTCATCTGCAAATTTGATAACCTCACTCGTTATTCCACTTTCCAGGTCATTTATGGATATGTCAAAAAGCAGCGGACCCAGCACAGATCCCTCGGGTACACCACTAGTCACCTTTCTCCATTGGGAAAATTGGCCATTTAGCCCAACACTCTGCTTTCTATCTTTTAACCAGTTCCTGATCCACAGTAGTACACTGCCTTCTATCCCATGACTCTTTAGTTTTGCCAAAAGTCTCTGATGAGGGACCTTGTTAAAGGCTTTCTGAAAGTCCAGATACACTATATCAACCGACTCACCTTTGTCCACCTGTTTATTCACACTTTCAAAAAAACATAACAGATTAGTAAGACAAGATCTTCCTTGTCTAAAGCCATGTTGGCTGTCTCCCATTAGGCCATGACTATCTACATGCTGAGTAATTTTATTCTTTATGATGGTTTCTACCATTTTTCCCGGTACTGACGTGAGGCTCACCGGTCTGTAGTTTCCCAGATCACCCCTGGAACCCTTTTTAAAAATTGGTGTTACATTGGCGATCCGCCAATCTTCAGGTATTAGAGATGATTTTAATGATAGTTCACAGATTACTAATAGCAGGTCTGCAATCTCATATTTCAGTTCTTTCAACACCCTTGGATGTATACCATCCAGCCCAGGTGATTTGCTACTCTTCAGTTTATCTAATAGTTGTAATACATCTTCCCGATGTATCGATATTTCCTTCAATTCTTCTGCACCTTTAAATACCACTTCAGTCATGGGTAACATCCCTACATCTTCCTCAGTAAAGACCGATGCAAAGAATTCATTCAGTCTCTCCGCTATCGCCTTGTCGCTTCTTATTGCCCCTTTAACTCCTCTATCATCTAATGGTCCAACTGACTCTCTCACAGGTTTTTTGCTACGAATGTACTTGAAAAAATCTTTATTTCGCGTTTTTGCTTCCGCAGCAAGCTTCTTCTCAAATTCTCTCTTTGCCTTCTTTATCAATGCCTTGCATTTGACCTGCCAGTGCTTCTGCTGTTTCCAGGTTTCATTGTTTGGCTATTTTTTCCATTTCCTGAAAGATGCTTTCTTGGCAACAATAACTAACTGCATAAAGGTAGGCCAGAAAAAAGGCAGTCCTCAGTATATGTGGCTTGCTATCCACATAGTGGGCTGGCTGGACATCTTCATAGACGATGCGGATAATGAAAAAGCAGTATGTGAATGGAGTATGGAGAATAGCAATATTTAGGCCACTCTCCAGACAGCTATCCAGGCAGCGATCTCAATATCCAGATAGCAGCAGTGCTCGCCACTCTATCCAAATATTCAGTGTCTGTTACAATTTGGATACCGGCACTGAATATTTGGATTATATTTAAATGTGACAGCTGGTATTTAAAAAACATCAACCGCAGTGTTTAGATATTGATCTGGTAATGTGGGCATGGAAGCTGACTGTCTCGCATGTGTGAATCTGGGCAAGTTTTGTTGTTCCCGTCTTTCTCCTATCCTTGTTGTAGGCTGCACGCTTTTTCTTTGTTGTGGTTTTCTTGCTTTTCTGGTGTTATTTTGGTTTCCTAGTTTTCTTGCCATGAAGCTTCCTATGTACAAGCTTGGGAGATTTCTACTAATCCTAGTTCTTACTGTTCTGTTTGCTGCAATGCCAGCTGTCAGAGTTTGTTCTGCCTTCAGGGCTGGTGCGACGATTAAATGAACGAGACGGCTGGAAACAGGAAGTCTGCATCAGGCATCGGAGGGGGTGGAAGCAAACAGCCCTGTGGCACCAAAGTTTTAAAGTAAGCACTGCAGGGCTATTTGCAGTCATTGCTACTTCTGCTGAAGGTCCTGGAGGGGGAGGCAGCAGTGGCAATGTGTGCCGGAGAGGAGGAGGCAAGGGGTTAAGTTCACCTAGGGTGCCTCATCTGCTTGTGCCAGCCCTGTCTGTCTTGGCTGTGTCAGTGCTTTTGTGGTGTAGTCTGTCAGACGGCTGCCTAGGGTGAGAACTTACACAATCTTGACGATGCATATATTCATATGATTCTTGCAAGGTATTGTGGGTATTGTAGTTCATTCACTCCCAAACACAGCTGATGACAATAATTTGAGTTGTGAAACCAAGTGGTAAGATCAATAAAATACTTCTTTTATTGATGGGGTTTAATTCACCCAGCACATGTATGCTTGATAGCACTATAAATGAGGTTACTTGCTTGCAGTGTTTAAATGGATAACAAAAAGTCACAAAGTAAACCAGAAAACAACCTTCAGCTTGTCAGGCAATTAGCTAATGTGTTCTTAGCAAATAATTACCAAATACAAAGGCACAAAGAAAAGAATAAACTTTGCTGGTTAGGTTAACTTCTGCTTATTTTCCACGCCGATCTCAGCAGGGATTCTCCCTTGCTCACACACACAATCAGGTGCAGCCCTAATTACTATCAATGGACCAGCTGAAAGCCTTTAGCTGGCTGGCTGCTACTGTGTGAGCCCAAATCCTGCTTTAAGAGCTGTTTGCAGTGGAAATAAAGAACAAAGTTAGGTTTCTTTGTGATGGCTGATGTGTTTGCTCAGAGAAAACTAGTAATAGCATTTAGATAAAGAACAGTCCATGTAAATAGTTTCATCTGCTGTATTTCCCCCTGCATCAACAATCATAGGGTCAATATCATACATTGGCACAGATGAGTCTTTCATTAAGGCACTATCATGAGAATGCTTATTCCCTTGCTGCCATTCTCTATTATAGATAGGGTCTGGATCAGTGTTCATACCTGAGCCTCTCCTGCTATCATTATTCCTCTCTGTATAGCCTGGCCAATATGTAATCCAATTCTGATGTCCAGCCTTCCAATCTTGATCCCTGGATGCTGGATCTTCTCTCACATACCTTCTGGCCTTGGTCTGAAAGTCCCTTCCACATGCAGTCTTCTCTCTTCCAGGTAGCCACTGGTGATTCCTATCTCTGCCACTCCATTCCTCTGGCTGAATCCAGTCCAATGGACTCTGCTGGCTTTTGGAATACCTCCCAGTATGAGTACTGCCTTGGAATCTCCCAGACCTTCCAATGGCCTTTCTTCTCTTCCTTCCAGAGAGTTTCCTTCTCTCTCTATCTGCTTGGCTTGGCTTCTGTTTCTCCAGGTGATACTGGTGCTTGTAGCCGTTGCTGTCTCTGTATCTCTTCCTCCCTCTGTAGCTCTTCCTGAAGCTGTTCTTGAAACTGTTATCTGAAGAAAAAGCTCTACTCTTATCTTGTTCTAATGTGTGCTGCTCCCTAACACAGCGCAGCTGTGTTGAATCAGGCCCTGCCCTTTGAGATGAGTGCTTAGGGATTACCTCATAGCTCTCTTGATTGCACACACATTCTCTCACTTCAGCCCCTCTCATGGCTGCTGGAAACCTGGTGCATTCTGGGACTGGTAGTCTTTTATGTGAAAACTCTGTTTTCTTGCTTCTACCAGAACTGACAGGTTGCTTGTTTAGAGTCACATCATCTTTTCTATAGCTCCTACCTGAGCTATGATAAGCTTCCTTATCACAAGTCGTATTTTGTTCTTTAACTGCCCATACTGCAGTTCACTTATCTATTAGTAGGGTAAGAGGCTGAACCACTCCTCATTTTATCCAGATGCAAGCAAGGACATAGAGTCCTCTTTCTTTTCAGGAAATAAGAACTACAACCCTCTCATAGGGTCAATATCAGGACTGACTCGGCTTAGAGAGCTACATGATTGTGCTCTAATACTAAATCTGTTGCCATCTCTCCAGCCATAAGAAAGCTCATCGTGATAACCAATGTAGCATATAAGAGAGAGTTTAGTTTAATTTAATTTAATTTGCATTTTACTAATCAAGACCATGACAAAGGGGATCTCAATATCTACATAAATGCAGTTTGCATACTAACATCTTTAAAATCAGGTACAGTAATTGTAATATAAATATATCCCTGTAAAGCAACCCTAGCAACTCCTTTCTTGACCTTGTGGAGATTTTCAGCTCTCCCGACCATCAGTTCTGGTCACCTAATTGCCATACTGTGCAAAATACAGCACATTATTAGTTAGAAAAACTAGTTTTCCAAACCCATTCCAACACTCTGTTTCTGTGGAGGGAGGGGGGACAATGAAGCCAGGACCGAGGCCGGTCCATTCCTCCTGGAAGCAGCATGAGGCACCTTTCATCTTCCTTAAAAAAGCCCCTGGCCAACCTCCAAGATAAAATGACATTAAAAATTATTTATTTTATGATCAATACACATACGGTTGGAATATCTTGTAGCTTGCATGTTTATTGGCTCTCTACAGGTTGTCATAAGGTATCTGTGAGTGAGTGCTTGTGGCACTGAAGGACCGGTGTTCCCTACTGCTGATATTTAATTTCACTTTATTTCTATTCTGCCTGTCTATATGCTAAATTGATTGCAGCAACACATGAAAGGCAATAGAAGCATACACGTGATATATCAAATGGCTGGGAATTGAGTAGCACCTGCGGCTGTCCAGCTGTATCTACTCTTGCTTAAGGGTGAAATAAATGCATTTGGGTTGGAGGGCTTAAGGAGGCAAAAGTCTATATATTTGGATGAATCCATCTTTGGCGGCACCTCAAGAAGGCACAGTGAGTCTATGGTGCTAGATATTTATCTTTTTTCTGGTCCAAATATCAGTTTTTATGATACCTATTGGCAAAAAAATAAAATAAAATAAACACTTCCCACAATCTGTCTCCTCCCAGCCAAAAATATTTTGAGTGAATTGAATCTATCGGAAACAAAAGGACACATGAGTGCCCCAGGCTCACTCAGACTTCCTAAATAATATTTCATGATACTTTTTCCGCTAAAGGCTCACAGTTTATTCATTTCATCTTGTGATCACTTCTACAGATATGAATACAGGCATATTCAAATTCCATCTATAGATTTTAGGGCAGTTGATAAATCAAACCACTAAGCAAATTTTATGAGGGAAAATCTGGGGTCATAGGTTATACGTCATCAAGGTAATTTTATAAAAAAAGCACGTAAACATACATGCTATCAATGCATATAAGCCGTGCATTTTACATGACTTATGTGCATGGACGGGTTGGGCATTTTAGGCAGCACTATTCTGTAAGTACATGTGCCAGGTCGATGGCGCATACTTGTGTGAGCGCGCACAGGGGCACAGCACAAATTTATGCATGTAAGTTATACCATTTTTTAACTTATCAGCGTGCCTGAAAGTTTGAGGCGTGGGCATTAACAACTGCCATAGGGCAGGCATAAGTGGGGTCACATCCGGCTCCAGCTTTGAATATCCGGGTTTGCAGCATAGGCCGATTGCTAACTGGGCAGTGGTGATATTGAGCTGTTAGCATCGGGGAGTGTAGAGCAGGCAGCCGCGGATATTCAGTGGTGCTAACCATATTAGTGCTGCTGAATATTCCATTCACTGCGATTAATGTGTTAGCAGCTCAGCTAACCACATATTTGCTTTGAAAATAGGGCTCAATATGTTTAAACAATGCATCAGTGGTAAAACATTCGTTTTCAAATTCACTGCATTAATAAACTACTGCATACCTACAAATCATTTGTGCTTAATGCAAATATATATAATGATGTTACGTCACTGGAGATATTCTTTGAATGTATATATCTTAAAACAGCATTTAAACTAAGGGTAAGTAGAAAACACTGGAATAATACTGCTACACTCATTAATAAGACTGTTTTTAAACAAAGGCAGCTGGTAGAACATGGTTGGGTTGAATGGGTCTCACTGAAGACAATGACAATTTTGTTGCCACTGGCCAAACATGCAATTCTTTCACATCTGCCACCATGCTATCTTATCATCATAGTTAACAAAAGCTAATTTTCCATCTGACAACGTTTAACACTTGACCCAGGGACTACACAGAACACCAACAAAGCACTTACGAGAGTTAATGACACACTGTACCCAGAAGGAGGCCATGCTTGCACAAACAACAGATCTACACACATTTTTGAGATGCCTACAGGTATCACAGCACAGTTGGCATTCCTGGGCCTTACCTTTGAAGAAAGGGATGTAATGATGTCTGAATGTAGATGTAGGGCTTGTGTGTTGGGACAGGGAGATGCAGCTACTGGTACCAAGGGTCTCAGTACCAGCTAGGGGGGGCAACAAAGAGCAAGTAACTATTTTAGTTCACTCATTGGAATAATATGGCGTTCCTAGAATGACACCTACAGTATGTATCAGCACATTTAAAAAAATTATCAAATGCAAATCGTTTTTTACTTGTTCATATCTATTAGCATGACACTTACAGGCATGTTTACTAAGGTTCGGTACCTTAGGGTGCATTGACAGAAAATTAGCATAGGAGATGTGTCCAATTTGCGCTGTTTGAAATGTTCCAGTGGTGGTAAGTGCACCCATGCTAACGGCAACATTGACATTAGGCGACACCCACTCTCTAGCTCAATCTACCCAGACCCCACTCACTCTCTCCCTCAACCCACCCAGACCCCGCCCCATTCTGTGCTAAGTGGTTAATGTGGGATTTTCAGCACACTGGGATTCTTAGCATGTAGTAACAGTTGCTGCTGACACACAATAACCATTTACTGCATGCTAAAGGTCATGCTGTTAGCGCACCTTAGTAAACATGCACCTTACTGCTTCTGAAATATTGCATAGCATACTATGAGTTTTTGAACTGATTACAACTTTAAAACAAAGAAATATCCCATGAGACAGATGTGAGAAAACCTTTAAAAGCTGCAATATTAATATGCTAAAGAACGTTCCTAGTCCTTTGTTGTATAATTTGCTAGTACTTTCCACCCCTGTTACTGATTTCAGCAGACACATGGGTTTTAATCACAGAGCTCCATAAATGCCAAATCAATCAATCTAATCCATATACACAACAGTTTGCGTGGGCAGATATTATCTTTACCTTTCACAGATCAATGTTTTGATAATTGCAGAAGTAATTTCAATCACAATTTCCAGATTTCACTAGACAGGATGATAAAATCCAGTCTCAATCACATTTGAAAGTAAACTATCAGATTAGATAAATAAATTCCTCAAATTTTTAATATGCCTATTTTTTTACTCTTTTCCCTTTATTTTTGAGGGGTGAGAGGGAGAGGAATCTTATTGGTAGTACTCTTTTCATTTTGTCTCAATATGTTTGTTTCCAATTTTTAGATCTTTTAACCATGTACCATGTTTAAAAGAAATTCTGGGGGTATTATCAAGATCAGTGCAGTAGTGCCCTGATTTATTTTTAGAATTAAGGGTGGGTATGGCTTAGTAGATGGAGCAATTAAAACCTTTAAACATTAGCATCGCCTCAAGAATGAAATATAACATAACAAAATGGATCTTAATCATTTCAACTGCCAGAAGGAAGAATTATAGAAAAATGCTCTTGCTAAAACTGCTGCTTTAAGCAAGATACAAACTGCAAACCATGCTATAAATAATGTAGAGAAAGCATAGTTACTCACCTGTAACAGGTGATCTCCGGGAACAGCAGGAATTTAGTCTTCACATATGGGTATCGTCGGTACCGACGGAGCCTGCGCGGGAACGCTCCCCAGCATCCAATTAGAAAGCTTTTGGGAGCATCCCACACAGCACCTGCGTGCTGCCTTCCTGCCTTTCCCAACTGCCTCCCTCCAGTTGAGTTTTAAAGCTGAGACAGAGAGAGAGAGGGAAAGGAACAGATAGAGAGATACAACTCCTAGGGGAGGTGGGTGGGTTGTGAAGACTAAATTCCTGCTGTTCCTGGAGATCACCTGTTACAGGTGAGTAACTATGTTATCTCCAGGAACAAGTAGGAATGTAGTCTTCACATATGGGGACTCCCTAGCTTTAGATGCCAGGGAGAGACCCCAGAAGTTGTGTGTCCCTGAACCAGGGCTCCACTTCCCCCCATGGATCTCTGGCATCCAACCAGGGATGGTCGATAGGAGTTGATTAGGTATGGAACAGGTGTTGAAGAACAGCCTGACCAAACAAGGCATCCTGGCGGGAGTCCTTGTCCAAGCAGTAATGGGCTGTGAAGGTATGAACCGAGGCCCAGGTGGCTGCTCGACAGATGTCGTCGATAGACACAGAGTGTAGATGAGCCATTGAAGCTGCCATGGCTCTCACAGAGGAAGATTCTTACTCTGATAAGCAAAGGCAATACACTGAGCAATCCAGTTAGATAGTGTTCTCTTGGAGACTGGAAGTCCCAAATGAGAAGGATCAAAAGCAACAAAGAGTTGAGAGGACTTTCTATGTTGCTGTGTTCTTTGTAAGTAAAAGGCTAAAGCTCTTTTACATTCCAAAGTATGAAGGTTCCTTTCTGCATTTGATGCATGAGGCCTTGGAAAGAACACAGGTAGGTAGACCGCTTGGTTTAGATGAAAAGGCGAGACCACCTTTGGCATAAAGTGTGGATGAGTCCTAAGGACTAACTTGTCATGATGAAACCTTGTATAAGGTGGATTAGCCACTAGTGCTTGCAACTCACTGATGCGATGTGCTGATGTGATTGCAGTAAGAAAGATAACCTTCCAAGAAAGGAATTTCTGGGAGGTAGTAGCTAAGGGTTCGAAAGGTGGCTTCATGAGCTGACCAAGAACCAAATTTAAGTCCCATGCCACAGGTGGTGGCTTAATGGGAGGCTTAGTCAACAGAAGGCCTCTCATAAATCTTGCTATAAGAGGATGGGAGGAAATAGGTTGTCCATTTAGGGGCTTGAAGGAAGCTGCAATAGCACTCAAATGGACCCTTACTGAGTTAGTCTTAAGTCCTGCATTGGATAAATGAAGGAGATACTCCAGTAATGATTCCAGAGGTATGGCAATAGGGTTAAGACCCTTCTGCGAACACCATATGGTAAACCTTTTCCACTTGAAAGCATAAGAGCTTCTTGTGGAAGGCTTCCTGGAAGCATTAAGGATATTCTTTATTTGCTGAGGGAGGTTAAGACCATGGAGATCTAGGCCTTCAGCAACCAAGCCCTCAGATGCAGGGACTGGGGACTGGGATGCCATAACATTCCGCCTTCCTGAGATAGGAGATCTGGAGCAGACCCTAACTCCAGGGAGGGAGCCTGAGAGAGATGTAGGAGCAGAGGGTACCACACTTGCTGTGGCCAATGTGGAGCTATGAGAATCATATGGCCTCTGTTTCTCTGAAGCTTGAACAGGGTTTTGGGAATTAGGGGAATGGGTGGAAAGGCATACAGGAAGTCTTGACCCCAGTAAAGGAGGAAAGCATCCCTGGCCTGAGCCCCCTGAGCCGGAATTCTGGAACAGAACCGGGGAAGTTTGGCATTCCACGGACTTGCAAAGAGGTCTATGTCCGGGGTAGCCCAAATTTGAAAAATCTTGGCCACCTGGTCTGCATGCAGAGACCACTCGTGTGGAAGCAGAACTCGACTGAGTCTGTCTGCCCAAGAGTTTTGTATGCCTGGAAGATACACTGCCAGGAGATGAATCTGATGCTCTCTGGCGAGGGCCCATAGTCGCAAAGCTTCGTTGCAAAGCAACAGAGAGCCTGTTCCCCCCTGCTTGTTCACGTAGAACATGGCTACTTGATTGTCCGTATGAATAAGGACTGTCTTGTAGCTGAGCAGGCTGTGGAACACTCAAAGGGCAAGGAAGATTGCTCTGAGCTCCAAGAGATTGATATGTAGATGAGTCTCTTGTGGAGTCCAGGTGCCTTGGGTGGAGAGGTCTTGCAGATGAGCTCCCCAACCCATTGGAGAAGCATCTGTTGTGAGAGTTGCCTGGGGTAAGGATTGTTGAAATGGGGACCCCAGCAACAAGTTTTGGGTGGACTTCCACCATTGGAGGGACAAAATAAGGCGATTTGTGTCTGCTATTTTGTCTGACAGGCATCCTGATGCCTGGGTCCATTGAGTGGATAAGGTCCACTGGGCTGCCCTCATATGGAGGTGAGCATAGGGAACCACATGCACGGTAGATGCCATGTGGCCTAGTAATTGTAGCATTTCTCGGGCAGTGAGATGAGGCTTTAGCACTGCTTGAGAAGCTAAATGCACCATGAGAAGGCAACGGGCCTGGGGGAGATAGGCCCTTGCCTTTCTGGTATCCAGCAAAGCTCCTATGAACTCTAGAGACTGAGTGGGAGTTAGACTGGCTTTTGGGATGTTTATGACCAGACCCAAATACTGGAGGATACGCATTGTACAGGATAGAGAAGTCCTGGCCTCTGACTCTGTTGGGGCTCGAATGAGCCAGTCGTCTAAGTAGGGGAAGACGAATATTCCTAGAGTGCAGAGAAATGCTGCCACCACAGCCATGCATTTCGTGAACACTCTTGGTGCTGAGGCCAGGCCAAAAGGAAGCACCCTGTATTGGTAGTGCTTTCCTTGAAAAAGGAACTGAAAGAACCTTCTGTGAGTTGGATGGATGAGAACATGGGTGTATGCATCCTTGAGATCTAGAGAACAAAGCCAATCCTGACTCTGAAGGTATGGCAGCAGAGTTCCCAGAGAAATCATTTTGAATTTCTCTTTGAACAGGAATTTGTTCAATTCTCTGAGGTCTAAGATAGGTCTGTATCCCCCTGTTTTCTTTGGCATAAGGAAAAAGGGGGAGTAAAACTCTGTACCCTGTTGATGAATGGGTACTTCTTCTCTTGCCCCTTGGGCAAGAAGTATGGTGACCTCTTGATCCAACAGGTTGGTGAGAGAGGTCTGAGAATTGAACTGCCTTATCATTGTGGGAGGGGGCATGCTCAAAAAATGAAGCTTGTACCCCTCTTTTATGATAGAGAGTGTCCAATGCTCTGCTGTTATCTGCCCCCGTCTGGGGGCAAAGTGACACAACCTTCCTGCAATGGTGGAAGGCTCTGGTCCAATGAAAGGCAGGAAGGCTAAGTTCTCTAGTTGCAAGTCAAAGGCCTTGTGGAGGCTGAGACTGCTAGGACGGTTGAGGCTTAGCTATCTTTGCTTTTCTCTGTTTGGGTGGTTGTTGACCTTTCCGGACAAGGTGACCTGCAGAACGTCCCTGCTGAGAATAAGCAGGATAAAACCTTTTCTTTTTGGAAAAGAAAGGTTTCTTGAAAGATTTCTTTCTTGCAGGATCAGCTGTGGCCTTGGATAGTCTGTCCAAGGTGGAGTTGTCAGCATCCAATTCATTGGCTTTCTCTTGCCAATCCTTGCCAAACTGGTTCTCACCAGTACAAGGAATATTGCCCAGTTTGTCTTGTACCCAGGGCTCCAAATCAGATGCCTGGAGCCAGGCAATTCTTCGTGCACCTATGGCATTGGCAGAGGTTCTGCTTATGCACTCAAAACAGTCAAAAGCTGCACGGTTGACAAATTTGGAAACATCCTGGGCATGTTTGACCAATGTGAGAAAATCCTGTCTTCTATCCTCAGGAAGAAGAGGACCCAAAATCTCTAAATCTCCTCTGATTTCCTTCAGGAACATTCCCATATATATATAATATAGGAACTGATTCTGGCAGACAGCATGGAAGCTTGGAAAATACGACGTCCAAAGGCATCCAAAGTTCTGCACTCACGACCTGGAGGATTAGAGGCATGCCTCTTTGCACTCCTGATCCTTCTCATAGCCGATTCCACTACAATAGAGTGGTGAGGGAGCTGAGTTTTCTGGAATCCACGACAAGGAGGGACTCGATACATAGTGTCAAGTCTCTGAGAATGAGGAGAGGTGGTAAGAGGGGTCTCCCACATTCTTAGCATGAGATCACGCAAGACCTCATGGATGGGCAAAGTAGCTGCCTCCTTAGGAGCTTTAGGATATTGTAAAATTTCCAACTCCTTTGGTCTAGCCTCTGTTTCCGGAGCCACAGTAATGGAAAGACCCCCGAGCCACCTCCCTGATAAAGTCTTGGAAGGAGATATCCTCTGGAGGAGACATCCTGCGTTTAGGGGAGGAGGGCTCCTCTGGAAGAAGTGCTCCGGTATCGACAGAACTATCAGAATCCTCAGATTCCTCTGAGGACTCAAAGTATCTTCTGTCCGGATGCTTCTGTAGAGCCCGATACCCGTACCGACCAAAGTCGGTACCTGGAGGAATCAGTACCAGTGTATCGGTACCGGAGGGCATCGAGAGACTGGGTGCCGGCAATGTGGACACCGATGCCGATGTATCGGTACCGGTACCGATACCAGTGCCGGTACCAGTTGAAGTGTCTGATGCGGTTCCGAGGGTGTTGATACCGCAAGGAGAGCCGCCAGACTGCGTTCAATAGCCAGGAATCTCTGGTCTATCGACGCTGCCGATGCCTGGGTGTCGGTAGCGGAGAAGGCAGCCCGGTACCCCAGAGCATGGCACCAGTAGTTCTGCTGAGGTCGAGGTCGAGGCCTCGAGAACATCCTGGAGCCCCGATAATGCTTTGGAAGCCGAAGCCTCCCGCTGGGGCAATTTTGCTGGTGCAGAATCCTCAAGGGCAACGCCAGAGGCATCTTGATGCTTAGAAGGAGATCTGCCCTTTGAGGACCGGCTGGACTTATGTTTGGTTACCGGAGATCCACGGGAGGAAGAGGAAGCCCTGGAAGACGTCAATGCCACCGAAGCTGCATCAGAGGGAAACAGGGTACTGAGCTTAGCAGCTCGGTTCTGCCGACCTCTTTTAGACATCATGGCACAGGACATACAATCCGTGATGGAGTGGTCAGGACCTAAACATTTTAGACACCATTCATGGGTGTCAGTGACGGAGATGGTACCGCCACACTTGGTGCACTTTTTGAAACCTGAAGCAGGTTTCTACATTATAGGAAAAAAGTTTGGGCCTAAGGCCCAAAATGGCACGTGCACCTGGGAAAAAAAAATGGGAAAAAGTACTAAGTTTTTTTTTTTTTTTTTTTAAGAACAGAAATAAAGAAAGAAA
Source organism: Ichthyophis bannanicus (assembly GCA_033557465.1). NCBI lineage: Eukaryota > Metazoa > Chordata > Amphibia > Gymnophiona > Ichthyophiidae > Ichthyophis > Ichthyophis bannanicus. The sequence goes on along the minus strand of CM066032.1, from coordinate 1,387,136,995 downwards.
ACCCGGTGGTACCTGTAAAGCGTCGAGGAAGGCAGACGCAACCACAAAAAAAGAAAGTAATAAGGAAGAATTTTCTGCGGTGACAGGAACAATGACCTGTTGGCTCCGTGGAAAACAAAAAACTGGAGAGAGGCAGTTGGGAAAGGTGGGAAGGCAGCACGCAGGCGCTGTGGGATGCTCCCAAAAGCTTTCTAATTGGACACTGGGGAGCGTTCCCGCGCAGGCTCCGTCGGTACCGACGATACCCATATGTGAAGACTACATTCCTGCTTGTTCCTGGAGATAACAAACCTATGAACTATACGATACAATGGGCAAATTTCCAGCAGTGCTGGATTTTACCCTTATCCTTCTATTCAGCAGCGCTATCCGTTTAAACAGTGCTGTTGAATATATGCACAAGCACTAATGTTTCTTGGTGAATGTAGACACTTATACACACCAGTTAAACCTATCATTTCTGTGTATAAGTAATACACCACACAGTTTATTTTCACGATCTAGCCTTGACAGAGAAACCCTGCACTAGAGCCCAGTGCTAAGTCCAATGCAGAAATTTTGCTCAGTGATGTTGTAAGTAAAAAGCATGCAAATAAACTCTGCGCAAAAAGTCTGTGCTAAACAAGAAGAGCGAGCCAGACACAAGCACAGGGGTCTGCGTTAGCAGCACCTATATCTTGTGCAAGTGTTGGAAAGCTTTTTTAAAAAAAAAAAAGAGTCACCTCAGTTGACCAAGGCCCAGACCCTCGACTGTGTGCCCATGTGACAGTGCCTTGTCCAGACATCTGACAAAGAAATAATTGGCGGTTCAAGCAGTCACTAACCCCCACACCTAATCCTACCATGCTGCTCTGATTCTCTCTGGTAGCACCAACCCCTCCTTATCCCTATGTATATCTCTCATTGGTGGGCCAGCGAAATGCCCAAACACTACTGCCTTTGTACCACGACTTTGAAAAATGATTGTGTCTGACCCTGCCATATAAGGCAAAAACTGCTAACTCCATGCTGTGCATCCGAGTATGTACCATGGTGGTGATGGTGGGTGGTCAGTCTGCCATACAAGGCAATTTGGAAAACTGACCCTGCTCGGTGCATCCCAAGAGGCAATGAGCGGGGTCAGGCACCACCTTTTTCAAAGATAGAGGCGCAGGGGCAGAAAAGTGCGGGCATTGCTCCTGCCCACCAATGAAAGGGGTGGGGGGGAGCTGGATAGGGTTGGGGCCACAGGAGGGAATCAGAAAAGTGTGGCAGGGATGGGAAATGTAGTGGCTATTTGGGCACCAATGGTTTCTTTATCAGGTTAAGGGCCATAATAACATAGTAACATGGGGCAACCAAGGACACTTTTAGGGTGTTTGGGGTCATTGGGTGGCTGAATATGGACCTCTATGAATAGATACTGTATCTGAGCCCAGATAAGTTGCTTTGTCTATCAGTATCAAGATTTTTTATTCCTGGTTTAAGTAGCTTATTTCATGATTTTAGCTAGCTTTATTAAAGCAGATTGTTAAAAAAAAAACTGCATCTGACTGACAATGTTTTCATTTTACCATGAACAATAAAGAGCATATTAAACACAAAGATAAGTAGCTGGATCAGTGTTAGATCCTTACAACTTGCTATCTTCATCAGTGTTAGAGGCTAACCTTATATACAAGCAGACCAGCTTTCAAAGGGATTTATTTCATCAGGGGTCTGCATAAAAATATGTGCCATTTGCATGCGGAAGTCCCTATCAGGGGTTCTCAACCCTGTCCTCAGGACCCACCTAGCCAGTCGGGTTTTCAGGATAACCACAATGAATATGTATGAGAGAGATTTGCATACACTGCCTCCATTATATGCAAATGTCTCCCATGCATATTCATTGTGGTTATCCTGAAAACCCAACTGGCTAGGTGGGTCCCGAGGACAGGGTTGAGAACCCCGAAGGGCTTATGCCCATGAATGGTGTCACAGAGAGAGGGCACTCTAGAGCACAATCAGGTCAGTACTCTGCAAGGGTATTTTCCTCTCTTCACAGTGTAGTGCCCTTTTTGTCTTAACAATGATTCAGACACAGAGCTACTATATCCTGACTAGGCAGATCTGACATTAGATACACTGGGTTCCTTCTTTGTTGTGTCATGGTAATAAGTGCTATTCTTAGTATCAGGTGCCGGCATACTTTTAAAGAAATTCCTGCCTTCTCTATGTTGTTTAGTGTAGAGAACACTATGTTCCTTGGAGATAGAGGCAAAAAGCACAAGACTATATAGAACAGGTAATATTTTATTGAAAGTGAAGTTCTATAAAGTTATAAAGTGTGATCTGCTTCCAGTTAAGCATTACAACTTTAGCTCAGTTAATTAACACAGTTTCTCAAAACAGCAAAGAAATGGTCGGTTTGTTTCCTTTTCAGTCATCAACTAGTAGAATGTCATCAAAGCTCATAGCTAGTTTACAATGGACTTTTTTCATTTCCTATAGAACAAATACAGCGTTTACTGTAAGTATCAATACTTTGTTTCTTTTTCAGAAGCTCCAGTCCCAGAACACCAAAAGTTGTCAGAAAAAGTAAAGTGTTCAATACCTTGTGAGTGTTAACTACAACACATAAAAATAATTGTCCTTTCCTTTAAGAAAATGTAACCTCTGGCCAGGGTAGTGTATGCACACACACTTATCTCCAGTCCAATGTGTCCAGCTCTGGTCCGTTCAGGTGGTGCAGAACTGTCCTCCATTAGGTGCAGGCCTCCATCAAAAGTTATCCTCGTGTTTCTTCACCCTTTCCCAGGGCAGATGATCATACTCCCTATCTTTACTAAAACAATAAGGCAATACCCTAACTAATTTCCCTATCTTAATTTTTAGAAAATTATTTGCTTTCTTTTGAATCTTTCTTTTCTAGAAATACCTGATAAAACAGGTGCTCAAATCTCTATAGGGTCTCTGTCTATGCTAAAGAAAAAAATAATTCTTCAACCCTGTCTATTTGAGAGACCAAAGGTTGCACCAACAGACCAGATGCATGCACTGGTCACACTTTTCCACCCTCACATCACCGTGCTACTGATATCAGACAAGACCGCATCGGTTCTTTAAGTAGCCACTATCTGGATTAGGAGAACTGCCTCAGCCTTCACTAGTACCAGAGCACCATGTTTTAGGGTAATCTGTTCTTCTCTTACGGACTCAGCTTTCAGGCCGTACCTACAGCGCTTATATACCACAGACTATTTAGCCACACTTTCCAAGCCTATTTTTCTCTTTACTGATAGGCTTGCAGTTTTGCAAAGGATATCCAGCTCCACAGCAAGGTATTCACACTCATTGCCGCCCTCCAGCAAATAGAAATTACACTTACCTGGTAATTGTCGTTCCTTGAGTTACGACAGTTTAGTCCTCTACTTCTGGGTTGTGCACCTCTTCCTGCAGCTAGGAGACTGGGCATGTCAAAGTCGTGACATCACTGGATATAGCCTGCTGGTATCTCCCATCAGCCTCCAGTGTACTATTGACAAAGCAAACTCAAAGGAACAACAAATAAGTAACTATACCATAACTTTAAATAACTCCCCATTCTTCAACCGGAGGAGCCTTTTAAACCGTATCCGTCTTATATTTTCTTTTCTCTCTTTTTTTTTTTTTTTTTTTTTTACTTTACATTCATGTCCCCCCTATGCAAACACGTATCCTATACCATCACCTCGTTTAAATAAGAGAAAAGAAAGAAAGAACAGAGAGGGATACTCACTGCGATCTAGAAACTGAAAGGATCTGTCTACTCCTTGAGATTGATGCTTCACTCCGCCTGAAAATAAACTCTGAAGAAATCACACTCCTGGGCGGGAATGAGGACTAAACTGTCGTAACTCAAGGAACGACAATTACCAGGTAAGTGTAATTTCTATTTCCTTATCGTTCCTCCAGTTTAGTCCTCTACTTCTGGGATGTAACAGAGCAGTAATCATTGGGAGGGACCTATCAAGCCAACTCACCACACTGCCGACCCGGAACAGGCTTCCTTTACTGCCAAAACATTTAGGCAGTAGTGGTTACTGATGAAATGGAGACGACCTGGAAGCTGCTCTACAAATCCCTCCTGGTGGAATGACACGGTGATTCACCCATGAAGCCGCTTGTGCCCTGGTAGCAAGAGTCAGAAAGCCCACCGGAATCATACAACCTCGCCAGCAGAAAGCTGAGGCAACCACCGCCTTAACTCAGTGCGAAATGGCCGCCTTCGCTGCTGCTTCCCCTTTGTGGGGACCTCCAACCAGCACACAAAAACAAAGAAAGGAACATCGCACCCTGCATGTAATGTTTCCTATCGGTGTAAGCTACGAATAAAAACCTCCCCTTCCAAAAAAACCGAGAACTGGAAGAGAAACCAATAGGCTCAGGAGAAAAATCAGAAAACCACCTTTTGGAAGGACGACAGGACTGCTCGCAAACACCACCCTCTATCCAGAAAGGGTGAAAACGGCTCATTAGATGACAACGCCTGAAACTTCGAAACTCGTCGCACCGAACAACGAGCTATCAAAGCCACTGTCTATAACAGCAAATCCTTTACCGACGCCTGGAGTAAAGAATCAAAGGACTCTTTAGCTAACGCCTCTAAGGCCCAATCGGGATCCCCCGGCGGCACCCGAACTCTCCTTGAGTAGCGCAGTCGGATCCCAACTTAAGGAAACGCTACACATCGATCCGAACACCTAGCGCTATTCCCTTCACAGACTCCTACAGCCGGAAACAGTCGCCCGCTGGATCCTCTAAGGAACTGGCCGCTAGTTCCTTTAGACACTGTCCTACAGAGAACTCAAACCAAGGATACAGACACCTTTGTCGCCCGGACTTGCCGCCGTGAACAGCAGCCTTCCAAAAGGCGCTAAGCATGGACCTACGTAGCAGAAGCAGCCTGCCTCCTTGCTCTCAACAAGGCGGCGAAGACTGCCGCAGAATAACCCTTCTACTTGGGCCCCGCCCATACAAAGGCCAAACCGTAGGCGGGCACAGATCCACCTGAGATATTCGTCACGGACCTAGCCGCAGCACAACATCCGCTACCGACAACTTCTAGGAAAAGCCTGTCGAGTAGATGAATGAGAAAAGCCTAGTACGGCCGTCTCACCCAACCGGGCGCTACCAAGAGCACCTTTCTCCGAAAACCCCGATATGCCAACTAGTTGCCCTATGAGAGCCCACGGGGAAAGAACAAGACAGACTTAATGGGAGCTTACTGACCCTCGACTGGGACGAACCATCAGCTGCCCCATTCCTCCACCAGAGAGACCTCTGGGTGAACCCCAAGGAAGCCAATAATATTAGCTAGCGCTTGAATCAAGCCATAATGCACATTTGCCCCATAAAGCAAATCAGGCTGTAGTCGATTCAACTCCCTGATCCTTTCCTGTTCCAGGCGAGTAGCCTGCCGTAACACTGCGACCAGCGGAAGCATGCTCTCGCCTCCCCAGGCTCCAAAAATGGGAGCTTGTAAGGCCAGAGCAATGCCCCCAACGATCGCTTCAGTGAACCATCTACTTTCCCATCTTGCAATAAAGATTGCTAGGGCTCTGTTCCATACAGTGAGTCCGCACACCCTGGAAGTGCAAGGTGTGCACCCAGCCACGTGGTACCCAGGTGTGCCCTTGCTTAGCCTCAAAATGTCAATCAAGAAAAGGCGAATTCAGGACAGCTGAATACTTTATTTTCCTTCCTTCTTTATTTATTTATTTATTTTTATTTATTTATTTATTTTTACAAAGACACCTCTAAACCAAAAATGCCTTCAGCATATGTTAAGAGGCGCTCTTTCTGTGCCAACAATATGAAGTAGAAAGAACTCCCAAACACAGGCATACTAATCCACGGCTGTCCTGCTAGAGTAACGCCCCATTCCGTCTGACTGCACAAAGATGGACTTTATATTTTAAGTTCACCTAGCACCTGGTGATATGAAATACAGCTCTCATTCTGCAGTGGCAATTGAGTCAGCAATAAAGAAGCCGAGAAACTGCAGACAAGTTCCCATTATACCACCTGGTAAAGACTCCACTTTTAGACCACTGAAGCAAAAAAAGCATGCGAGCGTGCCTTGTGTCCTGCCAGCAGCTGATCGAATTGAAGGGATTCAGTGTATGCAGGGCATTGTCCAGAGAACGCAAGGCCCCTCCTCCAGGCTGACTCCACATTCACAGTCTAAACCGGCAGTCACCTTGGCTGATGCCGATCAGCGCAGAAGCCATCCTGTAAGCCCAGCATATGAAGTATGCCTACTAGAGTCTGAGCCGCTGCCATTGCTGCTAGAGAACTAGCCTAGCTGTTCTGGCCCCCCATTAAGGCATTCACTGATCACTAGCAGAGACTCTCCGTACTGGAGAACCTCTGATGAATGGAATGGGAGCACAGATAGCTCCAAAGGCCAGAGTTCTATTTCGCAATCCCTCTCCGCTGAGCTACCTTTTCCATATGTAAAATTAAACCCCATATAGCCAAAATTAAGACATTACAAATCTACCGTAAAATCTTATAATTTGGCAAAGTCAAACTAAACGGGAACATTTTCCATTAAGAAACCACACAACTATAAAATTCTTCCAATGACATAATGCTTATGGCAGAGCATTCCACAACTGTGGACTGGCCATGGCGCTCACCCAAGCACCTGTTACAACTGTCCAAGAGAGTTATCACCATAATTCCTTTTGACCTGAATAGGTTTACAGCGGAACATAGCGCTATATCACAGCAGCTAAGCCAAAATATTATCCTACTATATAAATCGACTTTAACGCTGTATAGGACCTTCTATGGATAGCGGAAGGAGATTCTGGTAAATCAACATAGCTATGCTCTTTTTTTTTTTTCAAGATAGGACTCCAAAAACCAAGTTTCCGCCAACTCCAATGAAATCAAAGCAGATCCGCTAAAATTACCCAAACTGCTACTATAGCTTTGCAAGAAGCTACCAGCCCCCGCTGCACCCAGTGGTCCTTCTCCCCCTTATCCTGGGAGATTCTGCATTGCAGGAGGCGTTGCCCACCCCTGCCAGCCTACTGCATCTGCCAGGGAGCTGAAGAGCAAAATAGAAAGTACCCCTGGAAGCAAACAATGTCCCATCCTTGGGATCCAGGCGCAAAAGGTAAAAATCAAAAGTAAAATCAACAGTGTTAGCTAAAAATGAACAAGGCTATCTCTCACTAAAGCGAGTTTCTTTTTCTTTTTGAAATCCCACCGAAGTCCATGGGACCCAAGCTTTCGAACACAGCCCCTGACGCTGTGCATTAACCGCAACCAGAGAAATGAAATGAAACCCTGCTCTAGTAATAGATGAGAATTTCTTGGGAAGGGCCTGCTAAGTGTTGCTATGAAACCCACAAGCACCTCACCAGGCCTCCCTGCAGTCAGAGAAATAGCAGTGGGATACACCGACCACCTTGCAAATGGAGGTCTGAGAGGTTGTTGCCTGTGTGAACCTGATGAGTAATATGATATTGTATGGTACCACTCACCCCCCAGGGATGGGGGCACTGAATACTTTATGTGATTCATGAGCAGCGCTGTCATTCGGTGGCCTTTAGGGCAGCAGAGCCCGACCAATGATACAGAAATTAAGAGCTTTAAATCTTGGTCATATAAACTGGATTCTCAGACCTTACATCACATCACCGAGGCTCTGTGGTGATTTCTTTCCTGATCTGCAGATAATGGCTGACTGCACAGTCATAGAAAGGTACTATTGAGTGTACCAGCTGCCCTCTGGTGGCTATAGACCGTAGCACAGGCACTTCCCGGTTGGCAGTTTAACTGCCAGTCTATTTTTGTACATTCTAAGGTTTGCTAAACCTGTCCCTGTGAATTTTGGGCAACTTTCACTATAGACTACATAATAAGGCACACTTCTAGGCTTTCCCTCCTGCAAACTACAAGTTAGGGCTCTGCCCTTGAAACTAAAAGCTGGCAATTTGCCTAATATCCTGGGACTGAACAGATGCTCCTCAGAGACATGATTAGGAGGGAAAGAACATGTGGTATCAGGGATCAATGCCAAAACTGCTGTCCTGTTTTTAAGTTTATTCTTATTTATTCTGTAAAGAGGATTGACAACAGTCCCCCTTAATGCTGTGGAACCCCCTGGCCTCAATAAAAAAAACTACAAACAAAAGAAAGAAACAAACACTAGGCCCAAAAATTTAGCTATTCTGCCTGTTGTTTTCCTCACGCAGGCAACTTTTGCGATGCGGTCCAAATACCTAGAGAGGAAATGGCCGCCCCTTCGCCAATGAATTTTGGCGCCAAGAACAGCCGCCGCTGCAAAAATGAGGCCTCAGCAGACCAACAGAGCCCGAAGGCCTTACCTGCAGGGCCAAAAGCCACACAGCCTGCTCCTACCTCCTTGAATTCCTCCGATCCTCAAGCTGCGCTGATGTGCCTGGCAGCCGCAGCGAGGATCGCTCAGCCGGTTCCACAGAGTAAAATTAAAATCCCGCAGCAACGGAGAGGCTCCGTCTCACACAGCTTCAGTGTGGCTGTACGGGTCCCGGAGCTTTCTCCCGTACAGTCCAGGGAGAGAGATCCGCACCGGCAAATGCCTGCAGCAAGTGAAAATCACTGACAAGGAGGGAAGGCGAGAACTGCTACTAATTTAAAGAACCAGGCTCAAATTTAAAATTACTGTAAATAAGGAAATTTGCTCCTAACTAAAGGGAACTAATCCCCGATTGTCAATTAACCAAAGTTAACTGAATTAAAAGTAAATTTAAAAGTAAATGAAAGGTAAAAATCAAAAGTAAAATCAGAATTTGTCACACTAAATGCTCCTATCTGTTCCCCCCAAGTGAGCCCAGAAGCTAGGCTCACTATGTCCTCCTGCTGCAAGGAGACTGGACACACTGGAGGCTGATGGGAGATACCAGCAGGCTATATCCAGTGATGTCACGACTTTGACATGCCCAGTCTCCTAGCTGCAGGAAGAGGTGCACAACCCAGAAGTAGAGGACTAAACTGGAGGAACGATAAGGAACAGTAATACAGCACTTTTCTACTTCAAGCACCACAAAACAGGTCTGACTCCCAGCTACTATGTTTCTATGGAGATGGCAGGGGTTAGAGGGTGTTGCTATGGTGTCTCCACGGAATTGCTATGCCTCCTCCAATGGGGTGTCTAATCTTGGCTTGGGTACTTGCTTAGGGTTCCGCAACTGTCTTGTTGCTTTCAGCCTTTCCTATAGCAATGTTAATAGTCTTTAATGGGAACCTCCATATTTTAAATAAAATAAATCTTAAAACATTTCAAAAGTTAACAAATACTTCCCTAAACTACATTTTTACACTCATCATGGCTTCCTGGTCTCAAATTAATTCCCCTGCTCAGCCCTGTCCTGCCACAGTGCAAAACCAGCTCTGCAGCAGTTATTCACACTTTTCAACTCTTTATCTAGATGTCTGTTAAACAATATCCCCTCTGGTCATCACTATAGCTCCTAATCTGCCTCCTCTAGCCTCAGGCTGCTGTTTACACTCCTTCTACTGTGTGGATGGCAGTTTTGTTAAAAATAGGGCACTGGCCCTTTAAATTTTGGGCTGACAAGTCACTAAACTTCTCTCTCCAGCTCTCCCTTGCTCCCCTCTCCCCCTTTCTTTACAGGGAGTTTCCTCCTGACTCTTGCCATCCCTGGCCAAACTTCATTAAATAATGGGGTTGCTGTCCCTTTAGATTTTAACACAGCACTGATGCAGCACTACTCTCAAGCCCCTCTGACCTGTCCAAGCAGTAAACTGCAGGTCTCTACACTTTATTTTCTCTATTTAAATATATGTGTGGACCCTTTAAATGATCATGGCTCTGCTTGATCCGTTCTCAGCACTGTTCCCGGCTAGCACAGACAGTCACGAACCACGGCTTTTCTTTTTTTCTCAAGTATGCGGTTGAACGCCACTTGCTTCCTGGGTCCAAACCCCTCTTGCTTGACCACTATTGCCGCTCTTCCCCCGCACCAAGGCCAGATCAGAAAGACTGTTTTTCTTCAGTTTGGTATCTCCTGCAGCCTGGCCTTGCTACAGATCACAAGCCGTGGCCTTTTCTGCCTCTCTTTCCCCCATACAGGCTGTGAGCCATGGCGATAGCTCAGTGCATACCTGCTGCAGCCTGCACAGAACTCCTTGCCCTGACTAGATATTTTTTAACTTTTAAATGTCACTGAGAGCCCACTAGCTCTCCTGAAGGCTGTGAAGGCCTTAGCACACAACTCCCTTCAACAGACTTGGCATCCCCATGTAAAAAAAGTATTTTATTTAACCACTTGGTTACATTATATTCTTAAACTCAAATCACACTTCCACTTCACTTTATAAGCAGAACACATGATTACACAAGACAATAAGGTTTTCATGTACAACTCAATCATAAACCACGCAGAAGCTGCCAACATCACAGTTAGAACTTGCTCATTCACAGTACTGCAAATTCCTGATACATTCAGATAATTAATTAGCTGTTCAGTAACTTTCAACTTAGTGCATTTCCCATTCCTAACCAAGGAATGTCTCATGTATAACAGTGTGTTTAACTCTCTGTATAACAGAATACATGTAACTCTCTGCCTCGTCTTTCTCAAGTAAGCCAGAGCAGTGTTCCAGCCCAAAAGCTGGAGACAATCAGGTGGAGTAAAAGCTTGCGCAAAACCCTTATTATTACTGTTGCAGTTCTAGCCCAACAAACAATGTTACAAGCCAGACAGAGAAATGTTTCACATTAATAGAAACGGTTCTAGTTCTCATCTTAACTAATCTAACTGCTCCACTCCAAAGTTTATAGACAGCTCTGCTAGGTTCATACTGTTTTCTCTGTCTCAAGAGGGAGAGAAGCTGCTTCCTTCCCCAGCTCTGCTCAGCTGGTGCTTAACAAACAGTAAGTAAAACCTTTTCTTTAACCTTTTAAACCTTTCACTACTCCTCTTTCTTAACCAGAAAGATAGGGCAAGATACCCTTTCCCGGCAGCTCTTTATATTAGTTGCTACTTATCATTAGTTACGTTCATGCTTTTTCTCAAATGAACTACAAACCCAAAGCAACAGAATGGTTTACTCTGTTTCCTGGCTAACTGCTAGCTTCTTCCACACACAGCCTGTGGACTTTCCTTAGGACTCCAACCCCTGACCTCTTTACCAGCAGGTTTCTACTTCACTGTCACTTGTTACCCAACAGGTTTCAAACCCACTACTCTGCCTCACAGTCAGCTTCCCTCACACACTCCCAGTGAGGCTTTAACCTAGCAGGTTTCTTACCTACTCTTACCCTTGATGCAGTGAGACTTCAGCCTATTATCCTACCAGTGGGACTCAAACCACTGTACCACTAGCGCAGCAGGTTTCCCACCTACTGCTCAGGCTACTATTTAATTTTCCCCACAAATACCAATTGAGGCTTTAACCCAGCAGGTTTCCAACCTACTTTTCTGTATCACAGCCAGCTTCTCTCACACAATCCCAGTGAGGCTTTAACCCAGCAAGTTTCTACCTACTTGCCTGGCTCATAGCCAGCCTCCCCCATACACTCCCAGGAGGCTTTAATCCAGCAGGTTTCTTAGCTACTCTTACCCTTGAAGAAGTCAGACTTCAACCCACTACCCTTCCAGTAGGACCTTAAATCACTGTCCCACTAATCCAGTAGAATTTCACCTACACATCCTCTATCACATCCATTTCAGTGGGATTAAAACCCACCTTGACCTCCGGCTTCACCACATTCTCCAGGCCCCCGACCATCTAGCAGGACTTAGCTTCTTGTTCTGGGGCCTCCTCCTTTTCTTCCTTATTTATCTAGCAAATCAGCCTACCTTCACAAGTAAAGTGTACTTACTCTCCTGTAACAGGTGATCTCTGGGAACAGCAGGAATCAGTCTTCACAGATGGGTATCATCGGCACAGGTGGAGCCCACACAGGAACACTCACCAGCATCCAATAGGAGAGCTTTTGGGAGCACTCCACTGCTCCTGCACACCTGCCTTCCCCCCTTCCCCACTGCTCTCCTCAGTTCTGTTGGTAGCTGAGAGATAGAGGAAAAAATTGTACCCAGCAACTCCTAGGGAAGAGGGTGGTATGTGAAGACTGATTCCTGATGTTCCCAGAGATCACCTGTTACAGGTGAGTAACTATGCTATCTCCAGGAACAAGCAGGAATGCAGTCTTCATGGATGGGACTCACTAGCTCTCAGGCACCAGACTAAGTATGTCCATGAGGCGGAAGAATGTAGCGAAGTAGGTATGGACACAAGGTGGCCTCAGCGGATTCGAGTGCAGTAGATGAGAGCATCGAGCAAGGAGTCTGGTGTCATTAGTATGAATGGTAGGAGTTGAGATTAAGTCCCAAATAGATGCTGAAGCATAGCCTGGCCAAAGACAGCATCCCAACAGAAGTCCTTGTACAGACAATTGTGAGCAGCGAAGGTGTGAACACAGGACCAGGTTGCTGCCAGGCAGTTTTCTTGTATGGAGATGGAATGGAGGTTGGTGACTGAAGCCACCATGGCCTTCACGTTGTGAGCAGTAATGTTACCCCCAAGGGAGAGACCTGCTTGATCATAGAAAAGGGAAATACAGTTTGCAATCCAGTTGGATAGGGTGTGTTTTGACATCGGAAGATCTATGTGGCTGGGGTTAAAGGAAACAAATAATTGAGAGCATTTCCGAAAATCCTTATTATTTATTTAACAGGTCTTTTATACCGCTTTATCATTTCAATGAAAGCAGTTTACATTGTAACTTAGACTTGATAATGTACATTAAACAGGGACATTGATAACTTGGATTTTTCTGAGACAATGAAGGGTTAAGTGACTTGCCCAAGGCCACAAGGAGTCCTGTGTAAGTAGAAGGCAAGGGCATGCTTATAGTCTACTATATGCAATGCTGCTTCAGCCCTGGAGGCATGCAGCCAGGGAAAAAAAGACCGATAGCATCACAGACTGGTTGAGATGAAAAGTCGAGACTACTTTTGTTAGGAAATGCAGATGAGTATGAAGAACCACCTTGTCAATCGAGTGTAAGGAGGATCCACTACCAAAGCCTGCAGTTCGCTAATTTATTTATTTATTTAACAGGTTTTCTATTCCGCTTTTTCCTTCAATCAAAGCAGTGTACACTGTACTAAAAGGACATACAAAGGCAGGGGAGAGACATGCAGGGACCAATGTGGTAGATAATGGGTCTACATAGAACAGGGAATGACAAGACATACATTAAGTTACATTTGATATATGGTTTACAGTCATACATCAATACAAAATATATAACAGAACCATCTATAAAACGGAAAAGAGATAGGGAATATTGTGATAGGAAATTAAAAAGATACAGCAGTAGTAGGGCAAATGAGCGACAACCATATTGATCAGGTCTTATAATACTTGTTATCAATTATGCTATCTTTCTTTATTCTCGCCAAGGTCCTATGCCTAAGTGCCACACCAAAGGGCCTTCTGGCGAGGCCCTCAGGCACAGGCCCGCAAGGCACGGGCGCGCCCTTGCAGTGGCGGTTTGAAGCCAGTATTGTGATCTGATTGGTAGGCTCCGGAGGAAAGGGGGAGGCTCCCGATCACAGCAGCTGATGTCTGCTTCAGTTCTCCTTGTTACCGTGCACGACCCTGCAGTGGCAGTTGGAAGCCAGTATTGTGATCTGATTGGTAGGCTCCGGAGGAGAGGGGAGGCTCCCAATCACAGCAGCTGATGTCTGCTTCAGTTCTCCTTGTTACTGTGCGCACCCCTGCAGTGACAGTTTGAAGCCAGTATTGTGATCTGATTGGTAGGCTCCGGAGGAGAGGGGGGGCTCCCGATCACAGCAGCTGATGTCTGCTTCAGTTCTCCTTGTTACCGTGCGTGCCCCTGCAGTGGCGGTTTGAAACTAGTATTGTGATTTGATTGGTAGGCTCCAGAGCTGGGGTGAGGGCAATGAGGAATGACCTTCCAAGATAGGAGTTTTAGAGGAATGATAGCCAAGGACTCAAACAGGGCTTTCATAAGCTGTGCGAGGACCATGTTGAGGTCCCAAGCCACTGGCGGTGGTTTGGAAAGCAGAAGACCTCACATGAATTGCTGCACCGGGGGCGGGGGGGGGTGAGAGGAGATAGAAAGTTTATTCTGTGGCCTGTGATAGACTGCAATGACACTTAGATGAACTCATACAGAGTTTGAGTCCTGTAGAGGACAAATGCAGAAGATATTGTAGAAGTTGTTCCACTGGGCAATAAATCAGAGGGATCAATCTGCTTTAGGGTGACCAAAAGGTGAACTGTCACCACTTGAAGGTATAAGAATGCCTGGTAGAGGGCTTGTGGGAAACAAACAAAATGTCCTTGAATGGCTGAAGGAGGTCAAGGTCATCCAAGGTCATGTTTTCAGCAGCAACGCTGTAAGATGGAGGGCTTGTGAACTGGAATGGAGGAGTAGTCCCTGATCTTGGGAAAGGAGGTAGGGGGCATGATCCAAACTGAGAGGTGGAGTCTCCACTAGACAAAGTAGAAGAGGAAACCATGGCTGACAAGGCCAGTATGGGGCTATTAAGATCATGGAGTCCTTGTCGGCCTGTAGTTTGAACAGAGTATTGGATATCAGAGAGGTTGGTGGGAATGCATAAAACAGACCCAGTCCCCAATGAAGGAGAAAGGCATCTCGTGCCTGAGGGGGGTGGGGGGGAGGGGACTCTGGAGCAAAAGAGCGGTGGATGTGCTTTATCCTGAATTTATTTATTTATTTATTTGCACAGTTTTTATATACCGCTGCTTCCAAGGATCAGCAGCGGTTTACATTACAACAAAAATCAAACAGATACATAGAACTTTATGGAACTATATTACAATATTACATTATAACAAGAATTATATAGTACTAGAATTACAAATTAGAATATAACAAGAACATTATTGAACTATATTACATTAAAACTGTATAACAGGTATAAGAGTGAGCATAAACCTATTATAGGAGATTACACTGATTTTTATATATGTGTGATGAATCATTATAATGTTGGTTAGCACTTACAGTAGCATTGTTTCAGTTGCATATATACATTTGGATGGGGTAAGTATATTCAATTTACGGTGGTTGGGAATCTATACTTGTTTCTCCATTGGTGTAGTGTTGTCTGAATAGATGGGTTTTTGGTTCTTTTTTAAATGTTTGCAGTTCTTTCGTTTCTCTTAATTGATCCGGGAGATTGTTCCACAGTATTGGAGCTATTAGCGAAAAGGCACTGTTACTTGAATGTTTTGTTTTCCTTATTAGATCTGGGACTGCTAATGTGTTAAGGTTTTTTCTCCGTCTTATCCTACTTTCAAGTGGGCTGTGAAAAAGAGTAGTTAAGTATGAAGGGGCAATGTTATTAATTAATTTGAAGGTGGTTAATAGTATTTTGTATTGGATCCTACTGAATATGGGTAACCAGTGTAGAGTGTATAGGATAGGGGTAATATGGTCAGATCGTTTGGCTATTCTATTCTGGGGGTCCCCCACATGTGGAAGATCCAACAGATAATCCGCTGATTTATAGTCCACTCAAGTGGATGGAGGATGTGGCTGAGTTTATCGGCCAGGACATTGAGATGACCTGGAAGATACACCGCTCGGAGATGGATGCGGTGTATAACTGCAAAGGACCAGAGCTGAAGGGTCTCCTGACAGAGGGGATAGGATCCTGTTCCTCCCTGCTTGTTCATGTAGAACATGGCAACTTGGTTGTCCATTTGGACTAAGATGTGCCTGGCTGATAGATGGAGTTGAAAAACCTGAAGAGCCTCCGTGACAGCACGAAGCTCCAGGAGATTGATCTGCATTTGGGATTCATGGTTTGTCCACTGCCTTGTGTGGTGAGATTGTTCAGAAGTGCCCCCCAGCCAAGTTTGGAAGCATCCATGGTAAGGGTGCACTGGGCTTGAGGCATCTGAAAAGGTGACCCTCCTAGAAGATTTTGGGAGGCGGGGGAGGGGGGAGGAGCACCACCACTAAAGGGAGTTGACAAGAGGAGGTGTTACACAAATCCTGTCTAACAGCCACCCTGTTGCCTGAGACCATTGGGATGAGAGTGTCCACTGGGCTTGTCTCATGTGGAGATGGGCATATGGGATGAAGTCTACTGTGAAGGCCATGGGGTCTATTCTGAACCATGACTAGTGGGGATGGATGTCCCGTTGGGATGTCCATCCTCACTATACATCTGTCTTTCTCGTCCCTGCCAAGCCTCCCCATACAAACAGGGAGTTTGTACAGGGAAGCTAGATGGGGCGAGAAAGGGGTGGTACAGAGGCAGAGACAGGGTGGGCTGTGAGCAGTCTGCAGCCCCGGATGTACAGGGCCAATACTGATATCAGCCCTGTACGTCGGCGCTGGCTAAGTAAATGGGGAACTTATTCCATCTCTGAGGTGGAATAAGTTCTCCTAGACAGGGGGGGATGGCAGACCCGGGGTGCATCAAAGGGTGGAGGGGTGCAGGAGATTCCCCACAGCCCGACTCTGGCCTTGGGAGGCTGGATCAGGGGTCAGGCTGCAGGGAATGAATTAAGTCATCAATTGCCGGAGATTGCTGCTCCTGAATGGAGCCTGAGTTAGCTGGGCAGGTGTCTGTACATGCAGGTTGACTGGAATCGGGACTGGGCCTGCACGTACAGGCTTAGATGGGATTCTGATCACGTGGGGGCTAGACGTGCCCCGTGGGATCAGAGTCCTGTCTATCTCTGTGCATCCATTTCCCACTAGATGCAGAGAGGACGGGATGTCCATAATAGAATAGGCCTCCACATGTCACAGAAGGCGTAGCATGTCTTGAGCTGTCACGATGCTTTGGCCTTGTATTGTGAGGGCAGGTTGATGAGGCGAGTAGAGTGATCCTGGCGAAGGAATGCTTGGCTCTGACAAGTGCTCCGATGAATTTGAGCCATGGTGCTGGAGCAGATGTGACTTTGGAAAGTCTGGGACAAATCCTAGACTTTGCAGCATTGTGATAGTGCAATGAAGAGATGTTTGTACCTCTGTTGGGGATTTTCCCCTTATTAAGCAGTTGTCTAAATAAGGAAAGAGCGAGATCCCCAGCATACACAGGTATGCAGTGACCACTGCCATGCACTTTTTGAAGACTCTGGGTGCAGAGACCAGCCCAAAGGGTAGCACCCGATACTGGTAGTGGACTTGCTGAACTCTGAAATGCAGATATTTTCTGTGGTGAAGGTGGATCAGCAAATGCGTGTAAGCATCACAATCGTCCTTCTGAAGGTATGGCAGAAGGGTGCCTAGGGAAATCATCTTGAACTAGAATTTGAAATTTGTTCAGATCTCATAGATCTAGGATGGACCTGTACCCTCCCGTTTTCTTTGGGATAAGAAAGTAAGGAGAGTAGAAGTCTTTGCCTTCTTGGGTGGGAGGGACTCTTTCGAGAGACCCCTGAGTTAACAGGTTGGCCACTTCTGAGGACAGGAGATTGGCCTGCAAATGATTTGTAGGATAATCCCTTACTGAAGTGGTTGGGGTAAGCTTTGAAAGTGAAGCAGATAGCCCCTGGTGATGATATTGAGAGTCCAGGTTTCTGATGTGATGAGATGAGATGCCGCCTGTGGGCAAAAGCACAAAGTTAAGAACATAAGAGCATAAGATATGCCATACTGGGTCAGACCAAGGTCCATCAAGCCCAGTATCCTGCTTCCAACAGTGGCCAATCTAGGTCATACGTACCTAGCAGTATCCCTAAAAGACACAGGTTCCACAATGCTTGTATTGGGTTAAGCATTCATATCCTGGGTCCCTTTTTAATAATGGTTTATGGACCTTTCCTCCAGGAACTTGTCCAAACCTTTTTTAAACCCAGCTACACTAACAGCGCTTATTACATTCTCCGGTAACAAATTCCAGAGTTTGATTACACGTTGAGTGAAAAAATATTTTCTCTTATTTGTCTTAAATAGTTTACCCTGTAGTTTCATTACATGTCCTCTAGTCTTTCTATATTCTGATAGCGTAAACAATCGATCTACATTTACCCATTCCACTCCGTTCATTAATTTATAGACCTCTATCATATCTCCCCTCAGGCATCTCTTTTCCAGGTTGAAGAGCCCTAAGCTTTGTAGCCTCTCTTCATAGGAGTAACCTTCCATCCCCTTTACCATTTTGGTGGCTCTTCTCTGTACCTTTTCTAATGATATCCTTTTTAAGATACGGCGACCAGAATTGCACACAATATTCAAGGTGCGGTCGTACCATGGAATGATACAGAGGCATTATAATAACCTTTGTTTTATTTTCCATTCCTTTCCTTATGATACCTAGCATTCTATTTGCTTTCTTGGCCGCCGCTGCACACTGGGCGGAGGGTTTTAACATGTAACATGTAACATTTAACATGTAACATTAAATACCTTTATGGAAATGGGTAACAGGGGTAACATATGGAAAGCAGTGTGTATTAATGCCCGTAACATGGGAAATAAGATCCCTGAAGTTGAAGCTTTGGTGGGAGTGGCTGACTTGGATTTAGTGGCAGTTACAGAAACATGGTTCACAGAAAACCATGACTGGGATTTAACTATACCTGGCTATACTTTATTCAGAAATGACAGGGTAGGAAGAAGGGGAGGAGGAGTGGCACTATATGTAAAAACTACTATTAAAGCTTTGGAATTACAGAGCTTAAAATGGAGAGAGGAGGCATTGTGGGTTAAACTAGAAAGAGGGAAAGAGAAATCTATTTGCATTGGTGTGATATACAGACCTCCCTCACAAGAGGAAGAGGTGGACAGAGAGTTAATTGAAGACATACGCAGCATTGCTAGGAAAGGGGAAGTGCTACTGATAGGAGATTTCAATATGCCAGATGTTGATTGGCACATTCCTGCTGCAGTATCATCTAGAAGTAAGGAGATCCTGGATTCTCTACAGGGAGAACTATTCAGGCAATTGGTAACAGACCCCACACGTGAAGGGGCCATACTGGACTTGGTGCTTACCAATGGTGAAAGTGTTTCTGATGTTGTAGTGGGAGATCATTTTGCATCCAGTGATCACCAGATGGTGTGGTTCAGTATTAGGACTAGAGTTATTAGAATCCATTCAAAGGCGAGGATCTTAGACTTTAGGAAGACTAACTTTACGAAGATAGGCCAATACCTCAGGGAGTCGTTAGTTGGATGGGAACAGCTGAGGGATGTAGAAAAACAGTGGGAAAAACTGAAAGGGGATATTTTAAGGGCAACTAACCTTTTTGTTAAAATGGTAAATAAAG
The DNA here is from genome assembly GCA_033557465.1 of Ichthyophis bannanicus. Taxonomy (NCBI): domain Eukaryota; kingdom Metazoa; phylum Chordata; class Amphibia; order Gymnophiona; family Ichthyophiidae; genus Ichthyophis; species Ichthyophis bannanicus. Next base: position 1,387,117,741 of record CM066032.1, on the reverse strand, counting down.
GTAAAAGGAAAAGGAGACCGCTATGGTTTTCAAAAGAAGTAGCTGAAAAAGTGAAGAAAAAGAGGGAGGCCTTCATGAAATACAAGAGATCACAGAGAGAGGAAGACAGGCATCTGTATTTGGAAAAACTTAGAGAAGCTAGCAAAGTAGTCAAGAAGGCAAAGATTCAAAAGGAGGAGGAAATAGCCAATGCAATAAAATGGGGGGAAAAGACATTTTTCAGATATATTAGTGAGAAGAGGAAGGGCAAGAGTGGTATTGTCAGACTCAAGGGTGCAGGGGAGGAATATGTAGAAAATGATAAGGATAAAGCGGAATTGCTTAACAAATATTTTTGTTCTGTGTTCACAGATGAAGAACCAGGAGCAGGACCTCAGAAAAAACCCACAAATAGGAACAGAAGCAAAGGACATCTTGAATAATTTTCAAAAGACTGTGTTCGTGAGAAACTATCTCAACTTAAAGAAGACAAAGCAATGGGACCGGATAAGATACACCCGAGAATACTGAGGGAACTTGGGGACGTTTTAGCAGCTCCACTGACTGACCTTTTCAATGCCTCGTTGGAGTTGGGAGTGGTGCCAAAGGACTGGAGAGAGGCTCATGTGGTGCCTTTACACAAAAGCGGAAGTAAGGATGTGGTGGAAAACTACAGGCCGGTTAGTTTAACTTCGGTGGTGAGTAAATTATTGGAAACGCTGCTGAAAGAGAAAATAGTGAGGTTTCTGGAGTCCAGCGGATTACAGGATCCGAGGCAGCATGGATTCATCAGAGGCAGGTCTTGTCAAACAAATCTGATTGATTTCTTTGACTGGGTGACCAGGGAGTTGGACTGAGGGAAAGCCCTAGATGTGGTGTATTTAGATTTCAGTAAAGCCTTTGACACTGTTCCTCACAGGCGACTTATAAACAAACTGAGCACCCTAGGGATGGACCCTAAAGTTACTGCTTGGGTTAGAAATTGGTTGGGTGGGAGGCGACAAAGAGTACAAGTAAATGGAGGTCACTCTGAGGAGAAGGATGTTATCAGTGGTGTGCCCCAGGAATCTGTCCTTGGTCCGATTCTTTTTAACATCTTTGTTAGTGATATAGCGGAAGGGCTTTCATGTAAGGCTTGCCACTTTGCGGATGATACCAAAATCTGCAATAGAGTAGACACCCAGGAAGGGGTAGATAACATGAGGAGGGATCTAGCTAAGCTTGAAAAATGGTCTAGAATTTGGCAGCTGGGATTTAATGTTAAAAAATGTAAGGTCATGCATTTGGGCTGCAGCAATCCAAGGGAGCAATATAGTATAGGGGGTGAAGTACTTTTGTCCACTAAAGAAGAGCGGGACCTAGGCGTGGTTGTGTCTGATGATCTTAAAGTAGATAAACAGATAGAAAAGGCTACGGCAAAAGCTAGAAGGATGCTTGGGTGCATACGGAGAGGAATGGCTAGCAGAAAAAAAGGAGGTGATAATGCCTCTGTATAAGTCTTTGGTGCAACCTCATTTGGAGTATAGTGTGCAATTGTGGAGACCGCACCTTCAAAAGGATGTGAACAGGATGGAGTCGGTGCAGAGGGTGGCTACTAAAATGATTAGTGGTCTTCATTATAAAGCATATGAGGACAGACTGAAGGATCTTAATATGTACACCTTAGAGGAAAGGCGGGATAGAGGTGATATGATTGAGATGTTTAAATACCTCCATGGCATAAATGTTCAGGGAGAGAGCCTCTTTCAATTGAAAGCAAGTTCTGCTACAAGGGGACATGGGATGAGGGTGAAGGGAGATAGATTCAGGAGTGATATGCGTGAATATTTCTTTACGGAAAGAGTAGGGGATCCGTGGAATAGTCTCCCAGTGGAGGTGGTGGAGATGAGGACAGTAACTGAATTCAAAAAAGCATGGGACAAACACAGAGGATCTCTAAAGGTAAAAAGGGGACTGTTGTAGTTGTTATGGAAGGACAGACTGGATAGGCCAGGTGGTCTTTTTCTGTCGTCATATTTCTATGTTTCTATGTTTCTACATGTATGCATTTTCCAAAGGAATGCATTCTGGGCAATGTTGAGGCAGGTTTGAAAAGTATGCACATATTTCCTATTTCACAATGGAAAGACATGTTGACTTCATAAACTCTAGATGACATCACTGTGACATACTGGACATTGTGGTGCTAGAAGGAGCACCAGAGGACATAGAACAACTCTGGAAGCAAATGAGCTGACAGGAATGTTGAGAACTGTAGTCCCTGGGAGTCCTGAGCTGAGAAGTACTGAGTATAGAGAGACAAGCTGTCTGGGAGAAGTAGCAAGATAGCAGCAAGAGCTTAAAGCAGAAGTGAAGGTAATTAAGCAGTCTGCAGCCGAATGGAAGAACAAGCCCAGGCTGTATGTGGAGAGGAAAGGGGGGGGGGGGGGAAGCAGCAGAGCTCAGAAGAAGAGCAAAGCTCAAAATGGATTCAGGAGGCAAAAGCACAGCGCTGGGAAATGCTAGCTTACCTGGTTCTGGGAAGGGAAGGAAGAATACTGTACTGTGTTTGCTTTGATGGACTCCGACTACAGGCTATTAGAAAGTCATTCACCTGGTGGTGTCTCATCCTGAGAGTATTTACAGTACTCCAAGGCACGAATATCCACTAGCTAACTACTCATTTGGACCTGGGGTTTGGAGAAGTGATAGTGTGGCAGGTGCAGGCCTGTGACCCACGGTGTCTGAACATAAGCAGGCCAGCATGGCTAGCTTGACCTGTAAATGAGGCCTGTGGAGAGGCATATAGGATTGCACATCCCCCAATATGCTGCTATTGTAAGATAGAATTCAGTAGAAGTATTGAATTAGCTTAGGTAGGCAGAACTGCAGAGCTAAAAGATGGGAAAAACACAGAAAGACATGTTTAAAAGTTACTGATAAGAAAAAGTACATCTGCAAAGAAATAATTGGGAGTGCTGACAGATGAGTTGCAGAACCCTGCTCCTCTGCACGCACAAATTGGTTCTATGGCCTTGAGAGTGTGAAAGTAACAAGTTGATGAACTGACCATTGTAATTGGGACTAGAAGGGGGGCAGGCAGGTGTCATGCCCACTGAAGGGACATAATTGGATAAACTTATCAGTACCGGGACCAATGGAAGAGGTACGGGAGGTACGGGAGGTTACCGGGACCAATGAAATGTTTTTCTATACCTAGAATGGAACAAGAGTCTATAAAAGTTGTTGTAATGCTTGAAAACTTTGCTCAGCCATTTTGAAATTGACTGGTTCGAGACTTGTGCACAAATAAATGATTTGGACCTTCTGAACAGACTCCTGGTATCATTGGTTTGTCTGCGCTTTGCTGCTACATATTCTTGGTGCGTTGGCCGGGAAGTTGTGGAATCAAAGTGTATATAGGGCAATATACCACGACTTTCCGCCTCTATAGGCTTGGTCCTGCCGGGATCGCGCCCTTCCGACGGGGGCTGCTCCCTGGCGCCACCGGTCCCTTGTATCGGAGGGAGCTGGTCAGACCTCGGCGGGTGCCGGGCCCGGTTGGAGCCAACGCCTCGAACCCGAGTGAGGGGAGTCCGAGGTCCAACTCATGCGCCTGCTTGGGAAGTTTGAGGACCGGATCCGGTGAGTATAGTTTTGATTTTGGTGTCTAGACAGAAATAGAAAGAGCAGTACTGCCATTGGAACTTGGAATTTGGAATTTGTAATCTCGAGATATTGGGAATTGGTAAGAGAGCATGATCAACTCTCAAGGAAGGGCTGAGTAACCCCGCATGGGAATTCGCCGGGTGAAACCCTCATCCTTTTTGTAATTGGGAAAAAAGACTAGTCAGAATAGATAGAAACGAATGCATTCTGGGATACGTTGCTAGCATGATTGTGTGAATGAAGTGTGAATGAAAGGTCTGGCAGCACGGACCAAGTGAAGGCGGACCCCTAAGTAGCGCATTTCCTGACCGGGCGACCGCGTTCAGGTCGCGAAAAGGGGGAAGCGATTGTCGTCTTGTCTTGTTATTTGTACTCCTTATACGTTTCCAGGACTGTGCGGACCCCTTACCCACGGTCCGCCCTCCTTTTCCCTTCTGTCTGTTGTTGCGCGCACACATCGAAATGGGAGGGGCGGGGTCTACTAGAAACACTCCATTAGAATGTATGATCGCACATTTTAAAGAGGGATATTCAGGAGATTATGGTATTAAAATGACAGCAGCCCGTTTGCAGATTTTGTGTACTAGGGAGTGGCCCGATCTAGACCCCATCTGGCCCCGAGAGGGAACGTTCAATGTAGAGATTATTCAGTCAATACACCGTAGAGTGCGGATAGCGCACCCCGATCAGTACCCCTATATAGATTCCTGGTTAAGTATTTGTGAAGATCCGCCCCCCTGGGCGCAGCGCTGTTATGAGGAACAGTGCAGAATAATGTTAGCGAAAACAGATTCTAGACAGAAAACGGAACAGCCCAAAATGAAAGAGCAGGATAAGAAAGCCAGAAAGAAGCCCATCCTGGTAGATCCTGATTCCCCAGAAATAATTCACAGGCAGCCCCGAACCCCAGGTCCAATAAGAGTAGCCCGGCGTCCTGCCCCAGAACCCCAGAGACGGCCGGAGCCGGAGCGGGACCCAACTCCAGATCCACCTCCCGGAGGGGAGAGAGAGAAGGAATTAATTGAAAGAGAAGAGGAGGACATAAAAAGTGAGCTAGAAGCGGAGATAGAAGAAGGAGAAAGAGAGAATCCCCCAGACGAGGAGGACAGTGTACAAGTAATTGAGAAAGCCAGCGCTAGCACTAGCACGCCAGTAAAAGCTAAACCCAAAGCAAAACCTGTTGAGAAAAAGAAAGTGACTCCTTCAAAGGCAATCACAACAATAACCCTTAGATCCCAAAAGACACCTACGACAGCCAAAATGTTTCCCTTACGGCAAGTCCCGGGAATGCCCGTAAAGAATGATAATGATGAAGTGGTAGCGGGACCCCTAACTTATGTGTATATCCCTTTTTCTACAACTGATTTATTAAATTGGAGGTCGCATTATGCCTCCTATACTAGTAAGCCCCAGGAGCTGACAGAATTAGTAACTAGTATTATGGAAACTCACCAACCCACTTGGCCAGATTGCCGTCAGCTCCTGACCACCCTATTCACTACAGAAGAACGAGCAAGGATTAGAAAAGCAGCTATTGAATGGATGGCAGAAAACCCTGTAGCTCCGGCACAGGGGCAGAATATAATAGACCGTCGGGAAGCAGCTCAGAGAGAATTCCCGAATGAAGACCCCCAATGGGATCCAAATACAGATGAAGGATCCACAGCCCTAGCCCGTTTTCGCCAAGGCTTTTTACAAGGCCTGAGAAAGGGGGGCCAAAAAGCTATGAACCTTTCCAAAGTTGCAGGAGTTATCCAAGGGATAGATGAAAGCCCAGCAGATTTTTATGAGAGATTAACTGAAGCATACAGAATGTATACTCCCTATGATCCCGAGGCACCAGGAAGTTTATGTATGGTGAATTCTGCTTTTGTAAACCAGTCTCAACCAGACATTAGACGTAAATTACAGAAATTAGAAGGGTTTGCGGGCATGAATGCAACACAGTTATTGGAAGTCGCTCATAAAGTGTATGTGAATCGTGATAATGAAAGACAGAGAGAATGTGATAGAAAGATGAAGAAGAAAGCTGATTTTTTGGCTGCGGCCATAGTGGAACAGAAAAGGGGAGGTGTCCCTAGTCGAAGGAGCAGAGGAAGAGGGCGGGGTCAAGGCGGAGGCCGGACCCAGAGACTAGGCGTGAACCAATGCGCCTACTGCAGAGAGGAAGGACATTGGAGAGATACGTGCCCGCAACTCGAAGACGCCCAGCACGATGACGACAGCAGTCATCAGTGGCGAGAAGAAAGACGAGGCTATCCCCGAAGCCGAGGAGGAGCCAATCGAGAACAATTCCAGCGAGAGAGAGGAGGAGCCATTCAAGCATTGGCCACACCAGCCCATGATGAGAATGACGTGGATTAGGACAGACCGGGCTCCAAGTTTGCTTTAGGTCTCCAGGAGCCTATGGTCGGAATACAAATAGGAGACCAAATTATGGACTTTATGGTTGATACTGGAGCACAACATTCAGTAATAGACAAAAAGATAGCCCCATTCACTACAAAAGCAGTCACCATTATAGGAGCAACTGGTGCCAAAGCCACAAAGTCTTTTCTTCAAAATCGAATATGCAGTCTAGGAGGACAGCAAGTAACTCATCAATTCCTTTACATGCCCGAATGTCCAGTACCACTACTGGGACGAGATATGCTAGCCAAGCTTCAAGCACAGATATCTTTCTCTGAACAAGGAGAAATGCAAATGACAGTGAATTCCCAAGCCAAACCAGCAGGAGTAATGCTGCTGACAGTGCCCCGAGAAGAAGAATGGAGGTATTACGTTGATGACTCCATCCAAGATACCTATTTTGAACAAACTTTAAAGAACATCGATGCACCACCTGGAGTATGGGCAGAAGGCAGTCCCCCAGGCCTAGCCAAGCATATAGCTCCAGTGATTGTAACCCTCAAGCCTAGTGCTACACCAGTGCACGTCAAACAGTACCCTCTCCCAAGAGCCGCAATTGAAGGCATTCATCGCCACCTACAAAGATTGCTCGAGTATGGCCTACTGAAAGTATGTCAATCCCCATGGAACACTCCACTTTTGCCAGTAAAGAAACCTGGGACAGATGATTATCGCCCAGTACAAGATTTGAGAAGAGTAAATGATGCAGTTGAAACCATACATCCAGTTGTACCCAATCCTTACACTCTTCTAGGACTGATACCTGCTGAAGCTACCCATTTCACTGTACTGGATTTGAAAGATGCATTCTTTTGCATAAGATTAGCCCCTGTAAGCCAAATATTGTTTGCATTTGAATGGCAGGACCCCATCTCTGGAAGAGGGGGCCAACTCACCTGGACAAGATTACCCCAAGGATTCAAGAATTCGCCTACCATCTTTAGCGCTGCACTAAATCAAGACCTTTCAAGCTATCCAGTAGCCCCGGGGAAGAGAGTGCTTCTCCAATATGTGGATGATCTGTTGATAGCTGCCATATCAGAAAGTGAATGCATACTAGCCACCAAAGATCTCTTGCAGTTACTAGATGAAGCTGGATACAAAGTTTCCAGAGCCAAAGCACAGCTATGCCAAAAAGAAGTGAAATACTTGGGTTTTCGTATTACCCAAGGAAGCAGAAGATTAGGCAGAGAAAGAAAAGAAGCAGTATGCAGAATTCCAACTCCAACAACCAGAAAGCAAGTCAGAGCCTTTCTGGGAGCAGCAGGATATTGCCGAATCTGGATACCTAACTTTGCCCAAATTGCCAAACCACTGTATGAAGCCACAAAAGGAGAAGAAAAGTCACCACTGGAGTGGGGACTTGAGCAGGATACAGCCTTCAAGACGCTAAAGGAAGAATTGATGTCATCAACAGCACTTGGACTACCAGATGTCCACAAACCTTTCCACTTGTTTGTACATGAAGCACAGGGAAATGCCTTAGGCATGTTGACTCAGAAATTGGGAAATTGGGAGCGACCTGTAGCCTACCTATCGAAACAATTGGACCCTGTGGCCAAAGGATGGCCACCTTGCTTGAGAGCAGTTGCAGCTACAGTGCTACTAGTGAGTGAAGCAGACAAGCTCACACTAGGACAGAACATACGAGTCACTGTGCCACATGCAGTCCTTGCCCTTATGGAACAAAAAGCAAATTATTGGCTCACCAATTCCCGAATGTTGAAGTACCAGAGCATGTTATGTGAAAACCCACAGATACAACTTGAAGTGAGCCATGCCTTGAATCCAGCTACCTTGATACCCATCAGTGAAGAACTCCCAGAACATGACTGTATCGAAGTCATGGAAACTGTGTTCTCCAGTCGACCCGACTTGACAGATGTGCCCATAGACAACCCTGACCAAATCTATTATGTTGATGGGAGTAGTCTCATCCTTGATGGACGACGCTGTGCCGGATATGCAGTCGTCACTCAACACGAAGTAGTTGAATCATCAGCTCTAGCCTCAGGAGCATCAGCCCAGAAAGCCGAATTGATAGCACTTACCAGAGCATTGCTGTTAGGAGAAAAACTTGTGCTAAATGTATATACAGATTCCAAATATGCCTTCACTACCTTGCATGCCCATGGAGCTCTCTATAAAGAAAGAGGACTCATCACATCCGGAGGAAAATCAGTCAAGTATGGTCCCGAGATATTGATGTTACTTGATGCAGTTTGGGCCCCAACACGTGTAGCTGTCATGCATTGTAGAGGACATCAAGCAGGAAAAGGAGAAGTTGCCCGAGGAAATAGATTTGCAGATGCCTCAGCACGACAAGCAGCTATGACAGGACAGATTGCCCCACAAGCTATGCCAATGCAAGCAGCATTGTTTCCAGTACCTTTGAATCTATGGACCCCACGATATACCACCAAAGAATTGGATTACTATTGTAACAGAGAAGATGGAATACTGAAAGATGGATGGATTGAGCTGCCACCAGAAGAGGGCAGTCAACCTCCTGGACGAATAGTAATTCCTGAACTGTTAGGACCATCCTTTGTCAAAGCTTTCCACGAAGCCACCCACTATGGGAAGAGTGCTATGGAAAAAGCACTCAGACCACATTTCTACATCCCTCTGATGACAACCATATCAGCCTCAGTAGCACGTCAATGTCTAACCTGTGCCAAAAATAATGCCAAGCAAGGCCTTATAACGGCACCCCGAGTTCAGTCAGGAGGTGTCACCCCCATGCACAACCTCCAAGTTGATTTTACTGAAATGCCAAAAGCCAATGGATACCATTACCTATTAGTATTAGTTTGTACCTTCTCTGGGTGGGTAGAAGCATTCCCAACCAGAACTGAGAAAGCCCGAGAAGCTACCAAAGTCTTAATGAGAGAGATTGTCCCCAGATTTGGAATTCCAGCAGTAATAGGGTCAGACAATGGACCCTCATTTGTCTCCCAAGTTACTCAGCAGTTAGCAAAAGCTTTGCAGATACAATGGAAACTCCACACTGCATACAGACCCCAGAGTTCAGGGAAAGTTGAGCGAATGAATCGTACCTTGAAAGCCCAAATGTCCAAGCTTTGTCAGGAGACACACTTGAAATGGCCCCAAGTGCTCCCCATAGCTTTACTCAGAATACGCTCAGCTCCTGTAAAGTCAACAGGATTTTCCCCTTTTGAAGTTCTGTATGGTAAACCCCCACCAATAGTGCAGGGAGTCAGAGGAAGTTTAGCCCAGATTGGTTCAGAAGTAACCAGACAAGAACTCCTAGCTCTTAGTTTTGTTCTGCAGACTCTCCATACGTGGATCCAAGACCAGTTGCCTATCAACTTGACGGAACCCTTGCATCCCTATCAGCCTGGTACTTTGGTGTGGATCAAAGATTGGAAGAAGACACCGTTGGAACCCCACTGGAAGGGACCGTACACCGTCATCCTGTCTACCCCAACTGCAGTAAAGGTAGCCGAGATCGACGCCTGGATCCACCACAGCAGAGTCAAGCCCGCCGCCGATCCTGAACCAGAGCAGTGGACAGCAGAACAGCATCCTGATGCACCCTTGCGAGTTACTCTGAGACGGCAACCAGCAGCTTAAGACACTTCATCACAAGTGCTTTGCAGTAGCCAAGTCTTTCGAAGAGGATTGCTGTTTTCCATGCAGCAACAGTTTTGTTTCAACGAACCCAATTTGTGTGTGATTTGACACACTACTTTGAGACTACATTGACTAAGCCAGATTTCACAAGCCAACTGAAATTGCTAAAAAGTTGGTCAATGTGTACTGGACATCTTGAGGATCTTCAATCAACACTCAGCACCCGTTAAATTGCTTCATTAGCAAACGGGACGAAGAATAAAAGACCGTCGTGATCAAGATCAGCAAGCTGAGGATTCAGAAGAACTCCAATCAACATCAACATGTATCTTTGTTTTTGCTTTGCCTTGGTTGCCTTCTTTGGAGGTTTTGAACTGACTTATGCTTTACCTCCATGCACTGCTTGCATTACTTCTACTAGAACTGGACTGAAAGTAACTCAGACTTTGCTTTATCATTCTTACTATACCTGCAAGGGAACAGTAACTCGGTGTATCTATAACACCACTGAACTAAATGTTTGCACTCATGGCAAAATCAAAGCATGCTATAATCCGCATCAGAATCCATCCTATTACATGTTGGAAATAAGATGGAAGGATGCAGATGGACCTATATTAGCTGCTACACCACCACTTAAGGACATTACTAAACCTGCTGTTTTGAATTTTGATGCATGTAATGCCATTAATAGAGATAGTCAGTCCACCTGTGGTACATGGGAGAAAGCGTATCGAAATGACCATAAGTATATGTGTCCAGAAGGTGCCACAAATTGGTGGAAGTGTACAGGTAAAACGGGATCAGGCTATAGTACTGCAACAGCAGCAGATTACTATTGCCCGTATTGGGGATGTGTTTTTTATGCTACCTGGAACACTGGTATAACTGATGAGAAAATAGATAAACGGATGGCTACTCTAACCAAGCCAACCACAAATGATAAATGTCAGAAAGATGCTTGCAACCCCTTACACTTACGTATACACAATCCCCATGCATGGAAACAAGGATACAAGTTTGGTTTACGTATTGCTGGAGGAGCAATAGATCCAGGGACCATTGTGTATATCAGATTATATATCAGAATAGAAGGGGCAACTGTGCTTACCCGTCAGTGATTAAAAATCACCTTTAAAGTCACAATTTAGGGGTTTGGAGGTCAGTTCCTACTTGGACTCCCTTTTGACATCCAGTTAATTAAAAGTGGCATTTACATGTGTAAGTGGCGGCACCTATATGCGTAGGTTGCAACATCGCCACTCCCATGTGTTAGTACTGGCACTTACAAGCTCAAAGCCCCAGGCGGTCACTCTCTGTTTTTGACTGTTTGATAAAATGGTTGCTCTTTTTGGACATGCAAAATACATGTGTTTTTCCCTGTGAACCTTTATGCAAGGAGGCTATCAAAAAAGGCCCACTATTCAAAGCTTATTCTTGCCTCTGTCCAAGAAACCTTTTAGTGCTTTTAACAAATTAACTCGCTCCTCCTCTGGCCTTGGTAAGGAATACTCTGTTATTTATCAGCATAGTTTGCCAAATTATTTGTATTTAAAAAAAAAGTTGCAGATCTCAGAACTTCTTTGGGTCTTCCTACCCCATCTGCTTCACCTTCTTTACCCATCGATTCCTCCTCTTCTTCCCAAGCTATCTTTAACTATCCATGAATGGTCTTCCTGTCATCAGATTTCTGACTTTACTCTCTTTCTGAGTCCTTTGCTTCTGTCAAGAATAGCACTCTTTTTGCTGACATTGTTCCCTTTCAGCTTTTGAAGAATGCACTTGCTGGTCTTACCTCACTCCTCCTTTCTATGCTAAAGAACAGGCTATCATCTTGGATTTTTCCCTTACTATGGAAACAAGCCATAGTTCATCACCTTATAAAAGAAACCAACTCTCGACCTCTCCAATATCAACATTTTTTGCCCCATTTCCAACCTTCCATTCATATCTAAACTGAAGAAAACTGTCCATATGCAACTATGTAAATTTCTACACGACACCAATATCCTTCACCCAGAACAGGCCAGTTCTGCCCATTGGCACTCTACTGAATCTTTTATTGTATTCCTGAAAACGAGATCAAGTGTAAATTAGAATCCAGAAAAGCCGCTCTTCTTATCTCTCTTGACCAAAGCACAGCTTTTGACCAGGTCCAGCTAATCTCCCATCTGGCCGAACCTGGTAGGAAAGACTTGGTTCAACTTCTTTCTTAAATCGCTCTCATATGTATCGGCACTCATCATTCTTTTTTGATTCACCTACCTATTCATGTCTGAAGGGTTCAGTCAGATTGTCTACTATACTAATCCCACCACCTCTGATCTAAAATCACTTAACCCACAACTTCAATGTTATTGCAGATTGGCTGACAGATCGTTGATTAAACGTTAAACATGAACAAAACTGAAGCCATCAAGAGTACTCTTATTTTTTTCTGGGACTGCATTACTACTTTAGGCATCCGCCTCAACTCCTCCCTTTCCTTTTAGTCACAGATCGTAATTAAATTATTTTTCTATATTCTGAGACAACTGTATTCCATAAATCATAGTAACATAGTAAATGACAGCAGATAAAGACCAGTATGGTCCGTCTAGTCTGCCCAATAAGATGGTAAGAGTAGGTGCACCTGCCGCTCCATGCAGGTCACCCCTCCCCATGTCTTTGTTTAGGGGTGAACCCACTGCTCCATGTAGGACACCCCTATTTGTTGAGAAATTAGATAATTAAGTTTATTTTGATTTGATCCTGTTGCTGTAAAGGGATCCACTGTGTCTGTCCCATGCCATTTTGAATTCTGTCACTGTATTTGCCCCCACCACTTCCATCGGGAGGGTATTCCAAGCATCCACCTCCCTTTCAGTGAAAAAGTATTTCCTGACATTGCCTTTCAGTTTACCACCTTGCAGCTTCATGTTATGCCCTCTAGTTTTACAGCTTCCCCATCTTTGGAAGAGGTTTGTTTGTTCATTAATTCTCTTTAAGTATTTAAAGGTCTGAATCATATCTCCCCTATCCCTCCTCTCCTCCAGAGTGTACATATTTAGGTCTTCAAGTCTCTTCTAGTAAGGCTTTTGACGCAGGCAACAAATCATTTTGGTTGCCTTCCTCTGAACAGTTTCCAGTCTTTTTACATCCTTTGTGAGATATGGTCTCCAAAACTGAACACAGTATTCCAAGTGAGCCTCACTAGTGACTTATACAGTGGCATTAGTACCTCTTCCTTTCTGCTGGTAATTCCTCTTTGTATGCAACCCAATATCCTCCTGGCTTTTGCCACTACCTTGTCACACTCTATCACCACCTTGAGATCCTCAGAAATAATCACACCAAGATCCTTCTCCTGGTCCGTGCACACCAACCTCTCGCCCCCTATTGCGTACATTTCCCTTGGATTTCTGCTTCCCAAGTGCATGACACTGCACTTCTTCGCATTAAATCGTAACTGCTAAGCATTAGACCATTCTTCCAGCTTTTGTAGATCTTTCCTCATGTTATTCCACTCCCTCAGGGGAGTCCACTCTTTTGCAAATTTTCGAGTCATCTGCAAAAAGACAGACTTTTCCATTCAGTCCTTTAGCAATATCACTCACAAATACATTGAACAGTGCCGGACCCATGACCGAACCTTGGGGAACCCCGTTAATCACCCTCCTTTCATCCGCGTGAGCTCCATTTACCATTACCTTCTGTCATCTGTCAATCAATTTCTGATCCAGTTCACTACCTTGGGACCCATCCCCAAACTACTGAGTTTATTGATAAGCCTCCTATGAGGAACAGTATCAAAGGCTTTGCTGAAATCCAGGTAGATGACATCCATCACATGCCCCTGATCTAGTTCTCTGGTCAGCCAGTCAAAGATCAGGGGAATGCGATGGATGTCATCTTCCTGGATGAAGAATAGATAACGAATTGATTATAAATATTGCCAAGATAGCCACAAAGGGGGAAGTGATCACATTGGGTGACTTTAATCTACCCAATGTGGATTGGATTACTCCTTCTGCAAATCTGGAAAGAAGCAAAAAAATTGTGGATGCTTTCCAAGATGCGTTACTTAGACATTCTGGGGAAGAGAGGGGGGAGGAGCATGATAATCTCTGTTCACTTGTATTTGCTGTTTTCCTCAGAGATTAGATTATTCAAACTCTCTTTACTGTGGCTCCACTTGTGCATCCCTTCAGCTTATACAAAACACTGCTGCTAGTTTTGTTTTTGAGGTAGGCAGACTCTATCATGTCACCCCTCTGCTTATCTCACTTTACTGGTTTTATCTCCACAATAAGATACTGTTGCTCATCCACAAAGTTTTCTTTTCCATCACCTCTTTCTGATTTCCCTTTTGATCTCTAAGCATTCCATTTGACCAACCCACTCACAGGATATCTGTTGGTCCTTCCCCCTCCCTTTGTTATGTATAGGGTTGCCAGATGTCCTGATTTTATCAGGATTGTACTGATTTTTGGAAGCTTGTCCTGATTTGAAAAATGTCCGACTTTGTACTGAATTTTGGCGTTTTGTCCTGATTTGTCCCGAATTTTTGTAAAATTTTAACAAATGATTAAGATGAACTTTTTAATACAAAAAAAGTTATTTTTATTCACTTAGGGCCTGATTCCATTGAAGACGTAGATTTCCTTTGTACGTCTGGGCTGACCTGGACGTACAAAGGAGATCGTGATTCTAATTCTGCAGCACACGTCTAACCCCATGGGATCAGAATCATGAACAGCACTGTATGTGCAGGCCGGGACTGTGATTCAGTCCCAGCCTGCACGTACAGTGCTAGCCTTGCTAACTCAGCCAGGGCTTTTAAATGAAGCCGCGGCGCCATGGTGTCCTGTTGCCATGGCACCGCAACTCCATTTAAAAGTCACGATGCCAGCCGCTTCCCACAAAGTTAATTCCCCTCAACCTGACCCCCGTTCCAGCCTCCAAAGGCCAGGATTGGGCTGCGGGGGATTAACTTTGTCTCTCCCATCCTCTTCCGTTCCCTGACACCACAAAAACAAAACGTCCAGGGAAGTTATTCCACCCTTTCAGTGAAAAAGTATTTCCTGACATTGCCTTTCAGTTTACCACCTTGCAGCTTCATGTTATGCCCTCTAGTTTTACAGCTTCCCCATCTTTGGAAGAGGTTTGTTTGTTCATTAATTCTCTTTAAGTATTTAAAGGTCTGAATCATATCTCCCCTATCCCTCCTCTCCTCCAGAGTGTACATATTTAGGTCTTCAAGTCTCTTCTAGTAAGGCTTTTGATGCAGGCAACAAATCATTTTGGTTGCCTTCCTCTGAACAGTTTCCAGTCTTTTTACATCCTTTGTGAGATATGGTCTCCAAAACACAATAACTTCCCTGGACATTTTGCCGGCCCTGGACATACAGGGCTGACATTAGAATCGGCCCTGTATGTCAAGGGCTGGTGACCACCCACTGCCCGCCCACTCTCTGCTCTTGGGCCGCCTCTTCCCTGCTCCCGACTAACTTCCCCCCACAATCGCTCTTCGTGGTTCGGAATAACCCCCTTATTGTACATAAAATGTAGAAATGAAACATTAAGCTTTTCTTTTTAAACGTGTGTGACTCAGTGTTTTTGTCCAAAAACATACGTTTTGATTTTTTTTGAAAAAAAGGAAAACTTTTGGGCTCTTTCCCAAAAATGGGAAAGTTTGGGTTCCATTGTACATACAAAATATAGCGAATTTAAAACATATGTAAAGAGGGAGAAAATATAAAAATTTTCCGAAAGATCATAGTTTATCGTTTGTTAAAATTTTTCAAATTTCTGTTGTCATAGTAATGTTACTAACATAAATTAATTTGCAATTATGTAGAATGTCACTAGTTGAACGAGTATTTTCAGTGTCCAAGAAGCAATGGACGTATGATCGAAATCGATTGGATATTAAAACTGGAAAATGCTTGCTTCAAGTTAAAATAACCTATTCATTATCTTGTGGTGATATGTACAAAAAGATTTTGGCTGATGAAAATCTGCTAAATCAAATATTGTGTTTGATGCCTAATAAAACATTTTTTTTGAAAAGTGTTATTTTTGAATAAATATCCAGATTGTCGACCACAGGTAGCTAGCAATCCTAGTTACGTATTATGATGGAACATGTCATTCGGATTTTAGCTACTATGCCCCTCTTTTCTGGAATGCCTCCATCTCTTGAGATGTGGGCTCTCACTCATGTTGTAAGACCTCCCTTGAGACCTGTCTTTCTTCTAAGGCCTTCCCCGACCTATGAGCATGTTGCTGTGGTAAGTCTGGGGCTTCTGGATGCACTGTAACTGTTTTGCTTATTTTCTCTCTCTTTATTTATATGTAAACACCTTGTTGACATCACATGAAAGGTAGTATATAAGCTCAACTAAAATGCTCTGCAAATTACAGTCATCCAGTCTTAGGCATCCCTTATACAACATCAATGATCTAGGCAAAATCAGACCTATTGGGGTAATTTTATAAGGAGCTGCATAAAGTTACATGCTATCTTTGTGAGTTTGCCACGGCAATTCTAGTGATTTACGTGAATAGAGAGCAACTGACTAAATCATGCACATAAAGGACTGTTTTATAGGTATGCACATAGGGCTGACGGTGCGTAATTTCACTGTGAGTATATGCATGGGAGAAGCACACAAGTACATGAGTAAATGCTAAATTATTCTAATTTAAATGCATTCTGTAAAAATGTAGACCCAGGACTGGGCTGGTGTATATGATCATGCCTCAATTTATTTATTTATTTATTTATTTTATTTACTACACACTTATATACCGCTGCTTCCAGCGATCAGCAGCGGTTCGATTCGTCTTTGGGGGGTTGTCAATCAAGACTTGTGGGGGGGGTGGTATATACATAGATCTGGGGTCACAGCACACATGATTAGCGTCTTAGGGGATGAATCATACATTCTTACATCTATATATACATATTTACATTTTTATACATATAGCATTTTGTAACTCTCTCGCAGTTGATGGTCATAATTGATTGTAATGACATCGGAATAGGTGAGTTTTTAGCTCCTTCCTGAATTTGGTGATGTCCTTGGTTAAACGCAGCTCACACGGGAGTTGATTCCAGATAGTTGGTGCAGAGAATGAGAAGGCTCTACGACTCGTACTTGCTTTCATTGTTCTGAAGTTGGTGGGGACTTGCAGGGTGCCCGAGTTGATGGTTCTGCATATTAAACTGCATATTTAATGCAGTTTTTGACTACTTATGCCCCTACTTTATTAAGCCAAGTACCTACATTATCAGAGTTTATAAAAAAAGCGTGAGACAGACATCGAAAAGCAGGACTTTATAAAATTACCTCATTATGTTTTAAATTATGACTTGCTTACATCCATCCTCAAATTCAATTTTTCTGCACAAAATAGGATTGTTCAATTTCAATTATATGGGGGGACATTCAACGAGATTAATGCAGTTAGAACACTTACTAACTGTGTTAATCGGAGTCACCAGGATTTTCAGTGGCACTAACATGGCTAGCACTGGGGCATTCCAGGGCTGGAGCAGAAAGAGCATCCAGTGATAACTGGGCAGCGGCGAAATTCAGCTGCTGCCCAGTTCTCACTGAGCAGCAAAAGTTAGCGTAACTCTATTGTCTGTGCTTTCTTTGTGTTCACTTTGGAAAGCCAAGCTCAGAAGCTAATATTTGCCTACACTATTTGACATGGAAGGTTGGCACGTCAATCCTTTTAGTCATTGTTTAATCTTGATTTAAAAATGGAGAAAGAATCAGTAATTAAAAACATATACACTACAAAATATATTTGAGGCCAATATTCAGTGGGACAGGCAATGTACAATTTGAAACATCTAATGCAGACGGTTTCAAATTCTACATATATTCAGTGACACTATCCATTTAGGCAGCACTGCTGAATATACAAGTATAAGTGGGATGTCCAAAGTAGACATTTCACTTACTCCTGCTCTCGGTGCAGTCCAATAATAATTTCATAAAGGCTTTTCCATGTCTATACACTAATATGGACCTGGAAAATGCCTTTTGAAAAATCATCTCACAAAGAGCATATTTAGTGAAGTGTGCTATTGGGCAGTGTGGGGTTTAACGCGAGTTAACTGTATCATGCTGACATTTAACGCAGGGTGCTGTGCTTGTGACCTCACACCAACCAGTTACTGTAGAAAGGGAGGGATAGTGGGTGACATGGTGCTGATGGTGTCATGGTAGTTGTTGTTAAGTGCCGTCGAGTTGGTGTCGACTCATGGCGACCCTCTGGATAGTTGTCTTAAACTGCGTTCACTCTTCTGTCAGGTGTCTCATTGTTGTCAAAGTGGCATCCTAGCTGCTGTTCTTGTATCGATCCATCTCATTGCTGGCCTTCCTCTTTTGCATTGACCTTCTACCTTGCCAATCATTATGTCTTTCTCTAGCGATCTCTCTCTTTGCATAATGTGTTCAAAGTATGAAAGTTGAATTATTGTCATCTGAGCTTCTAAAGAAAGCTTAGGTTGGATCTTCTCTGGTACTGACTGGTTTGTTTCGTGGTTAGCGAGGGCATTATAGGCATGCACTAACTGCACCTGTTGCCTTTAGCATGGGTGCACCTAATGCCACCTCAATGGGGGTGTTAACTGCATCTGTGTGCCAGTACCGTAGTGCTACATGACTGCAACACGCTATTGGCATGGAGGATGGAAGCACATGCCCACAGAGTGTACCGAAGCCCTCCACGCTGTTATCACATTACAATTGCGTGCTACTGGCATGGCCTTTAGTAACCATGAAAAGAATAAGAACATTTGATTCAGGTATAAGCAGGATTGAGGGTGGACTATGGGCAGAAAACAGATGGCATTGTCTTATCCATGCATTCTATAGAGAACATGCACCTGGTTTCATGTACCGTAGGCACGTATATTTATGCTAGCCCCACCGAGTTTCTACTTTACTTCACTGCACTTTACAAAACTTGATGACATCCTTCACCAGACCAGCTCAAAGCATGTTAGAATTAAATATAAAATACAATATTCTCAGCATATACTGTCACAACACCAGCCCCAGAGCCACGTGCTTAAAGGGTCAGGGTGGACATTACTGTTCCCATCAAAGGGTGAAACTTTTCTTAGCCCAGATGCATGCTGGTACTAGTAGTCCCTTTCTTGAAATAATTAGTTGTGAAAACCATGTGTAAGGTAAAGGATAAGGTTTATTCCCATAATGCACAAACAAAGGTTCAACGAAGGAAACAGGATTCTCACCTCATTCAGGATTTTCAAAAAGGTATTTACAGAATTCAAAAGTTAGACGTGCTTCACAGTCTTATTAGCTATGCAGATGTTAGAACAACCCAGTTCAGGCAAACAAAAGCAAGCTTCTTCTTTTAGCTTATCAAAGCTGTATTTTAACGTATATCCTGCAAGCTATACTTCTGCCAAGGATTCCAAACTCCCGGCTAGACAAAGTGTACAATCCATGAGACAGTCAGGTAGCAATGAATTGGGTTCAGCAGGGTCTATTTGCATCTCCTCCTGTTCTGACGATATATCTGCTGACCCTAAGCTTTCCTCATGTAATTCTGGCTTCACTTCAGAGTTTCTCTCTAAAACTCTCCAGCCTTGCTCTACCTGGTCTGGAAAACAGGTAACAGGACTTTTAGTTAGCACTTTTTGTACAGGTTCTTAAACATCTCTCCAGCTGTGTTTACTGCACCTACGGCTCTCTGGCTTCCATGCCTTTCTAGGGCTTGGCCACAGTTCCCGGTTCAGTGTTGTGTTTCTCAGACTCCTGGGCCGAGTCTTGTGTACCCACCTCTGAACTCCTTGTAGCTCACGGTCAGGGAAGGAAGTATGCAGGTACCTCTGCTCTCTGAGCTGTGCTTCTCTGGTACTTTCTTTACCAGGCACTTTCCAGGTCCCTCTCCTTTCTCTGTCTTCCTTGAAGACCTCTCCCTGGAGCTTTTCACCGTGGAACTGTTTCTCTTCGAACTTGTTCCTTCTCTGTAAGGACCGCAAATCCAACTGTCTCTCCTTCTCTCCTCTGAGCCGTCTCCTTCCTCTCTCTATTCTGCGTCTGCTACTGCTCCTTCTGTCCTAAGCCCTGCTTATAAAGCTGCTTCTCAGTTAGGGTTTCTCTCACCCTGACCAGGTGTGTCTGATTATCCCTTGAGTTAGTTATTGCATCATCCAAGCTTGGGTGTGTCAGCCTACCCTCTGATTCTTCGTGCTTGCTCCCTCTGGCTGCACTTTGCAGTAAATGCACTTTAGGTCTGTCACTTTCTTTAAAGGGATCAGTGATTTTTCCTATCTCCATAGGTTCACTGGCCTCTGCTTCAACACAATACCAATCTCTCAATAATTCACCGATTAACCAGTTATTCCTCAAACCTGTCTCTTATAAATACAAGTTTATGAGTCATGATATCTGCTGGATTTGTGCTAGTATTTATCTAGCTTCTATTTGTGTAATCTTTAGGCAGTTAGGTGTTCATTACAGGATTTACACAAATATACAGTATTTCATTCCTACTGTTAGGTCTTCCAGATGGCGCTTTTGGGGCACTACAAAAATGTCAGAATTCAGAGCTCATATCCCTTCTGCTAGTTCTTGTTTAGACTTCATTTCTCCAGTTTTATGTAACTTGCACTAGTTTCGTGTGGCATGGAGAATAAAGTTTAAAATATTAACTTGGTTGCATAAGGCTTCAAGACAGGGGCCGCGGACTGCCTTTTTGAATGGGGGGGGGGGGGCAAGCTCCGCATTGACTCCGCCCTAAGCTCCACTCTAACTCTGCTCCTAGCCCCCCCAGGCCTTCCCCTCCTGTTCTGTCCATGGGGCTCCCAACTCCCTCTGGCAGAACAGGACGGATGGCTGCGATCGCGGCATACTCTTTCTGTCTGCCCACGGGAATCGTATCTCCTGTGGGCAGACAGAAGAAGCTATGCCAGGATTTCACGGGCTTCCAGTCCTGCTCTCAGGGATCTGATCTCCCGCTGGCAGAGAGATCAAGTGCTTTCTTCTCTCTGCTGGTGGCAAAATTTTGGTGTGGCCAGGGCCGTGTGGGCCTACCCCATTCTGACGCCTCTACTTTAGGAGGTTCAGTCCCCATGTACTTTAACTCTGTGCTGCAGATCTATAAACCTTCTCAGATATTAAGATCAACGGGTACTCAGCAGCTAGATGTACCTCCTTTGTGCTATGTACACTCAGTGAATATAGGAATAGAACGTTTTCAATAGCTGGTACATATGAATGCCATAAGTTGCCTGTGTTACTCAGCTTGATGGATTGCACTGATTCCTTTTAAAACCAGTTTGTTTTCAACAAGCCTTCTGTTAGATCTGCTTATGTAATTTTAATGTCATTTTGTCTAGTGATATTTGTTTATTGTGAGTTATGTATGGTGAGTTGCACCTTGCTTAGAATATTGGATAGATGAGACATATATTTTTTAAATAAATAACAAATAAAGACACATTGGGGCCGATTCAGACCTGGACGTCCAGGCCCTCTGTGCGCCTGATCGGAACCAGATGCACAGAGTTAGCCAGGATTCTGATCTTGCAGGGCACAACTAGCCCTGCGGGATCAGAATCACGTCCAGGCCTGTACATGCAAGCGGGAACCCCAATTCAGGCAAGCCTGCATGTACAGGCCTTGCCTGGCTAGCTCAGTCAGGCCTTTTTTAATGGAGCCACGGTGTCATGGCGTCTGGTTGCCATGGCACCATGGCTCCATTTAAAAGCCACGATCCCCAGCCGCCGGCTCCAAAAGTGCTTTCCCCGCAGTCTGACCCCAGATCTGGACACCCAAGGCCAAGGTCAGGCCGTGGAGAATGTCCTATGCCGCCTCCAGACCCTTCAGAGCTCCAGGTCCGTCGTCCGTGCCAACTAGGGGAACTTATTCCACCTCGGAGGGAGGGACAGATCTGCTTAGCATGCCAGCAATGTTGCCGGCGACTTGCACATCGGGTGCGCCTCTTCTCTCCCGCCATGGGGGGGGGGGGGTGCCCGATGTGCAAGTCGCACAGGGCGCAATCTTCACTCGGTATGGCCCTGATGGTAACACCCCTGGAACATCCCAATCCCCTATATAATTTTGGATCTATAACATTTCATATTCCTAGAAACATATGTTCAACTGCCCCATTAAAATAAAATGCGCTTATTTGATCGGCACTAGTAGAGAACCCATAAGCTCTTTTCAGTACTGACTCGTTTGTTTCTGCTCAAGGCCAATTACAGTAGCTGACATGGGATAAAGTGCAATGACACTTTTTAAAATTGAATTCTAATAATATCAAGTCTAAAAAGAAATAATCTAGCTTTATTTATCTAGTTATTCAAAATTTTACAAAATCAATTTCCCATTGCAAATTTTAATGCAGCTTATTTCTAGTAAATGAACACCAGAAACGCCCCTTTGATTTTCAGTTCAGAGAGCTGGACCAAATGAATTCAATCCTACAAAAAACGTCTGCTGTGTGAATGATTCTTATGACCTAAGAAATAAAAGATGCTCAACACGAGGCCAGGTTTAATCTATTTAATGGGGCGGCCCACCATTTGTTTTCATAACAGCAAAATTAACTTTGCCTGTCACACTATGAACTGAAAGTTGCAGCAAGACAAGATGATGCCTGTTAGTTTTTCTTAGGATAAGGTAAATGAACCACTTTACAAGGAAGGAGAAAAAAAAATATTTTAAAGACTTTAGTTGCAGAAGGTTTATTTCAAATGAGTATCTTCTCTCAAGGTCTCATGACCTTTAATTACTTATTTTTTCTTTTTTTTCTAATTTGGTGCCAATTGTTCAGATATATTCAATATTTGGATTCCAATTTCTATATATCTAAATTTAAACACATTTTTATATTTGGAAATAGAAATGACATCACAATTCACATTTCTTAAAAGGAATAAAGGACACATCTGGAAAGTCATTTACTTCAGATTTCCCAGTTTTTGAAAAATGCTATGCATCTTTTTGAAGTGGGAAAAAAAATCCCCAACTGATTTTTAACGGAAAGCCTGGTGCTGCGTTCAGAGAAATATCAAAACAAAAACCGTGTTTTAGTTACATTGCATGTATGAGACGGATCACAAATCTTAGACTATGTATCTTTAAATCCAGTCTTCCTATATAGTCACAAAACAGGATATACTAGAAAAAGCCTTAAAAAATAAATTGGAATGAAATGAACAGAATGAGTATTTACTGAGTAGAAAATAATTTAGATTTTGAAATATGGTTAGAAAAATGATATTAAAAAAAAAAAAGGTTTTGCGAGTCCGATGATCTTACCTGGTCTGCTGTAATGCTGAGGAGAATGTGATGTTGGCGTGTAACGGCCATAACCTAGTGATCCAGTAGAACTGGGACTGGACCCCCGATACTGCTTTAAAGACCTGTCATCTTGGTCACCCTATAAAGACAGCAAGAACATTTACTCTTGTTACTAGAGAAGGCAGGGGTAGCAAAAGGCTTTTATATGTGTCATTTACCAGATCAGTAAGACAAACATTTCAGTACTGCTGCAGTCTGAGTAGAACCAGAGCTGGTAGAAATTATAAGACAAAGCCCACAAGACCTGTTTTCAAAAGGATTTCTTCCAGTCTGTGGAAAAGCTCTTGAAAACAGAGCCTAGAATCTCGCATGCATGTGTATATTGTAAAGCCAAAATTAAAATCATGATCGTGCTTTAGCAGGCTGCCATAGCTGAAATGTATTGTTCAACCATTGCAAGACTAAACTTTAGACTGAGTGCCCGCTCAAACATACTATGACATACATGCATGGCATAAATGCCATTATTTAAATGGCCAATACCTGCCTTATGACTAAATACTGCATTTATATACAACATTATAATATGGATTTAGATTCAAAAGGATAAATGTACAGGTCAATTGGCTACTTATAATCTGCTATCAATACAGCTTATTCATCATTACAGACCTAAGCTTCATAGTGTAACTATGTTATGTTGCAAAAAGCAGACAAATCACTCTCTGCCACCTTCAAGTGCTATATTAATACAGTTTTGATTGGCTGAATGTTTCAAATGACTACTCTACTCAAAAAAGTTTAAGAAGCTGGATTTACCAAGAAACATCTTTCACTTTGTTGTCTGTGTGAAACATCCTCACTGAACTAAGCTCAGAGAAAACAGAAACCACAGTACTGCCCCTACAGATTTACAAAACCAGACGGCGCTCCCTGGGACTATTTTCATATGATATCCAAGAATTAATCAACATTAGAAACTATTATTTTATAGAAAGTCCTGCCTTTTTCAAATTGCTGCAAAAATATCTTTCAGAGAAGGGGTTCATTTGGCAAATGGTATTAAATAATTTTATTACAAAATGTTCTCTCTGATCTTTGGTATAGGTGAGTCACTCTTATTTGTGCCTTTCTCCTCCATCTCAACTCCAGATTCCATTCTTTCCTCTGTACTGTGCATAGACTTCCTGAGTTAAGTATGTCATGCACCCTCCTCTCTGGCCTTCTTCAGATCCAACATAAAAGCCCATCTTTTTATGCCGATTTTACACTTTAACCCCTTATTCTCCTGTTTATACACACATGCATAGAAGATTAAAGCAAAAACCAAACCCTACCCACCCCTCACAGACCTTCATAAGCACACCAGAACAATATTTTAACAACTTTCTCCTGATGCAACTCAAGGGGAAGAACGTTCCACCATAACCAACCCTGCAATGAGAAAACTGTACTTCGATGAAAACCTCTGCATCTCCCTAATGGTAGGAGCCACCCACAGTTCACCCCCTTACGAGAACAACAACTGACTGGGGGCATAGGAAACTAAGAGCAGACAACTGGGCACTAAACGTGATCTAGTTATTGGCTACTATGGTGGTTCATTCTTTGTGCTTCGAAGGGGGTGAATTTTGGGCGTTCCCACTATTACATCAAAGTCGAGCTCTCTTGTTGCAGGGTCCATTATGCTGGAATGCTCTCCCCTTTGAGTTGCGGCAGGAATGGGATGTGGAGATGTTTAGAAAGTTGTTATCATATTTTTTTCTAGTGTGCTTATGAAGGGGGTTGAAGTTAGCAGCTGGTCTGTGAGGAGTGGGGTGGGGTTTTGATTTCTGCTTTGATCTTCTGTGCATAGGTTGGCACTGTGGGGAGAAGGGAAGACCCTTTGTTAGGGGTAAGGGTTTGGGTTGGCCGCCGGTGTTCGTTTAGATAAATACAATAAGGGATTAGGGTTGGAGTGGTGGTTGTTATGATATTTGTTATGTGTGTGGGGTTAATTCACTGACATAATTTATAATTCTGTTTGTGTTGTGCACCACATGGAGTGTAGTGCCATTGTGCGGTGCATAAGCTGAAATAAATAACTGTTGCTATAAACCATTTCCCATAATAAATAAAATGTTCTAGTTCTCTTATTAAACCTGTCTAGAATAGATTTCAAGCTCTACCAAGAAACAACTATGAGTTCTTAATAAAGGAGCAGTTGCAAAAGCTGATGCATCCCCCCAACATTCAACACTCCCTCATTTTCTCCCAGACCCCCCCCAACTCCATCATCAAGCCAACTCCCCATTCCCCCCAAACCTCCATCCTGACCCTCTTAGTGGTAATCTCAAGGTTCTACCACTAAGGGTCAAGTTGCCAAATAAGAAGACACCTGGGATTGGAGGTGTATGCAGCATTATGGGGGTCTGGTGAAAATGGGAGGGGATATGCAGGATGTCAGGGTGGGGGTCAAGAGGCGGGTATCTTGATCCCCTACCGGCCCTTTCACAGACAGTCGGCCTGACTTGCTATCTCGTTGCTGCAGCCAGTCCACAATGTTCCTGGCTGCAGCAATTCTAATTCAAGAGCATTAGGCACTCTTTTTCCATATTTTGGTTTTTTTTTAAATCACTGCTCCTACTGGTGTGCCAGCAAATACATGTGCATGTCTGCATGTCCTACAAGAGGCTCTGCATTCAGCAGAGACCTTTGTAAAATACTGGGGGAATTGAGCTCATCCCGACCTGGAAGTCTCAATTTCTCCCTCCATGTCCTTTGAAATTATGGGCCATTTGATCTTATCTCCCAAACTGGCCAGAAAAAAAACATTATAACTATGAATGTAATGGAAAGAAAGGAGAAAAGGCAGAGCTACAGTATAAACATACAAGTCTAAATGCAAGCATCATTTATTTTTTATTTAACTGTTTTTTTTATACTGATATCCAAAGAAAGCTGTGCTCCTAAAGTTCAGCTCCTGTTAGGCTCTTAAATGTATGCCTTATTTTCAGCCAAAACTAGAAACCCAAGTTTTCAGCAGACAATTCATCTTAATTTAGGAGCTTAGTAACAGTATATGATGGCAGATCATGGTCCATCTAGCATGGTCCATCTAGTCTGCCCAGGAAGGCAGCAAGAGTACGTGCGCCTGCTGCTCCGTGAAGGTCACCCCTCCCCATGCCTCTGTTTAGGGGTGTACCCACTATTCCGTGCAGGTCACCTCAACTTGTTAAGATATCCGAGACAATTACGTTTATTTTGACTTTATCTTGTTTCTATAAAGGGATCCACGGTGTCTGTCCCATGCCATTTTGAATTCTGTCACTGTATTTGACCCCACCACTTCCATCTGAAGGGCATTCCAAGCATCCACCACCCTTTCAGTGAAAAAGTATTTCCTGACATTGCCTTTCAGTTTACCCCCTTGCAGCTTCATGTTATGCCCTTTGGTTTTACAGCTCCCCCGTCTTTGAAAAAGGTTTGTTTGTTCATTAATACTCCTTAAGTATTTAAAGGTCTGTATCATATCTCCCCTGTTCCTCCTCTCCTCTAGAATATTCATATTTAGCTCTTGGAGTCTCTTTTCATACATCTTCTGGCGCAAGCTCCAAACCATTTTGGTCACCTTTTTCTGAACAGTTTCGTCTTTTTATATCCTTTGCGAGATATGGTCTCCAAAACGGAACACAATATTCAAAGTCCTTCTCCTGTTCCGTGTACACTAATCTATTGCCCCCTATCTCATACAATTCCCTTGGATTTCTGCATCCCAAATGAATGACACTGCATTTCTTCACATTAAATCTTAATGGCCAAGCATTAGACCATTCTTCCAGCTTTTGTAGATCTTTCCTCATGTTATCCACTCCCTCAGGAGAGTCCACTCTATTGCAAATTTTCATGTCATCTGCAAAAAGACAGACTTTGCCATTCAGTTCTTCAGCAATATCACTCACAAATACATTGAACAGTACCAGTCCCAGGACCGATCGCTGGGGCACACCACTAATCACCTTTCTTTCATCGGAGTGATTTCCGTTTACCATCACCTTTTGTCATCTGTCAGTCAACCAATTTCTGCTCCAGTTCACCACCTTTGGACCCATCCCCAGGCTGTTCAGTTTATTGATAAGCCTTCTATGAGGAACAGTATCAATTTATGGTCCTAAATGTAGGCCTGCCATTCATTTGCCTGTATTTATGAGCCTAATTTAGATGCCTTGTGCTGGAAATCAATGTTAAGCTCCTAACTTCTTTTCTCCACCCTAAATCTGCCCCTATTGTCACCCACTTTTTACGTTCCTAAATTTAGCATTTTAGTGAAATTTTAAGAAAATATTTAGGTGCCCAACCCTTGTAAATTTTCGAAGATCTCTATTTAGGAGCATAGCTGTCAAAATTAGGAGCATAAATCATTTGATTATCATGTCCTGTGGGTATATGGTTATCAATTTTTAGAGCTGCTTTCAATGTTGGTAAAGATCATATGAACCAGGTACAGTATTTGTGTCAAGGAGTGCTGAAACAGGGCCTACTAAAGTTGGGAAGGAATCTGCACTTGTGAGTATAACATTCCATTTCCCTGCCGCCCGACCCCCGATCGGGCCTGCCAAGGCTGTGATCGGGCCTCAGGGAACCCCAGGGTGCCAAATACCTTCCCTGTTGTCCCCTCCAAGGCTGTCTGGCACTGTCAGGCGGGTGGGGGGGGACTTATTCTACCTCCAAGGTGGACTAAGTCCCTTGTCTAACTCGGCTCCCCTGGACGTACAGAGCAGAAACCGGAATCAGCCCTGTATGTCTGGGGTCAGGGTCATGCCTCCGGCCTGCCCCCTCCCACCCCCATCCAGAGCTCCCTGTACATCTCCTCTATATGTGCATGGAGTTTAAGATCCAGCATCAGGAGCAAGCGATCAATGGGGATCTACATCCAAACCAAATGCTGGTCAGAATCCACCCCTATGTGGAGTTAGCTATAGAAGAGAAGGGCACAGATAGAAACGATTTGCCATAACAGCATAATTCCTGAGGAGGTGTAGGGAGAGATAAGAGAGGAAAGGTAGTGAGGAACTGCAGAGTGAATTCTATCAGTATATGCATAAGCCCAATGGTGCGTGCTTTCACTGTGGGAGTTCATATGGACGGAGCACACAGTTATGGGCGTATTTTATAAAATATGGGCTTATGCTCAACAGATACATGCAAACATTTCTACCAGCCATAGAATTGGTGTAAGTGCTTGCGGCTAGACTGAACACTGTTCTCAAACACTTATGCCCCAATTTTATAAACAAGATGTGTGCTTTATTTTATGAAATAGGTGTGAAACATGCGTTAAAATGTGATTATCCTAGGTGCCCCTTATAAAGTTACTTCTTAATTTACAAAAGAAAGAAGACTATGATAAAATGAGGAAAATGGTAAAAAAATAAATAAATATATATATATATATATATAAATAAGCAAATGCAAAGAGTTTACATCAGGCGTGGACGTTGTTCACAAATACCATCTCTCTGCAGTTTCGTTTTATATGGTACCAAATAAAATGAAACTGCAGAGAGATGGGGGCGGAGCTAGCCGCGGAGCAAGATGGACGCCTAGGATCTCAGCTCTGGAGGAATCCTGAGGAAATCAGCTGCCCAGCCCATGAGGTGCTTGATATTTGGGTCTCCTCTCTTGTACAACAGACAAAGAACATGTCTGCAACTAAAATGACGCGTTTGGACTTCCAAGGCAACACTGCTGTGGGAACGGAAGCCTTCCAAACAGGAGCCCCCTTCTCCGTAGAAAATGGCGCCTCCACGGGAACAGCCTGAAGGCCTAACAGAGCTGCTCACTGAAATCAGAGCAGTGAAGGAGTTGGTACAGCAAAATGGAAACTCCTTAGGATCTATGCAAACCGATCTCTTAGATATGAAGGAGCAGCTGACCTCTCTTACGCTGAGATCTGATAAAGCAGACACTGTAATAGCGGCCCATGAAGAGCGTTTTCGCTTGGTAGACCAAAACACTAAATGAATTGTACAGTTGGAAAGTAATCTGGAAGACATGAACAATAGAGCTAGAAGAAATAATATTCAAGTTCTAGGACTGCCTGAAGGAGCGGAGGGCACCGACCCAGTCAAATTCCTAGAGGCACTTTTGCCAAAACTGTTGCATCTGCAGCTGGCCCTTCCACTTGAGATTGATTGGGCTCACTGTGTGCCTTCGCATTTGAAAACTCTGGGGAGATACCCACAGCCCATTGTGCTCCGAGTTTTGCAATATCAACAAGTTGTGGCGATTATGAATGCTGCTAAAGCTCACTCTTCAATAGTGTATGAAGGGCACAAGATTATGTTCTTTCCTGATTTCTCAAAAGCTACAGTGGATAAAAGAAGGCAACTATTGGCGCTGCGACCACGACTTCAGCAACTACAAGCGTGGTATGGGATGTACTACCCTGCGTGGATGCGGATCATGCTGCACAATCAAACTTGCTTATTTGAAGATCCTGTGGCTCTGCGGTCTTTGTGGAAGAACAAGAGGCTATGCTGATGCATTGATTTATATGGGACTACACTATAGCTGCACTTTTCCTAGTGATTTGCTTTTGCGTTGTGTCGCTGAGTCTGCAAATATCCTTTTGGTGTTTCAGGCTGGATCAGGATGTTACATATTCTCTTATTCTGTCCCTCCTGCTCCTTTTCCCTTTTCCTAGAAGGTTTGGTTTTGATTCTAATTCGCTGTAATTTTTATTTACTTGAACTCATGACATTCTCTTTTGGGCAGCCCCTTGTTTGATACGAACCTCAACTAAAATTCCCAGTAGTGTTGACTGAGCAATGTGGGGGATATTAAGGGTTATTGCCTGATGTTATTATTATTACGATATGAATGTTCTGGGTTAATTATAATGTGGATTGTGTGCGAATCATGGATTTCAATGGTTATGATGAAATGTGTGGGGGGGGGTTGATGAGGAGGATTTAAAAAAGGAAAAAAAGATTTAAAAAAGAAAAAAGATTTATAAAAAAAAAGAAAAAATGATTTAAAAGCTTTTAAAAGGTTTAAAAAAAGGAAAGAAAGACAGGATATAGAGAGTTATTGAGGAGGGTTAACAATAATTCTAATAGTATCAAGAGAGCAAATAGAATGCTAGGTATCATAAGGAAAGGAATGGAAAATAAAACAAAAGATATTATAATGCCTCTATATCGTTCCATGGTGAGACCGCACCTTGAATATTGTGTGCAATTCTGGTCGCCGTATCTTAAAAAGGATATAGCATTATTAGAAAAGGTTCAGAGAAGAGCCACCAAAATAGTAAAGGGGATGGAAGGCTACTCCTATGAAGAAAGGCTAAAAAGGTTAGGGCTCTTTAACCTGGAAAAGAGACGGCTGAGGGGAGATATGATAGAAGTCTATAAATTAATGAACGGAGTGGAACGGGTAAACACAGATCGATTGTTTACGTTATCAGAATATAGAAAGACTAGGGGGACATGCAATGAAGCTACAGGGTAAACTATTTAAGACTAATAAAAGAAAATATTTTTTCACTCAACGTGTAATCAAACTCTGGAATTTGTTACCGGAGGATGTAGTAAAGGCTGTTAGTGTAGATGGGTTTAAAAAAGGTTTGGACAAGTTCCTGGAGGAAAGGTCCATAAACCATTATTAAGAAGGGACCCAGGATATCAATGCTTGACCCAGTACAAGCATTGTGGAACCTGTGTCTTTTGAGGAAACTGCTAGGTACGTATGACCTAGATTGGCCACTGTTGGAAACAGGATACTGGGCTTGATGGACCTTGGCTGACCCAGTATGGCATATCTTATGTTATGTTCTTATGCTATTATTGTCATTGTATTATTTCCTCTGATTCTATTACTGTTATTATTATTATTATTTTCTTTGTTTTTGACACGGATATTATGGCTGGGTAGCAAGGGGAATCCTAGCTGGGTGCCTCTGGTCTCCCTTGTTCTGTCACTAGTCTCACCCATATGTGTGGTGGTAAGTTGTTTGCTCGTCTAAGGATTAGTAGAGTCATATGTTTTGGAGGGGTGGTCATCTGCTCTGATTTTGGGGAAACTGCTTTGTAGAGACCTATTGCAGTATCTGGTAAGTTTTTCGGAGGCAGGCCGAAAGGTAGGGGGGCCTAAATGGGTTCAGATTGTGTTGGATGATGAACAAACTTAATTTTTTGTCACTGAACTTAAAGGGCGTTAATCCGATTAAACAGAAGACAATTCTTGCTTACTGCCAAAGGGAGAAGGCAGATATTATATACCTGCAAGATATACATCTGAATACTGGTGAATCCCTGAAGTTGGCAAATGGGGTATTCCTGGTGGTGGCCTTTTCGCCTGCTATGAAAAAAAGGAATGGGGTAGCTATTTTGGTGCGTAAATTGCTTGCGCCGATACTCACTCACACAAGATCGGATATGGAAGGGAGATGGGCTAAAGTGGTAATACAAGTGGCCCAAGTTACTCTTTTGTTGATGAATGTTTATGCTCCCAACTCTGATGACCCTACCTTTTTCCATCAGGTCGCTGAGGAGTTGGGGGAAACTGGTTCATATCCAATAGTATTGGGCGGAGATTTCAATCTGGTTATTGGCCAGCTGATTGATCGATAGCCTTACTGTCCTTGTAAAGCTTCTCAAGCACAGAATTGCTTCAAACTTTTTGTAAGGACAATGGTTTGGTCGGCATCTGGAGACTTCAACATCCTACTGAACAAGATTATACCTTGTTTTCAGTGCCGCATTCTTCACATTCGCGTATAGATTTTTTTTTTTTGATTACCAAGTCATTGATTCCTGATGTAGTTCGCTCCAATATTCATGCTACCCATGTTTCGGATCATGCGGCAATATTCTTTGAGTTTGAGATTAGTCCGAATGAAAGGCCTCCAGGACTATGGAGATGTGACAGGGCTCTATTAGCTGATTCACAACTTTGTGACACTATACGTGCAACGATAAATGAGTACTTTCAGTTTAATGATTCCATGGCCACCTCTGGGTGGGCGTGGTGGGAAGCTTTTAAAGCTACAATCCGTGAAAATATTACCAGTTATGCAATAAGATTAGCACGGCAGCGAAAAGCGGATATGAGCAGGTTAAACGAACAAATTAAAGCAGGTGAGTGCCTTCTGGTAAGGCGAAATGCTCCTTGCATATTGGTTCGCTTGCAGCGTCTGAGATTCCAATATAATTCTCTCCTAACTGCGGAAGCAGTTCAAACTTTACATGCTCAAGAGGGAAGATACTATACTGAGGCAAATAGGCAGGGAGATTGTTAGCACATACCCTGAAAACTAGGAAGGGGGCATCCAAAGTTGTAGGAATAGTTGAGGAAGATTCTCAGCAATTAGTGACTCGAGACGAGGAAATAGCGAAGTGTTTTCAAACTTTCTATCTTAATTTGTATTCTTCTGAGGTGCAAATGGAAGAGGAGACATTTGAAGATTTGAATCGATAGAAGAGGCCCTGAGGTTGGATACTCCAATAACCAGTAGAGAGATTTTGCAGTCCATTAAGGCTCTAGCATTGGGCAAATCTGCTGGACCAGATGGAATCCCTCAAGAATTTTACAAAACTTTTGCTGGGGTCCTCCTTCCTTTTTTGTCTGAATACTACACGTTGTTAGGACAGCAGACCCCGAAGATTGGGGACTGTGCTGCTGCAGCAGTGGTGGTGCTGGAAAAGCCAGGGATGGATCCACAAAGAGTGGGAAACTATCGTTCCATTTCATTATTAAACATCGATTGCAAGATATACGCGTCAATAGTGGCTGCTCGACTAGCAAAGGTGGTTCCTCTCTTCATCCATTAAGACCAATGTGGATTTATTACTGGGCGCTCTACGGCGGACAATGCAAGAGTGCTGTGTCATGTGTTAGCAGAGGTGGGAAGGAGAGACGGTCCTCTAGTTGGGATATCGTTGGATGCTGAGAAAGCATTTGACAGACTGGAGTGGCCGTTCCTCCTTGCCGTGCTCAAATGGTTCGGTTTTGGGGAGGGTTTTATCAATATGATCCAGTTAATGTATGTAGAACCAAAGACTGCTATAGCGGTAAATCACACTTTATCCGCAGTATTCCCACTCAAGTGTGGCACTCGACAGGGTTGCCTCCTATCTCCTTTACTCTTTAATCTTGTATTGGAGCCTTTAGACCTTCTTATTCACCAGAATCCAGATATTCATGGCTTGCAGGTGGCGGATTTAGAATTTAAGTTATCCGCTTACACTGATGACCTTTTATTGTTTGTTACACCTGTTTCCATTCCAAAGATATTTGAGCAGATTAATCTGTACTCGCAAATCTCTGCTTATAAAATAAACTGGGCCAAATCTGTTGCTTTTCCACTCAACTGTCGGATGCATAAAGCGGAAGCGGATTTTCACCCACTCTGTTGGGAACCTAAAGGGGAACTGCAGAGAGATCATTCAGACCTCCGGAACTGAAGTGTGTCCGTAGTTTTCCGTTTCGTTACAAAACCAGAGACTTATCAGCCCCCCCCCCTCATAGTAGTAGTAACCGGCATGGTTAAAAGGTGAGGTGAAAGAGGTTATTATAAGCAAAGGAAATTCTTTCAGAAAAGGAAAAAGGATAAGTATGAATAAAAAAGGAAACTGCATAAGCATTAGCAAGTTATATTCAAAGCATTGATTAAGAAAGCAAACTGATAATTTGAAAAGAAGCTCGCCATTGAGTCCAAAACCCATAACAAAGTTTTTCAGGAACATTCAAAGCAAAAAGCCTTTGAAGGAGTCAGTTGGGCCATTAGATCATCGTAAGGTAAAAGGGGCACTCAGCAAGGACAAGGCCATAGTGGAGAGACTTGAATTATATTTTCTTTGGCCTTTACTGAGGAAGATAAGGGAACTGCCCGTGTCAGAAATGATATTTAATGGTGACAGTTCGGAAGAACTGAAGAAAATCTCAGTGAATCTGAAAGATATAATATTGTGGGGCAGTGGCAGCATTGTGGCGCACCCAGTACAGTCGCTGGATACAGAATCAGAAGGTTGTGGGTTTCTGTTCTGCCAGTGGACAAGGTTTTGATTTGATCATTAGGCATGTAGATAGCTGGGTGGCTGGTGGACGTGAGGATCGCTGGTAACATGACTGCCTGGTGCGAAGATAGCGGACCTCACGCGCCACCTAGACAAGGTCTTAGATAGTGCTGGGGAGGAGTCTGCTGTCTTGGTACATGTCGGTACCAATGACATAGGAAAATGTGGTAGGGAGGTTCTGGAGGCTAAATTTAGGCTTTTAGGTAGGAAGCTGAAATCCAGAACTTCCAGGATAGCGTTCTCCGAAATGCTTCCTGTTCAACGTGCAGGACCCAAAAGGCAGGCAGAGCTCCGGAGTCTCAATGCGTGGATGAGACAATGGTGCAGAGATGAGGGTTTGGATTTGTTAGGAACTGGGGAACATTCTGGGGAAAGGAGGGGCTCTTCTGAAGGGATGGGCTTCACCTTAACTGGGATGGAACCAGGCTGCTGGCATTAACCTTTAAAAAGGAGATAGAGCAGCTTTTAAATTAGATAATAGGGGAGAGCCGACAGTCGCCCAAGAGCGCATGGTTCAGAACAATGTATCCTTGAAGGATACTATCAAAAAAATGAAGTTAGGGCACATCAGCAGAGAGGTTCCAATAAAGACAAAGGTAGCCCAAATGCCCTTGAGTACACAGCAGACACAGCTTAAAGATTCCAAATTGCCCCTGCCTATTGTCACCAGCACCCCTTTTTGGCCCTTTTAGGCGCCCGCCTAGGGCCGTGAGGTGTGGGTTGCCTTATTAAAGAAATAGTCAGTAGCCGTGTAATTAAGGCAAAAGAAATAATTCGGGTTTTATTCCCTGTCCCACATAGCATTCTTTATGAACAGCACAAGGGAACACAAAAGAAAACTGTTTCTTCACAGTATAAAAATAAACTCTTCGCCAGCACAATGTATCACAGAACTCTTGCTTGCCTGGCTAACATAGGGATGTAATTTCATCAGACAGACAAAGCGTGCAATCCATGGAATCCAGTTCTATGTCACACTCCTGGTTTTCCCATTGCATCTGCTCGTAGTCTGTATCTGGAGGCACATAACAGTCTTTATAACTGAAATCCTCACAGCTCTTCCCTTGAATGACACTGGGTATTCTATTTGGTAAGTGCTCTACATCAACAGGGTTCAAGAGTCCTGTGCTAGGAACTGTATCTCTCAGGTTCCTTCTCCAATAGGGATTTTCCTCCCAATTACTGGGCTTTGCTCTGCTGGCAATGCCTGGCTTTTTCCCTCTAGCTACAACAGGGTACTTAGCTTTTGTCCCTGGGTAATGAGCTTCTCTCTCTGGGCTTTGGCTGGCTCCTCTCCAAGACTTCCACATCTCTGTAGCCGGGTCCAAGCTGAAATCACTTTCTGAAGAGAGTCTGTGTCTGCTGCCTCTTGCTACCGGGACACTTCCTTTACTTCCTGGTTCTAGCAAGGTCTGCTGGTTGAGAGGACTTCCTTCCTCTTGGTTACTCACTCTCCAGTGACCGAGGTCCCCTCTGGCTTGGGAGACTCCTCTGCAGCTACAGCCTGCTCCACCCTTTGGCTTCTGCTCCTGCCTTTGCTGCCTTGGCTCCAGCCCCTCCCTTTGCCCCTCTACTGGGCTTTCCCTGTAGTTTTTATGCTCTTGTTCTCTGCACGTTGTACGTGTCCTTCCACTGAGGTGAGCTTGATTAGCCTTTTGGCTTTCTGCTGGGTCACCTTTGGTGAATGGAAAGTTTTCTCCACTATACTTGGGCTTTTTGAAAGCTGAACATGTTTGCTGCCTATGTGTTTGTGAGGTAAGCTCTTCCTCTTTTCCTATTACCATAGGCTCTGAGCTAGCCATTTCCTCATATAACATAGGCTCTGTACTAGTTACCTCATCACACTATCGATGACAAGATTAATATGAATAAAATACAGTCTCTAAAATGCTTGTATGCAAATGCTAGAAGTCTAAAAAATAAGATGGGAGAGTTAGAATATTGTGGCAAGGAGAGAGTAGTGCCACCTAGAAAAGCAGGAAACATTGAAGGTTTTACCTTGGCTGGGGGGATGGGCACATTAGAAAACACTTGTCAGAGAAAACCCAGGGTTAGAAGTTCACAGCAGAAAAACCCCAGGGTTGATAGTCAGTGGGCCAAAACTAGTGTTGAGTCATTCCCACGTTACACACCAGATAGGAATCAGAGAAGCAGGTACTCGGGGGAGGAGCCTGCAAGGGAGTGCCCTTGTCACGTAGCTGCTTGTAAAAAAGGGCAGACAGAAACGGAAGGGAGAAGGGAGAGAGAGAGGAGAGCAGAGGAAGAGAATCACCTGTCTTACCAGCACGAGGATTCTGAACCTGACTGGAACAAGGCTCCCAGGCTCTATGCTGAGAGGAGGGGAAGACCTGAAGCCAGATTCGCTCCCCAGGAGAAAGGGAAATACTGCTGCTCTCCAGGAAGAAATACTCACAGGCCAGGCAGCTGCTGTTGCGAGGCCCAGAGATACACTGCTAGTGCAGTGAAACCACAATGCAGGTTAGTGGGCAAGCTAAACCCTGTATTTGAAAGAAGCTTAAAGAAGCCACAAGATGGCAGAACTTTTACCCAGGCAAAACCCTTGCTGGAACCTAGATGCAGGCATTGCTCTGCTAGGGAAGCTTCCAAAGCAAGAACTTTTTATAGAGCCCGAAGGAGGTCTGACCGGTCCTCTGATTACAGCTCAGAAGAGGGTTTTATTGATAGAAGGCCTGTATGTAAAACTGTGCAAGTTAAGCATCAAACCAGGAGAAAGCCTAGGCCCAAACCTGAACACAGGGATAGTTCTTCAGATGAGGAGGAGATTACCTGTAGACATTTACATGAAAGGAAAGGAACTTTTAAACCACGGCTTTTGAAACCCCATGAGCTTTTACTTAAAGGGGAGAAACCTATTAGGTGGCCAAGACTGAAGAAACTGTTAATGTATGGAACTAATACCATTCCAGTTAAGAGTCCAGAACCACTACCTGAGAGTCCTCCAGAGAGCATGGAAATTGACTCTTTCAAAGGGGATTCAGATCCTTCAGTCACTGACATGGAATGTGATTGTTGCACTGTATGTGAATAACTGTTAAGAGGGAAAAATACCTTTTGTAAGAGCTAAGAAGAAAAGCTTGTTTAAAAGACTTTATTTTTGACCTGGCAAAGTTTGCATATATTTTCTTTGGGAGGAGTATCCCTACTTTTGTTTTCCTATGGACATTACCTGTTGTGAGTCTCTGAGAACCCAAATAAAAATCTGTGATCTTTAACCAACGGCTCAACTACAAATTCTTATACAACCTCAAGGTTAAGGTGCAGCGCCTCCTGCTGGTCAAGCTATTTGGCACAGGGGCGGGGCTCACAGTGGCGTAGTATTTAGGATTTCGCGGTTCCAGAGGTCCGGCAGCCAAGTCCAACAGGAACAGAAGGGTTGACCGGAAATCCAAGGACGCATCCAACGTATCTGGAGGAGCAGACGCATTGCAGACCTGACGGAGAGCTTATCTGGTGGCAGAGCTAAGACCTGCACCGATATCAGGTAACCCGTGACTAAGAGGGTTAGGCCTGGATCCAAGTGCAGAAGGGTGGTCACCATAAGCTATAGTGGGAGAGTAGGCACTTTTGAAGAAAAAAAAAAAAAAAGGTACCGCACTCGGTCGTTTGTTTTTGTGTTTTTCTTTCAGCTCCAGTGCAAGGATGGAGATCTCCGATTTCCCGACATGGGTAGCAAACCAGTTTGCCCAGCAACAGGAACTGGCAGCGAGGAACCAGGAGAAGGCGGCGTCGATGCTACAGGAGCAACAGCAACCTCTCCTGGACCTCTTGGCGAAGATGATTCAGACCCAGGAGGACATGTTAAAGCAAAGCACCACTACCGGACTGGTAACACCCAACCTGATTCCAGGGTGGGAAAATACCAATACTGGGACTTTGTCATATGGACGATATGTAAAGGGTGATGATATAGATGATTTCATCGAAGCTTTTGAGCGTGTGGCTGTGCTAGCAAAATGGCCTGTGGATCAATGGGCGGTCAGATTTGCCACCACATTATCCGGAGAGCCATTAGCCGCATATAGAGCACTACCTTTAGATCAGATATCTGATTATTTAAAAGTGAAAATTGCTATCCGGAACAGGATGGGCTTAAATCCCTCTGTTTATAGGAGACTATTACGGTCTTGCACAATTAAGGAAGGCGAGACGCCTCAAGCGTTGTATTATAGAATTAAAAGTTTAGTTCACAAATGGTTAATGCCTGAGGGTAAAACTATTGATACCATTCTTGACACTATAATTCTAGAACAGTTTACTGAGGCGGTTCCAAAAGAGTTACAGAGCTGGTTGGTTTTACAGAATTGTAACACTGCTTATGAAGCTGTTGTTTTAGCGGACCGCTTCCTTGAAGCCAACAAGGTAGGCTCCAAGAAAGAAGGCCTTTTCAAGAAACACGAATCAGTATTCCCAGAACAGAGAGCCACGTATGTTACCGGAAAAACAGCGGAAGGGAAAGTTATCACGAGAGCAGACTCCCTGTCTAGAAAATGTTTTACCTGTGGGGAGGTGGGACATTTTAGAAAGGACTGCATCGGTAGGGATGCCTTGATAGCTGCCCGAGTTAAGAACACTGGTGAGGGTTTTCTCTTAACCGTCGAGGTAGAGGGGATATCCGCAGAAGCGCTCCTAGACTCAGGGGCAGATCAATCAATGATCTCTAGGTCCCTCTGGGGTAAGATAGAGGCCCAGCGAGAATCCCCATCCGAGTCCCCTGACCACCATGTTAGAATTAGGTGCGTGCACGGTGCTGCATCCACCTACCCAGTGCATGTAGTGCGCATAAAAGGGCTAAGTAGTGGCAAGGCAATTGCAGTAGCAGTTATGCCCAGGCTTCCCTATGAAATAGTGTTGGGGCGGGACTGGGCACACTTTAGAAAAGGGATAGAGAATAGGCTGCACGAGAAGAAAAACCTAGTCTCTACACGGGCCCACCCTACGCCGCCAGAAGAAGTGGACCCACAGGAGGAGCCGATACCAGGCACTTCTTTCCACGAGGATTTAATAACCCCACAAAAGGAGGGCCATAAAAAGAGTAAGGCGGAAAAACGCAAGGAGAGGGCTCATAGGGGAAAAGGTAGGAGGGAATTGTTGGCTGGAGTAGAATTACCATGGGTCCCAGAGGACCTGATGCAAAAATTCCCCACTTTTCCTGATGAACAGAAAGCAGACCCTGCTTTAGTCCGAGCCTGCGAGTTCGCCCGAAGAGGCTCACGAGTCTTACCAAAATTTATATGGGATAAAGAGTTGCTTTATAGGGAAAGCATGGACCCGAAGACAAAAGAGGTTAAAAGGCAGTTGGTAATACCTGCCTCATTCAGAGACATCGTGTTAAAATTAGCACACGATCATCCCATCGCAGGACATAAGGGGGCGCAAGGGACGCTAGATCAGGTTCTTGCCCGATTTTATTGGCCGGGGGTATACACAGAGACAGTAAAATTCTGTGCATCATGCCCTGATTGCCAGCGAGTATCCGGCACGTATCCTCCGGAAGCGCCTTTAATTCCCTTGCCTGTTATTAGTAAACCAGTATATCGTTTAGCCTTGGATATAGTAGGCCCATTGGTAAAAACGCCCCGAGGCCATCAATATATATTGGTCATTATGGACCATGCCACCCGGTTTCCGTGGGCTATCCCTATGAGGAATACCTCCGCGCGGCTGATAGCAGCGGAGCTAGTAAAACTGTTCTGTGAGGTAGGTTTTCCCCGGGAGGTCCTTACAGATAGGGGAACTAACTTTATGTCCCGACACTTAGCCCAACTTTGGGATGCATTCGGGATACAGCATGTCCGAACAGCAGCGTACCACCCCCAGACCAATGGCCTGGTAGAGAGGATCAACCAAACCCTTAAAAACCTCTTACGCAGGAGTTTGGGCGGTCAGTTTCAGGAGTGGGACAACGTGCTCCCCTTTGTTCTGTATGCTTCCAGGGAAAGGAAACAGGCTTCCACCGGCATTTCGCCCTACGAATTGATGTATGGCCGGGCCCCGCGAGGCGTGCTAGACATTTTGAGGGAACAGTGGGTAGCCCCCACAAGGGAGCTCCAAGATGTCCCCCGGTTTTTGACAAACTTGAAACAGCGTTTGGAAAGGATAGGGCACTTGGCGGAGGAAAATTTGGAGCGGAGCCAGGGGAAGCAGAAGCGGTACCATGACCGAAAGGCCAAGGCGCGCCATTTCGAAATTGGCGATTCTGTGATCGTAATGGTGGCCGCAGCGAATTCCAAATTCGAAAATACTTGGAAAGGTCCATATAAGGTAGTAAACAGAGTTGGTCCAGCTTCCTATGCTTTGGAAACTGGCCCAGGCAAACGTCAAGTTTACCACATCAACCTCTTAAGAAAGTGGTTTGACCGAACAGAAAATGTACAATTGGCCCAAAAACTAGGTACGCGACATAGACCCGCTTCCAGTATTGCCAGCTGTGCGCGAAGTGTCTCGCCAGCCGGCAATAGTCTAAGGGGGGGGATATGTGGCAAGGAGAGAGTAGTGCCACCTAGAAAAGCAGGAAACATTGAAGGTTTTACCTTGGCTGGGGGGATGGGCACATTAGAAAACACTTGTCAGAGAAAACCCAGGGTTAGAAGTTCACAGCAGAAAAACCCCAGGGTTGATAGTCAGTGGGCCAAAACTAGTGTTGAGTCATTCCCACGTTACACACCAGATAGGAATCAGAGAAGCAGGTACTCGGGGGAGGAGCCTGCAAGGGAGTGCCCTTGTCACGTAGCTGCTTGTAAAAAAGGGCAGACAGAAACGGAAGGGAGAAGGGAGAGAGAGAGGAGAGCAGAGGAAGAGAATCACCTGTCTTACCAGCACGAGGATTCTGAACCTGACTGGAACAAGGCTCCCAGGCTCTATGCTGAGAGGAGGGGAAGACCTGAAGCCAGATTCGCTCCCCAGGAGAAAGGGAAATACTGCTGCTCTCCAGGAAGAAATACTCACAGGCCAGGCAGCTGCTGTTGCGAGGCCCAGAGATACACTGCTAGTGCAGTGAAACCACAATGCAGGTTAGTGGGCAAGCTAAACCCTGTATTTGAAAGAAGCTTAAAGAAGCCACAAGAAGGCAGAACTTTTACCCAGGCAAAACCCTTGCTGGAACCTAGATGCAGGCATTGCTCTGCTAGGGAAGCTTCCAAAGCAAGAACTTTTTATAGAGCCCGAAGGAGGTCTGACCGGTCCTCTGATTACAGCTCAGAAGAGGGTTTTATTGATAGAAGGCCTGTATGTAAAACTGTGCAAGTTAAGCATCAAACCAGGAGAAAGCCTAGGCCCAAAACCTGAACACAGGGATAGTTCTTCAGATGAGGAGGAGATTACCTGTAGACATTTACATGAAAGGAAAGGAACTTTTAAACCACGGCTTTTGAAACCCCATGAGCTTTTACTTAAAGGGGAGAAACCTATTAGGTGGCCAAGACTGAAGAAACTGTTAATGTATGGAACTAATACCATTCCAGTTAAGAGTCCAGAACCACTACCTGAGAGTCCTCCAGAGAGCATGGAAATTGACTCTTTCAAAGGGGATTCAGATCCTTCAGTCACTGACATGGAATGTGATTGTTGCACTGTATGTGAATAACTGTTAAGAGGAAAAATACCTTTTGTAAGAGCTAAGAAGAAAAGCTTGTTTAAAAGACTTTATTTTTGACCTGGCAAAGTTTGCATATATTTTCTTTGGGAGGAGTATCCCTACTTTTGTTTTCCTATGGACATTACCTGTTGTGAGTCTCTGAGAACCCAAATAAAAATCTGTGATCTTTAACCAACGGCTCAACTACAAATTCTTATACAACCTCAAGGTTAAGGTGCAGCGCCTCCTGCTGGTCAAGCTATTTGGCACAGGGGCGGGGCTCACAATATATAGCACTAAATGAGAAGATAGATATAATTGGTATCTCAGAGACATGGTGGAAGGAGGACAACCAGTGGGACACTGATACCTGGGTACAAACTATATCGTAATGATAGAGCTGTTCAAATTGGTGGAGGGGTAGCACTCTATGCTAGAGAGGGCATTGAGTCACAAAGGTTTAAAGTTCTGCAGGAAACAAACTTCGCTGTAGAATCTCTATGGATTGAAATTCCATGTAAAAAAGGGAAGGCGATGGCAGTGGGGATGTACTATCGACCGCCTGGCCTGAATGAATAAATGGATGATGAAATGCTCAAAGAAATCAGGGAAGGTAACAAAAGTTACAGAACAGTAATAATAATGGGTGATTTCAATTACCCTGGTATTTACTGGATCAGTGTCACGGCAGGACATGCTAGGGAGATAAAGTATCTACATTAAATAAATGACTGCTTCTTGGAGCAGTTGGTTCATGAACCGACCAGAGGGGAAGCCATTTTGGACTTAGTACTTAGTGGAACACCAGATCTGGTGCAAGAGATAAGGGTGTTGGGGCCACTTGGCAATAGTGATCATAGCATGATTGCGCTTGATTTAATTAATGGAGGAAGGATGGTAAGGAAATCCACAGTACTATATTTTAATTTTCAAAAGAGAGACTAAGACAAACCGCATGATCTGTTCACTCTTGTCAGTAAACTAAAAAAAGAACCATCCCCCATCCAACAAAGCAAGATCCAACCCCAGGAATTCGCTGACTACTTGCAATCAAAGTTATGTCAGACTAGTAAATCCACAATGGCCACCACC
Organism: Ichthyophis bannanicus; assembly: GCA_033557465.1. Lineage (NCBI taxonomy): Eukaryota > Metazoa > Chordata > Amphibia > Gymnophiona > Ichthyophiidae > Ichthyophis > Ichthyophis bannanicus. Next base: position 1,387,075,082 of record CM066032.1, on the reverse strand, counting down.
GTACGTGAACTACCCTATTCTACGCCACTGACCACCTTCTCCACCCCCTCGAAGAAAGACATTGAAGACACCATCGCTTCTATCAATACCACCACCGCACAAACTGACCCTTGTCCCGCCTTCTGGATAAAGTCGCTACGCAGTGAATTTAGCCCAATCATTGCCAGAATCATGGAACTGTCTTTCTCAACTGGATCATTCCCACGAAGCCTCAAACGCACATCTATCAGACCTTTGATCAAAAACAACAAACTAGACCCCCAGAAGGTCGACTCATACAGGCCTATATCAAGCATACCACTACTCGCTAAGATAATCGAAAAAGTAGTCCAACGCCAGATACAGGGTCACATCGACTCCGCCGCTCCGCTGGACCCCTACCAACATGGTTTCAGGGATTCTCACGGTGTAGAAACACTCCTCACTACCCTCTTCAACAACATAATCACTGGAATCAACAACATCCATCAAGGATTTGCCCTCATCTTTATGGATATAGCCGCTGCCTTCAACTCAGTAAGCCACGAGCTCCTCCTGGTACGACTTAAGGAGAAGGGTATTCAAGATGCAGCCCTAAGCTGGTGCGAATCATACCTGTTGGAAAGATGGCAGCATGTAAAATCCGGCGCGACAACATCAAAACCTTTCCACCAGTGGCAAGGAGCTCCATAGGGATCCTCCCTCTCTGCCCTGATGTTCAACATATACATGCAGCCCATCTGTACCCTCATCCGATCTTTCAATGTCAACTGCCTGATGTATGCCGACGATGTACTGCTCTACATGCCATTCAAAACCGACCAGCCAGACTTCTCCCCACTGACAAACTGTTTCGACGCCGTATCAGACTGGCTCCAAACACAAAACCTTTGAATACAACACAAGAAGACCGAAGTCCTCTTCATCACGAGGAACCAAAGCTTCACCCCTCCAACCTCCTTAAAGGTCAAAGAAGCAGATCTAACTACCAAGTCTACAATCCGTTACCTAGGAGTCACCCTAGACCAACGCCTCAACATGAAGACCCACATAAGCAACACAGTAAGAGCAGTTTACCATAAGATCCGGACTCTTAGGCACCTACGCCCCCTGCTCAAGCCTGACGACTACCGGACAATCTTCCAAGCGCTGGTGATACCGCACTTCGACTACGCAAATGCAATCCTACAAGGGCTCCCGCAGTCTACACAACCCACTCCAGCTAGCAATGAACACGGCGGCCAGAGTTCTCTACGGTGCTTCCAGGAAGGATCATGTAACACCCATCCTGAGACATCTCCACTGGCTCCCCATCCATTGCAGACTCTTGTTTAAATCCCTACTAATGGCCTTCAAGGCCATCAACAGGCTCTCCTCAACCTCTCTTGCGGAGCTTATCCATCCTACACCCCCCAACAGATCAAGAAGGCCTGCAGCGATCAATAACCTAATAATCCCAAAGGAAACAACACAATGCACACAGGAAACGACAAACAGGGCTTTTAGTTTCTACGCACCCAGATGCTGGAATGCCCTCCCACCCAGTATACGAGCAATCTCCGACTTGGCCCAATTTAGAAAGGCTTTGAAGCACCACCTCTTCCTCGAGCACTACTCAGATGACAGTGCCCATACAGACACCCCCCCCCCAACCAGGCCCTACATACCAACACTCACACCACATGATAAGGTACTGTGATGCAGCAGACCAGCAGGGCTTAGGAAAAAATGTTTTAAACCTGAAAAAAGACATACACAAGCTGCAGTATTCACAGGAGCCTGATAGGGGGAGCAAGAGGGACCTCTGGAAGACTGAGGATCCATGCCCTACAGGGTGTAACCTAAAGCCAGCCAGCCTCCAATCCAGGAAGGGAGGAACTCCTTTTAAAGGAAGTCAGGAGGACTGGAGAGAAGGACAGACACCTCAGGACTGGAAAGCACAGGCACAGCCGGACTGGAAGGCACAGCAGGACTGGAAAGGCAGAAGTAGCGGTAAAGCCAGGAGCAGCAAGGAAGGCAGCAGAGAGGTTGCAGGGCCTTCAGAAGCCGGAGGAGCGGCAGGAGCTGCCGGAGTGGCAGAAACTACAGAAGCTGGAGAAACTGCAGAAGCTACAGACACTGCTGGAGTGCAGGAAAGAGGTACAGGCCAAAGGAACCTGAAAGACCAGAGAATACAGAAGGGTCCAGGAGATTCAGGTACACGGAAGCTGCATTGTGAATGCTGTAGGCAGATCCCAAGCCATATTGCTGAATCAAGGCAGAACATTACCAGGAGTAGGCCACAAGCCTCGTCCCCGAGGAAGAAGCAGGAGTTACAAGGTAACCCATACTGTATTGAAGATAGCCCACAGAGGGTTAGCGCATGGAAAGGACAAGAAACAGAAGCTCCCTGTACATGTCCCACTTCGCAAGAGAAAAGGTATGAAAAGTTTTTATTGAATAAGAAACTTTTAAGTAAACCTGCTTTGCATGAAGTGCATGGAAGTCCTTGGAAGAAAGAAAGATGTTCACATTGTAAAAATGCTCATGGCCGACGCCCCACGCTAAACTCTAGACACTGGGAGGTCATTCAGCATTTGAGGGAGAAACCTGACTATAGCTTGCCGGGAACTGTTGACTCTAGCTCAGATACATTGCAGGAGGAGCCGATGCAAGTGGAAGAGGTAGAGTCCTTGTCAGAAGAAGAAATGGATTGCAGCTATTGTACTACGGGCAGTGTGGAATGCTTGTACAACTAGTGAGCATTAAAACCGGTGTAAATAGGAATGCTTGTTTTGTAACCTTTTTCTGTGAAGAGAACAGTTTTTCTTTTGAACATGAGTTATTATTTTTCTACCCTAATGTAAGGATATTTCTGTTGGTGTTTGAAGCCGATCCTTTGAACCTTTGTGCAAACGAGGGAAATAAAGCCTTATTTTTCCCTACACTCGATGACCTTTTGTTCTTTGGGTATTTTTGGTATTCAGGACACTACCAGGGCTATACAACCCTGGGCCCTAGAAAGAAACACATACCAAACCCAACTTTACTTTTATTTATGTCCGACCCATCTTGGATCCTATTAACCACCAGGGCGGCGTGGTGACATAAAAATGGCATAGTTGGCAGGATGCTGGATCAGAGCCTTCAAACTACCAGAAAAAGAAAAAATAAAACTCCTGAATTTAAAAGGAAAAACTCAGATGGTTCTGCTGAAAAACCTGGAGTAAAAACAAGACCCGGAGCGGATCACTTGAAAAAAACCCGGAGTGGAAGAAGAAAGACCCGGAGTGGAACAGGTGGAATCCGGAGCGGGTTGTGGAAATCCTGAGTGAAAATCCTGAAAGCAGAAAATCCTGTTGCCGGTTTTCGGAGCGGAGCTGCAAATGCAACAGCAAAGGATGTTCCCGAGCTGATTTCAACACTTACCTCAGGTTCACCATGGAGCCAAAGGAGCTCTGTGCCTGGATGGCGCATCAATTCGACAAGCAAGCCGAATTTGCCCAGGTGAACCAAGCACAAGCTCTGTGCGCCATGCAGGAACAGCAACTGCCAGTCTTACAGACAATGGAAAACTGGTTAGCCTTACAGCGGGAGGAGATGGCAAAGGCGAGCGCTGAAAAGCTGCAGGCAGCCGGACCGACGTATCCAGCGAGTGGACAATGGACATGCCACGATTTGATCGTGGGGAAGCTAAGTCCCAATGATAATATTGATGACTTTTTAGATTCGTTCACTAGGATTGCAGGTTCAGCAAGGTGGCCGCCTGAACAGTGGGCCATTCGACTCGCATCGTCCCTCACAGGGGAGGCACTTGCTGCGTATAGGTCGATGCCCCCAAGCCTAGCCAACAGCTATGAGGAAGTAGTCAATGCCATAAGGGATCGGTTAGGCCTTACACCATTATCTTACAATAAAATGTTTAGAGCCACCACCCTTAGAGCTGATGAAACCCCAAAAGCCTTAGGCCATAGAATACGGGGTCTCGCGAATAAATGGCTACAGCCAGAAAAGAAAAACTTAGACACGTTGATGGACACGATAGTACTTGAACAGTACATGTCCGCCGTGCCAAACAGGGTACAGAATTTCTTAATCTTGCAAAATTGCTGTACAACGACAGATGCAATAGCTCTCACGGAGCGCTATTTAGAAGCCGAGAGAGTCACCCAACCCGGGGTAGGGACTCCCAGACTGACACTGGGTATGGAGGCCCAAAGAGTGGAAAGCCCCTCATGGTCCCCATATGGTGTTGTGAATAAACCTCTAGCAAAAGAGAATGTTAAGAGATGCTTTGCATGCGGGAAAAAGGGTCATCTGAAAAGTGACTGTTACTCACGTACTGCTCTGGTAGGGGAAGCCCCGAGAACAGTACGGGAGGGTTTCATATTAAATGTACAGATTCATGGGGTAGATGTAAAAGCACTCCTGGACTCAGGAGCTGACCAAACCATGATTTCGAAGAGGTTATGGTCTGTGATCAGGGATCAGGGATGGTCAGTTCCGGAGTGTCCAGAGGGTAATGTCAAGATAAAGTGTGTCCATGGAGCGGCTACCCGCTACCCGGTCTATAAGCTGTGGGTGAAGGGATTGGGCATTGAAAAGGAGATGTTAGTGGCAGTCGTACCTAAGTTACCACAAGAATTGGTATTAGGCCGCGACTGGCCACAATTTAGGAAGAGTATGAAAGAGGGTTTAGCCTCTAGGACAGTACCAACTTCCACTTGTATTCGGCATGAGCCTGTTGAAAGTCCCAAGCCACAGCCAAATAACCCTAAGAAGGGTACCGATCCTAGGGAAGCCTTAGTTTCTACGCGGTCACAAGGCCAAGATGCTGAAAAGCCCTCGTGTTCAGGAGAAACTTCCTTAGGAGACCTTCCTTCACATGAGGAACTAATAGGCGATCCCCCGAGGAGGGACCGAAAATCCAAAGCCGAGCGGAGGAGAGAAAGGACGTGCCGTTCTCAGGGCAGAGCGGAGTTGGAAGCGGGAAGAGGGATGCCATGGGTGCCTGCGGACCTGAAGGAGAGGTTCCCCTCCTTTAAGATGGAGCAGAGAGCAGACCCGGCACTAGCCCGTGCATTTGAGCATGCGCAGGAAAGAAAGGATTCTTTCCCCAGATTCCTCACGGAAGAGGACATACTTTATCGGGAGACTAAGGACCCTCGTACTGGAAATATTAGGAAACAGTTGGTGGTCCCGAATACCTTTAAATCCCTGGTTTTGCGGCTAGCCCACGACCATCCAGTAGGGGGCCATAAGGGAGCACAGGGCACCCTTGAACAGATTTTAGCCCGATTTTACTGGCCAGGAGTCTTCCGGGAAACATCTCGTTTTTGTGAATCCTGCGCACCATGTCAAAGGGTCACTCCTCATCGACCAACTGAAGTACGCTGGTTCCGATGCCCATAATCTCGGAGCCGGTAAGGAGACTTGACATGGACATAGTTGGACCCCTCATCAAAACACCCAGAGGATTCCAGTATATCCTGGTGATTATCGACCAAGCTACCCGCTTTCCCTGGGCGGTTCCCCTGAGAAACATTTCGGCAAAGTCAATTGCCATAGAGTTAGTCAAGTTATTCTGCGAGATAGGGTTCCCGCAGGAGGTCTTGACAGATAGAGGGAGTAACTTCCTATCAAAGTACCTCGCACAAGTTTGGGACGCTTTCGGCATCCATCATGTGAAGACAGCCGCCTACCACCCTCAATGCAATGGTCTGGTAGAACGACTAAACCAGAGCATAAAACAAATGCTTCGTCGAGCATTGGGTGGCCAAATGACGGAGTGGGACACCATGTTGCCATTTATCATGTATGCCTGTCGGGAAAGAAAACAGACTTCCTAGGGTACCTCGCCGTACAAACTTATGTATGGACGACCACCCCGAGGTATATTGGACGTCCTAAGAGAACAATGGATTGAGCCCATTGAGACGGAGATAGGCGTACCTTTATTCTTAAAGAACTTAAGAACCCGCCTGAAAAGAACCTCCCGATTCGCAGGCGAAAGTCTACAGGAGAGTCAACAAAAACAGAAGAAATACTATGATAGGCATGCCAAACCCCGGCAATTAAAGGTCGGAGAAAAGGTGATGATCTTGATATCGGGCGCCACTCCTAAATCTGAAGCCCAGTGGAAGGGGCCTCATACAGTGGTTAAGCCTATAGGATCAACCTCCTACTTGATCCGGGATGAAAAAGGACATACCCAAGTATATCATGCCAATATTCTTCGGCCCTGGCGTGAGCGGTCAGTTTTGCTGGCTTCGGCTGAGAACATATTCCACCCTGAACCGATACCGGTTGGCAACCGAAGAGGGAAGTACGGGACCAGTCAGCTGCAGAAGAGCACGGTATCGTGTATTACGTGCTGTGTAAAAGAAACTTCACCAGCCCGTAATATTTTAAGAAGAGGGATGTGTGATGCAGCAGACCAGCAGGGCTTAGGAAAAAAGGTTTTAAACATGAAAAAAGACATACACAAGCTGCAGTATTCGCAGGAGCCTGATAGGGGGAGCAAGAGGGACCTCTGGAAGACTTGGGATCCATGCCCTACAGGGTGTAACCTAAAGCTAGCCAGCCTCCAATCCAGGAAGGGAGGAACTCCTTTTAAAGGAAGTCAGGAGGACTGGAGAGAAGGACAGACACCTCAGGACTGGAAAGCACAGGCACAGCCGGACTGGAAGGCACAGCCGGACTGGAAGGCACAGCCGGACTGGAAAGGCAGAAGTAGCGGTAAAGCCAGGAGCAGCAAGGAAGGCAGCAGAGAGGTTGCAGGGCCTTCAGAAGCCGGAGGAGCGGCAGGAGCTGCCGGAGTGGCAGAAACTACAGAAGCTGGAGAAACTGCAGAAGCTACAGACACTGCTGGAGTGCAGGAAAGAGGTACAGGCCAAAGGAACCTGAAAGACCAGAGAATACAGAAGGGTCCAGGAGATTCAGGTACATGGAAGCTGCATTGTGAATGCTGTAGGCAGAACCCAAGTCATATTGCAGAATCAAGGCAGAACATTACCAGGAGTAGGCCACAAGCCTCGTCCCCGAGGAAGAAGCAGGAGTTACAAGGTAACCCATACTGTATTGAAGATAGTCCACAGAGGGTTAAGCGCATGGAAAGAACAAGAAACAGAAGCTCCCTGTACATGTCCCACTTCGCAAGAGAAAAGGTATGAAAAGTTTTTATTGAATAAGAAACTTTTAAGTAAACCTGCTTTGCATGAAGTGCATGGAAGTCCTTGGAAGAAAGAAAGATGTTCACATTGTAAAAATGCTCATGGCCAACGCCCCACGCTAAACTCTAGACACTGGGAGGTCATTCAGCATTTGAGGGAGAAACCTGACTATAGCTTGCCGGGAACTGTTGACTCTAGCTCAGATACATTGCAGGAGGAGCCGATGCAAGTGGAAGAGGTAGAGTCCTTGTCAGAAGAAGAAATAGATTGCAGCTATTGTACTACGGGCAGTGTGGAATGCTTGTACAACTAGTGAGCATTAAAACCGGTGTAAATAGGAATGCTTGTTTTGTAACCTTTTTCTGTGAAGAGAACGGTTTTTCTTTTGAACATGAGTTGTTATTTTTCTACCCTGATGTAAGGATATTTCTGTTGGTGTTTGAAGCCGATCCTTTGAACCTTTGTGCAAACGAGGGAAATAAAGCGTTATTTTTCCCTACACTCGATGACCTTTTGTTCTTTGGGTATTTTTGGTATTCAGGACGCTACCAGGGCTATACAACCCTGGGCCCTAGAAAGAAACACATACCAAACACAACTTTACTTTTATTTATGTCCGACCCGTCTTGGATCCTATTAACCACCAGGGCGGCGTGGTGACAGTACCCACACCCTTGTGCGCCAGCATCAACCAAGCTTACCTGTAAACAGCATGGTTGATGGTTGATGACGCATACCGTGTAAATAGCAACTTGTATATACCCACACCATGTAACAATATGTATTTCTCTGTAAATAGTTACCCTTGAATTGTCCAAGTTTATGCTACCTTGTTCTCTGTAAATACAGTGCATATGCCTGCACTATATAAATCCTTGTTGTTATGTAAACCACACTGATACTAAATAGCGCGGTATAGAAGAGACCTTAAATAAATAAATAAAGGTAAAATGAGGAAAATAGTTAAGAAAAAACTAAAAGGAGCAGTTGCAAAGGTCAAAGACTTACATCAAGCTTGGGTGTTGTTTAAAAATACTATCTTGGAAGCCCAGATCAGCTGTATTCCACACTTTAAGAAAAGTGGAAGGAAGTCCAAAAAACTGCCAGCATGGTTTAAAGGTGAGATCAGAGAGGCTGTTGCTGCCAAAAAAGCATCTTTCAGGAAAAGGAAAAAAGAGCCAAATGACAAAATCTGGAAAAAGAACAAGCACTGGTAAGTTAAATGCAAGGCATTGATAAAGCAGGCAAAGAGAGAATTTGAAAAAAGAACTTGCTGTGAAAGCAAAAACGCATAATAAAGACTTTTACAAGTACATTCGTAGCAAAAAAAACTGTGAGAGAGTCAGTTGGCCCATTAGATGATAGAGGGGTAGAAGGAGCAGTAAGTGGGGACAAGGTTATAGTGGAGAGACTGAATGAATTCTTTGCTTCGGTCTTTACTGAGGGAGATGTAGGGATGTTACCCATGACTGAAGTGGTATTTAAAGGTGATACTGCGGAAGAATTGAAAGAAATATCAATACACCGTGAAGACATATTACAACTATTTGATAAACTGAAGAGTAGCAAATAACCTGGACCGGATGGTATACATCCAAGGATGTTGAAAGAACTGAAATATGAGACTGCAGACCTGCTATTACTAATCTGTGAACTATCATTAAAATCATATGTAATACCTGAAGATTGGAGGATCGCCAATGTAATGCCAATTTTTAAAAAGGGTTCCAGGGGTGATCCGGGAAACTACAGACCGGTGAGCCTGATGTCAGTACCGGGAAAAATAGTAGAAACTATCATAAAGAACAAAATTACTCAGTATGTAGATAGTCATGGCTTAATGGGAAACAGCCAACATGGCTTTAGACAAGGAAGATCTTGTCTTACTAATCTGTTATGTTTTTTTGAAGGTGTGAATAAACAGGTAGACAAAGGTGAGTCGGTTGATATAGTGTATCTGGACTTTCAGAAAGCCTTTGACAAGGTCCCTCATCAGAGACTTTTGGCAAAACTAAAAAGTCATGGGGTAGGAGGCAGTGTACTATTGTGAATCAGGAACTGGTTAAAAGATAGAAAGCAGAGGGTAGGGCTAAATGGCCAATTTTCCCAATGGAAAATGTGAATAGTAGAGTACCGCAGGGATCTGTGTTGGGTTCGCTGCTTCTTGACATATTCATAAATGACCTGGAAAAGGGAATAATGAGTGAGGTTATCAGATTTGCAGATGACACAAAACTATTTAAAGTTCTTAAAACCCAAGAGGATTGTAGAAAATTGCAAGAGGATCTTGATAAATTAGAAGACTGGGCATCCAAATGGCAAATGAAATTTAAGAACATAAGATATGCCATACTGGGTCAGACCAAGGTCCATCAAGCCCAGTATCCTGTTTCCAACAGTGGCCAATCTAGGTCATACGTACTGAGATGAAGCTGACACCACTGAGCCTATGGAGTTAGAAAAAAACACTCATTCTGTTAAAGAATCAGACAGGTGTAGAGTGCAGTTAGATAGAAGTGCAGCTAGAGGGAGCAAGCAAGGACTCTCAAGAAGCAAGCTGACACGCCCTAGAGTAGAGGAGGTAAAGCCTAATTCAAAGACTAATCAAACAAACCTGTTTAGAATGCCAGGAACTTTAGCTGAGGAACGCTCTTATAAGCAGTCCCCAAATAGGAGAGAGAAGTCCACAGGAAAGGAGTCCTCAGGAAAGAAGTCCACAAGAGAGAAGTCCACAGGAAAGGAGTCCTCAGGAAAGAAGCCCTCAGGAGAAAAGTCCTCAGGAAGGAAGTTTTCAGAAGAGAAGTATTCCAGGGAGAGAAGCAGAAAGCGTTGCTGCTGTAGAGAGGAGGAGAGCTCCTACTGATACTGAGGAGAGAGAAAGCAGAAGGCTCCAATTACAAAAGGAAAGGCAGCTGAACTGGAAGTCCTTACAGGGAAAATACAAGTTCCAGGAAGGACAGTCTCATATTGGAGAGCCCCAGAGAGAGGTCTTCAGAGGAGACAGAGAAAGCAGGAGAGTGCCTTGCAGACGATACGCTGGAGATCCACAGCTCAGAGAGCCAAGGTACAGAAATAATTCCTTTCCTAGATCTGAGCCAGGCCTTAGAGAAGCCTGGAAGTCAGGGAGCCGAGACTATAGCAAACCTAGTTGGCAGAAGGTGTGGAAACCTGTACAGAAAGTACTAGCCAAAGAGCACATTACCTGTTTGCCAGAACAAGCAGAGCAGGGCTGGCAAGACCTGGAGAGAACCACTGACATATTGCCAGGAAACTCAGGTTTAGCAATTAACGTAGCAGAGCCAGAGGCTATGCAATGGGACTTTGTGGAACCTGAATTAGCCCAGTCTGAATATCCTATGGACTGCACACTATGTATTGCAGGAAATGTGGAATCCCTACCTGAACTATAGTGGCTAGGACAGACTTGGAAACACTGTTTGCTTAAGCTGAAAATAAGAAGCTTTGACTTTGATTTATTTGACCTGTTTGCTTGCTTTCAACCTGCCTAAGTAACAAGAACTGTGAAACACGTATAACAGTTTGGACTTTGTAAATGTTTGGTGATAATCAGAATAAGGTGAAACCTGTTTGCTTTCATTTGGAAACCTTTTGTGCTGTTTGGGAATAAAACCCTTTACCTTACCACTTATATTGGCATTCACAACTATTCATTACAAAGAGGTGAACTACTAGTCCCAGAATCCCTCTGGGCAAAAAAGGTTTCTCACTTCAAGAAAGAAATAAATGTCCACCCTGACCTCCAAGCACGTTGCCAAAGGGAAGGGCTGTGACAGTACCTAGCAGTTTCCCCAAAAGACACAGGTTCCACAATGCTTGTACTGGGTCAAGCATTGATATCCTGGCTCCCTTCTTAATAATGGTTTATGGACCTTTCCTCTAGGAACTTGTCCAAACCTTTTTTAAACCCAGCTACACTAACAGCCTTTACTACATCCTCCGGTAACAAATTCCAGAGTTTGATTACACGTTGGGTGAAAAAATATTTTCTTTTATTAGTTTTAAATAGTTTATCCTGTAGCATCATTGCATGTCCCCCAGTCTTTCTATATTCTGAAAATGTAAACAATCGATCTACGTTTACCCGTTCCACTCCGTTCATTAATTTATAGACTTCTATCATATCTCCCCTCAGCCGTCTCTTTTCCAGGTTAAAGAGCCCTAAACCTTTTAGCCTTTCTTCATAGGAGTATCCTTCCATCCCCTTTACCATTTTGGGGCTCTTCCGAAGGGATGGGCTTTACCTTAACCGGGATGGAACCAGGCTGCAGGCATTAACCTTTAAAAAGGAGATAGAGCAGCTTTTAAACTAGATATTAGGGGAAAGCCGACAGTCGCCCAAGAGCGGATGGTTCGGAAGAATGTATCTTTGAAGGATACTACCAAAAGCAGAGAGGTTCCACAAAAGAGTAAAGTAGCACAAATGCCCTCAAGTATGGAGCAGACAGAGCTTAAAGATTCCAAATTACCCATGTCTAACAATAGCCAAATTAATATGAATAAAATACATTCTCTAAATTGCTTGTATGTAAATGCTAGAAGTCTAAAAAATAAGATGGGAGAGTTAGAATATATAGCACTAAATGAAAGGTTAGATATGATTGGAATATCAGAGACATGGTGGAAGGAGGACAACCAGTGGGACACTGTGATACCTGGGTACAAACTATATCGAAATGATAGAGCTGATCAAATTGGTGGAGGGGTTGCTCTCTATGTTAGAGAGGGCATTGAGTCAGAAAGGATTAAAGTTTTGCAGGAAACAAAATTTGCTGTAGAATCTATATGGATTGAAATTCCATGTAAAAGGGGGAAGGCAATGGCAGTGGGGGTGTACTATCGAGTGCCTGGCCAGAATGACCAAATGGATGATTAAATGCTCAAAGAAATCAAGGAAGCTAATAAAAGTCACAGCACAGTAATAATAATGGGTGATTTAAACTACCCCGGTATCGACTGGGTCAGTGTCACGTCAGGACATGCTAGGGAGATAAAGTTCCTATATGAAATAAATGACTGCTTCTTGGAGCAGCTGGTTCATGAACCGACCAGAGGGGAAGCCATATTAGACCTAGTCCTTACTGGAACACCAGATCTAGTGCAAGAGATAAGGTTGTTGGGGCCACTTGGCAATAGTGATCATAGCATGATGGCCTTTGATTTAATTAGTGGAGGAGGGATAGTAAGGAAATCCACAGTACTATCTTTTAACTTTCAAAAGGGAGACTATGATAAAATGAGGAAAACAGTTAAGAAAAAACTAAAAGGAAAAGTTGCAAAGGTTAAAGATGTACATCAGGCTTGGCTGCTGTTGAAAAATACTATCTTGGAAGCCCAGAACAGCTGTATTCCACGCTTTAAGAAAAGTGGAAGGAAGTCCAAAAAACTGCCAGCATGGTTTAAAGGTGAGGTCAGAGAGGCTGTTGTTGCCAAAAAAGCATCTTTCAAGAAATGGAAAAAAGAGCCAAACAACGAAACCTGGAAACAGCACAAGCACTGGCAAGTCAAATGCAAGGCATTGATAAGGCAGGCAAAGGGAGAATTTGAGAAGAAGCTTGCTGCGGAAACAAAAACGCGAAGTAAAGACCTTTTCAAGTACAGTCGTAGCAAAAATCCTGTGAGAGAGTCAGTTGGTCCATTAGATGATAAAGGGGTTAAAGGAGCACTAAGAGGCGACAAGGCGATAGCGGAGAGACTGAATGAATTCTTTGCTTCAGTCTTTACTGAGGAAGATGTAGGGATGTTACCCATGACTGAAGTGGTATTTAAAGGTGCAGAAGAATTGAAGGAAATATCGATACATCGGGAAGATGTATTACAACTATTAGATAAACTGAAGAGTAGCAAATCACCTGGGCCGGATGGTATACATCCATGGGTGTTGAAAGAACTGAAATATGAGATTGCAGACCTGCTATTAGTAATCTGTGAACTATCATTAAAATCATCTCTAATACCTGAAGATTGGCGGATCGCCAATGTAACACCAATTTTTAAAAAGGGTTCCAGGGGTGATCCGGGAAACTACAGACCGGTGAGCCTGACATCAGTACGGGGAAAAATGGTAGAAACCATCATAAAGAATAAAATTACTCAGCATGTAGATAGTCATGACCTAATGGGAGACAGCCAACATGGCTTTAGACAAGGAAGATCTTGTCTTACTAATCTGTTATGTTTTTTTGAAGGAGTGAATAATCAGGTGAACAAAGGTGAGTCAGTTGATATTGTGTATCTGGACTTTCAGAAAGCCTTTGACAAGGTCCCTCATCAGAGCCTTTTGGCAAAACTAAAGAGTCATGGGATAGGAGGCAGTGTACTATTGTGGATCAGGAACTGGTTAAAAGATAGAAAGCAGAGGGTAGGGCTAAATGGCCAATTTTCCCAATGGAGAAAGGTGAATAGTGGTGTACCCCAGGGATCTGTGCTGGGTCCGCTGCTTTTTGACATATTCATAAATGACCTGGAAAGTGGAATAACGAGTGAGGTTATCAAATCTGCAGATGAAACAAAACTATTTAAAGTTGTTAAAACCCAAGAGGATTGTGGTAAACTGCAAGAGGATCTTGATAAATTGGAAGACTGGGCATCAAAATGGCAGATGAAATTTAATGTGGACAAGTGCAAGGTTATGCACCTAGGGAAGAACAACCCAAACTATGGTTACACGATGCAAGGTTCCACATTAGGAACCACCACCCAGGAAAAAGATTTAGGCGTCATTGTGGATACCATGTTAAAACCCTCGGCCCAGTGTGCAGCGGCGGCCAAGAGAGCAAATAGAATGCTAGGTATGATAAGGAAAGGAATGGAAAATAAAACAAAAGATATTATAATGCCTCTGTATCGTTCCATGGTGAGACCGCACCTTGAATATTGTGTGCAATTCTGATCGCCGAATCTTAAAAAGGATATAGCGATTTTAGAAAAGGTTCAGAGAAGAGTCACCAAAATGGTAAAGGGGATGGAAGGATACTCCTATGAAGAAAGGCTTAAAAGGTTAGGGCTCTTTAACCTGGAAAAGAGACGGCTGAAGGGAGATATGATAGAAGTCTATAAATTAATGAACGGAGTGGAACGGGTAAACGTAGATCGATTGTTTACCTTATCAGAATATAGAAAGACTAGGGGACATGCAATGAAGCTACAGGGTAAACTATTTAAGACTAATAAAAGAAAATATTTTTTCACTCAACGTGTAATCAAACTCTGGAATTTGTTACCGGAGGATGTAGTAAAGGCTGTTAGTGTAGCTGGGTTTAAAAAAGGTTTGGACAAGTTCCTGGAGGAAAGGTCCATAAACCATTATTAAGATGGGACCCAGGATATCAATGCTTGAACCAATACAAGCACTGTGGAACCTGTGTCCCTTGGGGAAACTGCTAGGTACATATGACCTAGATTGGCCACTGTTGGAAACAGAATACTGGGCTTGATGGACCTTGGTCTGACCCAGTATGGCATATCTTATGTTCTTATGTTCTATGAACCTTTTCTAATTACGCTATATCCTTTTTAAGATACGGCGACCAGAATTGCACACAATATTCAAGGTGCGGTCTCACCATGGAACGATATAGAGGCATTATAATATCTTTTGTTTTATTTTCCATTCCTTTCCTTATGATACCTAGCATTCTATTTGTTCTCTTGGCCACCGCTGCACACTGGGCCGAGGGTTTTAACATGTTATCCACAATGACGCCTAAATCTTTTTCCTGGGTGGTGGTTCCTAATGTTGGAAACAGGATATTGGACTTGATTTATTTATTTAACAGGTTTTTATTTATACCGCTTTATCATTTCATTCAAAGCGGTTTACATTGTAAGTTAAACTTGATGGACCTTGGTCTGACCCAGTATGGCATATCTTATGTTCATATGCTCTTATGACAAATGAACAAATTAAATAGCACCAAATAACATGGATCAGATTCCATGTGTATACCATTCATTATAGTATACACCCTAGAGTGCTGAAAGAACTTATAAATGAATGTAGATAAACTATTAGAATTTGTAATTTATCCTTAAAATAATCTATAGTACCTGAAGAATGGAGGGTGGTCAATGTCATAATGTTAAAAAGGTTCCAGGGGTGATCCGGGAAACTATAGACTAGTGAGCCTGATGTTAGTGCTGGGCAAAATGGTGGAAACTATTTAAACAACCAAATTACTGAACACATAGATAGTCATGTTTTAATTGGACAAAGTTAACATGAATCTAGCCAAGGGAAGTTTTGCCTCATCAATCATCTCTATTTTTTTGAAGGCATGAATAAACATACGAAGGTGAGCCAGCTGATATAGTATATTTGGATTTTTAGAAAGCATTTGATAAAGTATCTCATGAAAGACTCCTGAGAAAATTAACAAGCCATGGAATAGGAGGCAATGTCGTATCGTGAACTGAAAATGATTAAAAGAAGGAAAAAAGAGAGTACAGCTAAATAGCCAATTTTCTCAAAGCAGGTAGGGACCAGTGCTTTTTAACATGTTCATAGATGGTCTGAAAAAGAGGAACAATGGTTGCGGCCATCAAATTTGCAGATGACACCAAATCAATGTGGATTGTGAAAAATTGCAGGAGGAACTTGCGAAGATGGGAGGTTTTTAAAAATCGTAGTCAGGATTTGGATGTCCAAAGATGTGCAAGTGGACGTTGAAATCATGGAGATGTCTCCGGAGCTAGTTTCTGAATGATGTTTAGAGACGTCTCTAATGCGGAGATATCCGATTAGGCAAGGGGTATGATGCAGGCATGTCTGGGGAGGTGCAATATACTTAGATGTCCCTGTTCAATTTCAAAAACATTGGGGATGTCTGCTGGCACATCCACATTTAGACACAGAAACGTGTCAGTAGAAAAAGACCATATGGCCTATCTAGTCTGCCCTTCCATATCAAATACTATTGCCCCTTTTTTCCCTTTAGAGATCTTCTGTGACTGGCCCATGCTTTTTTGAATTCAGATACTGTCCTTGTCTCTACTACCTCCACTAGGAGAATACTCCATGCATCTACCACACTTTCCATAAAGAAATATTTCCACATATTACTCCTGAGTCTTTCCCCTTTCACCTTCATCCTATGTCCCCTCGTGGCAGAGCTTGCTTTCAATCGAAGGGGCTCTCCTCTTGTGCATTTATGCCACGGAGGTATTTAAACGTCTCTATCGTATTTCCTCTATCTTGTCTTTATTCTAATGTATACATATTAAGATCTTTAAGTCTGTCCCCATATAGTTTATAATGAAGACCACTGATCATTTTAGTAGTTATCCTCTGTACCAACTCCATCCTACTTATAGCCTTTTGAAGGTGTGGTCTCCAGAATTGCACACAATATTCCAAATGAGGTCACACCAGAGACTTACAGTATACAGAGGTGTTATCACCTCCTTTTTTCTGCTGGCAATTCTTCTCCCTATGCAACCAAGCATCTTTTTGACTTTTGCCATCACCGTTTCTACCTGTTTAGCCACTGTAAGATAATCAAAGACAATCATGTCTCTGCAAGAGGAAAGCAGCATGATAACCTATATAAAAGTAAGTCATATTTGTTGCACTCTGCCTCCTTTAAGTTTAGGGGGCTGCAGGTGACCCTTCCCCTCCGTCCTTATTTGAATTTGTCACTGCTGAAGCAGGTAGAAGTGAAGCTCTTACCTTCTCACCATGCTTACTGTAAAGACTTTCCTGGCTTCTTTTAAGAATGCCGTCAGTGGAAATGTCACGGTCTTCTGTCACATTTTCCGTAGACGGCAAAGCATATCTGCTGCGCGTACTAGGCTGACACTGTGGTTCTGTGAGCATGACTGAGCTGCTGATAAGGATGATAGTTTTGAGAACAAGATGAACGCTGGCAAGTCACTCACTGCCATCGCACTACTGCTGGTGAAAAAGCAGCTATGGCTGACCGGTGTGGAAATGTTTTAGTATTCTCATCGGACAACTTTAACTGAATATCAGCTGTCCCTTTGCTACTTATGTTCTAAAAAGCAAAAAAACAACAAAAAAGACTTATAACATTGTACTAGATTGTACCAGAATGTAACCTGCCTTGAACTATTACTGGAAGGTGTGAGCCAGATACTAATAAATACATTTTTACCTTAATCTCAGAGGCATTCCGGTAGCTGCTTATTTTCATTAGTTCTATTTTTACTGTCACCCTTCCAATATGTGCATTCCTCACTTATCAGAATGTCCTGCGCCGCCCCCCCGCCCCCCCATCAAGTACTGCAATGTGTGTTCATTTATAAGTAATAGTATGAAGAGAAATCTACAGCAACAATATCTTGTCTGAATAGTGCCCTCAAGACATATCAAGCCTTGTTCAGGGAGGACTTGTTATTGAGTCAGGTCCCCTGACCTTCCCAGAATAGTGCCACCTAAAGATGTTAAAATAATTGATATTTCTTATTATAGAACAGAGTGCTCTTTTGAGAGAATTCAGTCGTGACTTAGGGTTTAATGAAACCATAGTCCACTGAGGAGAAGTTCATATTTTTAAAGTTAAAGAACCCATCATTTTTGAATGACTTTTTTTTCCCTTCTAATTTCTCTAGTGAACTTCAGACCTTGTGAAAAGTGACAGATTAACAGAAGCAAGTATTGAAGTCCTTAATCTATCGAAAGATAGGTCATGGACAGGGCAGAGGATACATGAGTCAGAGTAGGAAGAGTGAGCCAAGTTCTAACACGCCTTTTTCAGTGTACATCAATGCTATTCTTAGAGAAGGGATGAGAAAGTACGAGGTCAAACCAAAGGTCCATCGAGCCCAGTGTCCTGTTTCCAACAATGGCCAATCCAGGTCACAATACATAACATATCCCAAAAGTAGCCAGTTCCGTGCTACTTATCCCCAGTGAAAAACAATGTTTTTTTTTCTCAGACTACATTAATAACGGTATATGGACTTTTCCTCCAGGAATTTGCTCAAACATTTTGTAAACCCAGCTACACTAAATGCTTTGACGACATGCTCTGACAAAGAGTTCCGAAGAGTGATATGTTAGGAGAAAATATTTTTTCTCTCATCTGTTTTAAATACACTACTTTGTAACTTCATGGCATGGCCCTTAATCCTTGTATTTTTTGAAAGAGTAAACAATCGAGTTGAGTCTACCCATTCTATTCCACTCAGTATTTTATAGACCTCTTATCGTATCTCCCCTCAGTTGTCTTCCCCTGGCTGACGAGCCCTAAGCTATTTACCCTTTCCTCATAAACAGTCGTTCCAATGTCTTTATCATTTTGGTCATCCTTCTCTGTACCTTTTCTAATACTGCTATATCTTTATTGAGATGCGGAGACCAGAACTGCATACGATACTCAAGGTGCAGGTGTACCATGGAGCGATACAGAGGCATTATGCTGTCCTCCGTTTTATTTTCTGTTCCTTTCCTAATGATTTCTAATATTCTGTTTGCATTTTTGCCTACTGCCCCACACTGAACAGAAGATTTCAATGTATTGTCTATAACCACATCAGATCCTTTTCTTGGTGGCCATTCCTAACGTGGAACCTAGCACTGTGTATCTACAGAAAAATAACTCAAAATATACAATACTAGGTTCCATGTTAGGAGTCACCACTCAAGAAAAAGATATGGGTGTGATCGTAGACAATACATTGAAATCTGTTTAGAGTTTGGGGGAGGCCAGAAAAAGCAAACAGAATGTTAGCAATCCATAGGAGCAGTGGTGGGGGTGCCATTTAAAGCCATGCTAATTGTACTGGTGGTTTTAGTGATATGTGCACTTGCCCATTAGGAACCAACTTGTTTCTTTATGTCAACAAATAACTTTCAGGTTGTCATGATTCTAGGTCATTACTAACGTCAGCTGAATTTGAAATAGTCTTTAGAAACCACTTAAAATGTCAATTCCACTCAAAGAAAAGGATAAATGGCTGCACCGACCTCAGTCTTTATATTCCTGCATGTTGTCTAATTTTTGATGATATGAAATCTCCATTTATCAGCTGTTTATACATGCAAATGTCTTTCCCCTACCCACTAGCTCTACCCCTAAGCCAATGGGAGTAAATTATACCTATCCCTCCCTGGTCTATGGGGATAATATCCTTCCAAATGAGCATCCTTCCATGACAGCAACACTCAGACGCATTATCAAGTCTGTCAATAAACCAGCAATTTTCAAAATATCCATGCTGGGTCAAAGCCTAGCCCATAAACAATGAGCTATGTTTCCAAACAAAGGGTGCATGGCCTCTTCCACTTTAAACGTTGCCTTGGAGAAACCTGGACAGGAGGGATGGAAAAAGACGGGGAATCCTCTGCCCATACTATACTTGTTTCGAAAGCAGTGAGAAGGCAGGAGGTTCCTGCTTTTTTTTTCTTTTTTAGCTGAGACCATGAGTGTGGTGATGCTGTTGCAGGAATAGTTGTTTTTAACTGCTACAATGCAGGGGGCGGGGAGAGAGAGCACAGGGAGCCAGTGATGCCTGGAGGAACACTGGGAGGAAAGAGAAGAGGGCAGCTAAGACATTTATTTGATTTATTTAAAGTTTGGGACATCAGAAAGGACGGCAGAGGCCATTGGAGGCATTCTTTTGCTATTTTTCTAAAGTGTAGGGACATTGGGAGGGAAGGCTTAGGGCAGCAGGGGCATCCGTAAACTGATAAACTTGTGTGCATCCTGATTTGTGCTCTAACTGCCTCTCGCATGTCAGGATGCTGACTGGGCAGGGTAGGGCAGAGAGTTGGCATGGTGAGCACACTGCAGTTAGCACAAGGGGAACATATTCTATGTTGTCAATGTTGCCATTGACATATGTGCACCTAATGCCTCAGGGTATGCATTAGAGCATTAACTATTGGGAACGTGCTGGTTACTATAGAGGCTTTGCAAATAAATGCACGATAGTTGTTGTGCTATATGTGTGTTAGGTTCAAACATCTAACGCACTTTAGTAAAAGGGCCCTTTGGGTCCCACAGAGATTTCACTGGCTAGATTTAGGTCTGCGACTGCTACACCTAAATTTGTCTGTCCATATATAGCCAGTTAGTAACGAATAGCACGCTATCTAAATATGTCACCTTGCCCTCAACAGACCTCCAGTCCTGCCTACTTTCTGTCTGGGTAGCTAAGGCCGCAAAACAAAGGCGGGTGGGGGGCGGATTTTTAAAAGCCTAAAATTTATGGAGGGATTTATGGAGGTAAAATCAAGTTGTAGGTGATACCTTTTTATTATAATAACCTAATGTGTATTTCACAAGCTTTCAAGAGTTATCCTGTCTTCATAAGGTCATCTAATTTTACCCATGAAAATATTCTAATACTGATGATCTCGGTGGGATTTTTTTCTGGAAAAAAAATGACACTGTAGTAAAATATCTTATGACATATACCACATTTAGGATGGAAATAGATCCTTCAATCCACATACAGGCAGATTCCATATAGGCTGGTTATCTCTGGTGGACACTATTAAATCAGGCACGGGCATGACTCAGTCCTAATTTCGTATCTGCATGCCCGTGTTTATGGAATTGGTACATAGACCTGTCCGGCGCAACACATCCAAAATTCTGCTCAGCTGGTCTGTGCAAGTATTGAGAACGAGAGCCACGCATGGGTGCAGGCACGGGCCATAGAGTGAAGAAGAGAATCGGTACCCGCTAATATTACGGGACACGGGTAGGTATTGAAATGGCTTTGAATGTCCCCATGCTCACCATATTCTGGACATCAGCACGTTTCTGATCCTACCTATCTCCGCGATGTACCTGTGGATGCCTCTGATGGCCACCTCTTCTCGGTTAAAACGTGCATCTCCTAAGCTGCTGTTCTAAGTGACAGTATTTTGCTGATGGAAACTAGATATAAATACTAATGATAAATGCATGCTGATGCAAACTAGACTATATACTAGTCTTTTCATGTCCAGAAAAATGCTAAGTAATCTCAGTGCACTATAATATATAAGAGAAAGTAAATATTAACATGTTTGTCATGACATACCTTGCATCAAAACATACTTGGCAGTATAAAAATGTTTCAGTTATTCTTGCATTGATCATCTCTAAAAGCACTCTTTAAAATGCTAAGCATGGACTTTTACCAAGTTAACAAAAACAATAACTAACTTTGCAATTCCCTGAGCTACAAAAGTATGCTCTTTTAAATGACTATGGCCTTCTGGCTATGGCATCTGTTTCCCATATATTTGGGTACTGGTATTTCTCATAACAACTCCCTACATATGGCTACACCTATCCCATACAATGACCACTCTCTGTCTTGGCTTATTTCAGCCTGTATACATCTGCTATCTGTGGGGCAACCCTGTCTGTCTTCCCACAGTCTGCTTAGTGGCATTGCTCCCCTGGTCAGGCCTATGTGGGCATGGGAGGGGTGGATCCCTGTGCCATCATACCAAGTAGCCAGCATCCGGATATATCATCACTCTCGCATCTTGCATAGATCCTGGACTGGGTAAGGATGTAGGACTCATGGCACAATTGGGGGAATGCTGTCACAACATCAGTCATGTCTCCCAGTGCCTGGCACAGCTGATGTATGATGGTCCTATCTCACTGGCAGCTGGTGGCACTGCAGTCATCTGTAAGGTCCACGTCCTGGCCAGTTATTCTTGTCCTCCCTGAATTGCAGATCAGCACACCAGATCCACCTGTGCAACCCTCAAACCACATACACACTTCAACTTGCAGGAACAAATTGTAGAACAAAGCAGAAAATTTTCTAAGTACCTGCCTTATTCTATGTCTCTGGCAGGAATAATGGGCACATCTGTGGGGAAGTAAAAAAATGTACATGTGCCTTTCCGGAATATGTTATACATGTCTCTGTGGCAAACAACGCCCCTGTTCTTCCCCTCTCAGCCTTGGGCTGAGATCCTTGAGCAAGCGCTGTGGATGTCCCCGTGTGACGTATACCGGAATACACCTGTAGATGGTTTTGCGAGTTACATGTCTCCCACGCACATGCAAATGGCCTATTTGGGTTCTGGAATGATCCCCATTATGTTCAGGTCCAACCAAAAAGTACCGTACCATGGGAAACAACCAAAACCCAGTCTGTGTGTGGTAACAAAATTATTCTTTATTAAGGGTTCTTCACCAGGGGTACAAAAGGGCAAACCCACAGGGGGTCCAAACACCATACCCGACACGGCTGCGTTTAGGCTATGTCTTCTTCAGGGGTTCTCTTGGGATACTAAAACCATAAACAATAAGATAAATTAAAAAGCAAATTTAAAATAATATAAATAAATAAAAAATTAATTACAAAGATAATAATATAAAATATGAACATAAAACAATATCATAAAACATGCTATATCATGAATAAACAACTCCACACAACAACTATGGCTCACTACAAATGACTCATTTATGCTTTGTTAATAGTGATACTACTACATTGGCATACTTCCAACTGCCAAAGCTTTACAAAATCCTTAATCTCCCTACCACCTACCCAAATCTATCTATCTATTTAACATTTATATAGTGCTTCAAACGTACGAAGCGCTGTACATACATGAAGAAGAGCAAACAGTACAAAAACGTAGGCAGGTGTAGGCTCTCACCAATACTTTATTGATCCATGTATGTAAAAGGGAGACCTGACCCTGGGTGTGCTGCCTAGTTTGGTGTCATACTTGACAGTCCCTGCTCGTCAGAACTCACAATCTAGTCAAGAAGATCACAAAATGTCTTTCTTGATTGTATTTGTAAAGTATACAATAGCAAGAAGAGCAAAAACAAGAATCAAGAACAGAAAGCAATAGAGAAGAGATGGATTTTCAATCTGGACTTGAAGAGCTCCAGAGAGGGTGCTTTGCGCACAGACAGAGGTAGATTGTTCCAGGTAAAGGGTGCAACCAGGTAAAAGGAGCGAAGTGTAGAATTAGCAGTACGAGTGGAAGGCATAGATAGATGAAGGCTGTTCGAAAAGCGAAGAACGCAAGAAGTTCTGGTACAAATCTGGTACATTCCCCTGTGGCAACCCTATAGCTTCAAATCCAATAAGAAAGCTCATTACCTCATAAACATAAACCTCACATCTATAAAAAATCTCCACATCCTAACCCTATTCTAGAAGCTCCTATCACATGCACCCTTGTCAATGCAAGATCTATAAGAAACAAAACTTACACTATTAGTGACTACCTAGACACAAACAAAACAGATATCCTATTTATCACTGAATCCTGGCTAACGGACACAGATCAAGTCATCCTCAATCAAATCACTCTAGACACCTACTCTTCCTTCAACTGGCCCAGAAACCATAAAAAAGAAGAGGTGGAACTCTTATCCTAGCAAAATCACAATTCAAGTTTAAAACACTCACGTCTATCAGCTCAGATGACTCAAATTCAATCACTATTGCCAACAACTATATAACTGTCAGCCTCACAGAGCACCTTCTGCTAAGATTGATGAACTGTCCAAAGTGCTTGAAACAGTATGTGCTTATAGCTCTCCTCAAAAAACCCCTATAGCCCAGGGAGACTTCAACCTTGGGTCTTTCCCTAATAAGTTCAAATCTGTTATCAATGCCATGGAAGCCCTACACTACCAACAAATAATAAAAACTCCCACACACCAAGCTGGAACAACTCCTGACTTTATATTCATCCCCCAAACAATGATAGACCACAATCACATTACTCACCCCACAGTCACCCCAATACCATGGTCGGATCACCACCTAATAAATTTCACCCTACGCATCACATGTCCACCAGTACAGGATCCCCTGCCACATTCTTACAGAAAATTTAAAAACTTTAACAAAGATGAATTCCTGAAAGAAGTTATCCCCAGGTTACAGCAAGACACAGACATGGATGATGCAATTAACAACTGGAACAGCTCTCTATCTACAGCAGCAACTAAAACTAACAGAAACTCAGCATCCTCGCGCAGATCAAATATGGTTCCCTGGTACTCTGATGAAAACAGGTCAGCAAAACAAATCCTAAGAAGACTGGAAAGAAAATGGAGACAAACAAAAGACCCAGTTCTTCTACACCAATACAGAGCCCATCAATCGATACAGACAAGAATACCATACAAACCTCATTATGAGCTCAATTAATAAACCTAAGGAACTATTCAACATCATGAGAACTCTCACCAAAGAGCCACATAAAAGCAACACCCTGGAAATATACCCCCAAATAATGGCTGATTACCTAACTGACAACGACAACTAACCAACCTCACAAACTTGTCCACAGAGAACTATGGGGAACCTTCAATATCCCATCCACCCAGCAAATTGTAGATATCATTTTGTCACTTAACACTACAACTTCACTCTCAGATCCTTGACCTGTTGCTTGGTTAAAAGCAACGAAGGAACATATCAAATACTTCATTCACAATATAACCACCACGTTGCTCACCCAAGGATACATGCCAACAGCTCTCAAACAAGCCATCATACATCAACAGCACACCAGACAATAGAATTAGGAGATCTACTTCGTTGAATAAACTTGAAGTCCCAAAAGTGTTGGTAAAATGTAAGAAATCAACAGCAAGTAGAGCCTTCTTCATTGCTGCACCTATGGCATGGAACGCCCTCCCAGCAGAAATCCGGGCCATCTCAAATTTGGCACTATTCCGTAAAGCCCTCAAACATCACCTGTTTCTACAATATTACCCTGACAGCATTACCCTGACAGCATTCCCGACAATTACAATGCCCCCACCTCACCTCCCTGCCTAACCCGTCCCTCAGATCATCTTCCACTATCTCTCCCACTGATCTCCTTGACCATCTAGCCAACCCTCTAGGCAAAGGTTATATTTTTATTTATCTGTAAGAGCATTATAATTTGTTTATACTCCATGTTTTTACTCCATGTTTACATTCCCTGTTCAATGTAAAAAACTTGATGTAACTGCTTACATGCTTGTATGTTCTGTTTCAAATGTAAACCGCACTGATTATAATAGCGCGGTATATAAGAAATAAAAATAAATAAATAAATAAATAAATAAAATAAAATAAATAAATCATACGACTGTTACTCAAAGATGCATCCCTTAACCTGAATGATCCAGCTGCATACAGACCAATCTCCACCTTACCTTTCATTGCTAAAATACAAAAAATAGTTCAAAGATTACTTCAGGACCACTTAGACCAACATGCTCCATTGGACCTACATCAACATGGGTTCAGACCCAACCATGGTACAGAAACACTCCTATTATTATTATTTGACAGCATCATAAGAGGAAAAGACAAGGACATATCCTCGGTCTTTGATAAAGTCTCCCACAGCATCTTACTTCAACGTATACAAGAAATTGGCCTGCATAACATGCTAACATGGTTCAAATCCTACCTCTGCAACAGACAACAACAAGTTAAATGTGGAATAGTCAAATCAAAGCCCTTCCCCATAAACCAAGGAGTCCCGCAAGGATCATACCTTTCTGCAGTCTTGTTTAACATCTACATACAGCCAATATGCAAAATTATCAAAAAACACAAAATACAATATAAATTATATGCTGTTGACATCATGGTATACACTCCTATAGAAATACACAAACCTGACCTCTCGACGATAACGGCGTGTGTATAAGACATGATCAACTGTCTCAATAACAACAACCTTTCCATAAATTACAAAAAGACGGAGGCACTCTTTATCACTAGGGACACCTCAATTACCCCACTGCAAACAATCAAAATACTGCAAAAGCAAATAACGGTCAAAAAAGAAATTAAATACCTGGGAGTCATCACAGATCAAAACCTCACCATGCAACCCCACATAGCAAAAACCATCACAAATGCCTACTATAAAATGAAGATAATAAGAAGACTTAAACCAATTCTAGATAATGATCACTTCCACACCATCTGCCAGGCAATTATCACCCCAATGCTCGACTAGTGCAATTCACTTTACCAGGGGCTCCCAAAGCAAACCATCTTACCACTTCAATTAGTGCAGAACACCGCAGCAGACAGATTTGGACACATCACACCTATACTTAATCAATTACACTGGCTCCCAATCCATTCCCGCATCAGATACAAATCAACATCATATTCAAAATCATTCACCAACTATCAGCTTATATCAGGACACTATAACAAGCGAAATAACAGGAGAAATAACAGTAATATGATTATCATACCCCTTGGATGCCAAAAGACTATACAAGCCACATCTGGAAGAGCACTATCACTCTATGCTCCATTACTTTGGAACTCTCTCCCAGATGACATGCTTGCAAATTCAGACATTAAGGACTTTAGGAAGAAATTGAAAACTCTTCTCTACACATATCACCTGGGACATATTACCTAACCACCCGAACGACAACATGAGCCAAGTCACCTATTGTTGACCCATAGCAATGGACTAGTAACCATTAAACATGATGCAATAAATTGTACATTGTTATGTCATACCCTCATGACTCCGTACATAGTTATTCATGCTGTCTTTTCCCCTTTCATAATGTTCAATTGTTCTTTGTACAATGTTGATTACTGTTCAATTGTTCTATATATAATGTTGAGTTACAATGTAAACTGCTCTGAGTGAAGGACAAAGCGGTACAGAAAAATGATTAAATAAATAAATGTAAAGAAACACACATAACACAATAAATAAATAAATAAATGATTAAACACATAGGGCCTGATCCTGTTCCAGGCATAGATCCCCTCTGTGCGTCCGGTCTGAATCGGACGCAGAGAAGGGATCGCGATTCTGATCCCGCGGGGCACATCTAGAGATTGGCTATATCTGGGGCCATAGAAGACCCCATAGCCACCCCCCTAATCTGTTTGTAAAATAGCTCCCTAAAACAAAACAAATTTCAGTCAAAGCAAGATGTGCCAGTGCAATGAGGAAGGCTGTGGGAATTCTTTTATGTGCGTTCTTATTCAAAAGGCAGCTTTCATGCATCCTGAGTGCTTCCAATTGCATGATATTGGTGTAGAGTGATTCTACATCTAAAGTAACTAGCATCAAATCTAAATTATATCCCTTGAAAGACACAAGGATTTGTATAAGCTGGCCTGACTTTAGCCGGTTTAGCTTTTCAGCCAGCGGCTGAATATTGCCACTGACCAGATAGCTAACCGGCTATCCGGATAACCCAGATATTCTATGCCGGTGGCTGGATGTGGCACTGGCAATGAATATCCAGTCTTAATCTGAAGCACTGATGTCCAGCCCCTTTAAGTGTGCTGCCCACACTGTTGAATATGTCCCCCATAGTTTCCTTTAGGTAATTTTTAAAGTAGAAGTACATTCGTGTTTTTATTTTGAAAATCCAGTTAGTCCCCCAGATAGTATCTATTAGTTTTTATGCAGGTTGCCTATCTAAGAAGGGCAACTATTTGGTTTTCTTTTTGGTCCTACTTTAAAAGCAACATTTAATGCACACAGGGGCATATTTTTCTAAACTACGGGTGGCTACCATGCATTCCGCCCCCAAAATGTCCCCATCTAGCCAGGGCCGGCCCAACCACTAGACGAACCAGGTGGTCACCTAGGGCGGCAAAGAGCTCTACAGTCAAAGCAAGGAAGTGGGTCCTGGCAGCCACACAAATTCAAAGAGACACCAGCGTGTACATCTACTTGCAGGAAGAATGTCCGATATGCAAATATTCCATTTATCCTTCTTCAAATATGTGTTTTATAGGATTATTAAGTGAGGGATGCTATTGAGATGATTACAATTTAGTTTAATAAAACTTTTGGGGGGGCTAATACCTATTGTGAGGTGGCGCAAAGCTGAAGCTTTGACTAGCTAATATCCTTGCGCCGGCCCTGCATCTAGTTAGCACTGGGTTTTGCACCATCCCCGTGCCACCGAGGCGCCTATTTTATGAAGACACATAAAGCCCCTTTTTGCATAAGACACAGAGAGGAACTGATGTCTAGGTTAGGATGGGCTCAAATCCCCCAGTATGTTACAAATGTCTTTGCCGAATGTACAGCTTCTTCTAAAATGTGTATTAGGAGGTACACATGTATTTCTGACATGTCCAGTGGGAACAGCGATTTTGAAGTAAACACATAGGAAAAAAGAGCTCCCAAGCTCTTAAATTAGCATCACCATGACCAGGAATATTGCAGGTTCCTGCCTGTGGCAATGAGATAACAGGCTCCAAGTCAGGCCTTTTATCTATGAAAGGGGCTGGTAGGGGAATAAAGATGCTCCCTGGATCTTCTGACATGCAGTATAACCTCCTTTCACCCTCCCTTAAACCCCCAGCTTAGCCTCCAGACCCCAGGACCCCAACGACTCTTACCAGGGATGTCCTTGGTGTCCAGTGGAGGGGGGGGGGGCAGGGAGGCAGAAGCGATCACTAGTCGTTCTTGCCTTGTTGGGTGTCTGGTTCAAAATGGTGCCTTTCACATTCAAGCAGCAGTCTTGCGTTACTATTACAAGATCAGAGGCACCATTTTTAACTTGGCGCTTGAAGGGGAAGGAGCAGTTGGGGGATCACTTCTGTTCACATCTAGACACCACAGCACCCCCAGTAAGAGCTGGGGAGTAGAATGGATGTCAAGGGGCAGTCTGGGAATATACCAGATATCAGAGGAGTCCAAGGAAGGGTCCAGGGAGGGTATACTGGATGTTGGAGATGGGGTGTCTGGGGAGGGTGGAAGTGAGTATACTGGATGTTAGGGGGTCCAGGAGAGGGTAAGAGAAGGTTTGGTCCCATTTTATAATGGGAAAACAAGTCCAGATGTTAAAACTAGGTTGGCTTTTCCACCTGCCCATTTATTGAGACCCCAAGTCTCAACTGACACCTGCATATGCCTCAGGGTAGGTGCAAA
This sequence comes from Ichthyophis bannanicus, assembly GCA_033557465.1. NCBI lineage: Eukaryota > Metazoa > Chordata > Amphibia > Gymnophiona > Ichthyophiidae > Ichthyophis > Ichthyophis bannanicus. The sequence goes on along the minus strand of CM066032.1, from coordinate 1,387,046,102 downwards.
AGCCAACCTAGTTTGAACATCTGGACTTGTTTTCCCATTATAAAATGGGACCAAATCTGGCCCCTGCCAGAATTCTGCCATGCTCCCTTTACATCTCCGTGCCTGGGGTTTTCTATACTGCAAATAGCCACTTTCTAAAAGTGCTATTTGCATATGTATGCAATCTAAATGTGTAAATGTTGTCAATAACACATCAAGATGCTTCTAAAATGATCTCCATTGGCACCTATGTAGCCTTCATAGGCAGCTTTAGAAAACAGCAGCATAGTGGCTAGATTGAAGTTGCAGATGATATTTACATCTGCTTGGGAGCAGGCAGAAGTGTTGGCATGTAAAGTACGCACATGTGTATTACATACTGTAACATACATACCTAAATAGCGACTGTGCTTGGGATCTGCCAAAACACCTCCTCTGCACATGCCAACTCTAATGCTGCATTCAAGCATGTGCCGAATTTCACAAGTACTTTTATGTGTGAGGTCATTTTATAAGAGGCCCTTTTTTTTTTTAGTGCCATCAAGTCAGTGCTGACTCCTGGCAACCCAGCTGCCTCTGGGTTTTCTTGGCAACGTATCACCAGGAAGTAGACTGCCAGGCCTTTTCTTCCGAGGCAAAGGGGGGTAAAGTGACTTGCCCAAGGTCACAAGGAGTTCCAGTGGGAATTGAACCCTTGATCTTCTGGGCACTAGGCAGTTGCTCTAACCACTAGGCACATATTAGCATATACACGTGCATATATTAGCATATACATGCATAAAATCCTTGATAAAGTTCTCTCTCCAAAAATGAGCATGGAGGTGGTGCTTGACCTACACTATAAAATAGAGGTGTGCCTACATGTCCCCATCTAATTAGCATGGGTTTTGCACCACCCTCACTATCATTGTTTGGCACAATCTGTGTGGGCACACAATGCCTCCGAAGTGGCATTAAGCACACCCCTGCTAAATGCAATATTACCGTTAAGCACGTGCCAAAAATGTCCACTCTACCTGTGACGTGCATGCTCCATCCCAGAACTTCCTAAATTCCTCTCCAATCCGCGTTATTCCGGCAGTGTGGGATTTTTTAAGATGGACACTTTTTGGCACACTGTAAATTTTACCATGGTGCACTTGGCATGCGCTGAACCCTGCGCTACCCAGTAGTATGGTTTTAGTTGTATGTATGTGTGTAAAAGCCATTTCCATAAACAGGCTGCTGTAATACTGCTCATGTTGAACATGGATAGTGTATGCCTGTACCCAGAATGAGTGGAGGTGTTCCCAAAAAGAGAGATGACCTGGAGTGTGAACTTACATGCATACATAATTAACTATGCACAGACATGTGTAAAATTTGATTAGATATTTGTGCATCAGATCAAGTATAAATATTGGGAGGTAATCGTATAGACGTTTGTGCATAAGTTCCCTTTATGAAACAGATGTAACTTAGGCACAAATCTGCTATGCAAAGTAGGCTCTCTATTCTAGAATTGCCCTCTAAACGTGCATCATGAATGTGATCTCAGGAATACTGTTTGGATGAAAAAACTGAGAGGCAGAGTACATGTAAAAGCAGCACTAAAAAATGGTGTATTTCAATTTTTATAATAAAGCTGACAAAAAATATTTCATTTTTGAAAAAGACGCTTTTCAGCATCCTGCTTCTTGCTAACATCATTGACCCCTTTCACTTATATGAAATCTCAGCAGTAATATCTGAAAACACTGCAAGCCTCTGAGTCAGGTATCGCTAAAACATACAAAATATCTAATTACCGCTGAATAGTGAAGCTCCTTTCTCTATAAGTTCACTGTCTCATTAGCAGACAAAGCAACACCGAAAGGGTAATAGCCATATTCTAATTTTGTATAGCACTTGACAGTGCCTGTAAATCTCTACCTTGTTAGCCAACTATGACCCACTCAAAAATAATCCATTTAAAAAAAAAGCAGGAAAATAATTTTAAAACAGACATGGTCTCATACGTCTGTTTCTGCGATCAATGTTCCCATCTAAGCAGCTTGAAGCTGCACGAGAGTCCTCCACCAGGATTCCTGATGGGGGGGGGGGGGGGGGCAACAAACTGGCAGAGGACTCCCACGCAGCTTCAAGCTGCTAAACGGGAACATTGTCTGGGATATGTTGTCTCTCATGGATTAAAATAAAAGGTCTCAGCTGAATGAAAAGCACTCAGAGGAAAGTTTAGTGACAGCCTGGTGGAAAAACCAAAATAATGCAAGCTAGAAAAGGATAACAAATCTCCTGGTGAGAACACCAAACCTGCTAATGCAAATGGAGTGTTAGCATGAAACAGCCTGATGAGGAAAAACAATCATTTGAGGCTGGAGTTGTGAAAAACAAGTTAGTGTGTTCATAAGGCAAACTATGGGGCCCTTTTACTAAAGGACTGAAAGACAAAAATAAAGCACAAGAAGTGCAACTGTCCTGTGCTGCCTGTCCGGGGCGTGCCCAGCAGATTCTCGGTAGTTCGTGCATAATCGAGCACCATAACACATGGCACAATTAACATGGTGCACCCAATGCACCCATAAAGGTATCGTTATGTGCGCTCGTGCTGCCACATTGCCACTGAGTGTGCGGCAATTGCCTTTGTGCTGTCCACGCCCACACTCCATCCCTAATCCGTCCTGGTGCATTGTGTTATTTTAATGTGCGGTAACTGCCATGCCCACAGGATAGCATTCTCAGCTACTAGCTACTGCATGTCAAACCACGTTAACCAGCTAGCGCACTTTAGTTAAAGGGCCCCTACGACAGCAACATGAAGCAGATCAGGAAGAGGAGAAGGAAAGGTCTTGGCAATTACCTCAGTAGGTGTTGGAGAGAGAAACTGAGGTGACTGCAAACAGCAACATACAAAATAAGGCATTAGTGCAAGAAGTTCATGCATGATGTTACTTGCAGGAGGAAACAGGCAGCTTTTTTTTTATAGCACTGGTAGGCACCTTCAATGTTAATATGCAGGACATTTATTTATAAGCAAAGAGATTTTACATGGACCTCCGTCCTTTGTCTTTACATAATAATAATATTTCACCTAAACAGTCAAAGGAATTAAAAGAAGACAAGGAACAACATTTATCATTTTCCTATCAGATACTGTGAAATGTTGTAAGTTCAAGTTGGACTTACAAATATTGAAAAGCATTGGCTGTGTGGCCTGTGGTATTCTAACAAAAACACATTTGTCACAATATACGGCACAAAGAAACTGTGTAGCAGTAAAACACAAGACATACGATCTCATCATATGGCCCACAAAATGTTTAGCAAAGAGATTGTACCGCATAGGGAATTTCAGCATTTTCCTTTCTTATAAGCCTAGGCTTCACCTTGTGTTTAGGTCAAATGATTTTTATGGATCTGTAAATTTCTCTTGCTAAGAGATGCCCAAATCAGCAAAGAGCTAGTGCCCCTTGCTCTGGGCACCGATACTCGGTATAGCTTTCAAAAATGGAATAAAGGTCTGGTTTTTATTTAACTCTCTCTTTGCAAATATTTAACTGTTTGTAGACTACATGATGGAACTTATGAACATGAAGAATATGAAAAATACTTATCTGTACTAAGATACTGTTATTTAAGATAGAAGTAGTATTAAACAAAAGATAATTTTGGAGAAGAACAAAAGCCAGCCCTTCAAAAACATTAGATTACTGCTTGACAAATTGCTAGTCAATCTGATACCCACTGGTTCTCTCTGATCACTTACACATTTAGGCGGGGATGGCCAAACCATAAGACAAACTATGCTCTCGCTTAGGGATGAAATCTTTTTTTGGGGGAAAGGGGAAGGACGGCAGCAAAGAGCAGGGCATTCAAAGCTAAACATGTACAATCTGGAGGAGAGGAGGGATAGGGGAGATATGATTCAGACCTTTAAACACTTAGAGTATTAATGAACAAACAAACCTCTTCTAAAGACAGGGAAGCTGTAAAACTAGAGGGCATAACATGAAGCTGTAAGGTGGTAAATTGAAAGGCAATATCAGGAAATACTTTTTCACAGAAAGGGTGGTGGATGCTTGGAATGCCCTCCCGATGGAAGTGGTGGGGACAAACACAGTGACGGAATTCAAAATGGCATGGGACAGAGACAGTGGATCCCTTTACAGCAACAGGATAAAATCAAAATAAACTGAACCATCTAATTCCTCAACAAATAAGGGTGTCCTACATGGAGCGGTAGGTGCACCTACTCTTGCCACCTTGCTGGGCAGACTAGATGGACCATACTGGTCTTTATGTGCTGTCATTTACTATGTTACTATGTTATATTTTGACAGTCAGGCGGGGTGTAAAGCTTAAGGTCTGCCTAGGGTGCCATCTCTGGGGCTATCCCTGCCTATAGGGCCTGATATTCAGCAGCACTAATCTGGTTAGCAGCACTAGCTAACTGTTGCTGCTGACCGCGATATTCAGACAGTGGAGTTGAACATCACCACAGAACACCTTTGCATTACCTAGATATTGCTGGAGCAGTCTGGGAGCGGAGTCAGGAAAGAGCAGGAAATTACCTGGAGGTGAAGGCCAGCTGCTTTAAGTGTGCTGGCCACCGCCGCTACCTCTGAATATGCCCCCCCCCCCTGCATTTTATTTAAATGCTACAGCCAGCACTTAAATATTGCCCCAATATAGACTCCTTTCAACCATTTCATTGTGTGCATGTGTGTGGATGGGGGTGGGGGCCAAGGGAATATGAATTTCCTGATGTATTTGAGGCCTCTGGCCGTTTTTCGAATCCCAATACTGTATAACATTTGTTTTATTGCAGCTTGGCAAAAGTGTTTTTCAGACTATTTCTGTAAGATGATGATGCAATCCACTTTCAGATCTTTAAAAATTCTGTGTTCCTGCTAATCAGTGGTGGCGGCTAGTGCTGCTGGCCGCCGCTGCCACTAAACATTAGACCCAGATGTTCATTACTGGAGTGCAGATATGGCTCCGACACTGAATATCTGGGTTGCCTGGATTGCCACGCAGCTAACTGGACAGTGTGGAAATTTAGCTGCTGACCGGTGAGCTTCAGCATGGGAAGTTAGGGCAGCCTTTACTGCACCTACAGAAATAAACCTGTACTGTAGAGTGTGTTACAGCTATTATAGGCTGCCATTGACATATTTGACGTCACACAATGCTTCTGATAATCTCAAAATATATGAGGACACCTGGAGGTTTTGATATAGATCCCCCAACAGGATATCATGTTTTGAGTACTGCAGTCCGCTTTAGGGAATTCATCTCCTTGTATAGGCACTGTGGTCCTGTCTTCCTCCTTCACTCTAAGCAGGCATAATTATTTGTTCTCTCCCTGCATAACATATGTGCCTGTGTGCCTTGATAACGTATGCACCCTATTATAACATTTCAACATCTATGGTAGCATCATTGACTCGCCTAAGTTACATGAGGTTCGACCTTTAGAATCAGTTTTGCAAAGACCTCAAGTGTAGCACTGTGCATCAAAAGCGGACATAGTGAAAACTCAGGGAATAAATCTCCAGGAGGGTCAAGAAAAAAACAAATTTGTTGCAGTGCATGCTGGGGCCTAGGCTACGCCTAGCCCTGCTCTCGAAGAGCCCTAGCCTTTCAAAGAAAGTCCTCACTTCTGCAGCTGTCTTGGATAGGCACAATCCCAGTTAAGACAGTAGTCCCTTCCCCCTCAGCCCTTCTCTCCATTAATAAGCCAGCATGAAGTCCTGCCCTAAACTGACAGGACTCACAGTTCAGTTTATTCAAACAAACTCCAAAAAGAAAAAAGGTCACTTTAGGGTTTATCCCCCCCCCCTTTCTATCCTCAGCAAACACAGGCTTCATTCCAGACCAATCCACAAGGCAAAAGACACAAAACAAAATCTTGATCCCTTTCTCAGTCCCTAACAAAACAGCGGGATGAGAAAGGAAGGGAGGTCCCACACCACTGTGACTAAACTTCCATCACGACGCTCACCTGTACCAGCCCTTAAACCAGGGGTGGCCAACTCCAGTCCTGGTGCACCACAATCAAGCTTGGTTTTCAGGATGTCCCTAATGAATATTCATGAGTTATATTGGCATACAAAGAGAGGCAGTGGATGCAAATATAGCTCACCCTTGGCTATATTGCTCCTTAGGGGATCCTTCGGTGCCACAGGACAGCAGCAAGCATGAGCACTGCTGGTGCTAATTTCTGAGCTGCTGTGACAGACAACCGCCAATGACTGACACAGAAAGTCAGTCTCTTCGTGTCATAAGGAACAGGTTAATCCTGTCATGGTGTTACCCATCTGCACCCATGACCTTGTAGTTCTGCATTTTTTAAGAAGGCAGCCCTACTTGTGATGCATCATGGCAGCTGGCTTATACAGTACAACATTACTTAGGGCTCTGACACGTCCTTCCTCCATGCACCAGCCTTTAAAAACCATTCCCAAAACTCAGAGGAGGTTAGGTTGCTCACTGTAACAACTGACTAACCAAGAAATTCATCTGGAACGCAAAAAAAAAACCCCGAACATCAGGCAAAATAAAGGAAGGCATATAAAAGCCCCCATGCGGAGGCATTTTAAGGCTGCTAATCATAAAAAGCTCGTTTGTTTTCATCCATTAGCTAAGAAAAAGCATATAATTTAAAAAAACAGCACTGATGAGAAACTGAAAATCTAAACACTGAAAATAACAACTTTGGAACATGAATAATACACACACAGATCATTTGAATTGGCTGAAAGTTTTGTGTTATCGTTAGAATAGTTCCTGCCACACAGAAGCATCATTTTTTGGTCATAGCGCCAAATTATTTTGATTTCTTGATACTACAATTATTTGGTGGATGAATTCATTGCACAGTTTTGTTTGTTTGTTATGGTATACAAATACAAATTTCCACAGAAGCAAACTGGTTTGCTTATGTAGTAATCTTGTGGATATGCCTCTAGTTTGCCATAAAAAAACATGCAATGCTTTTTTCTTTAAAATAGACAGTTTACAGCAAAAATCTGCCACAAATTAGCAGGTGTTTTCTTTTGGTAGTAGATCTAGGTGGGTTTTTGTGCTGGTGGCAAATTTCTGCTGCTCCACAGGCTGCCACTTTAGAGAAAGTTGTTCCTTGTTTGCCTTGAAAGCAAATAGGCATGTTTACAAAAGGTTTTAATGCACATAACCTTGGTAGATCGGACCCGGCATCCTATCCCCCCTGCGCCACACATCTTTACTACCCCCCCCTCCCCCCCCCTCCCCACCTTTTTCCACCCCTTTACAAAACACTCATAGCCTTCTTAACGTGGAAGAACCAACTGGTCGCAGCTTTATTATATTCATAAACAATTAACATTCCAAAACATAACAATCTTAACAATCCCCAAAGCGGAGTCAAACCTCACCCGCCATATGACTAGCAAGGTGACCTTGCCTCCACTTCGGCCGTGCCCTGGCACCGGCCAACTTGCTACCGCCCTTTCCCCGACCTCGCCATGTGACTAGCAAAGGCCAGCAGGGCTTATCCGGGTCGGGGGCACCCCCCCCCCCGCCCAAGTATGACCTAAAGGCTCCGGACCCCGGAGACCTCCGGGATCCCGTCTCGCCCCCCAGCTGCGACACCCCAAACTGCCCTCACCTCCACCATATAACCAAAGGGAGGGAGGGAGGGAAGCTGTCCCTCTGCACGCCCGACGCTGGAGAGGAGGGAGCCGCCAGACTCCCCCCCCTTTTAAAGCCTCGGGCGTGCAGGGGAGGTTTCATTGGCTCCGCTCCTCGCACTTGCGGAGCCAATGAATTCAAATGACGCCGCCGCGTCCGGCACATCCTCCCCTGGGCCCATGACGTACCCCTCCCCCCCAGCCATGCCGCAGGACGCCGGACCCAGGCCGATCCCCAGGTTACCGGCGTCCACCGGGACCTTGCCCGTGTCCTTCCCATAACCTTGGTAGATCGGACCCGGCATCCTATCCCCCCTGCGCCACACATCTTTACTACCCCCCCCCCCCTTTTTCCACCCCTTTACAAAACACTCATAGCCTTCTTAACGTGGAAGAACCAACTGGTCGCAGCTTTATTATATTCATAAACAATTAACATTCCAAAACATAACAATCTTAACAATCCCCAAAGCGGAGTCAAACCTCACCCGCCATATGACTAGCAAGGTGACCTTGCCTCCGCTTCGGCCGTGCCCTGGCACCGGCCAACTTGCTACCGCCCTTTCCCCGACCTCGCCATGTGACTAGCAAAGGCCAGCAGGGCTTATCTGGGTCGGGGGCACCCCCACCCCCGCCCAAGTATGACCTAAAGGCTCCGGACCCCGGAGACCTCCGGGATCCCGCCACCGGCACATGTGACATTCATGTCAACGTGCCGCCCCCCCATTGCCAAGCTGCGACCCGTTGTCCTCCCGCCTCCCTAATCCCTCCTGCCAATCATTTAACAGCAAGTCGACCCCCACAGGGGACAAATGTATGCCATCCTGCCTATATAACCCGGCACAAGTAACCTCTACCCAGGGATGTAAAATTTGAACCCCGTCCCGCTCACATACCCATCTCTCAATTTGTCGATTTATTTTTGCAAGACCCCGCGACCACCGTCACTGAGCCTTACAAGCAGGCCTTGGAACGATGTCCAACCATAATAACACCACCCCTGGGAACAAGCGCAACACAATTGCCAAATCCCGCTTTGCTGCTCGGATGAGCTGCTTACAAGTCCAAGCAGCGAGGTCGTTTCCACCCAGATGCAAGAGGATGAACTTTGGCTGGCGTCGCACTCGCCCATGATGCCGGAGCAACGGCAAGAGCTGCGTCCACCGCAGTCCACGTTCACCGAGTCATAGAAGCGACATCGCCGCGAGAGCCAGTCCCAGGTTAGGCCCAAACGGCCTCTCAGCTGCTCGCCTGCCTGCCCAGAAAACGAAGGAATGCCCTATCATCCAGCAAATGGGGGCATTCCTGTTCTCATCTGTAAAAGAAAGCATAATCAGTTCAGGCAGTAAACCTTGTCCCCCACCCATCACAAGCGCACGTAACCCCTAAAAGCTAGGGAACGCCATCTCCCAATATTCTGAATGTCCTGTTGTGAAAGTCCTGCTGCCGCTGCACTGGTAGCCGCGCCAATACGAAAGGAATGCGCCGAAAAGTGCTCCGGGCATTCGCCTACGAACCTCAAAGCAAACCGCAGGACCGCCACCACCTGATAGCGTGTCAGCAGCCGCCTATCCGCGTGCAGAAATAACCCCCCCGGCTACAGCCGGCCGTACTTGTAAATATTCTCGCATTGCGCCCACCGGGCATGTGCATAGGCCACTAATCGCACACAGCCGCACCCACAAACCCTTCCCCCGCTGATCAGTCTTGGACCTGGCCAGTAAGACTCTCAACCGGCCACGTTCAAGAACAACATGCTGCCTCTGCACTATCTCGGCCACCCCCACGTTGCTCGAGCTTGGCACCAACTCCCCCATCCTGAAGGCACCAAAAAACGCTAGGCTAAAGACAGCTCTAAATAGGACCGCTTCATACGCAGACGAAGCCACTGCCGCCAGCGCCTGACATAACTTCGCCAATAACGCATGCGTGATCGGTCTCCGAGTGTCCAGCGGAGCTGGAGCCACGCGGCCCCAACCTTGCAAGAGCTTATGGGCCAGGAAGCCATCTACCGGAAAGCCCCAACCCACCGCCTTTATAAAAAATTCGAAGCCCGCCAGGTGGCTGCGCACCGAAGAACGGGCGACCCCCCGAGCCTTTGCCCAGGCGACATATTGGCCCAGTAACTGAGCAGACACCGCCCCATACTGCCAACCGCAGCTTTCGAGAAAGGCCACCACTTTCCGACATCCGCGCACATAGGCTGCCCAAGTCCCGGCAGCCACGGATTTCTGCAGCAAGTCTTTCATCCCGAATGGCCAAGACTCCACAACCTCCAAGGGACCGCGACCCCCTCCGCCTCCGCTTCCGGCGCCAATCTTCGAAATTGATCCCACTTGAAACGAGAAAGAGAATCAGCAATCGCGTTAGAGAGCCCCGGTATATGTCGCGCTTTCAGTGCTACATTCAACCGCAAGCAGGTCAAGACCACTGCTCTCATTAGGTTCGCTACTTGCAAACAATGAGGCGTGTAGTTGTTCACCACACTGACCACCGCTTCATTGTCGCACCACCACAGCACCCTTCTATTACGCAACCGGTCCGGCCACAACTCTAGCGCTACCAATATCGGAAACAACTCTAAAAATGTTACATTCCTGGTGAGTCCCTCCTCGCGCCAAGTCCGCGGCCACTGTTCCGCGCACCACAACCCCCCAAAATAAATGCCCAGCCGCAGGCCACCAGCTGCATCCGTGTACAATTGCAGATCTGCGCTACTACACTCAGGCTCCATCAACACAGAGGTCCCGTTAAAATCCTCCAGAAAGACCTGCCACACCTTCAAATCAGCCCGGATAGCCTTGGACACCCGAATATGATGATGCGGTCTGCGAACCCCCGCCATAGAAGCTGCTAAGCGCCGCAGGAAAACCCTGCCCATCAGAATCACCCAACAAGCAAAGTTAAGTGAGCCGATCAATGCTTGCATTTCTTTCAATGTCAATTTCGATGCTGATACTACATTAGCCACTAACACCCGCAAATGCCGCACCTTCTCCGGAGGAAGTCGCGCCACCATGGAATCGGAATCCAGCTCCACCCCGAGAAACGTAATCCGCGTGGACGGGCCCTCGGTTTTGTCTTTTGCCAGCGGCACGCCCAACTCGGTTGCCAACTCCACAAAACCGTCCAGCATGTCGCGGCACCCCTCCGACTGCGCGGACCCCACAAACAAAAAGTCATCCAAATAGTGCACTACCCGAGCTGTACCCCCTCTGCGCTCGATAGCCCACTGCAAGAAGGTACTGAAGGCCTCGAAGTAGGCACAGGACACGGAACAGCCCATTGGCAAGCACTTATCGAAATAAAGCCTATCCTCGAAACGAAACCCTAATAGGTAAAAGGAAGACGGGTGTACCGGCAACAACCTGAAGGCCGACTCAATATCCACCTTCGCCATTTGCGCCCGCAGCCCCGCCTCCCGTACTAACTCAACCGCTTTATCAAAGGATGCATAGCGCACCGTACACAATTCACGCGGGATGTAGTCATTGACTGACTCACCGACCGGGCTAGACAAATTATGTATCAATCGGAATTTCCCTGGTTCTTTCTTAGGAACTATCCCCAAAGGTGACACTACCATCCGCTCGAAGGGCTGATCCTCGAAGGGGCCCGCTATTCTACCCAACTGCAATTCCTTCCCTAACTTCTCCCGGACAACCGGCGCGAAACGCCAAACTGAGAGGGAATTCCGTGCGACCGTGCCATCCAACTGCCTACAAACGGGAATCAGAAAACCCCAATTAAAGCCCGCATACAAAATTTTCCTATCCTTCCGCCTAGGGTAGTGGGCCAGCCACTCGTTTAAAACCTCCCGTCGAATCGGCGTCGGGGCCAGGTCCAATAGCCCCTCACTGCTTTGCGCCAGGCCCGGGCGGCTGCGCAACCCCTTTTTTAAGACATTTAATTGCGGGATGTGCACCCCCGCAAAGGGAGCACACATGTCGAAATTTGCAGTCTGGAAACGGGCACGAGGTCTTGTTAAACCTCCAGCAGAGATCCCCTGTCCCACTGCCCCCAGTTCGCTGCAGTCCGACGGTCCCAGCCCCTCGAAAGGAACGGCCCATACCCGGGAGAACCCCCGCTGAACCTTTCGCCGCACTCCCACCCAACCCACTCGACCTGGCCGACATCTGAGTCAACCACAAATTAATGTCCTGCATACCCCACGAAACCGATCGATTCCCTTCCATTTTTCTCTGAATTTCTCGTCATAGTTTAACCATGACCAGCCGTCGTGCGTCTGTGATGCCTCCAGAATGGAATCCGCATATGACAGAAGCATCTCATAATGCCCTGGGCAATACTGCCCCCACACGCTCGTCAAACGCAAAAAAGCTCGCGTCCAATTATCCACATTCCACGCCACTTTCTTAATACGTCCTGTCTTCTCGTCCTCCTTACGTTTCCGTCTACTTTCTCCCGAACGCTTCCGGCTTTCTAGCAGACGGAAGATATCAATATACCGGCGCTTCTTAATTTTTTGCCGCAATTTCCTCGGCACTCCCTCCCATAACTCAGATATCGCTGCCGCTGCAAGGACCCCTTGTGTCCGCCCCCCTCCTGAGACTGCTTTCCCGCTCCACGCCTCCTGCCTACCATCGTTCGAGGACGACGACGTAGACGACAAGTCAGAAGACGACGACCCCGATGAGCTAGACCTCCTGTGCCTCCGACCCGAATGTCTCCGTCTTTTTCCCCCCTTCTGTCTCCTCTTTCCCCGCCCCCTACCCTTCGCACCCTCAGCATCTCGCACCTCAGGTAACTCACCCACTACCGCTGCCGCTGACACCACCTCAGCTGACGGGGTACTGTCCGCCCGTCCAGGCCCCCCATCCTCGTCTCGGGACGCGACCACGACGGGCGGTGTTCGTATGCCTTCATCCTGCGCCGCCTCCTGGTGCTCTGCATACTGCTGTCCTCGTGCTCCCTCATAGCCACCCCCATCTCGCGCCGCAGCCGGCGACAACATCACTGGAACCTGTGGAGACATAAAAGACAAAGAAGGGGGGGGACAGCAGAGGGCCACACCGGACGCCATGCCTCCAGCCAGTTAGCCCTAGAGGAACCCTGGCCGCCACCCAACCAGTGTGACCAGGCTGGGGATCCAGCCCACGCCCCACCCGCTCCTTGACCGGACAGCCCGCTCCCGGGCAACGGCAAAAGCCCCCCCGTCCAATCCTGTGCCTCCGCTACCTCCTGCACAACTCCCCTACCTCATCCCGCTCCCCCCCCTCTCCCTGAGCCAGCACCCCCAGCCCCTGGACCCCTCCCCCGACCCTAGCCACCCCTCTCCCCCTCCCCGCAGCGCTGCCCACACCGCTACCCCCCGCTGCCGCCCTCGCAGCCCCCCTGGCCCCAATCTGGCGCAGCCCTCGCCCTCTGGGCCCCCGCCCCCGTGAGCCAGCAGACCCTAAGCCGCGGCCTATTGAAGGCCCACCATTGCTCCTCACAGCGCCCCTTGCCCTCGCTGGACTCGCCGAGCTAGGCCCCCCGCGCCCGCCACCCCCCTGACTGCCCTCACCCCGTCCTTGGCCTGGCCCCTCAGTCCTAGTAGGCCTCTGCGCGCTCCTCCCGCGCGCCCTACCCTTCCGGTTGCCCGTGCCACGTGCTCCAGGCCTATTCCCCCCTCGAGCCATCCCCGCAGCTCAGCAGGCCAGGAGGAAAAAGAACCCAAAAATAAACCAAACACAAAACAAAACAAGGCCTTGCAATGCTTGCCCACGCAAATTGCACTAACCAGAGATGAAACGGGAGATGGGATAGGGGGGGGGGGAAGCCCCCGGACTCCTCGCTCCGTGCAGGCCGCGATCGCCCGAATGGTGGGGGGAGGGGGGGGAGATAAAACACCAAACCCCGCACTCACCCACACCGGGCCGCAAATACCGCCAGCTGGAGCACCACTGCCGACGCCTCTCCCACCTTCGCTCCGACGTCCCGCCGGCCAACCAGCTCCGCCCGGAGATGCCTCGCCAACCAGAAGCCCGCACCGGTCCGCCGACACACTGTCCAAGCTGTCCCTCTGCACGCCCGACGCTGGAGAGGAGGGAGCCGCCAGACTCCCCCCCCTTTTAAAGCCTCGGGCGTGCAGGGGCCGTTTCATTGGCTCCGCTCCTCGCACTTGCGGAGCCAATGAATTCAAATGACGCCGCCGCGTCCGGCACATCCTCCGCTGGGCCCATGACGTACCCCCCCCCCCCCAGCCACGCCGCAGGACGCCGGACCCGGGCCGATCCCCAGGTTACCGGCGTCCACCGGGACCTTGCCCGTGTCCTTCCCATTTATGAAGCTAACGCGTGTTTAGTGTTGCTGCCCCCATAGAAATAAAATGGCTATGGCATTTGGTGCATGTGAACTTAATAAATGTGGTTAAAACCTTCTGTAAACATGCCCCAAAGTTGTAATTTGCAAATTTGAGTAAATACACAGTTCTTTTTTTTTTTGAGAACCAAAAATTTAAAAGCTCACATATTCATTAGCCAGGGATGACTGTCTAAATACAGCATTCATGAGGATGCAACAGGTTAATGGGCAAACTAATGGATACTTCACGGTGTTTGGGCTCTTAATATGATAGTACTGTGATATTTATAGCTTTTACAATTTTTATATTGATATATATATATATATATTTGCTGTGTGTTCTCTGGACTTATTCTATGCATCCTATACCAATGTACTAATATCTGCTGTATATGACTGCCTACTTTTGATATGCTTTTGTGTCAGGCAGTGATATTACAAGAGCGTTTCATATTCAAATGGCACATACTAGCGTTTTTGTTTTTTTAAAATAAAGTTACAGGTTTCAGTACCTCCCCATAACTATGCCTGTCATCTGCAGAGTAACAGATATATGGAGAATAGGAGATCATATCAGGGCGGTCAATGTTATAGATGGCCTTATTTTTAGGAAGAGCAGCCAAATCCTTGTAGTCAAGAATTTCATCTCCAAGCTTTGCCTATGGAAAGGAAAGAGAGCGTTGAGAGACAGGAGGCGACAGGCAGAAGGAAATCTGTGGAGAACGAAATGCAACAAAGTCAGAGAAGCCACCATCAACCTTTGCATAACTCTTCACAAGAACATAACTCCCTTCTGGAGGTCATGTGAAAGAAAATCCCACTTTTTTTCCTTATATAGCATTTTTTTTCAAAAGAAACTACGGATGTGAGTGCAGTAATCTGACACTTCCTGTGGCCAAAATACATTTTTGTTTCTTTTCATATTAACATAATACTAACAATAAAGTGACAGATCTCAGACACACAAAAGCAAGAAAAGTAAAAAAGGAAAGGTCAAAGAGATCACATAAAGAGCGCATTCCTGGTTGTAAGTAAACTTCTGTATCATAGGAAAAAACAAGCCTTGTACCACTGGACCAGGGCTTCTTCTGCTCTTTGTAAGGTGTAGGTTTTCCCTGTTTCTCTATTTTGACATTACCGGCATCTCCGAAATGAAGCAAAACAATCTCTGCAACATCTAAATAATGGTTCATTTTAATGAAACAATAGCTTTGGGGGAAACCCAGGAGATTTACTTCATGCTGAATGTACTGCAAAGGGTGAAAGCTTGAGTTGGGCTGGGTAAATCTCAAGTGCAGGTTCTGACTATTTTGACAAGTGGTACTGTACGCCCGTAATGACACTGCAGGAAGATAAAAACTGTCACTATCTGCTTACCCCCAGTAATATCTACCTAAGACTGTAATGTGCAAAACGGCATTTTTTGCTAGAAAACTAAACTTTGAATAATGAGGCCAAGCCAAATGTTTCTATTACATTTTTTGCTAATGAAGTGATATCCGCAGCCTCACTACTAGTAATTAGAATTACAAGTCTGTGAGGGCGACTGAAAAGGGATGGAGGTGTTCATATTGCAAAAGGATACCTTCTCGATGAACAGGATGACATAACATCCCCAAAAGATTTTTTTTTTAACTGACACACACTTAGAACCAGCTGGCCTTAATTAGATGTCAGGAAATCCTACTAGCAGGGCTGTGTGCTGGGGTAATGACACTCTTTTAGGGACAAAATTAGAAACAGTCAGAACTGGAAATCCCCTGGAATAGTTCTTTAGACATAATACTTACATGAAGCAGCCTTCAAAAATGAAATACAATACAATTAATAAAGAGATTAAAAAAGAGCACAATAGTGCAAAATGCATTAAAAAGAGAATTCAAGGAGAATATTCTATTTTTACCATGCAAATATATATCGATAGAGTTCATATACGTTTGGAGCACATGGTAGGTGCAATGGCCTATGCTAACTGTTGTGGGATGTGCCCAGCATGTTCCCAACAGTTATCACACTGAGAAGTTCTCTAACGTGTGGCTGTAGCATTCACTATAATACAGATACACCTAATGCCATTAAGTGCACCCATGCTGACAGCAATATTGAAAATTATTATGTGTTAATTACCTCATGCAGTCAACACCCACTTTGGCTGGCATCCCGGAACAAAAATAGCGGGGTTGGATGTCGGTATGCTGTGCCCCTGCAGCTCTGCTCTGGCACACAGTGGCCGCTGATGATGCCTGGACACAGGACTGCGGGGGCAGTTGTCCGAGATGGCATTTTGAGCTGTCCTGTGGAGGGCTCATTGCCATGGAGCCCAGATGCCACTGTTAACTCACACCGTACGCCGATATGTTCGGCATATGGGGAGCTCCTGGGCATCTAAGTTCCCGATTCTGCCGTCGTGGGTATGTCCAGGCCCCGCGGAGGCAGAATAGGGTCTGTTTCCCGCACGTCTCATTCTTGAAAGCGGCTGGACATATGGGAAACAGAATCAGACACTTTGTGTCTTTTAATTTCTCCTTTCCCACCCCATTGTGCGCTAAGCAGTTAGCACAGGATTTCTACCACACTGGCTGTTTTTAGTGCATGCTAAAGCACACATGAACCATTAGCAGAGTTTAGCAGACATAGCCTTTATTGCAGAGGTTCCCAACTACAGTCCTGGAGGGCCAAACACCATTCAGGATTTCAGGCTGTCCCTAATGAATATGCATGGATACATTTGAATACAATAGGGCAGTGTATGCAAATGAATCTCATGCATATTTATTAGGGACATCCTGAAAACCTGAATGGTGTTTGGCCCTCTAGGACTGGAGTTGGGAACCTCTGCCTTATTGTATGGGGTCCCGATAAAACTGGGACTTTGAATAGAGATGACTCAGGAAGCAGACCAAAGTTCCAAGCCAGGCTAATATAAATCTGAAATCTTAACCAAGTCATAGAAAGTTTGCCTATTGTTAGGATGAATCATAATTTTTTGCATAAAAGCATTTGATCCACTGTCATCCATTTTCTTATGGATGACAAAGCTCACACACTGGGATGCATTGTACAGTATCCCGCCATATTTCCCATGTTTCATGGGACAGTTCATCACCACCACTATCAGTTCCAACTGGTTCTTTCATCTTGTACAGTAGTCTACAGTAAATAGGCCATTTTTGTTACAACTCTGTCATAAATATAAAATACAGGTTTCTGTTATAGAGAAGTATCACAAAAAAGCTATCAAAAATAATTTCTTTGAGGTAGCTGGAAATCCATTGTACATAGGGCCTCATAAGTATGAGGGGAAAGATCAATTAGGCTGTGTTGCAATAAAGATGTTAGCATCAAATTAACCAAAATTTTGAAATACAAGATAAATAGACCATATGCATCCTGAACACAGCTAAATATTTTGCTCAGTTCTGTTGTGCAAGAAGATAGATTGCAGCTGATGTGGTACCGGAGACTCAGGTTTGAGTTTCTTGTCCAATGAAACCACAGGGGCTTGGGTACACAGCATAAGAAATGCACTTTGAACCCAGGAGGGAGGGAGGGACAGAAGACATCCACTGATATCTAAAGAGAGCTTAGAGGGTTAAGGGCTGTAGGTCTGGTGCCTGGGGCCTGCTCAGAAACAAAAGCCTGAATCATGCCACATGGCTTCCTGTACAAGATGGGGCCTGTTCAGAAACTAAAGTCTGAGCCAAAGAAGATGGATTCCTTCTGTTATGTTCTCAGCATCAAACCTGCAAATCAAGCAATTTTGCAAAGTCGTGTATTTTACAGCAGAATTATTGCTGCAAGCCATGACTACGTGCAAGACAACTCAAGGCTGAGGCCAGAGACTGTATTGCTGGTCCTAGCATTTGCAACAATGTATGGACTTGCATACCAGCATCTTTCCTGCACCATGGACCTTTGGAGAAGGACCAACTGACCACTGTTACATGATTCGCTGAAGATGATATACAGTATCTGAGATTATCCAATTACTGTGCTGTGACGAGGAAGTCAGGACAAAGAATTATATGCTGGATGCAGAGGGACATGGAATGTTTGGGGACCACTTTTAGACTTGCAGAACCTTTGAATACTTCGTAGGAACTTTAACTTAGCTCCCTGACACTGGTAGTTTTGCTTTCTGCAGTCTCTAGCCCTGCTGCTTGTCTGTCTCTTTCTAAATGACTGTGTGCAAGGACAAAGATTAACCTCGGGAAGGAGTGAATCCTCCCAAAGACCCGAAGCTCGGTGCTATCATGTGGTCACCAGACTGCCTGCAGCCTGTGTTAGACCACTGCCATTCTTTGGACTTTGTGCCATTCTGGAGACAGGTGATTTTGACCCAGCCACAAGCGTCTTGGCAAACCTAAGGTACTGGTCTGAATTCTGGGGGTTGGGTCTAGTCAGATAGACAGATAATTTGCTGTATACTTGAGTACTGAGCGAATCAATGACGGTTGCTAAAACAGTGATTTATGATCTTAGTAATTGTAATCACAGAGCTACATAACTAATTTATTCTATATCTGCATTATTTTTCTATCAGCAATAAAGTCTAATTTATATATATATATATATATATATATATATAACACAGGGTTGGTTCCTTTATATCACATGGTTCATTTGCCAGATGGACCTATAGAACCTTGGTAAAAGTGGGATGTAGCAATTACCTCTGGACCTATTGAATATTAATATATGTATTTGCTACTGACAATAACCCCCTACAGGGCAGAGTTACTAAGGTGACATTTTACTTACCAGTTAATGTCCTTTCCTTGAGTCCTGCTAAATGAGTCCAGACAAGTGGGTTGTTCTCCCCTACCAGCAGACTGTTGGAGACAAAGAACCAATGAAAAGTCCAGGTTTCAGTGACATCACTTCTATGCCTCTATTCACCTCAGCCACCAGAGGTCCCTTGAGTGTTCATCCCAAAGCATATGGGAGAAATATGGCAACCCTTACACAACCTCAATCTTGGGCAACAATAAGTAATCAACAGTAGAGAACTATTACAGGAAAGTATAAACACAAGGCTGTCAGTAGAAGATGAACCTGCAGAGCCAAGTATAAAATTCATAGCAGACCCAAGGGTACCATAGCAGAAGAACAGAGCAAATAGAAATTCAGGGACATGTCCTGGACTGGTCTAGCAGGACTGAAGGAAAGGACATTAACTAGTAAGTAAAATGTCACATTCCATATCGTCCTGCTAGACCAATCCAGACAAGTGGGATGTACCAAAGCTATGACTCCACTGGGCGGGAAGAAGACACAGGAACTCAGAAAACCCTTGAACCATAGGCTGCATCAGTCCATGCATGGACATCTAAGTGGTAATGCTTGACAAAAGAGGAAAGTGATGCTCATGCTGCTGCCTGACAAATATCGGCAGGGTCTACTGAGCTCTGCTCCGCCCATGAGGGCACTTGTGCTTGAGTAGAATGGGCATGCAAGCCCTCTGGAACTGGCCAGTTGCAAAACAGATATACTCAGGCAATGGCCTCCTTAATCCAGCACCCCAAATTGGACCACCCACCGTGTCATCCTTGCATAGGTCAGCAAACAGCACAAAAAGATGGCCGGACTTATGAAAAAAATTTGTAACCTTTAAGTACCAGAGAAGCACCCTCTGGACATCCACAAGGCGAAGATCCTTATCCTTCCTCTGACACTGCTCCTTTAGAGAAGGAGGGCAGGCAAACCACCCGGTTCACATGAAAGGGAGAAATCAACTTAGGCAAGAAGGAAGGCACAGGCCAAATGGAAACAGCCTCCTTTGAAAAGACAGATAAGGATCTCGGCATGATCTCGGAAATCTGCCTAGCAGAACAAATTGCGACCAAGAAGATCAAAAATCCTTCAAAACAGAGCGCTTCAATGGCTCAAAAGGCACTGAAATTAGGGCCCTGAGCACTAGACACAGATCCCAAGGAAGGGACCACAGACCACAGGGGAAGAGGTGAACACCAAACTCCTTGGAGAAAGTTTGAGACATCAGAGTGAAAAGCTAGAGACTTACCAGCTACTGGACCCCGGAAAGAGGCCAATGCTGCCACCTGAACCTTCAGGAAGCTAAGGGAAAAGCCCTTCTTCAGGCCACCCTGTTGAAAGGGCAAAAGAGACGGTACCTTGGCTGCCTCAGGAGCCAACTACCATGCGCCAAACCAATGCTCAAAGAGGCACTAGCTCCGTACATATGCTAGCTTGGTAAACCTCCTCTGAGCTCTGAGCAGACTGGAGAGCAGCACTGGAGAATACTCCTTACATGCTAGCCATCTCCTTTCAAGAGCCAAGCTGTAAACAAGAAGGGAACCTGGTCCTCCAGGATGATTAATCTCTGCCACAATAGGCCCAGAGACGGAGGCAACCGAAGAAGAGGTGCCTGCAGGAGCTACATCAGGTCTATGAACCACAGTCTCCTTGGCTGAGCCAACACCACAAGAACAATACTTCCCAGGTGGCACAATCTCTATGGTCATCGTCTTCAATCCGAGGAAATGAAGATAATCCCAAACTCTGGGAGCCGCTGCACACAGAACAGCACCAGGCAATCCAATAGTCTTCTCCTCTGGCAGGAAACCTCTGCCCACTTGAGCATCAAAATGTGCTTCCAGAAACTCCAGGGACTGGGAAGGCAACAACTGGCTCTTTCCCCGATTGATCACCCAGCCAAGGCTTTCCAAAATGGACACCACTTGGAAGCCACCTGAGATGTTTTTAAAAGGGAACAGGCCCAGATGAGCCAGTCATCCAGATATGGATGTACACAGATCCCTCTGTCCCACAGCGCTGCAACCACCACCATCATGACCTTGGAGAATGTCCTCGGGGCAGTGGATAGCCCGAAAGCGGGGGCCACAAACTGATAGTTTATGTTTATATTTATTGAGTTTCTTGATATACCGCTCCTTCATAACACCAGGATGGTTTACAAAACAAAATACAGAGTGTTGGCTGTGTGCCAGGAAAAGAGAAAAGAACTCAATTGCATGACAGGACAGTAGTAGTACCGTCATAGTGAGGGAAAGAGAGAGTGCGAAGGGATATAACAGTAAGAGTAGTTAATAGGGACTCATAACGGGGCAGGGCCTATGGGTGGTCAGGGGGTGGTAGATGGCAAGTCAAAAGCAGTCTGGAAAAGGTGAGTTTTGAGAAATGCCTTAAATTTGGGAATAGATGATTCTTGGCGTAGTGTGGGTGGGAGAGAATTCCAAAGGGAAGGGCCTAGGAAGAAAAAGGCGGAATGCCGGGTAGACTAAAGGTAGGCACAAGACAGAGATGGAAGGACCAGGCAATTGATGTGAATTGAGTGGAGGCTGTGGGAGGGAGTGTGGAACTGGAGCAAGTCAACCAAGTATTGCAGGCTGTTTGAATAAATAACGCAATGAGTCAAAGGGAGAATTTTGTATTAGATGTGGTAGGCAAGGGGAAGCCAGTGGAGTTTAATGACAATTGGAGTGATGTTTTCCCAGCGTGTAGTGTGGGTTATAATCCATGCTGCTGTTTTCTGTAATAGTTGTAACCGGTGCAATTGGACCTGGGTAATGCAAGCAAGGGCCTGGTTGCAAAAATCGAGAAATGACAAGACTAGTGATAGAACGAGGGTTGTCAGGGCTTGTGAGGACAGAAAGGGACAGATAGCTTGTATTTGATGGAGATAGAAGAAGGATCGGTGGGAGAGTAGAGAAATATGTTTCTGAAAAGAAAGTGCAGTTTCCAAAGTGACGCCAAGATAACGGATTGTGGAGACCAAGGGAACTGTAGTATTGGCAAGGACTGGAGCAGCTGATGGGCAGGGGTTACCAAATGTGAGCCAGATTGCAAATGTTTTAGTGAGATTAAGATGAAGGCAGTTTGATGTGAGCCAGTTAGACATATGAGCTAGACAGTCATTAAGAACAGAGAGGCCAGGTCGCTGTGGGTTAGTATGGTGGAGGAGAAGGATATTGTCTACGTAGTAGTATGCAGATATCCCAAACTGTTGAATAAGAAGGGCAAGAGGTGCGAGAAATACATGAATTAAGATAGGACTGAGCCCTGAGGAACACCACATCAGAGTTGGACTGGATCGGAGGATGTGTCACCCACGTGTACCAAAAAGGAAGGTGAGGAAAGAAAGGACTAGAATCAGCGAAATACCATCCCATGAAGCTCAGATTCCCACAAACGAGAGAGAAGAGAATAATCTACTAAATTAAAGGTTGCGGACAGGTCAAAAGAAACTGCCACAGTGATGTCACCACGGTTGTGTGCGGTGAGAAGATCGTTAAAGAAGGAAAGCATGATAGTCTCAACACTGTGACTAGGATGAAATCCAGTTTGACGAGCGTGAAGGAAATGCATGGTGTCAAGGTGGTGTGAAAGTTGGGAGAAGACAGCCTTTTCCAGAATTTTAGAGAGGAATGGTAGATTGGAAACAGGACTGTAATTGACAGGGTCTAAGAGGTTGAGGGAGGGTTTCTTTAGGAGGGGACGAACCAATGCATGCTTCCAGAGACTGCAAGTATGGAGGAGTGCAATGCTATCGAGGGTTCTAGTAGCCATGGTGAGGGGATGGGGTCTAGTAGGCAGGAGGTCTTATGGGAGGTTCAGAGTAATTTAAGAAGTTCAATGGACGTGAGCGGGTGAAAGGTGGAACAAACATGGTAGAGAGAGGGGGACGAGACTGGAGAAAGTGGGGGGGGGGAGAGGGTTTTATAGGAGAAGGGCAAGTGGGAAATGATGAACGCAGGGCTTGGACCTTGGAGTCAAAAAACATGGCCAGCTAGGATGGAGCCGGAATATTAGTGGGAGTACAAGAGGATGAAGAGGGCTGTGTAGATGATAGGGACTTTAGAACCAATAATAATTGCCTCATGGAATTAGTGGAAGTGGAGATGATGGTGGAATAATGGGAGCACTTTGCTTGATGGACATGTGAACAATAAATCTGGTAAAAGGACCTAAAGTGTTCAAGTGCTGAGGGAGAGCAGTGTTTCCACCAGATCTGTTCTGAATGACACATCTGAGTGTGAAGGAGACAAAGTCCGGAGTGAAACCATGGTTGGTGGGTAAATGTTGGAAGGGGGCAGAGGCATAAGGGGGCAATTTGGTCAAAAGCTGCCACAAGAGGAGGTCCATAAAGAAACCTGCTGTTCTGTTGAGAGGGTAGTGAAATCCGGGGGTAGTAGTTAATTAGCAGCAGATTGGGAGGTAACATGGTGAGACCATTGTTGAGGACACTGGGATTGGGGCAGCTGTGGTGGGAAGGCAGAGACAGGTGGTACTGCCAGCATGGGGGGTCCCTTCCCCCCTGCTGAGGGTTCAGGACAGGGTACCTTGTAACTGCCCTCTTTAATAGGACTTATCTCCCTCCCTAGCACCCACCCACCCTTGGGGTAATTGTAGTTTTATAGGTACTTGCACATCTTAGAGGAAAGGGGCTGTGCTCAGGTGCAGCTCGTTATCCAAATCAGTCATACACAGGGGACCTGAGATTAATTACTTAAGCTTCAGGTACACAAGGTGTATTAGGGGTATTAGATACACTTTTATTGGTATAAGCATCCACACCAATCCTTATTATATACAGAATTTAAAAGACCTAAACACAAGCTTTAAACTAAGATGCAGACAGAAGTCCAGCAACGAGATGGGGGTTCTCCGGTCTTTTGCATTGAGTGTCATATGTATGATTTTCTCCCAGTTGGTGAGAGGTCTTACGTATGCACTAAGTGCAAAGAACTCTTTGCTCTCAGGGAACGAGTCCGTTCTCTAGAGGCTAGAGTAGCAGACCTGGAAGATAAGAAAGACAGAGAAGTACATGGACAAGACCTACAGGGATATAGTCCTGAAGTCCCACCTCCAGTCTGGCAGCATCCCTGTTGCCATGGAGGAGAGAGGTCACGTGACAGGAGAGCATCACCCTGGTGTGGCAGGAAGTGATCCTGTAACTAGGACCTGTCCTCCAGGTGATGTAAAACCCTCTCGCACCGAGGACGTTTCTCCAGGGCCATGTCCCCATGAGGGGAGGGTCAGGACAGCTGTTATAGTTGCTGATTCAATCATTAGGAATGTAGATAGCTGGGTGGCTGGTGGACGTGAGGATCGCCTGGTAACATGCCTGCCTGGTGCGAAGGTAGCGGACCTCACGCACCGCCTAGATAGGATCATAGACAGTGCTGGGGAGGAGTCTGCTGTCTTGCTACATGTTGGTACCAATGACATAGGAAAATGTGGTAGGGAAGTTCTGGAGGCTAAATTTAAGCTTTTAGGTAGGAAGTTGAAATCCAGAACTTCCAGGATAGCGTTCTCCGAAATGCTTCCTGTTCCACGTGCAGGACCCAAAAGACAGGCAGAGCTCCGGAGTCTCAATGCGTGGATGAGACAATGGTGCAAGGATGAGGGTTTTGGATTTGTTAGGAACTGGGGAACATTCTGGGGAAAGGGGGGGCTCTTCCGAAGGGATGGGCTTCACCTTAATCAGGATGGGACCAGACTGCTGTCATTAACCTTTAAAAAAGAGATAGAGAAGCTTTTAAACTAGAAATTAGGGGAAAGCCGACAGTCACCCAGGAGTGCATGGTTCGGACAAAGGTATCCTTGAAGGATACTACCAAAAGCAGTGAGGTTCCAAAAGGGAGTATAGTAGCCCAAATGCCCTTGAGTAAGGAGCAGACAGAGCATAAAGATTCCAAATTACCCCGCCTACCAATAGCCAGATTAATATGAATAAAATACAGTCTCTAAAATGCTTGTATGCCAATGCTAGAAGTCTAAACAATAAGATGGGAGAGTTAGAATATATAGCACTAAATGAGAGGTTAGATATGATTGCACTCTCAGAGACATGGTGGAAGGAGGATAACCAGTGGGACACTGTGATACCTGGATACACACTATATCGTAATGATAGAGCTGATCAAATTGGTGGAGGGGTTGTGCTCTATGTTAGAGAGGGCATTGAGTCAGAAAGGATTAAAGTTTTGCAGGGAACAAAATTTGCTGTAGAATTTCTATGGATTGAAATTCCATTTATGAAGGGGAAGGTGATGGCAGTTGGAGTATACTATCGACTGCCTGGCCAGAATGAACAAATGGATGATGAAATGCTCAAAGAAATCAAGGAAGCTAACAAAAGTCACAACAGAGTAGTAATAATGGGTGATTTCAATTACCCCGGTATCATAGCAGGACAAGCTAAAGAGATAAAGTTTCTAGATGGAATAAATGACTGCTTCTTGGAGCAGCTGGTTCATGAACCGACCAGAGGGGAAGCCATACTGGACCTAGTCCTTAGTGGAACGCCAGATCTGGTGCAAGAAATAAGGGTGTTGGGACCACTTGGCAATAGTGATCATAGTATGATCATGTTTGATTTAATTAGTGGAGGACAGATAGTAAAGGCATCCACAGTACTACCTTTTAACTTTCAAAAGGGAGACTATGATAGAATGAGGAATATAGTTAGGAAAAAACTAAAAGGAGCGGTTCCAAAGGTTAAAGACTTACAGCAAGCTTGGGTGTTATTTAAAAATACTATCCTCGAAGCCCAGACCAGCTGTATTCCACGCATTAGGAAAAGTGGAAGAAAGTCCAAAAAACTGCCAGCATGGTTTAAAGGTGAGGTCAGAGAGGCTGTTGCTGCCAAAAAAGCAACCTTCAGGAAATGGAAAAAAGAGCCAAATGATGAAAACTGGAAACAGCACAAGCACTGGCAAGTTAAATGCAAAGCATTGATAAGGCAGGCAAAGCGGGAATTTGAGAAGAAACTTGCTACGGAAGCAAAAACACGAAATAAAGACTTTTTCAAGTACATTCGTAGCAAAAGGCCTGTGAGAGAGTCAATTGGACCATTAGATGATAGAGGGGTAAAAGGGGCAGTAAGAGGAAACAAGGCTATAGCAGAGAGACTGAATGAATTCTTTGCTTCGGTCTTTACTGAGGAAGATGTAGGGATGTTACCCAAGACTGAAGTGGTATTTAAAGGTGATACTGCAGAGGAATTTAGAGAAATATCGCTACACCGGGAAGATATATTACAACTATTTGATAAACTGAATAGTAGCAAATCACCTGGACCGGATGGTATACATCCCAGAGTGTTGAAAGAACTGAAATATGAGATTGCAGACCTGCTATTGGTAATCTGTGAACTTTCATTAAAATCATCTGTAATACCTGAAGATTGGAGGGTCGCCAACGTAACACCAATTTTTAAAAAGGGTTCCAGGGGTGACCCAGGAAATTACAGACCGGTGAGCCTGACGTCAGTACCAGGGAAAATGGTAGAAACCATCATAAAGAACAAAATTACACAGCATGTAGATAGTCATGGCCTAACGGGAGACAGCCAACATGGCTTTAGACAAGGAAGATCTTGTCTTACTAATCTGATATGTTTTTTTGAAGGTGTGCATAAACAGGTAGACAAAGGTGAGTCGGTTGATATAGTGTATCTGGACTTTCAGAAAGCTTTTGACAAAGTCCCCCATCAGAGACTTTTGGCGAAGCTAAAAAGTCATGGGATAGGAGGCAGTGTACTATTTTGGATCAGGAACTGGTTAAAAGATAGAAAGCAGAGGGTAGGGCTAAATGGCCAATATTCCCAATGGAAAAAGGTGAATAGTGGAGTACCCCAGAGATCTGTACTGGGTCCGCTGCTTTTTGACATATTCATAAATGACCTGGAAAAGGGAATAACTAGTGAGGTTATCAAATTTGCAGATGACACAAAACTGTTTAAAGTTGTTAAAACCCAAGAGGATTGTGGAAAACTGCAGGAGGATCTGGATAAATTGGAAGACTGGGCATCCAAATGGCAGATGAAATTTAATGTGGACAAGTGCAAAGTTATGCACCTAGGAAAGAACAACCCACACTATAGTTACACGATGCAAGGCACCACATTAGAAACCACCACCCAGGAAAAAGATTTAGGAGTCATCGTGGATAACATGTTAAAACCCTCCGCCCAGTGTGCAGTGGCGGCCAAGAAAGCAAATAGAATGCTAGGTATCATAAGGAAAGGGATGGAGAATAAAACAAAGGATGTTATAATGCCTCTGTATCGCTCCATGGTACGACCGCACCTTGAATATTGTGTGCAATTCTGGTCACCGTATCTTAAAAAGGACATAGCGTTATTAGAAAAAGTACAGAGAAGAGCCACCAAATTGGTGAAGGGGATGGAAGGCTACTCCTATGAAGAGAGGCTAAGAAGGTTAGGGCTCTTTAGCCTGGAGAAGAGACGGCTGAGGGGAGATATGATAGAGGTCTATAAATTAATGAATGGAGTGGAACGGATAAACGTGGATCAATTGTTTACGCTATCAGAGTATAGAAAGACTAGGGGACATGTAATGAAGCTACAGGGTAAACTATTTAAGACAAATAAGAGAAAATATTTTTTCACTCTACGTGTAATCAAACTCTGGAATCTGTTACCGGAGGATGTAGTAAGGGCTGTTAGTATAGCTGGGTTTAAAAAAGGTTTGGACAAGTTCCTGGAGGAAAGGTCCATAAACCACTATTAAAAAGGGACCCAGGATATCAATGCTTGACCCAGTACAAGCATTGTGGAACCTGTGTCTTTTGGGGATATTGCTAGGTACGTATGACCTAGATTGGCCACTGTTGGAAACAGGATACTGGGCTTGATGGACCTCGGTCTGACCCAGTATGGCATGTCTTATGTTCTTATGTTCTTAAAATGAATGAAAAAATGATCAGTCCAAGGAAGAGGGGTCACTGTAACATCAGAGAGCTGAAAAGAGGCTGTGGAGGATGTCAGTACTAGATCAAGAGTGTGGCCTGCGGAGTGGGTGGCTAAATCAACATGCTGTGAGAGAGCAAGATCATGTAGAAAAGTGATAAAAGAGTGGTCACAGGCTGTGGACAGGGAGTGAAAATGGACACTGAAAACACAGAGAATAAGTAGTTAGGGAAATTGAAGGGATATGTCCAATATGGTGGTGGTCAGATCATCTCAGAGATAAGGGGACAGGA
This sequence comes from Ichthyophis bannanicus, assembly GCA_033557465.1. NCBI lineage: Eukaryota > Metazoa > Chordata > Amphibia > Gymnophiona > Ichthyophiidae > Ichthyophis > Ichthyophis bannanicus. The sequence goes on along the minus strand of CM066032.1, from coordinate 1,387,018,179 downwards.
TAGGAGAGGAGTAGATTAGTAGCTTCTGGGTGGCGTAAAGAGGATGAGCATGTTTGGATAACCGAAAGGGAAGAGCGGTAAACAATGGCTACCCCCCTCTCTGGTGTGCCCAATTCAGGGGAGAGAGATGGCCAAAAGGTCTTGAGGAATACAGTGGTTTAGGAGGGGATCCTCCCCCTCCGTCAGCCAGGTTACCAAGATAAAGAGGTCTAAGCTGTTCTGGATGATAAGATCCTGTATTAGGAGGGTTTTGTTTCTAAGGGAATGGCATTGTAGCAATCCAAACTGAAGAGATGCTGGACAGACGGAAGGTAAAACAGAAGATTGAGGGTGGAGATGCCACAAAAAACATGATCAAGTTAGAAGGGACTCTAGTGGTGGATGACTTGATGGCCATAGAAGGGAGAGAGAGAGAGCGCGATGGCCCCAGTGAACAGGGATGGAAGTCCTGTTAAAGGTGAGAATAAACACAATGCAGAAGGTAGTGAGTGCTGCTGAGACTAACTAGGTATAGTGCCTACCATGCATACTGTGTCCTGATTTCCGCCTACCCTGCCGGAGCAACCCCAAGGAGCTCGCCCAAGGAGCATGATCTGCTCTTTGGGCATGTTTCTTCAGTGCATGCCCACGGCACTGAATGCTATATTGCAGGCTCAAGTGGAAGATACTTGACTTTGCGCAGCTGCGTCACTTCCTGGGGGGCAGGGAGCTGTAACACCAGTTGAAGGAACCTAGAGAGACAGTGGAGGTAGGCAATCAATATATTGATAATGTGGCAAACAAGCAGGAATATGACAGCATAGTGAGAGCCAAGCATGCAAAATGCAGATAGTTTTGCTGATTCGCCTGGATCAGGATATTTATTTATTTAACCAGTTTTATATACTGCTTTATCATTCAGTCAAAGCGGTTTACAATGAATATTGAACCATAACAATTACATCATAACAGTTACATAGTAAACGAGAATAAAGAAACTGGGGAGGGGTCACATAACTTGGAGTTACAGGGAGGTGATATAAAAGCTGTGGTGCATTTGACAGGTGTGGGGTTATCCATCACTGTCGGACCCAAAGGAGCATATGAACAGGTGTGTTATTTTTTTGCATAGCTCAGGTACAGTCACAGAAGATCGTAAGTGTTTGGGGAGTGAGTTCCAGATGGAAGTTGCAAGGAGGGTGAAGGCTTTGTTGCACATTTGTTGAGTGCTTTTAGAATATGAAAATACGCCTTGGCCAGATCCAGAGAAGTCAAGAACTCCCCTCAGTGTACTGTTTGAATCACGGAGAGCAAGGTTTCCATCTGGAATCACAGGACATGCAAGTGCTCATTGAACCCCTTGAGGTCCAGAATGGGCCAGAAGGAACCATCCTTTTTGGGCACCACAAAATAGATGGAGTGTCTGCCCTTGCCCCACTCATTCGGGGGGACAGGCACCACCACCTTTAGGTGCAGCAACTTGTTCAAGGTGGTCCACACAGTGACACTTTTGAGAAGATGATGAAAGCATCCAGAATTGGATCTTTGCATTCCAGGACATAACCAAACTGAATGGTGTCTACAACCTAGCGATCTTTGGTAACCTGGGCTCATTCCTGAAAGAAAAGGCGAAGCCTGCATCCAACCAGAGGAACCAGGGAATGTGGCCCCAAACCTTCACTGCACAGCCTGGGAGGGTCCTTCTCTGAAGGGGACCCTGGGCCCATGTGTTCCATGAAAGGACTGAGAACAAGCCCAAAGCCCGGAAGCAGAGGGGAAGAAAAGGTTTTCCAGGTAGGTAGCGACAAAGGTTCCGAGAGCCCCGGGGATTCGGCCAGCGCATCCTCACTGGATGGGCGGAGGCTGACGAAGAAGGTACACCAGCCCACTTCACGGGCCCCCTGGACCTGTCTTCCAAAAAGCAGTAAGATTTCATCTCACTCAGGTCCTTGACCAGCTTCTCCAAATGGGTTTCAAAAAGAAGCTTCCCCTTAAATGCCAGTTGGGCAAACCAGGCTTTGGAAGACGAGTCCACTGTCCAGTGCCGGAGTTAAAATCCAACATCATGACACTGTCATCAGGGCACTATCCCTGGCAGCCAAACGGACCAAATCATACATGGTTTCAGAAAGGAAGCCAATGCCAATTCCAGAAGAGGAGTAGTATCATCCGATGAAGAGACTAAATCCACTGGAGCAGGGCTCAAGACGTCAGGCTAGCATCTACCGCCAGTTACAGAACAGAAGCCGCTATGGCAAACTGGCTCTTCAACAACGAATCCACTTTATGGTCCAGAAAATCCTTCAAGGTCGATCCGCCTTCCTCAGGAATGGTGGTTTGTTTGGTAACTGCTGTGACCTGCGCATCCACCTTGGGAATACAAAACCACTCAAGGCACTCCTTCTTTGGGACAGCATAGATCTGCTTACATGCCCTTGGCCCCTTAGATGGGGAGTCAGAAGAGTCTCACTCTGACCGGATCATATCCTTGATCACATATGGGAACAGGAAGACAGTAGTGGATTTCCGCACTCCTTGGAGAAGCAGGTGTACCTTCGGCTCCTGTTCTGTGCCAGAAGCATATGTCAAGTTTAAGGCGGATGAAACCCTGCAATCAATGCAGCCAGCTCCTCCTTCCAGAACAGGTGGATCACTCCAGCCTCTTCACAAGCTTCTGAAGATGAGAGTAATTCTTCATCCACATCAGAGCCCAGTACCAAGCCATCTGAATCCAAATCATAGTCATAATCTTGGACAGCTCCCCACTGTTCTCCATCTCCAGGGAGTGCCCCTCACTGGAGATGCTTAGCCAAAGACAATCGAACAGGGTATCCACTCTCAGCCTGCCCCTCCCAGGACTGCACCTGGGGGCACTCAAAGGCTGCAGGGTCTAAATTTCCAGGCCAGAAAGACCAGGCCTGCTGCAAAAAGGAAAAGAATTCCGGGGAGGACAAGCTGGAGTCCAGACGCTCTCTTCTCGGAAATGACCCCCAACACCAGAGGGCACAGCCACCACAGACCCCTGAGAGGATGAGGAGTGGTTCACAGAACAGTCACCAGATCGCCCGGCCAGCTGCATATCCTACCCATAGCACCATCCATCACCTCCTGCTCTCTGGCAGGCAAAGCCGGAATAACTGCAGTCCCCTGCTGAGAGACGGGGAGCAGGTTCTCCAGGGATGACTCAGAAGCTGCCATGCAAGAAGAACAGAGTCCAGAATCTGGAGATGAGGCATCTCGCTTGTCACAGGTCAAACAACGTTTCCTGGAAGAAGACAGAAAGTTAAGGAAAGAATCACAACAATGCATGCTAAGGCCACAATAGTCAGAAGGCACACATTAACTGTGCTTTACTGTGGCATGCGTTAACTGTGCTCTTTATTGCAATCCATGTTACAGGCGCTAGGGAAGGAGCACGTGTTGGAGCCGCTTGGCCGAAACGCACGCTAGGACCATGCGACCCACTACTAATGCATGTAGAAAATGGCAGGAAATCCCCCCACCATGCCAGTGGTCATCAGTGTTCCACTCCAAATTGCATCCCAGGAAGACTGAATCAGGGGCCCCCAACAAGGACAATGATGAGGTCAAGCTTTGGAACTCACTCCCTGAGAGCCCCAGGCAAAGAATACATGCTGGACTCAGCTCCACTCCCCTAAAACTGTTTTACTGGCTTGGCATTGTGTTTAAGGTGACTGACAGGCAGATCCCTCTGAGAACCTTCTGCAATATTCAGGAGAGAGCAGGGGTGGTGGACAAAGAAGAAGAGAGGGGGCACTGAGGTTGTGTGAGGCTGCTGCACTCTTCCAGATCCTTCCAAATCCTTCCAATTTCTGGCTGCTCAACGGGCTCTTATCATGATAAGTATGTGGAGCTGAACAAATTTTCCCTCCTCCTATGGCTAGTGAAAAGACCGCAATCTAGTGGAGCCTCCCACATCGTGCTCAAGTGAGACAGTCACCCTCAAGGTGGTCTTCATGAGCGTTTACTCAATCTTTTTCTCTCAATCTTCAGATCTTTTTCAGAGAGGAGAAAATCCGTCCACCATCTGCTGGAGACAAAGAAATACTGAAGGGACCTCTGGTGGCTGAGGTTGAGGCATAGGAGTGATGTCACTGAAACCTAGGCTTTTCATTGGTTCTTTGCTGCTAATAGGGGAATCTGCTGATAGGGGAACACAAACGACTTGTCTGGACTGGTAGAGCAGGATGATATGGAAAGTGTGTTAAGGGGATAACACAGGATTTTTGCTCCTTTAAGCAAAGAAATATAGAAACATGACTTCAGTGTTTGTCAGACAAAATCCTATATTATTTAACCTTAATGCACGCTACATAATGAGATGCAAAAAAAGTAAATCCATGCAAAACAATTTCACAAGCTGGGTTATTCATGGAAAAATACCACCAGTTTTAGGATGGCGTTATTTCTCCTCCTCAGGAGCATCAGGCAGATAACAGATGGTCCAATGTGCCTAGGAACATCTTAAAGGTCCAGTGAATATATACATGGTGTGCAGAACCCTCCCAAGCAGACACCCAAATCCACAGAAGAGATCCCTACCCCACTTACAGTCTCCCTGGAGCAGACTCCTTCCACCCTCTTCTCCAAGGAACACCCGAGGATCCCCTGGGACCTACCAGCAGCAGGGGTGTTCCATGGTGTTTAGCAACTGGGCCAGGTCTGATCCCCAGTCGCTCCTGCCCCTTCGGGCTCTGGGTTCAAAATGGATCTGGCTCACCCCTAGTGGCAGTTTCATGATATTTCTGCTAGTGGTAAAGTTTCCAAATAAGGCTTTTTGCTCTTATTTGGCAGCTTGACCATTAGTGATGGCCTTGCAAGATGACTGCTAGCAGTGGACTGGTGTGATTTTGAACCTACAGCCGAATGGGCAGGAATGACCAGGGATTGCTCCTGCCCCAGATGACAGACACCAGGAATCCTCCCAGTAGTTCCTAGGGTGGCACCCCCAGACCCTCCACAAGTGAGTGGAGAGTCTGGGGGTGCCTTCAGAGAGTGGGGGTGGGGTCTGTTCTGGGGGTAGGGAGAGTCTTGGATGAGGTCTGTGGGTCTTTGTTGGGGGGTAGGTCTGCACATCAATTCCATAAGCACTGGCCCCTAAAAGATGCTCCCAGGGAGAGGAATAATGCAGTTTACAAGGTTGATCACAAGCTGAGTTATTCATTAAGGAGTTATTATAGTTAGTGACTCTCACTGTAAATTAAGCTGCAGTAAAATGCAATATTTGAATACAGCTTAGTAACTTCTCCCCTTAAGCTGGAACTTTCAGCTCTCAAGGCTAGTGGTATGAAGCTAATAAAGCCAAACATAATATGAAAAAGTCTGAGATGTTCTCACCGCTTAAACCCTGAATATGGAATACTTACGTAAATCACCCGACTGGGGGAGCCAGACGTGCTTGAAGCAGGCACAGAAATGATGCTCTCTGAGGAAGTTCTGGTTTCCTAAGACAGAATGTAAGTACAAAACATTACTCTCCAGCCTGCAGCATTTGCGTATCCACTGTTGGGCCCATGTTGGACTTTTGGTCATTTTGAAGCATATAAATATAATTCAGAGTGGACCAATCTATTGAATCATTTATATATGCAAAATATGTCATGGCTACATATTTCAGGATCATTTCTGATACTGATAGATTTTAAGATCCTTGAAAAAAGAAATGGGTGTGAAGTGACCTTTATAGGAATAAATTTATAAGGGACCTGAGCATATCAAACTCTTATAAAATCAGGCTCTTATAAAATTTCCCAGGAGTATATGCAATAAAAAAAAGTAAGTGCACAGAAATCTAGCACCTACTTCAAGTGATATATGCATAATAGGGATGTGCATGGCCCAAAACAATTTGGTTCATTTCTGTATTTTCAAAAATTTTCCTGATTTTTGTTTTTTTGTATTTTTTCACACATTCATTTTGAATATGCACATTGTATCAATGCAAACACTTTTTAAGCGTGCAAATCAATTGTATGTGTATTAAGTTGTAAATATGTGTGCACACAAGTGACGTGAATGCACAAATATATAGAAGGCACCCATATGAACCATAATGCACTAAGCAATGCAAATCCCTAATGTGTAGGTGTTCCTGGGTTAGCAAATAGGAGGGGTGGGGTAGATTGGCAACTTATGTGCTTATGAGCCTTTCCTGTATAGGGAATTTCAATGAACACAGAATAGCAAGTGTCAAAATAAAAGAGCAACCAGGTACTCTACTTGCATTCTTTATGATCACAAAAATGACAGCTTACTTTGTGCTGACTTTATCCATCTAAGCACCCAACTTTCAGGCACAAGATGGAACAGTTTGCATTGAAAGATCAGGGGAACTTGGGCAGGCTGAGAAGTATGCCTGTACTTAGGAAGTTAGGAGACTTACTGAAAATACACCTCAAAATGAACATTAAAAAAATATGGTATCATTTATGTCCCTCAATAAAACTCGACCTAGTTTCAAATCACCTTTTTTTTGTTATCTCTCCATAGCAAAACTAAGGACCCCTTTTACCAAAGTCCACTAAGGATTTGCAGATAATGCATCAGCTGTCTGGGGTGTGACCAGTATGTTCCTGGCAGCTGGCAGATAACTAAAGCATGCACTCCACTAAAGCGGGTGCACTTAGTGAATCCCATAGAGAAGTTGTTAGGTGCACCCACGTTAAGAGCCGAGTTGACACCGAGTGCGTGAAATTGCCTGGGCTCCAGCTATAATGCGCTTTCTATGCCACTTAACGAGTATTTTAGCATGTGGCTGTGGACCTTCTCAAGTGTTAGTGTCCCCGATGCCCTGTTGACATGTTAAAACACCCATCAACCAGCTACTGGGCTTTAGTAAAAGGGGCCTTGAGTCATAGTTTTCAAATTGCACTTCTTAGAAGACAGAGAGCATAATGGGCACAATATTCGAAAGGCATTTACATGGTTTACAACCCTGTAAACTGTGTAAATGCCTCTCAGCAGGATATTCAACAATGGTTAGTGCCGCTGAATATCCCCAACCTTCTCCCCTACATGCCCCGAGCTAACCGCTTAGCATCGGGGCATGTTGTAGGCATTCCAGGGCATGTTGTGATTGGTGAAAGAGGCTAACTGGGTAGCAGTGATATTGCTTCTATGGGTAAAAGATAGATGCTGCAAAAGCTGGCCTATCTTTTACCCGTAAAAGCTAATCGGGCTGCGGTGCAATATCGCCGCTACCTGGTTATTCTCTGTGACTTCTGGGCATGTGCGGTGATCCTGGATATTCAATGCTGGGGCTGTATATGACCCCGGCATTGAATATCCGGGGTTAGAGGATGGCGGTGACAGCTAGGTGTTGTGCTCTCGTCTGCTCATCCTAACTCAATATAGGGCCCAATATTCAAACTCTCAGTTGCCACATAATAATAATAAAAGTAGAATTCATCTGTGTATCTTTATGCTGCCTATTCAGAAGCTCTCTGCTTTTAGGTACGACCACTAAACATGTAATCCTCAGCAGATAATATAACAGTTTAAAGTACAAGTGCTACTTGCGTAATCCCCCAAAATGGATCAATTTATCCAATAGTGGTTAAATATCGTGGCTATCTGCATATATTTTGGTCCCACCCCAGAACTCCTTGATCTCGCTTCAATCTAAATAAATAATTTTTGGCTGTGTATAGCATTATCCAGGGATTTGTTTTGTGCCGGTATGCAATGGTATGGTGTACCGGCACCTTTTTTCTGGCTTCCTCCAGCCTCTTTTCAGCTCCTTTCGGATCCCCGTGAGGAGGGATCGCAGCCCAGAAACAAGCTGTCTGTCTGTGGGCAGAAAAGGGGATGGCCATGATCGCAGCACAGTCCCCTTCTATTAGTCCACAGGAGATCGGAACCCCATGGCAGAAGAGAAGGGGGGAGGTGCGGCTCACAGGCAAGCTGTCTGTCCATGGTGATCCCATCCAGAGGAGGAGGGGGGGGGGGGATTGAAGTTGTGTGAGGTGGCTTCAATCCAATCCTTTCAAATCTTTCCAGTTTTCTGGCTGCTCAACAGGCCCTTAACAGGATAAGAGCATGAAGCTGAACCAATTTTCCCTCCTCCTATGACTACCGAAAAAACTTTAGTCTAGTGGAGCCTCCCACGGTCGTGCTCAAGTGAGAGTCACCCACAGGTGGTCATTCACGAGGAAAATAAATCTTTTCCTCTCAGTCAGATTCTTATTTGTTCAGATTCTATCAGAGCTGAAACAAATCCAACCACCAACTGTTAGATAGAGAAAAATACTGAGTTGCCCTCTACTGGCTCAGGCTGAAAGAGACATGGGAGTGATGTCATTGAAACCTAGGCATTTCATTGGCTCTCTGTCTCTGGCTGGTAGGGGAACACAATCCACTTGTATGGACTGGTCTAGCAGGGTGATATGAAAGTAGGAGTTTTCCCAAAATGGCGGGAGAAAGCTATTGCCTACAGATAGGGTTGCCAACTTTTTCACCGAGAAAAACCCGACACCTGTGGCTCGCCATGCTCCACCCATTCTCCGCCCCTAGTCCCACCCCTGCCCCGCCCCCAGCCCCACCCACAAAAATTACCGAGGATACGTGTAGGCTAACTTCCTTGGTCAGATAATAATTAAACTGGGAACCCCAAAATCCAAACATGAAATGTACAACACTGGAGAAATAAAACTATAAAGTAATTTCCTCTTGCACTAAACAAAAACGCAAAGATGTTAGCAATACACACTTCCCAGACCAGACATATTCCAGTTAATAAATTCAAAATAAAAAGTATTTTTCTACCTTCTGTTTGGGCGTTTTATTTTTCAGTTGCAATTGCTCCAGTCACTTTCTTCTGGTTTCTTCGTGTCTTCTGCAAGCTATCCATTTGTCCTTTCTTCTCTTTTAGATGTTTTCCATTCTCTCTCTATTTCTGCTTTAACATACTGATTGTTTCCCTTTTGCTCTTTCCCCAATTCTTTCCTTATTCCTTTATTTTTATTTATTTAAATTTTATTTAACGTCTCTCTTATACCGCGCTATTCAGCATCAGCGCGGTTTACAATAAACAGTGAACATACACTGTTTATCATCCGTTTAAATTTCACCCTTCCATTCTCAAGCCCCTCTTACTCTCCCAATACCGGCCCATCATAGACTTTTCTTCCACACAAAATATTTTTTCCCCTCTCCATTCTCATTCCCCATCCATTCTAGTCCTCCCCCCAAATCAATTCCCTTATAGTTCTAGGCCCACCCAGCATCCACTCCCTTCTAGTCCCATTCTCCCATGCCCCCCATCAGCCCATTTCCAGTCCTATTCCAGCTCTTCATCAGCCCATTTCCAGTGCTAGCCCTCACATCACAGGCCATTTCCAGTCCTAGCTCCCCCCCCCAATCACAGCCCATTTCCAGTCCAAGTCCCCCATCACAGCCTATTTCCAGTCCTAGGCCCCCCCCCCACCATCACAGCCCATTTGCAGTCCGAGTCCCCCGCACCATCACAGCCCATTTGCAGTCCGAGTCCCCCCGCACCCACACAGCCGTTTTGCAGTCCTAGCGCCCCTAATCACAGCCTATTTCCAGTCCAAGTTCCCCCCCCCCAATAGCCCTTTTCCAGTCCAGGTCCCCTCCACCCCCATCACAACCCATTTCCAGTCCATGTCCCCCCCCCCCCCATCACAGCCTATTTCCAGTCCAAGTTTCCCTCCCCCCCCCCCCATAGCCCTTTTCTGGTCCAGGTCCCCTCCACCCCCATCACAACCCATTTCCAGTCCATGTCCCCCCCCCCCCATCACAGCCTATTTCCAGTCCAAGTTTCCCTCCCCCCCCCATAGCCCTTTTCATGTCCAGGTCCCCTCCACCCCCATCACCACCCATTTCCAGTCCCTGTCTCCCCCCCCCCATCACCCTTTTACAGTCCAGGTCCCCCCCCATCACAGCCTATTTCCAGTCCAAGTCCCCCCTTAGCCCTTTTCCAGTCCAAGTCCCCCCCTTAGCCCTTTTCCTGTACAAGTTTCCCTCCCCCCCCCCCCATTGCTGTTTTCTGGTGAATGTAGTGTGCTCCTCCTTCACAACCCTTTTCCAGTAGTTGTCCCCCCCCCCATAACCCTTTTACAGTCCAGGTCGTCCCCCCATCACAGACTATTTCCAGTCCAAGTCCCCCCCTTAGCCCTTTTCCAGTCCAAGTCCCCTCCCCCCATAGCCCTTTTCCAGTCCAAGTCCCCCCCTTTAGCCCTTTTCCAGTCCAAGTCCCCCCCCTTAGCCCTTTTCCAGTCCAAGTCCCCCCCCTTTAGCCCTTTTCCAGTCCAAGTACCCTCCCCCATTAGCCCTTTTTCCGTCCAAGTCCCCCCCCTTAGCCCTTTTCCAGTCCAAGTCCCCCCCCCCCTTAGCCCTTTTCCAGTCCAGGTCCCACCCATCACAGCCAATGCAGTCCTTGCCCCCCCCCCCCCCGACCAGCATCGCGGCTGTCTGAGGCTTCAGAGGGAGCCGGGGAAGCCGCGCGAGGCCCCGGCTCCTTCTGAACAGCCACCAGCGTGAAAAGCCTTTTCCTTCACGCTGGCGGCTGTTCCTGTGAAGCCGCGAATGCTGGGAAAGGTTAAAGGGGCAACCTTTAACCTTTCCCAGCATTCGCGGCTTCACAGGAACAGCTGCCAGCGTGAAGGTAAAGGCTCTTCACGCTGGTGGCTGTTCAGAGGGAGCCGGAGCCGGAGCCGGGGCCGGGGCCGGGGCCGGGGCCGGGGCCGGGGCCGGGGCCGGGGCCGGGGCCGGGGCCGGGGCCTCGCGCGGGCTTCCCCGGCTCCCTCTGAAGCGGAGAAAAGCCGGTTGTTTTGCTCTGGCCGCTCCCGATCTTGCGGCCAGAGCAAAAAAACCGGCTTTTAAAGGGCCGGTTTTGCCTCTGCGCCGGCAGCCGGCCTGGCCGTGGAAAAACCGGCCAGGCCGGCTGAAAACCGGCCAGTTGGCAACCCTACCTACAGATATTTCATGGAAGGGAAGGGCCCAATCCCTAAAGAAGACAGTTTCAGTTCAGGTGTCCACAATAGATCTGTATTATGGTCAGGTGCACCATTTAGAAACATAGCAACTTGATGGGAGAGGAAGATGATTTGACCTATCCAGTCTGCCTATCCACACCAACTATTAAGCTCTACAACCCCTTTCTCTCTTTCTAAGATTCTCTGTATTTGTCTCATACTTTCCTGAATTAAACTACTGTCCTTGCCTCTACCACCTCCTTCTGGCTGTTCTGAAGATCTACCACCTTTTCTTAAAAAAAATATTTCCTTAGATTACTCCTAGTTCTATTCCCTTTCTCCCTGATCCTATGACACCTCATTCTAGAGCTTGTTTTTAATTGAAATAGATCTGTCTTGGTCAATGTCACATCTGGACATGCTAAGGATATCAATTTTAGATGAAATAAATGACTGCTTTATGCAGCAGCTGGTTCATGAACCAACATGAGGGAAAGCTATTTTACATAGAAACCTAGAAACATGACAGCAGAAAAAGACCACATGGTTCATCTAGTCTGCCCTTTCATATCAACTACAATCACCCTCTTTTTTTCCTTTAGAGATCTTCTGTGTTTGTCCCATGCTTTTTTAAGTCTATCAGGGCCTTCCCAAGAACTCTATTCAACCCCTCCAACTAGCCCAGAACACACTAGCGCGGCTCATAACAAACAATCCTAGACGAGCTCATATTACACCTATCCTCTATGATCTCCACTGGCTCCCAATTCATCACCGAGTAAAATTCAAGGTTCTTACTCTAATACACAAAATTATTTCGAAGGAGTCAGCTCCTTGCCTCTCCCCTCTCCTTGCTCCTCCCTACAACACTAGAAATCACCGTTCTATCACTAAAAACTTACTGACTACACCTACAATTAAAAAACACTGTAAACAATCTACATGCAACAGGACATTTTCTCTCTATGCTCCATCCCTTTGGAACACCCTTCCACATGACCTGCGCAACTGCGTGAGCCATGCTGACTTCAGGAAAAAGCTAAAGACTCATCTCTTCCTTGATCATTTTTCTCTCCCACCCTAATACCTAAACCCCCTTAGTTATCTCCCTACCCTTGTCCCTTCAAACTGTACAGTACTCCTATCCGTAGCTTAGCAAATACATATGCAAATACATATGTAAATATGTAAATAGTTGTTCACTGTTCATTGTAATTAGTTGTATAATATAATTTTGTTTCATGTTTTATTCTGTACCCTGTTATTCGTTCCTTGTAACAGTTGAAATATACTGCCTTTTATTGTTCTATGTAAACCGTTTTGATTTGTAGAAAGACGGTATATAAAACATGTTAAATAAATAAATAATTTATGATTATAAATAATATCAGACATACGCTGAAGAATATGTTGGTGTGATATATGAAGAATATGAATACAGATTTGCCCAGATTGGTCTATTCTCAACATGAAATTTTAAAGGTTAGATTAAGATCGTGGGATGTAACACTGTTTGATGTTTCCCTTTGTGTAATGAGTAGCATGATCTTCAGAAGAGGAAGTCTAACATGTGTGAGAGATATAGAAAGATCTTATAATGAAGTCCCGAGTAGCAGTTGGCTATTTATTTTGATTATTTATAATTGAGGTGTTCTCTAACTAAAAGTCTGTATAATACCCTTTTATCTCAAAGAGTTACATCTGTGCTTTTGAGAATTCAATTTTTCCCTTATGAATATTCAGTGGGATGATGTAGGCCAGGCTCTTTCTAAAATGGCCTTTTGGCACCAAACTTCCATTTTAAAAGTTCTTCACTATGGTGTTCGCTGGTTACAATGTTTCTTGGCTTTCAATTTGACACTGGTGGCTCCTATTGTGAAAGTGAACGGGTCAACATTTCATAGAGTATTGGTGAGTGATTATTTATGTACTTTTATATCACAGTGGCCAAACAACATGGCTGAGCCCTACGTTTCTCAAACTAGGAAACTGTAGAACAACTGACCAGTCCTGTAAAATATTGTTGTCACGTTTGGATTCTTTAAAGACAGATGTTTAATTTTTTGCATTGTTATGCATCTGATTTGTTTGCTGAAGAGTCAGATTCTGAGGTTTAATGAGAATGACTGATTTTATGTTCAATAAGAACGATTAGATGCTTGGGGTGGTGCACCCATAATCTCAAAGAACTGCTGTTTAGCTCTGACAAACCTTTGCATTTTAAGCAATATGTATTTAGGAAAGTACAACGTTTGGGTTACAAAGTATATACTGGCTAATACATAGGCAATACACTGGAAGCGTGCTTGACTATAGAGCTTCAGGATTGTCAGGAACTTTAATAATATCATCCTTTATTATTCGTTGTGAGGGAAGGGGAGTTTTAAGCTGATTTTTTAGAATGGTGTCTTGAGTTTTCTTGGAATGACGCTCTGAATTCTGATTAATTTTAAATGTTTATTTTCACCCATATATTTTTTTTTTCAATTCTTCCCTAGCTCTCTTTTAACACCTTTTGAATCATTTATAATAGAACATTTATTAAACCAATGAAAGTAACACCAATACGGACCAGGAGCCCCCCGGTACAACAATGCATTCTGGCATTTTTTGCCTTCTCAATGATCTAGCGGATAGTTTGCAGCCATGTTTTGGTTTTCCAACATTTAATAATTATACATAGCTATGGGTTTAACTGAGAGTTAGTAGCCATGTCACTAAAACATTAGCGAACATTAGAAAGTTAGGACATTACCATAAATCAATTGTGACTATATCCCCTGAATAAACTGATTCATTATTGTTGGGATTTTAGATATAATATTACATTTATTGAAGGTTTACATGTTATATTAGATTAGGAGAGCTAACATATAGGCCTCCATTTTCTGGTAAGACCACCTTTAATTTCCTATATGATAGTCATCCTTTGTCTCTCTTATTTTACTCAGTACGCTCTGTCTGTAATCAATTGCAATGATAATTATTACTTGATTAATTTATTACTACACTTTTGCATGCATATGCAGTTTTTATGGCATCTTTTTATATGTCTTTATACCCTAACAGTTTTATATGTTTATGTTTTAAGATATATTGATTAATACAGATTAATTTTTATTTATATTTATATCAATAATAATGCAATGTGTGCCTTCGAGTCAATCCTGACTCCTGGCAACCCAGAAGCTCCTGGGTTTTCTTGGCAGTGTCACTGGAAGTAGATTGCCAGGCCTGTCTTCCGAGGCAATGGAGGGTAAAGTGACTTGCCCAAGGCCACAAGGAGTGCTAGTGGGAATCGAACCCTGGTTGCTTGGTTACCAAGCCAGTGTTCTAACCACTAGGCTACTCCTCCACTCCATTTATATCATTTATCTTATATTCATTGTTTCTAGAGGTTAGGTACCTCTGAAGAAAGCAATTACCTGAAACACGTGTAGGGTGACCACTGAGGTACCAATAAAGTCTTTTCCTATCCAAGTTGTGGAGTGACCTGCTCAATCTTGTGCCTTTCCTCTAACGTATCCATATTAAGATCTTTAAGTCTGTCCTCATATGCTTTATAATGAAGACCACTAACCATTTTAGTAGCCACCCTCTGCATCAACTCCATACTGTTTATATCCTTTTGAAGGTGCGGTCTCCAGAGTTGTACACAATACTCCAAATGAGGTTGCACCAGAGACTTATACAGAGGCATTATCATCTCCTTTTTTCTGTGGCCATTCCAACCTGATTACACATTGAGTGAAAAAATATTTTCTTTTATTAGTCTTAAATAGTTTACCCTGTAGCTTCACTGCATGTCCCCTAGTCTTTCTATATTCTGATAACGTAAACAATCGATCTACGTTTACCCGTTCCACTCCGTTCCTTAATTTATAGACTTCTATCATATCTCCCTTCAGCCATGTCTTTTCCAGGTTAAAGAGCCCTAACCTTTCTAGCCTTTCTTCATAGGGGTATCCTTCCATCCCCTTTACCATTTTGGTGGCTCTTCTTTGAACCTTTTCTAATAATGTTATATCCATTTTAAGATACGGCAACCAGAACTGCACACAATATTCAAGGTGCGGTCTCACCATGGAACGATACAGAGGCATTATAATATCCTTTGTTTTATTTTCCATTCCTTTCCTTATGATACCTAGCATTCTATTTGCTCTCTTGGCTGCTGCTGCACACTGGGCCGAGGGTTTTAACATGTTATCCACAATGACGCCTAAATCTTTTTCCTGGGTGGTGGTTCCTGATGTGGAACCTTACATCGTGTAACCATAGTTTGGGTTGTTCTTCCCTAGGTGCATAACTTTGCACTTGTCCACATTAAATTTCATCTGCCATTTTGATGCCCAGTCTTCCAATTTATCAAGATCCTCTAGCAATTTTCCACAATCCTCTTGGGGGTTTTAACAACTTTAAATAGTTTTCTGTCATCTGCAAATTTGATAACCTCACTCGTTATTCCCTTTTCTAGGTCATTTATGAATATGTCAAAAAGCAGCGGACCCAGCACAGATCCCTGGGGTACACCACTATTCACCTTTCTCCATTGGGAAAATTGGCCATTTAGCCCTACCCTCTGCTTTCTATCTTTTAACCAGTTCCTGATCCACAATAGTACACTACCTCCTATCCCAAGCCTTGTCAAAGGCTTTCTGGAAGTCCAAATACACTATATCAACCGACTCACCTTTGTCTACCTGTTTATTTACACCTTCAAAAAAACATAACAGATTAGTAAGACAAGATCTTCCTTGTCTAAAACCATGTTGGCTGTCTCCCATTAAGCCATGACTATCTACATGTTCAGCAATTTTGTTCTTTATGACGGTTTCTACCATTTTTCCCGGTGCTGACGTCAGGCTCACTGGTCTATAGTTTCCTGGATCACCCCTGGAAGCCTTTTTAAAAATTGGCGTTACGTTGGCCATCCTCCAATCTTCAGGTATTAGAGATGATTTTAATGATAGTTCACGGATTACTAATAGCAGGTCTGCAATCTCATATTTCAGTTCTTTCAACACCCTAGGGTGTATATCATCCGGCCCAGGTGATTTGCTACTCTTCAGTTTATCTAATAGTTGTAATACATCTTCCTGATGTATTGATATTTCCTTCAATTCTTCTGCACCTTTAAATACCACTTCAGTCATGGGTAACATCCCTACATCTTCCTCAGTAAAGACCGAAGCAAAGTTCATTCAGTCTCTCCGCAATCGCCTTGTCACCTCTTAGTGCCCCTTTAACCCTCTATCATCTAATGGACCAACTGACTCTCTCAGAGGTTTTTTTCTACGAATGTACTTGAAAAAGTCTTTATTTTGCATTTTTGCTTCTGCAGCAAGCTTCTTCTCAAATTCTCCCTTTGCCTGCCTTATCAATGCCTTGATTTAACTTGCCAGTGCTTGTGCTGTTTCCAGATTTAGTCGTTTGGCTCTTTTTTTCCATTTCCTGAAAGATGCTTTTTTGGCAACAGCCTCTCTGACCTCACCTTTAAACCATGCTGGCAGTTTTTTGGACTTCCTTCCACTTTTCTTAAAGCATGGAATAGAGCTGGTCTGGGCTTCCAAGATAGTATTTTTCATCACCACCCAAGCTTGATGTAAGTCTTTAACCTTTGCAACTGCTCCTTTTAGTTTTTACTTAACTATTTTCCTCATTTTATCATAGTCTCCCTTTTCGAAAGTTAAAAGGTAGCACTGAGGAGTTCCTGGCTGTCCCTCTTCTACTAATTAAATCAAACGCGATCATGCTATGATCACTATTGGCAAGTGGCCCCAACACCCTTATCTCTTGCACCAGATCTTGAGTTCCACTAAGAACTAGGTCCAGTATGGCTTCCCCTCTTGTCAGTTCATGAACCAGCTGCTCCAAGAAGCAGTCATTTATTTCATCTAGGAACTTTATCTCCCTAGCATGTCCTGCTGTGACACTGACCCAGTCGATACCAGGGTAATTGAAATCACCCATTATTATTACTGTGCTGTAACTTTTGTTAGCTTCCTTGATTTCTTTGGCCATGTCTTCATCCATTTGCTCATTCTGGCCAGGCGGTCGATAGTACACCCACACTGCCATCGCCTTCCCCTTTTTACATGGAATTTCAATCCATAGAGATTCTACAGCAAATTTTGTTTCCTCCAAAACTTTAATCCTTTCTGACTCAATGCCCTCTCTAACACAGAATGCAACCCCTCCACCAATTTGATCAGTTCTATCATTACGATATGGTTTGTACCCAGGTATCACAGTGTCCCACTGGTTGTCCTCCTTCCATCATGTCTCTGAGATTCCAATCATATCTAATCTCTAATTTAGTGCTATATATTCTAACTCTCTCATCTTATTTTTTAGACTTCTAGCATTTGCATACAAGCATTTTAGAGACTGTATTTTATTCATATTAATTTGGCTATTGGTAGGCGTGTGTAATTTGGGATCTTTAAGCTCTGTCTGCTCCATACTCGAGGGCATTTGGGTTACTTTACTCTTTTTTGGAATCTCTCTGCTTTTGGTAGTATCCTTCAAGGATACATTCTTCTGAACCATGCGCTCTTGTGCAACTGTCGGCTTTCCCCTTTTATCTAGTTTAAAAGCTGCTCTATCTCCTTTTTAAAGGTTAATGCCAGCAGTCTGGTTCCATCCCAGTTAAGGTGAAGCCCATCCCTTCGGAAGATCCCCTCCTTTCCCCAGAATGTTCCCCAGTTCCTAACAAATCCAAAACCCTCATCCTTGCACCATCGTCTCATCCACTCATTGAGACTCCGGAGCTCTGCCTGCCTTTTGGGTCCTGCATGTGGAACGGGAAGCATTTCGGAGAACGCTACCCTGGAAGTTCTGGATTTCAACTTCCTACCTAAAAGACTAAATTTAGCCTCCAGAACCTCCCTACCACATTTTCCTATGTCATTGTTACCGACATGTACCAAGACAGCAGACTTCTCCCCAGCACTATCTAAGACCTTATCTAGGTGGCGCGTGAGGTCCACTACCTTCGCACCAGGCAGGCATGTTACCAGGCAATCCTCACGTCCACTAGCCACCCAGCTATCTACATGCCTAATGATTGAATCACCAACTATAACGGCTGTCCTAACCCTTCCCTCATGGGCACATGGCCCTGGAGAAACTTCCTCGGTGCGAGAGGGTTTTACATCACCTGGAGGACAGGTCCTAGTTACAGGATCACTTCCTGCCACACCAGGGTGATGCTCTCCTCTCACGTGACCTCTCTCCTCCATGGCAACAGGGATGCTGCCAGACTGGAGGTGGGTCTTCAGGACTATATCCCTGTAGGTCTCGTCTATGTACCTCTCTGTCTTTCTTATGTCTTCCAAGTCTGCTACTCTAGCCTCTAGAGAACGGACTCGTTCCCTGAGAGCAAAGAGCTCCTTGCGCCTAATACAAGCATTGTGGAACCTGTGTCTTTTGGGGAAACTGCTAGGTACGTAGGACCTAGATTGGCCACTGTTGGAAAGAGGATATTGGGCTTGATGGACCTTGGTCTGACCCAGTATGGAATATCTTATGTCCTTATGTTTCTATACACCCAAGCATCCTGCTGGCTTTTGCCATCACCTTTTCTACCTGTTTAGTCTTTAAGATTTTTACAGCTCAAATATATGTCCCTGCATTTTTTAGCCTTAAGTTTTAGCTGCCAAATTCTTGACCATTCTTCAAGCTCTACTAGATCCCTCCTCATGTTATCTACTCCTTGCTGCGTGTCTACTCTTTTGCAGATTTTGGTATCATCCACAAAGCAGACAGCTCTTCTGCAATATCACTAAAAAGATGTTAAAAAGAATAGGACCCAGGATAGATCCCTGTGACACACCACTGGTAACCTCCTTCTCCACAGAGTGAGCTCCATTTACTTCTACCCTTTGTCACCTCCCACTCAACCAATTTTGTAATTCAGTCACTTTAGAGTCCATCCCTAGGGTGCTTGGTTTTTTTTATAAGTCATCTGTGAGGAACTGTGTCAAAGGCTTTACTGAAATCTAAATACAGCACATCTAGGCTCTCCCTCAGTCCAATTACCTGGTCACCCAGTCAAAGAAATCAGATTAGTCTGACAAGATCTGCCTCTGGTAAACCTATACTGCCTCAGATCCTGCAATCGATTGTACTCCAGAAACCTCACCATTCTCTCTTTTAGCAGTGTTTCCAATAATTACTCACCACAGAGGTTAGACTAACCAGCCTGTAGTTTTCAACCTCATCTTTACTTCTGCTTTAGTATAAAGGGACCACATGTGCCTTTCTCCAGTCCTCTGGCATCACTCCCTACTCCAAAGAAGCATTGAAATGTTCAGTCAGTGGGGCTGCTAGAATGTCCTCAAGTTCTATTCTTGGATGTATCCAATCTGGTCCCATCGCTTTGTCTACTTTCAGTTTAGCTAGTTCCTCATGAACAGTCCTCAAGATCCCTCTTACTTCTGTTTCTATTTATGGGTGTTTTCTGAGGTCCTGCTTATCATCTGTGAATACAGATGATCATCTGTGAATACAGAACAGAAATATTTGTTAAGCAATTCTGTTCTATCCTTTTCAGCTTCTACATATTCCTCCTCTTCACCTTTGACCCTTCACCCAATGCTACATTTGCCCTTCCTCCTCTCACTAACATATCAGAAAAAATTCTTATCCCCCTATTTTATTGCATGGGCTATTTCTTCTTCTTTTTGTATGTTTGCTTTCCTGACTACTTTGCTAACTTCTCTAAGTTTTTCCAAATATAGATGCTTGTCTTCCTCTCTCTGTGATCTCTTGTATTTTGTGAAGGCCACCAACTTTTTCTTTACCTTTTCAGCTATTTCTTTTAAGAACCATAGTGACCTCCTTTTCCTTTTACGTTTATATACCTTTCTAACAAAAAGGTTTGTTCCCCTTAAAATATCCCTTTTCAATTTTGCCTATTGCTTTAATACATCCCCCAGCTGTTCCCATCCTGCTAATGACTCCTTGAGGTATTGTCCCATCTTGGCAAAGTTAGTTTTCCTAAAGTCTAAGACCATCACTTTTGATTGGATTTTATCAGCCCTAGTCCTAATACTGAACCACACCATCTGGTGATCACTGGATAAGAACATAAGAAATGCCTTACTGGGTCAGACAAAGGTCCATCAAGCCCAGTACCTTAGAACATAAGAACATAAGATATGTCATACTGGGTCAGACCAAGGTCCATCAAGCCCAGTATTCTGTTTCCAACAGTGACCAATATAGGTCACATGTACCTAGCAGTTTCCCCAAGAGACACAAGTTCCACAATGCTTGTACTGGGTCAAGCATTGATATCTTCGGTCACTTCTTAATAATGGTTTATGGACCTTTCCTCCAGGAACTTGTCCAAACCTTTTTTAAACCCAGCTACACTAACAGCCTTTACTACATCCTCCGGTAACAAATTCCAGAGTTTGATTACACGTTGAGTGAAAAAATATTTTCTTTTATTAGTCTTAAATAGTTTACCCTGTAGCTTCATTGCATGTCCCCTAGTCTTTCTATATTCTGATAAGGTAAACAATTATCGATCTACGTTTACCCGTTCCTCTCCGTTCATTAATTTATAGACTTCTATCATATCTCCCCTCAGCCGTCTCTTTTCCAGGTTAAAGAGCCCTAACTTTTTTAGCCTTTCTTCATAGGAGTATCCTTCCATCCCCTTTACCATTTTGGTGGCTCTTCTCTGTACCTTTTCTAAAATCGCATATCCTTTTTAAGATACGGCGACCAGAATTGCACACAATATTCAAGATGCGGTCTCACCATGGAACGATATAGAGGCATTATAATATCTTTTGTTTTATTTTCCATTCCTTTCCTTATCATACCTAGCATTCTATTTGCTCTCTTGGCCGCCGCTGCACACAGGGCCGA
Source organism: Ichthyophis bannanicus (assembly GCA_033557465.1). NCBI lineage: Eukaryota > Metazoa > Chordata > Amphibia > Gymnophiona > Ichthyophiidae > Ichthyophis > Ichthyophis bannanicus. The sequence goes on along the minus strand of CM066032.1, from coordinate 1,386,997,360 downwards.
GGGTTTTAACATGGTATCCACAATGACGCCTAAATCTTTTTCCTGGGTGGTGGTTCCTAATGTGGAACCTTGCATCGTGTAACCATAGTTTGGGTTGTTCTTCCCTAGGTGCATAACCTTGCACTTGTCCACATTAAATTTCATCTGCCATTTTGATGCCCAGTCTTCCAATTTATCAAGATCCTCTTGCAATTTTTCACAATCCTCTTGGGTTTTAACAACTTTAAATAGTTTTGTGTCATCTGCAAATTTGATAACCTCACTCGTTATTCCACTTTCCAGGTCATTTATGAATATGTCAAAAAGCAGCGGACCCAGCATAGATCCCTGGGATACACCACTATTCACCTTTCTCCATTGGGAAAATTGGCCATTTAGCCCTACCCTCTGCTTTCTATCTTTTAACCAGTTCCTGATCCACAATAGCACATTGCCTCCTATCCCATGACTCTTTAGTTTTGCCAAAAGTCTCTGTTGAGGGACCTTGTCAAAGGCTTTCTGAAAGTCCAGGTACACAATATCAACCGACTCACCTTTGTCCACCTGTTTATTCCCTCCTTCAAAAAAACATAACAGATTAGTAAGGCAAGATCTTCCTTGTCTAAAGCCATGTTGGCTGTCTCCCATTAGGTTGTGACTATCTACATGCTGAGTAATTTTATTCTTTATGATGATTTCTACCATTTTTCCCGGTACTGACGTCAGGCTCACCGGTCTGTAGTTTCCCGGATCACCCCTGGAACCCTTTTTTTTTTAAAATTATTTTATTTGTAACCACCAATACAACAGCATTATCCGTTATACAATCATCTCCACGGGGGGGGGGGGGGGGTGTACTCTGAGCCCCTCCCCGAGATGTGTAATTTCAAAGAAAAACAGGGGGGTTTTAACAATATATCCCTCCCCCCTCCCTCCCTCCCACCCACCGCCCTGCCCCCCTCCCCCCACCCATAGCCACACCCCACTCCTCATCCAGTGGCATCCGACAACTGTAGTCCACTTAACTACCTCCCCTATCTTCCCATGTAACCTTCTCAAATACCGACCTGTAAGATTTCATTGCGGCATCGGACCCCTAAACTTTGGATATAGGGCTCCCAAACAAGCATAAAAGCTGTCCAACGTTTGACACTGCCCCGTGCCCACCATCTCTCTGTTAACATGAATTGGTGAAAACAATTACGCCATTCCCCAAAAGTTGGTGGATCCCGCTCTCTCCAATGGCGAAGGAGTGGCCCCTTCCCCACCAGACAGGCCTTGCGCATCAGCAAACGTTCCCCTTCTCTCAAATGACCTGGAAAATCGATCTGGTCAAGTACCACAAAGGGGGCAGACCAGCACAATCTTTTCTGCAGAAGACCACTTAAAAACCGAGAAATTCGAATCCAGTAGGGCCGGATGGACCTACATTCCCACCACATATGCAACAACGTCGCCAAGGCCTCCGCACAGCGAGGACAGCGACCATCGGTCGTCATGACTACGAAACGCACGCCGGGGGGAGAAGTGTGCCCTAGTAATACATTTGAATTGAACCTCTCTCCATCTTATCCCTTGTGCAATTTTCACTATCCGTTTCAAAGCCATACGAATCGTTCCGGGAGGCACCTCTTTACATAACTCCACCTCCCATGCTTCCTCTACTGTCCGATAATTTGGGACTACCCCCACTCGATCCAGTCGGAGCTTTAATTCCGAAATCGATGCCGAATTATCCCCCTCTATTCCAAAAAATTCCATAATCTGCGCCGAGCGTTCTATTCGCAACGCCTCCCTCGGTAGGGAAGACACGTAGTGAGAGACCTGTATGTAAGCAAAACAATGTTTAGAAGACAGATCGTATTCCCGACTCAAAGTCAGAAAGGACTTACATTTTCCAGTAGGGTCAACTAAATGCCCTATATTCTGAAGTCCTTTAACGAACCAATCCCGGAAGATCGCTGTTTCCGAGCCGGGAGTAAATTGTACATTCCCTTGTATCGGTAACCAACTGGATGCGTTCCACGGAGCATTCCAAAACATATTAAGTTGTTTCCAGGTTTTTTTAGCCGAGCCAATCAGCTCACTATATACGATCCTACTAGGTAAATCACGATCCGCCCCATGTAAAACCCCCATCAAGGAGTGCGGGGCCACCAGGCATTCCTCCAAGTCCCTCGGTGTGTATACATCCGTCCCTCCCATCCAATCCCCAATATGCCTGGCCTGGCAAGCCAGGGCATAGACCTTTAAGTTGGGGAGGCCCATCCCCACCTCTCTCCATTTCCCCAACAGCCGAATCCACGGTATACGTGCCCTACCCCCCTTCCATAAGAATGATCGAAAAATAGATTCCAACCGGCGCAAATCTCGACTTAACAGCCACACCGGTAAAGTCTGAAGCCAGTATAATATCCGCGGCAATATCACCATTTGAATTGCTGCCACCCTTCCCGACAAGGAGAGCGGAAGATGTCTCCATGCCGACAATTGAATTCGCAGACCCCGGAAAATATGAGCCAAGTTACGACCATACAGTACATGGGGTTGTCTAGGAAGTAGAATACCTAAATATTTAAACTCCCATCAGCCCATTTAAGAGGGAACCCCTCCCACCGCCCTCGCAGCCGCCCCGAGATATCCAGAGCCTCCGATTTGTCTGTGTTAATTCGCAGTCCCGCAAAGCGGCCAAAGCGTGTAAATTCCGCCAGCAGACTCAGCAGGGACTGATCCGGGGAGAGCAAATGCACCAGAAGATCGTCCACAAAGGCCGCGATCTTAAACTCTTGTGTCCCTATCCTAACACCCTTTATCTCTCGAGAGGCCGCTATGGTCCGTATCAGGGGATCTAAAGAAAGTACGAACAATAGAGGCGAAAGTGGGCAACCCTGTCTAGTACCCCATTCCAGGAGAAACGTCTCCGAGAGCACCCCGTTACAAAGTACCCTAGCTGACGGCTGTACATATAGACTGTCCACCATTCTACAGAAGTGGCCACCCAGACCATACCGTGGGAGCAAACCATGCAAATATTGCCAATCAACCCTATCAAAAGCTTTTTCAGCGTCAAAACTGACAAGCAAGGAAGACAACTGTCGGTCATGCACCCAATCCAAGGAGGCCAGTATTTTACGCATGTTCCGGACTGCATATCGCCCTTTAACAAACCCCACCTGGGACTCATGTACCAGGTTGCCTAATAGTCCTGCCAATCGCACCGCTAAAATCTTTGCCAACAGTTTTAAATCAAAATTGAGCAGTGAGATAGGCCGATACGATGATGCTTGAACTGGGTCTTTGCCCGGCTTGGGAATCAGCGTGATATAGGCATGATTGCTCCCCCAGTGAAACTCCCCCTGTTCCGTACGTCTACCAAACACCTCAACCAACACAGGGCTTACCTCGTCCTTGAGAATTTTATAGAACTCCGCACCTAACCCATCGGGCCCAGGAGTTCTATAACAGCTGGCATTAGAAATTACCGTATGCACCTCCTGTACAGAAATGGGCTGATCCAACAGCGCCCTTTGCTCCTCCTTCAACTGAGGCAGATTGAATTCCTTCAGATATTCCTGCAGGGCTATGCCAGGCGCAGATTCTGCAGTGTACAATGATTGGAAAAACATGCGAAAAACATGGGCAATCTCTGTGCTCTTCCTATGTAACTTACCCCCATCATCCCGGATTGCCACTATCAGCGATGAACCGCGATGGCCCTTCAAGCATCTAGCTAGCAATTTCCCGGGTTTATCCCCAAAGCAGTGTAATTTGTAGCGGTAATAAAGAGCAGACTTCTTGGCCCTCTGATGTAAAAGTTCATTAAGATCCACTTGTGCTTCCCACAGCCTTTTCTTAGTTATCATCGTCGGAGCCCGCACCCACAGGCGTCGTAGTCCAGTGACCCGTCGTTCGAGGTGGATTATTTGCTCTGCTATCATCCGGTGTTTCCGGGCCATGTACCCAATAATCTCACCCCGAAACACCACCTTAGCCGTCTCCCAAACTAATTCAGGGTCATCTTTATGGGCTAAGTGGTCTCCTTCGAACTCCCTCCACCTCTGCTGGAGGAACTGCTGAAACCGAACATCATGATATAACTCCAGCGGGAATCTCCATATCCGCGACCGTGTACAATCTTCCCCCCACTTCAGCTCCAGCCAGACCAGCGCGTGGTCCGAGATTTCCATGGGGCCAATCTGTACTTCACCCGTCTGGGCGAACAAGCCCCCTGATAGCAGGAGATAATCGATACGAGCACTGGAACCATGTGCTCGAGACTGATGGGTAAAATCCCGCTCCAGCGGGTGCACTAGCCGCCATGGATCTATCAGGTCCAATCTTTTACAAAAACGCTGCAGCATGCGGGCCTGCGGAAGGCGATCCCTCGCCTCGCCTCCTCCCCTCGAGAGGAATCCAAGTCTACATCAAGGACTCCATTGAAATCTCCTCCAAGAAGCAGAGGACACTCCGGCAGCTGTTCTACCCTAGAGGCCAAGCCACTATAAAAGCTGGGGCCCAGCACGTTGGGCCCGTAGAGGTTACCCACAATCATGGGTTTCCCCTCCAAGTTCCCATATAACAACATGAATCTCCCCTCCTCGTCGCCTACCGCGGTTACCATCTCAAAACGAATTTGCTTATGGATCAAAATGGCTACGCCTCCTTTTTTACCCCTAGCAGGTGATCCCCACACTTGTCCCACCCAATCTCTATGCAATTTACTGTGCTCCTCGGCCGTCTGGTGGGTTTCCTGCAGAAGTGCTATGTCACACCGCTGCCTGGCTAGTGCCTGTAAAATTTTATATCTCTTAATCGGATTCCCCAATCCACATACATTCCAGGTAACAACCTTCAGGGTCACGGGGCAGTGTCAAGAACTTTTAGCACAGCCATCTCTATTTGCGCACAAGGGGTTCCCCCAGCCTGGAACCCCCCTATGTTTTTGGTTAATGGTAGACATGTCGGACACGAATACTGCTGTAGAGTGTGTGCTACCCACCCAACCTGAACCCTCCCCCTAGAGATACCATGCAGATACAGAACCTGCCCATGTAGAGCAGCAAGCTCACTACCTTGCCCCCCTCCCTCCACATACCCCCCCCTCCATCCCACTTACCCCTTCCCCCCTCTGCTCACATTCCACTCCTATAACCCTACCCCCCCCCCCCCCCGCTCTCTCCCTCCACTCCTTGTCCCACCTCCAGTGTCCTCTCCGGACTACCCTATCACCCTGATGTGACCGGGCTCCCCCGCTCCCCTGCAGGGCAGTAGTCCCCCCCCCCCCAAAGACCTTAAAATTCCACCAAAGTAGCACCCCAGATTATAACATTAAAGAGGGAAAAGAAAAAAAAAATAATTATAATTTCCCTCTCCCTGTCCCCCCTCCCCCCCAACCCCCCCCCAACAGGCAACAATGCAACATAGTAATACAGAATCACAGTTCCATCCCCAGGTACATATCCATTAGTCTCCCCCCCCCTCAATGCAGCCTTCCATGTAGGTAGTATAGATAGCTACCTAGTCCCCTGTACCACAGGCATGAGGCATCGTACTACTACTCCGCAGCCCTCCCCCCTGTAGCCCTCGCTATACAGGATACCCGAAAGGAAGAGGAAGGGAGTAAGGAGGAAGGGAAGGAAGGAGAGAGAAAAGGAGAAAAAGGAAAAGAAAAGAAAACAACAAAAAACTGCCAACTGTGTCCTCTCATAGGCAGCTCAAATACAAACGCTGCTAACCTTTAAACCTACAATCGGCAGTCCCACCACCATGGACTCAAAGGGGGCCCTCGCTGCCTCACACCCCAAGGGGGGGGAGAAACAGTGCCCCCCAGGCTCCCTCCAAGCTCTCCAATGCTATCCAGGCTAAGTTCCGTCCAACAAGTCACGACGTGCCTGCTGACCCGCCGCCCGGCTTCGGGGCCTGCCTCTCAAGTTGCCCCACATACACCGCTGCGTCTTCCGCTGAGCCGAACGTCTTCTGCTTCCCCTCATGGAACACGTGCAAGCGCGCTGGATACTGCACAGAGAATCTGATGTTTGCTGCGATGAGACTCTGGCATATCGGTGCATATGCCCTTCTCTGCTTACTCACAGCCGCTGAGTAGTCCGGAGTTATGCGGAGCTTGATGTTGTCTCTTTCGACGGTTCCTCGTCTCCGGGCCTCCCGCAAAACAGCCTCCTTATGTTGAAACTGCAAATATTTGGCCAGGACCACTCTAGGCCGTGGGTCATTGGAGATCCTAGGGCCCACTCTATGTGCCCTCTCAATCACAATCTGAGAGCTCTGTCCCTCCTCCCCCATCAGGGAGGCAGACAGAGAGGCGATGTAAGCCCGCAGGTCCTTGTCTCCCACCGAAGCCGGCACTCCCCAGGAACCTCAAGTTGCTCCGCCTCGAGCGGTTTTCGAGGTCTTCTAATTTTTCCTCCTGGGCCTTCAAGGCGGTTTGCACCTGCACCAGCGCCTGGCTCAGTCTCTCCACTTCATCCTCGGTCTGTGAAATACGGGTCTCTGCCTGCTGCATACGAGCCCCGAAGGCCTCCACGGAGCTCTGCACTGCGTCCAACTTGCTCCGTAACGATTCAAATTGGAGAGATAGGGCGCTGGAGACCGCAGCTGAAATCTCGGCTACTGAGGCCCCGGGGGAGGTAGATGGCAGCTCTCCCACTTTCGGGGGCGATTCCGCCATTTTGGAGGCCCCTACAGCTCGGTCTTTCTCTCTCCGCCCGGCTCGCACTGCCGCAGCCGCCATTCACACCCAACTCCCTCGGACAGAGAGCCTGTATGTTCGGCACTTGGGGAGAGCTAAAAAACTGGTAATTGTACTCACAAAGGAGCACTTTTGTGCCGGTTCGGAGCAAGGGGGGCCCGGAGCTCAGGAGAGACGTGACTTCCCAAGCTCACCACATCACGTGATCTCTTCCCTGGAACCCTTTTTAAAAATTGGTGTTACATTGGCGATCCTCCAATCTTCAGGTATTAGAGATGATTTTAATGATAGTTCACAGATTACTGATAGCAGTTCTGCAATCTCATATTTCAGTTCTTTCAACACCCTTGGATGTATACCATCCGGCCCAGGTGATTTGCTACTCTTCAGCTTATCTAATAGTTGTAAGACATCTTCCCGATGTATCGATATTTCCTTCAATTCTTCCGCACCTTTAAATACCACTTCAGTCATGGGTAACATCCCTACATCTTCCTCAGTAAAGACCGAAGCAAAGAATTCATTCAGTCTCTCCGCTATTGCCTTGTCGCCTCTTAGTGCTCCTTTAACCCCTTTATCATCTAATGGACCAACTGACTCTCTCACAGGTTTTTTGCTACGAATGTACTTGAAAAGGTCTTTATTTCGCGTTTTTGCTTCCGCAGCAAGCTTCTTCTCAAATTCTCTCTTTGCCTGCCTTATCAATGCCTTGCATTTGACTTGCCAGTGCTTGTGCTGTTTCCAGGTTTCGTCGTTTGGCTCTTTTTTCCATTTCCTGAAAGATGCTTTTTTGGCAACAGCCTCTCTGACCTCACCTTTAAACCATGCTGGCAGTTTTTTGGACTTCCTTCCACTTTTCTTAAAGCGTGGAATACAGCTGGTCTGGGCTTCCTAGATAGTATTTTTTCAACAACACCCAAGCTTGATGTACGTCTTTAACCATTGCAACTGCTCCTTTTAGTTTTTTCTTAACTGTTTTCCTCATTTTATCATAGTCTCCCTTTCGAAAGTTAAAAGGTAGTACTGTGGATTTCCTTACTATCCCTCCTCCACTAATTAAATCAAAGGCGATCATGCTATGATCCCTATTGCCAAGTGGCCCCAACACCCTTATCTCTTGCACTAGATGTGGTGTTCCACTAAGGACTAGGTCTAATATGGCTTCCCCTCTGGTCGGTTCATGAACCAGCTGCTCCAAGAAGCAGTCATTTATTTCATCTAGGAACTTTATCTCCCTAGCATGTCCTGACGTGACACTGACCCAGTCGATACCGGGGTAATTGAAATCACCCATTATTATTACTGTGCTGTAACTTTTGTTAGCTTCCTTGATTTCTTTGAGCATTTCATCATCCATTTGGTCATTCTGGCCAGGTGCTCGATAGTACACCCCCACTGCCATCGCTTTCCCCCTTTTATATGGAATTTCAATCCATATAGATTCTACAGCAGATTTTGTTTCCTGCAAAACTTTGATCCTTTCTGAGTCAATGCCCTCTCTAACATAGAGCGCAACCCCTCCACCAATTTGATCAGCTCTATCATTACGATATAGTTTGTATCCAGGTATCACAGTGTCCCACTGGTTGCCCTCCTTCCACCATGTCTCTGATATTCCAATCATATCTAACCTTTCATTTAGTGCTATATATTCTAACTCTCCCATCTTATTCTTTAGACTTCTAGCATTTGCATACAAGCATTTTAGAGAATGTATTTTATTCATGTTAATTTGGCTATTGTTAGACATGGGTAAATTGGGATATTTAAGCTCTGTCTGCTCCATACTTGAGGGCATTTGGGCTACTTTACTCTTTTGTGGAACCTCTCTGCTTTTGGTAGTATCCTTCAAGGATACATTCTTCTGAACCATCCGCTCTTGGGCGACTGTCGGCTTTCCCCTAATATCTAGTTTAAAAGCTGCTCTATCTCCTTTTTAAAGGTTAATGCCAGCAGCCTGGTTCCATCCCGGTTAAGGTGAAGCCCATCCCTTCGGAAGAGCCCCTCCTTTCCCCAGAATGTTCCCCAGTTCCTAACAAATCCAAAACCCTCATCTCTGCACCATTGTCTCATCCACGCATTGAGACTCCGGAGCTCTGCCTGCCTTTTGGGTCCTGCGCGTGGAACAGGAAGCATTTCGGAGAATGCTACCATGGAAGTTCTGGATTTCAACTTCCTACCTAAAAGCCTAAATTTTGCCTCCAGAACCTCCCTACCACATTTTCCTATGTCATTGGTACCGACATGTACCAAGACAGCAGACTCCTCCCCAGCACTATCTAAGACCTTATCTAGGTGGCGCGTGAGTTCTGCTACCTTCGCACCAGGCAGGCATGTTACCAGGCGATCCTCACGTCCACCAGCCACCCAGCTATCTACATGCCTAATGATCGAATCACCAACTATAACGGCTGTCCTAACCCTTCCCTCATGGGCACATGGCCCTGGAGAAACGTCCTCGGTGCGAGAGGGTTTTACATCACCTGGAGGGCAGGTCCTAGTTACAGGATCACTTCCTGCCACACCAGGGTGATGCTCTCCTGTCACGTGACCTCTCTCCTCCATGGCAACAGGGGTGCTGCCAGACTGGAGGTGGGAGTTCAGGACTATATCCCTGTAGGTCTCGTCTATGTACCTCTCTGTCTGTCTTATGTTTTCCAAGTCTGCTACTGTCTCTCTTATGTTTTCCAAGTCTGCTACTTTAGCCTCTAGAGAACGGACTTGTTCCCTGAGAGAAAAGAGCTCCTTGCACTTAGTGCACACGTAAGACCTCTCACCAACTGGGAGAAAATCATACATGTGACACTCAATGCAAAAGACTGGAAAGCCCCCATCCCTCTGCTGGACTGCTGTCTGCATCTTAGTTTTAAGTTTGTGTCTAGATCTTTAAGTTCTTACTTACTAGGGGTTGCTATGGGTATTTATACCAATAAAACTGTACCTAATACGTTTAATATACCTTGTTCACCTGAAGCTTAATTAATCTCAGGTCCTTAGTGTATGACTGATTTGAGTAATGAGCTTCACCTGAAAGCACCTCCTGTCTTTTAAGATGTGTAAGTACCTATAAAGCTATGATTATCCCTTTCTTCCAACAATGGCCAATCCAGGCCACAAGTACCTATTAGGTTCCCAAAGAGGCAAGATGATCTCCCAGTTTGACATCAGAAACACTTTCCCCATTGGTACGCACCAAGTCCAATGTGGCCCCTTCACATGTGGGTTCTGTTATCAGTTGCTGGAATAGTTCTCCCTGCAGAGAATCTAGGATCTTTTTACTTCTAGATGACATAGCAGCAGGAATGTGCCAATCAACATCCAGCTTGTTGAAATCACCTATCAGTAGCACCTCTCCTTTTATGGCAATACTGCGAATGTCTTCTATTAAATCCCTATCCACTTCTTCTCCTGTGAGGGAGATCAGTATATCACAGCAATGCAAATTGATTTCCCTTTCCCTCTTTCTAGTTTAACCCACAGTGCCTCCTTGCTCCCTTTTAATCTCTGTAATTCTATAGCTTTAATATTATTTTTTACATATAGTGTCACTCCTCCTCCCCTTCTTCCTACCCTGTCCTTCCTAAATAAAGTATAGCCCATGATAATTTTCTGTGAGCCATGACCGCAACTAAATCCAAGTCAGCCTCTTCCATCAAAAACTTAACATCTGGGATCTTCTTTCCCATGCTACAGTCATTTATACACATCACTTTCCAGATGTTGCCCCTTTTACCCATTTTTACAGAGGTATTTAATGTTTCATTTACCTGGGGGCCATCACTTATCTGGGGGCTTTCTTCACCCATCCCCAACAAATCTAGTTTAAAGCCCTCTTCAGTAGGTTAGTCAGTCTGCTGAAAAAGACACTTTGACCCTTCTTGGACAGATGAACACCATCTTGCTCTACAGTCCTTGGAACATCATCCGATGGTCCAGGAAACCAAAACACTCTTGATGACACCATCCACGCAGTCATGCATTCATCTCCAGGATGCGAGTTTCGCTGCCTTGGCCTTTACCCTAAACAGTGAGGATTGAAGAGCACACCACCTGTGCATCTATCTTCTTAACCCTCTGTCCCAGAGCCATGAAGTCAGTTTTGATATGCTCAGAGGGATACTTAGCAGTATCATTTGTGCCAACATGGATGAGCAACATCAGATAATAATCAGTAGGCTTGATGAGTCTGAGCAAACTCTTCGTAACATCTCAGATTTTGGCAGTTGGCTGACAGCATACCACTCTGGACATCAAGTCTGGTCGGCAGATGGATGCCTCAGTACCCCTCAAAAGAGAGTCACCAACCACCACTACCCTTCGCTTCCTTGTGGTTAGTGATTCTGCAGCTTTGGGGTGCTTGAGCTCCTCCATTTCCAGGGCTGAATGCTGGTTCTTCAATTCAAGGGCTGAAGGAGTTGCATTGTTGATACTGCAGGCTCTGGTGACTCGTGTCTAACTCTCTTCATTCTGTAGCCTCCCAACTTCACCTCTGTCGGAGAGCTTGGATGTTTCAAGAAACATCTCATCTATGTACTTCTCACTGTCTCGAATGATTCTCAGCCTCACCACTTCTTCTCTGAGCTCATCCACTTGTTTCATGAGGGCTTGCAAGCATCCTGCACACGGCACCGATCCTTCAACTGGCATTGGGCTCTCTGTTTGGACAGAGGCAGAAGCTGTAATGACGGTAATAGCTTTGACAATAGGATTTTTCCCAGTCATTGTTCAGTTGGTGGAGCTTTGGTACTTTGCCTTCAATGGAGACCCTGTGCTAGTCTTTAGTGGAATGCAAGATCTGGTGCTAGAGGTAATGGTGTTGGGGCCGCTTGTCAATAGTAATCATAACATGATCATATTTGATTTAATAAATGGAGGGAGGATAGCAAGGAAATCCAGTTCGATACCATTTAATTTTCAAATGGGAGACTATGATACAAGAGGAAATTGGCTAAGAAAAAACTAAAAGGAGCAGCTGCAACGATTAAAGGTTCACATCAGGCCTGAACATTGTTTAAAAATGCTCTCTTGGAAGCCCATGCCAGATATATTCCATGCTTTAGGAAAGATGGAAGGAAGGCCAAACAACTGTAAGCATGGTTTAAAAGTGAGGTCAGACAGGCTGTTATAGCCCAAAAAAATCTTTCAGAAAATGGGAAAAATGAGTCAAATGCCATAAACAGGAAAGAAGCACTGGAAAATTAGATGAAAGGCATTAATAAAGCAGGCATAGAGAAAGTTTGAAAAGAAGCTTGCTGTGGAAGCAAAAACTCAAAGAAACGTTTTGAAGTACGCTCAAAACAAAATAAACCTGTGCGTCAGTTGGGCCATTAGATGATAGAGGGGTAAAAGGGGCACTATGGGAGGACAAGGCTAAAGTGGAGTGGCTGAATGAATTCTTTGCTCCAGTCTTTACTGATGATGTAGAGAAGTTACCCATGTCAGAAAAGACATTTTAAGCTGATGTATCAGAGGAATTGAAACAAATTCTGATAAACCTGAAAGTTGTAATACAGCAATTTAAAAAACTAAAGAATAGCAAATCACCTGGACTGTATACATCCCAGGGTGTTAAAAGAACTATCATTAAAAGAGAGTGGCCAACAAAACTCCAGTTATTAAAAAGGGTTCCAGGGGTGATCTGGGAAACTATAGACAGTGAGTCTGATGTCAATACTGGCTCGGGATGAAGCTAAGTTTTTGATTTTTCATATTTTCAAATGAATAAATGATTAAAACGGAATGACCACGGCGAGGGGCGGGTTTTAGTTCCTTCCCCTTTTGTATGGTCATTCCAACAAAAAGAAAATTCTTTATAAAAGCAGATTACTATTTACCATATTTTTGATATATCATAACGGAGGTTTCCGCCGAGGTTTTGTGTTTTGGTTTTGTTCTATTTACCTTGTGCTGGGTTTTCTTTGGTGATGTTAATACTGGACAAAATGATAAGCACAGTTACTTACCTGTAACAGGTGATCTCCGGAACAGCAGGAATTAGTCTTCACACGTGGGAGACGTCGCCGACGGAGCCCGCACGGGAATGCTCCCCAGCATCCAATCAGAAAGCCTTTGGGAGCATCCCCCGCGCCTGCGCGGTGGCTTCCCACCCTTCCTACTGCCTCTCCCCAGTTGAGTTTCATAGCTGAGCCGGAAGGAGAGGAGAGGAAGGAATAGAGAGAAAGAGATACAACTCCTAGGGAGGTGGGCGGGTTGTGAAGACTAATTCCTGCTGTTCCGGAGATCACCTGTTACAGGTAAGTAACTGTGCTATCTCCAGGAACAAGCAGGAATGAGTCTTCACACGTGGGGACTCCCTAGCTAAGGATGCCCGGGGAGATCCCATAAGCGCAGCTCAGGACGGGAAGGCATTTGCCCAACCTGAATCCCCAAAACATATAGTAGGACGAACCTAAACTCAAACTCTAACCTATGGAATAGTGCTGTGAAACACAGTGTCAGGCCTTGAGGTCTCAGTTTAAAACATCGCAGCAATCCTTTGGATTTTTTGAAAAAGTTCTTAATCAAACTTCAGCTGCTGTTCACATCAGTGACCTTTAATCAATGCCTTCTTCTCCGTTTCACAACATAAAAAACTGTTCTCTCCCTTTTATTTTAGTTTTTTAATTTCTTAATTTTTCTTTAAAACTTTGATAAGCAATGTTGCTCTCATGATCTTGTATCTCTAACAAGTTGGAACGATCAGTTGTAGTGGATTCTACTATTTAGTCACTTCTCATGCTATTCAAAGTTGCAAAAACACAAAATAAAATGTGTAGAATCGCGCTGGTAGTACTTCCCAAGATGTTGCTATCCATTACTGTCCATTGGAGACTGAACGTGATCAGCACTTATCTTTTAAATTTCTCATCATACTTCTTTTCTTAAGCGCTATCACCGACGTTCCTTTTCTTTTTGACGCGGCACAGTTCTAGTGATGATTTCTTAATGCTGCAATGCCGGAAGTATCTTACAGCTTCACATGTTCGTCCTACTATACGTTTTGGAATTGAAAGCTCAATAGAGAAAGCCCACATCCGGTAGTTAGTATACTCAACCTGAATCCCCGGCATCCCCTGAGGGATGGAGGGCAGGAGTTGAATAGAGGAACAGCGAATCTAAAGACTACAGAGGAAAGTCTTTAGAGTGCAGAACAGGTACCATTAAGATACAGCAAAAAAAAACCCAGGCTACGGGAGAGTAGTCAGAGGGATGCATGAAGAGTATCATTAAGCATTTAATGAGTAAATGACCTAGTACCATATAGAGCTTACCGGCCATTAAGTTTTAATGAATTAATGGTTTAGAATCCTGTATAGCTTACCCACCGGGTTGTCGGAAGTAGGCCTGTGATGAAGGCACTGTAGACGGAGTAGCGAGGTCATCAAGGAAACTTCACCGCAGCGAGGAGGAAGTTCCAAATCCGGAAGGCCAGGAGATCCAGGCGTCAGCTGGGTCAGGAGAAGGACGGCAGGTCTTCCAGGAGGCTTAATGCAAGCTGAGCACTCCCTTAGGAGTAGAGTCCATAACTCAGACGACTAACAGTGGAAGACAGGCCGAACTAGAGAGCCTATCCTGGAGAAGTGTAGGGGTGTACCCCAGAGCAGAAGGAGTACACAGTCTGCCCTAGCGAGAGATAGGGAGACAAGGGTCCGGACCTCCGGGAGGAGGACCTAACTGAAAAAAGGAGCTGTTGACTTCACAGCAGTAGAGTACCACCAGTCCGCGGGCCGATCGAGGAATAGGCAGGCGGACTGGCCGGACCCCTGGGGGGGGGGGGGGGGGGTGAGTACCGGCCATAGGGAAATAGGCGGTAGAACACAGGTACTGTGGGCATCGCCCAATAGGCGCCTATCGAGCAGGTGATATCTAGTATATCTAAGCCGGTGGACATGAGGACGCCCCCTCCGGTACTAACGCAGGTATGCCGGGGAGCCTACCTCCATGAGCAGCACCCTGGTAAGGCGGATCTGCCATTGATCCCCAGAACGTCCACCTGGAGAGGTGGCCTGAAGATCCGTCAGAGGAGGGATCTTTTCCGGAGGACAAGGGCAGATCGGCGAGCTAAGAGCGCGGTAGCGTGGGGGACGGAGGATAGCATCAGTCCGGTAGAACGCCACAGGAGTTGGAGGCCCTATATGTGTCCCCAGGACCTGCATGCAGAACTCGTCCCCCGCACAATCGGGGGACATGAGGGTATAGTCCCTGGTAAGCATTGGGGGACTATAGCGGCTGGAAGGGGAATTCCGGTACGGAAGCAATCAGCAGGGGAATACTGGCTGAGAAGGGTTCGGGGACGTACCGAAGAGTAAGTAGGGTGACTGTGGGCCATAGCTATCACGGAGTAAGGTGGTCTCCCTTTCCCACGGAAGGAGAATACCTGAACCCCTAGATAAGTCCCGGAACCATTTGTCAACTGAACGAGCCCCAGAGTAGAGCTCGATTTTAAACTTCTGGTAAGGAGGTTAAGTGCAGGCAGCCGCCCACCTAAGCCTAAAAATGCTTAGTATGAGAGTCCTGGCGCGGGCCCGGGGACATCAACCCGGGGTGAGAGGTCCCTTGCTTGGGCGTGCCTGGCAGGTGGGCGGAGGGTTGACATGTCCTCTTCCTAGGGAAGGGGGGTCTGGAGAGGCGTTTACCACCGCCGGGGGGGAGCCGGGCCCTAGGATGGCTGCTAACTCTGGGAAGGTTAGCGAAGCACTGTGCGACCTGACGTAAGGCTTCGCTATCGAAGAGGTGATCTCCGTCGCAGGGAGAATTACCCAGGTTGTGCTGTGCCCGTCTACACAACTCGGACGCCTGCAACCATGCTGTACGGCGTGCTCTAATGGCAACAGCAGAGGCTCTGCTGACCGACCGGAAGGAGTCCAGAGAAGCACGAGAAAGGAATCCGGAGATTTTCCTGCAGTGATAAAGAAGCAGGGAATATTCAAAGGCCTTGGTTGCAGATACGAAGGGGGATAACCGAGATAACCTCTCGGTGACCTCCCGGAGCGACAGACTCATATAAAATATATATGAAATAATTCTGGCCGCCAGCATAGACGTTTGGAAGGCTTGACGTCCTAGAGTATCTAGCGTCTTCGAGGCGCGGCCTGGAGGGCGAGAAGCATGCTTCTCCTTGCTTCTGGCCTTCCTCAGCGCCGATTCCACCACAATGGACCGATGTGGAAGCTGGTGCTGCCGAAACCCCGGGGACGGAGGCACCCGGTACAGAGCCTGCATCGCAGTCGATGGCGCCGGGACCCTCAAAGGCGACCGCCAAGCCCCCAGCAGGAGATCCTGCAGGGAGGGATGCAGAGGAAGCATCACGGCTGCCTGTTCCGCAGGGCCTGGGCTCAGGTCCAGGATAGGGATGGCCAGCAAGTCCGCCATGTCAAGGAGGAAATCCTGAAAAGGCGGTTCTGCCGGAGGAGTTATGGCGGGAGAGGCCGCCAGGGCACTAAGAGGCCGCTCGGGCCGATGCCCGCTGGGCAGAGGAGGGGACCAACCGACCCGGATCGGAGCAGTCAACATGGCGTCGTCGACTCCTGGAATTGATTCCAAGCTAGGCATCGAAGGGGTCGATGGCACCGACGGCGCCGCAGGAATCGGAATCGGCCTCGGCCCCGAACCCGGGGGCGGCGCTTCCCCCGGCGACTGGAGCGATTCCGCGGCTGCGTTGCGGGAGGGGACAGGGGCCGAACCCGAGACATGTAGTGGCCAGGCTTTCAAGGCTGGACAACGACTCCAGGCTGGGCATCGAACCGAGCGAGGAGATCGACTCCCTCCTAGAGGGCCCCGGCGGGAGCGACCGCGCCAGTGGTGGAGATCCTGGAGCGCGGATCGGAACCGCGCCAACCGGTGCCGCGAGCATCAAGGGCCCCCGAGGATGGAGCTCGGTGGAGAGGGGGTCATCTGACGCCGGCGCCGATGTCGATCAGCGGGCACTGCCCGATGCCGGGCCCCCTCTCGAACCCGTCCTACCCGGAGGGAAATCCTGCCGGGGCATACGGCCCGTCCCCGAGGGGACCCAGGTCACCCGACGACGAGTCCCTGCGGGGGGGGAAGTGCAAAGCCCCTGCGGTGGGATCGAAGCGATCGAAGACCCCGAGGCCCCTTTTCTAGGAAAGGGCGGGGCCCTCGACGGCCGCGTCGATGCCGGGAGGTCGCCCGTGCGCTGGTCGACATACCCCGAGGTCCCCGGGGAAGATTGATGGTGGTCCCTCGAGCTCGACGCCCCTGCGCAGGGCTGGGATACCGGCGACCCAGCTCGGGTCGAAGCGAGCGGCTCAGAGGGGAGTGAGGCCAGATGACCATCCCCGGCGAGGGGTGGAACCATCGACGCCGGCGCGCTCGAAGCGGGTACCGCCTCCGCGCATGGCCGGAACGCAGGGCCGCCAGACTGCGTCGAGTCGATCGGCCCCAGAGGTGCCGAGGGCAGCGGCTGGCGATCCCCGGTGGGGAGCGGGTCACTCGACGCCGACGGGTCAGCACCGCCCGAAGCGGATACTACCCCCGTAGGGATGCCATACCGGCGTGAATCAGTCAGCCCCAGAGGCGCCGAGGACCGCAGCCGCCAATCCCCGGTGAGGAGCGGAACGCTCGACACCGACGCCGACGTCGAGGGGTCGGTACCGCTCGTAGCGGGTACCACCCCCGCGCATGGCAGTGATGGAGGAACGCCAGGCTGGACCGAGTCGATTGGCCCCGGAGGCGCCGAGGACAGCAGCCGACGATCCTCGGTGAGGAGCGGAACGCTCGACACCGACACCGATGCGGGGGCTCAGTACCGCCCGGAGCGGATACCACACCCGAGCATGGCTGGGATGTAGGCAGGTCAGACCCGGTCGAGTCTATCGGCCCCGGAGGCACCGAGGACACCAGCTGACGATCCCTGGCGAAGAGTGGAACACTCGACGCCGACACCAATGCCGGGGAATCGGCACCGCTCGAAGCGGGTACCTCCCTCGGGCATGGCTCGGGAATGTTCTGTGAGGAGCGAACCTCAGGAACATCCCGAAACCCCGTAAATACTTTGGAGCCCGAGGACTCCCGCCGGGGTATATTAGCCAAGGGGGACTTGAGGGGTCGGCCGGAGCCGTCGCCATGCCGTGCATGAGACTCGCCCCTCAAGACTCAGCTAGTCTTAACAGACTGCTGTGTGGTTACCTGATCCTGGAGAGAAGAACAACCCGACGACTGCGCGTTGGGCGCGAAGACGTCGTCGAGGGATATCCGAAAAAGGGAGGGTCTTCTCCCGACATTGTAGCCCGGGGGATCCGGGAAAGAAGTGTCAGGCCCCAAACATGAGAGGCACCAGGCATTGGAGTCCAATTGGAAAATTAGGTCCCCGCAGTGAGGACACTTCTGGGGGGAAGGCTCCATGCTGTAAGCCCAGTAGGCCTCAGTGCCCGGAGGGGAGGGTCCCTCCGGCGACGAAAATTAAAAGAAAAATTAAATGAATAATAATTGAAAGAAAGAAAGGGGCACAGAGGTGCCACCGTCGGCGGGAAAAGCCGCGACTACAGAAACAAGAAAAAAAGGAAAATATTTCTGCGGTGGCAGGAGGGACGTCCTGCCTGCTCCGCGGAAAACGAAAAACTGGGGAGAGGCAGTAGGAAGGGTGGGAAGCCACCGCGCAGGCGCGGGAGATGCTCCCATAGGCTTTCTGATTGGATGCTGGGGAGCATTCCCGTGCGGGCTCCGTCGGCGACGTCTCCCACGTGTGAAGACTCATTCCTGCTTGTTCCTGGAGATGAAGCCATTATAAAGAACAAAATTACTAAACATATAGACAGTCATGGTTTAATGGACAAAGCCATCATAGATTTAGCCAAGGAAAGACTCACTAATCTGCTATATTTTTTTTTAAGTTAGATAAAAGTGAACCAGTTGATATAGTGTATCTGGATTTTCAGAAGGTCTCTGACAATTTCCCACATGAGAAACTCTTGAGGAAATTTAAAAGTCATGCTATAGGAAACAGCGCAGTACTGGGAATGGGGAACTTGTTAAAAGATGGAAAACAGGGTGTAAATGGCCAGCTTTCTCAATGGAGAAAGGAGAATAGTGAAGT
This sequence comes from Ichthyophis bannanicus, assembly GCA_033557465.1. Lineage (NCBI taxonomy): Eukaryota > Metazoa > Chordata > Amphibia > Gymnophiona > Ichthyophiidae > Ichthyophis > Ichthyophis bannanicus. The sequence goes on along the minus strand of CM066032.1, from coordinate 1,386,978,620 downwards.
TCTGGGCCCGCTATTTTCTAAAATATTTATAAATGACCTGGAAATGGGATTAACAAGTGAGGTGATCAAATTTGCAAATGACACAAAATTAATTAAAACGCAAAAGGATTGTGAAAAATTTCAAGAGTACCTTGAAAAAATAGGAGACTAGGCATCCAAATGGCAGATGAAATTTAATGTGGACGCGTGCAAAGATATGCACTTAGGGAAGAACAACCCAAACTATAGTTACACGATGCAAGGTTCCACATTAGGAACCACCACTCAGGAAAAGGATCTGGGCATTATCGTGGAAGTACGCAGCCACAGCCAAGAAAGCAAATAGAATACTAAGAATCGTAAGGAAAGGAATGGAGAATAAAACCTAGGTTATTATAATGCCTCTGTATCGCTCCAAGGTACAACTGCACCTGGAATGCTGTGTGCAGTTTTGGTCGCTATATCTTAAAAAGGATATGAAGGAATTAGAAAAGGTATAGAGAAGAGCAACCAAAATGATAAAGGGGATGGAAGGATACCCCTATGAGGTGGATTAGGGGTTAGGGAACTTCAGCTTGGAAAAGAGATGGCTGTGTGGAGATACCATAGAGGTCTATAAAATAATGAGTGGAGTGGAATGAGTAAACTTAGATTGGTTGTTTACTCCTTCAAAAGTAGAAAGCTAGTGGACATGCAAGGAAGCATGTTTAAGACTTATTGGAGAAAATATTTTTCTCTCAACATGTAATCAAATCGTGGAATTCATTGTAGAGGATGTAGTAAAAGCTGTTAGCTTAGCTAGTTTTGAAAGAGGTTTGGGCAAGCTCCTGGAGGAAAAGTCCATATACCATTATTATTTAAGGGAACTGAAGAAATCCACTGCTTACACCTAGAACAGGAAGCATGGAATCTGTCTACAATTTGGGAGTCTGACAAGTACTTGTGACCAGGATTGTCCACTGTAGGAAACAGGATACTAGGTTTGCTGGACCTTTGGTCTGACCAGTATGGAATATCTTATGGGCCCAATATTGAGTTAGGCTCATTTTCGGAGGGCAATGCTGACTGACCCATGTGGTTGGTGTGCTCGTGCCACCAAAGTCACAGAGCAGGAACTTGAAAACGGTGCTGTGGCTGGCACAGGACCCGGGACTGGAGCATGAATTTGCTGGGTGCCGCTATACGAAGGCTGCCTCTTATTGCCTTTGGATAGCGGCACCCAGCACCATCCATGCTCCGATCCCACATTCTGTGATGGCCACAGCACCGCGCTCAAGTTCTTGCTCTGTGACTTCAGTGGCCCTAGCGCACCATGTGGGTCAGTCAGCACTGCTGGTGGCCATCATGCGGGAGGCACAATGAATGCATGTGGACGCTGAGATGCTGCACTTGGAGTGGGGGGTGCTACCTCCCTGGAGTATCCGAGCCCCCAGCCCAGAGAGCTGCCTGCTTCATAGCCTCATGTTGCCTGAGGTGGGGAGGGAGGGGGTGGAGCAGAAGGAGGTCACAATCATGCCCAGGAGTGTTATGCACCATTGGGACAGGCTTCTCTTGCGGGTGCACGTCACTGCTGGCCAGCGCCCTAAGAAACTGGTGCCCCCCTGCCACACTTACCTGCTTACTGTGTAGCGCCGGACCTGTGTGGAGGCCTGCGCCAATTTTAGGATGTGTATGCATCCGTCCCCTTACCAATAGCTAATGTGCAGCATCGTGAAAACCAGCATGCGGGTAAATGCCACCGACTGAGGTGGCGTTAATTGCATCTACACTAACAGCAACATTCGCAGTTAGTGCAACACCCATGCTAATTGCCATGAATCGTCAATATTCATTTTCTGCCCTGTCTCTGCTCAATCATGTGCTACCCATAATCATCATGAAGCCGGTCCTGCACTATTCTATTATAATAATAAGAACCTCTGGGTAAAGCATTTCTCCATTAGATGGTGCAATCTGCTTCAGCTTCACCTTGGGCTACCATTCCTTCTATATTAAACAGTCAGGAAATGCCTCTTTTCATCTGCCAAATCAAATTAGATGAAAATCACTGACCTTGTTTTTCTCTTCTGCTTTGGCTGCCTGTTTACAAATTGGATGCCAAATGGAAGTACCTGCAAATAAACACCACGACTTAGATGTGGAATACTGTATCCTGAAAGCAATTTTTATAAATTAAAGACATGTTAGAGTAGGCGTCTTATTGTGAAACTCTCTGAGAAGCTGATGTTTACAAATGCATTTTCTCCCTTTTTCTTTTCAAGTCATAAATATGAATACCTAAGAATATTTGAAATGCTATACTGACTCAGACTAAATGGTCTATCAAACCTAATTCCTTCTCTCAGAGAGTGAACCATCCAAGCTGCTTGAAAGAAGTGCCCAACAAATCCCATAAGAGATGGTGATCCCCAAATCTGTCTAATAAAACAACTGCAAATGGACTTTCCCTCCAGAAATATATCACAACTTTTTTTTTTAAGTAGCCATACTACTGGCTTTGGCCACACTCCGGCAACAAATTCCACAGCTTAACTGTGTACTGACCAGGACTGGTGTTACCACCAGGTAAAGTAGGCAGTTGCCTAGGGTGCCAGCCCTCAGCAGGTGCCTACTGCCGCCACTGCAGGCCCTCTCTGGGCAATAGACCTCAAACCATGATGCAGCACTTACTAACACTCTAGCGCTGCTTCGTGGTTTCCTCCTGTGCACAATGTGTTCTATCCGCCCCCTCCAAAACCGGAAGCCGCATCAGAGGGGGGCAGAAACAGCACATTATGCACAGGAAGAAACTGTGATGCAGTTAGTAGTGCGCCGGAGTGTTAGTAAGCGCTGCATCACGGTTTGGGGACTCTTACTACCATGTAGGCTCCAGAGAGGGGTGCCAGTGGTGGCAATGGGGTGGGGGCCCACAGGGGGGAGAGTGGCGGGACGGTGGCCCACCTAGGGCTCCTCCAACACTAGCAACAGCCCTAATTTTTACTGAAAAATACTTTCTGGAATTTGTTTTTAATTTAGTACCAGTTCGTTTCATGGAATATCTCCTAATATATAGAAGGTTTGTTTGTTTGTTTATTTATTTATTTAACAGTTTTTCTATACCACCTTTATCCAAGGCAGTTTACATCAAACAACAATTACAGAGGAATTGTTTTACATTAAACAAGGGAATACAACTTGGAGATAAATAAGAGATACATTATGTGAAGGGAATGAACTATTTACATGTAGAGGTGGTCTTCATTTTATGGGGAGGCTTGATTGGTTTACCTTAACTGACTTTCTGTGTTGTATGTTAGCGCTTAGATTATGTTTTGTCATCAGGTCCGTAGTATTCTCTGAATAGATGTGTTTTTAGTTATCTTTTTAATTCGGTGATGGATTTTGCTGATCTTATGTTGTCTGGTAGCGAGTTCCACATTGATGAAGCATACAAGGAGAATGCTCTGTTGCTGGTCTGTTGTGTGGTTTTGGTCCTGAGCGGGTGAATGTTCAGGAGGTTCTGATTGGAAGCTCTTCTTGGTCTTGTTGAGTATGTTGTTGTGATCAGATCAGAGAAGCAGGGAGCTGAGAGGTTGTGAATGACCTTGAAGGTGGTAGTGATGGCTTTGTATTTTGCTCGTTGTGCTATTGGGAGCCAGTGTAGGTTTTTTAGATCAGTGTTATATGTTGTATGGTAGAACTAGCAGTAAGAATTCTGGCGGCGGTATTTTAGACTAGTTGAAGTGGAAATAGAGCATTTTTTGGTAGGCCTTGGTAGATGATGTTTCCATAGTCGAGGTGTGGTGTAACTATGGCTTGTAATATTGATCTAAAGTCAGACTCCTGCAAAAGGTGTCGAAGGGGCTTGATGAGCTTTAGCTTGCAATATGCTAATTTAGATGCATTTTTGATGTGAGCAGCCATGTTGAGGTTGCTGTCAATGGCTACACCTAAATATTTGATCTCTTGTTTTATTGTTATTTCAGCATCCTGTGTTATTATCTTTTTTGGTGGCTTGAAATCTTGATCTCTGAATATGAGTAGAGCTTTGGTTTTACTTCTGTTCACTGTGAGGTTTATCCTGGCTAGGAAGTTTGTCATGGCATTGAAGACATCTGTTATAATTAAGAAGTCTGGGTTGTTAGTGTTAAACGGTATATAAAACATGATGTCATCTGCATAGAGATGATAATGCGTGTTCCATTTCCGTTAATAGATTGCAGATTGGTTGAATATATAGGTTGAATAATAATCCGGAAAGGGCTGAGCCTTGAGGGATACCTTGTGCTGCCTTGAAGGGTCTTGCGTTGGAAGTGCCAACCTTTACTTGCATGGTTCTGTCAGAGAGGTATGACTTGAACCATTTTAGTGTGTTATCTGTTAGACCAATGTCACTTAGCCCATTTACCATGATGGGGTGAGACACTGTGTCAAATGTAGTGCTTATATCAAGGAACAGTAGGACAAATCCCTGTCGAGGTTTATCCAGGCCAATGATGAGTCTGTTGAAGAGATCTATTAGGAGAGTGTCAATGCCATGTTGTGGGCGGAAACCATGTTGGTGTTGATCTAGCAGTACATGTGTATCTACATGGTCTTGCAGTTGATGTTGTATGTTTTTTTCAATTATTTTGGCCAGAAATGGGATACTCGCAATTGGGCGATAGGAGCTTTGGAGGGCCTTGTCCAGTGAGGTCTTTTTTATGATAGGACGTATAGAGACCTGTTTGAGTGCAGGGGGTAAGTATCCTTACTTAAGGGAGGAGTGAACCATCTGTAGGATAGTTTGAGCAAATTGGTTGTGTAGATTGTTTTAGCCATGTAACAAGACATGAGTCGAGAGGTGAGGTTGTGGTATTGATGTTGTTGATGATGTCTAGTATTTCTCTTTTATTTATTAGGTTGAAGTTGTGCCATAGATGTTTTTTTTGTCTGTATCTTTATTTTGTTGGGGTGGCATAAAGTGTTGTTGCGTTGTTGTGAGTTGTTTGTTGTGGAGGAAGTCTGCCATAACTTGTGGGTCAATTTGCATTTTTTTTGTTAGTTGTGTCGGCTGTGTTGGGGTCATTGGTCAGTTGAGATAGAACTGAAAATAGTTCTCTAGGGCTGTTGAATGATTTCATAAGGGTGTTTGTGATAAATTCCTTTTGGGTCTTGTTACATAGGTCATTGTATAATCATCCCTACTTACGTGCTCAACTTCACTCATGATTTTATAAACTTCTGTCATGTCCCTTCGCAGCTCTCTCTTCCTAAAGAGCCCTAACCTGTTAGTCCTTTCTTGATAAGGTAGCCGTTATAACCTTTATAATTTTTGTTTCCCTTTTCTAGAACTGCTATATGATTATTTATTTTTCTTTAAAATTTATGTCACCTAGCATCAAATCCTAGGTGACTTTCAAAAAACCATGTGAAATAATAATATACAAATAAAAGATACAATACTGAATACAAAAAAATATACACAAAAGATTAATGTAGATAAAAAAAATATACACAACAAATAATGTAAATAAAATCAAATTAGACTTAAATCACAAAATAACCTAAAAGTTAGAAATCATATGCCTGTTTAAAAACCAAGGAGGGGGGGATATTCAAAAGCATTTATGCGGAAGATCACCTCTTAAATGGGTTAAATGCCCCGACACTATCCAATGGATAGCGGTAGGATGTGTCAGGGGAGAGTGGGGGTGACATTTCTATCTAGTCAGTGATGATTTTCAACCACTAACCGGATAGTCAACCATATAAAGGTAGGCCAACCTTTTCCTATCCAAATTGTATGTGGTTGTGCAATCTGGTTAGTGGCTGAATATTGACTCTGACCAGATTGCAAAACTACAATCCTGACAAACTGGATATGCACAAGTACTGATTCTCTGTTTTTATTCCAGTCTTTTACGTGTTTTTTTTTGAAGCATATATTATCAGATTCTAGCCAAAGAGAAGTGGGCAAAGCATTCTATTAATATTGAGATGGGACAACCAGAACTATGCACAAAAATCAAGGTGTGGTTGTGCCATGGCTTTATATAGAAGCATGATGTTATTTGAAATTTTATTCTTGATTCCTTTCAGACCAATTCCTAACATTCCATTTGCTTTTTGACCACTGCTGCATATTGAACCGAGGACTTTAATGTACTGTCTGCAATAAAGTTAGCATTGTGTACATATAGAGAGTAATTTTATAAAGAGGTGCCTAATTAGGTGTTATTTTATAAAGCAAAGTACTACTACCATATCCTAGTCCCCTGTTGTATTGTCTGTCTTGACCAGATTGTAAACTCTGATGAGCAGGGACTGTCTCTTACATGCCTCTGTACAGCGTAGCGTTTGCCTTGTAGCGCTATACAAATGATAAGCAGTAGTAGTGATGTGTATAAGTAGCCACTTACATCTGCACATGTTCTTGCTGCCTAACTCAAGGCAGCTCCTTGTAAAATTACTAGCAGTAGAGAGTAATTTTATAAAGAGGGCACACGCAGAAATGTTGATCTTTTAGTCCTTTACACATGGAAATGGCCACTTACACGCGAGTGACCTCTTATAAGATACCGACTAGCAGGAAAACGCATATGTTGTTTTCATCACTTGTACTTCCACCGTAGGTGTGCACACAGAGAGTTTGGGCAGAGCACGGTCTGCAAACATGAGCATTGATTATAACATGCTATGATTTACATCCGTGCATGCAAAACATAGGCACGGCAACTTAGGCTAGTTCTAGGGCTGGTCTAAGTCATCGCATCTTAACTTCAGGCATGTTCTCTGCCACTTACATTAGCGTTTTATAATGTAAAGTACACACATACTTGACTTTACAAAATAGGCATGAAATAGGTGCCTGAACAGGCTCATTAACTAGGCATGACTAAAAAATTGCCCTCATAAGGGGTACATTTATAAACCGTTTACTAGTGTAGAACACTGATTACACTGATTTATGTGTATAAAAGGCCTATTATAAACTTAGAGGTATGTTTACTAAGCCAGACTAACGGTTAACCCGGACTATCTGCATCTAGGTCCCAATGAATAACATGGGACGTAGTTGCGGATAGCCCGGGTTAACTGTCAGCCCGTCTTAGTAAACATACCCATTAGTATACAACAAATTTCCAATAGCACCAAAAATATAAAACAAAAAATAAAGTGAGACTGCACACAAAAACCACGTATCCCGCCTTATCTAAAATCAAGGCAGGTTGCATGTTTGAGTGTATTTAAGTGCTTTTTGTGTGCGGTCTCACTTTATTTTTTGTCTTATAAAATTAGGCTATGCCTAAAAAAGTAGGTAGGGTGTTACAAGGCATGTTCTTGTAGAGTAGGTATGCTCATGGAAGGAGTTTGAGTGCAGGGGCGGCTCAAGGCAATCTGCTGCCTGAGGCGAAGTATGAAAAGGTGCCCCCCCCCCCACCTTCGAGGGGGCGGGGCTTTTCCAGAAATCCAATCAGAGACTGAACCAAACCAAAAAGCCGATTAGATTATATGGAGGAAATACAAGATGTTTGCACACAGGGCCATATCGAGCTGCAATCACACCCTGTGCGACTTGCAGCTCGGACGCACGCCCCCCCCTCTCCCCCGTACCTCCATCCAGCGCTGCCTGCTCTTTCCCTGCTACTGCCACCCTCTGTTTTTTTTTCATGGAGGCGCTGGCAGCAGGGAAAGAGCAGGCAGCGCTGGACAGTAGTATGGGGAGGAGGAGGGGGGCTTGCGCCCAATCTGAAAGGTGCCGGCACTTTAAGAAGATCTGTCCCTCCCTACTCTGACATCGCGTCAAAGGGAGGGACCAGACCTGCTTAAAGTGCTGCAAAAAGGCTTAGGGAGCGCATTTCGTCTGCCTGCTATTGTCCTGCCAGCGGCAGCAGGGCAACAGCAGACAACCGAAATGCGCTCCCCAAACCTTTCTGCCCTGTGCGGCTGCACCGCTTGCACAGGGCTAGTTACGGTCCCGTTTGCACATCAAGGAACTAAAAGACGGCAAGAACCAACAGCACAGTTTATAAAACTAAATTATAACTCATTTTTATTTTGTTATAAACTGTGTTATGGTACTTGCTTTTTCTTTTTCAACATATATTTTGCATCCACAGTAGGTGCAGAGCAGAACCAGGACATTCACCCATAGAACTCAATATTTAAAAAAAAAAATTGATTCTGATCATCTCACTAACAACAACAACAACCACTATTCTCCAGTACCAGGCATATTGTGAACTAATACAAAACCCTACAACAAAGAGCAAACCTACCATACCATACCATATCAGCACAAACTTCCAAAACTCACATATGGAACCCATCCAAAAAAAGCATCACTGTAAATACTACAATGGGCCCTGGAACATCCATACACCAATTTGAAAAGCTGAACAAGTCAAATTACTACAGTACAGAATAGATCTTTATGTACAAACTCCATGTTAACAGAACACCTGACCTCAGTCAAACACTCGCAGCATCGACCCTCACCAAGTACAGAATAAGTAACCACAATCTAAAGTAAAAATAAAAATATGTAGACTAAATTTAAATTGAAACCCAAAGAAGCCAGAGTCCACATGCAGTGCAATATCAGATTAATAAGAGATGCAGTTCTTCAATACTGTGTAAAATATAAAAATAACACATAGTCCAATAACTAAAATTAAATAAAATTATTTTTTCTACCTTTGCTGTCTGGCCATTTTATTCTCTGATCATGCTGTTCCGATCTGAGGCTTCAGCTTTCCTTTCTTCTCTTAGCTCTCTTTCTGTGGTCTATGGTCCATCTGCCATTTCTTATCTCTTCTTTTGTTTTCTTCACTTCCTTCCATCAACCCATTTCCAGTTCCCCTCCCCAGTATCAGCCCCCTTTCCAGTCCTTCCCTCCCAGTTCCTTCCAGTGTCAACCGCCTTGCATTCCCATGACGGCAAATGGTGTCCATTCCCTTCCAGTCCCCCTCCTTCCCCACTGTCCAGCCCCTTCTAGTCCAAATACCATCCCAGATATCAGCTCACGTCCACTCTCGGTGCCACCCCCCCCCCCCAGTCAGCTCCCTTCCAGTCGCCCTACCCTCTGTCCATCCCCCTTCCAGTACCATTTGCATGTCAGATCCCTTCCAGCCTTTTCCCCATTACCCAACCACCTACCACTCCCATCCCCAAATGTCAGCTCCCTTCCAGTCCCCCTTCACTACAGGTGTCAGCTCCTTTCCCATCCCCTCCTTCTCCACTGTCAGCTTCCTTCGTGCCGCCTCCTTCCCCTGCCAGACCCTCTCATTATCCACTCCCTTCCAGTCCTATTCTACCATCCTCCCACATTAGCCCATTTGTAGCCCTAGCCCTAGTTTTCTTCCAGGGCTAGCAGCACTTTCCTCCCCTCCCCCATTAGCCCATTTCCAGTCCTATCCCCCTTCAGCCCACTCTAGTCCTAGTCCCCCAATCAGCCCATTACCAGTCCTAGCTCATTTCGAGTGCTAGACTCCCATCTGCCCATTACCAGTCCTACCCCCTCCCCAATAAGTCCATTTCTTGTCCTAGCCCCCCTAATCAGCCCATTTCCAGTTCTAAACCCCCATCAGCCCATTTCCAGTTCTAGCCCCCTCCCGATCAGCCCATTTCCAGTTCTAGCTCCCCCATCAGCCCACTTCCAGTCCTAGGACCCCCCCCATCAGCCCATTTCCAGTCCTAGCCCCGCATAGCCCATTACCAGTACTAGACCCCCCCCATCAGCCCATTTCTAGTCCTAGCCCCACATAACCCATTAGCAATCCTAAACACCCCACATCAGCCCACTTCCAGTCCTAGCCCCCCATAGCCCATTAACAGTCCTAGCCCCCATAGCCCATTACCAGTCCTAAACACCCCCCATCAGCCCACTTCTAGTCCTAACCCCCCATCAGCCCATTAACTAGTCCTAACCCCCTATCAGCCCACCAGTCCTAGCCCCCCATAGCCCATTACCAGTCCTAAACACCCCATCATTCCATTTCCAGGCCTAGACCCCCCATAGCCCATTACCAGTCCTAAACCCCCCCATAGCCCATTTCCAGTCCTAGCCCCCATAGTCCATTACTAGTCCTAAACACCTCCCATCAGCCCGCTTCCAGTCCTAACCCCCCATCATCCCATTTCCAGTCCTAGACACCCCCCCCCCCACATAGCCCATTACCAGTCCTAAACCCCCCATCAGCCCATTTCCAGTCCTAGACCCCCACTGGGGATGGGTGAAGAAAGCCCCCAGGTAGACAAAAGCCCCCAGATAGGTGATACATTAAATACCTTTATGGAAATGGGTAATAGGGGTAACATATGGAAAGCAGTGTGTATAAATGCCCATAGCATGGGAAATAAGATCCCTGATGTTTATTTGTTTATTTATTTATTTTAGTTTCTTATATACCGCACTTTTTAGGATCAGCGCGGTTCACAGGGAACAATAACAAAACCAGAACAACAGGCTGTTCGGTATTACATATAACAGGGGTAAGAACTTGGATCAAACTGGGAGAACTATATACATGGAATATGTAGTCTGTTAAATAGATAACATAATCGAACTATGTACATGATTTAGCATGGTTGTTGGGCGAGAATGAAGAGAATAAGAGAGAAAGAAATAATGGAAGGATAAGTGGTGGGACTGTTAAGCTATGTTTTATGTGGGGTAGTATTTGGTGAATAGGATAAATTTAATGGCCTTTCTGAATTGGGTTAGGTCGGTTATGGCACGGATGTCGGAAGGGAGGGAGTTCCAGCATTTTGGTGCGCAAAATAAGAAAGCTCTGTTCGCTGTAGATAGATTGCATGTTATTATGGCCTTTGGTACTGCTAAAGAGTTTAGTGCTGCCTGTCTTCTAGTTCTGTTTGATGGGACTAGTTGGATGAGCTCAGAAAGTGAGTTTGAGGATATACCCTTGATGGCCTTGAATGTAAGAATCAGGGTTTTGAATATTAGCCTTCCTTGTATGGGGAGCCAATGGAGCTGTTTGAGAATAGGAGTGATATGTTCACTTTTGGAAACTCCTTGAAGAATCCTTGCAGCAGTATTCATAGCGAGCTGTAATGGGCTCAAGGTGGATTGTGGGAGCCCTTGAAGAATTGAGTTGGCGAAGTCAAAATGTGGTAAGATTAATGCTTGGTAAATGGTTCTGAAGTCTTCTGGGTCAAGTAGGGAACGTAGGTGCTTGAGCGTGCGTATCTTGAAGTACACAGCTTTTACGATATTGTTTATGTGTGGTATCATGTTGAGCCGATGGTCAATTGTTACTCCGAGGTATTTTATTGTTTCCTTGGTGTATAGTTCAGCGCCCTTGACGTTTATGTGTGATGGTGGAGTGAAGTTGGAGTCTCTGGAGATAAAGAGAACCTCAGTTTTTTTGTGCTGAATGCGGAGGTTCTGTGACAGGAGCCAGTCAGAGACTGTATTGAAGCAATTCGTTATAGGTGTTAGATCCATTTGCTTTGTGGAAAATGGCATGTAGAGAAGGATATCGTCTGCATATATCATACATTTCACATTGAAGGATCTGATGATATTGCAGATCGGCTGCATGTAGATATTGAACATGAGGGAAGAGAGAGAGGACCCTTGTGGGACGCCTTGTTTTTGATGGAAGAGTTTGGAATCTCCTGTTGCGGATTTTACAAATTGCATTCTGGTGTCGAGGTATGATTTGCACCATTCAAGTGCTGAGTTGCAGATGCCTTTTTCCATCAGTCGACCGAGGAGGATCTCGTGGTTTACTGAGTCGAACGCTGCAGCTATATCCAGGAAGATTAGTACAACGCCTTGCTGTAAGTTGTCTATGGTGGTGAGAACATCGTTGAAAAGAGTAGTAAGCAGTGTCTCAACACCATGGAATTCTCTGAAACCGTGTTGAGCATGGTCCAGGGGGGCTGCAGAATCTATATGGTCTTGAATTTGCCTTTGTGCTTCTTTCTCAAAGATTTTAGCTAGCAGGGGGATGCTGGCTATTGGTCTGTATGAATCGGGCCGTTTAGGGTCTAGTTTCGCGGTTTTTAGTAGAGGTCTAATGGATGTGAGCTTTAAAGCAGATGGGAAGGAGGCAGATGTAAAGGAGAGGTTAATTAGTCTAGCAATGAAAGGGCTAAATGAGCTTCGGAGATCCTTTATCCAAAAGGCTGGGCATGGGTCGGTTTGTGCAGTCGAGGTGTTGAGTGAGGCAATTGTGTCTTCAATGTGTTTATCTGAGGGAGTAGTGAGTGCAGTTAGGGGTGTTATGCAGGTTGTTTCGCGTACAGTGGTTTTGGAAAGCTCATCTGTTTGTAGAAGTTTCGATTGTTGAAGCTTTGGTGGGAGTGGCTGACTTGGATTTAGTGGCAGTTACAGAAACATGGTTCACAGAAAACCATGACTGGGATGTAACTATACCTCGCTATACTTTATTCAGAAAGGACAGGGTAGGAAGAAGGGGAGGAGGAGTGGCACTATATGTAAAAACTACTATTAAAGCTTTGGGATTACAGAGCTTAAAAGGGAGAGAGGAGGCATTGTGGGTTAAACTAGAAAGAGGGAAAGAGAAATCTATTTGCATTGGTGTGATATACAGACCTCCCTCACAAGAGGAAGAGATGGACAGAGAGTTAATTGAAGACATACGCAGCATTGCTAGGAAAGGGGAAGGGCTACTGATAGGAGATTTCAAGATGCCAGATGTTGATTGGCACATTCCTGCTGCAGTATCACTAGGAGATCCTGGATTCTCTACAGGGAGAACTATTCAGGCAATTGGTAACAGACCCCACACGTGAAGGGGTCATACTGGACTTGGTGCTTACCAGTGGTGAAAGTGTTTCTGATGTTGTAGTGGGAGATCATTTTGCATCCAGTGATCACCAGATGGTGTGGTTCAGTATTAGGACTAGGGCTGTTAGAATCCATTCAAAGGTGAGGATCTTAGACTTTAGGAAGATTAACTTTGCCAAGATGGAACAATACCTAAGGGAGTCGTTAGTGGGATGGGAACAGCTGGGGGATGTAGAAAAACAGTGGGCAAAACTGAAAGGGGATATTTTAAGGGCAACCAACCTTTTTGTTAAAATGGTAAATAAAGGTAAAAGGAAAAGGAGACCGCAATGGCTTTCGAAAGAAGTAGCTGAAAAAGTGAAGAAAAAGAGGGAGGCTTTCATGAAATACAAGAGATCACAGAGAGAGGAAGACAAACATCTGTATTTGGAAACGCTTAGAGAAGCTAGCAACGTAGTCAGGAAGGCAAAGATTCAAAAGGAGGAGGAAATAGCCAATGCAATAAAATGGGGGGATTTTTCAGATATGTTAGTGAGAAGAGGAAGGGCAAAAGTGGTATTGACAGACTCAAGGGTGCAGGGGAGGAATATGTAGAAGCTGATAAGGATAAAGCGGAATTGCTTAACAAATATTTCTGTTCTGTGTTCACAGATGAAGAACCAGGAACAGAAACACCCACAAACAGGAACAGAAGCGAGGGACATCTTGAACAGTTTTCAGAAGACTGTGTTCGTGAGAAACTAGCTCAACTTAAAGTAGACAAAGCGATGGGACCGGATGGGATACACCCTAGAATACTGAGGGAACTTGAGGAAGTTCTAGCAGCTCCACTGACTGACCTTTTCAATGCCTCGTTGGAGTCGGGAGTGGTGCCAAAGGACTGGAGAGAGGCTCATGTGGTACCTTTACACAAAAGCGGAAGTAAGGATGTGGTTGAAAACTACAGGCCGGTTAGTTTAACTTCGGTGGTGAGTAAATTATTGGAAACGCTGCTGAAAGAGAAAATAGTGAGGTTTATGGAGTCCAGCGGATTACAGGATCCGAGACAGCATGGATTCACCAGAGGTAGGTCTTGTCAGACAAATCTGATTGATTTCTTTGACTGGGTGAACAGGGAGTTGGACCGAGGAAGAGCCCTAGATGTGGTGTATTTAGATTTCAGTAAAGCCTTTGACACTGTTCCTCACAGGCAACTTATAAACAGACTGAGCACCCTAGGGATGGCCCCTAAAGTTACTGCTTGGGTTAGAAATTGGTTGGGTGGGAGGCGACAAAGAGTACAAGTAAATGGAGCTCACTCTGAGGAGAAGGATGCTACCAGTGGTGTGCCCCAGGGATCTGTCCTTGGTCTGATTATTTTTAACATCTTTGTTAGTGATATAGCAGAAGGGCTGTCGGATAAGGTTTGCCTCTTTGCGGATGATAACAAAATCTGCAATACAGTAGACACCCAGGAAGGGATAGATAACATGAGGAGGGATCTAGCTAAGCTTGAAGAATGGTCTAGAATTTGGCAGCTGGGATTTAATGTTAAAAAATGTAAGGTCATGGATTTGGGCTGCAGCAATCCAAGGAAGCAATATAGTATAGGGGGTGAAGTACTTTTGTCCACTAAAGAAGAGTGGGACCTAGGCGTGGTTGTCTCTGATGACCTTAAAGTAGCTAAACAGGTAGAAAAGGCGATGGCAAAAGCTAGAAGGATGCTTGGGTGCATACGGAGAGGAATGGCTAGCAGAAAAAAGGAGGTGATAATGCCTCTGTATAAGTCTTTGGTGTGACCTCATTTGGAGTATAGTGTGCAATTCTGGAGACCGCACCTTCAAAAGGATGTGAACAGGATGGAGTCGGTGCAGAGGGTGGCTACTAAAATGATTAGTGGTCTTCATTATAAAGCATATGAGGACAGACTTAAGGATCTTAATATGTACACTTTAGAGGAAAGGCGGGATAGAGGCGATATAATTGAGATGTCAAATACCTCCATAGCATAAATGTTCAGGGAGAGCGCCACTTTCAATTGAAAGCAAGTTCTGCTACGAGGGGACATGGGATGAGGGTGAAGGGAGACAGATTCAGGAGTGATATGCGGAAATATTTCTTTACGGAAAGAGTAGTGGATCCGTGCAATAGTCTCCCAGTGGAGGTGGTAGAGATGAGGACAGTAACTGAATTTAAAAAAGCATGGGACAAACACAGAGGATCTCTAAAGCTAAAAAGGGGACTGTTGTAGTTGTTGATAGGGAAGGACAGACTAGATAGGCCATGTGGTCTTTTTCTGTCGTCATATTTCTCTGTTTCTATGTCTCTATGGCCCATTACCAGTCCTAAACACCCCCCATCAGCCCACTTCCAGTCCTAACCCCTCCATCATCCCATTTCCAGTCCTAGACCCCCCCCTTCAGCCCATTTCCAGTCCTAACCCCCCATAGCCCATTACCAGTCCTAAACACCCCCCATCAGCCCAATTCCAGTCCTATCCCCCATCATCCCTTTTCCAGTCCTAAACCCCATCAGTCCATTTCCAGTCCTAGCCCCCCATAGCCCATTACCAGTCCTAAACACCCCCATCAGCCCACTTCCTGTCCTAATCCCCCCATCAGCCCACTACCAGTCCTAACCCCCTCCCATCAGCCCACTACCAGTCCTAGCCCCCCATAGCCCATTACCAGTCCTAAACACCCCCCCATCAACCCTCCTACAGTCCTACCCCCCATCATTCCATTTCCAGTCCTAGACCCCCCATAGCCCTTTACCAGTCCTAATCCCCCTCCATCAGTCCATTTCCAGTCCTAGCCTACCATAGCCCATTACCAGTCCTAAACACCCCCCCATCAACCCTCCTACATCCTACCCCCCCATCATCCCATTTCCAGTCCTAGACCCCCCCATAGCCACTTACCAGTCCTAACCCCCCCCATCAGCCCATTTCCAGTCCTAGCCTACCATAGCCCATTACCAGTCCTAAACATCCCCAATCAGCCCACTTCCAGTCCTAACCTCCCCCCCCCATCAGCCCATTTCCAGTCCTAGACCCCCCCCGCCCATTTCCAGTCCTGGCCCCCAGGAAAGTAAAAACGTTCAAGTTGCTGCCGCTGCCAAGTCCGCTTCTCGGCAGCGGCAGACTCACCTCTCCTTCCTATAGCAGCCGCAGCTCCTGCTTCTTGGAACCGTGGCTGCGAGATCTGCTTAAGCATAAAGACAGCCAGTGCGGAGCCTTCCCGTGCAGTGGCGTCCCGCTCCCAAAGGAAGTTGTATGCAAAGGAAGTTACTTCCTTTGGGGGCGGGACGCTGCTGCACGGGAAGGCTCTGCACTGGCTGGCTGAAACTTGTTAGCTATAGGAAGGAGAGGTGAGTCTGCCACTGCCGAGAAGTGGACTCGGCAGCGGCAGCAACTTGAGTGTTTGGATTTTTTTTATTTTTAACTTTTGAAGGCGAAGTGAGGCGGCTGTTTTGGGGGCATTTTTTGCCGCCTTTATACTTCGCCGCCTGAGGCAGCTGCCTCACTTCGCCTCATGATAGAGCCGCCCCTGTTTGAGTGGACAGTCTGCCATGCAAAGGTGTGCACCAAGGCAATGCAAGTCTCTGGGCACCAGGGAACTCCAGTGTGAGGCTGAGAGCCCTAGCAACCAAGTGTTGCAATGGAAAGGCAAGGTCTGGCCAGGCTGCCTTTAAACTCCATTGTTAGAAGTCACCTTAAAACAGCCAGAGGAGACAGCTCAGCCAGCAGGGGGATAGTCTGACTGTATAAAAGCTGGAGTGCTGCAAACATCAGAGAGGTCCCAGGAAAGAACAGGCTTTTGCCCAGACCCTGTCCTATATGGACATCAGACCTACTGCTTGGCATAAATAGGGGCAAACCTCAAGACCTTACCCATGCCCATGTCAGGGGAATACCCTCTAAGAGTGTATGCTCACATTCTCAAGGTAAGGAGGAGGATAAAGGCTCAGAGCCCTGGGAAAGAGAGAGAGAGTTGAAGGAAGAAAACCAGACAGAGGTAAGCCTGTGGTTTGCTTGTTTGTGGCTCAGAGAAGCCCCGTTACTCAGAAACCTCCAGAAAAAAGCTGGGTTTATGTCCCAGAAATAGGGTCACCAACTTTCTGAAAGAGAAAAACCAGTCTCATGTGGCCAGCCATGCTCCGCCCATGCCTGTCCCCTGCCCCGCCCACAAAACATAACTGCAGGGAGAAGCAACGGTACAGGCTTTAGCAGGGAGGGGGGGGGGGAGGAGTACTAGAGGTTGAACTCTTCAGCACCTATTCACACACAGTCCTCTTCTCAGGCTCCTCCAACACACATATGCTCTCCCATATGGCATTAAATCCCAAAAATATATATTCTGCATCCACTGATCCCTGCCCCCATCCCCTTCCCCAACAATCTGTAGAGAGCATAGCAGAGCTAGAATCTTCCCCATAAAACTTACCAAATGAGAAAAAAACCTCTCTCAATACCAAACATATTGTGAATTAATCAGGACCAGACCCAGTTGATTCAAAGTGTTGGCACCTTAAGCAAATCTTAACCCATATGTCCCCCCTGGCTGTCAGAATTTATTATTTAGCTTTGAATTCTCTACACTCTGCTGACCCCCAAAAGTGATCGCCTAGGATGCTTGATGGTTGAGCCGGCCCTGGAATTACTACAAAAAGGTCATTCGGAACCAAATCTACCATGCCGGTATTAACTTCCAAAATTCACACAAGGGACCCTATCTAGAAAAGGACAGCACCATAAATATTGCAGTGGGCCCTAAAACATCAATAAACTTATTAGGAAAGCTGTACAAGCCAGATTACTACATATTCTTGAACAGAAATTCCATGCTAACAGAATACCCAGTCTTGGTCCCATGCGCGTACATACACACACACACATTCACATACACACACACACATTACAGAGAGGCCTTCACCAATAAATGATCACAGTGAAAATAGAAATATGCTGTGAACTAGAAAACTGCACCTAAGATGGCAACCAGTACCATGTGACCAGTAATTGAGTACATGCTTTAATATGATCATGAGATGGCTGCCTTCTTATGCCTACGCGTCATTAGCAGGGCCATGAAATGGCTGGTTAGTCTGGGTGGTCCTAGAATGGGGAACTAAGATTAGCTAAGGATGTGACCGGAGGAAATGTGTAAGGTATTATACCTGAGACGATTGGTGGGCTTTGCTGCGGTACAGGCCTGGTTGTGCCTCCATTATAAAAGTGGTATTTCCTGTAACTGGCAGAACGGAGCCTGATACCTGAGAGTAAGGTTTCAGTGCCTGATCTTGCAGTTTCATGTGCTTTGTAAATAAATAATAAACCCACTGAAAGGAAAATTTTGTCTGCTCAGTTTCTCTGACTTAGAGACAAGGCAAAGGAAATAATTTGACAATGTAGACAAAAATTAAAGTAAAACCTAAGAAAGCCAGACGCTGCATGCAGTGCAACCCCAGAGAAACAGAAAGAAATGCATTTCCCTCTGTCAGATGTCAGGATTGACATTAGGAGAGAAGCAACCAGGGCAATTGCCCTGGGCCTCCAGGCCAGAGAGGGCCTCAGACCTGTCTGAAACTGAAAAAGCCACAGCTTGCTAGCAGACTTTAGGGTCCCTTCTTAGATTTTTGCCTTGGGCTAGGACCCAGCCATCTCCGACACCAATCCTGACTCCTGGCAGATGTACGCCCCAAAAACCGACATTTTCCAGTTACAAAATAGAAAATAAAATTCCTTTTTCTACCTTTGTTGACTGGCTATTTTATGCTGCAATCATGTTGATCTCAATCACTGGTTTCTCCTCTCCCGTCTTCTCAACTTGTTTTCTAGGGTCTCAAGCCATCTGACACTTCTCTCCCCTCCTGTCTTTTTCACTGCTTGCATTTCTCTTTTCCTTTCAGCTTTCTTCCATTTATTTTTCTATCAACTCAGATTTTACTCTCTCTTCTTACCATCTAGTCCTCAATCCTCTTCTTGTTACTCTACCACTTTTCATCCCTTAACACAGCCCTCTCCTTCCCCATCTCTCTCTTTTTCCCATCCTCTTATTTCCCAGTCTTTAACTAACTCTCTCCTTTCTCTCTTCTCCCCACGTCCAGCATCTTTCCCCTTCCCTCCTCCCCTATCTAGTGTCTCTTTCCTCCCTCTCTCCTCCATTGATCACCTCATCCCCTATTTCTCACTCCATGCCCACCATTCCCCTTCTCTCCCTATTCCTCTCCCCATGTTCAATATATCTCTCTTTATTTCCCATCTCGTGTCCTGCATCTCCCTTCTGCTTCTCCACACACCCAAATCCAGCATTTCACATCTTCCTCTCCCTATACTTCCCAACTAGTATTTCCTCCTATCTCTCCACCCTATGCCAAGATCTCTTCTCTATCCCCCTCCCCCTTTGTGCCCAGCATCTCTCTTCTCTCCTCCCCCTCCCCCCTGTGCCCAGCATCTCACTTCTCTCTCCCCATCTCTGCCCAGCACATCTCTCCTATCTCCCTCCCCCCCGTGTCCAGCGTATCTCTCCTCTCTGTCTCCCCCTCTGTGCCCAGGATCTCTCCTCTCTCTCCACCCCTCCCCCTCTGTGCCCAGCATCTCTCCTCTCTCTCTCGCTCCACCCCACCCCCGCTGCGCCCAGCATCTCACTTCTCTCTCCCCCTCCCCCTCTGTGCCCAGCATCTCACCTCTCTCTCTCCACTCCCTCTGTGCCCAGCATCTCACCTCTCTCTCTCCCCCCCTCCCCTCTGTGCCCAGCATCTCACCTCTCTCTCTTCCCCCCTCCCCTCTGTGCCCAGCAATCTCTCCTCTCTCCTCCCCCCCTCCCCCTCTGTGTCCAGCATCTCCTCTCTCTCTCCTCCCCCTCCCCCTCTGTGCCCAGCATCTCTCCTCTCTCTCCACCCCTCCCCCTCTGTGCCCAGCATCTCTCCTCTCTCTCTCCACCCCTCCCCCTCTGCGCCCAGCATCTCTCCTCTCTCTCTCCACCCCTCCCCCTCTGCGCCCAGCATCTCTCCTCTCTCTCTCCACCCCTCCCCCTCTGCGCCCAGCATCTCTCCACTCTCTCTCTCCCCCTCCCCCTCTGTGCCCAGCATCTCTCCTCTCTCCTCTCTCCCCCTGTGCTCAGCATCTCTCCTCTCTCTCTCTCCCCTCCCCCTCCCTGCTCAGCATCTCTCTCTCTCTCTCTCTCTCCCTCCCCCTCTGTGCTCAGCATCTCTCCTCGCTCTCTCTCTCCCCCCTCCCCCTCTGCGCCCAGCATCTCTCCTCTCTCTCTCCCCCTCCCCCGCTGTGCCCCGCATCTCGCCTCTCTCTCCTCCCCCCTCCCCATGTGCTCAGCATCTCTCCTCTCTCTCCCCCCTCCCCCTCTGTGCTCAGCATCTCTCCTCGCTCTCTTCCCCCTCCCCCTCTGTGCTCAGCATCTCTCCTCGCTCTCCTCCCCCTCCCCCTCTGTGCTCAGCATCTCTCCTCTCTCCTCTCTCTCCCCCTCCCCCTCTGTGCCCAGCATCTCTCCTCTCTCTCTCTCCCCCCCTCCCGCTCTTTGCACACCATCTCAACTCTCTCTCCCCCTCCCCCTCTGTGCCCAGCATCTCTCCTCTCTCTCTCCCCCTCCCCTCTGTGCTCAGAATCTCTCCTCTCTCTCTCTCCCTCCTTCCCCCTCTGTGCACAGCAACACTCCTCTCTCTCCCCCTCCCCCTCTGTGCCCAGCATCTCTCCTCTCTCTCTCTCCCTCCCCCTCTGTGCTCAGCATCTCTCCTCTCTCTCTCCCCCTCCCCCTCTGTGCTCAGCATCTCTCCTCTCTCTCTCTCCCCCTCCCCCTCTGTGCTCAGCATCTCTCCTCTCTCTCCACCCCTCCCCCTCTGCGCCCAGCATCTCCTCTCTCTCCCCCACCCCCTCTGTGCCCACCAACTCTCCTCTCTCTCTCTCCCCCACCCCCTCTGTGCCCAGCATCTCTCCTCTCTCTCTCCCCCTCCCCTCTGTGTCCAGCATCTCTCCTCTCTCTCTCCCCCTCCCCCTCTGTGCCCAGCATCTCTCCTCTCCTCTCTCTCCCCCTCCCCCTGTGTGCCCAGAATCTCTCCTCTCTCTCCCCCTCCCCCTCTGTGCCCAGCATCTCTCCTCTCTCTCTCTCCCCCACCCCCTCCCCCTCTGTGCCCAGCATCTCTCCTCTCTCTCCACCCCTCCCCCTCTGCGCCCAGCATCTCTCCTCTCTCTCTCCCCCTCCCCCCTCTCTCTCCCCCTCCCCCTCTGTGCCCAGCATCTCTCCTCTCTCCTCTCTCCCCCTGTGCTCAGCATCCCTCCTCTCTCTCTCCCCCTCCCCCTCTGTGCTCAGCATCTCTCCCCTCTCTCTCTCCCCCTCCCCCTCTGTGCTCAGCATCTCTCCTCTCTCTCTCCCTCCCCCTCTGTGCGCAGCATCTCTCCTCTCTCTCTCCCCTTCCCCTCTGTGCCCAGCATCTCTCCTCTCTCTCCTCTCCCCCCTTCCCCTCTGTGCCCCAGCATCTCTCCTCTCTCTCTCTCCCCCTCCCCCTCTGTGCCCAGCATCTCTCCTCTCTCTCTCTCCCCCTTCCCCTCTGTGCTCAGCATCTCTCCTCTCTCTCTCCCCCTCCCTCTCTGTGCTCAGCATCTCTCCTCTCTCTCTCCCCCTCCCCCTCTGCGCCCCGCATCTCTCCTCTCTCTCTCCTCTCTCCCCCTCCCCCTCTGTGCCCAGCATCTCCTCTCTCTCTCCCCCCCCCTCCCCCTGTGCCCAGCATCTCTCCTCTCTCTCTCTCCCCCTCCCCCCCCCTGCGCCCAGCATCTCTCCTCTCTCTCCTCCCCCTCCCCCCTCTGTACCCAGCATCTCTCCTCTCTCTCTCCCCCTCCCCCTCTGTGCCCAGCATCTCTCCTCTCTCTCCACCTCCCCCTCTGTGCTCAGCATCTCTCCTCTCTCTCTCCCCTCCCCCTCCCCCTCTGTGCTCAGCATCTCTCCTCGCTCTCTCCCTCCCCCCCCTCCCCCCTCTGTGCTCAGCATCTCTCTCTCTCTCTCCACCCCTCCCCCTCTGTGCCCATCTCTCTCCTCTCTCCTCTCCCCCTCCCCCTCTGTGCCTCCAGCATCTCCCTCTCTCTCTCCCCCTCCCCCTCTGTGCCCAGCATCTCTCCTCTCTCTCTCTCTCCCTCCCCCTCTGTGCCCAGCATCTCTCCTCGCTCTCTCCCCCTCCCCCTCTGGGCGCAGCATCTCTCCTCTCCTCTCTCTCTCGCCCCCACCCCCTCTGTGCCCAGCAGCTCTCCTCTCTCTCTCTCCCCCACCCCCCTCTGTGCCCAGCATCTCTCCCTCTCTCTCTCTCTCCCCCCCCACCCCCTCTGTGCCCAGCATCCTCTCCTCGCTCTCTCTCCCCCTCTGTGGCCCAGCATCTCTCCTCTCCTCTCTCTCGACCCCTCCCCCTCTGTGCCCAGCATCTCTCCTCTCTCTCTCTCCACCCCTCCCCCCTCTGTAGCCCAGCATCTCTCTCTCTCTCTCTCTCCCCTCCCCCTCTGTGCTCAGCATCTCTCCTCTCTCTCTCTCTCCTCCTCCCCCTCTGTTCACATCATCTCTCCTCTCTCTCTCCCTCCCCCTCTGTGCTCAGCATCTCTCCTCTCTCTCCACCTCCATCTCTCCCCCCTCTCCCTCCCCCTCTGTGCTCAGCATCTCTCCTCTCTCTCTCCCCCTCCCCCTCTGTGCTCAGCATCTCTCCTCTCTCTCTCCCCATCCCCCTCTGTGCTCAGCATCTCTCCTCTCTCTCTCTCTCCCCCCCCTCCCCCTCTGTGCCCAGCCTCTCTCCTCTCTCTCCACCTCCCCCTCTGGGCTCAGCATCTCTCCTCTCTCTCTCTCCCCCTCCCCTCTGTGCTCAGCATCTCTCCTCTCTCTCCCTCCCCCTCTGTGCTCAGCATCTCTCCTCTCTCTCTCCCCCTCCCCCTGTGCTCAGCATCTCTCCTCTCTCTCTCCCCCCCTCTCGGTGCTCAGCATCTCTCCTCTCTCTCTCCCCCTCCCCCTCTGTGCTCCGCATCTCTCCTCTCTCCTCTCTCTCCCCCTCCCCCCTCTGTGCTCAGCATCTCTCCTCTCTCTCTCCTCCTCCCCCTCCCCTCTGTGCTCAGCATCTCTCCTCTCTCTCTCCTCCTCCCCCTCCCCCCCTGTGCTCAGCATCTCTCCTCTCTCTCTCTCTCCCCCCCCCCTCCCCTCTGTGCTCAGCATCTCTCCTCTCTCTCTCTCTCCCCCCCCTCTCTGTGCTCAGCATCTCTCCTCTCTCTCTCCCTCCCCCTCTGTGCTCAGCATCTCTCCTCTCTCTCTCCCTCCCTCTCTGTGCTCAGCATCTCTCCTGTCTCTCTCCCCCACCCCCACTGGGCCCAGCATCGCTCCTCTCTCTCCCCATCCCCCCTCTGTGCTCAGCATCTCTCCTCTCTCTCTCTCTCCCCCTCCCCTCTGTGCTCAGCATCTCTCCTCTCTCTCCTCTCCTCCCCCTCCCCCTGTGCTCAGCATCTCTCCTCTCTCTCTCTCCCCCTCCCCCTCTGGGCTCAGCAACGCTCCTCTCTCTCCCTCCCCTCTGTGCTCAGCATCTCTCCTCTCTCTCTCCCCCCCTCCCCGCTGTGCGCAGCATCTCTCCTCTCTCTCTCCCCCTCCCCCTCTGTGCTCAGCATCTCTCCTCTCTCTCTCTCCCCATCCCCCTCTGTGCTCAGCATCTCTCCTCTCTCTCTTCCCCTCCCCCTCTGTGCCCAGCATCTCTCCTCTCTCTCTCTCCCCCTCTCTCTGTGCTCAGAATCTCTCCTCTCTCTCCCCATCCCCCTCTGTGCTCAGCATCTCTCCTCTCTTTCCCCTTCCCCTCTGAGCCCAGCTTCTCTCCCCTCTCTCTCCCCCTCCCCCTCTGTGCCCAGCATCTCTCCTCTCTCTCTCTCCCCCTTCCCGTCTGTGCCCAGCATCTCTCCTCTCTCTCTCTCCCGCCTGTCCCCTCTGTGCCCAGCATCTCTCCTCTCTCTCTCCCCCTCCCTCTGTGCCCAGCATCTCTACTCTCTCTCTCTCCCCTCCCCCTCTGTGTCCAGCATCTCTCCTCTCTCTCTCTCCCCCTCCCCCTCTGTGCCCAGCATCTCTCCTCTCTCTCTCCCTCCTCCCCCTGTGCTCAGCATCTCTCCTCTCTCTCTCTCCCCTCCCCCTATGTGCTCAGCATCTCTCCTCTCTCTCCCCCCTCCCCCTCTGTGCCCAGCATCTCTCCTCTCTCTGTCCCCCTCCCCCTCCCTGCCCAGCATCTCTCCTCTGTCCCCCTCCCCCTCCGTGCCCAACATCTCTGCTCTCTCTCCACCTCTGTGCTCAGCATCTCTCCTCTCTCTCTCCCCTCCCCCTCTGTGCCCAGCATCTCTCCTCTCTCTGTCCCCCTCCCCCTCCCCCTCTATGCCCAGCATCTCTCCTCTGTCCCCCTCCCCCTCCCCCTCTGTGCCCAGCATCTCTCCTCTCTGTCTCTCTCTCTCTCTCCCCTCCCCCTCTGTGCCCAGAGGAGGGAGGAGTGGTTCAGTGGTTGGGACAGGTTACCTCAGACCGGAGGGCCGGGGGTTCAATTCCCACATGGGGACAAGTAACCCCCTGGCCAGAGGGACTGGGGTCTCTAGTCCCATGGCTGCTCCTTGTGGCCTTGGGCAAGCCACTTAACCCTCCATTGCCTCAGGTACACTTAGATTGTGAGCCCTGCGGGGACAAGGGAATTAAAAGTACCTGTTAGTATACATGTAAACCGCTCTGATGCATAAGTAAAGGGCGGTATATCAAATGCCTAAACCATAACCATAACCATAACATCTCTCCTCTCTCTCCCCTTCCCCCTTTGCCCAACATCTATCCTCTCTCTCTCCCTCTCCGCCTCTGTGCTCAGCATCTCTCCTCTCTCTCTCCCTCTCCCCCTCTATGCCCAGCATCTCTCCTCTCTCTCCCCCCCTTCTCCTCTGTGCTAAGCCCGGGGTGGGAAATGAGGAAGTCCAGTATGCAGCATGTTGGGGTGGGGAGGGTTCAGAGAAGATGTTTCCCTTGAAAACCAAGCCTAGTTGAGGTGTGGGGAAAAATGGGAATTGGAGTAAGCCATGGGACCCGCTGGAGTACATACCCCCTCCATATCCCGCTGCCCTTCCTCGCTCCAAAATCCCCGGCCCCCCCGATTTGCCAGACTCGCTTCCCCATGGGTCTGAAGGGCAAGGAGGGATGCCCAAGGAGGATCGGACTGATCCCTCACCCCTGTCAGGAGTAGACGAGCCAGGTCCTGGACCAAAGGAGGAGGGGGATATCCAAAAAGAATCGGACCCTGGGTCCGACTCAAAAGATCTTGAAGAGGAAAGGAAGGAAACTAAGGAGAGTCAGGGGAAAAGTGTTAAAGAAACCCCCATCTGGGAAAGAGGAAGGTAGACGACGAGAGACCAGAGCTAGCTCCCGCCTAAACAATAAAAAGACCGGCATAAAGACAAACGAGGAGGGCCCAGACGACTGGTTAGTGGATTTTTCTGAGAGTATACTAGGAAGGGCACCTATGAATCCCTTGCAGGAAATTCCCATGGGTCAGAACAATGTGGGGTATGTAAACTCTCCCCTGACCAGCCTAGAAATGAGGGATTTTAAGAAAGAAATGAAGTCCCTGATTGAAGATCCCCTAGCCTTAGCAGAACAGATGGACCAGTTCTTGGGTCCTAACATTTATACTTGGGGGAAGTTAATGTCATTATTGAGCAGTCTCTTCACTAGTGAGGAACGAGGAATGATACCAGGAGCAGCCATGAGAATTTGGGACCGGGAGATCCCTGGGGCAGGAACCACTGAGGACATTCCTTCCTCTGAACAAAAATATCCTCTTCGGGACCTTGGGTGGAATAATCTGAGAGATGTCCATAGACGCAATATGAGGGACCTACGAAATTTAATAATCAAGGGTATGAGGGAGGCAGTCCCGCGATCCCAAAATCTGACCAAAGCCTTTGAGACCCTCCAGGAAAAGGAGGAAACCCCCTCAGTTTTCCTGGAGAGACTGAGGGATCGCATACAAAAATATTCAGGCTTAGACCCTGATGACCCTATGGGCCAGACCTTGCTCAGAGTAAATTTTGTGACCAAATCTTGGCCAGATATAAGAAAGAAATTAGAGAATTTAGAGCAATGGGAGACCAGGTCATTAGAAGACTTAATAAGGGAGGCCCAGAAGGCATTTGTAAAAAGAGAAGATGAGAAGCAAAAACAGAAGACCCGACTCATGGTAACCACGGTCCAGGAGGTGTTAAAGAAGGGTGTACAGGACCAAGGAAGGAATATGAGAGGCGGGCAGAGGGGAAGAGGGTCAGGAAGAGGTATGGGTAGAGGCAGAGGGGTCGGAAGGGAGAGGGGTCCCCAGTGGGAGGGTCCCAGGGCTGGATGTTATCACTGTGGAGAACAAGGACATTTTAAAAGGGAGTGTCCCAGATTAAGAGATGAGGAGGAGGCAGCTATGATGGCTTATGGGGAATAGGGGTGTCAGGGGTCTCCTAAATCGCAGTCCTACCGGGAACCCTTGATAAATTTGAAGGTAGGACCCAAGGGGGAGGAAGTGGTGTTCCTTATAGATACAGGGGCAGAGAGATCTTCATTAAATTTTAAACCCCAAGGGGCATCACTGACTAAGAATAAGTTGGTGGTCTCGGGGGTGAAGGGGGAGGACTTTGCTGTCTTCATCTTCGAGAGAATGACCATAGAATGTGATCAGGAGCAGGTCCAAGGGGACCTGTTGTTTATACCTGGAATTGACAATCTTCTGGGGAGGGACCTCATAGTGAAACTGGGATTAAGGTTGGAGATAGCTGACCACCAAATAATGCCAGTTATAGGGGTCCTGACCGAGGATAGTGAAAAGGAAATTGACCCGCAAGTATGGGTGTGGGATGGGAATGGGGGGGGGGGGTTACAGATACCCCCATTGAAAATAACATTAAAGAAGGAAGGGGAGGTAGTGAGGCAAAGACAGTACCCGATCCCATCGGAAGGACGGAAGGGACTGACCCCAGTAATAGAGGGTCTAGTAAGAGATGGGTTACTAGAGCCCTGCATGTCTCCCTACAACACCCCCACCCTGCCTGTAAGGAAGCCAGATGGAACATACCGACTGGTGCAGGATTTAAGGAGCTTGAATCAGATTGTCCAGGCCCGGCATCCTGTGGTTCCCAATCCCTACACCTTACTGAGTAAAATTCTTCATGAACATAAGTGGGCTAGTGTGGTGGATTTGAAGGATGTTTTTTGGACATGCCCCCTCTCCGCCGAAAGCAGAGATTTGTTTGCTTTTGAGTGGGAAGACCAGGACATAGGCAGGAAACAGCAGTATAGGTGGACAGTACTCCCTCTCAGGGGTACACGGAATCCCCAAATCTATTCGCCCAGGTACTGCAACAGGTCCTAGAGGCCTTCGCGATACCTGAGCAGGTGAAGCTTCTCCAGTATGTGGATGATCTTTTGATCTCTGGAACTAAAGAAAAGTGTCAGCAGCCACTAATGACTTATTAAACTTCCTGGGGAAACAGGGCATGAGGGTGTCCAAGAGTAAGCTGCAATATGTTCAGAGGGAAGTTCAATACCTGGGGCACTTAATCAATGAGGGAAAGAGAAAATTGAACCCGGAATGGGTAAAAGGTATAACGGAATTGCCCTTACCCACAACTAAGAAGGAACTTAGAAAGTTCCTGGGACTGACCAGATATTGCCGGCAGTGGATAGATTCCTATGCACAGAAAACCAAGAACCTATATTTGAAACTATTGGAAAGGGAACCAAATAGATTGATCTGGAAGGGGGAGGAAGAGGAACTGATCAGGCAGTTAAAACAGAGTTTGGTGGAAGCCCCAGTTTTGGCCTTACCCTCATTAAGCAAACCATTTTATCTCTTTGTCACTGTGGATAAAGGGACTGTGTTGGGAGTCCTAACCCAGAAATGGACTGGAAAAAGACAACCAGTGGCATACTTGTCCAAGATTTTAGACCCAGTATCCCGGGGATGGACAGAATGTGTCCAGGCAGTAGCTGCAGCAGCTTTACTGGTGGTCGAGAGTAGGAAACTGACTTTTGGGGGGATCCCTAGTAGTGAGTACCCCACATCAGGTGAGAACCATTCTGAGCCAACGGGCTGGGAGGTGGCTCACGGATTCCCAAATCCTAAAATATAAAGCAATGCTCATGGAAAAGGATGATCTCATACTAACCACCGAGCAATGTCTGAACCCAGCCTCCTTCCTCTGGAAGGGAGAAGGGGAGGCCATGGAGCCTGAGCATGACTGTTTGGATGTGATAGAGTACCAGACTAAGGTACGTCCAGACCTGAGTGATATTCCCCTCCATGCAGGGGAAAGATTGTTCATTGATGGGTCTTCCAGGGTCATAGGGGGGGAAGAGACATAATGGAAATGCAGTGGTCAGTGGGATTGGAGGAACCCTTTTGGAATCAGGGAGGTTACCCAATAATTGGTCAGCGCAAACTTGTGAACTCTATGCCCTTAATCAGGCACTCCACTTACTGGCCCAGAAAGCAAGCACTATATACAGACTCCAGGTATGCTTTTGGGGTGGTACAAACCTTTGGAAAAATCTGGCAGGAAAGAGGTTTAATAAATAGTAGAGGAAAGGAGCTAATCCATGAAGAGTTAGTAAAACAAGTCCTGGAGAATTTAATGCTGCCAGAGGAAGTGGCCATAGTGCAAGTACAAGGACATCAGAAAGCAGCAACTGCTGAAGCACGGGGAAACAGGCTGGCAGATGAGTCAGCAAAAGAAGCTGCCCTAAGCCCAGACCCCATTACACTACATGTACTGACCCCATCAGTCCCTCCCACAGTGCCCATTCCGAAGTTCTCTGAAAAGGAAGAGCAAGCCTTAGGGGAGCTAGGAGCCATAAAAACTGAGGAAGGAAGGTAGATCTTGCCAGATGGGAGGGAGATAACAAATAAACAAATTGCGAGGGAAATCATGAATATTTTGCACCAAGGCAGCTACTGGGAGGTGCAAGCTATGTGTAACTTGGTTTTGCGAAAGTATGGATGTGTGGGTATCTATACTGTGGCTAAACAGGTGTGTGAAGGGTGTATGGTGTGCAAAAAGATCAACAAGAAGGTCTTAAAGAAGCGAGTCCCGGGAGGGCGGGACCCTGGCCTGAGACCTTTTCAGAGTGTACAAATCGATTTCACTGAGCTCCCTAGGATTGGGAGACTCAAGTATGTCCTAGTCATGGTGGACCACTTGACCGGATGGGTTGAGGCGTACCCTATGGCTACGGCAACAGCTGGGGGGAGTGTCTAAGGTGTTACTAGAACAAGTGATTCCCCGATATGGAATTGTAGAAAGGGTAGATTCCGATCGAGGGAGTCACTTCACCTCACAGGAATTACAGGGGTTAATGAATCAATTGGGCACAACCTGGGATTTACATACCCCGTGGCACCCTCCCTCCTCGGGGAGAGTGGAGCGTATGAATCAGACTTTGAAAAAGCATCTAGCCAAGCTGACATTGGAGACAAAATTACCCTGGACTAAATGCTTGCCCCTTGCATTGCTTCGTATCAGAACAGCCCCCAGAAGAGATGTGGGGCTGTCCCCTTACAAAATGTTGTTCAGGCTCCCTTATTTTGGAGGGCAGGGGGAGATTCTGGTAATTGAGACCAATGATATATTGATCCGAAAATATGTGCTGGCACTGTCGTATCACTTGTCTATCCTCAGGAAGCGAAGGCTTCTGGCCCAAACTGCGCCCCTGGAGTTTGCTGCACACCCGATCCGGTCTGGAGAGTGGGTCCTGATTAAATCTTGGAAAGAAACAAAACTACAGCCTGATTGAGAGGGGCCATACCAAGTACTGCTCACCACAGAAACGACAGTACGAACAGCCGAGAAGGGTTGGACCCACCACACCCGAGTCAAGGGACCTGTTGCAGCCCCTGCCCCAACCCCGACCCCAGGAGCATGGAAAGTACAGCCGACTGAGGACCCCGATTGTAAGACTAAAGAGACAATAACTTTCCTTCCAGTCGAAGGGGACATCCCAGGAACTTAAGGAGTCGGTAGAATGGTGAAGGGCGTCCAGATCGTGTTGCAGCATAAGCCATGATTACTGAAGAAGAGTGGACTGTTTTAGAAATATTGTTTTAGTTAAGGTGTGCCTGTTGAGCATAAATGTGGTGTATTTTTTGTCTGCATTTTGGAGCATGGTAGTATGTCATTTGTGGAAATAACTGCTATTGAGATAGGGATCATAGCAACAGGCTGTATATTAGGAATCATTATAATTTGTATCTGTAAGAAATCATTATTGTGTGGAAGGAAGAGGAGGGGCCAGGATGAAACAGGCAGGGAAGCAGGAAAAATATCCTGTGGTAATACTGATCATCCTCATGTTCTCTTCAGAGATCCCTGCCAGTTATAGGGCACCCCCCAAAGAGCCTCCCCTGGTCACCGATAGAGATTTGCAGGAGGATGACAAATGGAGAGGGGGGGATACCCAGTCAGAATGTGGATTAATGCTACCGAGGGAAGTACACCCCAGGTCATACAATTAGATGCATGCCAAATATTCCCCTGTGGAGACCTAAAGGGAGAAAGGGAGTTAAGCTATGATGTAAAATATTTGTGTCCAGAAGAGAGAAGGCGATTAAGTATGGCATCTCCTTGCTCCAGATGGTCGAATGTATGGTGGACCACAGGGAGGGGGGGGGGGAGGGTGGACCCCAACAGGTGGGAAGGGGCAGCCCCTTAAGACACAAATGTTGATCCGTAAAGATCCAGTAAGTAGCCACTGCCAGCACATACAATATAACCCGGTTACTCTCTCGATCCTAAGGGCAGACACTAAAGTGCATAGAACTTATGGCTTGGGAGCATGGACCTCAGGAACAGACCCCCATGGAAGGTTCAGGATAGTAGTAAGGAAGCCCCCCCCCCTACTGCCAAAACCCCCGAGCTTTCCCAAGATAGAAAAGTGGAAGCCTCCTAATGACCCAAAGGTAATAAAGGTAGTGGAGGTCAAGGATTTACAGCAAACCTTTGAGGTGGAGACGGGCTACCAAGAATTAAATGCCTGGATGGAGTGGGTAAAATATACTGTGAAGAATTTTAATAAAAGCGATTGTTATGCATGTGTCTCAGGAAGACCTCTTGCACAGGTAGTACTGTTTCGACTCAACTGGAGATCGGACCTAGACGGGATGTATTGCATGCTAGCCCTGTTCCAGGATGAGAAGGCCTGGGGTCAGGAGAACTGTAAGGCCTTGGCAAGGATGTTTCCAGCTCTACGAGAAAAGGACATAGGCATTCCTCCAAGATTCTTTGCAGCAGGAGGAAATCACTCTGCCTGTCTCAGCAGGCAGGGGGCGAATTTCACCAAGGCTGTGGGAGTGCTGTCCTCATGTACTATGACCTTGATCATCACACGGGCTGGAGATGGCCAAGGAAATTACTCCAGGAAATTACTCCAGGTGGCTAGAGCGGACGTCTGGTGGTATTGTGGAGGTAAGATGTTGAGATCCGTACTACCTGTGCGCTGGTCAGGAATGTGTGCGATTGTGCAATTGGCCATTCCCTTCACCCTGGCATTTAAAGAAGGAGAAAGGAAAGGGAAAAGGGGAAGGAGAGACATCTATGGGACCTCCTTTGATGATCAGATATATATATAGACTCCATAGGGGTACCTCGGGGAGTACCTGATGAATTTAAAGCCAGGAATCAGATAGCGGCAGGGTTTGAATCAGCTTTGTTTTGGTGGTCCACCATAAACAAAAATGTGGACTGGATAAATTATATCTTTTATAACCAACAAAGGTTCATAAACTATAGCAGGGATGCAGTGAAAGGGATAGCAGAACAGCAGGATGCCACCAGTACAATGACCTGGGAGAATAGGTTGGCCTTAGACATGTTATTGGCAGAAAAGGGCAGAGTCTGTGTAGTCTTGGCTGGCCAGTGTTGTACGTACATCCTGAACCATACGGCCCCGGATGGGACCATTAGCAAGGCTCTGAAAGGCCTTACAACCTTGGCAGAGGAGTTCGCAGAGAACTCCGGGGTGGACACTTCCCTAACTGGGTGGTTGGAGTCATGGTTTGGTAAATGGAAAGGGGTGGTAATATCTGTCCTAAACTCCTTATCCATAGTCCTAGGAGTCCTGACTACTGTAGGATGCTGCATAATCCCATGTGTCAGGGGATTAGTGCAGTGCCTAATTGAGACAGCTATCACCAAGAAAATGACTGTGGGGCCCTCTAGTAATGAAATGATGATCCTAGAGTCCTGGGGAACAACCAATGGAGAAGATCCAGAGCCAGAATATGAAATT
Organism: Ichthyophis bannanicus; assembly: GCA_033557465.1. Taxonomy (NCBI): domain Eukaryota; kingdom Metazoa; phylum Chordata; class Amphibia; order Gymnophiona; family Ichthyophiidae; genus Ichthyophis; species Ichthyophis bannanicus. Next base: position 1,386,946,619 of record CM066032.1, on the reverse strand, counting down.
ATGCTGGGGAAAGTGGAATTTCAAGTAGAAATGTAAAAAGCAACAGGGGATAATAAGAGAAAAGGGAAGGAATTGATGAAAGCACGGAAAACTGTTGTTTTTACAAATGTCTTACATAGCATATAATCCCTATTACCCCATCCCTTGCAATTAACTTTTCCTGAACTGTCTATGGTTCTGTATTGTTTTGACTAGATTATAAACTCTGACAAGTAGGGACTGTCTTTTTGCTTATAGATTTCTGTACAGCGCTGTGTGCATAGCACTATAGCAATCTAACCAGAGGTATCAGAGGAGCCTGTAGAATATGATGCTAGCTTATCAGTTCCTTGCCAGCTTCCTTAGTTCATACTTCGCAGAGCTTCTATGCAACCAAGCGGTTGCGCCACTAAGGAGGAGAATTGCCCACTTCCCTAGGCGCTTCTCTCTTTGCCATGGCAGGCTGAGCAAAGTCCTTTCTCTAAAATATATGCTGCTATATCTCATATTTTCTCTCTTTTAATCTCATACTCTCTTCTTTTTAAAACTGACAGCTATCATTTCCTCTCCTTTAAAACTACAAGACTATTTTCTTCCTTCCTGATCTTGAAACTCCCTGAAACAAGCAAGGCAGAAAACAAACACTTGCTATGCAAAGGCTACAGCGCCACACCCAACAATTCTGAGGCACTTCTGAAGAGGTCCCCCCCCCCCACTCTCTCTCTCTTTTTCTCTTACCTACCCCATTTTGAAGAGGAAGCCTGCAAAGCTAGTAAAGCTGTGAAGTTAATAAATGCGAAGGAACAGCATAAAGGTGAGGTAGAAAAAATAGAAATAGCACCAGCATTAGAATTTAAGATAGATATATGTATATATATATATTTGTGAAGACTTAGGAAAAGACTGCTAGAGAATTTGAAAGATATATTGTAAAAACCCTACTTCCTCTTTTTCTGCATCTAGATTGCCCCCCCCCCCTCGGGGGAGGGCAGGGCACACAGTTCTAAAGAAAAGAAAGATAACCCCAAATAAGGGGGTAAGCAGGTGAGGAAAGAGGAACAGGGTGGGCTTGTGGAAAGGGGATAAAAGTATGGTACCCCCAGACTGGGGCGTGCCTACGCTTAAGCTTTGAAGCTGTGAAGGTACCCGCTGTCTAGACAACGAATTGCGTAAAAACCTGCTTCACCATATTTTCCTCTCTGAATCTCATTGGTCATAGGCAAATTGGCCACAGGCAATTCTAACACTCCCCCTCCCCCTCTGTGCCCAGCATCTCTTGCCTCTCTCTCCCCCTCCCCCTGTGCCCAGCATGTCTCTTCACCTCCTCTCCACAACATAACCAACCGTAGACACCTCCACATAGGCACCCCTTACACTGGTGCTTTTCAAACTTTTATCCCATATGACTCCATTTTAAAAACTGAAAATTCACGTGACCTCTGGTGATGATGAAATCAAAGAGTAGGTTTCCAGCATCTTTCGCTTCTCTGCACTCATCTAAAGCAGGACGGCAACAGCAGCAGCAGTCAACACAGGGTTCCTTGTGTCAGTGTGTCGTGTGTACTTACAGGCCCCAGCACTCAGCCTAGGTTTCCAGCTTAACGGGAAGCTCACCCAGCATCTGACTAGAGTTGGAGACATCTAGCTGCAGTGCCGGTGCTGAGTGTCAGGTGCTGCAGGAGTTGGGGGTGTCCGCTTGCTGTGTCCCCGGCTGAGTCCAACACTGCATGGCAACGACAACGAGTAGGAAACAGAAGAGTCACATGATAAGAGACAGCTGAGAGTGGGGCTATGTGCAAAAAACACACCCGCACAAGCGTAGGGCCGGCCCTGGGCAATGGGAGGGGAGGTAATGCCCCTGATGCTGTTGCAGACCGGATAGAAATGGCAGAGGAAGCAGCCGGAATTTTAAAAAATATCTCTTTTCTTTTTTTTAAGAGAAGGTAGAAACCAGCCAGTGAAGCTTACCTTTCACTCTTTTGACGTTGCTGCTTTCAGACTCACTGTGTGTAGTAACACCAGGCCTCTGATGAAGGCTAGTTGGCCGAAACGTGACCAGGTTGGGCCCTTTAATAAAATCTGTTTGCTACACATTGCTGCCTTCCGCTTTTGGTGTTTGTATTGGCCATAGCCACTGCCAGTCAGCAGCAGTGAACCAGAGTGCTTCTTAAGCAAAGACTGAGAAGCAGGTTCTGAGAAGCTAGGGAGCTTCCAGGGATTTAAAACAGTTGATTTAAAGTGCCATGGCAGCACGTATGCTTGCCCTAGGTTTATCTTTGCACATGAATCTTTTGTTATAAGCCATCCTAGTATTTAAATATGTGTTTGCCTAAAGAAATAAAGGGGTGGGGGAGGGGGAGGGGATATTCAACCGTGGCAGCTAGCGCTTGTAAAACATCTAGCAGTTGCCACTGAATTCAAACCCCGGATATTCAATGTCAGGTCATATCTGGGTCACCGCAGAACCCAGAAGCGAACCAGGCACCAGCTCCAGCTCGCTCAAAACCTTGCAGCACGCATAGTTACAAACTCAAGACGCACGGACCACATTACCCCAATCCTGCGTGACCTCCATTGGTTACCAATAACCTTAAGGGTGAAATACAAATACATAATGATCATATTTAAACATCATTACAACATTGTACCCACCACCTTATCCACCCTCCTCACAACAACTGATAACTCTAGAGTAAGGAGAAACTGTTCCCAAACACATATATTATTCCTTCACACATCTGTAATACAAGACAATACAATCAGCACCAGAGCCTTCTGTTACATGGTCCCAACACTGTGGAACTCACTCCCCGACCGATTAAGAGCAACAAAAGACCTCCTGCAATTCTGCAGGGACCTAAAAAAAACTTACCTTTTTATAGGACATGTTGGTGACTCAGACAACCTCACAAATTCCCAAGAAACCTAATGAGCTAATAAATAATCCCATCAGCTACCTAAACAGCCTAAATATTGTAGCCGCGCCCCGTCCGCCTAGGCGGTTGCCTAGTGGGGAGCGCTGGACATCACTCTTCTTTTGTGTAGTTGTGGATTTGCTTTGTAGGCAATTCGAGTGGAAGAGGATCACAGGACAATTTGTTAACTTAAATTGCTTTTTATTTCTTTCTTTCTGGAACCAATTTTGGCAAATGACCTTGCTGAGGCAAATGACCTTGATAAGGCAAACAATATTGCAAACTGAAAATACAGGATATTTTCTCCTTTAAACTTCTCAGCAAATATTTCTTCAAGTAGTTACTTCACTCTTGATACTTTTTAGCTTCTTCCATTTACAAAAGCAGTATAACACTGTTAAACGCACAGTTTCACAAAAACTTCTGTAAGACAGTTTTTGACTTTTAACTCTCAGCTGCTGCAGATTAGGATATCTCTCCTGTGCTGCCTCCTGGTTTAAAACCGCTAGCCTTGTTAACCTGGCTTTTTCAGAGCTACAACTGGCTGCTTTTAAACCCGAGGTTTTTTTGTGACTTCTTGTCTGCTCTTCACCTTGGCAGACAATAACACCAGCACAGATTATCTTCTTAACCTGTTACCCACAGCTTCTTATAAAAGCATTAAACACGGCTTATACAAATCCCACACTCCATGGATTCTGCAGAGGATATTGGACTGTCTGAATACAGCTTTACTTCCATTTCTTCAGGGGTGCTATAACACTCAGGGCTTGGGGCACGTTCTGGAACGCTATGCTTTACTTCTTTTAAAAGCTTAAGAAGCTTCCCCCATTTTAACTTCTGGCTCCCCCTTTTCACCGGGTCAGAAGCTCTTGCCCTTCTTTCTCTTAGCCACTCCTGTTCAGGACATACATGAGTTGCTTTACTGGCAGAAACCCTCTTTTTAACTGGTTTCCTGTACTGCCTGTTCAAAGACTCAGGACTTGAGCTGCTACTTTCAGAATCAGTTATATACTCCTGACTTCTTCCCCAGCTCCACTCATGCCCACAACCTTTGCACTTGCCTTGGGAGTTATGGCTGGTCCCCTTTGAACCTCCAGGCCCTACAGCCTTATACTGCTGTTTCTTCCCTTGGTTCCTCTGGACTCTTGGCCTCTCCTCCTGGCTTTTAGCATGCAGTTTTCCTTGAGCACGTCCTGCTTGTTCTGCAACTTTCCTTCCTTGTCCTCGTCCTCTCTCTGCTTTTGCTTCAGCTGCTGTATCTGTATCTGCTGCCTCTCTATCTGTCTCCTCTCTTTCACTTCCTGAGTGACGCAGGTTAAATATCCTGTAGCTTGTTTCCTTCCCTGGCCCCACCCCCTCTCTGCCTGCACGAGCTCTAGAGGCTGGGTGTGGCTTCAAGCTATCCCTATTAGTGTGTGTTCTAGTTTCTTTTTCTGCCTGGGAGCTATGCTGTAGTGAGCCCTTCCCCCGCTCATGAGAAAAAGACTCTTTTTTTTCAATTTTAAAGGGCTCAGCTACCTGCGCATCACCACAATATGTAGTATCACTAAAAACCACCTTTGCAATGATATTGTACATAGTGCTCTGCATATAGTTCGAACATGTTAAATGTTAAATGTATATAGTTCCAATGTTTAATGTAAAAGTTGTGGTTATGTTCGATGTAAACCGCCTCTGATCACAGGAAGTGGCGGTATATAAAAGTTTGTTAAAATAAATAAATAAGGCAGCAGCAAAATTGAGCCGTTGCCTGGTTAGAGACAGGTGGGTAAAGTTAGTTTAGCCTTTGTTATACCTTTACCTGCTGCCAAGTTAGTAACCGGTGCCACCTCCCCTCTGAAACTCCCACAACATGCCCTGTGCTAACCGTTTAGCATTAGGGTGTATAATGGCGGTTCACGCGGATATCCAGCAGCACTAACCATAATATCACATTCACCATGTAAATGCCTTTTAATGTTTTTATCATATGTTGTCTCTGAATGCATTTTGTATCGTACAGAATTTTATTTATTTATGTGATTTTTATACCGCCATATCAAGAATCATAGCGGTTTACATAAAACAACTGAATTACATTGGTGCTACATAGGATGTAGCAGTTACCCGTGCAAGTAAGAGATGCATGACACAAAAGCTACCCTATTAGTTAACCAGTGGCTCATGGCACCCTCTAGCTGTGAAAATAGGTGGAGTCATGATTTATGTATATTGTTTATAAAATACGCAGTAACGTTTATTCTTGTAATGCCTGGGCCTTTGCTATAGGCCTGAGTTCTGCAGGATTGCTGTTAGTATCTTATTTATTTATTTATCTGTATTTATATCCCGCTTTTCACCGGGTCAAAGCGGTGGGACATATAAAGAGAGGGAAGTTACAACAGGGTTCGAAGACTCGTGCAGAACAGGTAAATCTTGCCCATCCGAGGGAATTCCACCCTCTAACCTGCTAGAGGCCGGCGACCCCAGTGAGGTATCATGGCTTCCCATCGTTGGAGACACCGACACCTCCCAATTCGGCCGAACTAACTCCAGGCAAGGCTGCTTCGAGTCCCGAAGTAGATCCGGGGGCGTAGAATCACCGCTCACTGGAGACGCCGAGCTACCCAGCCCAAGACTGTCTCCCGCCGAGCCACCGCTCCCTGACATAGGCTGCGGCTCAACCAAATACACCACAAAGGAATCAATCGGACCCGCAACTGGCGTAGAGGTCTGCGCGGATGTCTGTTGTAGCTGCGTCTGGTGACGCTGGTTCTCTCTCTATTCGATCCTTGTCCCCTGGTGGGGTATTGCCTGATATTCAACGTGGGATTGGCTCTTCTTTTTCCTTGCCACGTCCGGATCATTTCACCCTAGAATCTATTTGGATTGCGATAAATTAGCTTGGTGAAGCGTTTACAACTTAAAGGAACTCAAGAACAGGTCGTATCTAATTCTTCAAGTATTTCAAAGTTGGAGCAGGATTTTTCTTCGCTAAAGCAAGCGGTGGATGGAGTTTCCGTTAAAAGTCATCAGTTGGAGACTTTATCTGAATCCTTTATTAAAGATTCCAATCAGCTAAAAATTCGGATGGAACAATTTGAGAATTTTTCTAAGTTAGCCAACTTACGTTTGATTAATTTTCCCAATATGCCTAATGTTTCTCCTAAGGAAATGTTTAAATCTTACTTGGTGGAGAATTTGGGGGTTCCTGTTGATTCATGTCCCCCTTTGGTTAAAGCTTATTACCTACCTGATATCCGGAGCTCGCTAGCCTCTTCGGAGACTGTGAGTAAGGGATTGGAGGTATTAAATGTTTCTGAAATGTTTGAAACTTCGGATTCTCTTCTGGTAAAACCTGCGACTTGTATTGTTACCTTTGCATTAGTTTCTGATGATTTGTTATAAAATGCAAAGGTAACAATACAAGTCGCAGGTTTTACCAGAAGAGAATCCGAAGTTTCAAACATTTCAGAAACATTTAATACCTCCAATCCCTTACTCACAGTCTCTCCCACCTTTCCTCCAAAGTATACATATTGAGATCTTCAAACCTATCCCCACAGCCTTATGATGAAGACCACTGCCCATTCTGGGATTTACACGCATTAAAACACACTTATATGTACACGTTAGACAGTAACTATTCTGTAAGCATATGCATAAGTCCCACTGCATATACTTTCAGTGTGGGTGTGCACAGGGGTACAGCATAGGTGAAGCATTATTGGGGAGAAATTTACACACGCAAGTTTTATAATATTATAACTTACGCATGTTTCTGAAGGATCTAGGTGTGGGCATTTATACCAGGCATAAATGCCATGACAAGGTTAAGGTGCACCATTACGCCCCTATATTATAACTTATGCACATACCTCCTTTTCTATAATAGGTGCCTGGAAATGCACATTAACTGCACGGGAGATTATAAAATTGCCCTCCAAGTGTAACTGCAGCTATTGCAGGTGCAATTACTGCCCTCCTTTTGAGGAGGCAGTAAGTGCACCTGTGTTAATATCATAGGTGACAGCTTATGGGATAGTACTACGCATAAACTAAATGTGAAGTGTATGCCTATTCTCCGACCATAAACTATCCAGTTCCCACCCCATAATACACCATGCTGTGCAAATTAATGAACAAATGTCATGCCAGCACAGAGACAGTTAACATAGGCATGTGCTAATATTTCATGCACGCTACTTCATATGCTAAATGCTTAGCACACTTGCGTAAAAGGGCCCCTTTGTGCCATCTGCAGATTTGGTCACCTCACTTCTTACTCCCTTTTCCAGATCATTCATTCATACATTAAACAATACTTATCACAGTACAGATTCCGGGGACGCTTCACTATTCGCCTCTATTCATGAGAAAACTGATCATTTAGTCCTAGCATTTGTTTCCTTTCCTTTAACCATTGCCTTCTTTCCCATAACTTTTTAAAATTTCCTCAGGAGTCTCTTAAACTGAGTTTATCAGATGCTTTCTGGAAATCCAAATCCATTATTTAAACCAACTTGCTTATTTACACTCAAGGAATTGTTCTATAGTACAGCCAGACTTCCCTTTGCTAAAGCCATGCTGACTTGCCAGCATCATGCCATCAGGACTCTAAGGAATATGCTGAATAATTTTTATTGCCATGTTTCAGCACAACATTGTCTGCATCAGTGGTCCAATCATATGCATATTCATATTTTAAAAATAAATGGCCAACTTCATGGTTAAAATCATGTGTCACAAACATCACATTTATAGAGTTATTATGCTCTTGTAGCCCTTCTAACTCATTGATTACATCCACTATTGCCCTTTTCGGTCTCAGTCTTACTACTCCAGGCAGTCATGTACCAGGTTACAAAAATAATATTGCTTATTATCTGTCACAGTTTAAGTGGATATGTTTCCAGTTTATGACTGCAGAAGCAGAACACTTGGCGACCTTGAACCTGACCACTTATGGAGATTTAGCTTATTGAGATATGCAATCTCATTCTAAAGTTTCTGTCCAGAAAAGCTGAATTATAGTGGAAGAGTGTAGCTGATTTCAACTCTGCTGAGTGAGGAAAGTGGAATGACTTCCTGGTCTTTTGCACTTGTTGTTGTTAAGTGCCGTCGAGTCGGTGGCGACTCATGGTGACCCTTTGAATAGTTTTCCTAAATTGTGTTCGGTCTTCAGTCAGACGGCTCATTGTTGACAGACTGGTACCCGTAGCTTCTATTATTGTTTCGATCCATCTCATTGCTGACCTTCCTCTTTTGCCTTGACCTTCTATCTTGCCAAGCATAATTTATTTATTTATTTAACGTTTTTCTATACCGCACTATTCGGCATCAGCGCAGTTTACAGGGAACAGGTTTGTACAATGTGGAAACAGCCATACATTGAACTTACATAGAACAGGGAATTTAAACATGGATAACAGGTGAACTTTATACATAATATACAAAGGGAGATTTAAACAAGGGTAACAGGTGAACTTTATACATTATATACAAAAGGGGATTGCATCATATCTGAGTTTATGATACAGGCCCTAAAGGGGATAGTTGGATGAGGTGGAGAATTATCATAGGAAATTGGTTAGGCAGCGTTGGGTTGGTAGACTATAGGATCATGTGATACTGTCTAGGTCTTTCACTAATGTCTTTCACTAATGATCTCTCTCTTCGCATGATGTGTCCAAAGTATGAAAGTCGAAGTCTTGTCATCTGAACTTCTAAAGAAAGCTTAGCTTTGATCTCCTCTAGCTGACTGGTTTGCTCTTCAGGCAGTCCATGGTATACGCAGTATTTGTCACCAGCACCATAATTCAAAGGTATCAATTTTCTTCCTATCTTTTTCACTGTCCAGCTTTCACACCCATATAATGTTATTGAAAATACCATGGCTTGAACAAGTCAAATCTTTGTTTGGATAGAGACATCTCTGCTCTTGAGAATCTTGTCTAGGTCTTTCATAGCCATTCTGCTAAGAGCAATGCATCATCGGATTTATTAACTGCTTGTTGCTTCTTTATTGATAGTTGATCCAAGTAGGTTAAAGTTGTCCACAATTTCAATTTCTTCTCCTTCAATGATGAACTTGTTGATTTTGCCAGTTGTCATGATCTTTGTCTTCTTTACATTAAGGTGCAGGCCTGTTTTGAGACTATGTTCTTTGATCGTGAGCAGCAAATGTTTCAGATCATCTTCACTTTCAGCCAGTAATATGGTATCATCAGCATAGCGAAGGTTGTTGATGAGTCTTCCACCAATCTTTACACCTCTGATGTCTTCATACAATCCTGCTTCTCTGATGATTTGTTCTGCATATAAATTAAACAGGTAGGGGGAAAGTATGCAGCCTTGTCTTACACCTTTGCTTATTTTAAACCATTCTGTTTCTCCTTGTTCCATTCAAACTGCTGCTTCTTGATCAATGTACAGATTGTGCAAGAGAACGATCAGGTGTTCTGGTATACCCATGCTTCTTAATGTGGCCCAGAGTTTCTCATGATTTACACAGTCAAAAGCCTTGCTATAGTCGATAAAGTACAAATAGATATCCTTTTGGTATTCTTTAGTCTTTTCAAGGATCCATCTCACATCCACGATGATGTCTCTTGTTCCTCACCCTTTCCTAAACCCTGCTTGCACTTCAGGTATTTCTTGTTCCAGGTATGGATGTAGTCTCTGTTGAATCAGTAGAATCTTGCTGCTATGTGGGATCAGAGCGATTGTGTGATAAATTTCCACAGTCAGTTGGCTCACCTTTCTTTAGTATTGGTATAAACACAGATCTTTTCCAGTCAGTTGGCCATGCTGTTGTCTTCCAAATTTCTTGGCAGAGCCTTGTAAGTATAGTAACAGCTGCATCAGATTGCTGTAATACTTCTATGAGAATGCTATCAATGCCTGGTGTTTTGTTCTTTGATAAGGCTTTCAATGCTGCTTCAACTACTTCTTTCATCACCAATGGTTCCGGATCATAAGGTACATGTTGAAATGGCTGTTGGTCCACTTAATCTTTATCATATAAAAACTTTGTATATTCTTTCCACTTTTTCTTGATCTTCTCGGCATCATTCAACATAGAACCTTGAGCATCTTGTGACATTCCAATTCGAGGCTGGAATTTTTTCTTTAACTCTCGTAGCTTTAGGAAAGCCAATCTTGTTCTTCCTCTAATAGCTTCTGCTTCTATTTCCTTGCATGTATCATTGTAGCACTTTTCCTTGTCCTGTCTTGCTGCACGTTGGAAATCTCTGTTGAGTTCTGCGATTGTCTTTCTTTCTCCTCTGGCTTTAGCTTCTCTGCATTTCTGGGCAATTTTCAGAGTTTCTTCCATCATCCATTTTGGCCGTTTTTTCTTTTTCACCTTTTGTAGAGACTTCTCGCTTTCTTCCAACACAACATTCTTGATGTCATTCCATAACGCTTCTGGAGCTCTGTCATTTGTATCTAAAGCAGCAAATCGATTTTGCAGGCAGTCTTTAAATTCCAGTGGTATATTCTCAAGGTCATATTTTGCTGCATTCATGAGTGGTTTGCTTTTTTTCAACTTTAGCCTGAGTTTGCATACTAGTAGTTGATGATCTATACCACAATCAGCTCCAGGTTTTATCTGTCTTTGTTGATGTTATAGAGCTTCTCCATCATTGACTTCCACAGATGTAGTCAATTTTATTTTTGCACAATCCATTGGGTGAAGTCCATGTGTACACTCGCCACTTGTGTTGCTGGAAGAAGGTGTTTGAGATGAATAGATCGTTAGCCTCAAAGAATTCTGTCAGTCTTTCTCCAGCTTCATTTCTGTTGCCAAGTCCATTTTTTCCAACCACTTTGCCTTCTTCTTTGTTGCCAACGTTTGCGTTCTAGTCACCCATGACTATCAGGATACCCTGTTTGCATGTTCTGTCATTTTCAGCGTAGCTAATTTCAACTCTGCCGTGTGAGGAAAGTGGAATGACTTCTTGGTCTTTTGCACTAAGGGGGTCATTTTTGAAGCCCTATTTGTGCTTTGGGCATGGAGACATCCACAGCACAGACATCTCCAGAACCATTTTAGAAGTTGACTATGGGATGTCCCCAGCATGAGGACATTCAAGTCTGAAAGGGAACCTGGCAGAGGCATGGCTAGGGTGTTCCCAGAAACCTGGATGTTCCCACCTGATCTCAGAAATATCATGGGCGTCTTTATCTTTATCTTTATTTACATTTGATATACCACCCACACCAAGGCATTAGGTGGTTTACAATAAAATATCCAAACATTGCTGCAGAAAAAGAAAAGAATGCCATATTAAGACAGGAAAGAAACAGAGAAAACAGCAAAACATAGACAAACTAAGGGTTCAATCTTTAATGTCAAAAGCTTGTTGAAATAAGTGAGTTTTTAGGAGTTTCTTAAAGGTTACATAACCAGATTCTAAACGGAGTGAAGAGGGTAGGGCATTCCAAAGTGCTGGGCTGAGAAAAAAAGAATGCAGCATGTCGAGTCTGTTCCAGGTGTGCTTGAGAGGGGGATGGAAGAGTGAGGCAACTGGCATGAAGGGAACGTAATTGATGGTATGGGGTATGAAGAGATATAAGATCAGAGAGATAGAATGGAGTTGATGAATAAAGTGCCTGGTGGGTTAAAAATTAATATTTTGTATTGGACCCGAAAACGGAGTGGCAACCAGTGAAGTTGAAACAGAAGAGGAGTGACATGATCTGATTGATGGGCATTCATAGCAAGTCACGCAGCTGTATTTTGGAGTAACTGAAGACGAAGACGTTGATAATCAGGTAAGTTAGCCAATACCCCGTTACAATAATCGAATCTACTAATGACTAGAGCCAACAATAGAGTGACAAGAGATGTTGGAGGCAGAAATGAACGGACTGCTCTGATTTGTCTAACAGCTGAAAATGAACGGCGTATAAGAAGGGATAGGTGTTCGTGGAAAGAGAGAGAAGTATCTAAGGTAATGCCCAAATACTGAAAAGAAGATACTAAAGGGATGGCAGTGGATGCGAGTTCTGGAGCAATAGAAGGACATTGGGTACTCAGGGATACCCACATCACAGTTGACTTTGAAGTTTAGATCTGCTCCAGCACTGAAAGTACTTGTTTTGGCTGAAAAACATCCAAAGGGTGTAGAGAAGAAAATACTCCATCATTCCCAGTACTCAGCATAATGTCAATGATAGCAGAAGCTGGATTTGAACTCTGGCTGCCCTATTCCTAGCTCACTACTGTAACCATTAGGCTATCCTAAACATCCAGGTTCTGAAATATGGTTCTGTGAATGTCTATATCAAGCACATCTATGTTTGTGAAATTGTGTCTGCACCTGAACATGTCTGCTTTTTTTTCTCAGATACTCTGGCTTAGATGTCCCATATTGCACTTGGATGTCCCTTCTAAAATTTCCCTGAAAGTTTATGAGAGTATGTATGAGTACCTGCTTATTTGTGTGAGTTTGTATGTATGACCCTAGTGCAAAGAGTGTTTAAGCTGGCAGACCTGGAGGAGATGAGGTACATAGAAGTATAAAGCAGAGACCTTCAGGGACACAGTAGAGCAGTCCTACTTTCATTCTGACGGCTTCTATGCTACTTTGGAGATCAGCTAGAAAGCAAGCATCACTTTGGTGCTGCAGGAAGTGATCTTGTAGCTAGGACCTACCTTACAGGTGATGAGTTATTCTTTCACACTGAGAAATATCTGCAGGGGTATGTCCTCAGGTGGAAAAGAATAAGACTTCCACTGTTATTGATCACTCACTCACTTATGAAGAAATGTAGACAGTTGGATGGCTGGTGGGCATGAGGATTACTTGGTAAATTGATGCCTGGACTTCACACATCACCTAGATAAGATTCTAGAGACTGTTGGGGAAGAAGTAGCTTTTGTGATATGCAAAGTGTACTGATGTCATAGGAAAGTGTGAGAGGGAAGTTCTGGAAGACAAAATCAGGCTTTTAGATAGGAAATTTAAATCTAGAACTTACAGAGCAGTATTCTCAAATATATTCCCTATTGAACATGCAGGACTCTAGCGGCAGTCAGCTCCAGATTCTCAATGCATGGGTGAGACAATGATGGAGCAACAGATTTGATAGGAACTGGGAAACAGTTTGAGGAAAGGGGAGCCTATTCTACTAGATTGGATTCCATTTTCAACTACGATGGAACCTGGCTGCTAAAGCTAACATTCAAAAAGGAGCTAGAGAAGTTTGTGAACTATATCATAGTGGAAAGCTGAGAGTCACTGAAAAGCACATTGTTCGTAGTCAGGTATTTTCCAAAGATACTGTTGAAATTTAAAAGTTAGAGAATTCTGATAGAGAGGTTGTAGTAAAGATATAACAGATGCAAAAGCGGATCGCTGCCCCAACTTCCTCTGGATCTCTCCAGCCATCCTGGGGGCATGAGAAAGAAGATCGCTGCCCCCACTACCACCACCACCATCAGGAGCTCTCCAGCTATCCTGGGGCCTCCATCGGGCTTAAGTGATTCCATAGCAACTCAGCAGGAAGAAGCAGATGCAGAGAGCTTGGAGGTAAGCTCTTCCCCTCTCTTCAGCACTACTCCTGGTGACAAGCTACAGTTTAAAAGTAGCACTCCCTGGGCACGACCACATGGATAATCGGGGCAACACGAAGAAAGGATCACAGCCCACTCATTCCCTAACATCCTGGGGCATGCGAAAGGGGATCGCTGCCCCCAGCTCCCTCTGAATCTCTCCAGCTATCCTGGGGGAATGTGAAAGAGCATTGCTGCCCCCCCCCCCCCCACCATCATCAGGCTCTCTCCAGCCATCCTGGGACCTCCATCGGGCCAAAGCAATGACATAGCAACTCAGCAGGAAGGAGCAGATGCAGAGAGCCTGGAGGTAAGTTCTTCCCCTTTATTCAGTGTCACTCCCGGCCACAGGCTAAATTTTAAAAGCAGCATTCCCTAGGCAAACCAATGACTAAGAGTTATGCAAAAGAGCCCTTGGCTGTGGTCCTTAGTGTGACTTTAGCACAACAAGAGACCATGGGCCCAACCATCACAGTGAGTACTAATCTTCTCTGAATTGACCATCTCTCCACTCACATCACACACAGTAAATCATGCAAAATGACCCATCTGCATACCGTCCTCACTCTCATATTGTGCATTACACTACTCCTCACTCAAAATGGAGCATTCACACCACAGCCAGGTATTATACCCATCATACAAGGACTTGGATGCCGAACCCACTTCAACTTATCAAACCACTCACATGCATCTCAAAGTAAAGGGTCGCAACATGTTAATCCACATAGACCTCCAATCTACAACCATGCACTACCACCACAAGCTCCCAAGAACAGACAATTTGAAATGCCTCATGATCAAGGTTAATTCAGCTAGGAACAAACTGGCAATTCTCACAGATTACACTGAACAACACAAAATAGATATCCTTTGTGTAATGGAGTCATGGCTATCGGATGCTAATAACCAACCAAAGGTTCCCAAGTATGACCTCTTCAATTGCCCAAGGATGCAAGGAGGCATATTCATACTAGCTAAAAGTGACCTAAAGCTCAACACCATAGGATCTGTAAGTACGGAAAAGCCTAGACACAATAATAATAACTAACTAACTAATAACAATTAGCACAAGTATCCAGATCACCATCGGCAACCACCAATGACCTTCCTGCAATCCTTGAATTAGTGTGCAACCATATCACCCATAAGCAGCATTTATGGCTACTGGGCGACTTCAAACTCCCATCATTGTCAACAAAGCAATTCAAGTCCTTCCTCGATGCAATGAATGCGCTAGATTACAAACAAAAAATAAACATGCCCACCCATAAAAAAGGAAACACACTTGACCTTGTCTTTGCACTCAAATCAATACTCAATGAATCATGGCTCACCAACAATATTCTCAGTACCAAAGTGAGATCACAATGCCATAATCTTCCACATTCCACACACACAGTAAGCACAAAAAGGACAATCCAACTCCACCATTACCTCACCATTTTTGACGATTTAAGAAACAAACATTTCTAGATGAGATTCTGTCAAGGCTGGACACAGATAACGCCAACATAAGCCTACCAACACAACAGCTCAGCAATCACACTCCAAAAGATGCTCTAAAAAGCAACACACAGCGACTTGGTACACTGCAGAGTTAAGGGACTCAAAAACAAAACTAACAAAGCTGGAAAGAAAGTGGTGTCACACAAGAAGCGACCAGGATCAATAAACCTACATGACCAACCTTCAACTACACCAAAATATGATAAAACTAAAAATGTAAGGAATATCACAACAAACTCCTCATGCACTCTCTAAACTGACCATGTGAACTATTTGAGAGAGTCAAATACCTATTAAAAGACCTCACCAAAAACGCCAACATCAATACGCCACACCCACAAATCTTCGCAAGCTACTATCAAAACAAACACAAAGGAAACCACAACATCCCGACAAACAGACAATGGAGAATAAAACAAAGGATATTATAATGTGCAATTCTGGTCGCCGTATCTTAAAAAGGATATAGCGTTATTAGAAAAGGTACAGAGAAGAGCCACCAAAATGGTAAAGGGGATGGAAGGATACCGCTATGAAGAGAGGCTAAAAAGATTAGGGCTCTTCAACCTGGAAAAGAGACAGCTGAGGGGAGATATTATAGAAGTCTATAAATTAATGAATGGAGTGGAACGGGTAAATGTAGATCGATTGTTTATGCCATCATAATATAGAAAGAAGGGGGCATGCAATGAAGCTACAGAGTAACCTATTTAAGACTAATAAGAGAAAATATTTTTTTACTCAACGTGTAATCAAACTCTGGAATTTGCCACTTGAGGATGTAGTGTAGCCAGGTTTAAAAAAGGTTTGAACAAGTTCTTGGAGGAAAGGTCCATAAACCATTATTAAAGTGGACCCAGAATATCCACTGCTTGCCCCAATACAAGCTTTGTGGAACCTGTGTCTTTTGGGGAAACTGCTAGGTATTTGTGACCTAGATTGGCCACTGTAGGAAACAGGATACTGGACTTGATGGACCTTGGTCTGACCCAGCATGGCATATCTTATGTACTTATGATGTTTCCATTCCCAAATTATCCTCTTTCAATTTAGTCACAGAGGACCACATTGAAAACATCATCCAGGGTCTCAATACCTCCACATCACCTCTCGACCCATGCCCAACCATCAGGATCCAAGATAGCCCGAACTGACACCCCTCAATACAGCCTCAATAAGACCTCTATTAAAAAACGCAAAACTTGACTTTCTCAATCCAAGCTCATATAGACTCATATCTAGCCTTCCACTTCTGGCAAAAATAATAGATAAAAATCTTCTTACAACAACTCCAATTCCACATTGACACTCATGCTCCACTGGACCCGCAACTACATGGATTCAGACAACATCATGGAGTCAAAATAGTTATGACTTCCTTACTCGACAAACGCATCAAAGGCATTGAGAATTCAAAGCAAGGATTCATGCTGATCTTCATGGACTTGGCCTCAGTATTCGATTCAATATCTCACAGCACCTTATTGCATGACATAGGAATATAACACACAGCCTTAAACTGTATTCAATCATACCTTACAGGATGTCAACAACAAGTAAAAATAGGACCGCACCTCAACCACATATGAACAACCACAAGGAGTCCCAAAGGGATCAGCATTATTCTCTTTACTTTTTAACATCTATATATAACCAATATGTTCAATAATACACTCCTTCAACATCTATCATGTGTATGCAGATGACATAATGATATATGCATCTTTCTCTACAACTAAATCCAACCACACTCCAATAGTAAACTGCTTCAATGCAATCTCACAATGGCTCACAAACCACAACCTCACAGTCAACTACCAGAAGATGGAAGTAATGTATATAACCAGAGACCTGACATTCAGCTCCCCATCTACTTTGAGTGTAAGAAATGCTGAATTAGAGGTAAAACCTCTAACAGCACTTAACCATGCAACCCCACATCAATAAAACCATCAAATCAATATTCCACAAAATCAGAACACTTCACCATCTTCGCTCCCTCCTCGATGCACACGACTTCCGCACAATGTTCTAGGCCCTCATCTTTCTTCACTTTGACCATTGCAACCTCATTTATCAAGGCCTCCCAAAAATACCTGCAACCACTACAAATGGCACAAAAACACTGCTGCCCTTGCCCTCCAGGGAGCTTCAAAATTATACCACATCACACTAATTCTAATGCACTTGCATTGGCTACCTATAATTCTCCGTATAAAATTTAAAACACTATCAGCAATATTTAAAATCATACACAACATATCTGCGGACTCTCTCTCTCTCTCATCACTCATATGCATGACACCCAACAGCAGGAGTAGAAGACAAAACATGTGAAACACTCTCAAAATCCCCATCGTAAAAGTAAAAAGCAGCCAAGCAACCTGTAATCAAGTATTATCCTTATATGCTCCAACTCTCTGGAACACACTCCCAGAACCGATTCCGTCGAGCACTAAAGACCCACTTATTCAAACTGCTATGAATATATACCATAGTAGCTGGAAGAACCTACAACAACCAACCCCAGCATCTACCTGCCCAGCCTCTCATCAAATCCCTACCCCTTATCACTTCTCCTACCATAAAGATTGTTGTAAAATACTATGCCATACTACCAGTTACCCAAGTACTGTTATAAATCACCCATGTTAACTCTCACTTAAACATAAAGCTGTTCTGTTATGTAATGTTTAATGTTTTCTGTAAATTCATCCAAGTTAACATTCTTGTTTAGTATAAAATGTTCTGTTGTAATGTTTTCTGTAAACTGTTCTACCTAGAAAATAGAGCGGTATATAAACCCAGTTAAATAAATAGATAATAAAATAAATAAATCTCAGAGGCCACCAATGGGACCTGTAATTTCAAGGTACAAAATATATCAAAGTGACAGGGGAGAATGAATAGGTGGAAGAGTGGAACTATATGTTAAGGATGATATTGATTCAAGCAGGATGAAATTTCAGCAGGAACAATCTCCACAATGGAATCAATACAGACAGAAATTACATGTCTCAAGAAAGTATAACAGTGGTCGTCTACTATTGTGCACCTGGTTAGGATGAAGAAACAGGCTGTGAAATGCTAGCAGAGATTAGACAGGCTAATAGAATTGCAACACAGTAATGGTGGGAGATATCAAAATTTACCACCCCATAAATGTCTCTTCAGGATAAATTCCTAGGTGCTACTAATGACTATTTCATGTAGTAGCTGCTCCTGGAACTGACAAGAGGGAGAAATGCATTAGATTTAGTTCCCAGTAGACCCACAACACCTGGTACAAGTAGTAATGGTGGTGGAGTTGGTTGATGAAAGTGATCATAATGCAATCAAATCTGACATATTTATTGGAGCGAGAATATTGAGCAAAACGACCACATTACCATTTGTCTACCTTTTGAAAACCTGATAGGTACTTGTGGCCACTGTTTGAAATAGGATACTGGACTCGATAGATCTTTGGTCTGACCCAATATGACATATCTTATGTTTTTAACTTTAAAAACGGAAGCTATGATTTAAGGACATTAGGAAAAAAAAACCCTAAAAGAAATGGCTGCAAGGGCTAAAGGTTTTCATGAGACATTAAGTTTGTTTAAAGATACCACCTTGGAAGCCAAGATGAAATATATGTCACTTATTAAAAAAGGCCAAAGGAAGATCACATGACTACCAGAATGGCTAAAGGGTGAGGTGACATTAATAAGACAGGCCAAGAAACATAAAAATATGATGACAGAAAAAGACCACATGGCCTATCTAGTCTGTCCTTTCATATCAACAACTACAACAGTCCCCTTTTTACCTTTAGAGATCCTCTGTGTTTGTCCCATGCTTTAGAGATCCTCTGTGTTTGTCCCATCCTTTTTTGAATTCAGTTACTGTCCTCATCTCTACCACCTCCACTGGGAGACTATTCCATGGATCCACTACTCTTTCCGTAAAGAAATATTTTCACATATCACTCCTGAATCTATTTCCCTTCACCCTCATCCCATGTCCCCTCATAGCAGAACTTGCTTTCAATTGAAAGAGGCTCTCTCCCTGAACATTTATGCCACAGAGGTATTTAAACATCTCAATCATATCACCTCTATCCCGCCTTTCGTCTAAGGTGTACATATTAAGATCCTTCAGTCTGTCCTCATATGCTTTATAATGAAGACCACTAAAGAAATGGTCTCTTGGAAAGGGACCAATGCCTATATCTCAATATTTGGCTATGGATTACCACAGGGCTCCATATTACCATAGTTTCTGTTTCAGACTTGCAAAATATGGAGGCTTGCTTGGCTGAATTATCA
The DNA here is from genome assembly GCA_033557465.1 of Ichthyophis bannanicus. Taxonomy (NCBI): domain Eukaryota; kingdom Metazoa; phylum Chordata; class Amphibia; order Gymnophiona; family Ichthyophiidae; genus Ichthyophis; species Ichthyophis bannanicus. The sequence goes on along the minus strand of CM066032.1, from coordinate 1,386,927,363 downwards.
GAATGCTTGCTTGGCTGAATTAGCAGAATGTTAAACTGCTAAGTCAGAGTGTGGTTTGGGCCAGCCCAAATCTGGCCCTAGAATTAGATGAAAGCTTTGAAGGTTGAATCTTTTTTTTTTTTTTTTTTTAAAGTTCAGAGGTTATAAAAGACTTTTCAACAGAGAGCCATAATGGTTCGATCTTGATTTGCATGCTTACGCTGCTTGTACCTAGATCAGAGATTCTACAGATGCTGATATAGCTACAGTAGTCCATACCTTAGTAACATCTAAACTGGACTACTGCAACAGCTACCTAAGACCTAACTGTGGCATTTACAGTTAATATACAACATGGCCGCATGGTTGGTTATGAGACTTAAGGTTTCTGATCACTATAATAATATTCAAACACTACCTTGGGCTACCAATCAAGTACAAGTGTTGATTCAGGATTCTTTGCCTTTAAAGTTATATTCTGTCATGGAACTTGTGTTCCTCAGAACAATTTCTTTTGTCTGTGCTTGATGGGGTTGGTTTGCAAGGCACCCAGAACTGGACTTTTGCAATCTATACCCCTAAAATTTGGAACTCCCCATCTCTAATCTTACAAAGAAAGACCTCTGTCTTCCTTTTGAAAAGGAGTTAAGGCCTGGTTATTTATGTGTGAAGGTAGCTTTTGAGGGAGGGTGCAGTAGGGCAGTTGCAGGGGGTAGATCTTGGCTGTGTGGCAGTTTGCAGGGTGCTGGGATAGTTATGGTGTATAGGTTTTGTGGGTGGGGATCTGCAGTTGCAGAGGATAGGTTTTGGAGTGGACATATTGCAGTATGGTGGAGCAGTTGCAGGTGGTAGATTTTGGGGGTGGGTACAGTTTGGGGGAAATTGCAGCGGGATACTTCTGCAGGGTAGAGAAGTTTATAGGGTGGTGGAGTAGTTGAGGGGGGTATTTTTGGAGGATAGGGCAGTATGCAGGATGGTGGAGGAGTTGCAGGGAACTAAGTTTTGAGGATGCAGTTTGTCATTTGGGGGCAGTTTCAGGAGAGTAGATTTCACTGGTCAACATTGAAATCGTTACTGACTTTAAAAGGCCCTAATCTGTAGTATCTTGGTGAGCTGAACACGAATATAACATTAAAACATTTTTATTGGGTCTCGTTTTGAAGATATTGCATGTAGTTCATTTTTGACGTTTCACCGTGTAAATTTATCCAGTATGACATCAACAACATCCCAAATAAGCCTTGAATGATGTAATATTGCATCACATTGCATAATACCAGCATGCACACATCATCCAGAGTTGACTGCATCATTTTCTGATGCAATGCAATACTACTGCCAGACAGTTGCTGAAGCCATCTGACGTCAGCAGTGTACTATACGCAGTTGGAAAGGAAAGTAATCTGGTATTCTGTTCCGATATTGAAAGCCTCATGAATGCCTTAAAAATCACTCATAGCCCACAAGACTGGAGACTATTCATAGACTCTTCGAAACTGAGTCTGAAGGCTGTGCTTTTGAACAATGGAAACCGTCTTCCATCTATTCCAGTAGCGCATGCCGTCCACATGAGAGAGACATACGATAACTTAAAGCATCTACTGACTTCCATTAACTGTAACAAGTACAGCTGGCACCTCTGTGGTGACTTGAAGGTAGTTGCCCTTTTAATGGGACTGCAGCAGGGATATATAAAATACATGTGTTTCTTATGTGAGTGGGATAGCCGAGCAAGGGATTGGCACTACTTGCGGAAGGAATGGAATCGCAGACAAAATGTAACAGTTGGAGAGAAGAATATCCAGCACCCAGTTCTGGTTGAGGCTCACAAAATCCTGCTACCACCCCCCTTCACATCAAACTAGGTTTGATGAAAAACTTTGTGAAAGCCATGGACTGCACTTTGCCCGCTTTCCGATACCTGCATGAAAAATTCCCTCGATTCAGCGAAGCAAAGATTAAAGAGGGAGTTTTTGTGGGTCCTCAGATTTGAGAGCTCTTCAAAGATGACCGGTTCAACAGCTTGCTGCAGGGTGATGCGAAACAAGCATGGAATGCTTTTCGCCTAGTGTCAAACTTTCTCGGGAATGTTAGGGCAGAAAACTACAAGGAACTAGTAGAAGACATGCTGATGCAGTATCAGAAACTTGGCTGCAATATGTCTCTAAAGATCCATTTCCTTGATTCCCATCTCGATTTCTTTCCTGACAACTGTGGTATGGTTAGTGATGAACAGGGCGAACGTTTTCACCAGGATATCGCAACGATGAAGCAAAGATACCAGGGAAAATGGTCCACTACAATGCTGGCTGACTACTGCTGACCACTCCCCAGAGAAGATCCCGAACACCTGTACGAGCGACAGGCAAAAAAAATCTAAGAAGTAGTCTATGACTTGGTTTTTTACAGGTATTAACCGAAGGCCTATTATATTTACTATTGACATGCATTTCGTGATGTAAACATTAATTCTTGTAGATTACAAAAAAAACTAGAGCCAACTTTGCAATTTCACTGTCATATTCGTGTTCAGCATAAAAATAGTCATTTCTTATCAATTTTTATATTTCAGTAACATGACTTTTGTAAAAATTTGTTGACCAGTGTTTTCAGAGAGAAGACAGTTTGCGGGGTAGAGGGGCATTGGTGAGGTTAATTTTGAGGCTGGAGGCACTTGCTGTAGACAAGGGCTAACTAGGCTAGGCCCCCAACATAAATTGGATATAATCAGTGAAGTGGATGAAACAGCTGCTGACAAACAAATTTATACAACTATGATTCATCCAGGATATGCAGATTTGGAGTTGTCAGATTCAGAGACAGACAGCGGATCAGGATCTATAATATCTATAGGGATAGAAGGCAGGCCCTCTATACATGAAACCAAAATGTAGAACCTAACTTAGCTATAGGCCCAGAAAGTACAGGTCTGAATTGCAGTAAAACTATCTCTTTAAAATGCACTTCTGCTTCTTCTAGGACATTGGTCTTAGTAAACAGGGCTTGTGTGATTAGCAAATAGAGTTTGTGTAGAAATAGATATTAGGTCAGATTGAACTTCTCTAAATAAATAGAACATAGTGTACAGTTGCTTATCCTGCAAACTGATGGGCTAAAGAGGTTGCTAGGTCGGGATGTGCTGCTCTTGTGAAACTAGGCTTTGAGCCAATTAGCAAATATAACGAATATAGCTTGTATAAATAGTAGAAAATCAGCAAATATAATAAGTAACTAATTAGCTTCTGCTGAAAAGTAAAATCACAGCGACACCTACTGAATTTACTGAACATAGCCATGAGATATAACTTCTTCTTTCTATATGATAATGTTGCCTATGTTAGCAAATTTTATGTACACGTTGTAATTTGGAAAGTACCAGATGTTAATTAAAGATTAACTGAATCAGCTGATATTTTCTAATAAAAGCAGGAGCCCTGTGAAGCCATCTTTGAAGAAACTCGATGGATATGTCTGAATTAGACTCCATGCGATTCCTCCCTATAGAGCTCCATAGTGATTGATTAACTAATTAATTGTGTCTTGTCTTTTCTTCCTGTTGAGGGGTACAGGAATATAGATAAAGAATCCAGGTATTGTGTGTAGGATTCCAGGCCCCAGGAGGGTGAGAGTCAACACTTGCAGGGGTAGTTTCTAGGAATGGGACAGTTTGTGGATTGGAGGGTTAGTTGGGCTATTTTTTTGGGTGCGGCAGGTTATAGGGTGATGGGGCAGTTGAGGTAAGGTTTTTGGGAGTGGGAGACAGTGTGTGAGATCGAGGGGCAGTTGTGAGGGAGAGAATATTTAGGGGTGGTCAGTTTATGGGGTAGAGCAGTTGCAGGGGTATATTTTGGGGTGTGGCAGTTTGCAGAGTGGCGGGACATTTGCAGGGATAGGTTTTGGCTGTGGGGGAGGGGACGTTTGTGGAGTGATTAGTTTTTTGGAGTGTGACCTGTTTAGAGGGAAGTGGGATAGTTGCAGAGAAGTAGATTTTTGGAGGAGGACAATTTGCATGGTGTTGGGGAATTTGAAGGCATAGATTTTGGGGTAGGCCAGTTTGCATGGTGGTGGGGCAGTTATGTGAATGGGTCATTTTTGGTGTGGGGGCAACTTGAGAGACTGGGAGAACAGAAAACAGTGAGAAGCAGTTTGAAAGGAGGACTTCATTAACTGCTGTGTTTCACTATGTGTAGCTTTCTATGCTACAGAAACTAGAACTCTTTCTCCCATAGAAATGCATTGGAGGGGGCTTATTTTTCTGTAAACCTCCTACCATCCAATCTGTCCCATTTTCAAACTCAGTGTGTCTTTTTACCAATCTTTCCCAAGTTTCATCCCATTCTAATAAATTTTTGGAGCGTTATTTTGCCCCTAGATATACAGATAGATAGGCATTTCCTAACCCTTTTTGTATAAAATTATTTTCAGCTTTGGAAAGAATAGAAAGCCCAAAGCATGGGCTTTAAATATTAGAATCTGATACTGCAGCAAACACTTCTTAAAAGCCTCCATGAATAACCAAGCCTTAACTTCTTTTCGAAAGGAAGGCAGAGGTCTTTCCTTGTAAGATTAGAGACGGGGAGTTTGAAATCACACTGCAAACTGCCCTACATACTCCCATCACACTGCAAACTGCTCTACTCCCAAAAACAAACCTCTGCTATTTCCCCAAGCCCCCAAAACTATTTCCCTCTGGAGCTTGTCACGCCCTTAGCCCCTTACATCGGTATGGAGGGGCATGGTTTTGTTTTTGCCATTGGGGTGCTTCAACTTTCTGGCCTTTTTCTAACTGGATGCCTTTTAATGCATTGTGGGAAAGGTAGTTCAGTTAGATATCATTTGGGCTCAGATAAAAAAAAAACACCTTCATTGTAGTTGGGCTGAGTAGGTGCATTGACAAGAATTTATTCATTTAGAAAAGAAAGACACGCTAAGGTTCACAGATCCACCTTTTTAAATATTTCACCAGGAATTCTTGTAACTCATTACAGGATAACTTGAACTGAAACAAAACTGCTTTCCTCAGCTTAATTAACAGCACCTGCTTCCAGCAGAGCTTGCCGTGAAGTCCAAAACATACAGAAAGAAACTTTAAACCAGGTTTTCTTTCCCTTTCCAGTCCAGAACAAATACTTGGCTATCTTGTCTGCTTAAACACAGCACTTCATACAGATAGTAAAATTCTCACAAGCAGATAAAACTCTTTTCAAGGTTTTCTCAGTAGTTAGACAAACAAAAGCATTTCTTACTTCCTCAGTTGAAACAGCAGGCATCAGCGTGAGCTCTGCCTTGCTCACAGCTGTTTCTCAAAAGGTAATCAGGAAGATTCAGCTTTGCACTGCGTCACACTTCTCCTGAGCTTAGAACATTAACAAGCTAACACAGCTCTTAGGGCTTTGGCCACTGGAGGCTTCCCTTTACGGTTGATACCCTTCCAATCCCTCTGAATTGGCAGACTGGCATGCAGAGCAGTCCATGTATGAGACCTCGTCTTCACAAGGTAAATCTGGCTCCCCCAATTGCATTGGCTCACTCTCTGGCTCAGATTCAGATAGCTTACTTGACTGCCTTCTGTTATGGTTAAAGCTGTCTCTGTCAAATTCGTAGTGCTCCTTATTAGCTAAGCTTCTGGAACTCATACCTTGATCAAAGCCTGTAGTTGCTTCACTTCTGACATGCTCTGGCCACCATCCAGCACATCCTGTTCTCCAATTAGTGCTTCTGGTTCTTACTGCTCCATTCTTTCTTGAGTAGGCAAAACTATTGCTCTCTCTTTCTCTCTGGTCAGTAGTTGCAGCACTCTCAGCTCTCAGGAGTCCTTCCAGTTTCTCTCCACGTGTCCTGCTTGTCCTCTCCTTTCTGCTTGTCCCTCTTCTGCTTTCTGGTCTCCTTTCTGTTCCCCTCTTTGGATAAACTGAGCTAAACATAAACCCCTCAGGCTCCTGCTCCACCCTCTCCCCTCTCAGGTGAGAAAGATCAAACTCCCTCGTGGCAGCTGAGTGATTAGGGGATGCAGTGACGTAAGGGTTCCTTACCCTGGGACTGTATTCCCTCTCCTTTCCACCACTAGGGGCACTCTGTTCCTTACTATAGCCAGGAATTACCTGCTTTCTAGGAGCAAATGGAGTTTTAAGTCCCTGACGTTTTAAAATGGGTCCCTTTATTATGGTAAATTCCTTCTTTTTACCCCTCTCTTCTAGGTCCTGATAAGCTTTCTTATCACAAGCTTCTCTAACACTACGCAAACAGTCCCATCCCCAAAAACTACCCTCCGCAACTGCCCCACCACTCTGCATACTGCTCCTCAAATTCTACCTCCATGCAATTGTCCCACCACAAAGAATACCCTCCCTTAAACTGCCCCACCACAAAAGCTACTTACCACACATCTGACCCTCACTGCTCAAACTGCTTCAACCACCAAAACCTACTCCTAGAACTGATCCACCCTGAAAAACTCTGTCGCAGCTGCACCACCATCCCCTTAAACTGCCCCACCCTGAGAATCTACTCCCCCCACATAAACTCTACCATCTCCCAAATTGCTCCATCTTGAAGAATTAGCCCCTGTAAAGTGATCCATCCTCAAAACTACCTCCACGCAACTGCCCCATCACCCCAGAAATTACCTCCACCCCCAAAACCTACCCCCCTACAACTGGCCCCCCACCCTGAAACTGCCACTACTCCCCTGCTACTGCCTGCCACCATGCGAACTGCTCCTACCCCAAAACCTACTCCTGCAACTGCCCCACCACCCTAAAAACTGCCCCACTTAAAAAAAAATCCCCCTGCAACTCTCCCATCACCCCACAAACTGCATCAGTTCCCCAAAACTACCCTCTGCAATTACCCACCACCTTCATCTATCAATGGAGGAAGGTGAAGTGTGGAGTACCCCAGGGATCTGTATTGGGACTGGTGCTTTTTAACATATTTATAAATGATCTGGAATTGGGAACAAGCAGCGAGGTGATTATTGATTACATTTGCAGATGACACCAAATTATTCAGAGTTGTTAAATCATATGTGGATTGTGAAAAACTGCAGAAGGACCTTGTGAGACTAGGAGACTGTGCATCCAAATGGAAGATTAAATTTTATGTGGACAAGTGAAAAGTGATGCTTATAGAGAAGAATAACTCAAACTATAGATACACAATGATAAGTTCCACATTAGGAGTCACCACCCAAGAAAAAGATCTGGATTTGATAGACAATAAAATTGAAATCCTGTTTCGCGTGCGGCAATGGCCAATTAAACTAACAGTAGGGTAGAAAGCATTAGGAAAGGAACGGAAAACAAAGGATATCATAATGTCTCTGTACTGCTCCATGGTGTGACCCCACCTTGAATATAGTGTGCAATTCTGGTCTCTGCATCTCAAAAAACATATAGCGGCATCAGCAAAAATAGAAATACGGGTGAACGAAATGATAAAAGGGATGGAACGACTCTCCTGTGAGAAAACACTAAATAGGTTAGGGTTCTTCAACTAGGAGAAGTGAAGGCTGCAGGGAGATATGATAGAGGTCTATATAATCCTGGATGGAGTAGAACGGGTAGATGTGAATTAATTGTTTATTCTTTCAAAAAATACAGGTCCCAGTATTCAGCATTGCTAACAATCGTTGCTGAACATTAAACCCAGATATTCAATGCTGGGGTCATATCCGGTCCCAGCAGTGGATATTTGGGGTTGTCGCAAAGTCTGATTACTAACCGGGCAGCGACTCAATATCGCCGCTGCCTGGTTAGCGATATGCGGTAAAAGTTAGGCCAGTGTTTCCCATGCCTAGCTTTCACCACATATCGCAAATCGGACAGTGACTTAATATTGCTGCTGACCGGTTTGTGACTGGCTCCGCCTCTGCTCTGCTCCGGAATGCCCATGACACTAAGTGGTTATCATAAATGCACGTAGAGCTGGCGGCAGTGTATTCAGCGGCAATACCTTTCAAAAATCGGGCCCACAATGACTAGGGTCTCCTATGACCTTATTACTGTGTGCCATGCTCTCCTTTCAAATCAATGTGTTGATACTCCGAAATTTCTGTCTTGATTTGGCAATTTTCAATCTGTTATCAAACCGCTGCTGATCGCTGGAAGTAGCGGTATACAAATGTATTCTAAATAAATAAATATTATGAAGCCACCAGCACTGAATATTGTGCCCTTTATTCCTTATTCAACCAAAACCTGGACTGGATTTGCAGCTTCTTTTAGGGGATCCGGGAAACTAAAGACCAGTGGAGCCTGACATCAGCATAGGACAAAATGGAAGAAACCATTATAAAGAATAAAATTACTGAACATGCAGATAATCATGGTTTAAAGGGAAGCAAGTGAACATGGATTTAGCTAAGGAAAGTCGTGTCTTACTTATCTGTTATATTTTTTTGATGGTGTAAATAAACAGGTAGACAAAGGTGGGTTGGTCGAAATAGTGTATCTGGATTTTCAGAAAGCCTTTGACAAGGTCCCTCATGAGAGAGACTTAGCGAACTTAAAAAGTCATGGGATTGGAGGCAGTGTACTACTGTGGATCAGGAACTGGTTGAAAGGTAGAAAGCAGAGAGTAGGGATAAATGGCCAATTTTCCCAATGGAGAAAGGTGAATGGTGGAGTACCCAAGGGATCTGCACTGGGACCGCTGCTTTTTAACATCTTCATAAATGACCTAAAAATGGGAATAATGATTAAGGTGATCACGTTTGCAGATGATACAAAATTAGTCAAAGTTATTAAAACACAAGAGGATTGTGAAAAATTGCAAGAGGACCTTGATACATTGGAAGACTGGACATCCAAAGGGTAGATGAAATTTTATGTGGACAGGTGCAAAGTTATGCTATTTTGTCCCGTGAATAGCGGGGCTCCTGCTGGCCCATCAATATCCTCCCTGTACAAAGAGTGGGTTTGTACGGGGAGGCCTAAATGGGGGCAGGAAGGAGCATTCTAGAAATGGACTGAGGGCTGGGCATGGGCGAGCCACGACCCCGGATGTACAGGGCCTATTCAGAGGTCGACCCTGTACGTCTGTGGCCTGTCAGACGGCTGCCTAGGGTGAGAACTTACACAATCTTGACGATGCATATATTCATATGATTCTTGCAAGGTATTGTGGGTATTGTAGTTCATTCACTCCCAAACACAGCTGATGACAATAATTGAGTTGTGAAACCAAGTGGTAAGGCCAATAAAATACTTCTTTTATTGATGGGGTTTAATTCACCCAGCACATGTATGCTTGATAGCAATATAAATGAGGTTACTTGCTTGCAGTGTTTAAATGGATAACAAAAAGTCACAAAGCAAATCAGAAAACAGCCTTCAGCTTGTCAGGCAATTAGCTAATGTTTTCTTAGCAAATAATTACCAAATACAAAGGCACAAAGAAATAAATAAACTTTGCTTGTTAGGTTAACTTCTGCTTATTTTCCACGCAGATCCCAGCAGTGATTCTCCCTTGCTCACACACTCTATCAGGTACAGCTTTAATTACTAACAATTGACCAGCTGGAAGCCTTTAGCTGGCTGGCTGCTACTGTGTGAACCCAAATCCTGCTTTAAGAGCTGTTTGCAGTGGAAATAAAGAACAAAGTTAGGTTTCTTTGTGATGGCTGATGTGTTTGCTCACAGAAAGCTAGCAATAGCAATTAGATAGAGAACAGTCCATGTAAGTAATAGTTTCATCTGCTGTATCTCCCCCTTCATCAATCAGCATAGGGTCACTATCATACATTGGCACAGACGAGTCTTTCATTAAGGCACTATCATGAGAATGCTTATTCCCTTGCTGCCATTCTCTATTATAGATAGGGTCTGGATCAGTGTTCATACCTGAGCCTCTCCTGCCATCATAATTCCTCTCTGTATAGCCTGGCCAGTATGTAATCCAATTCTGATGTCCAGCCTTCCAATCTTGATCCCTGGACACTGGATCTCCTCTCACATACCTTCTGGCCTTGGTCTGAAAGTCCCTTCCACATGCAGTCTTCTCTCTTCCAGGTAGCCACTGGTGATTCCTATCTCTGCCACTCCATTCCTCTGGCTGAATCCAGTCCAATGGACTCTGCTGGCATTTGGAATACCTCCCAGTATGGGTACTGCCTTGGACTCTCCCAGACCATCCAATGGGCTTTCTTCTCTTCCTTCCAGAGAGTTTCCTTCTTTCTCTATCCGCTTGGCTTGGCTTCTGTTTCTCCAGGTGATACTGCTTAAACCTGTAGCTGGGCTGGAGCTTGTAGCCGTTGCTGAAGCTCTCCCTCAAGCTCTTTCTGAAGCTGTTCTTGAAACTGTTATCTGAAGAATAAGCTCTATTCTTATTCTTTCCTAATGTGTGCTCCTCTCTAACCCAGCGCAGCTGTGTTGAATCAGGCCCTGCCCTTTGAGATGAGTGCTTAGGGATTACCTCATAGCTCTCTTGATTGCACACACATTTTCTCACTTCAGCCCCTCTCATGGCTGCTGGAAACCTGGTGCATTCTGGGACTGGTAGTCTTTTATGTGAAAACTCTGTTTTCTTACTTCTACCAGAACTGACAGGTTGCTTGTTCAGAGTCACATCATCTTTTCTATAGCTCCTACCTGAGCTATGATAAGCTTCCTTATCACAGGCCTCGAATCTAGACGAGGGACTTATTTTACCTCAAAGGTGGAATAGGTCCCCCCTGGGCATAGGGGGATCGAAAGCAGGACCGGCGACACAGGTGAGGAGGCACAGGGGGTCCCCTGCAGCTTGACCCAGGCCTTGGAAGGCTGGATCGGGGGTTGAGCTGCAGGGAACAGGCATCTGGGTTCGAGAGGCCATGATCATGGCTCATGAATGGAACCACACTGCCATGACAATGGGATGCCATGGCACTGTGGCTCCATTCACGGGACTAGCTGAGTTAGCTGGGTAGTCACCAGGATGTACAGCCGGAAAGAGTCGGGTCTAGGCCTGCACTTCTAGATGCTAGACCCAATTCTGATCCTGCAGGAACTACGGGATCAGAATTGGGTCTAACTTTGCATGCCCGATTCTGCTCGGCCGTACAGGAGCTGGATGTGCATTAATGGAATTGGCCTCTTAGGGAACAGCACAAACTATGGTTACACAATGCAAGGTTCCACATTAGGAACCATCACAAAGGAAAAGGATTTAGGCATCGTGGTGCATAATACATTGAAAACCTCTGCCTAGTGTGAGCAGCAGCCAAAAAAGAAAATGGAATGCTTGAAATCATAAGGAAAGAAATGGAGAACCAAACCATGAATATTATAATGCCTCTATTATTCCATGTTGTGACCGCACCATGAATATTGTGTGCAATTCTGGTCACCTTATCTTATAAAGGATATAGCAGAATTAGAAAAGGTACCGAGAAGAGCTGCCAAAATGGTAAAGAGAATGGAAGGATACTCCTATGAGGAAAGGCTTGAAAAGTTAGAGCTCTTCAACTTGGAAAAGAGATGGCTGAGGGGAGATATGACAGAGGTCTATAAATTAATGAATGGAGCAGAACGGGTAAACGTAGAGAGGTTGTTTACTCCTTCAGAAAGCAGAAAGACTAGGGAACATTCAATGAAGCTACAATGTAGCCCATTTAGGATTAATAAGAGAAAATATTTTTTCATTCAACGAATAATCAAACTCTAGAATTCATTACTGGAGGATGTATTAAAAGCTGATAATGTAGCAGGTTTAGAAAAGGTTTAGAGAAGTTCCTGGAGGAAAAGTCCATAAACCATTATTAAAGAGGACCCGGGAAATCCACTGCTTATCCTGGAATAAGCATTGTCGAATCTGTGTACCTTTTTGGGAACCTGCCAGGTACTTGTGAGCTGGATAGACCACTGTTGGAAACAGGATACTGGGATTGATGGGCCTTGGTCTGACCCAGTATGGCATTTCATATGTTCTTATAAATGAAGGGTTAGTGCTGTGAAAGGAGTATATGTCCAATGAATACAAGCCCTTAGAAGTGATGAGTTGAGAATTCTTCCCTCATCCCACAAGAGCCCAGAAGGTAAGAAGTGTATCTTCCCCTTCATCTATCCAGACTTTTGGATAAAAGTCAAAGAAGGTATCAGGGGGGAGGAGTGGCCTAGTGGTTGGGGCAAGGTACTTCAGGCCGGAAGGTCGGGGGTTCAAATCCCACTAGAGGACAGCAACCTTGGGCCGGAAGGACTGGGGTTTCTAGTCCCACAGGTGCTCCTTGTGGTCTTGGGCAAGCCACTTAAACCCTCCATAGCCCATGTTCCCTGTAAAATAGTTATCTCCAAGTTATAATGCCCTGTTCAATGTAATTTCAGTTTGTTCAATGTAAACCGCACTGATGCAGAATAGCGCGGTATATAAGAGAATTAAATAAATAAATAATAAATAAAAATATATATACTGGGCCTAGTTATTAGTGTAACTATGTACCTTTGAAGGTTATGCCACTGCTGATTTAAAGGATATACCAGTCTTGGGTCTCAGTAAATATAAGGTCATATATTATCCATAGTTTATTCACCTAAGGGCAGAGTATCACAGAAAACTGGGATGCACTGTGTATAGATGTTCGTACTTGTCTATGGTTAGCTCTTAATGTGCTGCAACCTTGGTTTCTACTACAAGAAACATTTTACTGTTTTACTCTGGTATATTCCTTGGTTCACACTAACTTTAGCTGGTTAGGTTAACTGGTTAACGACTGAGTGGCTAACCTAAGTCGCTGCCTCCACTCTGTCCCTGGAATGCCCCAGCTAGTGTTAGGGCATTTAAACCTGGTAGAAGGGACTATTCAGTAGCGTTAAATGGTTTATTGGCGCTGAATATACTGCTGACCACGATTTAACCAGTTAAATCACTTGAATATGTCCCAATAAAATTTGATTAACGCATTTAAAGGTTTTCAAATATACATAAATCAACATTATGCACAATAATTCAGAGATTTTCTGCATGAAAAGGTAAATGTAGTGTCTACTTGTGGAGGGTAAATGTTATAAAGTCACACCTAGTTTATAAAGTACATGTATATTTGACTTCCCTCACTTGGTTTGCAGCTTGTCGTGCTGTGAGGGCTTACTTTCTTTAGAAGCTCAGATGACAAGACTTCGACTTTCATGCTTTGGACACATCATGCGAAGAGAGAGATCATTAGAAAAAGACATCATGCTTGGCAAGATAGAAGGTCAACGCAAAAGAGGAAGGCCAGCAATGAGATGGATCGATACAATAACAGCAGCAATGGGTACCAGTCTGTCAACAATGAGCCGCTTGACAGAAGACCGAACACAATTTAGGATAGCTATCCAGAGGGTCGCCATGAGTCGACACCGACTCGACGGCACTTAACAACAACAACATATTTGACGTTAGAAGATACTAGTGTAAGTGGGTGAGAATGTGCCTTAACTTAAGGTGCACTTACTCCATCCCTAGAGTTGGTGCAAATGACCACATCTACTTTTTGCATGTGTGCACGTAAATTATAGTATTCTACAATCAACACAAGTACTTGCTCGGACCACTTACACTCTACCAAACTCTGCCCATGTGCATGTACACAATGCACAGACTTGCAGGCTAGTCAGTATTTTAGAAGAGGTCATCTATTTATTTATTTATTTAACTTTCTTATATACCGCGCTCTTTACACCAGTGCGGTTTACATGTAACGCAATTATGCAGAGCAGGGGACTTCACTGCATTTACATTATAACAGGGGGTTTTGTACAGGAAACAAACGAACAGGGTAACTATGTGCAAATAAACTATCAACATATGTACATGGATCATTCAGCTATTTACATATTGGATCTGTTGTGTGCATGCTGTCAGTGTATTGAGTGCAGAACTACTTATCAGGGGGGTTGGTGTTTGGTGGGCTAAGTTTCTGTCTTAAATGGTGGTTACATGGAGATTGTTTATACTTTATTTATACTTGTAAGTGGCCACTTATGTGGTAAGTGACTAAAATGCTGACATTTACGCATGTTCTTACTGACTAAACCTCGGTGACTCCATATAAAATGATTCTCTTTACAAGCATAAAGGTTTCTAGATCACAATCACAAACAGAATGCACAAGCCTAATTTTTAGTTGGGGCTGAAAGAAACCAACCTTCATCCCTGTCCTTTAAGCTCCCTAATTGCTGATGCTGTTTGGGGCAGAAAATTGTTTAGGACATGACCCCGGTGTCCCTCCTTGCTCTTATGCCTAGGGGTTCACAGGTAAAAAGGGAAGTTGTACTGCTAGAATAATCAGTTTGGAGACAGGTCCCCACAGATGTCTACTCACAAAGAATACATCCCTCATCATACAGCCCACACCCTTTAGGTTCTTTGATAGTGTTCTGTGTATGACATGACTGCAGGAAAAGTTTTTTTAGTACAATGAATAGCTTTCCCATCATTAACACCAGTATGTGCTTCCCACACCACTGTGCTATTTATACTGTTACTGTTACCATGGAATTTGACACAAACCAAAGCTGAGCATTTCTGCATTTTTCTTTACAAAAAGAATCTGAAGATAACACCTACTGCAAGAGCTGTCACATTGTATTAACATGCTTTACTGACTATACAAGGTAAGAGCACACATTCAAGCAAATTCCAGCAAACCCAAAAGCCAAAAAAAAAAATCAAAACCCACAGAGGTCCACAATAGATGTCAAACCCATCAAAGTTACAAAATATTCAAAAAACAAAGCCTTGCATGGCAACTTCAGTGTCTAAGTGCCTGGAAGGAGGTGTTTGAGTGGGAGGAAAGGTACAGGTGAGTGAGTTAGGGAGAAATTAAAATGTCAAAGTGCAAAAAAAGAGACTACCTCTAAATACTGCCCTCCAGTCTGCTTCAGTCCTGCTATTCACTCTGCTTTTACCTCCCCTTACCTTACTGGTGTCAATTAATTAGAAAACACCACCAGTCTTAATATTCTCCAGCTGTCATTAGAGAAAGAGACTATTTTTATCAACTTTGTAGAGGTAATAATACTTCCCTCTATAGATTTATTTGTCAGTGGTTTCTTTACTGGCTTTTATATTTTTGCAGTGTCTGTGTATTCATTTAAAAAGGACTGGGGCAATATTTCAGATTCCATGGTTGGAGGGTTTTTTTTATAAACATTGGCTGCAGAGTTTAAATAAAACCCAGATATTAAGCACCAGTATCTGGATAGTGACCACTTTTATTTAAGCCTCGGAGGCCAATTTCCTCCTTTCATTTATAACTATATTTAAATAGTTATGGATGAGGAATTCCAAATGCTAATCATACACATCTGATTTACACATCTGAAAATATCCCAAGAGACATTTAAGAAAGGCCCAAAGTTACACGTATCTGGTGCGATCACCTCTGCGCTACACGGGGGTGCGACCGAGGCATGTCCGAGGTGCTATGTAAAGGATCGATGTACATTTGCATTTATCAATATTCATTTTTATTAAGCAAAAAACAAAACAGCAATACAAAGGTTACCAAGAAATTAAATTTCACAAAACAAGGTTTGCCGGAGGCATACATACAGTAACACAGTGAGTTTTCTCCGAGCATATCCTACAACAACAGCAACGAAAAACTCCTAAAAAGATACTGGCTGGAGTAAGAAATGCTCAAAGTTGTAGGATAGCCTTCCAAAATAGCCAAAGACAAATGCAAAACCAAAACACCCCCCCCAGTCACCCCAAAACAACCACTCTCATCCCACCCTCCCTTCCCCCTGTCATACCCCCCAATGCTCTTTAGTCATCAGAGGTCATAAGTGAGTGAGTGGAAGGCCCAATGAATTGAGTACTAGAAGGGAAGACACAGTTATGCTCAGTGTTCCAAATTATTAAGTAGAGTTCCCTTTGTCCCAGGAGAGAGAGAGAGTCAATCAGGGGAGCCCAGAGATGCAGACATCAATCAAGGGCGGTTTTATGCTCCATGTCCATAAGATCAGTAAAGGCCAGTTCTCAAGACCCAGATCCGGTGAAACTGAGGACAACCATTGTCTCAAAATTATCTTCTTTCCCACCATAAAGGCATGTTCATAAAAACGTCTAGGCGCACTCAGCAGACATCATTCAAGTGAAAATTTGGCAAAGAGACAAGGCTCTACAGTGGGTAAACAAGAGAGTCTCACCAAAACACCCAGGTAGTCACATATCCTCCCCCAAAACTGTTGTACCCTAGGGCAAGTACAAAATCTATGGAGAAACATACTGCGGGCTCTGTTACACCACCAACACAGGTCTATCGGACACAAACCGTTCTTGTGAGTACATATGTCATGAACGTAGGGTCACCATAAATATTTGTACTGAAGTTCTTGGTAATAGACACATTCAGAGAGTAACACACACCTGGCAAAAGCCCAATGCAGAAGCATGGGAGTGACATTCGCCAAACCATCTTTCCGCCAACAAGCAGCCAGTAATTCCAGAGCCGTTGTCTCCAACATTGGGGAATGTGTCTAACTGAGTCAACATACAGAAAGAAGCCCCTCCATTGAAGTGAACAGTTCCACGATTCCCCCTTTCTGAAATAAAGCACAGTTACTTACCTGTAACAGGTGATCTCTGGGAACAGCAGGAATTAGTCTTCACATATGGGTACGTCGGTACCGACGGAGCCTGCACGGGAATGCTCCCCAGCATCCAATCAGAAAGCTTTTGGAAGCATCCCTCGCGCCTGCGCGCTGACTTCCCGCCTTTCCCACTGCCTCTCCTCAGTTGAGTTTCAGCTGAGACAGAAGGAGAGAAAGAGGAAAGGAGATAGATAGATACAACTCCTAGGGGAGGTGGGTGGGTTGTGAAGACTAATTCCTGCTGTTCCCAGAGATCACCTGTTACAGGTAAGTAACTGTGCTATCTCCAGGAACAAGCAGGAATGAGTCTTCACATATGGGGACTCCCTAGCTGTGGGTGCCAGGGGAGATCCCATAAAATGTGTATCCCTGGAACAGGACGGCATTTCCCAAACCTGGATCCCCGGCATCCCCTGAGGGATGGGGGGTAGGAGTTGAGTAGAGAAGAGCTGTAGAGGAACAGCGAATCTAAAGACTACAGAAAAAATGAGTCTTTAGAATGTATGTCAAGTATCATTAAAATATTTAATGAACTAGTACAATATACAGCTTACCTACGGGATTGTAGGAAGTAGAACTGTGATGGAGTGTACTGTAGATGCAGTAGCGGAATCCTCAAGGTAACTTCACAGCAGTGAGGATGAAGTTCCAAACCTGGAATGGGCAGGTAACCCAGGTGTCAACTGGGGCAGGAGAGAACGGCAGGTCTTCAATGGAAAGCTTTATGGGAAAAAGCTGAAAACTCTTTTAGGTACAGAGTTATTAACATTGAGGACTAAAAGAAGAAGACTGACCGATCTGGAGAATTAGCCCAGTCCTGAAGGGAAGAGGGGGTATGGAAAAAAGCCCCTATTCCCAAGGAGAACAGAAGTGTACTCAGAAATATCGAAGATGTACACCGTCTTTCCTAGCTGGTACGAGATAGGAAGACATTGAAGTTTGATACTTCATAGACAGGGAGATCTATAACAAAAATAGAAGCTGTTGACATCACAGCAGTAATTGTATGTATAACCGCTCCCACTTACTGAGCCGCATGAGACTAGGCAAGTTGACTGTCTGGACCTCTTAAGGAGGTAAAAGCTTTATAGCTCAGACAGTTAGGGAGATAGCAGGTAATACATGGCGTCCTATGGACATCTCCCAATGGGTATATATATATATATGGAGAGACACACATATCTATATACATGTAAATAGTGCCTAGGGAAATAGATGAAAATGTGCAGGGCAGTTTTAAAACAGGCAGCTCCAAGAACATGGCTAGGGGTTGCTATAGACAACCGACCAAAACACTAGCACCGGGTGTAGGTAAACGCCCCGGAGATGCATTACCTCATAGCTCATTAGAGGAGCAGGAACAGCTGCAGGGACTTGAGCTGATGAGGGGCTCAAAGAATGACGCATTTAAAATAGAGTCAGTCTTGAGCAGAAACAGGACACGAGAGGGAACTGGAGGAAGAACAGAGGCAGAAACAGGAACACGGAAGAGCAGAACATATGAGAACCAGGATACATACCTGAGAGCTTCTGACGGAGATTCCAGCAGCACCTCAGAGGAGTTTGCCCAGGAGGGATTACCCGAGGTTAGTGCTAGAAAGTTGGGCTGCACTGAACCAGAGTCCGGTTGGGGACCCAGAGGGACTCCAGGCAGCAAACGACGAGGAGCTGTGAGAGGGAACTCCCACGAGAGCAGGTACCTGGGGAATAGAAGCTCTTATCCAAAAGAGATTTCCCGGCTGAAAGAAAGACGTCCTGTGAGCGGAAGTGAAAGGGAGAAAAGTTTCCAGCTTCCCGGCTGCAAACGTCCAGGCAGAGCTAAGCCTGAAGAAAGGCCAATTCCCTGGAATAGAGGGGCACTGGATTTTACCTGCACTAGTCCTGAGGTGTATGGCCCTCTAGAGGGAAAATCCACATTGCATGGTACCCTGCCTTTCCACGTTAGTAGTGGAGAGAAGAGAAGCCCTTGCCAGGAAGAGGAGGGATTGCTAAACACTGATACAAGTTACAGCCATACAAGAGATAATAGCAGGGAAGCTCATGAGGCCATGGACTGTGATTTCTGTGGAGAAAACTCAGAGGATTTCCAGATGGACTGTACACTGGTGTTTTCAGATAGCGTGACCTCTTTCTGTTGAAGCATAAGAAAAGCCTGCAAAAGAGAAATCTGTGTAGAGGCACAGATTTCACTCTAAAGCTTTTTGTGATGTAAAAAGCCTGTTTTTCACTTTTGTTTTCCTTAAAGCTGAAAAGAAGCATTTCCTTTGTAATACCCTTTTTGTGTTGTGCCAGAAGCATGGTTTACTTTCCTTTATGACTCCTGTTTGCAAATGTTCTCCCGGGAAGGGAAATAAATACCTCTTTATAAGCATAGCTACTTGTCCACGACTACACTCTTATTGAATAGCTATTGGGACTTCAACTCCCAGGGGGCACCACTAGTCCCTGCTACATAGGAGGAGCCTCACTGAAGCCCCTGGCCTTTCGCCTCCGGGGTAAGTAGGTGGGTGATATATAGATGGGCATGACTTATGCCCACACAGCTTACAGAAATATGTATGTATAGGACATATACATACATGAATATAAGCCTGAGGATACATGCCTGCAACTGAGCCCCTTAAAAACATTCACTTGGGGAATGTGATGGGAAAAGATTCATCTAATAATAAGGGGGTGAAAACCACCTGAAGATATATAGAGAATCTATTTCTGCGGTGCAGGAATGTAGTTCAGTGGAATAACCAGGATGGTTGCGTGAAAAAACAGAGGATAATAGCAGTCTGGCAAGAGCACGTCAGGAGTACTTTAGGACTCTGACATGTCCAAAGGACAAAAGAAAAACGCATAAACTAAGACACCAGGATGACCCAGCCAAGGGACACAGGGGTATCAGGTACACTAAAAGAGTATGCGTTGTCCAAGTGGAGCAGAAAAGCATAATGCCAAGCTGTAAGGAAAAAGGGGTAGATTCCTGCAAGATTGGGAACTCCTTGGACATTCACACAGAAAAAGCTTGTCTTCTGTATCACAACAGGAGACAAGAGGGTATAAAGAACCCATATAGTCATGGAATGATTATATAAGTTTTTTCTACTATATGGAAAAAACCCTCAGAGATAAAGTCCAATGCTCTGTAGCAAGGGCCCATAGTAGTAAGTTTCTCTGAAGATTGCAGAGAGCATTGTGCAGGAGAATTATGAGATAAAACTGACTGAAGTCAGGTGTGTTGCCACATCTTAGGAAAGGATATGGCTAGAAGAAGATAACCTGCAGTGAGTAGTATTATGCAAGATAGTTGAAAGTAGCTTGCAATGAGCACTAGAGTAATCACTGGAACTCCTGCATGCACAGCAACTGAACAAAACAGCAGAGGGGATTCTCCTGTATAAAAACAGAGAGAAAACAGACAAAGGGAGCGGAGATATTCCCGTCCCTGTCTGATGAGTTGCATTGAAGGATAATAAAAAAGTCTACACTGGAAAGAAAGAGAAGTGTTTCAGTATGGTACCAACTCAAGCAGGGGAAACCCTGGAAGAGAGGGGGTTGGAAGGTGACTTACCATAGGGTAAGTCAGCTGAAGGAAAAGATGTCCATGTGGGGACAGAAACTATCATGGGATAGTTGTAACCTCCCTTCGTAGTAGTAAGAAGGGGAGAATTCTGTAACCCATGGACAAAAGTATCCTAACAGCTTAGCATACTGAAAACCAGTGTAGAGTTTGAAGAATAAACCTCTGCTAAGAAGAAGTTAACTGTAGATTGCAACATATAGGAACCTATGGTTGCTGTTTATGATTAGACTGGTTAGAGTCTGGAGACCTCAGACTAGGATAAGATGTCCCTTGCTTGGGTACATCTGGAGGATGGGCAGGAGAAGGGTGAAACCTTCTTTTCTTAGGGAAAGGAGGTTTGATAGGACATTTCCTACGTCCTGGGGAAAAAGAAGGCTTAGGATGGTTTCCAGAACCAGGGAAGTCAGTGGAGCAATGAGCAACCTGACGTAAAGCCTCTCTATTGAAGAGATTTTCTCCAGTACAAGGAGAATTACCCAGTGTATGTTGTGCCCATCTGCTCAAGTCTGAAGCTTGCAGCCAGGCTTTACGATGTGCTCCAATGGCAATAGCGGAGGATCTGCTAACAGACTCAAAAGAGTCTAGAGAAGCACGAGAAAGAAACCAAGAGATATTCCTGCTATGATTAAGAAGCAAGGAATAGTCAGTGGCCTTAGGCTCTGACAAAAAAGGGGACAAAAGAGATAATTTCTCTGTGACCTCCTGAAGTGTCAGACTCATATAAAAAATATATGAGATAATTCTTGAAGCCAGCATAGAAGTTTGGAAGGTTTGACGTCCAAAGGTATCAAGTGCTTTAGATGCACGACCTGGCGGATAAGAAGAATGCTTCTTCTTGCTTCTTACCTTCCTCATTGCTGATTCCACTACAATGGAATGATGTGGAAGTTGATTTTTTTGAAACCCTGGAGAGGGAGGCACCTGATACAGAACATTAGTGGCTGTAGAAGGCGAAGGGACCTTTAAAGGTGATTCCCACATCCTCAGAAGAAGATCCTGCAAAGAATGATGTAAAGGAAGCATTACATTTTCCTTTTCTGCAGGATCTTGGTTAAGAGTAGAGCCAGGAATAGGAATGGCAAGAAAGGTTGCTATGTCAAGGAGAAATTTCTGAAAAGAAGGATCTCCAATGGGAACTATTCCTGGGTAAGCTGAGGTGGAAGAAGCAGCTTGAGCACCAGAAGACATACTGGACTGGTGCAGAAAAAGAATCCTGCTAGATGGACAGTGATACTGACAGTTCTGATTCGAGGCAGTTAGTACTGCATCGTCAGTGCCCGGTATCAATTCCAAGCTAGGCATAGAAAGGATCGATGGCACCGATGGAACTGCAGGAATCGACATCGATACCGATATCGGAGACGGTAATGTCATCGAAGCAGTAATCGTGGGCTGCTGAAGCGGTACCGAGGTAGCCAGAGAGCCTTGGTGAATATCCTCGGTACTGCGTAGTCGGAAACGATATGGATCGGTTTCGAAACGCGTCGGTACCAAGTCATCTAGACTGGACATCGATTCTAGACTCGGCATCGAAGGGAGCGAGTCTATCGATGCATGTCTAGAAGGTACCGACGTTGGTGGTGGTATCGGCGATGCCGATACAAGAAAGTCAATCGGAGTTGTATCGATCGGTTCCGAAGGTACCGAGGACGTCCGAAGATGATGCTTGGTGAAGAGTGGAACACTCGACACCGGCGCCGATGTCGGGGTATCGGTACCGCTCGAAGTCGATACCAACCCCGAGCATGGCGAAGATACAGGAAAGCCAATCTGGGTCGTATCGATCGGCCCCGAAGGTACCGAGGACACCAGATGACAATCCCAGGTGAAGAGTGGAACACTCAACACCGGTGCCAATGCCGGGGGATCGGTACCGCTCGAAGTGGATACCACCCCCGAGCATGGCTCAGGTATGTTCTGTGAGGGGTGAGCCCCAGGAACAACCTGAAACCCCGTAAATGCTTTGGAGCCCGAAGACTCCCGCCGGGGTTTTATTGCCAATGGGGTCTTGAGGGCAAGGCCGGAGCCGTCATCATGCTGGGCATGAGACTTACCCTTCAAGAATTGGCTAGTCTTAACAGACTGTTTGTGGGTTACCTGATCCTGGAGAGAAGAATAAACCGGTGTCCTCACCTCAGGAGGAAAAATGGCATCGAGGGAAACTCGAAAAAGGGAAGGTCTTCTCCCAATAATACAGCCTGATAGATCAGGGAAACAAGGGTCAGGACCCAAACAGGTTAGACACCAAGCATTGGAGTCTAAAAAGAAAACTATGTTTCCACAGTGAAGGCACTTCTTAGGGGAAGAAGGCTCCATGTTGGAGAGGCCTGGTAGGCCCAAAAAGTTAAGACAAAAACTGAGGAGAAAAAATCTCTGTAATTTTAGAAAAGAAAAGAATAAAGCACCGGCGGTACCGGCGGGAAAGACAGCCGCGACCACAAGAAAATAAGAATTTTAAAGAAAAAAGTTTCTGCGGTGACAGGAGGATATCCTGTCGGCTCTGCGGAAAAACGAAAACTGAGGAGAGGCAGTGGGAAAGGCGGGAAGTCAGCGCGCAGGCGCGAGGGATGCTCCCAAAAGCTTTCTGATTGGATGCTGGGGAGCATTCCCGTGCAGGCGTACCGACGTACCCATATGTTTATTTTATTTATTTATTTATTTATTTAACTATTTCTTTTATACCGCCCCTTCCAGAGATCAAGGGTGGTTTACATGTAACAGCTTAACAGTATTGTACACATTTGTATACATTTACATTGAACATTGAACAGTAGAAATCAACTATTTACATTGAACAATAAAATTTAACTTTGTAAGGTATTAAGTAAAACAGTTAACTATTTACAATAAGTATTTACAATGGCTGTGTGTGGTGAGAAGGGCAAGTGTAGGGAGTTGGAATTTATTTCCTTTTATGCATAATTTCCTTTTATGTCGTAGGTGAGGGGTGCGGGGGGGGGGGGGCAGACAGGGAGTTAATTAGCGGGGGGTTAGGGGGTTTGTGTATGTGTGTCCATGTTTGTTGTGGAGCATGTTTTGGGGGAGTAAGGGATTTCAAAGTGCTCAGTGAATAGGTAGGTTTTTAATTCTTTCTTGAATTGGGAGAGGTCTTATATGATGCGGATGTCTATTGGGAGGTTGTTCCAGAGCGTTGGAGCAGCGAACGTGAATGCTCTGGAGCTAGTGGTTTTCTTAGTCTTCCGGATATCTTTTGGTGTGATGAGGGAGTGGGCTGCGTTTTGTCTGTGGGATCTGGTTGTGGTTGGAGAGTGCAGTAGTGTAGATAGGTGTGAGGGGGCTATGTCATTTATGAGTTTAAAGGTTGTTAGGACGATTTTGTATCTAATTCGGCTGTTAATAGGGAGCCAGTGTAGTTCCCGTAGTATTGGGGTTACGTGATCTGTTAGGTGAGCTTTAGCAATTACTTTTGCACAGATGTTCTGAGCTCTTTGTAGAAGGTATGTGCTTTTTTGAGGAAGGCCTATTAGGAGACTATTGCAATAGTCGAAGTGAGGGGTGATCAGGGTGCTTACTACAGATCTAAAATCTTGTGTTTCGAGGAGTGGCCTAAGGTGTTGAATAGTTTTAAGTTTATAGAAAATGGTTTTTACTGTTTGTTTTATGTGTGGTAGCATAGTAAGTGTGTGGTCTATTATTGCACCTAAGTATTTTACCTGTTTTCTAACAGGTATGGTAGTTTTGTTGATTGTAATTGTTTCCGGGTAAGTGTTCGCGGTCATAGATGACCTTGTTACGAACATTGCTTCTGTTTTTCTGAGGTTGATGCTGAGGTAGTTAGATTCCATCCAGGAGGACGTCTCTGCCATGCATTCAGATAGTGTGTCATAGGTGGGGTTTTTAGTATCTATGGGAATAGCAAGCATGATGTCGTCAGCGTATATAAAATGTTTAATTCTGTGTTTTTTAAATATGTTTGTTATAGGTTGCAGGTACAGGTTAAATAGGAGTGCTGAGAGGGCCGATCCTTGGGGTATTCCCTGTCCCTGGGGGAATGTTTCTGATGCTTGTTGGTCAATTTGGACGCGTATTAGTCTATGCGTGATGTAGGACTTGAACCATTTAAGGACAGTCCCGCCTATTCCTAGGTTCTCTAGTCTTTTGATCAGTGTATGGTGGTTGATGTTGTCGAAGGCGGCTGAGATATCTAAAAAGAGGAGTAGGAAGCCTTGGTTGTTGTCATCTGTATCCCGGATGAGGAAGTCCATTAGGGTGATTAAGAGAGTTTCTACTCCATGGAAGGGGCGGAATCCAAATTGGTGTGAGTCAAGTGGTTTGTGTTCATCAATGTGTTCTTGTAACTGTAGTTGAATTGTTTTCTCTATTATTTTGGCTATGAATGGAATGCTGGCTATTGGTCTGTATGAGTATGTGAAGACTCATATGTGAAGACTCATTCCTGCTTGTTCCTGGAGATATTGGGATCCACCCTCTTAACAGATTGAATATAGTGCCTAACTTGAAGGTAACAGAAAAAGTCCTGTCGGGGTAATTGGAATCGGGTCTGCAGGGATAAGAAGGAATCTACTTCTTCTCCCTCCACCATCTTGAAGTTCCACAGATAGGTAATCCTCGCCACCTCCCAGGCACCTGGAATAGTAGATTGTAACCAGGGACAAAATCTGCATTACCTAGCAGGGTAAGGAAGTCTGTGTGATGCCACAAACAACTCTGAAGTTTACACAACACTTGCCAAGTATGGCGATTGCCTCCAAGATAGCCAGAATGAGTCCGAGATAATGGGAGGCAGCGAGCCTCCACATGGAGCAAATAAAGGCGACTGATTGGATCTCTATGCCTTTTCATCAGAGAGAGCAGGGAACAATGTTCCGTCCCCATAATAATATCACGCAATTGTCGCGTAAGGCACAAAATATTATATGTCTTCAGGGAGGAAAAACTGTGGCCACCTGCCTCAAATTGGTGCATCAAAGCCATCAGGGGGATTCAAGGGCATCTACCATTCCACAAGAACTTAATTATCTGTGCATCTAGCTGTGCCCAATCTCGGCGGGATACCCACAAGAGTACATAGATCCAGCGAGGCAATTCCACCATATTGAAAATAGCAACCCGTTCCTTTAACGACCGAGGCATGCACTCCATTTCGTCAGATGTTCAGCTGAGAAGTGGCTTGATATTGTTAAAGTAGAGCTTATTGGGATCCACAGTGAGCTAGACGCCCAAGTAGCAGATCTGGGAGTCTACCCAGACTAGAGGGAAGCTCACAGGTCAACTCGGCTGTACCCTCCCTCCAACATCTAAAGCTATGGACTTACTGTGATTTATTTTCAGACCGAAGAAGCCTCCAAATATGCAATGCCGCCGGTAGAGAAGTCGTCGAATAACAGACACAAAACAGCATATCATCAGCGAATGCATTTAATTTTATTTCAGCTGTTCCCAAGGAAAGGCCCTGAATAGCTTCCTCGGCCAAGAGCGACAGCAGTAATGGTTCAAGAAAAAGCACAAATAAAAGTGGGGATAACGGGCAACCCTGACATGTGCCGTGACCCAAAGTGAAAGGGGTGGAAAGTGTGCCACTCACAGACATGGATGCCAAGGGAACATTGTAAAGAACTTGAACCCAGCGAAGGAAGGATCCGAAGAAGCCATACTGTGTCAAAGATGTGAACAAATAGGGACACGAGACCCAACTGAATGCTTTCTCAGCATCAAAGTTCACTAAGAGCAAAGGGAAGTAGTGGTGCACACAAAGCTCCATGTCAAGAATTAATTTACTGATACTGAGAGAGGCTTCTTGCCCCCAAACAAAATCCACTAGGTGTGCACCTATTAATCGTGTCAAAGAGGTCGAAGCCGACCAGCTAGAACCATCGCCAGACGTTTCACATCATAGTTGAGCAGTGAGATGGGCCTATAGGAGGCTGGATCCAATGGGTCCTTCCCAGCTCTAGGTATGACCATGATGACTGCACTCCGCATGTCTCAAGGAAGGATCCCAACTTCCAGCACAATAGCATATATCTCAACCAACGCTGGGGTCAATAGGAGAGTTAAGATTTTATAATACTCCATAACAAAGCCATCAGGGCCGGGCGCCTTATGGACAGTCAATTTTTGGTTACCTGCTGCACTTTGGTGCTTGTAATTGGCTTATTGAGGATCTCCATCTCTGTTTCAGATAAAGTTTGAAGGTGAGCAGCACGAAAGAAACAATCCCCATCCATTAAATCCTGTGCTCTTCATAATACAGAGATTGATATTATTGACAAACAACTTCTGCTATCTGATGTGCGTCATTGCACATACCACCAGTCAGGCTTTTGAAGATTGGCACAAAGCGAGATCCTCCCCTGTCTCTAACTAACAGTGCAAGAAATTTTCCTATCCGATTTCCATAACAGAACAGACAGTGTTTGTAATACTGCATAGAACAGTGAAAGGGGTGGAAAGTGTGCCCTGAGGGAGTGGATAACATGAGGAAAGATCTACAAAAGCTGGAAGAATGGTCTACTGCTTGGCAGTTAAGATTTAATGTGAAGAAGTGCAGTGTCATGCACTTGGGAATCAGAAATCCAGGGGAAATGTACGCGATAGGAGGCGAGAGGTTGGTGTGCATGGACCAGGAGAAGGAGCTTGGTGTGATTATTTATGAGGATCTCAAGGTGGCAAAACAGTGCGACAAGGCAGTGGCAAAAGCCAGGAGGATGTTGGGTTGCATTCAAAGAGGAATTACCAGTAGAAAGGAAGAGGTACTAATGCCACTGTATACGTCACTTGTGAGGCCTCACTTGGAATACTGTCTTCAGTTTTGGAGACCATATCTTGCAAAGGATATAAAAAGACTGGAAACTGTTCAGAGGAAGGTGACCAAAATGATTTGTTGCCTGTGCCAGAAGCTTCTATGAGAAGAGACTTGAAGACCTAAATATGTACACTCTGGAGAAGAGGAGGGACAGGGGAAATATGATTCAGACCTTTAAATACTTAAAGAAAAATAATGAACAAACAAACCTCTTCCAAAGACTGGGAAGCTGTAAAACTAGAAGGCATTCGCCGGAGCAGTGGCGGCCCCCTAAAGAACCGTTGCTGACGAGGAGCTCGGTGTCGACGGTCGCCCCTCCCCCAGTGATAGGAGGGGGAGTGGGGTGCGGAGGGACGGTCTCATCGAGAAGTGGTGGAGTTTCTGCTGCTTTGTCCTCAGCCAGTGCCATAGAGGTTTCTCTAACGGCGTCGGGGTCTCCTGGCAGGATGGCTGCCATCTTTCCTTCCTCTGCTCCCTTGCAGGTGGAATCGTGGCATGAGGAGCTTGGATCTGGTAGAGTGTTTCCTTCTTCAATACCCTTCTCATTTGAGTGGCCTTCGGAATTCACGCTGGAGACTATTTGGTCCGCAATAGTGAAACTGGGAGAACTTTTGGTCCCGCAAATATCATCTTCAATTTCTCAGTTGCAGTCTCACACTACTCTTTTCCAACAACATACTTTAGAGATCTTGGCGGTTCAGAGTTCAGTCTCTGAACTTCAACAGAGAGTGGAACAATCTGAAAATTTAACTTCTGTGTACCAGAAAATTGTTATTGCATTGCAGACTAGAATTGAATTGCTTGAAAATCTCTCTCGATATTCTAATCTGCGTCTTGTTAGTTTTCCCAGGGCTCAGTCTATAGGAGCAAAGGAGCTGCTAAAAAAATATATGATTGAAGTTCTTGGGGTTCCGAGTGAATCCCACCCCCCTTTGGTTAGGGTTTATTATCTGCCTACGAAAAAAAAAGTGGAGGGTGGTGGGGTTATCCCCGGAGTAGATTTAGCTGACTCCTTGGATGTTACTACTATGTTAGAAGCTTCCCTGACTGAAACAGTTGTTCCTGCTACACTAATTGTTACTTTTGCTTTGAACTCTGATAGGGACTGGTTCTTGAAAATGTATTTTCGTAAACGGGACATTTCTTTTCTTGGTTCAATGGTTCGGGTTTTCCCTGATCTTTCACGGGTAACCCAAAAACGTAGGAAGGAGTTTCTACTTCTTCGCCCAGCTATTTTGTTATTGGGGGGCCAGTTCTTTTTGAAATTTCCTTCCAAATGTTTGGTTAAAATGAATTCTGTATCTTATGTTTTCTTTGAACCTTCACAGTTGCTTGCCTTCATTAATGCCCGTCGCCCCTCTGAGGGAGTGTAGGTACCACTGCATAGATTGTATGCCTGACTGTCTCCCTTCAACTATTTCCTTCAAAATTTGGTTATATTTTGTTTTCACTCGGAAGTCCTTTTGTGGGCTATAGAAGGAGCGGGAAATGTCTGTATTACTTCAATGTTTTCCTATTTACGGTTGTTGTATATACTCCAACTTGTTTTTCATTCCGTCTCTTTATTTCTATTCAAGTTATTGTTGCTTGAATTTGTTTGTAAAATCCATAAATAAATAAAAACATACAAAAAAAAAACTAGAGGGCATAACATGAAGCTGCAAGGGGGTAAATTGAAAGGCAATGTCAGGAAATACTTTTTCACTGAAAGGGTGGTGGATGCTTGGAATGCCCTACTGATGGAAGTGGTGGGGCAAATACAGTGACAGAATTCAAAATGGCATGGGACAGACACAGTGGGATCCCTTTACAGCTGGGGTCACCAACCTCCAGAGGGCTGCGGGCCGCACAGCCGACTACCGGGAGCCTCGTGGGCCGCACCCCCCTTCTCCCCGCCCCCGCGAAAAAAAACAACAAACGCAAAATTATGAAAACAATGGCTGATCACCTTTATTAAATTTAATGAGATGGCTGATGATTCATGCTAGCAGACAACCGCTTAAAGTCCGGCTTCACAGATGACACTGACAGGAGAAGGGACGCTTGCAGGTGGTCGTCGGTGAGCTGCGAGCGCGTGGATACAATGGCGGGAATCCTTGGCGGGCCGCACGTAATGTTAACCGGGGTAGAGCCTCGCGGGCCGCACGAAGGGACCTCGTGGGCCGCATGCGGCCCGCGGGCCGCAGGTTGGTGACCCCTGCTTTACAGCAACAGGATAAAATCAAAATAAACTTAACTATCTAATTTATCAACATACAGGGGTGTCCTACACGGAGCGGTGGGTTCACCCCTAAAACAAAGACATGGGGAGGGGTGGCCCGCATGGAGCGGCAGGTGCACCTACTCTTGCCATCTTACTGGGCAGACTAGATGGGCCATACTGGTCTTTATCTGCCATCATTTACTATTATTTACTATGTAACAAAGGGTGGGCTGTTGCAATAGAGAGTTAAGAGCTGACTGGGTGCCCAGATAGGCCTGTAGTGCTTCCTTAACTGGTCATTGCAGGGCCTCACGTTTCTGTGACCGCACCGATTGTTATAACTGGAGAATGCTTCTATCAACATGTTTTTGCCTCTGTGCCACATAAGTTATAATGGTTCTTCTCATCACCACCTTCCCCACCTCCCAGAACAATATGGGTTTTGGTCTCGTTCAACTATATCCTGACTTCCTCCAGGGGATTTGGTAGAGTTTTGGCAGCTGCAATAGAGCCCATAGCTATATCAGACTATGCAATGGCATGGATGGATTGGGAAAGGAGGGGTGCTATGTGGAGAACTTTCCAAATCATCTTTGGGAGGATGAAGAGTTCCGCAGACAAATGTGTGTAGCCCCGTTTACCTAGATACAGGGCATACCAAACATCAATCAAGTCCCCCACCCGGAAAAGGTAACCAACGCCCTTCAATTTCCTATTTCTTTCCACAGTTGGGCCAGACCAGTCCTACTCGGGGTCATGGGGACAGTTAGTCACCTGCTAGGATAACTTAAAGAGAATCAGCATGTGTCACCCTCTGAAGTATAGCCTTGAAAAAATAGTGATTGTATTCATCACTGTATTACCAATTAGGAACTCTTCCTGGTGAAGCCTAGCTCTGAGGCATATGAACCTGCCATTGGGGGTCCACCTCAGTCTCAATTACCTCTAAAGGTAGGCCGCAACAGATTAGAATGGCCATCTTACTTTTATGGGTACCCGAGGAGGAACTGTAGACTGCAGAGACACAGTCTCAATGTAATTTCTGATGTTCCAAATCATTTGGGTGTGTATCCTGCAGTAAAGCTAACTGCGCCTCCCTTCGCTTTAGTAAGATTTTACCTTGCCAGCATTCCAGGAGACAACTTACATGTTAAGTGACATCTCCCACTTGGCAACCCAGCAAATAAAAGGCAAAATAACTTTCTCCCTATTGGGGCTGCCCACCCTCAGATCCCAAGATTATCTGTATAGTGAAGTACACAGTACACATCCAATAGGCCATTCGACCACTCAATTGGCCAATCCACCTAACCATTGAAGGGCCCTCTCCCACTTCCCTCAACCTCCCTATTCCTCCCTTCCACACTCAAATCCCAATCACTCCCCACTCCCAACACAAAACCTACATACATACCTCCCCACTCCACCCCATACAGCTGCCCTCTATCACAAGCATCCATACAAACAAACCATAAAATATACCAACAAAACAAACCCCCCTCCATTACATAACCTCCTCCAAGCCATGCCCCAACAATGAGGCCGGGCACATCTAAGGATGCACTGGGGCTGCCCCATGAACAGCCAATAGTCCCAGCTGAAGAGTTCAAATGACTAAGCAGCGGTGAAAGAGGAAGCAGGTCTCCTTTCCCCAAAGATATGTCAATATATCACCAAAGTGTTGCAACAAGAATCCTCGAGTATGTCATGCTTGTTCAGACTCTAGCTAACCCAGCTGCTCAAGAATGTCGGGGAAGCAGACAGGTAGAGACCAGGAAGAAAAACGGGAATATACACATGGGTCAGAGTCTCCTAAGAGGATGTTGAAGTTGTAGAGTCCACGATGTCAAGGTCCTGCAGAAAAGCCTGGGCCGCCATAACCTCCTCAAAGGCATGCGATTAACGGTCATGATGCAAGAGCGCAGGAAAGGCCAAGGTGAAGCAGATTTTGTGCCAAACAAGTTAAAGGCAGAGAGGATGTTTGGCAGCTACAGTCAACGAGTAATCTTGAAACAACAGAAGCTGCTTATTCTCCAGTTGAAGCTCCCCCTTCCTCCGGTATGCTTGAAGCAATTGAAATTTGGGTTGAAAATGGAGAATTAGGGCAATCACCACCCTTGGATGTTGTTGGCTTTCTGAGTGGGGCTCGATCCAATGAGTGCGCTGAACTTGAATATTCCCTACCAATTCCTCAAGGCCCAGTTCTTTAGGCAACCATGAAACAATAAATGAAGGTAACACTTGATCCAACCATGTTTCCGGTACTCCCACGGAATACGAAAGTTATTCTGTCAGGAGCAATTTTCTAGATCATCAATCTTAGAAACTAGGGCCTCCAGCTGAGCTTGCTGCATTTTAAGCAAATAGTCCCGCTGGCCTTCAGAGTCCTTCAAGTTGGAGACATGGTGTTCCACTTCATCTACCTGACTACTAACTTCTGTAAATGACTCACCCATCATTTCCAACTTCTTTAAAATTTAATCAAACTTAGGATCGAGAAGTTTAACAACTTCTTTAGCCAATTCTTCAGGGGATGAGTCCATGCTCTCCATCCCGAGTGATGCTGGTTATGCAGATGCAGCCGCCATTTTACCATCATGGTTTCCCTTGTCACGATCCTTTTTCAGGACCAAAGGCATTTCAGCAAGGGACGGAAAGTCTGTTCTGTTAAAGACAAATCCTGATCTCCTTCTTATATCAGTTTCTACCACAAAAGGTGAGGTAAGCGATTAAAAAGCATATTAACAATTTCTATGTAAATGCTTGATGACATCGGGGACACTTTTGTATATTTTGAGGTTTTACAGTTAGAAGATTTTTTGAAAGTCCATAGAAATGCTTCAGTTTCTGCTGTTGCCTGATCTGTATGTTCTAGTTAGCTAAGTATAATTGGGTTAAAGGATTGGTTTTCCAGTATGTAGTCACGTTGTGGGTTTTTTTCCTTTGTTGTAGTATCTGTTTGTCTTCCCTTGATGTGAGGGTTTACTGTTTAAGAACTTTATGTATATTTATGGTTTCTTTCTCACTTGTATTTGTTTCCTCTGTAAACAAATTGAATATGTAATAATAATAATAATAAAAAAAACAGATTAACAGATGGAGCAGCCTGGGAGCAAGCAGAGGAATGTCCTCACCCACTCATGCATCAGGTGATCCCTCCTACACTTACATTTGGAATGGTGCTGCATGTTTATGACCACAGGGGGGTATTAATAGACATTTCAAAATTGCTTGTTATGGCCAGCAAACAACAGTAAGGAAAAGAGGGGAATGCCCTCTGACTCCCTTAATACTTTTGGAACCCTCAAAAAAACATAAGGTAATACAGAGGCTTTTTTGTGAGCTGTTGCATGTTTGCGGTTGCAAAATGGGTAGGCCAAGACAAGTATTTGCATACGGGGATGCATTCCAAAAAACGTTGCAGACATGTCTGTGTTGCTGGTTTTGCAGATGTGTATATTTTGCAAATAAATGTTTCTAAAATCAGCTGTTTCCCTGCACGTATCTGGGCGTTGATGCTGTACATCCCCATTTCCTTTCTGTTGATGAAGATGTTTATCTTTTGGGACAGAGAGAGATCGATTTTAGAATGTATTTATATGTGTCCACCTTCTCTGATGCCCCTCCCATGGAATTTCAGATGTTTTGACTTGAATGTCCCAGATGTCACTTAAGCATTCTCTCTAAAATGCTGCTTTAAATCAAATTTAAGTTTGAAGTTGAGATTTCATTTGTGGAGAGTTTCTCTTATTGGTTTGTTGTATACAGGAAGAGCAACAGAAAAAAAAAAAAGAAGCTGGTGTGCTAAGTCGTGAGCTACTTTTCAAAGATGACAACACACAGAAATGACAAACAGTACAAGCAATCTTGTTTTACAAATGTATTATGCAATATCTTGTGTTTTCGCGTTCGCTATTTTTTACGTCAACACGTTGTAGCGGTGCATAGCCTGCCCAACTGAATATTGGGCCCATGCATAATCAACAACAATAAAACACCTGAACATAATGCATTAGATTTCTTAAAAACATCCCTACCATCACAGTAATTCTATAATAATATATGTGAATTCCATAACCTGAGCCTCAACATTTGAAAACTGGATTCTATGCTCTCACTGTAATGCTAGAAACCTACAAACTGTTTACCTTGCAGATACATTTCTTCTCCTTCTGCAAACATATGATGGCACCTGACACATCGTGCACAGGTCGGGTGATAATGCTTCTCTCCTGCCTGGAGGAAAACAGAATTATAAAAAAAAAATCACACAATACAGAACGCCAAGTGGAGTATACTGCGTGATTACTGCAAAGAAAAACAGCTGCACATCTAGCACTACACTAAGAAGGCAAGGGTGCATTTGCTTGTGATTAAAGGATTTTCGTAAAAGGGGCCCTTAGGGGGGGTCTAGTTACTAAGGTGTGCTAATGTTAATGCGCCCCACTTCACCATCAATGTGGTGGTGATGGTTACTCAATGGGACCTACTTGCTAATAATGTACGTGATGGTGAAACTAAGACATGTTAATCTTAGTGCACCTTAGTAAGTAAACCCCTTAAATGCAAAACTGATTCGGATTTGTAAGAATGCTGCACTGAAATAATTTGTCAGAAAATAAGAAAATATGCATATTGAAAACAGAAATTCAAATAAGTCATTAGAGTCCAATAAAATCACACATCAGATTCTTCTATGAAAATATGATTAGTCAATTGATTATACTAGCAGAACATTTTCTCACTGCTGTCTTTGTCAAAAGAAGGTACTCCAAGGCAGTCTCACAGGGATCATTAAGCTGTCTGAGTTGCTTTTGCTTTTCCTTAGAGAGGGAGGACAAAGGGGGGGGGGGGGGTGAAAAGGATTCCAAGATGCAGCTGCATCTCCTGAAAAGGAATGGAGGAGGGATTCCGGATTACAAAGCAATTTTCTACAGGTAGGCAAAAGTATCCCACTTCTGCTTCTATTACAAGAGAAAACGTAGTGTAGTTTTGCCATGTTGGCCCACTTTAATGTGAATAAACAGGAAGCAGTCCTTCTGGAATTGGATTGGGGGTTTTGTGTGCCATGGGGTGATCAGATCGGGGGAGGAGGTGTGTTGTGTGAAGGGGAATCAGGCTGCAGGGTATTTTGTTTTTGGGGGACATCTTGGCTATGAGATTTTGTTTGGGGGTTTTTGGACAGTCATCACGCTGACGTCTGGTAGAGCGACTGCACTTATCAAGGAGAATGCTTTTGTGTCATACACTTCTGTCTCAAGGACATTTTGATTAACAACTGCTCATTTAGCAACAAGTTGACAGGCATCAAATCAATCTTTTCATGCTGTTAAAAATAAAACCTGCCAAATAACTCCTGTTGCAGCTGGTTTGAGGGCATGTGTACTACAGGTTATACAAGCCATAAAAGGATTCTTGAAAGCAATATAAAAAAACAATATTTCCCCAATTAAAAAAATCATATGCGCATTGCATGGCTTACTACAATGCAGCAAATCTGCCTCTGTCTATTTCTTCCCTTGTAGCTGTTCTATTTCAAGGCTTTTAATCTCTGTCTTGCACACCGAATAAGAAAATGACTTTGACCATGTTTTCTGCCTGACAATTAATTATGGCATTTTGGCGCTTCCCCAGTTCTGGTTCTATCAATCTCTTTTAACATTCTCTGTCCCGCAGAAAACAAGCCTTCCCAACATACGCTTTTCTTTATTACATGGCTCTGTTCTGAAGTCCGTAGTAAGACTCTTTAAAATGTATTTTATGCATCACATGGTGCCGGCATCGGTGAATTGGTAGGGTAACCGGCATGATGTTGCACCGTAAGCAGAACATTCTACACCCTCCTTTAAGACAGCTTTGACTCATAGACATGCACAACCTGGCGACACAGCTGCAAGGGACACTTGTGATAAATAGTGTGATGCTGCAGACCCTCTGAGAAGGGAAGAAAATGTTTTAAATGCAGGAAAAGTCAAGCACAACCTGCAATATTGCGAGGAACCACATAGGGGGAGGAGGGACCTCCGAGGAACAGAGGAACCACACCTCCTAGGTCATGAGGTAAGGCCAGCCAGCTTCCAATCAAGAAAGAGAGGAGTGCCTCTTAAAGGGAATTTGGAAGGTTGGAAGCCAGAACAGGCAGAACGAGGAGCGGATTCCGAACAGCGAGAACCGGATTCAGACCAGAGAGAACCAGGAGCGGAACCGGCAGAGTCAGGAGAAGCAGAATCAGGAGCAGAGCGGCCAGGAAGAGAACTGGCAGGACAACCCTGGAAAGGAGGATATCCTGAGGAGACAGGACAGCCCTGGAGAAAGGCACAGGCAGGACGGCCTGGGAAAGGAGGACTGCCAAGAGAACCAGCAGGTTGGGCAGGACATCCGAGTGAATGGGCTGGATATCCAGAAGGAGCAGTAATCCCTGACCAACGGTTTTGCAGGAGGCAGCAGCAGCCTCAGAGGTTTGAAGAAAGGAGTCCCCGTGGAGAAGGTGGGAGAACTACAGCCAGAGTGAGTGTTTGTTGTACAGAGAGGCAAAGGCGTGGCTGTGACTGTGGTCTAAAGCCAACAGCAAGACGCTTGGAGAGCTCAAGGCCTATTGCTCAGGCCAGGCAGGATCCCAACTGGAGCAGGCCTCAAACCTCACCTGGAGCAGACAAGCCAAGAAGAAAAGGTAACCCATATTTAACTAAAAGCAGGGTACAAACTGCTGATGTATGGGGAGTACAGGGAGCACAGGAATATTATCCTTGTGAGAATGCTTATGAGATAAGGTGCAAGAAACATGCACCAACTAAGAGACTTGTTAGTGACCAAGCTTTACAGAAAGCTAAGACAAAACACTTGCAAAAGGAAGACAGTTCCCAGTATCTGTGGGCGCAGGACCGACGCCCTGTATTCAACCCTGAGCATTGGGAGGTTGTGCAGAAGATATTTAAAAAGCCTTATTACAACTTACCAACAAATACTGACTTAGGCTCAGAGGCTTCAGAAGGGGAACCGATGCAGGTGGAATTTGCATCAGACACTGAGATGGACTGTAGCTTCTGTAAGACAGGAAGCTTGGAGTCCTTACTGAGCAACTAAGCTAGGTCTTGGGAGTTGAGACTGTTTGCCTGCTATTCCATTTACTATGAAGATAACAGTTTTCCTTTAATGCTTTCTATTTCTTTAACCTGAATTAAGGAATTTGTGTTTGACGTTTTTGTGTCCAAGCATATGAACCTTTTTGCATGAAAGGGGAAATAAATGCCTTTTGTTTTCCCTCCACTCGGACCTTTTGTTTTCTGTGGGATTTTGGTACCAAAGGACGCTACCAGGGCTGAAAGTCCCTGGGCCCTGTTTGATATTGGCCAAACCCAACCTTAAATGTTTTTATGTCCCACCTACCTCGCTCCAGTAAGCTGCCAAGGTAGGCCCTGTGACAATAGCTAATTGGAAAAGAAATATTAATTTGCTTTTAGGTTTGCAGAACCTGGTCTACTTAGGTCTCCTACTTAATTTTGCAGCAAAGGTATAAATTTTAAGGTTACAGGGACCTTTGCATAGTGGGCTGATACATAGCTATAAGATTTCAGTTTGAAGTTTTCAGTTTCCATTGTCTGTTACAAGCCTGCCGCAGAAATCATCACACGGTGTGGTTTGAAATAAAAGCCAAGGTAGAATCCAATCACAGCAAGCTCAAAGTCCTAGACTTTAAAAATGCTGACTTCAGTAAAATTGGCCAAGTATCTGAAGGAGAAGTTGGCAGGGTGGGAAGGGATAAGGGAAATGGAATTGCAATGGGCTAACCTAAAGGAGACAATAAAGGGCAACAGATACGTATGTAAGGAAAGTAAATAAAAACAAGAGGAAAAGGAAATCTATTTGGTTCTCCAAAGAAGTGGCTGCACATATAAAGGCAAAAAACACAGCTTTCACAAAATTCAAAAGTTCACAGAGGAACACAGAAAAGAATGCAGGATCAAACTAAAAGAGACAAAAAGAAATAAGGATAGCAAAATCAAAGGCAGAAGAAAAGATGGCTAAAGATGTGAAGTGTGGCGACAAAACATTTTTTAGGTATATTCGGGAGAGGAGGAAAATCAGAGGTGGAATTGCACGACTCAAAAGTGCTGGGAACGAGATTTGTGGAAAATGACATTGAAAAAGCAAAAATGCTAAACAAATACTTCTGCTCTGTTTTACTAGAGAAAATCCTGGAGGACCATCTGTGATTGACAGATATACAAATGAGAATGGAGTAGAATGGAGTAGGAGTGGAGGAGTGGCCTAGTGGTTGGGGCAAGGTACTTCAGGCCGGAAGGTCGGGGGTTCAAATCCCACTAGAGGTCAGCAACCTTGGGCCGGAAGGACTGGGGTTTCTAGTCCCACAGGTAGTCTTGGGCAAGCCACTTAACTATTTTACAGGGAACATGGGCTATGGAGGGTTATCTCCAAGTTATAATGCCCTGTTCAATGTAATTTCAGTTTGTTCAATGTAAACCGCACTGATGCAGAATAGCACGGTACATAAGAGAATATAAATAAATAAATACCACACCATTCACAGAAGATGATGTGTTAGAGCAGCTTGCAAAACTGAAAGTGGCCAAGGCATGGGACCAGATGGGATACATCCCAGGATACTGAAAGAGCTCAGAAAGGTTCTTGCAGGGCCATTAAAGGATAGTTTTTATAGATCCTTGGAGACAGGAGAAGTTCCACAGGACTGGAGAAGGGCTGATGTGGTACTTCTTTAAAAAAGTGTTAGTAGGGAAGAAGTGACAATCTACAGGCCAGTAAGCCTTACCTTGGTGGCGGGAAAAGTAATGGAGGCGTTCCTAAAAGAGCGATTAGTGGACTTCCTCGAACTAACAGGTTGCATGATCTGAGGCAACATGGTTTTACCAAAGGTCGATATTGCCAAACAAATCTGACTGAGTTCTTAGACTGGGTGACCAGAAAACTAGATGAAGGGCATGTGATGGATGTGATCTACCTAGATTTCAGCAAAGCCTTTGATACTGTTCCTCATAGGAGGCTTATCAATAAACTCAACAGCTTGGGTCCCAAGGTGGTGAACTGGATCAAAAATTGGTTGACTGACAGATGACAGAAGGTGACGGTAAACGGAACTCACTCAGATGAAAGGAAGGTGATTAGCGGTGTGCCCTAGAGTTCGGTCCTGGGTCTGGTACTGTTCACTGTATTTGTGAATGATATTGCTGAAGGATTGAATAGAAAAGTCTGTCTTTTTGCAGATGACATGAAAATTTGCAATAGAGTAGACTCCCCTGAGGGAGTGAATAACATGAGGAAAGATCTACAAAAGCTGGAAGAATGGTCTAATGCTTGGCAGTTAAGATTTAATGTGAAGAAGTAAATCCAAGGGAATTGTATGCAGTAGGGGGCGAGAGGTTGGTTGCATGGACAAGGAGAAGGACCTCGGAGTGACTGTTTCACATCACTCCCCTCCTTCTCCGTTTACACTGGCTCCCACTTAACTTCTGTTTCCATTACAAAATTCTCATACTCGTCCATAAAGCATTGCACACCGGCTCTCCTCAGTATTTAGCCGATTCCATCCGTCTACAGCCTTCCCCCGTCTTCTTCGTTTGCACATGGT
This sequence comes from Ichthyophis bannanicus, assembly GCA_033557465.1. Classification (NCBI taxonomy): domain Eukaryota; kingdom Metazoa; phylum Chordata; class Amphibia; order Gymnophiona; family Ichthyophiidae; genus Ichthyophis; species Ichthyophis bannanicus. The sequence continues at coordinate 1,386,888,663 of CM066032.1, read as the reverse complement.
TACCGTCTCTATCTCCCTGCCCCATCCTCAGCTCACCTAGAAACGACACGTCATTCCGCCTTTTACTTTCTGGCCCCAGCCCTCTGGAACCCACTCCCGTTTGCTCTCTGCACCGAGCTATCCTTTCAAAGATTTAAGTGCTCACTCAAAACTCATCTTTTTCAGCAGGCCTTTGATCTCCCAGACCCTTAAGACCGGTTTCTCCACCAGTACCTTTCTTGACTTATCTCTCTCCTGCTCACTCATCTTTCTCCACCTCTTCCTGTCCTGTCTAAATAATGGCGTTCTTTTCCTTTCCTGCTTTTATTGATTATATTGTACACCGCCCTGACGCAGACGCTTGGGCGGTATATCAAGCAATGAATAAAGTTAAAGAAAGGTGGTAAAACAGTGTGACAAGGCGGTAGCAAAAGCCAGAAGGATGTTGTGTTGCATACAGAGAGGAATTACCAGCAGAAAGGAAGATGTACTAATGCCACTGTAAAAGTAGCTGGTGAGGCCTCACTTGGAAAGCGTAGTTACTCACCAGTAGCAGGTGTTCTCTGGGGACAGCAGGAATCAGCCCTCACATCTTAGTGAAGTTGGCACTGATGGAACCCTCATGGAAGCATCCCCCCAGCTATCAAAGAAAGCCTTTGGGAGATGCCACCATGCATGCGTGGTCCTCTTCTCGCCTAAGGGTGCCATCTTGTTCAGTCAGATGACATAGCTAAAAGACGGCAAAAATAAAAGATGGTAAAGGAGCAACTCCAAGGGAAGGAGGGAGGGTTGTGAGGACTGATTCCTGCTGTCACAGGAGAACACCTGTTACAGGTGAGTAACTACGCTTTCTCCGGAAACAAGCAGGAAGTCAGTCCTCACATATGTGACTCCCCAGCTACAGGCTACCGAAAGCCCATAGCAAAAACCAGGGCTCCCTCATGGGGAGCCGCAAGCAGCAGCAATTCAGTCTGTGCCCACAGATCACAGTAGGACCCCTGTTTCCGATGAAATCAGCACTCCGGTAGCCTGAGCACAGAAGGGTCAGAGGGTAGGAGTTGCCTAAACCCCGAAGAGGTTACAGAGCACTTCCAGGCAGTACTGGCCTGTAAAGGTATGGACTGAAGACCAGGTGGTGGCCCGGCAGATGTCTACCATCGGGACAGAGTGCAAGTTTGCCACTGAGGCTGCCATGGCCCTGACATGGCGGGAGCCTCGCCTGCTCATAGGCAAGGGCGATACAGTCTGCCACCCATGCGGAGAGCATACGCTTGGTCACCGCCTCCCCCAGCTTACTGGGTCATAGGAGATGAAAAGCTGGGAAGTTTTGCAGTGGCCCTAAGTGTGTTGGATATAGAAGGACAAGGCCCTCTTACAGTCCAAGGTGTGAAGGACCGTCTCCGCCCAACTGGAGTGAGGTCTTGGGAAGAAGATAGGGAGCACCACTTCCTGGTTGAGATGGAAGAGCAACACTACCTTCAGCAGGAATTTGGGGTGTATGCGAAGCACCACTCTGTTCTTGTACAACCTGGTATAAGGCACCTCCGCCACAAGGGCCTGAAGCTCACTAACTCTGCGAGCGAAGGTGATCGCATCCAGGAAAGCCATCTTCCAAGAGAGGTAGCGAAGGTGGCAGGTAGCGAGAGTCTCGAAGGGTGGGTAAGTGAGTTGTCCCAGCATCACAATAAGGTCCCATTCGGTTGTTGGAGGGCAAACCGGGGGCTTCGATAGGAGCAGGCCCCAAAGGAAATGGGACACCAATGGTTGGACCGAGAGAGGCTTACCATCCACCGGATGGTGGTGCACAGCCAAGCGCACTAAGGTGCACACGGACGGAGTTAGACTTGAGCCCAGACTGAGAGAGGGGAGAAGATACTGTAACACCAGAGCCACCAGGCCGGAGAAAGGATCAGCCCCACCATCAACTGAAGCAACAGCGGGAACCACGGTTGCCTGGACCACCAAGGAGCTATCAGGATTAGCAAGGCCCTGTCGTGGAGGGCATCAGAGAGAAGGAGTACATGAGGCCTTCCAACCATGAGACCAGGAACTCCTCCGCTCCCACCCTGGAAGGGTGGGCCTCTCGGGAGAAGAAGCGGGGCAACTGAAAGTTGTCCAGGCTGGCAAACAGGTCCATCACAGGTTCCCTCCCAGAGTCGGAAGAGCTGACTGGCTATCCTGGGGTCCAGCTGCCACTCGTGCGGCTGGAGGAATCTGCTGAGTCTGCCAGCCAGTAGGTTGTCCTGGCCTGGCAGGAATACCGCCCGCAGGAGGCTACCCTGTTGGATTGCGTATGAGCAGAGGGTCAGTGCCTCCTGACAAAGAGTATGAGACCACATACCCCCCATTTGCTTACGTAGATCACCACCTGGTTGTCCATTTGGACCAGTACTAGCTGGAGTCGCAGGTGGTGACAGAAGTCCTTGAGGGCTAGGTGTATGGCTTGGAGCTGCAGGAGGTTGATCTGGGTGCTTTTGTCCGGTGACCAGTTGCTCTGAGTGCGGAGATCTCCGCAGTGGGCTCCCCAGCTGAGCAGGGAGGCATCCATGGTAAGGACCCTTGAGGGACGTGGGCCCTGAAAAGGCATGCCCACCTTGAGACGCTGGAGTGACTGCCACCAGGACAGGGAGTAAATCAGTTGGTGGGTCACAGAAACTCTGTGCCAGAGGCAGACCGTGGCCTGAGACCACTGGTCCCGGAGACACCACTGCGCCGCCCTCACATGGAGGCGAGCATCTGGAGTGATGTGGACCGTGGAGGCCATGTGCCTGAGGAGACGCAGGAGAAGCTGGGTGGGCACTGAGGGATGGTACTATACGTCCTGAGCTAGAGACATGAGACAATCGGCTCGGTCCTTGGGCAAGAAAGCCTTCGACTGAAGAGTGTCGATCCTTGCCCCAACGGAGGAGATCCACTGTGTCAGGAGGAGGTGAGACTTGGGGTAGTTTATGACAAAGCCCAAGTGTTGCAGAACCTGGATGGTGCATGAGGTGGCCTGCTGCACCTCTGAGGCCGTGGCTCCCTTTATGAGCCAATCGTCCAGGTAGGGAAAGATGAAGACACCCCTGGAGTCAGAGGAAGGTGGCCATGACTGCCAGGCATTTTATGAAGACTCTTGGAGCAGAGGCTAGGCCGAAGGGGAGCACCTGGTATTGAAAATGCCTGCCCCCACTACAAACCGCAGGTGCTGCCTGTGGTTGGGATGGATGAGGATGTGGGTATAAGCATCCTTAAGGTCTAAGGAACATAGCCAGTGTCCCTGCTGGAGGTATGGCAGCAAGGTTCCAAGGAAGAGTATCTTAAACTTCTCCCTCACCAGGAATTTGTTGAGGTTGCACAGGTCAAGGATGGACCTTAGGCCCCCTGTCCTCTTTGGCACGAGAAAGTACCTGGAGTAGAACCCCTTGCCTTTGAGATGGTGGGACACCGGTTCCACTGCTTTGTCCTTGAGAAGACCTGCCAACTCCTTTAGAAGAAGGTCCCGGTGGAGGGGAGGGGAGACCTGAGGGGCTCTCCCAGGAAATAAGGGGGAGGTGTCTGAGTCAGGTGGAGGAGGTAACCCTCCCTGACTACCCTTAGTGCCCAGGAATAGGTGGTGATGGTCACCCACCTCGGGGCATAGAGGACCAGACATCCCCCTGTGGGCTGCTGACCTCCTTGGGGTAGAAAGGCTATGCTCAAGAAGTCAAAAGCTCCCCCTGGCTGGGCCGGAGCCGGTGTCTGGGGCTTTGGAGCCTTCTGCTTACATGGGCCATGCCCATGTCCCTTGGTCTGCTGACCCTGTTGGGGAGCTGGGGAGGCCTGATAAGGTGGGTAATTTCTGTAAGCAGTTTCCTTCCTCGGGTAGAAGGGCTTTTTACCCAAGCCCTTCCATCTGGGAGGGGCAGTGGTCTTTTTAGAGAGCCTGGTCCTCGTTATGAAATTGGTCTCCAGCTCAGGAGCCTTGTCAGCCATGGGTTTGCCAAAGAGATTCTCTCTTTGGCAGTGGATATCAACCAATTTGTCCTGAAACCACTGTTCGAGGTTGGATGACTGTAGCCAAGCTTGGCGGCATGCACCGATGCCAGCCACTGATACTCGAGCCGCTGACTCTAACCCATCATATGTCGTTCAAGACATAAATTTGGAGCATTCACGGACTGCTTGGCCAGGTTCTTGAACTGCTGCAAAGGTTCCTTGGAGAGACCAGTCGAGAACCTGGTGAGTTCCTTTGCCAGGTCCCTCAGGTACAGGCCTGAATTCGGCAGATGAGCATTGAGCCCAGGTAGCACTTTCTGCCAAGGGTGTCCAAGATGTGGGCCTCCCTGCCGGGGAGCACCGAGGAGTGCATCTTCTGGCTTTTCAGCCGATGCATTGCCGACTCCACCAACATGGAGTTATGCGGCAGCTGTGACTTTTGGAAGCACAGGCTCCGGCGGACTCAATACATCAAGTCCAGCCATTTGCTCACCACCGGCACTGAAGCTGGTGTCTCCCACATTCAAAGCATGAGCTGTTCCAGTATGGGAGGGATGGGTACCATGAGTGATTTCTGTGGAGGGGCCTCGTACTGGAGGATTTCCAACTCATCTGCCCGAGGGTCCTCCTCCAACTCGGTCAGGAATGCTAGGCCCTTAGACATGTCCTTGACAAAATCCAGGAAGCCCATCTCCTCTGGTGGGGACTGCTGTCGAGGCTCCAAGACATGAAAGTCAGAAGGGAAGTCGCCATGGCGATGGGTATCGGGGGACTCCTCGTCATCCATCTCCCACTCAAAGTAGTCCGTTAAGGACTCATAGGAGGGCTGCTTTGTGAGCCTCGAGGCTCCCGATGCCCTGAGGCTGGTGACTGGCAAACTTGCCGGGATTGACAGCGGTCCCGATGAGCAGGACTCAGAACATGACATTGGCTGAGGATCAACTTGGGGTTGAAGGATCTCATGGATCAGCTTGGCCTCTGGGGACGTCTTGGATGTCAGGGCCCAGTGGTCGGGGTAGATGAACCGGTCGTGCTGGACAACAGTGCCCGCTGCTGGTCCATGAAGACAGACAAACTGCACTCCAGGGCCGCCATTCTGGACTCCAGACCAGAAGGCTCTGCAGCCTTCGGCACAGGCACCGAGAGACTCGGGCCCAAGGCCACCTCCCCTGAAGGAGAATCCTCAATGAGGATGGTGGCTGGTCTGCAGTTGGATCCTTCTGGGGGATCTTCGCAGGCCGCTCCTTCTCCGATGCCTCGGACGAGCATCTCAGACTGCGGGACCGGGCATGGGGGACCCTTCGACCGATTGGAACCATCCAGGGACACCGCCTTTGAGGGTTTCTTCTTCTTCCTGGGTTCCCTTGAGGGAGACCCCCTTTCTGAGGACCCACGACAAGACTTGGGCTCGGAGCGTTCTGCCTGAGATGTCAGGGCCTCAGATGAGGCCCTGGCCTCCGGAGGCAATGGGGATTTGGGGAAAAACTTATCATGCTGCTGCTGTTTGCTCTTGAGGGCCTTACTGGACATCCTCTTACAGAGACCGCAGGCTGATGGGTTGTGGTCTGGCCCAAGGAAGCGCAGACAGCAGTCATGTGTGTCGATCAAAGACATAATTTTAGAGCAGCGCTCACACTTCTTAAAGCCACTGATAGCCATGGGGGAAAAAAGTACCCCGTGAGGTCGAAGACCCTCCGGACTGCCAGAGGGAGAAAAGGCGCGAAGACGCCAGAAAAGAAAAGAACAAAAACTAAGGAAAAATAGACTGAGCCCGACACCGAGGCACTGAGGTCGGTAAAGAGTACCAGTGCGATACCGTAGGTGAGTGTGAAACTCGGAGAGAGAAAAAAAATCTGCTTTTTTGGGGACAAGCCAGATAACGTCTGAAGGGCTCCACGGAAAAAAGGAGACTGATTAAGATAGCACCCTTGGGCGGGAAAGGGACCACACATGAGTGGTGGCATCTCCCAAAGGCTTTCTTTGAAAGCTGGGGGGGATGCTTCCGCGAGGGCTCCGTTGTTGCTGACGTCACCCAGGGGCGGCCCAAGGGGGTTGCGGGGCCATGTGCGGAGACTCGGTGCAGGGACTCATTTGCATAAGGTGCCTCATTTGCATAAATATTTGCATAATTATACCATACACTAACTTTTAGTAAACATACCTCTTAATGAGTACAGTCAAACCTCGGTTTTAATGATTAATCCGTTCTAAGCAGTCTGACTAAAACCGAAACGTACGAAAACCGAAGCAATATTTCCCATAGGAAATAATGTAAATTCAATTAATCCGTTCCAGACACCCAGAGCTGAGCATGCGTTCCAGAGCCATGTAGCAATGGCTGCAGCAACACGAGCCCCGAAGTCTCAACCAGGCAGCAGAACGACTCTCTCCCTGCCTCCGATTCTCAGCAGCAGAACAGCTCGTGCACTTCTGTCACACACCTCCGATCACCGATTCTCTCCCCCGCCTGCAATTCTCAGCATCAGCAGAACAGCTTGTGCACTTCAATCACACACCTCCGATCGCCGATTCTCTCCCCCGCCTGCAATTCTCAGCATCAGCAGAACAGCTTGTGCACTTCAATCACACACCTCCGATCGCCGATTCTCTCCCCCGCCTGCAATTCTCAGCATCAGCAGAATAGCAGCACTTTTCTCACCTCACCGGACAGCACACACACAGATCCCTCAAGTTTGCCAATCAGCAGGGAACATTGGAAGCCACACTCTCACTCCTTGATTACAGTAAGGAACGCTGAAAGCAAAGAGCTCAATCGCAAAAATAAGTACGAAAACCGAGCGGATGTACGAGAACCGGGACAAAATTGCAACCAAAAAAAGTCGTCGAAAACCGAAGCTAACGAAAAATGGGGCAAACGAAAACCGAGGTTTGACTGTATATGGATAAAGAAAGACTAAAAGATTTCTACATTACTATAATCCAGTACCAACTGCCAGGCACATTAGGAACTACTACAAACACTGCCCATTTAGAACCCATAGCAAACCCGCCGTATCCTAACAGCACTATCAGGACTCACAAAGCACCATACCCTAACTATCAAAAGGCAACACTGCAAATATTAAACCAATACATTTCAGAGAATAACAATACATGACCTACTGGGGAAAGAGAACAAGTGGCAATGTCAAATAGGAATTATATAAACAGAATACCTCAGCTCAGTTACACATGCAGAACATAGACCATCACCAAACAAGGAATCACAATTTAGAAACAGGAAGACAATAATTAAACTGGGAACCCCAAAAGCCAAACTTGGAATGTACAACACTGTAGAAATAAAACTATACATTAATTTCCTCTTGTATTAAACAAAGCACAGACGTTAATGATGCACATTTCCCAGAGCTGACATATTCCAGTTAATAAATTCAAAATAAAGAGATATTTTTCTACCTTTTGTGCTTTTTTTTCAGTTACAATTGTTCTAGCCACTTTCTTCTAGTTTCTTCATGTCTTCTGCTAACTCTCCATCTGCTGTCCATTTGTCCTTTCTTCTCTCTTCTAGTTTTTTTTCCATTCTCTCTCTACATCTGCTTTAACATACTAATCTTTCTCCTTTTGCTCTTTCCTCATTCCTATTTCATCCACTCAAATTTTACCCCTCCATCCTCAATCCCCACTTACTCTCCCAATATCCGGCCAATTGTAGATTTGTCTTCCCTCCCACACAAAATATTTTTCCCTCTCCATTTCACTCTCCCAGCTCCATTCCATTCTAATCCTCCCCCAACATCAGCTCCCTTCTAGTTCCAGCCCCACCCAGTATCTGCTCCCTTCTAATCCCTGCATCAGCCCATTTCCAGTTCTAGCCCCCCATCAGCCCATTTCCAATCCTATCCTAGCCCCACCATCAGCCCATTTCTAGTCCTAGCTCCCCCATCCATTTCCAGTCCTATCCGAGTCCCTCCATCAGCTCATTTCTAGTCCTCTCCTAGCCCCACCATCAGTCCATGTCAAATCCTAGCTCCCCTCCACTCAGCCCATTTCCAATCCAAACCCCCCATGAGCCTACTTCCAGTTCTAGCCCCTCCATGAGTCCATTTTCAATTCAAGCCCCCACCACAGCCCATTTCCAACCTTAGCACCCCCCAACCGCCCACTTCCACTCCTATCCTAGCCCCTCCATCAATCCATTTCCTGTCCTAGCCCCCCCCCCACTCAGCCCATTTCCAGTCCTAGTCCCTCCCCTCACAGCCCATTTCCATTCCAAGGCCCCCACCCCATCAGCTATTTGCAGTTCAAGCCCCACTTCCACTCAGCCCATTTCCATTCCAAGCCCGTCCCCATCAGCTATTTGCAGTTCAAGCCCCCCTGCCACTCAGCCCAGTTGCCTTCCAAGCCCGTCCCCATCAGCTATTTGCAGTTCAAGCCCCCCTTCCACTCAGCCCATTTTCAGTCCTAGCAACCCCCATCCCATTACCAGTCCTAGCCCCCCATAGGCCATTACCAGTCCTAATCCCCCAATCAGCCCATTTTCAGTCTTACCCCCCCCCCACAGCGCATTACCAGTCTTAACCCCCATCACCCTATTTTCAGTCTTAGCCCCCCCACAGTCCATTACCAGTCCTAACCCCCCCATCAGCCCATTACCAGTCCTAATGCCCCCATCAGCCCATTTCCAGTCAGCCCCCTGCCCCCATAGCCCATTACCAGTCCTAGCCCCCCATCAGCCCACTTCCAGTCCTAACCCCACCCATCAGCCAATTTCCAGTCCTAGCCCCCCCATAGCCCATTACCAGTCCTAAGCCCCCCATCAGCCCACTTGTAGTCTTAGCCCCCCCCACAGCCCATTACCTGTCGTAACCCCCATCAGCCCACTTCCAGTCTTAGCCTCCCCATAGCCCATTACCAGTCCTAACCCCCCATCACCCCATTTTAAGTCTTAGCCCCCCATAGCCCATTACCAGTCCTAACCCCCCCATCAGCCCATTTCCAGTCTTAGCCCCCCATAGCCTATTACCTGTCTTAACCCCCTCCCCCCATCAGCCCAGCTAGGTTAAAAAAAAACACAAACCAGCTGCTGCTGTTGCTGCCGCCGTGGCAGCGGCAGAATCAAGCATCTCGCGGGGCCCCCCCTGCCCTGTAGAGTCTTCCATGTGGCCTCAGCGCGGGCTTTTCAGAGCAGGATTAACAGCGGGCTTTTCACAGCAGGATTAACAGAGCTGCGAGAGGAGATGCTCTCTCTCTTTGCGTGGCTCTGACAGCCGACACTAAGGCCGCATGGAAGACTCTGCAGGGCAGGGGGGGCCCCGCGGGATGCTCAATTCTGCGGCAGCGGCAGCAGCAGCCGCGCGGGGCCCTGTGCAAAAAACATTCTTGCTCAATGGACGGGCCGGCCCTGACGCCACCCATATGTGAGGACTGACTTCCTGCTTGTTCCCGGAGAATATGGTGTTAAGTTTTGGAGACCACATCTCGCAAAGGAAATAAAAAAGCTCGAAACAGTTCAGAGGAAGGCGACCAAAATGATCTGGAGCCTGCATCAGAAGACTTTTGAGAAGAGACTTGAAGATCTAAATATGTACACTCTAGAGGAGAGGAGGAACAGGGGAGATATGATACAGACCTTTAAATACTTAAAGAGAATTAATGAACAAACAAACCTCTTCCAAAGCTGTAAAACTAGAGGGCATAAGATGAAGCTGCAAGAGGGTAAACTGAAAGGCAATATCAGGAAATACTTTTTCACTAAAAGGGTGGTGAATGCTTGGAATGCCCTCCCGATGGAAGTGGTGGGGGCAAATACAGTGACAGAATTCAAAATGACATGGGACAGACACAGTGGATCCCTTTATAGCATCAGGATGAAATCAAAATATACATAACTACCTCATATCTCAGCAAATAGGGGTGACCTACACAGAGCGGTGGGTATACACTAAACAAAGGCATGGGGAGGGGTGACCTGCATGGAGCAGCAGTTGCACCTACTCTTGCCGCCTTGCTGGGCAGACTAGATGGACCATACTGGTCTTTATCTGCCATCATATACTGTGTTACTATGTAAAACCACATTCAAAAAACCAGGAGAATACTGGGTTTCTTTCTAATCCTTCCATCATTATACCTGGCAGGAAGCAAACATTATTTCTTAAAGGCATTAGCAATGATACTTATGCCTCAAGTTATGAGATCTGGCTACTTTCTCTCACAATGCTACCACATCTCATACAAATAGGTTTGGACCCATATCTTTCACTCTTCCTACTCTATGCAAGTAACACATAGGCACCACAGGGACATAAGATTGTTTGATTTGTACCCATTTACACTCCCCTCTCCCTATCAATCTACAATATTAGGGAACTAGGCTGCTACGTAATAGTAATAGAAATTCGGGACTCCCAACCTCCACTTCTTCTTAGCCTTATAGAGGACTCCTCTAGTCACCCTTGGGGGCCCTTTGCCTCCAGAACATTGATAAAGCTTCCACTGTAAGTCCTCCAGATGTCACCGAGAGACCAACACTGGAAGTGTCTGGAAGAAGTAACGCACTTGCAGTAATTTGGCCATTTTAGCACACACTATTCTACCCAACTGTGACAGTATAAGACCTGTCCATCTGTAACGCTCAGCATACACACTCTTCCACAATAGGGGATAATTCAGCTGATAACAGCCGATAAATCACTCCCATTAACTTTAAACCCCAACACTACCAAACTGGATCATCTCTTCCACTACCCCTGAAACCAAGTGCAGAGGATCAGACAATAGCAGGAGCACGTCATCCCCAAATAAAGAAATTTTATGGTCAACCCTCCCCCGCCGGGATACCTCATACTACCTCTGATTGATGAATGCAAGCAGCAAAGGGCTCCATAGAGGGCAAAGAGCAATGGTGACAGAGGGCATCCCTGGCGAGTACCTCTTTGTAAAGGTAAAAAGTTAAAATAATCCAATTTATTTTCATGCTGGCTTGCAGGGAACTGTAAATTTTCTGCATCCAACCCAAGAATTCCCAACCCACCCCCCAATTCCAAATTTTCCTAACACGCTTCAAAGATACTCCGAGTGTATGCAGTCAAATGCCTTCTCTGCATCCACCGAGAGCACTATCGCTGGCACCTTGTCTGCCTGGTCCAAACCAAAAAAACACTACACACTTGCAAGGTAAAAGCACATAGGTCCAAGGTGAGGTGATAAAAACTCAAAAAGGTTTTATTGGGTGTGCACCAACTTCTATATGGAGTTTTGTACCTCCACCCCTGAGACAGGAAGTTCCAAAGCCTCTTGGCTCCTCCTCAGTTAGGGCAGGGAAATCCCAGGCCCTCCAAATATTGGGTTATATCACCCTTCTCAATAGTAACCTCCCTCTTTATTAATGTCTCATAGTACTCTTGGAAAGATGCTCGGATTTACATCCCTATTTTATGAAGTGAATTACATACATACTGTACTTGACTATATAAAAGAGGCATGAAATAAGCACAGAAAAACACGCGGTTAACTACGCAGGTTCTTTATTAAATTGCCCTCATAGCAGTGATATTTGGCTGCTGTGCAGACTGTTTATCTGGATAGTGGCACAGCAGTCAGACAGATTTGCAACCTGCCCCTATCCACCTGCTGTAAATCTATGGATAAGGAAACTGACGGATTGACTTTCAAAGGCATTAAGGGAGGAAGTTACAAAGCTGCGGTAAAACTGCACATTTTACTATAGCTTAATTTACCGCAGAAGACACTAACCTGCAGTAACTCAGTACTGTAAGTTAGTAACTCCCACATTAAGTGAATAATACAGCTCGTCATCAACCTCACAAGCTGCGTTTCTGCTCCCCTGGAGCATTGGGCCGTTAATGCGGTGCCTGATACTCCCAGGAAATTTCTCTTAAATAGACTGGAACATTCATCAGATCCTGGGCGTCCCTCTCACCCTCCTCCACAAAAGCAATGATGCCCACCACCCTACTCACAGACCACCTACCCCCCTAATGAAAATTCCAACTTGCCCGAAGACCTCCTCACTCCCTGGACCACAATCCTAACCTCCCCCCTACCCCCATAGGCCATCACAATTCCTGGTGGTCTGTTGCTCCTGCCAGAGTCAGTGCCAAGTTCAAAATGGCCCCCATGACTGCTATCAGGAGTCTCGCGGTACTACTGTTAGGGATCAATCTGTCTTTATAGCTGCTCGTTGCTCTTTTCTCCCCCCAGCTCCAGGTAACTGGTGCCCTAGACAACCTAAACAAACCCAGCATGCCAACCTGGAATGTGGGAAAAGTATATGCATTGTTGATCTCTCTATGTACTTTTACCAGGGTAAGGAGTGGGCACTTTTAAAAAAAGTCAATTTATCCTGTTTACCAAGCATGAACTCATGTTAACGGCTTTTGGGTATGAGTATTGGGATATGTTTGTCATGCGGGATAACGGAGAGTGGGGGTGCCGGGGGCTGCATGTGTCAGGAGGCGGTGTGTGTATATGTACATATGTGTAGAAAGGCTGTGTGTGCATTCGTTGGGGGACTCTGTGCATGTGTGGCTTTGGCATGTAGGTTCTTCTCTCCCTTGCACTTTCCTCTCTTACTGCACCCACTCCTGTCCTTCCCATGCTGTTGTACTATTTCCCCTCCCTCCTACACTCTCCCTTCTTCCCTTCTATCCAGTCATGCACCTCCCCCTCCCACTCTACAATCTTTTTCCCTTTCCTTCCACTCTGTCTTCTGTTTCCCCTCCAACCCTGTCTCCCCCACTTCGCCTGTCCTCCTTCACATCTGCCTTTCCCTTATGTGCTGCCCCTCCACTTCTTTCTTTCCCCACTCCTTCTATTAACTCCACTTCCTCCTCTCCTCTCTGACTCCCCATCCCTTCCTCTGTTGCAAAGCCCCCTCTCGTTTTTTTCGGCAGCCTGGTCTTTTTGGGATTCTGGGACTCCTGCTGCCATTTTAAGACCACAGCTCTCATCTTCCTGCTGGTAGGGGGATGAAGTCCCCACCAGCGGGCAGCATGGCTTTTGGCTGCAGCAGTAGCCTCCTGGGATACTGCAGCTTTTGTCTACCATGGTGACCTTGGGCCATTCTTCTCGCCAGTGGAGGATGGGTTCCCCGCCCCGCCAACATTTAAAGCGAGTGCTGCTTGCATGTATCTGTTTATCGGGATGCATATGCATGCATACAGACCACAGACTAATGGAGGCTCCACAATAGGCACTATTGCTAGGGTGAAATATGCCTAAACATACTGCTGTAATTCACCCAGAAACTTAGACAGTGTGGATAAGAAATGTTTTAAAATAAGTAAGTAAATAAGTAAATAAAATAACAGAACATTCAAACAGTAAATGACAAACAGTAAATGACATAACAATTTAGCTCTATAGCATCCAACCACACCACCAATTTTGGATGCTTTTTTAAAAACAGAACTGAGTCTAGGACTCCAAATAAGTAAGTCTTAAGCCATTTTCTTGAAAGAGACCAAATCAGTACACTGGTGCAGTTTCACTGGTAGTTTATTGCGCCAACGTGGCATATTCACTGAAAGTCCCCAGTTGTGTGCCATCTGTCTCCGTGAGTGACACAGAGCTATCCCTGTGATATCCTCCTGCCAGGAACTCTCTCATTTGAAATATAAAGGACACCTCATGAGGCCGAGCTCCAGCAAGGAAACAGCTCCTCAGAGACCAGATCCATTCAAAAAGGCAATCGCTTTACAACAGTGGTGCTGAAATGGCCAGATCTTATTTATTTTATTTAGTATACATTTGTATACCGCTACTTCCAGCGATCAGCAGCGGTTTTTGATTACAGATTGGAAATTGTCAAATCATGACAGGAAATTTTTTTTTTTTTTTTGAGGTATAAACACATTGATTAGACAGGAAAGCACAGCACACAGAGAACTATTTTACAGGGAACATGGGCTATGGAGGGTTAAGTGGCTTGCCCAAGACCACAAGGAGCACCTGTGGGACTAGAAACCCCAGTCCTTCCGGCCCAAGGTTGCTGTCCTCTAGTGGGATCTGTCTTTCACAGTTCCTAGGCATTTCTTAAATTAGTTATAAAATACAGTTTACATTTCATGAATTACTTTGTCAAATATACATTCTGCAAAACGCGTACACCCATAGTTTTCTTTCTCTTTGGGGCTCATATACTAAGCTGCACTCGTTTTTTCATATGGGAATTAATGCGCACTTGCCGCATTCAAAAGCTAACACAGAAAGTACTGTTTTGGACTGGGATGGGGACTGCACCTTACAGTTCATTACCACACATTAACATAGTGTAATTAAGGCCACCTGTAGAGGCGCAGTTAACCGCATCACATAACATAAGATATGCCATACAGGGTCAGACCAATGATCTATCAAGTCCAGTATCCTGTTTCCAACAGTGGCCAAACCAGGTCACAAGCACCAGTTGGGTTCCCAAAGGTATACACATTCCATACTGCTTGTCCAATGGGTAAGCAGTGAATTTCCCTAGTTCTCTTTAATAATGGTTTATGGCCTTTTCCTCCAGAAACCTGTCCAAATCTCTTTTAAATCCAGCTACACTATCAGCTTTTACTACATCCTCTGGAACAAATTCCAGAGTTTGATTACACATTGAGTGAAGTTAATGCACAGTAGAGAATTTATCTCTGTATTAACTGCATGGCAAAATGTTGGCAATGCCCTAACAGTTAACAAAGAGGTTTTGCAGTTACTGTGCATCAATTTTGGCTAAAGCCATGCTGTAACTGCAACACTTTCTTGCACCTTAGCAAACAGTGCCTGCACAGGCCATTTTTAATAACGTGCACTAATCCCATTAAGGTGAAATTAGACCTTACCTGCTAATTTTCTTTCCTGTAGTTCCTCCAGTCCAGTCCAGAAAAATGGGTATATGCTTGCCAACCAGCAGGTAGAAACTGAAGAAAACGTCTCACCTTCAGTATAAATAGCCTGTGCCCACTGGACTGCACCAGTATTCACACTTCACCAAGCAGGAAGCATCACTAGAGACCAGGGAACCATCCCCAACGTCGCCCGAAGGGCCAAAAACCAGCAATTGCTGCTGACAGAAAAATCGGGAGCCTTTTGCACTGCTCTATCGCATCTTTAACAGCCAAATGGCCAGAACCAGAGTCAAAGCTCCAATGGTTCATATCCCATCAAACAAAATGTATTTTTTAAATTTATTCATATTTTCTTTTCCTCACCAAACTAAGACTCTAGACTAAATATCAGGAAAGACACACAAACACTCCTAGGTGGACATGATACCGCGTGAAACAGACCGGGTGGATCCTGGACTGGACTGGAGGAACTACAGGAAAGAAAATTAGCAGGTAAGGTCTACTTTCACCTTCCAGGGTGTCCCTCCAGTCCAGTCCAGACAAATGGGACGTAGCAGAGCAGTACTAACGATATGTGGGACCAGAGATCTCTGTGCGCAGCACTGTCACCCCAAACACGCGTCTTGTCTGGACTGCAGATCCAGACGATAATGCGCAGTAAAGGAATGTAGAGATGACCATGTCGCCACCCTACAAATATCCAGAGGAGAGGTCCTCCCCATCTCAGCCTAGGAAGAAGCCTATGCCCTAATAGAATGGGTTCATAAGCCTAATGGGACTTGCCGCCCCTTCAGGACATAGGCCGAGGCAATTGCCTCCCGAATCCAACGGGCGATGGATGCCTTTGAGGCAGCCTCCCCTTTCCAAAGAGAATAAAGAGCTGCTCTGACTGGCAAAAAGGCTGCATGACTTTCAAATAGTGCTTCAAAACTCTGCACATGTCCAATTTATGCAGCAGAGCCCAGTACGCCGAGCCCTGCTGGTCGGCAAAGGAAGGCAGCGTCACGGACTGACTGAGGTGAAATTCTGACACCAATTTGGGCAAAAAAGGACAGCACAGGCTGCAGAACCACCTTTTCCTTAGAAATGACCAAATAGGGTTCCTTACTGGACAAGGCTTACAGTTCAGAAATGCGCCTTGTCGAACAGATAGCTACTAGGAACACGACCTTTAGTGTGAGATCCTTGAGTGAGGCCACCCCTGGCAGTTCAAAGGGGGAACCCCCCAGCGTTGCTAGGACAAAATTGAGATCTCACGCCAGGACCAGCGGCCATGTGGGCGGCCACAGATGTTTCACGCCCTGCAGGTAGCGAACGACATCAACATGGGCTGCCAGGGGAACTCCCTGGACCTTGTCCCAGTAGCAGGCCAGGGCCGCCACTTGAACCCACAGGATGCCCAGCACCAGGCCCTTATCCAGACCCGCCTGGAGGAACCCCAGAATAATGGGTGTCGTGGCCTTCAAGGGCCGCAAGTCCCTATCCTCGCACCGGGTCTCAAAGAGGCAACACAGCCGGAAATAAAGCCAGGTTGGTAGAACACCTATGCGCCTGAAACAGAGTGGCTATGACAGGTCCCGAATAACTGCGGAATATCAGCTGTGCCCTTTCAAGACCTAAGCTGTAAGCGAGAATTGATCCACGTCCAGCATGAATACAGGGCCTTGCGACAAGAGGTCCGAACCTGTGGCAACCGCAGGGGTTCGGCCACCAAGAGATTCATCAGCTCAGCATACCAAGGCTGACACGGCCAGTCTGGGGCTATCAGTAACACCTGTCCTGGATGGGCTTTGATGTGGAAGGGAACTTGTACAGCAGCCCCGAGTGGGGCCACGGCTGTACGAGAGCATCGAGGCCCTCTGCCATTGGGGATTGCCTCCAACTGAAGAAGCGAGATGCTTTGGCATTGTGCACTTGGGCCATCAAATCCATCACCAGCCTGCCCCAAGGCACTATCAGTGAATGAAAGACACCCTCTGAGAGTGACCACTCCCTCGGATCCAGGGTGTGGTGACTCAGATAATCTGCCTGTACAAAGCAAGAGGAGAAAGGCCTCCAGCGCCAATCAAACCACCCTAGTTTCCAGTCGATTGATCCACCACTAGCTCTACTCAGGAGACGAAAGCCCCTGAGCAACTTGGGTCTGGTAGTGTCCTCTCCAACCCAAAAGACTCGCATCCGTTGTGACTACCATCCACTGAGGGGTCTCCAGGGGCATCCCTGCCTCCAGATTGCTGGGGTCCAGCCACCATTGTAGACTGGAATGAGCCGTCTGTGAGAGGGAGAGACACACCTTCATGAAGTGATGGAGTGGCGACCATTGGGCCAGGAGATGGGCCTGCAAGGGGCACATATGCAGGCGTGCCCAAGACACCAGCTCTAATGAAACCACCATATATCCCAAGACCTGGAGGTATTCCCAGGCTTGGGGCCGCAGGGCCTTGCATAGCCCCTGAATCCGAGTCTGCAGCCTCACTATTCTCCCCTCTGGGAGGAACACTCTGCCCCTGAGGGTGTCGAAGCGGGCACCTAGATACTCTAGTGACTGTGAGGGTTGGAGTCAGCTCTTCTGAAGGTTGACCACCCAGCTGAGCTCTTGTAGGCATCATACCACAGAGTCCGTAGCCACCTAGCTCTCCTCATGGGACTTTCTGCGGATCAGCCAGTCGTCGAGATAAGGATGAACAACACCCCCTGCATGTGGAGATGTGCTGCCACCACTACCATTATCTTGGTAAAGACTCACTGTGCCATGGCCCACCCAAAGGGAAGGTCCTGAAACTGCAAATGCCCTGCTGACACCGTGGAGGAACCTCAGGTGTTGCGGCCGTACCGGGATATGTAGGTAGGCCTCTGTGAGGTCAAGGGAGGTAAGAAACTTGCCCTCGCGTACAGCCACTATCACCAACCGCAAGGTTTCCATGCAGAATCGAGGAACCCTGAGGGCCTTATTTACTCCCTTCAGGTCCAGGATCAGGCCCCACGACCTCTCCTTCTTTGGCACCACAAAATAGATGGAGTAACGGCCTAGACCCCACTCTGTCGGAGGGACCAAGTCGACTGCCTTGAGTTGCAACAGTCGCTCGAGTATCTCCTGTACAGCCCTCACTTTGTGGGCCGAGCTGCAAGGAGAAAACATGAAGACATCTGCTAGGGGCTAGGTAAATTTGAGAGAGTTTCCCTTGTGAATGACCTCCAAGACCCAAGTGTCTGATGTAATTTGGGTCCAGAAGGGGAGGAAGCCCTGTATACAGCCGCCCACTGGCTGAACCCCCGCTGGGGCCCCCGACCTTCATTGCACAGGCTTAGTTGGGGCTGGAGCTGCGGGGCTGAAGCACCAACCGCCCCGAGATCCTCCTCGAAAGGACGCCCCCCCATTGGAGGAAGTGAGTCCTTTGGGGGTTACCGCCATGGGTGGGGTGAAATCCTCGTGCACCACCACCCTGGTCATGGCTCTGGCCTCCTCTCGTTGCCTTTGGTTTATCTTCTGGCAAGTGGGACACCTTGGTCTCTCCCAGAGACCTTACCAACTTATCGAGGTTGTCTCCAAATAGTCAGGTACCCCCAAAGTGTAACTGAGAAAGCTTTGTCTTGGATGGCACATCTGCAGACCAGTGGCAAAGCCACAGGAGGTGATGGGCTGCCACCACTGAGGTCATGCTCTTGGCGGAAATCTGTAAGAGATCATATAGGAGGTCAGCCAGGAAGGCAGCCCCTGATTCCAGTCTGGCACCCATGGAATGGCTGGAGCCCCTGGCAACTGCCAGGTCCATGGAATACTGGGACCAGCGGAAGAAGGCCCGGGCCACATAAGCCCCACAGATGGCCCCTTGCAGGCCTAAGGTGAAAACCTTGAAGACCTGCTTAAGCAGCACCTCCAGACGCTGGTCTAATGAATCCTTTAAGGGCGCAGCTCCTTCCACCAGGATTGTAGCCTTCCAGTTGACGGCCGCCACCAGGGCATCCACCATTGGGAGGCAAAGCCATTCCTTCTCCTCTGGCGGAATGGGATAAAGCCAAGCCATGCTCCATCCCACCAGCAGCCCTGCATCTGGAGTCTTCTACTCTTCCGCTATCATAGCCCTTAGGGCTCTATGAACTAGGAAGGATTTGGATGTTCTGCGGATACCCTCCATTAGAGGGTCCACCTCTGGGTCCAGGCACACAGCCCCAGGCTCCATGATATGCAGGGTGGCTAAGGCTTCCCTAATTAAGGCTGGGAGCTCATCGCAGTGGAAAATTCTAACTGCGGCAGGGTCTTCCCCTTTCAGGAATTCCCCCTCCTTGAGCTCCTCTTGAGCCTGGTCCAACAAATCTGAGGGCCCTTCCAGTGCCCGCAGGGACCCCAGGGAAGGGTAAGGAGCACACTTCCAGCTCTTCATCCAGACATTCCTGCCTTGGGCATTTGCCAGCAGGAGTGCCCCTGCCCGTGGGCAAGGCGGGTCACTGAAAGGTTCCCCTTTCTGCTCCCTGCTTCATCAGAAAGGCCTGATGGAGCAGAAGCACGAATTCGGGTGAAAAAGAGACTGAACCAGTCCCTCCTACAGCTGCTGGCATATCTAGAGGCTGTCCCCTGTGAAGAGAGTGGAAATCCTGCAAGTCCGAAAGCCCCAGAGGGGCCTCTGTCTCCCATGCCTCAAAATCCAGCATGGCAGAGTTTCCCACCAAAATCACGGTCCCCGCTATCGGAGGAAAGTTCCGCTTCTTCCTCGGACCCCTCCTGGTCCACTTCTAACTCTGCCACAGCGATCCCATCCATTTTTTGGCAGCCCCAGCAAAGCCCAAGATCAGAAAAATGGGCTCTGCAGCTGCCACACATCGCACACTGGGCCCTGTCCATGCAGCCACGTATGCACGGAAGTCCCCCACTCTAAAAACAAAAGAAAGAAAGGCCTGGGGCCAAAATTCTTACCCGGGCTCTCCCTCTCTACTGGAGTCTGCCGTCCACCCCCAGGAAGTGCTGTGTATCCTTCTCCGTCTGTTTACTGTTTTGTCCTTTTTTTTTTTTTTTTAAACTAAACTTTACCAGCCATAGGACAAATAGCACTGCTACAACCTCCGTCACTCTCCCAAATGTTGGGGAGAGGGAAATGAGGGAGAACAAAAAAGAGGGACTAGTGGGAGAGCACGGAGGAGGGATCCGGGACCCCCAGGGTTCTGCACCCCGATTCTAGGTCAAACCCACAACAAGGTTCCATGGTCCAGAGGCTATGAACACCACCTGCTTGGAGACTGAGGAATACTGGCCCAGTCCAGCTATTTATACTGAAGCTGAGAAGTTTTTCTCAGTCTCACCTGCTAGTTGGTGAACATACACCCATTTGTCGGGACTGCAGGGACGCCCTGGAACACAAGTTATCTACCACATATATAACTGGTGCATTTCATCAAATTCACTAACTGCTAGAAATTGACCCACTTAATGTTTTAAGTGAAAGGGTGAATCTAGATTTATTCCATAGAACTTCTCTTACCTCTAATACTTTGCCAGTGATATATTTCTCGCAGCGGTCACATCTAATGCCATATTTAGTGTGATAATCCTTCTCACAGTAAGGGACTCCGTCCCTAGGGGGAAAAGATGGAGTTAATGTTGCAAGCAGGAAGCTTATCGTTTGGTCTTCAAACACCAGTTCCTTCCCATTTCTCTCTACAAACATCACTTCTTTGCTATCCAAACACTGTTGATTTATACCTGTAACAGATCAACTACCATACCTAGTTCATTCTCTCTTTCTTTCAGCGGTGATCATCTGTTGCCCATTCCACAAACCTGCCACCATACAAGTACCTGCTTGGGTTGCACAGGCTCAGTTTGTCTCAAGTACATCCCAGAGTGGGAGAAAAATGGCAGAAACATGCAAATAATTTTAATTTAGAGAGGGGAGAGAGGTCAGGTCAATAGTGTCATAGGTAGGATACCAGCCGTGACATGAAGGGATGTGTGTTATGGTGCCTCCTTCCGTTTCTGTTTGGTATCCTATTCTTTCTCAGCTCCTTCTGAAAAGCGTTTTCATGTGTAATAAAGTATGTGTGAAGAAAGTAAACTAAAAAAAGTGTGGGGAGAATCTGTTGTCTTTCTCAGAAAAGACAGCATAGCTGCAGAAAGAAACTATAGGCTGGATTTTCAGCCTGCATGGTGATCGTCCTAAACACAGGCATATAAGTAGCATGCTGTACGTATGGACAATGCACTGTGCCTGCACTATGCATTTAGTTTAGACCTCCTATTCAGCAGACCTAAATTAGATGTATAAATTGTGGATACTGATGAATTTCACTGCTGCTCAGATAATATTTTAGCCTGTTCTCACCCCACCCCAAGCCCTGCCCATCAATAAACAGATAGTATTGGCTCATCTAGTGATTTAAATGCCTCCGTATTGTCTGCTGGCCAATATATAATTGCCTTTGAATATTGACTTGGGCGTGATGTGAGTTCTTACACCCATTAAAAAGCAGATCTCAAATTGGCTGCATAGCTGTGGATTACAGAGGCCTTTCAATTTGTGCACGTTGGGAAATTTTTGAAAGAGAAGCCATCAACGTCATGTCTCTGATAATTACCAATAGCAAATTGTGTATGTTAAAAGCATCCATGCACTTTTCACCAGCTATTTTTGTGGGAGCTGGGGTGCAAAATAGCAAGTGTACATGTCAAAAACTGAGGGGGGAGGATATTTAGTGGCTTGCCATCGTGGTTGAACCTTGAACCTGATATTCAGTGCAGGGGCCATATTTGGCCATCAGCACTGAATATTTGGGTTGGCCGGACAGCGCATCAACTAACCAACTAGTGGTGATATCCAGCCACGGACCGGTTAGTTTAAGCAGCTAAATTTAGGTGAGCCTTTCAGCATAATCGGATAGTGCTGAATCGCCGCTAGCCGATAATCCCCAGGTGTCGCCTCTACTCCGCCGCTGGAATGCACTAACGAGAACAGGCTAGCTTCAGGACACTTAGGGGCTAAAACTAGGAATATTCAGTGGCATTAGCCATGTTAGTCTGCAAACCACTTAAATGACTTTGAATATCCTACCCTAAATGTATAAGTGCTGTTTTCTTCCCCTACTTAAGCATACCTAGGCCACCTTTTTTTTTAAACTTTACCGTGGCTTTAAAGGAGGCAATTTTCAGTTTAATAAAGTGAAATGCCTTTGAAGATGACCTTCAACAAGGTAATTTTTGAAAAAGGACATATTTACTAAAGATTAACGTGCATTAATGAATGTTAGCATGCGCTAAGTGCTGCTGCACCCATAAAAATAAATTGGCAACATGCTCATTAGTACTTGTAAACCCTTAATAAATATGACCTTAAGTCATTTGTACAGGTTAAATAATTCTTTACCCATAGAAATAAGCGTTTATAAAATTTCCTACCCTGTAGGTGGTTTAACATTAAGAAGACAAAGATCCTGACAACTGGCAAAATCAGTAAGTTCATCATTGATAGAGAAGAAATTGAAATAGTTGACAGCTTTAACTTACTTGAATCAACAATCAATAAAGAAAGGACTAGCAGTCAAGAAATCCAATGACATATTGCTCTTGATAGAATGGCTAGGAAGGACCTAGACAAGATTCTCAAGAGCAGAGATGTCTCTCTCCATACAAAGATTCAATTTATCCAGGCCATGATACTTCAATAACATCATATGGATGCAAACGTTGGACAGTGAAAAAGATAGACAGGAAGAAAATTTATGACTTTGAATTATAATGCTGGCAACAAATACTGTGTATATCATGGACTGCCCAAAGAACAAACCAGTCAGTACTAGAGAAGATCAAACCTAAACTTTCCTTAGAAGCTCAGATGATATGACTTCATCTTTCATACTTTGGACACATCACGCAAAGAGAAACATCATATTAGAAAGAAATAATGCTTGGCAAGGTAAAATGTCACCATAAAAGAGGAAGGCCAGCAATAAGATGGATTGATACAATAACTGCAGCTCTGGATACCACTCTATCAACAATGAGCCGCTTGGCTGAAGACCGAACAAAGTTTAGATCAACTATCCAGAGGGTCGCCAGAGTCGACACCGAGTCAACGGCACTTAACAACAACAACATGTGGTTAAAAGCAGATGCATAGTGCCATTTACCATGGAAATTTGCCCCCTGTACAGGGAGGAATTCCAAGGAGGTGGGGCTGAGCTTGGGATTGGAAAAATACTCCTACTTGTGATGGTCTTCTTTAAAATTCTATTGTCATTTATGTTTTAATTGTAATCTCCTAAGATTAGCTACTTGCCAGATTATATGGAGTATGGGGTCATTTTAGAAGCTCTATTCATGATTTGTGCATCTGAAAATGCCCATTCCAACGTGGCAATCACAGCCTATGTCTGTATTTGCTCCCAGATATTAATAGGCATT
The DNA here is from genome assembly GCA_033557465.1 of Ichthyophis bannanicus. Taxonomy (NCBI): domain Eukaryota; kingdom Metazoa; phylum Chordata; class Amphibia; order Gymnophiona; family Ichthyophiidae; genus Ichthyophis; species Ichthyophis bannanicus. The sequence goes on along the minus strand of CM066032.1, from coordinate 1,386,865,524 downwards.
TGGAACGTGCTTGTTACAGCCAGCAAGCTACAGTAAGGAGAAGAAAACAGTAGGAAGAAGCATAAAGGTAAATATAGAAGCCTCTTTGTGAGTTGTTATGCTGCTGCATGTCTCCGTTTGCAAAATGGCAGACGGAGGTGAAAGATACATGTATACATCACGGACACGTCTAGGTTGCAAGTTTCACAGATGTATATATTTCACACGTGTATGTTTCTAACATTGGCCTCTCCCTGCATGTGTCTGGGATTGATACTGCGTTTCCCTGTTTCCTTGTCTGTTGGAGGAGACGTTAACCTTTTGGGGCAGAGATAGGTCAATTTTAGAACACATTTACATTATTCACCGTCTCTCCTGCACCTCCCACATAATTTCAAATGTCCCATATGGCATCTAAATGGGCATTTTATAAATAAAGATAAATAAATAGATACTTTGAGTTTTCAAAAGTATGTGCTGTTGGTATGCAGGAAAAGCATTCACACATATCAACAGGCGTAAATGTGTGCAAAAATGTTAATTTGGATAATTTTCAAAATGAAAGTATGCGCAAGCTCTTATTGTGAAAATCACACAAAGTTCACAGAGTGAAACATGCACATATTTTACACCGGTGCAGCTAATTACAAAATTACCCCCTAAATTTCTTCAAATAAAGATCTGAAAATCTCTAGCGAATCCAACATGGATTACAAACTTTTTTATTTCACACAGTCTCTGTCAGGCAAGTGGAGGAACACTTACAAGTATTTATGAAAGGGAAACGTTGCTTAATTTTCAAAATACTCAGTATCCCATGGAACTGTTGTTTACTTTTATTTTAATTTCAAATTTATATTCTGCCCTTCTAAGAAAAAACTCATTCAGAGCAGTTTGCAAATCTAAAACCCCTTCACTGCATGACTGTAAATCATACAATGTCCATTAAACAAAAAAAATTACAAAATGTGAATTAAAAACATTAAAGTACAGAATTATAGCAGATCATCTCAACCCTTAATACAACAGTCTTTCTCTAATCCCCATATACAATCTATAATGTAACAAAATTAAAACTTAAGAATCCTCATCACCTGGAATCTAAAACGAAAGTATATTACTTCCCAAAACTCTCCTCTAGTCCAGCATCTCGCCTTCCCTATACCCTTCAGGTATCCAGTAGATCTTCTTCCCTTCCCTTCTCTTCCCCTACCCTCATAGATATCCAGCATCTCTTCTTCCCTACCCTGCCCCCCACCACCCCTCAGGTTTAGCATTTCTCCCCTCTTCACTTCCCTGACCAGCTTCCTGCCTTCATCTGCATCTAATGCCATCTCCTTACTTCTGTCCGGGTGTCCTATATCTCTGAAAGCAGCATGCATGGTGTGGGGCCCAGAGCTCAGGCCCATGCTCAGGGCCTGCTGTGTTCCATTCCCTCTGATAGAGGCTTCCAATCAGAGGAGGCAGGATGCAACAGGGCTTGAGCGTGGCTGGGTAGTGAAAGGCCCTATGCTGCTCGAGTTGCTTTACAGTGCCACTGCCTTTAGCCCTACCAAGCTGCGTGGACACCATCACCGTCCTTGAATTCTGCCACCCAATTCTGCCTATCTAGTGGTAGGGCCTGGAGTGGAGGAGTAGCCTAGTGGTTAGAACACTGGCTTGGTAACCAAGCAACCAGGGTTCAATTCCCACTAGCACTCCTTGTTGCCTTGGGCAAGTCACTTAACCCTCCATTGCCTCAGAAGAAAGGCCTGGCAATCTACTTCATCACACTGCCAAGAAAACCCAGGAGCTTCTGGGTCACCAGGAGTCAGGACTGACTCGAAGGCACACATTGCGTTGCAGTGGTAGGGCCAGTACTAGTAGAACTTGAGGAAGAGGAAAAGAAAACCTATTGATCCAATGAGCTATCAATCATTTCCTTTAGGAGTATTCTGATGCTTTAAATCTGGCCATCAAATAAGGAGCCAAGTATCTCCATGCTGACTTAGTCAGAAGTACTATTAACATTTTGGGCTGAATGCAAGGGGCCTTTATGTAGTTGCAGTAAGTGAAGTTCCCTTGACCTATTTTTTTGCTCTTCATAATCAAAGTAAGATTATTTTTTCATTACCAAAATCTCCTTCCTATAGGCCTTAAAATTAAGTCACCGATATCCAAAGCTCTGGATATCTAAACTAGTGCATAAAGTCCCAGACACTAATTTAGCCCAAGGAAAAATTTATTTAGGTTATTATAGAAGCCTGATTTGTTCTTTTGACATCTGAAAACAGGCATAGACATGTCCAAGAACAAACAAATGGAGGTTGACGAAGGCCTTAACTGAAGAAGAGCAAATAGTTGTCTTTATTAAAAGATCCGACTCAGCTGAGTTTTGGCAAACTCACCTGCCAATAGAGTGGAGAGCTGCCTGCTTGCTGGACTAGAAATTATTCTGTGGGCTGTGAGAGAACGAGGAGCAGCAGACCTCTGACACAGGCGAGTTTGCCAAAACAGCTGCATCGGGTCTTTTAATAAAGACAAATATTTACCCTTCTTCAGTTGTGGCTGTTGTCAATCTCCATTTGTTTGTTCTTGTGGTTTGTTGGCTTTTTGGAGGTTCCTTCTCTTTTGATTTGCTAGAAATACCCAAAGCATGTAGATGTCCCCAGAGCCATTTTAGAAGCCAGGTTTGTAGATGTCATAGCACAAGGACATCCAAGGCAGAATGAGGACGTGGTGTAACCACGTCCAGGGCTTTCCCAGGAATGCAGATGCCTGATTCCAGTAATACCTTGGATGTCCGAAGCTGCATTACATCTTATACTGTACCTGCTACAAGCATGAACAGGCATTGGAAAAGTGCTCATTTTGTCAGCCAAGAATGCAGGGGGCATGGCGAAGGGAGTACACTCATCTCCCCTACATTGTCTATGTTGACCACAAACACTGCAGGAAAATGCGGGCTAATTTTTCCATTTTGCCATGCTGATGAACACCCCTGTATGCAATTTTGCATTAGATGGATGTCGATGAGTTCTACGCACAAGAACAAGCTGAAATTGACAGAACACAGAACCTGGATATCCTGATAGTCATGGGTGACTGAAGCTGGCAACAAACAAGGCGGCAAAGTGGTTGAAAAATATGGACTTGGCAACAGAAATGAAGCTGGAGAAAGACTGATAGAATTTTGCAAGACCATCGATCTATTCATCTCAAACACCTTCTTCCAGCAACACAAACAGCAACTGTACACATGAGGCATTTACTGCAAAGGGGCCTGTGTTGCATGCATTAGCCAACAAGGTAGCTGCATCTGCACTATCAACTGAAGCATGTAATGTAAGCCTCAGCACATAAAAAAACACCTCTGGTCGTGGCAGCAAAACCTGCAACACAACACCCCCATATGACTGCCCTCGCTCCCCCCCAATTACAGTAGCAACCTCCCAATCACCATCTCCCCCCCAATAAGTACCCCCGATCTACAAACCCCCGATCACCATCCCTAGTGAGCATCTCCCTCCGATGAGAACCCTTGCAATCACTATCCCTCCCCACCAATGAGAACCTCCCAAAGAGCACTCCCCTCGATCACCATCCTCCCCAGATAAGCATCCCCCATCAGAGATCTCCCAGATAGAATTTCCCGAACCCAGTCAGAGACCCCTCACAATATCTCCCAACTTGATCCAAGACCCCCTTGCAAGAGAGTCCTTTATGTGATTGCAATCCTTCAGAGCCCTCTCCAGCCAATACCAGCCCCCACCCCTGAAAAGCAGAGCACTATCCTCCCCCCACCTTTCTGACTCTCCTGGTATTTATTGAGGTATCCCTGGTAATCTAGTGTACAGACTCTCTTGAGTGTGAGTTGGAATCACTTGGAAGGGGGCTTTATTATGGAGGTTTATGTCTAATCAGGTTGGGGGTAGGTCTCTGATGAGGTGTTCATCAGGGGAAATGGATGGTGATCAAGAAGGCTTAGAGATCAAGGGAGTTCTTATCAGGTAGTAGGGATGGTGATTTGGGGGTCTCTTATGGGGGGTATTGGGGCATAACAAGTTTTTTTTTAATACAGCTATGCTACCTGATGCCAGTAATGTGGTTGCATTTAATACTACCCGTTGAGGTGGTGTTAAATGCACCCATGCTATCAGCAGCACTGAAAGCACAAGGTAACATACTGCACGTTAGCTATCAGCGCTGGTCACATCCTATCTTTACCCATAACCCCCCTGTTTCTGCCCCAACCCATACTAAGTATTACCGTGGCATTTTTACTGCTCTTCTGTTTTTAGTGTGGTAACCATTCATACAAGTCTGCACTAATGGTTAGCATGCACTAAAACCCACGATAATTGTATAGTGCATTTCACTTAATATGTCCCTGTGTGTTTTAAAACATGAGGCGCAGAACTGATAAATTCTGTGTGTTTAAAAGGTAGAAGAGAGCTTGCTTTAAAAATCCTGAGGACACAGTTTGGGTACCATGCTAAAAGGAAGTGCAGGCCCTGGTAGCATGTCGGGACAAGGACCAGGTGTTGCAGGTATGTGACGGTTAGTGCAGGTGTTAGTGGCTTCACTAACTGCACCTTCTGACCTTTAGGTCCTCTTAATGCCATACCAGTGGCGTGTCCTGGCCCTGCGCTTACTGCAGAGGATGGAAGTACACACACCCTGAAATTAGCACTAGCCCCCTACACTAGCAGCGTGGCCCACGAGCGGTAATAAACATGCCACTTTGTGTTGATTCCCATGCACCTGAGGCCCATTCTTTGATTTATAGGCTGTAACCCTAATTAAAAGAACAGGAATGACATTTTTCTAAAGAGTTAATTAAGGATTTTCATCAACAAGTGAATAACTGACTTTATTAATAAATTAATTTGTAGTCACTTTGCAGGTCATTGACAAACATAAAATATACCCAATAAGAAGGGACCTTTATATTAGTTTAAGCATCCCTACCCCCTTAAGTATTTAAAATAACTAACAAATCAGCAATACGAAGATGCAGACAGTAATTTGGCATCAACACAGGGGCTATTCAAGTACTACAGGTATAATTATCCAGCCGGTGAGAGGCAATGTTCCCTCTAATTTTCTGTAGGCTGTGTGCGCATAAAATATCAGCTGTGCAGCTTTTGAAGGAAGGTTAAATTTTTGTGCGCCACATAACGACACTCAGAGTTATATACTTTAAAATTTGACTACACGTCAGAATACAGTACGTACACCACATTGATTGCACTAGAAAATATTGTAGAACTTGTGAAAACCATAAATACACAACAACTTTTCAATTTTAAGAACTTCTGTGTTGTTTTCTATCAGAATCAGAACCGTAATTTTTGTGCGCTCTGTTGTAAGGTATGTGCGCTCACTCGGCGAGGTGTGTGCGCGCACACACGCGCACATCTTAGGGGGAACAGTGGTGAGAGGTTATAAGTGTTCATTTGGTGCAAAGAATTCTGAGCTCTCAGAGAGATATACGGAGGAGACTTTCAGAGATGTAGTATAGCGGCCTTATCCTCACTCTGACAGCCTCTTTAATGCTTTGGAGATTAAAGGCCACCAGTAAAGAAAGCATAACCTTGGTGTGGTGGAAGCAATCCTTTAGCTAGGATCTGCTTTCCATTTGAAACAGCATCCTCTTATAACTACTACTACTAATCATTCGTATAGCACTAAAAGGTGAACGCAGCACTGTACATAAAGACGTAAGACACAGTCCCCCTACTCAACAGAGCTTACAATCTAATCAAGATGAAAAAAACATTGCAAAACTGGGGACTAGAGTATGGTAAGATACACATAAGTAGTGAACAAGAGAGTGAGGGGCATCAGGATTCAAAAACAAGGTGGGTTTTTAGCCTGGATTTCAATAGGGTCAGAGAAGGAGCTTGACATACCGACTCAAGTAGTTTGTTCCAGGCATAAATATGGAGCAGCAAGATGGAATGAACAAAGTCTGGATTTGGCAGTGGCAGAGAAGGGCACAGATGACAGAGATCTGCCAGAGGAGCGGAGTTCCTGAGGAGGAGTGTAGAGTGAGATAAGAGAGGAAAGGTAGTGAGGAGCTGCAGAATGAATGCACTTGTACGTAAGTAGGAGAAGTTTGAACTGGATGGGGAAATGGATAGGGAGCCAGTGAAGTGGCTTGAGAAGATGGGTCACATGAGCACAGCAGCACTGGAGGAAGATAAGCCGTGCAGCTGAGGTATGAACAGATTGAAAGGGAGACAGATGATTCAGATGGAGACCAGTGAGGAGCAAGTTAAATAGTCAAGACGGGAGGTGACTAGTGAGTGGATGATGTTATAGAGAAGGAAAAGGATGTGTCTCCAGGGGCATGCACAGAGGAAAGAAAGTTAGAACTGCTGTTGTTATGGTCATTTGATCATTAGGAATATAGACAGTTGGGTTGGTGGGAGCACATGAGAATCACTTGATAATTTGACTGCCTGGTACAAACCTCACAGTTCATCTAAATAATATTTTAAACAACACTGAGGAGGAGCAGCAGACTTTCATGGAGGGAGGTTCTAGAAGCCAAATTTAGGCTTTTAGGTAGAAAGTTGAAATCCAGAGGCTCTAGGGTAGCAGTCTCAGAAATGCATCTTATTCCATGAGCAGGACCCCAGAGGCAGACAGAGCTCCAGAATAAGGCAATGATGCATAGAAGAGGGTTTTATATTTGATAAGAACTGGGCAACGTTTTGAGGAAGGAGGCTCCTATTGTGAAAGAATGAGTTCCATCTTAACCACGGCGGAACCAAGTTGCTGATGCTAACGTTTAAGAAGAAGATTAAACAGCTTATAAACTAGGTCTTGTGAGAAAGCTGACAGGAGCACATGAGTCAGAGTGAAGCATCCTCAAAAGATTGTGGCAAAATGCTGCTTAGTGTAACCCAACAGAGGTTCTAAAGACTGAAGTAGCCTAGCTGCATGTAAAAAAGGAAGAGAAAGAGGTAAATGATTCCAAATTACCCCATCAACAGCTAAGCAGATTGTGAATAGATATAAAACAAAACATACTTTAAATGGTCTGTATGCAAATGCTAAAAGTCTAAAAATAGGATTAGAAAGTTAGGGGCATGTTTACTAAAGTCCGCAAATCTGCGCGCCGCAAAATAGCGCACGGCAACGCGGCATTTAAACGCGCAGAAACGCGTTTAAACGCCACGCACACGTGCGTGTCACCCCCGCACAGGTACGCGGCACACTAACGGGCCCCGTACAAGTGCGGGCCCGCAAATGTCCGATTGAGGCGTGGAACGGCTAAAAGAGGGCGGAGGAAGGCTCCGGAGGGGCGGAGAGACGGGGTCAATGGGTGGAGAGTGGGAGGGGAGAGGCTCCCCGCACAGTATCGGGCCCGAATGTCCATGTAAAAATTAGCGCGAGTGATACCCTCGCGGTAGAGGGCATTTAAAGGGAAGAGAAACCATTTCCGTCAGCAATGTACAGGAACACCGGGGAAACCTAAAAAACGTGAGCAGTGTGATATATGTGCACAGAACAAAATTGCAAATAGAACCTGAAAATGACCACAACAAAACTATTATAAATAGTAATCCAGCTGGGGAACAGTTATAGTGATGGGCAAATATACAAAACACACCCAGCAAAGCTCCAGAAAAAAGAGATGAATATTGGAAGGGTCTACGGAGCGGAGACTCTTCCGAAAAACATTTCCGTTTTTGGAGCTTTCCTCGGAGTGTTTGCTATGGTTGCCCATTAATACCACTGTCGCCCAGCGTGGTGATATTTTGTCCCCCATTTTCCCGTGGTCATTTCTGGTGTTTATGTGCACGTTTGTCACCAGACAGGGTGCATATGCCCACAGTAGAAATGAGTAGAGCAGGGTTTGTGACTCCATCCTGCCAGGCTTACTGCCTCCAGGGGCTGCACTGTCTCTGTGGCCAAAGTGTGGTACAGCGGACAGAGTCATTACCTCTAGGACCAGAGGGCAGAGGTTCAAAACCCAGCTGGGGCACCTGCCAGCCCAGTCCCTATATTTTACCCACCACTAAATAAAGATAGCGCAGACACCCCTGTAGTGCAGGGAACATAAGCATGGGGAAAACACCCATATTTTACCCAACACCGCACACACACCACAACAATGGGCATTACCTACAGCCAAGTCCCCCAAATGCAGTCCCGTACTGCCACATTGCAATCAGGTCAACTGCTTTTTCTGAGAGAAGTTCATGCCAGCATGTTGGCGGACAAGTACATGTGGGGCAGGGGGCAGTGGCTGCTAACCACAGAAGACAGAGGCCTAGCCATGTGCAGGCTGGCACAGTCCACTGCAACAGACAGGCCCTGCCGGATCCACAGTCATGGACAGTCCAGGGAATCCAACCAATCTGTGGCTACACAGTGGTGCAGTGCACACAGACAGTGCATGCAAGAACAGAAGGTCACAGGTTCAAAGCCCAGCTGGGGCTACTGCCAATCCTGCCCACATATTTTTCCCACAACTAAACAGTGATAGTAAGGACACACCTTTCATGGCAGGGACATATGCAATGGTAAGACATCTATCTTTTACCCCACTGAGCACAGACACCATGAACAGGGGCAGTACCTAGAGCAGAATCACCCAAATGCAGTCCTGGTGGGCCACACACCAGTCAGGTTCCATGCTGACACTCATACAAATGCCTGTGCTGTATATCTATGCACCACCCCCATGGCATGTAGATGTAGCCCATGCATATTCATGAGGGATAGCAGGAAAACCCGAACAGTGTGATGCAAACCTGGACTGGAGTTGGGAATCTGTGCCGTAAAGCAGCAGCTATCAAGGGCAGACACACCCACACCCACAGGCCCCATTGGCCAATGTCTCCTGGAAAGGCAGAACATTGGACCGTGCATGCAGCACCCAAAACGAGCACTTGCATAACTTACCAATGTCACCCTACACCTGAGGTATACGGTACACAGCTCTGAGACGTTTGCTAGGAGCACAGGCAGGCAGATATCCATACGTTACGTACATACTGCTAGTTGACCCCATCCAAACAATCTGTTAGGTGTTTGTGGGGCATGCTCCAGGCCTGGCCTCTGACGGTGTTTACCACCCTGGGGAGTGACCACCAGCTGTAATGCGTACCATATCCATGCCTTGCCGTGCTCAGGACCGTTTTGGTGGGCAAGGCTACTTACCCCCTCAATCGTAGCACCATGATGGCAGAGGTGTGGAAGTGTGTGTCTGTCTATACAGTGGGTGTTGGCTGCAAGCCCCTTCAACAGCCCACACTGCCAGCACTGTTGCCAGTATTGGCCAGCCAATGTGCATAATGAGGTGCAAGGTACCATGGGTATAGCCAGGGCAGGGTGGCGTGGCCAGGATGCATCTGCACTGGGCATAGGGCCCTGGCTGGGACATTGGCTGGGATATTGTAGTGTCCGGCCACCACCTACACAGACAGGGTGGCCAAAGCATGTCCTTCTGGGGGATCACGCTCACCCTGACTGTGCAGTGACCACAGCATGGCTAGGCCCCCCATAGTGCTGTATAGTAGTTCTCTCATGTGATAGATATGGGTTTCTCTTTGGGGCCCAGTCACTGATCTATCTGCTTGCTGTGTATGCAGACAGCCCAGTTCTGGGTGCATGCATCTCCATTGGGAACATGCACTATGGACTAACCAGCAGACTGTTTGTAGCTGGTAAATGTCTTGCTATAATGGCTTGCAGGGTGCAGTGGCTGTTGGCTTGCTGCAGGGGAATATCTGGTGGTGGAGTGCAGCTTACCATACCCTGGGCTTATGTCTGTCTGCTATTGTGTTATGGCTGTTTATGGAGCTGCCTGCCTGGGGGGGGGGGGGGGGTGGTGTTCCTCAGCAGGACTGGGGTTGCTGTTGCCCTCTACTGCCACCTTTGCAGGGAGGTAGAGTGTGGATCCCTTGATGGGGACCATGTTTGCCACTGGGGGGGGTGCACCCCCAATGGGGGCTGTGCCTGATAGCGGCAGACAGGGATATCCATGGTGTTTGTGCAGAAACTAGCTATCTTACACATTAACACTGCTTTGGAACGCCCGCTTGGCCTCCATCAGCCATGGCAGGTGTTGTTGACCTGGTCCTGGCCACCTCATTGCACACTCAGGGTGAGCACAGTACCCGCACGATGTAACGGTGTGTGGCTACTCTGTGCCAGTAAAACACCCGGTCAGTGCCCCCTACTAGGCCAAGGTGCTGTGTGGGTGCACCCGGTCACTTCCCCCAACAGGGCCGAGGTGCTGTGGGGGTGCATTCCCCATCTTGTGTCCATCTGCGGACAGCTAATTTGCATGTGCAGTGCATCATGGGTACGGGTGGCCTAACCCTATCCTGTTGACACCAGCAGACTGTCTGTGAGGTGACGTGTAGGCTATCTGCAGCCAGCCAGGGGCCTGCTTACAGCTATGGAGCTGTAGCGCAATGGTTACATCACTGCCTGTGCAGCCAGAGGTCATGGGTTCAAACCCACAGTGGGGCCCTTTGGTAGGGCTGTCCACCGCTTTAGTTTTATTTACTGTACATATGTCTATGCCGGCAAGACCACCCTCAGCTTACTATACCCATTAGGTGCCTCTGAGGGTGCTTCATAGGGCGCCCTGTAGGCCACCTTATGGTTGCCATCCCTATAGGGTGCACTATACATTATCCTGTGTCGCAACATACATGCTGCCCTATAGGGGACATTCAAGGGTGCCTTGGCGAACAGTGCACTGTAACATGTGCCTTATGGGCCGCCGTATGTTAACATGCTGGGAGAGTGCGTTTGCTAGTAGTGATACCAAAATAAAATTATACAGCCTCCTACAGCACTCCACAACATAATACATACTGCCTCAGCAGGCATTTTTCACTGGGCATTGTGAGGAGTTGAACCCCTGATCCCTGCACCATTGGTCAGTGTTTTAACCATTGTGCTGTGGCTCTGTTCCTGTGCTTGTGCATCAGCGCGCCGCCTTGTGCCTATCAGCGCGCCGCCTTCTGCCGCCCAAGGGGACCAGTGCGCCGCCTTCTGCTGCCCAAAAATAACTGTGCGCCGCCTTATGCCGCACCAAAATCACTTTGCGCCTCCTTATGCCGCCCAAAAAATAACTGTGCGCCGCCTTATGCCGTTCCAGATTAATTTGCCTCCTAAAACAATTTTAATCATTACAGTTACTGCCTCAGCTGACCTTTGTCGTTGCGCACACTGGGGGATTGAACCCATGGCCCCTGCACCATTGGTCAGTGTCTTCACCGTTGTACTACGGCTCTGTTGTTTTGTATACTCAGCAGCGCGCCACTTTGCCTTTCCACGCGCTAATGTCGACCCCCGCACATTAGCGCGACACGCACACGTCTGGTTGCTTACTACCGTTTTTTTTCTATTTTCTGCCTGAACCGCCCACTCCTTATATGGCACAGGCACACTAGCGCGGCCCCGCACGTTAGGAATGTTTAGTAAACATGCCCCTTAGACTATATGGCACAAAATGAAGGTAAACATACTGACGGTAATTTTATAAGGAGGCGCCTAGTTTAAACTTGTTTACAGGCACCTATAGTAAGGCAATTTTAAAAGACAATTTGGTGCCTTTTTGTCATTATAAAATACTTGCTTAAGTGGCAGATTTCTCACCTACACTGCCAGCGTGAACATTTACACCAGCCCTGGAGCTGATGTAAATGTCTATACTTATAAGGGAAACGTATACGTGTACTGTATAGTATTTTATCATCAGACAACAAAGCAGAGCAACAGGTACCTGCAGCACAGTAACTAAGGGACTGGTACACACGCTGGTGGTCAAACAGGATTTTATTAAACCCAGATGCGTTTTGGCCGTCTAGGCCTTCTTCAGGGGGACATAAGCCTCAAAAGATATATTAAAAATAAAATTAAAAATCAATACAAACACCATAACACACATATATTAAAGTATGTATGCAGCATCAAAATCAATCAATCTATATAAATAATTGAAACATATAATACATATCTTAAAATATAATAAACCACATCATATAAAACCATATTTATAAAAACATAATTATAAGAACAAAGCATACTATTTAAGAGGCTAATGAACAAATGTTGAATAATACAAAAATAACCAGTCATACTTATTACCAACATGTTAGATACCATGAAAAGATGTAAAGGGCTTACTCATGAACAAATGAAAACCCCAGTGACAACGCTGGAGTGAGATGAAGAGGACCAAAAACAGGGAGGGAAACTACTGTAAAGTCTGACATACAGAATTTTGTTAGGAATTCAGTGCAAGGCGGGGGAAGGGGGCAGGAGGAGCGTGAGAAAGAAGAGGGAAGAAAGAACTAAACAGCAAATAGCTGTATGTTGAAATCACTTATAAAGCTGTCAACAAACTAACCATCCAATTCAGAACAACAAATTCCTGTCAAATAAAGGACCAGAGGAATATGAATCAATACCCAAGAGACAGAATCTCCTACTAAAAATAATATGAATTGTAGAATCAGCTACCTACCCGACAGGTTGTAAAATGCAGACGCGCTGTATTATGAATCAAAAGCCATTTGCTCAACCCGTCTGACTTTTAAGATGACGGACTGTGTTCATGCCGTGAAAAGGTCAAAGGTCAACTTTAAAACCACATATAATATAAAAGAACACCGCTTTGACCCGGTGAAAAGCGGGATATAAATACAGTTAAATAAATAAATATTAAGTCTTACAATGAATACAAACCTAAACAGATGTAGTGGGGGATAGCTATAAGTATTGTAAAGGGCCAAATCGAAAGCGCAGTCGTATTATCATCTGTTAATGTATGGGCAGTGAGTTAATTGTCCAAATGGAGTAACATTTGCAAAATATACATTACGATTTAGATCAGAAAAATTTTTTATTATGCGCCCTGCCCTCTCATCTTTTAAAGGGCCAAATGGAGTCCTACGCTGAGAACCAAAAACCAAAAGGTACCCAACAAGATCATAAGAGAATCTAAAAATTTGTATAAATCTGGTGCAATTTAATTTGTGTTAGGTACTGCTACCATGAAACTACTAAAAGAAGGAACACAGCACGGGTACAAACAGATATTTGACATTATTGTCATCCTCTGTTGATATGTAAATGAGATAATATATTTCATTTAAATAATAAAAGGGGTACATCTTAAAGCTCAAAAACTGTCAGGGAATACATGATAAAGAGGGATTGATAAAGTCACAAAGAATATATCCAGATCCTATGGCATGCCATGTGAATCAACCTGTTCAATAAAAGGGGGGGAGAGGGAGTAAAAACCAACTTGATAAAACTAATTAACTGTCTAATAAATACTGAACAAAATAATTAAAACCCTATATCAATACCAAATTAAATTAAATAAACAAATTAAAATAGTTCTAAAGCCAACCAAGGGGGAGAGGGGAGAGGGGGGAGGGGGAAGAGGGGGAAGAGGGGGAGGGGGAAGAGGGAAAGAGGGGGAGGGAGTGGAGGGGGGGACGGGGAGGAAGGAAGGAGGGAGGAGGGGAAGCAGGGGGGATGGGAAGGGGTAGAGGGTAAGGGAGAGGGGGAAAGGGAAGGGGAGGAAAGGGAAAGAGGAAGGGGAAGGGGAGGAGTAGAGGAAGGGAGGGGAGGAGGGGAAAGGGAAAGGGAGGGAAAAGGAGTGGAGAGGACAAATAAAACAAATAAGTACCTAAAAAGGGGGGGGGGGAATAATTACCTACTGTAAGATAAACATGATCCAACACAGAGTGATGGGCAGATCAGCACCAGTACAGAGTGATGGGCAGATCAGTACCTGTACATCAGATCAGGACCAAGATACACCTACAATCGTGTTGCATCCAGAGTGATGGGCAGACCTAGACCAGTACGTACCCAAGGAATTAAGATGCTGATGGAACTAAAAGACTATCAGAAAATTTATGAAAGAAAAACAGTAAAATTATAATCCTGATTCAGACTAAGGGAGTGCAAATCATATATGAATCTTTGTTCCATTTGGAGAAACGGTCTATCTACGTCACCTCCACGCTATAAGTACTACAAAATGCAACTCAGAAACTTTATGGTTCTTCTGGCTCCAATGTTCCACCAGGGGTTTATTCATGATCTTCCTTTTGAGACAACTTTTGTGTTCACTAATTCTAGTTTTTATGCTTCTTTTTGTTGTTCCATTATAACAGAGATTACACGGACATTTAATCAAATAACTTGCTGTGTATCACAATTTGAAAAGTCATATAAAAAAACTTTACAGGTGGTGATGGGATGAATAAAAACCTCCTGAGTGACCAAAGAATTCTCACAAGCTGCAAACCGACTGCATTTAAAATAGACACATGCTTTAGGGGCGATACGTGGTCGACTGAGGGCCAAAGGCACCAATATATTGGTAAAGTCCGGGTTCCTTTTAGATGCAACCGTAAGCCGCTTATTTTTAATGATGGAATGGATTCCAAAAGGTGCCATTCCTCCTTCAAAATGTGAACAATATCTTTGGCAATATCCGAAAAAGTCAGAGTACAGACAATGCAATCTTCATTTTTCTGGGGCGACCCTGAAGTAGGGAGGACCTTTCCGATAGCTTAGCTCTAATGTAAGCTTTTTCAATACATCCCAGAGGATATCCACGATCTTTGAATCTTTTCTTCTAAAAAGTCATGGGATAGGAGGTGATATACCATTGTGGATCAGGAACAGGCTACAAGGTAGAAAGCAGAGTAGAGCTAAATGGCCAATTTTCCCAATGGAAAAAGGTGAATAGTGGCGTACCCCAGGGATCTGTGCTGGGTCCACTGCTTTTTACCATATTCATACATGACCTGGAAAAGGAAATAATGAGTGAGATTATCAAATTTGCAGATGACACAAAACTATTTAAAGTTGTTAAAACCCAAGAGGATTGTGGAAAATTGCAAGAGGATCTTAATGAATTGCAAGACTGGGCATCAAAATGGCAGATGAAATTTAATGTGGACAAGTGCAAAGTTATGCACCTAGGGAAGAACAACCCAAACTATGGTTACACGATGCAAGGTTCCACATTAGGAACCACCACCCAGGAAAAAGATTTAGGCGTCATTGTGGATACCATGTTAAAATCCTCTGCCCAGTGTGCAGCAGCGGCCAAGAAAGCAAATAGAATACTAGGTATTATAAGGAAAGGAATGGAAAATAAAACAAAGGATACTATAATGCCTCTATATCGTTCCATGGTGAGACCGCACCTTGAATATTGTGTGCAATTCTGGTCACCATATCTGAAAAAAAGATATAGCGTTATTAGAAAAGGTACAGAGAAGAGCCACCAAAATGGTAAAGGGGATGGAAGGATACTCCTATGAAGAAAGGCTAAAAAGGTTAGGGTTCTTCAACCTGGAAAAGAGACAGCTGAGGGGAGATATGATAGAGATCTATAAATTAATGAATGGAGTGGAACAGGTAAATGCAGATCGATTGTTTATGTCATCAGAATATAAAAAGACTAGGGGACATGCAATGAAACTACAGGGTAAACTATTTAAGACTAATAAGAGAAAATATATTTTCACTCAACGTGTAATCAAACTCTGGAATTTGTTACCGGAGGATGTAGTAAAAGCTGTTGTTGGACAAGTTCCTGGAGGAAAGGTCCATAAACCATTATTAAAAGGGACATGGGATATCACTGCTTAACCCAATACAAGCTTTGAGAAACCTGTGTCTTTTGGGGTAACTGCTAGGTACTTATGACCTAGATTGGCCACTTTTGGAAACAGATTACTGGGCTTGATGGACCTTGGTCTGACCCAGTATGGCATATCTTATGTTCTTTTGTTCTTATATCCCGTGCATGGATTTCATAATCTTCATTGGTCGTACAAATTCTTCTAATTCTTAAAAATTAAATAACCGGCAGATTTTCTTTTAAAGCCGATTGTGAAAACTGCAAAAATGTCTGTCTTTCAGTTTCCTGTAGATGATAATAATAAATCCCCCTTATGTTCTTGATTAATATATCCAAATATGCAATCTGTTCAAAACTATATTCATATTCATCTGTAGGTTAGAATCAAGGGAATCTAGCTAGTTAAACAATTCTAAAATACCATCCTGGGTACCCCTCCAGATTTAAAAAACTTCATCAATGTACTGTTTCCACATACATACATAATCTTGGAAGGGGTGTGTGGTTAAAAATTGCTTCTCAAAATGTGCCACATACAAGTTCGCAATATCAGGTGCCATGGAAGACCCCATTATAACAATCTGATTGCTGGTCGTCTCTCAGAGTGGAAATATTTGTCTATCTCTTGTTGATCCACACTCTATTTTTATCTCAGGAGATTGTGATTTTACAATTTTTCAATCACCATATAAATAATCCTCTATATCCTTTCTTTCATCGGCTGTACAATTAACATTCAAATTTAGAGAAAAGGTCTCAGACTTATTTAGGCACTAGACTACAGACGTTTATCTTGTCCATATGTTGTGTGCCGTTTCACATCAATGACCTTCCTTATCTATGACCTTCAACGCAACCTTCACATCCAAACATTTTTTTATATATAAACGTGAGAAAGTGCTTAGCTTTGATGCTCTATATAGCTTCCCCAATGCCATGCCTCAGTGCCTTCTCTGCGTTTCACTTCGTTAAGTTTCTTCAGGTTTTTTTTTCTTTTTAAGCACTCAATTGCAATTGTTCTTTATGCTGCCAACATCTTATTTCTTCTCTTTTCTCCGAGCCTGTCGGCTTCCTGACGACGCCATGCATGCGTTGGGACAGGTTGGGGCAGGTTACCTCAGACCAGAAGGCCGGGGGTTCAATTCCCACATGGGGACAAGCACCCTCAGGCCGGAGGGACTGGAGTCTCTAGTCTCATGGCCACTCTTGTGGCCTTAGGCAAGCCACTTAACCCTCCATTGCCTCAAGTACACTTAGATTGTAAGCCCTTCGGGGACAAGGGAATAAAAAGTACATGTTAGTATACATGTAAACCGCACTGATTCTAAAAAGCGCGGTATAATAAATAAACAAATATAGAAGATCTCTATAAGAAAAAAAGGGACCGTAGAGCTTAGTAGTTGGTATGGAAGGGCAGAATGGATAGGTCTTATGGTCTTTATCTGCCATCACATTTCTATGTTAAAGTGCCTACTTTTATACTGGTTTTATATGAGGCCATTTAAACATTGGACTAATTTAATATATAGCTATATTCTCTTCATCTGGTCTATGAAGGCTTAATGCAGTTACACTGGATTTCAATTCACCTATGTTCTGGATAATTTGCATATATCAAACTAAAGTGTAGGATATAGTTACAATAACATACTGTCTTAACTAGTCTGTATCTGTCATTAAGGTGTATGTTTACTAAACCGCGGTAATGTTACCCGCGTTAGGTTCCACAGTAATGGTACAGATGCCCATATAAAGGCGTGGGCGTTGCATCGTTACGGCAAGCAGTATCAGCTAACACGCGTTACAAGGCGCCTTATAAGGCACCTTACTTACAAGGCACATTACAAGGTGCCTTATAAGTAAGGTGCCTTGTAAGGTGCCGTATAAGTAAGGTGCCTTCTAAGGTGCCTTGTTAGGTGCCTTCTAAGGTGCCTTGTTAGGTGCCTCATGAGGCACTTTGTAAGGCGCCCTATAGGGTTCCTTAGGCTAAGCGCTGTATTAGGCACCCCTGGACAAGGCACCTTAGAAAGCACCCTGGGTTACAGAACCATAGGTTAAGGTGGCTTAACAAGGTTACGGTGCCCTAGGTTAGTGTGCCCTAAGGGCTGCAAGGTGCTTCAGGATAACATGCATGACCTGTGAGGAATAGAGACAGATGTAGCCTTAACACTACAGAGAGAGCACCGAGGAAAGGCAATGAACAGGTGAATGAATGAGGGAGAGCTGGGAGCTGCTGGACCTGCCATACCTGCGGGCATCCCATATGGCTGCCAGTACTGTTGACAAACATGGTGGGGGCAACTGTACCACAGCACACGGTGTTGGCAATGTAAAGTATTGGAAAGACAGTGGGTGGCAGACAATGGGAATACATGTCCCCAGTGGAGGCGGAGGTGGTAGGATAGTTACAATGATGGGTGGACAGAGGAGTGGTGGTGCCATGCAGATCAGGCAGAGGCGAGGCAAGCACGAAGAGGTGCAATGCAGGAAAGGGTAGTCAGCCTGCACAGGCAGACAGGATGCTACACAGCTGACAGACGCAGATAGACGGACCAAAGGAATGTTGGCAACTGTGGCGAGGGTATTATGGGCTGGCAGCACAGCTCTGCAAAAATATGACTGTTACAGGCATGCAAACTATTTGAGTAGACAGGCATGCAAGGAGGGAACAATGAGGAATTGAAACCATTAACACTGCCGAGAACGGCACTGTACTAACCAGTAGGCTATACCTCCATGGTGTATCTCACAGCAATGGCTGGGTACAGAAGGACTGCAGATCACCGCACAACCTGTCTGCTCTGAGTGCCAGGACAGGGTAACCCCACCAGTACCCATGATGCAATGCACATGCTGAATAGCTGTCTACAGCTGATCACCAAATGGGGTCTGCACCTCTCCAGTACCTCAGCTTGGAAAGACGAACTGATAGTGTATGATACTGGCAAAGAGTAGTTACAGACCATGCCATTGTGCAGGTTCTGTGTTCACCCTGAGGGATAGGATGGGTGCCCAGCACTAGGTCCGCAGTACATGTGGTGCTAGAGATAGGTCCTGCTGTATATCCCCATCACTACCAGTGTGTGACAGGTGTTCCTTTCAGTGCATCCAAAGGTAATTCGGTGTCCATCTGTGTTCCGCAGTCACATGTGGCCCTCTGGGACCAGACACCACCCAGATTAGTGCGTACCCAGTGTTAGGATCTGGCTGACATGGGCACCTGTTATCAGGGCAGAGGGGTTTCTAGACTTGCATGAGGTTTGTGTAGCAATACCTCTACAGGTCAAAGTGGTATACACCATATACCCCAAAGGGCCCACAATCACCCTTTTTGTAGGTACGGGACAGGTGCCTGAGCACCGGTGAAGCAACCTCCATCCTGCTGGTATAAGACAGCCCTCCAGGGTTGGTGGGCCAGGGCCATACCTGTGACTGGGGCAGACCAGCAGTAATGCTGGGGTTAGGTCTGGAAAACCTCAACTGCCTCACACCACAGTCTGTCATTCACCAGCAGACAGCACAGTCAGACTGCACCTGCAGCACCCTAGAAGGTGCTCCAACCATGCACAGACTAACTGCAGACAGTCCACTAGCCAGTCCATAGTGCATGCTCACAGAGGAACTATATGTGCCAAGCAGGTATCTCAGTGATTGGGCCCCAGCACTGGGAACACACAGGCATCACTGGAGGCAGATAATGTAGAGCGCTATGTGGGAACCTAAACATGCCATGGTCACTGCTTGGTCAGAGTGAGAATGTCCTCCCAGCATAACATGCTGTGGCCACCCTGTCCAAGCAGGAGGTGGTCGGGCACTACAGTGTCCCAGCCATTGCCCCACACCCTGTGAAGATGCATCCTGGCCAATCCGCCCTGTCTGGGCCATACCCACAATACCTTGCTCCTCTTATGCACATATTCAGGCAAACGCTGGTAACAGTGGGACATTGTGGGCCCAGTGAGGTGTGGGCAGCCACAAAACAATGGATAGACACACACACACACACACACACTCCTATTGCAGCATTGTGCAAAGATAGGGGTGGTTGGCAGCCCTGCCCGCCACACTGGTCCTGATCACAGTGCCGACATTGATAAACTGTGCAGGAGCTAGTAGTAGTGCTTTGGTGATAAGTGCAGCTCCGTGCTGGGGCCAACAGCCTGACTCTCCATGCAGCTTTGGATTGTGGAGCCTGTGTGAGTGGGTGTTTGTACCCCCATTCGCTGCTGCTTTGGGCTTTGCACATGTTGCTGTTGTATCTGCATTGTAGGGTAAAATATAGGGACATGCTCTGCAGGATCCACAGCTGGGACTTGAACCTGTGACTCTCTGCTTCTGGACACACTGGCTGTGTGTACTGCACCACACTGTTGCCACAGATGCACAGTAGTCCCTGGAGCTACCTGTATTTTTCCTCAGCCAGACCTTTTATGTTGCACTGCACACTACGTACTGGTACAGGGCATGGCCTAGGTCCACTGCAGGCAGGTGCCACTGCCCGCTCCAGCATGGGCACACCCCCCCTGCCATGCTGACATGACCATATGCTGTCAGTGCTGGTAGTGCGCAGTCCCAGGCCATCTACTGTGTGGGTAGGCGGTTGCCTAGGGAGTGGGGTCTGGGGTGGGGAGGCATACATAGGCATCCTCACATCTGCCCCATCACTGCCTGCCAATATTATGTCCCTTCTGCTTGGGGGAGGGTTGGCTGGGGGGGATGTCAGTTAAGTGCCCTGGCAACTGTTAGCTAGGGTGGACCATGAAGATGTAGGTGGATTGTGTTGGGCCTTTGTCAGCTGCTTTCTTGCTGATGTCCAGTTTCTATGTTCCTATGTGCCACCTAGGCGACTGCCTAGTCCACCCTGTGCCCCAGTTGCCCACACTATATGTCTCACCTGCAGCCCCCTATGCCCCATTTGCACCATCACCATAGTGGCCTTTCATACTTGGGCACTATGCTGTTGCTGCAAATGGAGCACTACTATAACTTTTCTTGGGCTTCCTGACTATGCTGTACATTGCCGACACTGAAATTGTTTCTCTCTCTTGCAAATGTGTGCTAATGCCAGGTTTTCAGTCGCGGTAAGATTCAGCCCTTCAGTTCCCCGCGTTAGTGTAGAAGGGGCCTCTTCCCGCCTACTCCCCACCCATTTACCTCTTCTCTCCGCCCTCTCTCCACCCTCTGTGGGACTTACCGCGGATGGGAACGCTAACACGCGTTATGTAACGTTTACGCGCGTTAACGTAGCATCTGCTACGTTAACACGGTTTAGTAAACATACCCCTAAGTTACAATGAGAGGCACAGTTGAGAAGACAGTAACCCTTTACATTTTTATGATTTATGTCTGGTAATGAATAAGAAAACCATCTCTGTTCAGTCTTCTTTTTTCAGAACATGCAGTAGTTGGGGTATAGATACCATTCACCTAGTCAGGATGAAGAAACATTGAAACATGTCAACAGAAAAAGACCACATAGCCTATCTAGTCTGGACTTCCATATCAACAACTACAACAGTGCCCTTTTTTTCTTTTAGAGATCTTCTGTTTTTGTCCCATGCTTCTTTGTATTCAGATACTGTCCTCATCTCTACCACTTCTACTGGGAGATTATTCCACGGATCTGTCACTCTTTCCATAAAGAAATATTTCTGCATATCACTCCTGAATCTATCCCCTTTCACCCTCATCCCATGTCCCCTCGTAGTAGAGCTTGCTTTCAATCAAAAGAAGTTCTCCTCCTGTGCATTTATGCCATGGAAGTATTTAAACGTCTCAGTCATATCACCTCTATCCCGCATTTCCTCTAAGGTGTACATATTAAGATCCTTACGTCTGTCCTCATATGCTTTATAATGAAGATCACTAACCATTTTCATAGCCACCCTCTGCACTAACTCCAGCACCTTTTAAAGGTGCGGTCTCCAGAATTGCACACAATACTCCAAATGAGGTTGCACCAAAGACCTATACAGAGGCACTATCACCTCCTTTCTTCTGCTGGCCATTCCTCTCCCTATGCACCCAAGCATTTTTCTAGCTTTTGCTGCTGCCTTTTCTAAGTGTTTAGCTACTTTAAGATCATCAGACACAATCACACCAATATCCCGCTCTTCTTTAGTGGACAAAGTACTTCACCCCCCTATACTATATTGCTCCCTAGGATTGCTGCAGCCCAAATGCATGACCTTACATTTTTTAACATTAAATCTCAGAAATTGTGACCCTAGATAAATCTCCCATCCTAAACATCTTTTCAAATTGTTTCTCCGTATTACCTAAGCATGCCTTTATTTGTTTCCCCCAGGAAATGTGCTAATTGGAAGTAGCCATATGAATCACTTTCTATTTGAAATTCTTGCTGAATCTCCCTAAATGACCTTCATTGGCCCGCAGCTGTTAATACCAGTCCCATATATTGTAACCCTTTCTGGAATATACCAGAGACTCCTCCTTCCTTAACGCCCTTACACTGTATAATCCGCTGTGCTCTTATGTCTCCCCCCATCTGTGTCAGTATCTTATGTTTTCTATCCCATATTCAGAGTGTGCATGTCACATATGGATGTCTATCCTGGCCCTTTCCTCTCCCCCCTCTTCCCTGCCACATCAAATCAATAAAGCTATTTGGTCTTACCATCTCCTGTTCGAGTGAACTCCATTGGAGCCCAGCTTTCTCTAGCCTTCATCCCATTAACGCTCTCAGCTGTGCCGCCCCATAATAACTTGCTATCTCAGGAACTGCCAGGCCCCCTTCCTTTTTCTCTCTATACATTATCCTCCTTTGCACCTTTGGAGGTCTGTGTCTCCAGATAAAGGAAAAAATTCTTCTCTGCACCAAGTTTATCATTGTGGTGGGGATCTCTATGGGCAAAGACATAAATAGAAACAGCAATCGAGGTAGTATGTTCATCTTCACTATGGCAATTCTTCCCATCCATAAGAAAATAGGTTTGTCCCATCATATTAAATCTGTCAGCACTTTTTTTTATTGTTGGGTCATAGTTCATC
Organism: Ichthyophis bannanicus; assembly: GCA_033557465.1. NCBI lineage: Eukaryota > Metazoa > Chordata > Amphibia > Gymnophiona > Ichthyophiidae > Ichthyophis > Ichthyophis bannanicus. The sequence goes on along the minus strand of CM066032.1, from coordinate 1,386,842,897 downwards.
TTATATAACTCAGACCCCTCCGCATTAATCTGAATCCCCAGGTATCTCACACTTTTGTTAGCCCACTTAAACAGGAATGTGGTTCGCACCTTACCTTCTTCCCGTGGGTCCAACTGGATTTTTAGAACTTCTGTTTTCCCCATATTCATTTTGTACCCAGATACGTTACTGTATTTTTTTATTTCTTTTACTAAGGCTGGAATGGATTCCATAGGTTGTCCTAATGTATACATAACAACATCCGCAAATAATTACATTTTGTATTCTTTTTCACCCACCTTTGTACCATGGATTTCCTTATTCTATCTAACACTTTCTGCTAGTGGTTGTATCACCATTGCAAATAACAATGGGGAAATCGGGCAACCCTGTCTTGTACCTCTGCCCAATTTAAAAAACTCAGAATATGCCCCATTTATCCCTATACACGCTTTAGGCTCTCTATAAAGAGCTTCTATCCATTTCTGAAAATTATCCCCAGCCCCATCTTCTGCATAACTGCAAACATAAAAGCTCATTCTACTCTATCAAAAGCTTTCTCCGCATCCACCGCCATCATTATAGATGATGTCTGCTCCTTACATACTTGCCATATTAAATTCAGCAACTTACGAACATTATCACTTGCTTGTCTACCCGGGATAAATCCTGCTTGATTCTCTTGTATCAATTGTGGTATGTGTTTCTGCAACTTGGACGCTAATATTTTAGCTAGAATCTTTGCATCCAAATTGATGAGAGAAGTTGGCCTATATGAGTCCTTTCCCGGTTTGGGTATTACTACTATTTCCGCTACCTCCATTGAGCTTGGCAGCTTTTCTCCTTATTTATTTAGGTTTTATACCGCACTATTCAAGATCAGCACGGTTTACAAAATAACAACATCATACATGGAACAGTTTACATTTAACATAATACATGGAACAGTTTACATTGAACAGGTGACCAAGATATAAAAAAAATTAAATTATTTACATTAATAGATCAATAGATCATACACAGTAGCTTTTAAGATTAGGGAACTATTTACAATCTGACAGGATATTGAGTATGATATTGATGGATAAAATTTAAGTTACGTGGTCAAAGGCAAGGTAGAATAGGTATGTTTTGACTGCTTTGCGAAAGGTGGCCAAATCTGATATGAGACGAATAGGAGCAGGTAGGGAGTTCCATAGTAGAAGGGCGAAGAGGGAAAAGGCTCTGTTCCTGGCGAATTGGGAGCTTTTTCTGGCTATGGATGGAATGGTAAGAATGTTTACCATATTTCTTCTTCTCGCTGTGTTGTCAGGAGTCCGATGTAGGAGATTTTCCAATACTTTTAATACTTCATTGAAAACCTCTCTCATTAATCGAGCTAACTTCCTCACAGAATTTTTTATATAACCTGACTGTAAAGCCATCCAATCCTGGTGCCTTGCCGTCTTTTAAGATCTTTATAGCCTCTACTACTTCTTTTCTTTCAATCTCTCTGTTCATCCACTGCTGTTGCTCTATATCCAATTGCTTCAATGTGATCTCTGCCAAATACTGTTCTATGTCCACTCCCTCTCCCTGTTGTTCCGATTCATAAAGTTTACAATAATATTCCCGGAATACCTTTTGTATTTGTTCAGTATCATTAATCCATCTACCCTGCTCATCCTTTATTCGCAGGATCTGCCGTTGCATCCTTCTTTCCCTAATTTTTCGCACAAGGTATCGGCCTGGCTTAGTTCCCTGTACATAAAATTCATGTTTGAGTTGATTCAACTTAAATGCTTCTTCCTCCTTATTTAGTCTTCCTAATTCTTCCCGTAAATTTCTAATACATTGCAGCATCCTCCTTCCACCTTTCGTTTTGTGCATTGTCTCTTCTACTCTCAACTTTGTTAATAACTCACGCTCTTTGTGTTCTTTCTCCCGCTTCCACTTCACCGCCAATGCTATACATTCCCTCTTACCACCGCTTTCAATCCGTCCCACACCCCAGCTGGTCCCACCTCTCCCCCATTATTATGCTGCATATACTCCCCTATAGTGCTCTTAATACATCTTAGCCCCTCTTCCTCGTCTATAAGGGATTCATTCAACCTCCAGAAATGCAGACCTCCTCCCTCTCTTTGGAAATTCACTGAGACCACCACCGGATCATGATCTGACCAACTTATGGGTCCTATATCCACTCATTTTACCCGTTTTACTATCCTTCCATCCACCCATATCATATCCAATCTGCTATACAGTAGGGTTTGTGTGGGTGTGAGTAACGTGTATATTCTCTCTTATTCCCATGCATGTATCGCCAAGCATCCACTGTGCCCAGTTTATGGAGCAATTTCCCTAACTTCTTGCTTACACCCTTAGTGCCTTGCTTATTACCCCCCCCCCCCCCCGTGGTGTCTATTCTGGGATCTTGAGTTGCATTGGAATCCCTTCCTAGTATCACTGAATTTTGCATATGCACTTCCATCACTTCATATAGTTTCCCGTAAAACCCCCCTTGGCTGTGTATTTGGTGCGTATACACGCCCTACTACTATGGGCCTCCCTGCTATTTTTCCCTTCCACAGAATGAAACGCCCTTCCGGGTCCCTCACAACCTGTTCTTCTTCCATACTCAATCCTTTCGCAAAGAGAATTCCAACTCCCCCCCTCTTTGGTGAGTCCCGATTATGTGCCAAGAATACTTTATCATAGGCTTTGCTCATCAACCACCTTTCTTGTGTTTTTTAAATGTGTTTCTTGTATAAGCACTACATCAGCCCGTAATCTATTACCCACTTTTAATAGGGCCTGTCTTTTATACCAGGAATTAAGGCCTTTAGCATTAATGGTTACTACCTTACATTCATCAAATTTCTTTTGCTTACTCCCCATGATTTCAGATCTCTATATCTCCTCTTTGTACATTTACAGGATTCAGTTCCCCCCCTTTTCTCACCCTTCCCTCCCCCCTCATCCCCCTCCCCTTTCCTCCCCTCCTTCATGCTACCATTTAGTAGCTACCCCTTCCTCAGTGACATCATTCGCCCCTCCCACTCATGATTTATGTTTCTGAACATTATCTCTCTTATCTTAATCTCCCCCTTGCACTCATCCTTGCTCACTTTACTCTACCCCTTGCTCCCCTTTCATGTTATATACTCAGTCTTTCTTTGCGGCTTCTTTTTCTTGCTGTTGCCTTCAATTCTTTTTCAGTTCACAAAATGTGCTTCCTTCCCATCTTTCCTTCTTGACTCTGGGTTCCGTTCCATTTCCTACCATCTCACCTCTGCTTATTTACTCAGTCCCAAGTCCTTTCTCTTTTGCATTACATGTTTACTTTTCCTCTCTTTGCTCTCCACTTTCTGCCATCCTGTTGTCTGTCCATTTCCCGGTTTCCTCATTTCTCCCATCTCTGGTAAACATGTTACTCCTGCTTCCTTCATTGCAGCCGCGAAATGTATCACTGTTGTCGCCTGTCTTGTAATGCCATTGCTGGTAAACGCAATTCCTGCTGGGTACAGACATTTATATTTAATGTTCTCTTCTCGCAATCTCATTGTAAATCCTCTCCATTCTGTTCTGCGTTATAGCGTGGCTGTAGCCAAATCCGCAAAGACTGCCACCTTGTTTCCCTTCCAGTCGAGATGACCTGCCCCCCTCACCTTATTAATTATTCTTTCTTTCATTTTAAAGTCCTGGAGGCATATAATTATATCTCTCGGTGCCTCCCCTCTCCTTGGGCCAAGCGTGCGGTGCGCTCTGTCAATTTTAACTTCCTGAGCCATCCCTCTTTCCTTGAGGTCTTCTAGCACCGCCTTGCATATTTCTCATGCCATTTGCTCACAGACTCTGTACTCATCATTTTCTAGTACCCCCTTTATTCTTAAATTGTGTCTTCTCGCTTGGTTTTCCAAATCCTCAATTTTCAGCTCAATCTGTTCCTTCGCCGTTTCCAAACTGTTTACTGCCTTATTTATTGCGCTCATGTTGCTTCACACCTCCTCTACTTGTCCTTCCGTCTCCTCCACTTTTTTTCCCAGTTCTTGCACATCAGCACAGAATTTGGTTATGGCCGCCTCCATGTCCACCCTAAATCCTGCCAATTCTGAGCACAATTCGCCAAACCAGGAATGTAGCTCTTTCTTTTGAAATTTGTATAACGGCACTTTTACTCTGCACCCCTTCCAAGGTACCAAGCTGTTCTTCGATCTCTGACTCCAAGTTTGCCTCGCCTCCCATTTTTTCTCCTTCTTTCTGCTCACCTCGCAACGCTAAGAAAGGATATTCTCTTATATCCACCGGTTTTTTTTCATGCCGTAGTCATATCCTCTGGCTCTGGATCTGTTGCCTAATCCTGTCCACTCTGGGGGGGTATTTGCTTTGCCTTTTTAGGGGATATTTTTTTTTATTGTTTTTATGGTTTTTTTGACAGAGCTCTTCTTCAGCCGTCCATGCGGTTCGGTGACGTCACCGGAAGTCCCGTATCCCCCATTTCATGTAGGGGAAGCACATGGAAGACAGAAATTGTCCTAATCTGGATGTACACATGCTCCCTGGCATGAATAGGTTTTTGAAAAGCGTTTGTTTCAGCCAGCCCTTTATAGGACATATTAAAGGAGATATGCTCTTTAATCCTCCAAAGTTTATGTCCCTCTCCAAATTGAAATGAGGTGAACAGAGAGTCTGCTGTGATTGCTTAGGAACGGTTGTATGTCTAGGTTTGCAAAATGGTCAGGATAAATGTGGAAGTGCGGACAATTCCATGTGTGCATTCTGAAATGCCAGCACTTACGCGTGAAAGCTGCTGGGGTTCCCATGCTGATGTTTTGCACATGTATATTTGTGAAATGGTGTTTTCTGTCGCACATGGATTTCCATCCTTGTGCATTTCTGTTTCCTTCTTTGATTTAAAATACACATCAACGGTGAGGGGTAACGATATGTGTATCTTTATCTTTATTTTTGTTTTTCATATACGGCATTTAGGAGGACCAGCAAAGTAGTTTAAAATTTAAAATCATATGATAGGTCTAAAGAGAAAAGAATGCCATAATAATGAATAGGAAAGAGATTCAGTTAACGATATAAGTTCCGAGCCTGTATGGTTGTAGCCCAGTCTTCCGAAACCCGAGTGAAAAAAATAGGGCCTCCAGTTAGCGTGGAAGGCTTTATAGGAAGATTCAGTGCAGAGATGGGGTGGAAGGGTGCTCCATAAGGCTGGTTCTGCTTAGCAGAAAGCAGTCATTCAGGTGGATTCCAGTATGGCCAAAGAGACAGGAGATATGCAACATCGGTTCTCTTGAGCAGAGCATAATACATGTGGGGGAACATATGGAACAGTAAGAGAAGCAAGATAAAGGGGTATGCCATTGCAACAGGCTCTGTGCACAAAACACAGTATCTTGAAACAAATGAAGAGAGAGGAAGTCAATGATAGTGGATAAGCAAAGGTGAGGTATGATCAAATTTAGAGGCATGAGCAAGAATCCAGATAGCAATATTCTGTTGACTTCACATCAGACTTATAAGTACCCACGCTCTCTTTTAAGATTATCATTTATTTGTAGATGTTTTCACATGTTTATCCCTGCAACCACAAAAACAGCCTTTCTAAAATGTGCCTTCACTTCTCTATATAATAGTGATAGGGCAGTTGCAAGCTATCATCGGAGGCCACTGGCTTCCATGTGAGTACGAGGGAGAGAATGTCGGCATAGAAAGACGTGAAGTCCAGAGTGGACAGTGATCCAATGAAAGTGGAGTCCCCACTGTGTTTATGATGGTAAGTTATGATACTATTAGGGGAACTCCACAACAGCAAGTTGCAGGTGTGTGAAATCTTTTTTACTGCACCAGATGTCTTGTGCTCTGCCAGAAGTAGTCCGCCTTCATCAGTGGGAAATAGGGTAATGTGTGAGAGAGTTCTCTGCGGCGAATTATATGGGGAACTGAGAAAAAGAGAGTGGAAAAAGACTGCTGAGGACGACGGGTGGTTGAGAGAGATAGAGTCCTGGGAACAAAGAGAGAGGACTGAAAGTGACTGGTAGGGACAAGAAGTGGGGACAGAGAGAGTGATTGGTGAGGACAGGAATGGGGGATGAGAAAGAGGGAATATTGAGACAATGCAGGGGACTTAACAGGGGTCTCCACTATTCACAAAAGAAGTCAATCCGCAGGCATATGATCTTCCCCCATCCTTTATCAATAACAGAAACCCCTTTGTGGACACACAACCTCTTTCCCTTTCCAGATGCCCAAAGTAACACCACCTGCCCCCCCCCCCACCTCAACCTCTCTAGAATGTTTACTTATAGGGGAGGCCTCATATTCACTGGCAGAACTGACTGGAGTTCCCTTTTGTCAGCATGGTTGCTGCACTCTGAATGTCACCATCTAATGATGCTTCTCAGTTCCCCATACCTATTCAGCAGCAAAGTGGCTTTTGCTATGGGGATGATGAGGGTGGGAGGGAGGTGAGAGGTGCCCTAGATGCCCGCAGGGAGGTCTTTCACTTGGATGAGAGAGGTGAAGGGAGTTGGAAGTTTGCAAAGGGGCTCTTGTTGTTGACTGGGGATAAGGAAGGATCTCGTGCCTACGGAAGGACTTTGAAGCGTGGGTCACTGGCCTGGATGGACCTTTATTTCAAACAAGAGGGAACCACTTCAGTCTTCGAGTACATGGCCAACCCCCGGTTTTATATATAACATGATGGCTTTGTTGATAGGCTAATATTTAATACCTGCCTCCAAGGTAAGACCAAATTTACTGGGGTCTTATCACTTTATTTGAATAATTTGCATACACCTGCACACTAATTTTTAACATGTGCATCCATTCGATATTTAAGGTAGATTTTCATCTGTACTTAATAATCTGTGACTCACCTTTCATTTAGCTAGAGATATGCTCACTACTGTACCACAGTTTTTGTTACTGGAGAAAAGTGATTAGTTAATTAATTAGTTGGTTGAAAAGGCCCTAGGACCACAAGCTTCTTTCTGAACAGAGGATATGAGATCTCCTTCCCAACTTACTTGCTGATGTACTCTGCATTCAGAAGCATATCACAGGCCTTGCATTTAAAGCAGCTAAAGTGCCAGTGCTTGTCCAAAGCGACCAAAGACTGTCCGTTTTTTATTTCTAAACCGCAGCCTCCACAATCTGTGAAACAAAACAAAAAATGTTCAAATAATTGCACACACAAAACTGATGCACAGTTCCCTTCAACTGCAATTGCAAAATATCCACTAGTTATTGTAAGATGAAATGGTTGAAACGTTAGTAGGTAGTGACCCTGTTCATGGCTTTGACCCATAAGGGTCTCTGAAGAATGCCCGTTATCTCCCCATCCAGCAGTTCTTTGTACCGGCTCTGATCCTGTATCACCATTACCCATCTAATTCTTTAATACTGAAAGTTGACACATTAGAAATCATGGCAGAGCAATACAGTCAGAAAAGCCATATTCAGATTCATGTTATGACATAATTATGACATAAGGAACTGGGAGCTTTTAGCCGTAAATTAAGCTCTGGAAGAGTGGAGGCATCTACTGGAGGGAGATCCTGTATGAATCAATGTTATATTGACGCTGCCAAACAACTGATTCTTCGACAAGCTTGACGAGCCATGTTTTTTACCTAGCTCCAATTTATTATTTCTTAATTTCTGATTTGAAGAATGTCAAGGCCTATGGCTTTTCACGAGAATGTTGTATTAAGGATCCCTCTAAATTGCAAGATAAGGCATCTATTATACAGTCAAACCTCGGTTTTCATGATTAATCCGTTCAAAAAAGTCTGACTAAAACCGAAACGGACTAAAACCGAAGCAAGATTTCCCATAAGAAATAATGTAAATTCAATTAATCCGTTCCAGACACCCAAAAATATTGACAAAAAATACATTTTATAGAGAATAACTATATTTTTACATACAGAAAACAATGAGAAATACATATAAATGACTAATGAAATGGATAAATGAGCATGTAACATCACTTTTACCTTTATTGAAGACTTTTGTTGGCATATGGGACGCACTCCAGCCAGCTCCAGCTGCTCTCCCCTCCGGGGATCGAGCAATCACCACCAGCAGCGGAGGTGGGAACAGCCATCTTGGCCGGCTGCCCAATTGGGGCTCCAGCCTGCCTTGTAAAAGAGAAGCGCCATCGGGCGCTGGGAGAGGGACACACTCCAGCCAGCTCCAGCTGCTCTCCCCTCCGGGGATCGAGCAATCACCACCAGAAGCGGAGGCGGGAACAGCCATCTTGGCCGGCTGCCAAATTGGGGCTCCAGCCTGCCTTGTAAAAGAGAAGCGCCATCGGGCGCTGGGAGAGGGACACACTCCAGACAGCTCCAGCTGCTCTCCCCTCCAGGGATCGAGCAATCACCACCAGAAGCGGAGGCGGGAACAGCCATCTTGGCCGTCTGCACAATCGGGGCTCCAGCCTGCCTTGTAAAAGAGAAGCGCCAATAAATATGGAAGACAGTCAATCAGCAAGAAAATCAAAATAAAGAAAATCCCACTTCTGGCCACAAGATGGTGCTCCATTTTCAACTGTACGAAAACCGAGACAACGTACGAAAACCGGAACAAAATCTTGATGAAAAAAGTCAACGAAAACCGAATCGTACGAAAACCAGGGCATACGAAAACCGAGGTTTGACTGTACTAGTTTCTTGGATTGTTGAAAGCACCATAGTAAGTGACTTCTTGGAGAGGATCTACCAATTATCTGACATTCAAGAATCTTCTACAACAGGCCTAGCTAGCCCTCCTTTCATCCCAGATAGTGGTCAGAGGTTCTGATATGGGGACATAACTAAGATTGTGAGGAAAATGGGGGTGAAGAAAAGCATGGAATTGTTCTTCAGAAAGGGTGATATTCAAAAAACATTGAGCTCCTAAATTTAGCAATTGAAGTTTGCATAAAAATAGAGGGCAAATTTCGAACCCAACTTAGGAGCCTAAATTTCACCTAAACGTCGGGAGTTAAAAGTTATGTCGTCGGGAATTAAAAGTTATGTGCCTGATATTTAAAAGCCCTTATAGCCAGCCGGTCAGTAGGAGACTGGCCAGCTAAGGGGGCAGAACATGATACTCAGAAGCACTAACCTGATGATGCTGATGACAGACTGCCCGACACTATCTGGTTGGTGCAGAGGTAATCAGTGGGCAGAGCGAGGAATGGTGTTGGCACTATCTGAATAAGTGGCACTTACACGGTCAACTCAGGCCACCTGCAAAGCAGGCCTAAGTTTCTACCTGGATAAGCGCTGACTGAAAATCACTGCTGTCCGGATAAGTTGGAACTTATCTGGATATCAGTTCTCAGTATGAATATTCAGCAGCAATCATATCTGGATACCGATGCTGAATATTTGGATATTGTGAACAATGCCCGTTGAAAACAAGTGGATGTTTTCTAGGTGTGGTTCAAGCAAGACAAAAGAGTATGTATGTACTTGCTTTTTACAATGGAAATACAGTTATACTTTTAGAAATGTCTGCTTTGGTATTAGAACCTGCTCAGGGGCATGTGCAAGTGCTGCCTACCTGCTCTTTTGGGGTCTCTACCAGTAAATCAGGGGCAGTAATGCAGACTTGTATGGTAGCCTCAGAAACTTGGATGAAAGAGTTATTTCACACCATTCCTTATTTGGCTCCACTTGGATGTGAATGTGTCTAAAATATGACACCTACGTGTATTGGCATTAGTAAATACATACATATTTTGTAAAACTGACATATAACATGTATACATGCCGGCATCTAAACATGTAAAACCCTGAGCGAAGGTACTGGTTTTAATCACAGTAACATAGTATATGACGGCAGATAAAGACCAGCGTGGTCCATCTAGTCTGCCCAGCAAGGTGGCAAGAAGAGGTGCACCTGCCATTCCGTGCAGGTCATATATAGTTTGTAAAATTGCTCCTCCTGCTTAGTGTCCTGGAAAATACATATGTATTTACTGGCACCCACAGAGATATTTTACAAAGGCTTTGCTTTCAGAACAGCCTTTGGTAAAATACCAACAGAACTGAGCACACCCTAACCTGGATGCCTCAATCTCAATCTCAGTTTCTGTGATCTATCTAAAATGGACCTCTCACTCTCTAAGTTAGCAGCTTAAACTATTCGGATATCAGCCTCAGAATCTTTCAGTGACCATCTATGCATAAGGATTGTGAAGCTTATTTTTTGGCATGTCTGCTGTGTTTAAAAAACAAGGTTTTCCATGAAAGGTCTTTCAGTGAGTTACAACCACTTCCAATTCCTTCTGGCACCTTGGGCTCATCCCCTGTAGACTTCATTACCAATTTTTCAAACTCATTCAGATTTCCTGTGATCCTGGTCATTGTAGATCATTTCTCAAGGACGCAATATTTCATTCCCTCTCCCACGCAGCCATTGACACTGCTACTTGCTTTTATCTTTATCGAACCCACCACTAGTGAGCTTCAGTTTGTCAGTTTTAGAGGGCCTTTTTGTAGGAACCTGGATATTAAACTCAAGTTCTCTCCAGAATATCATTCCCAAACCAATGATCTAACCAAGAGGCTCAATCTGCAGTTCCTTTATTGTTTTGTTTTGGATTACCAGAAGGGCTTGGTGGAGTTACTTCCCTGGGCTGGACTTGGTGTATTTCATTGGGATGAGTTTACTCACAATAACCATACCAGTGATACAGGGTATCTCCATGCTTTATGATTTATCATGGACAGCCCACCTCTTCGTTCTCTTCTGCTCTAGCTACAGAAGGTCCTGTGGTGATTTTAGGTTCACAGTAAATCTGAAAAATCTGTAACACGGCAAAAGAATTTCACAGACTATCATCATCAACCAGAACCCCAGTATCAGGTGGGTAAGTAAAGTCTGCTTGTCCACTAAGAACTAATGCCTACAATGTACCTGCACTAAGCTGGGCTCTAGGTTTCTAGGCTCATATGTCATTAAAGAGAGAATCAGCCCTAAAGCCATACACTTTCAGCTCCCAGAGAACAAGATGCCTTCCTCATTTCTACTTTTTAAAAATTAGTATTTACATCATTTCAAGTTACATATTCAATAAATACATCTTGTATGAAAACTATTCAGGAAATAATACAAAGAATGAAGAAGAACTAAACATAATTATATCCTCAAGACTTTAGTCCACCATTTTTTATGGGGGGAGGTGGTAGTAGCAGACTTCAAATCAATTTAGCAGATAAATTAATAGGACAAGTGAAGGATGCTGAATAAGATGCTACCTTTAAATATAGGACAGCCAATTATCCCTTCTGCATTAAGGGGACAAGGGAAGAGGAGTAGAGGAAGGAGCAAACAAATTAAGAAATAGGTGGCTTGGAAGATTTTTAAAAAATCCATGTTTGAGATTTTTATATTTAACATTACATTTGCAAGGATATTTGAAAAACAAAACAAACCAGAGCATTAGTTTAATACTCTAAGCCATATTAAAAAAAACTGCTATCTCTTCTGCGTAATTCTCACGATATAAAAAATGCAAACCTTTACACCATTACAGTTCACCCCTATGTCAAAAGAGCAATCTGACTATCCAATTTTTATCCAGTTTAAAAACCAGTGTTCAACAACATAGCTGATATAACAAGGGACTCTTCTGAAGTCTCTAATAAGGTCATCAGACCTAGAACTATTCGAGTCCTGTGACACTCCGGCTTTTCCTTCTTAAATAGAGACAGGTAGAATGCCCTAACAATAGGCCTTTAAGATTTTAATTGTTTTTTCCTTTGGCACCACTTTATGCACCTTAACCCTTTGAAGGCCTACTTTAAAATTTTAATCCACATTCTGCAGCCAGGTTAATTTTTGCATATTTCAGGAAAATTGTACCCGTCTTATTCAATATGTTCTAATAGTGATTTTCCTTCTGCTATGGTCATGTATTATATACCATTGACAGGAATATTTAGTCAGAATTTTGGATCCCGAGAGTTTTGGGCTCGGCCTGGAAACATTTACCTAGCTACATATTCCAAATTCTCAACCTTGTTATGGAGCATAACATTATTCTTAATAAATGCACTTCCTCATTTAGAGAGAGAATCTAACCTCAATACCATCAACACTAGTCTTGCGTTAAAGCTTTGTAACTCTTACTCATAAGAAGACGCCTTCTCTGATAAAGACTGCAGCTGTAGATTGAGGTCAGAATGCCACTCAGAAAGCAACTTACCCCAACCCTCTGTAACAAGCCAGATAGGGTCCAACGTGATCACTATATGTCTTAAACATTTGAATTTAGCAGAAGCGCCATCATCTTTATTACTCCTCCAAACTCTACCTCCATTCTTTGGCTTGAGCTTATCAGTGTCTACAGGAGGAGTTTCACCTCCTGTTGCAGAGTTTTTCTTGCAGGCATAACATCCTCTGACGTCATTACTTGGGGGTCCCTCCAGAAGGGTGCCTATTGATCCTCTTGCAGCTGGATTAAGCAGTAGCTCTCTCACTTAAAGGCTTAGGGAAATTTCCATGGCTTGCCATGCCCCAGCGGCACTCCCAATGGTCTTGCACAAGAGCTTCTAGTAAGCCCAGATACACATTGTACAAAAGGAGGCACCATGGTCTGTGTAGGAGGGACATGGACCTTATCCTTACATATTACCCATAATCGGAAAATGTAAGAATAAGAGCAAATGTTAGCACTCTCAAAGATGTATTCACCATCTTCCCCCCTCCTTCCAATACCTTCTTTATTTCGTGTGTCTTTCCTGAAACCAGCTACTCTAGACTGTTTTTGGTGGGGACTAGATGTATCTAGCCACATCTTTGATCAAGGATCAGCCTGAATTCGAGATGGAAGATATTTAGATTTGAGGATATCCTATCAGAGGTCACAGTATTTGGTTCACTGAAACGGTCATGGTCCTGAGGCAAGAATATGGGTTAACGCATATGACCTTCATGTAATTGTTTCCTAAGGAAGTTCCTTCGGAATATTCCAGAGGCTGTCCCTGATACGCAGTTCTCTCACCAGTAGGGCCTTTTGTGGGCCTTTAGGACCAGCTGATTAGTCCTTCTGGTTCTATGGCCCATATTTCCTGATTCAGGAATCCATAAAAAACCCAGCTAAATGTCAAACCACAAATAACTTTTTTTGTTGGATTGGCCAGCACAGTAAACAGGATCAATGCCTGTTACCACAGTGGCCCGTCCTTTTTAATCAATTTGTAAAGTAAATTTAAAACAGCTCCCATTCAATGATGGCTGGTACTTAGCTTTGTGAACAGACGAACAGGCTGTGTAGACGTTGTAAGCAGCGAAAATTCGATGCCAGTTCAGTAGGTCATGTCGCTAGACGTGCCACGTTTCGGGGGTACACACCGCCCCAGAAAGTTATGTACACCCTGACAAACACTAGTAAATATTTTCACAGGAGTCACCAAAAAGAGATAATGTAAAAAACTAAAATAAAACCTCCAATGAATTGTGAATAGGTAAATCCATTTCTGCATACCTTTTAACTAACTGCTTTTCATAAACATCTAATTTTTAAAGGCTATACCTAAACAGCAGCACAACCCTTTTTTCTAAGGCCCTCGATCACTGATCTATAAGCAATTAAAATCCTTTACGCATAACTCAACATCATGAAGGCAGAAAGTCTCCCAAGAACCAAAGTTTGCTTTTTTTTTCCTGTTAGTTTCCAGCACCCCACATCTACACTTTCTATGCTGGTCTTCCAAGATGACAACTCTCCCCCTCCCCAGCCTGCCAATTGTCCTCTGACTGTTTAATTTGTACCCTCTTTCACAGGGTTTTAAGCTGCACACAGCAGAAGAGAGCCCCTTTCTGGTAATCTATAGCACCCCCCTAGCTCTCATTTTTATCTTTTTTTATTTATTTACATTCTCTTATCTGGCATTTTAGAGAATCCCTGGCTCAGATTCTGTGACTAGTCAACAAACGCCCATTGCTGCAGCCCTGCTGCCTTTGAAAACGACCCTCATATATGCCCCTCTGCCTCTCCCAGCATTTGGCTTTTTATCTTCCAATTCTTCTGGCATTTCTAGATGGTTCTGCCCCCACAGGAACTACAAATCACACAGTGCTTTGGGCTATAAAACAAAACACACCTGGACAACAATGTCTTAATGTTCCAGGAGCTACTTGGTCAGCATTCATCAACTCTCTCGAGCTACACAGTCTGAATAAAGGTGTGCAGATAAAGAAACAAAGCAGATTTTCAACCAAAAACTATCAAAGCATAAGCAATGGACTTGTTAAACGTCTGCTCCAGTAATAAAAGTTACATTCCCTCCCCCATCCAAAAAAAAAAAAAGAAAAATTCCCCTCAGGAGTCAAATCTAACTTTTGCTGTGCTTTAAAGGAAAGGTTACGATCATGTGACTAACACAGTCTTATCTTTTAAATTGTTGCTTGGAGCCCAGTCTGTTCTAGTATCATATACTCATAATGCCTGTACTCGCCAGCCCTATGGGGAAACCACCTGCATCCAGCGCAGCGGCGATGGGGAACTGCTGCTGGTGGCGGGGTGACGGTGTGGGAGGCGGAGGCGGCTGCGGCGCGGCTTGGCGCAGTACAGACATGCAGGCAGCCCACAAACAGGAGAGATAAAGAGGGACGACGAAGGACCGCAAATCGAGGAGCTGCCGCTGCTTGCTCTTCCTTGCCCAGGCCCGCCGCCTCCTCTTCCTCCTGTACACTAGTTGTGGAAAAAGCATAGATATGCACTCACCAGCAAAGCTGCCGATAGCACGTCCCCAGGCAGCAGTCCCGGAGCGGTGTGTTCCTCTCGCACGTGGCACTGAAGGCTGGCTGAGGGAGGGATTAAAGGAGGTGCGTGGCTGGCAGGCAGGCACGAGAGCAGAAAGAGGCTAGCTTGCTGGCTGCCCCTCCCTTTTATTTCCCTCTAGCCTGTCATGATTCGTCAATCGTCGTCACATGTGAGAGGAGTGAGGGCAGGGGACTCAGTGCAGACAGAGGAGAGATTCGGAATCGGAAGTGACGAAATGGCAGTAGATCGGTGGTGCATCTGTGGCAAAAAACCCAAGGTTTAAAAACTCATCATGAAATCGGTAATTTTTGTGCGCTCCTTTAAAAGTTGTGTGCGCTCGCTCGGCTTAGAGGGAACAGTGGTCGTGACATATACAATTCTGGTGGTATTTTAAAGAAAGCTCTGCCAAATGTGAAGCCTTTTCTAAAATATGAATAAGGAGGTGCAGGAGAGCAGATCTATGTGCTTAAACATGGAGCAAAAGGAGCCATTTTACAAATCTACATGTGGGAAAAATTACCACCACCAGATTTAAAACAGGGAGCATCTTCGGGCACAGACCAGCACTCCAACCACCTGATCGACATCGGCAGCATGGAGCAGGCTGCTTTGCTTCACCCAGCTCCCCACTACAGAGGCCAATTTGGCCCAATACTGCCAAATTTATAACAGGGAGAATCTTCGGACGTGCCCACGCCTTGCGGGCCCGCGCCTGAGGGCCCTTTGGCGGGGTTTGATCTGCAGGAAAGAAGGCCGAACAGATTAAAAAAACAAAACAAAAACAACAAAGAAACAACTCCAAGCCAGCACAGCAACCTAACTACCACAGAGGTACTCAGCATTCAGCAATAACCACCTACATCTGTGAGACGAAAGAAACATCAATCAAGGTAACTCCCAAACTACCCTGAAATCAACCATAGCAATGTCTCCTTTCACCTTGCTACTATGCCTCTCCTCACTTCTCACACTTACATGCGCTACCCATTCACTCCCAACCCAAGCATACCTACCAACATACAGTACATACCAATCATCCACACATACCCTCTCACTATAACCCCTCCCAACCATCACCGATACAAGCCCAGCCACACACAACACATCATTCAAGTCAAACCATAAACAAATACACCACCACAAACTCATGCAAGGAAAATCCCCTGCCCCCTTAAAATGCACCCTCCTGAATGCCAGATCTGCAAGAAACAAAATACAGCTTCTCTCAGATTCACTGATCAACAAACAAATTGATATTCTCATCATAGAGTCCTGGTTCACGGAAACTGACAGTCCTGCTAAACCAACTTGACCCACAGGACTACCATCTCTTCAGCTTCCCAAGGACTAAACGACATAGCGGTGGCATCTGCATACTCACAAGAAAACATCTCAACTTCCACACTCTCTCTAAAGAATCCGACAATGGCCTGGACACACTAACAATAACAAATGAGAGCATAACCATCATCCTTGCCTACAGGTCCCCAAATGCTGACCCTGATCAACTGGACACAATGGGAGTCATTCCAAGCCACGAATAGCGGGGATAGATGTCCCAATGGTACATCCATCCCCGCTATATGTACCCCTTCCCACCGGTTGTACCAGGAAATTGGACGGGGCGGAGCGGAAGGTGAAGTTAGGGCAGGCAGTGGGCAGTCACCTGCCCTGGACATACAGGGCCAATTCTAATGTTGACCCTATACATCTGGCACCAGAGACCTGCATGGGGAAGTTGTTTCACCTCCGAGGTGGAATAACTTCCCTAGTCACCAGGGGTTGGCAGGCCCGGGGCCAGAAAGCAGCAGGCAGGGGCAATGAGCATTCCTCGCAGCCCGACTCTCTCAAACTCACTCTCAACTCACAAAAAACAGAACATATAATACCCCTACTCAGACAACTTCATTGGCTATCAATAAGAAAATGCATAAAATACAAGTCCATCCTCACAAACTTCAAAATTCAACAACTCCTCTCTGCCGCACTTGCAATCCCTACTCTAAGTCACACCTGATAACAGAAAATGATGAACTGGCTCACAGAACATGCTTTGCATACCTCCACTATTTATGAAAACCAGCTCCAACACCTCTAAGAGAGCCTTCTCACTGTACGCTTCACAATTATGGAACTCTGTTCCTGACGGACTATGGACTACAAAAGATGCAACAACCTTCAGAAAATCCCTAAAGACTCACATATACAAAGACTGTTCTCCAGACAACATCACTGAACCAGCCACCATTCCAAATTTTCACTCCCACCATCCCCTCCCCTTCCCACGCCTATCCCCCCTCGACCAACACCAGTCATAAATGATACCCAAGACCTACAAACTTAAGTTAATGTTACTTCCAAGTTAATCTCCCTGTTCAATGTATAATGTTCTGTTACAATGTAAACCACTTTGACTGTAGGATAAAGCGGTATAGAAAAACTGTTAAATAAATAAATAATGGAGGAAACAGCAATTTCCACATGAAAGTGCTGGCATTTATATGTGTATGTGAGCCACTTTGCAAAACTATACATGCAAATGATGCCAATTAACTTCAGAGGCCATTATCTTAATTTAATTAGAATTTGGGGATGGATATAAACAATGGAGGTTTAAGGAGGATAAACTAATTAATATCTTTTGTAATGGGCTGGTCAAAATGAGAGCTTTTTAAAAATATAAATGCACCAGATAGCAGGTGTCAATCCTGATGTAGACTACTTTGGTATGGTTAAGACACATTACTAAATTACTAAACACCTCTACAGAAATATTCAGAGGTGCAATGGTTATTATTCCAGCTATGCTGATAATTGCTGTGTGAACTAGAAGAGGTGATGTAGGTCACTAACAATCCCTGTCATCCGAGAAGTGGGACTACTGATTTAGGGATTGTATGGGTGAGTATAAAATGGATGCATGTGTGGGTGAGAAACGCAGATCAGATTGGTAGTCCTGGGACCCCATTCCATCATGTTGTACCAGCTTTTTCTAGAGGTGCAGGGCATCTGAACTGCAGATGTATGCTTTGTGTGACTGCAAGTGTATGTGCAGTTAGAGGAATGCATTAGGGCACCTGGTGTGTGCAACTGCAATTTTGGGGGGACATCAGTGCCTGGTCCACAGGGCTGGCTACAGTGTGACCAGGTGCAAGTGTGATCGGCCAGGATACAGCAGAATGGGGTCTCTATGACTAAATGTCAAGTATATCCCTGTCAGCGGAATAAGTGCATGCAACACGGCATACAGCACCATCAGCAGTCTCACAAATATGCACATAGACCGATGATAGTTCCCTTGGGTAACTAGTGGTGTTTGTGCTGGTGCATGCACTCCATCTGAGGGTCTCTATTTAATGTCACGGATATGCTCCGACATTTAGTTGTAGAGGACCATTTCTGATTTCTTCCAATCCATACATAGCATTGTACAGACCGTTGTCAGAGATGATCAATGCAAGCACAACTAAAATGTTCACCTACTTGCCATATATGTTATGCTGCCAGGTATGTCAGGATACTCGTATCACTTTTTACTTGCTGCTGTAGCATCTCTGAGTGCACAGAGATCACCTTGCAGTGTTCCTTGTCATGCGAAGAACTAGCTTATATGATCAGTTTTGCATCAGCACATCTGTATCATCCATTTTCATGGGTAGTTGCCATGGGCACCATACCGTCAGTGTGAGGAGCAGCTTCAAGGATGCACATTTTAACTGAGGAGGTGTGGCCGCATAGAGACAGGCAGCAGCAGAGCCATATATCTTTTCGGAATTCACCGAGGACAGGGATGTCCACGCCACTTGCTATGTATACCCGTGTCCTGGGATTTGGGCATGCCGCACAGAGCATGTCTCTGTCCCTAATTTTGGACCCTCTTTTTGCTTGAGCTCTCTTGCTCAAGTCCTGCTATCCAAGAGCACCTGCGGGTTGACCCCAAGGGGAAGGCAGCTTGGGCAGACAGAAGACTTCTGCCTGGCATAGCCAGAGCCTCTTAGCCTTGTCTTGACCAGTGCATGCCCACTCTTGGTTTAGGGCAACTCATATTTTCAGCTGCCAATATTTAATCCAGCATTTTCCATTTTCCTGTCCCTTGCTTTACTCTGCCTGAGTGACGAACTCCTCCTCTCCCCTCCTGAGCTTTGCTTAATCCTCTCTTCCTGTTTTGTTTCCCATGTGTGCTGATTTCTCTCTGCCTCAGCACTGAGAAGCTGCTTAACTGCTTTGCTGCCAGATTGGGCACATTTACCTGCCAGCCTGTGAGTCCTGTGTTCACTGATTTATTTAATTTATCATTGTTAGTGTATTATTTATTTATCTGTATGTTTGTTCAGTTTTAATCAATTGAACCTATCTCTGTTTATCCTCATAACTTGTATCCCTCCCTCCCAACCCTCTATGCAACCCCCCCCCCCATGGCATTCAGTCTCTTACACCCATCTTGTGCACCTAATCCACTGTGATCTCTCTCCTATCTATCCTAATTTCTTCTGACTTCTGTTCTCTTCTCCATCTCTCTCTTTTATGTCTCCTCATCAATTTCTCTTCCTACTCCTCCTACTCCCTAATTGTCTCCCCTCCTACCAACACCTTCAATCTCTCCCCTTATCTCCCCTTTACAATCTTCACTTCCCCCACCATCTTATCCTCTACCCTATCATCAGCTCTTGAGCTTCACCACTTTCTCCTTCTCATTCAGCCATCTTGTCTCTCTATAAAACCTCACCCTCTTTACCACTACGCTGTCTCTTCTCTGCTCCACACTCTTCTGCTCCTTCTCCTTCTCTCTTCCAGAGATATCAACCCCAACCCTGCCACCCCTAGACTTTTGTCACACTCCCATAACAGATCTTCACGCAACAACTCAAATCTTATTCAAATCCCTCTCCTTTACCCTTCCTCTTTTTTTCTCATATGCCTTGTGGAATCCATACTCCATCTCAAATAAACCTGCCTTTAATCATGATCTCTTTATCTCTAATGCTTCTATCTTCTTGCTCTAACTGAGAACTGGCCTGTCCGAGAAGACTCAGCATCGGTCGCTGCTCTCTGGCATGGTGGCTATCATTTCTCTCACCCGCCTCATCCCACTGGCTGTGGTGGTGGTGGTGATGTTGGGCAGCTATTCTCTCCTTCCTGCCAATTTCAACACCTCCTGCTGCCTCAGTCTCACTTCCTTCCCTCCTTTGAAGTCCACTCCATCAGCCTATTTAATCTACTACCTCTCCGGTTAGCTATTATTTATCAACCTCCCGAAAAGTCCACCTCTACCTTTCTCACTGACTTTGACTCGTGGCTTTCTGTCTTTCTAGATTCATCTTCCTCCTCCCTTATTCTTGGGGACTTTAAAATTCATGTTGATAATCACTCTGACCCTTATGCTTTAAAGCTCCTTTCCCTTAACTCCTTATTTGACCTCCAGCTTTGTTCTACTGCCCCCACTCACCAGCACGGCCAATGCCTTGACCTTGTATTCTCTAATTGCTTACTCACAGACTTCTGTACCTCAGTTCTTCCTTTATCGGACCATCACCTGCTTAGCTTCACTCTTCATCACTCACTGCCTCAACCTCACCCTGTCTCCTCCAACCTCTTCAGAAATCTTCATGCTATTGAACTTTTGGCTCTCTCCTCCACTGTCTCATCACCTCTTTCCTCCACTATGTCATCTGTCCATTGATGAGGCAGTAGCTTCGTATAATGCCACACTCTCCTCTGCTCTGGATGCTCTTGCTCCACCCCCGCCACATCCTGTGAGGCGTACTATACTCCAGCCCTGGCTGCCTTCCACTATTCACTATCTACAGTACTATGCCCATTCAGCTGAGCGTACTTGGCTCAAATCCCGCACCCTTGCACTTTCTACACATCATATTCATGCTTGTATCTTTACAGTCAGCCACGACATTCACCAAACAAGACTATTATGGCCATCTGACTAACTCTCTTGCCTCTGACCCTCACCGTCTCTTTACAGCTCTCAACTCTCTCCTCAAAGTGCCTCTGTTCTGACCCCTCCTTCCCTTTCTGCCCAAATCCTGGCTGACTATTTCCATGACAAAATTCACAAGTTCACACTCCAATGCCACATGATGTCAGCTACTTCACCTCCTCCCTCTCTTCACTCCTAACTTTCCTCCCCCCCCTTACCTCTGCTACCCTCTCTTCCTTTTCTATGATCTCTAAGGAGGAAACCAGACACCTTCTTTCCTCCTCCAAACTCACTGCCTGATCCTCTGATCCTACTCACACCTATCTCCTAAGCTCCATTTCCTCCAATGTTGTCCTTTCCATCTCTCATATTCTTGACTTATCACTCTCCACTGCAACTGTCCCTGCAGCCTTCAAGCATGCTGTAGTCAAACCTCTCAAGAAACTCTCACTAGACCCTATCTGTCTTTCGATCAACCCATCTCCCTCCTCCCTTTCATTTCTAAACTACTTAAACGTGTGATTCACCATCATTGCCTCAACTTTCTCTCCTCTCAAGCCCTCTTGGACCCTTTATAATCTGGCTTTCATCCTTTACATTCTACTGAAACGGCTCTTGCCAAAGTCTCCAGCGAGCTGTTCCTGGCTAAATCCAAGGACCTTTACTCAATCCTCATCCTTCTTGTTCTTTCTGCTGCTTTTGACACCGTTGACCACAACCTTCTCCTCAATACCTTGTTCTCACTTGGTTTTAAAGACTCTGTGCTATCCTGGTTCTCTTCTTATCTCACCCATCTCTCTTTCAGTGTTTGTTCTGGTGGATCCTCCTCTACTGATATCCCGCTCTCAGTTGGTTGACCCCAAGGATGTGTCTTGGGTCCACTCTTTTTCTCTCTCTATACCCAGTCCCTTGGTGCATTTATCTCTTCCCATGGCTTTCAGTACCATCTTTATGCTGATGACTCCCAGATCTACCTCTCTACATCTGAAATCTCTCTGGTAATCCAGGCCAGGATCTCTGCCTGCCTTTCTGACATTGCTGCTTGGATTTCTCACTGCCGCTTGAAATTGAACATGGCTAAAACTGAGCTTCTTATTTTTCCCCCTAAACCATCCTCTCCCCTTCCTCCCTTCTCAGTCTCTGTGGATAACTCTCTTCTCTTCCCTGTCTCCTCAGCTCGCAACCTTGAGGTCATCTTTGACTCCTCTCTCTCATTCTCCACACACATCCAACTGATAGCTAAAACCTGCCGTTTCTTTCACTACAACCAACAAAATGTGCCCATTCCTTTCTGAACACACTACTAAGACACTTATCCACTCCTTAGTCACCTCCCATCTAGACTATTGTAACCTACTCCTTGCTGGTCTCCCTCTAAATCATCTTTCTCCCCTTCAGTCTGTTCAGCACTCTGCTGCATGGTTAATCTTCTGCCAGCTTCATCATGCTCATATTACCCCTCGTCTCAAGTCGCTTCATTGGCTCCCCATCCATTTCCGCATCTAGTTCAAACATCTCCTGCTGACATTTAAATGCATTCACTCTGCAGCTCCTCAGTATCTTTCCTCTCTTATCTGTTCCTACACCCCTCCTCAGGAACTCAATTTTTCTGGCAAATCCCTTCTATCTGTGCCCTTTTATTGCTAACTCCAGACTTCGCTCCTTTCAACTTGCTGCTCCTTATGCCTCATACAAACTATTTGAGTCTGTACATCAGGCACCTTCTCTGGCTCTTTTCAAATCCAGACTGAAAACTTACCTCTTCGCTGCCCCTTTCCGATCTTGACCTACCTGATTTCCTTTGTGTTTCCTTACCATTCCCCCTAGATGTGTCCCATGCTTACAGCTACTGTGTTGTCTGTATTGACTAGATTGTAAGCTCTGATGAGCAGGACCATCTTTTACATGTATCTGTGCAGTCTTGTAGTGTTATACAAATGTTCAGTAGTAGTAGTAATTATTGTATTTTTTTTCCCAAACCACTGTAAAATGAAAAAGTTACTACCATGCAACTATTTCTTCCTGGAACGACAAGTGGAAGATCAAAAATTCATAGCCAGAATTCAGCCACTATCGTAATACTTTCAATTCACTGGAATGCATATATATTTGTAATATTGACAGGTAGCCTGCGTAGTACTGGACTATGTAACTGGGCATCAACAAATCTAGAAAATATGATTTTGATTTTATATCAGAGCAATACTACATGAATGATTTTCTAAGGAAGCAAACATTTCATGTAAACAGTATATGTTATATTTCTCCACCAGAATGTCACCAAATGTAACGTAATATTACAAATTTATTTTCAAAATAGCTGTTTTCAGCTTGTATTCATCCACTGACATGAAATATCTTTTGCTTAAAAAAATAAAACATGGATATGAATCTACTCTGTCTAGAAACCATCCATCTGGCAGAATATTCTACTTACTTCTTAGGCTCTGGACTGGTACAGTGGTGGTGGTGCTGCTGGTGGGAGCCATGGAACATTTTTGACAAATGCACTCTTTACCATTAAAGGTCACCCGGTCACCCGGAGGAAAGGGCTGCCTGCACGAGAGGAAACAAGTTACCACTTAATACTGATTTCTTAGTGGTTTACAATTTTAACAGACAGCACCAAAACATAAACTTACAAATCACTTACAATATCAAACAAACAAGCTAAATAATTTTTAAGCCAAAATTAAATCAAATTACATGTAAATTCTTAATCACTTAAAAACTTAATTGTTAATGGCAGTGGAAAATATATATATATTTTGCAGCTACTAACAAATTTGATAATCTATTATTGCTGTAATCAAAGCCAATCAGTTGCAAAATGGAAATAAAAAGACCTCAGAAGATATCATTGCGGGTATAGAGAGAGAAAAGGAGAGGACCCAGAACAGACCCTTGAGGTACACCAACTGAGAGAGAGGTACGGAAGAGAAGGAACCTCCAAATCAAAAAATGAAAGAGCAATTGGAGAGATAAGAAGAGAACCAAGACAGTACAGGACCTCTAAAACCAAGAGAGGATAAAGTGTCAAGGAGGAAGAGGTGGTCAACAGTATCAAAAGCAGTAGAATGATCGAGAAGAATGAGAACTGAGTAAAAGCCTTTGGACTTAGCGAGGAACAGATTACTGGAGACTTTGGCAAGAGCTGTTTCAGTAGAATGAAATGGACGAAAACCAGATTGAAGTGAATCAAGGAGGGCTTGAGAGGAGAGAAATTTGAGACAGTGGCGTAGATCCGCACATTCAAGAATTTTGGAAATGAATGGGAGAAGGGAGATTGGTAGATAATTAGAAGGACAAGTAGGGTCAAGTGAGGGTTTTTTGAGGAGAGGAGTGATTACAGCATACTTGAAGGCTGCAGGGAAGGTTGCAGTGGAAAGTGAAAGGTTGAGAATATGCGAGATGAAAGGATGACGGAGGAGGAGATGGGATTGAGAAGATGGGTGGGGATAGGATCAGTAGAACAGGTAGTGAGTTTAGAGGAGGAAAGAAGAGAGGTTTCTTCAACAGAGATTTTAGAAAAGGATGAAAGAGTTATAGAGGTTGAGGGGAAAAGTTGGTAATGGAAGAGGAAAGGGGGGTGAAAAAGATTTAGTGGGGAATTGAAGAGTAATCTTATCCATTTTGTCATGGAAATAGTCTACAAGGGTTTGGGCAGAGAGATAAGGAGGGATTGGAGGTGGAGGTGCCTTAAGAAGAGAACTGCGAGTAGAAAACAGATGGTAAGGGTTAGAGGCAAATGGTTAGACAGTTGGAGAAGATAGTTTTGCTTAGCAAGTGCAATGGCAGACTGGAAAGAAGAAAGCATGAATTTGAAGTAAAGGAAGTCAGAGAGAGAGTGGGATTTGAGCCAAGTATGCTCAGCTGAGCGGGCACAGGAACACAGGCAGCGGGTATTTGAAGACAGCTAGGGCTGTGGTGAGGTGCGCCTCACAGAACGTGGAATGGGCACAGCAAGGGTATCTAGAGTAGAGTAGAGAGCAGTATTATAACTATGGCTCAGCAGACTTAGAGGACAAAATGGAAGAGATAAGAGATGAGACAGTAGTGGATAGAGTCAGTGGATTAATAGTATGAAGATTCCTAAAAGGATAGGAGGAAATTGGGTGAGATTGAGGGGGAAGGGGAGTAATGAAGAATGAAACTCAGTAGGTGATGGTCAGATAAGGGAAAAGTGGAGGTATGTAAATTAGAAGGTAAACAATTAGAGTAGAAAACAAGGTCAAGGCAGTGACCAAGCTGATGAGTGGGGGTAGAAGAGAAAAGCTAGAGGTTGAAAGAGGAGGTAAGGGAAAGGAGATTGGATGCATAGGGGTCACAGGGGTTATCAATTTGAAAATTCAAACTAAACTAAAATTAAAATAACCCACAAGGGGATAAAACAAAGCAAACATTTTTTCCACTACACAGAAACACATCCTAGGGGTTCCGCGCAAAAAAGAAGACTGGAGAAGATGGTGCCACGGCAGGTGGGAAGTCAGGCGCACATGTGCAGTGTACCTCCCAAAAGCTTCCAAAGGAAACAGGGGAGCTTTCCCATGCGGGGCTCCATCGGTGACATCACCCATACATGAGGACTTACTTCCTGCTTGTCCACAAAGAATATTTCATTCCAAAAAATAAAATGAGGAAATTCCAACTAGCTAGAGAAGTCTGTATAAACAGCTGATATTTCAGTTTACTTCACAGCTCCTTACCTTTTCTCTCCTAAAACCACTTCCACCTTCCCTCTTTCTCTATTTCTGTGGATTACACTGTTATCCTCCCAGTCCCCTCAACTCATAACCTGAGATTAATTAAGCTTCAGGTGAACAAGGTATATTAAACTTCTTAGGTACAGTTTTAGTGGTATAAATATCCATTGCACCTTTTAGTACATATAGAACTTAAAGATCTAAACACAAACTTAAAACTAAGATGCAGACAGCAGTCCAGCAGCGGGATGTGGGCTTTCCAGTCTTTTGCATTGAGTGTCACATGTATGATTTTCTCCCAGCTGGTGAGAGGTCTTACTTGTGCACTAGGTGCAAGGAGCTCTCTGCTCTCAGGGAACGAGTCCGTTCTCTAGAGGCTAGAGTAGCAGACTTGGAAAACATAAGACAGATAGAGAGGTACATAGACGAGACCTACAGGGATATAGTCCTGAAGTCCCACCTCCAGTCTGGCAGCATCCCTGTTGCCATGGAGGAGAGAGGTCACGTGACAGGAGAGCATCACCCTGGTGTGGCAGGAAGTGATCCTGTAACTAGGACCTGTCCTCCAGGTGATGTAAACCCCTCTCGCACCGAGGAGGTTTCTCCAGGGCCAAGTGCCCATGCGGGAAGGGTTAGGACAGCAGTTATAGTTGGTGATTCGATCATTAGGCATGTAGATAGCTGGGTGGCTGGTGGACGTGAGGATCGCCTGGTAACATGCCTGCCTGGTGCGAAGGTAGCGGACCTCACACGCCACCTAGATAAGGTCTTAGATAGTGCTGGGGAGGAGTCTGCTGTCTTGGTACATGTTGGTACCAATGACATAGGAAAATGTGGTAGGGAGGTTCTGGAAGCTAAATTTAGGCTTTTAGGTAGGAAGTTGAAATCCAGAACTTCCAGGGTAGCGTTCTCCGAAAGGCTTCCCGTTCCACGCGCAGGACCCAATAGGCAGGCAGAGCTCCGGAGTCTCAATGCGTGGATGAGACAATGGTGCAGAGATGAGGGGTTCGGATTTGTTAGGAACTGGGGAACATTCTGGGGAAAGGAGGGGCTCTTACGAAGGGATGGGCTTCACCTTAACCGGGATGGAACCAGGCTGCTGGCATTAACCTTTAAAAAGGAGATAGAGCAGCTTTTAAACTAGATAATAGGGGAAAGCCGACAGTCGCCCAAGAGCGCATGGTTCGGAAGAATGTATCCTTGAAGGATACTACAAAAAGCAGAGAGGTTCCAAAAAAGAGTAAAGTAGCCCAAATGCCCTCGAGTATGGAGCAGACAGAACTTAAAGATCCCAAATTACCCATGTCTACCAATAGCCAAATTAATATGAATAAAATACAGTCTCTAAAATGCTTGTATGCAAATGCTAGAAGTCTACAAAACAAGATGGGAGAGTTAGAATATATATATAGCACTAAACGAGAGGTTAGATATGATTGGAATATCAGAGACATGGTGGAAGGAGGACAACCAGTGGGACACTGTGATACCTGGGTACAAACTATATCGAAATGATAGAGCTGATCAAATTGGTGGAGGGGTTGCGCTCTATGTTAGAGAGGGCATTGAGTCAGAAAGGATTAAAGTTTTGCAAGAAACAAAATTTGCTGTAGAATCTCTATGGATTGAAATTCCATGTAAAAAGGGGAAGGCGATGGCAGTGGGGGTGTACTATCGTCCGCCTGGCCAGAATGAACAAATGGATGATGAAATGCTCAAAGAAATCAAGGAAGCTAGCAAAAGTTACAGTGCAGTAATAATAATGGGTGATTTCAATTACCCCGGCATCGACTGGGTCAGTGTCACAACAGGACATGCTAGGGAGATAAAGTTCCTAGATGAAATAAATGACTGCTTCTTGGAGCAACTGGTTCATGAACCGACCAGAGGGGAAGCAATATTAGACCTAGTCCTTAGTGGAACACCAGATGTAGTGCAAGAGATAAGGGTGCTGGGGCCACTTGGCAATAGTGATCATAGCATGATCGCCTTTGATTTAATTAGTGGAGGAGGGATAGTAAGGAAATCCACAGTACTACCCTTTAACTTTCGAAAGGGAGACTATGATAGAATGAGGAAAACAGTTAAGAAAATACTAAAAGGAGCAGTTGCAAAGGTTAAAGACGTACATCAAGCTTGGGTGTTGTTGAAAAATACTATCTTGGAAGCCCAGACCAGCTGTATTCCACGCTTTAAGAAAAGTGGAAGGAAGTCCAAAAAATTGCCAGCATGGTTTAAAGCTGAGGTCAGAGAGGCTGTTGTTGCCAAAAAAGCATCTTTCAAGAAATGGAAAAAAGAGCCAAATGATGAAACCTGGAAACAGCACAAGCACTGGCAAGTCAAATGCAAGGCATTGATAAGGCAGGCAAAGAGAGAATTTGAGAAGAAGCTTGCTGCGGAAGCAAAAACGCGAAATAAAGACCTTTTCAAGTACATTCGTAGCAAAAAACCCGTGAGAGAGTCAGTTGGTCCATTAGATGATAAATGGGTTAAAGGAGCACTAAGAGGCGACAAGGCGATAGCGGAGAGACTGAATGAATTCTTTGCTTCGGTCTTTACTGAGGAAGATGTAGGGATGTTACCCACGACTGAAGTGGTATTTAAAGGTGTGGAAGAATTGAAGGAAATATCGATACATCGGGAAGATGTCCTACAACTATTAGATAAACTGAAGAGTAGCAAATCACCTGGGCCGGATGGTATACATCCAAGGGTGTTGAAAGAACTGAAATTTGAGATTGCAGACCTGCTATCAGTAATCTGTGAACTATCATTAAAATCATCTCTAATACCTGAGGATTGGAGGATCGCCAATGTAACACCAATTTTTAAAAAGGGTTCGAGGGGTGATCCGGGAAACTACAGACCGGTGAGCCTGACATCAGTACCGGGAAAAATGGTAGAAACCATCATAAAGAATAAAATTACTCAGCATATAGATAGTCATGACCTAATGGGAGACAGCCAACATGGCTTTAGACAAGGAAGATCTTGTCTTACTAATCTGTTATGTTTTTTTGAAGGAGTGAATAAACAGGTGGACAAAGGTGAGTCGGTTGATATTGTGTATCTGGACTTTCAGAAAGCCTTTGACAAGGTCCCTCATGAGAGACTTTTGGCAAAACTAAAGAGTCATGGGATAGGAGGCAGTGTACTACTGTGGATCAGGAACTGGTTAAAAGATAGAAAGCAGAGGGTAGGGCTAAATGGCCAATTTTCCCAATGGAGAAAGGTGAATAGTGGTGTACCCCAGGGATCTGTGCTGGGTCCGCTGCTTTTTGACATATTCATAAATGACCTGGAAAGTGGAATAACGAGTGAGGTTATCAAATTTGCTGATGACACAAAACTATTTAAAGTTGTTAAAACCCAGGAGGATTGTGGAAAATTGCAAGAGGATCTTGATAAATTGGAAGACTGGGCATCAAAATGGCAGATGAAATTTAATGTGGAGAAGTGCAAGGTTATGCACCTAGGGAAGAACAACCCAAACTATGGTTACACGATGCAAGGTTCCACATTAGGAACCACCACCCAAGAAAAAGATTTAGGCGTCCTTGTGGATACCATGTTAAAACCCTCGGCCCAGTGTGCAGCGGCGGCCAAGAGAGCAAATAGAATGCTAGGTATGATAAGGAAAGGAATGGAAAATAAAACAAAAGATATTATAATGCCTCTATATCGTTCCATGGTGAGACCGCACCTTGAATATTGTGTGCAATTCTGGTCGCCGTATCTTAAAAAGGATATAGCAATTTTAGAAAAGGTTCAGAGAAGAGCCACCAAAATGGTAAAGGGGATGGAAGGCTACTCCTATGAAGAAAGGCTAAAAAGGTTGGGGCTCTTTAACCTGGAAAAGAGACGGCTGAGGGGAGATATGATAGAAGTCTATAAATTAATGAACGGAGTGGAACGGGTAAACGTAGATCGATTGTTTACCTTATCAGAATATAGAAAGACTAGGGGACATGCAATGAAGCTACAGGGTAAACTATTTAAGACTAATAAAAGAAAATATTTTTTCACTCAACGTGTAATCAAACTCTGGAATTTGTTACCGGAGGATGTAGTAAAGGCTGTTAGTGTAGCTGGGTTTAAAAAAGGTTTGGACAAGTTCCTGGAGGAAAGGTCCATAAACCATTATTAAGAAGGGACCCAGGATATCAATGCTTGAACAAATACAAGCATTGTGGAACCTGTGTCCCTTGGGGAAACTGCTAGGTACGTATGACCTAGATTGGCCACTGTTGGAAACAGAATACTGGGCTTGATGGACCTTGGTCTGACCCAGTATGGCATATCTTATGTTCTTATGTTCTTTCTGTACACATATCCAACAGACTGCTAAAATCCATCTACCAAAACCCTTATCTGCATTCATTGCCTCCCACTTACCAAAACCTTTATCTGCATTCATTGCCTCCCACTTAGACTACTGCAATCTGATCCTCACAGATCTTCAACTGAACCATGACTCGGCCCTTCAATCTATTCAAATTTCTGCTGCTTGACTTCTGCCAGTGTTGTTATACTCACAAAACCCCTCTTCTAAAGTCACGTCATTGACTCCCTATTTGTTTCCTCATACAGTTCAAACTTTTCTTACACTTTCCTGCAACTCTTCATTATCTCTCCTCTTATTTCTCCCAATGTCCCTGTGAACGCTGCTTGTCAGGAATGTCATGCTTATCTGTGCCCTTCTCCTCTAGCACCAACTCCAGATTCTTGTAGTGGTTGATATGGAAAGGCAGACTAGATAGGCCATGTGGTCTTTTTCTGCCATTATGGCTCTATGATTGGAATAAACTTCCTAAGTTATGCTCTCTGTCTGGCCCTGTTCAAATCCAGGATAAAGGTACACCTTTATGAGGAGACTGTACTGTGAAAGGAGAGTGGATCTGCATGAAATGGGAAGAGGAAATACTGTATACTGTGACTTTAAAGAGAGAAGTAGAATATGACTTGTGAACAACTGGTACGACTGAGCCATAGAAAGCCTTAAGATACATTAACTTTGATAAAAGCATTTAAACATTCATATAAATTACTACAATATATTTGCAAGGGTCCAAATCAAACTTGCAAATAATATTTATCTCATAAAAAAACGGATCGATTTTCATGCCATATTTAAATAAAGTGGCTTGTCTATTTTAATCTGTAAACATACCACACTTATAAAGATACAATTTATCCTGTTAAAAGGTGCTTCAGTATGTTTACGGTACAGGTAAAGAAAGGTTGCATACCTGTAATGATGGTTCTCTGTGGATAGCAGGATAAATCAGCCACACAGATGGGTAACATCGCTGACAGCACAAGGCTGGACTTGCTCTCCCAGAGCCCAGAAGAGTTTTGAAACTCTGGGCATGTGCGAGTGACTCCTCCCATGTGACTAGCTCCTCCCTCCCAGTCGATATCAGAGCTGAAGTGAAACCTAGGCAAGAACAATAGCTTTATTCGAGATGGGGAGGAGGGAGGCATTGTGTGGCTGATTTATCCTGCTGTCCACGGACAACCATTGTTACAGATATAGTAAGCAACCTTTCATTCTCCATGGACAAGCAGGATATAAGCAGCCACACAAATGGATGAATCCCACGCTGAGGGAGCAAGGGACAGTAGATATGGATTGCTGAGAATCTGCCCTTGCACCCGGGAAGTTAGGCTAAGGTAGGTTGAAGCTATCCTCAGGTATAGTTGTATTCTCCTGGTTCAAGGTTGTTCCAAAGGGATAGGTCCAAGCCTTCCAAGGAAAAGAGGTGAGCATGGAAGAAAGCCGGTGCACAGTGCCCCCCTCTCCCAGATAATTGGATTGACAGGGAGAAATTGATGGGAGTACGTGTGAAAAGGTGATAGGGAAGCCCAGACCCTACATTTGGATTAAAAAAGGCCGGGAGACTGCCCCAGATAGAATAGAGGTGTTGGGGTTTACCTCTGACCTTCAAATACTATTATTTATTGACTTATTTATTTGGGCTTTTATAATTTATCTATTTTATTTTGTTTTCATTATTGTTTTCAGTTTGTTTTATTTATTTATTTAAACAGCTAGTTGTCATTCAGTTGGGCCCCGGATAGGCCTTTGTATGATTCAGATGCAGGATGGACAGAGGTCTTGCTGGGTAACCCCTTGTTGCCCATTGTTCTTGTATGTCAGATTTCCTGTTTGTTCCCTTTTCCCCTTCTCGATTTTTCTTTGGGGGGGGGTTAGTCTTTTTTTCTGATTCCACTGGAGGGACCCCCATTGTTAGAAGACAACTGGTAGGCCACGGGGGCCTATGACTTGGAGGTAGGGTGGCTCAGTGAGAGTGGGAATGGTATGCAGAGCTATGCCAGGCTCTGACCATTGGAAGAAGAGAGTAGGGACCATTACACCTCTGTGAAAATAAAGGAACATGAGATGTAGGGGTAAGCCAGACACTGGAAGACCAATATTAAGCTGAGGAGATTTGCCTGGTGAGGCATTGCAACCTCTCTTTGAATTAGAGGAAGCTATGCAGAAGATGAGTGTATGGTGAAGCATTGAAACCTTCCGCTGAATTTTTTTTTTAAGTGCCGTCAAGTCAATACTGACTCTTAGTGACCCAGCAGCCCTTGGGTTTTCTTGGCAAGGTATAACTAGAAGTAAATTGCCAGGGCTTTCCCTCCCGAGGCAATGGAGGGTAAAGTGAGCTGCCCAATGTCACAAGGGAAACCAGTGGGAGTTGAACACCGATGCCTTGCTACCAGGCTGGCGCTCTAACCACTAGGTGAATTAGAGTAATAACACTATGTAGAAGATATGCATATGTTGTGGCCTGGAGAGGCTTCAGAGCCTCCGCTACATTAGACATGTACAGGGTGAGGCATTGGGCCTTTTGTTGCATTAGAAGATCCCTTTGGAGGGGGTTACAGTGGAAGAAGGCTCCTTATCCTACTGGAAGGGTCAGCATATCACAGGATAGTATGCAAGCAGATGGCTAAAGGATGTTCCCAGTGCAAAGAGGCTGCGAGGCACTGTTTGGCCAACAGTGAGGTCTCTTGCTTTTTACTATCCCCTCAGATTTTATTTGATAAATATTTGATTGAAATTCAGGGGTTTCAAGAGGATACTAAACCAAAAATTAATAAATTGTATTATTTGCCTCAAATGGCACCTAATCCTGGTGGTGTTCTCCAGGGAATTGCTGCCTTGCCCTTACTTGATTCGGTAGATGTTTCAGAATTTATTGAGTCTTCGTCTGATCTAATCCCAACCAGGTCAACCCTTCTGGTATCCTTTAATTCAGAGATAGATAAGAATATGGTTATGCGACTATATTTCCAGAATAAAAATGCTACTTTCTGCGGGGGGATAACAAATCTGTTCCCTGATGTCTCCAGACAGACGCAGCTCCGACACAAGGCTTTTATTTCTTTAAAGCCTCGTATCTTGGCTATTGGTGCTACTTTTTTTTAAATTTCCTTGTAAATGCCTGGTCACATTGAATGGAACTAAATATGTCTTTATGGATATATCTTCCTTAGAAACTTTCTTAAATACTCATTGTCCCTAGGAAAGTAATTATGTCTTTATAATGATCTACCAGTATGCTAGAAAATGAGTTATGTTTGTATAATGATGGCTACTGACTCCTGTTCTCTGCACCTTTATTTTTTTTCTGCTTATGTATTGCTTGGTAGCAATTTTCTTGTTTTACTCCTCGAAATGTGGACTTTTATGTTTGTAATTTCTTTGCTTTATTGGATCTTGGTATTATCTTGAAATATTCAATAAAAATTATAAAAAAAATGCAATGCTTGGTGAGTGTGTGGAAGGGGTGGTGGCTTGAAAACAAGTCCCTGATAGAGAATGTGAGTGCTGCATTCCCGACTGAGAGGCAATGATGCTGACCTCTCTCTGACTGTCCTGACACCAAGCGAGTCCCAGAGAACATGCTGCAGGGACTAGGTATGGACAGAACTTAGGCAGCAGACAGCTCATTTGAGGGGAAAAACAAGGTCTCTGAGTGGTTTGTCCACAGGAAGATCATATGTGTGAGTGGTCTGGCTTGAGGCAGGCCTGCTTGTCTATGAGGTCAAAGGGGAGCGATCGAAGTATCACGACAACATCTGTGGTCCTTTGCCTTGCTTGATGTTATATGATCATAATGAGATCTCTTAGGGAAGCAGCTGTGGGACTGCTGGGGGTCAGTGTGGCTAAGGGCTAGGTTTTTCTGCCATAGACCTTAGGAAATATGGGTTTAGCATAAGCCTGGTTCCAATCCTACCAGAGATGCATTTGGCTTCCTCCATACCCTCCTAAAAGTAAGAGGGGAATAACAAGGCAGAGTTCCTGTAGTTTGGTGTGAGCTGGTCAGAGGTCAAGGTTGACTGGGATGGAGTGCAACTCAGGCTTAAAGCATGTGATGTGCCTCATGAAAAGGTAAGGGTGTCTGTTTACAGCTGTTTTGGAGCTCTTCTACCAGTGTCGGTTCTTCAAACTCTGTTGGAACTGAGCTGGAAGGTGGAGGACAGACCAATGGAGGGGTCTAGCAGTTACATAGCAAAGAGTGCAGAGTCGGAGTTATGATCGGAGAGGAGGGGGGAGAACTCTGACTCAGACCTGGACCAAAGCCTTGAGTATGTAAGTCTGTCTCGTTATTCTGATGTGTGAGTGCTGCCCCATCTGGGGAGAGAGAGAATCTGATAGGATTCCCACTGTCCCCAGGATAAGGAAGAGGCTGGGACTAAGCATCCTTGCAAGTCTACCCATGTGTTTTTTTTTTCAGTTAAAAACTGGAGTAATGCTGTGTGAGGCTCGGGGACCTAGTCCAAGGGCCTCAAGATTTAATATTTGATGATATTCAGAACCTCATACTGGAATTCCTTATAAAATGACTGAAAAACACCAAGATTCCTCCCTCCATGTTCTACTGTTTGGACATGGAGTACAGAGACCTCCACAGATGCAGTAAAACAGAGCAGGGGTAGATTGCTGGGAACGTGAAGGGGTCTCCTATAGACAAGGAGATAAAAGAAAGAAGCTCCCCTTTTTTTGTGGCATCAAGCCCATAGGTTGTCCATGGCAATGTCAACATGCAAAGTAGTGCAGCTTTCAAGGAGGCCTTCCACATCTTGGGAACACCATAGTCAGATGCTGCTCTGGAGTAGAAGTAGTGTTTACATGGGCCACAGCATGAAGTACAAACATTCCTGGCGAGCCCAAGCCAGGCCCAAACTCAGGCAGTCAGTAGGTTACATGCATTTTTTCACCCTCATGCAGGATCTCCATCTGCGCTATGTGCCATGACCACACAACTGCAGCACTCAAACCTACTCATGCGGGCCCATCGAGCATGCCCGGTTGACCCCACGGTGACTGATAGGGGAGTAGCGCAGCGTTGCGGCTTTACATCAGGTGCTTTTTTTTTTCCTTTTGGAGGCAGGCCATGATCCTGTGCAACGGCTGCAGAGAACTGCCCAGATAGCCCATGATTGGTCTCCCCCAATCTGCCTGGCATGGCCAGAGATAACAACCAGACCATCACACCGTTCTTGGGGGTGCACTGGACCTGACAAGTCCTAGTGCCTGGCACCTGGGTCTCTGCGAAGGCATATGGGGACCAGAAATGCACTTTGGGGGGTTGTGCCCTAGCCACTGGGCCTCTTCAAGCCCTGATGGGCCCGCGCAGCTGTGCAATAGGAAAATGGGGAGCCCAGCTGCAATGTTTGGGAAAGATGCTCCAGCAGCAGAGTGGCAGTTGTAGCCATACAATGAGCAGCATTGGTGTGATGGAGATGCCTTACCTCACCTTTTGGTGTTTTGTTTTTTCCTCAGGGCCCGGTGACTGGGCATCAGAATCATGGCCATGCTCAAGTGGGAGCCTCGGGAACTTAGCTAGAACAAGCATAGAGGGTCTGACAGGGAACCCTAGCTGCCTCCTTTTTATTTCTTCTTTTTTTTTTTTTTAATTTCTATATTGAACTATGAAAGGGTCACTACTGCGAAAATGAGACCCAAGGGAGGCTGAGGAAAGCACTGTGGGTCCCTCAGAAACCTGAGCCCATCAGCCCTCGTTTTTTTAAAGTTGACTTTTAAATCATAAAGTGTCATTCCCATCAGAGGGAATATATTCTGAGCCTGGTGATCTAATCCAACCGTCTCCTGTGTCTTAAAGTAGTGGATGTACGTACTCTTCCTCTGTTGACGGTATGGTTGTTGCCTCTGCCAGAGAAGTCTGCCCTGGATGGGGCAGGCCAGCTATGGCTTTCAGTTAGCCTGGTCTTATATCACCACAGCCAGAGAGAGCTGTGCTGGACAGGAATGATACGAGGAGGAGTTAGGACTCCTTAGTGCTGCCGCTGCCGGAGACGTCTGTTGCAGAATGGATTAACACTGCTGGCATAGGTGAGGTTTTTTTTTGAGAGAGGATAATAATTTGAGAAAAGTTTTGAAAAATAAAGGAAAAAATATTGCATAAGGGAGAGCTTAAGCTGTGCTTGGCTGCAGATGAGGAAGACTGGGAGGGAGGAACTACAGTCACATGGGAGGAGTCGCTCGCACATGTCCAGAATTTCAAAACTCTTCTGGGCTCTGGGAGGGCAAGTCTGACCTTGTGCTCTCAGCGATGATGTCACCCATTTGTGTGGCTGACTATATCCTGCTTGTCCATTTTATTGTAAAACAATCTCATGATTTTGTTTCATCATAAAAATGAATATAAACCATCTTCTTTTACTCCAAGCAAAGCTTAAAACATTGACTCTTAATGATTTATCTGAAAGTTGGGGAAAGAAGATACATGACTAAATATTGAATAGTTGAGTGATTTTCAAATTATAAGGCACTGAGGTCTAATGGAATACCCACTACCGGGCAAAGCCCAAAGCCTGACCTAGCTGGTGGATTCATCCCTCAACAGGGTTTCATCAGGGTAAACTAAACACACATGATTTCATAAAAGTGATCCACAGCTGCTCAAAGGCGCACACAGAATATGGTCAGTACCTTATCTGGATGGCCTCCCTTTGACTGACTGGCAAAGGGTTTGAATAACAGCCCCAATTGTCTTAGGAGATGGTGAAGGGGTAGATAGAATGGTACCTGTCTCTCTCCAAAGGGATTATCAACTGCAGGAAGGGCCAGGAGAACTATTTTAACAAGCTGGGCCAGAAGTAAGCTGATTTTGCTTTCCTTGAACTGCTGTCTGTTCAAGGTTTTTACTTTGTGGAGGTTTAACAAGCTGGGACAGAATAAAAACTGCTTTTGTTTTCCGTGAACTGCTGTCTGCATTGTGTTCTAAAGAAAATCCCTTCCCATAGCACACTTCACTATCCAGAGATATACAATAAAAAGCTGATTTTAAAAAGGACCTGGAGAGAGGAATTCAAATCCAGGTCAGGTCATGGAGAATTCCCATAGAATTTTCTAAGAGGCTCTATAGAATGTAGGGCATTTTGTGAAATAGGTGCAGGACTGCAAATGTATGTCTCTCCACATCCAACAGAAGCAGTGATTTTAAGATGCTGCACATGGGGAACAAAATGTAAAAATACCCCTTAACACATATGCAGGGGAGCAGCTTTTTAAAATTCCTGTTTCTACTGTGCATGAACATTCACTGCAGCACCAAAAGACCTCTCCTCCAATCACCCCTCGACCTTGATCTCCCACCCCCACCCCCTCCCCATCAAGACCAACATAAGAACATAAAATATGCCATAGTGGGTGAAGCCAAGGTCCATCAAGCCCAGGAATCTATTTCCAACAGCAGCCAATCCAGGCATTAAGCACCTGTCAGCAGGGCCTGTGCAAGGAGATGAGGCATCCCATCATCCCTGGTGCTCTCCTCCTGCGCTGCCCCCCCCTGCAGCGCTCACTGCCATTGCTGCTGCCCCACTCTGGGACTGACAGCTGTGGCAATAGCCATAAGCAGTCCCGTGGCGCTTACCTTCAAGATTCGGTGCCACAGGGCTGTTTGCTTCTGCCCGTCTCTGACTCAGGAAGTCGGCATCGGGCATCGGAGAGCGGTGGAAGCAAACAGCCCCACAACGCCGAAGTTTGAAGCTAAGCATTGCAGGGCTGTTTCAAGCCATTGCTGCCGCTGTAGGTCTGGTAACGAATTCCAGAGTTTGATTACACGCTGAGTGAAAAAATATATTCTCCTATTAGTCTTAAATGGGCTGTACAGTTGCTTCTTTACGTGTCCAATAGTCTTTCTACTTTTTGTAGGTGTAAATAATCGATCTACGTTTATCTCATTTTATAGACCTCTATCATATCTCCCTTCACCCAACTTTTTTTCAAGTTGAAGGGCCCTAATCTTTTAAGCTTTCCCCGTAGGTGTATCCTTCCATCCCCTTTAGCACTCTGGTGGATTTTGTCTGTACCCTTTCTAATTCTGCTATATTTTTTTTAAGATATTCAAGGTGCAGTCACGATACAGAGGCATTATAAGAAGTAATTAGACCTTACCTGCTAATTAGTATTCCTGAAGAGTCTCCAGTCCAGTCCCTGAATGCTGGGTTGTGCCCCTCTTCCTGCAGCTTGGAGACTGAATCTGTCAACTTCTTGATGACATCAGGATATATATAGCACCGGCACCACCCACCAGCCTCAGTATCCTGGTGACAAAGCAAACTAAACGGAGAGACAACTAGAAAAAAAGGAGTATAACTATAAACTTACTAAAACACTCCCTGGAAGAAGCCGAAACCCTCCCTGCCCCCCCAAGGAGGACAAGGAGGAGGAGGCTTACCTGACCAAGCCCGTACGGAAAACCGAACAGGCTATACATCCTTACCTAGAGCAGGGTTACGCCTTGGTCCCCACAGCCTCGCCACCGGAACCCCTACAGCCACACTGGCGGTTACTAACTCTTGAGCCAAAACCCCCTTCCGGAAACTGCTTCGAACCGGCACTGAATACCCAGGGCGGGATCAGGGACTGGACTGGAGACTCTTCAGGAATACTAATTAGCAGGTAAGGTCTAATTACTTCTTCCTAATCATCTCTCCAGTCCAGTCCCTGAATGCTGGGATGTAGCAAAGCAGTTCAAGCCTGGGAGGGGCCTGCCAAACCGGATCAAAGCACCGCTCTCCCAAATCCGGCATCTGCCGCCGCCTGAACATCCAACCGGTAATGTTTAGCAAAGATGTGCAGAGACGACCAGGAGGCCGCCCTGCAGATATCCAGTGGAGGAACCAAGCTAAACTCCGCCCACGACGCGGCCTGCGCCCGAGTGGAATGAGCTCGCAACCCCACTGGAACCTGCCTGCCCTTAAGAATATAAGCGGAAGCAATAGCTTGCCTGATCCATCTAGAAATAGTGGCCTTGGCCGCCGCTTCTCCCTTGCGCGGCCCGACAAACAAGACAAACAAACGCTCCGATCTGCGGAACGCCTTAGTATGCTTCAGATACCGCTTCAAAACCCTACGAACATCCAGAAGGCGCAGCCGCGCGGCTGCTCCCGGCTGCTCCACGCCAGCGAAGGAAGGAAGTGACACGGATTGATTAACATGAAAAGGGGAGACCACCTTGGGCAAAAAGGATGGAACCGTCCTCAGAAGAACCTTTTCCTTAAAGAAAACAAGAAAGGGTGGATGACAAGATAACGCCTGCAACTCCGAAACTCTTCGGGCCGAGCAAATGGCTAACAAAAACACAGCCTTGAGGGTCAAATCCTTCAGAGAAGACTGGGCGAGCGGTTCGAACGGTGCCCCGACCAGAGAATCCAGCACCAAATTGAGATCCCAAGGAGGCACCACCACACACCGACGAGGCCGCATACGCCCTACCGCGTTAAGAAATCTCACCACATCGGGGTGTTGGCCCAATGCCGTGCCCTTAACCTTGCCTCTATAACAAGCGATAGCTGCCAGTTGCACCCGCAAAGAACTAGAAGCTAGGCCCTTTTCAAGGCCATCTTGCAAAAAATCCAACACTTCTGAAACTGACACTGCCAAGGGTCTCTTACCACGCTCCTCACACCAGCTCTCAAAAATGCGCCAAACTCTCACGTACGCCAAACAGGTAGAACGCTTGCGAACTTTCAACAACGTTGAAATCACTGCTCCCGAATACCCTCTTTTACGCAGCCTTGCCCTTTCAATAGCCAGGCCGTAAGCGAGAACCGATCCACCTGCGGCATTCTCACCGGTCCCTGCCTGAGGAGGTCCTCCCGCACGGGGAGCCGCCATGGACGATCCGCCAATAACCGAACTAGATCGGCATACCACGGATGCCTCGGCCAGTCTGGAGCTATCAGGATTACTAACCCCTGATGAGACTCTATCCTCTGCAGAACTCTGCCGATAAGGGCCCAAGGAGGAAACACATACAGCAACCCTTCCGTGGGCCATCCTTGAACCAGAGCATCCAGCCCCTCCGACATTCGCTCTTTCTTTCTGCTGAAAAACCTGCTTGCCTTGGCCGACTGCCAACGCGCCATCAGGTCCATCACTGGCGGGCCCCACCTGTGCACTATCTACTCGAAGACATCCTGGTTGAGCTCCCACTCGCCGTGATCTACCTTGTACCTTCTGAAGTAGTCGGCTGTGATGTTCTCCACTCCGGCGACATGCTGAGCCGACAAGGCTAGTAGATGATCCTCGGCCCACGTCAAGAGGCTTCCCGCCTCCTCCTCCAAGAGACGGCTGCTCGTGCCGCCCTGACGATTGATGTAGGCCACCACCGTCACATTGTCCGAGAGAATCCGGACCGCTCTCCCGAACACCAGATGCTGGAACGCTGCGAGAGCCATCGTTACCGCACATAACTCCAACCTGTTGATGGGCCATTACGACTCCTGAACATCCCAGAGTCCCTGGGCAAAGCGTCCCTTGCAGTGCGCCCCCCAGCCTGACAGGCTCGCATCCGTTGTCACCTGTATCCAGAGAGGAGTCTCGAGGGGCATTCCTCTCTCCAGAACCCCCGGAGAGAGCCACCAGCGAAGAGACTCCTTGGCCGCTGCTGTACAGGGTAAAGCCATTGACAGCGAGTGCCTCTGATGGGACCAGTGGCTCAGAAGGGACCTCTGAAGCGGCCCCATATGGGCTCTGGCCCAGGGAACTAGGTCCAACGTCGCCGCCATTGTCCCCAGCACCTGAAGATAATGCCATGCTGAGGGAGCCTTGCGCGCTGCAAACTCCCGTACTAGCTGATGCAGGCATCGTGCTCTCTGAACCGGCAAAAACACCCTGCCCAAGAACGTGTTGAACCTTGCCCCTAGATACTCTATCTCCTGAGTAGGCACCAACCGGCTCATTGCCTGGTTGATTACCCATCCCAGACTCTGAAGAAAAGCTACCACCCTGGCTGTAGCCCTCAAACTCTCTGCCTCGGATTTGGCCCTGATCAGCCAATCGTCCAGGTAAGGGTGGACTAAAATCCCTTCTTTCCGTAGCGCCGCTGCTACTACTACCATCACCTTGGTGAAAGCGCGTGGCACCGTCGCCAGGCCAAACGGCAGAGCCTGAAACTAAAAATGACCTTGCGGAACAGCAAAACGCAGAAACTGCTGATGAACGTCCCTGATGGGGATGTGCAAATATGCCTCGGTGAGATCGAGGGAAGTCAGAAACTCCCCTTGCCTTACCGCCACTATCACTGATCTGAGAGTCTCCATCTGAAAGTGCGGCACCCGAAGACACCGATTGACCTGCTTCAGGTCTAGAATTGGTCGCCAGGACCCCTCTTTCTTTGGAACCACAAAGTAGATTGAGTACCGACCGCAGCCGCATTGGTCTCCTGGCACTGGGACCACGGCCCCCAATGCCACCAGCCTTGCCAAAGTTTCCTCTACCGCCGCCCGCTTGGCCACCGTCCCGCAAGGAGACCGAACAAACGAGGGGCGGACAGGACTTGCAAACTCTTCTAAATTTAACGTCTCTCCAGCAGACTGACACTGCTAGCCTGCTGCTCTCTCCAGCTGCGCTTGGAGACTGAATACTGAGGCTGGTGGGTGGTGCCGGTGCTATATATATCCTGATGTCATCAAGAAGTTGAAAGATTCAGTCTCCAAGCTGCAGGAAGAGGGGCACAACCCAGCATTCAGGGACTGGACTGGAGAGACGATTAGGAATATCCTTGTTTTTATTCTCTATTCTGATTCTTATGTTTCCTAGCATTCTATTGCTTTCTTGGCCGGGGATGCAAGTTGGGCAGAGGGTTTCAACGTATTATCCACGATCACGCCTAGATCCTTTTCCTGGGTGGTGGTTTCTATTGTGGAACCTTGCATCATGTAACCGTAGTTTAGGTTGTTCTTCCCTCGGTGCATAATTTTGCACTTGTCCACATTAAATTCATCTGCCATTTGAACACCAGTCTTCCAATTTATCCAAAATTTATCAAGGTCCTTTTGCATTTTTCACAATCCTCTTGTATTTTAACAGCTTTAAATAATTTTGTGTCATCTGCAAATTGGATCACTTCACTCGTTATTCCCATGTCCATGTCCCAGCGGGCCCAACACAGATACCTAGAGTAATCCACTGTTCACCTTTTTCCATTGAGAAAATTGGCTATTCAGCCTGACCCTCTGTTTCCGTTTTTTAATCAGTTCCTGATCCACAGTAGTACACTAACTCCTATCCCATGACTTTTTAATTTCGCCAAGAGTCTCTCATGAGGGACCTTGTCAAAGGTTTTATGAAAATCCAAATACACTATGGGTCCACTTCTTTGAGGCAAATACTGAGGCTGTACATCCCAGTAGGACATGCAGCCCTGCTATCAGTCCCAGCCATATTCTGCAACACACTCTCCCTGCACGCCCAGAACCACAGTGTGGGGAGAGCCAGAGGGGGTGGAGTGTGGGCGGGCCGAGGCAGCAGGACGTACAGGGCTGGTTCAGGTCACAGCCCTGTACATCCTGCGGGTGTGAGTCAGACATGCTGCTTATTCCACCGCGGAGATGGAATAAGCAGCAGCAAAGTCGCCAATTGGACCCGGGAACCCCCTTCAAGGCTGGGAGCAGCTGCCAGTAAGTCCCCGCTGCCCAATCTGGGTCAGGTGGCGGGGAAACAGGGTTCGGTGCTGCTGCAGACTGGCTATGGTGTGAGGAGGATGTCTCCCTCCAGGATGCAGGGGCACGCCGTGCTGTCTCAATGCCGGATCCTGCTACGGCAGGGGAATCTAGCTCCCACAGTGCAGAATTGGGTACAAAGGAGCTCGTCCTGCTTAGGGGACGTCTAGATGGCCCGAATGTGCCCCTTCCTGGATCGGGCTCTATATCAACTGGCTTACCTTTATCTACCTGTTTATTCACTTCTTCAAAGGCTAAATCTATATTGGCTGTCTCCCATTAAACCATGACTTTCTACATGTTCAGTAATTTATAGTTTATAATGGTTTCTATCATTTTGCCTGGTATTGACGTCAGACTTACTGGTCTGTAGTTTCCCAGATCACCTCTAGAACCCTTTTTAAAAATTGGTGTTACACTAGCCATTCTCCAATCTTCAGGTACTACAAATGATTTTTATGATAGTTCAGGGAAGTTAGACAGGGAGTGGGGAATGAACGGACCAGGGGAGGAGTCTGGGTGGGCCAGGGCTGGCAAAATATCCAGGGACGTTATTCCACCTCCAAGGTGGAATAACTTCCCTGGACGGTTTTTTGTTCGTGGTGTCGGGGCATGGAAGGGGCTGAGGGGGACAAAGTTAATCCCCTGCAGTCCGACCCTGACCTTAGGAGACCAGATCGGGGGCCGGGCTGGGCTGCGTGGAATTAACTTTATTCTCTGGTGGCCGGCATTGCGGCTTTTCAATGGAACCGCGGTGCTATGGCAACAGGACGCCATGGCACCGCGGCTCCATTGAACAGCCTTGACTGAGTTAGCTGGGTTCAGTCCCACAAGTGCAGGCTGGACAGAATTGCAGTCCCGGCCTGC
The DNA here is from genome assembly GCA_033557465.1 of Ichthyophis bannanicus. Classification (NCBI taxonomy): domain Eukaryota; kingdom Metazoa; phylum Chordata; class Amphibia; order Gymnophiona; family Ichthyophiidae; genus Ichthyophis; species Ichthyophis bannanicus. Next base: position 1,386,799,666 of record CM066032.1, on the reverse strand, counting down.
AGGTGCAGAACTGTTCGCGATTCTGATCCCGCGGGGCTAGACGTGCCCCATGGGATCAGAATCGCGATCCCTTCTGTGTGTCTGGTTATGTGCGGGACGGAATCATAACCTAAGTCTTTTTCCTCTGTGTACTGGTCATCTCAGAATACCCTTTACCTCTCAATCATCTAATTTAGTAATAGTTGGGTTTTTTTAATATTGTTTCATAAGATTTGCATTTCAGCTTTTTCATTTATCGCTGTTTCTTCCAGATAATTTTTTCTCAACGTATGTTATATTTTTAATTTTCTTTTTTTTGAACTGGACTTCTTATTTTTTTATTTATTTATATTTAGCTCATGCCTTTCCAGTGGTAGTTCAAGGTGAGTAACACAGAGGTATGGACATTATTTCCCTATCCCCAGAGGGCCTGCAGTCTAAGGAGGGTTTTTCTTAATGGATGCAGAAGTGTTGTGCCAATAGTGCAGTTAGTGTGGGATGTTAACACAGCTCTAACTGTGCTGAGCTCACTACTCCTACTCTCTACCCCAACCCGCTCACATGCGACTCTAACATGGGTTGCCCAGTTAGCACTGGATGATCCCCCCGTTAACTCTCATAGCCCTGCACTAGCTGGTAACATGTGACCCAGCGTGTCTTCAGCACAGGCCATAACACGCACTATCAGCTAGGGCCCATTAGTAAAAGATCCCCGTGTTTTATTCTACGTCCACGATACATGATTTCATATTCAAAGATTTACAGTATGTATATTTATTTCCTGTTTGTTTGATATGAATAGTGGTATGTTTTTCTTTATATGTTATTTCTAAATTCATTTCAGTAAAATAGTGTTTGTGTTTAAAAATACTGCCCGTCTAGTGTAAATTCTGGACAAAGCACGGTCTATTACAGGGCTCACAAATCTGTTGTCTCAGCTAATCCCACCAATCTCACTCTAGCAGGCCCAAGTGCCTTGAACCCTGAAACCAGGCTTTGGAGTGCTCAGCTAACATGCACCAAACTCTAGCAGCCTGAAGGTGCCTGGGGGCCCCTCTCCTGTGGGACACAAGCAGCTGCAGGGCGGGTAGATATAACTCGGGGCTCACCCTACATTAGGAATCAGCACCCGACTCCTTTTCCCCTCAGCATAGAAACATAGAAATATGACAACAGAAAAAGACCACATGGCCTATCTAGTCTGTCCTTCCAGCACCAATCAAATCTCTTTCCCAGAGTCCCAGACAATGTCAGCCCAAGCCTTCATCCTCAAATTGAGCCTTCTTGGCTCTGTCACTGTACCAAGACCTCCAGTTGGAGAGTGTCTCAAAAATACCTCACCTTCTCTTTCACATCAATATAATGTATCTCTGAAAGCACACAGATCACTTGTAAGGAACAGTTTTAGGATTCCCTTACAAAAGAAGTAAGCTTGAAATTTATATAAGAAAAGAAAGAGAATCACAACAGGATCATTGGAGAACTATATAGTTTGTGACATTAGTCACCAATTCCTACAAAGATATCCCATCTACTTTAAGAATAGTGCATCTTTTCCAGCGTCCCTCCCCTTCCCTCTCCTTGTCAATCACATCCACCTACAAACATGTTTCCCCATCTAAAGACTTAGGGGTCAGAGTGGTACCTGTCTGGGACCAGCAAACTATGCACTTAACATGGAAGGAAGTTCTTATACAGTCCAGCCCCATTCTGACTAACTCTGCGGCTTATATATAGCTCAAACAGTGTGGGTCAGTGGATGCAGCAAGCAGCTGTGATAGTTGGATCATCTTGTGTGGGCTAAAGGAGTGACAGTACCAGTACAAAGAGAAAAGCAGGTGCTGGCAATGGACAGGGCGAAGGAGTAATGAAAAGAAATTTTCTGCAAATGTTTTGAGATGCTAGTTGATGCTAACATTATCTGAGGGAACGCCTTAGAAGTTTACAGCCTGAAAGCCCAGCCACTTCTGATCTAAGCATGAGGTAAGTAAACGTGAGATGGATTCTCAGCTTCAGACAGAATTTTTAAACTGTTTGAATTATGAATATTTAAAATGAAGATATGCAAATGGACAGTAGTTACGGTGAAAACTTTGATGAATGGCACTACTGCTCAGAAGTTTCAAATTTGCATAATCTCAAACCCTTTTGTGATAATTTTATTTCATACAATTTCACAGACTCCTATTAGGAGGAAGGAGAAAACTCCTCCATGCCCAAGAGGTAATTTACAAGAATCAGTGTATGCCAAGACTGTGCATCCCTAGAGCTCAGGGGGGGCTAGGCCTCATAGAGATTGATTATACATATATTCACACAAGTGGAGTGGGAGTGGAGTGTCTTGTGTGAATATATTTGGATCTCTAAAATTGTTACCTTTTCCCCTGATGAAGCCCAGTGGCGGCGAAACGAGAGCTTTCGTAGGGTTGTTATGTGAAAGACATTAGATTTGAATTCTTTTCAGAAATTCTCTGCTTCGTGATGTCCGGTTGAGTTTCTCAGCGTTCTGGTTGAGCGTCGAATGGAGCGATCGGCTTGCAGCGATACTAAAGATAAGTGACTGTTGACCCCCTTTGTGGGCTTTTTTTTTATAGCTACTTACTTCTTTTTCCTTTTTTAGGAAACTGTGGTCAGTTCCTGTATTGCTGTATTGCTCATCTTATCGCTGTGACTCTACCACAGTGTTCTTATTGTTGTGATGTTTATGACGCTATTTGTGTGATTCTGAATTGTGTGTATGTTGTATGAATGTAATGTAATTATTTATTTTCAGAAGTTCCCAGAAGTAATAATTGTGGTTTTAGGGTGTATACGTGGTGATTGAGTATGGTTTAAAAAAGTGTGGCTATATGACCTGTGATGTGAGCGTCAGCTGTTCCCTATAGTGATTTATCACTACATGTAGGGCTCGAGCCATCCTGAGGTCATTTAATGCCTGTGTAAAATCTTATAGTATTTATTGAAACTTTTTGGTAAATTGGTTTAGGAGTAAATCTTAGATTCAAGAGTTTTTGTGTCCTTTTTGATTATGAGCAAAACTAACCCATTTGGAGAAACTGCCCCAAGGAAGGACTTCTCTGAGTCATTGGCTATATGTAGCTCGGGGTTGGCATACAACCCATGTAGTGGGTGCAGCCTCTTGTTGACTGGGCTCTCTAAGCTTTGCCATATAAAGTGAGAGAACACTCAGTGATTTCAGCCAAGGACTAGGTAGGGGAATTAGGCTTCATCAGGTGCAGAAGTGAGGAAGAAGCAAGGAACTGCTGCCTCAATGCGGGCAGGATTCCCTGGATCCTGACATTCAAAGAAATGAAGAGGAAACCAGCTCTTGCAGCCTTGGGGTTGGTGAAATTCCCTACCTAGATGAAAAGAAGGGGACAAGATGGTGGCAAGAGGCAGAGGGGTAAGAAAGAAGGGAGACAGACATGAGTAAAAGAAACAGTATGATAGGGATGAGAGAGCATGATTGTAACGAATGGCAGCTCAGGGTTTTTGTGGAAGGATATGGGACTTCTTTGAAAAAGGGTTTAAGGAAAGGAAGGGATTATAGCTTTGGGGGTTGTCGAGAAGGGTAAAGAGATGTCAAATTAATCAAATTCTGGTAGGAGAAAAGGAACGGAGGAAGAATGCAGTGTTAGTTAGGCCTCAAGCAGAAACAACTATGACTTGTACAGGACCAGAAAAGAAAACAGTACTGGAGGTGGAGTAAAGATAGTGAAGGGAAGAAGGAAAATGAAAGAGAAGAGGAAAAGAATAAAGGAAGACGAGAACAAAGATAGTAAGCCGGGGAGTGGAGAAAGAAGAGATCGTTATTCATATTCAAAGGGAATTAAGTTCTGGTTGCCAGATCCGTAGATTTTCAAAAGATTTATCAATACTACTGGGCCATTTATATCACTAATTAGCCAGATATTTTCTGTATAGAGTAGTTACTCACCTGTAACAGGTGTTCTCCAGGAGCAGCAGGAATCAGTCCTCACATATGGGTGACGTCGGCGCCGACGGAGCCCCCGTGCGGAGCATTTACCCAGCTTTCAAAGAAAGTCTTTGGGAATTGCAGCGCGCATGCGCGGCCCCCTTCCCACCCAAGGGTGCCATCTTGCTCAGTCTGATGACATAGCTAAAAGACAGCAAAAAATTAGCAAAATAAATCATATGACTGCAACTCCAAGGGGAGGAGAGAGGGTTGTGAGGACTGATTCCTGCTGCTCCTGGAAAACACCTGTTACAGGTGAGTAACTACTCTTTCTCCAGGACCAGGCAGGAAGTCAGTTCTCACATATGGGACTCCCCAGCTTAAGGCTACCGGAGGCCCCAAGCCAAAAAAATGAGCTCCCTCTAGAGCGTCAGAACGGAAGGAAGGAATCTTCTCTGAGAACGCCCCCGACCGGTAGCCCAACAGCAGGGCCGGAGGGCAGGAGTTGCCTAGACCCCAAAGAGATGATAGAGTACTGCCTGTCCGAAAGCACTGTCCCTGCGGGACTCCCTCTCAAGGCAGTAATGGGCCGCAAAAGTCTGGCTTGAAGACCAAGTAGCGGCCCGGCAGATGGCTGCCAACGGAACAGAGCGGAGATGAGCCACTGATGCAGCCTTCGCCCTGACACGATGAGCCGTGACTCGACCCTCCAACGAGAGGCCAGCTGCCCCATAAGCCCAGGCGATACAGTCAATGACCCATAGGGACAAGGTACGCTTGGAGACAGGTAACCCCAACTTATTGGGGTCAAAAGAAACGAAGAGCTGAACAGCCCTCCGATGCTCCCGTGTACGGTCAAGGTAGAAGGATAACGCCCTCCTACAGTCCAGGGTATGCAGGACCATCTCAGCCCGGTTGGCATGCGGCCTGGGAAAGAAGGTCGGAAGAACCACCTCCTGATTGAGGTGGAAAGAGGAGACAACCTCAGGGAGAAACTTAGGGTGAGTCCGTAAGACTACTCTATTCCTGTAGAACCTAGTGTAAGGGGGATCAGACACTAGCGCCTGAAGCTCACTTACCCGCCTAGCAGAGGTAAGAGCTACCAGAAACAAGGTTTTCCAGGAGAAAAAATGGAGAGGGTAGGTAGCCATAGGTTCAAATGGCGGACAAGTAATCCGCTGCAAGACCACATTCAAATCCCACTCAGGGGCTGGTGGACGTAAAGGAGGCTTAAGCAGGAGGCCTCTGAGGAAACGAGCCACCAAAGGGTGGTTGGAAAGAGGCCTCCCGTCCACCGGCGAGTGGTGTGCTGAGAGAGCACTGAGGTGAACCCTGACAGAATTGGACTTAAGGCCTAGATTGGAGAGGTAAAGCAAATATTGCAATACTATCGCCACCAAGCACGAGAAGGGATTCTCGCTGAGCTGAGCACACCATGCGGAGAATCTACGCCACTTAAGAGCGTAGGATTTCCGGGTGGATTGCCGTCTAGAGGCTAAGACTACGTCCTCCACCTCTCTAGGCAGTAGTAGGGGAGCCAGAACTACCCTTTCAGCAGCCAGGCCATCAGATGAAGGGACTGGAGGTTGGGGTGCAAGAGAGATCCCTGTTCCTGAGACAGGAGATTGTGTTGAACCCCCAGAGGAATAGGAGTGTCCACCACCAGTTGCAGCAGAAGTGGGAACCACGGTTGCCTCGGCCACCTGGGGGCTATCAGAATCATGGAGGCCCCATCCTGGAGGACTTTGAACAGTGTTCTGGAAACTAGTGGCGTGGGAGGAAACGCATACAGTAGGCCTTGGGACCACGGGATCAGAAATGCATCTGCTGCTACTCTGAGAAGATGCGGTTGTCTGGAACAGAATCTCGGGAGTTGCCGGTTCAGATGACTGGCGAAAAGATCCATGGTGGGGAGGCCCCACCTGAGAAAGATCTGCTGAACCACCAACGGATTCAATCTCCATTCGTGTGTTTGCAGGATCCTGCTCAGTCTGTCCGCCAGGTAATTTTCTTGACCTGGGAGGTAGACTGCCTTGAAAAGGATGCCGTGATTGACGGCCCAGGAGCACAGCCGCCGTGCTTCCTGACAGAGAAGGAAGGAGCCTGTGCCTCCTTGCTTGTTCACGTAAAACATGGCAACTTGATTGTCCGTCTGGACCAGTACAGACTGGTGAGACGTGAGGTGGGAGAAGGCCCTCAGAGCTAGGCGTATCACCCGTTGCTTCAGGAAGTTTATCTGCTGAGCAGCCTCCCAAGGGGTCCAGAGACCCTGAGTACATGCCCCTTGGCAATGCGCTCCCCAACCTTGAAGAGAAGCATCTGTCGTCAGCACTTGAGAATGCGGAGGGGATTGAAAAACCACTCCGAGCACCAGATTCGGAAGATGAAGCCACCATTTTAGAGAGGAGACACGCAGTGTGGATATTCTTACTGAGTCTGCAAGGCTCCCTGTGGCCTGATGCCACTGAGTTCGAAGGCTCCACCTAGCAGGCCGCATATGCAGGCGGGCATTGGGGGTTACATGAACCGTGGAAGCCATATGGCTGAGAAGCCTCAGGAATTGCCTGGCGGAGACCAGAGAATTGCCGTGAAACTGCCTGGCTAAATCCATCAATCTGTGGGCTCTGTCCACGGGCAGAAAAGCCTTCGCCTGAAGTGTGTCCAGTCTTGCTCCTATGAATTCCAAGTTCTGGGACGAGAGCAAAGTGGACTTTGCGAAGTTTATGACAAACCCCAAGTGCTGAAGCAGAGCCACAGTGCGAAGGGTGGCTTGACTGGCCTCCTGGGAAGACTGGCCCCTTATGAGTCAGTCGTCCAGGTATGGGAACACAAAAAGACCTTGAAGCCTCAGGTAGGCCGCCACCACCGCCAGGCACTTGGTGAATACCCTGGGGGCGGAGGTTAGGCCAAAGGGTAGTACTCTGTACTGGTAGTGGTTTCCTCCCACAACAAATCTGAGATATTGTCTGTGGTCTGGATGAATAAGGATGTGAGTATAAGCATCCTTTAGATCCAAGGAGCATAGCCAATCTCCCTGCTGGAGGTAGGGCAGCAGGATTCCAAGGGTAAGCATCTTGAACTTTTCCCTCTCCAGGAACTTGTTGAGGTTGCGCAAGTCTAGGATGGGTCTGAGGCCTCCTGTTCTTTTTGGTACCAGAAAGTACCTGGAATAAAAGCCGTGACCTCTCAGGTGGTGGGGCACCGGTTCCACAGCCTGATCCTTTAGCAGACTTGTTAACTCCTGAAGGAGTAGGTCCCTGTGCAGAGGGAGTCTTGGAGGCTCCCCTGGAAAATAGGAGGGAGGTACCTGGTGAAAATGGAGAAGATAGCCCTTTTGGACTATATGGAGCACCCCAGGTATCTGATGTGACGGCTGACCACCTGTGGGAAAAATGGGCCAGCCTGCCTCCTGTGCTGATATGAGCCAGCTGAGGAGAAGAGGCTATGCTTTCTGAGTCAAAACCCCCCACCCTGCTGAGAAGGGGCTGGTGTTGGTGGCTTGGGGGCCTTCTGCCTACGGGGCCCATGACCCTGCCCCTTGGCCTGCTGACCCTGTTGGGGAGCTGCAGAGGCCTGATAATGAGGGTATTGTTTATAGGCAGATGACTTCTTCGGGTAAAAGGTCTTTTTTCCCGAGCCCTTCTTCTTCTGAGAAGGGGCAGAGGTTTTCCTGGACAGCCTAGTCCTGGTGAGAGTCTCTCTCTCGAGTCAAGCAGCCTTTTCAGCCATGGGTTTGCCAAAAAGGTTTTCACCTCGGCAGGGGACATCGACCAATTTGTCCTGTACCCATGGCTCGAGGTCAGATGACTGTAGCCAAGCCTGTCGGCGGGCACCGATGCCGGCCCGGCTACTCGGGCCGAAGCCTCGAAGCCATCGTAGGCTGCTCGAGAGATAAACTTCGAGCACTCTCGAATACCAGTGGACAAAGCCTGGAACCTCTGCAAAGGTTCCTCGGAGAGACCAGCAGAGAACCCGGCAATCTCCTTTGCCAGGTCCCGGAGGTACATGCCCATGTAGAGCTGGTATGTCTGGACACGGCAAGCAAGTATACAGCCCTGGAAGCACTTCTTACCGAGGGCATCCAGGTTCCGGGCCTCCCGGCCAGAAGGCACCGAGGAGTGCATCTTCTGACTTTTCAGTCGATGCATGGCCGATTCCACAACCATGGAGTGGTGCGGTAATTGTGCCTTTTGGAACCCGGGGTCTTGCGGACTCGATAGATAGAATCGACCCGCTTGCTTAACACCGGCGTCGAGGCCGGAGTCTCCCACATGCAGAAGAGCAGCTGCTCCAGCATCGGAGGAACCGGAACAGTAAAGGCCTCCTTCGGGGGAGAGTCATACTGGAGGGCCTCGAGCTCCTCGGCTCGAGGCTCCTCCTCGGGATCCGCGGGGAAGGCCAAGGCCTTGGCCATATCCCGCACGAAGTCTGAGAACCGGGTATCCTCCGGTGGGGATCATCTCCGAGGTTCGGACTCCGGTGAGTCCGATGGGACACACCGAGTCCGATAGGTGTCGGGTGACTCTTCGTCCTCCGTCTCCCAGCCCGACTCCTCGGAGGAGGAATCGAGCGGCTCCAGTCGGGCGGGCACCGATGCCCTCCGCCCCGACGCCGAGGGTACCGGCGTCGACGACCTCGGTCCCGAACTGGAGGCCGGGGGAGACCGTGGCCGAGGATCAACTCGAGCCCGCATGGAGTCGAGGATCGGCTCGGCCTCTGGGGTCGACTTGGACGTCGATGTCCCGGTGGTCGGGGCAGATGCACCGGTGAGACCGGTGATCAATGCCCGCTGCTGTTCCATGAAGGCAGAGAAGCTGCTCTCCAAGGCCGTCAACCTGAGTCCGAGCTCAGGAGACCCAGCAATCCCCGACTCGGGGCCCCGACGGCATCGGGCCCGACGTCGGCTCCCCTGGAGGAGAGTCCATGAGGACTACAGTACTCACGTGCCCAGGAGACTCCATCTCGAGACGAGGTTGTTTGGCAGGCCTCTCCGACTCCGAAGACCCGGGACGGCTATCGGGGCTATGCGACCTGGCCCTCGAGGAACCAGGAGTGTCCACCGATGCCGCCCTTGTGGGTTTTTTTCTTCCTGTGCTGCTCCCGTGAAGGAGACCCCCGCTCAGAGGAACTCCGATGCTGCTCGGGGCCGGAGTCCCGAGACGTCGAGGCCTCTGACGAGGTCCGGGCCCGTCCGGACGCGGAGTCAGAGAAGATTCTATCCTTTTGGTGCTGCCGACTCCTCAACGCCTTCGAGGACATTTTGCCACACGGACCTCAGATCATCGGATCATGATCGGGTCCGAGGCAGCGGAGGCAGAAGTCATGTGTGTCGGTAAGAGACATAAGTTTCTTACACCGATCACACTTTTTAAACCCGCTGGCAGCCATCGGGGGAAAAAGGGCTCCTGCGAGGTCAAAAGACAGGGTTGCCAGTGAAAAGAGAAAAATGGCGCGAACGCTAGTCTCGAAGGACAAAAACCGAAAAATAGAGAGTGGGCTCGATACCGGCGTATCGGGCCAAGGCGGGAAAAGGATCCGGCGTCGAACCGAAGAAGAACAAAAAACAGGGAAATCAACTTTTTCCTCGGCGAAAAACGAACTACGTCCGTCGGACTCCGCAGAAAAATGAAGACTGAGCAAGATGGCACCTTTGGGCGGGAAGGGGACCGCGCATGCTTCCTGCTTGGTCCTGGAGAAATTTGTGAGCCGGATTAAGAGAGGAAAGAAGGTGGTACAAAACATTATCCATCTAGTGGCAATATTTAACCACCAATTTATATGTTTAGTTAAAAGGACAGTGTTGGCGCATTCATTGCAATATCCATAAATGCAGCACCAAGACAGTGCTGAATATATAGCTCGGTGTAGGGGAAAGTTTTAGTGAAGGGTTTTGTTTCTGACGCTGTTTTGGTCCCGAGACAGCCTTTCTATAAAACATAGCTCCTATTGGAACTTTTGTTTCCCAGCTTCACAAATTACAAGAATTCAGTGAATTATTTACATATTCTAAAAGTTTATAGGATGTGAGATGAATTTTGTAATTTAGGTCACAAAGCTATAATTATAAGAGGGGCACTGTGAATGTTGCATTGCATTAAGGCTATCCTTTTTCAGCAATACATGGCCTCCATGAGCATATAATTCTGATTTTCATTATGCATGATAAGAGTGATTCAACGGATGGTACAGTTTAAAAGATTTTCTTTATGCACTATTGAGATTGTTTTTGGCACGGATTTCTTTGTACAACTGTATATATAGAGGGGCCAATATTCAAAGGCACTCATCCCGTTAGCAGCATCTCTTCAGATAGTGCCACTGAATAGTTCCTCTATCTGCATAGTACCAGGACAGTCCATGAGTGGAGCTGTGGTGGAGACAAAAGCTATCAGTAAAGCAGCGATATCCAGAAAATGCTGTTCTAACTTTACGCACTTAACTATCTGGTCAGAGGGCCAAATATCACCACTAACCAAATAACACCAGTAGCCAGCACTAAATCCAGATAAGCAGCAACGGCCACTATCCATATTTTATGTAACCACAGTGGCCGATGGTTTATAAAAAAAAAAGCATAGACAGCCATGGTTAAATGTTGGCCCCCTACATACCAGATGCCAAATATTCATCATCATGCTATGACTGTATTTTTCAAACCTATATAGATCAAGTTTGATTAACTTATCTTGAACCCTTGAATCTTGCTTCAAATTGTTCATGTAACTGCTCAGAGAAGTTTACAGTGTCTTTCCTATCACTATAAGATACTCTGGTCAGAGCACTATATAAAAAGCAGCATAAGGCTATATCATCACACCCCAGAATTAATGCCTACCTGTTAAATACAAAAGATTTTTAAAATTGTATAAATGCCCCTCCCCCTATTTCTCTTGTCAACTTACCTACAAACAGCACATACAAAACAGTGAGGATGATAGGTCTTCCCCAGCGCTGAAACCACTTCCCCCTCAATAAATACATCACAACTGAAGCACCGCGTGCCATAGAGTCTCTGATAATCCAAAGTACAAATGTAATCTCCTTGTCGCAGGAAAAATCCTCCCTGGGCCAGGTCACAGCCACAGACTGTAAAGAAATAAACGACAGAAAAACATGTAAAGGGAAAGAGAGCAGAATCTCATCTCAAAGCAATTATAAAGATTTCATTAGCATTGAGTGTGGCTAATTAGGAAAGCAAATAGCGTCAAACTCAGTAGCATGGTTACTGCTACCAGTGTCCAAATGAACTGATTCCTTTTTGCTGAAAGACCTTCTGCTGATGAAGGGAGGACATGTGATGGGTAATTTTATAACAGGTTGCCTAGGATGGGAGGGCAAAAAGACATCTATTTGGGCTTTATTTTATAAAAGGCACAGGCACCTGTATGTCTTAATAAAATACTAGCACAAATACATCATAAACTGTGCTTACATTGAAGGCGTGGGCATTATACCTGCTCTCAAAAAGGCATGACCGTACATACAGTGCAAAGCACACATGTAGATTAGCAATGTGTGTATTTCATGACCACCCCTAGCAATGCTTACAATAAAAAAAATGCACATTCATGCAACAATGGGGGTCTTTTACTAATGGACAGTGTGTGTCCAGGTACGCATTGAAGGCATGCTGGGACACATGTTGCCCACTAGCACAGAGCTATGACAATCAGCGTGGGATGATTCTTGTGCTGACTGTGCAACCTGTGTTAGGGCTGAGAGTGGGCATGGTAAGCTCAGCACAGTTATTGCTGGGTTCACACCATGTGCTAGCTGCAATAGCACGGGTTCACCTAACGTCACCTCAGTAGGTGGAGTTAAATGCACCCATGCTAGTGCCACTCACACTAGGGGGGGGAGTGCTCTGCGTTAACTGCTAGAAAAATGCTTTCCACACCGCCGACAGTTAACGTGGTGGTGCTGCACCCAACATGCTATAGTTTCAGCGCTATTGGCGCATTAGGTGCAACACCCTAGTATCTGTTAGTAAAAGAGCCTCATGAGTACTTTTATGCCCAATGTAACTTTCTAAGAGCTATTTTACATTGCAATTATTGCCAGGTATGCGCTATAATTACTTTTTATATCCCTTAGGGAAATAGTTAATGTTTCAAAAGATTGCATCTCATATTTGCAACTTTCTAATGGATAATCTCACTCAAGATCAGAATTTATTATTTATTTATTTATTTAAAGTCTCTTTTATACCGCGCTATTCAGCATCAGCGCGGTTTACAATAAACAATGAACATACACATTTCCAATAGTACTTTGTGTTTACATATGAACAGGATATTCAACTTGGCTAACAGGGTACTATGTACAATCACAATATATACAATATATACAATTTGTAGGCTGATCATGTGTTTGTATGGTTTTAGACAGTGGAGATTTGGGTGGTTTCAGCAAATGGTGCTGGGTTTCTATTGGTTTCCGGGTAATGTAGGAGGAAGAGGTAGTGCTTCACGGCCTTCCTGAATTGGAATATGTCCGGGATTGATCTGATGTTGTGAGGGAGGTTATTCCAGATCATTGGTGCATAAAGTTTGAAGGACCTGCTGGATGTTGACTTGGTGCATTGAGTTATAGATCTTGGGACTATCAAGGTGTTTTGAGCTACTGACCTTCTGTCCCTGTTGTGGGGTGTCATCTGGATTAGCTCTGTTAGTGAAGTTGACGAGAGACCTTTGGTGGCTTTGAAGGTGAGCAGCAAGGTCTTGAATGTAATTCTACCTTGAATCGGGAGCCAGTGGAGTTGTTTCATTATGGGTGTGACATGGTCTTTCCTGGATGCTCCGTGCAGTACTCTTGCTGCGGTGTTCATTGCCATTTGCAGTGGGTTTAGGGTGGATTGGGGGAGACCTTGCAGTATTGCATTTGCATAATCGAAATGCGGGATAATTAGTGCCTGATAGATAGTCCTGAAATCATCTGGCTCCAGTAGAGATCTTAGGTATCTAAGGGATCTAATTTTATGATATACTGCCCTTACAGTGTTACTTATATGAGCCTGCATATTTAGGTTCTGGTCTAGTATGATGCCGAGGTATCTGATCGCGGATTTGGTCTGGAGGTCTGCATCCTTCACTTTTAGTACTGCCGGCGCAGTGAAGTTACGGTTACTTGTAATGAACATCACCTCCGTCTTCTTGTGTTGAATCCGGAGGTTTTGGGATTGTAGCCAATTGGATATTTCATTTATGCAGCATGTTATTGGTGCGAGGTCTGGGTTTTCTGTTGCAAAAGGCGTGTATAATAGCACATCATCTGCGTATATCATGCAGTTAATGTTGAAAGACCGGATCAGGTTGCAGAGAGGTTGCATGTATATATTGAACAGCAAGGCGGAGAGGGAGGATCCTTGTGGGACACCTTGGCTTTGGTGGAATGGTTCTGATGATGTGTCTCTGGATCGTACTTGCTGCCATCTGTCCGAGAGGTAGGACCTGCACCACTCGAGTGCTTTACCGGAGATTCCCTTTTCTTTGAGGCGTTCTATGAGGTGCTCATGGCTAACGGAATCAAACGCTGCCGCGATGTCAAGGAAGACAAGGACAAAGCCTTGGCGGGTATTGTCGATGCCTGATATTATGCTGCTGAAGAGTGTGGTAAGAAGGGTCTCAACCCCGTGGGCTTCTCTAAATCCGTGCTGGCAAGGATCCAGTGGTGCATTGGAATCAATGTGATCTTGTATTTGTCTCTGAACTACCTTTTCCATTATTTTTGCTAGCATTGGTATGCTTGCTATGGGTCTGTAGGATTCTGGTTTCTGTTGGTCAAGTTTGTTGTTTTTTAGTAGAGGTCTTATTGAAGTGTGTTTGAGGGTGCATGGGAAATCACCTGTTGTGAATGATTGTTGAATGAGTCTGGATATGATGGGACTGAGGTCAGTCCGGAGTTCCTTGACCCAGAAAGCTGGGCATGGATCGGATTGTGCTGTGGTCGTATTGATGGCTGCTATGGTGTCTTCGATGCATCGTTTGGATGGAGTTGTGAAGGTAGTGAGTGGTGTTTGATTGTAGGGCTGAAGGATAGTGCTGGACGCTGGGTTGTTGTTTATCTGACAAAGTTTCGTTTGTAGATAATCCGCATATGTTTGAGGATGGATTCCATTTGTTTGTTCTGATGCAGGTTCTGTTGTAAGTTGCTTAACGAGGGCAAACAGGTCACGAGGTTTGTTGAGAGATCTCTTTAAAGTGTCGGCGTGGTAACGTCTCATGGTTTCAGTCACTGCAGTACGGTGCGCTGTGAGTTGTAAGTTGTATGCCTTTTGGTCTGCTTCTGAGCATGAGCGGCGCCAGCGTCTCTCAAGTTTTCTTAGTGTAGCGAGTGAGGCTTTCAACTCAGTAGAGTACCATGCTGCTGTGTGTCGTTTCGCTTGAGGTTTGTTTTTTGCTGGGCGAACAGCTATTGAACTGAGTATTTCGTTCCAGTTGGAGACTAGTTCGTCAGGGTTGTGTGCTTGTGAGTTCATTAGTGGGATTGCTGATTTCAGGATTAGATCTTTGTTGAATGGTTGGAATCTTCTCGGCGGATTGTTGGACTGACCGATTGCTGTGTTTTCATCTTTTTGGCCATGGCTTGGCTGAGGAATTTGGAATAGGATTAATGAGTGATCTGACCATGGGACAGCGGTGATTGATATATCAGGGATGGTTGTTTCTCTGATGGTTGCGTCTGTTGTGAATATTAGATCTAGCATGCCTCCTTTTATATGCAAAATATTATGTGAAATTAACTAACATTTAGGACTCGCATCCTTGGAGGAGATGTTCAGTAAGCTCGGGGTTGTACAATATTATGAACATGGGGCAACAATGAGTTTGAGGAGAATTGTAAACGTGTCCTTCAAATATACAATATATTTTACATAGACCAAAAGGAAAATAATTTTTAGAAATTAGCATGCTATTTGCCTATACACCACAGAAATAATGTGAAAATTACTTTCTCAGCAGAAAAAGTAAATTTATACAAGAAGTGGAGTATCTTAGTCGTCAGAGCAGAGGACTGAGAACCAGGGATGCCGGGGCTCAAATCCTGTTGGTGCTCATGACCTTGGGAAGTCATTTCACCCTCTGTTACCCCAAACGTACAGCTAGAATTACTAACATGCATTAATGGGTATTGGTTTGCATTTAATATGCATTATCACAATTAATGCAACTTCTCAGCAAATTGGCCCCAGTGATAATACTAGGGGCCCTTGTTAAATATTGTGTGCTTCTAAATGTAGCCCTTACATTGTAAATCCCACAGGGATAGAGACATGCCTACTGTACCTTAATATAAGTTGTTTTAAGCTACCAATGAAAAGAGCGAGCAAAATCGAAATAAAGGATGTTCATCTGGACATGTGCAAGCTGATAGCAGGGAAGACTGTTAAACTTGCTTTACAAGTAAAGGTAGCATTTAGCACCCGGCTAAATGAATGGGACTCTTCATTTGACAAACCCATGAATATGAAATTATGAATATAACAAACTAGAACTGGGGCTATATCTTAATTTTGGATTGCGATTTATCAATGTTTTTAAAATAAATTATTTAATTATGTGTTATCCAACTCATTTATTAAGGTTAATTTATCACTGATTCTTCCAAATTAATTTAAGAAATCAGCTATATATATGCTCTGATTGCATATATTATATATATAGGGATGGAAAATGGGATAATTTTGCATTGCCAAATCACATACTGTATTTAAATGTAGCATGAATGACATTCTTTCATTATTGCTCATTCTGCAATCAGCGCATATCAATTCTTTCCAATACATTTTCTGAAATTCATCATTGCAAATGTTATCTGTGCAAACTTCACGGTCCATTAAACACTTATATGAACTGCTTCTCTAAGTACTACAAGAAATACAAGTCTGATATATTGACTAAAATCAAGATGCAGAAGTTAAGCTCTCATAGGAAGCACATCTCGTAGAAGAAGAGATAGGCTGGACTGGGCAGGTATTTCATCTGGCATTCTCAAAGGATTGCTAGATTAATATAAATGTAAGTAATGTATGCTGAGCTGTAAACTAAAGGTTAAAAGCCGAGGATGTTAGTTATTTTTGAAAGTTTTGAGCATTTTAAACAGAAAAATTGAACCTGTTTTGTTGTGTTTTTGGCAACTGCTCATTCTGAATACTGTGGAATTAAAGAACTGTACAATAATAACAACAGAGGACTTTTGCTCAGTTTTAGTCCTGAAACTGACTACATAACAAAAACATCATAAGTAGGTAATAATATTAGGGCAGACCATACTATAATGGAGATCTATAAAGTTGCATGACCAAACATCCTATTTTCACAAGCCATAATTAATTCTTATGAATAGACCAGCCATCCAACTCCCATGTTTCCCTCCATTTATAACCTGTTCCCTTCCTTCAAGATGATTCTGGCTTCCCACTCTGCCTAAGGGTTGGAGACGATCCCTGTAGCATCTTTTGTATGTCAGACGAGCCATCATCCCTCCACCCTCCCCAGGCTCTGGTGTGCCTTGCCCAACTCGTGGATTGCCTTGTTCCTGGTTGCTATGCAACCTGGCAAGTTATTAATTAAGCTAAACCTCTCTTAACATCACCCTATAAATTCTATAGAAACTCAGCTTAATTAACTCTAATAATTCTATCTCAAGTTCCTTAGAAGTGCATCCCTAACTATTAGTATTAGCATTTATTCCTCACCCATCACAGTGTAACATCATATTCATAATATTAAAACATAAAAAAAAACACAAAAGAAAGGAAAAAAAGAACACCAACCCTTCCTATATGATTCACAGATGTTCAATCTGAACATTATTATTCATGAAGGAAACAAATATGCGTGAATAATCACGCATTTGTTGAACAGCTAGAGGAAAATGATTCCATTTAACAGGGCATATAACAGTGAAAGAAGGTACTCACACTCCAGCTCTCTGGATTATAAATGGGCCACAGAAGGAACCTGCAATAGTTCCTCCTGGCTCAAGCATAGAGCCCAAGCCTGGACATATGTTACCAAAAGCATAGCCAATGCAGTATTTATTTATTTATTTAACCAGTTTTATATACCACCTAACTAGGTTGTGTACATTTATGAGGTCGGGTCGGGAGGGGGTACTGGAGGGGGTTATGTGCATCCATAACTATTTATAATTAATTGATTGAGTCAGTTGCGGGGCTGTCTGTGATCAAGCCCATAGCTAGGATTGTGGGCACTGGGAGGGTCCGTAGTATTCTACAGACAGTATGGTCTTGAGCATCCGTCTGAAGTCCTTGATGTCACTCATGGCTCTCATAACATCGGACAGAGAGTTCCATAGTTCAGGTGCCCTTCTGGATGTGGCCTGGTTGGTTCTTTGGTATTCTGGAGGAGGAGGAGTGATCTTGTTATCCATGCTGGTTCTCCTTGGCCTCGTGCTGGTGTTCCTGGTTACTAGGTTTCGAAGAGCATTGGCTGAAATGTTGTTAATGATAGTCTGCATACAGGGTTTGATAGAGTAAACAAAACCATTTAAACAAAATGCACTGGTGTACCTGAAGACCACTCGAATGGCAGAATTCTGTATTAGCTGTAGAGAGCCAAGTAGATACATTAACAGCCCTAAATAAATGATATTACAATAGTCTAAAGTTGGCAAAATTGTCAGTTGAATTATGATACAGAAATCAGCAGGCATTAAACAATGTTTCAGATCCCTGACCCCGAAAGGATAGATGACACATCGGACTCAAAACCAGAATTAGCAGCAATCACTTTCCTTATTTTTTCATAATTTAGCCTTAAACCATTTTGCTGCAAGCATGATGATATAACCTTAAAATCTGTAAGGAAAGGAATCTGTGCTAAATTAATCATCTATAAGAAAGGGCACAAATAACAAAATGTCATCAACATCAACACAGACAAAGATATTCATCTGGCATAACAGACAACATAAAGGGGTCAAATATACAAATATTAAGCAGTGCTGATGAGAGGAAAGAACTCAGAGACTCTCTTCCTAAGAGGAAAACAATTAGAAATGTCATCTGCAACCTTGCGCCTTGCAGACCCGCGCCTGAGGGCATCGCCGGAGGGCCCTTTGGCGTGGCCCTTAGGCAGTGGCACACACGTGAGCACCAAGACCACATTTACACATCGGCATCACTTCAGCAGATCAGCAGCTTGAGCTCCCCTCGGTCGAGCTCGCCCCCTCTCAACAGCCCTGTCTCTCCTCAAACGTTCTACTGCCAGCACAGCCTTCCTCACCACCAGAGCAACAGAGCGTAAGAACTGGATACAAGACGAATAACTCAGAGGACCTAAGGTACAAACTAGCCGACACATGGTGCCTACCTATCTGAATTACTATACCTCATTGCTATACCTGAATTGCTACACGTCATTGCTACACTGTATTGTTGCACTATATTGCTACCCCTCATCGCTACACCTTAATTGCTATACTGCATTGCCACACTATATTGCTGCACTACTAAACTGCTACACCTCATTGCTACACTGTATTGATACATTATATTGCTGCACTGTATTGCTATACCGAATTGCTATACTGCATTGCCACACTATATTGCTGCACTACTAAACTGCTATACCTCATTGCTACACTGTATTGATACATTATATCGCTGCACTGTATTGCTAGACCGAATTGATATACCTCATTGCCACACTGTATTGATACATTATATTGCTGCACTGTATTGCTATACCGAATTGATATACCTCATTGCCACACTGTATTGACACATTATATTGCTGCACTGTATTGCTATACCGAATTGATATACCTCATTGCCACACTGTATTGACACATTATATTGCTGCACTGTATTGCTATACCGAATTGATATACCTCATTACCACACTATATTGCTATACTATATTGCTACACTGTACTGCTCTACTGAATCACTACTTTGAAGTGCTAAACACCTCCACTAACACAACACAGCACTAGAAAAACACATGCAACATCACAAAACACCAGTAACCTAGAAACGTCTCATTCCGGAAACATAAATGGCTTACCCATTACTTACTTTTGCCCTACTCTATACACTGGTCAGCACACTCTATGAATCAGTTGTATTGGCAGATGGATGCAACCCCATCCAACTACTAAAGAGTGCAAACGGTAAAACATACAACAACCAATACCACCGGCACTCAAACCCTTCACACAGAAGACTGTCACACTTAATATATATAGCCATAGAGACCTCAAACTCCACAAAACATAAAAACACAAAGCATCAACAAGAACTAAGGTGCGCCCTTATCAACGCACGTTCGGTCCGTAATAAATGGCCGGTAATCACTGACCTAATCACTATGCACAATCTAGACATGCTAATGGTCACAGAAACATGGATCTCTGAATCCGACAATGTCATATTAAATCACCTTACACCACCTAACTTTTCGATCTATACCTGTAATAGGGAAAACAAAAGAGGAGGAGGTGTACTGATCCTTGCAAAAACATTGTTACAATACCGGACTAGCCTTACCAAGAGCACGCAACTCCTGAATACACTAACCATCACCAACAAATACAATACTATTAACCTCATTTACAGAACCCCAGGAATTGGATCAGATGAGCTCTCAGACATCATTGACCTAGCATGTAATCCAGAAGACTCCTCCAAACCTAACTGGCTACTAGGAGACCTTAATCTCGCTTCCACTCAACCCACCCTAGCCAAAGCCTTCCTCGAAGCAATGGCTGACCTCAACTACAAGCAGGCTATAACTGATCCCACCCACCAAGGAGGAAACCCCCTTGACCTAATATTCATCCCACATACCGCCATGAGTACATCAAACCAATTTGACCTTACTATCTCACCAGTCCCCTGGTCAGACCACAATCTAATAACATTCCATTTACCAATGCAACACTCTACGAGCCACCGCCCAAGTGCAACGGAAACATCAGGAACCACACGATTCAAGCAACTCAACAGGAAAACAATCGTTAGTGACGTTCTCCCAAAGCTTGATCAACCAGCAACCAACCTGAATGACATGATGTCCAACTGGAACGAGACCCTCTCCCATTACGCTCAACAACCTGCCAACAACAAAAAAAACCGCATCGGACAGAAGAGACACCAAGAAACACGCCGCCCCATGGTTTTCCCCGGAACTACGAGCGTCCCTACTCCGACTCAGAAAACTCGAAAGGAAATGGAGAGCGACTAAAAATACCTCAGACCAAGCCATCTATCAACAATATCTGAAGACCCATCGCGAATCAACGTGGGCCAAAAGGAAACAATTCCATGCAGAAATTCTCAGCCGCTCACTAAATAAGCCAAGAGACCTTTTCCAGCTGGTGAAATCCCTTACCAACCAACCTTCCCCTCCTCAACAAGAAGGTATTCAGCCACAAGCATATGCGAATTACATCCAATCAAAATCAATAAAGGTAACTACAATGGCATCATCACTTCATCTTAACCATACCACAAATCCCAAAACCACTCTTTCCCAGTCCACACTCACCAAACTCTCACCGCCATCAACAAAGACCATTGAAGAAGTAATTGCATCAATCAACGCCACGACCGCACCAACCGACCCCTGCCCAGCGCACTGGATCAAGACAATGCGCACGGAGTTCAGCCCTATCATAGCCAACATCACCAAGCTGTCATTTGAAACAGGAGTTTTCCCAGATGCGCTCAAGCACACATCCATCCGCCCACTACTAAAAAACAATCAACTTGACCCAAAGAAAGAGGAATCTTACAGACCAATCTCCAGTATCCCTTTTCTGGCTAAGATCCTAGAGAGAATAACCCTTAGACAGATCCAGCAGCATGTTGACTCCTCCTCACCACTGGATCCCTCTCAACATGGATTCAGAGAAGCACACGGTATCGAAACCCTACTGACAACATTAACCAGTTCACTGATCAATGGAATTGACAGTATAAAGAATGGCTTCGCACTAATCTTCCTTGATATATCAGCAGCGTTTGACTCCGTAGACCACCTGCAGCTTCTCACCCGGCTACATGAGAAGGGAATCCGAGATCAAGCGTGGGACTGGTGTAAATCCTACCTCGAAGGCAGATGTCAACAAGTCCGGATTCAAAGCACCACCTCCGAACCTTTCCAACAGCACCAAGGTGTACCCCAAGGATCCTCCCTCTCCGCGTTGCTCTTTAACATCTATATGCAACCAATCTGTGACATTGCCCGTTCATTTGGCATATCGTGTCTTATGTATGCCGATGATGTCCTGCTATTCACACCCATTGTCATCAATTGTCCCGACTATACAGTGCTAGTTGACTGCTTCAACACAATAACTGACTGGCTACTCACTCAGAACCTCCGGATAAACTTCAAAAAAACGGAAGTACTAATGATCACAAGGAATAAAGCCTTCTCTCCGCCACCAACACTCAAAGTCAGAGACGCGGAACTTCCAATCAAATCCAACATACGATATCTCGGGGTAATTCTTGATCAACAACTCAACTTCAAGGAACATATCAAACGCACTGTCAAGACCATCTATTTCAAGATAAAAACCCTACGGCATCTTAGGCCCATGATGGAATCCGCGGATTTCCGCACCATCTTCCAGGCACTAGTCACACCGCACTTCGACTATGCCAACATAGTTCTACATGGCCTTCCAAAGAGCTCCCTCAAACCATTACAGCTAGCCATGAATGCGGCAGCCCGTGTGCTCTACGGAACCTCAAGGGTCGACCACATCTCCCCCATTCTAAAGGAACTACACTGGCTTCCCATAAGCAGTAGAATCCTGTACAAAACCCTCCTCATTACCTTCAAGGCCTTCAACATGATAGCTCCCCCATCCATTTCCGACCTCATAACGCGTTCTCCAGACAACAGATCCAGGAGATCCCAGGCTGCCAACATGCTACTTATACCAATTGAATCCACAAAACTCAACCAGATCACCACCAATAGGGCTTTCAGGAACTATGCCCCTGTATGCTGGAACAAACTCCCCCCACACATTAGAGCTATTAGAGACCTTATTCAATTTAGAAAAGCCCTCAAACACCACCTTTTTCTCTTACATTATAGCCATCCCGATACCCCATTACCTCCCACACACCCCCACTATATCATACAGCCGCTACATGATGTAAAACACTGTAATCATACCTAATATGTAATACAATCGATTTGTACATAGTTTCCTAAGTTTGCTATAAACTTGAATGTAAATAGTTCCCCAAGTTCTCCTCCATGTTAACTCCCCGTTTTATGTAAACGACGGCCAATGTATCTGGTCAAGTGTTCTATTGTTTTGATGTAAACCGCGCTGATGACAAATAGCGCGGTATATAAGAAATGTTAAATAAATAAATAAATAAATAAAAATTCGCTGTAGATGGTTAGAAAGAAAAGTCTGGAACCATGACAACACTGGCCCTTTAATTCCCAGAGCTGTAACCTAGCAGCAAGTTAAGGGAGAACAGAGTTGAAAGCAGGAACTATATCAATGAAAATGCAAAGAAAAGCAGATCTAGATCTCGTAATAATCACTTGAGCAGAGAAGATTATATTGCTGTCGAAACCATGCTGCCAAGAACCCAAAACAAGATTTGACTCAAAGTAAGCATCGAGTTATAGGCAGACTACCTGTTTGATTATCTTTCTTATAAACAGGAGATTAGAAAATCAGACTAACTGGGCTATCCGTTTGCTGCTGGCCATGAGACCGGCCTGTGACAGACATGTTGACGCACAGCTCAGTTGTATATAGTGTAAATAGTTGCCCCGTTGAATCCGAGTTGTAAAAACCTGTTCTCTGGAATGTACACCGCATGCCTGCTGCTTTGTACAATTTGTTTGTGTCATGTAAACCGCGCTGATTTTAAGAGTGCGGTATAGAAATAATATAAATAAATAAATAAAGAGCTGTGTGTGAGCCCAAGACCAAAGCTGTGAAGGCATTCTTTAGGAGGGTCTCCACCCTCCTATCATGTACCTCCCTCAGCGCTGCACCACTTCCACTGGACTTGTTGTGCACTCTGTCATCGCCATGACTAGGGTATCCACTCATGTAGCCCATAGAGCTGATCCATCTTGCCCTGAGGCAGTGAATACAAATGAGCCAGAGCCTTTGACCCTTTAAGGCCAGCTCCAGATTTTCCCATTGGGAGATTAGGAGCTTCTTTAAGGCCTCAGGCAGTGGGAAGAACACTGATGGGTATCTGATGCCCTCAAAAATATTGTTCCTCCTAAGTAATGGGATGGAAGCAGGTTCTTTGAGCCCCAACACAAACATAGCATCCTGAATTAACACCTGTAGAATCTCCCGATGGAAAAGATGGATCACCAAAGTCTTCACTCTCTTAGAGGGGGAATTTCCCTTTCCTCTTTAGACTCCTTTGCAGACAAGAGCGGATCTTTTTCTGCCACCCAACCCAACCTCCTAAGCGATGAGGCGGGGCTTCCGGAGGAGCACCATGGCAAATGGGCAAGACAAGCATGCTTAGCCCCTGGAATGGCTATGGCAGCACCACCTGAGGGCCCAGACACTCCCTTAGGGGAGGTTGGGGGCCAAGACCCTTGAGAAGATAGATGACAAGCAGCTAGACATGACTGAAGACGGCCAAAAAGCTGTTTCACCAACTGCTGATATTCACCTGGTACAAAGCTCTCCTATGCCCCCAAAGGGCTCACAGGGCCTTGCTGGCCAGAGACACGGGCCTCTTTAGCACTCCATGAGGTCCCAGGAGTTCTCCATGAACACTACCTGCTCCGCAGTAGACATTGGTGTAGAATATGATAAGGAGGCGGCCCTGGCATCAGCACTGGGCATTGATGCCAAAAAACCTGCAGCCCTTAAATTCCCATCATCTGGGAGCTAAACGAGCTCGCCATGGAGATCACTCCATGGGTACCATGCTGGGCAAAGGTGCGGCATGTATCATGCTGGCCCTGTTCCACACATCAATAGGAAATAACTGCAAAATCCACTGTGATTATGGCCACTAAAAAGCCCATTGAAAAAAACAGTGCAAGTCATGAAAAACCACAACTGTGGCAAGTGCGCTGAAATGGCAAAATCAGGAGTCCCACTGCCTGATTATGCTTGACTGGCAGTCTTTATTTTTTAAGCTGCTTTATGCAGCAAACCGCCAATTGAGCCCATTAAAGTCTATGGCTGAAAAAGAAAAATCAGCTAAAAGGCTCCAATTTAGAAAAAAAACAAAGATCCAAAGAATTGAACATAAGAACATAAGATATGCCATACTGGGTCAGACCAAGGTCCATCAAGCCCAGTATTCTGTTTCAAACAGTGGCCAATCTAGGTCATACGTACCTAGCAGTTTCCCCAAGGGACACAGGTTCCACAATGCTTGTATTGGCTCAAGCATTGATATCCTGGGTCCCTTCTTAATAATGGTTTATGGACCTTTCCTCCAGGAACTTGTCCAAACCTTTTTTAAACCCAGCTACACTAACAGCCTTTACTACATCCTCCGGTAACAAATTCCAGAGTTTGATTACACGTTGAGTGAAAAAATATTTTCTTTTATTAGTCTTAAATAGTTTACCCTGTAGCTTCATTGCATGTCCCCTAGTCTTTCTATATTCTGATAAGGTAAACAATCGATCTACGTTTACCCGTTCCACTCTGTTCATTAATTTATAGACTTCTATCATATCTCCCCTCAGCCGTCTCTTTTCCAGGTTAAAGAGCCCTAACCTTTTTTGCCTTTCTTCATAGGAGTATCCTTCTATCCCCTTTACCATTTTGGTGGCTCTTCTCTGAACCTTTTCTAAAATCGCTATATCCTTTTTAAGATATGGCGACCAGAATTGCACACAATATTCAAGGTGCGGTCTCACCATGGAACGATATAGAGGTATTATAATATCTTTTGTTTTATTTTCCATTCCTTTCCTTATCATACCTAGCATTCTATTTGCTCTCTTGGCCACTCCTGCACACTGGGCCGAGGGTTTTAACATGGTATCCACAATGACGCCTAAATCTTTTTCCTGGGTGGTAGTTCCTAATGTGGAACCTTGCATCGTGTAACCATAGTTTGGGTTGTTCTTCCCTAGGTGCATAACCTTGCACTTGTCCACATTAAATTTCATCTGCCATTTTGATGCCCAGTCTTCCAATTTATCAAGATCCTCTTGCAATTTTCCACAATACTCTTGGGTTTTAACAACTTTAAATAGTTTTGTGTCATCTGCAAATTTGATCTTTTAACCAGTTCCTGATCCACAATAGTACACTGCCTCCTATCCCATGACTCTTTAGTTTTGCCAAAAGTCTCTCATGAGGGACCTTGTCAAAAGCTTTCTGAAAGTCCAGATACACATATCAACCGACTCACCTTTGTCCACCTGATTATTCACTCCTTCAAAAAAACATAACAGATTAGTAAGACAAGATCTTCCTTGTCTAAAGCCATGTTGGCTGTCTCCCATTAGGTCATGACTATCTACATGCTGAGTAATTTTATTCTTTATGATGGTTTCTACCTTTTTTCCCCGTACTGACATCAGGCTTACCGGTCTGTAGTTTCCCGGATCACCCCTCGAACCCTTTTTAAAAATTGGTGTTACATTGGCGATCCTCCAATCTTCAGGTATTAGAGATGATTTTAATGATAGTTCACAGATTACTAATAGCAGATCTGCAATCTCATATTTCAGTTCTTTCAACACCCTTGGATGTATACCATCCGGCCCAGGTGATTTGCTACTCTTCAGTTTATCTAATAGTTGTAATACATCTTCCAGATGTATCGATATTTCCTTCAATTCTTCTGCACCTTTAAATACCACTTCAGTCATGGGTAACATCCCTACATCTTCCTCAGTAAAGACCGAAGCAAAGAATTCATTCAGTCTCTCCGTTATCGCCTTGTCGCCTCTTAGTGCTCCTTTAACCTCTTTATCATCTAATGGACCAACTGACTCTCTCACAGGTTTTTTGCTACGAATGTACTTGAAAAGGTCTTTACTTCACATTTTTGCTTCCGCAGCAAGCTTCTTCTCAAATTCTCCCTTTGCCTGCCTTATCAATGCCTTGCATTTGACCTGCCAGTGCTTGTGCTTTTTCCAGGTTTCGTCGTTTGGCTCTTTTTTCCATTTCCTGAAAGATACTTTTTTCGCAACAGCCTCTCTGACCTCACCTTTAAACCATGCTGGCAGTTTTTTGGACTTCCTTCCACTTTTCTTAAAGCGTGGAATACAGCTGGTCTGGGCTTCCAAGATAGTATTTTTCAACAACAGCCAAGCCTGATGTACGTCTTTAACCTTTGCAACTGCTCCTTTTAGTTTTTTCTTAACTGTTTTCCTCATTTTATCATAGTCTCCCTTTCGAAAGTTAAAAGGTAGTACTGTGGATTTCCTTACTATCCCTCCTCCACTAATTAAATCAAAGGCAATCATGCTATGATCACTATTGCCAAGTGGCCCAAACAACCTTATCTCTTGCACTAGATCTGGTGTTCCACTAAGGACTAGGTCTAATATGGCTTCCCCTCTGGTCGGTTCATGAACCAGCTGCTCCAAGAAGCAGTCATTTATTTCATCTAGGAACTTTATCTCCCTAGCATGTCCTGACGTGACACTGACCCAGTCGATACCGGGGTAGTTGAAATCACCCATTATTATTACTGCGCTGTAACGTTTGTTAGCTTCCTTGATTTCTTTGAACATTTCATCATCCATTTGGTCATTCTGGCCAGGCGGTCGATAGTACACCCCCACTGCCATCGCCTTCCCCCTTTTACATGGAATTTCAATCCATATAGATTCTACAGCAGATTTTGTTTCCTGCAAAACTTTAATCCTTTCTGACTCAATGCCCTCTCTAACATAGAGAGCAACCCCTCCACCAATTTGATCAGCTCTATCATTACGATATAGTTTGTACCCAGGTATCACAGTGTCCCACTGGTTGTCCTCCTTCCACCATGTCTCTGATATTCCAATCACATCTAACCTTTCATTTAGTGCTATATATTCTAACTCTCCCATCTTATTTTTTAGACTTCTAGCATTTGCATACAAGCATTTTAGAGAATGTATTTTATTCATATTAATTTGGCTATTGTTAGACATGGGTAATTTGGGATCTTTAAGCTCTGTCTGCTCCATACTTGAGGGCATTTGGGCTAGTTACTCTTTTGTGGAACCTCTCTGCTTTTGGTAGTATCCTTCAAAGATACATTCTTCCGAACCATCCGCTCTTGGGCGACTGTTGGCTTTTCCTAATATCTAGTTTAAAAGCTGCTCTATCTCCTTTTTAAAGGTTAATGCCAGCAGCCTGGTTCCATCCCGGTTAAGGTGAAGCCCATCCCTTCGGAAGAGCCCCTCCTTTCCCCAGAATGTTCCCCAGTTCCTAACAAATCCAAAACCCTCATCTCTGCACCATTATCTCATCCACGCATTGAGACTCTGGAGCTCTGCCTGCCCTTTGGGTCCTGCGCGTGGAACAGGAAGCATTTCGGAGAACGCTACCCTGGAAGTTCTGGATTTCAACTTCCTACCTAAAAGCCTAAATTTCCTCGGTCCTCCAGGTGATGTAAAACCCTCTCGCACCGAGGAAGTTTCTCCAGGGCCATGTGCCCATGGGGGAAGGGTTAGGACAGCCGTTATAGTTGGTGATTCGATCATTAGGCATGTAGATAGCTGGATGGCTGGTGGACGTGAGGATCGCCTGGTAACATGCCTGCCTGGTGCGAAGGTAGCGGACCTCACGCGTCACCTAGATAAGGTCTTAGATAGTGCTGGGGAGGAGTCTGCTGTCTTGGTACATGTCGGTACCAATGACATAGGAAAATGTGG
The DNA here is from genome assembly GCA_033557465.1 of Ichthyophis bannanicus. NCBI lineage: Eukaryota > Metazoa > Chordata > Amphibia > Gymnophiona > Ichthyophiidae > Ichthyophis > Ichthyophis bannanicus. The sequence goes on along the minus strand of CM066032.1, from coordinate 1,386,771,946 downwards.
TAGGGAGGTTCTGGAGGCTAAATTTAGGATTTTAGGTAGGAAGTTGACATCCAGAACTTCCAGGGTAGCATTCTCCGAAATGCTTCCTGTTCCACGCGCATGACCCAAAAGGCAGGCAGAGCTCCAGAGTCTCAATGCGTGGATGAGACAATGGTGCAGAGAAGGGACAGCAGGAGGGAACATGGGCCTGGGTCCAACTTACCAGCTCCCATCAAGGTCCAACTGCTCCTCATTGGCCCACATGATGCTAGTAACCCATGGGAAATAACGCTGGATCCTGGGCAGCAGCCAGCTGAAGGAGTCAAAGGCATACTTTCGCTCCAAACTCTGTAGGGCTCTATCTGCTCGATCCTAGGCCTCAGAAGTGCTGCACCAGTTCACACACACTTGTCACTTGCTGGAGGCAGACAATTACTGGCTTCTCTCAGTACTGCACCAGTGGTTTTACCTCCTGATGACATCATTGAAAGATGCTGAAGTCTGCCTCCACCTGCTGGCAAGGGAGCATAACTCACTCATCTGGACAGCTCGGACAGGATGATAAGGAAGTAAGGGGTTTTGCAAGGGACATGGAAGAGGAAACTTTAAACACATTTCGCTTCACCATGAGCTAAACTGGAGACGCCCCATCATTCTCTTGAAGAAACCATAAACTTCCTTTTTTCAATCAAAAACCACAATAACACAGGTCCAAGTCAGAAAAATTCATCCCATCCCGCAATTCATCCAGTTTTAACTTACAAAGGACGATGTTTGGGATTTTATTCATCCATAAGAAATTCATCAGAACCAATTCAAACTTTGCACGAGACAGGAAATGCCTCAATTACCCTCAGCACCGGCGGGCTCAATTTCAACAGAGCCACAGGAAAGCAGAGAAATGCTTTTCCTTCTCATGACTCTGCAAAGGTGAGCCAGGGCACTGGCAGGGCTCTTCCAGGGCAGCGGAAAGGGGGAGGGGGAGGGGAGGAGAGGAGAGGTGACCGCAGGGCTGCTGAGCTGCTGATTCTGCCGCTGCCGAGAAGCAGCAACAGCTTGTTCTGCACATTTTTTTTTTTTTTTTAAATTTTGAAGGCCGAGTGAGGTGGTCTTTTTGGAGGCATTTTTTGCCCCTACCAAAAAGTTGCCACCTGAGGCCACCGCCTCACTCGGCCTCATTATAGAGCCGCCCATGGTCTAACCATACTTATAAAAGAAGTATTATACAGCATAACAGTATTCCCACTCAGTATGATCAAAGGCTTTTTCAGCATCCAACAACAAAGCTATAAGATGGTTATCAGCAAAGCTGGGATATTACAAAAAAGTCAAGCATTGTCCTAGTCATGTGCCAGGCACGAAGCCATTCTGATCCCAATATATTACAGTGTTCATCACAGTTCCTAAATGCATTGCCAATAATTTAGCATTCATCTTGCAGTCCACGTCAATCATAAAGGTGGGTTATTGTACAAAAGAATGAGATCGAAGGCCTGCCATTCCATAAAAGCCTGATAAAATTCATCCTGTCCCAGGGCCTTCCCACAAGTATAAATTTAATATGCTCTCTCTTCTATACTAACATTGCCTTCCAAGCTTTCAAGTTGAGCATGGGAGATCTTAGGATGTTGTGACTGTCATAAGAACGGTTCTAAGTTAACCTTAAAAACGGATGCTTCAAATTGATACAGCTCATGACAATTGTCTTGAAAGCGGTTGCTGATATCTGAATCTTTCACCAAGTTCTGACCATCTTTAGAATGTAGGAGTGTACTCTACCCCTACTTGTTTTTAGTTGTAAGATACTGTGCCACAAAGTGACCATTTTTATTACTTTCCTCATAGTATCAAGCTTGCTATTGAGAAAATAACAATACCACTTGTTGACTTAAAATCAAATTATGTTTTAACTTATAGACACATAGAAACATGACAATAGATAAGGCCATACAACCTATCTAGTCTGCCCTTTCATACCAACTACTTTAGCCCCTTTTTTCCCTTTAGATATCTTCTGTGTTTGTCCCATGCTTTCTTGAAGTCATATATAGTCTTCGTCTCTACTACCTCCACTGGGAGACTATTCCATGCACCTACCACTCTTTTCCATAAAGAAATATTTCTGTATATTACTCCTGAGTCTATCCCCTTTCACCTTCATTCAATGACCCCTGTACTGTACCACTCCTTTGGATTTTTGCGCCCAAATGCATGACTCTGCATGTTTTAGCGTGGAAAAGTAAGTGTCAAGTGGATAGCGCCTATATTTTTCCCTGTGGGCAGTGCCAGAGCAGTAAAGATTCCCCTCAGTACTGGCCCATTGCCAGGTTTCCAAAACTGCCTTCTGATTCATGGGTATTTCCCATGCATGACCTCGCAGGCGACACAGGGAGTTTCAAAACTTGCTCCACAGAGATCACTCTTTTGTAACACATTCTTGATGAAATAAACTGAAGTCTGATTGGTTTAAGACCATTCTTGCACAGTATCTGTTAGGACAAATTTCACATCTAATACTAGCGATCTATATCTTATCATTAAAAACAGCTACAGTACCAGAGAAGGGCAGCCAATGTTTAGAAAAGACTCCAAGGGTGAGCCTGACATTGGTACCAAGCAAAATGGTAGAAGCTATTCTGAAAAACAAAGTTACTGGCCATATTGATAAACGTGGCTTAATGGGGCAGAGCCAACATGAATTTAGCAAAGGGATATTGCCTTTTTGATTTTTATAAAAGTGTTAATAAACATGTGGATATAGGTAAATAGGTGATATATCTGTATTTCAGAAGGCATTTGATAAAGATGCTCATGAGAGGTACCTTCTCTGGAAATTAAAAAGTTATGGGGTACGAGACAGTGCCCTATTGTGGATTGGGACTGATGAAAGGATAGGAAATGCAGAGCAAGACTAAATGAGGGGTGTGAAAACTACAGCCCACGAGGCCTGCTGATGCTGAAAATTTGGCCCACCGCCCAGCATAGATTTTATTACCTCATGTGACCTATGAGCACCTACTAGCCACTTGATCTGCCACTGCGTCTTCTGCAGTCACCCTGTTTAACTTCTATACCGAGACGTCATCAGTGTAACCCCCTTTCTGTGTGGTCCAGGCAGATACTGTGGAACTGCTATGGAGCACACCAGTTCCAATAGTTATAGTATAAGCCAGAGTTTCTGAGCTCTTGGTCTGTAAATACCAGGATTCAGACTTGAGGGGAGGAATTACCTCTGTGGCAACCAGTATTTACTATTTAGGCAGTTGACACACTCACATTCACCCTTCTCAATAACTAGATTCCAGGCTAGATGTTTGTGCTGTGAACCAACAGTTTACTTAAAATTAGGATCAATGATAACAAACTTTAGCTTTTCAATAGTTACATTCTTAAAACTCAGTTATACTATTGTGCTTGTGTTTCATCCAGTAGTGTACAGGAATAGTTTTCCCAAATCCTTTTACAAACTGCACTCTCATGAATATGTTTACTTCGGTTGCACTCTTTTTCCTCAGAACATCCAGCAGCTTAAACTTAATTTAGTGTTCTTCCTCCCTTCTTCAATAGTCAAAGCACTTGAGCTTAGGATTGATTGACCTTCTATTTCCCGGTACTAAAATGACTCACTTTCATCCCCCACGTGCTCTCCCAGGAGGGATCGAGCAGTTCCTGCAGCGGGACGGCACAGAATCATCAGCGGCCCAATCGGGGCTGACCAGATCAATTTTAAAGAGGGCGCCCACATCTGGCACACCCGCACTGGCAGGCCCGTGCCTGAGGGCCTCGCCAGAGGGCCCTTTGGCATGGCTCTTAGGCGGGGACCTTGAATACAGCCGGGGACTCTGCACCCTTCAGTTCTACCACACCCACAAGTCACACGAAAGGATCAGAGAAGAACAAGCGATCCACCGACTAAAGAGAGACCCCACTATCCTACAATCCTGCTATCTCATTCTCCAAACTGTCAGCGGTCTCAGCTCGCTGACAGAGTCATTCCTAACTCCAAGCTCGCTGTACCAGAAACTGTGAGTCAATCTCAAAATTCACCTGCTCACTGGAAGTTTATTCCACTCTAATTTCCGAGCTGTATACCACTTAGATTTCCAGCAACCTTGTGTAATGGTGTAACAAAGTAGCTTCACTGAACAATTGTGTAACATATTAGCTTCTCTGTAACCTGGATTCAATACTTGAGTCCACCTGTATCTTTGAACTGATTTGCTCACACATAATCTGTAGCCTGATCTGTCTATTCATAATCTGTACACGCCCACCCCACTCCCTACCACAAACGTACTTACACCCCAAAACAAAACTCACTGTCCTAGAACCAACCCACCACAGCTACATAAATGGCCACCTCCATATTCATTCTTACACTAATCTACACACTAGCCAGTACATTCCATGACACTGCCGCGTTCGCAAATGGCTACAACCCTATCCAACAAATCCTCAGTACAAACAAGAAGCACTACAATAACCAACACCATATACCTCCAAACCCCTATCATAGAAGACAGTCACACCTACTTTACGTATCTTTAGATATCACAACCCCCACAAAAAACAAAGAAGTAAAGCCTCAGCAAAGCCTTAAGTGTGCACTCATCAACACCCGCTCAGCCCGTAATAAATGGCCTGTAATCACTGACTTAATACCGAACACAATCTAGACATTCTAATGCTCACAGAAACTTGGCTTTCTGACACTGACAATGTCATATTAAACCACCTCACACCACCTGACTTCTCGATATATACCTGTAACAGGGAAAACAGAAGAGGTGGAGGTGTCCTTATACTTGCAAAAACAGCGCTACAATATCGAACTATCTTATCCAAGAGCAAGCAATACTTGAATATGCTATTACCAACAAATTCAATACTATCAATCTCATTTATAGAGCACCATGTGCTGACTCAGATGAGCTCTCAGATATTATTGACCTAGCCTGTAACCCTGAAGACCCCTCCAAATCGAACTGGCTGTTGGGAGACTTTAACCTCGCTTCAACCCAACCTGCCCTAGCCAAAAACTTCCTGGAGGCAATGTCCAACCTTGACTACAAACAAGTGATGGATGATCCCACCCATCAACGAGGGAACCTTTTGGACCTAGTCTTCGTCCCTCATCCAGATCCAAGTATGATAAGACAAATTGAGCTCTCCATCACTCCTGTTCCCTGGTCAGAACATAACCTGATAACACTTCAGATACCAACACAACAAACCACAAGCCACCTCCCAAACACAAAGGAGATCGCAAGAGCTGCCCGCTTCAAGCAACTTGACAAAGAGCTGATCATTAACCATGCACTCCCAAAGCTTGCCCGACCAGCAACCAACCTCAACGAAATGGTCACCAACTGAAATGATACCCTAGCCTCATATGCTCGACAGCCTGCCTTCAACAAAAATGCAACACCCGATACCCGAGCCGCTAAAAAACAATCTGCTCCATGGTTCTCCCCCGATCTAAGATCCTCACTACTCCACCTCAGAAAACTAGAAAGAAAATGGAGAAGTACCCGTAGTGCCGCTGATCGAGCCATCTATTTAGAATGCCTGAAACTCCATGGTGAATCAACTTGGGCCAAGAGGAAAGAATTCCATACTGAGATCCTCAACCGTCAGTTGGTCAGTTGGTCCATTAGATGATAAAGGGGTTAAAGGAGCACTAAGAGGCGACAAGGTGATAGCGGAGAGACTGAATGAATTCCTTGCTTCGGTCTTTACTGAGGAAGATGTAGGGATGTTACCCATGACTGAAGTGGTATTTAAAGGTGCGGAAGAATTGAAGGAAATATCGATACATCGGGAAGATGTCTTACAACTATTAGATAAACTGAAGAGTAGCAAATCACCTGGGCCGGATGGTATACATCCAAGGGTGTTGAAAGAACTGAAATATGAGATTGCAGACCTGCTATTAGTAATCTGTGAACTATTATTAAAATCATCTCTAATACCTGAAGATTGGAGGATCGCCAATGTAACACCAATTTTTAAAAAGGGTTCCAGGGGTGATCCGGGAAACTACAGACCGGTGAGCCTGACGTCAGTACCGGGAAAAATGGTAGAAATCATCATAAAGAATAAAATTACTCAGCATGTAGATAGTCATAACCTAATGGGAGACAGCCAACATGGCTTTAGACAAGGAAGATCTTGTCTTACTAATCTGTTATGTTTTTTTGAAGGAGTGAATAAACAGGTGGACAAAGGTGAGTCGGTTGATATTGTGTATCTGGACTTTCAGAAAGCCTTTGACAAGGTCCCTCATCAGAGACTTTTGGCAAAACTAAAGAGTCATGGGATAGGAGGCAGTGTACTATTGTGGATCAGGAACTGGTTAAAAGATAGAAAGCAGAGGGTAGGGCTAAATGGCCAATTTTCCCAATGGAGAAAGGTGAATAGTGGTGTACTCCAGGGATCTGTGCTGGGTCCGCTGCTTTTTGACATATTCATAAATGACCTGGAAAGTGGAATAACGAGCGAGGTTATCAAATTTGCAGATGACACAAAACTATTTAAAGTTGTTAAAACCCAAGAGGATTGTGAAAAATTGCAAGAGGATCTTGATAAATTGGAAGACTGGGCATCAAAATGGCAGATGAAATTTAATATGGACAAGTGCAAGGTTATGCACCTAGGGAAGAACAACCCAAACTATGGTTACACGATGCAAGGTTCCACATTAGGAACCACCACCCAGGAAAAAGATTTAGGCGTCATTGTGGATACCGTGTTAAAACCCTCGGCCCAGTGTGCAGCGGCGGCCAAGAGAGCAAATAGAATGCTAGGTATGATAAGGTAAGGAATGGAAAATAAAACAAAAGATATTATAATGCCTCTATATCATTCCATGGTGAGACTGCACCTTGAATATTGTGTGCAATTCTGGTTGCCGTATCTTAAAAAGGATATAGCGATTTTAGAAAAAGTTCAGAGAAGAGCCACCAAAATGGTAAAGGGGATGGAAGGATACTCCTATGAAGAAAGGCTAAAAAGGTTAGGGCTCTTTAACCTGGAAAAGAGACGGCTGAGGGGAGATATGATAGAAGTCTATAAATTAATGAACGGAGTGGAACGGGTAAACGTAGATCGATTGTTTACCTTATCAGAATATAGAAAGACTAGGGGACATGCAATGAAGCTACAGGGTAAACTATTTAAGACTAATAAAAGAAAATATTTTTTCACTCAACGTGTAATCAAACTCTGGAATTTGTTACCGGAGGATGTAGTAAAGGCTGTTAGTGTAGCTGGGCTTAAAAAAGGTTTAGACAAGTTCCTGTAGGAAAGGTCCATAAACCATTATTAAGAAGTGACCGAAGATATTAATGCTTGACCCAGTACAAGCACTGTGGAACTTGTGTCTCTTGGGGAAACTGCTAGGTACATATGACCTAGATTGGCCACTGTTGGAAACAGAATACTGGGCTTGATGGACCTTGGTCTGTCCCAGTATGGCATATCTTATGTTCTTATGTTCACTAAATAAGCCAAGAGAACTATTCAAATTAGTAAAATCCATTACCAACCAACCATCCCCACCACAAGAATGTATTAAGCCACAGGCATACGCTAACTACATTCAATCCAAAGCCATATAAGTAACTACTGTATCATCGCATGAACCCTCCCAGACTTCCCAAGTACACTTTCCAATTACCAAACTCTCACCTCCCTCAGCAAAGACCATTGACGATATTATTGTCACTATCAACACTACAACTGCACCAACCGACCCATGCCCAGCTCTCTGGATCAGATCAATGCGCACAGAACTCAGTCCTTTCATAGCTAACATCGCTAAGCTGTCCTTTGAAACTGGAGTCTTCCCAGATGCCCTCAAGCACACATCCATTCGTCCACTACTAAAAAACAACCAACTGGACCCAAAGAAAGAGGATTCCTACCGACCAATATGTAGTATTCCATTTCTAGCTAAAATCCTCGAGAAGTTGACCCAGAGACAGATTCAACAGCATATCGATTCATCCTCCCCACTGGACCCTTGTCAACATGGATTCAGAGAAGCCCACGGTGTAGAAACTCTCCTAACGTCGTTAACCAATACACTTATCAATGGCATAGACAGCATCAAGAAAGGCTTTGTGCTAATCTTTCTTGATATAGCAGCAGCGTTCGACTCCGTAGACTACGCACAGCTCCTTGGGCGGCTTCACGAGAAGGGAATCCATGACCGAGCATGGGACTGGTGCAAATCCTACCTCGAAGGAAGATGGCAACAAGTCCGTATCGACAACACCACATCCGAACCCTTCCAGCAGAAAAGGCGTGCCCCAAGGTTCCTCCCTGTCTGCTCTGCTCTTTAAGATCTATATGCAGCCAATCTGTGACATTACACGATCTTTCGGCATATCCTGCCTTATGTATGCAGACGACGTGCTGCTATTTACACCTATAGCTGTTTCCTGCCCGGACTATACAGTTATAACTAACTGCTTCAACGCAATAACAGACTGGCTACTCAATCAGAACCTCCGTATAAATTTCAAAAAAACAGAAGTCCTAATAATTACAAGAAACAAATCCTTCTCACCTCCTCCAACACTAAAGGTCAGAGATGCAGAACATCCAGTCAAAACCAATATACGCTACCTAGGAGTGATACTCGATCTGCAATTAGACTTCGAGGAGCACATAAAATGTACTGTAAAAGCTATCTACTTCAAGATCAAAACCCTACGACACTTGAGGCCTATGATGGATCCCGATGACTTCCGCACCATCTTCCAAGCGCTAGTCACACCTCACTTCGATTATGCTAACATCATACTGCATGGCCTCCCAAAGATTACACTCAACCCGCTACAGTTAGCTATGAACGCAGAAGCTCACGTCCTTTGCCGAGTCCCAAGGAATGACCACATCTCCCCCATTTTAAAAGAACTCCATTGGCATCCAATAAGCTGCAGAATCTTATACAAGGCCCTCCTCATAACCTTCAAGGCCTTTAACAAAATGTCACCTTCATCAATGTCTGACCTAATCACACACAACGGAAACAATAGATCTAGGAGATCGCTAACTGCAGACATGCTGATTATACCAAGTAATTCTATAAAGCTTAACCAGACAACCATCAATAGGGCATTTAGGAACTTCGCCCCCAGGTGTTGGAACAAACTTCCTCCCAGCATTAGAGCGATCAGGGACCTTAGGCAGTTTAGAAAATCCGTTAAACACCACCTGTTTCTTATGCATTTTAAACATCTAGATATCCCACCCCCATCGCCCTCCCCACCCTCACATTTCCTAACCTCTGATAGCTAATTACACAAAACTACTGCAAGTTGTGTACCAACATGTATATTGCTAGAAATGTATATAGTTTTCCCTAGTTACCTCCATGTTAAAATCCCTGTTATATGTAAATGAAAGTCATATTCAAATGACCAAGTGTTATATTGTTTTAATGTAAACCGCACTGATGACAAAGAGCGCGGTATGTAAGAAATGTTAAATAAATAAATAAAAAATAAATTTCCCTACCTTGATTTTTCAATGCAGTTCCCTACAGGAACTTCCATATTCAGGCTGAGCACTCCCCTGCACTTGTGCAATGGCTGCAAACCTCTTATCTTGTGATAGTTAGGAAGAAGATCTGCACACGTCACCCTAAGTGGATGGAGTACGCTGGCTGGGGACTAGTGGCACTTGCCCTAAAGGGCAAACACCCACTTACAAGCACATGGTGCAATGGCTTGAAGGCCAAAGACAGGAAACTGCCTTTGGCTGAGGTCTTTATAACCTAGGGGCTTTTCTTTTCTAAGGACTATTCCCCCCAGCCTGTACAAGACTGGCAAGGGGAACCACCCCTGATCTAGAAGTTATGACACGTTATATGACTATGATTAGTAGAGCCACTGGATGGTGCTGCTGCTCTCAATGCATCAAATACATGCAGTCGCTACTGTAACTTCCTTTGGGGATGGGACAAAGCTGCACGGAGTCCTGCACAGACATGGGAAGGCTCTGCAATGGTTTCAGCTTTTATTTTAACTGGAGATCACCAGCACAGCCGCGGTTCTCTAAGGGGCAGGGAGCCGCGGCTACAAGGAAAAGGAGAAGGTGAATCTGCAGCAGGGGAGCTAACATGGGGGAAGATGGGGGCTGGTAGCAGGCTGACACGAGGAGGGGGCAGGAAGGGAATTGACATGAGGGGAGGGGAAATTTGCAACGGGATTGACATGGGGGGGAGGAGGAGGCTGGAAGGGAATTGACAAGGGAAAGGAGGGGTATGCAACTGGGCTGACATGGGGGCTGAAAGGGAATTGACATGAGGGGAAGGTGATATCTGCAACAGCGCTGACATGGGGGGGAAGGGGGCTGGAAGAGAATTGACAAGGGAAATATGGGGTCTGCAACTGGGCTGACACGGTGGGCTGAAAAAGAATTGACATGAGGGAAAAGTGAGATCTGCAACGGGGCTGACATGGGGGGGGGGAGGGAGCTGGAAGAGAATTGACAAGGGAAAGGTAGGGTCTGCACTAGGGGGAGGGGGCTGGAAGAGAATTGACAAGGGAAAGGTGGGGTCTACAACTGGGCTGACAAAGAATTGACATGAGGGGAAGGTGAGATCTACAATGGGGCTGACATGGGTGAGAAGGGGGGCTGGAAAGGAACTGACATGAGGGGAAGATGGAGTCTGCAATGGGGATTTATTTTATTTATTTATTAATTTTGACAGTTTGGTATACCACCTTATCCTTCAATCAAAGTGGTCACAACACAATTGGGGGATACATTTAACAGAAGGGGATATGAGACACATACACTAATACTTGCAGGGAACATGGGCAATGGAGGGTTAAGTGGCTTGCCGAAGACCATAAGGAGCACCTGTAGGACTGGAAGCCCCAGTCCTTCTGACCCATGGTTGCTGTCCTCTAATGGGATTTGAACCCCTGACCTTCTGGCCTGAGGTAACTTGCCCCAACCACTAGGCCACTCCTCCCTCCAAATGGGGATGACACAGAGAGAGGAGGGGGCTGGAAGGGAATTGACATGAGGGGAAGATGAGGTCTGCAATGGGGATAACACAGGGGGAGGAGGGGCTGGAAGGGAACTGATATGATGGGAAGGTGGGTTCTCCAACTGGGTTGACATTGGGAGGGGAGGAGGCTGGAAGGGAACTGGCAAGGGAAGGTGGGGTCTGCAAGGGAGCTGACATGGGGGAAGGTGGGGACTGGAAGGGGGCTGACATGGGGAGAGGGGCTGACACAGGGGGGAGGAGGGGGCTGGAAGGGAGCTGACGCAGGGGAAGGTGGGGGCTGATATGTTGGGAGGAGGAGGGGGCTGGAAAGGAGCTGATACCTGGGGATGGTACTGGAGGGGGACTGGAGTTGTGATGATACTAGGGAAGGGAGGGATGGAAGGGAGCTGACACTTGTGATGGGACTAGTAGGTGGCTGGGTAATGGGGGTGGGGTTTGGAAGGGAGGGGACACTGGCACTGGGATGGTATTTGGACTAGAAGGGGCTGGACAGTGGGAAAAGAGAGGGACTGAAAGGGAATAGACACCAGTAGAAGTCCTGGGAATGCAAGGGGGTTGAAATTGGAAGATACTGGGAGGGGAGGACTTGAAAAGTGGGATGATACTGGGGAGGGTTATTAGGACTGGAAATGGGCTGATGGAAGGAAGTGAAGAAAACAAGAGAAGAGATAAGACAAGGCAGATGGATATGGACCATAGAAAGAGAGCTAAGAGAAGACAGGAAAGCAGAAGCCTCAGATCAGGACCAGCATGATCAGAGAATAAAATGATCAGACAACAAAGGTAGAAAAAAATAATTTTAATTTCAGTTTGGTGAATGGACTTTGCACGATCTTTATGGAGAACTGCATCTCTTATTTATCTGATGTTGCACTTCATGCGAAGTCTGGCTTCTTGGGGATTCAGTTTAATTTTTGTCTACATATTTTTATTTTTATTTTAGGTTGTAGTCACTTATTCTGTACTTGGTAAGGGTCTGTGTTATGAGTGTGTGACTGAGGCCATGTGTTCCGTTAACATGGAGTTTGTCCATAGGGATTTATATAGTACTGTAGTAATTTGACTTGTTCAGTTTTTCAAATAGGTGTATGGATGTTCTAGGGATTACAGCAGTATTTATAGTGCGTCATTTTTCTAGGTAAGTTCCTTATGTGAGTTTTGGAAGTTTATCTTAGGATGGTATGGTAGATTTGGCCTTGTAGATCTTCGGTGACTTTTATAGGATTTTATATTAGTACTTTGGTGGTGGTACTTTGTTGTTGTTGAGATAACCAGAATCAGATTTTTTTAAAAATATATTAAGTTCTGTGGATGAATGTCCTACTTCTGCTCTGCACCCATTGTTGAGGGAGAGGTTTCTGTCGATGCAGAATATAAATTCAAAAAGAACATAAGAACATAAGATATGCCATACTGGGTCAGACCAAGGTCCATCAAGCCCAGTATCCTGTTTCCAACAGTGGCCAATCTAGGTCATACGTACCTAGAAGTTTCCCCAAAAGACACAGGTTCTGCAATGCTTGTACTAGGTCAAGCATTGATACCCTGGGTCCCTTCTTAATAAGGTTTTATGGACCTTTCCTCCAGGAACTTGTCCAAACCTTTTTTAAACCCAGCTACACTAACAGCCTTTACTACATCCTCCAGTAACAAATTCCAGAGTTTGATTACACGTTGAGTGAAAAAATATTTTCTTTTATTAGTCTTAAATAGTTTACCCTGTAGCTTCATTGCATGTCCCCTAGTCTTTCTATATTCTGATAACGTAAACAGTTGATCTACGTTTACCCGTTCCACTCCGTTCATTAATTTATAGACTTCTATCATATCTCCCCTCAGCCGTCTCTTTTCCAGGTTAAAGAGCCCTAACCTTTTTAGCCTTTCTTCATAGGAGTATCCTTCCATCCCCTTTACCATTTTGGTGGCTCTTCTCTGAACCTTTTCTAATAACGCTATATCCTTTTTAAGATACGGCGACCAGAATTGCACACAATATTCAAGGTGCGGTCTCACCATGGAACGGTATAGAGGCATTATAATATCTTTTGTTTTATTTTCCATTCCTTTCCTTATGATACCTAGCATTCTGTTTGCTCTCTTGGCTGCCGCTGCACACTGGGCTGAGGGTTTTAACATGTTATCCACAATGACGCCTAAATCTTTTTCCTGGGTGGTAGTTCCTAATGTGGAACCTTGCATCGTGTAACCATAGTTTGGGTTGTTCTTCCCTAGGTGCATAACCTTGCACTTGTCCACATTAAATTTCATCTGCCATTTGATGCCCAGTCTTCCAATTTATCAAGATCCTCTTGCAATTTTCCACAATCCTCTTGGGTTTTAACAACTTTAAATAGTTTTGTGTCATCTGCAAATTTGATATCCTCACTCGTTATTCCACTTTCCAGGTCATTTATGAATATGTCAAAAAGCAGCGGACCCAGCACAGATCCCTGAGGTACACCACTATTCACCTTTCTCCATTGGGAAAATTGGCCATTTAGCCCTACCCTCTGCTTTCTATCTTTTAACCAGTTCCTGATCCACAGTAGCACACTGCCTCCTATCCCATGACTCTTTAGTTTTGCCAAAAGTCTCTGATGAGGGACCTTGTCAAAGGCTTTCTGAAAGTCCAGATACACTATATCAACCGACTCACCTTTGTCCACCTGTTTATTCACACTTTCAAAAAAACATAACAGATTAGTAAGACAAGATCTTCCTTGTCTAAAGCCATGTTGGCTGTCTCCCATTAGGCCATGACTATCTACACTTATTAAAAGAGGGCTGCTACACAGTACCCTGTCCTGTGCTGCTGAGGTAATCTATATTCTTATTTGATTTAAATTATAGCTCTTTGCTGCTGCTAGGCTCTAACTTATTATGAAATTTAAACTACAAGCTCTCTGCTGGGTTCTAAATTTAACCAGAAAGCTCTCTTCTGTGTTTTAAATTTAAACTAAAATTACTTTGCTGATGCTAGGCCCTGAGTGACAATTAAATTTAAACTACAGATCTCTGCTGGGTTCCAAATTTGACCAGAAAGCTCTCTTCTGTGTTTTAAATTTAAACTAAAAATACCTTTGCTGATACTAGGCCCTGAGTGACTATTAAATTAAAACTATAAGCTCTCTGCTGGGTATGAAATGTAACCAGAAAGTTCTCTTCTGTGTTCTAAATTTAAACTTAAACTGCTGCTACTAGGCCCTGACTGATTTAACAAAAAATAGTGGGTTCACAGATTAAATATCTGTAATAGAAAGAATTCCTTTCAGAAAATTCCCAGAAGTATATTCTCACAATTGCATATCTCTCTCCAGAAGTAACAGTCCCTTTTTCTAGTCCTTCAAGAAAAAGCGAGAACCTTAACACAGTATATAACAACATAAAATGAGTTATAATTTGGCTTTGATTCCCACTAGCACTCCTTGTGGCCTTGGGTAAGTCACTTAACTCTCCATTGCCTCAGAAATAAGGCCTGGCAATCTACTTCCGGTCACACTGCCAAAAAACCCCAGGAGCTGCTGGGTTGCCAGGAGTCAGCATTGACTCGCAGGCATACATTGCAATGCATTATAAACAGTGCCGTGGTTCTCACTTTTTCTTTTAGATCCTTGGTGTGCGAGCATCTTCATCTCCTTTGTTCTTTTGCAGAATATATATTTACATTAACACCATACTGGTGCAGTGTGCAGTTTCATGAGTTACGTGGCAGTTGCCAAGCCCTTCTTGGTTACAAAGTCTCTCTTGTTTTTCAGAGGGTGGGAAGTGCTATGTTGGGGTGCCACGTTGCTCCTGTTTTTGTGGAAATGGAGGTACATTAGGGTGTCGGTTAGAGGTGGGGGAACTGGAATATATATTGTCTTTGAGATTTACAGTTTTGTGTTCTTTATGCTGCCAGACTGACATTTAAAATATTTTGTCAGGTCAGATTAAAGGAAATTTCAAATTTTAAGGGAACGTCTCAGTTAATTTTGTTTAGTAGCCTGAAGGCTTCACCGCTGCCAAGTTCCGGACTTTTCCAGCTCTAGCACAATCCATTCCAATGTTTGAATTCATGGCTACCAAGATTAGTTTCTCATTTTATATCTTCCCTCCTCATCAATAATCTGGTCATGGCGAAATAAATATGATGTGCAGATTGGTGATGGTCTTATTGTGGGGGGGCTGTGTAAGTGGCTTTTCATGAATCAAATTTAATGTTTTTTCTATTATGTGTTTTATTGTAACATCTGTTTTACTAAATGGCATGTATATGTTTCGAAGCCACCTTGGATTTTAGATTGGTAGTATATATATTTTAAAATAAAGCAAGCTAAATTTATGCAAATAATGCTGCAATGAATCTCTTTACATGGCTCTGCATCACCATCATGCTGCCCCTGGGAGGAAGTAGACACGGGTGGGGGGTACTAGGAGGTGGAGGAAAGCAGAAACCTCAGATTGGGGACAAGCATGATCAAGAATAAAATGGTCAGACAATAACATAATAACATAGTAACATAGTATATGACGGCAGATAAAGATCAGTTTGGTCCATCTAGTCTGCCCAGTAAGATGGCAAGAGTAGGTGCACCTGCCGCTCTGTGCAGGCCTCAAGGTACAAGAGATTATTATTTTCAATTTAATGAACTGTCTTGGTGCTATCTTCATATTTTATAAAGTATAGGGAAATAAATGCATCTCTTTCTATTTTTCTGGCATTGCACTGTATGCAGAATCAGAATTTTTAAGGTTTCAGTTAAATTTTTATCTATATATGTTTGTAATTAGATTATGATCACTTATTCTGTACTTTGGTGAGGGTCTGTGTTCTGAGTTTGTGGCCAAAGCCAGGTCTTCTGTTAACATGGAGTTTGTACGTAGGGATCTGTTCTGTAGTAATCTGAATTGTTCAGCTTTTCAAATATGTTTGGATGTTCCGAGCCTGCTGCAGTATTTACAGTTATGCTTTTTTGGGGTAGGCTCTTTATGTGAGTTTTGGAAGTCGAGCTGGTATGGTTTAGTAGGTTTGCTCTACAAATCCTCAGTGACTTTGTTGTAGGGTTTTGTATTATTTCACAATATGCCTGCTACATGGAGAATGTTTGTTGTTGTTAGTGAGATGGTTTGAATCAGATTTTTATTTTTGTTTTTTAAGATATTGAGTTCCGTGGGTGAATGTCCTGGTTCTGCTCTGCACTCATTGTTGAGGGAGGGGGTTCTGTGGATGCAAAATATATGTTCAAAAAGAAAAAAAAGCAAGAACCACAATGCAGTTTATAACAAAATAAAAATGAGTTATAATTTGGTGTTATAAACAATGCTGTAGTTCTCGCTCTTTCTTTTAGTTCCTTGGTGTGCAAACATCTTGCATTTCCTCCACATTATCTAATTGGCTTTTTGGTTTGGTTCAGTCCCTGACTGGAATTTTGAGAAAGACAGCCCCCCCGCCCCCACCATCTCATCTCTTGCCTCAGGCAGCAGATTGCCTTGAGCCACCCCTGGTCAGAACTTTAGTGTAATATTGCGAGATTATCACTAGGGGCTCTTGTGGCACCATTTTGGAAAAGGTAGGCCAGTGTTACTTTGAGACACTGACTCACAGTTGTCAATCAGCCAAATTAAGAAAAACATATATTTATTTATTTATTTAACAGTATTTCTAAACCGCCTTATCTTATTAATCAAGGTTGTATCACAGCAAACAATCGGGTAAAGTGAGAGAGTTAAGCATGCAGTGAGGGAGAAATTTTAGTTGAGTGTGTGTTGTATTGTGTGCTAGATTGGTTTGAGCTATGTACAATGTGTGTTGTGTTGTGCGCTACAGTGGTTTGAGCTATGTACAAGATGGGCTATATACAGTGATGCAAAAACATCTTCTATACATACAGTGGTTAGGCGGTATCATGTGCTGTTATACATTCTCTGAGGTTATGTGATGTGTCCATAGTGTTCTATGAACAGCATGGTTTTTAGCTGTTTTCTAAAGTCCTTGAGGTCTGAGATTGCCCTCAAATTGTCCGGTAGCTTGTTCCATATTGTTGGAGCTGCCATGGAGAGTGCTCTGTCTGTTGTGTCCTTGCGTGTGTGTTTGAATTCACTTGGGGTGCTGACTCGGTTGTGTGTTTGTTTTCTTCTAGGACGTGTGCTGGTGTCTGGTTGTATGAGGGTGTGCAGGCTGTTGGCTGATGTGTGCTGATTTATCTTGAATAGGTTTATGATAGTTTTGTATCTGATGCGTGCACCGATTGGGAGCCAGTGTAAGTCCTTTAAGGTAGGTGTGATGTGCTCCTGTCATGCAGTACCAGATATTATTCGTGCTGCAGTGTTTTGTGCTAGCTGGAGTGGTTTGAGGGTTTGTTTCGGTAGTCCAAGTTATATCGGATTGCAGAAGTCCAGTAGTGGGGTTATCAGTGCTTGACAGAAGTGGGCGAGGAGTGGTTTCAGTCTCCTGATGATTCGCATCCTGTAGTAGACTTTTTGAACTGTCTTGTTTATGTGTGGCTTGAGATTTAGACTATTGTCCAGCGTAACACCGAGGTATCTCACTTCTGATCTTATAGGTATAGTAGTGCTTTGTATCTTGATATTTGGCGGGTGTATGAAGCTTTGGATCCGAGTGATGATTAAAGCTTCGGTCTTGTTGTAGTTTATTGCGAGGTTGTTGTTTTGACACCAACTCGTCATTTGGGTAAGGCAGTCTGTTATCTTTGAGAAGTCCGGGTTGTCGATTGATATCGGGGTGTATATCATGATGTCGTCTGCATATATTGTGTATTGAATGTTGTTCTCTTTCATGATGTTGCAGATTGGTTGGATGTAGATGTTAAATAGGAGTGCTGAGAGTGCGAATCCTTGAGGAACTCCTTGACGGACATTTATGGGTCGGGAGGTGTTGTGTCCCACCTTGACCTGTAGCTGTCTTTCGGTTAGGTATGAGCGGAACCATTCCAAAGTGATTCCGTGTATACCAGTGCTCTTTAGTCTGTCCAGGAGCGTGTTGTGGTCCACTGTGTCGAAGGCTGAGGAGATGTCGATGAAGATCATTATAATTCCATTCCTGGTGTTGTCAATTATTCTTAGGATGCTGTCGAAGAGGTAGATCAGTAGCGTTTCGACTCCATGGTTGGGACGAAAGCCGTGTTGGTTGTCGTCGAGTGTTTCGTATTTGTCGATGTGTTCCTGGAGTTGTATTTGAGCTGTTTTTTTCGATGATTTTTGCCAGGAAGGGTATGCTGGAGATTGGTCGGTATGCTGCTGGATCCTTTTTGTCGAGAGTTGTTTTCTTTGTGATTGGTCTTACTGAGGCAAGCTTTAGTTGCTTTGGCATGAGTCCTTGAGTGAGTGAGTTGTGTACTATTCTATGTATGGCGTGGATGAAGTTTGATTTGGTGGCTTTAACCCATGACACTGGGCATGGGTCTGTAGGAGCAGTGCTTGTGTTGATTGTAGAGATGATGTGTGATATCTGCTCAGTTGAGGGTGAGTAGAAGGTGCCCCAGGTTTTGTTGTATGCGTCTGTCCTGGTGGTTTCACTGGGTGTTGTGCACTCTGTGGAGTGAAATTTGCTTTTGATGTGGTCAGCAAATTCCTGTGGATCAATTTGTATTTCCCCTTCTGTTGTTTGCTCTTTTGTGAGGATCTTGACTATTTCGAAAAGCTCTCTGGGTTTGTTGATGGAATATATTGTCATTCAGGCTAATATGATCCTTGAACCGATATGATTTTATGGTTTATCCAAAATGAAAATAAATAATCGTTACACCTCCCCCAAACCTATGATGGCTGACTGTGCATTCAAGGAAAGCCACAAATTAAAATACAAAGTGCTAAATGTCAAGAATGAAATGAAATACATATTTTTATGCTGTTTGATCAATTAACACTTGAAAAGATTAGGAGATTAAGAAAACCTAGGCAGACTAATTTTATCCATAAAACTGTCCATGTTAAACATACACAGTTTAGTAAAACTTAAATGTAAAAACATTCAAATAACTCCTTTGGAGCAATACAAAAAGTCTTGAAGGCTGTCTAGTAACTCAGTGGCAGTGTTTGAAACCCTCCCCCATACTTTCTACCCAGGTTGCTATTGAATTAGTCACATGAAATGTACTAGAATACAAATCATTCAATAAAGCCTGGAGTAATGTCATGCTGTTATGTGGGATTTAGAGTTTCACAGTTCACAGTGCTTATTTCATAAGCTGTACTGTACAATTTCAGTTTTAATACTAATTTAAAATGTCTCAAAGTGGAAAGAGAATGGATGTAATTTTTCTGAAAATTATTTTTTCTTCACTTGTCATCAGCAACTTTATATTAGAGCCTGGTCCAAAAGTGTGATCCTTAACTACCCGAATGGATCCTTAACCCCTTCCTACTGTATATCTACTTTGGGTAAACAGTACGGTTTGAATAAGGAGTGTGATGGAATAGGGGCTGTTAGCAGTGATTATCTAGTAGTAGATACAAATAGTAATAATCATGGTTGTACCTTCTTTTCTTCCCTGTCTTTTCGTCTTTTCATTTGCTGGTGCATAAGACACAGAAGGCACAACATTTTCCATGGAAGTAGTAAATAAAATGCTGTGCTCCTAGGCTTGTGGTCTTTTTTGCTGGATGAGCCCTTGCAAGGATTATGGAGACAGTAGAAGGACGCATCCTGTGCAGAGGTCTCATTATTTATCTCATGATCAGTACTGATGAAGTGGGCCTTCCAATTCAGGGATCCCCAAACTAATGCCCTAGGGTCAGATGTGGCCTTTGCAGCACAATGTTCTTCTGGGCTCCATGCTTTTCTTCTCCCCAGAACAGATCCAGCCTCAGAGCAAACGATTTGGGAGGCTTTCCTTCCATGGACTCCATCTATCCTCTTTCTCTCCCTCCCTTCCTAAGGCAGCTCAGGGATTTCAGGCAGCAGAATGTGGGCAGCCCAGCCTCAGTGGTTCTTCTCTCTCTGTCCCTCCCAGTTTAGATTTCTCACTGAGATCCTCCTTCCTTTTACCCAAGGGAGGAGATGCTCCCTGTTTTTGGTAATGCAGGGCTGGAGGTATATATGGAGCCCCTGCTCCATGAATTTGCACCGGGAATGTTTATGAGTTATTTTGAGAGGTAAGGAAAGGGGGCAAGAGAGTGGAATGAGAAGGGAGAGAAGGTAAGATGGAGTTTAAAGGAGAAAGATGGACAGGACTGTAGCAAGCTACAAATGTGCCCTGAAAGCCCAGTGATGTTATGAAAGCTTCTAATGTACTTTTGTCATGTGCATCTGCATCTCTCGCACAGCCCTTAGTACAGTCCTGAAGGTGGAGGTATAAAAAAATTGGGGAGTGAAAGGAAAGGAGGGGAAAAGGGAAAGGGGAGTACATTGAGAAGAATGAGTGTAAAACAGGGTGCTATACATCCCCCCTTCCCCTGCTATCTACCCACCTCCCTATGCCCCAGGGGGGAGATGCTGGGAAAAAGTAGGGGGGAATATGGGGTGCAATTATTTGCTTCATCCTGGAAAATGTGACCTCTGCTTCTGCCCTTCCCTAGTGATGGAGGAGTGGAAAATTGGTCTTATGGTTAGAGCTCTGGACTGCTCCTTGTGATCTCGAGCAAGTCACTTAACCGTCTATTTTCTCAGGTACAAACTTATATCGCATGCTCCCTAGGGACAGGAAAATAACTATTGTACCTGCATTGTCCTCCTTCCCTTTCGCCTTCCCCCTCAGCTCAGCAAACTCTTCTCCAAGGAGGATTCTGGACCCCTCTATGATTTGAAATGCTCTATGTGGTCCTTTGCATCAAATGTCTAGGAATCTGGATCAAATTTTTCTGATGAACTGTAGTGGATGTACCAGGAAATGAACTGAAAATATTCAGATTATTCATGTGCTACTCCAGTACTTTGCCGCTGCCCACCTGGACTTTTAATAAGCCATGTAAAGTTACACGCCATCAACGCGCGTTAGGTCACCTATTTTCAATGACTCACACATGGCAATGGGCACTTACATAATTTAGGCAGGTATTACTCTGTGAATACATGTGTCAGGCAGATGGTGCCTACTTTTGGAGGGGCAGAGCATTGGTAAAGTCTATATTTAAAGCCAGAAATTATAAAATATAACTTATGCGTGTTTTCTACATATCAAGGAACGGACATTTACTCCAAACCTAGGGATGGTGCATTAGCAGGATCAATCTATCTATTTAACATTTATAATGCGCTTCAAACGTTCGAAGCGCTGTACATACATGAAGAAAAGACAGTCCCTGCTCATCAGAGCTCACTATCTAGTCAAGAAGATCACAAAATACAAATACAATCAAGTAAGACAAAGTATACAATAAACAAGAAGAGCAAAAACAAGAATCAAGAACAGAAAGCAACAGAGAAGAGATGGGTTTTCAGTATGGACTTGAAGAGGTCCAGACAGGGTGCATTGCACACAGACAAGGGTAGATAGTTCCAGGCAAAGGGTGCAGCCAGGTGAAAGGAGCTAAGTCTAGAATTAGCAGTACAAGTGGAGGACATAGATAGACGAAGGCTGTTCAAAGAGCGAAGAACGCGAGAGGGGATGTAAGGAGAGATAAGAGATGATAGGTAGTGGGGGTCTGTGGAGTAAATGCATTTATAGGTCAAGAGGAGGAGTTTTAATTGGATCTGGAAGCAGATGGGAAGCCAATGAAGGGACTTGAGAAGAGGAGTGACATGGGAAAAGCGATGCTGACGGAAAATTAGTCAAGCAGCAGAATGCTGAATAGATTGAAGGGGAAAAAGATGGTTTGCGGGAAGGCTAGCAAGGAGAATATTGCAGTAATCAAGACAGGAGGTGATCAAGGAGTGGACAATCATTTTAGTAGTGTCATCAGAAAGGAAAGGGCAATTTTTTTTAATGTTATAAAGGAAGAAATGGCAAGTCTTAGCTACGAGTTGGATATAAGTGTAGAAAGAGAGAGAGGAGTCAAAGATAACACCCAGGTTACGAGCCAAAGAGACAGGAAGGATTAAAGAGTTATCCACAGAGACTGAGAAAGGGGGTAGAGGAGGGGAGGCATTGGGGGGAAAGATAAGGAGTTCAGTCTTAGCCATATTTAATTTCAAGCGGCGGTGAGACATCCAAGTAGCAATGTCTGAAAGGCAAACAGTGATCTTGTCATGGATTGCTGGAGAGATATCAGGCGAAGAGAAGTAGATTTGAGAGTCATCAGCATAGAGATGGTAATGAAAGCCATGGGAAGAGATAAGAGCACCAAGAGATTGGGTATAGAGAGAGAAGAGGAGTGGTCCCAGGACAGAACCCTGGGGAACACCAACTGGGAGCGGGGTGGCAGAGGAGGAGGAGCCACCAGAACACACACTAAAAGAGTGATGGGAAAGATAAGATGAGAACCAAGACAGTACAGAGCCTCTAAAGCTGAGTGATGATAGGGTGATAAGAAGAAGGTTGTGGTCAACAGTGTCAAAAGCAGCAGAAAGATCAAGAAGGATGAGAACAGAATAAAGACCTTTGGATTTTGCTAGGAACAAGTCATTTGATACTTTAGTGAGAGCTGTTTCAGTGGCATGCAAGGGACGGAAGCCGGACTGTAAAGGATCAAGAAGGGCATGAGATGAAAGGATATCGAGACAGGGAAGGTGGACAGCATGCTCAAGTAGTTTAGAGATAAAGGGAAGGAGAGAGATGGGTCGACAGTTAGGCAGACAGGTTGGATCGAGTGAGGGTTTCTTGAGAAGGGGTGTGACTATGGCATGCTTGAAGTCAGTAGGGAAGGTAGCAGTGGAGAGGGATAGGTTGAGGATATGAGAAATGCAAGGGACAATAGAGGATGAGATGAGGCATAAGAGTCGGGTGCGGATGGGGTCGGAGGAGCAGGTGGTGGGTTTGGAGGAAGAAAGAAGGAGCGCTGTTTCATCATCAGAGACCACAGGGAAGGAGGAGAGGGTAGCAGAAGTTAGTGGGGAGAGATGGGAGAAAGGTGAGTTAGAAGGGGTAATAGGGAATTGGAGGGTAATCTTATGGATTTTGTCATGGAAGAAATCAGCTAGTGTTTGGGCAGGAAGAGAGGGCGGAATCAGCGATGGAGGCACATTGAGGAGAGAATTGAGAGTATTAAAGAGATGACGAGGATCAGAGGCGAAAGAGTTAGTCAGATGGGTGAAGAAGGCTTGTTTGGCAAGTGCTATGGCTGATTGGAATGAGAAAAGCATGAATTTAAAGTGAAGAAGGTCAGCACGGCAGCAGGATTTAAGCCAACGACGCTCAGCAGAGCGGGAACAGGAATGCAAATATCGGGCAGTGGGTGTGAGCCAGGGCTGGGGAGAAGAACGCCTTACAGGGTGTGGGGTAAGGGGAGCAAGAGTATCCAGGGCAGAGGAGAGTGCAAGTTATAGGATGTCACAGCCTCATTAACGGATTTGGATAACAGATAGGAGGAAAGGGGAGAATAAACAGAGGAAGAGAGGGCTAAGGGATCAATAGCAAGAAAGTTTCTGAAAAGATTAGTGGAGACAGGACGAGGCTGAGATGGGGGATGATGAATAAGAAAACTTAAGAGGTGGTGGTCAGATAAGGGAAAGACTGAGTTGCAGAAGTTGGAGGGTGAGCAATTAGAGAAGAAAATCAGGTCAAGGCAGTGACCAAGTTGGTGAGAGGGGGCGGTGGAGAAAATTTGAAGATTGAATGAGGAGGTAATGGAGAGGAGCTTACAAGCATGGGGATCTGAACCCTGTCTTCCTTGGCTCTCCACCTAGTACTCTAACTGCTAGGCTACTCCTCCACACGCCTGCTTTGATGAAGAAGCACTGTCCATGAAGGCCCCCGTAAAATGTGAATATTCCACCAGCACTGGCCAGGACATGTACCGAATTCAATAATTTAACAAGAGAGCTTCATTATATTAGTGATCCTGCTAATATCTCCTGTAAGTACACTGTGAGGTAAAAGTACAATACCATTGCATGACATTGTAAAACAAAAGAACATACTCTTGAAATACTCAGTTAAAAAGAGGAAGAGCACGCCACAAAGTCACCTTGCTGTATCTGAAAACTAGCTGTCATAACTGGAGAGAAATATGAGCTTCAGAAACGAAAAGCAAATTGGAACACTTCAATTCTAATCCGCATTTGTCTCCAAAAATTGTGAAATGTCAACACTTCTAGCAGATAGTGTTGTAAGTGTGCGTGTTGAAAGAGGAGAGGGAAGAGGGCTTCAAGCCTACAAATTTCTAAAGCAGGTTTTCTGATCCCAGCTTTCCTTTGGCAGAGACTATGAATGAGCTGCAACAAAAATAGACAGATATAAATACTCAAGTCCATATCATTTATTTAATGGATTCCAATTACATCTTGAAGCCGATGGAGTCCAAGTGTGCACATGCTTTGAAATCAAGAGGGTCCAAAATGCTTTCAGGCCTCTTTAATTGTGCTTGAAAGAGTTTATTTGTGGCCAACACAGGTTTTATTCAGTGATTTCTTTAACTGTTGTACTAGTGGTTTCACTACTGATTTATTGCTAACTGCAAAAAAGGTTCCATTAGTTGTAGTTGATCTGACGAGTCCATTTTCAAAAACAATGTCCAGTAAAACAAATTATGCTTTAAAAATCATTGGCAAGTTTGCCAAATCACAGGCGTAACAAGGTTGTGAAAGTTGTGGTCCACAGAAAAGAGGAGGAAAAATGTTTGCAGCTTAGTAACAGGGAGTGGTTTGTTTGTTAGATCCAATCCATCTGTTGCACTATAAATAAACATGGTATCTGACAAACCCAATGTTGTAATGAGTATGGAAATAAATGAAAGGTCTCAAATTGCATCAAGGTCAGAGCAGTGCCCTGTAAGTTACGAAGACCCTGCTAGTGGCACTGCAATGTGTGAACACGGCATAGTACAAACATCTACTTTCTACTGTAGCTCATAGCTTTTTGTGTAATGCTGCCTTCAGTCTAAAAACTGTGCGCTATACCTCATATAAATACTGGATGGCTTAGGGCAGGGGTGGGCAATTCCGGCCCTCATGCACCACAATCCAGCCTGGTTTTCATGATGTCCCTAATGAATATTCATGAGATCTATTTGCATCCACTGCCTTTCATTGTACGGAAATAGGTCCATGAATATTTATTAGGGACATCATGAAAATCAGGCTGGATTGTGGTGCACGAGGGCCGGAATTGCCCACCCCTGGCTTAGGAGAATGGTTACAACATTAGAGAACCTTTCACCACTAGGCCACGGGTTCAAATCCTGGCCTAAGTAAAATGAGGAGATGGTTTCAGTTCTGTTCCAAGGGCTATGGCACAAGCCCATAATCGCTCCTGTCAGATTACTATAAATCCGTGAATTACACTTCCTCACTGATTTAAAACTACAATACAATGAACTCATAAAGACTGAACAGTTTTTTCACTAGGTGCTGGCCAGTCTTCTCTTGCATTTTCCCAACAGATCTTGCTCACATCTCTTGTAGCTGTATATGCGGGGGTGGGGGATATTCAAACGCATTAACATGGCTAGCAGACCTGCTAAATGTGGCAATCCCCTTATCCGGGATATTCAACGCCACTAATACGGTTAGTCACTGAATATCTGCAGGTTCCGCTGCTGCACGCCCTGATGCTAACTGGTTAGCACTGGGGCGTTCCAGGAGCAGCACCCGGTCATAATCGGGCAGCAGTGATATTGAGTCGCTGCCCAGGTATGGCAAAGCGGTGAAAGTCAGGCACATCAAAGGTTGGCCTAACATTTGCCGCAGAAGCTAACTGGACTGCAGCTGAATATCGCCACTGCCCGGTTAGCTTTCCCTGCAATCTGGGTAACCCAAATATTCAATGCCGGGGCCCGGATATGACCCTGACATTGAATATCTGGGTTTATGTTTTAGCGGTGACGGCTAGCCACTGAAACCACCTTAGCCGCTGACACGGAATATTCTGCCCCACAGTCTTTTATGTGGAACAGTTTGTGCCTCATTCACAAATGACATAAGAAAATGCTTTACTGATGCCAGTCATACTTTTTAATTTTCGAGTCTTCTTGTTTGCAAAATAAAATTGCATTTTCCCATTCTTATTGCGAGGAGAGTAGCCATCACGTCGGGGGTGAGAGCAGGAGCTCCCCCTTCCTCCTATGAGCCGCCAATCAGCAGCCAGCAATGAACGGCACAAAATCTGCCGTTGCAGAGGGCGCGCCCGCGCCTTGCAGGCCCGCGCCTGAGGGCCTCGCCAGAGGGCCCTTTGGCGTGGCCCTTAGGCGTTGGTCTGTGGCGTCTGCTGCTGGAAGGTACATGGCTTTGGCTGGACTGTCCGTGCTTATGTATTGTGGTAACTATTCAGTGTTTATCTCCTTATCTTGCCTGTATGACTGTCTCCACTCTTTAATCTGTCCTATCATATAAATGGCGTTCTTTTCCTATTTTCCTTGAATGATATAGTATTGTAAACCGCTCTAATGCCTTTGGGCCTGAGCGGTATATCAAATCTCAATAAACATAAACATAAACATATTGGTCTTTTTTCATTTGATTTTTTTTTTTATTTCTTCATTCTTTTTAAATCGAATTTTCCCACATCTTGACTGCATTTTCCTGCTTGTCATTGCTTTTCTTCTTTTTCCATTTTTCTTTCTCTGTTGCGTCTCCTCCAACAGTTAGCATTTTTAGCACTTCCCTACTGACTCTTCTAGTTTCCTGTCTTATCTCCTGCTTACCTACGTGCCATATCTACCTTCTCTCTTGTTTCTCTTTCCATCCTATTTTCCCACCTCTCCTGCCTCAGGATTCTTCCTTTCTTCAGCGCGGTGTTAGAATGTTGCGCTACACTTCAGCGCACATCGTTATAATGCAAGCACTAAAAAAATGTGTTTACTCCCAATGCAGTAAACTAATGACATGCAAATTACAGCCATGTTAAAAAAGTGTGTGCTGTCAGAAAAGCACTGCACACCGTTGTGGTAATACGCAGCCATTTTCTGCATCGCAAGTAAATATCTCCCTTCTTCTGTGGGGTGACTGCAGATTGGTTCATGCACTGAGACGAAACAGGCCAGACTCCCTGAACCTCCTACCCCCGACCAACCCCCCAAAACTTCCCTGTTGACCCAATGGGTCCCAGAATCCCCACCCTCCTGACACATCATCCAGGGAGGCATTCATCCAGAGAGCCTATATTGTAGTCTGGAGGTCCCGATGCACCTCCAAATGTTGAGAGGCAGGACTGACGCACTCTCCTAGGGACGAGTCTCAACATTTCCCCTAGGGGCCCTTGCATATCTCTTTCTAGCATCACTCAAGAATATCTTTCATCCGGATGGGTGTGCAGGACTGGCCTATTCCTTTTCTGAGGACTGGGGTTGTCTTAAATGTGGCAAAGAGGCTTTACATACAGTATATGAAAATACATAACAACTGTAGGGATGCGTGCAGGCAAAACCAAAAATCAGGTTTTGTTTTTTTCCCATATTTTTCACACCGCACATGTGACCCTCATGGACATTTGGTCTGACACAGTATAGTAATTAAATATAAACATGTTCTGCATCCACAAAAAAAAAACCTATAACAGGTGCAGATCAGAACTACAATATTTCTCCATGGAAGTAACCATACAAAAAATATTCTGATACACACGTTATTTGAGTAGCAGCAACATAACTCTTCCCACTACCAGGCACATTGGGAAAGAACACAAAACTTGAAAAAAATCACCACTCACATATAGAGCAAATGTGCCACACCACAGCAGCACTAATTCCTATGATTCAAAGAGCTAGAACCCTACCAAAGAAGAAGCAGCGCTACAAATATTACAGGGGGCCGTAGGACACTAATACACCTATGTCTGGTAAAACAGAACAAGTGGGACTACCATAGGTCTCTGCAGAAACTACACACTAAAGCCACCGCACCTTGGTCACATGCAAAACACCGACAGATTCTTACCAAATACAGAACAAGGGACCACAAACTAGAAATAGAAATATGAAGTCAAAAACTGACTAGAATTCCCAAGAAGTCAAACTCTGCAGGTAAACAGAAATGCATTTCCTCTTGTACTGAATAAAATGCAAAAATAGCCGTAATGCACATCTCCCAAAGCGAATGGATTCCAGTTAATAAATTCAAAATAAAACACTTTCTTCTACCTTTGTTGTTTAGGATTTTATTTTTCCAATCACTTTGGTCCCAGTTTCTCTTTACTGCTTTCTTTGTTTATCTTCTGCCAACTCTTTCCATTGCTTGCTGTCCATTTCTTCTTTTTTCTCTCTCCTCTTATCATCCTTCTTTTTCTTCTTATATCTGCCTCATATTGATCATTCCCTTTTCTTTCTTTCCTGCTTTTGTCCGCTCTAATTTCACCCCCTTTTTCATCTTCTAGTCCTCCATCTCCTCCTTTTTAATTTTAACATACTTATCAACTTTCAGTCTCCTGCCCAGTCCAGCCCATCTCACTCTCTCCCTGGTCTCTTATTCCATTCACTTTCATCAACACCCACTACCACATTTCCACCCACTCATTTATGTTTTTTTGACAACCCCCCACAAGGCTCAGCATCTACCTTCTCTCTCCCATCTACCCACCCTTGTAGTCCAGCATCTCCCCCCTCTTTCTCATTCCCTCACCCACCCATCCTCATAGTCCGGCATCTCCCTTCTCTCTCTCTCTCTCCCTCGCTCACCCACCCAGTCTTGTATCCCAGCATATCCCTTCTTTCTCTCTCTCCTTCTCACCCACTCACCCTTATATTCTGGCACCTCCCCCCCCCACCCATCCACCCTTTTAGTTCAGCACCTCCCATCCCCTCTTTCCCCCTCACCCGACACCCTTATAGTCTGACATCTCCCTTCTCTCTCTCCCCCCTCATCCATCCACCCCCCCCCCCTTTTGCCTCCACTCCCTCTCTATCTCTCTCTCACTCCCTCACCTACCCACCAACACTTGTAGCCTGGCATCTCCTCTCCCCTCCCTCTTCTGCACCCATCCTTATAGCCTGATATTTTCCCCTCTCTCATTCTCTCCTCCACCACCTACACATCCACCCCAACCCATCAATCCATGCATGCATTTACCCATCCATCCCCCACCCACGTAGCCCGGCATCTCTCCACTCACATTCTCTGTTTCCCACCCACCCATGTAACCTGGCATTTCTCCTCTCTACCCACCCACCAATCTATATAACCTAACATCTTCACCTTCTCTCTCTCGGTCTCTCTTTCTCCCACACCCATCTAGCCAGTTGGCTTTTCTCTTTCCCCTCATCCACCAACTTATGAAGCCCTGCATCTTCCCCCTCTCTATCTGTCTCTTTCTCTTCCACCATCCACCCTCGTAGCCTGGCATCATCTCTCCAAGTAGCCCTCTATCCCACCATTGTAGTCCAGCATCTTCCTGCCCCTTTGCCACAGCATTTTCCTGTCCCCTCTCCTCTTCCCCCCCCCCCCCCGGAAAAAAAGGACAGCATCTTCTCTTTCACCTCCCTTTCTCCATCAAAACTGCAGTATCTTCCTTTTTCCCTTCCCCAGCCCAACAGTGTAGCTTCTCCCCTTCTGTGGGGGAGTTGGCACAAGCAGCGGCAAGAGACGTGGCCGCTCCAACCCCAGCAATTCTTCATTAGTGCTTGTTCAGAAATACCAAGTGGCATGAGATTTCACTTCTGGTGTGCAAACTGAAATCCTAATAAGAGCCCCAAGTGCTACGACATGGAGAAGGAGCGCGGCTGCACATACACTAATGAAGTGCTGGGGCTAGTGTGGCCGTGTCTCCTACTCTTGCCGCTGCTTGTGCTGGCTGCAGGACACACAATCTCAGGTGTTCCCAGCGTCTCCACCCCTTCATTTGCCAGCTCCGTGACACACCTCCCGGGTGCTTCCAACACACTAGTGTGTTGTGACACACCAGTTGAGAACCACCGCTTTAGATGTTTTACATTTATTTCTGTTAGATACAGATAGACTCTTACAGGGGCCGGTTTACTAAACCAATGGAACTGCTAATGCAGCAAATACTTGCTACTGCATCCAGATAGCATGTGCTAAAGCAGGGCGACTGCAGATAACCTAATGATTTTCTGTGCTATTTGCAGAAAGCACATTACCTGTAGGGATGGGCAGGATTAGAGCAGAGAGTGGGCATGTCTGCTACATGCGGGCACCACAGGCCTCAACATCACGCAATAGCAGTTGGATTTCCAGAGCGCTGCATCTGCGCTAACGCCACCTCAATGAGTGGCATCAGCTGCATTCATGATGCTGCCCGACCACATTATCTACACTTTTGGTGTGATATCTGCTGGGGAGCTGCTGTGCATGCCCCCAACAGATAACACATGGCTTTTGCAGCAACACATCGCTTTCTGTACTTTTTTGACGTGTTAGATGCAACAGCCTAATGCAGTTTGTAAGCCAGCCTGATAATGTTAAAAACAAAGACTTTTTCCTACCCACCCACATGAAGCACATTCTTTAATTTATAGTTAGTTATCCCAATTAAGAGAGGGAGGGAAATGTGATACCATGCTCTACTTTCATTGTCATTAACCTTTAACAAATAATTAACAGTTCACTGGGAAGTAACAAAAACAATAACATAAAATAAACCAATTAATCCTAAAGGACTTTATATTTGTTTAGGTATCTTTAATCCTTTAAAAATGCTAAACAACTAAACTCAATAATACAAAGATGCAGTCAGCAGCGAGATGGGGGCTATCCATTCTTTTGCTCTGAGTGCCACATTTTTGATTATTTCTCTGTTGGTGAGAGATCATACTAAGTGTTCACTCAGTTCAAACAGTTCCTGGCTCTCAGAGAATGAGTCCCATCTCTAAAGGCTGGAGTAGCAGAACTGGAGGAGCTGAGGCAGACAGAGAGGTATATAGAGGAGACCTACAGGGACATAGGTCCCACCTCCAGTCTGGCAGTCTCAGTTCTGTCTTAGAGAAGCGAGATCACTGGGAAGGAGAGCATCACTGTGGTGGGGCAGGAAACGATCATGCAGCCAGGACCTACCCAGGGGATGCAATATCCTTTCGTACCAAGAGTGAGACCCTAGGGACTTCTGCTCAGGATGAAGGGGTTAGGACAGCGGTTTGCATCGGTGCATTATTAAGCATGTAGATAACACACTCACTGCCACTGCCTTCCCCTTTATACATGGAATTTCGATCTATAATGTATTTTGTTTCCTGCAAAACTTTAATCCTGTGTGACTCAATGCCCTCTCTAACATAGCATGCAACCCCTCCACCAATTTGATCTACTCTATTGTTGCGATATAATTTCTATCCAGGTATCACAACGTCCCATTGGTTATCCTCCTTCCACCAGGTCTCTGAGATACCAATCATATCTATCTTTTCATTTAATGCTATACCCTCCCTATAAATTCTAACATAAATATTCTCCAGTACCAAGCATATTAAGAACTAATACAAAGTCCTACAAAAGTCACTGAGGATTTACAGAGCAAATCTACCAAACCATACAGCACCAAGTTCCAAAACTCACACAATAAGGAGCCTACCCAGAAAAAATCAGCACTGTAAATATCCATACATCTATTTGAAAAGTTGAACAAGTCATATTACTACAGTACAGAACCCTATGTACAAGCTCCATGTTAACAGAGCACATGGCCTCAGTCACACTCTCAGAACACAGACCCTCACCAAGTACAGAATAAGTGACGACAACCTAAAATCATGATAAAAATATGCAGAGAAAATTAAACTGAAATCCAAAGAAGCTAGACTCTGCATGCAGTACAGCACTACAGAAATAGAAAGAGATGTATTTCCTTGTACTGTGTAAAATATAAAGATAGCACAAAGTCTGGTCACTAAATTGAAAACTAATTTTTTTTCTATCCTTTTATTGTCTGACTACTCTGATCATGCTAATCCCTATCTGAGGTTTCTGTCTTCCTCTATCTTCTCTTAGCTCTCTTTTATGGTCTCTAGACCATCTGACATTTCTTGTCTCTCCTTTTGTTCTCTTCACTTCTTTCCATCTTTGATATTGATATTTTCCTTTCAACTTTCTTCTATTTATTTTTCTATCGCTCTGTCAACTCAGATTTCACTACCCTTTCTTAATATCCAGTCCACAATCTCCCCCTACTACTTTTCAGTCCTCATCCCAGTCTTCCCATTCCCCACCTCTTGGTCCATTATTCCACAGTCCTTCACTCATTCTCTCTCTTCCCTACATGTTACCATCTCTCCCATCTCTCTCTTGCGTGCTCTCTTTCCCTTTATCTAGCATCTCTGCTCTCTCTCTCCCTATCCTTCTGTAGCCCTCCACTCCCTTCCTATCCCCCTGTGCCCTGTCTCCATACCATTCCCTTCCTATTACTCACATGTCCAGTATTGTCCCATAGTCTCCCTCTAACCCCACGTATCTAGCATCACCACTCCATCTCAAAAATCTCCACTCCTTGATTCTCCCTATGCCTGTTCTCCCTATGCCTCCTTCCGATGTCCAGTATCTCCCCTTCATCACCCTATCTCCCCTCCCCCGTCTAGCATGTCCCCTCTGCTTCCCTATTCTACCTCTACTACAGCATCTCCCTTCTGTCTTCCCGTGCCCCTCCATGTCCAGCAGTTCCCTCCATTTCACAATGCCCCCCTTGTCAAGCATCTCCCATGTTTTTCTATGATACACACCCTGTGTCCAACATCTTTTCACATCTCTATTTACCTTCCATCTCCGTATACCTCCTCTTTCTCCAGTATGTCTGCCTCCTTAGCCCTCCAGACCCATGCCTGGTTCTTCCCTCCTTCCTCCCACCTCTCTCATGTTGCCCCCACGTCTCTGTTCCCCTTCCCAGACTATGTCCCTTCTCACTCCATCTTTGTACTCTCATCCCTGCCCTTCATTCACACCCACCCATCTTCCTTTCCAGAAAGCACTGCCCCTTTAGGGTTATGCTAACTTCTCTGCCTGTCTCTTGGCCCCCCCCCACCTCTAAATCACCATAGCATTTCTACCTGCAGGGCTTTCCAGCAAGCATGATCGGCTGGAAACTCTTCTGCCACGAGACTTGCTTCTCCCGTGGGCCAGGCTGTTCCATTCTCAGCAGATTGCACAATTCTTCTGCCCGTAGGTCTTGCTGCTTCCGTGAGCAGAACTGCGGCAGATAATAAAACAGCCTACCCATGGGAGCAGCAAGTCCCCTGGGCAGAATTGTGCAAGGCTGTAATGACATCTGAGAATGGAGAAGCCTGCCCATGGGACTTGCTTCTTGCATGGGCAGGCTTGCACAACTCTTCTGCACTTCTCATCTTGCTTGAGGGGTGCAGCTAGAGACGGCGACCCCTGACATTGGCACCTCACCTGAAGTGCTTACCTGGTTAACCGGGTGGTGCTGTTCCCTGGTGGGGGGGGGGGGCGGGGGTGTACTACCATACACCTGGCCAGAATGAACAGACAGATGATTAAATGCTATCAGAAATTAGGGGAGCTAACAAAATTGGCAACACAGTAATAAAGGGTGTGTTTCAGATGAAATAGTACTACTACTACTACTAAGAATAATTTGTTTAGTGCTACAAGGCATACGCTGTGCTGTATAGAGACATGCAAGAGACAGTCCCTGCTCATCAGAGCTTACAATCTAGTCAAAACAGACAACACAACCACTGGGGACTAGGACCTGTCTAGGGGAATGGTAAGGAAATGCATAGTTGAAGAGCAGGAGACTAAGTGGATCAGGATCCAAAAGCAGTTGGTTCAGTAACTGGGATGAGAGGGAACTATTTTAGACTAATCCTTAGTGGAACACAGCATCTGGTGAAGGAGGTGATAGTGTTGGGACCATTTGGCAAATGTGATCATAGCATGATAAAATCTAATTTAATAAATGGAGGGAAAGAGCAAGGAGATCTACTGAAGTAGCTTTTAATTTTCAAAAGGGAGATTATTAAAAAAAACAGTTACAAAAAAATTAAAAGGAGCAGCTATAAAAGTTAAGAATGCACATCTTGCCTTGACATTTTTTAAAAATACTGTCTTCAAAGCCAAGATACTGAATTCCATGCTTTAAAAAAATGGAAAGAAGGCCAAAGTACCAACATGGTTTAAAGGTGAGGAGAGAGAGGCTGTTATGGCCAGTAAAACATCTTTCAAAAAATGGGAAAAGGATCCAAATGAAGAAAACAGGAAAGAGCATTAGCGCTGGCAAGTTAGATGAAAAGCACGGATAAGGCAGGCAAAGAGAGAATTTGAAAATAAGCTTTCCATGAAAGCAAAAACTCATAAGAACTTTTTCACATACATCTGAACAAAAACCCTTCAGGGGAGTCGGTTGGCCCATTAGATGATAGAGGAATAAAAAGCCATTTTGAGGGAAACTTATTTTAAAGCCAAAAAGGCGACCTCACCTGGTATAAGTTATCTACCTGGCCAGGCGGGGGCGACAATATATATACTGTCATGTAGAAGACCCTACTGAGCCTATGGAGATAGGGAGAGAAGAGGATTTTGTTTCAGAAACTGACAGGCAGTCAGAGCACATGGCTCAATGTTTTCAAGGAAAAGGTAAACAAAAAGAGTCAGGAGCTGAACAGAGACGCCCATGCTCTAAGGTATCCCCAAGCTCAGGAGTTAATGAGAAACACCTGGCTGGGGGAGGGGCAGAGCTAAGCTCTGAGAAGCAGGATTATAAAAAGTGGTCATTAGATTTGATCAAGGGGATGAGGAGGAACGAGGAAGAGAAGGAGCAGGAGTTCCAGGGAAGCTCTGAGGGAGAGACGCCAGGACAACAGCAAAGACAAAGGCAAGGGATCCGACAGGGGATCAAGCAAGGGAGCACGCTGACCAAAAGGAGTCAAGGAGGAGTAAGGACCCAGAAAGCCAAAGCCCAGTGGGAGCAACACAGGGCCGGTGCCGTCCAGTAAAGGCAGGAGGAAGAAACCTCCTGAGAGGCTGGTTTGGGAAAATTCAGAGGCTCCAGGGAGAGAGACATACTGGCATGAGAATATTTATACGTCTGAGGCAGAAGCTGATAAGCTAAAAGGCAAGAAAACACAACCGGTGTTTGGAACCCTTTCTGACCCAGCAGAACAGAGAATTCCTTCCTCTGTAAAGCCAAAAGGTAGGCTTCACAACTTGTCCAGATTTGAACCTAGTTTTAAAATATTTCCTTGTAGTTGCCAGGAAGTATTAGGCTCCCCAAGCAGCAACTCCAGTATATATGGTACTTTATAGCCCTGCTCGTTAGAGTGCTACAAAGGGAAGCCACGTGAAGACAGAGAAGAAGTTTGTTTTAAAACGCCGTATAGCAGCTTGCAGACACACCCAGCTGACGCTGACTTAGAAGAGATGCAGATAGACTCTGATATCAATGACGTAGCAGATAATCAGATGGATTGTACTTTGTCTCTTGCTGACCATATTGAATCTCTCTGCTGAACAATATATTAAGAAGGCTGGGAAAGCAGCAGAAGAAAAGGGAACATTTTCTTTTGTTATAAGAAGCTGTTTGCTTTTGTTTGTACTGAGCACTGCACGTTTTAAAGCCTGAAGCTAAAGAGGCTGATTACCTTAGTTCCTGAATGTATTCCTCAGGCCAAATATATGGCAACTGTCCTAAGTTTTCCACATGCACTTAATCTTCTTGGAAAGGGAAATAAATCCTTGTCATTTGCCTGAAACCACTCGACTACAATTTCTTCTTTTCTCAGAGGGTAAAAGGGACTACTATCCCCATAAGGTATTGCAGAAGAAAATACCATGCCATACTCCCTGAATTAGAATCCCCAGGTAGACCAACCCTCCGTGCCCTAGGCGCTGGATTGGCCCCCAGGTGACAAGTGGCGTAGTTGTGAGGATTTTCCGCTTGGAATAAAAAGGACATCCCAACTGAAGAAAAAAAAAAAACGACATCAGGAGACACCAAAAGTTTGTACAAGGGGAAAAGAAAATTTGCTAAGCTGTTGGTGGAGAGTTATCGGAGATTCGCTGGCAAATCGGCCAGGAGGACCAGGACTCAAAAGATAGACTCCTTTCTCAAGGCCTGAATCTACACTGTGCCAAGGTAATGGGTAACTGGGCACAGGTGTGGAGGATTCAAAAGTGAGAAAGAGAGCTACTGTTCTGCAGTTTATTTAGATAGAATTTAAAAGAAAGCCGTGGTGTGCCGCACTTGGTGGGCTTTTCTTTTTGTTTGTCTCTACAGGAACGACAGTCCTAAGGATGGATCCACAAGAAGTGTTGCGCTGGATGTCTAACCAGTTTGAAAAGCAGATGGAGCTGGCTCATCGCACGCAAGAACAGACAGCCGCGGCAATGCATGCCCAGCAAAAACCCCTTGTCGAGTTAATAGAGGCTTTACTGGCAAAGCAGAAGGCTACTGAACAAGCAGGTCCCTCATTTGCTACGGTGGTAGGGCCATGAGACTGTGGAGCCTTAGCTTTTGGACAGTTAACAACCAATGATGATTTGGACGTCTTTATAGAGGCCTTTGAAAGGATTGCAAGAGCGGTCAAATGGCTGCTAGAACAATGGGCAGTGAGGTTCGCCACGTCCCTTACGGGAGAGGCTTTAGCTGCTTATAAGGCCATGCCCACTGCTCTAGCGTCTGACTATGATGAAGTTAAGAAAGCAGTTAAAGATAGGCTAGGACTAACACCAATGTTCTATAAGAGAATGTTTAGGGAGGCTAGGCTGAAGCCTAATGAAAGACCTAAAGCATTGTATCAGAGGACTAAAGGTTTAGCGTGGAAATGGCTTGTTCCAGATGAAAAGACTCTTGAGTCTGATCGATACTATCGTTCTGGAACAATTCATGGAAGCAGTACCCCCTGAAGTCAAGTCTTTCCTGATCCTACAAAGTTGCCAGACCACCGCAGAGGCAGCCATCCTTACAGAACGCTATTTTGAGGCAGAGTTGGCCGGTAAACCAAAAGGAGGCGTTCTGAGAGTGGCTGGGGCAGCCAACTTTGGAAGATCAGAAAAGAGCTTAAGAGCTAATATAACCAGTGCGAATACTGTTGTACCATTGTCAAAAGGAAAATGTTATAACTGCGGGAAAGTAGGGCATTTTCAGAGAAATTGTACATTGCGAACAGCACTAATGACTGGAAAAGGAAAACAGGTGCAAGAAGGGTTCCTGTTAAAGGTGGAAGTTCAGGGCATTGTAGCTCATGCACTGCTTGACTCGGGTGCTGACCAGAGCATGGTCTCGAAAAAGCTCTGGCAGGCCATTGAAGCCCGCATGAAATCAGAACCGAGTCAAGCAGAGGGTCAGGTTAAAATACGCTGTGTGCATGGTGCATCCTCTTATTATCCGCTATATAGGCTCTCAGTAAAAGGATTGGGAACCCAAAAGGAGGTTCTGGTGGCCGTAGTCCCACAGCTTCCTCACGATATTGTCTTGGGGAGGGATTGGCCCCCATTTTGCAGATTGATGGAGAAGGGCCTAAATGTTAAAACAGGCATGGTCTCCACCAGGTCCCAGGTAGGAACCTCAGGAGTAAAGGATGAATCCTCAGAGAGTGAAGATGAATTGGTAGAGGAGATATCAGTTAAGCTTCCTGCATGTAAGAAAACAATTAGTGCCCCTTCCAAGGAAGTTAGGAAAGGGATAGCCCAGCGAAGTGTTCCAGGGGTAGGGGCCCTAGCAGCGACTGTTCTTAGTCCCCTACTTGGAAAACCCCAAAACACTGGCCTAAGGTCAAAGTCACATGTAGGAGATGCATTCCAAGTTAAACAAAAATTTGTCTTACAATATTGCAGGGTCTCGGCTAAGGCACAAAGCCCACGGAGAGCCTCATCCGCAGCTGCCGGCTACGATTTATTTAGTGCTGAAGACGGTATAGTCCCCAAAGGAGGAAAAGCGTTCATAGACACGGGTTTGAAAATACAAATTCCTGTGGGCTGTTATGGCCGCATAGCGCCACGCTCAGGTTTGGCTGCAAAATACTTCATTGATGTCGGCGCAGGAGTTATAGACCCAGACTACAGAGGGGTAGTCAAAGTCTTACTTTTTAATTTCGGAAAGGAAGATTTTAAAGTAAGGATGGGTGACAGGGTCGCACAACTCATCTGTGAGTGTGTAGGCTTCCCTTCATTGGAGGAAGTACCTTCGCTGACCCCCACGGGTCGAGGAGCGGGGGAATTTGGGTCCACTGGGCTGGGCGAAGTGAAGAGCCCGACAGCAACGGCTGAAGAGAAAATGGAGGAGGACCTAGGCCCACAGCTGGCTGACTGTAAAGAAAACCCGGAGTCCAGAATAGGCACAGAGCTATCGCTGCAGCAGAGACAGGAGTTGGCTAGGGTGCTAGCCAAATTTACAGATGTCTTGACATCCGTGCCAGGGAAGACCAATCTGGTAGCACACGAGATTGTTACCATACCAGGGAAGGTAATTAGGCAACGGCCTTATCGGTTGCCTGAGGCCAAAAAGAAGGAGGTCGTAGCCCAAGTACGAGAGATGCTCAGCATGGGCATTATAGAAGAGTCAAAAAGCCCTTGGTCTAGTCCTATCGTCCTCATGCCGAAGCCGGATGGGACCCTTCGTTTTTGTATAGACTTCCGGCAAGTAAACAGCATTTCACAATTCAACGCCTATCCCATGCCCCGTATTGAGGAGCTGCTAGACCGTCTAGGACAAGCACGGTATCTGACCACGCTCGATCTAACGAAGGGCTACTGGCAGATACCACTGACCCGTGATTCAAAACCAAAGACTGCCTTCAGTACGCCCATAGGCTTATTTCAATTCCGCCGGATGCCGTTTGGCCTGCATGGAGCTGCCGCAACATGTCAAAGGCTAGTGGACCAGGTCTTGAGGCCCCACCAGGAGTACGCACTAGCGTATATGGATGATGTCATTGTCCACAGTACAACCTGGGCTCAACACCTACCCAGGATGGAAGCCGTCCTACGAGCCATGCGACGGGCAGGGTTAACACTGAATCCGGGGAAGTGTCTATTCGCAAGTAAAGAAGTGAAATACCTTGGCCACATGGTGGGAAAAGGAATGGTCAAGCCCCTGTCAAGCAAGATAGACAGCGTGAAGAATTTTCCCAGGCCGACGAATAAGAAACAATTACGAAGTTTCTTGGGCCTCATCGGCTATTACCGTTGATTTATCCCGCGCTTTGCTGAGGAGAGTGCACTCTTTACTGAGATGCTAAGGAAAAATGCGCCGAACAATATAAAGTGGACCCCAGAAGCGGAGGAAGTGTTTACATTATTAAAAGGGAAGCTCTGTAAGGCCCCTGTACTGCGAGGGGTGGACTTTGGGTTACCCTTCATCGTTCAAACCGACGCATCGGAGACCGGATTGGGAGCGGTCATGTCTCAGGAGTTTGCGGGTATAGAGCACCCCATCACGTACCTCAGTAGAAAATTGTCAAAAGCAGAAAGAAATTATTCTACAATAGAAAAAGAATGCCTGGCCATTAAGTGAGCAGTAGAGGCCCTGAGGTTTTACCTCACTGGGCGCAAGTTTTTGTTAGTCACAGATCACGCACCCTTAAAGTGGCTGAGTCAAATGAAAAATAACAACGCTCGACTAACTCGGTGGCATCTAGCATTGCAGGCCTTCAATTTTATGGTGCAACATAGGGCAGGAAGGTTACATCGCAACGCTGACGCATTGTTACGGATTAGGAGCTGTCCGAATATAAGCTCGTCAGCCCGTAATATCTTAAGGGGGGGGGATTTGTCATGTAGAAGACCCTACTGAGCCTATGGAGATAGGGAGAGAAGAGGATTTTGTTTCAGAAACTGACAGGCAGTCAGAGCACATGGCTCAATGTTTTCAAGGAAAAGGTAAACAAAAAGAGTCAGGAGCTGAACAGAGACGCCCATGCTGTAACGCATCCCCAGCTCAGGAGTTAATGAGAAACACCTGGTTGGGGGAGGGGCAGAGCTAAGCCCTGAGAAGCAGGATTATAAAAAGTGGTCATTAGATTTGATCAGGGGGATGAGGAGGAACGAGGAAGAGAAGGAGCAGGAGTTCCAGGGAAGCTCTGAGGGAGAGAAGCCAGGACAAGAGCAAAGACAAAGGCAAGGGATCCGGCAGGGGATCAAGCAAGGGAGCACGCTGACCAAAAGGAGTCAAGGAGGAGTAAGGACCCAGAAAGCCAAAGCCCAAAAGCCAGGTGTGAGCAATACAGGGCCAGTGCCGTCCAGTAAAGGCAGGAGGAAGGAGAAACCTCCTGAGAGGCTGGCTTGGTAAAACTCAGAGGCTCCAGGGAGAGAGACATACTGGCATGAGAATATTTATACGTCTGAGGCAGAAGCTGATAAGCTAAAAGGCAAGAAAACACAACCGGTGTTTGGAACCCTCTCTGACCCAGCAAAACAGAGAATTCCTTCCTCTGTAAAGCCAAAAGGTAGGCTTCACAACTTGTCCAGATTTGAACCTAGTTTTAAAATATTTCCTTGTAGTTGCCAGGAAGTATTAGGCTCCCCAAGCAGCAACTCCAGTATATATGGTACTTTACAGCCCTGCTCGTTAGAGTGCTACAAAGGGAAGCCACGTGAAGGCAGAGAAGAAGTTTGTTTTAAAACGCTGTATAGCAGCTTGCAGACACACCCAGCTGACGCTGACTTAGAAAAGATGCAGATAGACTCTGATATCAATGACGTAGCAGAAAATCAGATGGATTGTACTTTGTCTCTTGCTGACCATATTGAATCTCTCTGCTGAACAATATATTAAGAAGGCTGGGAAAGCAGCAGAAGAAAAGGGAACATTTTCTTTTGTTATAAGAAGCTGTTTGCTTTTGTTTGTACTGAGCACTGCACGTTTTAAAGCCTGAAGCTAAAGAGGCTGATTACCTTAGTTCCTGAATGTATTCCTCAGGCCAAATATATGGCAACTGTCCTAAGTTTTCCACATGCACTTAATCTTCTTGGAAAGGGAAATAAATCCTTGTCATTTGCCTGAAACCACTAAACTACAATTTCTTCTTTTCTCAGAGGGTAAAAGGGACTACTATTCCCATAAGGTATTGCAGGAGCAAATGCCATGCCATACTCCCTGAATTAGAATCCCCAGGCAGACCAACCCTCCGTGCCCTAGGCGCTGGGTTGGCCCCCAGGTGACAATACACATATATATATATACATACACAGGGTGGCCCAAAAAGAGTGAGAACATCTCGTAAATTAAAAGCTTAAATAGCTTACTTATTTACTTTTTTTAGCTATATAACGTCTTTATATCGACAATTTCCGGTAGCCATCTTTTTTTTTTTTTAATTTGTCAATCGTTTACATCTGTCTTTTTGAATTTTTAAATAACTTATATGCTACGAGATGTTCTCACTTTTTTTGGGCCACCCTGTATATATATAGTCATGATTTAATGGGACAAAGCGAACATGGATTTAGTGACAGAAAGTCTTGCATCACCAATCTGCTACATTTTTTGAAGGTGTGAATAACCAGATAGATACACTTTATCCACTGGTATCTGGATTTTCAAAAAGTCTTTAACAAGGACCTTCATGAGAGACTCTTGAGGAAATTAAAAAATCATGGGATAGGAGGCAGTGTCCAAATTGTGGATTGTGAACAGGTTAAAAGAAAGAAAACAAATAGAGTAGGGCTAAATGGTCAATTCTCTCAATGGAAAAAAGTAAATGGTGGCGTACCACAGAGATCTGTGCTGGAGCCCACTGCTTTTTAACATATTTCTAAATGACCTGGAAATGGGAACAAGTGAGGTGATCAAATTTGCAGATGACACATAGGGGCATCTTTACTAAATGTTAACAAACATTAAGTAAAGTTAATGTGCATTAAGTGTTGACATTGCCCATTCATTTCTATGGGCCACTGCAGCACTTACTGTTGTTGTTAAGTGCTATCAAGTCTGTGTTGACTCGGGGCAACCCTCTAGATAATTGCCTAAACTGTGTTCGGTCTTCAGTCAGGCGGCTTTGTTGACAGAGTGGCACCCATAGCTGCCACTATATTCGGAAAAGGCATCTATATTTGGAAAAACTTAGAGAAGCTAGCAAAGTAGTCAGGAAGTATTCAGGAAAGCAAAGATTCAAAAAGA
Organism: Ichthyophis bannanicus; assembly: GCA_033557465.1. Classification (NCBI taxonomy): domain Eukaryota; kingdom Metazoa; phylum Chordata; class Amphibia; order Gymnophiona; family Ichthyophiidae; genus Ichthyophis; species Ichthyophis bannanicus. The sequence continues at coordinate 1,386,729,952 of CM066032.1, read as the reverse complement.
GGAGGAAATAGCCAATGCAATTGTAGTAGCTGATAAGAATGCAATAAATAATACCCGGAGTAAGGCAAAGATTCAAGCCAATTTAATGTGCACAGACTCAGATTGCAGTAGCATTCAAAATGGTCTGAGCACAGAGCTCAGAAAAATGACAGTTTATATACTTTTCTTCTCCAGTCTAATACAGGCAAAACTCCTCATTGGCCACAGTGGCCCACTTAATCTCATCCAATAGACATCTCTGACCGGGCCCAGGACTCGCTCCCCCTGCTTGGGTCTTACTAGCCACGGGTCAGCAATTAGACATAACACTAAACATAATACTTTTACTACAGTATATTTTGCTACTTCTGCAAGGTCAGTTAGCCACAAAGATAGTGGAAGGCATATCAGAAGCATTCTTAACAAAAGCAAAACAAAGCGAGGCCAAACAAAGCAAGGTTAAGACGTATCTCTAGCCTTGGCTCAAAACACTAAACAATTTTCATAATGCTAGACAAAATATGTTAGCGAGAAGAGGAAGGGCAAAAGTGGTATGGTCAGACTCAAGGGTGAAGAGGAATATGTAGAAGCTGATGAGGATAATACGGAATTGCTTAACAAATATTTCTGTTCTGCGTTCACAGATGAAGAACCAGGAGCAGGACCTCAGAAAATACCCGCAAACAGGAACAGAAGCGAGGGGCATCTTGAACAATTTTCAGAAGACTGTGTTTGTGAGAAACTAGCTAAACTTAAAGTAGACAAAGCAATGGGACTGGATGGGATACACCCTAGAATACTGAGGGAACTTGGGGACGTTCTAGCAGCTACACTGACTGACCTTTTCAATGCCTCGTTGGAGTCGGGAATGGTGCCAAAGGACTGGAGAGAGGCACATGTGGTCCCTTTACACAAAAGCGGAAGTAAGGATGTGGTTGAAAACCACAGGCCGGTTAGTTTAACTTCGGTGGTAAGTAAATTATTGGAAACGCTGCTGAAAGAGAAAATAGTGAGGTTTCTGGAGTCCAGTGGATTACAGGATCCGAGGCAGCATGGATTCACCAGAGGCAGGTCTGGTCAGACAAATCTGATTGATTTCTTTGACCGGGTGACCAGGGAGTGGACTGAGGGATAGCCCTAGATATGGTGTATTTAGCTTTCAGTAAAACCTTTGACACCGTTCCGCACAGGCGACTTATAAAGAAACTGAGCACCCTAGGGATGGACTCTAAAGTTACTGCTTGGGTTAGAAAGTGGTTGAGTGGGAGGTGACAAAGGGTACAGGTAAATGGAGCTCACTCTGAGGAGAAGGAGGTTACCAGTGGTGTGCCCCAGGGATCTGTCCTCGGTCTGATTCTTTTTAACATCTTTGTTAGTGATATAGCGGAAGGGCTGTTGGGTAAGGTTTGCCTCTTTGCGGATGATACCAAAATCTGCAATAGAGTAGACACCCAGGAAGGTATAGATAACATGAGGAGGGATCTAGCTAAGCTTGAAGAATGGTCTAGAATTTGGCAGCTGAGATTTAATGTTAAAAAATGCAAGGTCATGCATTTGGGCTACAGCAATCCAAGGGAGCAATATAGTATAGGGGGTGAAGTACTTTTGTCTACTAAAGAAGAGCAGGACCTAGGTGTGATTGTTTCTGATTATCTTAATGTAGCTAAATAGGTAGAAAAGGTAACAGCAAAAGCTAGAAGGATGCTTGGGTGCATAGGGAGAAGAATGGCCAGCAGGAGGTGATAATTCCTCTCTATAAGTCTTTGGTGCAACCTCATTTGAAGTACTGTGTGCAATTCTGGAGAACGCACCTTCAAAATGATATAAACAGGCTGGAGTCAGTACTGAGGGTGGTTACTAAAATGGTTAGTGGTCTTCATTATAAAGCATATGAGGACAGACTTAAGGATCTTAATATCTACACTTTAGAGGAAAGGAGGGATAGAGGTGATATGATTGAGACATTTAAATACCTCTGTGGCATAAATGCACAGGAGGAGAGCCTCTTTCAATTGAAAGCAAGTTCTGCTACGAGGGGACATGGCATGAGGATGAAAGGGGATAGATTCAGGACTGGAAATATTTCTTTACGGAAAGAGTGGCGAATCCGTGGAATAGTATCCCAGTGGAGATGGTAGAGATGAGGACAGTATCTGAATCAAAGAAGCATGGAAAAAACACAGAGGATCTCTAAAGGGAAAAAGGGGACTGTTGTAGTGGTTGATATGGAAGGACAGACTAGATAGGCCATGTGATCTTTTTCTGTCGTCATGTTTCTATGTAATTGTATCAATCCATCTCATTGCTGGCTTTCCTCTTTTGCAATGACCTTCTACCTTGCCAAAGAGGTTGAATCTTTGTAAGGAGAGAGACATCTCTACTCTTGAGAATCTTGTCTAGGTCCTACATACTGTAGCCATTCTGACAAAAACAATGTGTCGTCGGATTTCTTGACTGCTTGTTGTTTCTTTAATGATAGCTGATCCAAGTAGGTTAAAGTTGTCCACTATTTCAATTTCTTCTCCTTCACCAATGAACTAATTGATTTTGCCGGTTATCATGAACTTTGTTTTCTTTACATTAAGGTGTAGGCCCATTTTAAGACTATGTTCCTTGAGCTTGAGAAGCAAAATATATCAGATCATCTTCGCTTTCAGCCAGTGATGTGGTATCATCAGCATTGTGAAGGTTGTTGATGAGTCTTCCACCAATCTTCACACCTTGGTTGTCTTCATACCTGCATAAAAATTAAACAGGTAGGTGTAATGTACGCAGCCCTGTCATACAGCTTTGCTGATTTTAAACCATTATGTTTCTCCTTGTTCTGTTTAAGCTGTTGCTTCTTGATCAATGTAAAGGTAGTACAAGAGAACAATCAAGTGTTCTGGTATACCCATGCTTTTTAATGTAGCCCAGAGTTTCCTCGTTGTTTACATAGTCAAAAGCCTTGCTGTAGTCGATAAAACACATATAGATTTCCTTTTGGTATTCCTTTGTCTTTTCAAGGATCCAGCTCTCATCCCTCATTCCTCGCCCTTTCTTGAACCTTGCTTGCACTTCAGGCAGTTCTCATTCCAGGTATGGTTGTAGTCTTTGCTGAATAATCTCGAGTAGAATCTTACTAGCATGTAGGATCAAAGCGATTGTGCGATAATTTCCATGTCTGTTGAATCACCTTTCTTTAGGATTGGTATAAACAGAGATCTTTGCCAGTCAGTTGGCCATTTTTGCTTTTTCACCTTTTGTAGAGATTTCTCACTTTCTTCCAACACAACCTTCTTGATGTCATTCCATAACACTTATGGAGATCTGTTATTTGTATCTAAAGCAGCAAATTGATTTTGCAGGCAGTCTTTAAATTCTGGTGGTATATTCTCAAGGTCATATTTTGCTACATCCTTGAGTGGCTTGCTTTTTTTCAGCTTTAGCTTGAGTTTGCATACTAGTAGTTGGTGATCTGTACCACAGTCAGCTCCAGGTTTTCTCTGTGAAGATGTTATTGAGCTTTTCCATCATTGTCTTCCACAGATGTAGTCAATTTGATTTTTGTGCAATCCATTGGGTGAAGTCCATATGTACAGTCGCTACTTGTGTTGCTGGAAGAAGGTGTTCGTTATGAATAGATTGTTGGTCTTGCAGAATTCTATCAGTCTTTCTCCAGCTTCATTTCTGTTGCTAAGTCCATATTTTCCAACCACTATGCCTTCTTCTTTGTTGCCAATGTTTCGTTCCAGTCACCCATGACTATCAGGATATCCTGTTGCATGTTCTATCAATTCAGCTTGTACTTGTTCATAGAACTCATCAACCTCATCCTCTTCTGCAGCTGCTGTTAGGGCTATACTTGAATTATAGTTGTGTTGATGGGCATTCCTCATAGAAGAATAGAAATTAAGCGTTCACTGATTGCATTGTATTTCATTACAGTTCTTGCAAGTTTCTTCTTAATTGTAAATGCAACACCATTTCTTCTTTGTATTTCATTTCCAGCATAGTAGACCTTGTGATCATCAGATGCAAAGTGCCCAATGCCAGTCCATTTCAGTTTGCTGACATGCAACAGATCGAGTTGTACATGTTCCATTGTTTTTAATGATTGTTCTTAATGTATATTTATTATTTATTTTTTTATATATTTTTTAATATGTTCATTCTTATTATATTGTTTTTATGATTGTATTCTCTGTTTTGCAGTCCTCTGAGCCCCCTGATGAAGGCTTTGGCCGAAACACGTCGGGGTTTGTTTGTTTAATAAAGCGCAAGTGACCCTCACTCTGCTCGCCCTTTCGTTTGTTGGGACTTTCTGCGAGTCAGTGCTCTTCTTTGTGTCTCCCATTTCATTCTTGACCACCTCCAATTTCCCTTAGTTCATGCTTCGTACATTCCATGTCCAAATATGCAAGACATATTTGCAGCTTCTGACTCTCATTTCATGAGTAGCTACATCAGTAGACAGAGAGCCCAAGGGTTTTGATCCAACCACATCATATATGCTGGCTTTACTCTGAAAAGCCTTTAGCTCCTCCCCAGTAGCCAGTTGAGTGTCTTCCAACCTGGGGGTCTCATCTTCCAGCACTATAGTGCAATTTGTTTTGTTATGACTATCCACTGGGTTTTTGTGGCAAGAAACGGAAGCAGATTGCCAGACCTTTCTTCCACGCAGGTAATTCTAGTGTTGTTGCCGTCACAGAAATGTGATCCTCTGCCACCACACTGTCCTATTCTGTTGCTGTCCAGATGAGTGGTTTGTCTTGGTCTGAGACCTATCCATCTTGGGAAACACTGCCAGTAGTTAAGCTTAGCCTTCAGCATCACTGATGCAAACAAGCCCTCCCAGCATGACAAGCTGCAACCCAAGTGAGGGATTGCAGCACTTAACGCGCATTAGCCTTTACTAAACATGCCCTATAATTATTCAAAGTTGTTAAATTACAAGAGGATTGTGAAAAAGTGCAAGAGGACCTTGAGAAATTGGGAGACTGGGCATCCAAATGGCAGATGAAATTTAATGTGGACAAGTACAAAGTTATGCACTTAGGGAAGAACAACCCAAACAATAGCTATATGATTGCAAGGTTCCACGTTAGGAGTCACCATCTAGGAAAACTATCTAGCTGGATTATACTTTGAAATCCTCTGCTCTGTGTGCAACAGCAGCTAAGAAAGCTAATAGGATGCTAGGAATTATAAGGAAAAAATGGAAAATAAAATAAATGATATCATGATGCCTCTATGTCGCGACTGCAGCTTGAGTATTATATGCTAGGTCTAGTCACCTAATCTAAAAATTGAAAAAGGTACAGAGAAGGGTAATCAAAATGATAATGGGGATGGAAGCGTAACTCTATGAGGAAAGGCTAAAAGACTTAGGTCTTGACAGCTTAGAGAAAAGACAGCTAAGGGGAGACATGATAGAGGTCTCTAAAATAAAGAGCATAGTAGATCAGGAAAACTTGAAATGGCTGTTTACTCCTTCAAACAGTACAAAGACTAGGGGATGTACAATGAAGCTACAACGAAATACATTTAAGACTAATCAGAGAAAATATTTTTTCATTCCATACTTTATTAAGCTCTGGAATTCTTTGTCAGAAGATGTTGCAATTGCCTGAGTGGTCAATCAAATTTAGTAAGAAAGATAAAGATGTAGTAAAAGCTGCTATTTTAGCTGGGTTTAAAAGAGGTTTGGATAAGTTCCTGGAGGAAAAGTCCATAAACCATTATTGAAGTGGACTGGGAAAAAGTCCACTGCTTATCTCTGAGATAAGAAACGGAATTTATCTACTTTTCGGGATCCTGCCATGTACTTTTGACCTTGATTGGGCACAGTCGAAAATAGGATACTGGGCTCAGTGGACCATTCAACCTTTTGTGGACCAGTCAGCCCAAACTACAGTTTTGCTCCAGTTTAGACTACTGCAATGATACTGAGTGAGGTAACCCCACATACGTGGCAACTCAAGCGTTTACAGACAGAACAGAACACCGCTATACATATTCTTCCCACATCTGGAAATTTGACCATGTTACCCCTTTACTTATACAGCACCAATGACTCCCCATTAGGTCATGCATTCATTTCAAAATCTTGACAATAACTCAGTCAATCATGATGCAGCTCCAGAATGTATCTCTTCTCTGATCACTTTACGACATCCCGGACTGTGTTCTGACTGCATATCCCATCTCCACCCACAATCAAATATGAGTTTTCATGACAATATGCTTTCTTTGCCTTAGCCCACATCCTTTGGAAGAGTTTGCATACATCTTTATGGGTAGAGCCAAATTTTAAATGTTTCAAGAAGGCACTGAAGACTTTATCTATTTGAATCAGCGTTTGGGTCCCACTAATGTGGACATCCTTAACTCAGGTGCCTTTAGGTCATTACCTAACAGAGCAAAACCTCCCTCCCCCCCCCCCCCGGCTTACCCTTCGCCTCTCTCTATGTGCCCCCTTTCTCCCTCTATATCCTTCTCTTTCCTATTACCAATCAATGGTGTTTTCTTCTGCTACATTTTCAACTAGCATTTTAAGGTAATCCACACTGATTGCTTGCAGATATTACCGTTTATCAAATAAAGCTAAACAAACCTTGGTCTGACCTAATATGGCAGATCTTATGTTCCCTGATGCAGACTGGTTTGTTGAAACTCAGCTGAGTCGGGTCTCTTTTACACCTTTGTACTCCTTGAAATAAAAAACTTTGGTTTGGACTACATTAGCCGCTTGTCTACCTCCATTTCCTTTTGTTCTTTGGTTTTTGTGGTTTCTTGGAGGACCCTTCTCCTTCGGCACAATTAATAAAGCTGCGGTATCCTCTCTGCGCTTCTAATTCTTCAGTGCTTTGGGTTTATTACCTGGTCCTCTCCAGGGCCGCTTTAACCCCTTATGGGGCTCAGGGCAAACTTTTCTGGTGGGGCCCCCCCTTGTCTGTGAGCCCCTCCCGCCACTTCCCCTCTCCAGGACGTGCAGCAGTGGCAGTACATAAAAAAAGCACTGTGGTGCCGGAGTTACCTTCTTTTCCAGCACCACGGTGCCGTCAGGCTTCCGCTGCCTCCCCTCTCCAATGAATCAGGGGAGGGGGACGGAAGCAGAAGCACCAATGGCAACATGACACCAGAAAAGAAGGCACCTCAGATGCTGTGGTGCTCTTTTTATGTATTTCCGCCACTGCACGTCCTGGAGAGGAGCGGCAGCAGCAATGGACATGGAGTAGGAGCAGGGCCGCCATTACCCATGGGCAGAAGGGCAGCTGGTCCCTCCCCCCACTATGCAGGAGCCCAAGGCAGCAGCCCCTTTTGCCCATAGGTAAAAGCAACCCTGGTCCTCTCAAACCCTTGTTCAACATTTCCAGCTTTTTCTGATAACCAAATGTTTTAGCTGGGATTTCTCACAATTCAGAAGCACAGTACATTCTACTGTTTTTCTTACTTAGCAGCTATACAAAAACACCACAGTAGAAGCATGTTCCTACCTTTTCTCAGCCAGTGGGACTCGAACCCACTCTCGATTCTCAGCCCGTTGCCCAGGCCAGGCTTTAAAAATGACCTTTGCACAGAGTGTGGCTTTTACCCATCCCCCACCCTTGTTACAATCTAGAAATGTCTTAGATTTGCCTGCTATCAAACACAGTTTCCTTGATACCAAAACAACCATAAAGCAATTCAGAGAGGTCCTTATCTATGATGAACTGCTTTGGTTTTAACCAGCTCACTTCCTGGTTCCCCACATCAGGATTATGGGAGGTGAAAAAATCTCTCTTCCCTTTTCCCATACACAGGATAAATAAATGAAGGCTTACCTGCAGTTACCTCTGCTTAATAAACGTGGAGGTGGTGCTTTGACTCTTGCCAAGATGAACCTAAAACCCACCTTAATTGCCTGCTAATCTTATGAAGGGCTAGACACCCTCCTAATTGAAACAAAGGAGGCAACATTTTACCTTATTTACAGAGCACCTTCACAGGACACTAACTCAGTAAGCACAATACAGTCAAACCTCGGTTTTCATGATTAATCCGTTCAAAAAAGTCTGACTAAAACCGAAACGGACTAAAACCGAAGCAAGATTTCCCATAAGAAATAATGTAAATTCAATTAATCCGTTCCAGACACCCAAAAATATTGACAAAAAATACATTTTATAGAGAATAACTATATTTTTACATACAGAAAACAATGAGAAATACATATAAATGACTAATGAAATGGATAAATGAGCATGTAACATCACTTTTACCTTTATTGAAGACTTTTGTTGGCATATGGGACGCACTCCAGCCAGCTCCAGCTGCTCTCCCCTCCGGGGATCGAGCAATCACCACCAGCAGCGGAGGTGGGAACAACCATCTTGGCCGGCTGCCCAATTGGGGCTCCAGCCTGCCTTGTAAAAGAGAAGCGCCAATAAATATGGAAGACAGTCAATCAGCAAGAAAATCAAAATAAAGAAAATCCCACTTCTGGCCACAAGATGGTGCTCCATTTTCAACTGTACGAAAACCGAGACAACGTACGAAAACCGGAACAAAATCTTGATGAAAAAAGTCAACGAAAACCGAATCGTACGAAAACCAGGGCATACGAAAACCGAGGTTTGACTGTACTTGAAACTATATGTACACACGACCATCCCAACAAGCAGTTAATAGTACTTGGCGACTTTAACCTCGCCTGACTACAAAATTCTCAAGCCCTCTCTTTCTTTAAGGCCTTGAATGAAATAGATCTCACACAAATTGTAAGTACCGCAACACATAACAAAGGAAATATATTGGACCATATTTTCCTCTCATCTAAGAGTCTAGAAAGCCATGTCCCGTCCTACCAATCAAAGCCCGGCCCCTGGTCTGATCACTACAGCATCTCATTTGAAGTGTCATATAATGATCCAACACCTAGACTACAACCTGTGCTTCCTCCCAAAACTTGCTTCAAATTCTACAACAAAGAATCATTCCTTCAAGACATACTCCATCATCTAAGCCATCATACAGCTGACATTGATGAACTACTGGACACCTGGAACTACACCATGTCTGAGGCAGCAGCTGCCCCATTATCAACAAACAAACAGACCTCCAAAAAAATCAAACATGGTATAACAACAAATTAAGATCCCTAAAAAAAAAAGACTTCTCCACAAACTAGAAAGAAAATGGAAGAGATCCAAACACATGTAGGACAAACATCAATACATGAATACACTCCATAAATTAAAAGAGGCTATAAACAATGCCAAGAAGAAAAACCACACTAGGATTCTAATGAAATCACTCAACGGGCCTAGGGAATCTTTTGAGATAGTAAAATCCCTAACCAAGTCAGACACTGATGAACCCACTACACAAATCAGCCCTCACAATCTAGCTAACTACTACAGTACCAAAATATCTGTGCTGCCCCATGACCCCTCCAATCTCCAAAATAGAACTCCACTATGACTCCCCATCACTAAACTCACTCTCAACAATCACCCTAACATGACTGGATAAAATTGTCACTGATAAACACAACAGCAGCCTCAGGAGATCCCTGCCCTGTTTCCTGGGTAAAGATGGCGCATGATGCCTTAGCACCAATAATCCAAAAAAATTGTAAACCTCTAAATAACTCAGGGCCACATGCCAAAATCTCTTAAACAGGCATCTATTCGCCCAATACTAAAATCCAACATACTGGACAAACTTCAACCAAACTCCTATAGGCCAATATCGAGCCTACCATACCTGGCAAAGATAATAGAAAAAAACAGTTCAAAACAAACTATAGGACCATTTAGACTCAAGTACTCCTCTTGATCCACAACAGTATGGCTTCAAAGCGCACCATGGGGTCAAAACCCTCCTTATAGCCCTATTTGACACACCCATCAAAGATACTGAAAACCCCCAAAATGCCTTCATAATGATTTTTTTAGACATTGCATCAGCTTTTGATTTCAATAACCACAATATACTTTTAACAAGATTACAACAAATTGGAATCTGCGGAATGGCCCTAACCTGGTTCACTTCATATCTAAAAGACCACACTCAGCAAGTAAAAATTGGACAAATTTCATCTCAACCCTTTAGTCAAAACCAAAGAATCCTCCAGGGCTCTGCTCTATCTGCTCTTTTATTCAATATTTACCTTCAACCAATATGCAAAATTTTTCAAAAGCACAAAGTCTTTTACCATATTTACGCTGACGATATCATGAGGTACCTACCGATTATCACCTCGAAACTCAACCTAGAGCAAATCACGGCATGCTATCATGAAGTCTCACAGTGGCTCCTAACAAACAATCTGATGATAAATATTAAGAAAACAGAAACCATATTTATATCCAGAGACAAAGAGTTTACCCCACCTCCACAGATACACCTTGGTGATACAGAAATTGAAGTGAAAGAAGAGATAAAATACCTGGAAATTACCATAGATAAGGCCCTCAATCTTACCACCCACATAAATAAATCCACTCAAGCCATATATAGAAACATTAAAATACTACAGCACCTAAGACCCCTACTGGAACCGTCAGACTTCAGAACAGTCATACAAGCAATGGTCAATCCACATATAGACTACTGTAATAGTGTGCTTCAAGGCCTACCAAAACAAACTCTAGCCCACCTCCAGCTTGCACAAAACATGGTAGCACATGTAATAATGCAAACATCTAATTCGGATGATATCACACCAATCTTACACAACCTACACTGGCTCCCTATAGCCAGTAGAATTAAATACAAGAATCTGGTTATTATATTTAAGCTGGTACATGACATATCACCATCTTTCATCACCACCCTGATATCCAAAACCCCAATCACCAGACAGAGAAAGGGCTGTACTCAAAACTCCCTATGCATATCACCTGACTTCCGCAAGACAAACAAAACAACAAATAAGAGAGCATTCTCTCATTATGCCCGACTCTATGGAATTCCCTTCCTCCTACAATAACAGAAATAAGATCTAACTGACTTCAGAAAAAGATTAAAAACACTCCTTTTCAATGAGCACTGTGGTCAAATACACTCAGAATCTCTATCTCCCTAACAAAGAGTAACTTAATACCACCCTGTAACTTTTCTCTGACCTTCGCACTAACTTCCCCACTCAAATACCCAACTAACCTATTGCTGGACAGCCACTGACATACACCACTTAGAGTCCATTAAAATGTCTTTGCATCCCCTTATCAGACAGCAACTGACATACGCCACTTCAACTCTATTAAAATATCCATAATCTCCCTTGCCCTACATGCTAGTTAAACTGTAAATAGTTACTATCAATAATCAATACTATGTGTGTGCGTGTGTATGTATATATACTGTTATATTGTACAAAGTTAACCTTGTTCGATGTAATGTTCAAGTTCTGTTCATTGTAAACTGCCTTGATTGCCAGATAAGGTGGTATATAAGAATGTGAAATAAATAAATAAATAAAGAAGCCAAACTCCCCCACCTTTCACCAGGAACTTCTTTCTCCCTGCTCTTCCTCTCACTCAAGAAGGTTCCTGAACAATGCTCTGGAGACTAATACCACATCCCTAGGTCCATAGTTCCCCCAGATTCCTCCTGCCACTCACAGCACCGGATTCAAATGCAATAATTCCTACCTTGCTCTGCCTCCTTTCCTGAGGTAACGAGTCATCACCCTCCTTGCCAATTCTGGAGGAATCAACACTCCATGCTAAGCAATGGGCTTCCGGTCTACTCCTGGACAGGGACATGAAGGCAGCACTTTCTTCCTCCCCAAGGCCTCCCCGTTTCTCTACTCCTCAACATTTTTATATTTAAACCACAGAACCACCATGCTAACAGAGCCATCTTCTTGGTTGCCTGCTTTGGGTGGCTCCTAGCAGTTTGTGTTTTAAAGGATCACTGGCTCCCTCTAGCCATAACCTCATCATAACAGCTTACTAGAACTTCCAGTTTAGGACTCCCCCTAGTGCTGGAGGAGTTACCTTGCTCCAACATGCACATCTGCACACCATAGCAACAACACAACGTGTGCCTTTGAGTCAATGCTGACTCCTGGCAACCCAGTAGCTCTTGGGTTTTCTTGGCAGTGTGACCGGAAGTAGATTGCCAGGCCTTTCTTCTGAGGAAATAGAGGGTTAAGTGACTTGCCATGGCTACAAAGAGTGCCAGTGGGAATGGCACACCACAGCAGATGTGGAGAATTTCCATCAGTCACATGCAAGCCCTATATGAAATCAGAGATTTTTATTTTATTTATTTATTTACATTCTCTTATATACCACGCTATTCTGCATCAGTGCAGTTTACATTGAACAAACTGAAATTACATTGAACAGGGCTTTATAACTTGGAGATAACTATTTTACAGGGAACATGGGCTATGGAGGGTTAAGTGGCTTGCCCAAGACCACAAGGAGCACCTGTGGGACTAGAAACCCCAATCCTTCCGGCCCAAGGCTGCTGTCCTCTAGTGGGATTTGAACCCCCGACCTTCCGGCCTGAAGTACCTTGCCCCAACCACTAGGCCACTCCTCCACTCCTTGTTACTTGTTTATCTTTCTGCTCCATCCAAACCACGCCCCTGACACACGCCCATGTGTGACTTATACTTGATCGGGGCAGACATGTACATTCCAACCTTTCCAAAACAGAGTTTTGCATGTGGATGTAATTTGCACATGTGCATGGTCGTTTTCACATGTGGAAATCATGAATAGGACTTCTAAAATAACCTTCTTGGTCTATAAATTTAAAAATGAAATAAAATGAACTCTTGCTTTATTATGACACTTGATTGTACTTGAGTAGGATCCCCTTGGTAATAACTTCACAGCATATCCTTCAACAAGGTGGCACTATCATTAGGCAAACTAGGCGATCTCCTAGAGTGTCAGCCCTACAGGGGTGCCAACTGCTGCTGCTACCCCCTCTCAGGACCTATAGCAGCAGCAATCACCGCAAACAGCCCCGTGGTGCTCACCTTAAGCTTTGGCGCCATGGGGTTGTTTGCTTCTGCCCCTCTCCGATTCCTGATGCCGATTTCCTGTTGGCACTAGAAGCCAGCATTGGGAGTTGGAGAGGGCAGTAGCAAACTGCCTCGTGGCTCTGAAGATTAAGGTGAGCACCGTGGGGCTGTTTGTTGTCATTGCTGCCGCTGCAGGTTCTGGAAGGAGGTAGCAGTGGTGGCAATGAGAGTTGGGGGGGGGAGAAGCATGGGCATGAAGAGTTGCAAGAGATGAGGATCGCCTAGGGCAGGGGTGGCCAACTCCAGTCCTGGTGCTCCACAATCCAGTCTGGTTTTCAGGATGTCCCTAATGAATATTCACGAGACATATCTGCATACAATGGGGGCAGGGTATGCAAATATACCTCATGAATATTCATTAGGACATCCTGAAAATCAGGCTGGATTGTGGTGCACCAGGATTGGAGTTGGCCACCCATGGCCCAGGCGCCTTATCTCCTTGTGCTGACTCTGTCCTTCAATCGTACTGCTCAGAATGAGAGGCATTTTGCAGTTCCATTTTAAAGTGCCCAAGTAGTCACTATTCTATTTCCCCTATTACCATGATATGACTAACTCAATAAAGGAAAGTCTATTCTAGGATGTTGTTCTTAGGGATGTGAAATTAAGCGGATGTGAACTGGAGACAGTGCTAGCAAACAAGAATCAAAACAAAGATGGCATAATGATAAGGTTACCAGATTTTTTGCAGGCCAATTTGGTGCACTTATCTGAAAGGTGGGGGGAGCTGGTGGGGGGAGCTGGGATACCTTAGCTCCAGGTTTCAGAAAAAGGCATGGGGGAGGGAGAAACTGTGATGCATTTCCTTTGTAACGTATAAAATACATAGATAATGGATGTAAATTCGAAAAAATGACACATTCAAATCACTAAATTGAAATCATTTTTTTTACCCCATCTATCCCCCTTGCTGGAATATGGGACAGGAAACTGCCAAACAGGTAGCTCTAAAATCAGGGACACAAGAAGATACATAAGAGCATAAGAAATGCCATATTAGGTCAAACCAAGGTCCATCAAGCCCAGTATTCTGTTTCCAACAGTGGCCAATCCAGGTCACAAGTACCTGGCAGATTCCCAAAAAGGCACACAGGTTCCACAATGCTCATCCCGGGGTAAGCAGTAAACTTCCCAGGTCCAGTGGTTTATGGACCTTTCCTCCAGGAACTTATCCAAACTTTTTTTAAACCAAACTACGCTAACAGCTTTTACAACATCCTCCAGTAACAAATTCTAGAGTGTGATTACACATTGGAGTAAAAAATATTTTCTCTTATTAGTCTTAAATGGGTTACAATATAGCTTCATTGCATGTCCCCTTTTTTTCTACTTTTGATGATGTAAACAACCGATCTACATTTATCCGTTCCAATCCATTCATTAATTTATAGACCTATCATATTCCCCCCTCAGCCATCTCTTTTCCAAGTTGAGAGCCCCAACCTTTTAAGCCTTGGGGACATCTGGTAACCTTATATAATGTGTTTCATTAAAGCAGGGCACACTGCCTATACCGCTCACAGGGTACTGATCTGAAAATTTTACTATATGCCTGCAAACTTGGAAACAGTTAACGGGATGTCTTTGAGCCTTGACTACCTAAGGAATAGCAGATCACCACTCTCAGCCTTAGAAGCTGGTTTTAGAGCCTTTTGTCTTTTGAGAATCTCTATCAAATCCTGTGTCTTATTATTTTTTCATATAGCAGCCCAATGTGACCTTAAACATACTACCACTAGTTTACATAACCCAGTAAAGGATGTCTGAGGAATGCATGTTTAAATATTAAAAGCTTTGATCCTCAGAGCCACTGGAAAAAGATCAGGCATACCAAGTACCTATAATGAAAAACAGGCTCTCGAAGTACTTATTTATAAAATCACTCACTGGGGTGGGGAGGGGAGGGGGAGGTGAGGGTGGGATTAGGCCCAGGTGTGGCTTGTTTAATTTGGTCATTTACTGTAAGTAGCTAATACTTTTTTAATTTATTTTGTGCTTTTATGCCAAATGTCTATTTCCCCTTGTTACAAAAATACATGTCAACTTTACAGCTAGCATGCAATGAGACACTGCCGAGAGAACATCAGTAAACCATAATTTTCTTCATTCTTCCATTTCTAAAATCAGCAACATGTTCAGGAGGTGCTTACTTTGCAAACGAACGGTTAATTTGCTTTAAGACAATCTAAAGCAAATGAAAAATAACATTCAAATGGTCTATGTTCCTTTATTTTTTTCTGTCAATCTGCCTGAATATATTTGTGTTGAAGATATGTATTGAAGTGCTATGAATGGGAACGGAAACCAAGCTGGGTGCCTTTCATTTTGAGCGAAAGGGTTCCAGGTTCCTGTGGAAAGCTGTCGATACTTTCATGCAGAGCAAATGGGGCCCCCATGAACAGTGGTGTTTGCCTGAAGAAACCTGGATATTTTTGACAGTTTGTAGACAAATTCTGCAGTGACCTGGCAACTCCAGCAGGTACATGCCAACTATAACGGTCGGTAGGTAACTTTTCAGCACTGTCACACAAAGAAGTTATACTGTAATCACAGTTTCTAGCTTCCTACAGCAGATATATTAAAAATTTACATAAGAACATAAGATATGCTATACTGGGTCAGACCAAGGTCCATCAAGCCCAGTATCCTGTCTCCAACAGTGGCCAATCCAGGTCACGCGTACCTAGCAGTTTCCCCAAAAGACACAGGTTCCACAATGCTTGTACTGGGACAAGCATTGACATCCTGGGTCCCTTCTTAATAATGGTTTATGGACCTTTCCTCCAGGAACTTGTCCAAACCTTTTTTAAACCCAGCTACACTAACAGCCTTTACTACATCCTCCGGTAACAAATTCCAGAGTTTGATTACACGTTGAGTGAAAAAATATTTTCTCTTATTTGTCTTAAATAGTTTACCCTGTAGCTTTATTGCATGCCCCCTAGTCTTTCTATATTCTGATAACGTAAACAATCGATCTACGTTTACCCGTTCCACTCCGTTCATTAATTTATAGACTTCTATCATATCTCCCCTCAGCCGTCTCTTTTCCAGGTTAAAGAGCCCTAACCTTTTTAGCCTTTCTTCATAGGAGTATCCTTCATCCCCTTTACCATTTTGGTGGCTTTTCTCTGAACCTTTTCTAATAACGCTATATCCTTTTTAAGATACGGCGACCATAATTGCACACAATATTCAAGGTGCGGTCTCACCATGGAACGATATAGAGGCATTATAATATCTTTTGGTTTTTTTTTCCATTCCTTTCCTTATGATACCTAGCATTCTATTTGCTCTCTTGGCTGCTGCTGCACACTGGGCCGAGGGTTTTAACATGTTATCGACAATGACGCCTAAATCTTTTTCCTGGTTGGTGGTTCCTAATGTGGAACCTTGCATCGTGTAACCATAGTTTGGGTTGTTCTTTCCTAGGTGCATAACTTTGCACTTGTCCACATTAAATTTCATCTGCCATCTTGATGCCCAGTCTTCCAATTTATCAAGATCCTCTTGCAATTTTCCACAATCCTCTTGGGTTTTAACAACTTTAAATAGTTTTGTGTCATCTGCAAATTTGATAACCTCACTTGTTATTCCCTTTTCCAGGTCATTTATGAATATGTCAAAAAGCAGTGGACCCAGTACAGATCCCTGGGGTACTCCACTATATACCTTGGTCTATCAACTGAATCACTTCAACATCTGCATATGGCACAAAACACTGCTGCTCTGATTATAATAGGATCCTTAAAATACGACCACATCACTCCCATCCTGAAGCATCTACACTGGCTACCCATTACTTCCTGTATAATACACAAAACGCTACTTAACATTTTCAAAATCAAACACAACCTCTCTGCCAACTGCCTGGCAGTCCTAATCAAAAGCGACACCACCACCAGACCCTGGAGGTGTCACACCAGGGAAAGGATCACCACCCCCAGAGCATACACTAAAGTGAACCAAGCCACCTCGGGAAGAGCAATATCCTTGGCAGGGCCAACCCTATGGAACTCTCTCCCGGAACACCTCAGAGGCACCTCAGACATTAAAGATTTTCGGAAGTGGTTGAAAACTACTCTCTTCATCTAACACTTTGGAGACATCACATGACTTGGACCACATGAATCTTTTCCTCCTCTCCCAAATGCTCCCCCACTTCCCCCCTCTTGAATCCACCCTTCACCCCTCTCTCTTGCCCCCTACTTCCCCCTCGTTATCCTATTCCCCCTCCACACAATCTCCTATTAGTACTGTCACTGTAACTAGATAATTTGTACATAGTTCTTATAGCAGGAGTTCCTTATATCCGCTGCGCTATAAGTTCTTTGTAATATCTCCATGCATGCCCCCTTTCCCCTCACCATTCTATGTAACTCTTTTTAGTTGTCTTGTAAACCAAGGTGGTATAGAAATTTACTTAAATAAATAAATAACAGTCTTGGTTCAGAATCAGAGAGCAGAGGATGTAACTTAAAGAACCGTATTGCTGTCATGATTGTAGTGGGGGGGGGGGGGGAGACACACACAGGGCAAATGCTGTCACTATTGCCAGAACTCTGGCCCTCCGTCCCCCATGGCAATTCCATGGAGAATGGGGAATTTTGTGGAAAGGTATGATTTTACATCCCTTCCCACAGCCACATATTTGCAAGAGGCTGGGCCCTAGTTATAGTATGCAGAGAAGCGTGCAGGAAATTAAAATGTACTCATCAGAAGAAAGAAGGAAAAGGGGGAATATTCAAATATTTTACACTGTTAATCTGCCAGCCCCGGCCTGTTTGATGTTTGGAGATTTGTAGCCTACTGGCAGCAAAGTGGTATCCCATGGCTGGTTTGCACTCTCTACCCTTTTGTTTCGTCCTTACCACCTCTACCCCTGACTCTGCTCTGCAGCGAGTGAAGGGTGGGTTGCCAGTAATAATGCAGCCTCCCAAACATGTTTCTACTACTGTCCTGCACAATTCTTAGCTAAAAGATGCCCTTACATAGCATAGTGTAGGCAGAGAGAGAATTCAGCACTAAATGGAGGACCACTGAGTCTTTTCTGCCAAAAACTCTGCTATATTAAAGATGTAATTTTCTAAATTGATTCCCATGTGTATGCAGCCACTTTTGTGCCTAGATGACCTCGTAGAAAATACTGAAATGCTTTGGCATAAAAGGTCACGCTTAGCCGATAGGGAAAGTATAAGGAAGCTTTCATATAACGTGCGGATTATAAAATACCGTAATATGAAGTACAGATGGACAACTAACCTTCTCACAAGCAGGTTTAAGCGATTGTATCTTTATCTTTATTGGTGACTTAATATACCGCTCAGGCAAAATGCGTCAGAGCGGTGTACAATATGCAAAACAGCTGCAGGGAAGAAAGAAAAGAACGCCAAATATATGACAGGAAAGATTAGGAGAAAAGGAGAAAGCAAAAGGAAGAGGAAAGGTAACAGGAAGAATAACTACAGAGAAGTCAGTGGAGGGGGGGGAGGGGAAGGAGGTGGGGAAAGATCAAAAGCAAGACAAAAGAGGTAGGTCTTTAAGTGGGTCTTAAAGGTTTTCAGGGAAGGTTCCAGACGGAGGTCCGGGGGAAGTGAATTCCAGAGACGGGGTCCAAGGAAGTAAAAGGCAGAAGAGCGGGTGGATTCAAGGTGAGCCTGTGAGGGGGATGGTAGAAGCAAGCGGTTAGCGTGAATGGAGCGGAGCGAGCGGTGGGGAGTGTGGAGACGGATCTGATCTGCGAGATAAAGAGGGGTACCTGAGTGGATAGATTTGTGAACGAAAGTGAGGACCTTATATTGAATGCGGAAGGGGACAGGAAGCCAGTGTAATCATATGAGAAGAGGAGTGACGTGGTCGAAGCGGGAAGAGCAGGTGAGAATGCGAGCTGCAGTGTGATGGACTCTCTGAAGGCGTTGTAATTGGGATTGGGGAAGACCGGCCAGGGAAGCATTACAATAATCGAGATGGGTGACAACAAGTGAAAGGAGAAGGGTGGTCATGGACGAGAGAGAGAGGAAAGGACGGACAGAACGAAGTTGGCGCAGAGTAGAGAAGCAACGTTGGACAACAGAAGAAATATGGGGTTTAAAGGATAAGGAAGAGTCGAGGGTAACGCCTAGGTATCGTAGGGAAGAGACAAGAGGGACAGGAGAAGAGGAAAGCACAGGGAAAAGAGACGGAATAGGACTGCCAGCAGTGAACCATATTGCGGAGGTCTTGGTGAGGTTGACATGCAAAAAGTTGGAAGAGAGCCATGAGGCCACGGTGGAAAGACAGTTGTTGAGAGGTGTAATGTCAGGGGAGGCAGAGTTTGTGTGATAGTAGGAAAATGTCGTTGGCGTAGTAATGTGTAGATATACCCTGTTGTTGTACTAGGAGAGCAAGAGGAGCGAGAAAGACATTGAACAAGAGGGGGGCAAGAACAGACCCCTGTGGGACACCACAGGGAAGGGGAGTAGATGGTGAGGAGAGAGGACCAGTGGACACACATACATTCAAAGTGCTAAGATTTTATAAGGTCTAGTAAGTGCCTACTTAGATGCCCTACTACAAAATTGCCCTCCACAAGTCATAACATACAAAGAAAAAGAAAAGAAAATAAGAAGACATTTACTATGTCTGCTCTTTCAAAGAATACTGTTTCTTTATAGATGAATATTTCCTCACGACTATTAGTCCTGGTAGTACAATTTTTTCAGGACAGCCCTTGATGGAGATTAAACAATATTCAATAGCAGGCAGTTATATAGGAATAAACACAGTTCCCTCTGATTACTGTGACTCTCAATTATAGTGCACGGAGGAAAGGATTTAAACTGCAGAGTCCACAGCCTTTATGAGGTGCCCTGGAAACTGGCTCCACTTGCTGCCACGTGTTTTAGCCAACAGGGGTATGTTTACTGAAGTGTGCTGTTAGTGAGCATTCAACTCCAAAAATTAGCATGGAGGCCCACGCTAACTACTGAGAGCATGCCCACCTGTTCTTCTGCAGTTACTGCGTTGGAGCCATGTCTCTTGGCACTAAGCAGTAAGCACACTTAATGGAGGTGCATGCAGATAGGCTGTCACATGTGCTAACTGCAAAGTGCAGTTAGCGCTCACGTTCCACCTCAAACCCGCCCAGTCCCCGCCCCACTGCATGTTAAGTTGTTAGCATGTGATTTTTACCCTACTGCCCCATGCAATAAACCCCACGCTAACTGTTTATATAAGTAGCACATTGTCACACTTCTACTCAAGTGGACGACGTTGGAACACATTTGGGAACAAAGTCTCCAGGGATCAGCCTTCATTAACAATAAGTTCCAGCTAAGGAAAAATAATAAAGCTAACCACACAAGGAGTGGAAATGTAAATTAGAAAGACTCACTTTTGCAGACAAAGCACTTAATGTGAAAATACTTGTTCTGTACCCTCAGGACTTCTCCCTTGCAGGCATCTCCACAGTTGCTGCAGAGAATTGCCGTACCTGATGGCTTCTCCAGGTGGCTGTGTACAGCCGGCTGCTGGGAAACTGAAATGAGAAAAAAGGTTTTAGTTAGCATCACCTAACCACGAAGACAGCATTATGTTTGACTTGGCAGCATGCCTCATCCATTCCTAATGGAGGCAATTTCTAGACTTTTTTCATGCGTAAAAGACGCTTTCATAAAACTGCCCTAGAGGTAATGCACAAAAAAGTATGCGCAATGACAAAATAGTGTGTGCTTTTATGGCACAGAGCACGAGCGAAGTAACAAAGTGTGGGCGTTCTTTATAAAATACACACGGTCACGCCGATGGTATGTGCGTACATCTATATCAGCTCCGGAAGTGGTATAAATGTCTAACTTCTGTCTGCCCACCAGTTCTGCCAGTTCCCCCCTTACCCACAGAATTTTCTAAAGGTGTCTTTACACACTGCTGTATGGGATATATCAGGTCGTCTATGCGTGAAGGCAAAGTCTGCTCAAAGAAAAGGATTTTTCCTTAAAAATTGCCTTGGGAAAAGTACACACACAGCTCTGCACCTGCTATTTGTGAGGGTACTTTTCTCATGTAAACTTATACACACACTTTTCAAAGTTGCAAAAGTATTTGCATAGGTACCATCCTGCCCCAATCTACCCATATAACACTATGTGTGGGGTGGCATTATCCTCATACAAGGTGGGCAGTATTCAAAAGGACATTTCTGCACACAAATTCAGCTTCTATGCACAGAAATGCCTTTGAAATGTCTCCCTGTGTGTTAACACTTCAGGAAGATACTGTACACATTAATGACAGATGATCAGTTCCGAGTTTCTGAGAAAGCACAGTTACTCACCTGTAGCAGGTGTTCTCCGTGGACAGCAGGAATAAATCCTCACATATGGGTGACGTCCCCAACAGAGCCTCACGTGGGAACACTACCAAGCTTTCCACCTGTGCGCCTGCCGCAACGCAATCTCATCTCCAGTAAAATAAAGAGCAAAAGGCAACTTCTTGGGGAGGTGGGAGGGCTGTGAAGACTTATTCCTACTGTCCATGGAGATTCCATGGAGAACACTTCCTACAGGAGAATAACTACGCTTTCTCTGTGGACAAGCAGGAAGTAAGTCCTCATGTATGGGACTCCCAAGCTACAGGCTACCAAAAACGGAGGCGGCAAAGGCCCAATAGGGGCAACAAAACTGGAAAACCAGAACAAACAGTGAATATAGTCCCCCAGGGGACTCGACTGATTCAGCGTCCTTAGAGCACATGGCCAGAAGGTCAATGGAAAGGAATTGAACCTAAGTCCCAAAGAGATGCCGGAATATGGTTTGGCCGAAGTTGCTGTCATGTCGGGAATCCCCATCCAGACAGAAGTGAGCTGTGAAAGTATGGACAGAAGACCATGTTGCAGACCTGCACATCTCCTCCGTGGAGACCGAGCGCAGATTGGCCACCGACATAGCCATGGCTCGGACATTGTAAGTCATGACATGATGATCAAGGCTCAAGTCTGCCTGGGCATAAGCGAAAGAGATGCAGACTGCCAACCATATGGACAGCACGTGTTTGGGGATAGCAGCACCCAACTTTCTGGGATCAAAAGAGATAAATAGCTGGGTGGAATGCCGGTGTGCCTCCATCAACTTGAGGTAGAAGGCCAGGGTGTGCTTGCATTCTAGCATGTGTAGCACAGCCTCCCTATGGTTGGCATGAGGCCTGGGGAAGAAGATGGACAGAACGAATGACTGATTGAGGTGGAAAGCGGAAACCACCTTAGGCAGAAATGCAGGTGCATCCGCAACACCACCCTATTCTGATGGAATCTGGTGTAAGGCGGGTGAGTCACCAAGACCTGGAGCTCACTTACACAGCATGCTGAAGTGACTGCCACCAGGAACAAGACCTTCCAGGACAGGAATTTCAGAGGATAGGAAATGAGTGGTTCAAAGGGAGCTGATAGGAACTGCGCCAGAACCACATTGAGGTCCCAAGCCACTGGCAGTCTAGAGAAGAGTAAGCCCTGCATGAAGCAAGTCAGAGGATGAGCTGAGATGGGCTTCCCCTCTGAACCACTATGGTAAGCCTCAATTATGCTCAGGTGGACTCTGATTGAAATGAACTTAAGGCTGGAGTTTGACAGGTATAGGAGATACTCCATGAGCTTGTCCACAGTGCAGGAGAAAGGGTCCAGAGCCCTGTCAATGCACCAGATGAAGAGCCTCCACCACTTAAATGCATAGGATCTGTGAGTGGAATCTCTGCGGGAGACCAAAAGGATGTCTGTTACATTCCCAGGTAGGTGGAGTTCTGAGAGAACTACCCACTCGGCATCCATGCCGTGAGAGCCAAGGACTACACAGTGGGGTACAGCAAGGTCCTGTCCTCCTGCGAGATGATGTCCGGGGTGCAACCCAGCTGAAAAGGTTCCCACCTAGTTTATTCCAGGCGTATGGAGCAGGAAGGTGAAAGGAACAAAGTTTGAAGTTGGCAGAGGAAGAAAAGGGCATAGAGAGAAGCAAGCCAGTAGAAGAGTGGAGTTACAAGGAGAGGTGAAGGGATAGAGGAAAGAGGAAAGGTAGAGAGGAGCAGTAGAATGAATGCATTTGTAGGGCAGAAGGAGAAGTTTGAACTGGATACAGAAACCAAAGGGGAGCCAAAGAAGTGTCTTGAGAAGAGGGTTTATATGAGCATAATGGGGTTGGTGGAAGATTAGCCATGCAGTGGAGTTCTGAACAGATTGAAGGGGAGAGAGATGACTCAGAGGGAGACCAGCAAGGAGGATGTTGCAATAAACTAGATGGGAGGTGACTAGAGAGTGGATGAGAGTTTTAGTAGTATGCTCAGAAAGGAAAGGTCAAATTTTGTTGATGTTATAGAGGAAGAAATGACAGGTTTTAGCAATCAAATGGATATGTGAGGAGAAAGAGAGGGAGGAGTCAAAGATGACCCCAAGATCGGGGGCTGAGTAAACAGGAAGTAGAATACTGTTTTCAACAGAGATAGAGAAAGGAGGAAGGGAGGAGGAGGGCTTAGAGGGAAAAATAAGAAGCTTGGTTTTGGCCATGTTCAATTTCAAATGGCGGTGAGACATCCAGGCAGCGATGTCAGATAAGTAGGCAGAAATTCGGGTTTGGAGTGTCAGAGAAGCATCAAGTGTAGAGAGATAGATCTGAGATTCATCATCATAAAAATGGTACTCAAAGCCACGATAAGAGCACCAAGAAACTGGGTATAAAGAGTGAAAAGGAGAGGGCTCAGAATAGTCCCTTATACACCAACTGAGGGTAAGATAGCAGTAGAGGAGGAACCACCAAAACAAACACTGAAAGAAAGATGTGAGAGAAGAGAACCAGGACAGCACAGAGACTTTTGCAAGAGCCGCCTCAGCAGAATGAAAGGGACAAAAGCCAGATTGAAGCGGATCTAGTAGGGCTTGAGAGGAGAGAAATTAAAGGCAATGGTGGAGAACTGCATGTTCAAGAATTTTGGAAATGAAGGAAAGAAGGGAGATGGGTTAATAATTAGAAGGACAAGTAGGATCGAGTGAAGGTTTCTTGAGGAGAGGTGTGACCAAAGCATGCTTGAAGGCTGCAGGGGTAGTTGCAGTGGAGAGCAATAGGTTGAGAAAATTAGAGATGGAAAGGATGATAGAGGAGGAGATGGAGTTAAGGAGATGGATAGTGATAGGATCAGAGGAACAAGTAGTAAGTTTAGAGGAGGACAGCAGATGAGAGGTTTCCTCTTTATAGATATTGGAAAAGGATGAAAGTGTAGTAGAGACTGAAAGGAAGAGTTGGTACTGAAGAGGAGAAGAAGGGATGAAGCCGATCTAGTGGGGAATTGCAGTGTAATCTTGTGGATTTTAACTTGGAAACAGTCGGCTAGGGTTTGGGCAGAAAGAGAAGGAGGGGTCGGAGGCAGGGGCGCCTTGAGGAGAGAGTTGAGAGGAGATGGCGGAGGTCTGAGGCAAGAGAGTTATTTATTTATTTGCTATGTTTTTCTATAGCTGAGGCTTCTCAAAACCCGTGGCCTTCTGGATTTGATACATAGAGTCAGCATCGTAAGGGGGTTCTTTTATATCCTCAACGGCAGGCACTGCAAGAGGCGGTACACAGGCACCGTGACTACCTTCTTTGGGGAAGAAGGACATAGGAGGATCTCCAACTCTTCCACCCTCAGCTTGTCTTCAGACTCCAAGAGGCATTTCTAACAGGGGCTCTACAGGTCAAACAACGGTAAGAATTTGAGGGTTTATTTTTATTAAATTGCTAGCTCTCTGACTGGGAGCTCTTAAAAGGGTTTTTGTATATCTTTAAAGAAAAGTTACTTTCTTTTTGGTGCTTTAGTAGAAATTTCCTTGAGCAGAGTAGGTTGCTGAACTCTAGTAACCTTCTCAGCTTTTGGGAACTGCTGACACCTAATCAGGTGTTAGTTCCCTCCCTACCCACCCCGACTCCCACCCAACCCTAGTGAGCAGTCTTGCTTTATGGTCTAGAATTTGGCAGCTGGGATTTAATGTTAAAAAATGTAAGGTCATGCATTTGGGCTGCAGCAATCCAAGGAAGCAATATAGTATAGGGGGTGAAGTACTTTTGTCCACTAAAGAAGAGCGGGACCTAGGCGTGGTTGTGTCTGATGATCTTAAAGTAGCTAAACAGGTAGAAAAGGCGACGACAAAAGCTAGAAGGATGCTTGGGTGCATACGGAGAGGAATGGCTAGCAGAAAAAAGGAGGTGATAATGCCTCTCTATAAGTCTTTGGTGCGACCTCATTTGGAGTATAGTGTGCAATTCTGGAGACCGCACCTTCAAAAGGATGTGAACAGGATGGAATCGGTGGCTACTAAAATGATTAGTGGTCTTCATAATAAAGCATATGAGGACAGACTTAAGGATCTTAATATGTACACCTTAGAGGAAAGGCGGGATAGAGGTGATATGATTGAGATATTTAAATACCTCCGTGGCATAAATGTTCAGGGAGAGAGCCTCTTTCAATTGAAAGCAAGTTCTGCTACGAGGGGACATGGGATGAGGGTGAAGGGAGATAGATTCAGGAGTAATATGCGGAAATATTTCTTTACAGAAAGAGTAGTGGATCCGTGGAATAGTCTCCCAGTGGAGGTGGTAGAGATGAGGACAGTAACTGAATTCAAAAAAGCATGGGACAAAACACAGAGGATCTCTAAAGGTAAAAAGGGGACTGTTGTAGTTGTTATGGAAGGACAGACTAGATAGGCCATGTGGTCTTTTTCTGTCATATTTCTATGTTTCTATGTTTCTATGTTTATAGGGCACCCCCCCCCCCCCATTTAAAAAAAGCACAGAGACTTGGAGCAGCACATTTTGAATATAATTAAAGCGATTCAACTGCTTTTTTTCTGAAAGGAGCTGGGAAACCGGCTAGTACTTGATAGACCTCTCTCTTTTGCTTTAACAGATACCTAAGCTCCATGAACAGAACAATGGCTGGGAAAAATCGTATCGCTAAAGCTGTTGCCTCCGTTACAGCTTCTGCCTCTGTCCAGACAGAGTTCCCAATGCCAATTGAAGAACCGGTTCCATGCATGCTGAAGCTCTGAAGAAACAAGTGGAGGAACTCAGAGAGGAGGTGGTGAGGCTGAGGAGCATTCAAGACAGTGAGATGTACATTGATGAGATGCCTCTTGCAGCAAC
Source organism: Ichthyophis bannanicus (assembly GCA_033557465.1). NCBI lineage: Eukaryota > Metazoa > Chordata > Amphibia > Gymnophiona > Ichthyophiidae > Ichthyophis > Ichthyophis bannanicus. The sequence goes on along the minus strand of CM066032.1, from coordinate 1,386,703,825 downwards.
CAAGCTCTCCAGCAGAGGAAAAGATGGGTGCCAACAGAATGTTGATGGTTGGACACAAGTCACCAGGGCCTGCAAAATCACCAATCCAACTTCTCCAGCCCTTGAACTGAAGAACCATTATGCAGCCCTGGAAGTGCAGGAGGTGAAAGCATCCCCGGAAAGGGAAGAACCAGAGCTCAAGTACCCCAAAGTTGCAGAATCAGTGACCACAAGGAAGCAAAGGGTAGTGTTGGTTGGAGACTCTCTTCTTAGGGGTATTGAGGCATCCATCTGCTGACCAGACTTGATGTCCAGAGAGGTCTGCTGTCTGCCTGGTGCCAAAATCCAAGATGTTACGGAGAGTTTGCCAAGACTCAACAAGCCCACTGACTATTATGCAATGTTGCTAATCCATGTTGGAACAAATGATACTGCCAGGTATCCCTCGGAACGTATCAAAAGTGACTTCATGGCTCTGGGACAGAGGGTAAAGCAGTTAGGTGCACAGGTGGTGTTCTCTTCAATCCTCCCTGTTGAGGGTAAAGGCCAAGGCAGAGAGGATCGCTTCCTGGAGATGAATGCATGGCTGCGTGGATGGTGTCATTGAGAGTATTTTGGTTTCCTAGACCATGGGATGCTGTTCCAAGGGTTGCAGAGCAGAGATGGCAACCATCTGTCCAAGAAAGGTCAATGCGTCTTCAGTAGTAGACTGGCTAATCTACTAAAGAGGGCTTTAAACTAGATTCATTGGGGATGGGTGAAGAAAGCCCCCAGGTAGGTGATACATTAAATACCTTTATGGAAATGGGTAACAGGGGTAACATATGGAAAGCAGTGTGTATAAATGCCCATAGCATGGGAAATAAGATCCCTGATGTTGAAGCTTTGGTGGGAGTGGCTGACTTGGATTTAGTGGCAGTTACAGAAACATGGTTCACAGAAAACCATGATTGGGATTTAACTATACCTGGCTATACTTTATTCAGAAAGGACAGGTTAGGAAGAAGGGGAGGAGGAGTGGCACTATATGTAAAAACTACTATTAAAGTTTTGGAATTACAGAGCTTAAAAGAGAGAGAGAGGAGGCATTGTGGGTTAAACCAGAAAGAGGGAAAGAGAAATCTATCTGCATTGGTGTGATATACAGACCTCACTCACAAGAGGAAGAGGTGGACAGAGTTAATTGAAGACATACGCAGCATTGCTAGGAAAGGGAAAGTGCTACTGATAGGAGATTTCAATATGCCAGATGTTGATTGGCACATTCCTGCTGCAGAATCATCTAGAAGTAAAGAGATCCTGGATTCTCTACAGGGTGAACTATTCAGGCAATTGGTAACAGACCCCCACATGTGAAAGGGCCATATTGGACTTGGTGCTTACCAATGGTGTTTCTGATGTTGTAGTGGGAGATCATTTTGCATCCAGTGATCACCAGTTGGTGTGGTTCAATATTAGGACTAGGGCTGTTAGAATCCATTCAAAGGTGAGGATCTTAGACTTTAGGAAGACTAACTTTGCCAAGATGGGCCAATACCTCAGGTAGTCGTTAGTGGGATGGGAACAGCTGGGGGATGTAGAAAAACAGTGGGCAAAACTGAAAGGGGATATTTTAAGGGCAACCAACCTTTTTGTTAAAATGGTAAATAAAGGTAAAAGGAAAAGGAGACCGCTATGAAAAAGTGAAGAAAAGAGGGAGGCCTTAATGAAATACAAGAGATCACAGAGAGAGGAAGACAGGAATCTATATTTGGAAAAACTTAGAGAAGCTAGCAAAGTTGTCAGGAAGGCAAAAATTCAAAAGGAGGAGGAAATAGCCAAAGCAGTAAAATGGGGGGATAATACATTTTTCAGATATGTTAGTGAGAAAAGGAAGGGCAAAAGTGGTAGTGTCAGAATCAAGGGTGCAGGGGAGAAATATGTAGAAGCTGATAAGGGTAAAGTGGAATTGCTTAACGAATATTTCTGTTCTGTGTTCACAGATGAAGAACCAGGAGCAAGACCTCAGAAAACACCCACAAAAAGGAACAGAAGCGAGAGACATCTTGAACAATTTTCAGAAGACTGTGTTCGTGAGAAACTAGCTCAACTTAAAGTAGACAAAGCAATGGGACCGGATGTGATACACCCTAGAATACTAAGGGAACTTGGGGATGTTCTAGCAGCTCCACTGACTGATCTTTTCAATGCCTCGTTGGAGTCAGGAGTGGTGCCAAAGGACTGGAGAGAGGCTCATGTAGTGCCTTTACACAAAAGCGGAAGTAAGGATGTGGTTGAAAACTACAGGCCGGTTAGTTTAACTTCGGTGGTGAGTAAATTATTAGAAACGCTGCTGAAAGAAAAAATAGTGAGGTTTCTGGAGTCCAGCAGATTACAGGATCCGAGGCAGCATGGATTCACCAGAGGCAGGTCTTGTCAGGCAAATCCGATTGATTTCTTTGACTGGGTGACCAGGGAGTTGGACTGAGGGAGAGCCCCTAGATGTGGTGTATTTAGATTTCAGTAAAGCCTTTGACACTGTTCCTCACAGGCGACTTATAAACAAACTGAGCACCCTAGGGATGGACCCTAAAGTTACTGCTTGGGTTAGAAATTGGTTGGGTGGGAGGCGACAGAGTACAGGTAAATGGAGCTCACTCTGAGGAGAAGGATGTTACCAGTGGTGTGCCCCAGGGATCTGTCCTTGGTCCAATTCTTTTTAACATCTTTGTTGGTGATATAGCGGAAGGGCTGTCGGGTAAGGTTTGCCTCTTTGCGGATGATACCAAAATCTGCAATAGAGTAGACACCCAGAAAGGTGTAGATAACATGAGGAGAGATCTAGCTAAGCTTGAAGAATGGTCTAGAATTTGGCAGCTGGGATTTAATGTTAAAAAATGTAAGGTCATGCATTTGGGCTGCAGCAATCCAAGGGAGCAATATAGTATAGGGTGAAGAACATTTGTCCACTAGAGAAGAGCGGGACCTAGGCATGGTTGTGTCTGATGATCTTAAAGTAGCTAAACAGGTAGAAAAGGCAACGGCAAAAGCTAGAAGGATGCTTGGGTGCATACGGAGAGGAATGGCTAGCAGAAAAAAGGAGGTGACAAATGTCTCTGAATAAGTCTTTGTTGCAACCTCATTTGGAGTATAGTGTGCAATTCTGGAGACCGCACCTTCAAAGGGATTTGAACAGGATGGAGTCGGTGCAGAGGGTGGCTACTAAAATGATTAGTGGTCTTCATTATAAAGCATATGAGGACAGACTGAAGGATCTTAATATGTACACCTTAGAGGAAAGGTGGGATAGAGGTGATATGCCATGGAGGTATTTAAACATCTCAATCATAAATGTTCAGGGAGAGCGCCTCTTTCAATTGAAAGCAAGTTCTGCCATGAGGGGACATGGGATGAGGGTGAAGGGAGATAGATTCAGGAGTGATATGCGGAAATATTTCTTTAAGGAAAGAGTAGTGGATCCGTGGAATAGTCTCCCAGTGGAGGTGGTAGAGATGAGGACAGTAACTGAATTCAAAAAAGCATGGGACAAAACCAAAGGATCTCTAAAGGTAAAAAGGGGACTATTGTAGTTGTTGATATGGAAGGACAGACTAGATAGGCCATATGGTCTTTTTCTGTCGTCATATTTCTATGTTTCTATGTTTCTAAGAGGAAGTGGATGACCATGGCCATGTCCCTGACAAAGTGATGGAAGGACATATCCTCTGGAGTTTACTTCCATCTCCCATCCCTTGGAGTCTGACTCTGAGAGGAAGTCAAAGAACTGTCGGGTCTCCTCGTGACACTGGTTCCAATCAGGTTGAGAACTCGGGCATTGGTGGGATCGATGGCACACCGAGCGAGGGCGCTGATGCACTGGGGCATTGGAACCCAAGATGCTAGACAAGGAGATGGCTGTGGGAACTGGTGATGATTCCAACTGTTGGCCCAATGCACTTGTCTCAGCAGGGAGGGCATGGGTTTCAAGGATGGGCTGGATGGAGCGCAGTGGCAATGCCGGATACATTGGGGGCCATGCTGCCACATGGCCAGTACTACTGCTATGTGGGCTTTGAGGGCTCAAAGGCACTCCTCTAGCACTGTCGTCTCCAAAGGCATCTGGGCTGGGACAACAACTTCAGTTACCGACTTCGGCACTCACAACAGGGACTCCACGATGGTAGGTTCATCGGGAGACTGTTAGCAGTTCTCTGAGGCCCTGGGAGTCAAGTCCTCCCACCGGGGCAGCTTAACAGGCCACTCCCAGTCATCACTCTTAACGTTGCATTGAGAAGGGCTCCGATGCCGATGCTCATGGCTCTTGGACCGGTGCTCGGACGCCGCCTTCAACATTGATGGAATCGATGATGGATCCTTCCTCGGCTCTGAACAGAGGTCGATGGAGAATCTCTACTCTATGGCACCATGGCCCCTCAGCTCTGAATGTGCACAGGCACCCCTCGATGAGAATGTTTCCACGAATCCCTGCAAGGGCGTCGATGCCATTGATGATGCTGAGGCCAAGGACGCTGAATCCAATGGCCTGAAGAGGGACTCTCTCTGCTTCTCCCAGCCCTTACTCATCATCTGCAAGCAAAGATGGGAAGAGGCAGGTTGGTGGTCAGGTTCAAGGCATTGCAGGCACCAATTAGGCCTGTCGGTGACCAAAATGGTGCATGCATACTTAGTGCAATTTTTAAAGCCACTGGCTGCCTTGGACATGTCCGGGAATATGGCCATAGCAAGGTCAAATGTCTCAATGTCGCCAGTCATGGGAAAACTACAAATGGAGGAAAAAAACTGAAAAAAGGGTGAAAACATCAAAATAGATATGTTGGCCCTAAGCCAATGACAGGCGATAGGCACAAGGTAAAGAAAGCAACACACAAGGGAGCAAAAACAAAATCAAGCTTTTTGTCTATTTTTTTATTTCATATTTATGCAATTTTACAAATATTAACTAAGAATACGTCTTGAATTGTAAACTGAGATATGATATCGAAATCACTATAACACAAACAAGGAAAAGAATAAAAAAAACCCAGGCAACATAATATCCATCACTCCCACCCTAGCCCTCAATAAAGAGAGTTAAAAACAGCTCATACAAAAACTGAAGGAAATTCAGGTATCATGAACAACTGGTACACTTGTATATATCACGGTGGGTCAATCGTGGAAGGCACATGGTTCTGCAATTGTCTGGCATTAAGGAAGGCCAGCAGTTGGGAAGGCAGAAAAAAATCATAGGAAACAGCCTGGTATTTAATCAGGCACTAACATGGGTATTTCAAAAAGAAGAGCTCCCAACTGCTGGATCCCCGGTCGCATGAGGCGGAATTCACACCACTTCCGTTGCGTATCTCAAGCCAGATCTGGAAATATACAAACCAAGAGGCCCTTAAACCTCTTGCTCCTCTTTTTAAAGAAAAGCCCCATCAGCCATTCTTTATCAGAGATGAAGGCCAATGTAACCAATAAAGTCGCCAAAATCACAGATTCTTCCCTGGAATATTACAAAAAAAGCAGAAAAGTCCAGTACATCTACTTGCCCCAACTCGGGAGCAACTCTCACGTAGGTGCAGATGATTTCCTAGAAGCAGGGAGATAGTAAGCATTCACCAATGGTGGGTGAGATTCAGATGGAATATCCAGAACTTCGGTAAAGTACTTCCACAACATATCTCTTGGAGAAGCTAAAGGGTCTCTAGGAAAGTTTATAAACCAAAAATTAGCTGCTTTAACAGCATTTTCGAAGAGCTCAAACTTCACCTTGGTCACAGATGACTCTTTCACAGATTCTGTACACCTCTCCAAAGCAGTAACTTGAGTTTGAACCCCAGACAAGGAATTTTGAAGTAGTGATACTTTGCAAAGAGACTCTTCAATGGCCATGGAATTAGCCTGAACTCCATAATTCAAAGAGGAAACTGAGGTATCAGGGCTACCCCCACCTGCACAATAGCTGTCCATATTGACTCCAGCGTGAAAGTCTCTGGATGCTGTAAAGAAAAGGTGCTTGAGAAAATCTTTCCAATAGTCAATGAAGGGGCTTTCATCCCATCACACTCTTATACCAGGGCCTGCAGGATAGACGATACCACTATCCGATTTCCCATAGATTGAGCAGAGAAGGTAACAGAATCCCGTTGACCCATGGGGGCAACCATGCCCTCGTTAGGAGACCCCACAATGGTCCCTCACTGACCATTTAGAATCCCCTCTCCAAGCTGTTCCACCAACCACTGCTCTTCGGGAGTATCCTGGAGACACGCTTCCTTCTCCACACGTTGCACGCCCAGGGAGACAGAATCGCTGTTCAAAGCGGATGCCAAGCCACCCAAATCTGACACCACAGCTGAGTCAAACTCCCTGTAAACTCCCAGTTGCTGAGCCGGATGCAAAACAAAGGAATCTATGGGTCCCACCATCAAAGGTAATGGCATGGAGGTCAAGGGGGCTGCAGAGGGAACATTGGCCCCCTTTGCCTTCCGCTTTTTCTCCATCTGAAAAATGCTCCACCCACACACGTCCTGCATCTCAAAATCAAGTTTTATCCACTGATGGCAGGAACACATCCTAGGCGCTTTGCTAAAAAAGAAGACTGGAGAAAAGAAGGCGCCACAGCAGGCGGGATGGCCAGTGCACATGCACAGTGAAGCCTCTCAAAAGCTTCCAATGGAAACTTGAAAGTGTTCCCATGTGGGGCTCCATTGGGACATCACCCATATGCGAGAACTTATACTTATTTATTTATTTATTTCAGTGCTTTTTTATACCGCCCCTTCCAGAGATCAGGGGCGGTTTACAAGGAACTTAAACAACAATATAGCAGAACATTGCAATATTGAATTACATTAAACATTAGTTGAGCAAAAACAAGGAACTTAAACAACAATATAGCAGAACAGTGCAATATTGAATTACATTAAATATTAGGTGAACATAAACTAGGTTGCATAATAACTAGGTTAAATGGAAAACAATGTGAGGGTTATTAACATAAAGGGAAGTATAAAACTATGTTACAAGGAGTCATAAAACTATGTTACAAGGAACCAGAGGGGTAGATTTACATGGTTAGTAAGAGACTATAATAGTTATTTGTGATCATAAATAAAGTATTGGGAGTAGACTAACTTGAGTGGATGAGAAATGAAGTCCGGCATTAGGTGGGGTAGACCTGTGTTTGGTTTGTTGCATGTTTTTGTGTAGTAAATTTGGTTCCAGGTTGTAGGTTGCTATAGTGTTGACTAAATAGGTAGGTTTTAAGTTCCTTCCTGAAAGATGTAAGGTCTTTAATCTCTCTGAGGTATAGTGGGAGTTTATTCCATTGGCTGGGAGCATAATATGAAAAAGCAGTGTTGGTGGTTATTTGCTTTGATTTTGTCACTGCAATGGGAATTAATAGCATGTTGAGGTTAGTTTTTCTTCTGGTTCTGTTTTCTTGTGGGGTTTGGAGTAGAGTGGCCAACTGTGATGGGGCTAGGTCATTAATGAGTTTAAAAGTGGTGACAAGTGTTTTATATTGAATCCTACTATAGATAGGAAGCCAGTGGAGAGAGTATAGGATAGGAGAGATGTGATCGAATATTTTAGCTTTCATAATTATTCGAGCAGTGACATTCTGAGCTCTTTGAAGGATGTGTAAATTCTTTTTGGATGTTCCTTGGAGTATGCCATTGCAGAAGTCTAAATGTGGCATAATAAGAGCCTGGACAACTGTTCTGAAGTCATTGATGTCGATGAGGGGTCTGAGTTGCTGTATAGTTCTCAGTTTGAAAAATATAGTTTTGGCAGTCTGTTTTATGTGGTTAGTCATGCTTAGGGTCTTGTCTAGTGTAACTCCAAGGTATTTAATTTCAGACTTGACTGGGAGAGTAATGTTCATAAGGTTGATGGAAGTTGGAGGAGTGAAGGTGGTATTTCTGGTTACGAAGAGTGCTTCGGTCTTTTTGAAATTGATATCCATATGGATTGAGTGAAGCCATTTTTCAGCTTCAAGGAGGCAGGTGGCGATTTTGTTGAAATTAAGGTTAGCTATGTCTAACGGGGCGAATAGCATGATGTCATCTGCATAGATGAAATATTTTAGATTGTGGCGTTGAAAGATTGTGCAAATAGGTTGTATGTAAAGGTTAAAGAGTAGTGCAGAGAGTGAGGATCCTTGAGGGATACCACGCTCTTGTGGGAATGGTAGTGAGGGGGAATGGTCTAAATGGACATATTGGAAGCGATTAGAAATGTAGGACTTAAACCAGTTAAGAGTGGTATCTTTTAAACCTAGTTGGGATAGTCTAGATAAGAGCGTAATGTGATCAACGCTGTCGAAGGCTGAAGAAATGTCAAGGAAAATGAGCAAGAAGGTCTGTTTTATATTATCCATACCTCGGATAAGTGAATCAAGAAGGGATATGAGTAGGGTTTCTACTCCGTGATATGAGCGGAAACCATATTGGTACTCATCTAATGGGAAGTTCATATCAATATGATCCTGAAGTTGTGTCTGAGCTACCTTTTCAATAATTTTAGCTAAGAAAGGTATGCTTGCAATGGGGCGGTATGAGGAAGGGTCAGAACTGTTAAGGGTTTTATTTTTTAGTAAAGGGCGAATAGCCGAGTATTTCAGATCATCCGGCATGAATCCTTGAAGTAGAGATTGGTTTACCAGCTTCAAAATGTATGGGGCTAGTTCAGATTTTGTTGCTTTAATCCAAGATACCGGGCAAGGGTCAAGTAATGACGTGGTAGTATTAAGATTTGATATAATCTCTATCAGTTGTTTGTTGGAAATTGTATGGAATGAGCTCCATTCCGTGATGGATTTTGGTGTGGGAGAGGTCAAGATAATGCTTGGATGGGCGCTTAGTTTAAGTTTATTAGCAAAATGGTTTGCAATGAGTTGTGGATCTATAGGTGTTTTGTTAGGAGTGTTATCGGGAGCCTTAGTTAGAGATTTAATAATCTCAAAAAGTTCTCTGGGACGATTGATGGCATTAGCTAATGTTTTAGTGTGGAATAGTCTTTTTGTGTTGTTAATGGCTTCCTTGTAGGTTTTAAGGCTTGTGAAGTATTGAACCCTGAGTTCAGTGGTTTTTTTTCTTCCTCCATTTAGACTCTAATTTCCGAAGGTTTTTCTTTAGTGTAGCAAGCTCAGAGGTGTACCATTTCTCAGTCAATTTAGATCTAGATTTTCTTTTATTAGAGGTTGAATATTTAGCTTCTGCTTCAATAATGGAGTTCCAGGTAGAAACAAGATCGTTAAGATTGTTTGGGGTGTTGTCTAATTTTGGGGAAATAGATTCCAGAAAACTTTCCTTGTTAAACTGGTGAAATCTTTGTTCTGTGAATTTGTTGTTACCATGAGTAGAGTTGGTGGGTTGAAAAGGGAGAGAGAAATGTATCATGAAATGGTCTGACCATGGTACCTGAGTTGTGGTGGGTGGTGTAGGAACCGATGAGAGTGTGAAGTGTGATGGTATGAATATTAAATCAAGGGTATTACCTTTGGAATGGGTGGGGTGGGTCATTATTTGTTTAAATTCCATTTCCTCCATTGCTTCAAGGAAGGATAGTGCATGGTTATCTGGTAATGAGGCAAGGTTAAGGTCTCCTAAGATAACAGAGGGCTTTCTCAGTGAGGAGTTACATGCAGCCTCAAGTATTATGTCTAGACTATGTATGTCAGTTGTGGGGGGTCTGTAGATAAGGCAGATGGCCATGGTATGACTTTCCACTCTAAGGATATCAATACCATCATGTTTATCTAGTAAGGTAGACGAAAGATTGAGATGCGATTTTGCTATTATAAGAACTCCGCCACCTCTTTTTCTGTCTCTGTTGTTGTTGAGTATGGTATAACCATGTACTCTTAGTTGGTTAAGGAGAACTGAGTCAGATTCATTTAGCCAGGTTTCAGTTATGCAGAGTAAATGAGGATTTTCGTCTATGATGAGATCTATTATGATAGGTATTTTATTCCTAATTGACCTGGCGTTTATAAGTATGCAATTTAATTGTGTTGAATGTGTAGTGTTTTGTAAGGGGTTATTTATTGGTGAAGGGTTCAATTTGATAAGCCTTTGAACACGAATGTGTTGGTTTGTGCGTGGACTGTTTATGGAGGGGTCACTAATAGTATATTTTTGTGTGTTGTGTCTGGGTTTGTATGGAATGATAGGAATGTGTGCTGGCTTGAGAATGTTTGTGGTTGGAGTTAAAGAGTGAATGGGAGGGGTGTGAGAGAGTAGAACCCATAGTGTGAGCATAAGAATGTTTAAGGTGAGTGTAAGAAATCTTTTCAGATCCATAGTTAGTTATGCAGGTGAGGATAAAAGGTCGGAAGTAAGTGTACTGTGGGTAAGTGTTCTGTGGGTAGTTGGTGCAAGTTAGTACTGCACCAATTATCAATTGCAGGTAAAGTACTGACAGGAGTAATCACAGGATAAAATACTGACAACAGTAATTACAGGGCAAAATACTAGCAGTAGAAACATGGAGAACAGTGTTTGCCAGGAAAAGTCTGCTGTAAAAGCAAATGAAATAAATAGTCCAAAACTTGTAAATTGAATTGTAGCTTAGAAGCTCATTCATTGTGAGTACTGAGGTCTGGTATAGGCTTTAACATTTAGAAATCTGCTGATTTTAAATTGGCTTCCATGTAATAACTTGTCATTGGTTTTGTTAAATACTTTTTCTGTTCCTTTTTCTTAGCGAAGTCAAGCCTAGGCATGACTTAATCACAAAACTGTCAAGTTACCCTGTTCCAGGAGAAAGGTTTTAGGCCAGTTCTCAATTTCTGCCAACTCTATTCGAATGAATGATGGGGCATGCAGAACTGAGCTGGAAAGGTAGAATAAGAAGCTACACTGTTCTGGGACATAAGTTCAAAACCAGGAGTGATTAAGAAGTCTCCATCCTAGAACTGGGTAATTTGGAAGTTGTATAATTCGTCATCCTAGATGCAACTTTTCTTTTAGACATTTGTGATCAGTTTGTGATCAGTTTGCTCATTGCATACCTTTATGAGTGCCTGAAGCATCACTGTCTAGATCTTTCCATCCTTTCCTTCATTTAACCCTCTCCCCCACCCTCTTCATGGTCTGCTTTTCTTGTATAGACAGGATCATGAACGGGAGCAGCTCAAGGCAAGAGATGAGCTGGCGCCCTCCCCCCCTTGTCACCCAAAATGAAAGGGACTCCTCTAAGGTTACCAGATCCTTTTTCAGTCAAATTTGGGACACTTGTTAACCGAAGCACAGAGGGAAAGGAGGACAAGGGGAGGGAGGGACACCTGAAATCTGCCACTGGTAAAAATAATCCTGGAAACAATCATGAGCTGGAACAAACTGCAGTTGAAGAACGGCAGAAACTTCCAGCAGACAGATGTACGAAACTTATAGATGACTACAAGAAACATTTGGAAGCTGTCATCACTGCCAAGGGTTGTGCCACCAAATATTAGTGAAGGGTGCCATTAATTCTGTCATATTTTGTTTTTTTCCTCAGTTGTCTAAGTTGCGAAGACATCTTTTTTTTGTTGTACACCTTTGAAGATAGAATTAAAATATTATGATGGCATACAGTTGGAATATTTCCAATTATTTCTCAAGATATTGTACACATACCGGGCCCGATATTCATTTGGGCAGCCTATGCACCGCTATGGCTCATTGCCCTGCCCGCTGACCCCTAACCCCAGATATTCAATGCTCTGGCGATGGCATTGAATATCCGGGTTTGGCCCACAGAGGAAACCACCGCAGAGTCTAACGGGGCAGCGGTGATATTAAACCACTACCCGGTTAGCATCTATGGCTAAAAATACGTGAGCCAAAAGCTGGCCTAGTTTTCACCACAAATTGCTAACTGTGTAGCAGTGCAATATTGCCGCCTCAACTCTGCCTCGGAAGGCCACCAACACGCCCTGATGCTAACCGCAGAGCATCGGGGCATATAGCAAGTTTTGAAGGGGATATTCTGCAGCACTAACCGTGTAAGTTAAATATCCCAGCTGTAAACCGTGTAAATACCCTTCAAATATCGCACCAAACATACCTAAAATGCAAGGGTGCAAATAATGTTGACCACAACTATATCTGTGATTTCAATCAATAACTGGTTAACCTTAACCAGGTAAATTTAGGCCAAGAAAAGGATGGCCTAACTGTACTCTGTTAAGGATAACCAGTTATAGACAGAGTATTACAGATAACTGGTTAGATAAATCGTTAACTGGGCAACCAGATATTCAATGCAGTGGCCAGATATAACCCCAGAATTGAGCAAGTTAAAACAGTGATGGCCAAGCACTTTAAAAGCACTGGCTGCCACCCCTGAATATTGACCCCCTCTTTACCTGCTTGAGCCTTGGGAAGGGAAAAATAAGAGAAGACGGGGACTTTCTGATCTCCCACTTTACTCATAGAGAATAATGTGCCTCGGATACTTTACAGACTGTTAAAGGAAAGGGCTGTGCGTGTTTCTGGCATGCCAAGGACGATATTATTATTATTACTAATGCTGTTTAATCTAAAGAGGAAAAGGAAACCTTTGATCTGTTCCTTATTTATTTTATTTAAAATATAAATAAAATAAAATACTCTCTCCGCATTCATTTTAAACTGAAAAACATTATTTTAGGATGCCAACAACATAACTGTTCCCATGTGAATGGACGGTTCTGCTTTTAACATCCTTCATCTGAACCTGGCCCTCTTTTGCCTCACCTTAAATGGATACATACAGGCAAAGGAATAAAACTTTATAGTCACTTTGGTCACCTGCTGATGAAAACTGGCAGCCAAATCACTTTTTATGGCAATTGCTGGCTTTCTGTGTATTTAATTTCTGCGAAGGTGCTTCTTTCCTTTACCATATCACATGTTTATGTCCATGTTTAGGACGTCCAGTTAATATCCGCTCCTTTCAGTAATGAGAATTAATTACTCTCCCCAAGTTGTGCTGACTACCTTCACGTGGAAACCCCACTGCATAAAATCTATATCAAATCTCAGCAAGCTGACACTACAAACAACATATGACAGGAACAAACAGAAGGATAAATGCTGGCTGCATGTCCCCTAGGATAAAAAGGTGCCCATCTGTAATTCTAAACCAAATCAAAACATACCCAAGGGCTTCAAGAACACAACCCACCCAGTGAAATCAAAATAATAAATAGCTGGTTCTGAATGTTACAACTCCCTGTTAAAAACAAAGTTCTTTTTGTCAGACAATGACCGCCAGGTGACTACTTTAGCGTAACTGGGGGTCACGTCCTTTTTAATCACTTGCAGTAAGAATTCAAACTTGTCATCACAAATATGCACTTATCTGAAAAACTGGCACAGTGGAGTCCATACAGTTAGGTGAATCAGCAGGACACAGTCTTGCATTTTGGTTTTCACAATTTCCAAACCCTGCTTGGGGTTTCTTTTCACCATACCCGTACTCCATTCAATGCTAGAGGCCATAGTCATCAGGGAAGTCATTTAAACACACGGCGTCCAATGTCACTACCAAATCACATGCTTACTGCTCAGCCAACACGGGCAGAATACAACCAAGCAGACGCCACCCAATCAGCTATCAAAGCCAAAGTTAGAGCAAACTATACCAGTCCAGAGTCCAGTTTAAAAATCCATTGTTATTCTCAAAATTGTAATCACGAGAGCCTGTCACCAACCCGAACCAAAGGGGGAAATCCAGTCAATTCTCCACAAACATTGAGAGAAAAAGGGTGATCACAAAGAATGGCATGCTGCACAAGTGGAGCCGCCATGGTTTTTGTACGGATCCGTGAAGCATGTTCTGCCAACCTCTTTTTAAACGGACGTGTAGTATGGCCAACATACCTAAGGCCACAGAGACAAAGCAATAGATACACCACATGAGTAGTATCACATGTGGTGTAATACCTGGAATGCCACATCCTCACTGATACAGGATCCATCCAGGAATCCCCCACCAGACATCTGGAGCAGTATGTGCATCACCCACAAGGGAAATGCCCACACGTTCCACCCCACACAGAAACGCAGCACTGTGTCCTGCTGATTCACCTAACTGTATGGACTCCACTGTGCCAGTTTTTCAGATTAATGCATATTTGTGATGACAAGTTTGAATTCTTACTGTAAGTGATTAAAAAGGACGCGACCCTTAGCTACGGTAAAGTCTTCACCTGGAGGTCATTATCTGACAAAAAGAACTTTGCTTTTAATAGGGAGTTGTAACGATCAGAAAAACCAGGGGGGGGGGCAAGATGGCGGCAGGAAGTGGATCGTCGGTGGCTGTATCGCAGTAAGGCTTGGCGTTCTTGTTTGGCGAGTGCCGAACTCTACCCCTGGTTGAGATGGGGCAGAGGAAAAGGAAGCAAGTGGGGTTTCCTGAAGTTCCCTCGCTTCCTTCTGCTACCAGCCAGAGGACCCTGGATCTATGCGGGTTTACAGCTGTTGGGTCCGGAGCGGCATCTTCGCTGACACAGAAGGAAGAACGTCTGTCTCTGCTGGGTGCATCAGGGGTGAGTCTTTCACCGGATTAGCTGGCACCCCCGATACAGCCAGGAAGTGTGTGATCGGCTGATGGTGCTTTTCCTCTCTTTTTGCCTGGCTTGCTGGTGAGCACCCTGGAGCCTGATGGTGAGAGACGACTGCTGGAGGTATCTATCCCACACTCCGGAGGACGGAGACAGCTGGAGGGAGGTAGGGTAGTGGAGCCGCCTCTCGCTGCGGTGGACCCGTGGATATCGGAGTCTGGAGGTGAGTTACTTCCTAGTAATTGGGGTTCGGTTAAATCCGCAGTAATAACGTTGGATGCACTGTGGGATGCCATTTCTGCTTTGTCTACTACTCTAACATCTGTTGTGGGAACTCTTAGTTCTGAACGGTCTACAATGAAATTGGTGGTATCAGAGGCTTCTCCAGGGGGCAGGAGTTACAGGCTGGTACTTTATCACAGGTGAAAGAAGATTTGAGTCGCCTTTGTGAGGAGCATGTAGCCCTGATGAAGGAAAGATCAGTGTTGACTCGAAAGACTGAGCAATTAGAAAACCAAGCACGAAGGAACAATCTTCGTTTCTTGATTTTTCCTAGGTCCTCTCTCATGTCCCCCCTGGAAATGGTGCAGAAATATTTTGGTGAGGTGCTCAAGATTCCACCAGAGCACTTGCCTCCTATGACTAGGGCCCAATATTTATCTGTTAACACTCTGGGGGCCCGAAGACCTGGTTCGGAGGCCTTAACGTTTGGTGAAGGGGACCTGACTGGTTTTCTGGAAAGCTCTTTAGATGTGATAACAGAGAGATCTACTATGCTGGTGACTAGGGCCGGATTTACCTTGAGTGAGGCCCTACGCCAACAAAAATTGTGGGCCCCCAGAAAAAATAAAAACGAGATCAACTTACCAAAACAGAAATGGCAATAGATGTATAGAATTGCCTGACATAAAGAGGCAATAGGGACAAAATCAGCATCGGAATTCAAGAAATACATTAAAAAATGTCTTATCCATCGGGGAAGAGGATCACTGAATGATCCGGCGGTACTACAGCAGCTACAGGAAACGGACCTGGCCGTCGCTGCTCCCCGGTACTCACTATGGCTTTGGTGTAACAGGCCACCGCCTCTTGGTACTTGCGGGTGACGAAGAGTCTGTTTCCCTGCTCCTTTAACTCCTGAGCGCTAGTGCTCTTCTCCGGACTCCCGCCTCCCCCACTCTCCTTTTCCTCTTTCCCCTTCATGCCAGGGCCTGGAGAAGCTCGCGGACGGCCCCGTTCAGCTAGGCCGCAGCAATTTCAACTCTCTCTAGAGAGCGAGGGATCCAGGCTCGCACAACCCCGCCTCTCACTCTGACTATACCCAACACACTCACAAATAGGGTTGCCAACTTTTTCACCGAGAAAAACCCGACACCTGTGGCTCGCCATGCTCCACCCATTCTCTGCCCCTAGTCCCACCACTGCCCCGCCCCCAGCCCCACCCACAAAAGTTACCGAGGATACATGTAGGCTAACTTCCTTGGTCAGATAATAATTAAACTGGGAACCCCAAAATCCAAACATGAAATGTACAACACTGGAGAAATAAAACTATAAAGTAATTTCCTCTTGCACTAAACAAAAATGCAAAGATGTTAGCAATACACACTTCCCAGACCAGACATATTCCAGTTAATAAATTCAAAATAAAAAGTATTTTTCTACCTTCTGTTTGGGCATTTTTTCAGTTGCAATTGCTCCAGTCACTTTCTTCTGGTTTCTTCGTGTCTTCTGCTAGCTATCCATTTGTCCTTTCTTCTCTTTTAGATGTTTTCCATTCTCTCTCTATTTCTGCTTTAACATACTGATTGTTTCCCTTTTGCTCTTTCCCCCAATTCTTTCCTTATTCCTTTATCATCCATTTAAATTTCACCCTTCCATTTCAAGCCCCTCTTACTCTACCAATACCCAGCCCATCATAGACTTTTCTTCCACACAAAATATTTTTCCCCTCTCCATTCTCATTCCCCATCCATTTTAGTCCTCCCCAAAATCAGTTCCCTTATAGTTCTAGACCCACCCAGCATCTACTCCCTTCTAGTCCCATTCTCCCATGCCCCACATCAGCCCATTTCCAGTCCTATTCCAGCTCTTCATAAGCCCATTTCCAGTGCTAGCCCTCACATCACAGGCCATTTCCAGTCCTAGCCCCCCCCAATCACAGCCTATTTCCAGTCCTAGCCCCCACCATCACATCCCATTTGCAGTCCAAGTCCCCCAGCACCATCACAGCCCATTTGCAGTACTAGTTCCCCCCCCCCCACCATCACAGCCCATTTCCAGTCCATGTCCCCTCCCCCATAGCCCTTTTCCAGTCCAGGTCCCCCTCCCCATCACAACCCATTTCCAGTCCAGGTCCCCCTCCCCATCACAACCCATTTCCAGTCCATGTCCCCCCCCCATAGCCCTTTTACAGTTCAGGTCCCCCCCCATAGCCCTTTTCCAGTCCAGGTCCCCTCCCCATCAAAACCCATTTGCATTCCATGTTCCCCCCCCCATAGCCCTTTTACAGTTCAGGTCCCCCCCCCAATCACAGCCCATTTGCAGTCCTAGTTCCCCCCCCCCACCATCACAGCCCATTTGCAGTCCAAGTTACCCCCCCCCATAGCCCTTTTCCAGTCCAGGTCCCCCTCCCCATCACAACCCATTTCTTTCCAGTCCAAGTCCCCACCCCCTACTTCTTTTCCGGTACAGGGCCCCCCCCCCCATCACTGCGCATTTGTTTCCAGTCCATGTCCCCCCCCCTTAGCCCTTTTCCGGTCCAGGTCCCCCCCCCCAATCACAGCCCATGCAGTCCTTGCCCCCCCCGACCAGCACCGCGGCTGTCTGAGGGGCTTCAGAGGGAGCAGGGTAAGCTCGCGCAAGGCCCCAGCTCCCTCTGTACAGCCGCCAGCGTGAAGAGCCTTTTCCTTCACGCTGGTGGCTGTTTCTGCGAAGCAGCGAATGCTGGGAAAGTTTAAAGGGTATTGCCTTTAACCTTTCCCAGCAATCGCGGCTTTACAGATACAGCCGCCAGCGTGAAGGAAAAGGCTCTTCACGCTGGCGGCTGTACAGAGGGAGCCGGGGCCTCGCGCGAGCTTACCCTGCTCCCTCTGAAGCCCTCCGGTGTGTGGGGAGGCCCCGGGTGCGGGTTTTCTCAGTCCTGGGGACTCTTGTTTGTGGGCCCTTGCCAGCTGTGGGCCCTACGCCACGGCGTACCTGGCGTATAGGTAAATCCGGCCCTGCTGGTGACTCTAGCTCTGGAGTCAGATAAGGCTTTGATTCTTCAAGCTTTTTTCAAGGACATTAATGAGAAGTTTCTAGGCTCACAAGTTCGTATATTTCCTGACTTGTCTCGAGTAACCCAGTTAAGGAGGAAGGAATTTCTGGCTTATTGGGCCAGGACCGTCTCCATAGGTGCTATTTTTGTGTTAAAATTTCCATCTCGTTGTTATATTTCCTATCAAGGAAAGAATTACCTGTTTTTTGAGCCTAAGCAGCTTCTAGAATTCTTAAATGCAAGGGAAGTGATTAAGGTCGATGTGTGTTCCCATATGGCTGACGCATAAGTCTTCACCTGTCTTATGTATATTTTCTTTTCTTAAGGGGTCTCTTTACGTTCGGGATGGGATTGTAATTGAGGACCTTGGTATAATTTCCTGGAACCCCCTTTCTCTTTTTTCCTATGGTTTTGTATGTGGGCTAATATTTGGTATAGGATGTCTTTTCCTTGTACTTGTGTGGTTATTATAATGTGAAGTTCCATATTTCTTGGTTCATTCATGTGAATGCCTGAATGTTCTTATATATAAAATTCAATAAAGTTTAAATTTAAAAAAAAAAATAGGGAGTTGTAACATTCAGAACCAACCATTTATTATTTTGATTTCATCTGTAACTTTAAGCACTAGAACTAAATGTAACCCCTTTCGGTGTGGTCTAGGAAATTGCTTCAAAATTGTTCAGTAGATAAGAGAGCACATTTAATAGTAATTAGCTCAAACCTTTCCAGTAGAAGATCAAGGCACGTTATAATCAGGGTTTTTTTTTTTGTTTTAAGTGCAGTCACATCAATGCAGACTCCTGGTGACCCAGCAGCCCCTGGGTTTTCTTGACAAGATATGTCTGGAAGTGGATTGCCAGGTTTTTCTTCTCAGGCAATGGAGGGTAAAGTGACTTGCCCAAGGTCACAAGGAGAGTCAACGGGATTCAAACACTGGTCTTTCTGAGCCCAGGTAGCTGTCCTAACTATTAGAATGATTCAAGGAGCTGTTACCCAGAATTTGTTTAAGCTCCTGGATTTAAAAGTATCAGGGTTCAGACTTATGAGGGGCCTAGATACAAGGTGGCAACAGTAAGCAGGAATTTGGAACTTGACACTCTCCCATTCACCCTTTTCAATAAAGAGAGACCAGGCCTGAAGTCTGTGTTCTGAACCAAGGGTTTACTAAAACTTTAGAGTCACTGACAACAACTTTGGCATTTGGCTATTCACAAAACGCAGAACCATCATGCAAACGGCTAAATTCTTCTCCTAGTGTTTGGAGTATCATTTATTCCATTCCTTCCCACTCTCTACACATTACTATTTCAGTTAGTTAGTTTAGTCCAATCTCATTCAGGTTTTTGACCATTTAGTGGTACTTGCTATCCTTTTCTCCTTCATTGCCTCTTTTCCACATCAGATACTGGTATTAGGGGTGTTAATCTCAAGGTACCTAAGTGAGGGGTATGTGAAACTTCACAGAACTGGGGAACTGTGAAGTTTCATCTCTTGTGCTCCTGATATACTTTGCAAATATTCCTTGGGAATCGTTATCTTCAGGCTGAGCACACGTAAAAAATTCAAGGAATAAAAAAATGTTGGTTGTGAGCTGGGACCCATGACCGAGTGTGGTGGGATTTAGAACCTGTCTTTTAGCCACATGAATATGCAGCAGGTTTCCCCTCTGAGGTTCCATTTTGCCGAAGGTAACACTGTTTCTTTTGTGTGAGTGGTTCTCTTAGCGGTTATAGTTTTTTTGTTTGAATCCCTTTCTGGTTCTGAGATCTTTCCTCTGGCACGTCCCTTATAGTTTGCTATGCAAAAGTACGTATACTCAAATTCTGGTATCATTTCTGTAATCGGGACTGGCTAAAGGGATTTCGGTTATCTGACTCTCTGGCTCTGTGCTATCATCAAAAATTTCAAATAGCAAACATGGCCCATCTAGTCTGCCCTGTTAGATACCTAAGCTTGTGCTTGCTGCTCTGTGCAGGTTACCCCATCCCCCATGCCATAAAGCCCTTCATGAGTTTTGAAACAATTGAACAGAAGCCAAAATCAGTTTCTGGGAACATAAGCTGCCGGCATGTTAATATGCTCCCCGATGAAGGACATTTGCAATCCAGGGCAACAAAGATACTGAAGGTATTGAAGAATGGTGTTTGGGGGACACCATAACCAGGAACTTATTTTTTTTGTCAGCTGAGCATTACTCAAAGATTTCAATAACCTGTTTATTTTGGAAGAAGATACTGTAGTGAATATTACAAGCTCAATGCTCAGTGGTGCTTTATGTGCTCAGAATTACCCATATAAAGTTATCAGGTTAACTTTAACCATATATTCAGAAATATAACTGTTCTATTGGCATGGCTGAAAACAGCCAGTTAAAATTAAATGAATATCTTATTTGGTTAACTCAGATCTACCATAAACGCGATCCAATGTATCTGGATAAGATCAGAAAGCATTGAATATTGGTGCTAACCGGTTACAGATTAACCTGCGTCCAGCCTACCTCCAGCTCCTCCTTTTTAATAGATAACTTTAGACAGACATTTGAGCTGTCCAGACAAATGTTATCCATTCACTGCACCAATCAATGCTGTAAAATGTTGATTTACCCAGTTATCTTTCAAAGTTAAGCGAATAAATCATTTGAGTATTCTTTCCTGTGCAGGCTCTGGATCCTGGAGCTCTTGCTTATTCCCACTGAGGATCTGCAGCAGGCTAGAAAATGTGTGTCTTCATGGAGGACAAGGGGCTATAGAAGTGTCAAATCTGACACTTTGTCATCATGAGGAATGTTGAATATTAAGGGGTCAATATTTAAAGGACCTTATCCAGTCAGCAGTAGCTGGCAACCAGATAAACCCCACAAAGAGATTGCTGGGTATCTCCACAGACTACCTCAGAAATATCCAGATAGCACCAGGGAAGTCCATGGGTAGAGACGAGTTATCTGGAGAGTGGCGAATTGCAGTTCTGCTCTCTGGAGAATTGGCCATAGAACCTGGGACAGCAAAATCCAGATAAGCTATTTGGATAGTGGCGCTGGCCACTTACTGCATTGTTCAGATATTCAGCGGCAGCCACATCACTCTCTGGACACTGCTGATCAATATTTTGGCCTTTTTTTTTTTACCCACGGCAGTGTTTAAAAACAACGCTAACTGATGCACGCTCAATGTCAGTCCATCAATATGTACAAAGTAGTCTTTTTCTGCCGTCATGTTTCTCTGTTTCTAAATTTAGCTATTTTAGCTTCCATTACAAGTAAATAGGTTTCTAGTACTATATGGGTAATGTTATTGAATCATGCTAGCAGCGTAGGGTTTATCATGTGCCAAGCCGGCTATGGTAGCCATCACTGCATGCTAAAAATCCCACACTAAACATTTTGCACGGGTTAGGGTGGAAGACTGGGTAGGTTAGAGGCAGAACGTGGACATGGATGTGGACGGCACATGAGAGTCAGTATAGGTGTCTTTAGCATGCTCTTATTGTCAATGTTGCAGTTAAGCAGATGCACTTACTGCCCCCTCGATGGGGGAGGGTAACTGCGCCAGTGGGAGTTGCAGCAAACAGCTAATCGCAGGAGGTGATGCTAGACCTGCAATAACTGTATGGAGACATGCTATGCATGTATCTGGCACCACCCCTGCCCTACGTTTTAGGGCTAAATGCGCGATAAACTATTTTTAGAAACATCTCTATATATTCTTCTCATCTTTGAAAGCTGGGTCCGTTGTCTTCTATGCAACATCAAATTGGTTTGCCAATAATTACTCTGAGGAAAAACGTGAACATTCCTATATTGCCAAGGGTGTTTAAAATGTGTCTGACTGGAAACAGTCACCACTTTCAAAAGATTACTTAATTCAGTCACATTTGCAAGTAAAGCCATTTAATTATAACTCATAATTTCATTATAGCACTAAGACTTTTTATAATGCAAGAAGAAATTCATTTCACTACATACAGCAGCCCTATTTCCTTAACTTACTGTAACATTTAATACTGAAATTTACATCTGTGGTCCTCCTTTTGCATGTAGCAGTCACTACAGGAGCCAAACAAAGCATATATATCTATAAAGTCTCTGCATATTTTTTGCTTGTAGACCTTACATCAGTTTTCAAAGGGCAACATACATAGGCTCATCTGCACCTACTTCTTCTTTGAGTATTTCTGCCTCGATAACTAAGTGCATGCTTTTGGAACTGCATCTATTGCAACCTGTCCCGGGAGCACCTCCAGATACACGTGTAGGCTTACATGCATAGGTGTTGGTCAATTTTCAAAAGCTCCATTTCTGCACATACAGCCCTCTTTCATCCAAGGAAATGTCTTTGAAAATCGCCCTCTTATGCTACTTCACTATTTATTATGTACATTTTGGCATGAGGAGTCTCCTACCATGTCTTTCCCACAGCATACCTATTTCTTCAGGCATACAAGCAGCCGTATTCAGACAAAGTCCCAACAAATCCTGGCAAGCATTCTGCCGCTCCTGTTACCTACACTCTTTGCTAAATACTGTACGGTTAATGAAGGATGCAGACAAATGAGTGCTGGAGCCTGGCAAAACCGAAGCAATCTTCTGCCCACTCCTCATGTGCCCCTTCTTACACCTCTCTCCTCTGAAAGAAATATGCAGAGGGTCATATAACTCCCATAGCTCGCTGCATCATCAACGAAGCCAGATCAGAGTTACTGCTGCCATCTCTTAAAAATAGAACTCTGTCCTCTTAAATTCTCAGAGAATCCAGTGGGAGGGTACCAGCTACAAACACATTCCTGACCGGTCTGCGTGACATCCATACTGCGGCTGGAACTTATCTGAGGCTGCAAACTGGCTTCATATGTCAGGACAGGATGCCTCAGTCCTGGTTTAACCCATTAGAAATCAAGGACCTGTCTCCCAGTTTTCCTGACTGATTTCCTGAGAAATGCAGGACTATAAAAGGCTATGCATGTAGTGTGGTACAACAAGGGCTGTTCTAAAAAATAAAAGAAGGAGGTTAACAAACATAGGGGTAAAGTTATGAAAATGTGCATTAACACTCAATACACACGGACACATTTTCAAAAACAGATGCCCTAATAAGAGATCACCAAAATCATAAATAATTGAGAAATACCAAATGAAATAGTTAGGTGGTCATAGTCAGTTCTTCCTGTTCAAATTCAAGTTTTTTCCCAGGGGACATGGATAATATTTCTTCTAAAGAAGGGATCTGTATGGGATGGAAATCACAAACTATAAGAATATAAGATATGCCATACTGGGTCAGACCAAGGTCCATCAAGCCCAGTATTCCATTTCCAACTGTGGCCAAACCACGTCATAAGTACAGTATCTGGCAGGTTCCAAAAAAGTACCAAGGTTCCACAATGCTTGTCCCGGGATAAGCTGTGGATTTCCCAGGTCTTCTTTAATAGTGGTTTATGGATCTTTCCTCCAGGAACTTGTCCAATGTACTACAATGTAACCCATTTTAAGAGTAATAAGAGAAAATAGGTTTTCACTCAATGCATAATCAAACTCTGGAATTCGTTACCGAAGGATGTAGAAAAAGCTGTTAGTGTAGCTGGGTTTAAAAAAGGTTAAACCCAGCTACACTAACAGTTTTTACTACATCCTCCGGTAACGAATTCCAGTTTGATTATGCATTGAGTGAAAACATATTTTCTCTTATTATTCTTAAATGGATTACATTGTAGTTTCATTGCATGCCTCCTAGCTTTCTACTTTTTGATGGAGTAAACAACCGATATAGGTTTATCCGTTCTACTCCATTCATTAATTTATAGACCTCTATCATATCTCCCCTCAACCGTCTCTTTTCCAAGTTGAAGAGCCCTAACCTTTTTAGCCTTTCCTCATAGAGGTATCCTTCCATCCCCTTTACCATTTTGGTGGCTCTTCTTTGTACCTTTTCAATTCTACTATATCCTTTTTAAGATATGGCAACCAAAGTTGCACACAATATTCAAAGTGTGGTTGCACCATGGAACAATACAGAGGCATTATAAGATCCTTGGTTTTATTCTCCATTCCATTCCTTATGATTCCTAGCCTTCCATTTGTTTTCTTGACCACAGCTGCATACTCGGTGGAGGGTGTCAACATATTATCCACGATGACACCTAAATCTTTTTCCTGGATGGGTGGTTCCTAATGTGGAACCTTGCATTGTTTAACCATAGTTTGATTTGTTCTTTCCTAGGTGTGTAACTTTGTATTTGTCCACATTAAATTTCATCTGCCATTTGGACATCCAGTCTTCTAATTTATTTAATTATTTATTTATGAAAATTTTACAGCAGTATACAGCAAAATTATAAATCAGAGAAACAAAATTATACAAAGTAATACTTGTCATTAAGAAATAAACAATAGGAGCCTAGCCCACATCAACGGGGAGAACTGTCCAACAATAAAAACTAGGAAAACAAAAAAAGGTTAAACAAGGCTACAGGAAAACCTGTAGCCAACAAAATACCGGCCTAATGAGACCCTCCCTTCACAGGAACACCAACTACCTTTGGTTTTCCCTATCCAGAACCCACTTTTCCAAATCGGATGGTAATAAAAATATAAACTTATCATTATTCAAAGAAACACAACACTTACAGGGGTATTTTAAAAAGAAAGTTGCCCCCAAAGCAAGTAATCTAGGCTTAAGAGAAAGAAATACTTTCCTACGCAACTGAATAGGACGAGAGATGTCAGGAAACATCATTATCTTAGCCCCACAGAACTGTATCTCTTTTTTCCTAAAGTAAACCTGATCCACAATAGTACACTGCCTCCTATCCTATAATTTTAATTTTGCCAAGAGTCTGTTATGACAGACCTTGTCAAGGCCTTCTGAAAATCCAGATACACTATGGGCCCAATTACAGGACGCGGTGCTGCACGTCCCGGTGGGATGTGCAACCCCGCAAGCCATCTGAGCTCGATTCCTCCTCCGGCCCTCCCTGTACGTCCTGATGCTTAGGATGGGGAGAGCCAGTGGGGGGAGGGGGGCAGGATGGGGTGGGATCGGGGCGGAGTGGGAGTGGCCCAACCCGGCAGCAAGTACAGGGTCGTTTCAGGTCATGGCCCTGTAAGTCCTGCTGTGCCCATGGGGACATGCTGCTTATTCCACTTCAAAGATGGAATAAGCAGCTTTCTTGGCATGATCAGGGCCAGGGTTCCGCCACCGGGGCCGGATGTGGGGGGTTCCCCGCCACCCGATCCAGGCCACCGCAGGCCAGCCTCGGGTTGGATGGTGGGGAAAAGGGGGGCCAGAGCCGCGGGAGTTGTTGGCACCTGCAGGGAGGACATCCCCGCAGGCGGCAGGAGCATACCGGGCCATCCTTGTTTTGTTCCCGTGGTCCAGAATCAGGTTCAAATGGGCCCGTCTTGCTTGGGGCCATTCGGATAGCCTGGATGTGCCCCTCTCTGAAATGGGCTGTATATCACATTAGATGTTTTAAGCTAATAATATATAGCTGCTGTGAGAAAATGCAATGAGAATAATTACTCTGGTGACATCTAAGAAGGATTTTTACAGTTTAGTACAGAACGTGCTACTGGAGCCAAGAGGCCTTAAAGGCTGACAGGCAAGTGTATGTCTGAATGCAGACAGCAGGATTTCCAGACCATGGAGCAGGATAGTAGTAGCGTGCCATCTCCATCTATTTTTAACCATGAGCTAACTACAGTATTGTCAGACGGCTGCCTAGGGTGAGAACTTACACAATCTTGACGATGCATATATTCATATGATTCTTGCAAGGTATTGTGGGTATTGTAGTTCATTCACTCCCAAACACAGCTGATGACAATAATTTGAGTTGTGAAACCAAGTGGTAAGATCAATAAAATACTTCTTTTATTGATGGGGTTTAATTCACCCAGCACATGTATGCTTGATAGCACTATAAATGAGGTTACTTGCTTGCAGTGTTTAAAATGGATAACAAAAAGTCACAAAGTAAACCAGAAAACAACCTTCAGCTTGTCAGGCAATTAGCTAATGTTTTCTTAGCAAGTAATTACCAAATACAAAGGCACAAAGTAAAGAATAAACTTTGCTGGTTAGGTTAACTTCTGCTTATTTTCCACGCCGATCTCAGCAGTGATTCTCCCTTGCTCACACACACAATCAGGTGCAGCCCTAATTACTATCAATGGACCAGCTGAAAGCCTTTAGCTGGCTGGCTGCTACTGTGTGAGCCCAAATCCTGCTTTAAGAGCTGTTTGCAGTGGAAATAAAGAACAAAGTTAGGTTTCTTTGTGATGGCTGATGTGTTTGCTCACGGAAAACTAGCAATAGCATTTAGATAGAGAACAGTCCATATAAATAGTTTCATCTGCTGTATCTCCCCCTTCATCAACAATCATAGGGTCAATATCATACATTGGCACAGATGAGTCTTTCATTAAGGCACTATCATGAGAATGCTTATTCCCTTGCTGCCATTCTCTATTATAGATAGGGTCTGGATCAGTGTTCATACCTGAGCCTCTCCTGCCATCATAATTCCTCTCTGTAAAGCCTGGCCAATATGTAATCCAATTCTGATGTCCAGCCTTCCAATCTTGATCCCTGGACACTGGATCTCCTCTCACATACCTTCTGGCCTTGGTCTGAAAGTCCCTTCCACGTGCAGTCTTCTCTCTTCCAGGTAGCCACTGGTGATTCCTATCTCTGCCAATCCATTCCTCTGGCTGAATCCAGTCCAATGGACTCTGCTGGCATTTGGAATACCTCCCAGTATGGGTACTGCCTTGGAATCTCCCAGACCTTCCAATGGGCTTTCTTCTCTTCCTTCCAGAGAGTTTCCTTCTTTCTCTATCCGCTTGGCTTGGCTTCTGTTTCTCCAGGTGATACTGGTGCTTGAGCTTGTAGCCGTTGCTGTCTCTGTATCTCTTTCTGAAGCTGTTCTTGTAGCTCTCCCTGAAGCTGTTATCTGAAGAATAAGCTCTACTCTTATCCTGTTCTAATGTGTGCTGCTCCCTAACACAGCGCAGCTGTCTTGAATCAGGCCCTGCCCTTTGAGATGAGTGCTTAGGGATTACCTCATAGCTCTCTTGATTGCACACACATTTTCTTACTTCAGCCTCCCTCATGGCTGCTGGAAACCTGGTGCATTCTGGGACTGGTAGTCTTTTATGTGAAAACTCTGTTTTCTTGCTTCTACCAGAACTGACAGGTTGCTTGTTCAGAGTCACATCATCCTTTCTATAGCTCCTACCTGAGCTATGATAAGCTTCCTTATCACAGTATATATGGGAGGTAGATGATATACCTTCTGTGCTCCCACTTTCAGCCTTGCCGACACCATTTGATTGCAGTTCATGCTTATAAGCTAGGAGATATAAGGTGGAATGATCTGTTGATACATTACACAGATTGTCAATAAAAATGCATTAGAGGAAAATCAGTAAGCGATTAGCTTGGATCTGATGAATCTCCGGTCTGGGGTGGGGGAGGGGGTGATTCTACCCCAAGAGGTTTGTGCTTTAACTATACAGCTGGATATCATTTATCTCAAATTCCTCCCATGATAATTTTCAGCCACTGCTCTAGCTTTGGGACACTCAAAAATTATTTGGAAGAGCCTTAATTTAAAAAAAAAGAGAAAAGCTGTTTGAAGGAAGGAGATGAGCTAATATTCAGCCGCTACAGTCAGCATTTGTTTTTAACCAGATAAAGCAATGACTGTTGCGGCAATCTGGGTTGTGCTGATATTCAGTCTGCCATCTGGATATTACTACTACTATTGAATATTTGTATAGCACTACAACACGTACACAGCGCTGCACAGACACATGCAAAAGACGGTTCTGTCATAAAGCATATGGGGACAGATGTAAAGATTTCAGCATGTATACTTTGGAGAAAGGGATGAGAGGGGAGATATGACAGCGATATTTAAATACATCCTTGGTATAAATGCACAGGAGGTGACCCTCTTTCAGTTTCTAGGAAGCTCTTGAATGAGGGGGTCATAGTACAGAGGTAAAAGGGGATATACTCAGAATTAAGATGAGGAATTATTTCTTTACAAAAATGGTGGTGGATTCGTGGAGCAGCCTCCCAGTGGACATGGAAGAGACAAGAACTGTATCTAAATTCAAGAAAGCATAGGACAAGTACAGAAAATCTCTGAGGGAGAGAAAGATGTTCCTGTCAGTTTACATGCTGCATTCTTAATAGTTCTTATAGACAGGCAGACTGGATAGGACTAATGGGGCCTGATATTCAGCAGTGGCAGCTAGCGCGATTACAGGGGCTAGCGGTCACCCCTGAATGCTAAACCTGGAAATTCAATGCTGGGGGGATATCCAGCCATCGGCATTGAATATTCGGGTCAGCTGCACGGCCTGCAAACTAACCAGGCAGTGGCAACATTGAGCCGCTGCCTGGTTAGCTCCTGCAGGTAAAGAGAGGCCAGCTTTTACCGCACCTATCTTTACCCGCAGGTCACAAACCGGTCAGCGGCTCAATATTGCCGCTGAATGGTTAGCAATGGATACCACCCCGGAATGCCTCAGTGCTAAGCAGTTAGCGGCGGTACCCATGTTAATGCTGCCGAATATCCCACTTAGAGGCATTTACACGGTTTACAGGCCTGTAACCCATGTAAATGCCTTTGAATATTGGGCCCATGGTCTTTATCCGCTGCCATTTTCTATGAGGATCATTTTGGTA
This sequence comes from Ichthyophis bannanicus, assembly GCA_033557465.1. Taxonomy (NCBI): domain Eukaryota; kingdom Metazoa; phylum Chordata; class Amphibia; order Gymnophiona; family Ichthyophiidae; genus Ichthyophis; species Ichthyophis bannanicus. Next base: position 1,386,675,372 of record CM066032.1, on the reverse strand, counting down.
GCTCAATTCGGATTTGAAGGTTGGACAGTGAAGAAGAAAGATAGGAAGAAAATCAATGCTTTTGAATTATGGTGCTGGTGAAGACTGCTGTGTATACCATGGACTGCCCGAAGAACAAATCAGTCGGTAGTAGAGGAGATAAAGTCTAAGCTTTCTTTAGAAGCTCAGAGACACATCTCTACTTTGGACACATTATGCAAAGAGAGAGATTATTTGAGAAAGAATCATGCTTGGCAAGGTTGAAAGTCAGCGCAAACAAGGAAGGCCAGCAATGCGATGGATGGATACAATAAGAGCAGCTATGCACACCACTCGGTCAACAATTCGCCACCTGACTGAAGAATGAGCACAATTTAGGACAACTATCCAGATGGTCACCAGGAGTCAGCACCGACTCGAAGGCACTTAAAAACAACATCCATGCAAGGCTGTCTAAGAATGGGCTTAGAGACATCCAAAGCATAGCGATGTCTCCAGAGCCATTTTAGAAGCCGGGTCTGGGGATGTCCCCAGCATGAGAACATCCAAATCCTAACGGGGGTGTGGTGGAAGCTGGTCGGGATGTTCCCTGGAATCTGGACAGCCCCGCCTGATCTCAGAAACATCACAGATGTTCAACGTTGAAAGTGCTTACTTTGGCTGAAAAAGATCCAGAGGGTATAGAGAAGAAGGCACACCATCATCCCCAGTACTCAATACAATGTCAACAATGGGATTTGAATCTGGACTCCTGTGTTCATAGCTCACTACTCTAACCATCAAGCTATTCTAGACATCCACATTCTGAAATAGGGCTCTGGGGATGTCTATGTAGACTCCTCCACAGACGTCCATATTGGGCACATCCACATTTGTGAAATCGTATTTGCACCTGGATGTGTCTGCTTTTTTGTCAGACATTCTGGCTTTAGACATCTCTGAGTACACTTGGATATCCCTTCTAAAATTCCCCTCCATGTTTCTATGCTAATTTAAGCCAAGAGGCTATGTTTTATCACCATTCCGTTTACACAATTACCTGAATAAGCTTGGGGGTAAGAAGGAAAGGTCTGACTGCAGTTTGGGATTATTTGGAATACAGAGAACTAGAATAAAAGTTAATAATGTTTGCATTTCAATACCAGAATATTTTTAATATGGTGCCCGTAAGGGCAGAACAATGAGGCTGGTTGTGGGTGTACTGATTATCTCTTGCGTAAGGTTAAAAGTTATTGTAAATGAATCTGATTACACAAAAAAGTAAAATGAGTAACTCCATTGTGATTACAGAGCGAAAATAGCTGAGAGAGGAATAATGATTTATAGGAGCTTTGTTGACCATTAAGTGCAGATTTATAAAGATGTTTGCTCCAGATTTATTTCTAAAAATATCCCAGTACTGTCAAAGGTTTAAAAAAGAAAACGCCAAGGGGAAACTGGAGCAGCTTTGCACTACAGAAAAACTTTGTTAAACCTCTGTATGTCCCTTAGTCTCATGCTTTAAAATCTGGATCGGGGCATCACAAATTTGCCATGGTGACCCCCAAAGCCAGTTGGTTTTTCAGGATACCCACAATGGAAATGAATACACACCCAGAATGTGAAATTGTATCTCATGCATATTCTGTCCAGATACCGTGAGAATTCGACCGACTGGGGAGTCATCACCTGGCCTGATCTAGACTACCCACTCTTCCCTAGGCTATTTTAAAAGCTTTATAAGCTAAGGAGGTCATTTTAGAACACATATGTGGCAGTTACACACAAATTACAGTGCCGCTATTTACATGTATAGATTCAATGGGATGCAGAGATTCTAAGGGTGTGTTCTACGTATATTCTAAGGGTGTATTCTGGGTGTGACTTGAGTGGTCCAAAAAATATCTCTCTCTTCTCAGTTTTGCGCAGGAGTAAACATAGGGGCACTTTTACTGCAGAGTGCTAAGCAGTTAATGCAGGTTACAGTACCTGCTAAGCGCGCTTGGACCCAGAGTAACTGTTGGCATTGGGCTCAGAACAATTTCTCTACTGACTGTGCTTCATGCATTGGAGTGGTAAGTGGGCGAGATGGGGCAGAAAGTGGGCAGAGTGAGTGCCTTGCAGTCAGCATGCCCCGTGCTAAATGGAAGGTCTGCAGTTAGCATGGGTGCACTGACCGCCATCTCCATAGCTAGAGGTAAATACATCCGCACTAATTTTGGCCCACATTAGGGAAGGGTGCAGCGAGTTAATTGACAGGAACGTGCTTCCCATGCTCCTGCCTGTTAATGCAGTGGCGCTGCACCTAACACGCTATGGCTTTGTGTGCTATTGGCAACCTCCATTGCATCCTTAGATGCAATATCATTGCGTCCTTTAGTAAAAGACACCCCACTGCCCTATAGTATTGTACAAGAGGTTCTACGTTCATTTGACTTTTTGTAAAATAGCCTGTAAATATCCCATTTCCAACCTAGATGTCCTAAGCAAAACCTAGCTTTTGTTTGCATTGTAATGTTATATATTTACATACAAAAAAAATGCAAAAGTAGCAGAAAAGATCATAACCACTAAACTATGTCACAAAGCTACAGAGGAACTGAAAGAATTACCTGGAAAATCAATACAAACAAGGAAGATCTTCCAAGCTAGAGAGGAGCAAAGGAAAACAAATCATATCTAAGTACCTTTTTATCTATCCTCAAACATTTAACTTGGAAATTTATCCTTCAAAAAATTATATAATTGTATAGGATCAAAGAAAATATACCTATTTCCCCCAGAGTTACCAAACCTTTCCAAGGATATTTCAAGAAATAAAGCACTCTTGCAGTTAAAACACGAGGCTTAAGCTGCATGAAAGCTTTTTTTGACCACAAAATTTCACTTGTTTCTTAGCAAAATACAATATTAAAACAGAAATTTGTTCTAACTCAGAAGAGAAAGCATAGTTACTCACCTGTAACAGGTGTTCTCCAGGGACAGCAGGAATGAGTCATCACATATGGGTGACGGCAATGCCGACGGAGCCCTTGTGGAAGCATCTCCCCCAGCTTTCAAAAAAAAGACTTTGGGAGATACCATTACTCATGCGTGGTCCCCTTCCTGCCTAATGGTGCCATTTTACTCATTCTGATGACATAACTACAGCTGACCAAAGAAGAAGGCAAAAATTATACAGCAACTCCAAGGGGAGGAGGGAGGGTTGTGAGGACTGATTCCTGCTGTCCCTGGAGAACACCTATTACAGGTGAGTAACTACGCTTTCTCCAGGATCAAGCAGGAAGTCAGTCCTCACACATGGGACTCCCTAGCTACAGGCTACCGAGAACCTGTAGAAAAAAAGCACGGACCAGCCATGAGCAGCTGCAAGCAAATCTGAGTACAGACTCTGAGGACCCCAGTGTCCACAAAGAATCATGGCTCCAGTAGCCTGAATGAGAAGGGTCAGAGATTACAGAGTATGGCCTGGCTGAAGGCACTGTTCCATTGGGACTCCCTCTCCAGGCAGTAGTGAACTGCAAAAGTTTGGACTGAGGACCAGGTAATGGCCCGGCAGATATCTGTCATAGGGACGGAGCGTAGGCTCACAACTGAGGTTGCCATAGCCCTGACACTGTGTGCCGTGACCCACACTCCAACAATAGCCCAGCCTGATAGTGGGCAAAGGCAATGCAGTTTTCCACCCAGGTGGACAGGGTCCACTTGGTGACAGCCTCCCCCAGTTGACTGGGGTTGTATGAAACAAAAAGCTGTGAGGCTTTTGGTGGCCCTAAATATGCTACAGGTAGAAGGACAGGGCCCTTTTGCAGTCCAGAGTATGGAGAATGGCCTCTGCCTTGTCCACATGGGGTCGTGGAAAGAAGGTAGGGAACACCACCTCTTGGTTGAAGTGAAAGACTGATACCACCTTCGGGAGGAATTTCTTGTAGGACCTGGTGTAGGGTGGCTCAGCCACCAAGGCCTAGAGCTCACTGACTCTGCGGGTAGAGGTGAGCACCACCAGAAAGGCTACCTTCCAGGATAGGTAATGCAAATGGCAGGTAGTCAGGGGTTCAATGGGTGGCTTGGTAAGCTGAGTCAGGCCCATACTGAGATCCTATTCTGCCGGAGGCAGCTGGATGGGAGGTTTAGAGAGCAGCAAGCCCACCATGAATTGGTTGATGAGGGGCTGCACAGAAAGAGGCTTGACCTCTATAGCGTGATGGTTCATGGAGAGCACACTCAGGTGTACCCTGATGGAGTTGGACTCGCGACCAGTCCGTGAGAGGTGGAGCAAGTACTGCAGCTCCATAAGCACTGGGCATGAGAATGGATCTAACTGTTGCTCCATACACTATACTGAGAATCTGTGCCACTTGAAGGCATAGGTTCATCTCATGGAGTCCTTACAAGAGGCCAGGAGGACTTCTTCCACCTCCCTGGGGAGGTTGAGGGGCATTAGGGCGACCTGTTCAGTAGCCATGCTGTTAGTGACAGGGATCCCAGGTTGGGGTGGAGAATCAAGCCCTCCTCCTGGATCAGTAGTCCTGGGGAATTCCCCAGAGAGACCAGGAGCTCCATCGAGAGGTGGAGTAACAGGGGAAACCAAGGCTGTCTGGACCACTGCGGGACCACTAGGATCATGGAAGCCTTGTCTCGCTGGACCTTAAAGAGGGTCTGTGCGATTAGTGGCATGGGAGGGAAGGCATACAACAGGCCCTCCGACCACGAGATGAGGAAGGCATCCACCACTGTCCGGGTGGATGCAGTATGGGACAGCAAAGGCAAGGCAGCTGAACATTGGCTGGGCTGGCAAAGAGGTCCAGGTTTGGGGTTCCACACAGTCAGAATAGCCACTGCATCACCCTGTGGTCTAGGTGCCACTCGTGTGGCTGGTGAACCCTGCTCACTCTGTCTGCTAGGGCATTGTCCTGGCCCGGAATGTATACTGTCTTGAGGAGCATTCCCTGACTGATTGCATAAGAGCAGAGGGCCACTGCCTCCTGGCAGAGGCGGTGAGACCCTGTACTCCCTTGTTTGTTCAGGTAGAACATCGTAACCTGGTTGTCCATTTGGACCAGCACTGACTGATGCTGCAGGCAGTGTTGGAAAGCCCTGATCACCAGAAAAATGGCTCTGAGCCCCAACAGGTTGATCTGCTGCTGGCTCTCCTCCTGAGACCAGATGCCCTATGTGCACAGGTTCTCACAGTGGGCACCCCAGCCCAGTAGAGAGGCATCCATAGTGAGGACCCTCTGGGAGTTTGGATGTTGAAAGGGCATGTCCTTCCGCAGGTGTTGTGCATCCTGCCACCAATCAAGTGACTTTTACTAGTTGACGAGACACCGAGATTCTGTCCCGGAGCCTGCCTGTGGCTTGAATCCACTGTGAGTTGAGGCACCACTGAGCTGCCCGCATGTGGAGGTGGGTGTTGGGACCATATGGACTGTGGAAACCATGTGGTTGAGCAGGCAAAGCATGGACCGCACTGACACGGCATGATGTAGCTGCACTTCAGTCATCAGGGCCCTGAGGCAATCCATCCTGTCCAGGGGAGGAAGACCCTGGCTTGGAGGGTATCCAGGTGAGCCCCTATGAACTTCAGATGCTGTGTTGGAGTGAGGTGGGATTTGAGGTGGTTTATCACAAACCCCATATGTTGCAGGACCTTGATGGTGCAGATCCTGGCCTGTTGCACCTCTGAGACAGTATCTTCCTTTATTAGCCAGTGTCACGCCCCCATTACCTCTCCGTATAGGCGATTGCCTGGAAGAGGGGGGGGGGGACGTGACTATAATATTTATAAAGCCTTGTAAGTGCTGATGTCTGGGTTCCGTGTAGTTGTGGGCCAAACGAAGACAGCCAAGGTTAAGTGGTAACAATAACTTTATTGTTGCACAGGAATTTGTTATCTACCATCCCCTGAACAGAAACAAAATGTGGATACTTTCTAATGCCAAATAAAGTCAAAGATGTGATAAAGTCCAACCTGATCCTTCTCAGGGTTGTCAGTTGAAATATATATACAGGTTGTCCAAACTTCTCTTCAGTTCTGAACAGCTTTACTTTGCAGCTAATTCAATTGTATAGCATTCACAGTTCACAGCTGCTTAATGAGGTTGAGTTTTACACTCTAGCAGAACGCTGCTTCTCCACGTGTAACAACTCAATGGCATGAAGTAACTTCTCCAGCACTTATCACAAGCATAAAGATATACAGCTTTTAGTCATGACAACAGTAAGCACACTCTGCCTCCATCTCCGAACAACTGCTATCTGTTATAGCTGATTCGATTTGCATTGGTTCAACTTCAGAGTCAGATATATTCTGGTTGGTATCAGGGTACTGCAGAGCAACAGGCTTCCACTGTTCTAATTGGTTTCTAAGCTGTTTCCATTTATAACTCTTTCCACTTCGTGGTATCTGAGAGGAACTAGAATTACCAGCTTCCTTTAAAACAGGGTTAAGGTAATCAAACTGGCTCAACTTTCTTCTAGTATGTCTGGCTTTCACAGGTTGGTAAAAAGGCAAATCTCTGTCTTTGTATGCTTCACTATCTCCCGTGTAGCAACTTGCTTAGCAGGGTCTGGCTCTAGCCTTTGTCTCCGTAGCACATAATCAGCTGTTTGCTTAAGAGCAGCTGGGCTATTCTCAGAGCTTATGCTAGTAACACGCTGCCTGCCCTGGGAACGTTTATGCAGCTTATCAAACAGAACTTTACTTTTGCTCAATCTCCCACCTGTATCCACAGCTTCTAGGGAAGATTCCAGGGAAGAACTATCAGAGACATGGTGGAAGGACGACAACCAGTGGGACACTGTGATACCTGGGTACAAACTATATCGTAATGATAAAGCTGATCAAATTGGTGGAGGGGTTGCTCTCTATGTTAGAGAGGGCATTGAGTCAGAAAGGATTAAAGTTTTGCAGGAAACAAAATCTGCTGTAGAATCTATATGGATTGAAATTCCACGTAAAAGGGGGAAGGCAATGGCAGTGGCGGTGTACTATCGAGCGCCTGGCCAGAATGACCAAATGGATGATGAAATGCTCAAAGAAATCAAGGAAGCTAACAAAAGTTACAGCACAGTAATAATGATGGGTGATTTCAACTACCCCGGTATCGACTGGGTCAGTGTCACGTCAGGACATGCTAGGGAGATAAAGTTCCTAGATGAAATAAATGACTGCTTCTTGGAGCAGCTGGTTCATGAACCGACCAGAGGGGAAGCCATATTAGACCTAATCCTTAGTGGAACACCAGATCTAGTGCAAGAGATAAGGTTGTTGGGGCCACTTGGCAATAGTGATCATAGCATGATCGCCTTTGATTTAATTAGTGGAGGAGGGATAGTAAGGAAATCCACAGTACTACCTTTTAACTTTCGAAAGGGAGACTATGATAAAATGAGGAAAACAGTCAAGAAAAAACTAAAAGGAGCAGTTGCAAAGGTTAAAGACGTACATCAGGCTTGGCTGTTGTTGAAAAATACTATCTTGGAAGCCCAGACCAGCTGTATTCCACGCTTTAAGAAAAGTGGAAAGAAGTCCAAAAAACTGCCAGCATGGTTTAAAGTTGAGGTCAGAGAGGCTGTTGTTGCCAAAAAAGCATCTTTCAGGAAATGGAAAAAAGAGCCAAACGACGAAACCTGGAAACAGCACAAGCACTGGCAACTCAAATGCAAGGCATTGATAAGGCAGGCAAAGGGAGAATTTGAGAAGAAGCTTGCTGCAGAAGCAAAAATGCGAAGTAAAGACCTTTTCAAGTACATTCGTAGCAAAAAACCTGTGAGAGAGTCAGTTGGTCCATTAGATGATAAAGGGGTTAAAGGAGCACTAAGAGGCGACAAGGCGATAGCGGAGAGACTGAACGAATTCTTTGCTTCAGTCTTTACTGAGGAAGATGTAGGGATGTTACCCATGACTGAAGTGGTATTTAAAGGTGCAGAAGAATTGAAGGAAATATCGATACATCGAGAAGATGTATTACAACTATTAGATAAGCTGAAGAGTAGCAAATCACCTGGGCCGGATGGTATACATCCAAGGGTATTGAAAGAACTGAAATATGAGATTGCAGACCTGCTATTAGTAATCTGTGAACTATCATTAAAATCATCTCTAATACCTGAAGATTGGAGGATTGCCAATGTAACACCAATTTTTAAAAAGGGTTCCAGGGGTGATCCGGGAAACTACAGACCGGTGAGCCTGACGTCAATACCGGGAAAAATGATAGAAACCATCATAAAGAATAAAATTACTCAGCATGTAGATAGTCATGAACTAATGAGAGACAGCCAACATGGCTTTAGACAAGGAAGATCTTGTCTTACTAATCTGTTACGTTTTTTTGAAGTAGTGAATAATCAGGTGGACAAAGGTGAGTCGGTTGATATTGTGTATCTGGACTTTCAGAAAGCCTTTGACAAGGTCCCTCATGAGAGACTTTTGGCAAAACTAAAGAGTCATGGGATAGGAGGCAGTGTACTATTGTGGATCAGGAACTGGTTAAAAGATAGAAAGCAGAGGGTAGGGCTAAATGGCCAATTTTCCCAATGGAGAAAGGTGAATAGTGGTGTACCCCAGGGATCTGTGCTGGGTCCGCTGCTTTTTGACATATTCATAAATGACCTGGAAAGTGGAATAACGAGTGAGGTTATCAAATTTGCAGATGACACAAAACTATTTAAAGTTGTTAAAACCCAAGAGGATTGTGGAAAATTGCAAGAGGATCTTGATAGATTGGAAGACTGGGCATCAAAATGGCAGATGAAATTTAATGTGGACAAGTGCAAGGTTATGCACCTAGGGAAGAACAACCCAAACTATGGTTACACGATGCAAGGTTCCACATTAGGAACCACCACCCAGGAAAAAGATTTAGGCGTCATTGTGGATACCATGTTAAAACCCTCGGCCCAGTGTGCAGCGGCGGCCAAGAGAGCAAATAGAATGCTAGGTATGATAAGGAAAGGAATGGAAAATAAAACAAAGGATATTATAATGCCTCTATATCGTTCCATGGTGAGACCGCACCTTGAATATTGTGTGCAATTCTGGTCGCCGTATCTTAAAAAGGATATAGAGTTATTAGAAAAGGTTCAGAGAAGAGCCACCAAAATGGTAAAGGGGATGGAAGGATACTCCTATGAAGAAAGGCTAAAAAGGTTAGGGCTCTTTAACCTGGAAAAGAGACGGCTGAGGGGAGATATGATAGAAGTCTATAAATTAATGAGTGGAGTGGAACGGGTAAACGTAGATCGATTGTTTACCTTATCAGAATATAGAAAGACTAGGGGACATGCAATGAAGCTACAGGGTAAACTATTTAAGACTAATAAAAGAAAATATTTTTTCACTCAACGTGTAATCAAACTCTGGAATTTGTTACCGGAGGATGTAGTAAAGGCTGTTAGTGTAGCTGGGTTTAAAAAAGGTTTGGACAAGTTCCTGGAGGAAAGGTCCATAAGCCATTATTAAGAAGGGACCCAGGATATCAATGCTTGAACCAATACAAGCATTGTGGAACCTGTGTCCCTTGGGGAAACTGCTAGGTACATATGACCTAGATTGGCCACTGTTGGAAACAGAATACTGGGCTTGATGGACCTTGGTCTGACCCAGTATGGCATATCTTATGTTCTTATGCTCTTATGTCTCTTCTGGGTAAGGTTTCCAGCCTCTCCCCATGAGATTTAAAGTAGCTTCTAACCTGCTTCTCCTTGCTGTTTGGCCCGTGGTAATCTCTCTCCCTCAGAGGAAGCTTTCTCAGCTGCTTTTCCAGAGACCTCTCTTTCTCTGAGCAGTCCTGCTGGCAACTTCCCAAGCACCGTGTGCTATCCTGGTAGTGGTTGCTCCTTCCTTTGCCTCCTTCTGAATCCCAGTCAGAGTCATGACCTGACTCTCCAACTGAATCTTGATTACCACCTGGAAGTGAATCACCTTCTCCTTCTCGATCCCTTCCTTGATCTTGATCTCGATCTCACTCTCTATCTGTTCCTTCCTGGTTAAGAGCATGGGGCTGCCCTATCCGGTTTGACTCCGCCCCCTTGCCTCTTACGTCAGCTCCCTGGGTTGTCATGGAGCTGGGGTGTGGCTCTCTCACTGACTTTTTATGCAGAGAGTTTCTCTGGGCTGGTGCTTTAACCCCTTCCCTGCCTGCATTGCTGTGTGCATTTGGGGAAAGAAGTTGTTTTAAACCCCTTTTTCTGGTGTTTAAGCCCTCTGCATCATCACACCAGTCATCCAGGTATGGAAAGATGAAGGCCCCTTGGAAATGGAGGTAGGCGGCCACCACTGCCAGGCATTTGGTGAAGACTCTTGGTGTGGTAACTAGGCTGAAGGTAGTATCTTGTACTGTTAGTGGTCACTCCTGACCATGATCCTTAGGTCCTGCCTGTGACTGAGATGAATAAGGATATGGGTATAAGCATCCTTTAGGTTCAAGGAGCATAGCCAATCTCCCTGCTGGAGGAAGGGCAGCAATATTCCAAGGGAGAGCATTTTGAACTTCTCCCGCACCAGGAATTTGTTCAGGTTTCTCAAGTGCAGGATTGGCCTTAGGCCTCCTGGTTTTTTTGGGGGACCAGAAAGTTCCTGGAGTAGAATCCCTTTCCTTGTAGATGGTGTGGTACGGGCTCCACAGCCATGTCCCTGAAAAGGCCTGCAAGATCCTGCAGTAGCAAGGCCTGCTGCAAAGGAGTCCGAGGGGACTCCCCTGAAAAGAAAGGTGGAGGCGTCTAGTTCAGATGAAAGAGGTAACCTTCCCTGACCACCTGGAGTGCCCAGGAGTCGGTGATGATGGCAGCCCACTGTGGGCAAAATGAATCAGGCGCCCCCCTGTTGATAGCTGATCCCTCATGGGAAGAGAGTCTGGACTGGAGCTGGTGTCTGAGACTTGGGCCTCTTAGGCTTACGTGGGTCCTGGCCTGCACCCTTGCCCTGATTACCCTGCTGCATGGTCTGGGGGGCCTGATATAGGGGATAACCTTGGTAAGGCTGGCCTTCTGGTGAAAGGGAGGCCTTTTCTCTGATGATTTCTTCCTGGGAAGAGTGGAGGTCTTCTTCGAGGGCAGAGTCCAGGTGATATACTTGGTCTCAATCTCTGCTGCCTTGTCCTCCATCGGTTTGCCAAAGAGGTTTTCAGGAAGGCAAAGGACATTGAGGAGTTTCTCCTGGACCTATTGCTCAAAGTCTGGAGCCAGGCCTGGCATCGAGCACCGATGCCTGCGAGGATTACTTGGTCTCAATCTCTGCTGCCTTGTCCTCCATCAGCTTGCCAAAGAGGTTTTCAGGAAGGCAAGGGACATTGAGGAGTTTCTCCTGGACCCATTGCTCGAACTCTGGAGCCAGGCCTGGCATCAAGCACCGATGCCTGCGGTGGCCACCCTTGCATTGGACTCAGTGTCATCGTAGGCAGCCCAAGACAAATACTTTGAGCACTCTCTGACAGACTTTGTGAGGATCTGGAAGTGCTGGAGGTGCTCCCCACTTGAGACCCGCCGAGAAAGCCCCGCATTCCTTGGTTAGGTCTTGGAGGTATGTGCACATATACAGATGATATGCTTGTATATGGCACACTAGAATCGAGCCCTGGTAACATTTACACTCAAGGGCATCGAGGGCACGGGACTCCCTGCCTGGGGGCACCAAAGAGTGACTCTTTGGGCAAGGAGGTTTGAGAGAGTTGCGTCTACCTGAAGCTGGGCCCTCGCTGGATTTGGTACATAGTGTCCAGGTGTCAGCTCACAATCGGCACCGATGCCAGTGTTTCCCACATTTGGAGAAGGAGGCACCCGAGGATGGGGGGGAATGGACCATGAGGGCCTCCTTGTGTAGTATTAGAGTATTTCGAATTATTCCATGCTGGGGTCCTCCTCCAACTCTGTGGTGTGGGACAGCACCTTCACCATGTCCCGAAAAAACTTGAGGAATGAGGTGTCCTTGGGTGGGGACCGGCACTTTGATGCTTGCAGGGACAGATCCAAGGGGAGTTCACAGTGCGTTCATGTCTCCGGGGAAGTCTCATTTTCAGACTCCCAGTCCAATTAGTCCGTTGAGGACTCGAGGCCCAATGGCTCTAAGGGCATGGTTGGATCCAACCTTCGAAGAACTGGGAGGACTGGGAGCGGGATTGAGACCTTCGCCGAGGATCAACTCGAGGCAAGGAGCTCTCGAGGATCTCTTTGGTGACCCAAGAAGTCCTCGCCATCGAGGTTCCTGTGGTCTCAGCATGTGCACCGGCGGGGCTGGGCATCAATGCTTGCTACTAGGCAAGAAATGCAGAAATGCTGTGTTCCAACGATTACATCCTGATCTCCCACTCAGGGGTAGCAACCTTTGACACCGAGGCCAGGCTGAGGCCAGGCCGACACCGAGGCCATTCAGGTGTCGGGGAGGAGGGGGAGTCCTTGAAGGGATGGGCCTCGGGGGTCTGAGATCCATCACCGGCAGCCTCAGCGTCTGTCCTGGGTACCTTGGCTGGCTGCTCCCGCTCCGACTCCTCAGAAACCCTCCGGGAGCTGTGGAACCTCGATGGGACTTGTCATGCGAGTCCTCTTCCCAGGAAGAGGTCCTCAAAGATTTCTTCTTCTTCTTATGCTCTCACTCTGGGGAACCATTCTTGACGTGTCCACGTGCCTGCTTGGGCTCCAAAGGGCTTTACGCAACTCAGAGGTTCCTTGCGGGCCTTAGCGTGCACAGCTATTGGGGATGCCGGGGCTGAGCTTGACCTCTGGAAGATGTCATGCTGCTTCTGCCAGTAACTCTGGATGGCCTTAGTAGACATCTTTTTGCACAGGGAGCATGCCTCTGGGTCATGGTCAGTACCTAGAGACCTGCAGCAACAATCATGTGTGTCGGTAAGGGACATGTTCCTGGAGCACCGATCACACTTTTTAAATCTGGTGGAAATTGGGGCAAATAGAGCCCAAGCAAGGTCAAAGATCTTCGATGCAGCCAGCAGTTAGAAAAGATGCAAAACCGCGCTGAATGAAAAAACCTAACTAAACAAGTTCCGAATCCCAGAGCCGAAGCAACGGGGCTCGGCGGCGGGAAAGAGACCAGTGCTAACTGGATGGTACACAGAAGTACACGAGAAAATCAACATTTTTCCGAGGAAGAAAGACGAACATCTCTACAGCTCTGCAGAAAAAGGGATGGCACCCTTGGGTGGGAAGGTGACTACGCATGCATGGTGGCATCTTCTAAAGGCTTTCTTTGAAAGATGGGAGATGCTTCCACATGGGCGTTGACATCACCCATATGTGAGGACTGACTTCCTGCTTGTTCCTGGAGAATGCAATCAATAATGCTGCATACTGTCCTAGGAGGATTATAAAAAAGTCGTCAACTCTAGACTATCCATAGAAGACATCTGCTCCACTGTCATATCCTAAAGAATAGCAAAAGACATGGCTTTGGCAGAAGGATGCAAAAAGACCTCCTTCAAATATTTCTCAAGAAGCTCCGGGGGTGATAGTAATCGGGTGAAAAGAGAATGTAGCAGTCTCATATGTTTTGTCCTTAACATATTTTCCATTTTCTCTTTCATTATATGCCAAACCAAACTGTTCTTAATATTAGCAGTCCCAACTGCTTACATCAATGCTATCTGTGTCTCAACTTTCCCATGTTGCTTCCAATATCCCATCTTAATCTGATAACTGTTGAACTGTCTCATTAGTGAATTCACGTAATTGAGTCAATATCTCCTTTGGAGAGCACTCAAGTCATGTCACAGCAAACCATACATCTTTTAAGGAAATATACAAAGAAGACACTTCTAAATTGGATTGTGAAAGAATTCGCTAGACTAGAGGGGATAGGACCACTCTTACCAACATACTACTGACACCTCTATTTTCCAAACTAACAACTAATTGATGATCTTGATCCAGAGTAGAGATAGGCAGTATCATGTGACTCTCCCTTCATCACCTGTTGCACTCCGTTAACCATAACAGCAGGTTGAGAAAGTGGGGTCTGACCATCAGAACTCGGAGAAGGCACATTAAAGGAATTCCTCACATTTTAAGGAAAGTCCTCACTCCTTGCCACATACTGATCTATTGGCCCTCATAACATACTGGCTGACTTCCTCCATTGCCTCGGAAGAAAGGCCTGGCAATCTACTTCAGGCAACACTGCCAAGAAAACCAGGAGCTTCTGGGTCGCCAGGAGTCAAGACTGACTCGAAGGCACACATTGCATTGACTTCCTCCCAACATTCTTTCCTTTTCCCTTCCTTTTCATCACACTGCAGTAATATGAATATAGTTTCCTGGTCCTGAGATGCTCTGAAGGGCTCCAAAGGTGCATTTCCCTTTGGCCATGTCCCTTCAGGCATTCGTCCATGGTTGCATATGATGGTAGGTCCCCAGATTTTATTATAGGGCTTGTCGACATTCTCTGATGTCAGCTTTCAGTGCTGCGAGTCAGGACCCTACCAAGTGCTGTACGAGTGGCGCAGCCGTTCAGGGTGCTAGCACAGAAGGGGGCGCTGATATCATCACTGGGTTTCCAGGAAGTTCAAAATGAGTGAGTTACTGCTCAAGGCTGGGGGAGGGGGGGCGGAGGAACCAGATTCGTTAGTTGCATGGGGCACTTTTCTAGTTTGGTATGGTCCTGTCACAAGTCTCTCTGCTCCTTGATACTGGCTACTGCTAACATTGCACTAGGGTTGCTCTCTTGTTTGCAATTCTCAGCCTCTCCACAAAATCAAGCTTTTGATCTTGTAAAAATCATTGCTGCCACCTAATTTATGCTTTACATACTTGCTGACCCTTGTAAGCTTTTAGGCTATGAATGCTACATCATAACCATCAACATTGGTTTACAATGCAGATGCAGCAGAAAGCCTCAGTTGCTGTAATTGGATCGACTTGCTACTACACCACAGTTAATTTAGCCAATACCCACCGTCTCTCTTGAAGGAGAAAGGAACAATCCAACTTTCAGAGCAACAACTTAACACCTTTTACTTATGGGTTGTCAAAATATTGAAAACAAAATATATATCTCCATGTGATGGAATATATTACGCCACACTTTATAATTCATTACTTGGCAGACTAAAGCCCAACCACATTGCATCAGTAAAAAACCTACATACAGCAATAAATCACAAAAATGAATCACAAGTATCAAAACAAATGTGAATGAAGCAATGTCATCATACTCAAATGTTATGAACCTTTCAGCTCCTCTTCCTAAGGGCTCTTCCATAATTTGAACTCTTTGAGGGTAGTTTCATAAAGGGGCGCTTAGTTAAAGAACATTTTAAGCCTATTTTATAAAAACAAATACGCACTTACTTGTCTTTACTAAAAAAACTAGCATAAGTGGCAGAGATCGTGCCTTAACTTAAGGCATGGATATTTAGGTATGGTATTTTATAATGCATAATGGTATGTTACATCCACATTCTGTCCAAACTCCATCCATATGCGTGCCTACCGGCAAAATACATGCCATCATGTGAATGAGTTCACTTTTATTTTATAAGGCCATTCACATGCATGACTAAACTATCACCAATGTAAGTGCATACTCTACCGTATAAATTAAGCATCCCCTTTCTGTCTTGTACTGAACAACCCAAAATACACCTTTGTTTGGTCAGGGATAGGCAGCATTCGCAGACCTAGGAGGGATGGAAACTTAGCCTTTGTGCGATGGTGACATCTAGTGGTCAGAATGAAGCCCCCATGATTTCGGGGATCCAGAATGAGGCCTAGTGCATGATCCCCCGTTTAGGATTGACACTGCAGTGACTGAGTAAAACTAAAAAGGGCCATAAAGTAGGTCTAAAATTCTTGGGTAGTTAGGAATGCTTATGGCACTAGATACCAGCTTTAGTTCTGATGGCATTGGAATTATGAGCTCTCCCTTGTCCCTTCCAAAAGTCTTTACAATATGGCATCAATTTATAAATGCAACTCGGAAGACTTTAAAAAATGATTAAAATTTACAAAAATAAGAGCCTATTTTTATGAAGAATAATTCAGATATCTCTGTAAGTGAAACCACAGTACATTTTGTACTTATTGATGTTATTGAAATGTATAGAAACAATCTTCGGGAATTTTCTGCAACAATTCATATTCTTGGTCTGGAATTTGCACTAGAGTGTTGCAGTTATGTGCTTAAACTCTTGTCAGTAACATCAACCCATCCCACTTTGCCAAAAAGTAGAACATGATTTCAACTGAAATGCTGAATTCAGGCTACTGAATGTAAGCCAAAATTTCTGCCCAGGTATCCTCTGTTTACAAGGGGTTGACATGAAACAACTGGCAGAAGTAGCACTTATAGCTAAAAGGAAGTCACACCAAAAAGACAGGTGGTGCACAATCACTTATTTACAAAGGACAAAGATCACATACAAAAGAAAACTAAATGTATGTTCTGAACAATCACGGCAGATGTGTGAGAAGCCCTAAAGTCAATAAATCTCATTTTGCAGGATAAATATGCTTCTTTTTCTTCTGATTTGAATGAAATTGAATGTTGCATACTTTCTTTTCATGATGGTTATTAGTTTGTAGTCTTTCAAGTTTTTTTGAACTCTTATGGATGGACAGCCTCCAGTCACAGAATAAACTGTTCACATTCCTATTTATAGCAAAGGAAGGTATCAAGACCTGTCAAAGTATCGTGGACACTGATTAAATATCGTACTTAGAGGACAACCATTTGGAGCAGTTTCTCCTCCAGTAGCAGTGCAACTTCTCTTCCCTACGCGGTCTTCCAAGAGATGCCCCCTCATCGTGGGCTTATGAAGAAGGCGCGAGCTAAATCCAGTGCTCTTTCCCAGTCCCTTTTATAACCTACTGTATGCACTTATCTCATGACTCTGGCCTGCACTTATCCCAAATTTGTCCCTCAAATGCCCCTATGTCCTAGTCATAGAGTATACTGGTATGAATGGGGTAATTTTATAAGATGCATGTACAGAATATACAAACATCCTATATAAAATTACTCCTGAATTGTCCAGCTGCAGTATTTATTTATTTAACAAGGTTTATACCATTTTAGGCAGTTAGCATTGTAACTTAAACTTGGTAACGTACATTAAACAGGGAAATTGAAAATGGATTCTTCTGAGGCAATGGAGGGTTAAGTGACTTGCCCAAGGCCACAAGGAGTGCTAATGGGAATCAAATCCTGGACTCTTGGCTCCTAAGCCAGTGCTCTAAGCATTAGGCTACTCCTCTTCTGCAAAAATACCAATACAGGGAACTGTAAAAGTATATTCTTCGCCACAATCTGCCCGTCATCATTTCTGGTTTCTCACTGCTACAGCATCCAATTTACTATTCCATTTCCCTAAACAACGCAAAGCAGATTACATTAACCTTGGGCCGGAAGGACTGGGGTTTCTAGTCCCACAGGTGCTCCTTGTGGTCTTGGGCAAGCCACTTAACCCTCCATAGCCCATGTTCCCTGTAAAATAGTTATCTCCAAGTTATAATGCCCTGTTCAATGTAATTTCAGTTTGTTCAATGTAAACCACACTGATGCAGAATAGCACGGTATATAAGAGAATGTAAATAAATAAATAAAATAAATAAATTAAAAGGTGCTACCTCTCCACACCCTACCAGGCTGTGACATTCCTCTTTCTTCCTCTGCATGCTACGCCCCCCAAGAGACACCCTCCTCCCCGTGCCACCCCTCAAATTTCTCTCTTTATCTGAGAAGGTCTGGGCACAGTTTTCCTAGAAATTCTTCTTTGTGATAAATGAAATTAAAATAAATCTATAGCCCAATTTATTTTTCTGCCCCACTAGGCAATATAAACATTATTATCTTGGAATATGCTCCATTAGTGTTACTGTTCCATGAGCTTTCAAATCCCTAGAAAACTCACTGTGCATTATTAAACAGGCCCATGGATCTAATCATGAAGAAAGAATTTGAAAAAAGGACTTTATCCTACAGAACAAAAAGAGTCAGTCAACAGCTTGATCATTGTACAGGAAAGGGATTTCCTATTCAGTACTGAATCTGCTGATTCACGGAAAGGACTGGAGGGTCTTTCAGTTCTGAAACTAAAGGAATGTGACTAGTATAAGATGGACAGCTGCAAAACAGGGTATACACACAGCAGTTCTTCTGCTTACAGACCATGACCCAAAGGCGCCGTGTTAGAAAGGCTTTCTCCCATCTTCTTGACTGTGAAAGCATTCTTTTAAACTTAAGCACATATAAAAGTTTAATAGCAGAGCATCAGGAATAACTGCATAAGGGAATATAGGGATTCACCAAATTCAGTGGTTATAAAATATATTAAAATAAAAAAAAAAATCTTGCAGTGGAGAAGGGACACTGCATTATCAATATGTCTAGTATGCTATTTCATTAACTACAGCCTTGCTACGGATGCTCTGAAACAGTTCAGAACGCCTTTGAAGTTCAAATTCATGTTATTAGCCTTTCCTCACATTCTGCTGCAGCTCCCGGCTAGCTACTGAGGTTGCCTGGAAAGAATATTCTGTTTGCATATACATTCCAGAGGATTTGTATTCCAGGGTTTGATGAACACAGCATAGGTCAGGCTAGTCCATGTCTCCAGATATAAAATGATGCTACATTCCAAGGTTCAAATAAGTTTGCAACTGAGGACAAACACCAATTGAATAAGTGATATTACTATGCTCCTAATGGTCTTAGTACAGAATAAAACAGTGTACACTTAACTTGGTTAACTATTTTGAGCTACTAATGTATCCTATATTGATTTAGTTACTAATATATTATGGTTTGCCAACAAAACGTGCACCCATGGGTCTCTTTTGCTGTCAAAGTATATCACAGCACGTTAGTTCGATTTTGCAGATGCTACTTTGATCATCACACTGGCAGCTAAAACAGAAAAAAAATGAGCCACGGGAAGGAGAAATAAGTTAGTTATTTTCCTGTTTAATAAGCCACTTTTAAAAGGGGAGAACAGTAAAACAGAATACATTATGCATGACAAGAAGAAGAAAGCACCTTGGTATTCGCCCGAGCTCAAGACCTCCCTCCGACAAATCCGACAGCTAGAAAGACGCTGGCGCCGCTCCAGATCGACTGAAAACAAGGAAGCTTACTCTACCCAGCTGTGCGCCCACCGAACAGCAGTTTCAAGGAGAATGAGGCAATACCATGCTGAGGTTCTACAACGATCCCTTAATAAGCCGCATGAGCTATTCAACATTGTCAAATCCATAGCTAAGGAACCTTCGACTGATCAGGCAAACCAGCCTGACCCACAGAAATATGCAGATTACCTGCAAACCAAAGCAAACCAGGCCACCCTACCCGCTAGCTCCAGGTTGCAAGACATTACGCTGGCTCTTTCCCCCCCACCTGTACCTACACAAGTATTGACAGCTACCCAATGCTCCATCTCCACCTTTACTACCCCAACTGAAAGAGAAATACAAGACATCATTCTGAACATAAACACCACCACGGCACCAAACGACCCATGTCCAGCATTCTGGATAAAAACCCTACGTAGTGAACTCAGCACCTTTCTGACTAAACTGATTGGTACCTCATTCCAGACAGGCATCTTCCCCCGAAGCCTAAAACAAACCTCAATTAGACCGCTGCTCAAGAACAATAAACTGGATCCCACAAAGATGGACTCATACAGACCCATCTCCAGTATACCGCTTCTAGCTAAAATCTCAGAGAAAATAGTACACCGTCAACTGAGCCAACATATCGAAGATAATTCACCCCTCGATCCCTGCCAGCACGGGTTTCGCGAGCAACATGGTGTAGAAACCTTGTTAACAATTCTACTCACCACTCTGATAACAGGGATAGATAACGCCAAACAAGGATTCGCCCTCATCTTTCTCGACATTGCAGCGGCTTTTGACTCCGTCAGTCATGATCTACTTCTGGCCCGCCTTGTCGAAAAGGGAATCCACGGCACTGCCCTCGCATGGTGTACCTCATACCTACATGACAGATGGCAACACGTCCGCTCCGGTACCTCAACCTCCACCTCATTCCCACTAACGAAGGGAGTCCCTCAAGGTTCCTCACTCTCCGCCCTATTCTTCAACATCTATATGCAGCCTATCTGCTCCATCATCAGGTCCTTTGGTATAAACTGCCTAATTTATGCCGATGATGTCCTCATGTTCGCCCCAATACATACTGATCACCCAGATCTATCCCGATTATCCTCATGTTTCAACGCAGTCACAGACTGGCTACACTCGCAGAAGCTCAAAATCAACCTTAAAAAGACGGATGTACTTTTCATCAGAAGAGACCAAGCATTTACCCCGCCACCTTCACTGAAAGTACGTGATGCCGAACTTCTCACGAAGTCAACGATCCGTTACCTTGGAGTAACGCTCGACCAACATCTCAACTTAAACGCCCAGATAAGCAACATCTCAAAAGCAATTTACCACAAGATCCATATGTTACGTAACATCAGACCTCTACTTGAGCCAGAGGACTTTCGAACAGTCTTTCAGTCACTGGTGATGCCCCATTTTGATTATGCGAACTCCATTCTCCACGGCCTTCCAAAGTGTACTCTTCAACCTCTGCAGCTAGCAATGAACACTGCAGCCCGAACCCTTCACCAAGCCTCTAGAAGGGAGCACATCATCCCCATCCTGAAAACGCTACATTGGCTCCCAGTACGCCACAGGATCAGCTTCAAAATCTTAACAATAACTTTCAAAGCCATCAACAAATGCACAGCCAGCACCCTCTCTGAACTTATTCAACTCACTCCACCCAACAGACTGAGAAGATCTGCCGCCACCAACTCCCTAATACTCCCGAAACCCATCACCAAATGTACTAAAACCACTAGAGACCGCGCCTTTGCTCTATCAGCACCTTCATGCTGGAACAACCTACCAACCAACATCCGTGCCATAAACAACCTTCACCAATTCAGAAAGGCTTTGAAGCACTACCTCTTCCTGCAATGCTTTCCCAACTTAGAAGACATTACGTAGCCACACCTCATCCTTACCCAACATCCATCCAATCGCCCTCTCCGACCCTCCATCCCTCCTTTCCCGGTTAGTCACCTGACCTACTTCAACTCTACACCTCACAACGACCTTTAAATACATGCATAGATAGATTGAAGAGTGATGTACATAGTTTTACCTGTTCTCCAAGTTCAAATTCCTGTTTATTGTAAGTCCAATGTAGACTTCCCACACTGGACATTTGTGTTACATGTGAATCGCGCTGATGTTAAATAGTGCGGTATATAAAAAATGTTAAATTAAATAAATAAATAAAATTATATATTGATGTAATGTAAAAAAATACAAATGAAAAAACTTAACCGGACAAGGCATTTGCATTCCACTTTCGTGCAATATAATAAATGCAAACAATCATAAAATTGCAACTACATTAACAAAACCAACCACCACATAGAAAGCAACAACAGCCACCCATTATCGATCCTGTCCTCAGGACACACTTCACCAGTCAGGTTTACAGGATAACCACAATGAATATGCATGAGAAAGATTTGCATATAAAGGAAGCAGTGCAGACAAATCTCTCTCATACATATTGATTGTGGTTATCCTGAAAACCTGACTGGTGAGGTGTGTCCTAAGGGCTGGATTGAGGATCACTGCTCTAGAAGAACGGAGCCAAAATCAGGTATCAGATCTCTGCAAGAGAGCAATTGAAATAAAACTATAAATCAAAACCATGGAGTAGAGACCCTTCTACTAGTGCTACTCGATAAAATCTACAAAGGCATTGAAAACTGCAAGAACATGTTTATACTAATTTTCTTAGACATATCTGCTGCATTTGACACAGTGAACCACAGAATTCTCCTCACCAGTCAAAGAAATCAATCAGATTTGTCTGACAAGACCTGCCTCTGGTGAATCCAGAATTCACAAACTTCGAATACTCCAACCTCTCCGAAACATTATTGAGCAGCCCGACTTCCGAACCGTAGTCCAAACACTTGTCACACCCCACCTGGACTACTACAACAGCATTCTCCAAGGACTACCCAAGAAAACACTCAACATACTCCAAATGGCTCAGAACGTCACAGCTCGAATCATAATGAAAGTGCGGGTATCCAAACACATCACTCCAATACTAATGGAGCTCCATTGGCTTCCTGTCCATGCCCGCATAAGATATAAAACAATAGTGACTATATTTAAATTGATCCACAACCTAGCTCCATTCCACCTCAACACACTTATCACAACGCAACCCCCCAACCGGACAAGGAGGACTCACAACCTAAACACAGTACATGTCCCACTCAACATACGCAACGTCAAAACCCTCACTAGCAACAGAGCTTTCACGTATACAGCGCCCACACAATGGAACAACCTAGCGTACGCACTAAGAGCCAACACTGACTTAAAAGATTTCCGGAAGAACCTAAAAACCTACCTATTCAAGGAATATTACAACTTGTCCTGATACAATTGTACTGAAAGGCTATGTAAATATCACAAACACATGTAAACAGGTAAATATGTATATAAATTTGCCTCATCGGCCTACAAACTATAAATAGGTATATAACCAAACAAATATCATAATGTACAATTTAATCCTGTGTCATATTAATGTACAAAATGTTTGCTGTATAAAGTTGCAATGTAAACCACTACTGATCGCTGGAAGAAGCGGTATATAAATGTGACCAAATAAAATAAATAAATAAATAAAGTTAAGGAAACCAATCAATCAATATTTGGCAGTATCTACCCAGTTAGCAGCACCTGCTAAACAAATAAATGTCACTGACTGGGATATTCAGTAGTACTATTGGGGTTATTCACCTTTTAAACATGGATGCGGTGGCAGAAAAATGATTCTAAAACAGCATTTAGAAAGACCGCAGATATACATTCACATGCTCGACAGTTGATCTACTACTACTATTTATCATTTATATAGCGCTACAAGGCATACGCAGCACTGTAGAAACACAGAAAAAGAGACAGTCCCTACTCGAAGAGCTTATAATCTCAAAGACAAAGAAAAGAATAAATAAGAATAAGGATGCAAAAGGGAAGGGGTAAGGAGACACAAGGAAAGCAAGGGATCAGGAACCAAAGGCAGCTCGAAAGAGCTGAGCCTTTAACATGGATTTGAAGAAGGGGAGAGAGGATGTCTACACAACTCCTCCAGGGGGGGCATTACGGAGCATTTCTGCATGTGGTCTGGGTGGCACGGGCACATGTACATCCATGATTTATTTCATATAGGCTGGAGACATACAGGGCAGATTTTTCAAATGTACTAATCTACACCTACTATAAATCACGAATATGGATGGGACTTTGCTTATGGCCTTGGTGACTGAAGGAGTTTGACTTGCAAGTTATTGACTTGACTGTCATCTGTGTCTACATAGGTGCCTTTTAATCTACTATTTGTTTTCTTTGCAGTGTATCCTGTGCCCTTCTCAAATCTATCCTTCTCCCCCTTTCCAAGACCTCATTAGATTCCCACTTCCTCATCCTCCAGCTCTGCCAATCCCAAACCCCTTATGACATATCCCCTGGCTCTTGGGGCATCAGTTTCCTTTCTGCCCAGTTCCCTGATGCCTGTCTGCGTGTGGCCCAGTGTTCCCTATAGCCTCTGTGGGGACCCTTGTTGCGTGTGCACATGTGTTTGTGTGTGCATGTGTGGTGCTGTTGGTGTTGGGAGTCACTGGATGCTGCTGGTGGGACACAGGAGCCATGGATAAGATGAACAGTTGGTTGCACTGGCCCTGTTTCATAAGACCCACAAGGAGCACAGGAAAGCCACTAGAGACATCCATATCAGAGTGTCCACAGGCCCAGGACCCAATTCCTGGACCTCACAGCTGAGCAGTGTCTCACCAGGTTCTGTTTTAAGGCAGCCATCCACAATCTATGCCAGGAGCTAGAGCCACTCTTCTGCTCCATTACATAGCTGACCACCTCAAGATCACCATAGCCCTCACCTTCCTGGCCACTGATAGTTTCCAGTCTGTGTTGGCCACCACTGTGGGCCTCAGCCAGTCAACCATTTCATAGTACATATCACAGTTCCTAAGGACCTTTCTAACTCACACTGCACAATATGTAGCCTTCCCACAGACCGTGCAACAGAGGCAGTAAGCCATGACTTAATTCCATGAGGTGGCCCGCTTTCCATCAGTACCCAGCTTGTTGATTGCACACATGCGGCCTCAGGTTTTTACGAGGGAGGGAGGCCACCTACCATAAAAGGAAGTCATTCCACTCACTCAACATGCAGGTGGTCTGCAATGCACAGGAGGAGATAACAGATGCCTTCCACAGGTTTCTGGATTCCTGCCATGCTTCCTAGATCCTCACTCACTCTAACATCTATGAGCAGTCTCAGAGCAGAGAGACAAACAGAATTTCACACAATATTCAAGATGTGGTCACACCATGGAACAATACAGAAGCATTATGATATCCTTGCTTTTAATCTCCATTTCTTTCCTTATGATTCCTAGCATTTTATTTGCTTTCTTGGCCGTTGCTGAACACTAGACGGAGGGTTGCAACATATTGGTTTATTTATTTATTTAGCATTGCTTATATACCGCTTTTCACTGAGTCAAAGTGGTGTACATTGATCAAAGAATATCTGTTACAGATAACAATTACCTATATACTGATAACAGATTAAGGAATAGTTAACAT
Organism: Ichthyophis bannanicus; assembly: GCA_033557465.1. Lineage (NCBI taxonomy): Eukaryota > Metazoa > Chordata > Amphibia > Gymnophiona > Ichthyophiidae > Ichthyophis > Ichthyophis bannanicus. The sequence goes on along the minus strand of CM066032.1, from coordinate 1,386,650,742 downwards.
ATGTAAAATGGGATGCTTATTGCATGGGAGATAATAAAGTGGATTTGACTAGAAGTATCATAAATAGCAAGTGGGAGTGGCATGGACTGTAGGGGATGTAAACGGCGGAGGCTATGCAGTGAAGCGATTCAGTAGTGGGACTAAAATGCTCAGAAAATAGAAGAGAGTCTTCAGGTGTTTGCAGAATGAGTGTAAGTCGGTGATATTTCTTATTGAGTTTGGGAGTGTGTTCCAGAGGGACGGTGCATTTTTCTGCTTGTTTGTTGGTTATACTTTATTTTGGTATGGGGTATGGTTAAGTTTGTTAATTGTGGATAGTCAGCTGGGTCTGCTAGGTTTCCGCAAACTGTTTGGAGGAACCACCACCTAGGAAAAAGATTTAGGCGTCATTGTGGATAACATGTTGAAACCCTCTACCCAATTTGCAACCGCAGCCAAGAAGGCAAATAGAATGCTAGGATTAATTAGGAAGGGAATGGAGAATAAAACAAAGGATATTATAATCCCTCTGTATCGTTTCATGGTGCGACTACACCTTGAATATTGTGTGCAATTCTGGTTGCCATATCTTAAAAAGGATATAGTGGAATTAGAAAAGGTAGAGAGAAGAGACACCAAAACGGTAAAGGGAATGAAAGGATACCCCTATTTATTTATTTATTTATTACAATCTTTTATATACAGCGCTATTTGGTATCAGCGCGGTTTACATGAAACAAAATAACCAGAACAAACTATTCTGAGTTTACAGAGAACAGGTATACAAACTTGGGTAACATGGGGGAACTATTTACAAATATTATTTACATACAGTCATGATAATGACAATGGACACTGATCATGATATCACATTGAGAAAGTTGATGAGGTTGACTGATAATTATGGTATAGCTACTTTGTTGGTGGGATTTGGCTTGGTGTATTGCTGGGTGGATAGTATTTGAGGAACAGGTGATATTTGAGTGCTTTCTTGAACTGGGTTAGGTCAGTGATTGCGCGAATGTCTGATGGGAGTGCGTTCCAGCATCTCGGGGTGCAAAATCTAAATGCCCTCTTTGCCGTTGCCTGGGTGCATTTTGTTAACGCTTTCGGGATTATTAGTGTGTTTATTGCTGTCAGTCTTCTGGATCTGTTAAGTGGAGTGACGTGAATGAGCTCCATTAGTGAGGAGGATGAGAGACCAGTGGAGCTGCTTAAGGATGGGGGTCACGTGCTCGTTTTTGGAGGCTCCATGAAGGACTCTCACTGCAGCATTCATGGCGAGTTGTAGGGGGTTAATGGTAGACTGTGGGAGGCCTTGTAGGATAGCGTTGGCATAGTCAAAATGCGGTAGAATTAATGTCTGGTATATTGTCCTGAAATCTTCTGGATCTAGTAAGGAGCGCAGATGCTTGAGAGATCGGATCTTGAAATAGACTGCTCTTACTATGTTATCTATGTGTGCCTTCATATCAAGGCGCTGATACAACGTAACCCCCAGGTATCGAATTGTAGGTTTTGTTTGAAGTTCTGCTTCTTTCACTCTTACATGGGGAGGTGGGGTGAAATTGTGTTTTTTTGTGATGAATAGCACCTCCGTTTTCTTATGTTGAATACGGAGGTTTTGGGATTGGAGCCATTCAGAAACTACGTCAAAACATTCTGTCAGAGGGGAGAGGTTCAAATGCTCTGTAGAGAAAGGCGTGTAGAGTAGGATATCATCTGCATATATCAGGCAGTCCACATTGAAGGATCTGATGATATTACAGATGGGCTGCATGTGTATGTTGAAAAAGAGTGATGATAGGGAGGAACCTTGCGGGACCCCCCTGGCTTTGGTGGAAAGGTTCTGATGCTGCTGCTCCAGATTTTACTTGTTGCCATCTACCAGCCAGATATGATCTACACCATTCCAGAGCCTTGCCGCAGATGCCCTTCTCTTTTAGTCGTTCCAGGAGAAGGTTGTGACTTACTGAATCGAAAGCTGCGGCAATGTCTAGGAAGAAAAGAACAAACCCTTGACGGATGTTGTCGATACCTGTGATTATGTTGCTGAAGAGGGCAGTAAGGAGGGTTTCTACACCATGAGACTCCCTGAATCCATGTTGGCAATGGTCTAGTGGGGCGGCGGAGTCTATGTGATCTTGTATTTGTCTCTGTACCTCTTTCTCTATTATCTTAGCTAGGAGAGGTATGCTGGCTATAGGTCTATATGAGTCAGCCTTCTGGGGGTTTAGCTTGGTGTTTTTTAAAAGAGGTCTGATCGAAGTATGTTTGAGGGCTGTAGGGAACAGACCAGTTGTGAAAGATAGGTAAATAAGTTTTGTTATGAAGGGACTGAACTCGTTGCGTAGCTCCTTTATCCAGAAGGCTGGGCAGGGGTCAGTTTGTGCCGTGGTGGTATTGAGAGACGTGATAGTGTCCTCGACGTGTTTCCTGGATGGCGTGGAGAACATAGACAAGGACATTGGGCAGGTTGACTCTTGTGAAGTGACCTCTGAGACCTTATCTGTCTGGAGAAGTTTAGACTGAAGGTAGTCGGCGAAGTCTTGTGGGTGAATCTCATCTTTGTGTTCTGGGGATGGTTCCTTAGATAAGGTCTTGACTAAACTGAATAGATCACGTGGCTTGTTCAGTGATCTTTTGAGTGTGTCAGTGTGAAACTGCTTCATTTTCATCGTGATTGTATCTCGGTGGATTGCTAGGTGGAGTTTGTAGGCTGTTTGATCCTCTATGGAGTGCGATCGGCGCCATCGTTTTTCAAGCCTCCGTAATTGTGTGAGAGATGACCGCAGCTCAGGGGAGTACCATGGTGCAGACTTTCTTTTCCTTAGGATGTTGTTAGGATTAGGACGTTGCGCGATAGTGCTGAGGTCTGCTCAGCCTTGTGTTGTCTTTCGATTGTTTGCTTTGAATGGGTATCTGGAAGTTGATTAGCTTGTGGTCCGACCAAGGTATCGAGGTAACCGACTTCACTAGGTCATGAATTGGATCTGGGACTAACATTGGGGCGAACACCAGGTCTAGAATGTTTCCCTTTAGATGTGTGGGTTCTTCGATTATTTGTTTGTATCCTAGATAGCTTCCAGGAGGGCGGATGCCTGATTGTGCTGCAGAGAAGGGAGATTGAAATCTCCTAGTATCCAATTTGGTGTGGTAGGGTTGTGGGTATTGGCAGCTAGGTCTAATATAGTTGGGAGATCGTCAGGGGAGGATGAAGGGGCTCTGTATAACAGAATGATGGAGCACAGCTTGTTTGCAATGGTTACTGTGTCTAAGTTATTAGTGCTATAAAGAGAGGTTTAAGAGGTTAGGGCTCTTCAACTTGGAAAAGAGATGGCTGAAGAGAAATATGATAGAGGTCTATAAATTAACGAATGGAGTAGAGCAGGTAAACATAGATCTGTTGTTTACTCCATCAAAAAAGTAGAAAGACTAGGGGACAAGCAATGAAGCTACAATGTAACCTATTTAACACTAATAAGACAAAATAATTTTCACTAAACGCGTAATCAAACTCTGGAATTCGCTACCGAAGGATGTAGTAAAAGTTGTTATTGTTGCTGTGTTTAAAAAAGGTTTGGACAAGTTCCTGGAGGAACGGTCCATAAACCATTATTTAAGAGGACCCCAGATAGCCACTGTTTACCCCGGGACAAGCATTGTGGAACCTTTGTACCTTTTTTGGGAGCCTCCCAGGAACTTGTGACCTGGATTGGCAACTGTTGGAAACAGGGCTTGATGGACCTTAGACTGACCCAGCATGGCATTTCTTAAGTACTCTTTATTTTATATCTTTTAGCCAGTAACCAATCCAAAATAGGACACTATTACCTAGCCTATTACTTTTTAATTTTCTGAGAAGCCTCTCCTGAGGAACTTTATCAAATGCCTTTTAAAAATCCAAATACATCATGGAGGTTATTTTAGAAGCCTTATTTACAATTTACACATTTAAAATCAGGAATTTACATAAAGAAATGGCATCCATGTGTAAACGCAGATGTTAGAAAGGGCTCAGTTTACAAGTAGATGTCCTTACTATGTAGAAATTGCAAGGTGGTGTGTCGGAGCATGGTTATTGAGTGGCTTGGCGGGTCAAAAATCTACATGTGTGACTGCAACTGTACACCTCGGGATTTACACCTGTTCTCTAGTACATTTAAGTTTTACAGAAGTAGTTGGCTCAGTTATCCCTTTACAGGAGGGATTAAAGGGTTATCCTTAATCCTCTGCTGTTTATGTGAGGACCTCGCTAAAATAGAGGATCCAGCCCTTGTGAAGATTTAAATTTTACCGATAAAGACTTACCCCCCTCCCAGAGGTTTCTGCCTTTAAGGACACAAATCCTTTGAACTCTGTATTTTCCAGGGGTCGGTCTGCATATCAGAAATACCATAAACCTCCAGCCTCCTGAAGGTGTCTCAGAGCCTGTTTCCTATAGGTTTCAAGCAACTGCAGGGTAGAAAAAACAGCCCTGGGTTTGATTTATTTCTCCCTCAAGAGTTAAATCAGATAGAGATAGCAGCATCTGTTGTTAATTAGCAGCATTTATATGTGTAACAGGCTTGCAAAATAGCCACCGCACATGTGTAAGTTGTGAAATCTGGCACATATTGGCAGGGCAGTCATGTTTACCACACTGAATTTTCTTATGTGTAGATCTGCAAAATGGTTCATCCAGCTACATGTATCGGCACATACATTTGCACTCCTACACCTCTATATTCAATATTTTAGAAAAGACTCCATGTTATACACTGCTTTTTCTAAAATACCACTGAAATAATGACTGTCTCAACGTCAGCATCTCCATTCCATTTGTCATGTTTTTACTAAAATGTGCCTTCATATCAAACTGGCTAACCCTCATCCATATGTTTATTAACTTCTTCAAAAAATTTACAGATGAATAAGGCATGACTTCCCTCTGCTAAATCCATGTTGGCTCTGGCCCATTAAGCCATGTTTATCCATACATTCAGTAATTTACTTTTTCAGACTGGCCTCTACAATTTTTCCTAGCAATGACGTCAGGCTCGTTGGTCTAGATCCCCCTGGATCCTTTTTAAAAAAATAATGTTACTTTGTCTGCCCTCTAATTCTTGGGTAGCACACTCACTTTTAATGATGGGTTACTGATTGCTACTACTAGGGCTACAATTTCATTTCCGAGTTCTTTCAGAACCCTAGGGTATATAAAAGGACTGGAATGACTGCAACCGGCCTGCTGCTTAGTGGAGCAGCGGACCCTCGTGAGCCACTGCGCTCGGGCTGTGCTCCCAATTAGCCTCCGGGCAAGAAGCAGTAGGGCGGAAAGTTTCCCATAGCAGGCCTCCCAGGATGACCTAAAGGCTTGGTATTGAGGTTTCCCTTTTGGATCAACTGCAAGGCTCCTGCTTGCGACAAGCAAAGCTCCTGCAGACTTTTTCGCTAGCCTGATGCTACTCTCCAGCCACTGTCGTCAGCTCTGGTCCCACACTTAAGGGTCATTTTTGCTCCACTGTCTCTAGTGGGATAGCAGCTAAAGGTGAGGAAAGCCATCTCTTCACTGCAGCTGCTGTCAGTGCACCCCTACTGCAGTGAAAAGATGATGCTCTCCAATCTTTCCGAAATGCTCATCATTCCTATCATCATATGATTATGGCTGCTATGAGAGATCATTATTGCTCATTGATAGCTCAATCCTCCTCACAGCCTCATCAGTTGTTCTCCATCCTCTCTTCTTTATTAGCATCCTTATCCCAATCCTATGTTGCTGATGGTTCCCCTTCCTCATCGCAATTAGCCATCTTTCTACTTTATGTCAAAATTTTCCTGCTGCTGCTCCCTCTTCTTTTCCTTGTTCCCTGCCTTCCCCTCAGTCCCCCACTCTTTCACTGACACGTATCTGCGGTGACTTTATCCCCGTATCTTCTGTCACTCTTTCCAAGATTCTTTCTTCCTCATGAAAGGCCACTTGTAGCCTTGATCCCCTTCCCTCATCATGGCTCATTGCCGATTCCCTGGCACTCCGACTCATCATCCATTCCATTATCAACAACAATTTCACTTCTGGTGTGTTTCCCTTTGCCTGGAAGGTAGCCATTATCCAGCTCCTTTTGAAAAAAACCAACCCTTGACAAAGCCATCCTCTCTAATTACCGGCCAGTCACTAACCTACCTTTCCTTTCAAAATTACTAGAGAAACTGGTTTCTCGGCAGTTGACTTCTCACCTTGGGCTTACCAATGCTTTATACCCCCGTCAACCTGGGCTTTGTGCTGGGTACTCCACTGCCACCATTCTTCTCTCATTGCTCAGCAAAGTCTACCATTCCTGGAATTGTGGGAATATCACTATTGCTGTGTCTCTCGATCTATCTTCAGCTTTTGATCTTGTTAATCACGATCTTCTCCTTAACCGCCTGCATGATATTGGTCTCCATGGCACTGTTCTCAAGTGGCTTGTGTCTTTCTCAGCATTCTTTTTGTGTCACTTTGGACTCCTCTGTCTCTTCCTTGTTTCCTTTCATCTGTGGTGTCCCACAGGGCTCTGTACCAGCACCAGTGCTTTTTAACATTTTTCTTTCACCGCTAGCCCTCATGATTCAGCAACAAGGCATCTCTACTTATCTCTACATGGAAGAAATTCTTCTCCTCTTTCATACTGATCCTTCTCTTCCTTACCTCTCTCCCACAAATGCATGTCTTCACCATGTCGCTGCTAGGCTATCCACAAACTGTCTTCAACTTAACTCTTCCAAGACTATCACTACATGGCTCACTGGCCCAATTACCGCTCCCTCTGTTTTCCCTATCCTTGATGGCTCACCTAGCCTACTGACATCTTCTTTCCGTTATCTTGGGGTCGTACTTGATTCTGCCCTTTTTTTCATGATCATGTTAGTCAGGAAGAAGAGAAAAGGTTGTGTAGCCTTCGACAAATCAGAGCAACTCGTCCTCTTTGTCTACTTCTGCATTAATCACTCTCGTAGTTTCACTCGTTCTGTCTTGCTTAGATTACTGCAACACAGCACTTGCTGGTCTCCCACAATACTCCTTAAAGCTTCTCCAGTTAGTTCAACACACAGCTGCCAGACTTATCTATCATGCATCCCATTTTTACCACATAACGCCTCTTCTTATTCACCTCCACTGGCTTCCTACCCCATTTTGTATTCACTACAAGATTCTCTCTCAGGTTCACAAGACTCTTCATACTGGTTTTCCAGAATATCTTGCTTCCACGCTCACCCTGCATGGCCCCCAGCGATCCCTCCACTCCATTTACATGAATCGCCTTCTCCTGCCCCCTCCCTCTCAAGCACATCTAGAAACACATCATTCTTCTTTCCATTTCCTTGGCCCCTCCATTTGGGCCTGCCTCCCTTCAGCCCTCCGTTTAGAACCCTCTTTGTAAAATTGAAAGAACAACTCAAGACCCATCTTTTCTGTATAGCTTTTGACATAACCCCGATTCTATCTCATGGCATCCACCTGAATTTCTCCCCCCCCCCCCCTTTCCTTCTTGCCCATATTCTCATAAACTCCCTGTGTCATCTTGTCTCATGCTCCCCCACTTTCCTGTATATATTATTGGCATTCTTTTCTTTCTAGGGATTTATTGTATTTTCTTGTAAACAGCTCTTCTGTCTCCACTAAAGGCGGTGTATCAACTATTAATAAATGAAATGAAGTCAACTTTCCGGCACTTAGGCCGCCGCTGGTGCCACCAATGCCTCAATTCATGGCTGACTGCCTCAGCTGCTGGGTGGAAGTGGATTGGCCTTCCTGCACCGTGGCTGCTATTTGTACCACTTCTGGCCTGATCAGCCACATGGCCTTGCTCACAAGCCTCTGATCTGGAGCAGGGATAGCCTGACTAGTGCTGCGGCCTGGTCAGTGCATCTTTGCTGCAGTGAGAACCCAACTGGAGCACTGAGCAACACAAAAAAAAAAGAAAAGAAAAAAGAAAAAGAGGAAAGGGAAAAAGGAACAGAAAGAAGAGGACCAGGGCATTAGCAGCTGAGAAGGTGTCTCTTTGGCTGTGGCTGCAGATGAGGCTGCAACATCCCCCCTCTACCTTCCCGCTGGAGAGAGGCACCTCCTGGGCCTCCTTGCTACTGAATGTAAGCCAACACACCCCAGCCTGTAATGCCTCCTAAGAAGCTACCATCCTGATCCCCCATGTTGAGAGTGGAATCATATGAGAGCATAGAAGATGAGGGGCTGAGTGGGGAGGGATTGGTGGTGCCGGTGGCCACCCTACCCCACTTGCACCGCAGCCACTTGAGTTCTGGAAACTCCTCTTACGGCAACCAGAAGGCAGAGATTGAGGTCTCTGCTGCTCTGGGCATGCCTTTGACCAATGTTTGCCAACAGGGGAGCCCCACTGAATGCGAAGAAGCTGCTGGAGTCACCAACTGACACAGCAGATCACACAGTAACAGCAGGGTAGGTGGAGCAAGTGCATAGCTGCCCCACCAGGATCTGCAGGCTACCAGTGCATTATCTGGACAATACAATCAGTCCAATGCGATCAATCTCAAGAGGTGCACACAAACACACAACTAGCGATAAGGTCCAACCCGATCTACTGGATTCCTCAGCTGAATTTTCGGCTGGTCAGCAAAATGACCCGCATGGCCAGACACTGCTGGTGGCTGATTTGGATCCTGGCCTCCATCCAGCCCGCAGCAGCATCCGTTCCTTGTCCTGCAGCGGCAAATGCACTGCCACTTGGTTCACACCAAGCAAGTTCTCTAAATACCATCGCATCAGACATGCTCAATGGAACCCCCCAAGCACTGGAGACACCACTCCAGCTCATCAAGCAGAAGCAACAGGCAATCCACGAGTGATGAAAGGAGATGCCAAAGTCGTCATTGCAAATCATCATGGATGTACCAGCATCATTCTCACTACAAGCAGCACAGAGGACGAAGGTACACCACATCACCACATTATGCAATTCGTCAAGCAGATTCTCCTACAGTGGATCACTTCATGATGGGCATCACGCATCGTCCTGGAAGAGAAATAACATGTACAGCGCCAGACGTTGCCCGCAGTCATCCAAGGGTGCAACTCACAAGGGTGTCATTGTGGCGTCCACCCTTGCAGCGAATTTCATTTTGGAGGGCCATCAACCACCTTGACAGCATGATGCACCATCACTAGCGAATGCCACAACACCACCGATAGTCAGAACAAGGCTGACCGGACCCAGAGAACCTGCACCATTAGATGAGAATACTCCTTTTATTCCTACTCTTATCCATGCCAAAAGCAGCACAGATACATCACCCCCCCCCCCCAGCTCCTGCAGCATCTCATTCTTAAAGGTCTGATACGCAAAAATGGAAGAAGAGGCATAGGCAATCCTGTTCATCATTGTTGTCATATATTTTCTCCTCATCTTCAACTACATCCTCTTCATCCACCATTGAGGTTGAATGCATAAAGGGAGAAAACCTGCAGGCCTCCGCAATCTTGGCTCCTACTCAGCTATGGGAGATGGTCCCTCGGTCACTCAGGAAAAAGGTGATATGACGCAAATACGTCAACATTTTCAAACTGCTAGAGGGTCAACGGAGACACAAAGCCAATAAGAGGCACATCTCCCAAAACATCACCAACTGCACCCTGATATATGCCCAGATGATCAGCATTACCTGCTGAAAGGACCTAACACAGCTAGGGCATGTTAGCCTACCCTGACACAATCGTCAACTCCTCTAAGGAATATGAGGGACATGCCTTGCTGTCTTATGATGAGCACTTCTGCAATAAGATGAAGATGAGGCTGAACATGTCATGGGGCGCAGACGATGCCGTGATTGCGGTGTGCAGATGCATGCAAAGTATAGTCAGAATTTTCAGGAAACAAACAAGTCCATGGCCAGCAACGACATATGCAGGAGCTTCAACAGAGGTGTGTGTTCCTTACATAACTGCAAGTACCGCTATGTCTGCTTCCACTGCACTATGCCACACTCCTCACTGCAGTGCCCTAAGACCTAGAGCTATGGTTGCAGTTCCTTGACACTTTAATCGGAGTGAGAATTAGGCAGCAGAGCCCTACAACAGCTCCAACCTGGACCTCTTCAAGGACGTGGTGGGTGCCTCTGGGTTTGGTGCATACTTCCGAGGTGCCTGGTGCACTGCCCCAGCCTGAACATTGGGTGACAGTGGGCCTCACAAAAAACATCACATTGCTTGAGCTGTTCCCTTTATATGTTGCAATACATGTGTGAAGCAACTCATTGAGTAATCGTAAAGTCATCTTCTGGTGCAACAACCAGGCGGTCATCGCTATGGTCAATAACCACTCTGCAAAATGTGTGGTCATGGCAGAGCTGCTGAGGAAGTTTGTGTTGAGATCCTTTCAACTCAACATCACAGTGCAAGTGCGATACATATCAGGCTTAAGTAATAATATTTGTGATTCTCTTTCATGCTTTCAGTGGGATACCTTCCAACGCATGGCTCTGATGGCCGATAAACATCCAAAAGAACTTTCACACTTGATTAGGAAATTCATGTAGGCATGGATTGGCAGCTGATGCAATGGGCAGTGGCCCCTTACACATGGGCTGCTTATCTCTGTGGGTATGTAAGCATTGCCTCCTTCCTGTCCAGCCAGAGATGGCAACAGGGACTGCCAGACCACAGTTTCTTGGTAGCCTACATCATTGCAGCTAAGGCACAGGGCATGTTATGGTCCACTGAGCAGTCACATATCACCAACTTCTCCTTCTTCACCAAGATAATGGGGTGGGACAACCCATCCAGTAGTTTTTTGCTGGGAACCTTGAGGAGAGGATGGACTTGAAGTATGCCAGACAACCAGACAACAGAAGACCAGTGACTTATGAGATACTCGACCGGCCACTGACTATGAGACGGAACTGTCCTGGGTGGCATTCACCCTGGCATTCTTTGGCGCTATCAGAATAGGCAAACTGGTGGCTGCCTCAGTGACTTCCAGGGCAGCATCCAGGCTGCAGCTCTCTGACATTTCATTGTTGGAAGGCAGATGTATATCCGGGTAGCCAGGGTAAAAAAATGACCCAAGGGCCAAAAGTCAATTGATTACACTCAAGGCGGTGCCATGACTTCATACTTGCCTGATAGCCAACATCTGCAATTACCTGGCAATGCAGCTGGTCCAAGGGTGCCACCTGCTGATCCACCTCGACAATGCCCCATTGTCGCACTTCGAGTTTGCGGCTCTGTTCAAGAAAGCCATAGTGGCTAATGGGTTGTAACCGACATCTTCGGCACCCACTCATTCCAGAGCAGCACAGTGATTGCAGCGGTGGAGGTTTATTTATTTATTTAACTAGGCTTATATACCACTTTTCTACCAGGTTGAGCTGCCTGCTCAGGTCATCAAGGTAGTGGGGCACTGGCGCTCCTGTGCATATACTCTTTACATTCACCCACAGGAGGGGCAACAAACCAGCATTCTTCAGACACATCGACCCCCACAGACAACACAGCAGCAGCAGCAACTCTCTTTTTTTCCGTTTCTTGCAGAGTGCATAGTTTGGTTGATTGGTCACGCCTACATTTGCTGGGCAGCTGAGAGGTTGTCCCTATGGCTGCTGGGGCCCCACCTGAGTTTTGACAGGCACACCGAACGTCTCCACTGGCTTGGGTATTCAGGGATGCGGTTGGTGCAATTCTGCCCCATGCTGGAAGAACTGCTGCAAGCTCATGCACACCCTGATACCATCATCCTACACCTGGGAGGGAACGACCTTGGCACCATAACGGGAAAGCAACTCATTGTCTGCATTAAAGACAACCTCTCTCCTGGTTTGGTCAGACGTAATACCTCACCTCAGGTGGGCTGGCACCCAACTTTGGAACAGAGAGCTCAAGAAGATCAACCGGCAGGTCAGCTTCAGCATATTGTGAGCTGGCAGATGGCAAATCTGTCATGACTGGGTGCACTCACCAATTCAGGGCAACTTCAGGATGGACCACATCCATTTGTCGGACATTGGCCTGGACCTGTTTATCAATGACATCCATGAGACACTAGAAGCCATTCTTGCAGCCAGCACATGACCCTACTGTGTGCATGGACGACAGGATAGGTGGGGGTAGGGATCCCAGAGAGTGGGGGACCCGGAAAGCCGAAGTTTCCCAGACCTGTGGCAGTTACCTGAGCCGAATTTCAGACTGACAGCTAATCCTAGCCAAGCGGCAAGGCGTCCCAGCTGGCAGCAAGGCAGGTTGCTCTGGCGAGTTCCCTGAGTGGCGGCCACCCCAATATGAGCAGCCCCATGAGATCATAAGACAAGGCAGTGGATACGGGGATGGGCCTAGCTCAGCCTGGCATGGCAAGCCCCACCGACCATGCCCCCTCACAGATGGCAAGAAACATGTGGCAATTACAATACATCGGCTTGGGAGAAAGAGTGGGATCCCCGGCCCTCTCTTTTAGCATTGTTCACGCTGTCCTTAATAAAGCTGCAGTCTTATGCCCCATAATAATCGTGTGGTTTGATTTTTGTTTGTTATGTATAGAGATAAGGCTGAATTTGATTTGTTCTGGGTGTTAGGGGTGGGACAGAGGGACAGTTCCGCCTGCTTCCGTTAATACCATGAGACGACGACCCAAGCTCTACAGAATAAAGGTCTATTATCAAATCCTCTTGTAATTATAAAGCTTATATATTTTGGGGTTTTTTTGACAGAGAGCACTAGCATTGCTCTCTTTCTGCTTCAATTTGCTTTTATTTTTCCCCTGACTCACTGTCATCGACTGATGGCTGCAGTTCAAAATCGACACTTTTAATGTAGAAAACAAAGGTGCTTGACAGCAAAGCCTTCCACTACTCAGGAAGTGATTGTTCCAGGTGAGGAGAAAGAAGATGGAGAAACAGAATCATCTAAGAACAAAAGATATGCCATACTGGGTTAGACCAAGGTCCATCAAGCCCAGTATCCTGTTTCCAACAGTGGCCAATCTAGGTCATAAGTACCTAGCAGTTTCACCAAAAGACACAGGTTCCACAATGCTTGTATTGGGTCAAGCATCGATATCCTGGGTCCCTTTTTAGTAATGGTTTATGGACCTTTCCTCCAGGAACTTGTCCAAACTTTTTTTAAACCCAGCTACACTAACAGCTTTTATTACGTCCTCCAGTAACAAATTCCAGAGTTTGATTACACATAGAGTAAAAAAATATTTTCTCTTATTTGTCCTAAATAGTTTACCCTGTAGCTTCATTGCATGTCCCCTAGTCTTTCTATATTCTGATGATGTAAACAATCAATCTACGTTTACCCGTTCCACTCCATTCATTAATTTATAGACTTCTATCATATCTCCACTCAGCCGTCTCTTTTCCAGGTTAAAGAGCCCTAACCTTTTTAGCCTTCCTTCATAGGGGTATCCTTCCATCCCCTTTACAATTTTGGTGGCTCTTCTCTGAACCTTTCCTAATAACGCTATATCCTTTTTAAGATACGGCGACCAGAATTGCACACAATATTCAAGGTGCAGTCGCACCATGGAACGATACAGAGGTATTATAATATACTTTGTTTTATTTTCCATTCCTTTCCTTAAGGTACCTAGCATTATATTTGCTCTCTTGGCCGCCGCTGCACACTGGGCGGAGGGTTTTAACATGTTATCCACAATGACGCCTAAATTATTTTCCTGGGTGGTGGTTCCTAATGTGGAACCTTGCATCGTGTAACCATAGTTTGGGTTGTTCTTCCCTAGGTGCATAACTTTGCACTTGTCCACATTAAATTTCATCTGCCATTTTGAGGCACAGTCTTCCAATTTATCAAGATCCTCTTGCAATTTTCCACAATCCTCTTGGGTTTTAACAACTTTAAATAATTTTGTGTCATCTGCAAATTTGATAACCTCACTCGTTATTCCCTTTTCCAGGTCATTTATGAATATGTCAAAAAGCAGCGGACCCAGCACAGATCCCTGGGGTACACCACTATTCACCTTTCTCCATTGGGAAAATTGGCCATTTAGCCTTACCCTCTGCTTTCTATCTTTTAACCAGTTCCTGATCCACAATAGTACACTGCCTCCTATCCCATGACTCTAGTTTTGCCAAAAGTCTCTGGTGAGGGACCTTGTCAAAGGCTTTCTGAAAGTCCAAATACACTATATCAACCGACTCACCTTTGTCTACCTGTTTATTCACACCTTCAAAAAAACATAACAGATTAGTAAGACTTCCTTGGCTAAAGCCATGTTGGCTGTCTCCCATTAAGCCATGACTATCTACATGTTCAGCAATTTTGTTCTTTATGATGGTTTCTACCATTTTTCCTGGTACTGACGTCAGACTCACCGGTCTGTAGTTTCCTGGATTACCCCTGGAACCCTTTTTTAAAAACTGGTGTTAGGTTGGCCATCCTCCAATCTTCAGGTATTACAGATGATTTTAATGATAGTTCACAGATTACTAATAGCAGGTCTGCAATTTCATATTTCAGTTCTTTCAACACCCTTGGATGTATACCATCCAGTCCAGGTGATTTGCTACTCTTCAGTTTATCAAATAGTTGTAATACATCTTCCCAATGTATCGATATTTCCTTCAATTCTTCCACACCTTTAAATACCACTTCAGTCATGGGTAACATCCATACATCTTCCCTCTATTTCTGTAACCAGTAGGACTTCATTAAATGTTAACAATCAAACATATTCAATTCTAAAAGTTATCACCTATGATGTATGCCTTACATCCAGCCTGAAGATGCATATAACTGTGTGCCATCAGTCCTCCACTGGTGAAGAATGTTTAAAATTTTGTCACAAATTAAAAATGTGTTTTCTGAAAATGCAAGTATAATGGGAGCCAGTATACAGGCCATGTTCATTATAAAGAATGTTTCAAATAAATTTGGCTTGTGAAGTAATTTTCCCTGCTTTGCACCTTGAAGATAAATGAACTAAGGATCAGTGAATGCAACCTCAGAACATATGATACTAAATTTTTTTCATTGAAAACATGGAATTGCTATAAAAACCATTTCATTTAATACTCAAAACAGCTGTACATTTTGCTTTCTAAAGAAAGACAAACAAGCATAATTTGGGCACATGGTAACATTCACCGATCAGAGGATGATTAGGTCCAGGTTTCAAATCTGTGAGCAGCAGTGCTGTTAAGGCCTCAAAAACTCAGTTACTGACCATTTCATATTTCAATTATATTTCCAGTTCTCTTTACAGACCCAGACTCCTACTGTAAGCATCAGATGAGTTAAAACTGATTTTTTTCTCCCTCAAAAGTGAATTTAATTACAAACGTTTACAAAAGATGTCTGAATGGTCAGTGGCTAAGGCTGAAGCTTCAATGACTGGCTCTATTACTCTCAATTTTCAAATTTTTGATGACTCGACCTTTTAACTGTTTACTCTAAAGAGAATGAAGGAAATGGCACAGAACTACATGTACCTTCAGGCTAGCTATATAAGCATCTGTTTCTATTCTGTTCTTCAATACTTAAAGATGGTGCCTTTGTATTGAAACTACTATTAATGCTGAAGCAGTATTTATTCGGTAGAAGATTTTTTTTTAGATTACCATTAATAGACTGTAGTTTCTCCTTTAATTTTGATTGTATGCCTTGAACATGGAAGTGCAGAACCTCTTCCCCCCCAACAGAGAATCCACAGAGACGTCCGAAGTGGAGCACCTTAGCTTTATGCACAATCGGAGTGTGTGGGGGGCCTACATACAGGCAGCCCCCACTATAATGATCTAATCCGTTCTCTGGGGCTTTCCATATAGTAGCTGTTATAAATCAAAATGGACTTTCTGTTCCTAGAAAGCATTTTCAGTGCCTAGACACAGAAAACCTATCTATGTAAATGGAGAAAACAAGATGTCACATACTATTATATTCTTAAACAAACATTTTTACTATGGCAAAAGAAATAACAAAATGCACTCGCCAGACTTAAAGACTCATTTACTCTTTCCACCTGCAGAATTTAATGCTTTTTAAAATATGAATCCAATAAAATATGCACTTCCTTCCTTAGACCCAAGTTCACCCCAAAGTGATTTACATAGTATTTATTTTATTTATTTGTACCATTACTTGATATACCGCCTGGGCCGGAGCATGAGGCGATTTACAATCACATAAAACAGCTGCAAAGAAAGAAAAGTAACAGAACACCAATGAAACACAGAAAAAGCTACAGAAAAGGATAGGAGAACATAAATAATACTAAAGAAAGAAATACAAAGAAGAACAAACATAGACACTACAGACATAACACCAAAGATGAAGCAGGCAACCAGACTAAGCTAATGAGTATGGGAGAGTGACAAAGAAGAGGCATCAAAGGCCAACTGATATAGGTGTGTTTTTAGGTCCACTTTAAATTTAGCAGAGAGTTCCAAGCGTAGCGAAAGGGGAAGGGAATTTCAGAGAGCAGAGGCCAGGAAGAAAAATGCAGCATGATGGGTCTGTTCCAGGTGAGCTTGAGAGACAGAGGGGAGGGCCAGACAGTGTATATGAAGGGCACATAAGAGCCGGGGGTGGGGGGGTGGAGGATGGTGGAAGTGATAATGAGATCAGTCAGATAACGGAGAGTGGAGGTGTGAATTACTTTGTGGGTCATGACAAGAAAATTATATTGAATTCTGAAATGAACCAGGAGTCAATGTAGGTGTGCCAGGAGAGGAGTGACATGATTGAACCAGAAGAATGCGTGAGGACACATGCTGCGGTGTTCTGTAACAACTGCAATCTCTAAAGCTGTGATTGGGGAAGACCTGCCAGCACAATATTGCAATAGTTGATTTGAGATATGACTAAAGTCAACAGGAGCGTAGAGAGGGCATCAGGGGAAAGAAAGGGGTGAACTGAGTGAATCTGGCGAAGATGAAAGAAGCAGTGCCGAGAGACAGAAGAAATGTGTTCAGAAAAAGACAGCGCAGAGACCAGGATGACTCCCAAATATCGAAAAAAAGAAACCAGGGGGATAGACGCAATGACAGGAGCTAGTGAGGGTGGAGGGGCACCAAAAGAGATCCAAGTGGCTGAAGAGTTCAAGTGATTGAGGTGGAGGCAATTAGTTATTAGCCAGGAGTGAACCTGGTCAAGGCAAGAATCAGGAGCGTTGGGGGAAGAGACAGGAGCACTGGGGGAAGTATGGTATAGAAGCAGGATATCATCAGTGTAATAATACGCCGAGATACCAGACTGCTGAAAAAAAAGACAGAGGGGAGCTAAGAAAACATTAAATAGCGGGGGTGACAGAACCGACCCTTGGGGGACACCACAGGGAAGCAAAACCTTTGGCAAAACTGACACCTCTGAATGAAAGGAAAAAGTGTGGGCCATGAGAAAAGAACGAAAACAGTTTAGAGGAGTACCAGGAACACCAAAGTCAGACAAGCGAGAAAGAAGAGTCCAATGATCTACCAAGCTGAATGTGGCTGTCAGATCCAGGGAGACTATGATAGAGAGGTCACCCTGCTCATGGTTGATGTGAAGTTCATTTAATAAGGAAAGGAGGATAGATTCAACACTATGGCCATCCCGAAACCCAGACTGCTGAGGATGGAGTGCATTAACAGTGAGGAGATGAGAGGATAGCTGTGAGAATACCAGATGTTTGAGAATTTTGGATAAAAAAGGAAGGTTAGACACCGGGCGCCAGCTAGCTGGGAGAGAGGGATCCAGAGTGGGTTTCTTAAGGATGGGGCATATGAGGGCATGCTTCCAGGGGGCTGGAAAAGAACCGGTGAACAAGCTAGCATTAACCATAGATAGCAGAGGAGCCAGAAGGCAGAGAGAAGGCTCAAGGAGCCAGGTCGAGGGAATGGGATAAAGAGAGCAGGTAGTTTTCCTGGTGGCCATGAAAGATGACAGCAGCTCAGAAGGAGAGATGGGACTGAAGGCTGACCAAGAGCCCATCGGGAGGGGAAAATGAGCAGGGGAGGCAGAGGGGGAAGGGACAGTGACAGGAAGTGGAGAAAGCAGATCAGGGCAGGAAGGAAAAGAGGATCGAAGAGTCCAGATTTCATCTGAGAAAAAATTCGCTAATATCATGGGATCTGGGGCTCCAGCCACAGAAGGGCCAGAATCCGACGGGAGGGAGGAAAGGTCTCGGAACACCACATAAAGCCGGCGAGTGGACTATGCAGCTGAGGAGATAAGGTGGGAGTAGTAGTCATGATTAGCCTGCTGGATTGATGCACGGTATTTTCGATGATGGTGGTCAAAGACAACCCATGTCAAAGAGGATGGGCGGGAGCGCCATGCACACTCAGCTGGGAATGCAACAACCGGACACAGGATGGTACCATGGATGACGACGACAATGGGGAGAAGGGCCAGTGGACAGAGGGCAAGGGGGGGCAAGGAGATCCAGAGCAGTAGACAGGGTATCTATCGTTCCAGGTAGAAACCTGAGAACTTGGAGAGAGCGATGCGAGGTCTGGGGGAAGCAGCTGATCTACAGCGGGGAAAAGCTGCAGAGTAGATGGAGGGATGTGGCATCACCAATGTTGGGGAGGGAGAGACGGGAGAGAAGGAGGGGGTGGAGAGCAGGCTTTATGGAAAAGAGAATACAGGAATGGTCAGTGCAGGGAAGCGGGAAGGCGGATAGCGATAACAGTGGGAACTGAATGTTGTGGGGGGAGAAGATGAGATCCAGCATATGACCTGCCATATGAGTTGCAACAAAGACATGTTGCTCCAAGGAGAGGTCCATGAGGAGAGAAACGAGCGCCCTATCCTTGGAGCAAGACGGAGCATCAAAATGGACATTGAAGTCGCCCACAAACCAAACGTTGGGAAACAGGGAGGAAACGTCAGAGACAGTTAACAGTAGATTTTCCCAGGCCTGTGGAGAAATCGAGGGCGGTGCATAGAGAAGAAGAAAGTTGAGGGGGGGATGTGGAGTCTAATCGGAGAAAGAGAGCCTCCTCATAATGAAGTGCCATAGAGACAACCTCGCAAAGAGAGAGAATTGAGCGGTAAAGAGCCGCCAAACCCCCGCCTGACCAGCCCTGCCGAGGGACGAACAGGGCTAAGAACCCTGGGGGCAGGCAGCAAGTCAATAACTCCTCCTCCCCATCCTGCAACCAGGCCTCAGAGGCAAAGAGAATGTCCACAGACTATACAAAAAAAACTATACATTATAATACTTACAATAATCTAAAAATACCTCTATTCCATACATAAAATACACCATTCTACAGCCAAAATCCTTCCAAAATAAATTTGGTCACACTTTACTAAGGGTCGCTGAGAATGAAAATGATGCTTAAAATTGTTTATTGGCTCTAGTTTTCAATTTAAACTACTGGGTCAGTACATACGACCTAGACTTCGGAAGTGCTAAGGATATGCGAATTATAACGCAAATGAATTTCAATTTAAACCATAAATTACTAAAATACATGCACATCTTTGATTGCATCTGTGATAAATCTATGTTTTTGTTTGGACAGTACTTTCTTTTCAGGCAAAACAATTAGAGGCCAATTCCGAGATGTGTGTCCCTGGGCCATCCGGACGTCCAGACATCTGGACAGCCCGGGGATGCACCCAATTCTGCTCCACAGGGGCTAGATGTCCTCGCGGAGGCAGAATTGTGGCATAAGGCCAGGACATCCAAGATGTGCCCCGATTCAGGCACCCTGGACATCCCGGCATTTACCCGGCTGGCCCAGCCTGGCTCCTGCATGGAGTGGTGGTGGCATGGCATCCTGTTGCCATGCCACCACGGCTGCATGCAGGATACGTGATCGCTGGCCGAACCTCAAAATCCTCTTTCCCTGCAGCCCAACCCCTGATCGGGCCTTCCGTGACAAGGGTTGGGCTGCAGGGATCCCCCTGCATCCCCTCACCTGCCTTTTGCACCCCAGCTCCGGCATCCTCCCCGACATCCAGGGGGACCTATTCTATCTCTGACGTGGAATAGTCTCCCGTTTACATGATCAAACCCGGATGTACAGGGCCGACCTTGGAATCGGCCCTGTACAACCAGGGTCATGATGCTGCCCACTGCCCACCCTCAATCCTACCTCAGCCTGCCCCTTCCCACCCACAAACAGAGCTCCCTGCACAACTCACATCTACGTGCGGGGAGCTCTGTTCCTGACAGCATGAGCCAGGCGTTTAGCAGTTCTGGACATCCAGATCAGACGTCCAGACTTGCTAGACATGGGTCAGAATGACTTCCTTAATAAATGATGCAATTTGAAGATGCTATTGCATCATACATGAAATGAATTGCATCATGTTATTCCTAGAAGTCATAGATGATGCAATCCTAACTCAGCTTAATTACATCACTCTACAGAACAAATTGCACAACATTTTTTTAATGAACATAACATGTCAGTAGTATTTTGGCTGTAGACCAGTCTTCTCAGTGTTTGATTTTTTTTCTGTTTAGACAAAGTGAGAGATGCCTTGCAATTGTTTGAACAATGCAGACCACTTCTGCTACATTTGTAGTGAAGCGACTTTTGCATCACAAAAATGCAGCATAACCACTTTTATTAAGAAAACGTAACATCTTTACTTTGGATGCAAAATTGGAGATCAGGACAAGAGCTGGGCCCCACACCTATGTTGCAGCACTTCTGTAACAAATCTTCACCAGTGGTTGAATAGAAAAAGGAAATCCATACCTTTTGCAGTTCCAATGATTTGGAGAGAGCTGACAGATTACATCAGCAATTGTGGCTTCTGCATGGTACCTCCTGTTGGGAAAGATTTGTTAAAGAAGAGAAAGTGGACTGTACAGTATCCAAACATTCTATCGACTATACCCCACGGAGAACTTCCGGTTCCTAATGCTTCAGAATCATTCTCACTTGAGTCAGATGAGGAAGAGGATGGGGGATGAAACTTCTGGTCCCAAACCATCAATGTCACATGACCTAGATTTTCTCCCATACTCCTCTCCTCTGAACCACACCTCATAACACAAGATGAACTGAATGATCTTGTCAGGGATTTGGAACTACCTAAAAGTAAGGCAGAGCTATTGGGCTACAGACTGCAGCACTGGAATCTCCTTTTAGGTGATGTTAGGGTTTCCATGTTCTGTAAACATCAAAAGAATCTTGTTATATTCTTCAAGGAAGGTGATCTTGTAACCTGCAACAACAACAATGATCTGATGGCAGCCTTCAACATCATTCTTTATCCAGATGAGTGGAGACTGTTCATCGATTCATCAAAGATGAGTCTTAAAGCTGTTTTCCTTCATAATGGCAATGTTTTGCTATTGATTCCAGTTGGTCACGCAGGGCCCGATTTTCAAAGGCATTTACATGGGTAACTTCCCTAGTTACCCGTGTAAATGCTTTATCTGGGATTTTTGAAGGGCACCCTAATGTGCCCAGATGCTATCCGCTTAGCATCGGGGCATGTTGGGGGCATTTCAGGGCGGAGCGGAGGCATACCATGGCGCTACCCATGTAGCACCAATTTTCGATGCTACAAGTTTAGCACTATGTGACCTAAAGATAGGCATGGGAAAATCTTGTCTCTCTTTCAGATGCTGGGGCTAACCATGTAGCATCGAAAATCTGTGTTAAAAAAGGGTAGCTCCTGCGGCTTCCTAGCTGTGCAGCGACACCCAGATTTTCAATGCCAGGGCTGCATATGACTCCAGCTTGGAAAATCTTGATTAGGCGAGAGAGGGCGGGCTATGCACCTACGCAGCGCATAGCACCGCCCAGCTCAAAATCTGGCCCACAGTCCATATGAAGGAAACCTATGATAATATAAAACAGCTGTTGAGATGCATAAACTATGACCAACATCAGTGGCAGCTTTGTGGTGATTTAAAAGTCATTCCTCGGTCTACAGACTGGATACAAAAATACTGCTGTTTTCTCTGTGAATAGGATTGTTGTGAGAAAGATTCCCACTGCATCAAGAGAGATTGGCTAATCTGACAGTCAGTAGAGCCTGGAAAGAAAAGGGTCCAGCATCCACCACTTGTTGAATCAAGGAAGATTTTGTTACCACCCTTATATATTAAGTTGGGTCTAATGAAAAATGTTGTCAAGGCCATGGAGAAAACAAAACCAGCTTTCAAATATCTCAGCAGGAAATTTCCAAGACTAAGTGAAGCTGAGATAAAGGAAGGTGTCTTTGTTGGTCCTCAGATTTTTGAGCTTCAAAAAGATGATGCATTTAACCGTGCACTGTGTGGCAAAGAAAAGATAGCATGGAAAGCCTTCCAGTTAATGGAAACAGGTTTTCTCGGAAACAACAAGGGAGGGAGTTGATGGAAAAACTCTTAGCTGCGATATGCCACTAAAGATACATTTTTTGCACTCTCATCTTGATTTTTTTCCACTAAACAGCAGAGCAGTGAGTGATGAGCATGGCGAGCAATTTCATCAAGACATTGCAGCGATGGAGAAAAGATATCAAGGCAAATGGAACCTGCCAATGCTTGTAGACTAGTGCTGGACAGTGACAAGAGACACTCCATTTAAAGAAAACAAGAGACAAGTCAAGGAACGCAGAGTAGACACTGAATAAGGTCTGAAATGAATACTGATGCATATGTAGTCGTTTCTTTAATTTTTTATTTAATCACTTTTCAATAAGCACATATCACATGGGTACAAAGCAGGAAATAATGTTAAAAAGAAAAATACTGAAATAACAAACCTCACAAAACACAATGCTTACATGACAGACCACCATAAGGGGGGGAGATATTACCCCAACATAGGAAAAAACAAAAACCACCCACACCATAAAGCGCCTTGATCCAGCAATGGGAGCTGAACACGCCAACTGTGGTATTCCTGCCAAGCCCCAATTACCCTCACGAGCAATACCAAAATCAGACAACTGACTAGGGGCAAAAAACAAAAAGGTTTTACCCACAAAAGATACCACACACTTTCAAGGAAATTTCAAAGAAAATCCAGTCCCAAGGGTTTCCACCCTCGATCTTAAGGCCGAAAAGACCCTTCTACAGGCTTGGGTAGAATGTGAGAAGTCAGGAAATATTTGTATAGACCCCAGAAAACTGGCATGCATATTACGGAAATATAATTTTAAAACAGAGTCTCTGTCTGATTCAAATGTGAATCTAGCCAAAAGAGTACTTGTATCAGTGACTACTTCCATGGAGGATTCAAGGAAGGAGGTTAAATTAAGCTGGCCAGTATCTTGTTCACCCAAAGGAGAAGGCTTCACAGTCCCTGGAAGAGAGATATAACATGTCTTAAGAAGGGGCGGGAGGTTATCAGATGGAAAGCGCAACACCTCCCACAAATACTTCCTGACCATGTCCACTGGGGCAATCAGTGGACACTTAGGGAAGTTAAGAAAATGGAGATTATTCTTCCTGGACTGATTTTCCAGAAAGTCAATCCTCCGGTTTAGAACTTTCTTCTCCTTGATCTGTGTCATCAACAGTTCTTGCTGCCCCACACTCAGCTTCTCCAACTCCTCCACTTTTTCTCCCACCTGAGTCAAATGCTGAACCTGGACAGGGAACTCAAAAGTAACAGTTTGTACATCAGTCTTTAAGGCGGCCATATAAGCCGTTATGGATGATTCCAGGCTTTTCAGGACTTTCCATAGTGTCTCCATTGACACCTGAGCAGACGTCACATCCACTCCCATGCTTTTACCGTGAGCCCCCATCACTCGCCCCACTGTCCAGGTCTACCGGCGAGGAGGTCAATGATGGCTGTCCCGATGGCTCACAGCACACAGCACGCTCTTTGGCACTCCGTTCAACAGCGGCAACACAAGCAAAGAATTTACTTCCAGGATACGAGGGGGGGGGGACTGCTCTCTCTTCAGGGCTTAATGAAGCCTTTTTGGCGCTCTGGTCCACTGCCTGCAGCACTCAGCCAATCAAAGCTTCTGCTGGATCCATACGGAGAAAGCCCTTGCAGTTGTCCAACAAAAGTATTCCCTTTCACAGGGTTACCCACAGCATCGGAACCTCGCTTGGGCTTCCCTCTTCTCTTACCCAGCATGGGCTTCCCTCTTCTCTTACCCAGACAAGAAAGGACACCACCATGAGCTCTCACAACCGCCTCAGGTAGGACACCGAAGACGTAGCTCCTCCCTACTACATAGCCATTTCTTGCTTTCCATTTCATACTAACTTTTTAAAATAAATTGTATTTAAATAACCCTTTGGCTGATTTTTAAACTTTTAAACAAAGACAATAGGTGCAATATTATTAAGATCATATACAGTATATGACAACCATAAAGATAAGAAAAGACCTAGGTTTATAATAATTTCTGATTAAAACTCTACTATTAACACACTATATACATGCATAAAATGGAAAAGCTTTGGAAACAGTAGACAATCAGCAGTTTAGTCATTTTTGAATTCAGTGCATCAAAATTCATAAGAATTGGCAGATTTTGTCTCTGAAGTAGACAACTTTTAAAAAATCGTAGACCCGTTTGTAACAGGCATAGACATTCCTAATTATTCAAGTCACCTTCAGACTGCATTCAATATTAGGATTGTCTTCAAGAAATTCTTGAGATGGTGCGATGCAACTGAACACCGCTACGTTTTTCAGTTGTCATCTCGCAAGTGAGGAAATTTTGAGGGTAGCTTCTTCAAACTATCATTTCTTCTATTTGCAATATGTCTTCATCGATCTGTTCCTGTTAATGAGATTACAACATGCATGTCCTGAGCTGCAATTGGCATCTGAATGAGAGGCACATAAATGCACTGCATCTGAACATTTGCCCACAAAATGAAAAGCTTTTTCATTTCATGAATGAACCAATCTCATTTATTGATCCTTGCTGTTTGGATTGGTCTTACACTCCAGACTTCATTTACATACTTTATTTTGTCCTTTAAAATCATGAGACCATGTAGTTGAATGAGACAACTCAAACCTTTCAGCCAGTTCATGTACTTTCATCCCCGAATTGTGAGGCGTGAAGATATCATTCTTAATTTTAAATGCAAGGGCTTTCCTTGGAGGCTTGGATAACTGCTGTGATGGGTGAATGGTAAGCCCATGATGTATCATGCACCATTGTAAGTGCAGGCTGTGTATGTAAAATGGGATGATTTACAGCTGAAAACAGTGGTTGTAAAAGTGCATGATTGTACAGCAGGGAGTCAGTCACCTGAATTGCAATTTTATTATAGGCTCATAGAGTTGGTTGGGGCTCCTAGATGTTGTGTGTTCATAACAAAATACCAAATTGCTCAACTGCAGAGAAAAAAATCATTTTATTTTCACACTCTTTCAACTGTCCTCTTTTAAGCTAGTTATGTATAAGTACCTTTTTAAAGTCATGGATATAGATACAGTCCCTCAAATGCCAAAATGAATACAATGGAAAATGTTTCTACATTTCTACTACTTAAATATTTAAATGCTTCCTACTGAACGAAAAAAGTAATTATGCTAAAAGAAGGTGCTTGTTTTATGAAATAAGAAATTACATTAATGGATCAGTTAAATGAAAAATGGAGCGCCACTTAAGATTAATGGTTCTCCACTAAGCAGCAGGCAGCAGCCTTCACCACAGCCTTGGCTCCACTTCAGTCACCAACCGAGGGCTGTTCATAAGCTTGAATGCAATTCAACTTTGCTTTAATAAAGAACTCTATTACGGTGTTTTCTATACCCACATCCTATATAATTTACAAGTGGAGCTCAATGGACAGATTCTTCCCTCTCTGTTGTGGACTTGAAACAGGCATTTTTAAATCTAGTGCTGCGTAATAAATGGCTTTTGACGTAATCTTGAACAGTTTAGATTCTGCAGGTTGCCTTGATATTTTTCCTAAGCAGTAAGAACCCCTCCTATGATGGAAAATCTCCAAGAATTACTATGTAGCCATCATAGAATTAGACCCACAATCTCATTACAATTTTGTTTTGTCGGAGCCCACCGGGGGAGGGCTAGAACAGTTTACCTAACCCCCGCCAGACGGTAGACTACTTTTATTTTATATTTCACCCTGCTGAATACCCATGGCCGCAAGGATGGCGTTTTTTGTTGCATATCTGAATGGACTGGAGCACTTGAAACAGGGCGCACACCCGAAACGTGCACGTCGTGTACCTTTGTGATTTGCAACGCGGAGGAGAATAAGTGCAGTGATTTTTTCGTGAAGATAAGTAATTGTTTATTACACTAGGGTGAAATATAAAATAAAAGTAGTCTACCGTCTGGCGGGGGTTAGGTAAACTGTTCTAGCCCTCCCCCGGTGGGCTCCGACAAAACAAAATTGTAATGAGATTGTGGGTCTAATTCTATGATGGCTACATAGTAATTCTTTGATATTTTTCCTAACAGAGAAAATGGCTCCCACATTTTGAGATGTTGAGAGACAGATTTTTCATATTTCATTTACCTTCAAAAAATAATTAAATAAATATGAGTACTAATAGAAGGAGAACCTCTGCTGATGGGTGAGCAGGACTTAAACTGTGCTTTAAAAAGAGATCAATTTTCTGGGCCAGATATTAGAAAGGCATTTACACAGTTTACCTACCCAATTAGTGCCGTTCAATATACCCTTCTCTAGTCTACTATCTGGTAAGCATTAGGGTGTATTGGGGGCATTCTGGCATGGAGTGGAGGCGGAGAATGGCACTAAACGGGCAGCAGCAATGTTGGATGCTGCCCAGTTAGCGATCTGCACCTTAAAGACAGGCAAGGAAAACCCTTGCCTATCTTTAAGGCACAGGAGCTAACTGGACAGCATCCAATATCACTGCTGCCCAGTTAGCTTCAGCAGCTTCTGGCTTTGGCAGTGATTACCGGATATTCAATTCCATTGCCAAGGCATTGAATATCTGGTTTAGAGGTCGGCAAGGATGGCTATGCACCGACTAGGTGCATAGCCCTTTCAAAATCTGGACAATTGAAAAGTGGGACCTCTATGTATATGTCACTTTGAAAGCTTGAAAAGAAAGAGAGATTGTGGGGCCAATATTCAGTAGCGGCGGCCAGCGCTGTTAGAGCAGCTGTCTGTTGCTACTTCAACTTAGACCCCTTATTATTCACTGCCGGGGTCATATGTCCCCCCTGAATATCCTGCTCAGCATGATTAGCATTGTTCGTAAAGTCTGCTGACCTCACTAATCACTTTGAATATGCCCTCCAGAGATTTTAATTCAGTGTGCCAAAAGTGATAAAAGCCTTTATTGACTAAGGGGTAGATTCTGACCAGAGAATTGCGGGGTTGTACATCCGGGTTGGATGTACAATCTCCGCTATTCACTGGGATCATATTCAGCTGCCAGTGCTCCCCGCAAACACAGAGTTGTTGTGCGGGGAGCACTGGATGGAGGCGGGAGGGGGATGACTAGATGCAGAAAGTGGACAGAGCAGGGGTGAGCTGCAGCACCGGGACGTACAGGGCCTATTCTGGTCAGGGCCCTGTATGTCCACTGGGGGCAGGATTTGCGTGCAACTTATTCCACCTCGGAGGTGGAATAGGTCCCAGGAGCGGCAGGGATCGGGCCAGGCAGCCTCCACAGCAACATGGAGCTGGTGCAGGTGAGTCCACGCTGCCCGATCAAAGCCCTGGAAGACCCCGTCATGGGTCAGGAAGTGAGGAAAAGAACTTTGCAGCACTATCGGGCCATGTTTGCTCCTGCTGGGTGTCCTGGTGCCATGGCGATGAGATGCCACAGCACCAGTACACCAGCAAGAGCACTGAGCGGTGGAGATGGGCAGCATGCTGTATGTCTCCCCACTCAGCATATTGTGCACTCCTGCCCATCCAGGCGACCTGATTCTGTAGCCGCGGGAACACATAGCTCCCGTGGTTGCAGAATTAGGTACAACTGTGCCCCGTCCACTTTGTAGACACTTGGATGGGCTGGACATGCACAGTATGGAATTGCCCTCCATGCTATGTGAGCTGTTTTCGCAGGAATTACTACTATTACTTATCATTTGTACAGCACTATAAAGGTATATGCACCAATGTACACATACAGGTGAAAAATAATCCCTGCTGAATAGAATTTGCTTTGGTCTTTACTGAGGAAGATGTAGGAATGTTGCCCATGGCTGAAATGGTATTTAAAGGTGATGCTGCAGAAGAATTAAAAGAAATATTGATACACCGGGAAGATGTATTACAACTATTTGATAAACCAAAGAGTAGCAAATCACTGGACCGGATGGTATACATCCAAGGGTTTTGAAAGAACTGAAATATGAGATTGCAGGCCTACTATTAGTAATCTGTGAACTATCATTAAGATCATCTGCAATACCTGAAGATTGAAAGACGGCCAATATAATGCCAATTTTTAAAAAGGGTTCCAGGGGTGATCCAGGAAACTACAGACCAGTGAGCCTGTCAGTACAAAGTAAAATGGTAGAAGCCATTATAAAGAACAAAATTACTGAACATGTCAATGGGAGACAGCCAAATCTGTTATATTTTTTTGAAGGTATGGATAAACAGGTCGACAAATGTGAGTCGGTTGATATAGTGTATCTGGATTTTCCGAAAGCTTTCAACAAGGTCCCTCATGAGAGACTCTTGGCGAAATTAAAAAGTCATGGGATAGGAGGCAGTGTACTATTGTGGATCAGGAACTGGTTAAAAGATAGAAAGCAGAGGATAGGGCTAAATGGCCAATTTTCCCAAAAGAGGAAGATGAATAGTGGAGTACCCCAGGGATCTATACTAGGTCCGCTGCTTTTCAAAATATTCATAAATGACCTGGAAATGGGAATAATGAGTGAGGTAATCAAATTTGCAGATGACACAAAATTATTCAAAGTTATTAAAACCCAAGAGGATTTTAAAAGGTGCAAGAGGATCTCGATAAATTGGAAGACTGGATGTTCAAATGGCAGATGAAATTTAATGTGGACATATGCAAAGTTATGCACCTAGGAAAGAACAACCCAAAATATGATTACACGATTCAAGGTTCCATATTAGGACCCACCACCCAGGAAAAAAGATTTAGGCATCATCATGGATAACATGTTAAAACCCTCTGCCCAGTGTGCAGCGGCAGCCAAGAAAACAAATAAAATGCTAGGAATCATAAGGAAAGGAATGGAGAATAAACAAAGGCTATTATAATGCCTCTGTATCATTCCATGGTGCGACCGTACATTGAATATTGTGTGCAATTCTGGTCGCTGTATCTTAAAAACTATATAGCGTTATTAGAAAAGGTACAGAGCCGAGCCACCAAAATGGTAAAAGTTACCCCTATGAGGAGAGGCTAAAAAGGTTAGGGCTCTTCAACCTGGAAAAGAGACAGCTGAGAGGAGATATGATAGAGGTCTATAAATTAATGAATGGAGTGGAACGGGTAAACATAGATTGATTGTTATTCCATCAAAATATAGAAAGACTAGGGCACATGCAATGAAACTACAGTGTAACCTATTTAAGACTAATAAGAGAAGATATTTTTTCACTCAACGTGTAATCAAGCTCTCGAATTCGTTACCGGAGGATTAGTAAAAGCTGTTAGTGTAGCTGGGTTTAACAAAATGTTTGGACAAGTTCCTGGAGGAAAGGTCCATAAACCATTATTAAAAGGGACCCCAATACAAGTATTGTGGAATCTGTGTCCTTTGGGGAAATTGCTAGGACACGTTTGACCTAGATTGGCCACTGTTGGAAACAGGATATTGGGCTTGATGGACCTTGGTCTGACTCAATATGGCATATCTTATGTTCTTATGTTTTTTTAATTTACAATCTATGCAAGACAGACAAATACAATAAACAAGGTACTGGGATAAGACCAATAGGTAGTAAACAGGAGATTAAGGGGGTCAGAATCCAAAAGCAGCCTCAAAGAGGAAGGTTTTTAACCTGGATGAAGTCAGGTAATCTGTTCCAGGCATATGGTGCAGCAAGGTGGAATGAACAAAGTATGGAGTTGACAGTAGAAGAGAAGGGCACAAATAAAATGGTTTATCTTATGTGTGGAGTTCCCGAGGAGAGGTATACAGTAGGGAGAGCTAGAGATGAGATGAAATAAGGAGCCACAGAATGAGTTCACTTGTAGCTCAGAAGGAGAAGTCTGAACTGTATGTAGAAATGTATAGGGAACCAAAGAAGTGACCTGATAAGAGAGGTTATATGAGCATAGTGACACTGTTGGAAGACTATCTGTGTGGTTGAATTTTGAATGGATTGAAGGGGAGAAAGATGATTCAGGGGGATCCAGTGAGAAACAGGTTGCAATAGTCTAAACAGGAAATGACTTGAGAGTAGATTAATGTTCAGAAAAGAAGGGAAAATTCTACTGATCTTATAAAGAAAGGAATGGAAGGTTTTAGTTATCTGTGAGCTGAAGAAACAGGGGGATGATAGTATTATCCACAAAAGAGAGAAAGGAGGAAGGGGGAGTTAGTTTTGGAGGAAAGATATGGCGCTCCATCTTGGCCATGTCAATTTCAAATAGCAGTGGGACATGAAGGCAGTGGGACATTCAGGCAGCAATGCCAGATAAGCAGACTGAAATATGATCCTGGAATCCTGGAGGGATTTCAAGTGCAGAGAGGTAAATCTGAGAGTCATCAGTGTAAAGATGGTATTGAAAACCAAGGGAGGAAACCAGGGCACCAAGGGAAAGAGTATGTATAGAGAAAAGAAGCAGTCCCAAGATAGAGTCCCGAGTTACACCAACTGAAAGCAGAATATCAGAAAAGGAAAATTTGCAGGAACCTACCCTAAAAGTGTGATGGCTGAAATAAGAAGAAAACCATGAAAGACTTCCAGTTTGGATATGGAGGTGAACAGATGTGTGTAAGATCGGCTTCCTGAACCCGTGTTAAAAATTGCTGTACCAGTCATCCTCCTCAGGTGATTTCTGCACCTATATGCTCCACAATGCCGAAAACAGTAAAAATCAAAATAACAAAGTCCTTAAGAGAGCTTTGTGCTGCAAAAGCGGCCACGGCCAGCATGGCAAAGGGGGAGCTGCAGGCCCCAATATCACCCGCATCCTCGACAATGAGCGGAGAGGAGGGTGGGGACGAGATGACAGCAGCGAACCTCACTACAATATTGAAACAGATAAGAAACTCTAAGGCCAAAATTGTTAACAAAGTGCTCACAAAGATTGAAGAAAAGTTTACAGTGATCAGAGTCAGAACTGCGGAGTGGAGAAGCATGTAAGCCAAACAGAAAACACTCAAATACAATTATGTAGCACCATCTCCACCTTGCAGCAACAAGTGACCGTGCTCCAAAGCAAAGCAGAGGACCTTGAGAATAGAGGGCGGAGATCAAACATCCGAGAATTTGGAATACCGGAGTGGGCTGAGGAACAAGACCCTATCAGCTTCATCAAAGGCCTGCTGCTGGGATGCTTTCCTGGAGAACCCTGACCTGCCCCATATGAAATTGAGATAGTTCACAGAGAGCTGCAGCCCTGACCCAATGCCATGGGCTTTTATTGTCAAATTACTCAGATACCAAGATAAAGAGTATATCATCTGGACTGCCCGGAAAACAGGATTCATCATTCACAGTGAATAGAAGGTTTATGTTTTCCCAGATCTTGCCGCCGAAACCATCAAGCACAGAAAAGAATTGCTAAGGGCTAGAGATTCATGGACTCAGAAAAGTATTCAAGAAATTCCTTAATACTCCAGGAATCATAACGGACCAAAGGCAGCCACAGGAGCACAAGAACCAACGATCAGAAGCGCAGAAGAAAAGCCCAAGGGAACAAAGACAACACCCTCCTAGAGATAACGGGCAAAATGTAACAACGGACTGTGCAGGGAAAGGACAGATGGCGGATCTGGAATTGGCGATACCCCCATTAGTGAGAAGGGAGAGGCACAAACATGAGTCTGGAGCAGAAGGAATCACCACAGGATACCTGAAGGACGAAAGCATGGGGGGAATGGATAATCTAATGCCTATAAACAGGTTGGTGGGGGTAAATGGAGAATATAAGATCATAGTGACAAATACTAGTCACACCTGGGGAGGATGAATAAAAAGGAAGCTGTCTCTCCTGTAGTACACCTATGCTAATGGGGTTTGAAATTAAAATCAAGATATTCAGATGGAGGAAGGACAGAGGATGGCGGGACAGTGTCTTAAACGAGTGGGTTGGGAGGGGGCGTAAGGAGGGCAAAAAGAGTGGGAAAGGAGCCATGGATGTTCAAAAGTTTAACAATGGTAGAGGGCGAACGCCTGTTCAAAAGTTAATATTGCAATTTCATTTTTAGGTATGTTTTGGTTCATATTATATATGCATTGCAGTGCCTAAGGACAGTGCCTGCGGGGAAGGGCAGGTGAGGGGGGATGGGGGAAGTATGAGAATATAACAGAGGAACATGACGCGCTATAAGTTTGCAATCCTCAACGTCCCGGGGATACATAGTCCTACAAAACGTAAAAGAATACTAACCTATTTATCAA
This sequence comes from Ichthyophis bannanicus, assembly GCA_033557465.1. Lineage (NCBI taxonomy): Eukaryota > Metazoa > Chordata > Amphibia > Gymnophiona > Ichthyophiidae > Ichthyophis > Ichthyophis bannanicus. The sequence continues at coordinate 1,386,618,382 of CM066032.1, read as the reverse complement.
GAGCACAGATTGATATTGCCCTATTACAAGAAACACACCTCACTAGGTTAGAGCATGACAAGTTGCAAAGTAAAGGGTATGAACAGCTGTATTACTCTTCCTACAACTCCAAAAAAGGGGGGTGGCAATTCTAATTCACAAAAGAATACCATTCGTTCACTATGCTTCCGGGGGAGAAAACTAGGGAAGGGTGACTTGGGTGGTGGGAAGAGTGGATCAAGATGAAGAAGCAATACTAAACCTATATGCTCCAAATGGGCCTAAAGGCTCTTTCTTCCAAATAGGGCTCAAAGAGTTCCAGAAGGTAGCCAGAGGAGACTGGATAATTGCAGGGGACCTCAACAGTACAGTGAGTGCCGCCGATAGATCCAATTATAACGAAAAGAAACATGGAAGGGAGGAGAGGGAGTTGCAACATAGTATGAAAAATGGGACTTGATTGATGTCTGGAGGGGGTAAAATAGAGCTGAGCGAGAATACACATGTTATGCTGCCTATGCAAATACATATTCATGACTGAATTATTTTCTGGGAAACCAGGACTAGGAGGGAGCTATTGGGAAAGCTCAAATCCATCCCATAATACTATCAGATCATGGGATGGTCAGTTGTCATTGGATCCCAGGGTGAAATGTTAAAAAAAAAGAGAGGGGAGTTTGTGGAGGGCGAGTGTGTCCCTACTTCAGACTGCAGACAAAATTAAAGAAAGCTTGGCAGGAATATGTATGGATAATTGATAATGGGGAAGTTCAGGATAGTATTCTCTGGAATGAGGGAAAGCAAATCTAAGGTGGGTGTTAGTACAATGGGGAGCACAAAAAAGAAAAAGAAAGGGAAGTTGGAATGCAGCAACTTAAGGAGACTATCCTCAATCTTCAGAACGAACACAGGAGGACAGGAGCAAAGGGTACTTATAGTTGATTATATAGGGCAAGATCTCAATTGAATTCATTAGACATGGAAAAGATGGCCCACCTTCTGAGAGTGATAAAGCATAATTACATGGAGAGAGGCAACAAGGCAAGAAAGTTATTTGCTTGGCAACTGCAGAAGAGGAGGGAGGAGAGATTGGTAGCTGAACTTGCCTGATCAGATGAGATCCGGGCAGTGACAAATGCATACATATCTGCAAAATTTCATAAATATTATGAGCAGTTGTATCAAACAGAGGGAGTGGGACCTCTGGGAAGCCTTATCTCCTACCTGCAAAGCCTAGAACTCCCCAAGCTAGGTGAGGGAGAGGCTGGGGCCCTAGAACAACCGATCACCCAGTTTGAAGTATTGCGAGCAATTAAGACACTCCCCAAAGGGAAAATAGCTAGGGAAGACCGGTTCCCATTTGAATTTTATCACGAGTTTAAGAAAGAGCTCGCATCTGTGCTGTCACGACTGTTCTCAGGGATCCTTGAAGGCAAGCCATTACCAGACTCAATGGCAAATGACAATGTGATAGTACTTCCTAAGGAAGGCAGGCCGGGGGACCAATGTGGGAGCTATAGACCTATCGTCTTAATTAACAGTGGCACCAAACTATATGTGAAAATCCTAGCCCTGAGACTCAAAAAAGTGCTTTCTAACATTATCCACCCAGATCAAGCAGGTTTTATTGGTAGAAGTACCATATCAGACAATGTGTGTTGGGCGATAAACCTGATACATTTAGTGCGGGCTCAGGGACAGCCAACCATCTGCGTACTCTCCACCTGGCCCCCCTGACTCCCGCAGTGCTGACCCCCTGTTTGCCCACCACCCGACCCAAGGCTGGGCAGCCATGGTGAGGAATAGGCAGCATGGACCAACCAGCCCCAAGCCCCTGCTTTTGGGGGGTGTTCCGGCCCCAATCGCCCTGGTGCAAGCTGCTTATTCCACCTCCAAGATGGAATAAGCAGCACGTTCCTCCTGACCCGAAGGATATACAGGGCTGTGACCTGAATTGGCCCTGTACATCCTGCCGTCTCGGCCCACCCCTGCTCTGCCCACTCTGCCACCTCCCGACCCTTGCCAGCTCTCCCAGTATTGCAGTTCTGGCCATGCGGGGAGAGTTGGAGGGGGAATATGGTCTGGATGGCTTGTGGGACTGCACGTCCCGCTGGGACAGTCCTGCAAGTCGCCTTGCAGATTCAGGACCATAGGGTCCACAATGCTTGTCCCAGGTTAAGCAGTGGATTTCCCGCGTCCTCTTTAATAATGTTTATAGACTTTTCCTCCAAGAACTTGTCCAAACATTTTTTAAACTCAGCTACACTAACAGCTTTTACTACACCCTCTGGTAACAAATTCCAGAGTTTGATTACACATTGAGTGAAAAAATAAATTGTGCTTATTACTCATAAATGGGTTACATTGTAGCTTCATTGCATGTCCCCTAGACTTTCTATTTTTTGATGGAGTAAACAACCAATCTACATTTACCCATATTCTACTCTATTCATTTTATCTGCCATTTGGACATCCAGTTTTCCTCTTGCAATTTCCACAATCCTCTTGAGTTTTAACAGCTTTGAATAATTTTGTGTCATCTGCAAATTTGATTACCTCACTCATTATTCCCATTTCCAGGTCATTTATGAATATTTTAAAAAGCAGCGGACCTAGCATAGATCCCTGGGGTACTCCACTATTCATCTTTCTCTATAGGGAAAATTGGTCATTTAGCCCTACCCTCTGCTTTCTATCTTTTAACCAGTTCCTGATCCACAATCCACTGCCTCCTATCTCATGAATTTTAATTTCGCCAAGAGTCTCTCATGAGGCAACTTGTCAAAGGCTTGCTGAAAATTCAGATACACTATATCAACCAGGTAAACTTCGAAGATGTAACTGGGCAAACTGACAAATGAAAGAGTAGCAAATCGCATGGACTAGATAGATGGTATAGATCCCAAGGTGCTGAAAAATCTTAAAAATGAAATTGCAGACCTACTATTAGTAATTTATAAACTATCATTAAAATCACTCATACTACCTGAAGACTGGAGGGCGGCCATCATAATACCATTTATAAAAAGGGTTCCAGGGTTGATCCAGAAACTATAGGCCAGTGAGCCTGACTTCTGTACAGGGTAAAATAGTTGAAACCATTATACTCTGAAAACTTTTTATTGTCAACCAACCTTAGAAAACTTCAGGTATGTGGGGTTCTCTAAGCACACCAGATTCAAACACAATCAAAGTTTTTATATTTTACAGGTCCCTCCCCCCACAACTCAATGCCATTGAAACTATTATAATGAACAACATTTCTGAACATATAGTCATGGTTTAGTGTAACAAAGACAACATGGATTTAGCCTAGAGAAGTCTTGTATCATCAATCTCTACATTCTTTTGAAGGCCTGAATAAACATATGGATAAAGGAAAGCTGGTTGATATCGTATATCAAAATTTTCAGAGAGCGTTTGACAAAATCCCTTATAAAAGAGTTTTGAGGAAATTAAAAAGTAATAGAATAAGAGGCTAAATGATGGAAAACAGAAAGTAGGGCTAATCTCTTCTAGTTTAAGAGCTAACCTCTTTTTCCTACTTTTTTAGCTACTTCTTTTCAGCTACTTCTTTCCTACCTTTTCAGCTTGGACCTTCATTTTTGAATGAACCATCTCCATTTCTGTCCTATTAGCAAACCATTTCATCAGTGATTACTGGATGTCAGAGGATCACCCACTATAACATCATAAACACTCTCCTCATTTCTAAGCACCAGGTCCTGTATGGCCTCCTCCATTACTAGTTGCCAGGACATTTCTCCCAGAATAGAATCCAGGATCTCCCCATGTCTAGAATACATCACAGCGGGATGTCCCAATCAACATCTGGCATATTAAAATCATCCTTCAGTAGTAGTTCTCCTTATATAGCAATATATTCCAGTGTTCAATTAAATCTCTGTCCATTTCTGTGTCAGAGGAAGGTCTGCATATCACACTAATTTAAATATAATTTATTGTTTATTTCATTTGATACACCACTCTTTCTTATTCACAAACAGAGCAGCTTACAGATTAAAAAAGACATAACTTGAAAGGAACTCCAGTTCATACAGGAAAGAGAAGGATGGTAAAGAGGATGGAAGGATACCCCTATGAGGAGAGGCTAAAAAGGTTAGGGCTCTTCAACCTGGAAAAGAGATGGCTGAGGGGAAATATGATAAAGGTCTATAAATTAATGAATGGAATGGAACGGGTAAACATAGACTGACTGTTTATGCCATAAAAATATAGAAAGACTAGGGGACATGAAATGAAGCTACAGTGTAAACCATTTAAGACTAACAAGAAAAAATATTTTTTCACTCAACTCTGGAATCAAACTCTGGAATTCGTAACCGGAGGATGCAGTAAAAGCTGTTAGTATAGCTAGGTTTAAAAAAAGTTTAGACAAATTCCTGGAGGAAAGTTCTATAAATCATTATTCCAACGCTTGCCCCAATACAAACACTGTGGAATCTATTTGTCTTTTGGGGAAACTGCTAGGTACTTGTGACCTAGATTGTCCACTGCTGGAAACAGGATACTGGGCTTGATGACCTTGGTCTGACCCAGTATGGCATATCTTATGTTCTTATGATTCAACATTAAAACAAACAGATAGTAACAATGCAGTTTCATAAAGGATAGTAACATTTGAGACTGTTTTGTCACCCTTGTTCCTAGTCTGCCCCAGTCCCAAAAGAGTAGTTACTCACCTGTAACAGGTGTTCTCCAGGAGCAGCAGGAATCAGTCCTCACATATGGGTGTCATCGGCGCCGATGAAGCCCCAGCGGAGCATTTCCCCAGCTTTCTATGAAAGCCTTTGGGAATGCAGGCACGCATGCGCGGTTCCCTTCCCGCCTAAAGGTGCCATCTTACCTCAGTCAAATGACATAGCTAAGAACAGCACACAAAAATGAAAAAATAAACTATGTACAACTGGAACTCCCAGGGGAGGAGGGAGGGTTGTGAGGACTGATTCCTGCTGCTCCTGGAGAACACCTGTTACAGGTGAGTAACTACTCTTTCTCCAGGACCAAGCAGAAAGTCAGTCCTCACATATGGGTGACTCCCTAGCTCTGGGCTACCGAGGAACCCAGGCCGAACAAGAGTACTCCCTCTAGTCCCAGCAGCAAAGAAAGGCTTTTCAAGGACACAACCTCCACCGGTAGCCCAACAGAGGGCAGGAGTTGCCTAAAACTCAAAGAGATTCCGGAGTACTGCCTGGCCAAAAGCACTGTCCCTACGGGACTCCCTCTCCAGACAGTAATGGGCCGCAAAAGTCTGGCTTGAAGACCAAGTTGCAGCCCTGCAGATGTCTACCAAGGGCACAGAACGGAGATGAGCCACTGAGGCAGCCATTGCCCTGACACATGGGCCGTGACCCTACCCTGCAAAGGAAGGTCAGCGGCCTTGTAAGCCCAGGTGATACAGTCAGCCACCCAAGATGGACAAGGTACGCTTGGACACAGCCAACCCCAACTTATTAGGGTCAAAGGATACGAAGAGCTGAGTAGCCCTCCTATGCCCCTGCGTACGGTCAAGGTAGAAGGATAAGGCCCTCCTACAGTCCAGGGTATGCAGGACTGCTTCAGCCTGGCTTGCATGAGGCCTAGGGAAGAATGTTGGAAGAACCACCTCTTGATTGAGGTGGAAAGAGAAGACAACCTTTGGGAGGAACTTGGGATGAGTCCTGAGGACTACCCTGTTCCTATAAATCCTGGTGTAAGGCCTATCACAAACCAGGGCCTGAAGCTCACTCACTCACTCGCCTAGCCGAGGTAAGGGCTATCAAGAAGAGTGTCTTCCAGGATAGGAAGCGTAGTGGTCAAGTAGCCATCGGCTCAAAAGGTGGGCGAGTCAGTTGCTGCAAGACCACATTCAACTCCCACTCAGGGGCAGGAGGACGGATTGGAGGCTTGAGCAAAAGCAAGCACCTGAGAAAGCAGGACACCAAGGGGTGACCTGACAGAGAATGTCCCTCCACCAGTGAGTGGTGAGCTGCTAGAGCTGAGAGGTGGACCCGAACAGAATTGAACTTAAGTCCCTGATTTGATAAGTGCAGTAAGTACTGAAGCACTACTGGCACAGTACAGGAGAAAGGATCTTCTGTACGTAGCCGAAACCACACAGAAAACCTTTTCCATTTGAGAGCATAGGTTTTCCTAGTGGACTGTTTTCTAGAGGCTAGGACCACCTCCTCAACTTCCTGAGGTAGGCCCCAGGGAGCCAAAACTACCCTTGCAGCATCCAGGCCATCAAATTGAGAGCTTTGAGATTGGGGTGCAGAAGGGAACCCTGCTCCTGTGAGAGAAGGTCGGGTTGCAACCCCAGAGGCAGTGGGGGATCCACCGCCATTTGAAGCAGAAGAGGAAACCAAGGCTGTCTCGGCCACCTGGGAGCCACCAGCAGGACCGAGGCCTTGTCCTGAAGAATTTTGAAGAGAGTTCGGGCCACCAAGGGCGTGGGAGGAAATGCATACAGGAGGCCCTGAGACCATGGAATCAGAAAAGCATCTGCTGCTATTCTCAGAGGATGCGGTTGCCTGGAGCAGAACTTTCAATCAAAAGAGCCCCAATTCAGTGATAAATAAATAGTATACTCACAAAAATCACCAAACTAACCCCTAAAAAGTGATAATTTTGTTTTTGTCGGATACCGCTGAAAAAGGCACTAACTTTTTAATTAGTGCCCTCCCTTCAGATGTATCCCTTTTAATCAAACTTTTAAATAAAATTCAATGCTACTTAGCTTATCAACAAAAGCGATTTCCTCACACATTCGCTTCAAGTCCAGGCAAAGTTTGTCAGCAACTTGACTCAATCTTCCAAATGTGTAAAGTGCAGGTCTCCACGCACGACGTGCACGTTTCGGGACTGATGCCCTGTTTCAAGTGCCAGTAGAGATTAGCTCAATTACTTCAAGTGCTGTCTTCCAAACTTTTCTTCAACTGCCGTACAACGCTGTAATTCAACCATCAGCTGATTCTTTAAAAGGGTATAAGACTTATAATTGGCTACTTTGTAGCTTTCTATCAAGACGTCAGCCAATAAAAGCAAAGGGGTATCCCACTGCCAAAGGGAATCCCTTCGTTTCTTGGATGACCTCACATGAGGCTGGACCAATCAATCTCTTTATTGAGACCCAGAGGGTGCACCGATTTTAAACGATAGATCCACCTCTGCTCACAATGCTGAAGCTTGCCAATCCGATCCCCTCCCCCAGGGTCAGGGGGGATATAGTCAATGACTGACCACCGAAGATCCGGGAAATCATGGTTATGTTCCAAACAGTGTTCCACTATCGGGGCTGATTCATTTTTTTGTCGAAGCCGCGATGCATGTTCACCCAAGCGGGTCTTAACCATCCGCGTCGTTCTGCCCACATATATAAGAGGGCATGGGCACTGTATAACATAAACCACAAATGATGAAGTACAGTCCGTTTCCCATCGCCGTTTAATCAATTGACCAGTCAATGGATGCAGCCAAGTACAACCGGTTAGTGTAGAGGATGTAACGCTAAAATGGACCATCCTTGCTTCCAAAAACCTCTTATGGTAGCCTTTACTCGTGGTGCGAATTTGGGAGATTTGGTTGCCCGATCAGCGACTGTGGAGGATAGATCATCTGTTCCACCTTTATCGCATAATGGCCACACTGTCTGTGGTAGTTGTCTATATTGTGCCTCTACACTAACCGGTTGTACTTGGCTGCATCCACTGACTGGTCAATTGATTAAACGGCGATGGGAAACGGACTGTACTTCATCATTACCCTGCCCCTTGGCTTGCTGACCCTGAGGGGCAGCTTGGGCAGCCTGATATTGAGGGTACTGTTTGTAGTCAGTGCCCTTCCTCGGGTAAAAGGGCTTTTTACCCGAGCCCTTCTTTTTATGAGAAGGGGCAGAGGTCTTCCTAGACAGCCTTGTCCGTGTAAGGTGCTCTGTTTCGAGCTGAGCGGCCTTCTCGGTCATGGGCTTGCCAAAAAGGTTTTCACCTCGGCAAGGGACATCGACCAACTTGTCCTGAACCCATGGCTCGAGGTCCGATGACTGCAGCCATGCATGGCGTCGAGCCGCGATGCCGGCTGCCGCAACTCGGGCCAAAGCCTCGAAGCCATCGTAGGCGGCGCGGGACATGAACTATGAGCAGTCCCGAATCCCCGAGGACAAGGACTTAAATCTCTGCAAGGGTTCCCCGGAGAGACCAGCAGAGAACCCGGACAACTCCTTGGCTAGGTCCCACAAGTATTTGCCCATGTACAGCTGGTATGACTGGACACGGCAAGCAAGCATCGAGCCCTGGAAGCACTTTCTACCGATGCCATCAAGGTTTCGGGCCTCCCTGCCAGGGGGCACCGCGGAGTGCATCTTCTGGCTCTTCAGACGATGCATGGCCGATTCCACAACCATAGAATGGTGTGGTAGCTGTGCCTTCTGAAAACCAGGGCTCTTTCTGAGTCGATAGATCGAGTCAACTCGCTTGCTCAGAACCGGTGCCGAGGCCACTGCCTCCCACATACAGAAGAGGAGCCGTTCCAGCATCGGAGGAACCGGGACAGTAAAGGCCTCCTTCGGAGGAGAGTCATACTGCAGCGCCTAAGCTCTTCAGCTCAAGGCTCTTCCTCGGGGTCCGCCGGAATAGCCAAGGCAGTGGCCATATCCCGGACGAACTCCGAGAACCGAGTATCCTCCGGAGGGGATCTACTCCGGGGCTCAGACTGCGGTGAGTCCGACGGGACGCACCGAGTCTTGAACGTATCGGGAGACTCCTCATCCTCCATCTCCCAGGCGGACTCATCCGAGGAGGAGTCAGGGTCCGACCCCGCGGGGCCCTGGAGCACCCGCCCCGACGCCCTCGGCAACGGCGTCGACACCCTCGGTCCCGAACGGGAGGTCGAGGGAGACCGCGACCGAGGTCGACTTCGAGCCATGATGGACTCGAGTATCGGCTCGGTCTCCGGGGTCGTCTTCGAAGTCGATGTCCCGGTTGTCGGGGCAGATGCGCCAGACAGGCTGGCCATCAGTGCCCACTGCTGCTCCATGAAGGCAGACAGTCTGCACTCCAAGGCTGTCATCCTGAGACTCAGCTCGGGAGACGCAGCAGCCACCAACTCAGGCCCCAGTGGCGCCGGGCCCGACGTTGGCTCTCTGGGAGGAGAGTCCTCGAGGACTACGGGGCTTACGTGTCCAGCAGACTCCGGCTCCATGCGAGGAACTTTGGCAGGCTTCTCTTGTTCCAGGGGCCCGGGGCGATGGTCGGGGGTCTTAGACCTGGCCCTCGAGGAGCCAGGGACCTCCTCCGACGACGCCCTCGCGAGCCGCTTCTTCCCTCTTCCATTCCCGGTCGGGGGACCCCCTGTCCGAGGAGCTTCGACGGCGCTCGGGATCGGAATCCTGAGATGTCGAGGCTTCAGACGAGGTCCGGGCCCGGCCGGAAGCTGAGTCCGAGAAAAGCCTTTCTTTCTGCTGCTGGCGACTTCGGAGTGCCTTGGAAGACATCTTCCCACATGGTCCGCACGACTTAGGGTCGTGATCAGGGCTGAGGCACCGAAGGCAGCAGTCATGTGTGTCGGTGAGAGACATTAAATTTCTTACACCGATCACACTTTTTAAAACCACTGGAAGCCATCGGGGAAAAAAAAGAGTCCCCGCGAGGTCAAAGGACCGGCCTTCAAGGGAAAAATGGAAAAAAGGGCGTGAACGCCAGCCACGAAGGGCAAAAACCGAAAAAGAAGAATCGGGCTCGATACCGGTGTACTGAACCCGGCGGGAGGGGAACCGGCGTCGAACCGGGAGAAAAAAATAGCGATAATCGCCAAAAAAAATCTACTTTTAACCGGGAGGACAGGATACAAGTCCGGTGGGCTTCTCGTAAAAAAAGAGACTGAGGTAAGATGGCACCTTTAGGCGGGAAGGGAACCGCGCATGCGTGCCTGCATTCCCAAAGGCTTTCATAGAAAGCTGTGGAAATGCTCCGCTGGGGCTTCATCGGCGCCGATGACACCCATATGTGAGGACTGACTTCCTGCTTGGTCCTGGAGAATACTTGATTAATAAATGTTCTTTAGTAGGATTTTGAATTTTTTGAAGTCAGATTCTAAATGAATGATAGGTGGGAGACTGTTCCACAAAGAAGGGGACCATAAAAAAAACAACAGATTTCCGTGTAGTTTCAAATTTAGCCCTAGAAGGGGAAGGGATGACTTACTGATCGCTACGTAGTGAGCGAAGACAATGGTGAGGTATGAAAGGAGTTATGAGCTGAGAGGCATGTAGGGGCTTCACTGTGTATAGCTTTGTAAGTTAAAGAGAAAATTTTATACTGTATGCAAATAAACAGAGGGGCTATGTGGTCGAATTTCTTAGCTTGTAACAAAACACAAATCACTGTGTTTTGAATGGTCTTAAATCTTTATCTTTGGTAAGCAGGAAGACTGGCATAAAGAATGCTACAATAACCGAGTCAAGTGATAATGGTAATGAGAAGAATGGAAGTCTGTGCAATAAGGTCTAAAAAGTGGGTGCAGAGCTCAGAATCAATGAAGAGCTGTGAATGCAGACTTAGGGGTATGTTTACTAAAGAGCGCTAACGTCGCAGCGGCGACGTTATCGCGCGATAATGTAACATTACCGGGCAGTATCGTCACTTATCACGTGATAACGTCTCCGGCGGCATTAAGACGCACAAAGGGTGGAGTAAGGCTCCCCAGAGGGCGGAGATAAGGGGTCAATGGGCGAAGAGTGGGCGGGGAGAGGCTCCAGGCATGCTAATGCTGTGAAATCAGGGTCTGAAAATTAACACCAGTGAAAACCTCGCATTAGAGGCACATTTACAGGAGAGAGAAACCAGTTCAGTCAGCAATGTACAGCAACGGCAGGGAGACCAAGAAAAGTGATAGTAGTGATACATGTGCAGCAACAGCATAGTGCCCAAGTACGAAAGGGCACTATGGTGAGGCTGCAAATGGGGTACAGGGGGCTGCAGGTGGGACATGCAGTGGGGCAGCTGGGGCACAGGGTGGACTAGGCAGATGCCTAGGTGGCACATAGCAATGTAGAAATGGAAAACCAGCAAGACAGCAACTGACCAAGGGCAAACATGTCCACGAGTGTGTGTCCCACAGTGCCACAATGGACATTACCCAGCAAGTACACCAAAGGGCACATAACATTGGCAGGCAGTGCCGGGGGGAAGCGTGGATGTCTATGCAGGCACCCCTACCCCATATCACGACCATAGGCAGCCGCCTACCGGCACACTGGATGGCCTGGGACTGCGCACCAACCGGCATAAGGGCATGTCAGCATGGTGGCGGAGGGGTGCTGGTGGTGAAGGGGGAAGTGGCATCTGCCCACAACAGACCAAGGCCAAGCCCTGCTTAAGTGGGTGCCATGCACTGCAAAAGACAAGGTCTGTCTGACGAACAGTAATGGTATCCCCAGGGAATGACTTGCCTCTGTGGCAAGAGTTAGGTGCAGTACACACAACCAGTGTGTTCAGGGGCAGAAGTTCACAGGTTCAAGTCCCAGCTGTAGCTCCTGAAGACCATGTCCCTATATTTTACCCAGTACTAAACCGTGGTAATAAAGACAGAACCTTTATTTCAGATAAAATAAACACGCCATAAACGCCTATATTTTACCCTACAGAGCACATACACCATAAACATGTGCAATCCCTAGAGTAGAGTTTCCCAACTGCAGTCCTGGAGGGCCAAACACCATTCAGGTTTCATGCTGTCCCTAATAAATATGCCTGTGATGCATTTGTATGCACCACCCCCATTGTATGCAAATGTAGCTCATGCATATTCATTAGGGACAGCATGAAAACCTGGACCGTGTTTGGCCCACCAGGACCGGAGTTGGGAACCTCTGCCCTAGAGCAGCGGCCAACAGGGGCACAAACACCCACACCCACAGGCTCCACTATCCAACAGCTCATGGAGAGTGAGGCTGTTGGGCCCTGCGCGGAGAAGCATCTACCAATACTAGCACCTGCATACCTTAGCAATGCCATCTTTAACTTGGAAACACATTCCACATATATCAAAAGGTTGCTATGATTAATGTCAGATAACAAATCCTAAGTTAAACACAATTTGTTGACAGAGATTCATCATAGCAACCTTTCTGATATCTGTGGAGTGTGTTTCAGTTTTTGTTTACCACCCCAGGGAGTGACCCTAACAGAACTGAGTATCATAGCAATGCCTGCACTGTGCCCAGGACTGGTGTGGCGGCCAGGGCTGCCAACCACCTCTATATTTGCACAATGCTGAAATACGTGTGGGAGTGTGTGTATATTTATCCAGTGTTTTGTGGCTGCCTACACTTTACTGAGCCCAAAATGCTTGCACTGTTTCCAGTGTTAGCCTGCCAGTGTGCATAATGAGGAGCAAGGTACTGTGGGTATGGCCCAGACAGGGCGGCCTGGGCAGGATGCATCTGCACAGAGCATAGGGCAATGGCTGGGACATTGTAGTGCTTGACCACTACCTGCACGGACAGGGTGGCCACAGCATGTCATGCTGGGGGGTCACTCTCACCCTGACTGAGTAGTGACCATGGCATGGCTAGGTTCCCCCATAGTGCTATACAGTATCTTTCTCAAGTGATATCTATGAGTTCCTTTTTCTGGGCCCAATCACTGACATACTTGCTTGGTGTGTGTGCTCACATCCCTTTTTTGGATGCACACAGTTCCTCCAGGAACATGCACTATGTACTAACTAGCAGACTGTCTGCAGTTAGCATGTGTATGGCTGGAACACCTTGCAGGGTGTGGCAGGTGGAGACTGACTGTGCCCTTTGCTGGTGAATGTCAGATAGTGGTGGGGAGCAGCTGAGCTTTTCCAGGCCTACTGCCTGTCCGCCAGTGCCCTATGTGTTGCATACATATCTGCATTGACTGCCCTGTAGGGTGCCTATTCCACAGCAGGACTGGGGTTGATGGTCCCCTCTACTGCCACCATTGCAGAGATGTAGAATGTGGATCTGTTGGTGGGAGATGCTGTCCCCCACCCTGACCCACAGAGGGCGGGTTGGGTGGTGCTACATAATCCACTTTGGGGTCCAAACACCACGGCAACAGCACAGGATATGCACTATTCTGGGTGCATCATAGTCCACAAGGGCTAGACATGACTGAGAAATACAGATGGACACAGATGTATCCTAAGTGTGTCTGCAAGGACTACCTATCACACACTGGCACTGATGGGGACCTGCAGCAGAGCCTATCTCAGACATGCCATGTGCTGCAGACCTGGTGCTGGGCGCCCCACCTCACCCTCAGGGTGAGCACAGGAACCGCACAATGTCATGGTCTGTAGCTACTATGTGCCAGTAACACACACGGTCAGTTCCCCCTACCAGGCCGGGGTGCTATAGAGGCGCATATCCCATCTTGTGATCAGATGTAGGCTGCTGATCTGCATGTGCAGTGCATCATGGGTACGGGTGGGTTTACCCTATCCTGGTAACCACAGCAGACAGTTTGTGTGGTGACCTGCAGTCTTTCTGTAGCCAGCCAGCGGTGTGTTAGATGCTATAGAGATGTAGCCCACTGGTTACTTCAGTGACTGCGAAGGCAAAGGTCATGGGTTTGATCCCACAGTGGTGTTATTTAATAAGGATGTCTGAGGCTTTTCCTTTTAATTTAAATCAGTGCTGCCAGCAGACACACCCTCACAGTGCTGTAGCCTAAGGTGCTTCATAAGGTGCCCTATAAGGCACCCTATAGGGCACATTATAAAGGTGCCTTGGCGGACAGGGCACTTTATAATGTGCCCTATGGAGTGCCTTATAGGGTGCCTTATGCGGCACCTTAGGTTACGGCACTATGAGGGTGTTTTTGCTGGCAGCACTGTTCTAAATTAAAAAGGAGAAGCCTCAGACAGCCTTATTAAATAACACCACTGTGGGATTGAACACATGACCTCTGCCTCCACAGTCATTGCAGTAACCAGTGCGCTACATCTTTATAGCTTCTAACACTGCGCTGGCATGAATTTAGGATTAACGCACATTAACGTGCCACGGCGCCCACTATCGCATGATACCGATTCCTTGCAACCTTCCCTCTGGACCGCCCACTATCTTATATGGCATTCTTCACATTAGCGCTGCAACTAGCGCTGGTAACATTAAGATGGTTTAGTAAACATACCCCTTAGTTGAGTGGGAAATCTGGATAGCAAAGGATAGATCTGAATCAATGAAAATACCTAGATATTTAAAGGTACATTTTAGGGAAAAAGTACAATTATTAAGTACAGGAGCTAATGAAGGCATTGTTGATGTTCTATTTCCTCCATTCAGATTATCCCAAAGCACCTTCTCCTTAGGGGCAGTTTCTCCAAATGGGTTAATTTTGCGCTTACCATGATAGTCATAAATCTCACTTCTAAGCCAGGGTATATGGAGTATGCCCTTAGTCTCTCAAATTTACTGCTAATGCTCTCCTTACTTCGTAAGCCCTGCAATTCTGTTGCTTTAATATTACGTTTTGCAAATAGCATCACTCTTCCTCCCTTTCTTCCTAACCTGTCCTTCCTGTATACAGTATAGCTGAGTATAACTACTGTATATCCCAGTCTTGGCTCTGTGTGACCCACATCTCTTTAAGTGCCACTAAATTCAGGTCGGCCTCTTCAATTACAGCCTCTACATACTAAGAGGGTCATTCCAATTCGCGTTTAGCAGGAATATACGTCCGGGTTGGATGTATATGCCCGCTAAACGCCAGGGTGCCAATTCCAGTCAAGGAGCTCCCCACACCTTTACCATTTTGGAGGCTCTTCTCTGAACCTTTTCTAATTTCACTATATCTTTTTAAGATACGGCAACCAGAACTGCACACAATATTCAAGGTGCGGTCACACCATGGAACGATACAGAGGCATTATAATATCCTTTGTTTTATTCTCCATTCGTTTCCTTCTGATTCCTAGCATTCTATTTGCTTTCTTGTCCACCACTGCACACTGGGCAGAGGGTTTCAATGTATTATCCACAATGACATCTAAATCCTTTTCCTCGGTGGTGGTCCCTAATATGGAAACTTGCATCGTGTATAGTTTGGGTTGTTCTTCCCTAGGTACATAACTTTGTACTCGTCCACATTAAATTCTGCCTTTTGGACATCCAGTCTTCAAATTTATCAAGACCCTCTTGCAATTTTTCACAATCCTCTTGTGTTTTAGCAACTTTGAATAATTTTGTGCCATCGCAAATTTGATCACTTCACTCATTATTCCTATTTCCAGGTCATTTATGAATTTGTTAAAAAGCAGCGAGCCAAGCATAGATCCCTAGGTTACTCCACTATTCACCTTTCTCCATTGGGAAAATTGGCAATTTAGCCTGACTCTCTGCTTTCTATCCTTCAAGCAGTTCTGGATCCACAATAGTACACTGCCTCCAATCCCATGACTTTTTAATTTGTCCAAGAGTCTCACATGAGGGAACTTGTCAAAGGCTTTCTGAAAATCCAGATACACTATATCAACAGCTCACCTTGGTCTACCTGTTTATTCACAACTTCAAAAAAATATAACAGATTAATCAGACAAGACTTATATTACTACAACTACTAATAATCATTTGTATAGCACTACAAGGTGTATGCAGTGCTCTACATGCAGATGTAAAACACAGTCCCTGCTCAGAGCTTACAATCTACTAATCAAGATGAAAAAACATCGCAAAATTGGGTACTAGAGTATGGCAAGATACACAAGTAGTGGATAACAGAATGAGGAGCAAGAGGTGGGTCTTCAGCCTGGACTTGAATAGGGCCAGAGAAGGAGCCCGACGCATCAACTCAGGTAGTTTGCTCCAGTCATATGGAGCAGCAAGGTGGAATGAATGAAGTCTGGCATTGGCAGTGACAGAGAAAGGCACGGATAAAAGAGATCTCCCAGAGGAGCGGAGTTCCCGAGGAGGGGTGTAGAGTGAGATAAGACAGGAAATGTACTGAGGAGCCACAGAATGTATGCACTTGGAGAAGTCTGAACCAGATGCAGAAAAATGGAGAGGGAGCCAGTGAAGTGACTTGAGAAGAGGAGCTACCCAAGCAAAGCGGCTGAATTTTGAACAGATTGAAGTGGAGAAAGATGATTCAGAAGGAGATCAATAAGGAGCAGGTTACAAAAGTCAGGATGGGAGGTGACTAGTGAGTGGATGAGTGTCTTAGTAGTGTGGGTAGAAAGGAAGGGATGAATTTTGCCAATGTTATAGAGAAAGAGACAGCTGTGATCTTTTAGAGGTCCCTGATTTACCCTTTATTTATAAGGTAAGGTAGAGATCTAAAGCCTTTAGTGTGACTGTTTTACAATTAGAGAATGCTTTACTAATAATTTCAAGAACGGAAGCCAGTTTATTTAAATTTTGAAAAGGAATAAACACCATCTAATTTCCCATAAAAAGCAGCTTGTAATGGATTTTGATGATTTGGGAAGGAAATATTTTGATTGCTTTTCTCTATTTTTGACTATCATTCTTCCTGTTCTCTATCTGATTGTATTTTATTGATTTGTAAACCATTTTGAATGGTGATCGTCACCAAGATGGTATACAAAAAAATTTAAATAACAAATGTCTTCCTTTGTGTAAACTGAACCCTTTCTAAAATGGCCATTTACAAATGGATGCAAGTTACACATGTATATGGCTGATTATGCATATGTAAATTTTTGAAGAGGGCTGCTAAAATAATCCCCTTAATGTTTTACTTACTTGAGGGCTTTCAGTTATTTAGGGGCTATGTTTATCCATCCCCAGCGAACCTAGTTTAAAGTTCACTTAAGTAGGCTAGCCAGTTTATTTTGGAAGATACTTTGTGCCTTCTTTGATAGAAGCCATCTCTGCTCAGCAGTCCTTGGAAAATTCTCCCATGAGCCAGTAAGCCAAAAAACACTTGCACTCATCTCTAGGATGTGATCTTCTCTGCCTTGGCCTTTACCCGTATCAGGGAGGACTGAGAAGAAAAGCACTTATGCACTTATCTGCTTCACCCTCTCTCCAAGAGCCATGAATTCAGTTTTGAGATGTTCAGAAGGATACCTAGCAGTATCATTTGTGATAACATGGATGAGCAGCATTGGGTAATAACCGGTAGGCTTTATGAATCCTGACCAACTCTCAGTAACATCTCAGATATTGGCACATGGCAGACAGTACACTTCCTAGGACATCATGTCTGGTTGACAGATGGACACCTCTGTATACCTCAGAAGGAAGTCATCAACCACGACTATTCTTCACTTCCTAGTGGTCACTGATCCGGTAGCTTTAGAGTTTTTGAGCTCTAGTTCCTCCTGGGATGTTGTCACCTCCTCCACTTCCAGGGTTGCATACTAGTTCTTTAGTTCCAGGTAAGGTATCTAAGGGGCTTGTTTACAAAGCCGCGGTAGTGGTTCGCGATCGCGATCGCAGCCGCGGCCCCATTGAAATCAATGGGGCCGCGGCTCCGATTACGATCGCAAACCGCTACTGCGGCTTTGTAAACAAGCCCCTAAGTCTTTTAAAATCACCTCCTTAGTGTGTCAAAGTTCTCTTCTGAAGAAGTTACACAGTTGGGTTGAAGAAAAGACCTGAACACCAAGTCTATCCTTCTAGTACTTCACAAGTCTTTAAAAATCCCTGCATTGTTACTGCCATCACTATGTAATGCAGGCCAGCATACACACAGCCTTGCTTCCCACTATAGGGCTTTGCAGATAAACTGCCCGGGCCTTTTACCTAGTTAGTATTAACAAGCACTGCACAATTCAAAATATATTTCACCTGCCCCTTTCTATGTCCTAAGTACTTAGGGCAAGACTTCAGCTTTAGATAAGAACATAAGATATGCGATACTGGGTCAGACCAAGGTCCATCAAGCCCAGTATCTTGTTTCCAACAGTGGCCAATCTAGGTCAGACATACCTAGCAGTTTCCCCAAAAGACATAGGTTCCACAATGCTTGTATTAGGTCAAGCATTGATATCCTGGGTCCCTTCTTAATAATGGTTTATGGACCTTTCCTCCAGGAACTAGTCCAAACCTTTTTTAAACCCAGCTACACTGACAGCCTTTACTACATCCTCCGGTAACAAATTCCAGAGTTTGATTACACGTTGAGTGAAAAAATATTTTCTCTTATTTGTCTTAAATAGTTTAACCTGTAGCTTCATTACATGTCCCCTAGTCTTTCTATATTCTGATAACGTAAACAATCGATCTACGTTTGCCCGTTCCACTCCATTCATTAATTTATAGACTTCTATCATATCTCCCCTCAGCCGTCTCTTTTCCAGGTTAAAGAGCCCTAACCTTTTTAGCCTTTCTTCATAGGAGTATTCTTCCATCCCCTTTACCATTTTGGTGGCTCTTCTCGGAACCTTTTCTAATAATGCTATATCCTTTTCAAGATACGGCAACCAGAATTGCACACAATATTCAAGGTGCAGTCTCACCATGGAACAATATAGAGGCATTATAATATCTTTTGTTTTATTTTCCATTCCTTTCCTTATGATACCTAGCATTCTATTTGCTCTCTTGGCCGCCGCTGCACACTGGACCAAGGGTTTTAACATGTTATCCACAATGATGCCTAAATCTTTTTCCTGGGTGGTGGTTCCTAATGCGGAACCTTGCATCGTGTAACCATTGTTTGGGTTGTTCTTCCCTAGGTGCATAGCTTTGCTCCTGTCCACATTAAATTTCATCTGCCATTTTGATGCCCAGTCTTCCAATTTATCAAGATCCTCTTGCAATTATCCACAATCCTCTTGGGTTTTAACATCTTTAAATAGTTTTGTGTTATCTGCAAATTTGATAACCTCACTCGTTATTCCACTTTCCAGGTCATTTATGAATATGTCAAAAAGCAGCGGACCCAGCACAGATCCCTGGGGTACACAACTATTCACCTTTCTCCATTGGGAAAATTGGCCCTTTAGCACTACCCTCTGCTTTCTATCTTTTAACCAGTTTCTGATCTACAATAGTACACTTTCTCCTATCCCATGACTCTTTAGTTTGGCCAAAAGTCTCTGATGAGGGACCTTGTCAAAGGCTTTCTGAAAGTCCAGATACACTATATCAACCGACTCACCTTTGTCCACCTATTTATTCACAACTTCAAAAAAACATAACAGATCTTCCTTGTCTAGAACCAAGTTGGCTGTCTCCCATTAGGCCATGACTATCTCCATGCTGAGTAATTTTATTCTTTATGATGGTTTCTACCATTTTTCCCAGTACTGATGTCAGGCTCCCCGGTCTGTAGTTTCCCGGATCACCCCTGGAGCCCTTTTTAAAAATTGGTGTTAGATTGGCGATCCTCCAATCTTCAGGTATTAGAGATGATTTTAATGATAGTTCACAGATTACTAATAGCAGATCTGAAATCTCATATTTCAGTTCTTTCAACACCCAGCACAGATCCCTGGGGTACACCACTATTCACCTTTCTCCATTGGGAAAATTGGCCATTTAGCCCTACCCTCTGCCTTCTATCTTTTAACCAGTTCCTGATCCACAATAGTACCATAGTATACCATCCAGGCCAGGTGATATGCTACTCTTCAGTTTATCTAATAGTTGTAATACATCTTCCCGATGTATCGATATTTACTTCAATTCTTCCGCACCTTTAGATACCACTTCAGTCATGGGTAACATCCCTACATCTTCCTCAGTAAAGACTGAAGCAAAGAATTCATTCAGTCTCTGCTATCACCTTGTCGCCTCTTAGTGCCCCTTTAACCCCTCTATCATCTAATGGACCAACTGACTCTCTCACAGGTTTTTTGCTACGAATGTACTTGAAAAAGTCTTTATTTTGCGTTTTTGCTTCCGCAGCAAGCTTCTTCTCAAATTCTCCCTTTGCCTGCCTTATCAATGCCTTGCATTTGACTTGCCAGTGCTTGTGCTGTTTCCAGGTTTCGTCGTTTGGCTCTTTTTCCCATTTCCTGAAAGATGCTTTTTTGGCAATAACAGCCTCTCTGACCTCACCTTTAAACCATGCTGGCAATTTTTTGGACTTCCTTCCACTTTTCTTAAAGCGTGAAATACAGCTGGTCTGGGCTTCCAAGATAATATTTTTCAACAACACCCAAGCTTGATGTAAGTCTTTAACCTTTGCAACTGCTCCTTTTAGTTTTTTCTTAACTATTTTCCTCATTTTATCATAGTCTCCCTTTCGAAAGTTAAAAGGTAGTACTGTGGATTTCCTTACTATCCCTCCTCCACTAATTAAATCAAATGTGATCATGCTATGATCACTATTGCCAAGTGGCCCCAACACCCTTATCTCTTGCACTAGATCTGGTGTTCTACTAAGGACTAGGTCTAATATGGCTTCCCCTCTGGTCAGTTCATGAACCAGCTGCTCCAAGAAGCAGTCATTTATTTCATCTAGGAACTTTATCTCCCTAGCATGTCCTGACGTGACACTGACCCAGTCGATACTGGGGTAATTGAAATCACCCATTATTATTACTGCACTGTAACTTTTGTTAGCTTCCTTGATTTCTTTGAGCATTTCATCATCCATTTGTTCATTCTGGCCAGGCGGTTGATAGTACACCCCCACTGCCATCGCCTTCCCCTTTTTACATGGAATTTCTATCCATAGAGATTCTACAGCAAATTTTGTTTCCTGCAAAACTTTAATCCTTTCTGACTCAATGCCCTCTCTAACAAAGAGCACAACCCCTCCACCAATTTGATCAGCTCTATCATTACGATATAGTTTGTACCCAGGTATCACAGTGTCCCACTGGTTATCCTCCTTCCACCATGTCTCTGATATTCCAATCATATCTAACCTCTCATTTAGTGCTATATATTCTAAACCTCCCATCTTATTTTTTAGACTTCTAGCATTTGCATACAAGCATTTTAGAGACTATATTTTATTCATATTAATTTGGCTATTGGTAGACATGGGTAATTTGGGATCTTTAAGCTGTGTCTGCTCCATACTCGAGGGCATTTGGGCTACTTTACTCTTTTTTGGAACCTCTCTGCTTTTGGCAGTATCCTTCAAGGATACATTCTTCCGAACCATCCGCTCTTGGGCGACTGTGGGCTTTTCCCTATTATCTAGTTTAAAAGCTGCTCTATCTCCTTTTTAAAGGTTAATGCCAGCAGCCTGGTTCCATCCCGGTTAAGGTGAAGCCCATCCCTTCAGAAGAGCCCCTCCTTTCCCCAGAATGTTCCCCAGTTCCTAACAAATCCAAAACTCTCATCTCTGCACCATTGTCTCATCCATGCATTGAGACTCCGGAGCTCTGCCTGCCTTTTGGGTCCTGCGCGTGGAACGGGAAGCATTTCTGAGAACGCTACCCTGGAAGTTCTGGATTTCAACTTCCTACCTAAAAGCCTAAATTTAGACTCCAGAACCTGCCTACCACATTTTCCTATCTCATTGGTACCGACATGTACCAAGACAGCAGCCTCCTCCCCAACACTATCTAAGACCTTATCTAGGTGGCGCGTGAGGTCCGCTACCTTCGCACCAGGCAGGCATGTTACCAGGCGATCCTCACGTCCACCAGCCACCCAGCTATCTACATGCCTAATGATCGAATCACTAACTATGACAGCTGTCCTAACCCTTCCCTCATGGGCACATGGCCCTGGAGAAACTTCCTCGGTGCGAGAGGGTTTTACATCACCTGGAGGACAGGTCCTAGTTACAGGATCACTTCCTGCCACACCAGGGTGATGCTCTCCTGTCACGTGACCTCTCTCCTTCATGGCAACAGGGATGCTGCCAGACTGGAGGTGGGACATCAGGACTATATCCCTGTAGGTCTCGTCTATGTACCTCTCTGTGTTTCTTATGTTTTCCAAGTCTGCTACTCTAGCCTCTAGAGAACAGACTCATTCCCTGAGAGCAAAGAGCTCCTTGCAACTAGTGCACATGGAAGACCTCTCACCAACTGGTACTTTGCTGATACTAGGCCCTGAGTGACTATTAAATCTAAACTACAAGCTCTCTGCTGGGTGTGAAATGTAACCGGAAAGTTCTCTTCTGTGTTTTAAATTTTAAACTTAAACTGCTGCTACTAGGCCCTGACTGATTTAACAAAAAAACACCGGGTTCACAGATTAATTAGCTTTAATACAAAGAATTCCTTTCAGAAAATTCCCAGAAGTATATACACACAATTGCAGATCTCTCTCCAGAAGTAACAGTCCCCTTTTCTAGTCTAGTAAGGCAAGAGTATGGGAAGACTGCAAGACAGCCTGTACAATTTTAAAGATCAGCTGTTGCCAAAAAACTGTATTTTGAGTAGCTTCTTACATATTTCTGAAACTAGAAAAGTATGCAAGTAGCATGGAAGTTCATCATTTTCTGGCAAAAGTGCTAGTCTTTTTCTGCAGAAATCTGAGCTTGCATGACTTTTTCTGCAGAATTTGTTTCTGTGCTAAAGCCACAGGAAATACAGTTTTTAAGCAAAAGATGGCCACTTCCAAATCTGTGTAATCAGCAGACTTACAGTCTTTCTGCACCTTTCTCTGCTTACTTTTGTTCTCGCTTTAAAATCTAGCCCCGTTTCTCATGTGCTCATCTAAATGACCAATATGTGCCCTTCTGTAAAACCAGAGAGTCAGTCCCGCTGTGCATTTTCAAGGAATGTTATTTCAGTGTCATCTGTAATGTGTTACAATCTGGACCGTCTGTGAAGCTGATCTGCTTTATGAGTTACTGCAAGACTTCCATAAACGTTATGTTCATACCACTAACCTCACCCACATCCCCAGAAAATAATTACGCAAAACCAAAATTTGTTCACTGTAGTCTAAATTTTACTATTGGTTTTAGAAATCATATGTCACAGCACTGTGAGCATTGCACTCCAGATCTGAAAGACATGTTTGTAATGCTGCAGACACAACAGCATTATAGCTGAAAAAACAGAAACGTTTCCTTTGAAGAACATCCAACATCAAAGTGGCCTAATAAGGTCCTTGAAGCTGGTCAAGGACGCAAACATCCCTGCCATGCTGGGAGGGTAATGAATGAATAAATCCCAAGTTCCTAATTGTATGACTCATCCAGTAAAGCAAAAGGGGAGGTTCAAACAAAACCACATCAGTGCTGGTCATGCTCTTTGATCTCCCTCCTAATCCATCAGTTTATTCTGATAAGAGGCAGACTGAAAATAAAGATGCGCAGACAGGCTGCAAAACGTAGCTAGAATAACACCAGCAAGGAGATCTATGCAACAGGGAAATATCAGTATACTTGAGATGAATACACCATTTCCTTTTCTCCACCAACAGCCAAATATCAAAGTCAAGTCTAATGCTCAAAGTTGCATAGCTTGCTCGAGTCCAGACCTCAGGGACGGCTCTACCATTAGGCAGAGTGAGGCAGCTGCCTCAGGTGGCAAAGTTTTGGCAGCGGCAAAAAATGCCACCAAAATGCTCCAGGGGCAGCTGCCTCACTCTTTTTTTTTTTTTAAACAGAAAGCAAAGTATTCCAACTGCTGCTGCCACTGTCGCCACTTCTGTAGGGTCTATGGTAGCTGAGGCATGACCCCCCCCCCCTCCCACTGCCACTGACTCAGACAGGTGAGAAGCAGTGGCGGAAGCAAGCAATGAGTTCGCAAAAAACAAAACAAAACCCAAAACAAAAGTATGGGGTCTTCACAACTCAGAAGGGACGGAACAGGCAGGGCCTTCCAAGCATGCTGGAGTCAGGAAGACCCCATGCTTTTGTTTCTTTACTTGCCATCGCCGTTGCCATAGAGATTGAGAGAGGCAGCAGTGGCAGGCTTGAAGCATGGTAAAATGTTAGAAGGGAAGAGCAGATGCTGAAGATTGGCATGGTAGGGGGGGGCATGGAGGGCAGGAGCTGGACACGAGATGGAGTGGGGGACAGATGCTGGCTATGAGGTGGCAGGGTAGAGGGCAGATGGTGGCAACAGGTGGGGAGGAGCAGAGTGCAGATGCTAGCCACAGGGTGGGGGTGGTGGAGAACAGATGGGGGATATGGGATATGGAATGGGGTACAGGGCAGATGCTGGATAGCAGTGGGGGGGGGGGCAGTGGAGTTGGAGGAAAGATTCTGGACATAGGGAGAGCATAGAGAGGAATAGGAAAGTAGATGCTGGATATGGTTTGGGGTGGGGGACAGATGCTGGATGAGGGAGCAGATAGCAGCCATCGAGTAGGGGTGGGACATGCTGGATGGCAGCACAGGATGTGTGGAGGTGGAGGAAAGATGCTGGACATGGGGGGAGAGCATAGAGGGGGACGGTGGGGTAGATGCTGGCCATGAGTGGGAGGGGCAGATGCTAGACACAGAGTATGGGTGGGGGAGGTGGAGGACAGATGGTGGATATGGGATTGGGCAGAGAACAGATGCTGGATGTTAGCAGGGGGGCATGGAGGTGGAGGTTGAGGTCAGATGCTGGACACAGGATGGGGTGAAGGGGCAGAGGGTAGCCACAGGCAGGGGAGCATAGGGCAAATGGTGGCCATAGGGTGGGGGAGGAAATGAACAGATGGTGAACATGGAATGTGGGTTGAGAGCAGATGCTAGACATGGGGGCATAGGGGGTTCAAGAGCAGATGCTGAGCATGGGAGGAGAAAGGGGAGATGCAGGTGATACTACTACTAATCATTTGTATACCACTACAAGGTGTACCCAGTGCTGTACATACAGATGTAAGACACAGTCCCTGCTCATCAGAGCTTACAATCTAATCAAGGCAAAATACATTGTGAAACCGGGGACTAGATTATAATAAAATGCACTCAAGTAGTTGACAAGAGAGCGAGGAGCATCAGGATCCAAAAGCAGCTTCAAAGAGGTGGGTTTTTAGCTTGGATTTGAATAGGGCTAGAGCAGGGGCTGAACGGACAGACTCGGGCAGTTTGTTCCAGGCATATGGAGCAGCAAGATGGAATGAACGAAGTTTGGAATTGGCAGTGGCAAAGAAGGGCACAGATAAAAGGGATCTGCCAGAGCAGCGGAGTTCCCGGGGAGGAGTGTAGAGTGAGATAAGAGATGAAAGGTAGTGAGGAGCCACAGAATGAATGCACTTGTAGGTCAGTAGGAGAAGTCTGAACTGGCTGTGGAAACTGATAGGGAACCAGTGAAGTGACTTAAGAGGGGTTACATGAGCATAGTGACACTGGCAGAAGATAACCCGTACAGCTGAGCTTTGAACAGATTGAAGGGGACAGAGATGATTCAGAGGGAGATCAGCAAGAAGGCGGTTACAATAGTTAAGGCAGGAGGACATGTGGCAGAGTTGGGCGAAAAAAGGTCAATTCTGGGCATAGGGGAAAAAAAACAGATGCTTGGCATGGAAGGATGGATGGCAGATGCAGGGCATGGGGGTGATAGGGAAGAAAAGACAGATGCTGGGCAGGCAAATGCTGGGCTTCCGAGGGGAGGAAGAGAGAGAGAGAGAGAGGAGTGATGTTGGACATGGGGAGGGAAAGAGAGACTAGATGCTGGGCACAGAGGGAGGGGGAGAGAGAGAAGAGAGATGGTGGACATGGGGGGGGGGAGAGAGGAGAGATGGGAGGGAGAGAAAGTGGAGGAAATACTAAATGGGGAGGATAAAGAGAGGAAGATGAGAAATGCTGGATATGGGTGTGGGGAGGAGCAGAAGGGAGATGCAGGACACGAGATGGGAAATAAAGAGAGATATATTGAACATGGGGAGAGGAATAGGGAGAGAAGGAGAATGGTGGGTATAGTGGAGTGAGAAAAAAAGGATGTGGCACTGGATGGGAGGAGAGATAGAGTGGAAAGAGTCTGGATAAGGGATGAGAAACAGGGACAAATGCTGGACAAGGGAGAAAGAGAGAAAAGTGAGAGGAATAAGAGGATGGGAAGGAGACAGAGATGGGGAATGAGAGGGCTTGTGTTAGGGTTGAAAAGTAGTGGATGCAGTAAAAGGAGGGGAGATTGAGGACTGGATGGTAAGAAGGAAGAGTACAATTGGAGATGATAGAGAAAAAGAAATGGAAGAAAGCTGAAAGGAAAAGATAAATGCCAGAGATGTAAGAAAGTGAAAAAAACAGGAGGAGAGAGAAGTGGCAGATGGGCTGAAGACCCTAGAAAATGAATTAAGAGGAGCAGAAATCAGAAATTGAGATCAACATGATTAGAAAATAAAATGCCCAGTCAACAAAGATAGAAACATGAATTTTATTTTCAATTTAGTGATTGGGATATTCAGTCTTTGGAATTTACATGTTTTATCTTTATGTTGCACAATGCCTGAGCACATACATCTTTCTATTTCCCTGGTGTTGTACTGAATGCAGCGGTGTAGTCAAGGGTGGGCCAGGGTGGGTCGTGGCCCCTCTGTTTTGGCATGAGACCCACCAAATCATTGCTAGAACAGTTGAATGAGAGGATAATTGGAGGCACTGTCAACATTTGCACTGCTTTGTGCCCACCCATAGTAACCACAGGCCCCACCAAAAAATCATACACTGATGCTGAATCTGGCTTTTTGGGGTTTCAGCTTAATTTTTGTCTACGTATGTCTATTTTTAGTGTGATAATTTATTCCTTACTTGATGAGGATCTGTTTTTTGAGTGTGTGACCAAGGCCAGGTATTCTGTTAGCATGGAGTTTCTGTTGGGATTGGTAGTAATCCAGCTTGTCCCCTTGTGTGAGATTTTGAAGTTGATGCTGTTATGGTATGGTAGATTTTCTCTATAGGTGTCAAGTAATTTTTGTAAAGATTGTATTACTTCACAATATGCCTGATACTGTAGCAACGTAGACGCCCAACTTAAGTGCTGGGTGCAGGGGTATAGAGCCCTACAGCCTCTCCAAACACGTTGCGCTGCCACGGGAGATGCCTTGACGCCCGATCCAGATCCCGGCTGCCCCTGCAGGGGGTCAGGTGGTGGGGAAAAGGTATGGATGTGGGGGGGGGGGGGGTCGGGCATTGGGTGCTCCTGCTGAACGTGCTGGTGCCATGGTGACCAGATGCTACTGTACTGGCACACCAACATTATTGTAGGGTGCGCTGCTGGGCAGATAAATGGATGTCTCCTGCGGTAGAATTGGGAGCATGCCGGGCTGTCCAGGAGCCCTGATTCTGCTACTGCGGGAACGTCAACTCCAGCAGATGCAGAATTGGGTCCAGATGGGCCCCATACATTTTTTGGACATTGGATGACCCAGACATACCCCTGTCAGAATCGGCCTCCATGTGAACAGGGCTCGATGTCTTCATTAAATCAGAGTAAATTTTAGAAGCCTAAGGTGTTATCTACACATATATAAAGTGGATTTAACATAACAATTTAGTATATGACAGCAGATAAAGATCAGCATGGTCCATCTAGTCTGCCCAGTAAAGTGGCAAGAGTAGGTGCACCCGCTGCTCCGTGCAGGTCACCCTTCCCCATGCCTTTGTTTAGGGATGCACCCGCCGCTCTATGCAGGTCACCCCTATCTGTTTATATACAGTATAAGAGATAGTTAAATTTATATTGATTTTATCCTGTTGCTATGAAGGGATCCACCATCCTTTCAGTGAAAAAGTATTGCCTGGCATTGCCTTTCAGTTACCCCTTTGCAGCTTCTTGTTATGCCCTCTAATTTTACAGCTTCCCCGTCTTTGAAAAATTTGTTTGTTCAATAATACTCTAAGTATTTAAAGGTCTGTATAATATCTCCCCTGTCCCTCCTCTTCTCTCCTCTACCATATACATATTTAGATCTTCAAGTCTCTTCTCATGTGTCTTCTGATGCAGGCTCCAAATATATTTTGGTCAACTTCCTCTGAGGCGTTTCCAGTCTTTTTATATCCTTTGAGAGATATGGTCTCCAAAACTGAAAACAATTTTCCAAGTGAGGCCTCACCAGTGACTTGTACAGTGGCATTAGTACCTCTTCCTTTCTGCTGGTAATTCCTCTCTGTATGCAACCCAGCATCCTTCTGACTTTGGCCACCGCCTTGTCACACTGTTTTGCCATCTTGAGATCCTCAGAAACAATCACTCCTGGGTTCTTCTCCATTCCATGCACACCAACCTCTTGTCCCCATAGCATACAATTCCCTTGGATTTCTGCATCCCAAGTGCATGACACTGCACTTCTTAACAGAGGAGTCCACTCCGCTGCAAATTTTCATGTCATCTGTAAAAAGACAGACTTTTCCATTCAGTCCTTCAGCAATATCACTCAGAAATACATTGAACAGTACCGGACCCAGGCCCGATCCCTGGGACACGCCACTAATCACCTTCCTTTCACCTTCCACTTACCATCACCTTCTGTCATCTGCCAGTCAACCAATTTCTGATCCAGTTCATCACCTCAGGACCCATCCCCAGGCTGTTCAGTTTATTGATAAGCCTCATATGAGGAACAGTATCAAAGGCTTTGCTGAAATCTAGGTAGATCACATCCATCGCATGCCCTTGATCTAGTTCTCTGGGCACCCAGTCAAAGAACTCAATCTGATTTGTTTGGCATGATTGTACTTTGGTAAAACCATGTTGCCTCAGATCATGCAGCCTATTGATTTCAAGAAAGTCCACTATTCTTTCTTTCAGGAACACATCCATTACTTTTCCCGCTACCAAGGTAAGGCTTACTGGTCTGTAGTTTGTCATGTCTTCCCTATTACCACTTTTGTGAAGAGATACCACATCAGCCCTTCTCCAGTCCTGTGGAACTTCTATCTCCAAGGATCCATTAAAAACATCCTTTAAGGGCCCTGCAAAAACCTCTCTGAGCTCTTTCAGTATCCTGGGATGTATCCAATCTGGTCCCATGGCCTTGTCCACTTTCAGTTTTGCAAGCTGTTGACAAACACATCATCTTCTGTGAATGGTGTAGTAGTCACTCCATTCCCATTTGTATATTTGTCAATCACAGGTGGTCCTTCTCCAGGATTTTCTTTACTAAAAACTGAAGTATTTGTTTAGAGGCCAATTCAGACTGGGGCACGTCCGGGCTGTCCGGACATCCAAACTCTGGATGGGCTGGATCTGAATCTGATTCTGCACCCATGTGAGCTAGACGTTGCCACAGGTGCAGAATCGGGGCACTTGGACAGGCTGGATGGGACCCAATTCTGAGGCCAAATACGTGCAGCAACCGCCCCATCTAGCCCTCCCTATACTCCTGCTGGAACCCCGGTGCCATGGCATCCCATTGCCATAGCACCGGGATGCCCAGCAGGAGCAACATAATCCCTGACAGCAAATACAATTGCTTTCCCCACTGCCCGACCCCTGGAGGGGCCTGCCAGGTCCAGGATCAGGTGGTAGGAATCCTCCTGTTGCCTCTCACCTCTTTGGGGGAGGGGTCCTCCGTCACTGCCCACCATCGTCAGGGGGACTTATTCCACCTCCGAGGTGGAATACGTTCCCTGTTCATCCTGCCCTTGCCAGACATACAGGGCTGTGACCTGTATTGTCCCTGTACATCCGGGTTGTGTGACCCATCCCCACTCCACCCAGACTCCTCTTCCGACCCTCCCCCTCCTGCCCCCATTCAGAGCTCCCCGCACAAAGCCGTTGTACGTGCGGGGAGCTCTGTATTTGGAATATGCCCACAGTGAATAGCAGGGGGTTGGACGTTCAAACCAGATGTACATCCCCGCTATTTGCAGTTTGGAATGACCCCCATAGTATTTTTGCTTTTTCAATGTCACTTTCCACTAATCTGTTCTCAGCACTTTTGAGTCTTGCAATTCCACCTCTGATCTTCCTCTTCTGAATATACCTAAAAAACGTTTTCTCACCATGCTTCAGATCTTTAGCCATCTTTTCTTCTGCCTTTGCTTTTGCTATCCTTATTTCTCTTTGTGTCTCTTTTAACTTTATCCTGTATTCTTTCTGTGTTCATATCTCCCCTGTCCCTCCTCTCCTCCAGAGTACATATTTAGGTCTTCAAGTCTCTTCTCATAAGTCTTCTGATGCAGGCTCCAAATCAAGACGTAGATGGTGATATGGAAGGGCAGACTAGATAGGCCATGTGGTCTTTTTCTGCTGTCATGTTTTTATGTTTCTATGTTTCTTCAAGATGGAGTCACACCAATAATTCTTACAGAAAAAGTCAAACAGTGATCAATCTAGGGCCACAACTGAACTTTTATAGATAGAAGTGGATGGATGACAAATTAAATCCAAAACATGGCCTTTATTATGGGTAGGCTCAGAAACTATCCGCACATAATCTAATGATAACATCAGGTCAAAAAGTCGAGCCCTTTGTAATACTAGCTGAACAATCAGATGCAGAAGTCTCCTATAACTATTAAATTCAATAAATTTAAGTTTGAGGAAGATAATTGCTCTACAAATGAATGATCAGTTGTATCAGCATCATGTGATGGTCAATACACTGCCCAAGTTCTCCATTGACAACTATAATTACTCTAATGGAAACCCATGGAGGGGAATTTTAGAAGGGACATCCAAGTGCAATCTGGGACGTCTATGCCAGAACATCTGAAATAAATGCAGGCATATCCAGGTGCAGAAACTATTTCATAAATAGGGATGTGCCCGATACGGACGTCTATGGAGGCATCAACATAGACATCTCCAGAACCATACTTCAGAACCTAGGATAACCTAATGGTTATAATAGTGAGCTATGAATGGGGTAGCCAAGGTTCAAATACCACTATTGCTATCACTGACATTGTGCTGAGTACTGGGGATGATGGAGTGCCTTCTTCTCTACACTCACTTGATATTTTTCAGCCAAAACAAGCGCTTTTCAGATGCCTGTACTTGCCTGGAGAAGATCTAAACTTACATGTAATGCTGGATGTCCATGACTTGTCTGAAATCGGGCAGGGACGTCCAGGTTCCTGTGAATACCCTGGTCACGCCTCCACCATGCCCCCATTCAGACTTGGACAGCCTTCCAAAGGGGACAGTCCCCAGAGCTAGCTTCTAAAATGGCTCTGGAGACATTTCTGTACTTTGGATGTCTCTATGCCCATTTTATGATGTCCAAAGCATGAATAGGGCTTCTGAAATTACTCGTGTGGAGCCCGATTCAGCAAAAGGCATGGCTGGGCCGCCTGGATGGCCTCGAGCAGGATGGGCCCATTAGGACCCGATTCTGTACCGTGGGAGCAAGATGTTCCCTCAGGTGCAGGATCGGGCCTTGGGATGGCCCGGCATGCCCTTGCATACAGGCAGGGGCATCCTTCCCGAGGAAGATGCCCCCTGCAGTGCCGACCCCCTGTTACCATGCCGTCTGACCCCTGCTGTGCATGGCAGCAAATATATAGGTTTCTTCTGCAAAGCTGTACATGTTTTATAAAAGGTCCGGCATTTGCCAAGTATTTTATAAAATACTAGCATCGTTTTTAATGGACAGACCTAAATGCACATTTTTTCCACTTAGACAACCTATCCAAATGTATCCTCTCTATCCGTTCATTAGACTCTTTGGCCTCGTTTGTCCTCCGCTCTGTTTTCCTCACTAATCCTGGATTAGTGGAATGCTTCCTCTTCATGTTTTTGTGACTAAGGATGCATACATAATAAAATGTCTTCCTTTTTTGTCCTGCATTTCATTGCCCCTCCTTTTCCATTGCCATCCCCTGAGACTTCCACAGCAGGCCAAACCTTAAAGCTGAAATCAGCAGCTGATAAAACAAGATTCTGTTTCCTTCGGAGCTATTTCCAGAGATGACACTCTGGATCCCAGAAGCCTTTGCCAGGCATCAAACCTAAATCCAAATGCTATTTTAATCGACCTCTTTGGCTTTTTTAAAATAAAGAATTGACAGTGCTAGAATGCATTTATCTCGAAGGTAGGCGGGCCATTCAAAAGCTATCCTCAATTTAATTCAGAGGGACTTCCATCAGGATTTCTCTCTCTGCACAAGGATTCCCCTTCCTATTCTCAACATGATTTAAATACTCCTTGTAAAGCTGACAGAACACACAGAGCTTTTCTCCAGACTGCAGAAGCCATCTAAATGTAAAGCAGCAGTAGTAGCTTGATTATGAAGAACATATCAGGTCAGTTTCATCTTTTGGATGTATCTGTAGCTTTCCTTTGGTGCTGAATGCTGATAGAGGAATTGAAAACTGGATTTCAGGAAAGAGCTATTTAACTGATCATAACGCAAGATTCAAATATTTTATTCTAAAAAGTGTAAAACATTTTTAGTATCATGCTCTACTCATAATTTACAATGAGATTCTCATGAAGGAGGAGTACAGTAATATCTAAAATAGCAATAATGGGGCTGATATTGAGTTAGGAAGGCTATGCAACGCCTCGGCACATAGCCCTCCCTGCCGACCTCTAACCCCAGATATTCTGTCGGTGTCATATGCGGCCTCTGCATTGAATATCTGGGATCACCACACTACCTCTTCAGCTGCAGCCAATAACCCAGCAGCAGCAATATTGCATGCTGCCTGGTTAACACCTGCGGCTTAAAGATAGGCGATGGTTTTTCTTGCCTATCGTTGAGGTGCAGGTCGCTAACTGGACAGCATGCAATATCGCTACTGCCTGGTTGTCACCGCCTCCACTCCTCCCAGGAATGGCCTCGACAAGTCCCGATGCTAAGCGGTTAGCATTGGGGCATGTAAAGGAGAAGAGAGGGGGTATTGAAAAGGTACTAACCATGTTATTGTCATTGACTATCCCGGATAGCAGCATTTACCTGCAGCATTTACAGGCTGTAAACCATGAAAATGTCTTTCCAATATCAGGCCCAATATGTTTTGTATTTTTGGCCTGCCTTACCAAAATATGCTCAAGTTGGCTTGTCAGCATTGTTAGAATTTAAGTACAATAAGGGAGTTATTTTAAAAGCTTTGTTTGTGTTGTGCACGTGTGAATACCGGCACCTACATGTGGAAATGGTGATTTTAGAAAAGGCTTACTACATGGAAGTTGCAAGAGGGCTTGTCAGGGATGTGACCAGGGTGGATCAAAAATCTACACATGTACTCCCAATTTCACATGGGCAATCAATGCGTATGACCAAAAGTGTCCATGTCTGGATTTACACCTGCTCCCTGGAATGTTTAGATTTTTAAAACAAGCTTGCTTCGGCCTGGCCTTTTTAGGAAGGATTAAGGGTGTTATCTGCCTTAATCCCCCACTGTTTATCTCCCCATCCATATTGAAATTAGAAAAAGAGAGAGCGGCATCTGTAGTTGACAGACATTTATATGTGCAAGTCTGTAAAATGGCTGACATACATATCTAGAAGCACAGCACCTACACAAGTAAGTCACAAAAAATCCTGTGTGCACGTGCAGGCACCAGCACTTACACATGTATGTAACCGTTCTTTTTCTCCACAGGGAGGCTTGAGAATGTCACTTCCCACTGTGCATGCATGCACTCCTGCAGTTCTTTTGTATTTTAGAAACTGCTCCATATTCAGGAAACCCTTTTCTAAAATACCGCCCAACGTCTCAATCCCAATCTCCACATCTTTTCCAAATTGCGCCTTTCAGTCTCTTTCCCAAAGAGGTTACAATCTAAATAAGCACCTGAGACAATGGGCAACTTGCCAAGGTCACAGGAAGTGTCACTAGGGGGAAACAGGAAACACCCTTGTTCCCTTGGTGCTTATCTCACTGCCCTAACCGTTAGGCCTTGACTACTCAGTCAGCAGAGGGCCCAACTAAGGAACTTCACAAACCTTATAAAATGCTGTTTCTGGAATAAACATCTGACTAAAACAGAGAATGATAATGTATTTGTTTTAACCTCTAACTCAGTTATCTAAAATTTTTACACATACAGCTAATTTAGATATGATTTGCTATGGGGGTTATTTTAGAAGACCTATTCATGCTGTGGATGTTTGAAAACAGGCATACAGACATCCAAAGCATGGAGATGACCCCAGAGCTCTGTGGATGCCTCCACCTGAAGAGGTGGGGGATGGTGTAGGCATGTCTGGGGCATTTCCAGAACGTGGATCTCCTCGCCCAATTTCAGTAATGCCCTGGACATGCCAAAACCATGCCCAGGCTTATATCTGCTCCAAGCACAAATAGGCATTGAAGGAGTGCTCATCTGGTGAGCCAGACATCTGTAGGGTGTGGAGAAAGAGGTACGCTCATGTCCCCTATCTTTTCTATGCTCATAACAAACACTGATAAAGACTGAGGGCTCATGTGATTGTTTTCCCATGCTGTTGGATGTCCCCTTATGCTAGCATGCATGCAATGGACTTCCTGCCCCATGTTTTCCTAAGTTGGGGCGTTTATGTGGCTGCAGGCGCAGACATCCATGTCGAGGACATCTACTGCATGTTACTAAAATGGTGTGGAGACATAGGCATCCCTGGCATTCTCGGCACATTCTACCTCGGACAACCCCGGCTGGACTTCGATGTCCTTTAAAAAATGCCACTTCATAAATATAAGCTATATTTAATAGTTAACTCTTTTAGAGAAGAATGAATGCAGGCTTTCTTAAAAAGTCTTTTTTCTTATACAATATCTCCCTCTGCTTCTTCAAGTCTTAAATCAGAGGTCAGTAACTCGGATAGTATATATAGTGCATTGCAAAAGTATTCATCCCCTCTGTGTTTGTCCTGTTTTGTCGCATTACAACCTGGAATTAAAATGGAGTTTTGGGGGTTAGCACCATGTGATATACACAACATGCCTATGACTTTGAAGGTGCAAAATATCCTTTATTGTGACACAAACAATAATTAAGACAAAAAAATAAACTGAAAGCAAGCGTGTGCAAATGTATTCACCCCCCAAAGTCAATACATTGTAGAGCCACCTTTTGCTGCAATTATAGCTGCAAGTCTCTTGGTGTATGTCTCTATTAGCTTAGCACATCTAGCCACTGGAATTTTCACCCGTTAAAACTGTGCCAACTCCTTCAAGTTAGATGGGTTGCGTTGGTGTACAGCAACCTTCAAGTAATGCCACAGATTCTCAATTGGATTGAGGTCTGGGCTTTGACTAGGCCATTCCAATACATTTAAATGTTTCCCTTTAAACCAGCTTTAGCAGTATGTTTAGGGTCATTGTCCTGCTGGAAGGTGAACCTTCGTCTCTGTCTCAAATCTCTGGCAGACTGAAACAAGTTTTCTTCAAGAATTGCCCCGTATTTAGTGCCATCCATCGTTTCTTCAATCTTGACCAGTTTTCCTGTCCCTACCAATGAAAAACATCCCCACAGCATGATGCCGCCACCACCATGTTTCACTGTGGGAATGGTATTCTTAGGGTGTTAGGAAGTATTGGATTTGTGCCACATACAGCATTTCCCATGATGGCCAAAAAGTTCAATTTTCGTCTCAGCTGACCAAGAGAACCTTCTTCCATGTGTTTGGAGGGGGGGGGGGGGTCCACCACATGCTGTTGTGCAAACTCCAAACATGTTTTCTTATTTCTTTCTTTAAGCAATAGTTTCTTTCTGGCCACTCTTCCATAAAGCCCCACTCTATGGAGTGTATGGCTTAAAGTGGTCCTATGGACAGATACTCCCATCTCCACTGTGGATCTTTGCAACTCCTTCAGTGCTATCCTTGGTGTCTTTGTAGAATCTCTAATTAATGCCCTCCCTGACCAGTCTGTGAGTTTTGGTGGGCGGCCTTCTATTGTCAGATTTGTAGTGGTGCCATATTCTTTCTATTTTGTTATAATGGATTTAATGGCGCTCCGTTGGATATTCAGAATTTGGGATATTCTTTTATAACCCAACTCTGATCTATACTTCTACACAACTTTCTCTCTGACCTGATTGGAGTGCTCCTTGGTCTTCATGTTGCTTGTTTAGTGGTGTTGCAGAGTCAGGGGCCTTTCAGGACAGGTATATTTATACAGGCATCATGTGACACTAATTGCACACAGCTGGACCTAATCAACTAATTATGTGACTTCTGAGGTTAATTGGTTGGACCACATCTTATTTAGGGGTTTCAGAGCAAAAGGGATGAATATATATGCACTCACAACTTTTCAGTTTTTACTTGTTTTTTTTAAATATATAAGGTATTTTATTGTCATTTCACTTCACCTATTGGGAGTAAATTGTTAGGTCCATTACCTAACATCCAAATGAACCTCCATTTTCATTCCAGGTTGTATGTAATGTGACAAAACAGGATAAAAACCAAGGGGATGAATACTTTCGCAGGACACTGTATATGCTCAAGTTGTTGGAGGTCTGGAGAAAGAGTAATCGATTATTCAACCATGCTGACATGGCTCATTTCAGGTGTAATCTATAAGGAAACAAGGTCATCCCTGCACTCTGTGAATATAAATATCCAAACCAACTTACCATTGGTTGAACTATTTAGAACAGAATTCTCCAAAGCTTACTTCAACCCTGCCTGTTGAACTGGAAATGTTTTCATGGATAACTATGGGTACATTTTTCCTTAAGTCTAAATG
Organism: Ichthyophis bannanicus; assembly: GCA_033557465.1. Taxonomy (NCBI): domain Eukaryota; kingdom Metazoa; phylum Chordata; class Amphibia; order Gymnophiona; family Ichthyophiidae; genus Ichthyophis; species Ichthyophis bannanicus. Next base: position 1,386,582,043 of record CM066032.1, on the reverse strand, counting down.
CTGAAGAGGGTGTTTTGGCATGAATGTGGGTACTTTGCCAGTAAGCATAGTTAGGGTTACAGTCTGGGTGGAATGTGAGCAGAGTTCATGGGTATACACATTGACTATGAAATGTGCAAGTATGCATATAGATTAAGGTAGTTTACATGCATTCATATACATCTGCTCTTTGTAATGCCCACATCTGCATTTAAAGCATGATCTCTGCTTCTTACATTAGTATTTTATAAAAATGTAGGTGCCTAGTTGTCTCTGCAAAATAGCAGCCAAGTAGGCACCTACTTGCCCTCTAAAACTAAGTGTTCTGTTATAAAATTACCCTCACTGCATCTTTATAAAATATACCTGAATATAGGTGCTTATGTTGACTTCCAACCTACAGTGGTGTGCAAAAGTCTGGAATCACTTGTAAATTTGATGTTTTATCAACTTCGTGACCTTATATCTTAATTTCTTTTTCCTCCCAGTGGCTTTTTCTGTGTATCTCATGATAAGTGATAGATTTGGCTATTAGGGCCAACTTTTAGTATTGGTTTGACCCTTATTTTCCGAGTTTGTTCCCCATAGTTGTCCTGTTGATGGATTTTCTGTGAAAATCGCATAATGTACATCGTTGGCCAACAATATATTATTGTAAGTATGCTTTAAAATATTATGGACACATGCCAGCCTTCCTTCAAATTAATGTATGTGGCCTTGAAAAAGACCATTTTTATGTGTCAGTGATGGCTCAGTATTTGATGGGCCACCCTTTGTTCTTGATCACCTGACTGCACCTTGTCGGCATTGAATGAACCAGTCTGACAAGGTGATCATTGGTGACAACGCAGTTCCAAGCTGCAATGAGTGACTCAATCAGCTCACACTTTGATGTTGGATGCCTCTTGGATATTTCCAAGGCCACCTTGTGCCACAGGTTCTCAATTGGATTCAGATCTGGAGACTGGGCAGGCCAGTCCATTGACTTGATGTTGTTCCACTACTTCCAGCTGATCACCTATCTGGAGCAATGGCAGGGTGCATTGTCATCTTGGAACAGGAACTGGCTAGGAAACAGCTGGTGTGCTGATGGCACCATGCACTTTTGCAGTATGGTGATGTACTTGGTCCCGATGACCATTCCATCGACGATGTGAAGATGTCCAACATCACTGGCAGCCATGCAAACCCAGACCATGACCTTCAAAGGATGCTTCACAGTGAGGTTGAGGCACTTGGGCTTGAAATCCTCTCCAGGAAATCTCCTCACATAGGTGTGGGCCTGGTTACCAAACAGGCAGAAGGTGCTTTCATTGCTGAATAGCACCTTTTCCCACTTTTCAGTCGACCAGGTTGAGTGCTTTCTCGCCCACACGATCCGGTTGCGCCTTTGTATGTCAGTCATTGGTGGCATATTCCGTACTTCGCAGTCCCAGAGACCAAACTGCAGGCACTGGCGACGAACTGTTGATGAGCTGACACTGACCTCACTCTTGTCTGACCACTCTTGAAGTAGCTGAGGAGAGGTCAACTTGCGATTAGTCAGTGAAATGTGTCATAGTGCGCGGTCCTGGTGTGATGTTGATGCACGTGGACGACCTGAACAAGGCTGGTCCACCACTGAACCCATTTCTTTCTTCTTCTGTACAATCTTAACAGCGCTTTGACTGCAGCCAACGTTCCTGGCTATCTGACGGCTTGAGAATCCTTCCTCGCTCATAAAGGACACACGAACATGCTCCTCCAATGTCAGGGTCCGAGTCATCTTCATGGTCGATCCAGAAAGCATATGAAATTCAAAAATTCCGCACATTTTTATAGCTGTACTGTTGGCAAGATATCTGCATTGTGATTGGTTAGTGAAACCAGCCTCCTGATTGGTAAAAAATAACGTGTGCATATTGGATAATCTCGATCCAGTTTTGATGCAGGATCCACAAAAATAGTAGTAGCTATCTCCCAGTGTCTGTAAAGTATTTAAATTGGAAGCAAGGAATGCAAAAAAGTCAACTCTAATAGCCAAATGTATCCCTTTTAACGTGGTAGAAAGATGAATATGCTGGGCTAATGCAAAATTTTAAAAAAAAAGTTAGAAAGTACGAAAAACACAAAACTCACAAGCGATTCCAGACTTTTGCACACCACTGTAGGTGACCTGCTAGATAACAACCTTCCACGTGTGCATTCAGTCAACAAACTAAGAACAAGTTAATTACTGCGTCATTTTTAAACAGTACACTTGCAGTCTTGTGGGTATTCTGTACCTGTGGTACTGCAAGGAAATGTTGTAAAGAAAACCCCATGTGGAACTTCTCTTTGACTCTGGTAACAAAGTATGCTTTACTGCCCCCTGCCCCAACCAAGGCCAGCGCAAGGAATGGAGGTGCCCTAGGCAGCCCCTCTATCCTAATGCCCCCTCCTCTGCTGCCGCTGCTGCACCTCTCCAGGGCTTAGTAAACACGAGGCAGCGCTTACCTCAACTTGCCAGCACTGCCCCACGGTTTCTGCCCCGAAGTATGTCTCTTCTGCCCCTCTCGGGCACATTGCTCAGTTTTGAAGTCTGCACCAGAGGGGAATGGAAGAGGTATACTACAGGGCAGAAACTGTGGGGCAGTGCCGGCGAGTTTTTGGTAAGCGCTGTCCCATGGTTTCTGAGCCACTGCTGCTGTTGCAGGCCCGGCACTCTAGGCGACTGCCTAGTTCACCTGAACGTAGCGCTGGCCCTGACCCCAACCCCACCTCTAGCCTAGCTCCTTTGTGGAACAGCTAAAAGTGCGCATACTGCCATAGAACATGTGCAGTTTTAGGGGGTAATTTTATGAATCATTTTTGCACCTCAAATGTAGTTTTAGACATGACAAAGTGTTTATAAAAATTAGGCATATGCATACTTTGGGGGACACGGTGGGGGGGAGGGGCAGTGCCCCTCCAAATGCTTCAAGCACTCATGCTAACTTGGTCCCTTCCCCCAATGCCAATATGATGTCCTTACCCTACACCACCCCCCCCCCCCCAAAGTAAGCAGGCAAACACCACTAATAAACAAGGGGGTCACACTTAAAAATACACACTGTGCAAGCAGTTGTGTAGTTCTAGAGTATGTGTGTTTATGGGCAGTTTGGGCATAACGCATATTCAGAGGCACATAACCGTCTTATGCTGCTGAATATCTCCTCCTAACACTGCTGCACGCCCCAGCGCTAACAATGGTGCATTAGGACATGCTGTGGACAGCGTTCTCGATAATCGGTCAGCAGCGATATTCCATTGCTGGCCGCTTAATGCAAACCAGCTGTGTTTAGGCACACAAAAGGTTGGCCTAACTTTAGACGATTTAGCGGTGATATTCAGGCAACAGCTGCTCAGTTAACTAAAATGCTATCTGGACACACCATGTACCGTATTCAATGCTGGTGGCTGGATATGACCCCAACACTGAATATCTGTGTCTAATTTAGAATGGTCATGGCCAGCTGCTGCTACTGAATACTGGCCCATAGTTTATAAAATATGCGAGTACATATATGAAGTATGTACTAATATTTCCACCTTCTCTTAAGCAGGCACAGGGTCCGCACCTTTGATCTGGGAATGATTTCTGCAGGATCCATGCAAGTACTCACTTTGAACTACTATTAAATACATAAACAATAATACATAAATAATAAATACATGATACATAAACAATATATAAACTAAATACATAAACAATAATAAAAATAATACTTATAAAGACACATAGGCACCTTCTCCATCTCCAAACCTAGGAATCCTACCATACACAGGAGGCAGTTTTCAAAAGACCGTAAAAATGTTTGAAAATTGCCCTACTTAGTTTTTGTAAGCTCTCAGATTCCACAGACTGACCTAGTACCCCAAATGCCAATCAGAAAATATTAGGGGTATGTTTACTAATCGGCGGTAGTGGCTTCCGTGCGATATCAGAACCACGGCCCCACTGAAGTCACAGCTTAGTAAACATACCCCTTAGTCTCCCCTCCCACATACCTAAATACCCACATCATCATCATCAAATGGTATCTTTGGTATAAATCAATGCTCAGAAGCAACCCTAAAAATGTTTCATGACTCGTATTTAACAAGTTCTAGTAAGATATCCTAAACCACAGCTTCCCCGAAGTTCAAAAAATATTTATTCACAAAGACTGCTCTAATGGCCAAATAACCACACTGCACAAAGAAAAGTGATGAGCCTATTTTGGAGAATCACACACAAGGATAATATAGTCATCAGTCCTCCAACCTTCTTTGAATATTAGAGCTTTTTTTTAAATCGAAATATTGTTGACTTCTTGGACAACAATTGAGTCCAGTACATCATACCACCCTTGTTTACTGCAAGTTTGAGCTATGTGTTTCAAATAAACATAAGAACATAAACATGCCATACTGGGTCAGACCGAGGTCCATCAAGCCCAGTATCCTGTTTCCAACAGTGGCCAATCTAGGTCATACGTACCTAGCAATATCCCCAAAAGACACAGGTTCCACAATGCTTGTACTGGGTCAAGCATTGATATCCTGGGTCCCTTTTTAATAGTGGTTTATGGACCTTTCCTCCAGGAACTTGTCCAAACCTTTTTTAAACCCAGCTATACTAACAGCCCTTACTACATCCTCCGGTAACAGATTCCAGAGTTTGATTACATGTTGAGTGAAAAAATATTTTCTCTTATTTGTCTTAAATAGTTTACCCTGTAGCTTCATTACATGTCCCCTAGTCTTTCTATATTCTGATAGCGTAAACAATTGATCCACGTTTATCCGTTCCACTCCATTCATTAATTTATAGACCTCTATCATATCTCCCCTCAGCCGTCTCTTTTCCAGGTTAAAGAGCCCTAACCTTTTTAGCCTCTCTTCATAGGAGTAGCCTTCCATCCCCTTCACCAATTTGGTGGCTCTTCTCTGTACTTTTTCTAATAAAGCTATGTCCTTTTTAAGATACGGTGACCAGAATTGCACACAATATTCAAGGTGCGGTCGTACCATGGAGCGATACAGAGGCATTATAATATCCTTTGTTTTATTCTCCATCCCTTTCCTTATGATACCTAGCATTCTATTTGCTTTCTTGGCCGCCGCTGCACACTGGGCGGAGGGTTTTAACATGTTATCCACAATGACTCCTAAATTTTTCCTGGGTGGTGGTTTCTAATGTGGAGCCTTGCATCGTGTAACTATAGTGTGGGTTGTTCTTTCCTAGGTGCATAACTTTGCACTTGTCCACATTAAATTTCATCTGCCATTTGGATGCCCAGTCTTCCAATTTATCCAGATCCTCCTGCAGTTTTCCACAATCCTCTTGGGTTTTAACAACTTTAAACAGTTTTGTGTCATCTGCAAATTTGATAACCTCACTAGTTATTCCCTTTTCCAGGTCATTTATGAATATGTCAAAAAGTAGCGGACCCAGTACAGATCCCTGGGGTACTCCACTATTCACCTTTTTCCATTGGGAATATTGGCCATTTAGCCCTACCCTCTGCTTTCTATCTTTTAACCAGTTCCAGATCCACAATAGTACACTGCCTCCTATCCCATGACTTTTTAGCTTCGCCAAAAGTCTCTGATGGGGGACCTTGTCAAAAGCTTTCTGAAAGTCCAGATACACTATATCAACTGACTCACCTTTGTCTACCTGTTTATGCACACCTTCAAAAAAACAGATCAGATTAGTAAGACAAGATCTTCCTTGTCTAAAGCCATGTTGGCTGTCTCCCATTAGGTTGTGACTATCTACATGCTGTGTAATTTTGTTCTTTATGATGGTTTCTACCATTTTCCCTGGTACTGACGTCAGGCTCACCGGTCTGTAATTTCCCGGGTCACCCCTGGAACCCTTTTTAAAAATTGGTGTTACGTTGGCGACCCTCCAATCTTCAGGTATTACAGATGATTTTAATGAAAGTTCACAGATTACCAATAGCAGGTCTGCAATCTCATATTTCAGTTCTTTCAACACTCTGGGATGTATACCATCCGGTCCAGGTGATTTGCTACTATTCAGTTTATCAAATAGTTGTAATATATCTTCCCGGTGTAGCGATATTTCTCTCAATTCCTCTGCAGTATCACCTTTAAATACCACTTCAGTCTTGGGTAACATCCCTACATCTTCCTCAGTAAAGACCGAAGCAAAGAATTCATTCAGTCTCTCTGCTATAGCCTTGTCTCCTCTTACTGCCCCTTTTACCCCTCTATTATCTAATGGTCCAATTGACTCTCTCGCAGGCCTTTTGCTACGAATGTACTTGAAAAAGTCTTTATTTCGTGTTTTTGCTTCCGTAGCAAGTTTCTTCTCAAATTCCCGCTTTGCCTGCCTTATCAATGCTTTGCATTTAACTTGCCAGTGCTTGTGCTGTTTCCAGTTTTCATCATTTGGCTCTTTTTTCCATTTCCTGAAGGTTGCTTTTTTGGCAGCAACAGCCTCTCTGACCTCACCTTTAAACCATGCTGGCAGTTTTTTGGACTTTCTTCCACTTTTCTTAATGCGTGGAATACAGCTGGTCTGGGCTTCGAGGATAGTATTTTTAAATAACACCCAAGCTTGCTGTAAGTCTTTAACCTTTGGAACCGCTCCTTTTAGTTTTTTCCTAACTATATTCCTCATTCTATCATAGTCTCCCTTTCGAAAGTTAAAAGGTAGTACTGTGGATTCCTTTACTATCTGTCCTCCACTAATTAAATCAAACATGATCATACTATGATCACTATTGCCAAGTGGTCCCAACACCCTTATTTCTTGCACCAGATCTGGCGTTCCAATAAGGACTAGGTCCAGTATGGCTTCCCCTCTGGTCGGTTCATGAACAGGCTGCTCCAAGAAGCAGTCATTTATTTCATCTAGAAACTTTATCTCTTTAGCTTGTCCTGCTGTGACACTGACCCAGTCGATACCGGGGTAATTGAAATCACCCATTATTACTACTCTGTTGTGACTTTTGTTAGCTTCCTTGATTTCTTTGAGCATTTCATCATCCATTTGTTCATTCTGGCCAGGCGGTCGATACTATACTCCCACTGCCATCACCTTCCCCTTCATAAATGAAATTTCAATCCATAGAGATTCTACAGCAAATTTTTTTCCCTGCAAAACTTTAATCCTTTCTGACTCAATGCCCTCTCTAACATAGAGCGCAACCCCTCCACCAATTTGATCAGCTCTATCATTATGATATAGTTTGTATCCATCTATCACAGTGTCCCACTGGTTATCCTCCTTCCACCATGTCTCTGAGAGTGCAATCATATCTAACCTCTCATTTAGTGCTATATATTCTAACTCTCCCATCTTATTGTTTAGACTTCTAGCATTGGCATACAAGCATTTTAGAGACTGTATTTTATTAATATTAATCTGGCTATTGGTAGGCATGGGTAATTTGGAATCTTTATGCTCTGTCTGCTCCTTACTCAAGGGCATTTGGGCTACTATACTCCCTTTTGGAACCTCACTGCTTTTGGTAGTATCCTTCAAGGATACCTTCGTCCGAACCATGCGCTCCTGGGTGACTGTCGGCTTTCCCCTATTTTCTAGTTTAAAAGCTTCTCTATCTCTTTTTTAAAGGTTAATGCCAGCAGTCTGGTCCCATCCTGATTAAGGTGAAGCCCATCCCTTCGGAAGAGCCCCCCCCTTTCCCCAGAATGTTCCCCAGTTCCTAACAAATCCAAAACCCTCATCCTTGCACCATTGTCTCATCCACGCATTGAGACTCCGGAGCTCTGCCTGTCTTTTGGGTCCTGCACGTGGAGCAGGAAGCATTTTGGAGAATGCTATCCTGGAAGTTCTGGATTTCAACTTCCTACCTAAAAGCTTAAATTTAGCCTCCAGAACTTCCCTACCACATTTTCCTATGTCATTGGTACCAACATGTACCAAGACAGCAGACTCCTCCCCAGCACTATCTAAGATCCTGTCTAGGCGGTGCGTGAGGTCCGCTACCTTCGCACCAGGCAGGCATGTTACCAGGCGATCCTCACGTCCACCAGCCACCCAGCTATCTACATTCCTAATGATTGAATCACCAACTATAACATCTGTCCTGACCCTCCCCTCATGGGGACATGGCCCTGGAGAAACGTCCTCGGTGCGAGAGGGTTTTACATCACCTGGAGGACAGGTCCTAGTTACAGGATCATTTCCTGCCACACCACGGTGATGCTCTCCTGTCACGTGACCTCTCTCCTCCATGGCAACAGGGATGCTGCCAGACTGGAGGTGGGACTTCAGGACTATATCCCTGTAGGTCTTGTCCATGTACGTCTCTGTCTTTCTTATGTCTTCCAGGTCTGCTACTCTAGCCTCTAGAGAACGGACTCGTTCCCTGAGAGCAAAGAGCTCCTTGCACTTAGTGCAGACGTAAGACCTCTCACCAACTGGGAGAAAATCATACATGTGACACTCAATGCAAAAGACCGGAGAACCCCCATCTCGTTGCTGGACTTCTGTCTGCATCTTAGTTTAAAGCTTGTGTTTAGGTCTTTTAAATTCTGTATATAATAAGGATTGGTGTAGATGCCTATACTAATAAAAGTGTATCTAATACCCCTAATACACCTTGTGTACCTGAAACTTAATTAATTAATCTCAGGTCCTCCGTGTATGACTGATTTGGATAAAGAGCTGCACCCGAGAGCAGCCCCTTTCCTCTAAGATGTGCAAGTACCTATAAAACTACAATTACCCCAGGGGTGGGTGGGTGCTGGGGAGGGAGGGAGGGAGATAAGTCCTATTGAAGAGGGCAGTTACAAGGTACCCTGTCCTTAACCCTCAGCAGGGGGGAGGAGGGTACCACACAAAGCCCAGTTAGTTGAGAGAGGCAAGGTAAGTTACAGCTGAGAAGGCTGAACTAGCACACCACTAAGACAAACAATAAATAATTAAATAAACAGTTAGACAAACAATAAATAATTAAATAAACAGCTAGAACTCACAGCAAGTGTGTCACAGGAGGCAAATATCCACTTCTCTAGCAGAGCACTGTAAAAGCACTGCTCTTCTCTGATCAGAGAAAAGCAAACTAAAACAGACTATGCACACGTGGAGGAAACAGGAAGAAGGCTACACAATACCTCAGCAGGGGAGGAGGGGGAGGATTCACTCAGGCAGGCTAGGACAGGAAAAAGGTTTAACACACAGCAGAGTCACTGTAAGATCTCTTGCAATTTTCATTCAAGTGACAAAATTCCACTGAATTGATGTTGGCTGGGTAATAAGTTCAATGGATGGAGTTGCGGGGGCTGGTTGGGAGGAGATATGGGCACTGGGAAAGGTTTGTTCATTAGGTTTGTTAATAGATTTGTACTCGTATCTCTTAGAAATATTTTTTGCTAGTATGGTATGTCAAATGGAATAAAATGGATAAATAAATAACAATCGGAAAGACTTTTTTTTAATAGAGCTGAACCGTAGAAAATGTTGACAGATCCAGGGTGTGGTGCAATAAGTCATCATTAGCAGAATAATCTAGAAATGGTTTTTCTTCCTGTGCATTTTAACTGTACGACTTACAAATCAAAGATGCACATATTAAATAAATGTACAGCGTGGCACACAAATGCAATTGGATTTAATTGCCATTTATAATTACGGCTTTGGTTTTTCAGTTACAACCGAAAACCACGATAACACACCCCTGTAAGGCCAAAAATGGCCCCTTCCTCGGTGCTCCGATAATGTCACCCGACAGCTACCATTGCAGGTGGATGACATCATCAAAGACACAAGCCAAGAGCAGGCCGAGTCTCAGCAGCAGCAGGAGCTTGTGGTTTTTGCTCTCACTGCTCTCTGCAGCTCGGACTGCGGAGAGAAGCATCAGAGAGCGGCAGGAGTAAAAACCACAAGCTCCTGTCCCCCCTCCCATGTGAAGGTAGGAGGGAGGTTGATGCAGGAGCAATTTGTTTCTACTGTGTCAAACTACTGCATACTAATTAAAAAGCTAGTGCTAGAATTGAGAGGCCTAGCTTGCTGAATCATACTGCATTGGTATTTTTACATTTATTCACTCAACAAAGTAAGCTATTGATCAGCTATTTTGTCCATGCACTGGGGATTTAACCTTATAGCTTGCCTTTTCCATGTTTTTCTATTTCAATTTTTTTTTTTTAACTCTTGCACAAAAAGTCATCTTATGTATATATCTTGAAGTTGGGCTATATGTTAATTCACAGACAGAAAGATAACAGAGACTAAGGGGTATGTTTACTAAACCGTCTTAATGTCGCAGCGGTGGTATTATTGCGCGATAACGTCACTTATCGTGCGATAACGCGGCGGCAGCGTTAAGGCACACTAACGCTGTGAAATCCGGGTCTGAAGGGTGGAGTAAGGCTTCACAGAGGGCGGAAAGAAGGGGTCAATGGGCAGAGAGTGGACGGGGAGAGGCTCCAGGCACACTAACGCTGTGAAATCCGGGTCGGAAAACTAACGCCAGTGAAACCCTCGCCTTAAGGCACATTTGGAGGAAAGAGAAAACATTTAAGTCAACAATGTGCTGCAAAGGCAGGGAAACCCAAAAAAGTAGTGATACATGTGCAGGAACCAAAAAGGCAAATAAACATATAAAATGACCAGAACCACGTTTAAAATCCTAATAACCAAGCTGGCCAATAGTGATATTAATGATAAACATAAAGCAACACTACTGACAAAGCGTAAAAATTAAGATATCATGTTTGGAAGGGTCTATGCTCTGTCCCCCTACAAAGTGAATGATCCCACATTGAAATAGCACTGATCAGGGTTTCTGTCATTTAGAATGGGCAGGTTTGTTATGGCGTGCACATGTGCAGCAACAGCAGAGTGGGCACATAGGAAAGGGCAACTGTACTGATGCTGTAAATGGGATACAGGGGGTTGCAGGCGGCATATGCTGTGGTCCAGCTGAGGCACAGTGCGGACTAGGCAGATGCCTAGGTGGAACATAGAAATGCTGAAACTGTAAAGCAGCAAGACAGCAACTGACAAGGGTCCAACATGGGCATGAGTGTGTGTCCCACAGTGTCATAGGGGATATTACCCAGCAGGTACCCCCAAGGGTACATAACATTGGCAGGCGGTGCCGGGGGGAAGCACGCATATCCATGTAGGCAACCCTACCCGAGAACCCACACCATAGGCAGCTGCCTACCGGCACACTGGAAGGCCTGGGACTGCGCACCACCAGCACCACTGGCATAATGGCATGGCAGCATGGTGGCGGAGGGGTGCTGGTGGCGGAAGGGGCAGTGGCATCTGCCCACAGCTGACCATGGCCTAGCCCCGTTTAGGTGGATGCCGTGCACTGCAACAGACAGGGTCTGTCTGACGAACAGTCATGGTATCCCCAGGGAATGATCTGTCCCTGTGGCAACAGTGTGGTGCAGTACACAGAGCCAGTGTGTTCAGGAGCAGAAGGTCACAAGTTTAAGTCCCAGCTGTGGCTCCTGCCAACCCTGTCCCCATATTTTACTCAGTACTAAACCATGGTAATAAAGACAGAACCTTTATTGCAGATAAAATAAACATGCCTGAAACGCCTATATTTTACCCTACAGAGCACAGACACCATAAACATGTGCAATCCCTAGAGCAGAGTTTCCCAACTGCAGTCCTGGAGGGCCAAACACCATTCAGATTTCATGCTGTCCCTAATAAATATGCCTGTGATGCATTTGTATGCACCGCCCCCATTGTATGCAAATGTAACTCATGCATATTCATTAGGGACAGCATGAAAACCTGAACAGTGTTTGGCCCACCAGGACCGGAGTTGGGAACCTCTGCCCTATAGCAGTGGCCAACAGAAGCATAAACACCCACACCCACAGGCTCCACTATCCAAAGCCTCATGGAGAGTCAGGCTGTTGGGCCCTGCGCGGAAAAGCATCTCCCAATACTGGCACCTGCATACCTTAGCAATGCCGTCCTAAACTTGGGAACATGTTCCACATATATCAAAAAGGTTGTTATGATTAATGTCAGCTAACAAATCCTAAGTTAAACACAATTTGTTGATAGAGATTCATCATAGCAACCTTTCTGATATCTGTGGAGCGTTTTTCAGATTCTGACAGTGTTTCCCACCCTGGGGAGTGAACCTAACAGTATTGAGTACCATAGCAAGGCCCGCACCGTGCTCAGGACTGATGTGTCAGTCAGGGCTGGCACGAACCTCTATATTTGCACAATGCTGGCATAGGTGTGGGAGTGTGTGTCTGTCTATCCAGTGTGTTGTGGCTGCCTACACCTTACTGAGCCCACATTGCTTGCACTGTTTCCAGTGTTAGCCTGCCAATGTGCATAATGAGGAACAAGGTACTGAGGGTATGGCCCGGACAGGGTGGCATGGGCAGGATGCATTTGCACAGGGTATAGGGCAATGGCTGGGACATTGTAATACCCAACCACCACCTACACGGACAGGGTGGCCACAGCATGTCATGCTGGGAGGTCGCTCTCACCCTGACTCACCCAGTGGCTAGGTTCCCCCATAGTGCTATATATTTATGGGTCCATTACCGATATGCCCCTTGCAAAGGGTGAGAGTGCGGGTCTGTTGGGGGCAGATCATGTCCCCCACCCTGACCAAGAGAGGGCGGTTTGCTAAGTACATTGTCGCCATGCGAATCCTGACACACCCCTGCTGCCTAAACAGGTGACCACAGCAAGCACAGTGGATATGTTGTGTGCATCATGGTCCACAAGGGCCAGACATGACTGGAAATTACAAATGGACACAGACACCTGTCACACACTGGCACTGATGGAGACCTGCAGCACAGCCCACCTCAACCAACCCGGGTACTGCGGACCTGGTGCTGGCCACTCCACCTCACCCACAGGGTGAGCACAGAACATGCACATTGGCATGGCCTGTGGGTACTCTGTGCCAGTAACACACACAATCAATCCCCCCTACCATGCTGACGTGCTGTAGAGGTGCATACCCCAACTGCTGAGCAGATGTAGACTGCTGTTCTGCATGTGAATTGAATTATGGGTACTATTGGTTCTATCCTATCCTATCCTGGTAGCCACAGCAGACAGTTTTATGGTGGCATGCACTTTTTCTGTAGCCAGCCATTGGTATGATAACTCCCATAGTGATGTAGCACAATGGCTAATGCAATGACTTCAGTAGCAGAGGTCATGGGTTTGATTCTTCTCTGTTCCCCTTTTTTTATGGCTGTCCTACACAACTACGTTTCATTTGTGTAACAGTCATATATGTGCAGATCTGTGCTGCCGCCACATTATACCCTCATCACTGTTGCCATCCATCCTTCTGTCCGTCTGTGTGTGTGTGCCAGCTGTGTGGCGTCCTGCCCTAATGTGCAGGCTGCTACCCCATGTCCTGCACTGGCACACTTTTCTGCATTGCGGCTCTTCATGCTTGCCTCTCCTGTGTCTGCTCTGCATGGCACTGCTCTCCTCTGTCCTCCTGTCATTGCACTTATCCTGCCACCTCTACCTCCTCTGGTGGACACGTATCCCCATCCTCTGCCACACACTGTCATTGTTGCACTGTACATTACCATCACCCTGTACATCGGTACAGCTGCCCCCGATATGTTTGTCCACTTTACCTGATGCCACATGGGCTGCACGCAGATTTGGCTGGTCCATGAGCTCTTTCATCTACTTCCTTCCATCACTTGTTCATTGCCTTTCCTTGGTGCTCTGTGCAGTGTTATGGTTACATCTGTGTTTGAGTCATACATTTCATGCTTGTGACCTTGGGGCACCCTTTGTGTCCCTGGGCACCATCTCCTGTGTCACCTTGGCATCCCTGGGGCATCTTTTGCGGCACCTTAGGTTTGGCCAGCTTATGGGGCGCCTTATATGCTGCCTTAGAGGGTGCCAACCTTTCCTGCCCTCTGGGGCACATTATGACCTGCCTTGAATGACATGGTGCTTTATGATGTGCCTTATGGGGCACCCTAAAAGGTGCATTAGGTTGCGGCACTGGGGTGAGGCTTTTTTGGCTGGCAGTGCAAATTGTTGGGATGTGTCTGACTGTTACAAGCAAGAAAAGGGATTGCCTCAGACAGTCTTTTAAATGAGCCCACTGAGGGATCAAACTCATGACCACTGTATCAGCAGTCAATGTATTAACCATTGTTCTACACCTTTGTTGCTGTGATTGCAGGTCAGCGCGCCTAATTAAGGCTAACGCGCGTTAACGTGCCACGGCTCCCTCTATCGCATGATAACCCAAAATGCTACCTTAAGACCGGAATACCCTCTACCTTATATGGCATTCGTCACAGTAAGACTGCAACTAACGCCGGTAACATTAAGATGGTTTAGTAAACATACCCCTAAGAGCTTAGTATGAAGATTTAAAATGGGCAGATCTGGATTAAATTCAAATCCTTTTGGGACTGGTTAGATAAGTCTCCAACCAGGATAGGCTGTGAGGAGATTCACAAAGCTGAGCTATAAACAGCTCTAATTGATTTTACATATTCAAAGGTTTAAGTATTTTTGGGCTAATTTGAATGTAAATTATAGCAGATTTGTACTTATAGCTTAAGAATTTAAGATCTGCATTAGATCCAGATCAATCTAGTGCATCCTAATTAAAGGAAAACTCACAGCACTTGAAGAAAGGAAAAACAGCTATTGTACAATGGCAACAGATTCAGGGTGCGAGTGTAGTGGGCAACATTCTATATTTATATGAAGGAAAAATTTACATACCTAATAACTGTCTTTCCTTGAATCCTGCTAGACCAGTCTAGACAAATGGGTTATGCTCCCTTGCCAGCAGGTGAAAGCACACTTCAGCAACTTTCAGCGATATTGGCAATATCATAACTTGCTATATCTACTGTTGCAGCGCTGAGAAGAGCCAGTATGAAATAAGCAGTAAAACTAAAAAACTCAGAATAAAACTCAGAAAACTACAAATTAATAACCAATCATAAGCACAAACATTTGAAACTCTTACCAAAAATAACTCTGTCTCAGGTAATAACTCTGATAATGCACCAAGAGGCATCAGGGATCCCAAACCTGTAGAAGTAGTATTCCAGGGCAGGTCCTGGATTCGTCTAGCAGGATTCAAGGACAGAAAAGTATCAGGTATGTAAAATTATCCTTCCTTATTATTCTGATAGACCAGTCCAGTTGAGTGAGACATACCAAGCAGTTCGGGCCCAAAGTGGGAGGAAGATGGTGCTATGGACTACACTGCCCTGCCAAAGGCAGCATCTGCACTAGCTCCCACACTCACAAAGGTACTCGGAGATGGCCAGGTAGCCTCCTTACAGATATCCTTCAGGAACACCAAGGCAGACTCCACCCAAGAAGATACTGTGCTCTAGTGGAATGAGCCCTGATTCCCTCTAGCACATGTTTTCCAGTCAAGAGGTATGCTGAACCAATAGTTTCCTTGGTCCTGTGGGCAATAGGGGGCTTGGCTGCTGCCTGTCCTTTCCTTGGACCGCTGTGTATTTGATCAACGCTCTGCTCACATCTATCAGTCAAAGACAGGGGTCTGCCCAAAGGTCCTCCTCAGAGATGAAGGGCAGGACAATGATTTGCTTAAGGTGAAAAGAAGACAGCATCTTTAAGATGAAGGACAGCACAGTCTGCAAGGAGACCGAAGCTGTCACAATGACCAAAAAAGATTCCCTGCAGGACAAGACATGCAACTCTGACACCTATCTGGCAGATGCAATAGTTACCAAGAAAATCAACTTGAGTGTAAAACTTTTGAGAGAGACCACACAAATGGGCTCAAAAGACAGCCCTTTAAGCACTTTCCACACCAGAGAGATTCCACTGAAGGGCCACTGGACACACTGCTTCACTCCCTTAAGGAAACAGGAGATGTCAGGATGCACCGCAAAGGCTATCCCTTAAGTCCGCCCACAGTAATACTCTAGGGCTGGTACTGAACTTTGAGCAAGTTTACGTCCAAACCTTGGTCAAGACCGAACTGTAAAAAGGACAAAATGGCAACTATATCTATCTTATTAGCCTCCAGGACTTGGGAGGAGCACCACCTCTCAAAAATCTTCCAAACTCATATAGTTGTGGTCAACATTACTGGCACCCTTGCAGGTCAACCACTTAATGTCAGATATCTTCTTAAAAAAAACCTGGCCAGTGAAATAGTTTTGGACTACATATGCACACATATTTGACACATAAAAGAATCAAATAAAACAAGACCAATTAAAAAAGGAAACAGTAGGAAATAGTATAAAATTTGGACATTGCCAGGACATGATTATTCTCCAAAAAAAAGTGAACATCCAAAAATCTCCCACCCATAGTACTAATCTCAAAAATTCAATATGCCCTACTTTGATTTTTTTTGTCGGATCACCTACCATGAGAGGGAATCCCTCTCCTGAAGTAGGTCCTCTTTTTTAATCAAATAATTAAAACAGCTGCGAATAGCCTGAAAACATGAGATAAACACTCACCAGAGCGCATCTCTAAACACCTTAAAAGTGGCTGAAGCTCAAAACACAACGGTGTGTTTCAAGCCCGTCGTGCTCCTGGCATTGCTTTTCGTCAGGGTCACAGCACAGATACAATTCTAGTAGCACTTCTTAACAATCTCCATTCCTCACATGACAAAGGTGACATTTCGGTGGTGGCCTCCCTAGATCTTTTTGCAGCTTTTGATTTAGTTGATCATTCTCTTCTCCTCTCACGTACTGGGATGCTGGGCTTAGGGGAAGAGTTTATTGATGATTTCATTCTTTCTTATCTTCTCTGTGGTCTCACCCTCTGGTCCACACCACTCTTCTGCTCCCATCTCCCTTCCCTGTGATGTCCCACAAGGATCAGTTCTCGCACCCCTTTTGTTTAATCTCTTCTTTGCACCCCTTGCCCTCTGCATTCAGCAAACCGGTCTCTCTGCCTTCTATGCTGATCCTACATCCTACATCATACTAGTCCTCTTCACCCTGATCTCACTCCTCTGAATTCCTGTCTCACTCTCCTATCAAATTGGCCCTCTTCTAACTGCCTTCATCTTAATCTGAACAAAACCTCATGTACTTAGTTCACTTTTGGAAGCCCATGTCCTTCACTTTCACCCTCCCTTGACGGTTCCACAATTCCTCTGATCTCTTCTTTCCAATCTCTTGGTGTTCTGCTTGACTCTACTCTTTCCTTTAAGGGCCATATTTCCCATCTCACAAAAAGCTCTTACTTTTTCTTACGCCAAATTCGTTCTATTTGTCCCTTTCTTTCTTCTGCTGCCCTGACTACCCTTACCATAGCTACCGTACTCTCTCGTATTGATTATTGTAATTCAGTCCTCACAGGTCTTACCCGCACTCAGCTACGTCGTTTGCAATTATTACAGAACACTGCTGCCAGGATTAACACTTATTCTTCTTAGCGAGATCATGTTACACCACTTCTGTATCACTTACATTGGCTACCTATCGAGTTCCGTATTCATTTTAAAATTCTCACTCTAGTTCACCGAGCCATTTACACCCAAATGCCTCAGTACCTCACTGACTTTCCACAGTTCCACACTCCCACTCGTTCCCTCCATTCAATCCATGTCAATCGCTTTCACCTCCCCTCACCCTCACGTGCATACCTTCAATCAACCCAGCATTCAGCTTTTTTCTTCCATTGTCCAGCCCTGTGGAATTCCTTGCCCACCTCACTCTGTCTTGAAACAAACTATCCTGCCTTTAAGTCACAGTTGAAAACTCATCTCTTCACCACAGCTTATAACCTCCTCAATCCTGGCCTCTCAATCCTGACCTGGTTTATTAATGTCTGTCTAAGGTCTTCTCTTATGTATTTTCTTTACACACTTTATAATTTCCTCTTTCCTGTCTAAGATTGTAGTTCTTTTCCTTTTTCCTGGCCTTGAGCCTCTTTCTGATTGTTCACAATAAGTTAACCGCCCTGAAGTCATATAGGGTGGTATATCAAATCCAAATAAACTGAAACTGAGGAGTTGCCTACATCCGTAGAATATTACAGAGTACTGCCTGGCCAAACGCACTGTCCCTGCGGAACTCACTCTCCAGGCAGTAGTGAGCTGCGAAAGTATGAATTGAAGACCATGTGGCGGCCTTGCAGATCTCCGTCACTGGCACTGAGCGGAGGTTGGCCACTGACATGGCAAGCGCCCTCACGTGATGCACTGTTATCCGGTGCTCAAGGGAGAGGCCAGCTCGCTCATAGGCGAGGGCAATACAGTCTGCCATCTAAGTGGACAGAGTTCGCTTAGAAACGGAGAGCCCCAGTCTACTGGGGTCATAAGACATGAAAAGTTGGAGCTTTTTGATGGCCCTGAGTCTGTTGCAAGTAGAAAGACAGGACCTACTTGCAATCTAGTGTATGAAGGATTAGTTCCTCCCTGCCAGCATGAGGCCATGGAAAGAAGGTGGTGAGGACCACCTCTTGGTTGAGGAGGAAAGGAGATACCACCTTTGGGAGGAAATTGGGGTGTGTACGTGGAGCTCCACCCTGTTCTTATAGAACCTCATAGATGGTGGATCTGCCATCAGGGCCTGGAGTTCGCTTACTCTTCGAGTGGATGAGAGACCCCTAGGAAGGCCACTTTCCAAGACAGAAATCTTAGGTGGCAAGTGGAGGGGCTCGAATGGCAGTTTAGTGAGCTGGGAGAGCAACATGTTGAGGTCTCACTCTGCCTCTTGAAGGACTAGAAAGGGGTACTGTGAGTATAAACTTCTGGTAATTTTCTAAAAAGAATTCTTTGTATTAAAGCTACTTAATCTGTGAACCCACTGTTTTTGTTGGATCAGTTAGGGCCTAGTAGCAGCAATTAAAGTTTGAATTTAAAACACAGAGGAGAACTTTCTGGTTAAATTTAGTACCCAGCAGAGAGCTTGTAGTTTAAATTTCATAAGAAGTTAGAGCCAAGCAGCAGCTAAGAGCTATAATTTAAATCAAATCAGAATTTAGCTTACCTCAGCAGCACAAGATAGGGTACTGTGTAGCAGCCCTCTTTTAATAAGTGTTATTTCCCTCCCTCCCTCCCTCCCCACACCCACCCTCCCCTGGGATAATCATAGCTTTATAGGTACTTACACATCTTAAAAGACAGGAGGTGCTTTCAGGTGAAGCTTATTACCCAAATCAGTCATACACTAAGCACCTGAGATTAAGCTTCAGGTGAACAAGGTATATTAAACGTATTAGGTACAGTTTTATTGGTATAAATGCACATAGCAACCCCTAGTAAGTAAGAACTTAAAGATCTAGACACAAACTTAAAACTAAGATGCAGACAGCAGTCCAGCAGCGGGATGGGGGCTTTCCAGTCTTTTGCATTGAGTGTCACATGTATGATTTTCTCCCAGTTGGTGAGAGGTCTTACGTGTGCACTAGGTGCAAGGAGCTCTTTTCTCTAAGGGAACAAGTCCGTTCTCTAGAGGCTAAAGCAGCAGACTTGGAAAACATAAGACAGACAGAGAGGTACATAGACGAGACCTACAGGGATATAGTCCTGAAGTCCCACCTCCAGTCTGGCAGCACCCCTGTTGCCATGGAGGAGAGAGGTCACGTGACAGGAGAGCATCACCCTGGTGTGGCAGGAAGTGATCCTGTAACTAGGACCTGTCCTCCAGGTGATGTAAAACCCTCTCGCACCGAGGAAGTTTCTCCAGGGCCATGTGCCCATGAGGGAAGGGTTAGGACAGCCGTTATAGTTGGTGATTCGATCATTAGGCATGTAGATAGCTGGGTGGCTGGTGGACGTGAGGATCGCCTGGTAACATGCCTGCCTGGTGCGAAGGTAGCGGACCTACCAAAAGCAGAGAGGTTCCACAAAAGAGTAAAGTAGCCCAAATGCCCTCAAGTATGGAGCAGACAGAGCTTAAAGATCCCAATTTACCCATGTCTAACAATAGCCAAATTAACATGAATAAAATACATTCTCTAAAATGCTTGAATGCAAATGCTAGAAGTCTAAAAAATAAGATGGGAGAGTTAGAATATATAGCACTAAATGAAAGGTTAGATATGATTGGAATATCAGAGACATGGTGGAAGGAGGACAACCAGTGGGACACTGTGATACCTGGGTACAAACTATATCGTAATGACAGAGCTGATCAAATTGGTGGAGGGGTTGCGCTCTATGTTAGAGAGGGCATTGACTCAGAAAGGATTAAAGTTTTGCAGGAAACAAAATCTGCTGTAGAATCTATATGGATTGAAATTCCATATAAAAGGGGGAAGGCGATGGCAGTGGGGGTGTACTATCGAGCACCTGGCCAGAATGACCAAATGGATGATGAAATGCTCAAAGAAATCAAGGAAGCTAACAAAAGTTACAGCGCAGTAATAATAATGGGTGATTTCAATTACCCCGGTATTGACTGGGTCAGTGTCACGTCAGGACATGCTAGGGAGATAAAGTTCCTAGATGAAATAAATGATTGCTTCTTGGAGCAGCTGGTTCATGAACCGACCAGAGGGGAAGCCATATTAGACCTAGTCCTTAGTGGAACACCAGATCTAGTGCAAGAGATAAGGGTGTTGGGGCCACTTGGCAATAGTGATCATAGCATGATCGCCTTTGATTTAATTAGTGGAGGAGGGATAGTAAGGAAATCCACAGTACTACCTTTCAACTTTCGAAAGGGAGACTATGATAAAATGAGGAAAACAGTTAAGAAAAAACTAAAAGGAGCAGTTGTGAAGGTTAAAGAAGTACATCAAGCTTGGGTATTGTTGAAAAATACTATCTTGGAAGCCCAGACCAGCTGTATTCCACGCTTTAAGAAAAGTGGACGGAAGTCCAAAAAACTGCCAGCATGGTTTAAAGGTGAGGTCAGAGAGGCTGTTGTTGCCAAAAAAGCATCTTTCAGGAAATGGAAAAAAGAGCCAAACGACGAAACCTGTAAACAGCACAAGCACTGGCAAGTCAAATGCAAGGCATTGATAAGGCAGGCAAAGAGAGACTTTGAGAAGAAGCTTGCTGCGGAAGCAAAAACGCGAAATAAAGACCTTTTCAAGTACATTCGTAGCAAAAAACCTGTGAGAGAGTCAGTTGGTCCATTAGATGATAAAGGGGTTAAAGGAGCAATAAGAGGCGATAAGGCGATAGCGGAGAGACTGAATGAATTCTTTGCTTCGGTATTTACTGAGGAAGATGTAGGGATGTTACCCATGACTGAAGTGGTATTTAAAGGTGCGGAAGAATTGAAGGAAATATTGATACATCGGGAAGATGTCTTACAACTATTAAATAAACTGAAGAGTAGCAAATCACCTGGGCCGGATGGTATACATCCAAGGGTGTTGAAAGAACTGAAATATGAGATTGCAGACCTGCTATCAGTAATCTGTGAACTATCATTAAAATCATCTCTAATACCTGAAGATTGGAGGATCGCCAATGTAACACCAATTTTTAAAAAGGGTTCCAGGGGTGATCCGGGAAACTACAGACCGGTGAGCCTGACGTCAGTACCGGGAAAAATGGTAGAAACCATCATAAAGAATAAAATTACTCAGCATGTAGATAGTCACAACCTAATGGGAGACAGCCAACATGGCTTTAGACAAGGAAGATCTTGTCTTACTAATCTGTTATGTTTTTTTGAAGGAGTGAATAAACAGGTGGACAAAGGTGAGTCGGTTGATATTGTGTATCTGGACTTTCAGAAAGCCTTTGACAAGGTCCCTCATCAGAGACTTTTGGCAAAACTAAAGAGTCATGGGATAGCAGGCAGTGTACTATTGTGGATCAGGAACTGGTTAAAAGATAGAAAGCAGAGGGTAGGGCTAAATGGCCAATTTTCCCAATGGAGAAAGGTGAATAGTGGTGTACCCCAGGGATCTCTGCTGGGTCCGCTGCTTTTTGACATATTCATAAATGACCTGGAAAGTGGAATAACGAGTGAGGTTATCAAATTTGCAGATGACACAAAACTATTTAAAGTTGTTAAAACCCAAGAGGATTGTGGAAAATTGCAAGATGATCTTGATAAATTGGAAGACTGGGCATCAAAATGGCAGATGAAATTTAATGTGGACAAGTGCAAGGTTATGCACCTAGGGAAGAACAACCCAAACTATGGTTACACGATGCAAGGTTCCACATTAGGAACCACCACCCAGGAAAAAGATTTAGGCGTCATTGTGGATACCATGTTAAAACCCTCGGCCCAGTGTGCAGCGGCGGCCAAGAGATCAAATAGAATGCTAGGTATGATAAGGAAAGGAATGGAAAATAAAACAAAAGATATTATAATGCCTCTATATCGTTCCATGGTGAGACCGCAACTTGAATATTGTGTGCAATTCTGGTCGCCGTATCTTAAAAAGGATATAGCGATTTTAGAAAAAGGTACAGAGAAGAGCCACCAAAATGGTAAAGGGGATGGAAGGATACTCCTATGAAGAGAGGCTAAAAAGGTTAGGGCTCTTTAACCTGGAAAAGAGACGGCTGAGGGGAGATATGATAGAAGTCTATAAATTAATGAACGGAGTGGAAGGGGTAAACGTAGATCGATTGTTTACCTTATCAGAATATAGAAAGACTAGGGGACATGCAATGAAGCTACAGGGTAAACTATTTAAGACTAATAAAAGAAAATATTTTTTCACTCAACGTGTAATCAAACTCTGGAATTTGTTACCGGAGGATGTAGTAAAGGCTGTTAGTGTAGCTGGGTTTAAAAAAGGTTTGGACAAGTTCCTGGAGGAAAGGTCCATAAACCATTATTAAGAAGTGACCGAAGATATCAATGCTTGATCCAGTACAAGCATTGTGGAACTTGTGTCTCTTGGGGAAACTGCTAGGTACATATGACCTAGATTGGCCACTGTTGGAAACAGAATACTGGGCTTGATGGACCTTGGTCTGACCCAGTATGGCATATCTTATGTTCTTATGCCGCCGGAGGGGGGCTTGGATAATAGGAGGGCCCGGAGGAACCTAGAGACCAGGGGCTGGCTAAAGAGGGGCTTTCCCTGAAAATGGTGGTGGTGTGCAGCTATGGTGCTCAGATGCACCCTTACAGAGTTGGATTTCAGCCCAGCTTGCAATAGGTGTAACAGGTACTGAAGAACCAGTTGCACACGACAGGAGGAGAAGGATTCTCCTCCTTCTCTGAACACCAAATGGAGAACCTTCTCCACTTAAAGGCATAAGTCTGCCTGGTGGAGGGTTTTTGGGTGGCCAGTAGGACCTCCTCGACTTCCCCTGGAAGACTGAAAGGAGCCAGTGTTACCCTTTCAGCAGTCACACCATCAGCATTAGCGACCCCATATAGGGATGCAGAAGGGTGCCCCTCCCAGGACAGGAGGTCTGATGCCACGCCCAGTGGGACTGGGAGTGCTACCGACAGAGAGAGCAACAGAGGGAACCAGGGTTGCCTGGGCCACATGGGTAAATTCAGTATAACTGACACTCCCTCGCTCTGGACCTTGAAGAGGATGTTGGTGACCAGGGGGGTCAGTGGGAATACATAGAGTAGGGCCTCCGACCCAGAGATTAGGAAGGAGTGTGCCGCCTCTCTCCCCAGGTGCGGTTGGAGTGAGCAGAAGTGTGGTAGATGTGCGTTGTCCGAGGAGGTAAAAAGATCTATCACAGGCCTGACCCAGCAGTGGAAGAGATGCTTGATTACCCTGGGCTTCAAGTACCACTTGTGTGGGCAAAGGACTCTGCTGAGCCTGTCTGCTAAGCAGTTATCTTGCCCTGACAAGTATACCACTCACAGGAGCATGCTGTTGCTCACAGTGAAGGAAAGAAGGGCCACTGCCTCATGGCAGAGTGAGTATGAGCCCATGCCCTCCTACTTGTTGATGTAAAACATGGC
Organism: Ichthyophis bannanicus; assembly: GCA_033557465.1. Lineage (NCBI taxonomy): Eukaryota > Metazoa > Chordata > Amphibia > Gymnophiona > Ichthyophiidae > Ichthyophis > Ichthyophis bannanicus. Next base: position 1,386,558,271 of record CM066032.1, on the reverse strand, counting down.
CATCTGATTGTCTGTCTGGATCAGCACAGGTTGGTGCCACAGGCGGTGGCAGAATGCTTGCAGGGCCAGAAAGATAGTCCCGAGTTCTAGGAGACTGATCTGCAGGAGTGACTACAGCTGCCTTGCATGCGGTGGTCCCCACAATGCGCCCTCCAACCCAGGAGGGAGGCATCTGTTGTCAGGGTCCTCTGTGGCGCGGGGGCCTGCAATGGCATTCCCGTCTGGAGGTGGCACAAGTTTTGCCACCAGGTAAGGGACCCCGCCAGTTGGTGGGTGACTCTAACACCGTCCCATAGACTGCCTGTGGCTTGAGGCTACTGTGAGCATAAACACCATTGAGCTATCCGCATGTGTAGGTGGGATAATGGTGTGACATGGACTGTTGAGGCCATGTGGCCAAGAGGTAGAGGAGGTGGTGAGCTGGAACTGACCGGTGGCATTGAACCTCTCCTGCCAGCTGTATGAGGCGGTCTGCCCTTTCTCTTGGGTGGACAACCTTGACCTGCAATATATCCAACAGCGCTCCTATGAACTCAAGGCTTTGAGATGGAGAGAGATGGGATTTGGGGTAGCTGATGTTATACCCCAGGTGCAGCAGCAGGAGGGTAGTATGCTCTGTGGCCTGCCTGACCTCTGCGGCCATGCCGCCACTAATTAGCCAGTCATACAAATAGGGGAAGACGAAAGCACCTTGTAGGCAGATGTGGGTGGCTACCACCGCCAAGCACTTGGTAAAGACCCTTGGCGAGGAGGCAAGGCCGAAGGGCAGCACCCTGTTGTGGTGCTGTAGGTATTGCCTGTGGGAAGGGTGAATCAAGATGTGAGTGTACGCATCCTTTAGGTCCAAGGAGCACAGCCAATCTCCCTGGTGGAAGTAAGGCAGCAGTGTTCCAAGGGAGAGAATCTTGAACTTCTCCTTCACGAGAAACTTGTTCAAGTTTTGCAGGTATAGTATGGGCCTGAGGCCCCCAGTTCCTTTGGGGACAAGGAAGTAGCTTGAGTAGAAGTTCTTTCCCCACAGATGCCTGGGTGCAGGCTCCACTGCGTTGTCCCTGAGCAGACCTGCGAGCTCTGAGAGCATAAGGGTCTGATGAAGGAGAGGACACAGTGGCTCTCCTGGAAAGAACCTGGGTGGTATTTGTTGTAAGTGGAGGAGGTATCTCCTGGGGGAAGGGAGGCCCTGCCCTGGGAGTCAAAAGCACCCCCCTTACTGGGCTGGAGCCAAGGCCTCGGGTTTCTGTGCCTTGGGTTTCTGAGCTCCTTGGACCTGCCTCTTAGGGCGAGAACCCTGTTGTTGGCCCGAGAAGGGTTGGTATCGGTGACTCTGCTGAAGTGCCTCTTTTTTCACAGGAATAGGGGCCTTTTTTGCGGGGAAAGGAAGAGATCTTCTTTGAGAGCCTCTGGCGGGTCACCACCTTAGCCTCTCTCTTGGCCACCCTGTCGGCCATGGGTTTGCCAAACAAGTTCTCACCGCTGCAGGGGACATCGAGCAGTTTGTCCTGGACCCACTGCTCGAGGTCCGAGGACTGCAATCAGGCTTGGCAATGAGCCCCAATGCCGGCCACTGCTACTCGAGCCGCTGACTCAAATCCATCATAGGCTGCCCAGGAGAGGAATGTTGAGCAGTCCTTGATCCCGAAGGTCAGAGCTTGGAACCGATGGAGAGGTTCCCAGGCCAGCCCCACCGAGAACCTAGCCAACTCCTGAGTCAGGGCCTTCAAATACATGCCTATGTATAGCTCATAGGCCTGGATTCGGCAACCCAGCATCGAACCCTGGTAACATTTGTGCAAAAGGGGGGGAAGAAGAGCAAGTCTTCTGGCTTTTGAGTTTTTGCATGGTTGACTTGACAACCATGGTGATATGTGGGAGCTGAGACTTGTGGACCCTGGCCCCTTCCTGACGCGGTACAAGGTGTCGAGGTATCGGCTGACCAGTGGCACTAATGCCAGGCTCTCCCACATTCGTAGCAGCAGCCACTCGAGGATGGGCTAGACTGGTACCATGAAAGTTTCCTTAGGTGGAGATAAGAACTGGAGGGAGGATCTCCAATTCCTCTGTGCGTGAGTCCTCCTCCACCTCTGTTTGCACCGAGAGGGCTCTGGCCATATCCCCGACAAAGTCATGGAAGGTCACGTCCTCCGGAGGAGAATGGATCTGGGGCACCGGGGAAGATGGGTCCGAGGGGACATATCGGTGCCATCTGGTTTACGGCGAGGCCTTATCATCGGTCTCCCACTCAGAGTTGAGGGGGGACAATGAGTCAAAGACCCTGTGACTCCTTGGCACAAAGCCCACGCTGAAGGGTAATGGCCCTCCCGAGGACCTGGAGTCTGAGTCTTGGAAACTGACAGGAGAGGACCAGATGCCTGAGGAATGGGACCGGGATCTCGACCGGGGCCCAAGGACTTACCCAAAGCCGGTGGTGCTCGGAGCTCGGCTTGACGACCGGAGACTCCCCTGATGTTGGGGGTCTGGTCGCTGGGGTAGATGATGCGGATGAACCTCCCATCATTGTCTACTGCATGGCCAGGATAGCAGTGATGTTCTGCTCCATGGCTGCCATTCTGAACTCCAAGCCAGAAGGCTCCGCAGCTTTCGGCATGGGCACAGAGGATCTCAGGCCTGGCGATGGCACTCTTGTGAATGCGTCTTCCACGAGGACTGTGGCCTCGAGAACCCTCACAAGGTCACCGCCGGGTGAGGCATCCTTCTTGAGGACCTTAGTGAACCGCCATCGCAGGACTCCGAGGACGCTCGGCCCTCTTGAGAAATGCTAGGCTTGGAGCTCGGCGTCGGGGAAACCAGTGCTGAGCTGGACCTGGGGAACTTCTTCTCCTACAATTCCAAACTCTTTTTATTGGTTTTAGGCATCATGGCCTGGCACAAGTCACAGGAAGTGCTATCATGGTCCGGTCCCAGGCAGCATAGGCAGCAGTTATGGGTGTCGGTGATGGACATAGCTTGACTGCAGCAGTCACATTTTTTGAACCCATCGGGGAACAAGCTCGGACTGCGGAGAGAAGCATCAGAGAGCAGCAGGAGTAAAACCACAAGCTCCTGTCCCCCCTCCCATGTGAAGGTAGGAGGGAGGTTGATGCAGGAGCAATTTGTTTCTACTGTGTCAAACTACTGCATACTAAATTAAAAAGCTAGTGCTAGAATTGATAGGCCTAGCTTGCTGAATCATACCGCATTGGTATTTTTACATTTATTCACTCAACAAAGCAAGCTTTGATCAGCTATTTTGTACATGCACTGGGGATTTAACCTTATAGTCTGCCTTTTCCATGTTTTTCTATTTCAATTTTTTTTTTTTTTTTTAATTCTTGCACAAAAAGTCATCTTATGTATATATCTTGAAGTTGGGCTATATGCTAATTCACAGACAGAAAGATAATAGAGACTAAGGGGTATGTTTACTAAACCGTCTTAAAGATGCAGCGGTGGTATTATCGCGCGATAAATGACGGTTCTTCAGCACACTGCCCAAAGCCAGCTCAGTGAACCAGCCAGAACTTGAGGAAAAACACTGCTCTTTCAGGCTCTAGACTTAAAACTTCAACTCTCCATGCTTGCCCTTGACGCAAGCTTCCGTTTCGCCACAAGGCTTTATCAAAAGGGCTTACAGCAATGGAACAAAAAAGCCTAGGTCTAACAAACTGTGAGGAAAAGTTTGTTAGACCTAGGCTTTTTTGTTCCATTGCTGTAAGCCCTTTTGATAAAGCCTTGTGGCGAAACGGAAGCTTGCGTCAAGGGCAAGCATGGAGAGTTGAAGTTTTAAGTCTAGAGCCTGAAAGAGCAGTGTTTTTCCTCAAGTTCTGGCTGGTTCACTGAGCTGGCTTTGGGCAGTATGCTGAAGAACCGTTGGTTTTGGTCCCGTTGAGACTGTGTGCTGTTTAAGCTGCTTATTTCAGATAAGTACAGTGTGCTCTTATTTGTGAGCCTATATTTACTTGGGAGTAATTTTGTGTTATGTTTTTTCAGCTTTGGGACTGCACTGATGACTCCAGATGTGCTGCCATGATTATTCAAGTTAGACGCTTTTAATGGATGTGTGGTATGTATATGGTGAATGCTTGTGAAGATTACTGGATATAGGTTCCTAAGTGAATTGTTTGGGGTGTATTAAGTTTGTGAAATTAGTTATATTTATATGGTTGGATGGTGTAGGCTATTTGACCTGTGATGTGAAGCGTCTGCTATTTCCCTATAAGTGACTTGTCACTGTATGAGGGATATTAGCCATCCTGAGGTCATTTTTGCCTGTTAAAAGAAATTATTGTAATAAAATTAGTATTGGTTATTAATATTTGAGTTAAGCATAGTACAGGGTTTGATTTGTATTTTGGTTTCAACCTGCACCATACGCCACACACTAAACAAAGAAGGCCTCCACTCATGAAGTCCAAGGAGGACCCCACTGCTCAAAGACAGACATAAAAAAGCATGCCTAATCTTTCTCCAAACCCACCATGAGAAACCACTATCCTTCTGGGAAAATGTTCTGCGGACAGATGAAAACAAAACAAGCTTTTTGGCAATGCAGACCAGCAATACATTTTACAAGTGAAGAAATTAAGCTTATAAGGAAAAAAGCCACCTTTCCTACAATTAAATATGGTGGAAGTTCCATAATGTTGTGGGGCTGTTTTGCTGCCTCAGGAACTGGAGGCTTGGAACGTATTAAAGGAATCATGAAGTCAGAGGACTACCAAGGTATTTTGGATTGAAATGGTCTACTCAGTGTCAGAAAGTTAAGGTTGAAGGTCATGGGTCCTCCAGCAGGACAATGACCCAAAACATGCATCCAAAAGCATGGTTAAAAAGGGGAAAAAAAAGGACTATTTTCAATTGGCCAGCAATTAGTCTTGATCTCAATCTAATCGAGAACCTTTGGAAAGAGCTGACATCTGCCATTTGTTTCCAGGATTCCTTTTATCTTCATGAGCTGGAACAAATCACAGTTGAAGAGTGGGAGAAACTACCAGCAGACAGATGTACAAAACTTATTGATGGTTACAAGAAACGTTTGGAGGCTGCCATCACTGCCAAGGGTTGTGCAATCAAATATTAGTGAAGGGTGTCATTAATCCTGTCCGGGTCATATTTTGTTTTTTTTTTCTCAGAAATTACTACGTCTAAGTTGCACAGACATCTTTTTTTTTGTTGTATATCTTTGAACATACTATTAAAATATTATGACATACAGTTGGAATATTTTCAAATATTTCTCAAGATATGGCACACAACATACCTAAAATGCAAGGGTGCCAATAATCTTGACCACAACTGTAAGCCAAGGAGGTAAAGGCCCACTGGGCCTTGAGAAGGGTATCTACTGCCACGGCAGAATAGCCCTTCTTGGGAAGCTTACGCCTCTCAAGAGCCAAGCCCGTAAGCAAGAAAGGGACAGAATCCTCCATCACTAAGCACTCTTGCCATAGGAAACTTCTCTTGTGACAATAAAAGAGGGGATGCGGCCAACAGATCCACATACCATGGTCTGTGCGATCATCCACTGTCCAATTTTCATATCCATATGACATACTTGTGCAGCATTGTTTAGAGAATGGTCATGAATTTAGTGATTTGCACTGTTTTTGTAGTGACACAGTAGGGGCTAGAAGGAGGGGGCGTATGAGGGAGCAGGTTTTGATTATATGTGAACAGTGGATTTTTCGGTTATGGACAGTGATTCCAGGGGGCCTTAATCTACAGATTGGGGCGCGTGTTTGTGATTTTTGTGGTTTTGAGGTTAGTTTTTTTGCTGTTGGAGTAAGTTGAGTAGTGTTAAGAGGAGTCAGGTTCCCTTTAAATGACTGAATGAAGGGGTGTGGTAAGAGTATATATCAGGGCGCATGTGCGGCGTTTTTTAGTTGGTCCAGTTGTATGTTGAGGAAGATTGTACTTGCTGGGTTTTATGGACTAAATGCTAATGGTGAGTGTAAGGGTTTTATTTCATTCTATATGGGTGTAGAAAAGAGTTTGTTTAGCCTGGTTTCTATGATAGTTATGGCGGGCTTGGGTTGAATTGTTGTTATGTGATTTTTTGTAGCTGTGATTCCTGACCCCCTGAAGAAGCACTTATAGTGAAACACTCAGTGGGCGCAGAGGAGAGGCGCAAGGGTTGTGCGGACTGAAGCACTGGACTGCAACACAGACACTAATATGGAGGATTTTTCTGTGATTTTTGGATGTTCTCTGGAGATAAGTGCAGAGCTTTTCATCTAATTGTTAAACGTTTTATAAGATGTTTGGTGTGAGAAGCCATTGAGTTATGGATCACATAATTTTGAATAAGGACGGTTAAATTTGAAGAGGAACTGATATGTTGGGGCACTGGCTAGAAGTTTTTCTTCATGACCATATTGACCCCTGTTTATCTGACACCTGTCCTCCTCTTCTATTATGTTTTGAGCCCCAGATTTATGTAATTTTTGAGGAGTGGATGGAGTGATTTTTTATTTTTGTTGGATACTTGGTTTGCAGCTTGTCCCTCACTCAGTCTGCTGTTTGAATTGCCGCAAGGCTTGCATGCATCAGTGATACTGAGAGCTATGCTACTAGTTGCTTAGATGGACAGGTCTCAGCTGAGGTGCTAGACTATGACAAACCACCTATCTGGGTGGAAGAAGATCGCATTTCTGTGACAATGGCAACACTGGCATTATCTGTGTGGAAAAAAGAACATATAAGAACATAAGATATGCCATAATGGGTCAGACCAAGGTCCATCAAGCCCAGTATCCTGTTTCCCAACAGTGGCCAATCTAGGTCATACGTACCTAGCAGTTTCCCCAAAAGACACAGGTTCTGCAATGCTTGCACTGGGTCAAGCATTGATATCCTGGGTGTCTTCTTAATAATGGTTTATGGACCTTTCCCTCCAGGAACTTGTCCAAACCTTTTTTAAACCCAGCTACACTAACAGCCTTTACTACATCCTCCGGTAACAAATTCCAGAGTTTGATTACACGTTGAGTGAAAATATATTTTCTTTTATTAGTCTTAAATAGTTTACCCTGTAGCTTCATTGTATGTACCCTAGTCTTTCTATATTCTGATAACGTAAACAATTGATTTACGTTTACCCGTTCCACTCCGTTCATTAATTTATAGACTTCTATCATATCTCCCCTCAGCCGTCTCTTTTCCAAGTTAAAGATCCCTAACCTTTTTAGCCTTTCTTCATAGGAGTATCCTTCCATCCCCTTTACCATTTTGGTGGCTCTTCTCTGAGCCTTTTCTAATAATGCTATATCCTTTTTAAGATACGGCGACCAGAATTGCACACAATATTCAAGGTGCGGTCTCACCATGGAACAGTATAGAGGCATTATAATATCTTTTGTTTTATTTTCCATTCCTTTCCTTATGATACCTAGCATTCTATTTGCTCTCTTGGCTGCCGCTGCACACTGGGCCGAGGGTTTTAACATGTTATCCACAATGATGCCTAAATCTTTTTCCTAGGTGGTGGTTCCTAATGTGGAACCTTGCATTGTGTAACCATAGTTTGGGTTGTTCTTCCCTAGGTGCATAACCTTGCACTTGTCCACATTAAATTTCATCTGCCATTTTGATGCCCAGTCTTCCAATTTATCAAGATCCTCTTGCAATTTTCCACAATCCTCTTGGGTTTTAACAACTTTAAATAGTTTTGGGTCATCTGCAAATTTGATAACCTCACTCGTTATTCCTCTTTCCAGGTCATTTATGAATATGTCAAAAAGCAGCGGACCCAGCACAGATCCCTGGGGTACACCACTATTCACCTTTTTCCATTGGGAAAATTGGCCATTTAGCCCAACCCTCTGCTTTCTATCTTTTAACCAGTTCCTGATCCACAGTAGTACACTGCCTCCTATCCCATGACTCTTTAGTTTTGCCAAAGGTCTCTGATGAGGGACCTTGTCAAAGGCTTTCTGAAAGTCTAGATACACTATATCAACCGACTCACCTTCGTCCACCTGTTTATTCACATTTTCAAAAACACGTAACAGATTAGTAAGACAAGATCTTCCTTGTCTAAAGCCATGTTGGCTGTCTCCCATTAGGCCATGACTATCTACATGCTGAGTAATTTTATTCTTTATGATGGTTTCTACCATTTTTCACGGTACTGACGTGAGGCTCACCGGTCTGTAGTTTCCCGGATCACCCCTGGAACCCTTTTTAAAAACTGGTGTTACATTGGCGATCCTCCAATCTTCAGGTATTAGAGATGATTTTAATGATAGTTCACAGATTACTAATAGCAGGTCTGCAATCTCATATTTCAGTTCTTTCAACACCCTTGGATGTATACCATCCGGCCCAGGTGATTTGCTACTCTTCAGTTTATCTAATAGTTGTAATACATCTTCCCGATGTATCGATATTTCCTTCAATTCTTCCGCACCTTTAAATACCACTTCAGTCATGGGTAACGTCCCTACATCTTCCTCAGTAAAGACCAAAGCAAAGAATTCATTCAGTCTCTCCGCTATCGCCTTGTCACCTTAGTGCCCCTTTAACTCCTCTATCATCTAATGGACCAACTGACTCTCTCACAGGTTTTTTTGCTACGAATGTACTTGAAAAAAATCTTTATTTCACGTTTTTGCTTCCGCAGCAAGCTTCTTCTCAAATTCTCCCTTTGCCTGCTTTATCAATGCCTTGCATTTAACTTGCCAGTGCTTGTGCTGTTTCCAGGTTTCGTCATTTGGCTCTTTTTTCCATTTCCTGAAAGATGCTTTTTTGGCAACAGCAGCCTCTCTGACCTCACCTTTAAACCATGCTGGCAGTTTTTTGGACTTCCTTCCACTTTTCTTAAAGCGTGGAATAAAGCCTGGCAGTCTACTTTCATATCTTGCCATGAAAACCCAATGGATAGTTACAAGGCAAATTAAGATATACTGCTGGAATATGAGCCCCACCCCCAAATCAGAAGGCACCCAACAGGCCGTTTCCACTCCTCCGAAACTGGAAGTGGCACATTGTGAAGAGTAGGAAAACGCAACACTGCACCAGAGTATTAGTAAGCACCGTGTCACGGTTTGGGGACTACTGCCATGACTGCAGGTCTGGGAGAGGGGCAGCAGCAGTGGCAACAGGGGTGGGGGCCCATCCAGGGTGCCTCCAATCCTTGCGTCAGCCTTGTAGTTAAGAACAAAATAGAATGTGCACAACTTGATTTGTTGGGTGTCAGCAAACTGAAATGGACTAGAATTGGGCATTTTGAATCGGATGATCATATGGTATAATACGCCAGAAAGGAAAGACAAAGAAGAAATGGGGTAGGATTTATGATTTTAAAAAATCTGCAAGAACTGTAATGAAGTTCAGTGCAGTCAGTGAACGATTCGGATAACTTTGCAATGCTGTCGCATAAAAGCTGCCCTAAAGTTATCCAGATCGCTACCTGCATAGTGGGCTGAGTATCGTAACTATATGGATAGCATGGCCACCTGCTGTTCTATCCATATACTCAGTGCTGAAGACCCAGGATACTTTTAAATGCTGTGCTAGCGTTTAAAATAAAACACTGATCGTCTTGTTTCAATCTGAACTTTATTTTCTTAAAATATACTTGGCTTAAAAATTAAACAGGTGTCAAAGAGACCCATAGTCTAAAGATTGCCAGAAAAAAGAAACCATTAAAAACAAAGCACACTGGGGTCAGCCTTCAAGCCAAAATCAGGTCTTGCTAGTTTTAGGATTCAGGTGGTATCGAACTAAAGAAAAATGTGAAATAGGTAAAGATTTTCCAATGGCGAGTGCAGAACCTATCTAGGTGCAGGAAATGCCATCATGGTATATGCAGAAAAAGTTATGCTTCACTTTCATATACATTGACTTTTTATAAAGAATAGATATTACTAGAAGAATATAGAAGACTCATGAAGGCAGTCATGGTAGGCAACCATGAAAAACTACTTCTAAATGAATACATTCAATATTACAAAAGCACCATCTTTAGTTGAAATGTATCTAAAACAAGTAACAAGAACTAAGACAATTGAATGTGTAAGGGAGCAATAAATTCCCTTTACTAATTCAATCTCTGCTAGCAGTGCGGGATACTGGCAGTGTTAAAACAAATTGTGAGGCATTAAGCAGCGGGTCTAAATGTGGTCATGCCTGTAGACATCCCTGTCATTCCTGAAATCAACCAGAAACATGTAAGTCCATTGCACCCCATAGACACACCTCCACGACACCCCCTTGGCTTACTTGCCTGCACCGGAGATGTTTCTAAAGCATCATTTGTGATTTTGACTTCCATGTGCATGTCTTCGGACGTCCTAAATCATGACTAAGCCTTTAAAATGACCTCCTAAGGTCTTAAAAACTTAATATGCTGCTGGACGGGAAGTCAATGCAGCTCCTCCAGAATGGGCAAATCATGATCCCAGCTCATCTTTTTGGATGCCTTATTCTGGTGGAGATGCAAATGGAACAGTGATTGCTGGGCAGCCCCTGGTAGAGGGAGATGCAGTAATGTATCAGAGTTGAACCAAGCAATAAATGGCAGCAGTCAAATCGTGCTTGCTAACAAATGGCCGTATGTGGCAAATTAACTGCACGTACAGAAAAATATCAACAGATAATTTGAGTTTTTTCCTCCAAAAAAAGAAGCATAAATGACTCTTTGAACCCAACTGAAATGTTTCAGAATGCCCACATTCACTAATATATTCTGGTAAAAAATGTCAGCTTTTGAAGTCATAGCAGTTGAATGTGCTGAAATTCTGATATAAGCCCTCCCTTGCCTTATGGTCACTGTTCCCTCTAAGCTGTGCACGTGTGTGCGTGCACACACCTTGCCGAGCGAGCACACATACTTTACAACAGAGCGCACAAAAAATTTGGTTCTGATTCTGATAGAAAACACAGACATCTTAAAATTTAAAAGTTGTTGTGTATTTACGGTTTTCACAAGTTCTACAATATTTTCTAGTGCAATCAATATGGTGCACATACTGTATTCTGACGTGTAGTCAAATTTTAAAGTATATAACTCCGAGTGTCGTTATGTGGTGCACAAAAATTTAACCTTCCTTCAAAAGCTGCACAGCTGATATTTTATGTGCACACAGCCTACAGAAAATTAGAGGGAACATTGCTTATGGTGGCAGGCTGGTCCTTTGGGGCCAGGTCACAGATCAGTTTTCTCATGGGATCTCACCCACTTCTTCACTCAGCCAGTAGATACCCTTATTAACAGATCGCTGATTCCCAAATCAGTTCAAGGCCCTTGGCACACAAATCAAAGAGATTCTTATGTCTGAACCGAGAGCTCCAAGTCTCCTTACTGTGGTCAAATGCCTAACTCAAGCAATAGAAAGCAGAAAAGTTCAGTACAGTCAAACCTCGGTTTTCATTATTAATCCGTTCTAAGAAGACTGACTAAAACCGAAACGTACGAAAACCGAAGCAATATTTCCCATAGGAAATAATGTAAATTCAATTAATCCGTTCCAGACACCCAGCTCCTGTCACTTCTCTCACCTGCCCGATCGTCCACAGGACAGCAAACACACAGATATTGTACTGTACGGCACTGCAACATCTCCTGCTTACATTGACAGCTACCCTGCTACCTCCGAGCCTGAGGGGGCGCTCCAGAGAACAGGCAGGCGGTGGAGAGATCGGGGCCTTCCTCTCTGTGCAATCCTTGGCTCTTGACTCTGACTCTTGCTCAGCTGACTTTCGCTTCAACACGCGATCGGTGAGTCCGGGGGGTAGTGCTGCCAGGACTGGGGAGGCACATGGAGGCTGGCAATTTGTCCACATTCCTGCCCTTGCCCATAGGAGGAGCAGCACCAGCCACTATTGGGACCATCAGCTGTTCAGTAACACAACGAAAACCGAGGCGATATCCGATAACCGAGACAACATCTCAGTCAGAAAAGACGTCGAAAACCGAAACGTACGAAAACCGGGGCCAACGAAAACCGAGGTTTGACTGTACAACAATTATACAGTCTTTGGCAGCACTAGTGTTCCTTTGAAGTATTTGTGTCTGTGATCCCAGTTTAAATGTTTATCAGTTTATTGGCAGATGGCTCCTGTGCCTCATCAGTCTGCAACGTCTGTACTCCCTCCTCTCTGGGATCTTATTCCTCGAATCCTTTCTGTGTACCATGCAGGCAGTCACCTCACTAGACCTCCTCTCTTGTACAGCAGATTCCTCCATTATTTATTTATTTAGTTTTGTATACCACTTTATCCTTCAATCAAAGTGGTCACAACACAATTGGGGGATACATTTAACACGAGGGGATATGAGACACATACGCTAATACTTACAGGGAACATGGGCTATGGAGGGTTAAGTGACTTGCCCAAGACCACAAGGAGCACCTGTGGGACCGTTAGGCTTGGGTAGCAAGCCAGCGCTGCAATCTCTCTCTACATTCATGCAAAAGGGAGGGTAAAACCTCCGACTGGCTCGCCAATCACAAGGAGACAATTTAAGAATCAAGGGCTGATTCCACACTGGACACAAAATAAAATAACTAGACCTCTGCACACAACACAAACCAACTGAAGCTTAGCTAACAACTAACAAAAGGAAACCACATCACACATCCTATGCACTGAGGTTATATATGGGTCAGGCCAGGGCCGGCCCGTCCATTGAGCAAGAATCTTTTTGCACAGGGCCCCGAGTTTCAGGGGGCCCCGCGCAAAAAACATTCTTCATCATCCCAAATTTAAAAAAAAAAACAACAAACTGGCTGCTTCTGCCGCGGCAGCATCAAGAGTTCTGCCGCAGGGCCCCCCCTGCCCGGCAGAGCCTCCCTGCATCATCAGCTACCTTCAAGTCCCAAAACGCGGGCTTCTTTCAGAGCTGCGAGAGTTTCCTTTCTCGCGGCTCTGTTAATCCCGCCGGGGCTGATGGGATTTCCCATCACCCTCGGCGGGATTAACAGAGCCGCAAGAAAGGGAAACTCTCGCGGCTCTGAAAGAAGCCCGCGTTTTGGGATTCAAAGCTAACTGATGATGCAGGGAGGCTCTGCCGGGCAGGGGGGGCCCTGCGGCAGAACTCTTGATGCTGCCGCGGCAGAAGCAGCCGGTTTGTTTGGTTTTTTTTTTTAATTTGGGATGATAGGGGGGAAGGGGGTTTAGGACTGGTAATGGGATATGGGGGGGAGGCTAAGACTGGAAGTGGGCTGATGGGGGGGGTGGGGTTAGGACTGGTAATGGGCCATGGGGGGGTGCTAAGACTGGAAGTGGGTTGATGGGTGGGGGTTAGGACTGGTAAAGGGCTATGGGGATGGGGCTAAGACTGGAAATGGGCTGATGGGGGGGTTAGGACTGGTAATTGGCCATGGGGGGCTAAGACTGGAAATGGGCTGATGGGGGGGTTAGGACTGGTAATGGGCTATGGGCTATTTGGGATGACAGGGGGGAAGGGGGTTTAGGACTGGTAATGGGCTATGGGGGGAGGCTAAGACTGGAAGTGGGCTGATGGGGGAGGGTTAGGACTAGTAATGGGCCATGGGGGGTGCTAAGGCTGGAAGTGGGCTGGTGGTGGTGGTGGTGGGGGGTTAGGACTGGTAATGGGCTATGGGGGGGGCTAAGACTGGAAATGGGCTGATGGGGAGGTTTAGGACTGGTAATGGGTTATGGGGGGGGCTAAGACTGGAAATGGGCTGATGGGGGGGTTAGGACTGGTAATGGGCTATGGGGGGGCTAAGACTGGAAATAGGCTGATGGGGGGGCTAGGACTGGAAATAGGGTGATGGGGGGTTAGGACGTAATGGGCTGATGTGGGGTTAGGACTAGTAATGGGCTATGAGGAGGCTAGGACTGGAAATGGGCTGAGTGGAAGGAGGGCTTGAACTGCAAATAGCTGATGGGGACGGGGGCTTGGAATGGAAATGGGTTGTGAGGGGGAGGGAGCTAGGACTGGAAATGGGTGAGTGGGGGGGGCTAGGACAGGAAATGGGCTGATGGAGGGGCTAGAATAGGACTGGAAATTGGCTGTTGGGGGGATGCTAAGATTGGAAATGGGCTGTGGTGGGGGTTTGGATTGAAATGGACTCATGAAGGGGCTAGAACTGGAAGTAGGCTCATGGGGGGCTTGGATTGGAAATGGGCTGAGTGGAGGGGAGCTAGGATTTGACATGGGCTAATGGTGGGGCTAGGAAAGGACTAGAAATGGGCTCATGGGGGGCTGGGATTGGAAATGAGCTGATGGAGGGACTCAGATGGGACTGCAAATAGATGGGGGAGCTAGGCTGATGGTGGGGCTAGGATAGGACTGGAAATGGGCTTATGGGGGGCTAGGACTGGAAATGGGCTGATGCGGGGACTAGAAGGGAGCGGATGCTGGGTGGGACTGGAACTAGAATGGAGCTGATGTTGGGGGAGGATTAGAATGGGATAGAGCTGGGAGAGTGAAATGGAGAGGGAAAAAATATATTTTGTGTGGGAGGGAAGACAAATCTACAATTGTCCGGATATTGGGAGAGTAAGTGAGGATTGAGGATGGAGGGGTAAAATTTGAGTGGATGAAATAGGAATGAGGAAAGAGCAAAAGGAGAAAGATTAGTATGTTAAAGCAGATGTAGAGAGAGAATGGAAAAAAACTAGAAGAGAGAAGAAAAGACAAATGGACAGCAGACGATGAAGAGTTAGCGGAAGACACGAAGAAACCAGAAGAAAGTGGCTGGAGCAATTGCAGCTGAAAAAAAATGCACAATAGGTAGAAAAATATCTCTTTATTTTGAAATTTATTAATTGGAATATGTCAGCTCTGGGAAATGTGCATCATTAACGTCTGCGCTTTGTTTAGTACAAGAGCAAATTAATGTATAGTTTTATTTCTACAGTGTTGTACATTCCAAGTTTGGCTTTTGGGATTCCCAGTTTAATTATTGTCTTCCTGTTTCTAAATTGTGATTCCTTGTTTGGTGATGGTCTATGTTCTGCATGTGTAACTGAGCTGAGGTATTCTGTTTTTGTAATTCCTATTTGACATTGCCACTTGTTCTCTTTCCCCAGTAGGTCATGTATTGTTGTTCTCTGAAATGTATTGGTTTAATATTTGCAGCGTTTCCTTTTGATAGTTAGGGTATGGTGCTTTGTGAATCCTGGTAGTGCTGTCAGGATACGGCGGGTTTGCTATGGGTTCTAAATGGGCAGCGTTTGTAGTAGTTCCTAATGTGTCTGGCAGTTGGCACTGGATTATAGTAATGTAGAAGTCTTTTAGTCTTTCTTTATCCATACACTCATTAAGAGGCATGTTTACTAAAAGTTAGTGTATGGTAACATTATGCAAATATTTATGCAAATGAGGCCCCTTATGCAAATGAGGCCCCGCACCGAGTCTCCGCACATGGCCCCGCACCCCCCTTGGGCCGCCCCTGGGTCAGGCAAAACCAAAGTAGCCATCCAATGAGGGGTATGTTACAGAAGATGGCATGCACCTACTGCTAATGCTAAAAACTGAAAGGTCTTGACACAATGCACATGGGATCGGTATGGGCCCTGATGGGATCCTTTATACCCCCCCTCAGTTTTTCAAAATCTAGGACACAATTACAAATTTAACAGTAAATATTACAATATAGTACATATGGTAACAAACTATTCATCTGTACATCGTAGATTGCATTTAGCAAGGAGGTGGAACATGAGAACATAACCAAAACCATGCTGACTTAGACCAAGGTCTCTGATAGTAGCCGTTTTGAGTCATAAGTACTTAGAAGATCCCCAAAACTAACGTGTTCTTAGCTCTGGTCCACAAAGGTCATAGTTCCAGGATATACACAATGAATATTCATCAGTACATCTGCAAGTAATTGGTACAGGATCCAGGATAAGGGCACATTTTGATTATTTTGACAATCAACCCTCTTTGCAGTCCTTGAATGCCAGAACTGAAAACTTTGAATCAGCACACCCTCCAACCAGCATCAAAATAAACTGAAATGCAATGAAAATACAGCCAAACAATAACATGTATCAAGAAAAAACACAGAGGCCCGTTCACTAAAGTTCGGTAAAGTTTTGCAGTTACCGTCTATTAGTTGCAAAAATGAATGCATGGTCACTGCAAGCAGTAACTGTTGGGGACATGCCCAGAAATGCCAATGCAATTACCAGAAGAGCGCAGACATTTACAACACCTCAAGCGAACTGCCATCAGTACGGTTGCATCTGTGCTATCAGCAATGAAATAAACTATGGCCAGTGCAGATATTAAAAACCTTGAAGGGTAGGGGTGAAAGGAAACAGTTGAAGGGGGACAGGCAGAAAAGACTGACTGTAATAGCATGGATAAAAGATAAGACCTATTATATTATTTGGGGGGGAGGGGGTTTCTATTATGATACGAGGTGTTTCATTTTGTAACTATGGTGGAAAAGTTGAATAAAAAGAAATTAAAAAAAAAAAAAAAGCCCACCCCTCTGGACATCAGCGTTATCGTCCCTCCGCTCCATCACCCCACCCACCCCCTGGAACCCCTCCTCGTTCTCACTGGTGGATTCCCTGGCGGCTAGTGAGGAGAGGTCAGGAATGATTCACTGGTGCTCCGGCCCCATCTCTGCATGGCCAAACTCCTGCCTCTTAACCTTCAAGCTGCCAAGTACTGCTCATTCTACACTCAATTATTCCGTACATGTAGCTACATCATGGTTACTTATACCGAGCTTTCCCCACCATCTCACAGTTCCTTAAAACTTCGTTAACTGTCTGTTACCAGAAAGGCAGTCGTCATAACTTTTAGTTATGATTTCTATTTCATTCCTGAAGCAGCATTTTCTTACACTCCTGCCATCCTGAATCTAAGCGGCTTGTTTACTAAAAGGTTTTAATGCATGTTACTGTAATTACATTAATGTGCGTTAAGTATGCACAGTCCTTTTATTTCTATGGGCACAGATGTACTTAAGGCACGTTAATTTCATTAACACATTTTAACTTTTAGTCCACATGTCCCTAAGTAAATTAGGAGGTGCAGTTTATATTACCCAAACAGGTGAGTGGTGAACCCCAGGAAAACACAGGTAGTGGTGTATCTAGGAAGAATACAAATATGTAAAAAAAAAAAAAAAAGAATAAAAGACAAGCTTTTATTTTAATAAAATGCTTTAAGAACGGTAAAATATTAGTACTAAATATATTTACAAATAAGACCTAAAGAGCAGAAGAGCAAGAATAATTTAGTTCTTTGAATATTTACTTAGGCTTGCTGCTGAAGCACTGGCACTTCTCCAGTGGCTCTTCAGTTGTACACGCTGACCTCGTTAAAGCAGCATTTTAATTAAGAAAATATTTTCAACTCTGTGCTAAAATGCACTGTCACTGGGGTGTAACCACTGCTGCACTAGCAAAGGAAACGTGTCAGAATTACTCGGGCATGTTTCAGATTTATGGATCGCTCTCACCCCAGTGGTTCTTTCATCTTCTCCCTTTCCCTAGCTACCCACCTCTTCACGATCCCCAATATAGAGCCCTCTGGAGAACCGCTCAAGTACTAAAGGGCTGATGCGGCAAAGTGCGCGTCTCTTTAAAGCAGCAGTGGACGTTTGATTTTCCTGTGCTAATCTTACCCCTGATTCAGGGAGAAAGATTAGTTCGGGAAGATCCGTGGACTTAAAAAGTGTACTACCGTGGATATTTATTTATTTAGAAGTTTTTCTATATCGTCCCTTCCAGAGATCAAGGGAGGGTTTACAAGTAACAAACAAGATACATTCAACTTAAGCTACAATGAATGATATTACAGGGAATAATTTGTGGATTATGTACAGATATCTGTACATATTGTAATTTTATATTAACATATTTACAGGGGTGTTGAGGGTTCACAGATGTTACGCAGATCAGGAAGGGAAGTTCTTATTGATTTGAGTGGAAGGATACTGTGGAGAGATTCAGTTAGTGAGATTCATTTAGGGTTCATTGCAATATTGGGTATATTTTGTTATGGTCAGGTAAATTTCCAATATGTTCAATGAAGAGGCATGAAAAATGAAAGCAAATCGCTGCATAAAAATTGTTCCCGATATAAAAGCTGCACTAAAATCTAGGGGCCCGATATTCAGCGCCGGCAGCTGTGTGCGAGTATTGCGCCTAGCTATCAGCACTGAACCTTAATCCTGGATATTCAATGCCAGGGTCATAAGCGGCCCTGGCATTAAATATCCAGGGTCACCATTCAGCCTCCCTAGCTGCAGAAGCTAACTGGGTAGTGGCGATATTGAGTCACTGCCCAGTTAGCTCCTTAGGGGAAAGCTAGGCCAACTTTTGCTGCGCCTAGCTTTACCCGTGTGCCACTAACTGGTAATGATGCAATACTGCTGCTGCCCACGACATGCCCCGATGCTAAGCGGTTAGCATCAGAGTGTGTAGTGGTGTTAGTAGGGGATATTCAGCGGCACTCACTGTGTTAGTGCCGATGAATATCCCGTTCAGGTCTGCAAACCATGTGAATATCTTTATATCGGGCCCTAGCAGTTGTGAACTCTTTTTTTGTAGTATTGAATCTTTACCCCTGCTCAAGCTTGCATGAAGATGTAGGATGGAAGCAGAAGGTGATCCGAGGGGAAGTGTGACACCCCACCCTCCCAAACCCTCCAATCCCACAACTATCTCTGGTGGCCCAAATGGCCCCCTTCCCCTCCCCCTCCACCCTCCTGTATGCCGTGGAGCCCCTGAGCTCCCTCTTACACACCACTAAAAGCTGGGTGGCAGGAGCAACATTCACTCTCTCCCTCCTGTGTTGCCACTATTTTGTAAAAAGGCAGCTCCTGACTTCTAGAGGTGTGCCAGGACACTGCTTGTGGTCAGTGTACCAAATAAGGCAATTCAAGGGATGCATTGCCTTATATGGTAGACTGAGCCCTAATGCATTATTATGGGTCAGGCACCACTATTTTGCAAGACTGCAGCAACACAGAACATAAGAAATGCCATATGAGGTCAGACCAAGGGTCCATCAAGTCCAGTATCCTGTTTCCAACAGTGGCCAATCCAGGTCACAAGTACCTGGTAGTTTCCCAAAAGGTGCACACAGATTCTATTTTGCTTGTCCCATGGGTAAGCAATGGATTTCCTAAGACCTCTTTAATAATGGTTTATAGACTTTTCCTCCAGGAACTCGTACAAACCTCTTAAATCCAGCTACACTAGCAACTTTTACTAAGTCCTCTGGTAACGAATTCCAGAGTTTGATTACGCATTGAGTGAAAAAATATTTTCTCCAATTAGTCTTAAATTTGCTACATTGTTGCTTCATTGCGTGTCCCCTAGTGGGTGTTGTTCCTGCCTCAGAAATTTTGGAGGTGCAAGGGAGTAGGATCAGAGAATCCAGTCCAGCTACAGGCTCTCTGGTAGAAGGCCTCCTTGACTGTGGAGCCCAGCCTGGGGTGCCTTGGACTGAACAGTCTCAGGGCCAGGGCTATCTAGAGAGTCATGGCATGAGGTGATGAGGCATGTGGGGGAGGGGGTGATCAAGAACAGCTGAAGAAGGAGTCCAGAGAGCTGGAGAGGAGATGATTGGGAGCATCAAGAAGAAGAAGTCTGGAGAGTCAGAGGGAAGGAAACTGGAGCATCGGGGTTGCAATCCATGTGGTTCTGGTGCCCACTAGGTTCCCAGGACATTCTTTTTTTAGGGTGGGCTGAGGGGAATCAGGGGTCCAGGGACTATTGGGTCACGGGAAATTTTGCCAGATGGGTGTAGGAGATGGTTTGAGAGATGGGTCTGTTTTTTTGTCTCCCTTCTTGTTGGTGCATAAGCTCACACATTGACAGGTGCTGCGGTAAAGCAAATGACTGTATATTACCGCAGCAGGGTGCAATGTTTGTTCTGACAGTGCGCACGTTTCAACACTGCAGTGATCTGCATTCCACTAGTTTGCTGCATTGGGTGTAAAAATTTGTTTAGCTCATGCGTTAGAACGTTATGCGCTGAAGCTTAGTGCAGCATTTTAACTCAGCGCTTACTGCATCAAAGACTGTTTCTTTAAAACTCTCGTACTATTAGTAAAAACATTATGTTTTACAGGTGCCCACCTGAAATGAATGTGAGAAACAGAAAATATACCAAATCCTTTACATTCCTCTCTCCTATCTGCAAGATGAAGTGATGCAGAACAGAATACAAAAGACTTCATAACCGCACATAAGGAAACACAGATATAAAATTAGCTTTAAATCTGTCTTCTCATCTGTAAGAGGCTGATTTACTGCAGTACATTTTTGCCTATACTACATCTTAAGTGCAAAATTTAACAGGAGGTAAGCACAAAACCTATCAACATCCTGACCCTCCAATCAACACCTGAACCCATCCCCCATCAACATCAGGACCCAATCCCTACCCCTAATCCCCTTAAGCAGCATTAGCCACAGCAGCACGCCCCATTCCTCAATCCTCCTTGACATTTACCAGGGAGTTTCCCTGGAGAGTTAGTGATGGGGCAGGAGCAATTCCCAGACACTCCTGCCCCATTTTTTTTTGGGTTCAAAATGGTGGCTCTGAACCCTAGCGATAATCCTGTGCTACTATTGCTAGGGATCAAGCTACCAAATAAGGAGCACATGCCCTTATTTAACAGCTTAACCTGTACTGGTAGTATCATCAGACTACCACTAGAGGTCAGAGCTGCTTTTTTGAACCTGCACAGCAATAGGTCAGGAGTGTCTGGGGATCACTCCTGTCCTGCCACTAACCCACTAGGGAAAACCTCCAGTGAGTGTCGGGGGGGGGGGGGGGGAATCAGGCATATGGGGTGTGCTACTTTGATGAATGATGGTTAGGGGCAATGGGAGGTGGGATTTGTTACTGTGGCTAATGCTGGTTAGGGGGATTGAGGGTGATTCCTGAAGTTGCTTAAAGGGATTTGGGTTTTAATAGGGTGGATTAGTGTTGATAGGGGGGCTTGGGTGTTGATCAGGACTGTGGATCAGTTGTCAATACTTATATGCCTTGTATCAGCCCATGCTTGATGTCTCTAATGTTTAAAAATGTTTATAGATTCATAGATTACATGTGATAAGAGTATGCCTGTACTCGCTGTTAATTGATTACTTCCTCAACTAAACAAATTTAGTACAGTGTCACTTTAATACTTTTACTTACAGTATTTGTAATTCTACTTTATTTTAGCTTTATTCACTTACTAAACTTGTTATCTTTCCTTTCTCCTAA
This sequence comes from Ichthyophis bannanicus, assembly GCA_033557465.1. Lineage (NCBI taxonomy): Eukaryota > Metazoa > Chordata > Amphibia > Gymnophiona > Ichthyophiidae > Ichthyophis > Ichthyophis bannanicus. The sequence goes on along the minus strand of CM066032.1, from coordinate 1,386,537,111 downwards.
CTGTACTTTGCCTTCACTGCCATTTTTTAGGTTGACTTGCTCCTCCTTTCTTATGGCTCTACATCACTTTTTGTTCCTTTTTCCAATTCTCCCTAACCTTCTTCCCTCATTCCATCAACCTAACCCCCCCTCCTTTTCACCCTCTCACCATCTTCCCCATTTCCTCCCCCATTTTGTACTCTCCTCAGTTCTTGAGGAGCTTCACCTTTTTCTTCCTCTCATTCATCCCTCTCCTTCCTTAATAAAACAACCTCATCCTTGTTTCCGCTGTGCTGTCTCCTCTCTTCCTCTTCTTCTCCTTCTGTCTTCCGGTGATATTAATCCCAACCCCGGCCCACCTTCACTTTTCTTTCACTCCCATATTAGTTCCTCTCTCTACCGCCCCAGTCTCATCCATATCCCTTTCCTTTCCCACTCCTCTCTCCCCTTCTCATGTTCCTTATGGAATGTTCATTCCATTTCCAATAAACCTCTCTTTACCCATGATTGCTTTATCTCTCATCCTTTCCATCTTCTAGCTCTTACCAAGACCTGGCTCCTCCCTGATGACACTGCTTCGGTCGCTGCCCTCTGACGGCAGCTACCAATTCTCCCACACTCCTCGTGCCACTGGCCACAGTGGTGGTGTCAAGTTTTTACTTTCTCCTTCTTGCCAATTTCAACCCATCCTTCTACCTCAGTTCCATTCCTTCTCCCCTTCTGAAGTCCACTTCATCCATCTTTTAATCCCCTACCTCTCTGGGTTGCTGTTATCTATAGACCATCTGACAAGTCCATTTCTACCTTTCTCACTGACTTTAACTCATAGCTTTCGTTATTTCTGGATTCTTCTTCCCCCTCCCTTATTCTTGGTGACTTTAGTTTTCATATTGATAACCTTTCTGACCCCAATGGGGGTTATTCTGACCCACGAATAGCAGGAATGTGCATCCGGGTTGGACGTGCAACCCCTGCTATTCACAGGGATTGTATTCAGCAGCTATTGCTCCCCATATGCATAGAGCTGTTGTGCAGGGAGCACTGGACGGGGGCAGGAGGGGGCATGATGGAGGTGGAGAGTAGGCAGAGTGGGGGCGGGCCAAAGCACCCAGATGTACAGGGCCTATTCTGGTCAAGGCCCTGTACATCCGGCACGGGCAGGATAGATGTCCCAGCCATGACAGTGACTGGGGAAGGCAGCCTCCACAAACCCATGGAGTTTTATTTATTTATTTGTTTGTTTGTTTGTTTTTTATATATCGTGCTTTTTCAGATCAGTGCGGTTTACATATAACAAGAACAGTAACTGGTTTACACAGAACAGGTTTGCATACAACAGGTAACAGGCTACATGGAACAGATTTACATAAAATTGGTGTTAACATGAACTGTTAAATAGTAAACATTAGAAAAACATTAACAGGGTTTGTTTAACAGGTAGGAGCCATAGGAGAACAGAAACTGCAGGAGGATCTGGATAAATTGGAAGACTGGGCATCCAAATGGCAGATGAAATTTAATGTGGACAAGTGCAAAGTTATGCACCTAGGAAAGAACAACCCACACTATGGTTACATGATGCAAGGTTCCACCACCCAGGAAAAAGATTTAGGAGTCATTGTGGATAACATGTTAAAACCCTCCGCCCAGTGTGCAGCGGCGGCCAAGAAAGCAAATAGAATGCTAGATATCATAAGGAAAGGAATGGAAAATAAAACAAAGGATATTATAATGCCTCTGTATTGTTCCATGGTACGACCGCACCTTGAATATTGTGTGCAATTCTGGTCACCGTATCTTAAAAAAGGATATAGCGTTATTAGAAAAGGTACAGAGAAGAGCCACCAAAATGGTAAAGGTGATGGAAGGCTACTCCTATGAAGAGAGGCTGCAAAGGTTAGGGCTCTTCAACCTGGAAAAGAGATGTTTGAGGGGAGATATGATAGAGGTCTATAAATTAATGAATGGAGTGGAATGGGTAAACATAGATCGATTGTTTACGCTATCAGAATATAGAAAGACTAGGGGACATTTAATGAAGCTACAGGGTAAACTATTTAAGACAAATAAGAGAAAATATTTTTTCACTCAACGTGTAATCAAACTCTGGAATTTGTTACTGGAGGATATAGTAAAGGCTGTTAGTGTAGCTGGGTTTAAAAAAAGGTTTGGACAAGTTCCTGGAGGAAAGGTCCATAAACCATTATTAAAAAGGGACCCAGGATATCAATGCTTGACCCAATACAAGCATTGTGGAACCTGTGTCTTTTGGGGATACTGCTAGGTACGTATGACCTAGATTGGCCACTGTTGGAAACAGGATACTGGGCTTGATGGACCTTGGTCTGACCCAGTATGGCATATCTTATGTTCTTATAGCTACCTCCCTCAACACTAGGATATAAGTGTTGCTATAAAGATACACTTAGGACTTGTTTAGGGAGGCTGGCTGTAGGCTAGTTGAAAAAGGTATGTTTTCAGTGCCTGTATGTTTTCAGTGAGCCCCTGCCACCTGATCCCAGCCCTGACTGACTCCACTGAGGATTGGGCGGAGGGGAAAAGGACTTTACATCGCTGTTGGGCCTTGCGGGCACCTTCTGAGCGTCCCAGTACCATGGCGATGGGATGCCATAGCACACCAAAAGGAGCACTGAGCAGTGGAGATGGGCTGCATGCTGTACGAATTCCCACTCAGCATACTGTGCACTCCGGCCTGTCCAAGTGACTGGATTCTGTAGCCACAGGAATGTATAGCTCTTGCAGTTGTAGAATCCTGTACAACTGCTCCCCATCCATTTTTTGGACATCTGGACATGCACAGTATGGAATCGGCCTCCACGCATCTAAGCTCCTTTCCCTTACCTCCTGCTTTGCTCTTCTGCCCCCACTCATCAACATGGTCATAGGCAGTTTCTAGGGAGCGGCAAATCAGAAATAAACCCAGCCAGAGTGCCGCCCCCTAGAAACTGCCGCCTGAGGCCACTACCTCAGTTGGCCTAATGATAGAACCGCCCCTGCCTCTCATCAAGAAATCTTCACTTGACCTTACTTCTCCTTCTAATTATCAACCAATCTCCCTCCTTCCCAAATTTCTTGAATGTGCAGTTCTCCACTACTACCTTAAATTTCTCTCCTCTCAAGCCCTCCTAGATCCACTTCAGTCGGGTTTTTGTCCCTTTCAGTCTACTGAAATAGCTCTTGCCAAAGTCTCCAGTGACTTGTTCCTGGCTAAGTCCAAGGATCTTTACTCAATTCTCATTCTTCTAGACCTTTCTGCTGCTTTTCATACTGTTGACAACCTCCTTCTCTTCGACACTTTGTCCTCTCTTGGTTTTAGGCGCATTGTGCTGTCCTGGTTCTCTTCTTATCTCTCCTATTGCTCTTTCAGTGTTTGTTCTGGTGGAGCCTCCTCTTCTGCCATCCCTCTTTCAGTTGGTGAGAGTCCGTTATGGGCCCTCTCCTTTTCACTCTCTCTACCCAGTCCCTTGGTGCCCTCATCTCTTCCCATGGCTTTCAGTATTCTTTTTATGCCGATGACTCTCAAATCTATCTATCTATACCTGACATTTCTCTTACATGCCAAGCCCGTATCTCTGCCTTCTTATCTGACATCGCTCCCTGGATGTCTCACCGCCATCTAAAATTGAACATGACCAAGACTAATCTTCTTATTTCCCCCCCCCCCCCTAAACCCTCCTCCCCTCTTCCTCCTTTCTGTGTGTCTGTTGAAAATGCTCTTCTGCTTCCTGTTTCCTTGGCCCACAATCTTGGGGACATCTTTGACTCCTCCTTCTCCTCCTCCACACATATCCAACAGATAGAGAAAGAAATGACAGGTTTTAACTATAACATTAACAAAATTCACCCCTTCCTCTCTGAACACACTACTAAAACTCTTATCCACTCTTTGGTCACCTTCCATCTTAACTATTGCAACCTCCTCCTTACTGGCCTCCCTCAGAGTCATATCTCTCCTCTTCAATCTGTCCAGAACTCTGCTGACAGGCTAATCTTCCACCAGCCCAGATACACTCATATAACATCTCTTCTGAAATCACTTCATTGACTCCCCTTTTGTTTCCATATCCAATTCAAACTTCTCCTTTTGACCTATAAATGCATTCACTCTACTGCCCCTCATTACCTTTCCTCTCTTCTCTTTCCCTACATCCCTCCTCATGAACTCCACGCTTATTCTCTCTATGCTCTTTTCTTACACTGCCAACTCCAGATTTCTATCTTTTCACCTTGTTGCTCCTTATGCCTGGAACAAACTTCCTGAATCTATATGTCAGGTCTCCATGGACAGCCCAAGGGGGGTGCGGGGCCACGTGCGGAGACTCGGTGCGGGGCCTCATTTGCATAAGCGGCCTCATTTGCATAAATATTTGCATAATGTTACCATACACTAACTTTTAATAAACATGCCTCTTAATGAGTGTATGGATAAAGAAAGACTAAAAAGATTTCTACATTACAATAATCCAGTGCCAACCGCCAGGCACATTAGGAACTACTACAAACACTGCCCATTTAGAACCCATAGCAAACCCGTCGTATCGTAACAGCTCTACCAGGACTCACAAAGCACCAGATCCTACCTATCAAAAGACAACACTGCAAATATTAAACCAATACATTTCAGAGAATAACAATACATGACCTACTGGGGAAAGAGAATAAGTGACACTGTCAAATAGAAATTACATAAACAGAATACCTCAGCTCAGTTACACATGCAGAACATAGACCATCACCAAACAAGGAATCACAATTTAGAAACAGGAAGACAATAATTAAACTGGGAACCCCAAAAGTCAAACTTGGAATGTACAACAACACTGTAGAAATAAAACTATAAATTAATTTCCTCTTGTACTAAACAAAGTGCAGACGTTAATGATGCACATTTCCCAGAGCTGACATATTGCAGTTAATAAATTCAAAATAAAGAGATATCTTTCTACCTTTTGTACATGTTTTTTTTCAGTTGCAATTGCTCCAGCCACTTTCTTCCGGTTTCTTCATGTCTTCTGCTAACTCTCCATCGCCTGCTGTCCATTTGTCCTTTCTTTTCTCTTCTAGTTTTTTTCCATTCTCTCTCTACATCTGCTTTAACATATTAATCTTTCTCCTTTTGCTCTTTTCTAATTCCTATTTCATCCACTCAAATTTTACCCCTCCATCCTCAGTCCCCACTTACTCTCCCAATACCCAGCCAATTGTAGATTTTTCTTCCCTCCTACACAAAATATCTTTCCCCTCTCCATTTCACTCTCCCAGCCCCATCCCATTCTAATTCTCCCCCAACATCAGCTCCCTAGTTCCAGCCCCACCCAGCATCTGCTCCCTTCTAGTCCCCGCATCAGCCCATTTCCAGTCCTAGCAACCCCATTAGCCCATTTCCAGTCTTAGCTCCCCCATCCATTTCCAGTCTTATCCGAGTCCTTCCATCAGCTCATTTCCAATCCCAGCCCCCATCAGCCTATTTCTAGTCCTTTCCTAGCCCCACCATCAGCCCATGTCAAAATCCTAGCTCCCCTCCACTCAGCCCATTTCCATTTCCATTCCAAGCCCCATCCCCATCAGCTATTTGCAGTTCAAGCCTCCTCTTCCATTCAGCCCATTTCCAGTCCTAGCAACTCCCCCAACCCATTACCAGTCCTAACCCCCCCCATCAGCCCATTTCCAGTCCTAACCCTATCAGCCCATTTCTAGTCTTAGCCCCCCCCATAGCTCATTACCAGTCCTAACCCCCCCATCAGCCCACAGCCCATTAGCAGTCCTAACCCCATCAGCCCACCTCAAGTCCTAACCCCCCATCAGCCCATTTCCAGTCCTAGCCTCCCCATAACCCATTACCAATCCTAACCCCCCCATCAGCCCACTTCCAGTCCTAACCCATCACCCCATTTTCAGTCTTAGCCCCCCCATAGCCCATTACCAATCCTAACCCCCCCAAATAGCCCATTACCAGTCCTAACCCCCCATCACTCCATTTTCAGTTTTAGCCCCCCCACAGCCCATTACCAGTCTTTACCCCCTCCCCCATCAGCCCATAGCCAGTCCTAACACCCCCTCCCCATCAGCAAAATTAAACAAACAAACAAAAAAAGCTGGCTGCTGCCACTGCCGCCATGGCAGCAGCAGGATCGAGTGTCCCGTGGGGCCCCCCCTGCCCGGCAGAGCCCTCCGTTCCTCCATCAACTCCCTCTCATGCTGGCTTTCAGAACCATGAAGGGAGAGTTTCTCTCTTGTGGCTCTGTTAAGCCCGCTGGGGCTTATGGGAAACAGGCATTTCCTGTTTCCCATCAGCCCCGGCAGACTTAAAAGAACCGCGAAAGGGAAACTCTCCCTTCACGGCTCTGAAAGCCAGCATGAGAGGGAGCTGATGGAGGAACGGAGGGCTCTGCCGGGCAGGGGGGGCCCCACGGGACACTCGATCCTGCTGCTGCCATGGCGGCAGTGGCAGCAGCCAGCTTTTTTTTTGTTTAATTTACCAATGCAGAATGTTCTTTGCGTGGGGCCCCCTGAAACGCCCTGCAGGTCTCATCTTTCCCCCTTTTCAAATCTATGCTACAATCTCACCTCTTTGAGGCTCCTTTTGGATCCTAATTCCCTTATTCTCCTTCTGTCTCCTTTCCCTATTTGAACCACATGTTTCTCTTATATTGGACTGTCTGTCTTGATTAGATTGTAAGCTCTAACGAGCAGGGCCCATCTTCTATATGTTCTTGTACAGTTCTGTGTACACCTTGCAGGGCTGTATAAATGATTAATAGTAGTAGTAGTAGAGATGCTGATAAGCCTGTTGGGGGGGGGATAGATTTCAGCAGCATGTTAATGCATGCCGAGTGCACCCATGCTATCAGCAGCCTTGACAGTGTGTACTAAAGTACTGCATATTGACTGTGCAGTCCATACCCATTTTCTGTCCATAACCTGCCCAGTTCACAACACATTGCTGTTTTTAGTGTGCAGTAGCGATTACTGTGGGCCAATGCCAATGGTTAGCGCATGCTCATTCCTGTTCCATTTAGTGCACTTTAAGAACATAAGAAATGCCATACTGAGTCAGACCAAGGTCCATCAAGCCCAGTATCTTATTTCCAATGGTGGCCAATCCAGGTCACGAGTACCTAGCAGGTTCCCAAACAGACACACAGGCTCCACAATGCTTGTCCTGGGATAAGCATTTATGGACCTTTCCTCCAGGAATTTGTCCAAACCTTTTTAAAATCCAGCTACACTAACAGCTTTTACTACAAATTCCAGAGTTTGATTATGCGTTGAGTGTAAGAATATTTTCTCTTATTAGTCTTATTTATTTAATGGTATTTATATACCGCCTTATCATTCAATCAAAGCGGTTTACACAGCAAACAATCAAGGGGGCAAGTGTTTTCATGCAGTGTAGAGTGTGGCGTGTGTGTGTTGGCGGGAAAGTGATTAGGGTTGGATTAAATACATAGTGCGCTATAATACATCATGAGCTATTATACAGTCTTATGTACAGTCTCGGGGTGGTGGGGGGGTGCAGATGATCTGAATTGGATGTTGGTTCAGGGGGTATGTCCATAGTATTCGAGGAAAAGGGTTGTCTTCAGTTGTTTTCGGAAGTCCTTTATTTCTGTGGTTAGTCTCAGATCATCTGGGAGGGAGTTCCAGATGGATGGGGCAGCCAGGGAGATTGCTCGTTGTGCGGTGTCTTTGCTGGTCTTGATGAAGTCATTTGGGGTATTAACCCGGTTGGAGGTGCCTCTTCTTCTTGGCCTTGCGCTTGTGTCAGGTTGTATGAGTGTGTGTAGGATTATGGCAGAAGAGTGTTGTCTGATCTTGAATATGTTTATGATAGTCTTGTATTTGATGCGTGAGATGATTGGGAGCCAGTGAAGATCTTTCAGTATGGGTGTGATGTGATCGTGTTTTGTAGTACTGGCTATAATGCGGGCAACTGTGTTTTGGGCCAGTTGAAGTTGTCTGAGGGTTTGTTTTGGAAGCCCGGAGTATATTGGATTGCAGAAGTCTAGTAGAGGGGTTATTAGAGCCTGGCAGATGGTGCAAAAGTGCTCTGGGTCGAGGAGGGGCTTGAGTCTTCTGATGAGTCGCATTCTTTGGTATGTGCTTTTAGTTGTTCTGCCAATGTGTGCTTGGAGGTTCAGTTCTTTGTCCAGGGTGACTCCGAGGTACTTTACTTCTGATTTTATGGGTATGATTGCATCTTTTATCTTGATGTCGGGTGGGGGGATAAAGGCCGGGTTTTGCGTGATGATCATTGCCTCCGTCTTGCTGTAGTTGATTAATAGGTTGTTTTCTTGGAGCCAGTCTGCCATTTGTGTGAGGCAGTTTATTATGTTGGAGTAGTCCGGGTTGTCAACTGAGATGGGTGTGTAGATCATGATGTCATCTGCGTAGATTGTATAATGTATGTGGTGCTCTTTCATGACGACACATATTGGCTGGATGTATAGGTTGAATAGTAGAGCTGAAAGGGCCGATCCCTGTGGCACTCCTTGTTTGACACTTATGGGTCAAGATGTGTTGTGTCCTACCTTGACCTGTATTTGTCTGTCGGTTAGGTATGACTGGAACCAATTCAGGGTGGCACCGTGTAGCCCGATGTTCTGCAGTCTATCCAATAGAGTCTTGTGGTTAACTGTGTCAAACGCAGATGAGATGTCAATGAATATCATTAGTATGCCTTTCTTGTTGTTGTCTATGGTGCGTAGGACGCTGTCGAAGAGGTATATCAGGAGTGTTTCTACCCCGTGGTTGGGTCGGAACCCGTGTTGATTGATGTCCAGGGGAGCGTGGTTGTCTATGTGTTCTTGTAGTTGGTGCTGTACAGTTTTTTTCTATTATTTTTGCTAGGAGTGGTATGCTGGAGATGGGTCTGTATGCTGCTGGATTGTTCTTGTCGAGAGTGGATTTCTTCGGGATGGGTCTTATTGTCGCGAGCTTCAATTGATTTGGCATGCGCCGTTGGGTTAGGGAGGAGTGTGCTATCTTGTGGATGGTTTGGATTAAGTTTGATTTGGTGGCCTTGATCCAGGGCACTGGGCAGGGATCCGTGGGGGCTGTGCTTGTCTTAATTGCTGAGATGATGTGGGAGAGTTGCTCCGTGGATGGGGTGTTGAACGTTCCCCAGGTGTCCAAGGATGTGACAGCCTTTGAAGTTTGGCTGGGTCTTGTTTGGTCTGCTGAGTAGAACTTTTCTTGGATGTGGTCCGCAAATTTTTGTGGGTCCAGTTGCACTTTGTCTTCGGTCTCCTGGTCTTTGGTGAGGGCTTTTACGATTTCAAATAGTTCTCTGGGTTTGTTGTTGGAGTTGCGTATGAGGTTTGTGTGTTATTCCCTTTTTGTTTTGTTAGGTATAGTTCCTGGTTCTCGGGTGACTTGTTCTGTCACCATCTCCGTTCTAACTTTCTGAGATTCCTCTTTTCATTTCTTATGGTTTTAGAGTACCATGGTTTGAGTTGTAGTTTGTTGCAGCGAGGTGTCCTGCGTCTATATTCTGTTGTTTTGGCAGCATTGTATATGGTGTTGTTCCAGTTGGTGATTAGTGATTCTAGGTCATCCGTATCATCGTTTATGTTTTGTATTGTCTTAAAGGAGTTACATTGTAGCTTTATTGCATGTCCGCTAGTCTTTCTACCTTTTGATGGCATAAATGCTTTTAAATGTGCTATACTGTTCTAAGAATGTACTATCAAAGCAAGAGAAACAATGGATGAAAAGGGGCAACATTTCTATGCCAATACTACGCTTATTTCAAAGTGAATAAGTGTGCCTGTCCCACTGCCAGTTAGCAACGTACCACAATAACAGGAAAAATACTAAAAGGCAATGAACAGCAACACATTTAAGACAAAGATGGCAAAAGACTAAACTGTGGAAGGCAGAGAAAGCGCACAAATTAGGTAAGGCCACCCTCTGCTTATTACTGTACAAGATAGCCTCAAAAACGAACAATGAAAGAAAACGTACACAAATTAACTTTGCCTCACATTTATATGCTAGTATTTCCTTGTTGCCATGTTCCTCCCCGGTTTCTATGAATGCTGTAATGATTGTACATTTTCCACCTGGGATAAGATTTAGGTTATGCTACTTGAGAGAGAATATGATAGACACTTTCCAGCATATGATTCAAGTGTTGCGTAATTCAGTGATAGTACACGTTCCTGTAGACTAGGCATACTGTGCCATTGTCAGAAATGTTAATGACTATTATCTGCCTTAATCTATTGCTGATTTTCTGATCTCTCTTGCAATTCAATTGAAGTACGAGACCTCTCTTTGAAGCTATCTTGGTTCCGCTTACGTGGGGTAGATGAGTGGGTGAAGCAGAAGCTTACAGGATAGTAGATAAAGCAGGTGCTGTGAGATTGGCAACAGACTGCTGGTAGCTCTCTACCTCTGTGATGATAAGGAAGAAAGGCCGTAAAGGACAATTGCTGCTGTCTGATGACTGAAAGAAGAGGAAGCAACAGGAGCCAACTCCTCCAGACCCAAGGCAAACAAGGATCTTCAAGACAGAGTTGGAGGAAAGTCAGAGCTAGATTCATTTGAAGGCACTACAATATTAGCAAGCGCTAGCATGCATTGTTTGCCACAGGCGCCATTTTATGCAGTGGGACATATTTACTAATAACATGCTAATGGCATTAGCACACCCTAATGTGCTGATGCACTTTAGTAAATCTCACCTTTAGTTTGAGCAATGAAGGCCTTGAGCAGCCTTGCGATTGCTGGTCCAAAGAGAACGTAGCTCTAGGCTGCTTATTAAAGAGGAAGTGAGCTGATGGCTGGTGGACAACGAGGGAAGCAATACCGTACTTCAAGGTAAGGAAGAAGAGAAAAGATTGTCCTGCTGAGGAACAGTGCAGTTACACCGATTTCCTGTATAAAGGGCCCTGAGCAGGTCCAGATTTCAGAATCGACAACCTAGCCAACAGTCAAGGATGGCAAATTCTGAAGATGCCAAAGAGGAGTCAGCTTCTATTTGCTTTAGGGCAATGCAGCCATCCTGTTTCAAAAAGGCACTGGGGACTCCAACCTGTCTTTCAGCACTAAAATTGTAAACCTGGCCCAGGTCCTAAAGATGGTAATTTTATAACTGGACACCTGGGTTTGGAGATGGAGAAGGCACCTGTTTTTATAAAAGCACATAGGCCATTGTGTCTTTATAAATACTCGCACAAATCCTGCAGAAATGGCATTTAGATTAAGGCATTAAACCGGCTCAAGAGCAGGCATAAATGTTATGACGTCTTTACCCACATATGCATGTAGTTCTTAAAATATGTATGTAAATCGCAACGCCACCCATGCTCTACTGCAACTCTTTCCCTCGGTATACCTACGGTATAAGGATGCGCCTACTTTCAGGCAGGACCTAATTTTATAAAAGTCCCATTATATTCCTAAAACTATGTTTTAGGTTCAAAAATTGTTTATAAAATTACTCCCTAGGTGTTCCCATAAAGTATTTTTGTACGAGAATCTGCCACAATAAAATAGGGCTCAGCCTGATAGCCTGTGAATTGTGGATGAGAAAACAGAAAAACACAGCTTCCTCACCCAGTCACTGTACTATCTGCCGGATTATCAAGGCTGAAGACCTTTTGCTGTCATCATCAACATCATCATTTATTTAACTGTATTTATATCCCGCTTTTCACCGGGTCAAAGCGGTGGGACATATAACCAGGGGGGGGGAATCAAATGTGGGGGGGGCCATCACCGGGGGTTCAACATTGATGATTTTTGGGGTGAACATAGAGAGACTGACAAGATAGCATAGTTACTGGTTTGGAGATCTTGGAGAGAAATAGGGGGGGGGGGGGTCCTATTCAGAGATGTTCTTGGAATAGGATGGTTTTTAGCTGCTTTTTGAATGATGGGAGATCACCGTTGTTCCTGATGTGGTGTGGTAGAGAGTTCCAGAGGGATGGGGCATAGAGTTCAAAGGCTCTGTTGCAGGTCCGTTGAGTTGCTTTGGTTCTTTTGTGGGGGATGGCAACGGAGCTGTTGGAGGATTGTCTGGTTGTTCTGCTGTGGGTTGGGCGAGGCAGTAGGGTGCGGAGTGGGGTGCCCTGTGTTTGATGGATGGTTTTGTGGGTGAGTAGAAGAGTTTTGTACTTGATTCTTGCTTCGATGGGGAGAATATGAAGGTCCCTCAGTATTGGGGTGATGTGGTCTCGTTTCCTTGCATTGTGAATTATTCTCGCCGTGGTGTTTAGGGCAGTTCGGAGGGGATTGGTCTGTGTGGCAGGTAGGCCATGGTAGATTATGTTGCAGTAGTCCAGATGAGGGAGTGTTAGAGCTTGCATTACTGTCCTGAAGTCTTGTGGTTCGAGGAGGGGTCGGAGGCGTTGTACCGTTTTCGCCTTGTGGAATACAGTTCTTGTGGTCTTGTTGATTTGTTGCTCAAGAGTTAGGGCTTGGTCAATGATAATGCCGAGATATCTTATGTGTGGTTGTACTTGAATTTGTGTGGTTCCCATGGTGAGGTGAGTGGGTGGTTTGAAGTCTGGGTCTTTTGTCACTATAAGGGCTTCGGTCTTCTTTATGTTAATGGATAAGTTGTTCTCTTGTAGCCAGTTGGATATGTCGGTGAAGCAGGTTGATAGCTGGTCGTTTGTTGGGTCCGTTGTTGTAATTGGGGCGTAGAGCATTATGTCGTCGGCGTATATGTGGAAGTTGACATTGTAAGTGCGTATGACTGAGCAGAGTGGACGGAGGTAGATGTTAAAAAGCATGGCTGATAGTGTGGATCCTTGTGGTACTCCTTGATGTTGCTGGAAGGGGGATGAGGTGGAGGTTTTGGTGTGGATCAGTTGCTGTCGGTTGGTTAGATAGGACCTGAACCATTGGAGTACAGTACCTTTGATCCCAATTGTTTGGAGTCTGTGGATGAGGGTGTTATGGGAGATGGTGTCGAATGCCGCTGATATATCCAGAAAAATTAGGATGTATCCGGAGTGTTTCTCTTGGGTTCCTATGACAAGGGTGTTCATCAGCATGGTCATTAGGGTCTCGACCCCGTGTAATGGTCGGAATCAGTGTTGCTGCGGGTCCAGTATGTTGTTAATGTCTAGGTGTTCTTGAAGCTGACGTTGGACTATCTTCTCAATTATCTTTGCGGTGAGCGGGAGGCTTGCTACTGGTCTGTAGGAGGTGGGGTCTAGGGGGTCTAGGTTGTGCTTTTTTAGGGTTGGTTGGATGATTGTGGTCTTGAGGGCATCTGGCATGTGTCCTTGTTTAAAGGATTCATTCACGATGTGGGTTAGAGGTGCACTGAGGTCTTCTTTGGTTTTCTTTATCCAGTCGGCAGGGCAAGGATCCAGCGGGGAGGTGGTGGTGTTCAAGCAGGAGATGGTGGAGGATATTTCTTCTTTTGAGGTTGTGTCGAATGTATTCCAGTCTCTGATCGGGTTGGTGTATGAAGTTGTCTTGGTTGTTGTTTCAGCGTAGTGATGTGGGTTTTGTGGTTGCTGCAGCTGTTTGTATTGTCGGGCTAGAAGATCAGGGGGGATGTCTGGCAGCTGGTCGGAGTTACTGGGTGCTTTTGTTAGATTTTTGACAATTTGGAAGAGCTCTCGAGGTTTGTTTATGGCTGTTGCGATGATTTTGGTGTGGTAGGTTTTTTTGGCGTTGTCAGTTTCTGAATGGTATGCATTGAGTTTGTGGAGGTATTTTGCTTTGTCTCTGTCGCTTTTGGTTTTTCTCCATTTCCTTTCGGTTCTTCTAAGTCTGGTTTTCAGTTTTCGGAGGCTGGGGGTGAACCATCGGGCTTTTGAGGAGATGGGTCTGGTATTGGTGCTGTTTCTATTTGTGCTGGCTGCTGAGGAGATTGTGGTATTCCAGTTGTGGATCAGGACATCAAGGTTGTTGGAGTCTGTGTGTAAGTTAGGCAAGGTTTTTGTTAGGAAGTCTTTCTTGTTAAATACTTTGAATCTCCTTGCATGGTGTTTGTTTTCTCCGTTATTTTTGAGTTGATAGGTGTGGGATATGTTGATAATGTAGTGGTCTGACCACGGTACTGGCGAGATTGTTGGTTTTCTGTATGAGGAGATGGTTTGGGAGTTTAGAAATATGAGGTCAAGTATGTTTCCTTTTTCATGTGTTGGTTCTTGTATGATTTGTGTCAGGTCCATTGCTGTCATGGCGTTGAGGAAGGTTTCTGCTTGCTTCTCATGGAGTGATGGGAGGTTGAAGTCTCCTAGGATAATTTGTTCCTTTGAAGGGTTGGTGCTTTCGGAGATGAGGTGTAGAATCTGTGGTAGGTCAGAGGTTGTGGTGGGTGCACGGCAGATCAGGCATATCGAGAGGTATTTGTTGGTGAGGGTGAGGATGTCTGCTTCGTTGGAGGTTTCTGCGGCGTGAATCCGGAGGTGGAGGTTGTCTTTGGCAATGATGGCTACACCTCCGCCTTTGGCATGTGTTCGGGAGCAGTGTTGGAGGCTCTATCCCTTTGATGTTAGCTGGTTCATTACTACTGTGTCGTGGTCTGTTAGCCAGGTTTCCGTTACACAGAGGATGTCAATCTTCTCAGTTGTGATCAGGTCCCGGAGCATATGGTATTTGTTCCTGACTGAGCGAGCGTTTATGAAAGAGATGGAGAGGTGGTGGTTTGTGGGGTTGGTGGTGTAGGTTGGTGTGCAATATGAGAGTGAGCGAGTGTGTGCATGGTTGTGTGTACGGTTGTGGATGCATGTGGGTTGAGCTGTCGTGGTGTCTGGGCAGAGAGGGTTGCAGGGTTTGGCTGAGTGGGGGTAGAGGGTTAGGAGGGGGGTTAGGAGATAGATGGGGGTTAGGAAGGGTGGCATGCTGTGTGGGAGTACCTGGGTTTCCGGAGTGGTGAGGTCTTTTCTTTGTGAAGTTGTTGTTGTCGTTGTTCTTCGGTTCGGTGGTGGAGGTGCCTCTGTTGGATGTAGTGTGGCTTTTTGAGGAGGAGGATATGTTGGTTGTTTGCTTCTGTTTTGTGCGCCTCTGTGCCGCGCCTAAGGGCCACGGTGCGGGCCCGCCAGACGCGGGTGCGCCCGCGAGGGACGCCGCTTTTATGGAGGCGGGTTGCTGTGCTGCTCTTCTCCCACTGCCCCGATTGGGCAGAAGCACCGTGGAGCACTTATTTATTCATTCCACGCTTTTACAACTGAAGGGATAAACACATGTTACTGCAGGTGAAGCTCTATATCTGGGGAAAGTACAGAAAACACAGTAAAGGACAGGAGTGGAGGAGTAGCTTAGTGGTTAGGGCAGCAGCCTGGGACTCCTTGTGGCCTTGGGCAAGTCACTTAATCCGCCACGGCCTCAGGTACAAACTTAGATTGTAAGCCCAACAGAGAAAGGTCTACTTTAGCTGAATGTAACTTGCCTTGAACTACTACTACTGGGAAGGTGTGAGCTAAATACTAATTAACAATAAATAAAATACAGTATCTAAAGAGGACAAATTTTAGAAGCCATTTTCGCGTGTAAAACAGCATTTTAAGCACTTAAATGAGCTCTTAGAAAATTCAGTCACGCCTAAAAGTACATGCGATTCAAGTCAGCACATACTCGTACAGTAGCTGTGCATAGGGCTGCAGTTTGGGCAAAGTGTGGGCATAATCACAATTTACACACACTTTTTATAAAATATGGTTGTACAGGCATAAAATATGTGATAACCTTCACACCTCTCGAGAAGGCCTCATGTCTGTGCCTTCAAATCTGGGCATCAATTTCTGAAGGATCTGTGCTAGTATTTTCTAAAGACACATTGATGGCTATGTTGTTGTTGTTGTTAAGTGCCGTCGAGTCGGAGTCGACTCATGGCGACCCTCTGGATAGCTATCCTAAATTGTGTTCGATCTTCAGTCAGGCGGCTCATTGTTGACAGACTGGTACCCGTAGCTGCTGTTATTGTATCGATCCATCTCATTGCTGGCCTTCCTCTTTCGCGTTGACCTTCTATCTTGCCAAGCATGATGTCTTTCTCTAATGATCTCTCTCTCCGCATGATGTGTCCAAAGTATGAAAGTCGAAGTCTTGTCATCTGAGCTTCTAAAGAAAGCTTAGGTTTGATCTCCTCTAGTACAGACTGGTTTGTTCTTCGGGCAGTCCATGGTATACATAGTATTCGCCGCCAGCACCATAATTCAAAGGCATCAATTTTCTTCCTGTCTATCTTTTTCACTGTCCAGCTTTCACATCCATATGATGTTATTGAAAATACCATGGCTTGAACAAGTCGAATCTTTGTATGGAGAGAGACATCTCTGCTCTTGAGAATCTTATCTAGGTCTTTCATAGCCATTCTGCCAAGAGCAATGCGTCGTCTGATTTCTTGACTGCTTGTTGCTTCTTTATTGATAGTTGATCCAAGTAGGTTAAAGTTATTCACGATTTCAATTTCTTCTCCTTCGACGATGAACCTGTTGATTATGCCAGTTGTCATGATCTTTGTCTTCTTTACATTAAGGTGCAGGCCCATTTTGAGACTATGTTCTTTGATTGTGAGAAGCAAATGTTTCAGATCATCTTCACTTTCCGCCAGTAATGTGGTATCATCAGCATAGCGAAGGTTGTTGATGAGTCTTCCACCAATCTTCACACCTCTGTTGTCTTCATACAATCCTGCTTCTCTGATGATTTGTTCTGCATATAAATTAAATAGGTAGGGGGAAAGTATGCAGCCTTGTCTTACACCTTTGCTTATTTTAAACCATTCTGTTTCTCCTTGTTCCGTTCGAACTGTTGCTTCTTGATCAATGTACAGATTGTGCAAAAGAACGATCAGGTGTTCTGGTATACCCATGCTTCTTAATGTGGCCCAGAGTTTCTCAAGGTTTACACAGTCAAAAGCTTTGCTATAGTCGATAAAGCACAAATAGATATCCTTTTGGTATTCTTTAGTCTTTTCAAGGATCCATCTCACATCCGCAATGACGTCTCTCGTTCCTCGCCCTTTTCTGAACCCTGCTTGCACTTCAGGTAGTTCTCGTTCCAGGTATGATTGTAGTCTCTTTTGAATAATCTTCAGTAGAATTTTGCTGGCATGTGGGATCAGAGCGATTGTGCGATAATTTCCACAGTCAGTTGGATCACCTTTCTTTAGTACTGGTATAAACACAGATCTTTTCCAGTCAGTTGGCCATGATGCTGTCTTCCATATTTCTTGGCAGAGCCTTGTAAGTACGGTAACAGCTGCACACAAGCCCTCACAGCACGACGAGCTGCAAACCAAGTGAGGGGATGGCTATGTATCGCTATAATATTTATTTATTTTATTTATTTATTTAACAGTATTTCTAAACCGCCTTATCATAATAATCAAGGTGGTATCACAGCAAACAATCTGGTAGTGTGAGTGTGTTATACATGCAGTGAGGGTGAAAATTTAGTTGAGTGCGTGTTGAATTGTGTGCTAGATTTGTTTGAGCTATGTACAATGTGGGCTATATACAGTGGTGCTAAAAACTTTTTATATACATACAGTGTTAGGCGGTAACATGTGCTGCTATACAGTCACTTAGGTTATGTGATGTGTCCATAGTGTTCTATGAACAGCATGGTTTTCAGCTGTTTTCTAAAGTCTTTGAGGTCTGTAGTTGCCCTCAAATTGTCCGGTAGTTTGTTCCATATTGTTGGAGCAGCCATGGAGAGTGCTCTGTCTGTTGTGTCCTTGCGTGTGTGTTTGTATTCATATAGCTATAAAATCGCCACTTTCCTGCCCACTTAACCTAGGCATCCTGTTATAAAATTATCCCAAATTGTGCAGTGCAGATGTAATGTAGATAAAGAATATCAGAGGAGGAAAAATTACTGTGTGGTAAGCAAGTACAGTGAGTAAATATCCTGAAGGCAGGACGTTACAGTGAGGAAGAGTAGGCAATGTTTGGTATACCCAGGGTGATGTCAGTATACATCAAAGTTCATAGCAGCTTATAGCAGCACTGTTCATAGGCAAGGCTTTGAAGCAGGAGGTTTCGATTATGGCTGGGGGCCAAAAGCCGCATCAAAGAGCTGGCATAATGCTGGGTGCGGAAAGTTCCATAGGGAACGGACTCATCCTGATTCTTTTGTTGGTGCTTGTGAGGTGCAGTTTCTTAGGGCTGATATGGTATAGCGGGTTGGTGGCAGCAAGTGCAGAAATTGGGATGAGTGCAGAAGGCAGGAAAGTGTATTCGGAGTAAGATGGTTGTTATATTATGATGGTGCTCAGCCTTTGAAAACCTTGTAGGCCGTTGGGGCCAACCATCTGAAGGTATCCCACTGAAAATGGGAGAGGGAGTCAGCAATGTTATTAGTCTGTCCCGGTACGTGTCGTGCATGCGCTCTAACACTGAGCTACAAGCACTTTAGGGCAAATTTTCGCAGGAGTTCTGCCACAAGGACACACTTTGCCAACTGATTGTTAACAACAGCAACGACTGCCTGATTGTCGCAGCAGAACATGATTCTCTGGTCATGCAGTTGGTGGCCCCACACACATATTGCACACATACAGGGGAAATAATTCAAGCAGGGTGATATTTTTGATGAGGCCCCCAGTCATTCAATGCTCAGTCCAGGGTGTAATAGGTGCTCCAGAAGAATATGCTAAATCCAGAGGTCCCCGCCGCATCTGTGAAGAGGTCCAATTCCACGTTGTAGTGAGGGCCCTGCTGCTACATCCTCATGCCACTGAATGCATTGAGGAAATGTAACCAAAGGTCCAAGTCCTGCTTTAAGCCCCACAAGAAGCGAAAATGGTGATGTCTCGTGGGCAAGTCAGCCATTGCATATACGAGGTATCTCAGGAAGGGCTGGCCCATAGGAATCACTCAACAGATGAAATTTAGATGACCAATGAGCGACTGGGCCACCCCAAGGATGATTTTCCACAAGCTTCTCAAAGCACCAGCTTGCCACAAGGGAGTCAGGTGACAACTTCCTTTGTGTCGATCTCAGTGCCTAGGAATGACAGTGTCTGGACTGGGCCTACCATCTTGTCCTTTGCCAGCGGGATTCCGAATTCCTCTGCCATAGCCTGAAAAAGGCATCCAAGGTCGTCGCACAGACTTCTGAATGTTCTGGTTCGATGAACAGGAAGTCATTGAGGTAGTGCACTATGGAGCGCAGCCAGGTCCACTGCTGCACCAGCCAGTAGAGAAAGGTACTGGATGCCTCAAAGGCCGAGCATGACACTCAGAATCCCATGGACATGCATTTGTCAAAATAGTTAATGCCCTTGAAGTGGAAACTGAGCAGGGGAAAACAGGTTGGGTGAATAGAGAGCAGCCTAAAGGCTGACTCTATGTCGACCTTGACCCGGTACGAGCACCTACCAGCAGCCCAGACAATGGTCAGGGCCTGATCAAAGGAGGCATAATGCACTGCACAAGCAGCACTGGATATAATTCACAGAGTCTCCCTGTTGGAAGGAGAGGTTATATAATCAACCTGTACTTCCTGGGGTCTTCCTTGGGAACCACCATCAGAAGGGAGATGTGAAAATCAGGAAATGGTGGGTTTTTGAAGTGGCCCACCATTTGTTGCAGGTTGACCTCAGAGTTGAGCTTTTCCTGTACTATGGGCCAAAAGGTGGCACAGTGGTTGTGCAGGACAAGTGACGGGGCCCTGTATGTGCCCATGGAAAGGGATGATAAAACCATATTGGAAGCCATCTCTTAAATGCTTGGCGTCAATTCTCTTCAAGTACATGTCCAGCCAGAGGCCCATGGATGCAATGGAGATGGGTGTGGGTGCTCACTGAAAAGCAGCCTTACTGCTTCTGTTGTGGCATGGCTTTGGGCTGAAGCCCCCCAATGCACTCAGAAGCAGGGTGGGGGCTGCACAATGAAGGCAAGCATATCGGTATTTTCAGTTACCTGCAAATGTTGTTGTCTGGTGTTGATTTGCTTATGCCAATCAATACTCTGCTTGAAAGTTCTGCCCGTATTTTGAGTTCATTCTCTGAAGTCATATCCCAACATCATCGGTGCCCCCATGATATGTTGGGCCTCATCTCCATCTTGTCTTGGAAATTCTCATCGTATGACAGTCAAGTGTATCCCTTTGAAGCATTTACGATCATATCTAGGTAGGCCAACATGTGTCCGAGTTGCGTGGGTTCCTTGCAGCAAGTGCAGCATATGATAAGGTCCAGTTTGGTGATTTTATGTGGGATATGACGATCTACTGTACCCAATGGATCGACCATTTTTCGCTCTTTCCTTAGCGTTACATCACTATCACACTTCTAGGAGGCTGAAAATATTGAAGTATTCCCTCCTGATGATCTTCTTCCTAAGCAACCAGGGTACAGTCTCCCACAATTCTGTAACACTGGGTGGCAGGGAAGCATGTGTGCTAGCAGTCCTGGCCATCTCCACCTCAAGGGAGGAAAAGGAGAAGGAAGATGATGCAGAAGAGTAGCTGGATGATCGTGACTGCCTGCGCCTCTTCCTTCATTTGCAGAGCACGGAGAGCTCGTGTAAGCATCGTAAACTTTAGGTGTGCAGAGACAGGGAGCCAGTATTGTGACCGGAGAAGAGAGAAATGTGGTTGGTCAATGGACTCCGAAAAGGAGCTTGACTGTGGCGGACAGAATACATTGATGGCATTTGAGATGCCACTATAGAGGAGTTGCAGGCGTCGAGGTGAGCAATGAAAACAGTCAGAATCAAGAGTCTGAGCAGATCGATGAAAAGGAAAGGCTTACAGACCAGATCTGCGGAGAGCAAAGAAAGATGCCCTGGTTTGGTTATCCTATCTGGGTTTTAAAAGAGAGTGGAATCTAGTAGGATATTCCTGTTGGAATTCTGCACACAATAATTCAAAATTTTGCATTTTTTATTTGTTTTCTGTACTGTATTTTAAATTAACTAACTATCACTCAAAAACAGTATGTTTTGTTATTTTGACAAACAAAGCAGGCAGAATTTTGCATAATTTAGACCTTTTGACACAGAAGGTTTGAAATTTGCTTGCAGAATTCCAAGTGTGACTCCCAGGGTGTGAATGGAGTCTTCAAAGAACAGGGAAGAATCGGCAATTATAGGAAACGTAGCTGTAAGAAAGAGAGATTTAGGAATGAGACTAGCTTTGCATTTAGTAGTGTTGAGAAAGAGATTATTATCCCTCAGACATTTGTCGGCTGCATGCAGGCAAGACTACAAGGGAGAGATGTCTTTCAGAGGAGGAATCAACAGAGAAAAGGATTCATACGTCATCTGCATACACATAAGGACTGCAGCCTAGGGATTGGCTAAGAAGAAGGTGGTTAGGAAGATATTAAAGAAGGTAGGGGTGAGGAAAGAGCACTGAGGAACAGCACAGGAAATGGGATAGGTGTCTGAAAGTGAAGAGACAGAGGAAACCTGGAAGGAATGGTCTACTAGATATGAGGTGAACCAATAAGTTGGATGAGTAAGTTCCCCACAACATACTCATCCAAAGCCTCCAAACTCTAGGCCTAGGAGGTACCACACTAAACTGATTCAAGTCATACCTCACCAACCGACAACTACATGTCAAAATGGGGTCTCAAAAATCGACTCCATACTTACAACAGCAAGGAGTCCACCCTATCCTCTTTATTATTTAATATCTTCAATATCTTCCTCCAACCCAATTTGCTCAATCATACTGGCACACAATATTCTCTACCATATATATGCTGACGATGTCATGCTTTATATCCATTCGACACCACTAATCCATCTATCCTCCAACTAAAGAAATGCTTTAGCTCCACTGCGCACTGGCTCACAGAACACAAGATGTCTATAAACTACAAAAAACTGAAGTCCTTTACATCACACCAAGGGCACCAACTTTACTCCTCCATCTCACATATCCATTGATGGAACCCAGCTGCAAGTCAAAAAAGAAGTATGCTTCCTGGGAATCACTCGACCAACACCTCACCATATCCTCCCACATAAGCAACATAAGCACCTCCCACAAGAACCATTTACTATAAACTCAAGAGCATACAACACCTCAAACCACACAACTTCCATACTGTCTTTCAAGCCCTCATATTCCCTCACTTCAATTACTGCAATCTCATTCTTCAGGGCTTGCCAAAATATGCGATTCAACCACTCCAACTTGCCATGAACACCGCAGTACGCCTTCTCTGGAATGCCTCAAGATCAGAACACATCACACCACTCCTCAAACAGCTACACCTGCTACCAATGATTGCATGAACCAAATATAAATCCATTCTCACAACTTTCAAGATCCTCCATGACTTGTCTGCCACCTATCTACAATCACTGATCCAAGACACCCAACAGGAGCAGAAGAACAAGCTCCCTCAACACACTTCATATCCCAACAGTGAATACCAAAGCCAGTTCTACAGCTTCAAGAAGAGCATTTTCCCTGTTCGTTCCAGGAATATGGAACTTGCTCCCAGACAGCCTCCGAGCCATTAACGACTTACTGGACTTCAGAAAGAGACTAAAAACTCACCTTTACCTGGAACATTTCCTTAATGATGAAACATAACCATCATTCCCCTAACCATAACTTCCCACGACTACTTATATACCTCTGACTGTAAAATATTCCAAAGAACACACACCCCCAGAAGCTGTTTATCCACTACTTTACTCCTAACATTGTAAATAATCCCTGTTTTATTTAATTTCAATTTTATCTTATCTGCGTTTTGTTCCGATGTTTGCAGTTTCCTGTAATGCCACTGTTAGCCTTATTGATTTATGTAAGTTTTATGAAAAGCCACTGTTGGCATATTGTTCCATGTAAACTGCTTAGACTATCAGATTGGCGGTATAAGTTTAGCTAAATAAATAAATAAGGGATGGTGATGTGGAGAGCAAGCTTGTGAAGGTGATAAAGAAGTTAGGAGTGATTGACTATATCGAAAACCAACAGCAGATCAAGGAGTGGCAAGAATTACAGAGTTACATTGGTCCAGTGAGAGTCTAATCATGAACAAGTATTGTGGTTGATGCAAAATCCAGTCTATCTGGGGTGGAGAATCAAGGATTTATACAAGAACAAGGACAGTTGCATAAAGATTGTCTTTTCAAGTATCTTATAGAGAAAAGGCAGATTTGAATGGGGTGAAAATTATCAGGGTCCAAAGCAGGCTTTTTTGGAAGGTGGACTACAACAGTGTAATTCCATGTTGTTTAGTGCTAATCTAATGTGTTGCAACTAGTTGCAACTGCTGTGCACTAATTGTCCGCGGCGAGTCCGGCATGTTCCCCGCAATTACTGCACAGAACAGCAGTATGCAAAATTATCATGGGTGCACTTAACTTCACTCTCCAACCCTAACTTGCGATAAGAACATAAGAACATAAGAAATGCCATACTGGGTCAGACCGAGGTCCATCAAGCCCAGTATCCTGTTTCCAACAGTGGCCAATCTAGGTCATACGTACCTAGCAGTTTCCCCAAAAGACACAGGTTCTGCAGTGCTTGTACTAGGTCAAGCATTGATATCCTGGGTCCCTTTTTAATAGTGGTTTATGGACCTTTCCTCCAGGAACTTGTCCAAACTTTTTTTAAACCCAGCTATACTAACAGCCCTTACTACATCCTCCGGTAACAGATTCCAGAGTTTGATTACACGTTGAGTGAAGAAATATTTTCTCTTATTTGTCTTAAATAGTTTACCCTATAGCTTCATTACATGTCCCCTAGTCCTTCTATATTCTGATAGCGTAAACAATTGATCCACGTTTATCCGTTCCACTCCATTCATTAATTTATACACCTCTATCATATCTCCCCTCAGCCGTCTCTTTTCCAGGTTAAAGAGCCCTAACCTTTTTAGCCTCTCTTCATAGGAGTAGCCTTCCATCCCCTTCACCAATTTGGTGGCTCTTCTCTGTACTTTTTCTAATAACTCTATGTCCTTTTTAAGATACGGTGACCAGAATTGCACACAATATTCAAGGTGCGGTCGTACCATGGAGCGATACAGAGGCATTATAATATCCTTTGTTTTATTCTCCATCCCTTTCCTTATGATACCTAGCATTCTATTTGCTTTCTTGGCTGCCGCTGCACACTGGGCGGAGGGTTTTAACATGTTATCCACGATGACTCCTAAATCTTTTTCCTGGGTGGTGGTTTCTAATGTGGAGCCTTGCATCGTGTAACTATAGTTTGGGTTGTTCTTTCCTAGGTGCATAACTTTGCACTTGTCCACATTAAATTTCATCTGCCATTTGGATGCCCAGTCTTCCAATTTATCCAGATCCTCCTGCAGTTTTCCACAATCCTCTTGGGTTTTAACAACTTTAAACAGTTTTGTGTCATCTGCAAATTTGATAACCTCACTAGTTATTCCCTTTTCCAGGTCATTTATGAATATGTCAAAAAGTAGCGGACCCAGTACAGATCCCTGGGGTACTCCACTATTCACCTTTTTCCATTGGGAATATTGGCCATTTAGCCCTACACTCTGCTTTCTATCTTTTAACCAGTTCCCGATCCACAATAGTACACTGCCTCCTATCCCATGACTTTTTAGCTTCGCCAAAAGTCTCTGATGGGGGACCTTGTCAAAAGCTTTCTGAAAGTCCAGATACACTATATCAACCGACTCACCTTTGTCTACCTGTTTATGCACACCTTCAAAAAAACAGATCAGATTAGTAAGACAAGATCTTCCTTGTCTAAAGCCATGTTGGCTGTCTCCCATTAGGGCATGACTATCTACATGCTGTGTAATTTTGTTCTTTATGATGGTTTCTACCATTTTCCCTGGTACTGACGTCAGGCTCACCGGTCTGTAATTTCCCGGGTCACCCCTGGAACCCTTTTTAAAAATTGGTGTTACGTTGGCGACCCTCCAATCTTCAGGTATTACAGATGATTTTAATGAAAGTTCACAGATTACCAATAGCAGGTCTGCAATCTCATATTTCAGTTCTTTCAACACTCTGGGATGTATACCATCCGGTCCAGGTGATTTGCTACTATTCAGTTTATCAAATAGTTGTAATATATCTTCCCGGTGTAGCGATATTTCTCTCAATTCCTCTGCAGTATCACCTTTAAATACCACTTCAGTCTTGGGTAACATCCCTACATCTTCCTCAGTAAAGACCGAAGCAAAGAATTCATTCAGTCTCTCTGCTATAGCCTTGTCTCCTCTTACTGCCCCTTTTACCCCTCTATCATCTAACGGTCCAATTGACTCTCTCACAGGCCTTTTGCTACGAATGTACTTGAAAAAGTCTTTATTTCGTGTTTTTGCTTCTGTAGCAAGTTTCTTCTCAAATTCCCGCTTTGCCTGCCTTATCAATGCTTTGCATTTAACTTGCCAGTGCTTGTGCTGTTTCCAGTTTTCATCATTTGGCTCTTTTTTCTATTTCCTGAAGGTTGCTCTTTTGGCAGCAACAGCCTCTCTGACCTCACCTTTAAACCATGCTGGCAGTTTTTTGGACTTTCTTCCACTTTTCTTAATGCGTGGAATACAGCTGGTCTGGGCTTCGAGGATAGTATTTTTAAATAACACCCAAGCTTGCTGTAAGTCTTTAACCTTTGGAACCGCTCCTTTTAGTTTTTTCCGAACTATATTCCTCATTCTATCATAGTCTCCCTTTTGAAAGTTAAAAGGTAGTACTGTGGATTCCTTTACTATCTGTCCTCCACTGATTAAATCAAACATGATCATACTATGATCACTATTGCCAAGTGGTTCCAACACCCTTATTTCTTGCACCAGATCTGGCGTTCCACTAAGGACTAGGTCCAGTATGGCTTCCCCTCTGGTTGGTTCATGAATCAGCTGCTCCAAGAAGCAGTCATTTATTTCATCTAGATACTTTATCTCTTTAGCTTGTCCTGCTGTGACACTGTCCCAGTCGATACCGGGGTAATTGAAATCACCCATTATTACTACTCTGTTGTGGCTTTTGTTAGCTTCCTTGATTTCTTTGAGCATTTCATCATCCATTTGTTCATTCTGGCCAGGTGGTCGATAGTATACTCCCACTGCCATCACCTTCCCCTTCATAAATGGAATTTCAATCCATAGAGATTCTACAGCAAATTTTGTTCCCTGCAAAACTTTAATCCTTTCTGACTCAATGCCCTCTCTAACATAGAGCGCAACCCCTCCACCAATTTGTTCAGCTCTATCATTACGATATAGTTTGTATCCAGGTATCACAGTGTCCCACTGGTTATCCTCCTTCCACCATGTCTCTGAGAGTGCAATCATATCTAACCTCTCATTTAGTGCTATATATTCTAATTCTCCCATCTTATTGTTTAGACTTCTAGCATTGGCATACAAGCATTTTAGAGACTGTATTTTATTCATATTAATCTGGCTATTGGTAGGCATGGGTAATTGGGAATCTTTATGCTCTGTCTGCTCCTTACTCAAGGGCATTTGGGCTACTATACTCCCTTTTGGAACCTCACTGCTTTTGGTAGTATCCTTCAAGGATACCTTTGTCCGAACCATGCGCTCCTGGGTGACTGTCGGCTTTCCCCTATTTTCTAGTTTAAAAGCTTCTCTATCTCTTTTTTAAAGGTTAATGCCAGCAGTCTGGTCCCATCCTGATTAAGGTGAAGCCCATCCCTTCGGAAGAGCCCCCCCTTTCCCCAGAATGTTCCCCAGTTCCTAACAAATCCAAAACCCTCATCCTTGCACCATTGTCTCATCCACGCATTGAGACTCCGGAGCTCTGCCTGTCTTTTGGGTCCTGCACGTGGAACAGGAAGCATTTCGGAGAACACTATCCTGGAAGTTCTGGATTTCAACTTCCTACCTAAAAGCTTAAATTTAGCCTCCAGAACTTCCCTACCACATTTTCCTATGTCATTGGTACCAACATGTACCAAGACAGCAGACTCCCCCCCAGCACTATCTATGATCCTATCTAGGCGGTGCGTGAGATCTGCTACCTTCGCACCAGGCAGGCATGTTACCAGGCGATCCTCACGTCCACCAGCCACCCAGCTATCTACATTCCTAATGATTGAATCACCAACTATAACAGCTGTCCTGACCCTCCCCTCATGGGGACATGGCCCTGGAGAAATGTCCTCGGTGCGAGAGGGTTTTACATCACCTGGAGGACAGGTCCTAGTTACAGGATCACTTCCTGCCACACCAGGGTGATGCTCTCCTGTCACGTGACCTCTCTCCTCCATGGCAACAGGGATGCTGCCAGACTGGAGGTGGGACTTCAGGACTATATCCCTGTAGGTCTCGTCCATGCACTTCTCTGTCTTTCTTATGTCTTCCAGGTCTGCTACTCTAGCCTCTAGAGAACGGACTCGTTCCCTGAGAGCAAAGAGCTCCCTGCACTTAGTGCATATGTAGGACCTCTCACCAACTGGGAGAAAATCATACATGTGACACTTAATGCAAAAGACCGGAGAACCCCCATCTCGTTGCTGGACCTCTGTCTGCATCGTAGTTTAAAGCTTGTGTTTAGGTCTTTTAAATTCGGTATATAATAAGGATTGGTGTAGATGCTTATACTAATAAAAGTGTATCTAATACCCCTAATACACCCTGTGTACCTGAAGCTCAATTAATCTCAGGTCCTCTGTGTATGACTGATTTGGATTAAGAGCTGCACCTGAGAGCAGCCCCTTTCCTCTAAGATGTGCAAGTACCTATAAAACTACAATTACCCCAGGGGTGGGTGGGTGTTGGGGAGGGAGGGAGGGAGTTAAGTCCTATTAAAGAGGGCAGTTACAAGGTACCCTGTCCTGAACCCTCAGCAGGGGGATGGGGGTACCACACAAAGCCCAGTTAGTTGAGAGAGGCAAGGTAAGTACAGCTGAGAAGGCTGAACTAGCACACCACTAAGACAAACAATAAATAGTTAAACAAACAGTTAGACAAACAGTAAATAATTAAATAAACAGCTAAAACTCACAGTAAGATGTCCCAGGAGGCAAATATCCACTCACTAGCAGAGCTCTGTAAAAGTACAGCCCTTCTCTGATCAGAGAAAAGCAAACTCAAAGAGTCCGAAGTCACACTGTTTGGTTCTGCTGTGTAGGGAGTCCAGAGCCCTTGACGCCTTGGGACGCAAGGCTTATCAAGGGTCCATGCTTACTTGCCATATTCAGGCTTGCCAACTGTACATGGGCATGTTCCTACGCGACCTTGCCAAGAAGCTCGGGGGTTTCTCCACGGGCCTCATGGGCGAACCCCTGCTTAGATTCCAGACCCTCCTGAGGTCCGTCACGGAAAGCTTGAAATACCTTTCCCGTGCCGCCTACGATGGATTTGAATCCTCAGTCTGTGTGGCGGCAGCTGGCATCGGGGCCTGACGCCAGGCATGGCTCCAGTCCTCGGATTTGGAGCAGTGGGTCCAGGAAAAGCTCCTGGACATTCCATGCCTTGACGAACAGCTTTTTGGTAAGCCTATGGGGGATTGAGGCTGCTGAGATGCACAACAAGGAATCAGGCAGCACTAACACTACTGACTCCGCTCTTAAAAGTTACTACAGATACCGCATGCGCCTAATGCGTGCCCATAACCTGCACTAACTACATAGCACACCTTAGTAAAAGGGCCCTTAGAGGAAAGGAGAGATGGGGAGGCATGATACAAATGTTTACATTCTTGAAAGGTATTCATGAGCAAACAACCCTTTTCGAAAAACAGGGAAGCTATAAAACTAGAGGATATGAAATAAAGCTGAAAGGAGGAAAATTTACAATCAACATCAGGGTGGTGGGTACCTGGAATGCCCTCTCACTGGAGGTGATGGGGACAAAAAGAGTGACGGAATTCAAAAAGGCACAGGATAGGCACAGAGGTTGCCTAACAGATTCTATATTAGGTAACTAGGCCATTATGACACTATAATGCTGTGATCCTATGATGCTGTTTATTGTCTCCGTCTTCTAAATTATGTAAACTGCCCTACTGGACAGAAGGGCAATATATCAGGTTTTTGCAATATATCAGGTTTTTAATAACCTATAAACTATCTCTTCTTTCAATTACAATTGGAATTCCTTTCACTCCTTTATTGATTATATATATATATATATTGCAACCGCTTTGTTTGGGTGCAAAAGGTGGAATAGAAAGTGTAATAAACCATAACCCTAAAGCATAGGAAGAGGAACACTGCTGCTCAAAGTAAAGCTTAAACGACCTTCACACTTCAAAGAAAAGCATAGCAGGGGCAGCTATCATAGATCAGCAGGTATGACCTAAAGTAAAAAGCACAGAGCGGAGGTAACCTGCACCAAGTTGCAGTTAGAACCCTAAGCACTTCGCTGGGCAACCTAGATGGACCATGTTGTTTTTGTCTCCACTGTTTACTATATTATTAAGTAAATAAACAAGCTTCACAATAAGGAAAGAAGGCCAGGGATCAAGACAGGAGGAGGAGGAAGGGCACACTGCACAGAGTGCATGCTCAATGAATAACATGGATAATGGATGGAATTCCAGCCAGGAGGAGGAGGTCTGGACAGAGGGTAAGTCGCACAGAAAGCCAGGAGAGAGGATAGAAGAGGAAGACGGAGGGAAGAGGACGGAAGAAAGGGGAGAGAAGGAAGTAGCAGAGAGGGGGAAGAGAGAGGAAAGCAACTGTTGGTGGTGTATTGTAACAAATCCAGAGCTAAAGGAGCTAGAGAGGGTGTTCTAGAGGAGACAGCAGTCAAGAGTGTCATAGGAAGGGAAATTTTAGACGTAAGAAATCTAGCAAATTGGTCTGCACTAAAGAAAGGCGTAGCACAGCAGGAGGAAGAGGCAAGGCAATCCAACACACGGAGGTGCTTCTTGGGTTTGCTTGAATAAGGAACTAAAGGTTTGTGAAAAAGATCTCTTAGCTAGCCAGATCTCCTATTTTTAGTCCACTAGGTGAGTCTTGCACCTATTAAGAAAAGCAGGAGTTTGGTGTTTGTGCCAGAGGTGGTCATTGTAACGTACCTGGCATTTGAGGAGCCATAATCCAGCATGAGACCAGAGATTATGATGAGAAGCAGAAATGTACACCAATCACAAGGGTGAGGGGGGGGGGGCTATCTAGTCAAGTGTGGTCCATAAAGAGGTCAACCAAGCTGATATATGGGAGTCCAGGGGAACATCAAGTGGGTAAAGGGAGCAATCAGAAACATTTTGGGCTAAGGAATCAAGATTAGGTGAGGAATAATTTCTAGAAAGTCTGGTGCTCGTAGGAGGAGGGGAGGGAGAAGGAAGGTGGAGAGAAAGAAATGGGCAGGGAGATGAAAAGCTGTGCAACCAGGGAAAGGGGAGAGGCAAAAATCTTGGAAAGCAGAATACATTACCTGAAGGGGCTAAAATTAGGTACAATGTGTGGCCCAACTGGTAGGTCAAGAAGCCAAAGTTAGAGAGTGGGGAAAGGAAAGCAACAAACATACAAGCCATGGAAGGAGTCAGAGAAATATTAAATGTCACCTGCAGTAAAAAGGCACCTGTGAGTTACGCTGGGGTCTACAACAAAAAGATTCAGTTTGGCAACGGGGGCTAAAGAGTGGGTAGAGGGTGGTAGACAACAAGAAGAAAGAAAGAAGAACCAACTGAGATAAGTGCTAGAACGGCCTCAGTAAAAAAAAGCCAAGGGGAGAACGGAGGTGGCATTAATCGCTAGGAGTGAAGAAAATGGCTGCACCATCTCTGGGCTTTTTCTCACAGTTGCAGTGAAGGTAGGTAAAGCCACGTGAGTAGGCATCCTTGAGGAAGGGATCTCACCAGGCTTAATCCAGGTGTCAAATCAGGCAAAGGACATCAATCAAGAGTGTTGGAGAGGAGCAGGTCAGAAATCAGGGAGGTCTTGGAGTGTGAGAAGCCCTAGATGAAGCAAAGTGGGAGTGAATGGGAGCAAGAGGCTGAAGAGAGACTAGAAGCAGGCAGCAAAGGTGTAGAAGAGGCTTACCAGAAACAGAGAGATGGTGTTCTGCAGCCCCAGAAAACTTGACAGCTAGTGGATGGAACCATAGGGAAAATGCATATTTCCCAAGAACATATTACTGAAAGTAACACCAGAATCACAAAGAAAACAGAAAGGGATGCAAAAAAAAGAAAAAAGAAAAAAATTCAGGCTGAAACCAAAGCAAGTCTAAAGGAAACTGGGGAAGAAACGTATTGCAGTTAAAGCACCAGTAACCAAAGCGGAAGCATAAAAGTTCTGGAGAAGCACATATGTGGATTCTGTAGACCACGAGAGAGAAACAGAATGGCTATCCAACATACAGAAAGCAATGGGAAAGATGAATATCAAAATTATAGAACAGACTGAATTAACCGTCAAAGAACTGGAGACTAGGTTGAGAAGAGCCCTGGCCCTGATGGAATTCCTAATTTTTGGCTCAATCATTTAACATCTCTTTACCAAGATCTGACAAACTGTAAAAATCAAATTCTCAGACAGCCTGAGCTAAAACCTTAGTAGATAACAGGAAGAACACGTCTACTTTCAGAGAAGGACCCACATAACTTCCCCAAAATCTAACACCCAATAACTTGCTGACCTACAATTACAAGCTGTTCACCACAATAGATGCAGAAATATGATCTATCCTGTTCCCACGTCACATTTCAAGTATAATGTTCCCTATGTAGTTGAATCACTTCCACATCCAAGAACCCCCCCCCCCCCCGTCTCCTACTTTCCTGCTGTTTATCACTGTAAGAAAAACTGAAATTGCAGTATAGTGTGGACTGGTCATAAGAAAGCTTTCTATAACATACCACATGGATAATAAACTTCTTTGAAATGTACCAAGTGAATCCTGGATTGATAAAGTACACCAAGGTCTACATAAAGAGGTGGCAGACTACACTCCATCTGAACTATGAAGGACAATTCCATTCCTAACATTAAGAGCCAGTGAGAAACATTAACTCAATGGGTATGGATTTAGATTCAATCTCAGAGGTGCTAAGATAATATTACATCCACTGCTTGAGGATGATTTCAAGTTACAAAGCTTCTTTGATCGTCAAATAACAAACAACTCCAAGAAATGAAGACTTTCTTAGATGATCAAGGGAGCCAGAGTTCAAATCCCACTGGCGCTCCTTGTAACTTGGCCAAGCACTTAACCCTGCATTCCCTCAGGTATCAACCTAGATTGTAAGCCCTTTGGGGATAGGGAAACATCTACAGTACCGCAATATAACTTGCCTTGAGCTTGTTAGAACAAGCATGAGATAAATACAAATATTTGGAGTGGAGGAGTGGCCTAGTGGTTGGGGCAAGGTACTTCAGGCCGGAAGGTCGGGGTTTCAAATCCCACTAGAGGACAGCAACCTTGGGCCGGAAGGACTGGGGTTTCTAGTCCCACAGGTGCTCCTTGTGGTCTTAGGCAAGCCACTTAACCCTCCATAGCCCATGTTCCCTGTAAAATAGTTATCTCCAAGTTATAATGCCCTGTTCAATGTAATTTCAGTTTGTTCAATGTAAACTGCACTGATGCAGAATAGCACACTATATAAGAGAATGAAAATAAAATAAAATAAATTACTTCAGGGTGACTTTTGGTATGTGCAAAGGCAGCCATCCTTATGGGATAACAAAGGAAAATTGAACTTGTCTCTCTGGCAGAAGACTAAAATGTAAAATAGCTTCAACAGGAGACATATAGAAATATGTAAAAGTAGAAAAAACTGTGCACCAATCCAGCACAAACGGCAGAGAAAAAGGATCAGCAAAGAATACTATAGAACAATGAAAATGATATTGAAAAGCGCTTTAACGGCACAGAATACAATACAAGCTACCAATCAGCTTGCAATCTCATGCTTCCATATAGCACTGGGATAGCAGACTGGTTCCATAAAGATCTTGAAAAACTGAGCGCAAGAACAAGAATCCATAAGCACTAATGCCAAGACTGTACGTATAAAGAGCTGAAGGCTGTATGGGTCTTAGGTCTATATTTGTAGAACTATTCTATCACCATAGGCCTCCTGGAATACTGAACAGCGTCAACTGATCCAAATACTCAAAGTATAAAAGGAAATGGCCACAGTCAACCTTCATCCTTAAATTTTGTGACAAATGTTTCAAGAACAGAAAGAATTAATTGAGAATTCACTAGCACATGGGGGGTGGGGAAGCAACAGAATCTGTAAAACAAGAGAAAAAGAATAAAATATAAGGGGCTTAGGCATAAATAGCGCAAGAAATAGAGTTACTTCAGAAGCTACAAGCAGAAAGCAACCTGACACAGGAATGACTATGGAGAATAAACACACAATCACACCACGCATCTGATGCATACCA
This sequence comes from Ichthyophis bannanicus, assembly GCA_033557465.1. Lineage (NCBI taxonomy): Eukaryota > Metazoa > Chordata > Amphibia > Gymnophiona > Ichthyophiidae > Ichthyophis > Ichthyophis bannanicus. The sequence goes on along the minus strand of CM066032.1, from coordinate 1,386,503,922 downwards.
GGAGGTCTACTATGTATTCCTAGAACCACCATGCAAATTATACCACCTGATTTTTGGTTCTACATCCCTGAAGGCTCTCTGATGGTCAGCTAAAGATTTGTTTTCTGCACACCCTCAAAATGTTATTTCAAGCTATGATAACTTCTATTCCTTTTTTCTTTCCTTGCATTATTGCATGACTATCTGCTTTTAAGGACCCATGTTATTTCAGTTTTTGGCTAGATGCCATAAGAACATATGAATTGCCATACTGGCTCAGATCAAAGATTCAGCAAGCCCAGTATCCAGTTTCCAACAGTAACCAATCCAGGTCACAAGTACCTAGCAGAATCCCAAAAAGCAGTTAGAATCCATGCTGCTTACTCCCAGGAATTCTCCATGCCTACCTTAATAATGGTTTATGGACTTTTTCTTACAGGAACGTAGCCAAACCTTTTTTTTAAACGCAGCTATCCTAGCTACGTTTTACCACATTTACTGGTAATGAGTTTGAGAGCTTAATTAGACATTTCTACCATTTGTTTTAATTATATTGCTTGGTAATTTCATGGTACGACCCCTTATACTTACTAAAAGAATAAAACTGACTCACGGTAAACTGTTCCACTCCACTCTTGATTTTATAGGTCTGTCTCATATTTCCTCTCTTCTCCAAGCTGAAACACCCTAACATCTTTTTTGAGATGTGGCGACCAGAATTGCACGTAATACTCAAGGTGCAGTCTCACCATGGAGCAAGTCAGACATTATGATAGTCCTTGTTTTATTTTCAGTTCTTTTTCTAAGAATTCCTAACATTCTGTATGCCTTTTTGGCTGCCCTCCTCACACTAAGCAGAGCATTTCAATCTGCTATCCATGATGTCATCTAGATCCTTTTCCTGAGTGGTGATCCTAATGTGGAATCTAGAATCATGTACTGTAGCTATAATTTGGTTATTCCTCCCTATCTGCATCACTTTGCACTTGCCATATTAAATTGTATCTGCCATTTGGATGCCCAGTCTTCCAGTCAGGCGATGTCCTTCTGCAATTTCTTGGAATCTGTTTGTGAATTAAAGACTTTGAATAACCTTGTGTAGTCTGCAAACCTGTCTTGTTCCCATTTCCATATCCTTTGTAGACATTAAAAAGCTCCGGACCCAGTACAGATCCATGGGCACTCCCCTATCCTACAAAGGTCAAAAAGAATTTGTATGAATTCAGTCTATTGTGAATCAGGCCATTTCTTTTTCATATAGTATAGCACTGTATCAAAAAAAACTCAACACTTACAATTTTTCATTTTCCACGTGTACAATGCAAAGGTATTGTTACTATCATGTGGTTCACCTGGCAAGGACACCATGGCTATTTCAGAGGAACAACAATAACCAAAAGCCTCCTGAATAGGAAGGCGTTCAATATAGTGCTTGTATTTGAAATTCTGAGAGAGGCATATTTACCCCGTGCTAACCTTTAGTAAAGCCCCAGAGTGTCAGCTAGAACTTCTGAATTTCATCTTTGCCGGACTAATGTCCTGTGAATTTTCAGCTGTGTTTCTTACCCATCTTTAATAATCTAATTAGGATGAACCAGTAAAAGATGGCAGGAGACCTGGTAACCAAAAAAGTGGGCATCCAAGCGTAGCTGCACAATGCTGAGTGCACCATCTTTCGAACAAAATCAGCCTGACCAATTATTTTCCTTGTCAGTGGGTTACTGCAGTAAGAGCATTGTTTGATTCCACTCTATAATCCAATGCTGTAAGAATCAGTGAATTTATAAGAAACTTAATTTAAATAAAAGCAACTAGAGAATGTTTGCACTGTCCCTAATAACATCTTCTAAATTATTATTTATTTTAAAAACTGAACTTTTTTGCATCTTTGAATAGCTTGGCTCTATGAGTGGAATTGTTATTAAGCTTCTGGTGCACTGGATGTATCACCACAATCTTCATTTTTTTCACACAGGAAAAAGACCAGAACATGAGATGGTTTGCTAACAGCCTGCACTGGTCCATTCTGATCCAGACAATTTTCAGTGTGTGAAGATGGAGAGACTGGAAAACAGCAGAACAATAAAATTCAGTCTCCCAGCTCATTTCCACTGAGCACCTTATCACATATCCAGCCTTCTCTAAACTTTCAGCCCAACATTCTTCATTGGCCTCTAACTGCAAAGGCTGTATAATACTGCATCAGGAATGAGCAGGCAAGATAGGCCATGTAGTCCTTGTTGTTGTTAAGTGCCATTGAGTCGGTGTTGACTCATGGCCCTCCGGATAGCTGTCCTAAATTGTGTTCGGTCTTCAGTCAGGCAGCTCATTGTGGATAGAGTGGCCAGTCTTTCACTGCCAGCCATTCTCTTTTGCATTGACCTTCATCCATGCCAGGCATGATTTATTTATTTAACATTTCTTATATACTGCCTTTCATGATATCAAGGCGGTTTACATTGAACAAACTGAAATTACATTGAACAGGGCATTATAACTTGGAGATAACTATTTTACAGGGAACATGGGCAATGATGTCTTTCTCTAATGATCTCTGTTTTCATATGATGTGTCCAAAGTTTGAAAGTTGAAGACTTGTCATCTGAACTTCTAAAGAAAGATTTGGTTTGATCTCTAGTACTGACTGGTTTGTTCTTTGGGCACGATATACACCATATTCTTCACCAGCAACATAAATCAAAGGCATCCATTTTTTTTCTGTCTGTCTTTTTCATTGTCCAACTTTCGCATTCATAAGATGTTATTGAAAATACCATGGCTTGGACAAGTGGAATCTTTGTATGGAGAGAGACATCTCTGCTCTTATCTTGTCTAGGTCCTTCATAGCCCTTCTGCCAAGAGCAAAGCATCATTGAATTTCTTAGAAACATGACAACAGAAAAAGACCACATGGCCTACCTAATCTGTCCTTCCATATCAACCACTACAACAGTCCCTTTTTTCCCCCTTTAGAGATCCTCTCTGTTTGTCCCATGCTTCCCTGAATTCAGATACTGTCCTCATCTCTACCACCTCCACTGGGAGACTATTCCATGGATCCACCACTCTTTCCGTAACAAATGCTTGTTGTATCTGTATTGATTCGATCCAAGCAGGTTAAAGCTGTCCACTATTTCAATTTCTTTTCCATCAATGATGAACTTATTCATTTTGCCAGCTGTCAGGATCTTTGTCTTTTTTATGTTAAGGTGCAGGCCCATTTTAAGACTTTGTTTCTTGATCTTCAGAAGCAAATGCTTCAGATCATCTTCACATTCAGCCAGTAATGTGGTGTCATCAGCATAGCAAAGGTTGTTGATGAGTTTTCCACCAATCTTCACACCTTGGTTGTCTTCATACAGTCCAGTTTCTCTGACGATTTGTTCTGCATATAAATTAAACAGGTAGGGTGAAAGTATGCTTTCTTGTCATACACCTTTGCTGATTTTAAACCAATCTGAACTGTTGCTTCTTGATCAATGTAAAGGGTGTGCAAGAGAACTATCAGGTGTTCTGATATACCCATGCTTCTTAATGTGGCCCAGAGTCTCTCCAGGTTTACAAAGTCAAATGTTTTGCTGTAGTCAATAAAAAACAGATATATTTTTGATATTCTTCTGTTTTTTCAAGGATCCATCTCACATCTGCGATGATGTTGTCATTCCTCGACCTTTCTTGAACCCTGCTTGCACTTCATGCAGTTCTCATTTCAGGTATGGTTGTAGTCTCTACTGGATGATTTTGAGAATAATTTTGCTGGCATGTGGGATTAAAGCGATTGTGCGATAATTTCCACAGTCAGTCGGATCACCTTTCTTCAGTATTAGTATAAACACTGATCTTCTCCAGTCAGTTGGTCATGATGTTGTCTTCCAAATTTCCTGGCAGAGCCTTGTAAATATGGCAACAACCACATTGGATTGCTGTAATACTTCAATGGGAATTTCATCAATACCTGGTGTTTTGTTCTTTGATAATGCTTTCAAAGCTGCTTCAACTTCTTCTTTTATCACCAATGGTTCCTGATCATAAGGTACAGGTTGCAACGGCTGTTGGTCCACTTGATCTTTATGGTATAATGACTGTATATTCTTTCAATCATTTCTTGATCTTCTCAGCATCATTCAACATAGAACCTTGAGCAGCTTGTAGCACTCCAATTTGAGGCTGGAATTTTCTCTTTAACTCTCATAGCTTTAGGAAAGCCAATCTTGTTTTTCGACGTCCACAAACATACTCAATTTGATTTTTGTATAATCCATTGGGTGAAGTCCATGTGTACAGTTGCCGCTTGTGTTGCTGGAAGAAGGTGTTTAAGATGAACAGATCGTTGGTCTTGCAGAATTCTCAGTCTTTCTCCAGGTTCATTTCTGCTGCCAAGTCTATATTTTCCAACCATTTTACCTTCTTTGTTGCCAATTTTTGTGTTCCAGTAACCCATAACTATCAGGATATTCTGTATGCATGTTCTGTCAAGTGCAGCTTGTACTTTTTCATAGAACTGATCTACTTCTTTTTCTTCTGCAGCTGTTGTTGGGGCATATATTTAAATAACAGTTGTGCTAATAGGCATTTTCTATAGCTGAATAGAAATTAAGCATTCACTGATTGCATTGAGGCCAATTCTAAGTTCTGCGTCCTTGGGCAGTCCAGACGTTCAGATATCCGGACAGCCCAGGAATGCACCCAGTTCTGCTACCGTGAGGGCTAGACATCCCCACAGGAGCAGAATCGTGACATAGTGGCTGGACATCCAGCCAACTACCTGGCTAGCTGAGCCTGGCTCCTGCATGGAACCTTGGTGCCATGGCACTGCAGCTCCATGCATGAGCTGCAATCCCCGGAAACAGCGAATCCTTCATTCCCTGCAGCCTGGCTCCCAATCAGACATTCCATGGCCAAAGTTCGACTGAGGGGAACCCCCTGCACCCCCTCACCTCTACGGCGGGCCCCAGCTCTGGTATCCTGCAACATCCAAGGGGACTTATTTCACCTCTGAGTTGGAATAGGTCCCCTGTTTAAATGCCTGACTCTGGACATACAGGACCGACCATGGAATTGGCCCTGTACAGCCAGGGAAATGGTGCTGCCCACTGCCCGGCCTCACTCCTCCCTCAGCCCACCCCCTCCCAGAGCTCCACACACATCTCCTCTATACATGTGGGGAGCTTTGGAGTGGGAATACGTTCCCGGGTGTTTAACAGGTCTGGATCTGATGTCCACACCCGCTAAACATGTTCAGAATGACCCCCATTGTATTTCATTACCGTTCTTGGAAGTTTCTTCTTAATTATAAATGCTACTCCATTTCTTCTTTGTCTTTCGTTTCCAGCATAAGAACATAAGATATGCCATACTGGGTCAGACCAAGGTCCATGAAGTCCAGTATCCTGTTTCCAACAATAGCCAATCTAGGTCATACGTACCCAGCAGTTTCCCCAAAAGACACAGGTTCCACAATGCTTGTATTGGGTCAAGCAGTGATATCCTGGGTCCCTTCTTAATAATGGTTTATGGACCTTTCCTCCAGGAACTTGTCCAAACCTTTTTTAAACCCAGCTACACTAACAGCCTTTACTACATCCTCCGGTAACAAATTCCAGAGTTTGATTACATGTTGAGTGAAAAAATATTTTCTTTTATTAGTCTTAAATAGTTTATCCTGTAGCTTCATTGCATGTCCCCTAGTCTTTCTATATTCTGATAACATAAACAATCGATCTACGTTTACCCGTTCCACTCCGTTCATTAATTTATAGACTTCTATCATATCTCCCCTCAGCCGTATCTTTTTAAGGTTAAAGAGCCCTAATCTTTTTAGCCTTTCTTCATAGGGGTATCCTTCCATCCCCTTTACCATTTTGGTGGCTCTTCTCTGAACCTTTTCTAATAACGCTATATCCTTTTTAAGATTCGCACAGTCTGCCAGGCCCTCACCATCCCAACCCTTAACTACTGCTATCTCATATATCATGGCCTTCCTAAGAACAGCCTACATACCATCCAAATGGCACAGAACACAATAGCTCGGCTCATCACAAATAACCCCAGATGCTCACACCTAACACCAATCGTCTATGATCTACACTAGCTCCCCATTCAGTCCAGAGCTAAATTCAAAGCAATCACCCTCATTCACAAAATCATTTCCAATGAGTCAGCTCCTTGTCTCTCTTTGCTCCTATCCAATTCAAATAACAATAGAACACGCCACACCATCACCAAAAGTCTTCTATCCATCCCAACATCTAAGAGAACATGTAGCCAAAGTACCTGTAATCGTGCATTCTCCCTTTACGCCCCCTCTATCTGGAATGCCTTACCATATGAATTACGGAACTGTCCCAATCACTCTGAGTTCCGGAAGAAATTGAAAACTCATCTCTTCCAGGAACACTTTTCCCTACCTACATAGCTCCCTCTAACCTCCTATATAATTCTCCATGTAAATAGCTCTTTAAGCCTCCATGTAAATAGTTCTTAAGCCTCCGCAAGGAGTAAGTTTCTTGTTAATCATTATACTGTGATCCTTATTGTTACAATATATTCAGCTGAAATATACTGTCTGTTATGTTCCTTGTAAACGGTCCTGAATTGTAGAAAGTCGGTATATAAAACCTGTTAAATAAATAAATAAAGATACGGTGACCAGAATTGCACACGATATTCAAGGTGCGGTCTCACCATGGAACGATATAGAGGCATTATAATATCCTTTGTTTTAATTTTCCATTCCTTTCCTTATGATACCTAGCATTCTATTTGCTCTCTTGGCCGCCGTTGCACACTGGGCCGAGGGTTTTAACATGTTATCCACAATGACGCCTAAATCTTTTTCCTGGGTGGTGGTTCCTAATGTGGAACCTTGCATTGGGTAACCATAGTTTGGGTTGTTCTTCCCTAGGTGCATAACTTTGTACTTGTCCACATTAAATTTCATCTGCCATTTTGATGCCCAGTCTTCCAATTTATCAAGATCCTCTTGCAATTTTCCACAATCCTCTTGGTTTTAACAACTTTAAATAGTTTTGTGTCATTTGCAAATTTGATAACCTCACTCGTTATTCCCTTTTCCAGGTCATTTATGAACATGTCAAAAAGCAGCGGACCCAGCACAGATCCTTGGGGTACACCACTATTCACCTTTCCCCATTGGGAAAATTGGCCATTTAGCCCTAGCCTCTGCTTTCTAGTATACCATGTGATCATCAGATGCAAAGTGCCCGATGACAGTCCACTGTGGTCCTTTTCTTTTAGGACAGTTTATCCACCCTTTTTTTCTTTTGATTAAAAAACTAGCACACTGCAGAGCGCCTAGTCCAAACATCTGAAGGCACTGTCCTTATCCAGCTCCTGCAAACAGGACTGTTTTCAATCTCCATGCTTTATAAAAAGAAAAATAAATAATTTATCTTCAGTTAGCTTCATAATCATGGCTGCTACTGTATTTGGGTTTGCAGTTCCAACTTAATTAACCTAAAAGTGGACCACCAAGCACCATCCCTCAAGGAGAGGTGCTTTTTGAAATCACTTGTACAAAAACAAGAAACCTGGAAATATGTTATGCATCAGTTTTTACTACAGATGTGCTGTCATTTATTCCATTTTGTTTTGTTTAGCACTGGCAATTTTCTTTTGTGTGTGCGAAAAATTTAGCATCCACTAAAAGGTTAGCATGCACTAAACTGATCTAACCCACAATAAAATGGAAAAAATAAAAAACAAACTATTTCTGGCTGAATACCCCTGGTTTTTACAGTAGTACTGAATCACATATGTGTACAGTATGGAAGACTAACAGAATTGCTCCATGATGGGAACACAAGCAACAGCAATTGATGAAAGATTTCACTTAGCAGGCAAATAGTGGGAGATAGGCATGCCTCTGTTGATGCTCCCTATAAATCTATTTTGTACAGACAAGAGACAAACTCAGATAAGAAGCTCAGGATAATTGCCCTGGTCTGTTCCAATGGTAGTCAGAGAAAACTACACATCAGTTTTGAGTGGAATCTCTTCCTCCCCCACTCTGATGTCCAGCTCATCATTCACTCGTTCATCTCTAATAGCCAAACCACAAGTCAAGCCAAAGTAATTAGTACAGGAAAAGCAGCTGGCAATCTGACCAAAATTAAAATAAACTGTTTTCTGCCTTTCTGGTTTTATTTATCAGCTGCTCCTGCCAGTTAATGGTTTTTCTTGTTTGTTGTCCATTCCTAGTCTCTCTCTCTCTCTCTATATATATATATATATAATGTTTCCTTATTCTCTTCTTTTTCCCTCCATCTCAGTGTTCCCCTGACCCGCCTACTAGGTCTCTCCACTTCTTCCTACCTTCCCGATCCAGCCTTGCCTTTCATCTTCTTCCCTGTCTTCAGATCAACTCATTTTCCTTCCAATTAATCCCTCTCTATCCCTCCAACCCTCTAAAGTCAAGTCCCTACCTATCTGTCCACTTCTCCTGCAGCAAGGCCTCTCTTTCTCCAAAATTCCCCTTCCCCATGGTTATCTCCATTTTCCATCCCTCCTCTTCACCAGTTTCTTTCTCTCATCCTCAACAGCTAGTGGCTGGCCCTCAACTCTTGCTCTCCAATCTTCTCTTGTGTTCTTCCCTAGTCTCCAAGATGTGAATAGAGCAGGTGCTCACCTTGGAGGGTGAAAAGTGAGAGGGAGAGGGCCAGGGTAAGAGGCTACAGCAGCTTTTTATATACATTTTGCAGTGCCAAGATCAAGCGGCGGCTGACATTCATTAATGATGACTATCTCCACGTATCCCACTGTACAGCCTCCTACAGCTTCTCCCCTCCTGCCTTGCCAAGAGATATGAATTCTACAAAATGAATTATAGATAAGTTTACACAACAGCATGACTCGGCCGCTCTCGCTCTCACTTGAAGGTGGTCTGTTACCCAAAACGAGGAGTATACAACTCAAGACACTGCAGTAAGCAAATCATCTCAAAATTCAAAACAAAAACAAAAAAAAATCATCATCCTAGTGGTACTCACTCGCACTCATTTTCTGCGATCTCGCCTCAGGCTGGCAGTGGCTGTAGTCTTGCCAGATGTCATCTACCTGTTACGCATCAACGTCTATTAAAAAATCAACCCAGCCCTACGGAGAAAACGCATTCTGGAGTGCCTCGCCTCTCCAAGCGCTGGACTCTAGCGCAGCATCATTTTCACGCAGCTGTCAAAGCGGGCTCTCGGGAGCAAACATCCCAGGCAGAATCAAATAAAAGCAAGATGAATGGGGGTTTTTTCCTCCCCTTCCGCACGTCCTCTCTCTACGCTGTCTCTGGAGCTCGGAATCGCCCTCTCGATCTTCCCTGTCCTCCACTAGCCAGGTGATAAATGCAGCTCTGACAGCTTTAGTGCAGATCGGGCTGGCTATGGCTGCTGGGAAATGTAGTTCGTTTTCATTCATGACTCCATTAGTGATCTAGGGAAAGCCATCCAAAAAGACTACATTACTGTGCAGCCTTTGCCCTGCAGAACCCCGAGGAAGGCTGGGTGTAGCAGCATATTACCTAGTGAGCCAGGCGCAGCGTTTTTCTTGTGTGTGGGTTGTTGCCAAGTTCTTTGACGGGGGAAGAAAACAAATTGCTGGAAAGTGGATTATTTCTGCAAAACATTAGAAAAGCCGGAGCGGTGTTTCGCGGTGGAAAGGGGACGTGCCTCGAGTAGACTATTGAATAGTCCTCCGCGGTGCTGTATTTCAGGCTCTTTCTGTCTTCTGCGGGGTCCTGAGTGGCTCACTTTTACCACATGCACAGCCTCAAGCAAAGAAAAGTATAGCACAGAAGACAGTCATCTATCGACATCTTCATGGATAGAAAATCATTTGAACACATGCTATGCTTGTATTTTCTCCCTGTCAGTAAAAAATTTACTTATGGTTGCAACCCCTAGAGGCAGAAAAAGTAGAGAGGGGAAGGGGAATTAAAAGTTAGGGATAGTCAAATACGTCACTTTCTTTAAACGACTTCTGCTGCATTCACAATTTTAATCATACGTTTTTTATTTGCTGGGTAGCGAGTAGCAGAATCCCGTTGTATTGTAGCAGCCTCTTGTTTGTTTCACCTTCCAAATTGGAACCAACTTTTATTGTAGGGCTTTTCAATGCTATCCTAAGGGCAGGGGCGGCCCAAGGGGGGTGCGGGGCCATGTGCGGAGACTCAGTGCGGGGCCTCATTTGCATAAGTGGCCTTATTTGCATAATGTTACCATACACTAACTTTTAGTAAACATGTCTCTTAATGAGTGTATGGATAAAGAAAGACTAAAAGATTTCTACATTACTATAATCCAGTGCCAACCGCCAGGCACATTAGGAACCACTACAAACGCTGCCCATTTAGAACCCATAGCAAACCCACCGTATCCTGACAGCATTACCAGGACTCACAAAGCACCATACCCTACCTATCAAAAGGCAACACTGCAAATATTAAACCAATACATTTCAGAGAATACTGGGGAAAGAGAACAAGTGGCAATGTCAAATAGGAATTACATAAACAGAATACCTCAGCTCAGTTACACATGCAGAACATAGACCATCACCAAACAAGGAATCACAATTTAGAAACAGGAAGGCAATAATTAAACTGGGAACCCCAAAAGCCAAACTTGGAAGTACAACAACACTGTAGAAATAAAACTATAAATTAATTTCCTCTTGTACCAAACAAAGCACAGACGTTAATGATGCACATTTCCTAGAGCAGTGTTTCCCAACCCAGTCCTACGGGGCACACCGGCCAGTCAGGTTTTCGGGATATCCCTAATGACTATGCATGAGATATATATGCATTAGTGATATCCTGCCAACCTGACTGGTTTGTGGCCCTCCAGGGCTGGATTTGGAGACCCCTGCCTTACACCTCTGTCATTTAAGATTGTGAGTGGGCAAGGTGCAGATGTCCTAGACATCGAAAGGGTATATAGAATGTGACACATTCCTCCTCGATTCTCACCACCACCAAAAAGTTGTCTAATAGACAATATTTTGGTGGTGGTGAGAATCGAGGAGGAATGTGTCACATTCTATATACCCTTTCGATGTCTAGGACATCTGCACCTTGCCCACTCACAATCTTAAATGACAGAGGTGTAAGGCAGGGGTTTCCAAATCCAGCCCTGGAGGGCCACAAACCAGTCAGGTTGGCAGGATATCTCTAATGCATATATATCTCATGCATAGTCATTAGGGATATCCCGAAAACCTGACTGGCCGGTGTGCCCCGTAGGACTGGGTTGGGAAACACTGTCCTAGAGGTTTCATATTCCAGTTAATAAATTCAAAATAAAGAGATATTTCTACCTTTTGTGCATTTTTTTTCAGTTGCAATTGTTCCAGCCACTTTCTTCTGGTTTCTTCATGTTTTCTGCTAACTGTCCATCGTCTGCTGTCCATTTGTTCTTTCTTCTCTCTTCTAGTTTTTTTTTCCATTCTCTCTCTCTACATCTGCTTTAACATACTAATCTTTCTCCTTTTGCTCTTTCCTCATTCCTATTTCATCCACACAAATTTTACCCCTCCATCCTCAATCCCCACTTATTCTCCCAATACCAGGCCAATTGTAGATTTTTCATCCCTCCCACACAAAATATTTGTCCCCTCTCCATTTTACTCTCCCAGCCCCATCCCATTCTAATCCTCCCCCAACATCAGCTCCCTTCTAGTTCCAGTCTCACCCAGCATCCATTCCCTTCTAGTCCCTGCCTCAGCCCATTTCCAGTCCTAGCCCACCATCAACCCATTTCCAGTCCTAGCTCCCCCATCCATTTTCAGTCTGAGTCCCTTCATCAGCTCATTTCCAATCCTAGCCCCCCATCAGCCCATTTCTAGTCATTTCCTAGCCCCATCATCAGCCCATGTCAAATCATAGCTCCCCTCCACTCAGTCCAATTCCAGTCCAAGCCCCCCCCCATGAGCCTACTTTCAGTTCTAGCCCCTCCATGAGTCCATTTCAATTCAAGCCCCCACCACAGCCCATTTCCAATCTTAGCTCCCCCCAACAGCCCATTTCCAGTCCTATCCTAGCTGCTCCATCAGCCCATTTTCAGTCCTAGCTCCCTTCCCTCACAGCCTATTTCCATTCCAAGCTCCCTCCCCATCAGCTATTTGCAGTTCAAGCCTCCCCTTCCACTCAGCCCATTTCCAGTCATAGCAACCACCCAACCCATTACCAGTCCTAGCCCCCCATCAACCCACTTCCAGTCCTAACCCCCCATCACCCCATTTTCAGTTTAAGCCCCCCCTATAACCCATTACCAGTCCTAACCCCCCCATCAGCCCACTTCCAGTCTTAACCCCATCAGCCCATTGCCAGTCCTAAACCCCCCCCCCATCAGCCCACAGCCCATTACCAGTCCTAACCACATCAGCCCACCTCAAGTCCTAACCCCTCCCCATCAGCCCATTAGCAGTCCTAACCCACCCCCACCCCCCCAGCCCATTAGCAGTCCTAACCCACCCCCCACCCCCCAGCCCATTAGCAGTCCTAACACCCCCCCAGCCCATTAGCAGTCCTAACAACCCACCCCCACCAGTCCTAACAACCCACCCCCCAGCCCATTAGCAGTCCTAACAACCCCCCACAGCCCATTAGCAGTCCTAACAACCCCCCCCAGCCCAGCCCAGCCCAGCCCATTAGCAGTCCTAACAACCCCCAGCCCAGCCCATTAGCAGTCCTAACAAACCCCCCCCCAGCCCAGCCCATTAGCAGTCCTAACAAACCCCCCCCAGCCCAGCCCATTAGCAGTCCTAACAAACCCCCCCAGCCCAGCCCATTAGCAGTCCTAACAACCCCCCCCCCCAGCCCAGCCCATTAGCAGTCCTAACAACCCCCCCCAGCCCAGCCCAGCCCATTAGCAGTCCTAACAACCCCCCAGCCCAGCCCAGCCCAGCCCAGCCCATTAGCAGTCCTAACAACCCCCCCAGCCCAGCCCATTAGCAGTCCTAACAACCCCCCCCAGCCCAGCCCAGCCCATTAGCAGTCCTAACAACCCCCCCCCAGCCCAGCCCAGCCCATTAGCAGTCCTAACAACCCCCCCAGCCAAGCCCAGCCCAGCCCATTAGCAGTCCTAACAACCCCCCCCCAGCCCCGCCCAAATAAAAAAAAAAGAAAACCTGTCTGCTGCCGCGGTCGGGGCCGCCGCGGCAGAATCGAGCGTGCTGCGGGGCCCCCCTGTGCACGGCAGAGCCTGCCCTCCCCTGTAGCAGCTCTCTCTTTGGAGCTGAAGTCAGACGCGCCGGCTTGCAGAGCAGAGCGCGAGGGAAGAGTTTCTCCCTCGCTGCTCTGTTAAGCCCGCGGGGGCTGATGGGAGCTTCCCATCAGCCCCCGCGGGCTTAACAGAGCAGCGAGGGAGAAACTCCTCCCTCGCGCTCTGCAAGCCGGCGCGTCTGACTTCAGCTCCAAAGAGAGAGCTGCTACAGGGAGGGCAGGCTCTGCCGTGCACAGGGGGCCCCGCGGCACGCTCGATTCTGCCGCGGCGGCCCCGACCGCGGCAGCAGACAGGTGGGGTTTTTTTTTTCCAATTTTACTTTTCAAAAGAATGTTTTTTGCGCGGGGCCCCCTGAAACGCGGGGCCCTGTGCAAAAAACATTCTCGCTCAATGGACGGGCCGGCCCTGCCTAAGGGGATCCACAGCCAGTAGCGTTTTCAGGATATCTGTAATGTATAAGCATGAGGCACATCAGAGCCTCTTTTACCTATGCACACAGCCAGAATTTCCACCACACAGGTCCTGTCTGATCCCAGAAAGTCTGTATCTGGCATTAAATCACAATGAAAGTAATAGGGGAGGAGACATGTCAATGTTTTATGTTTGCTAATGAGTAAGCAAATGTCTTTATTCGAAACGTTTTTGTCATTGCTGAAATATTTGATCACTTTTATTTATTTTAAAGCATTTAAGAACATAAGATATGCCATACTGGGTCAGACCAAGGTCCATCAAACCCAGTATCCTGTTTCCAACAGTGGTCATTCTAAATACCTAGTCAATCTAAGTACCTAGCAGTTCCCCAAAAGACACAATGCTTGTACTGGGGCTCTTTAATAATGGTTTATGGACCTTTCCTCCAGGAACTTGTCCAATCCTTTTTTAAACCCAGCTACACTAACAGCTTTTACTACATCCTCCGGTAACAAATTCCAGAGCTTGATTACACGTTGAGTGAAAAAAATATTTTCTCTTATTAGTCTTAAATAGGTTACATTGTAGCTTCATTGCATGTCCCCTAGTTTCTATATTTTGATGGCATAAACAATCAATCTACATTTACCCGTTCCACTCCATTCATTAATTAATTTATAGACCTCTATCATATCTACCCTCAGCCATCTCTTTTTCAGGTTGAAGAGCCCTAATCTTTTTAGCTTCTCTTCATAGGGGTATCCTTCCCAGGGCCGTCCCGTCCATTGAGCGAGAATGGTGTTCGCATAGGGCCCCACGCGAACCACATTCTCGCTCAATGGACAGCTGCAGAGGGAGCCAGGGAAGCCTGCGTGAGGCCTCTGCTCCCTCTGCACAACTGCCAGCGTGAAGAGCCTTTTCCTTCACGCTGGTGGCTGTTTCAACTGTTTCAATGAAGCCAGGAAAGGTTAAAAGGCATTGCCTTTAACCTTTCCCGGCATTTGTGGCTTCATTGAAACAGCCGCCAATGTGAAGGTAAAGGCTCTTCACGCTGGCCGTTGTGCAGAGGGAGCCAGGTCCTCGTGCGGGCTTCCCTGGCTCCCTCTGCAGCCCCTTAGACGGCATGGGGGCTCTTTGGAGGGGGGGGGGCATCTAGGACTGGATGGGCTGAGATGGTGGGGAGGGGGACCGACTGAAAATGGGCTGTTATGGGGGGGGGGGGAACGGACTGCAATTGGGCTGTGATGGGGGGGAAGGACTGCAAGTGGGCTGTGATGGTGGGGGGATAGGACTGCTAGTGGACTGCGATGGTGGGGGGAAACAGACTGGAAATGGGCTGTGATGGTGTGGGGGGGAACGGACTGCAATTGGGCTGTGATGGGGAAGGACTGCAAATGGGCTGTGATGGTATGGGGGAAATGGACTGGAAATGGGCTGTGATGGGGGGAAACGGACTGCAATTGGGCTGTGATGGGGGGATCGACTGTAAATGGGCTGATGAAGAGCTGGATTAGGACTGGAAATGGGCTGATGGGGCTGGCATAGGACGAAGTCGACTGACGAGGGGGCTAGAATTGGAAATTGGCTGATGGGGGAACTTGGAGTGGAAATGGGCTGATGGGGGACTGGAATGGAAATGGAAAAGAGCATATGGGGGGCTAGGACTGGAAATGGACTGATGAGGAGCTGGAATAGGACTAGAAATGGGCTGATGGGGGAACGTGGACTGCAAATGGGTGATGGGCTGGAATAGGACTGGAAATGGGCTGATGGGGGCTGGAATAGGACTGGATGTGGGCTGATGGGAGTTGGAATAGGGCTGGAAATGGGCTGATGGGGGAGCTTGGAGTGGAAATGGGTTGATGGGGGGCTGGAATGGAACTGGAAAACAACATATGGGGGGCTAGGATTGGAAATGGGCTGATGTGGAAGCTTGGGAGACTGGGACTAGAAGGGAGCAGATGCTGGGTGGGTCTAGAACTATAAGGGAGCTGATTTTGGGGGAGAACTAGAAAGGGATGGGGAATGAGAATGGAGAGGGGAAAAGATATTTTGTGTGGGAGGGAAGAAAAGTCTACGATGGGCCGGGTATTGGAAGAGTAAGTAGCGATTGAGAATGGAAAGGTGAAATTTGAGTGGATGATAAGTAAAGGAATAAGGAAAGAAATGTGGGAAAGAGGAAAAGGGGAAAGATCAGTATGTTAAAGTAGATTTAGAGAAATAATTTGGAAAAAATCTAAAAGAGAAGAAAGGATAAATGGATAGCTCGCAGAAGACGCGAAGAAACCAGAAGAAAGTGACTGGAGCAATTGCAACTGAAAAAGAAAATGCACAAGCAACAAAAGGTACAAAAATACTTTTTTATTTTGAATTTATTAGCTGGAATATATCAGCTCTGGGAAATGTGCATTGTTAACGTCTTTGTGTTTAGTACAAGAGGAAATTAATTTATAGTTGTATTTCTCCAGTGTTGTTGTACATCCCAAGTTTGGCTTTTGGGGTTCCCAGTTTATTGTCTTCCTATTTCTAAATTGTGATCCCTTGTTCTTTGTTGACGGTCCATGTTCTGCATTTTAACCAAGCTGAGGTATTCTGTTCATGTAGTTTCTATTTGACCGCGTCACTTGTTCTCTTTCCCCAGTAGGAGGTGCATTGGTATTTTCTGAGATGTATTGGTTTAATATTTGCAGTGTTGCTTTTTAATAGATAGGGTTTGGTGCTTTGTGAGTCCTGGCAGAGCTGTTATGATATGGTGGATTTGCTATGAGTTCTAAATGGTCAGTGTTTATAGTACTTCCTAATGGGCCTGGCGGTTGGCACAGAATGTAGTAACGTAGAAATCTTTTAGTCTTTCTTTATCCAGACACTCATTAAGAAGCATGTTTACTAAAAATGCATGTTAACATTATGCAAATATTTATGCAAATGAGGCTCCCTATGCAAATGAGGTCCCACAATTAATCTCCGCACATGGCCCCGCACCCCCCTTAGGCTGCCCCTGATCCTTCCATCCCCTTTACGATTTTGGTGGCTCTTCTCTGTACCTTTTCTAATAACGCTATATCCTTTTTAAGATATGGCGACCAGAATTGCACACAATATTCAAGGTGCGGTCGCACCATGGGATGATACAAAGGCATTATAATATCCTTTGTTTTATTCTTCGTTCCTTTCCTTATGATTCCTAGCATTCAATTTACTTTCTTGGCCGCGAATGCACACTGGGCGAAGGGTTTCAACATGTTATCCATGATGATGCCTAAATCTTTTTCCTGGGTTGTGGTTCCTAATGTGGAACCTTGCATCATGAAACCATAGTTTGGGTTGTTCTTTCCTAGCTGCATAACTTTGCACTTGTCCACTTTAATTTCATCTGCCATTTGAACATTGAGTCTCCCAATTTATCAAGGTCTTCTTGCAATTTTTCACAATCCTCATGGGTTTTAACAATTTTGAATAATTTTGTGTCATCTGCAAATTTGATTACCTCACTCATTATTCCCATTTCCAGGACATTTACAATTTATTTATTTATTTATTTAGCTGCATTTATATCCTGCTTTTCACCGGGTCAAAGCGGTTGGGGGATACATTTAACACGAGGAGATATGAGACACATACACTAATACTTACAGGGAACATGGGCAATGGAGGGTTAAGTGGCTTGCCCAAGACCACAAGGAGCACCTGTGGGACTAGAAACCCCAGTCCTTCCGGTCCAAGGTTGCTGTCCTCTAGTGGGATTTGAACCACCGACCTAACAAATATGTTAAAAAGCAGTGGACCCAGCACAGATCCCTGGGGTACTCCTCTATTCACCTTTCTCCATTGGGAAAATTGGCCATTTAACCCTACCCTCTGCTTTCTATCTTTTAACTAGTCCCTATGACTTTTAAATTTTGTCAAGAGTCTCTTATGAGGGACATTGTCAGAGGCTTTCTGAAAATCCAGATACACTATATCAACCGACTTACCTTTGTCTGCCTGTTTATTCACACCTTCAAAAAAATAAGATTAGTAAGACACTGTTGGCTGTCTCCCATTAAGCTACAGTACGTTTATCTACATGTTCAGTAATTTTGTTCATTATAATGGTTTCTTTCATTTTTACTGGTACTGACGTCAGGCTCACCGGTCTGTAGTTTCCTAGATCACCCCTGGAACCCTTTTTAAAAATTGCTGTTACATTGGCCCTCTTCCAATCTTCAGGAATGACAGATTATTTTAATGATAATTCACAGATTACTAATAGTAGATCTGAAATCTCATATTTAAGTTCTCTCAACACCCTTGTATGTATACCATCCAGTCAAGGTGATTTGCTACTCTTCAGTTATCAAATAGTTATAATGCATCTTCCTGGTGTATCAATATTTCTTTCAATTCTTCTGCATCATCACCTTTAAATACCCTTCCAGTCATGGATAACATCCCTACATCTTCCTCAGTAAAGACTGAAGCAAAGAATTCATTCAGTCTCTCCGTTATGTCCCCTCTTAGTACCCCTTTTGCCCCTCTATCATCTAATGGTCCAACTGACTCATGGTTTTATTGCTACAAATGTACTTGAAAAAGTCTTTATTATGCATTTTTGCTTCCATAGCAAGCTTCTTCTCAAATTCTCTCTTTACCTGCCTTATCAATGCCTTGTATCTAACTTGCCACTGCTTATGTTGTTTCCAGTTTTCATCATTTGGCTCCTTTTTCCATTTCCTGAAAGATGCTTTTTTGGCAACAACCTCTCTGATCTCACCTTTAAACCATGCTGGCAGGTTTTTGGACTTCCTTCTACTTTTCTTAAAGTGTGGAATACATCTGGTCTGGTCTTCCAAGATTGTATTTTTAAATAACACCTATGCTTGATGTAAATCTTTAATCTTTGCAACTGTTCCTTTTATTTTTTTTATGAACTATTTTCCTCATTTTATCATAGTCTCCCTTTCGAAAGTTAAAAGATAGTACTGTGAATTTCCTTGCCGTCCTTCAACCATTTAATCAAATGCGACCATCCTGTGATCACTTTTGCTAAGTGGCCCTAACACCCTTCTCTCTTGCACCAGATTTTGTGTTCCACTAAGGACTAGGTCCAAAATGGCTTCCCCTCTGGTCAGTTCATGAGCCAGTTGCTCCAAAAAGCAGTCATTTATTTCATCTAGGAACTTTATCTCCCTAGCATGTCCTGCCGTGACACTGATCCAGTCGATACCGTGGTAATTGACATCACCCATTATTACTACTGTGCTGTAACTTTTGTTAGCTTCCCTGATTTCTTTGAGCTTTTCATCATCTATTTGTTCATTCTGGCCAGGCGGTCGATAGTATCCATCCCTTTCCCCTTTTTACATGGAATTTCAATGCATAGAGATTCTACAGTGAATTTTGTTTCCTGCAAAACTTTAATCATTTGTCACTCAATGCTCTCTCTAACATAGAGTGCAACCCTTCTACCAATTTGATCTGCTTTATCATTACGATATAGTTTTTACCCAGGTATCACAGTGTGCCACTGTTTGTCCTCCTTCCAACATGTCTCTGAGATACCAATCATATCTAACCTCTCATTCAGTGCTGTATATTCTAACTCTCCCATCTTAACTTTTAGATTTCTAGCATTTCCATACAAGCATTTTAGAGGCTGTATTTTATTCATATTAATCTGGTTATCGGTAGGTAGGGGTAATTTGGAATCTTTAAGCTCTGTTTTCTCTGTACTTAAGGGCTTTTGGGTTAGTTTTGTCTTTATTGGAACCTCTCTGTTGATATGCCCTAACTTCAGTCTTTTGCTGGTATCCTTCAAGGATACATGGTTCTGAACCATGCGCTCTTGGGTGACTGCCTGCTTTCCCCTATTATCTAGTTTAAAAGCTGCTCTATGTCCTTTTTAAAGGTTAATGCTATCAGCCAAGTTCCATCCTGATTAAGATGGAGCTCATCCCTTCGAAAAAAGTCCCTCCTTTCCCCAGAATGTTCCCCAGTTCCTAAAAAATCCAAACCCCCTGTTCTTGCACCATCATCTCATCCACGCATTGAGACTTCGGAGCTCTGCCTGCCTTTTGGGTCCTGCACGTGGAAGAGAAAGCATTTAGAAAATGCTAACCTGGAAGTTCTGGATTTCAACTTCCTACCTAAAAGCCTAAATGTAGCCTCCAGAACCTCCCTACCACTGTTTCCTATGTCATTGGTACCAACATGTACCAAGACAGAAGACTCCTCCCCAGCACTATCTAAGACCTAGTCTAGGTGGTGCGTGAGGTCTGCTACCTTTGCACCAGGCAGTCATGTTACCAGACGATCCTCACATCCACCAGCCTCTCAGATATCTATATGCCTAATGATTGAATCACCAACTATAATGGCTGTCTTAACTCTTTCCTCGTGGGCATATGGCCCTGGAGAAATCTCCTCATTGTGAGAGGGTTTTACATCACCTGGGGGACAGGTCCTAGCTACAGGATCACTTCCTGCCACACCAGGGTGATGCTCTCCTGCCATGTGACCTCTCTCCTCCATGGCAACAGGGATGCTGCCAGACTGGAGTGGGGACTTCAGTACTACATCCCTCTAGGTCTTGTCTAAGTACCTCTCTGTCTTCCTTAAGTCCTCCAAGTCTGCTACTCTAGCCTCCAGAGATCGGACTCTTTCCCGTCTGCCTCCTTCTCTCTTTTTTGCCATTGCTGCTTCTTTCTAACATTGATTAAAAATACGAACATAAGAAATGTCATGCTGAGCCAGACCAAGGTCCATTGAGCCCAACATCCTGTCTCTGACAAGTAGCCAGTCCAGAACTGACCACCAAGTGCTACAGCATGCTAGGCAGTTTACAAAAAGGCATAACAATACATAAGAGTACTAATTTTTTCCGTTCATGTATGTTTTTTAAATTTCCTTTCAGGACTTTGATTGTGAGGTCATTATTTAATTTATCAAATGTAATTAATTGTATTTAATTATCAAATTATTGGTTGGGGGAGCTAGGTGCCTAAATTAGTTAATTGAAAAAGGCATAAAGCTGAAAGTTTACCTAGGGCCTACTTAAAACTCAATCTGTGTATGACCTTATTCATCACCATGATCTCAGTTGCCTGGTGGAAGTTGAGACTTGGCTTAGGGATGGCGAGAATTCTTATCTATCTCACTGCTGTCCTCCCAGCTTTTTAGTAACCAAAAGCTACTTAAAAGGTACAATAGCATAGCAAGATCTTTCTAGCAGATTTTTACATGGAAGAGCCAACAAACCTGGATATACTTTGGCTTACACTTGGAGAACAGGCATTTAAGCTGCTTCATGCTGACACTACCGAGATTCCTGGCATAAAGCTTCTGCTGCCTCCTTCTCTCTTTGTCATTGCTGCTTCTTCCTAACATTGATTACAAATACAAACAAAAGAAAAGCTATGCTGAGTCAGACCAAGGTCTATTGAGCCCAAAATCTTGTCTCTGACAGAAGCCAGTCCAGGTTGCAAGTACCCAGCAGATACCAAAAAGTAGATAGATTTCGCATAGTTCATTTTCAGGGATGAGCAATGCCTCTCTCAAGTCTACTTGTCTGATAATATTTTATGAACTTTTCCTACAGGAATTTGTCCAATCCTCTTTTGAAATGGGAACATCAGAAGAGGCAGTCCACAATCCCAAAGCTGTATGAGAGTACAGGAATTGCCAGCTGATTAATGGCCTGTATCTTATTCCGTGATGTTAAAATACTTTTCAGTAATGATTTTAATCTGCAGTATTTTTTACTGATCTTTTCTCTCAGTAATATCTGCTTGAGTGCCATTTCTTCCTCTACTCCAAGATACTTATATACGCCTTCCTGCTCAAGATCCTTGATGTCACAGCTCTCAGCCAGGGAGATGTTTTCTGTTTTGCTCAATTTTCCTCTAAAAAAAGGTTACCCTAGCACATATGTCAAGGCCAAACGTCATTCTGATGTTATTATAAAAGCTTTTCACCACATGGAGTTGCTCTACTAATTGTTGGTCGCTGGAACTGTAGAGCTTCAAATTGTCTACAAATTAGAAATGAGATATTGTTTCTGGGTTGTTACCTTCTTTAGGATTCAGGCTAAACCTGTATCCCAAAGAGTTGATGAGCGTATTCATTGGATTAAGTGCCACACTGAACAGAAGGGACAACAGGGAATCTCCCTGAAATATTCCTCACTGGATCTTAATGTTAGGAATGAGGTACTGACCTTCTTTATATCTCAAGAAAGAGTATGGTTTGCCACATTGTCATGGTGAACTTAATGTACTCTATCAAACCAGGATTTATTTTGTACATTTCAAGGCAATTTATTATCCAAGAGTGTGGAACTCTGTCAAAAGCTTTCTTATAATCAATCCATGGTATACTGAGATTTTTGCTTTTCTTAGCGCTGGCCATGATGACCATATTCAACATTAACTAGTCCTTGGTTCCATATGCTCCCCTTTTATTGCCCTTTTGCTCTATTGCCAGGATGTAATTGGACTCGAGATAATCATATATTCTGTCTGCATCTATTGCAGTGAACAGCTTATAGGTTGTAAGTAGATAAGTTATATCTAACGAAGAGGTGGAGGTGTCCTAATCATAGCAGAGACACACCTAACTTCACCACAACCTCCTTCTTTCACTCAAAAGGAAGCAATATAATAATAATCTTAAATAGGCACCTAGCATTATGCCTCATACACAGAGCTCCAAGTTCTGACAAAGATGAACTCTTAACCATCCTAGAGCTAGTGTGCTTCCACATCACATAGAACAAACCCCTCCTCATCCTAAGAGACCCTAACCTTCCATCGCTGTCAAAGCATGATGCAGCTACATTCTTGGAAGCAGTGAAGGATCTACACTATACCCAGATCGTAAACTCTCCAACCCACAAGAAAGGGGGGGGACCCTTGACCTCATTTTTGTACCTCAACCGATATATTACCCAAAACTTATTAACACACATAACAGTCACACCAATCCTATGGTCAGACCACCACATAGTCAACTCCATTAATGCACCCGTACCGGAAAGAATACCAGAAACAACCCTGAAGGAAAGAAGATTCCGGACCTACAACCAGGAAAAATTCTTAGAGCAAGTACTACCAGAGCTTGAGCAAAATACAACAGACCTCAACTCCATCATTACTAATTGGAACAACATACTCCACAATGCAGTAGAGCCCTAAACAAAGCAATTCAAGACAACAGAAGAAAACAATGCTCTATGATTCTCAAGTGAAATCAATGAACAGGAGAAACAACTAAGAAAACTTGAGAGGCAATGGAGTTGAACCAAAGACAAAGGCCATCTAACAAAGTACAACGAAATGCAAGCCGTATGATAAACAATTGTAAGAAGGAATAACATACAAACCTGATAATGAAATCCATTAACAAACTAAGAGAACCAGATGATGCAAACTCCTTAACTCCACAAGACCTGGCAGACTTCTTACAGAAAAAATACACAAAGAAACCATCCTCTAAACTGACTCAACCAGACATACCCCATGCTCATCATAACAATGAAAAAACACGGGACTCATTCCACATCCCCTCAGAAAAGCAACTTGGCTCCATAATAACCAATATTTATTTATTTGACGAGTTTTGTATTCCGCCTTTTCCTTCAATCAAAGCGGAACAGAACATGACAAGGATATACAGAGGAAGGACAACATACACCACTTCATCATTAGATTAAGCAGTAAGCACTGAAAATATACAACAAAGGGAAACAGTACACACATCGTATAACATTTAACCTAAAACAGGCATACCAACAAATTAAACCATTCATAAATCAGCTATTTCTCCAATCACACTCGGTCCAACACCTAAGGGCCATGCCAAAGGGCCCTCTTGCGTGGCCCTCAGGCGCAGGCCCGCAAGGTGCAGGCGCGCCTCCGGAGCGGCGGTTTTGAAGCCGTTAGGTAGGGAAGCTGATTGGCAGTTGGCTGAGGTGAGGGGAAGCTCCCGCCCACAGTCCCCGATCATGGATGCTGCCTCTGCTGATCTCTCCGTTCCACTGAACCTCTCCGGAGCGGTGGTTTTGAAGCCGTTAGGCAGGGAAGCTGATTGGCAGTTGGCTGAGGTGAGGGGAAGCTCCCGCCCACAGTCCCCGATCATGGATGCTGCCTCTGCTGATCTCTCCATTCCACTGAACCTCTCCGGAGCGACGGTTTTGAAGCCGTTAGGCAGGGAAGCTGATTGGCAGTTGGCTGAGGTGAGGGGAAGCTCCCTCCCACAGTCCTTAATCATGGCTGCTGCCTCTGCTGATCTCTCCGTTCCACTGAACCTCTCCGGAGCGGCGGTTTTGAAGCCGTTAGGCAGGGAAGCTGATTGGCAATTGGCTGAGGTGAGGGGAAGCTCCCGCCCACAGTCCCCGATCATGGCTGATGCCTCTGCTGATCTCTCCGTTCCACTGAACCTCTCCAGTCAGATTAAACATACAAGAGAATATTTAATGCCATACTTACTAAAGATCACCCAATCATCGTTCACACAAGAACACCTTCCCTCACAACTCAAACAAGCATCCATAAGACTTATTCTGAAAGACAAGAATCTTGATACCAAGGACCCTAGCTCCTATCAACCAATTTCAAGCCTGCCTTTTATAACCAAGGTAATTGAAAAAATAGTCCAGCAACAACTACAGAAACAAATAGACAACCATACCCCGCTAGATCTACACCAGTATGGATTTAAACAGAATCACAGTGTGGAAACACTAATTACATCACTTATGGACACTCTTATAATGGCATAGACAACATACAAAAAGGCTTTGTCCTATTCTTCATCGACCTCACTGTCAACCATAATAATTTACTAGAAAGGCTTGAAGAAATAAGGATTCACGGTATAGTGATGAAATGGTTTGTATCATACCTATCCCACCAGAAGCAACAAGTGAGACCTGGAAGCCAACAATCAAGACCTTTCACTCAACAACAAGATGTTCCGCAGGGCTCGTCTCTCTCAGCACTACTTTTCAATATATACTTACAACCACTGTACAACATCATAACACAACACAACATACAATACCTTTTATTTGCAGATGACATAATGGTATTTACCCCTATAAACATCAAACACCCAGATTAATTACAGATCACCACATGCCTCGAAGCAGTGACAGGATGGCTCAAAGAACAAAACCTCTCTATAAACTTCAAAAAATCAGAAGTGCTACACATCACCAGGAACACTATATTCTCCCCACCAAATTCAACCACACATAAAGAAAACAACCAAGACAGCCTACCACAAATTAAGAACAGTGCACTAACTCAAGCCTCTACTCAGTGATGGTGACTTCAAAACAGTATATCAAGCCATAGTAAAAGCCATATCAGACTATTGCAACATAATCTACCAGGGCCTTCCCAAGAAAACAATATTCCCTCTCCAATTGGTGAAAAACACTGCAGCCCGAATAATTACTGAACAGCAAGGTACAGCCACATAGCCCCCACACTACAACAGCTGCACTGGCTCCCAGTCACCATACGATCCAAATACAAGATCTTAATAATAATCTTCAGGATAATCCACAACCTATCACCTCCCGTCCTTAAACCAATGATCAGAAAAACACCACAGAACAGAACAAGAAGAACATCCAATAACAACACCTTGGACATCCCTACAAGTAAGATGAAAACCAAACAATCAACTTGTAAAAGAGCCTTCTCCATATATGCTCCCCCACTATGGAATGAGCTACCAACCTAAATACGAGCCATCAAAGACCTATCAGACTACAGGAAAGCAATAAAGACCTATCTCTTTATGAATACTATGGACCCACCCTATGAACACATTGAATAAACATAACTATTACAGTCTATAGCTACAATCTCAGTGAATCTCTCCCATGGACCTGTACCCTCAACCCATAAATAACTACTTCATGTATAAAACATTGCTGCTTTAATGTTAATAGTTGTTCTTTAACATACCCCTTTGAACCCCATATAATCATCCAATTTCAACATCCTGTTCTATGTAAAAGTTTGATTTTGATGGTATGTTTTCTATAAACCTCCCTGAATTAATGATAGGGCAGTACAAAAAAATCTTATTAACTAAATAAATAAATCTATATCTTTATTTTATCACTGAATAGACCACCCAAGCGTTAGCATCAGAGCGGTTTACAAAATTAAGTTAGGCTGCAAACAGAAGATAGAAAGGAATGCCATCAATGTATAGGAAAGAGAGCACATAGTAGGCTAAGGATAGGAAAGATAGAAATAGGCATAATGAGGCCATAGAATGAAGAGGCAAACCAGGCAGGGGAGAGGGATGAGCATTAGGTCTGTAATTATTGGAATATTATTCTGGTCCCCCTTTGGAAGGATAAATGTTTTTCCTGTAGTAAGCCATGGTGGTGTTAAGTCTGACTTCTTAACAATTGATTTTTGCAGTTCTCTAGGTCTTGGTGGAGTAATGTTAACTGTTTGAGCCAAACGTTGGTTACTCCATCTGGGCCAGGGTTCTTCCAGTATGGGGCTCATTTTAACATGATTTCCAACTCTTTTGTTGTTGCTACAGGCCATTCCATGGGTTTGATGTTGCTTTTTCTAAAGGCTCCTGCATGCAGGGTAACCATTCTGCTTCTTGATTGTGCTCTTTAGGGTCTTCATATAGGTTTCTCCAGAAGGTTTCTGTTTCGGCTTTCGTTGGTGGTACTTTTACCATATTAATGCTCTTTCCCAATTCCCTGTAGAATTGTTTTGGGTTTTTTCTAAATCATTTATTTTGATATCTTTCTTTTCTATTTTCTTCATATTGTCAAGTTTTTGTAGTGACTGCAAACATACAAGCTTTCACAAACTGGCTATGACCATAGATGTGACACTTAGGGGTATGTTTACTAATCAGCGGTAGCTACCGCCTATTAAGTAAACATACCTCTTAGTTCAAAAGCCCCCGTCTTCCTGCAGGACTGCTATCTGCATATTAGAATTGATAAGTTATTTAGTTATTTGAAGTTACTAAGGGAGTAGGGAGATCTAAACTAATCTAAAAGCCCTTAAGATTATATGCTGTATTTTATGCTATTTGTGGTATATTTTTATTCTATAATGTTGTATTTGCTTCTCGATGAATTGCAAGTAATCTGTTGCTAAAATTGTTGATGAAAATACTCTGTAATAACAATTTTCCTTCTTACATAGCAACATAGTAACATAGAAAATGATAGCAGATGAAGACCAGCATGGTCTGTCTAGTCTGCTCAGTAAGATAGATAGTTGTAGCCCCAACTCTGTGCAGATTACTTCTGTGCCTTCATTTAGGGATGAATCTGCTTCTCTGTACAGGTTGCCCGACTATGTGCCTGTATTTAGGGTTATAAATTAGGGAATGTGCCTGGGATGGGTGGAAAAAAGACTAACAAAAGCTAGAACAAATTGTTTTAGACCTTTAAAGTATGATAATGCCTAATTTTTATGTTCTAGGACTGTAAGGGACTATTAAAAGCTACTAACTTACATGACCCTGATGACCCACCATCCTGATCTAACCAGCTATACTCTGCATGGACCTATACCCATTTACTCTAATAGTTTACTACAACATAGAAACATAGAAATATGATGACAGAAAAAGACCAAATGGCCTATCTAGTCTGTCCTTCCATATCAACAACTACAACAGTCCCCTTTTTACCTTTAGAGATCCTCTGTGTTTGTCCCATGCTTTTTTGAATTCAGTTACTGTCCTCATCTCTACCACATCCACTGGGAGACTATTCCATGGATCCACTACTCTTTCCGTAAAGAAATATTTCTGCATATCACTCCTGAATCTATCTCCCTTCACCCTCATCCCATGTTCCCTCGTAGCAGAACTTGCTTTCAATTGAAAGAGGCTCTCTCCCTGAACAATTATGCCATGGAGAGATTTAAAAATCTCAATCATATCACCTCTATCCCACCTTTCCTCTAAGGTGTACATATTAAGATCCTTCAGTCTAGCCTCATACGCTTTATAATGAAGACCACTAATCATTTTAGTAGCTACCCTCTGCACCGACTCCATCCTGTTCACATCCTTTTGAAGGTGCGGTCTCCAGAATTGCACACTATACTCCAAATGAGGTCGCACCAAAGGCTTATACAGTGGCATTATCACCTCCTTTTTTCTGCTAGCCATTCCTCTCTGTATGCACCCAAGCATCCTTCTAGCTTTTGCCATCGCCTTTTCTACCTGTTTAGCTACTTTAAGATCATCAGACATAACCACGCCTAGGTCCCGCTCTTCTTTAGTGGATAGAAGTACTTCACCCCCTATACTATATTGCTCCCTTGGATTGCTGCAGCCCAAATGCATGACCTTACATTTTTGAACCTTAAATCCCAGCTGCCAAATTCTAGACCATTCTTCAAGCTTAGCTAGATCCCTCCTCATGTTATCTACACCTTCCTGGGTGTCTACTCTATTGCAGATTTTGGTATCATCTGCAAAGAGGCAAACCTTACCCGACAGCCCTTCCGCTATATAACTAACAAAGATGTAAAAAAGAATCGGACCAAGGACAGATCCCTGGGGCACACCACTGGTAACATCCTTATCCTCAGAGTGAGCTCCATTTACTTGTATGCTTTGTCGCCTCCCACCCAACCAATTTCTAACCCAAGCAGTAACTTTAGGGTCCATCCCTAGGATGCTCATTTTGTTTATAAGTCGCCTGTGAGGAACAGTGTCAAAGGCTTTACTGAAATCTAAATACACCACATCTAGGGCTGTCCCTCGGTCCAACTCCCTGGTCACCCAGTCAAAGAAATCAATCACATTTGTCTGACAAGACCTGCCTCTGGTGAATCCATGCTGCCTCAGATCCTGTAATCCGCTGGACTCCAGAAACCTCACTATTTTCTCTTTCAGCAGCGTTTACAATAATTTACTCACCACCGACGTTAAACTAACCGGCCTGTAGTTTTCAACCACATCCTTACTTCCACTTTTGTGTAAAGGTACCACATGAGCCTCTCTCCAGTCCTTTGGCACCACTCCCGACTCCAACGAGGCATTGAAAAGTTCAGTCAGTGTAGCTGCTAGAACGTCCCCAAGTTCCCTCAGTATTCTAGGGTGTATCCCATCCGGTCCCATTGCTTTGTCTACTTTAAGTTGAGCTAGTTTCTCACGAACAGTCTTCTGAAAATTGTTCAAGATGTCCCTCACTTCTATTCCTGTTTGTGGATGTTTTCTGAGGTCCTGCTCCTGGTTCTTCATCTGTGAACACAGAACAGAAATATTTGTTAAGCAATTCAACTTTATCCTTATCAGCTTCTACATATTCCTCCCCTGCACCCTTGAGTCTGACAGTACCACCTTTGCCCTTCTTCTTCTTACTAATATGCCTATACGGTAGAGTCAGTACGTTGTTTAAATTGTTACACAATCTGTGTTAGTTGAATTATTCTGCTTAGTATTTAAACCTATGTGTGCATGTTAAGATGTTCTATGTAAAAAGTTATTTTGTTCCATGTAAAACAAGCTCTGCATTGTTAACTGTTGTTAATTGTACACCGCAACTGATCGCTGGAAGATGCGGTATATAAATAAGTGTTAAATAAATAAAATAAAAAATAATATATCTGAAAAATGTCTTATCCCCCCATTTTATTGCATTGGATATTTCCTCCTCCTTTTGAATCTTTGCCTTCCTGACTACTTTGCTAGCTTCTCTAAGTTTTTCCAAATACAGATGCCTGTCTTCCTCTCTCTGTGATATCTTGTATTTCATGAAGGCCTCTTTCTTTTTCTTCACTTTTTCAGCTACTTCTTTCGAAAACCATAGCGGTCTCCTTTTCCTCTTACCTTTATTTAGGTTGGTTGCCCTTAAAATATCCCCTTTCCGTTTTGCCCACTGTTTTTCTACATCCCCCAGCTGTTCCCATCCCACTAACGACTCCCTGAGGTATTGGCCCATCTTGGCAAAGTTAGTCTTCCTAAAGTCTAAGATCCTCACCTTTGAATGGATTCTAACAGCCCTAGTCCTAATACTGAACCACACCATCTGGTGATCACTGGATGCAAAATGATCTCCCACTACAACATCAGAAACACTTTCACCATTGGTAAGCACCAAGTCCAGTATGGCCCCTTCACGTGTGGGTCTGTTACCAATTGCCTGAATAGTTCTCCCTGTAGAGAATCCAGGATCTCCTTACTTCTAGATGATACTGCAGCAGGAATGTGCCAATCAACATCTGGCATATTGAAATCTCCTATCAGTAGCACTTCCCCTTTCCTAGCAATGCTGCGTATGTCTTCAATTAACTCTCTGTCCACCTCTTCCTCTTGTGAGGGAGGTCTGTATATCACACCAATGCAAATAGATTTCTTTTTCCCTCTTTCTAGTTTAATCCACAAT
Source organism: Ichthyophis bannanicus (assembly GCA_033557465.1). Taxonomy (NCBI): domain Eukaryota; kingdom Metazoa; phylum Chordata; class Amphibia; order Gymnophiona; family Ichthyophiidae; genus Ichthyophis; species Ichthyophis bannanicus. The sequence continues at coordinate 1,386,473,919 of CM066032.1, read as the reverse complement.
GCCTCCTCTCTCCCTTTTAAGCTCTGTAATTCCAAAGCTTTAATAGTCATTTTTACATATAGTGCCACTCCTCCTCCCCTTCTTCCTACCCTGTCCTTTCTGAATAAAGTATAGCCAGGTATAGTTACATCCCAATCATGTTTTTCTGTGAACCATGTCTCTGTAACTGCCACTAAATCCAAGTCAGCCACTCCCACCAAAGCTTCAATATCAAGGATCTTATTTCCCATGCTATGGGCATTTATAGACACTGCTTTCAATATGTTACCCCTGTTACCCATTTCCAAGAAGGTATTTAATGTATCACCTACCTGGGGGCTTTCTTCACCCATCCCCAACGAATCTAGTTTAAAGCCCTCTTCAGTAGATTAGCCAGTCTACTACCGAAGACGCGTTGACCTTTCTTGGACAGTTGGATGCCATCTCTGCTCTGCAACCCTTGGAACAGCATCTTCTTTGTCTAGACCTCTTAGCCTCTAATTAACAAGTGTCCTCCAGGATAACATTGGTCATGCTAACACATTTTGTTTATTAATTTCATGAAGCCTTTCAAATTAATAAAAAATGATTTACAGCCTTAAAAAGGGAAAAATATAAAAACACAAATCAACAAACTTAGACAGGGAAAAGATCAGGAGAACTAATACAAAGTAAACAAAATTAACCCACCTGTCTAAAACTATATATCTGAGGCACATAAACAAGACAAAGAGGAAACAAAATCAGTGCAACTGCATACCTTACTATATACTGGACCCTTATCAATCAGGGAAGGCACGCACAAATAAAAAAAGTTTCTAATCCTTTACATTTTTGATAATCGCCTTCTATTTCAACTTGAGGAAGAAGACTATTACATCAAAAAGGACCTAAGTATGGAAAAGAATATCTATGAGTGATCTCATGTTGTACTCGTGGAGATGGTAGACATAATGAAGAAAACTGATATGACTGAGTGGGACAATAAGACATATGTGGCATTAGGAAAGAAGCTAAGTATTGTGGTCAACCAGAGACAAAAGCACGATAAGTCAATAATATAATTTTGTATTGCATCTGATAGGCTATAGGCAAGCAGAGCTATTCTCACAAAGAGAGGGGTTATATGAAAAAAAGTGATTTACACCGCAAAGAAGCCTAATTGCCAAATTCTGAACAGTTTGAAGCCTTTTTAGCTGTACTACTTCTAGACCAGTTAATGGTGAGTTACAGTAATCAAATGTATTTAAACTAAGGGAATGAAGAAAGCATTGAAGATCCTTTTGCTCTATTAGATGAGGGATTGCTCTCATCTTTCTCAATGAAAGAAAGACTGAATGAGCCAAGAAAGAGATATGTGTCTCAAAAGTAAGGTGAATAGAATATTTGGTCACCATAGAGCTATGAATATCAGGTTTTATAGAGTCAGTAGGGTTCCCACATGGACACCAGATTGATTCAGGTTTATCTGTGTTCAGTTTTAAACAATAGTCCTCAAATCAGGTTATTGCTATGTCCAAACATTGATTCAAAGAAGAAAGATGCGGAAAAGAAGGATCAACAGAAAAATAGGATCTGAATATCATCTACATAAGCAGAAACTACAGCCTCCTGGCTTTGTAAGAATGTTAACAAACAAGACAGAAAGATATTAAATAAAGTAGGGGATAAAATGGGGCCTTGCAGCACTCTACATAACATCAGCTTCACAGCTCAGGAGTAAGCTTGCCAAAAAACAAAAGTATGACCTAACAGCAAGAAAAGATTTGAACCAATTTGACAAAGTATCAGGGATCCCTAAGGATTCAAGTTATGCTAGTAACATCTGATGACCTAAGAGATTAAATGCTGCACTTATATCAAAGGATACCAGACTGGAATCTTTCCCAGAGCCTTGATTTAGGTGGATCCAATTAACTAATGTAAATAGTTCTGAACTTTCATAACTATACAAAGTTGCTTAGAGTTACATATATTTGTTGATAGTTCTTATCGTTTCTCTGTATTTTCACATTGTTCTCTGTATTTTGACTTATGTTCAATGTAAACCGCCACTGATCTTGGGAAATGGCGGTATATAAAAACGTTGCAAATAAATAAATAATGCCAGCAAAGAGGTCTCATTGCTATATCCTAGCCTGAAACCGGATTGAAATGGATGAGGAGCATTAGTTTTATCTGAAAATTTTACCAACTGTTCCAGAATGGCCTTCTCCAGCGTCTTAGAAAGGAATGGTAAATTAGCAACTGGCTTATAATTAGAAAGAATGGAAGAATCTAAATTGCTCTTTTTTAAGTAAAGGCTTAATTAAGGAAAGTTTCCAAACTGCAGGAAAAATACCTCTCTCAAAACTGCTTGAAACCATAGAAAAAATAAAAGGAAATAAACCCAAACTAGATTCCCTAAATGATTTAGCTAGCAGAATGTCCAAATCCGAAGTGGTGGGTTTTAAAGAGTTCATGATTTTTGTAAGCACTTAATTAGATGGTAAATTGAAAGTATGCCATATGGAAGTCAGAGAACGTACAGCAGAATATACTGGTAAAGAAGTATTAAGAAGGCCATCTCAAATTGATACAATCTTTCTATGAAAAAAATCAGCAAATTGATCTGCCAAAGGAGGAAGAACTGAATCCTACAAATAAGAGCTGAATAGTAATCCTACTTAGCCTCCTGGATCTCAAATGTATAAGTTTGGTATTTGTCTTGACAGAGAGTAAAATTACTAAGGGGTAGGTTTACTAAAGGGTATTAGCTGTCATTGTAATGCTAACGCGGGACCATCGCTCTGCAGTGACAGCTAAATCTGGGCCAAATGCAGCTACCGCAGGCAATTTTTTGTGATAATTGCATTTTGCATGTTAGCAGCGCGAGTAGGTGGTGGATGGATAGAGACAGGAAGTGCATGTATTATTAGGTTACCACGAGCATTAACAGTGGGCAGTACCCGCACATTTTGCAGACATTGTGGATACAGCTAAAGCCATTTCTATGGGTGGTGTTAGCTGCATCTGTGATGTTGTCTCACCACATTCCCTGCATTTACACCATGTTGTCTGCTGGTGAAAGGCTGGGTACGCCGCAACAGATAACGCTCAACTATTGCAGCTACCAAGACACTTTGGCAGCTAATGCTCAGTGTTAGTTGTGAAAGCCTACCACGCTTTAGTAAACACATCCCTAAGCGATCTACTTTTCCTCCACCTACTTTCATCTTGCATAAACTGTATTTTCAATAAGGCCAAACCCGAATGATACCAAGGATGGGAAGGCTTGTTATGATATGTGCAAGACTGAAGGATATGTGATCAAGTACCTCAGGAAACTCATGAGTATTGATGTCACTTAGAATGCAGACTTGATTGCTAAATCCCAAGGGCTAAACTTAAGAACATAAGATATGTTATACTGGGTCAGACCAAGTCCATCAAGCCCAGTATCCTGTTTCCAACAGTGGCCAATCTAGGTTACAAGTACCTAGCAGTTTCCCCAAAAGACACAGGTTCCACAATGCTTGTACTGGGGCAAGCAGTAGATATCCCGGGTCCCCTTTAATAATTGTTTATGGACCTTTCCCCCAGGAATTTGCCCAAACCTTTTTTAAACCCGGCTACACCAAGAGCTTTTACTACACCCTCCGATAATGAATTCCAGAGTTTGATTACACGTTGAGAAAAAATATTTTCTCTTATTCCTCTTAAATAGGTTACACTGTAGCTTCATTGCATGTCCCCTAGTCTTTCTTTATTTTGATGGCGTAAACAATCGAACTTCGTTTACCTGTTTCACACCATTCATTAATTTATAGACTTCTATCATATCTCCCCTCAGCCGTCTCTTTTCCAGGGTAATGAGCCCTAACCTTTTTAGCCTCTCTTCATAGGGGTATTCTTTCATCCCCTTTACCATTTTGTTGGCTCTTCTTTGTACCTTTTCTAATATCGCTATATCCTTTTTAAGATACGGCGACCAGAATTGCACACAATATTCAAGGTGCGGTCACACCATGGAACAATACAGAGGCATTATAATATCCTTTGTTTTATTTTCCATTCCTTTCCTTATCATACCTAGCATTCTATTTGCTCTCTTGGCTGCCACTGCACACTGGGCAGAGAGTTTAACATGTTATCTTTTTCCTGGGTGGTGGTTCCTAATGTGGAACCTTGCATCGTGTAACCATAGTTCCTTATCGGTCCTACAGTTCAGTCCTCCACCACTGGGTAGTGCACCTCCTCCTGCAACATGGAGACTGGACAAGTCAAACTTGTGACATCACCGGGTATATCCTGCTGGTCTTCTCCCATGATCCCCCGGTGTGTCCAGTCTCCATGCAGCATGAGGACGTAGTGAGCCTATGTGCTAGGCTCACTTGAGAAGCAGTTTAGGAGCAGTTAGGATTTGATTTACCTTGCATTTCTATTGCCCTTCTTTAGGTGTAATCCTGTAAATTGTATTCATTTTCATTTAATTTCATTTACTTTTACTTTATTTATTTTCACCTAGTGTAAAGGGGGGTTCAGTCCCTTTTCAAAGTTCACGCTGCCAGCTAGCCTCTCTGCTTGGGATTCTTCGGTCTCTGTGCCCGGTGATGATCTCTCCCCCAGGACTGTACGGGGGAGAGCTCTGTGGAACACCTGCATTTTGGCAGTGTCCATGCAGCAGATTCCCGTCGCGGCGGGAGCCTCAGGCCGTTCGAGGTTCTTTAGCCGGCGGGCCGGGGCTCGCAGCATCTGCTACTTCTGGTGGCGCGAGGCAGCAGCGTGTCTGGACAGCTCTTCACCCCGCAGCTACAGCGGGGTAACTGCTGCATCCCGACGCCGCAAGGGAGTCTCTCGAGTCCGCATGGAGGGGCTCTGAGCTCTTGCCGCCTCTGTGGTGTTTGGCACCAAACGGGCCTGCTTCGGATTGGCGCCATTTTCTCGGCAGGGCTGAGGCCTCGTGGCGGAGAGCGGAGCAGCCCCGCGTTTGGGCAGATGACGCTGTTCCACGCAGCTACACCCAGATAAGGACTTCCTTTTGCTGTTACTTTTAATTTTAATTCTAATTTTAATTTCCTTTTAATTTCCTTTTAATTTCATGATAGTTTATAGTTCTTTGAATGCAATGTGATTGGTTTGGGTTTTACTTCTTGGGGGGTGCCTTTACCTTTGTCTGCATTCTGGCAGTTAGCAACGTCTGTCAGCAGCAGGTTTCCATGCTAGGATTTGGCCATTCAGGTTCATCGGCGGCACAACCACCTGCAAATTGAGCCCTTTCTGAAATTGTCATTTACATATGGATGCTATTTCCATGTTTATACGCTTGGAAATTGTGCAGACAGCCTCTAAAAGTCGTTATGCCATCTGCAAATTTGATCGCCATGCTTGCTGATCTCTTTTTCCAGATCATTTCAGTGCAGTAGATGTTACCAGATGCCAGTTCCAGTGCAGATCCCTAGACATTCCACTATTTACGGGTCTCCTGTGAGAAAACTGACCATTTGGTCCTATTGTGTTTCCTGTTTTTGATCCATTTCCCGTTCTATAATAGCACATCATCTCCTTCCTCAGGAGAAGTTCATAAGGGGCTTTGTCAAGTACCTTCTAAAACATCCAGATACATATCATTTGGCTTACTCACATGTTTATTAACCCTTTGAAAAGACAGCTTGGTACAGCTTTTCAGAACCAGTTCTATCATTTAACTGGCACTGAACTCAGATTCATTGGTCTGTAGTTTCCAAGATCACCTTTGAAGCTCTTTAAAAAAAAAAAAAAAACAATTAGTGTTACATTAGTAACTCTTCAATCTTTAGAGATCATTAATACTAATGTTATGATTGAGCCTGGCTGATATTATGAATGATCACTATTAGACAAAAATTAGCTAGGTTAAGACACTTTGATTTGGTTTTCTGCACTATGTTATCAGAGCGCAGCTTGCCCGTTTGGCGGGAACACTGCCCATCTGGGCCATCTGGGGAAAGGCCCCTGCTGGGGACCGTGAGAAGTGTTGCTGGATGGCACAGTCCGGGGCTTAGTGTTCCAGGGTCCTGGAAGGGTTGATAGCGGCAGTCAGGCCTCCCTGTCTTTGCTATGACAGTCACCTAGGTTCAAGCGTCCTGTGTTTTGGGTGACAGGAGTGGGACACCTGGACATGTGGTGCTGGAAGTTGGATAGGCTCATACTTCTTAGGTGCACTCCCCTTGAGTGCGTCTGCATGTCCGTGTTCTGTCTGGAGTCTCATGCTCAGGTGATTGTTGCAGCAATGACAGAGATCGCTTGGGATATCATGAGCGGGGTTGTCATGGTGTTGCATGGGGTTGCCAATGCAAGACGGGGCCATCCAGAGGAGTTTGGGCCTCAGTCATCAGCTTTCCCTTCGGTGGCCCGGCTGTCCAGGAGGCACCCCTCCAGATCCGCCGGTCCAGTTCTTCTCTGCCTCTTCTCAATGTGGGCAGGGGGGCTGGCAGATCTGGAAATTCAGGTCCACTGCACATTCTACTGTTTTACCTCTGCCTTGGGGTTCTGAGGTCATATATTCCCAATCATTTGTTTGGTTGGGTGCTGCTGTCTGTTGTGCAAGACAAGGTGGTCAACAGTCGGAGGCTGTCGTCTATTCCCCTTACCCCTGAAGGTGCTCACAATTTAAGTTTTTTGTACCTGCGGAGGTGTATGTTGTTCAAGGCTAGCAGGCGCACCCGTGGGACCAGAATCCTCAGTTCTTCCGACCTTCCGTTGAGGTGCGTGTGTGGGGTTTACTCCCTTGGTCGGCTGGCAACTTGCTTCACCCATTGGGCCTTCCCTTTCCTCAAGGCATCGTTGCGTTCCACTTCTTCGTGGGGGCTCACCGCAGGGCCTGGAGTTATGCTCAGCCGGTTCCAGCCAGGGCTGAGTCCTTGGGAGGAGGCTCCGATCCTAACGATACAGGGAGTGCTGGGATCCGTTCGACCAGGTTCCTTCGGGCCCAGCGTACGTCGTCTTTTGCTGGCCGGTTTAGGTCTTCGGGTCGTGGCGGTGCTCCGAGAAGACCAGTAGGCTGCACAGTGCTTGTCTTGGAGCAAGCGCGGGATATCTGTAGGTTCATATTCAAAGCCATCCGGTTACATGTCCCTCCATTGTGGAATGCTGTACTAGTAGGCATACTTCATATGCTGGGCTTACAAGTTGGCTTCCGCGCTGCTCGGCATCAGCCAAGGTGACTGCCGGTTTAGACTGTGGATGTGGAGTCAGCCTGGAGGAGGGGACCTTGCGTTCTCTGGACAATGCCCTGTTCGGTCGTGTGCCTTGTGGCCCTTATGGAGTTGTAAAAAGGAAAAAAAAAAAAAAGAATAATCAAACAGGAAAGCCTTCCTAATTGTCCCAACTTCTTTTTTATAAGGTTCTGTCCCTTTCTTCCGGGAGCTTGGCCGGAGCGTGGTTAGACTCAGCTACATTTTGGGGATCCTTTATGTACCAGGCATTTTAGTGTACGCAGCACGCCCAGTGTTCCATCGTCTGACTGGAACGGTACGCGGTACGTCAGCCGTGGCAGGCGTTCGCGGCCACGGTAGCGGATTGAGCGGTGTAGGTGCTGTCTGAGATCTCCGGGATGGTGGCCTATTTCGATCGGCAGGGTGGAGTCGGTCGGGTGGTCAGGGTGGCCCGAGCGAAGGGACAGCTTGCGCGGTTGAAGCCTTGGCGGCCTGCATTTCGGTGGGGACACTGTGGTGGCGAATGTCCTTAGCGGGGTCTGAGTGTTTGCCGGAGGAGTGAGATTGCATCATGCGGTGTGCGCGCCGCGTGTGCTCGGATGCGGTCAGCCCATATTGGACCTCATGGCGACCTGTCAGTCTGTGGCGACGGGTCGATGTTTAGCAGAGGACATATGAGGCTACCGGATAGCGTCGACGCATTGGTACGGGGCCGTGGCCCGGTCCATTCTATGCCTTTCAAAGGTCATAGTGAAAATGGCCGACTGGGTCTGGTTGATAAGATATGTGCTCTTCATTAGTCAGTGGGGACCATTACCAGTGTATTCTGCAACATTTGTGTGAACTTGCATAATCTTTACTTGCAACCAATAGAAATAACTGTCCAAAACCAGTTGATGCAGTCACTACTTAAATTTACCTCGCTTGACAGTAAAAAAAAAAAAAAAAGAAAATTAGGACATATTTATTTTATACCGATAGGTCACTCACAGCATATTTGGCGATTCCTCGTACTGGTGTTAATCATGCAGATCATTTCTGCTCTATTTGTGGTGATGTGACTTTTACATCACAAAAATGGCATATGACTGTGGCGGTTCAGAAAGCCTACAATTTATATTTTGGCTGCAGAATAAAAGATCAGGATAAAAGCTAGGCGCCACACATATGCTGCAATACATGTGTAGCAGATCTCAGGCTGTGGATGGATGGGAAAAGACCATCAAAGTCTTTTGCGGTTCCAATGATCTGGAGAGGGCCCATGCATCACGTCGGCGATTGCTACTTCTGCATGGTTCCTCCAATTCCGGAGGGCATATCCAGGTGATGTAAGCGGTTGGCCTACTGGCATTGCGTCGTGGGCGTGGCTACCAGAGTCTCCTTTCTTTTTTGTCACACCATGTAAGACTCCACTTCTTCTGAAACAACGCTGGACTCTGGGGCGCTTGACACCCTCTTATATGCCCTTGGTGGATCATGCTTGGTTTATTGCAACTCATTGCTTAGCTGCATTCCACATTCTCAATTAAAAAGACTCCAACTGGTCCAGGACATAGCTGTAGAGCTACTTTGTGTTGCAAAGAATAAAGCCCTTCAGAGGTGTGACAAATAGGGTGTTTGACGCCGGTGGTTTTTCCATTTCCCTCATTTTGCTTCCCACCTCTGTCTGGATGGACCTCGGTTCAGTTCTCCCTCGTGGAATCCGGCTGTGCCTGTCTAGTTGTCGGTTTGGGACTTACGCAAGAACACTTTGCTTGTAACCTGCGTTCCTTGGACCTTAGGTGAAGGTTCCGTCGCTTTCTGGGAGGTCTCTTCGCTGCCTGTCCCTCCGTGGAGGCGGGTTCTGCGGGAGAGCAGCGGTTGCTAACACTTGACACCCTGGTGGGGTCGAGAGCCAAGGGGGAGCTCAAGCGGATTTTTCAGGCGGAGCTCCGGTAGCCTTCTCAGTAGGTCTGTTTCTAGGGCGTTCAGTGTGTTTGCGATGGCGAGTTTGTCTTTCTGAAGCACTAGCGCTGCTTGGGGCAGAGTTCTGTGCTGTTTTCACCAGTGAAGAGGATCCAAGTGGGCTCTCGGTCGTGTCTTCCTGGTTGGCTTACCACCTGTTGACGTGAGGAGCGGGCTGGGGTCGGTGCCTGCTCTGTTCGTTTAGGGGCCGAGCCGACTGGATAGGTCCCTCCCAATGATTACTGCTCTGGTACATCCCAGTGGTGGAGGACTGAAATGTAGGACCGATAAGGAAATGGAAATTACACTTACCTGGTAATTGATGTTCCTTGAGGGAGTACAGTTCAGTCCTCATTCCCGCCCGGGGATGGATGTTTCAGACGCGAGGCGTCAGTTCCGAGTGTGCTTTCGGATCCTAGAGTCGGCAACGGGCTCTGATTGGCAGGTAATCACGAGAGCAACCTTTTCTGTCTATACTCTTCCTTAGTTCTCCTTCCTTCTAGCTCTCTGTCTTCCGCTGTTTGGTGCGCAGGGGGACAGGGGCACGGAGGAGGGTGTTTTCGGCCTTTCTTTTTGGGGCCCTGTGGTTTTAAAGTTGAAGTTTGAGCATAGCTTTGTATTTAGTACTTTAACTGGTTGTTTGTTTGCTCCTCTGAGTCTGCTTTGACAGTAGGTCACTGGGGGATCATGGGAGAAGACCAGCAGGATATACCCGGTGATGTCACAAGTAGGGTTGCCCAAGTTTGACTTGTCCAGTCTCCATGTTACAGGAGGAGGTGCCCTACCCAGTGGTGGAGGATTGAACTGTACTCCCTCAAGGAACATCAATTACCAGGTAAGTGTAATTTCCATTTTGGGTTGTTCTTTCCTAGGTGCATAACTGCACTTGTCCACATTAAATTTTATCTGCCATGTGGATGCCCAGTCATCCAATTTATCAAGATCCTCTTGCAATTTTTCACAATTCTCATGTTTTTTAACTTTATTGCCACCATTGGTGTTACTTTGCACTTGTCCTGCTGCCTTGGGGTCTTCATGCCATAGTTCGATTATGTATGTATGTATTAAAAAACAAAAACAAATCTTTTATTTATTTCACATGTGAAATCATATTCTCTGAGTGAGACACTATTTTGGACTGGTTAATAGTTGCTCCTTTGTGGCAGAGGAATAGTATAGATCAGAGCTTTCCAAACCCGTCCTGAGGACTCCACAATCAGTTGTATTTTCAAGCTTGTAGAGAAAAGGAAATGGAACTGTGGGCAAGGCTAGGCCCAGAGGTGACCTGTGGGGGAGCAGGGCTGGAGGTGAACTCAGACACCCACTATGCTTCATTTGTGGATATAAAGAAGCTGGTATGTACATACATATTTAGAAAATTAATGTTTTTCAAAGTATTTGTTAAACATATCATAAAAATTTGCAATGCTTCATTCATTATTTTGGATTAATCAATACTACCTCCCTCTCTGGCACATTTCCAGCATTTGCCATCTCCTTGCCCCCCTTTCTGCACAATTCTACCATTTCCTCTCTCCCTGCCTCCCTTCCTGGCATAATTTTGCCATTTCTCCTCTCCCTGCCCCTCCCCAGCATGATTATGTTCTGTTTTTCTCCTCCCATCCTCCAGCACAATCGTTTTATTTACACTTTTCCTCACCCTGAACAATCATCCTACCTCCTGCCACAAAGCCAAGAAAATACTGGGATAAGGATTAGCTCCCCCGCTCCTGAATCCCAGCAGAAGCTGCTGCATCCCAGCTTTTAAACCCTGAAGCTGGCACACACCAGGCAGGACTTGAGGCACTGCATTGGAACATTGCTCCCCCACCAAGCCAAGGTAAACATAGCAAAAGTGCTTGGTAGCTGCTGACCTGGTTGTCGTCCCAAGTTGTTCAGCAAGTGGGAGGTATTAAACAATAGGATATGGAGGTAAAACAATTATTTAGTTATGTTATGCTAATGCATTGTGTTTTGTATTTTTATAAATTTTTATATCAGGGCAGTTTTGTTAATTAAGAGGTAGCTGTGGTTGTGGCTCATACCAAAATTTCAGCTGAAAGGTTACTAGATGTTTCAGGTAAATATAAGAGCAAATTGTTTTTTCCTCCACTGTCATCACAACTTGGCCTTGAACCAGTAACAATTGGATTAAAGGGCTGGAGACTTGCAGGAGGAGCTATTATGTATCCAGGAAACAGGAATGAAGATTGCCAGAAATACAAGAGACAGTTAAGAGCAGGCTGGGTAAAGCCAGTCCCCTTGAACACATAATAGCTCTTTCTACAAGATTCTTTTCCCTTAATTTAAGGGTCATTGGTTTAAGACCAGCCTATGGCAATAGTTGAAGGTGGAAATGAAGGTTTCAGGTTTTTCATGCTATGTTCTGATTAAAAATGAATGATAATGAAATAACCATGTGTTCCCATCAATCTCTGCTCCAGGCGGAATTGTTGCTTCCTAAGCTGGAGAAGTGCCATTCTGACACAAATTAAGCCTTGTCCTTACTTAACCTACCCTGTCAGTGCTTCTTTGCCCCATGCCAAAAGGTGTGGGGGTCTTCATGCCACAGTTGGTACTGCTTTTGCCTCTCACGGTGCCTTGAGCTCTTCTTGACACTGTTGGTGGTGCTTCACTCCATTCCTAGAATATACTGTAGGTTTTCTTGTTCCTTTAAAAGTGCCTTAGGAAGAGATACCTGGCTTTTCTCAATGAGAAGTTCTCATTGCCTTGTGGTGGTCCTTTTTTTACCCTTCCCCCGTGCCTTAGGATATTCCTGCCAATGTTGGTGCTGCTCTACCACTCTCATGTTGCTGTGGAGTCTTCATGCCACCATTGGTGTTTCTTTGCCCTTCACCTGGTGCATTGGGATGTTTTCTGTCATTGTCGATGCTGGTGGTTTAGCCTATGCATGCAACTGTTGGTGCTGCTTTGCCCTACTTCTGATGCCTTGGGGTATTTTTGCTACCCTTGGTGCTGCTGTTGGCCCATCTCAATGCCTTTGGGTATTCATGCAGCTGTTGTGATGCCCACTGTCCCTCTTTTTTTTGCCTTATGGGTGTCCTTTCCACTGTTTGTTCTTTTTCGTCTTCTCTCATTCTAGCTTGAGTTGTTCAAGCCACTGTTAGTGCCCTTTGTCTTTCTTTTGGTGCCATGGGGTGTTTTTGCCGCTGTTGGCTACATCTGTGGCAGATGACTGCCAGAGAGTTTCAAGGAGGTTTCATTAAAAATGGAAGGAAAACTACCTTGTTAACAGTACAAAATTACTTCCCCCAGTGACTTTATTGGAACTGAATGGAACAAATGAGATGAAGATTTTTGGGGTACCAAAACAAATGCAACAGAAATTGATATGAAAATGAAGGGAAAATAATAAAAACATTAAAAATCGCATTATACTGTGTAATCACAAGGGGTCACCAGTGCCCATCTTTATGAGTAATGGAAAATTACACAGTTCCTTCTTCAGGCTCAACAAAACATGTGCTATGCCTTTTTCAGGATTTTCCTATTGCTCTACATAACAGACTATTAATTAAATGACTCAATTAATATAGTCTCTTCGAAGCTTTGTAGCAGAGTGTTTAGGAGGAATGGAGCTCCTAGGCCTATAGGCACAGTCCTTATAAAACTGAAATTGAACTGTGACTCCATTCCTTTGATACTATTATTTCATGTGACATGCTTTTCCTTAGCGCCCGATGCACAGTGAAGAACCCAAACATATCCTTAAGGGGAGAAGTTAAGATGATGTAGAGATGATGTAAAGAGGAGTATATAACCCTTGGTTTGGTTTGGGAGGGGACTAGGGGGGCACAGAGAGATGTAATTGAGACATTAAGTAAGAGAAGTTGAGCAATGGTGAGAGCTGTCAACTTGAAGGTATTGTAGCAATGGGGCTGGTACTTCCATTAGGTGAATAGGTGGTCGCATAAAGCATCAACATTCTGGGGCTGGCCAAGGGTAGTGGCAGCAAGAAGCAGATATTTCCAAATTTTACAAAGACTCGGTCAGTTTCCTTTCCTGACAGGAGGAGGAAAGGCGGTCAAGTGCACATCAGTTTCCCCTGAGGCACCGGGATGGAGGTCAGTCTCTCTCATGATATGAGAATTTTGTGACTCATACTGTGAGAGAGAATGAGCCCACCCTGGTGCCTCATAGGAAACTGATGTGCTTGTAAGTGCCCTTCCTCCTCTTGTCAGCAATAGGAACTGATTGGCTGAGTTGCGCAAAGAAGTTATGAGACAGGGACAGATTGACGAGTGATCAGGAGGGAAAATAAAAATCAAATACTAGAAATTGGGGGGGGGAGGGAAGGAAAATCTACATGGCATGGAAAGGAGACTTGCATAGGGTGTGGAGAGGCTGAGTGGTACCCTATCGGGGGCAGGGGGGGAGGGAGCACAAAGAGAGGAGACCTACATATAGTGCGGTGAGACAGTAAGAATAAAACCTTACATGGGTTGGGGAGTCATACTGTGAGGATCTCCATGGAGGGGCATGTTGAGGACACCTACAAGGGGTAGGGTGGCAAGAGACAGCAAGAACGAGACACAGGGTAGGGAGGGACAGGGAGAAAGACACGTTGAGATGGTGGTGGTGGGGCAGCAGGGAGATGCACACTTAAGTTACATCAGATGTGGGGATCCTGGTAGAAAGACTACATAGAGTGGTGGTACAACAGGGAGAAGGAAAGGAAGACTTCTGGGGGAGAAGGACAGAGTGAGGGAGACTGTATGTGGGATGATGGGGCAGGGTTACCAAATGTCTCCAGATTGTCAAGGACAGACTGAGCCAGTCCTGGTTTTTTACCCCCTATTCCTGGTGATCTGGAGCAGTCTGTAACACTATGGTACAGGATATAGAGAATGAGACTTTACTTAATATGGAAAGGATAGGATGAAATTGAGGAATAGGGAAAGGGAACTCAGGATGGGGGTATCAAGCGGGATAGAGGACCTAGGATGGCAGAAGAAAGGGGCTGAATGAGCAACAGAGAAGGCGCTTGAACTTTTCTGGAGATTATCTTCAGCCAGCTTGATCGACCACCATAAGAGCACAGATGCCATCCCTTCCCTTACAACTTTCCCCTCTTTTATTGTACTTTTTACCTGCTCTTTTCCCTTTTCCAAATATCGCTTTTTTTTCTTAAATCTATCTTGGTCTTTGTTTTATATTGTAAACTGCCCTGATATATTGTGATAGGTCAATATATCAAATCAGAAATAAACAAACAATACTGTCCTCAAACTTGTAGTGTTTATGAGCTAAAAGTATAAATACACCAAGAGGTTCCTCAAGGCCAGTTTCCAGAGCTTAACTAAAGAGCACTCAGCCCACTAGGAGTGCCTGGAACAGTGGGGCTCATTGTAGTCACATTGATTGCTATAGCCTTAAACTGGCACTGGATGGATGGGAATGCACATGCTGTTGATCAGGGTTACCTGCTCATTTTTTGAGATTCTTGAGGACTGTTGATAAGGAGTCATCTCCTGCCATTGTGACTGAAAAAGTTAATAGGAGCTAATAAGGATCTAAAAAATGCTCTAGTCCAGGGGTCTGCAGACTATGGGTAATGGACAAAAACTGGCCCATGAACTTGTTTTTCCTGTCCCATTTGGTATTTTCTACACTAAACTGGCCCTAGACCATTCTGATGTTATCTCCTCTGCCTCACTGCAGAAGCCACTTCAGCGCTTCTCCCTCTGTCTTCCCTCCCTCCCCTCTCTCTCCTGCGGACTGTGGCTGCTGCAGCATCCTGCCTGGTATGCGACAGTGGCAGCAATTAAAGCAATGCTACCTCACATGCCCCAGAGCCTTCCCTCTGCCGTATCCGGTCCTCGCTGACTCAGTTTCCTAATTGTGGCTGAGGGTTTGCTACCATTATTGATTTTGCCATATGCTGTTGCATTCCTACCATTTGATTTGTGTTAATTAATCTTCTCTTTGCTTTATATATCCAGTGTTACTTTATTCTGGTGGATGTCTATCTCTTCCTATTACCAGGGAAGCTTTATATTTTACTATTAGGTCTCCTTTCCCAGCACTAGCTCCTCCAGGGAAGCCTTATGTGATTGTTTATAGTAATATCACAAATTGGTGGTGACTTTGACTTTGACTCATTTGCCAGTGTTACACAAAGAAGGGAAGCCTGGATCATCTGCCACCCCCACCCCTCTCGGTTGAAATGAAGAGCACACCATACTACTGTTACTACATTAAATGAAATACTACAGCATCTCGATGTCTGTATACCTGTATGTCTATCACTACTTTAATTTACATCCCGTTTTCTTTGCTTTGTAAGATGTTAGAGAAAAAATCAAGAAAAATGATCCTCTGTGATTTGGAACCTGTTCCTTGTAAGTAGACTGGCAGCACCTGCCCAATTGCCTTGCTTGTGCATACAATATTACTACTGTCTTATAAAGCAAGTTGAACAAAAATCCTCACTGTTTCTTGAAAAACCCCAAGACCAGCCTTATTACGATGTTCATCTTTTTGACGAAGCAACAGAACAAATTTGTATTGCATTTCACTCTCCTGTAGGTATGCAGGCACCATCTGCTGGTTAACTTAATACTGGTGATTTCATTGCTTCTGCCTTCTTCATGATACAGCATTATAATGGAAACCTTTGTATGTAGTTAAAATGATCCACGAAAGAAAGTAAAAGCCAAAATCATTCCACATAAAAAGAATAATCACATGTATTAGAACAAACAAGGTGAGGAGAATAAGCTGTGTTTCTAGTGATAAGAGGAAAAGTAACTGGTGAATCTATAGGCTGGAAATGTGGCATTAAAAGGGTCTTTAACTAACAGCGTGTGCTAGTGCTGTTAATGCATGCTCTTTGTCACAGGTCCATTATGTTAAGCAGACTCTACAGAAAATAACATGCGTTAATAGTGTCGGTGCATATTCACTGTTAGTAAATGTTCCTATAAGTTTTCTGCACATTTTTTCATCTAAGCCCCGTTTCCCAAGCTTGCCGTTAGTTCGAGTTCATGCTGTCATCTTTGCAGAGCCGAAGGAACAGAAATGGTACAAAGATATTGAGCGCCGAAGCGAATCTTCAACCCTATGCACAATGTTCCCTCTAATTTTCTGTAGGCTGTGTGCGCATAAAATATCAGCTGTGTGCAGCTTTTGAAGGAAGGTTACATTTTTGTGCGCCACATAACGACACTCGGAGTTATATATTTTAAAATTTGACTACATGTCAGAATACAGTATGTACACCACATTGATTATAATCAAATTAAATGAAAATAGACGATTACTAAATGAAGCAGGAAATTTCTAGTAATTACAATCATAACTTTAAAATTTTAAGACGTCTGTGTTGTTTTCTATCAGAATCAGAGCCATAATTTTTGTGCGCTCTGTTGTAAAGTATGTGCGCTCGCTCGGCGAGGTGTGTGCGCGCACACACGCGCACAGCTTAGAGGGAACAGTGCCTATGCACTCCCACCCGTAAGATTTTGATAATCTCAACAATCCCGATCGTCCCAGCACAACCCCTCCCACAACAATCCTGTAAAAATGCATAATTGGACAATGCATATGTGGGCCAAGTCTTCCTGCAGGTAAAAGTATGTGGTGATGATTCTTTGAGCTTAAGGTTTATTACATTTGCTTAACTGCCTATCAATATTCCAACAGCAAGGCGGCTTACAAAAATAAAACAGACTATTTATCATAAGCCAAATTAACTTTAATGTAAAAAATATGTTTCTGTTGAATCTATTGCTTTTATTTGACTGCTGCTGCTCTTTGCCATCTCTCAGAAACTTTGGCCCTTCACCTGATGTTTGGCCTGGCCTTAGGGTTGCCATCTGGCTCCAGATGTGCCCGACTGGTTTGATCCAGTCCTGGGTTTACCTCATTGCATGCAGGGATATGTAGTTGTGATTTCTCCATTGCACTCCATAAGAAAAGGAAAGCTACAAGTAACTGCATGCAATAGGGTAAACCCAGGACTGGAGCAAGCCTGTCGGGCGCATCTGGAGCCAGTTGGCAACCCTACCTGGCCTTGACAAGAAAACTGAGATTTTGCATTTAAGTGGCTAGATCTCTTTGAAAGCCACCCCAAGTCCCAACCATTCTCTTTCTCTTTCCTCTTTCCCCTTTCCCATTTTTTGTTCCTTTCCTATGAGGTCAAAGTTTGTCTGCATGGGATTGGGTTTGGGGTACTCACACTTGGGCCCACCTCCGGCCTTACCAGCATGCAGCATGGGGGTAATTTTATAAAGGATGTTTTGCACATAAAGGCCTTTTTATGTGTGTAAAAGGGATTTTATAAAGTTATTCCAGGGTTTATGTGCATAAAACTACATGCAGTGACAAGAAGACGCTTACTTTTATGCAACACATACCTGTCTGCATTAAGCAGAGCAGGAGACAGTATGAAACATTTGTGGTGGTGGGGCGTTCAGGTTTTGCTACCAAAAGATGGGTGGGGTCAGATGAAAGATTGTTGCTGACAGCAGTTGAGACTGCAGCAGTGTGATGTAGGGAGCCCACACCCCACAGCACAAGAAGAGCTGGCCTGTCACTTCTGCAGTGAAGTATGGAGCTGTATTCCAGCCAGAACCCAACTTCCCTCAACACAATGAAAGCTGCTGGGTCACACAAGGAAAGGTAGAAAGTAGAAGAAGGGGGGGGGGGTTCATGCGTGTGTGGAATGGGGAGGATGGATGGGAAGGAATAGGGATGACTGCAAGGATGAGATGAGAAGGGAAAAGGAAAATGAGCATGGGGGGAGGAGGAGTGAGATCACTAGATTTGGGCACCTTGACATCTCAGCCACACACTCCATCCCCAAAACCCTACCTACTATGCAGCAGTTTACAAAGCTTAGCTCATAGTTACTATGGACTATTTGTAACTAGTAAACATGCCCCTATGAGGCACTGTCACACATAATCACCTCTCCACAGCTACTGTTCCATCCCACCCCATCTCAAACAACCTCAAACTCTCCCTAATATCTCCTATACCCACCAAATATCTCCTACACTCTTTCCATAGACACGCACACACACCCCACTCAAACATACAGAGACTCTAAGGCAAGCATTAGCAATGAATCTGAGAGAGATAATCTCCATCATTCCCTGGTGTGAGAGTGAGGTTTATTCCTGTCATGGTACAGTCTATGCAAAATTATCATCCGCCTATAGTAAGACTGGTAGGCAGATAACATGGTTACATACACACTCTGCTTATATACAGTCATTATCCCCAAAACATCCTATTATTTCTCTACACTCGCCCGCTGAGCCTCTGCCACTCCATTGAGATGCACTTTTCCATGTCTTTCCTTACTGAGTCTTCCACACAGACATTCCCACTGCCATTGTGCTACAGTATGTGCCTTGGTCTTACATTGTTTTTATGTGCTGAAGATATGTTTAGTTTTTTACTCTTCTGTAAACTGCTTGGATGTCAAAGTATGCAAGGCGATATCAAATACCAAAATTAATATATAAACAAATAAGTTGTGTCACACTGTAAAGAGGTAATTTTTGCGTGTATGTGGCCTTTTATAAAATACCAGCTGGTGTAAAAGTACACGTATGGACAGGAATGCTGTACTTTGCTGGTAGGCATAGCCAAAGATGTGGTCTAGATGGAGCCCGGATGGAGTTCACAAGGACACACATTGATTATAAAATACCTTAATCTATGCACATACTTCCAAACTTTATGCACACTCATTTATACCTGCTATAGAGTAGGTATAAATGTCTGTTCCGGAATTGAAGGCATGATCTCTGCCACTTACTCTACTATTTTATAAAGAGAATTGGGTGCCTACTTATCCTTATAAAATAGACAAAATAGATGCATTTTGGTAGTCTTCATCTAGACCTTCTGTAAGGTGTGCATACTTTTTCACGTGTGTTTATGTGCATTCTCCAGGAACAAGCAGGAAGTCAGTCCTCACATATGGGTGATGCTGACAGAGCCCTCGCAGAAGCATCTCCCCAGCTTTCAAAGAAAGCCTCTGGGAGATGCCACCATGCATGCGTGGTCCCCTTCCCGCCTGAGGGTACCATCTTACTCAGTCTATCTTTTTCTGTAGAGCCCTACAGATGTTTGTCTTTCTTCCCCGGAAAAAAGTTGATTTCCTTGTACACTTCTGTGCATTATCTGATTAGAACCAGTGCTTTTCCCACCTCAGAGACCCAGAGGCGTGCTCCCTGTGTAAAAAGATGTGCGCTAAGGCCATCCAGAGTCGCCGGCAGAAGCAGGATGACATCTTCCACAGGTCAGACTCAATCCCAGTATCTCCAGTAGCCATGCTTTCTAAGGCCCTACACAGATCCTCAGAGTTGTGTAAAGCCCCCGCAGCGCCTGAGCAGGCAGGCAAACACTCCGACCACAGTTTCCTGGAGCGAGAGCACAAGAAAAAGAACTTATTCTTGAAGACCTCTTCCTGGGAAGCAGACATGCATGGCAAGTCCTCTGCATGGTCCCACAGCCCCCAGAGGGTATCCAAGGAGTCGGAGTGGGAGTGGCTGGCGAAGGTGCCCAGGACAGACACCAAGGTCTCCGGTTATGGATCTCAGACCTCTGAGGCCTGTCCCGTCGAAGACTCCCTCTTCTCCCCGACACCCGACCCGATGACTCCAGCATTGGTGTCAAAGGCTGCAACCCCCCGAGTGAGAAGCCAAAATAATGGTGTTGGAACACAGCATTTCTGCATTCCTTGCCTTGCAGCAAGTGTCGATGCCAGTACATGCGCTGAAACCATAGGGACCTCAATGCCAAAGACTCTATGGGCTGCCGAAGAGATCCTCAAGAGCTCCATGCCTTGAGTTGATCCTTGGCGAGGGTCTCGTCCTGCTCCTGGTCCTCAGGAGCGAGATCCTCCCCAAGAAGCGCCTCAGCCGCGATTCATCGAAGGCTGGATCCAATGATGCCTCTAGAGCCATCGGGCTTTGAGTCTTTGACGGATTACTGGGACTGGGAGTCCGACATCGAGACTTCCCCGGAGACATGAGCACATCGTTACTTCCCCTCGAATCTGACCCTGCCAGCATCGAAGTGCCGGTTTCTGCCCGAGGACACTTCATTCCTCGAGTTTGTCTGGGAAATGGCGAAGGCACTGTCCATCATCACAGAGTTGGAGGACGATCCTCACACTGAGAAACTCAAAATCCTCCAATATGAGGTCCCTCCTAAGGAGGCCCTCAGAGTCCCCATCCCTGACATCCTTGGGTGCCTCCTTCTCAGACTGTGGGAAACAATGACATCAGTGCCGATTGTCAGCTGATGCCTGGATGCTATGCACCAGGTCCAGGAAGGACTCGGCTTCAGAAAGGGACAACTCCCTCACTCCTCCATGGTGGTTGAGTTGACCATGTGTCGACAAAAAAGCCCGAAGACACACTCCTCAGTGGCCCCAGGCAGGGAGTTCCGAGCCCTTGATGCCCTCGGGTGGAAAGGTTACCAGGGCTCAATGCTGGCCTGCCACATACAGGCTTATCAGCTATATATTGTCATGTACCTTCAAGATCTAACCAAGGAACTTGGGAGTTTCTCAGCAGGTCTCAGTGGAGACCATTTCCAATGCTTTCAGACTCTCACAGAGTCTATTGGGGAGTGCTTGAAGTATTTGTCTTGCAAGGCGATGGAGATCAAAACTGAGTATGTCACCAAGACTCGACTCTCAAGGAAGACCTCCACTCTTCCCAAGAAGAAACCATCAGGCAAAAGGCCTCCCTTCCACTGGAAAGGCCAGCCTTCTTGAGGCTATCCTCCATACCAGGCCACCCAGACCCCTCAGCAGGGTCATCAGGGTAAGGGAGCAGGCCAGGACCCACGTAAGCCTAAGGGCCCCAAGCCCCAGATACTATTTCCAGCCCAGACTGGGTCAGGGTTTTGACTCCCAAAACATAGCCTCTCCACCCATGGGGGACTAGCTACCAACAGGGGAAGGGGGGTGACTGATTCATTTTGCCCACTGGTGGTCTGCCATCACCACCTACTCCTGGGCACTTCAGGTGGTTAAGGAAGGTTACCATCTTTAACTGGACCAGATGCCTCCACGTTCTTCCCAGGAGAGCACCCTTTCATCAGGCCCTGCTATTGCAGGAACTTGCAGACCTTCTCAGGGACAGGGCTGTGGAGTCCATACCACACCATCTAAAAGGAAAGGGATTTTACTTCAGGTACTTCTTGGTCCCAAAAAGAACAGGAGGCCTAAGGCCCATCCTAGACTTGAGAAACCTGAACAAATTTGTGGTGCGGGAGAAGTTCAAATTGCTCTCCCTTCCAGCAGGGAGATTGGCTATGCTCCTTGGACCTAAAGGATGCTTATACCCACATCCTGATTCACCCCAACCACAGGCAGTACCTAAGGTTCATGGTCAGGGGTGACTACTACCAGTACAGGGTACTGCCCTTCTGCCTGGCCTCTGCACCAAGAGTCTTCACCAAATGCTTGGCAGTGGAGGCTGCCTACCTCCGTCTCCAAGGGGCCTTCATCTTCCCATATCTGGATGACTGGCTAGTAAAAGGAGATACTGTCTCAGAGGTGCAACAGGCCGCAGCCCACATTATGAAGGTCCTGCAACACCTGGGATTCATGAAAAACCACCCCAAATCCCACCTCACTTCAACACAGGACCTAGAGTTCATAGGGGCTCACCTGGACATCCTCTAGACCAGGATCTTCCTCCCCCTAGACTGGGCAGATCGCCTCAGGGCCCTGGCAATCAATACTGTCATGCTGTGTCAGCACGTTCTATGCTCCGCCTCATAAGCCACATGGCTTTCACAGTCCATGTGGTCCCTGATGCCCACCTCCACATGAGGGCAGTTCAGTAGTGCCTCCGCTCACAGTGGTCTCAGGCCATGGGCAGGCTCAGGACAGAATCTCAGTGTCCCATCAACTAGCAAAGTCACTCAGTTGGCAGGATGCACAGCACCTGCAGAAGGGCATGCCCTTTTAACACCCAACTCCCAGAGGGTCCTTACTATGAACGCCTCCCTACTGGGCTGGGGTGCCCACTGCAAGGAATTGTGCATGCAGGGCAGCTGGTCTCAGGAGGAGATCCAGCAGCAGATTAACCTGCTAGAGCTCAAAACATTTTTCTGGCAATCAGGGCCTTCCAACACCACCTGCAGCACGAGCCAGTGCTGGTCCAAATGGACAAACAGGTTGCTATGTTCTACTTGAACAAACAAGGGGGCACAGGGTCTTACCACCTCTGTCAGGAGGCAGTAGCCCTCTGCTTGTACGCGATCAGTCAGGGAATGCTCCTCAGGGCAGTATATCTTCTGGGACAGGACAATGCCCTGATGGACAGACTGAGCAGAGTCCATCAGCCACATGAGTGGTGCAGCAGCTATTCAGACTATGGAAACTCCAAGTTTGGACCTCTTTGCCAGTGCTCAGCTGCCCCGCTTATTTTATTTATTTATTTTTATTTGAACACATTTTTATACCGCTCCTTCCAGTGATCAGCAGCGGTTTACATTTAACAATTAAACTCTGCGCAGTTAGCAGTTACATATAACAGTAAGAAGATAACATTGAACATTGTAGAGTAACATTAATTTCAAATAATTCAAATAACTCAATATCTCAAACTATTTACATAATAAAAGAAAACATGAACTTCTGCTGCCCCCAGCCGCACCCAACCCATATAGCAGCTGACGCCTTCCTCATCTCTTGGTTGGAGGGCTTTCTGTTTGCCTTTCCTCCCATGCCACTAATCGTGTGGACCCTCTTTAAGATCCAGCGGGACAAGACTTTCATGATCCTCGTGGCGCCACAGTGGCCCAGACAGCCCTGGTTTCCTCTTTTGCTTCGCCTCTCAACGGAGCTCCAATTCCCTCTGGGGAGTGCCCCAGTGTTACTGACCCAGGAGAAGAGCTCGCTTCTCCAACCCAACATGGGGACCCTGTCACTAACAGCTTGACTGCTGAACGAGTCGCCCTAGCGCCTTTCAAACTTCCCAGGGAAGTGGAAGAGGTCCTCTTGGCCTCTTATAAGGCCTCCATGAGATGAGCCTATGCCTTCAAGTGGCGCAGATTCTCAGTATGGTGTGCAGAGCAATGGGTCAACCCGTTCTGCAGGTGCACATGTGGTTGCGATACTTGCTCCATCTCTCGCAAACCAGACTCAAGTCCAACTCTGTCAAGGTACACCTGAGCGCACTCTCTGTACACCATAACTCCATAGAGGGCAAGCACCTCTCTGTGCAGCCCCTCATTACCAGATTCATGCAGGCTTGCTGCACTCTAAGCCTCCCAACTGGCTGCCTCCAGTGGAATGAGATCTCAACGTGGTTCTGGCGCAGCTCATCAAGCCGCCCTTTGAACCTTTGGCTAACTGCCATCTGCTTACCTATCTTGGAAGGTTGTCTTCCTGGTGGTGCTCACCTCTGCCTACAGAGTCAGTGAGCTTCAGGCCTTGGTGGCCGAGCCACCCTACACTAGGTTCTACAAGAACAGGGTCGTGCTTTGCACCAACCCAAAATTCCTTCCAAAGGTGGTATCTGCCTTCCACCTCAACCAAGAGGTGGTGCTTCCTATTTTCTTTCCATGGCCCCATGCTCAAAAGGCAGCAGCCATTCTCCATACCCTAGACTACAAAAGGGCTCTGTCCTTCTACCTGCAGTGTACTCAGGTCCACCGCAAAGCCTCATAGCTTTTCGTCTCATATGACCACCAGATGATTGGGGGAGGCTGTTACTAAGCAGACCATGTGCACTTGGGTGGCAGACTGCATCGCCTTTGCCCACAATCAGGTTGGGCTATCATTGGAGGACCAGGCCATGACACACAGTGTTGCAAGCCTAGGTTCTGTCCCTATGGCAGACATCTGCTAACACCTAATCAGGAGTTAGTGGGCCTGATTACCTGAGAGCAGCTGAGGGCCTGCATAAAAGGCTCCAGTGCCCTGCCCTGTTCAGGCTTTCCAAACCCAACACAGGCCGTGTTTCGTATAATACTTCATCAGGGGTTTTCGTGGCTCTCTAAAATATCATAAAAAACATCATAATTAAGCATAAAAACATACATGAATAAAAAATATTAAAACATAAATTAATTAAAACCATATATATAAATATATATATATATATATATATATATAATAAATAAACATTAGGAAGCAAAATAAAAAGTGTTCATCGACAACAATTACCATACAAAACATAATATCGAACTCAGTAGAATAAATTAACATATAAATAAAAACATATATAGACAATGTCTATATTATAAAAATGTATTGACATACAAAGTTAAAAAACGTGCTGTATTAAAAGATAAATAAATTAAATAAATCAAAGCTAATTTTAACATTGGAGAACAAAGAGAGATGAGCAAAAACAAGGGGATATTGTGGGGATTGGACTTCATAAAAACGAAGCAGGAGTGGATCGGAGAATTACCTGAGAACTGTATAATTACCCTGATTACAGTGGTAGCACCATGGCAGAAAAAATCTTTAAACATATATGTGTCACAATGTACACTATAAGAAAGCAAAAGAAGAATGAATGTACCATAATTCATTAATAGACGGGCAGAATGAAACGTAAATGGATGCAAAACATTTATGTGGTGATATTGCACAAATAAAATCGCACTAGTGAATATTTCTAAAAGAACGTTCGTGGCTACGTCATTGCTACCTATTGTCACGTCCTCTCCTTTGTATAGGCAGATGCCTAGTAGAAGAGGACGGACCACATTTGTGTATCCCTATAAGTGCTGCGGGTCTTGTGTTCCATGTAGTTGTGGTCAAGATGAAAACAGCCAAGGATTTAAGGGTAACAATAAGTTTATTGTTGCACAGGTATTTTTCTACTACCCCTACCAAACATAAAGAATAAAGGATTCTTCTCCATACAGAAATAAAGTCAACTGATACAGCAAGGTCCATGTGTTATACATGCACGCACGATTGCTTCAAACAACTTTCCCAAAATCTTCTTCCTCTTGCAAACTCACTTTACTTATCCTTTGGTTATTTGAGGCATCCAATCAAAATCATCAACAGCTCTTTCTCTTCATTAGACCAACTGTTGCATTTGTTTAACAATCAATAAAACAATAGCATTCTCTTCATTCGAAGTTGCCAAGTCTGATACAACCTGCCTAATCTCAGGGTTCTCAACCGTAGGCTTCCATTGCTTTAACAGGTTTTTAAGCTGTCTCCAGCGAGACTTTTCATTAAACTGAGGTATAGGGGATGAACCAAGGAGACCACTCTCCTTTAACACAGATTTAAAGGTTTCAAAAGGGCTCACCTTTTTCTTAGCACTCCTTGACTTCTCTGGTAGTGCTAGAGGCAACCACTTGTCCCCAGACTGCTTCACCTGGACTCTTGTACCATGCTTCCCAGCAGGGTCTGGCTCGGACTCCTGTCTCCCAAGCTTCTGGTCAGCTAATTGCTTTCTATCAGCTGAGCTTCTCTCAGAACTGGAGCTACAGACACGCTGCCTGCAATAAGAATCCTTATGCAGCTTTCTAATAGGGCCTTTACTTCTGCCTATTCTCCCACCTTCCAGGACAGCTTCTAGAGAAGACTCATGAGAAGAACTCCTCTGACTTCTGGACAAGCTTTCCAGACTTTCCTCCCGAGGATTATTTCTTCTTCTCTCCCACTTCTCTTTGCTGCTCCTCCCTTGTTTTTTTCTGTCTCTCTCCACGTCTCTCTCACTAACTGTTTCTTCCTGATTAAGTGTTTGGGGCTGTCCTATGGGCTTTGACTCCGCCCCCTGCTTCCCACGTCAGCTCCCTTGGTCACCATGGAGCTGAGGCGTGGCTCCCTCTCTAGCTTTCGGTGCATAGAGTTTTTTCATTTATTGGAGGTTTAACCCTTTCCCTTGCTGAACTGCTCTTTGCTTCAGGGGAAAAAGACTGGTTTCTCCTACTTTCTCCAGGGTTTAACCCTGCTTCGCCACCACACTATATAAAATGTGCTACATAACACCAACCATAAGCACTATTAAAAAAACGTGCATAATAAGACTCATATGAACAAAAATTGTTAAAACACGGTAAATAAACCAAAAAATACGCTAAAAAACATGCTTGGCTATGTCACTGCAACACACAGGAAGTGTGCCGCGATGTGGCAAAACTCAAAGAGGGAACTTTAAAAATTGATACCCTGTGCAAAGGAACGCATCTATGGGAGCCAAAAATTTAAAACAAAACTAAATCATATGATCATGCTCACTCCATGCATCAGAGCCAATACTCAATCCAAAGTATGGAAGTGCCACGTAGACGGCCCATCGGTGTGCAGAAGCTGAAGATCAATGAATTAGAATTAACGCACGCACGCTAACCGAATAAATAGACCAATGATATGCCTAAAAACCACCTAAAATATGCTATAAGATGGCAAACTTTATAAAGAATGAAAAATTAAAACTATTAAACTCCATGCAACAAAAATTGTAAGCATAAAAATCACATCTATAATAACCAGGTGACCATTTAAAGGAAGAAACCCTATACACCGTACTCACTGCACACATCAAAAACAGCTCCCAAATCCAACTTCAGAATCACCGTATAAACAATCCATCAATGTAAATGTTAACCAATAAACTGAATAAAATCCAATAAAAGAACAAGAACAACCATAACTCAAAATATCAATAACTTATATGTTGGTAAAACTGCACGCACTATACATATTCGTATAGTGGAACACAGGAGTTGTATAAAAAGGAAATTAGTAGACAAACCATTAGTTCAGCATTGGTTGGATATGGATCATAAGGTTTCAGATTTAAAAATTTTTGTTATCAAAAAAGTATATTTGAACTGGAGAGGGGGAGACATGGAGAAAAGTATCCTACGGTTAGAACGGCGGTACATTTTTCGTTTGAATACAGTGACTCCTCATGGGTTAAATTTGGAAAAGGATCTTTCGGTCTTTTTATAAGAATTGTTTCTTAGGTATGCTGGTTTTAGTTTATTTATTTATTTATGTATTTAAGTATTTATTGATGTTTTGAGTTATGGTTGTTCTTTTATTGGATTTTATTCAGTTTATTGGTTTACATGTTTTATAGGCGATTGTTTTTAGTATTTACTGGGTTTATTTATGTTTTATATAAACTCATTTTGAGTCTTAATATGTCCTGGTTCATTTTATGTCCTATTGTTGCAGCGAAGTGCACGCAATAAATAATACCAGGAGTCAGTGCAAAGATCCAAGCCAATTTATTGTGCACAAGTCTCAGGCAATGACACATTCAAAAAGGTCTGAGCAATGGCGTCCAGCAAACAACACCTTATATACCTTTCTTCTCCAGTTTAACATGGGCCAACTTTCTATTGGTCCCAATGCCCCCTGCACCTATCCAATTGGGAACTCTCTCTGGGCCTAGCACCCTGTTCCCCCTGCTCAGACTTCTCTAACAAAGGCACAGTTCTTAGACTTTGATACATTTCTCCTACAAGGTCACTTCTAGCTTAGAGAATGTGTGAATACAGAGCACTGGAACATATCTGTCATCAGCATAAAAAAATTCAATAAAGGGTTCATACAAACTTATCAGAAGCAGTTTAAAGCAGTTTCTCTAACCTTTACTGACTTTGGCTTTTCTCAGCATTACTATTCTCAGGTGGGGGCTGGGACTCAGGCCTAGCTTACAGGCCTCTCATATGTTTACAGGCTATTCTAGGCCATAGCCTCCCACATTCCCCCCTTACACTATTATGTTTTATATAAACTGATTTTGGGTCCTAATATGTCCTCATTCATTTTATTTCTTTATTTATGGTGTTTTTGTATTTATTATCATGCTTTATTGGACATTTTACATGGTTTTGTTTTATTTCTTTAGCAGTGGTCTAACATGCTATATAATTCTTCTATGCCTCTCTTGTCATTGTTTTTCATTGGTTCCCTTGATATGTTTTTGAGGCAGTAAATACAAAATGTTTATATATATATATGTTTTGATGTTTTTCATCGGTTTCTATGCATAATTTGATTGTTTAAAAATTGTTCCGATTGGTTTTTCACAAGGTTTATTTCATTTGTGTGATTGTGGTAAGTTCCTGGGGTTTTTCTATCAGACGCGATCGCGCTATGATGAGTGAGAGCTATTTTCCCGCTTTTTTTCTCACAAGTATTTAACAACGCATGCGTCGGCGTTTCTCCTTTTCATTCATTGAATTCTTAGCCTCTGGCTTCGTTAGGTTGATGGATTGTTTATACGGTGATTCTGAAGTTGGATTTGGGAGCTGTTTTTGATGTGTGCAGTGAGTATGGTGTATACGGTATCTTCTTTTCAATGGTCACCTCCCGGTTATTATAGATGCGATTTTTATGCTTACAATTTTTGTTGCATGGAGTTTAACAGTTTTAATTTTTCATTCTTTATAAAGTTTGCCATCTTATAGCATATTTTAGGAGGTTTTTAGGCATATTCATTGATCTATTTATTCGGTTAGCGTGCGTTGGCATTTTTAATTCTAATTCATTGATCTTCAGCTTCTGCACACCGATGGGCCGTCTACGTGGCGCTTCCATACTTTGGATTGAGTATTGGCTCTGATGCATGGAGTGAGCATGATCATATGATTTAGTTTTGTTTTAAATTTTTGGCTCCCATAGATGCGTTCGTTTGCACAGGGTACCAATTTTTAAAGTTCCCTCTTTGAGTTTTGCCACATCGCGGCACACTTCCTGTGTGTTGCAGTGACATAGCCACACATGTTTTTTAGCGTATTTTTTGGTTTATTTACCGTGTTTTAACAATTTTTGTTCATATGAGTCTTATTATGCACGTTTTTTTAATAGTGCTTATGGTTGGTGTTATGTAGCACATTTTACATAGGTAGCAATGATGTAGCCACGAACGTTCTTTTAGAAATATTCACTAGTGCAATTTTATTTGTGCAATATCACCACATAAATGTTTTGCATCCATTTATGTTTCATTCTGCCCATCTATTAATGAATTATGGTACATTCATTCTTCTTTTGCTTTCTTATAGTGTACATTGTGACACATATATGTTTAAAGATTTTTTCTGCCATGGTGCTACCACTGTAATCAGGGTAATTATACAGTTCTCAGGTAATTCTCCGATCCACTCCTGCTTCGTTTTTATGAAGTCCAATCCCCACAATATCCCCTTGTTTTTGCTCATCTCTCTTTGTTCTCCAATGTTAAAATTAGCTTTGATTTATTTAATTTATTTATCTTTTAATACAGCCTTTCTGCTACTGTTTCAGCTAAGTAACGCATTCAATTGCTTTTAAGAAAAATTAAGGACTCACGTCTTATTTAATAAAATGGACGGGCCACAACGGCACAAGGTGTGCTTCCTTCTGCTTGGTTGGCCTCTCCGACAAAAAATTAATTTTTTGCTGTAAATTCTTTTTGAACACGGGCTTTGTGTGTATCCAGAATCCATTCAAAGGCAAGGATCTTAGACTTTAGGAAGACTAACTTTGCGAAGATGGGCCAATACCTCAGGGAGTCGTTAGTTGGATGGAAACAGCTGAGGGATGTAGAAAAACAGTGGGAAAAACTGAAAGGGGATATTTTAAGGGCAACCAATCTTTTTGTTAAAATGGTAAATAAAGGTAAAAGGAAAAGGAGACCGCTATGGTTTTCGAAAGAAGTAGTGGAAAAAGTGAAGAAAAAGAGGGAGGCCTTCATGAAATACAAGAGATCACAGAGAGAGGAAGACAGACATCTGTATTTGGAAAAACTTAGAGAAGCTAGCAAAGTAGTCAAGAAGGCAAAGATTCAAAAGGAGGAGGAAATAGCCAATGCAATAAAATGGGGGGATAAGACATTTTTCAGATATTTAGTGAGAAGAGGAAGGACAAGTGTGGTATTGTCAGACTCAAGGGTGCAGGGGAGGAATATGTAGAAGCTGATAAGGATAAAGCGGAATTGCTTAACAAATATTTTTGTTCTGTGTTCACAGATGAGGAACCAGGAGCAGGACCTCAGAAAACACCCACAAATAGGAACAGAAGCAAAGGACATCTTGAACAATTTTCAAAAGACTGTGTTCGTGAGAAACTTTCTCAACTTAAAGTGGACAAAGCGATGGGACCGGATGGGATACACCCGAGAATACTGAGGGAACTTGGGGACGTTCTAGCAGCTCCACTGACTGACCTTTTCAATGCCTCGTTGGAGTTGGGAGTGGTGCCAAAGGACTGGAGAGAGGCTCATGTGGTGCCTTGTTGGAAAATTTGATTTAAAGTCTGCCTTGGGTCTGCTTATATATGTATATATTGGCTTTGTATTACTGAACTCTTGCCTGGTGAAACTACACAGGAGGATGGATGGCACAGAAGACAATAGCTATATGAGAGTATATGCTTGCCATAAGATAATGGATGCGGCCTGTTATGGAGGATTCTGGGAAACCATATTCTGGATAGGAGTATGCAGAATATTGGGCCTAGTAATATCAGCAAAAAGTACAGGTCAAGCAAAGAATTCAAACTAATGAGCACAAAAGCACTCTCTTTAGCTCTACACGGTTTCAATTAGTGCCAAGAAGAAGGAAAAACACAGGAAGGGTCAGAGGTCACATGCCAGGCATAGATGAGCAGACCTAAAATCAGATCCAGATGTATAGAGGTCACAGGCCATGCATAGATAGGCAGACCTATAAGTAGATCCAGATGTATAAACGTAAGGAGATTCTCCCCTGGGGAAAGGTGTTGCAGGACCTTGAGGCCCTGCTGACACCTATGAAGTTATGATGGATTCACTGACGCTAATTTGAAACAGACATTTGAGACAAGGAAAATGTATATAAATCAGCCATTTCAGGTGGGGGTGGGCAGTATTTTCTCCCCCTTCACAGAGAGAGAGAGAGAAAGTACTGTCTGCCATCTCTAGATAGGCTTTTGCTGTTCTGCATGACAATATTATTTTGCTGTTATGCTGAAATAAAAGTTCTTGTAGCAACTGCTGTCTAAGTAATTCTTTGATTGGTGATATTTGGGCAACCGTTGTGGGCCTTTACACAAAAGCGGAAGTAAGGATGTGGTTGAAAACTACAGGCCAGTTAGTTTAACTTCGGTGGTGAGTAAATTATTGGAAACGCTGCTGAAAGAGAAAATAGTGAGGTTTCTGGACTCCAGCGGATTACAGGATCCGAAGCAGCATGGATTCACCAGAGGCAGGTCTTGTCAGACAAATCTGATTGATTTCCTTGACTGGGTGACCAGGGAGTTGGACCGAGGGAGAGACCTAGATGTGGTGTATTTAGATTTCAGTAAAGCCTTTCACACTGTTCTTCACAGGCGACTTATAAACAAACTGAGCACCCTAGGGATGGACCCTAAAGTTACTGCTTGGGTTAGAAATTGGTTGGGTGGGAGGCGACAAAGAGTACAAGTAAATGGAGCTCACTCTGAGGAGAAGGATGTTATCAGTGGTGTGCCCCAGGGATCTGTCCTTGGTCGAATTCTTTTTAACATCTTTGCCTTTGCCTTTGCCTTTGCCTTTTGCGGATGATACCAAAATCTGCAATAGAGTAGACACCCAGGAAGGGGAAGATAACATGAGGAGGGATCTAGCTAAGCTTGAAAAATGGTCTAGAATTTGGCAGCTGGGATTTAATGTTAAAAAATGTAAGGTCATGCATTTGGGCTGCAGCAATCCAAGGGAGCAATATAGTATAGGGGTGAAGTACTTTTGTCCACTAAAGAAGAGCGGGACCTAGGCGTGGTTGTGTCTGATGATCTTAAAGTAGCTAAACAGATAGAAAAGGTGACGTCAAAAGCTAGAAGGATGCTTGGGTGTATACGGAGAGGAATGGCTAGCAGAAAAAAGGAGGTGATAATGCCTCTGTATAAGTCTTTGGTGCAACCTCATTTGGAGTATAGTGTGCAATTCTGGAGACCGCACCTTCAAAAGTATGTGAACAGGATGGAGTCGGTGAAGAGGATGGCTACTAAAATGATTAATGGTCTTCATTATAAAGCATATGAGGACAGACTGAAGGATCTTAATATATACACCTTAGAGGAAAGGCGGGATAGAGGTGATATGATTGAGATGTTTAAATACCTCCATGGCATAAATGTTCAGGGAGAGAGCCTCTTTCAATTGAAAGGAAGTTCTGCTATGAGGGGGACATGGGATGAGGGTGAAGGGAGATAGATTCAGGATTGATATGCGGAAATATTTCTTTACGGAAAGAGTAGTGGATCCGTGGAATAGTCTCCCAGTGGAGGTGGTAGAAATGAGGACAGTAACTGAATTCAAAAAAGCATGGGACAAACACAGAGGATCTCTAAAGGTAAAAAGGGGACTGTTGTTGTTATGGAAGGACAGACTAGATAGGCCATGTGGTCTTTTTCTGTCATCATATTTCTATGTTTCTATCTGCCGGGTCACCACCTGGTTCTCAGTTCACACCTTTGCAGCTCATTACTACCTGGAGAGAGAGTCCCAATGGGACATTGCCTTTGACCAGGCTGTACTCCATAATCTGTTTGAGGTTTAGGCAACTCCTGCCTCCGACCCTTCTTGTTCAGGCCACCGGAGCCATGGTTCTCCCTGGACACTGGGGTCCCCAGAGTCTGTCCTCAGATTCGCTTGTGGCTGCTCATGGCTGGACTGTGTTTTTTCTTCTACATGTTCCTGGTAGCCTGTTGCTAGGGAGTCCCATATGTGAAGACTGACTTCGTGCTTGTTCCTGGAGAAAGCGTGGTTACTCATCTATAACAGGTATTCTCCAGGGACAGCAGGAATCAATCCTCATAAGCTTCCCTCCTCCCCTAGGAGTTCCTATACAAATTTTTGCCATCTTTTTGTCGGCTCTAGCTATGTCATCTGACTGAGTAAGATGGCACTTTTGGGCAGGAAGGGGACCACGCATGCATGGTGGCATCTCCCAAAGGCTTTCTTTGAAAGCTGGGGAGATGCTTCTGCAAGGGCTCTGTCGGCGTCACCGTCACCCATATGTGAGGACTGATTCCTGCTGTCCCAGAAGAACACCTGTTACAGGTGAGTAACTATGCTTAAATGACCACTTACATGTGTAGTGTAATTGGTTGCTATTTTGAAAGTACCAAAAGAAGGAGTGGAGAGTATTACCTGCTTTTGATATTACACGGTGGTTTTCCAGTTACTGCTGGTAAACATTTTCTTTTCCTGGCTGTTGATTTCAATGCTCCATTGTATCATTGAGTGACTTATGTGTTGACCCCTGATGCAGGCATGTTTGCCGAAACTTGGTCAAGTTGGGTCTTTAATAAAACGAGTTGATAGAGGACTCCTCCTGTGTGGCTGTGGTCATTCTCTGCTCCTTCCTTTGGTTTTCTGCTTGTGGAGGTTTTCCCTCCCTTCTTGTCTTCTCGTTATTTTGAAAGTACAGGCTTTGGATTGATAGTATGTATGTATTTTCACTCGGTGCTGCCCTAGCTCTGCTCTTGTACACACCCTCAATGAAAGTATGCATGATTGGCCCTACATGCATGCTTTCAGAATAGTGACTGCTTAAATTAAGTGCATATTTTTGTGTGTAAACCACTAAATTACTATGATTTACATGCATAATTAGTGTGCAACATTTCTTCTTAAGGGCCCTAGAAACTATTTTTGGAATTTGCTCCCTCAGTGGGTGACAATATATTACTCTTAGTATTAGGTCAGTGAGTGAGTAAAGAGATATAGTACAGTATTTGAGCTTTTAAGACTATTTAAATCCCTTTGTAGTCTCCAGAGTTCATGTCTTGCAATCTCTTTTTCCCCTCCTTCATTAAAAGGCACCAAGGACTTCAAACATTTTTGGTAGTAGTAATAGCTAAATATAGGTAAATCATTCTCAGTGTATTTTTCCTAGCAAAAAAAAAACAGTGCCGGTACTTAGAAACATAGAAACATGACAGTAGGCCTGTCCATTCTGCCCTTCCATTCGAACCACTAAGCTCTACAGTCCCTTTTTTTTCCTTTAGAGATCCTCTGTGTTTGTCCCATGCTTTCTTGAATTCAGATACAGATTTTATCTCTACTACCTCCACTGGGAGGCTGTTCCACATATTTGCCACCCTTTTCATAAAGAAATATTTCCGTATATTTCTCCTGAGTCTATCTCCTTTCACCTTCACCCTATGCCCCCTCATTGCAGAGCTTTCTTTCAGTTGAAAGAGACTCTCCTCCTATGCATTTCTGCTATGGCGGTATTTAAATATCCCTATCATATCTCCCATCGTTCTTCCAAAGTATACATATTGAGATCTTTAAGTCTGTCTTTGTATGCTTTATGGCAAAGCTCACTGACCATTTTGGTAGCAACCTTCTGCACCAACTTCATTCTGTTTACTGTACATCCTTTTGAAGGTGAGGACTCCAGAACTGCACACAATACTCTAAATTAGGTCTCACCCTAGACTTTCTCCCTATGTACCCAAGAATCCTTCTGGCTTTTGTTGTCACCTTTTCTACCTGTTTAGCCACCTTTAAGATCATAAGAAATATTTACTCCTAGGTCCCGCTCTTCTTTCATGGACAGAAGCACTTCGCCCCCATACTGTTCCGCTCCCTTGGATTTTTGCAGCCCAAATGCATGACCCTGCATTTTCTAGAATTAAATCTTGCTGCCAAATTCTCGACCATTCTCCAAGCTTCGTTAAATCCCTCTTCATGTTATCTACACCTTCCTCTATTGCAGATTTTGGTTTCCTCTACAAAGAAGCGAACCTTACCTGATAGCCCTTGCACAATATCACTTACAAAAATGCTAAAAAGAATCTGACAACAGACAGATCTTTGTGGCACACTACTGGTAACATCCTTCTCCTCAGAGTAAGTGCCATTTATCTGTACTCTTTTTTGCCTCCCACGCAACCAATTTTTAACCCAATCAGTCTCTTTAGGGTCCATCCCGAGGGCATTTTATTTATTTATAAGTTGCCTGTGCGGAACAGTGTCAAAGTCTCTACTGAAATCTGAGTATACGAAATCTAGAACTCTCCCTCCATCCAACCTTCTGGTCACCCAGTCAAAGAAATTAATGATATTTGTCTGATAAGATCCACCTCTCATAAAACCATGCTGCCTTGAATCCTGCAATCCATAAGGACCATGGGTCAATTTTAGCATACAATAAAATGTTGTTTGTACGTATTACCAATGAGTACTCCCTCAAATAAAACCCTATCAGTGTACGGTGTGTGAGTTTAGAAAGTTTAAGTTTAAGATTGAGGAGGGATTGAGAGAGGGGCAGTTCAGAGTAATGGTAAATTGCAAGAAGCCATCTCCTCTGCTGCTCTTTCCAATTTTTATACCCTGAAGGACTTGGGTCCAAATTTAGGCCAACTG
Organism: Ichthyophis bannanicus; assembly: GCA_033557465.1. Classification (NCBI taxonomy): domain Eukaryota; kingdom Metazoa; phylum Chordata; class Amphibia; order Gymnophiona; family Ichthyophiidae; genus Ichthyophis; species Ichthyophis bannanicus. Next base: position 1,386,438,512 of record CM066032.1, on the reverse strand, counting down.
CCAGGGTGCCAGATTTTGAAGCTATCAAATACATGGGCTACTCAAAGGAGCCAAAGTCTGCTTGCTTTAAGACCACACTCTATCATCTCGGGAGGCGGAGAAGCTTCCCCTCCCCACTGCTCTCTGATCTTGACTATGGGCACCAGCATATTAAATCTTGCCCTGCAAGCCTGAAACAGATGGTATTTCTTTCAGTGACACAGTGCAGAATGTGGCCAGAGTCTAAGAAGATACCGTCACATCTGGTATTTACAGTCAGCACTTTCCTCTAGACTGCAGGGCGACAGTGTTTCCTCATGATCCAAGCCCTGTGTATTTTTCTTTTCTCATTTGCTATTTTTGCTTTTTGACACCAGTTGTTCAGCAAGTTGCCTTTTTCTTTCCTGTAAAAAGGGGAGGCAAAAAAAATGGCAGGAAAGCTTCCTTTCCAACAAAGAAGAGGAAATGCTGATACAAATTATTTGCCAAAACCCTGTAGCTGTCCCCTGTTTGGACGCTGTGCACTGTATCTCACTAGACACATTAAAATATAGTTCAGGATTTTAAAATACAGTTTGATTTCTTTACACTTTATGCCTTGTGTTTCCAGGGGAGCACTTAAACTAGGTGTGATTTCTGTTTCCCATTCACCATTTACAGAACTGCTCCCCCGGTTTATTTCTAACATGCTGATTATTAAGCCCCTGTCCTTTGAAGGGGGCTCACCTAGAGCACCCAGATACAGCCACATTTATTTTCCTCTAAAAATTCTCCTAGTTTATTTTACGAATCTCCTCCCTCCATTTGGCTAGTCATTGTAATTGTGTATTTTGTAGGCAGACGTGAGAAAGAGGGTCAATCCCAGAACACTAGGGGAAGAGTTTCAGTAGAGGTTCCTGCAACACAGGCTCTCTGTTAAAAAAAAATAAATCCCAATGGACATTACTTTCATAGTGCCTTAGGAATAACTGCCTGGTTGTTCATTGATTCTGGCAAAATACACATTTATTTATTTAGCTGTATTTATATAGCACCTTTCACCGGGTCAAGGTGGTTTACATAGAACAGGAGAGAACATAACATTTGTAACAGCTTCTGCAACCGTATACATGCAGTTGATACATAAGAGTTCATAACTATGCACAGATTTAAACTATGTACATTATACAGACATAGATTATGTGCAGGTGCAGTCGACTGCACCTGCAAGAGATGAAGGGAACCTCAGTGGGGTAAGGTTTTTTAAACTCATTTTGGCAATATTCCTTCATACCTGGGTTTCACTGATGTTTCCTTTTTGAGAGGAGAGGAGGGTCCAAACTGAGTGCGGCATGATCTGATCATATCAAGCATTACCCAGGTCTTATATCTTTTGGCTGGTGCTAGCTTCCCCTATACTGTATATCAGTGTTTCCTGCAGGGCTGGTGAAAGGAGATGAGATACACTAAGCGAACCTCATCCCTTGTGCTCCCTCCTCCGCCCCTTCTCCCGCTCCTGCACCCTCCCCGACCCCATTGCCATTACTGCCACCCCTCTCCGGGACCTGCAGCAGCAGCGGCGGTGGCAATGGTCTCAAACAGCCCCTCAACGCTTACCTTAGGTCTCCTGCATTGTGAGGCTGTTTGACTCCTGCCTCTAATGAGGCTTAATGTTGATTTGCTGTTTGCAAACAGGAAGTCTACATCGGACCTTGGCAGGGATGGGAGTCAAAGCCTCACAGCGCCGGAGGCTTAAAGTAAGTGCTGCAGGGCTATTGGAGACCATTGCCATCACTGCAGCTCCCAAAGAGGGGCTGCAGTGGCACCAATGGGCCTCCCCTGGACCACTGACGCTCGAGGCAGTTGCCTAGTTCATGGTCATGCCAGTCCTGGTTTCCTGACCTTTTCAAGACCAAGATACACATAGAATTTCTAAAACATTATGCAGCATACCAACCGCTATGGTGAGGAGGTGTGGACGTGGGAGAGGGCTCCCTGGCCAAAAGAAAAACTAGAGAAGTACTGAAAGCCTCACCAGAGGTCGGATGATCTCAAAGGTGGAGACTCAGGAGAAGGGAGAGGAGGCAGTGCAATGTGCTTTCCAAATCAGGGTCTGTCTATCTGTGCCTCATGTGCTGCCTGTTCACTCCCACACTCAATGGCTTCTGCTGTGACTATGTGTGTTGCCGCTGGCATGGGGTCTCTTGCTGCTATGAGGTGCTGAGAGCAGAGCCCATGTGCTAATCCGACCTGAGCATCAGGCAGTGGTGCCCTTTTATCAAGTCTGAAGGTATGCTGGCTAGTGCTGCTGTATAGGTTTTAGGGGATTGGTCATTTTGCTTTCATGCTGGGGGCTCCATAGAGAATTTGAGCTATAGAAGTCTGTTATAATTAAAGGACAATAATCAGAGGTACGTATTTATATGGTTAATGCCACTGAATATGTCCTATGATCACCTTGGCACTATACTACTGGGGCAGTCCTGGGGCAGAATTTAGGTGGAGTTAGGAGTAATTCAGTTAGCTGCGATTTTCATTCTAACTAACCAGATAACTATTCAAATAAAGTTAGAAGAGCCAAAAATGAGTGTTAACTTTATCCAGTTAGCTATCTGGATAGCAGGTTGAATATCACAATTCATACTCGTATCTGTCTACAACACCAGAATGGTTGTTGGGATAAGAATTGGAAAAACCAGATTAAGCCTTATGGTTTTCGCAGGAACATCACTTGTTTTTATTAGTTTTGACTTACATTACACCGCTAACATTTCACAATGCATGCAAGTAATATACTGCAAAGGAATCTGCATTCAAAGAAACCCCCAGTGCATCCATATTGTTCCCTGCAGAAAAAAAAAATCCCAACCTCCCTCCCATCCCACCCGCCTCCCACAGGTACAAATGCAAAGAGCTTAGGAGCTCACTACATCTTGTGGGTATCAAAAGTCATCAAAAAGGGGTGCCAGGTCTTCAGGAAGGTCTGCTGTTTCTTCAGACCCAACATCATTGCAGTCAACAACTCCCTATGCAGAAGATTAGGCATCTGCACATTCTACACCTCCAAACCCGAAGGCCGAGCCTCGATCCAAAACTGCATTCAACAGTATTTTGGTACTAAGCATGCTTTTCTGACAGCGTCTCTGCCAGCACGCCCCGCTCAAGATCATACCAATAATCCAGCTGGACCAGGGCTTAAATAAGCGCAGAGAGACTCTGAGATATTGCATTCCAAAACAGTACGATGTGAGAACAAGACCAAATACAATGTAAAAACATCCCCGCCTCATTTAAACACTTTGGACAAGTTGCCACTTCAGTCACCCCCGCCGTACATGCTCTTTGAGGAGACATATACATTCTATGCAAGAAATTAAAGTGAGCCTCGTGCATGCATAACTCTCTACCACTTCATTCACCCTGTACAAGCCCCCCCAAAATCAGCCACATCCACATTCAACTCCACATTCACATCTTGCACCCATTTCTGAACTATGACAGAAAGTGCATCTGTCAACTCTTCACAGAGCTGCCTTTAAAACCAGGATATTAGTCCCATCTGTAAAGACTGCTTGAAAATAATCAAATCAAAAATCATATACTGGAAGGCCTACGGATACCACCCCAACTATGGCGGCAAGTTATGCCTCACTTGCAGATAGCAGTAAAATTCTTTATCCCCCAACTGATATTCCCCTCTCAGGGAATCGAAATTCCAGATCTGGCTCCCATTCCTATCCAAGAGTCCCCCTATCTACTTACAGGCCTTTCTACTCCCAGGAAGTGAATAGGGATTGCTCCATACCAGGCACAAAATCTGCATCCCCACACAAGGGAAGATAGTCTGAGACTGACACCCACAGTCCCATTTTTTCCTCATCCACCTCCAAGCCCACCAAACTGGTTGCACAAGGAAACGTTGCAGGCCTCCCATATGATGGCAAGGGACCCCAAATGTAGGACATATGCCAAACTATATGGTGATACAAGTTGGGCCTCCATGGTCAAGTTCACTACCTCTACCCCTCCGCTTAACCAACCTCTAACAAAACGCAGCAGACAGCTCACATTGTGCAAGTGCAAATTGGGCACGCTCAACACCACATCTGCTCTCTGCAAAATTCTCAAGCACCTACAGGATTTCCTACCCTTCCACAAAAATTGACTAAACATTCTCCCCCATTCATCTCAGTCAACCTTCCTGAGCACTAAAGGCAATGACTAGAGTAAATACAGCCACCATAGCAAAATCAACATTTTCAGTAACTGGACCCGGACAAGCAACAAAAGTATAAGATCTCTTTGCCCTTACAGCTGCTCTACCACTGCTCCCATAACTGGTCCAATATTAACCGCTCCAGATTTCGAGGCAGCACTAACCCCAAATACTTTAGCAATCCCTTTGCTCACCACATGGGGAATACACCCTGCCAATTCACACACATGCTACCATTTACATTCAGTGAGAGAGATTTATCCCAATTTACTCACAGCCCCGAGAAGATCTCAAATTCTTGAAAGATTTCAGTCACCTTTGGCAATGACTCTTGAAAATTACCTAATGACATCATTGTTGAAAGTAACTTGTAGTTGGGTACCAGGGCCCTCTGAAAGGGTTAATATGGAGAGTGGCTTAGAATGCTGCTGACAGTCTGAAGCCCAGCAGCCTGGAGAGAGATGTGTTATAAAAGCCAAGGTTGTACTTTGGGATTACATTGTTTGTGAGAATGAGACAGAATGCTTTGTTTTTAGATTTCTGGAACTGAGAAATGTCTGTGCTCTGACCTATATAACATACAGATAAAGCTTGATGTAGAGCGGAATTTGTACCATGTAACAGTTTTTCCCTAATAAAAGGAAGTGCAATGGCCCAGATTTAGGACAGAATCATGGGAACCTGCACAAGTGTGCACACCTATGAATTCCTCACTTAAGCTTAAGTTCTACTGTTTTATATAACTTTGTGTCTGTATGCTTCTTTATTTGTTTTTATTTAGAGAATTGAAGTCAAAGACCGAGGTTAAGTTTTGCTAGCTCGCCAGAAGTAGGCCACATCTAAGAGATCCAATTTAATCAACACGTCTGCAGCAAACAAAGCAGCCTTAACCTCCTCACTCCCTACCCAAACTCCCCTCACCCCAGGATCTGCTTTCAACTTGCAAGCCGAGGGTTCCATATACAAAGCAAACAGACCTAGGAGAGGGGCCACCCCTGCAAGTACCTCCCCAAAACCCAAAGATTTCTGAGGTAGATCCATTCACCACCACTTGTGCCTGTGGGGACTGGTACAAGGCCTGCATCGACCCCACTGACTCCACACTCATTCTGAGCTTACCTAGTACGTACCACAAATAATTCCAAGAAATCTTATCAAAGACCTTCTCTAAGTCAAAGTTAACAGCCAGTATTGCACCTTCCACTACCTGGCAGCCTCCAACCCTGGCAACACTCACCACACGTTAGTTGCACTGTGCATCCCTGGCACGAAATCCACATACTCTATCCATCAACAGGGGTAAACATTGGTTCAATATCCAGAACATTATTATTTGAAATTTACTTTGCCATTCTATTGGGAGTTAGTGCAAAGAATATAATATAGGAATTATATGGCCTGAAGCCTTACTCTCGTGATAAGTTTAGCAATGAAATTTTGAACAATTTGTAGTGGGCTGAAAGACGAAGCTGGCAACCTGGATGAAACCGAGCTGCAAAGGTGTCAAACTAATTGCTGTAAGAGAGTTCTAAAGTCAGATAATTCCTTTCAATCATCGCCTAGTGGTTGGGGCAAGGTACTTCAGGCCGGAAGGTCGGGGGTTCAAATCCCACTAGAGGACAGCAACCTTGGGCCGGAAGGACTGGGGTTTCTAGTCCCACAGATGTTCCTTGTGGTCTTGGGCAAGCCACTTAACCCTCCATTGCCCATGTTCCCTGTAAGTATTAGTGTATGTGTCTCATATCCCCACATGTTAAAATGTATCCCCCACTTGTGTTGTGACCGCTTTGATTGAAGGATAAGGCGGTATACAAAACTGTCTAAATAAAATAAATAAACATGCACAATTTGAAAAATGATCTACAAGTCAAATCCCTAAATAAGGATGAAAAAGACAATTCAGAATCAAGTAGAATGATTAAAGAATGGACCTCAGAAATAATAGGAAAAAACAAAGCACTTTACAATCTGCTTAAAAACAAAGAGAGCTCCAATTCATTAAATAGGAAAGAGGAAAAAGATAAAGTGCAGATTAGATACTCCGGCACTGCTGCTTGACTCCCGGTTCCTGCCTGACAGCCACTAACTCTCAAAAGCCTGTTCAAATAAATATTTTCAGAGCAGCTTTGAATATTTTATATTTGTATTAGTATTTAGCTCACGCCTTTCTAGGAGAAGATCAGGTACAGTATGTATTTCCTGTCCCCAAAGTCTCACAATCTAAATTTGTACCTGAGGCAATTGAGGATTAAGTGGTTTACTCAAGTCCACAAGGGGTGCCAGTGGGATCTGAACGCTGGTCTTTCTGTCAGTAGACTGCTGCCCTAACCAAAAAGTGCTTTCTGGGTTAGACTATTTGAATTGTGTGTAGCCACCAGTTTTCCTTGAGCGCAGTGATTGAGGTTTCCGCTTAATCTACCCGGTTGGAATCCCAGGTATTTAGAGACATTTGTAAATTCTCTTCTGTCCCTTTGTGGAAAATATTTTTTCCTTTATTTTAAGAGCCATTTTCTTAAATTAATTTTTGCAAGTATCCCTGGTATGTTTTTGAGTTAATAAGCATGAGGGATATTGAGTTGTTTTGTTTTTTTCTAAGCCTTAACCACTAGGACATTCCTCCACGTCCCTTGATAGTTCTAAACGCTTATAGGAGGCAATGCATTCCACAGTACTGGGACCCTAAAGAAAAATACAGATTGTCTAGTACTTTCTAGCTTAGCCTTTGAAGGGAGAGGGATATTGAGATGGTTTTCAAGGAAGGTGCAAAGAACAACAGCAGGGGGTATGAAGGGTTATAAGGGAAGATGGATAAAAGGTGGTGTCAAATGAGCAGGTGTCAAATTTTTAAATGATATCTGAGCAGAGACCAAAGGTCACTGTTTGCTCATGGTAATATTGCGTCTTATAATCATTGTTTCAGTCTTTTTCATGCTTAATCTTTTTATAAAATTTATAAAGAGTGGTACAGCAAAACACACAGTTCTTGACCTCATGCTAAAACAATATGAAGAAAAGAGAAACCTAACATACCAGGCTGATAGGTATAATTTAAAAAAGAATACCAATCTCCTACAGTACACCATTCCTCTACTCTCCAACTTTCACCCTCCCTCCCACCTAGTGCATATTATAAGCACATGGGAATGAAAAGAAATACACATCCCATTTTAGGATGCCGACACTGTCATCATCAAGGGTCTTTTCACAAACACCACATTAATACACCTAACACAAATACCTAAGGAAAAAACTTCTTCCCAGATCTATTGAACAAAACAAAAAAAATAAAGAAATTTAAACATCCCTGAAAATTGAAATTTTATTATCTTGTTCATAAGGTAGTTTCTCCATTGCAAAGACATTCCAAGCCTTATGTATCCACTCCATAAGGGTCAGGGTCGTACTTACATAAGAACATAACAAATACCTTACTGTGTCAAACCAAGGTCCATCAAGCCCAGTATTCTGTTTCCAACAGTGGCCAATCCAGGTCACAAGTAGCTAGCAGTTTCCCCAAAAGGCACACCGATTCCACAATGCTTATCCTGGGGCAAGGAGTGGATTTCCCTGGTTCTCTTTAATAATAGTTTATGGACTTTTCCTCCAGGAACTTGTCCAGCACTTTTTTAAAACCAGCTATACTAACAGCTTTTACTACATCCTCCAGTAATGAATTCCAGAGTTTGATTACTCATTGAGCAAAAAAATATTTCCTCAGATAAGTCCTAAATGAGCTATATTGTAGCTTCATTGAGTGTCCCCTACTTTTTGAAGGAGAAACATGATGACAGAAAAAGACCACATGGCCTATCTAGTCTGTCCTTCCATAACAACAACTACAACAGTCCACTTTTTACCTTTAGAGATCCTCTGTGTTGGTCCCATGCTTTTTTGAATTCAGTTACTGTCCTCATCTCTACCACCTCCACTGGGAGACTATTCCATGGATCCACTACTCTTTCTGTAAAGAAATATTTCCGCATATCACTGCTGAATCTATCTCCCTTCACCCTCATCCCATGTCCCCTCGTAGCAGAACTTGCTTTCAATTGAAAGAGGCTCTCTCCCTGAACATTTATGCCACAGAGGTATTTAAACATCTCAATCATATCACCTCTATCCCGCCTTTAAGATCCTTAAGTCTGTCCTCATATGCTTTATAATGAAGCCCATTAATCATTTTAGTAGCCACCCTCTGCACCGACTCCATCCTGTTCACATCCTTTTGAAGGTAAGGTCTCCAGAATTGCACACCATACTCCAAATGAGGTCGCACCAAAGACTTATACAGAGGCATTATCACCTCCTTTTTTCTGCTAGCCATTCCTCTCCGTATGCACCCAAGCATCCTTCTAGCTTTTGCCGTCGCCTTTTCTACCTGTTTAGCTACTTTAAGATCATCAGACACAACCACGTCTAGGTCCCACTCTTCTTTAGTGGACAAAAGTACTTCACCTCCTATACTGTATTGCTCCCTTGGATTGCTGCAGCCCAAATGCATGACCTTACATTTTTTAACATTAAATCCCAGCTGCCAAATTCTAGACCATTCTTCAAGCTTAGCTAGATCCCTCCTCATGTTATCTACACCTTTCTAGGTGTCTACTCTATTGCAGATTTTGGTATCATCTGCAAAGAGGCAAACCTTACCCGACAGCCCTTCCGCTATATCACTAACAAAGATGTTAAAAAACGCTCTACTAACAAAGATGTAAACAACCGCTCTACTTTTTGAAGGAGTAAACAACCGCTCTACATTTACCCATTCTAACATAGTAACATAGTATATGATGGCAGATAAAGACCAGTATGGTCCATCTAGTCTGCCCAGCAAGTCGGCAAGAGTAGTGCACTTGCTGGTCCATGCAGGTCACCTCTCCCCATGTCTTTGTTTAGGAGTGTTACACACCACTCTGTGTAGGTCACCCCTATTTGTTGAGATATAAGTATATTTGGATTTTATCCTATTGCTATAAAGGTATCCACTATGTCTGTCCCATACCATTTTGAATTCTGTCACTGTATTTGCCCCCACCACTTCCATTGGGAGGGCATTCCAAGCATCCACCACCCTTTCAGTGAAAAAGTATTTCCTGACATTGCCTTTCAATTTACCCTCTTGCAGCTTCATGCTATGCCTTCTAGTTTTATAGCTTCCCCGTCTTTGGGAGAGGTTTGTTTGTTCATTAATACTCTTTAAGTATATAAAGGTCTGAATCATATCTCCCCTGTCCCTCCTATCCTCCATAGTGTACATATTTAGGTTTTCAAGTCTCTTCTCATAAGTTTTCTGATGCAGGCTCCAAATCATTTTGGTCACCGTCCTCTGAACCTTTTCCAGTCTTTTTATATCCTTTGCGAGATATGGTCCCCAAAACTGAATACAGTATTCCAAGTGAGGCCTCACCAGAAACTTGTACAGTGGCATTAGTACCCTTCTTTTCTGCTGGTAATTCCTCTCTGTAAGCAACCTAGCATCCTTCTGGCTTTTGCCACCGCCTTGTCACACTGTTTCACCACTTTGAGATCCTCAGAAATAATCACTCCGAGATCCTTCTCCTGGTTCATGCACACCAATCTCTTGCCCCCTATTGCATACAATTCCCTTGGATTTCTGCTTCCTAAGTGCATGACAACTGCACTTCTTCACATTAAATCTTAATTGCCAAGCATTAGACCATTCTTCCAGCTTTTGTAGATCTTTCCTCATGTTATCCACTCCTTCAGGGGAGTCCACTCTGTTGCAAATTTTTGTGTCATCTGAAAAAAGACAGACTTCAGCAATATCACTCACAAATACACTAACCAGTACCGATTCCAGGACCAAACCCTGGGGCACACCGCTAATCACCTTCCTTTCATCCGAGTGAGTTTTTTTTACCATCACCTTCTGTCGTCTGTCAGTCAACCAATTTCTTATCCAGTTCACCACCTTGGGACCCATCCCCAAGCTGTTGAGTTTATTGATAAGCCTCCTATGAGGAACCGTATCAAAGGCTTTGCTGAAATCCAGGTAGATGACATCCATCGCATGCCCTTGATCTAGTTCTCTGGTCACCCAGTCAAAGAACTCAACCTGATTTGTTTGACAAGATCATCCTCTGGTAAAACTATGTTGTCCCGGATATGCAAACTGTTAGTTTCGAGAAAGTCTACTATTCACTCTTTCAGGAGTGCCTCCATTACTTTTCCCACCACCAGGGTAAAGCTTACAGGCCTGTAGTTTGTCACTTCCTCCCTGTTACCAGTTTTGTGAAAAGGTACCACATCAGCCCTTCTCCAGTCCTGTGGAACTTCACCTATCTCCAAGGATCTATTAAAAACATTCTTTAACGGCTCTGCAAGAACCTCTCTGAGCTCTTTCAGTATCCTGGGTTGTATCCCATCCGGTCCCATGGCCATGTCCACTTTCAGTTTTGCAATCTGTTTTAACATATCACCTTCTGTGAATGGTGTGGTATCTACTCCATTCCCATTTTTAGATTTGGGAATCACAGGTGGTCCTTCTCCAGGATTTTCTTTAGTAAAAACAGAGCAGAAGTATTTGCTTAGCATTTTCGCCACGAATCCGTTCCCAGTACTTTTGAGTCCTGCAAGTCCATCTCTAATTTTCCTCCTCTCCCGAATATACCTGAAGAAAGTTTTGTTGCCACACTTCACATCTTTAGCTATCTTTTCTTCTGCCTTTGATTTTGCTATCCTTATTTCTCTTTTTGTCTCTTTTAGTTTGATCCTGCATTCCTTTCTGTGTTTCTCTGTTTGCGAGCTTCTGAATTTTGTGAAATCTGTGTGTTTTGCCTTTATTAGAGCAGCCACTTATTTGGAGAACCAAATAGGTTTCTTTTTCCTCTTGTTTTTATTTACTTTCCTTACATATGTATCTGTTGCCCCTTTTATTGCCACCTTTAGTTTAGCCCATTGCAATTCCACTTCCCTTATCCCCTCCCATCCTACCAAATCCTCCTTCAGGTACTTGGCCATTTTACTGAAGTCAGTGTTCTTGAAGTCTAGTACTTTGAGCTTGCTGTGATTGGACTGCACCTTGGCTTTTATGTTCTACTCCATTGATTAATTTATAGACCTCTATCATATCTCCCCTCAGCCGTCTCTTTTTCAAGTTGATGAGCCCCAAACATTTAAGCCTCTTCTCATAGTGGTATCCTTCCATTCCCTTTGCCATTGTGGTTGCTCTTTGTATCTTTTCTAATAACGCTATATCCATTTTAAGATATGGTGACCAGAATTGCACACAATATTCAAGGTGCAGTTGCACCATGGAACAATACAGAGGCATTATAATATCCTTGGTTTTGTTCTCCATTTGTTTCCACACTCTAGTCATGATAACTCTTGCCACTAGAAGTAAACTTTTGATCACATCATAACATGTTTTGGGACTACAAAGTCACCAGGTATTTCCAATAATATCATAGGAATATCAGATTCATTTTCATTCTGACAATATTGCTGATAGTAGATCTAACAATGTCTGAATATACTTGAGTAGAAGAATGTAACCAACATAAATAAAAAAAAATTGCCCACAAAACCTCCAACACTTTAAAGAGTATGAAGAATTTCATTTGTTGCATAATCTTAGTGTTGCATATAGGAGCCCTTTCATTAAAGGGTGTTAGCTGTTAGCGCAAGTTCTGGTACGTGTTAAAGGTGTGTTAGGAACATGCTTTGATAGCTTGCTTGGGACCATGACAATTAGGCCACTGGAATTTGGTGCTAACTATCCACGGTGCATTAGGGGAGCAAGTGAATGGGATAGAAGCTGAGAATAGGTGAGATAAGCGCCTTGAAGTCAGTGCTCCTGCGCTAACTGCAAGGCATCCAGTTAGCATGGGTACACTTATCGCCACCTCAATAGGTGGAGATAAGTGCCCATGCATTATTTTTTTGGCACATTAGGGCATTGCCAGGAACATGCTTTCAACACCCCTGACAGTTAAGAACATAAGAACATAAGATCTGCCATACTGGGTCAGACCAAGGTCCATCAAGCCCAGAATCCTGTTTCCAACAGTGGCCAAACTAGGTCATACGTACCTAGCAGTTTCCCCAATAGACACAGGTTCCACAATGCTTGTACTGGGTCAAGCATTGATATCCTGGGCCCCTTCTTAATAATAGTTTATGGACCTTTCCTCCAGGAACTTGTCCAAACCTTTTTTAAACCCAGCTACACTAACAGCCTTTACTACATCCTCCGGTAACAAATTCCAGAGTTTGATTACACGTTGAGTGAAAAAATATTTTCTTTTAGTAGTCTTAAATAGTTTACCCTATAGCTTCATTGCATGTCCCCTAGTCTTTCTATATTCTGATAACATAAACAATCGATCTACGTTTACCCGTTCCATTCCGTTCATTAAATTATACACTTCTATCATATCTCCCCTCAGCCGTCTCTTTTCCAGGTTAAAGAGCCCTAACCTTTTTAGCCTTTCTTCATAGGAGTATCCTTCCATCCCCTTTACCATTTTGGTGGCTCTTCTCTGAACCTTTTCTAATAACGCTATATCCTTTTTAAGATACGGCGACCAGAATTGCACATGATATTCAAGGTGCGGTCTCACCATGGAACGATATAGAGGCATTATAATATCTTTTATTTTATTTTCCATGCCTTTCCTTATGATACCTAGCATTCTATTTACTCTCTTGGCCGCCACTGCACACTTGGACGAGGGTTTTAACATGTTATCCACAATGATGCCTAAATCTTTTTCCTGGGTGGTGGTTCCTAATGTGGAACCTTGCATCGTGTAACCATAGTCTGGGTTGTTCTTCCCTAGGTGCATGACTTTGCACTTGTCAACATTAAATTTCATCTGCCATTTTGATGCTCAGTCTTCCAATTTATCAAGATCCTCTTGCAATTTTCCACAATCCTCTTGGGTTTTAACAACTTTAAATAGTTTTGTGTCATCTGCAAATTTGATAACCTCACTCGTTATTCCCTTTTCCAGGTCATTTATGAATATGTCAAAAAACAGCGGACCCAGCACAGATCCCTGGGGTACACCACTATTCACCTTTCTCCATTGGGAAAACTGGCCATTTAGCCCTACCCTCTGCTTTCTATCTTTTAACGAGTTCCTGATCCACAATAGTACACTGCCTCCTATCCCATGACTCTTTAGTTTTGCTAAAGGTCTCTGATGAGGGACCTTGTCAAATGCTTTCTGAAAATCCAGATACACTATATCAACTGACTCACCTTTGTCCACCTGTTTATTCACACCTTCAAAAAACATAACAGATTAGTAAGACAAGATATTCCTTGTCTAAAGCCATGTTGGCTGTCTCCCATTAGGCCACGACTATCTACATGCTGAGTAATTTTGTTCTTTAAAATGGTTTCTACCATTTTTCTCGGTACTGACATCAGGCTCACCGGTCTATAGTTTCCCGGATCATCCCTGGAATCCTTTCTTTTTTTTTTTTAATTGATTTTATATTTATAGCATACAAATACAAAACTAAAGAAAATGCGGCCAAGGATCAAGACATATTACAAGAATAAAAAAGAAACAATAACAATAATGACATCACCAAGACTGGAACTTTAGCCAAAGAACAAACAAGGGTAATACTTAGTAAAGGTTCCATACCCCCAACGGAGACCCTAACAGAAAGTAGAAATTCCTAAATTAAGAGGAAGCCAAAAATTGGCGTTACATTGGCGATCCTCTAATCTTCAGGTATTACAGATGATTTTAATGAAAATTCACAGATTATTAATAGCAGGTCTGCAATCTCATATTTCAGTTCTTTCAACACCCATGGATGTATGCCATCCAGCCCAGGTGATTTGCTACTCTTCAATTTATCTAATAGTGGTAATACAATTTCCTGATGCATCGATATTTCCTTCAGTTCTTCCGTACCTTTAGATACCACTTCATGGGTCATGGGTAACATCCCTATATCTTCCTCAGTAAAGACTGAAGCAAATAATTTATTCAGTCTCTCCGCTATCGTCTTGTCGCTTCTTAGTGCCCCTTTAACCCCTCTATCATCTAATGGACCAACTGACTCTCTCAAGTTTTTTGCTACGAATGTACTTGAAAAAGTCTTTATTTCGTGTTTTTGCTTCCGCAGCAAGCTTCTTCTCATATTCTCCCTTTGCCTGCCTTATCAATGCCTTGCATTTGACTTGCCACTGCTTGTGCTGTTTCCAGGTTTCGTCATTTGGCTCTTTTTTCCATTTCCTGAAAGATGTTTTTTGGCAACAACAGCATCTCTGACCTCACCTTTAAACCATGCTGGAATGGAGGAGTGGCCTAGTGGTTGGGGCAAGGTATTTCAGGCCGGAAGGTCGGGGGTTCAAATCCCACCAGAGAACAGCAACCTTGGGCCAGAAGGACTGGGGTTTCTAGTCCCACAGGTGCTCCTTGTGGTTTTGGGCAAGCCACTTAACCCTCCATGGCCCATGTTCCCTGTAAAATAGTTATCTCCAAGTTATAATGCCCTGTTCAATGTAATTTCAGTTTGTTCAATGTAAACCGCACTGATGCAGAATAGCGCGGTATATAAGAGAATGTAAATAATTAAATGCTGGCAGATTTTTGGACTTACTTCCACTTTTCTTAAAGCGTGGAATACAGCTGGTCTGGGCTTCCAAAATAGTAGTTTTCAACAACACCCTCGCTTGATGTAAGTCTTTAACCTTTGCAACTGCTCCTTTTAGTTTTTTCTTAACTATTTTCCTCATTTTATCATAGTTTCCCTTTCAAAAGTTAAAAGGTAGTACTGTGGATTTCCTTACTATCGCTCCTCCACTAATTAAATCAAAGGCGATCATGCTATGATCACTATTGCCAAGTGGCCCCAACACCCTTATCTCTTGCACTAGATCTGGTGTTCCACTAAGTACTAGGTCTAATATGGCTTCCCCTCTGGTCGGTTCATGAACCAGCTGCTCCAAGAAGCAGTCATTTATTTCATCTAGGAACTTTATCTCCCTAGCATATCCTGCCGTGACACTGACCCAGTCGATACCGGGGTAATTGAAATCACCCATTATTATTACTGCGCTGTAACTTTTGTTAGCTTCCTTGATTTCTTTGAGCATTTCATCATCCATTTGTTCATTCTGGCCAGGCGGTCGATAGTACACCCCCACTGCCATCGCCTTCCCCTTTTTATATGGAATTTCAATCCAGAGAGATTCTACAGCAAATTGTGTTTCCTACAAAACTTTAATCCTTTCTGACTCAATGCCCTCTCTAACATAGAGCACAACCCCTCCACCAATTTGATTAGCTCTATCATTACGATATAGTTTGTACGCAGGTATCACAGTGTCCCACTGGTTGTCCTCCTTCCACCATGTCTCTGATATTCCAATCATATCTAACCTCTCATTCAGTGCTATATATTCTAACTCTCCCAACTTATTTTTTAGACTTCTAGCATTTGCATACAAGCATTTTAGAGACTGTATTTTATTCATATTAATCTGGCTATTGGTAGACATGGGTAATATGGGATCTTTAAGCTGTGTCTGCTCCATACTCCAGGGCATTTGGGCTACTTTACACTTTTTTGGAACCTCTCTGCTTTTCGTAGTATCCTTCAAGGATACATTCTTCTGAACCATGCGCTCTTGGGCGACTGTCGACTTTCCCCTATTATCTAGTTTAAAAGTGTCTCTATCTCCTTTTTAAAGGTTAATGCCAGCAGCCTGGTTCCATCCCATTTAAGGTGAAGCCCATCCCTTCGGAAGAGCCCCTCCTTTCCCCAGAATGTTCCCCAGTTCCTAACAAATCCAAAATCCTCATCTCTGCACCATTCTCTCTTCCACACATTGAGACTCCGGAGCTCTGTTTGCCTCTTGGGTCCTGCGTGTGGAACAGGAAGCATTTCGGACAACACTACCCTGGAAGTTCTGGATTTCAACTTCCTTTCTAAAAGCCAAATTTAGCCTCCAGAACATCCCTACCACATTTTCCTATGTCATTGGTACCGATATGTACCAAGACAGCAGACTCCTCCCCAGCACTATCTAAGACCTTATCTAGGTGGCATGTGAGGTCCACTACCTTTGCACCAGGCAGGCATGTTACCAGACGATCCTCACGTCCACCAGCCACCCAGCTATCTACATGCCTAATGATCGACTCACCAACTATAACGGTTGTCCTAACCCTTCCCTTATGGGCATATGGCCCTGGAGAAACTTCCTCAGTGCGAGAGGGTTTTACATCACCTGGAGAACAAGTCCTAGTTACAGGATCACTTTCTGCCACACCAGGGTGATGCTCTCCTGTCACGTGACCTCTCTCTTCCATGGCAACAGGGATGCTGCCAGACTGGAGGTGGGACTTCAGGACTATATCCCTGTAGGTGTCGTCTATGTACCTCTCTGTCTTTCTTATGTTTTCCAAGTCTGCTACCCTAGCCTCTAGAGAATGGACTCGTTCCCTGAGAGCAAAGAGCTCCTTGCACCTAGTGCACATGTAAGACCTCTCACCAACTAGGAGAAAATCATACATGTGACACTCAATGCAAAAGACTGGAAAGTGCCCATCTTGCTGCTAGACTTCTGTCTGCATCTTAGTTTTAAGCTTGTGTTCAGATCTAAGTTCTTTACTTACTAAGGGTTGCTTTGGATATGTATACTAATAAAACTGTACCTAATACGTTTAATATACCTTGTTCACCTGAAGCTTAATTAATCTCAGGCCCTTAGTTTATGACTGATTTGGATAACGAGCTTCACCTGAGAGCACCTCCTTTCCTTTAAGATGTGTAAGTACCTATAAAGCTACGATTATCCCAGGGTTGGTTGGGTGTTGGGGAGGGAGGGAGGGAAATAACACTTATTAAAAGAGGGCTGCTACACAGTACCCTGTCCTGTGCTGCTGAGGTAAGCTGTGAGCAACTGCCTGGGTGATTAACAGTCCTTGCTTGGATAGAAGGAGACTTTCAAAATGGCCTTTTGACCTGCCACCTGGTGTTAACACTTATTGAAAAAGTTTCACAGGTCTCTTGCCCCCTAGGTAGAAGGCCTCTTTCTAAAGGTCTCTAGAAGACTTTATTTGTTTTGCCTTTTATGCTAAGTTATATTCTGATTTGATTTAAATTACAGCTCTTTGCTGCTGCTAAGCTCTGACTTATTATGAAATTTAAACTACAAGCTCTCTGCTGGGTTCCAAATGGAACCAGAAAGCTCTCTTCTGTGTTTTAAATTTAAACTAAAAGTACTTTGCTGGTACTAGGCCCTGAGTAACTATTAAATGTAAACTACAAGCTCTCTGCTGGCTTCCAAATTTAACCAGAAAGTTCTCTTCTGAGTTTTGAATTTAAACTTAAACTGCTGCTACTAGGCCCTGACTGATTTAACATAAAACACTGGGTTCACAGATTAATTAGCTTTAATATAAAGAAGTCCTTTCAGAAAATTCCCAGAAGTTTATACACACAATTGCAGATCTCTCTCCGGAAGTAGCAGTCCCTTTTTCTAGTCCACCCAGGTGGTGTTGCACCTAATGTGCTATTGTTTTGGTGCTGTTGGTGTGTTAGGTGCAACACTGTAGTGCCCTTTAGTTAAAGGCCCCCATAGTATCATCAACAACTGTGTAATAATGTAACATATTTGGAAACTGTTTGGATAGTTATTATATGCTTTCTCCTTGCATATATATAAATTTCACTTACACTGTCCGATCTCCCTCCTATAGCATTACCTATTACTGGTGCATTACATTTTCTTTCCTATGTATTCGGATTTCATTTGTGTTGTTTAGTTTTGATCCAGTGACCACATTTTAGATTTGATTTTAATTATTAATTATTTTTTATGACTTTTGTTTTTATTTTACTCTTATTGGTGTTCCATAAATGATAGCTCTCTTATCCTTGTTATTTACAATTGCTTTTTATTGTGATGTGTTTCATTTTTATTATATTTGTTTCATTTTGAAGCAGTTCTCCATGAATAAGGCAAAGTTTGCCAAAACGCATGGGGGTTTTGTAATAAAGGCTGTCTACTCTACACCTTTCCCTTTGTCTAGCTTGTTAAACCTCCACAAAGAAAAACCCAGAACATACAGCAGTTCAGGGAAAACAAAAGCAGTTTTACTTCTGTCCCAGTTTGTTAAGCCTTCACAGGCTGGTTCTTTCGGCCCTTCTTCCATCCCCAGTTAAAGTTCCTACCTCAGAACTCCTTTGCACGGCTTGCCTTGGAAGGACTTCTGGCTTCACAGGCCTCTCTCCCTCCTGCAGCGATGCCTCCCAGCTCTGAATTCTGGGCTGTAGACTCTCTTAAAGGGTACTGTTGATAATATCTTTGGAGAGAGACAGGTAACATTCTATAGACCCCATCACACACCCTCCCCCTCAGCTCAACCTTGCCCCACCTGGGAAAGGGAAGTCCGTGTTCAGGTGAGTATGACCAGCCCTATGGCGGACCCGAAACTGTAAGGTTGGAGACTTGAAAACCACTGCATAATACAGCGGACTCCTTATGTTGAGCCAGCCACATGAGGGGTTGGTGGTCCATTACCAATGTAAATGGACAGCAGAACAGTTAGTATTTAAAGGTCTCAAGCACCCACTTGACAACCAGATCTTCCTTCTCAATCACCACATTAGCCTGTTCCTGAGGAAGCAGATTCCTGCTGATGAATGCTGTGGGATGTTCTTTATCTGACGTCCTGAGACAGAACGGCTCCTAGGCCGACCTCTGAGGCATCAGTTTGCAAAATAAATGGTAGAGAGAAATCAGGCTAATCAGGATGAATTTAGAGTACATGGCCTTCTTGAGATGCTGAAAGGACAGGTCCAGGTCCAGTGACCACTGAATCCATTCGGGAGCTCTCTTCCGGAGAAGATTGGTTAACAACTCCACCACCTCTGCAAAATTAAAGATGAACCAGCAGTAATAGTCAATCAATCCAAGGAAGGCACAAACCTCTTTCTTTGATTTAAGGGTGGGAATCTGGGCAATGGCATCCACCTTCCATAGTTGAAGTCATATCTGCCCATTCCCAATTAAATACCCCAGGTATTGAATGTCCTGACCTCCTAGAAAACATTTTTTGGGGTTGGCCATCAACCCAGCCTTCCACAGGCTGGTCAACATAGCCTGTACTTGGGTTAGATGGGTGGTCCATTCTCTGCTGTAGACAATGATGTTGTGAAGGTATGCAGCCACATACTCCTTCTGTGGTCTCAGTAGGCAGTCAATTAGGCATTGAAACATGGCAGGAACCCCATGTAATCCAAAGGGCAGTACTGTAAACTGGAACAGACCTTGTGGTGTCAAAAAAGAAGTTTTCTTCTTGGCAGCCAGAGTCAAAGGCACCTGCCAGCATCCCTTGATCAGATCCAAGGTTGATATAAAGCGTGCACCACCAAGTCGCTCATCTACTCATCTACTCTGGGCATGGGATATGCTTCCAGGTTAGAAGCTGCATTGGCCTTCTGGAAGTCAATGCAGTATCTGATGCTTCCATTGGGTTTAAGAACCAAGATGATGATTGACAACCAGTCACTGATAGACTCTTCTATAACTTCCAGGTTAAGCATCTCTTCCAGCTCCTTGGCAACAGTCTGTTGCCGGGCTTCCAGAATCTGATAGGTTCATTTCCGGATAACCACCCCAGGGTCAGTAACAATATCATGACCCAGGTGGGTGGAGAACACTTTTAGATTCTGGTGGATCAAACTTTCTAGATCTCTTCTCTGGGAAGCAGAGAGCTGTCTCCAATCGGAACTCAAGCTGGATCCGACGGGACTGAAATTTCTGGCCAAAATCATCTCCTTGTATCACCATAGCTGTCACTGGAATCTACTTTATCAATAGGTTAATATGGTAAATTTTGGCTTTCTTCTGTTTATCTTGCTGGGCCATGTTGTAGTTAACAGGCCCCACTTTCTCTTCCACCTCATAGGACCCCTGCCATTTACAGAGTACCTTGCTCTTGAATGAGGGCAGCAAAACTAAAGTTCTGTGTCCCAGCTGGAAGGTGCAGTTCATGGCTACCTGATTGTAGCTCCTGGCCTCTAGTCTTGAACTTTTTCCAGAATGAGTTTGGCCACCTCTCTGGCTTTCCTCAGCCAGTCTTGTATTTGTATAATGTATTCCACCAAATTATGGCCGCCATGGGGTTCTTCTTCCCAGATTTCCCTTACGATGTCTAATATGCCTCTTGGCCGTCTTCCGAAGAGCAATTCAAAATGGGAAACCCCATGGATCTCTGAGGTACCTCGCAAATGGCAAACATCAAATAGGGTAGAAGAATGTCTCAATTCTTCCCGTCCTTCTGCACAGACTTTTTAAACATCTGTTTCAGAGTTTTATTGAATCATTCAACAAGGCCATTCGTCTGTGGGTGCTATATTGATGTTCACGGCATCATGACCTTTACCAAGGCACACACTTGCTTCATCACCTTGGATACAAAGGGTGTTCCTCGATCTGTGAGGATCTCATTGGGTATTCCACTCCCCAAGAATACTTCCTAGAGGGCATTTGTGATCATAGTAGTCTTCATATTCCTCAGAGCAATGGCCTCCAGATATCGGGAAGAGTAGCCCAGTATGACTAAAATATACTTGTTGCTTCGGGTGGTTCACTTTAAGTATCCTACCAGATTCATGGCCACTCTTTCAAATGGGGTTTCAATGATGGCATAGGCACTAGAGGGGCCGGCTGGACTCTGGCGGGGTTATGACATTGGCAGGTGGGGCATAACTGGCAATATAACTGCACCTGTTTATGGACTCTGGCTCAGAAACATCTGGCAGCAACGTGCTCTAGTGTTTTCTCCAGGTGTCCCCCTAATAAATGGCTATGGGCCAACGATAACACCTGCTGATGATAGGACCGGGGAACTATCAGTTGTTCTACCTCTTCCCCCTCTAGGGCACTCTCAGCCACTCTGTATAATAAATTTGCTTTTAGCATAAAATAGGTAAAGATTCTTGCAGGTGACTCTCCGTTACCTATTGAAAACCCATCCACCTCCAAAACCTGCTGTCGGGCATGTTTAAGGGACTCATCCTAAAGCTCTGGGTCTTCCCCCACTCTGGGAAGGGGACAATTATATTTGGATCACTACCATTGAGACCTGGGCTATCCCCAGGGGTTTCTTCCCTAAGCTCTTCCTCCCCAGTCCCTCCCCCATAGCCACCCCCAGATTATGTGATAGCGTAGCTTTTCCCAGTGACGCCAACTCTGGGTCTTCCAGAGGGAAAATTTCTCAGAAGTCCTCCTGGTCTGACTTAGTGGAACCATCAGTCAACCCTGCCCATATTGTTCCAATGTTTGGGTGGTCTTGGCTGATCACCACTGGGTACAGGAGCCAGGGCAGTACCACAACCTTGAATATGGCTTGCCCTGCTGGAGTCTTAAGTGAAACCTGTGCCATTGGATACTGCCTCTGGTCTCCATGTATACGGGCCAGTGATACCATCTTTGCATAGTCAATTTGAAATTGGATTATGGTTTCCTGGTGAATGAGGGCACACACACTCTTGGAGTCTATCAAGGCCTGGAGGCAGGTTCCCATTGGGCTCCACTGGAATCACAAAATTCTGTGCCTCTGGGTGGGGAGTGTGTACAAAAATGAAAGTGTGAGGGGTGTTTATGCTGACATCCATGGATTCTTTCATACCCAGGGGACATTCCCGAGCAAAGTGTCCTGGGCTCCACACCTAAAACAGGTGAAGGAGCTAACTTTGGGGGTTGAACATGGGAGTCAGCATCTGTTCCGGCTTCCCCTTCCGTCCTCCTGGGCTGACAGGTGACTTCTTCCCATTTCACTGTCTGTTTCAGTCGCTGGCTGGGCTTCATGATACCCCTTGGCAATTTACAGTGCACACTCCAGTGTAAGCTTGGGGTGCTAACGCACCCACTATTTCATTGAAGCAGTCAAGCCCTCCAAAAACTGTCCCAATAGCACAATCTTTGCTATCTCAGGCCCAGTCTTTCCCTCTGATTGCAGTCACTTCCATGCAAGATCCTTCAACTGATAGAGGAACCTCCAAGGGTCCTCTTTTATCCGGAGCCCCCTTTATGAATCACTAGTGATAAGCATCTGGGGTACAGCTAGCCCGTTCCAGTATGGCAGCCTTGACTAATCATGTTAGGGCCACTGAATATCCCATTCAGTGGCATTTACATGGTTTAGAGATCTGTAAACCATGTAAAAGCCTTTGAATATTGGGCCCAAAGTGTTCAAGCAGAGGTGACGGCTCAAGGCAATCTGCTGCCTGAGGCGAAGGATGAGCTGGTGTCTTCTCCTCTCTCTCCAATGCATCCAAAATGGGAGGGCCTCCTCTGAGTTTCAGTCAGGGGAACATCAGCAATGGCTGCCCTAAGAAAAAAAGAAAGTAACATATTCCAAGCATATTGTATATATTTTTTTTAAAAAAACCTTTGTAATGCCATTTATATGCAGCAAAACTTATAGCAATTTAATTATGTAGCCTGGGACTCTAATGTAAAACATATCAATTCCTGACTGCACACTGGATCAGCATAGAGTTAAATGTATATATTCTGCAAAAAACAAAGAAGATGTAAAGTGCACACCAAAGAACAAAACGAAAAAGTGAGAACTACAGTGCAGTTTATAACACCAAAATAAAACTATATAACATTTTTATTTTATAAACTGCTCAATGGTTCTCATTTTTTCTTTTTGAATTTATATTCAGTATCCACAGAAACCTCTCCCCAACAATGGTTGCAAAGCAGAAATAGGACATTTCCCTATAAAACTCAAGTACACACAACAAAAAAAATCAGATTCTAAAGTCATCTCAGTAACAACAACATGAACCTTCTCTAGTACCAGATACATTGTGATGTGAACCAATATAAAACTCTATAAAGGTCACTCAGGTCCTATAGAGCAAATCCATAATGGTGCCAACTTCAAATACAGGGTGAGCCAGTCAAACCTGCATTTTTGAAATGACTGTAAAAAATAAACGGATGGATATTTCAAAATTTTATTGTTACTATCTTAATGTACATTAAAAAGCATTTAAGAAACAACATTCACTGTTTAAAAATAACGCCAGTAAGATGGTGTCCTTCCCGATTGAGACATTCTTGTAGGCGATTTCTGAAACTGCCCATCACATCACGGAGCATACGCTGAGGAATTCTCTCGATTTCCAACCGGATTCTCCTCTTGAGTTCCCCAAGCGTTGGAGGTCGTTGTTCAAAGACTTTACTCTTCAGGTACCCCCACAAGAAAAAATCGCACACTGTGAGGTCGGGCGATCGGGGAGGCCAAGAAATTGCTCCATTTCGGGATATCACCCGATTTGGAAAAACATTGTTGAGAACATTCATGCTCACATGGGCTGTATGACTTGTGGCACCGTCTTGCTGGAATAAGGTTTCATTGTTCATTCCATGTTGACGAAGCTGAGGAATGAAGAACGAATGCAACATTTCCGAATAGCGTTGTGCATTCACAGTAACTGCTTGCTCCCTGTCATTTTCAAAAACATACGGGCCTATGATTCCCAATGAGGATATTGCGCACCAAACTGTTACCTTGCTTGAATGGAGTGGTTTTTGATGGAGTTGTTGAGGGTTTTCATCACTACAATATCGGAAATTTTGTTTATTCACAAAACCGGAGAGATGGAAATGTGCCTCATCGCTCATCCACAGGTTGTGAACAAGGTCCTCGTTTTCATCAAACATGTCCAACAACGTTTGACAAAAACGCCGTCGAGCTGCAAAATCGTTTTCATTCATAGCCTGAACAACCTGAATTTTGAACGGGTGATGGTGTAAATCTAACCTCAAGATTCTTCGGACGCTTGTGCTTGCCATGCCAAGCGCAGCACTCTGTCGACGCGCCGATCTCCGAGGGCTTCTTTCCACAGCAACTCTCACGCGGTCAATATTCGTGGGAGTTCGCACTGATCTTGCACTGCCACCCCTTCTGCTTCTCGTTTCACCAATTGCTTCAAAGTTTGTCACCCACAATTTGATTGAATTAACAGACGGCACTGGCTTATTTCGATTAATTTGAAAATTCGTCCGGAAACGACGCTGAGCGGCTGCATAACTACCACTTTGGTAAAACGCTTTCACAGCGAATGAACGTTGTTGTTTAGACCACTGCTCCATGGCGACTGAAATGCTTAATTGTGGGGGACACAATGGTAACCTTGCTAACTCGCTCCGCCCACTTTCACGGCTCTCCCGCCCTTTTCAAAAATGCAGGTTTGACTGGCTCACCCTTTATTTCACACAACTAGTCTACCAAGAAAAATGAAGCACTGTAAATATTGCAATGGGCCCAAGAACAACCATATACCTACTGGGAAAACCAAACAAGTTCCATACTAACAGAACATTTTCTTAGTGTCTGAGTCACACACTAAGAAAATACATAGACCCTCGCCAAGTACAAAATAAGTGGTCCCCATAAACTAAAAATAAAAATATGTAGACAAAAATAAAACTGAAACTCCAAGAGGCCAGACTCTGCATGCAGTTCACCAACAAAGAAATAGAAAGAGATGCATTTTTAGCTATACTGTATAAAATATAAAGATAGCACACAAAGTCTAAAAAAAACCCCATTATTTCAATTACTAAATTCAAAATAAAATTCTTTTTTCTACCTTTGTGGTCTGGCCATGTTGTTGTCTAATAATCTTGATCCAGATCTCTGGTTCCTGCTTTTCTTTGTCTTCTCATAGCTCTCTTTCTAGGGTCTCCAGTCCATCAGCCACTTCGTTTCTCCCTTCCTGCTTTCTTCCCTTCCTTGACACTGATACATCTCTGACACTGATCTTTTTTCTTTTTAGCCTTTTTCCATTTATTTTTTCTGTCTAATCACTCAGATTTCACGTCTTCTTCTGACTATCCAATTCTCAATCCTCCTCTTTTTAATCCATCTACCTAAAGCTTTATAACTCTCATCACAGACCATTATTCCCCAGTCTTTCACTCTCACCTTTCTCTCCCCCCCCATGCCTCACATCTCCCACCCATCTAGCTTTTTCCCCCTCTCTCTTTCCCCGCCCCATCCAGTGTCTCTCCCTTCTCTTTTCCTCCTCCAACATCTCTCCTCTCCCTCTACCTCTCTTCCCTGTGTCAAGCACCTTTTCCCCTTTCACCCAATCCCCTTCCATGCCTCCACCTCTCTCTCCCTATTACCCCCATGTTCAGCATCTTCTCTTTCTCTGTCTCCCCTCCATCTTCTTGTGACCCTCTCCTCATGCTCAGATTCTCTCCTGTCTCCCTATCCTCCACGTGTCCATCATCTCCCTCCATAGGCCTCTGTCCTGTCCATGTCCAACATCTCCTCCATCACTCTATGCTCCCCATCCAGCATCTCCTCCATCTTCTATGCCCTCTCATGTCCAGAATCTTTCCTCAGTCTCAAAAATCTCTATCTCACCATGCCCCAGTGTCCAGTATTCCCCTCTGTCTCTCTAGCACCTGCCTCTCTATGCCCCCCCCCCAACATCCACGATCTCCCCTCTACCTTGCTATGGGCCTGATTCTGGGTTGTGGGTTGCAAGCCATTGGGGCCCGACCCCCCCCCTGTGCATCAGGACGGGGAGAGCCGGCGGGGGTGGGCCAACCTGGCAGGACGTACAGGGCCAATTCAGGTCACAATGTCAGGATATGAAAAGAATGTGGAATATAGAATGTGTGTACTGATAATGGTGGCTGAGTTATTACAATGTAGATGGCTGAACATAATGAATCTGACAGGATTCTAAGTGTTGAATGTTCTGGAACTTTTGAGCTTTGAAACCAGAGTTGACAGGATTGTACAGAAGTTCAGGGCAGCAGCTGGCTCATGTGGAAAGATACATAATGGATCCATACTGTAACAGAAGAGAAGTGCAGAGAATCAGATGTGCCTCACATTGAATTGTTTTGGCTGTATAGAATTGTGGCAAAGTCGTTATTGCTATAGTAATGGATAGTGGAGCTGAAGGTGCTCTTTCGTTGTGCAAAAGAAAATAATTTTGTAGCAGAGAGAAGTCTTTTGTTTTACTTGGTAATATATCATATATTGCATACTATAGCAGTAGATATTTTTAAAAATTCCATAAAGAAAGAGAGGCAGTTTAATTTCCTTTACAAATGAAAAATGGCAATTAAAGCATTCTTTTTGTTTTGTTTCATTTGCAATGACGTTTATGGGCCTTTAAAGTCTCTGGGCAAACAGAAGTACTGAGGAACCAATATTGAGTTGCAATGGCTATGTGCCTCTAAGGAGCATAGCCATCACCGCTGAACTTTAACCCTGGATATTCAATCCGGCGCCATATCCAGCCACCGGAATTGAATATCCAGGTTTGCCACAATGCACCGCACGGCATGGAAGCTAACTGGGCAGCGGCGATATTGAACCGCTGCCCAGTTAGTTCCCACGGGTAAAGATAGTCGAGGTTTTTCCACGGGTTGCAAACCAGGCAACGGTTCAATATCGCCACTGCCCGGTTAGAAAAGGGTGCCACCTCCGCTCCGCCCCAGAACACCCACAACCTGCCCCGAGGCTACACGGATAGAATCGGGGAGTGTAGCAGTGGAACCTGCAAATATTCAGCGGCACTAACCGTGTTACTGCTGCTGAATATCCCTCTATGCGGCATTTACACGGTTTACAGGTCTGTAAACCATGTAAATGCCTTTGAATATCGTTCCCTGCATGTTTACTTTTCAACCAAAACAATCTGGAGCCAGTGGGGATGAGGAAAGGGATGGGACCAACTCCTTGGAAACAGATTTCCAGCCAACCAATCCTAGTTTGCCTGAAAGTCACTTGTATAGGAACTTACAAAAGAGTATGCCGGTTGAGAAGCTCATTTTCTTGCAATTTAGAGACTCAGCAAATTTAAAAAAAAATCAGGAAAAGGCTGTCTGTCTGTCACAATATCAGTGCACAGTTGTGCTGCTTTTTCATGTGCACTGGGTACTATATGCAGTGCTACTGGAAGCTATGCACTTGAGTCCTAAGGAAGCTTAGCATGCAGTTTTGTTCCTTTGGACTGGTAGTTCTTGACCCCTAATCCTCGGGACACACCCAGCCAATCTGGTTTTCAGGATATTCGCAATGAATGTTCATGATATAGATGTGCATGCACTGCCTCAATTTTATGCAAATCTATCTCATGCATATTCATTGTGTACATGACCCTAGCTTAAATCATGCATGTTCGCGACCACTTCTGCTAGTATTCTATAGTATTCTGCAAAGTCTAAATTGCTTATATAATTACCTCCATAGTCCATTTAAGGCTGGATTGAAGACCCATTTTTTTTTATTTTAGCCTTCTATCATTTCAATTAGAGTGCCCAATGGCCTGCTGGCAGCTTGCGGAGCTCATGGCCTTAGGCTTGTTTCTACTGATCATCTTGCTCTGTAACTGATAGATGTTCTCTCTGTTCTCTCTTTTCTTCAAACTGGATGGAGTTCCTTTCACAATTCTCCATTGGTCTATGAAGAGAAAGTGGTATAGCAAAAGAAAATAAACATAAACATTAACATAGAACAGTAGTGTATCGCTATGTATGCGGTACTCCCACCATGGACACTGAAAACATAGACACAAATCCAACAGTGTACCTTTCCTAAAGACACACGCTTGAAATCTCCGACAGGCACTGGGTTTGCTCTCAGCTTTGCTGCTGATCTGAAGCCCCGCTGGGCAGAAGAGCTCCATGTGGGAAATGGGATGTCCAGGACAGGATATTCACATTTCACAAGTATTTTACGAAAGATTCTGCCAGACAAAGAGCCTTCTGTAAAATACGTACATATAAGAACACCAGAAAATACACATGTATTTGCCAGCACATACAGCGGGAACTCAGTATGGGCAGGCAGACGTTAGAATACCCCCACCACTATTCCCTTTCCCTTCACACATGAAATTCCAATCCATAAAAATTCTATGGTGCATTCTATTTTGTGCAGAATGTTTATTCTGTTTGACTTAATGCTCTCTTTACCATGCAATACCAGCACTCACCAATTTGATCTACCTTGTTACTGCAATATAATTTGTATCCTGGTACCACAGTGTTCCATTGGCTATCCTCCCTACACCAGCTCTCTGACATGCCTATTATATCTACTTCTTCATTCAGTGCTACATATTCTCCCATCTTATTTTTTAGAATTCTAGTATTTGTATACAAACCTTTCAAAGTATATTTTTAGTTTATATTTATATCCTTAGCAGGGATACTTTCCAATTTTTCAACTCTGTCCACTCTATACTTAAGAGCACCTGGGCTACTTTCACCTTTATCATAACCTCTCTTTTGGGATGTCTAATATTCTTTGTTATGACAGTATCCTTCAAAGATACTTTACTCTGAATCATGTGCTTTTGAGAAAATTTCTATATAGAAAGGCACAACAAGAAATATTTCCAGTTGTATTGGGAGCCACGAGCCTGATTAAGAGGAATTTCCAGTTGTACCCTGACAAGTTGCCCATACATGTTACACCTTATGAACTCTACTGTAGAAGGAAGCTCTCTTTGGCACGATGCAAGTACTATAGCAAGCATTAGCAGTAAATTTGAAAGACTGAGATATTACTCCACATACCCTGGCTTAAGAGTGAGGTGAACATCACTTGGGGCAATTTCTATTTCTAATGTATAAATTGGGTATCTAAAGAGAAGCATCAAAATAACTAAGAAGCATGTTTACTAAACTGCGCTAAGAATCAGCATCTTAGCACTTATTTAATGTCAAAAATTAGCATGACAGGTGTGTCCAACCCACTCTGTCAGAGGCATTTCCTGCAAGTCTCCATGCAGTTAGCAAAGTGTGAAGCAGTTCATCATGCTAAACCTGCAACTGCACTTAATGCAAGTGTGCTTACTTCTACCCATTGAGGAGGCGGTACGTGCACCCACATTAACCTCAACATTGATGATTAACACACACTAATGATGCTTGCGCTAATTGCAAGGTGCAGGTAATACCCATTCCTGCCCCTAATCAAACCAGTTTCTGCCCAGTCACGCACCAGGTGGTTACATAGTAACATAGTAAATGACGGCAGATAAAGACCAGTGTGGTCCATATAGTCTGCCAAATAAGGTGCCTAGAGTGGTGCCTGTCGCTCCATGCAGGTTACCCCCTGGAGGCCTTTGTTTAGGGTTGTAGCTGCCACTCCGTGCAGATCACCCCCTCTATTTGTTGAAGTTTAAAGTTAAACATAGAAACATGACATAGAAAGATAACAGGGTTCGTTCCTGGGCCCGGCACTGTTCAATGTATTTGTGAGTGATATTGCTGAAGGACTGAATGGAAGTCTGTCTTTTTGCAGATGACATGAAAATTTGCAACAGAGTGGACTCCCCCGAGGGAGTGGTTAACATGAGGAAAGATCTCCAAAAGCTGGAAGAATGGTCTAATGCTTGGCAGTTAAGATTTAATGCGAAGAAGTGCAGTGTCATGCACTTAGGATGCAGAAATCCACGGAAAATGTACGCGATAGAGGGCAAGAGGTTGGTGTGCACGGACCAGGAGAAGGACCTTGGTGTAATTATTTCTGCGGATCTCAAGGTGGCAAAACAGTGTGACAAGGCAGTGGCAAAAGCCAGGAAGATGATGGGTTGCATAGAAAGAGGAATTACCAGCAGAAAGGAAGAAGTACTAATGCCACTGTATAAGTCACTGGTGAGGCCTCACTTGGAATACTGTGTTCAGTTTTGGAGACCATATCTTGCAAAGGATGTAAAAAGACTGGAAACTGTTCAGAGGAAGGCAACCAAAATGATTTGGAGCCTGCATCAGAAGCCTTATGAGAAGAGACTTGAAGACCTAAATATGTACATTCTGGAGGAGAGGAGGGATAGGGGAGATAGGTTTCAGACCTTTAAATACTTAAAGAGAAATAATGAACAAACAAAGCTCTTCCAAAGATGCGGAAGCTGTAAAACTAAAGGGCATAAGATGAAGCTGCAAGGGGGTAAATTGAAAGGCAATGTCAGGAAATACTTTTTCACTGAAAGGGTGGTGGATGCTTGGAATGCCCTCCCGATGGAAGTGTTGGGGGCAAATACAGTGACAGAATTCAAAATGGCATGGGACAGACACAGTGGATCCCTTTACAGCAACAGGATAAAATCAAAATAAACGTAACTAACTAATTTCTCAACATACAGGGATGTCCTACACGGAGCGGTGGGTTCACCCCTAAAACAAAGACATGGGGAGGGGTGGCCTGCACGGAGCGGCAGGTGAACCTACTCTTGCCTTCTTACTGGGCAGACTAGATGGACCATACTGTTCTTATCTGCCGTCATTTACTATGTTACATTTACTATGTTGCTATGACAGAAAAAGACCACATGACCTATCTAGTCTGTCCTTCCATACCAACCACTACAACAGTCCCCTTTTTTCCTTTAGAGATCCTCTGTGTTTGTCCCATGTTCTTTGAATTCAGATACTGTCCTCATCTCTACCACATCCACTGGGAGACTATTTCATGGATCCACCACTCTTTCCGTAAAGAAATATTTTCTCATATTGTGGTAGGCTATGGCCTATAATATTGTGAAAATTGCCTCTGGCGCCACCGGTCCTCTTGTATTGGAGAGGACTCCTCCTTGCCTCCGCAGGTTGCTGGTTCTGGCTGGACAACACCTCCGAACCCGAGGGGAGTCCAGGATCCAACCCACATACTGGTTTGGTATCGGGAACCGGATCCGGTGAGTAGGAGTTTTCTGTACTACTCAGATAGTCAGGTTTGGGAATATGGTATGGTAAAATAATAATGAGAGCCTGATCACCTCTCACGGGCGGTCCTAGTATGCCCCGCTAAGTGGTAGCGCCGCAGAAGCCACCGACCCTTTGGTATGGTTAGTCAGTAAGGCCTTGGGAATTTGGGAAAACATTGCTAAGCATGCTTGTCTGTGTGTGTGAGTGAGAGGTCTAGAATGACAGACCAAGCGAGAGCGGACTCCTGAGTAGCGCAGTTCCTGGCCGGGCGACCGCGCCCAGGTCGCGAAAAGGAGAAAGTGTTCGGTGTTTGTCTATTTGTTGAAACCGCTGGTTTCCCTTCTGGTGTAATATAAACAGTTTACCGATTAAGGGACAGTACTGAGAAAGAGAAAAGGAAAAAAAAAAAGAAAAGAAAAGAAAAGGGGAGTATATGCATTCTAGATATCCACCAACTTTATCAAAAGGTATCCGTTTCATGTCCTTTGAATATCTGCTTTCTGAACTGTAAGATTTAAAGTAATTTCTTTGCAGAGACATTGTTCAGCTTAGTGCTGATGACTGCTGTTGGTTAGTTTCATGCCAAGTATTTTTATTCTAGTCATACGTAACAGATATGTGGCCGTCATGTTAGGAGCCATATTTCTTTCTATTGGGATTGATGTTATAACATGTTACAAAATAATAGTTTTATATTTTAAGGACTTTATCTAAATTGTTCCTATTTAGAATGAGCACACACATCCATTATGCTTATTGCAACCAATCTAAGCTTATGTTTTCTGCCTACCCTTTGTTTACAGCAATAATAAGTTTTTAATAATACGTTTTTTAATAAGTGCACCCAGAGGAACATTGTTGGATAGTTCTGACTCGTAGTCCACAGGAAAATGCAGCCGGACTGCCCGCCCCCTCTGTCTGTTGTCAAGAACATCATCATGGTGGGAGGGGGGGGGTCGGAGTCCACGCAAATTCCGTTGCAATGTATGACTAGGAGTTTTAGCAAGGGATTTGCTGGAGACTATGGAATAGAAATGTCTCCGTCCCGATTAGAGATGCTTTGTGATAGGGAGTGGCCAGTACTGGTCTCATCATGGCCCCCTGGTGGTACCATTGATGTTAGTATCATATCCTTAGTTCACCAGATTGCATGAAAAGAACATCCTGACCAGTTCCCTTATATAGACTTCTGGTTAAATGTTTGTGAAAAAGAGCCCTCCTGGATGAAACGTTGTTATAAGGAACAGTGTAGGATATTTGTAGCAACTACCCAAGGGGCCCAGAAGCCTGGGGAAAAGAAACTGCCTGACTATTCAGCCCCAGAGTCCCCAGACATTCCTCTATAGGTCAGTCCCCTCGGCTCCGCCACTATCCCAGGCAGAGCCTGTCCAAGAGGAACCCATTCCTGCAGTTTTACCCCGAGTGTCCTCCCAACAGCTCCCGCGGCTGGAGGAGGCGTTCCCCTCCCCGGCTCAGTTCAAAGTACTCCGAGTGGGCCACAGTCCACTGATGACACTACAAGCAAGGATTCATTTGCCAGTTCAGGGTCACTCACAGCCAGCGCCCAAGAACATGAAGTGGAACCCCAACAGTCCCAATTGCCGTATGCCTTCAGAAGTACAACTACCAGTAAAAGGAATGGTCACGTTATACCATTGCGCCAGGTCCAGGGCCTACCCACCCTTAATACCGAAGGCCAGCTTGTGGTAGGGCTGACCAGCCTTGTTTATGTGCCTTTTTCCACCACTGATTTACTGAACTGAAAGACGCATTATGCCTCCTACACCGAGAAACCTTAGGATTTGATTGAACAGTATTATGCAGACCCATCAGCCTTGATGGCCCCAAGTGGGATCCAAATAGTGCAGACAGCCCTCAATCGGTTCCGCCAAGCCCTCATGCAAAGCCTAAAGAAGGGAGGCCAGAGAGCCATGAATATTGAAAAAATATCTGAAGTTCTCCAACAACTAGATGAGAGCCCAGCAGCCTTCTATGAATGATTATCTGAAGTCTATAGACTATATACCCCATACGATCCAGCAGCCCAGGAGAATTTGCGTATGGTAAACGCAGCTTTTGTCAGTCAGTCCCAGAGAGATATAAAGCGCAAATTACAGAAATTGGATGGATTTGCGGGCATGTATACAGCACAGTTAATGGAAGTTGCCCAGAAAGTGTTTGTGAATCGTGAAAATGAGCGTAACAGAGAAAGTGAATGGAAAATGAAGAAGAAAGCAGATCTTCTTGCTGCCGCTTTAGTTGAACGACGTGGAGGAGGTTTTCCTAACCGAAGGAGTAGAGGATGTGGAAGGGGCCGTGGAAGTAGCTAGCCCCCACTGGGTGCAAACCAATGCGCCCATTGTAAAGAAGAAGGACATTGGAAAACTGAATGCTCGCATCTTGGCTCCACCCCCAGGAGGGGAGGGGGGAGCACTTGGAGAACAGGAGGTCGGTTTCAGAATCGAGGAGGAATAAACCGAGCACAGTTCCAGCAGGAGAGGGAAGAAGCTATTGAGGGAGTGGCAGTTGCAGAGGGCTATGACGTGGATGAAGACTAGGCCAGACTGGGCTCCAAGTTCACCTTGGGTCCCCAGGAGCCTATGGTCAGTTTGAAAATAGGGGACCAATATATGGACTTCATGGTGGATACAGGAGCAGAACATTCAGTAGTGGCCAAGCCAGTAGCCCCTTTATCCTCTCGATCTGTCACCATTGTTGGGGCCACTGGAGCTAGGGCCACTAAGCCTTTTCTGCAGAACCGCATGTGTGAACTAGGGGGACAGAAAATAACGCCGAGATATGCTTGCTAAGCTGCAGGCGCAAATATCCTTTGCTGAAGGGGGAGAAATGCAAATGACTGTAAACTCAAAGCCTGCTGGATTGATGGTGCTGACTGTCCCCCGAGAACAAGAGTGGCGGTTCTATAGTGCATCTCCAACCAAGACAGTTAGTTCCTGTATACCCACCAACCTTTCAGCTCCACGCGAAGTATGGGCGGAGGATAATCCACCTGGCCTAACGAAGAACATAGCCCCCATCATTGTCACCCTCAAATCAGGAGCGGAACCAGTGCATGTGAGGCAGTATTCTCTTCCTCGACCAGCCATTGAAGGTATCCACAGCCATCTGATGAAATTGCTGAAGTATGGACTTCTTAAAGAATGCCAGTCACCTTGGAACACCCCCTTTCTCCCAGTCAAGAAACCAGGAACGGGAGATTACTGCCCAGTACAGGATCTGAGGCGAGTGAATGATGCAGTTGTAACTATACATCCAGTGGTATCAAATCCCTACACCCTCCTGGGACTGATTCCTGCTGAAGCTACTCATTTCACTGTCCTGGACCTGAAAGATGCCTTCTTCTGCATACGCCTAGCCCCCACCAGTCAACTTTTGTTTGCCTTTGAATGGCAAGATCCTACAACAGGAAGGGGGGGCCAACTCACCTGGACTCGATTACCCCAAGGATTCAAAAATTCACCTACCCTATTCAGTGCTGCTTCAAATCAGGATCTTTGAAGCTACTATGTGAACCCAGGGAAAAGGGTTCTTCTCCAGTATGTGGATGACCTGCTAATAGCCACCAACTCCAAAAGTAAATGTTTACAAGCCACCAGTGATCTCTTACATCTTCTGAATGGAGCCGGATACAAGGTCTCCAGGGCCAAGGCACAGTTATGCCAGACTGAAGTTAAATATCTAGGATTCCAATTGTCCAGCGGAGTCCGACGCCTGGGACCAGAACGCAAAGAAGTTGTATGTAGTATTCCTACTCCAACCACCAGGAGGCAAGTGAGAGCTTTTCTGGGGACTGCAGGTTATTGTCGAATATGGATACCCAACTTCGCGCTGTTGGCAAAGCCATTGTATCAAGCCACCAAAGGAATGGAGAGGTCTCCGTTGGAATGGGGACCTGAACAGGATGCAGCATTTTGATCTTTGAAGACTGCCTTGATGTCATCATCAGCCCTGGGCCTGCCAGATGTCCAGAAACCTTTTCGCCTCTATGTTCATGAGTCACAGGGAAATGCTTTGGGAGTGTTGACTCAATCTCTCGGATCTTGGCAGCGACCAGTGGGCTATTTATCAAAACAGTTGGATATAGTTGCAAAAGGCTGGCCCCTTTGTTTAAGAGCCATTGCAGCCACAGCCCTCTTAGTGAGCGAAGCTGACAAGCTCACTTTGGGACAGAATCTTCAAGTCATCGTACCATACTCTGTCTTGACCCTTATGGAGCACAAAGGGAACTTCTGGCTCACAAATTTGCTAATGTTGAAGTATCAGAGTATGCTGTGTGAGAATCCACGATTGCAATTGATGGTTAGTCAAGCTTTAAATCCTGCTACGTTGTTACCAATTGGTCCTGGCCCCCCCGATCATGACTGTCTGGAAATTATGGACACTGTATTCTCAAGTCGCCCGGATTTGACTGATGTTCCTTTGGATAACCCAGAACGGACTTTCTTTGTGGATGGAAGTAGTCCCATCATCAATGGACATCGTTGTGCAGGGTATGCAGTGGTGACCCTTGATCTGGTAGTTGAGTCCTCAGCTTTGCCCCCGGGGACTTCAGCACAGAAAGCTGAACTGATAGCTCTCACTAGAACACTGAAAATAGGAAAAGGGCTCTGTCTTAAATGTGTACGCAACCTTGCATACACATGGGGCCCTGTACAAAGAATGGGGGTTGATAACCTCAGGAGGCAAGTCCATTAAGTATGGCCCCGAGATATTGACATTATCAGATGCATACTGCCTACAGACCCCAGAGTTCAGGAAAAGTAGAGCATATGAATAGAACCCTGAAGTCTCAGTTATTTGAACTTTGTCAAGAAGCTCACCTGAAGTGGCCCCAGGTTCTTCCTATAACCCTTCTTAGGATACGCTTAGCCCCGACTAAGTCTTTAGGAGTTTCCCCTTTTGAGATTCTGTATGGGCGACCCCTGCCTATTGTACAAGGAATAAAAGGAGATATGAAACAGATTGGATCTGAAATTACTAGACAAGAACTATTGGCTTTAAGTTCTGTTTTGCAGAGTCTTCATATGTGGGTACAAGATCAGCTGCCCATCAATCTAACAGAACCTCTGCATCCTTTCAAGCCTGGAGTCTCGGTGTGGATCAAAGAGTGGAGAAAAGACACCGTTGACACCGCATTGGAAGGGACCTTATGTTGTCATCTTATCAACCCCAATTGCAGTTAAAGTTGCAGAACTCGAACCCTGGATTCATCACAGTCAAGTAAAGCCAGCAGCCGTTGATGACACGGTAGAACGGAAAACAGCTACAAAAGTATTAGCTATGTGGCAATATTACCCTAAACCCCAAAATGATGCTTTTACGCAAGTATAATATGTGATTTAATTCTCACCCTTTCTCACTTGCGGGTAAGAATAATCAAAGGGGGGAATGTGGTAGGCTATGGCCTATAATAGCCTGTGAACCTATGGGAGGCCTGTAAGCTAGGCCTGAGTCCCTACCCCCACCTGAGATTAATAGTGCTGAGAAAGACCAAAGTCAGTGAAAGTCTGAGAATCTGCCTTAAACTGCTTTTTGATAAGTTTGTATGAATCCAGTGTTCTGCATTCTCACATTCTCTGAGCTAGAAATAACCTTGAAGTAGAGATGTATCTATGTCTAAGACAGTGCCTTTGTGAGGATAGTCTGAGCAGGGGGAGCAGGGAGATAGGCCCAGAGAGGGTCCCCGATTAGACAGGTGCAGGGAGCGTTTGGACCAATAGAAAGTTTGCCTGTATTAAACTGTGAAACTTGTATATAAGGAATTTGTTTCTGTTCTCCATTGCTCAGTCCTTTTTTGATGTTTTCCTGTCTGAGCCTTGTGCACAATAAACTGGCTTGGATCTTTGAACTGACTCCTGGTATTATTTATTGCATGCTTATCAGCTGCTACAATATCACTCCTGAATCTCCCCTTTCACTCTCATCCTATGTCCCCTCATAGCAGAGCTTGCTTTCAATTGAAAGAGGCTCTCCTCGTGTGCATTTATGCCACTGAGGTATTTAAACATCTCAATCATATCACCTCTATCCAGCCTTTCCTCTAAGGTGTACATATTAAGATCCTTAAGACTGTCCTCATATGCTTTATAATGAAGACCACTAACCATTTTAGAAGGTACGCTCTGTACCAACTCTAGCCTGTTTATATCCTTTTGAAGGTGTGGTCTCCAGAATTGCACACAATATTCCAAGTGAGGTCATACCAAAGACTTATACAGAGGCACTATCACCTCCTTTCTTCTGCTGGTCATTCCTCTCCCTATGCACTCAAGCATCCTTCTAGCTTTTGCCGTCATCTTTTCTACCTGTTTAGCTACTTTTAGATCATCAGACACAATCACGCCTTCCTGGGTGTCTACTCTATTGCAGATTTTGGTATCATCTGCAAAGAGGCAAACCTTACCCAATAAACCTTCCGCTATATCACTAACAAAGATGTTAAAAAGAATCGAACCAAGGACAGATCCCTGGGGCACACCACTGGTAACCTCCTTCTCCTCAGAGTGAGCTCCATTTACGTGTATCCTTTGTCACCTCCCACTCAACCAATTTCTAACCCAAACAATAACTTTAGAGTCCATCCTTAGGGTGCTCAGTTTGTTTATAAGTCGTCTGTGAGAAACGGTGTCAAAGGCGTTACTGAAATCTAAATACACCACATCTAGGGCTCTCCCTCGGTCCAACTCCCTGGTCACCCAGTCAAAAAATCAATCAGATTTGTCTGACAAGACCTGCCTCTGGTGAATCCATGCTGCCTTGGATCCTGTAATCCGCTGGACTCCAGAAACCTCACTATTTTCCCTTTCAGCAGCGCTTCCAATAATTTACTCACCACCGAAGTTAAACTAACCGGCCTGTAGTTTTCAACCACATCCTTATTTCTGCTTTTGTGTAAAGGGACCACATGTGCCTTTCTCCAGTCCTTTGGCACCACTCTTGACTCCAATGAGGCATTGAAAAGGTCAGTCAGTGGAGCTGCTTGAACGTCCCCAAGTTCCCTCAGTATTCTGGGGTTTATCCCATCTGGTCCCATCGCTTTGTCTACTTTTTTAAATAAATGTTGTTGAACATTTTCTAAATATTTTATTGTAGAAAATACAAAATTAAACTTCTGAACACTTTTTCTTATTGCATTATCATTACTTAAGACTTTTGTCAGTTGTTCATGAATTACTATACAGTAGCATATATGAAAACTGTCTGTGCAAACAAATTGTGCTTCAGACTGGAGTCACGTATATATAAAATGATTGTTATACAATGTCTGTCATTCTTTTCTAAATTCTAGAAAAGGAATCTAGATTTAGATAAATTTGTTACAAACGGTCTCATGTCTACTGTGGGCAGGGCATTCAGGTTTCTTGCAGGTATTGCATGTCTTGCAAAGTTTCTTGTCAATCTCTCTTAGACATAATCTATATGACTTATGCGTGGAATGCCCTCCTGATGGAAGTGTGGGGGCAAATACAGTGACAGAATTCAAAATGGCATGGGACAGACACAGTGGATCCCTTTATAGCAACAGGATAAAATCAAAACAAATATAACAATCTCTTATATCTCAACAAATGGGGGTAATCTACACGGAGAGGTGGATACAGCCCTAAACAAAGGCATGGGGTGGGGTGACCTGCATGGAGTGGCAGGTGTACCTACTCTCACCAGCTTGCTGGGCAGACTAGATGGACCATACTGGTCTTTATCTGCCTTCATATACTATGTTACTATGTTATGTATGCTACTTCCTTTTTCCTTCAGTAACTTCTCTTTGGACATCTTGTAGAACACTGGGATCTGCATCATCACAGTACTGGCTCTGTGCTGGACGTGGGGCATGATGAGTTGATGTCTTCGCTTTCCTTCAGATTATTTCCACTGATGAAATTTTGGCAGATACAGCACCATTGTTGGCATAGTTGCCAAACAGGATAAAAAGCCAACGATTTATCTTCCTTCTTGATGTAAATAATGTTGACAGATGGTTAAGGTTATCTACACCACACATTCTGGTGTTATAATGTAGTATGATATGTGGCTTTCTGTCATCACCTTCCACAGTTGCATCATGGTACATACTTGATGCTACAATAACTGATTTATTCTGCTTGGATACAGAAGATGCACAGGACCCA
Organism: Ichthyophis bannanicus; assembly: GCA_033557465.1. Classification (NCBI taxonomy): domain Eukaryota; kingdom Metazoa; phylum Chordata; class Amphibia; order Gymnophiona; family Ichthyophiidae; genus Ichthyophis; species Ichthyophis bannanicus. Next base: position 1,386,399,478 of record CM066032.1, on the reverse strand, counting down.
AAAGACAGGCAGAGTTCTAGAGTCTCAATGCATGGATGAGATGATGATGCAACAGGCTGGATCCCTCCTTGAGGGTGGAGTGAAATCCTTCCAGTGACCAGCAAGCACAAATTTCGCAGCTAATAACAAGTAGTGAATGAGTTGTCGCTTCACAAGGAAGAATACATCACTCTCATCCACTGAGAACTAAAACCTCATAATTTAGCAGCAAATTTACCTCAGTTATCTCCCGAAAAAGTTAGACAGGTAGAAAATCGATGCCTTTGAATTATGGTGATGGTGATGAATACTGTATATACCATGGACTGATTGAAGAACAAACCAGTCAGTACTAGAGGAGATCAAAGTTAAGCTTTCTTTACAAGCTCAGATGACAAGACTTAGACTTTCATACTTTGGACTCAATATTGGATCCACAAACACAGTCTTCTGAAAATTGTTCAAGATGCCCCTCATTTCTGTTCCTGTTTGGGTGTGTTTTCTGAGGTCCTGCTCCTGGTTCTTCATCTGTGAACACAGAACAGAAATATTTGTTAAGCAATTCCACTTTATCCTCATCAGCTTTTACATATTACTCCCCTTCATTCTTGGGTCTGACAATACCACTTTTGCCCTTCCTCTTCTCACTAACATATCTGAAAAATGTCTTATCCCCCTATTTTATTTCATTTGCTATTTCCTCCTCTTTTTGAATCTTTGCTTTCCTGACTACTTTGCTAGCTTCTCTAAGTTTTTCCAAATATAGATGCCTGTGTTCCTCTCTCTGTGATCTCTTGTATATCATGAAGGCCTCCCACTTTTTCTTTACCTTTTCAGCTACTTACGGTCTCCTTTTCCTTTTACCTTTATTTACCATTTTAACAAAAAGGTTGGTTGCCCTTAAAATATCCCCTTTCAGTTTTCTCTACTGTTTTTCTACATCCCCTAGCTGTTCCCATCCTGCTAACAACTCTCTGATGTATTGGCCTATCTTGGCAAAGTTAGTTTTCCTAACGTCTAAAGCCATCACTTTTGAATGTATTTTAACAGCGCTAGTCCTAATACTGAACCACACCATCTGGTGATCACTGGATGCAAAATGATCTCCCACTATAACATCAGAAACACTTTCACCATTGGTAAGCACCAAGTCCAGTATGGCCCCTTTACATGTGGGTTCTGTTACCAGTTGCCTGAATAGTTCTCCCTGTAGAGAATTCAGGATCTCCTTACTTCTAGATGATACTGCAGCAGGAATGTGCCAGTCAACATCTGGCATATTGAAATCCCCTATCCGTAGCACTTCCCCTTTCCTATCAATGCTATGTAAGTCTTCAAATTGATTCTCTGTCCACCTCTTCCTCTTGTGAGGGAGGTCTGTATACCACGCCAATGCAAATAGATTTCTCTTTCCCTCCTAGTTTAACCCACAGTGCTTCCTCTCTCCCTTTTAAACTCAGTAGTTCCAAAGCTTTAATATTATTTTTACATATAGTGCCACTCCTCCTCCTCTTCTTCCTACCCTGAATAAAGTATAGCCTGGTACAGTTACATCCCAATCATGGTTTTCTGTGAACCATGTTTCTGTAACTGCCACTAAATCCAAGTCAGCCTCTCCCATTAAAACTTGAACATCCGGGATCTTATTTCCCATGCTATGGGCATTTATACAAACCACTTTCCATATGTTGTCCTTTTTACCCATTTCCATAAGGGTATTTAATGTTTCACTTACCTGGGGGCTTTCTTCACCCATCCCCAACAAATCTAGTTTAAAGCCCTCTTCAGTAGATTAGCCAGTCTGCTACTGAAGACATGTCAACCTTTCTTGGACAGATGGATGCCATCTCTGCTCTGCAACCCTGGAACAGCATCCCATGGTTCAGGAAACCAAAACGCTCTCAATGACACCATCCATGCATTCATCTCTAGGATGCGAGCTTCCCTGCTTTGGCCTTTACCCTCAATAGGGAGGATTGAAGAGAACACTACCCACACCCCTATCTGCTTCACCCTCTGTCTGAGAGCCATGAAGTCACTTTTGGTACGCTCAGAGGGATACTTGGCAGTATCATTGGGTAATAGTCAGTGGGCTTGATGAGTCTCGGCAAATTCTCTGTAACATCTCGGATTTTGGCACCTGGCAGAAAGCATACCTCTCTGGACATCAAGTCTGGTTGGCAGATGGACGCCTCAGTACCCCTCAGAAGAGAGCCACCAACCACCACTACCCTTCACTTCCTTGTGGTCACTGATTCTGCAACTTTGGGGTGCTCGAGCTCTGGTTCTTCCCTTTCCAAGAATGCTTTCACCTCCTCCACTTCCAGGGCTGCATGTATGTAAGTTATGTTAGTGCTCTGATTCCATCCTCTTGCTATAGAGCAGAGGTTCTCAACCCTGTCCTCGGGACCCACCTAGCCAGTCGGGTTTTCAGGATAACCACAATGAATATGCATGGGAGACATTTGCATATAATGGAGGCAGTGTATGCAAATATCTCTCATACATATTCATTGTGGTTATCCCGAAATCCCGACTGGCTAGGTGGGTCCCGAGGACAGGATTGAGAACCCCTGCTATAGAGGGATTTCGCTGTTTTTGCTCATACCCTCTTCATTGGGAGGGTATTCCAGGCATCCATCACACTTTCCATGAAAAAGTATTTTCTGAGATTGCTTTTAAGTTTATCTTCTTGCAGCTTCATTTCATGCCCTCTAGTTCTACAGCTTCTCCTTTGAAAAATGTTTCTTTGTTCATTAATACACAAGTATTTAGACGTCTATATCATATCTCCCTGTCCCTTCCCTTCTCTAGGGCATATATATTTAAATGTCTTCTCATACGTCTTATATCAGAGGCTCCAAATCATTTTGACCACCTTCCTCTGAACTATTTCAAGTCTTTTTATATCCTTTGTACAAACTCCAAGTGAGGCCTCACCAACGACTTGCACAGGAACATTAATACCTCCTTTTTGCTAGTTATTTCTCTCTATATGCAACCTAGCATTCTGCTGGCTTTGGCTACTGCCTTATCACATTGTTTCACCACCTTGACATCCTCAGACACTATTATCCCGAGGTTCTTCTTCTGGTTCATGCACACCAATCTCTCACCCCTTATTGCATACAACTCCCTTGGATTTCTGCATCCCAAGTGCATTGTTCTGCACGTCTTTGCAATATATCTTATCTGCCAAGCATTAGTCCATTCTTCTAATATTTGCAGATTTTTTCTTATTGCTGTCTTCTCCCTCCAAGGAGTTCATTCTGTTGCAAATTTTTGTGTCATCTGCAAAAAGGCAAACTTTTCATTTCAGCAATATCACTCACAAAAACAATGAACAGTAGTAGTACTAGGACTCATCCTTGAAGCACTCCACTACTCATCTTCCTTTCTTCCATGGTTAGCGTGGGCTTTTTACTGTACTTGCATTTTTAACATGCTGTAACAATTACTGTGGCTCCACACTAACCGTTTACCATGTGTTAAACCCTGGAAACATGCCCCTAATTTATTTATAAATATGGCATTTTTTGAGCATGAATTTCAAATGACTGATTGAAAGAATTGCTAAATTTCTGAAGCAGAATTTAATCAAAACATGAATTTATGTCAGTTAACATATTTTTTAATTTTTTAAATTGATTATTTTATATTTGAGAGTCTTTATATATCACACTTTGGACAAATTAACATTTTTAAATATTATAAATTATTAGGAACAATTCTTCATAAACACATTTTTCTGTGTATGGATAGATGATGAGTTCATTGGAGAACTCAAACTAATTTATGTCTGTGTAGATTATATGATTCTGTTAGGTCATTAAATGTATTATTTGATGTTATCAATTTCAACAATGAATTTATGTGGCTAATATTTTAAAAAGGCAACATAGGTGACTGTGTACCTTTATAAAATAGGCTTCACGATCCAGCCCCAATAACATGCAGATGCCAACACATAATTTTATATCTGTTCCAAAGAAGGGGTATGTTTGTTTTGTACTCATTGTGTGCACAACTGTATTTTTATAATACCGGTGTGCACCTCGCAACTCGGCCTCTGCTCCACCCATACTGTGCTGCCAGGAAGGCCCAGGCACAGGTCATGTAAAAGCAGGCACATGCTTTCTGTGCGAATATGTTTTGCTTGCTTATGCAATCATGCAATTTCATGAAAGCAATTTCCTTCATGTAAAACAACCTTTACACACAGAAAAAACTTTATAAAATTACCCGCAATTACCCTCAGTAAGTCTGACCCATGATGGGCTGAATTGTTTAAAAATGTCTGCTGGGCAACGCATAGTAATTAAGGTCCCTTTCTGCATCAATTTCTTCAGCTTTGCACAATCCTCTTTCCTTTTCCATCTCACCAGACTTTACCAGTGTGAAACCTGATTTTTCTTAGATTGTCTAGGCAGAAAAAGAGATGCACAAATCGGGACATTCAAATTGTGCAAGATATATCACAAAAGGCTCACTGAACAAGGAACCTTTTGTAAATTTCCTTATGGATATTTAGAGGAAATAGCCATTTTACAAAGAAACACATAAAAAAAGAGTGGGATCACTCAGGGCTTTGAATGTGTAAGTACCTGATTTTGCAACCTACATGTATAAGTGCTGCACCTGCATCTGGGCATGACACCGAGTGTACAGTGTGGGGACCATGGGCCTATGAAAGTTGTTCTGGAGGGCATTTTGTAATATGGTCTAAAGAGCCACAGCAGCCAATTAAATCACACATTTCCACCATCTGCAGGGACAGGTCAGTCAGGGAAATCATGTCACCAATGCACCATGTCACCACTTTCGATACTGCCTACTCCTTGCCCCAGATCATAGTGGCTTGTTACGGATGACTTGAGGCTGGGAACTGCTGGCTGCTAGCCTGCCACCTTACTGGGGGAAGGGCCCCAGGAGGTCAATTTGGGTGAAAAACGTTCCCCTTCCCAGTAGATTTTCTGCTTCTGCTACTTTCAGAGGAGGATAGGCCCTCCATACTAGGACCAGCCAACTCTGAAACCAACACTGGAGAATCTCTAACTATATGATTGGAGTATCTGTTATGTTTTGTTTGGTCTTTATTTGTTTGTTTATCATGTCCTGTTCTGTATTACATTTTAGATTGTAATCTGCCCAGTTGGGCTTATAGTTCAATGGGCAGTCTAGAAAATGTTATGTATTAAAAAAATAAAGACAGGATCAACACAAAGGTCGTTACAGGGCCAGTGCAACCTTTTGCTTAAAGCTCCCCTCCCCCCCCCAGCAATTATGACCATCATCCCTTGCACAGCATTCCTGTAAATATGAATAATTGGACATCATGAGGGGAATTTTAGAAAGGATTCAAAGTGCAATCTGGGGCGTCTAAGCCAGAATGTCTGAAAAAAAAAAACAGGCACATCCAGGTGCAGACATGATTTCACAAGTGTGGATTGCCTGATACAGTCTGCGGAGGCGTCTACATAGGCATCCCCAGAATAGTATTTCAGAACCTAGAATCTTGGAGTAGACTAATTGTTAGAATAATAGGCTTGGAACAAGAAAGCAAGGGTTTATATCCACTGTTGCTATCATTGAAAAGAAACTGAGCACCCTAGGGATGGACCCTAAAGTTACTGCTTGGGTTAGAAATTGGTTAAGTGGGAGGCGACAGAGTACAAGTAAATGGAGCTCACTCTGAGGAGAAGGAAGTTACCAGTGGTGTGCCCCAGGGATCTGTCCTTGGTCCGATTCTTTTTAACATCTTTGTTAGTGATATAGCGGAAGGACTGTCAGGTAAGGTTTGCCTCTTTGTGGATGATACCAAAATCTGCAATAGAGTAGACACCCAGGAAGGTGTAGATAACATGAGGAGGGATCTAGCCAAGCTTGAAGAATGGTCTAGAATTTGGCAGATGGGATTTAATGTTAAAAAATGTAAGGTCATGCATTTGGACTGCAGCAATCCAAGGGAGCAATATAGTATAGGGGGTGAAGTATTTTTGTCCACTAAAGAAGAGCAGGACCTAGGCGTGATTGTGACTGATGATCTTAAAGTAGCTAAATAGGTAGAAAAGGCGACAGCAAAAGCTAGAAGGATGCTTGGGTGTATACGGAGAGGAATGGCTAGCAGAAAAAAGGAGGTGATAGTGCCTCTGTATAAGTCTTTGGTGTGACGTCATTTGGAGTATTGTGTGCAATTCTGGAGACGGCACCTTCAAAAGGATATAAACAGGATGGAGTCAGTACAGAGAGTGGCTACTAAAATGGTTAGTGGTCTTCATTATAAAGCATATGAGGACAGACTTAAGGATCTTAATATGTACATCTTAGAGGAAAGGTGGGATAGAGGTGATATGATTGAGATGTTTAAATACCTCCGTGGCATAAATGCACAGGGGGAGAGCCTCTTTCATTTGAAAGCAAGTTCTTCTATGAGGGGATATTGGTTGAGGGTGAAAGGGCATAGATTCAGGAGTGATATGCGGAAATATTTCTCTATGGAAGGAGTGATGGATCCGTGGAATTGTCTCCCAGTGGATGTGATAGAGATGAGGACAGTATCTGAATTCAAAAAAGCATGGGACAAACACAGAGGATTTCTAAAGGAAAAAAGGGGACTGCTGTAGTTATCGATTTGAAAGGACAGACTAGATAGGTCATGTGGTCTTTTTCTGTCGTCATTTTTCTATGTTTCTATGCTGAGTATTGGATATGATGGAGTGTTTTCTCCTCTACACCCTCTGGGTGTTTTTCAGCTAAAATGAGCACTTTTCCGATCCCTATTCATGCCTGGAGTAAGTCTGAACTTAGATGTGATGCCAGACCCTATGCTTCATGATGAAGTTTACTGGCCCTGTTAGTAGCTGCCCTCTAGACCGACTCTATTCTGTTTTATCCTTTTGAAGATACTGTCTTCAGTAAAACTCAGAGGTCTTCAGAGAGATTTATAGAGGCATTATTACCTATTTTTCCTGTAGGCTATTTCTCTTCCTATGAATCCAAGAATCCTTCTGGATGTTGTCATTACACTTTCTACCTATTTGGCCTCCTTAAGTTCATCAGATAAAATAACCACTGAGGTCCCATTCCTTTTCATGCGCAGAAGTACTTCACCCCCTATGCTATTCCATTCTCTTGAGATTTTGTAATCCTACATTTTTTATCATTAAATCTTAGCTGTTATATTCTAGACTATTCCTCAAGTTTTTTTTTATCCCTCTTAATGTTATTCACAACTTCCAGGGTGTCTATCTTGTTACAGATTATGGTATCATCTGCAAAGAGGCAAGTCTTTTATGAAAGCCCTTCCATGTGTGCAACTGGTATGACAAAATTATGGGGCATGTTTACTAAATGCTTACTGTGCATACTAAGCAGTTAATACTGGACTGTGGTAACCATTACTGTGTGCTAAAAATCCCAGTATAACTGCATAGTGCATGGGGGGGGGGGGGGGTGGTGAACAGGTTAGAGGTAGAAAATGGGCATTGACTGCATATTGTGGTTAGCATGGGGGGGGGGAGTAGTGATTAGCGCATGCTAATTGTCAATGTTGCAATTAGGGCGGGTGCTCTTAACACCCATGTTAATTGCAATTGTAGATGTTTCTCATCACAGCAACTGCCGGGATCTTGCTCCCAGCAAGTAGCAAATTGTCGACACTTAGCACACGTTAATAAATATGCCCCATGTGCATATTGGTTATGCAATTTTTTTAAGTGCCTATTTGCAAGTATAAAGCATTGCTCTAGGTACAGAAACAGTTTTTAAAATGGTCCCCTGTATGACCCATCAATGTTGGTATTGATCAATAAAAAGATTATGAAAAATAAACAAGAAGTATAGAGCTTTTTAAGATAAGTTTACTTATAAGTCCCAAAAGAATGTATTATGTTGAAAGATGTTGTAGGTTATTGTTTAAAAAATTGATACCTAAGCATAATATGCAGCTGTATAGACAAACAGGATGTTGCTTGTTTTCAAAGCCAGCTAGCCACATTGTGAATGAAAGGAAGCACATTACTGCCATATAAGGTCTGTTTTCTGTTTCCTTTTTTTCACATACTTCAACCCTTTGATAAATTAAAAATGCATTTCTACAATTGTCTGGATATTGAAATTTTGATTATCCAAACCTATTTTTCATAGACTCCCATCATATGCTTTGAGATGAGTTCCTATGCATATCCAGGGAGTTAACTCTATAACCCTCCCATATAACAGAAAGTAACCGACACAGGATATAAATCAGGGGTCTCAAACTCAAATTGCTTTGAGGGCCAAATGAAGACTTGTAAAGTAACCCGCGGGCCGCATAAGGCGTGGGGCCTCATTTGCATAAGGGACCTCATTTGCATACATATTTGCATGATGTTTACCATACACTAACTTTTAGTAAACATGCCTCTTAATGAGTTTATGGATAAAGAAAGACTAAAAGATTTCTACATTACTATAATCCAGTGCCCATTTAGAACCCATAGCAAACCCGCTGTATCGTAACAGCATTACCAGGACTCACAAAGCACCATACTCTACCTATCAAAAGGCAACACTGCAAATATTAAACCAATACATGTCAGAGAATAACAATACATGACCTACTGGGGAAAGAGAACAAGTGGCAATGTCAAATAGGAATTATATAAACAGAATACCTCAGCTCAGTTACACATGCAGAACATAGACCATCACCAAACAAGTAATCAAAATTTAGAAACAGGAAGACAATAATTAAACTGGGAACCCCAAACTTGGCATGTACAACAACACTGTAGAAATAAAACTATAAATTAATTTTCTTTTGTACTAAACAAAGTGCTTTCCCAGAGCTGACATATTCCAGTTAATAAATTCAAAATAAAGACATATTTTTCTACCTTTTGTGCATTTTTTTCAGTTGCAATTGTTCCAGCCACTTTCTTCATGTCCATTTCCAGTCCTAGCCCCCCCATAGCCCATTACCAGTCCTAACCCCCCTAATGTAGTATACTATTTTCAATAATTTTATCAATCACTTTTGACCATTTGCTGCCTTTTATTCTAATAAATGAGTGGAGGAGTAGCCTAGGGTTAGAGAACTGGCTTGGTGGCCAAGTGACCAGGCTTTGAGTCACACTGGCATCCTTGTGGCCTTGGGCAAGTCACTTTACCCTCTATTGCCTCAGAAGAAAGGCCTGGCAATCTGCTTCCGATCACAATGTAATGTGTGCCTTTGAGTAAATACTGATTCCTGGTGACCCAGCAGCTCCTGGGTTTTCTTGGCAGTGTGAGCAAAAGTAGATTGCCAGGCCTATCTCCCGAGGCAATAGAGGGTTAGGTGACTTGCTCAAGGCCACAAGAAGTACCAATAGGAATCAAAGCCTGGTCTCTTGGTTACCAAAGCAGTGCTATAACCCCTAGGCCACTCCTCTACTCTACTTTTAGTCACACTGCCAAGAAAATGCAGGAGCTGCTGGGTCGCCAGGAGTCAGCATTGACTTAAAAGGCATGCATTGCTTTGCGTTCTAATAAAATTGTAAGAATGATTCTCAATTCCATTATCACAATTTTTAATAAAGTTAAAGCAGCTCGCCATTCTCTCCATCATGTAGCCCTGGTATCTCTTTGTGATGGCAACCTGAGTGTCTTGATGGGCAGGGAATGGCACACCACCTTTACAACCTCAGGGCCTGTTCTGGATGGGGAGCAGTGGAGAAAGATGCTGCTTCAAGCCCCCGCCTCTATGGTATATTCCTCTACTCATTCAAATGTTCAGCCACATACAGCGTCACTTAACAGAGGACAATGTTCAGTCTGGATTGACTGTAAATATAAAACACTTTACTGAAGAAATATTGAGAAAACATTGGTTCATAGGGAGGTAGAAATAGTCAAATTAAATCTAGAATACACTGGAGTGGAGGAGTAGCCTAGTGGTTGGGGCAAGGTACTTCAGGCCAGAAGGTTGGGGGTTCAAATCCCACTAGAGGACAGCAACCTTGGGCTGGAAGGACTGGGGTTTGTAGTCCCACAGGTGCTCCTTGTGGTCTTGGGCAAGCCACTTAACCCTCCATAGCCCATGTTCCCTGTAAAATAGTTATCTCCAAGTTATAATGCCCTGTTCAATGTAATTTCAGTTTGTTCAATGTAAACCGCACTGATGCAGAATAGCACGGTATATAAGAGAATATAAATAAATAAAATAAATAAATAAACTTCAGGAGTAAGAAGGTAGAAGGGTTGAGATATTGTAGTGAAATCCAGAGATCTCTCAGGTCTTCTTTCTTTACTCTCCTATTCTCTCCTTTGGTTAGTGGTCAGCAGTGCCTCCAGCACACTAGCCAGAATTCTTTTCCCTTCCACTGGCTTCTTGAGCCCTCTTCCAGGAATCTGTTGATGGAACAAACTCCCATCTGTGGTACACTGCCTTCAAAGCTTAGGTCTTCTGGCCCACAGATGCCTTTTCCCAGAGTTCAGCAGCTCCTCCTAGGCCTTGGCTGCTTTCAAGGATGTAGATAAGGGACAAAAAGCCCTCCTAGACAAGAATTTTATTCTAACAGCTTATATCATAAATCTCTCCCAAGTTATCAGTCCTGCTGTCTACAAAAAAACAGGTGAGAAACATTGTTTATCTCCATTGACAAGCAGAACTGAAAACGGGGCCAGGATGGTGATGTGTGAGGAACGGGACTAGGGAGCTCTGTGCAAATTGAGTGAAATTTTACTTTTGTTCTTCATTTCAATGGCAGTGAAGTATGGCAAAGTATAAAGAGAAACTCTGTGAAGTCTCTCCCAATCCCTTCCCAACAGACAACCATTTTGGAGCGCCTGGTTTCTACAGACATGTCAGCATCCAGAGCTAGAAGGCTTGCTATATCAGGAGCTGAGAGAAATGGCTCCCATTCTAAGCTTGAGTTCTCATTAAGTCCAGACTAGCAAATTGGATTGCAGCAACTAGGTGCTTCAAATTTAAGCAGCACTCCTATTGCTCTGATGATCCCAGAAGAGGAAATAATTTGAGGTTTGCAGAAGGATGAGCCTCATGGAATACTAAAGGGATGGAACATTCACTTTTGCATGATGCTTTTCAAACATCTAGTTAACTGGTTGCTGTTGGCTTGTAAGAACCTATGAGAGCAGCTACTGCTGGTAATCCAGTGAGGTGTGGGGTAAGTTACCCTTTACCTAGTCCAGTAGCTAAATTTTCTTGATGCCATCCAGAGTAGACCCCCATTTGACCATTCTTCCCATATAATGCTGGACTCAATCTGGACTTTGTCAGCATCCTTGGAGAAGTCTTTTTCAGCCTTACTAGCTCTTTCTTTAGGTTCATGCTCAGTTCCTGATGGTATCTAAGCAGCAATTTAAATTCCTGGACAAAGAATTGATGTTGTTTCATTTATGCAGACAAGCCTGGTTCAAGAGAAGTTAACTGTTCATAGGAATTTGGAGAATATGGAGAATAGTGTGTGTGTTAAAATCTAAGTATGTTGAATTTTCTGAGCGTTCTGTTGCCACTGCTGTTGTTGTTGTTATGTGCCATCGAGTCAGTGTCGACTCATGGAGACCCTCTTGATAGTTGTCCTAAAATGTGTTCGGTCTCAATCCACCTCATTGCTTGCCTTCCTCTTTTGCGCTGACCTTCAACCTTGCCAAGCATGATGTCTTTCTCTAATGATCTCTCTCTTCACTTGATGTATCCAATGTATGAAAGTCTAAGTCTTATCATCTGAGCATCTAAAGAAAGTTTAGGTTTGATCTTGTCTAGTACTGATTGGCTTTTCTTTGGGGAGTCCATGGTATACACAGTATTCTTTGACAGCAGCATAATTCAGAGGCAGTGATTTTCTTCCTGTCTATCTTTTTCACTGTCCAACTTTCACATCCATATGATGTGATTGAAAATATCATGGCTCAGACAAGTTGAATCTTTGTATGGAGAGAGATATCTCTGCTCTTGAGAATCTTGTCTAGGTCCTTCATAGTCATTCTGCCAAAAACAATGCATCATCGGATTTCTTAACTACTTGTTGTTTCTTTATTGATTATTGATCCAAGCAGGTTAAAGTTGTCCACTATTTCTATTTCTTCTCCATCAATGAACTTCTTGATTTTACCAGTTGTCAGGATCTTTGTCTTCTTCATGTTAAGGTACAGACCCATTTCAAGACTATGTTCCTTGATCTTCAGAAGCAAATGTTTCAGGTCATTTTCACTTTCAGCCAGTAATGTGGTATCATCAGCATAGCGAAGGCTGTTGAGGAGTCTTCCACCAATCTTCACACCTTGGTTGTCTTCATACAGTCCTAATTCTCTGACGATTTGTTCTGCATATAAATTAAACAGGTAGGGGGAAAGTATGCAGCCTTGTTGTATACCTTTGCTGATTTTAAACCATTCTGTTTTTCCTTATTCCATTCAAACTGTTGCTTCTTGATCAATGTAAAGGTTGTGCATGAAAACTATCAGGTGTTCTGATATACCCACGCTTCTTTATGTGGGCCAGAGTTTCTCTGGTTGACACAGTCAAAAGCCTTGCTGTAGTCAAGAAAACAGATATAGATATCCTTTTGGTATTCTTTTGTCTTTTCAAAAATCTATCTCACATCCACGATGATGTCTCTTGTTCCTCGACCTTTCCTGAACTCCCTGCTTGCACATCAGGCAGTTCTCATTCCAAGTATGACTGTAGTCTCTGCTGAATGGAGAAGAATCTTGTTGGCATCGCACATAATTTCCACAATCAGTTGGATCATATTTCTTCAGTATTGGTCTAAACACAGATCTTTTCCAGTCAGTTGACCAAGATGTTGTTTTCCAAATTTCCTGGCAGAGCCTTGTAAGTATGGTAACAGCCACATCCAATTGCTGTAGTATTTCAGTGGGAATGCCATCTATGCCTGGTGCGTTTTTCTTTGATAATGCTTTCAATGTTGCTTTGACTTCTTTTTCATCACCAATGGTTCCTGATCATAACGTATAAGTTGAAACGGATGTTGGTCCACTTTATCTTTATGGTATAATGACTATGTTTTCTTTTCACCTTTTATTGATCTTCTCAGCATAATTCAACATAGGTTCTTGAGCATCTTGTAGCATTCCAATTTGAGGTTGGAATTTTCTCTTTAACTCTCTTAGCTTAAGAAAAGCCAATCTTTTTCTTCCTCTACTAGTTTCTGGTTCTATTTCTTTGCATGTGTCATTGCAGTACTTCTCCTTGTCTCATCTTGCTGCATGTTGGAAATCTCTGTGAGCTCTGTGGTTGCCTCTCTGTCTCCTCTGGCTTTAGCTTCTCTGTATTTATGGGTAATTTTCAGAGTTTCTTCGGCCATCCATTTTGGCTGTTTTTGCTTTTTCATCTTTTCTAGAGACTTCTTACTTTCTTCGAGCACAGCTATCTTCATGTCATCCCATAACTCTCTGATGCGCTCTCATTTGTATCCAAAACTGCAAATTGATTTTGTAGGCAGTCTTTAAATTCTGGTGGTATATTCTCAAGGTCATATTTTGCTACATTCATGAATGTCTTGCTCTTTTTCAGTTTTAACTTGAGTTTGCATACTAGTAGTTGGTGATCTGTACCACTGGCTCCAGGTTTTGTCTTTGATGTTATTGAGCTTTTCCTTCATTGACTTCCACCGATGTAGTCAGTTTGATTTTTTGTACAATCCATTGGATGAAGTCCATATGTATAGTTGTTGCTTGTGTTCTGGAAGAAGATGTTTGAGATGAATAGATAGATGTTCTTGCGGAATTCTATCAGTCTTTCTCCATCTTCATTTCTGTTGCCAATTCCATACTTTCCAATCACTTTGCCTTTTTCTTTTGCAAACAAAATATCCTGATAGTCATGGGTGACAGGAATGCAAAGGTTGGCAAAAAAGAAGAAGGCACTGGTGAAACAAAAATAGGCACTTCCTCCCATAGCTAAAGTATTTTTTCTCCCAATGAGGAGTAGGATAATGGCAGTAGATGATGGCATCAATATTGTGAATGTCTCAGAAGATAGTATGGAGATCACCAGGCTGTTTGAAACATCTATTATTGAAGAGACTGCTAGAGGGAGCCTCCTGGTCTTTTTTGTGTTCGTGATGGATAAAGATCATCTACTAAAATTGTATATTTGTAGAAGACATATTTAGTTTCATGGACATCTTGCATAGATACAGTATTTCCTGACCTCTATAAAGCTACACAAGAGCAGAGGAAGAAGTTTCTAGTATGCATCATGAGGCCTTGGCTCCTCTTTTGCTTTAATTTCCTTGTAAATGTATGATTATGTTTCAGATATGTCTTTGAACTGTTGTAATTTTGTTATTTTCTGGATGCATTTTGAAATGGGATCTAGGGATGGTTAGGGATGTTTAATGAAATGGGAAGTGTCCATTAATATCTATGGCTAAGCTGGTGTCCTCCTCAGAGTTTGTTAACCTGTTTTCATTTAGATTTTTCCCCTCTTCCTAGGTTTTCTTATCTTGGAACTTCCTGATTGTGAGATTAAATGTTTTTTTTTCCTCATATATAGAGTGACATATGAAACTTGAGTTTCTTGTATTTTATTATTTCTGGAATTCTGGCCAAGTTTGGTTAATACTGGATTGAATATTTGAAAATGGCGTAAATAAAAAGAAGAAAAAAGACAAGCCAGCCTAAGTCAGGCACATAAGTTGGTGACTCCCAAGCTTTAGAATGCTTACCACTTTCATATTATCTGTCTTAACAGTAGCTCATAGTAAGCAAGTGCGAGGGTTGCTGGTTCGGATGGACAGATTGTGCAGAATAGCTTGACCAAAGGCACTGCCTTTGCTGAATTTTGGTTCAAACAGTAATGCACAATAAAAGTATTAAAGGAGGCACCATGTAGCTGTTTGCAAACAATATCTAGCAAGGCAGACTTCAGGACTGCCACACTGGCTGCAGTAGCTCTGATCTGATGGGATTTTACTTTGAAGCTGAGAGGAACATCCACTTGTTCATAACTGAATTGGATACAGGATGCCAGCCCATTTGTTATTTTTATGACTGGTATGCCAGGGCTGCTGGGATCAAAGGTAGTAGGAGAATGCCTGTTTACAGTCTAGAGTTTGTAAAGCTTTTCTGTGTGAACTTGAATGCTTTTCATACAAAACATGAGAACCACTATTTCTTTGTTTATGTGAAAAGGTGTCACCACCTTAGATAAAAATTAGGGTGCATTCAGAAAACAACATTGTGTTGATGAAACTGAGTGTGTGGTTCATAGGTCACCAATGCCTGAAGTTCACTGACACTCTTAGTGAGCTACTGAGAAGAGTGCTTTCTAGGTGAAGAACTTAAAAGGAGAAGAATCCAATGGGTGGCTTCATGAGTGAAATTAGCACCAGAATAATGTCCCAAAACACAGAGGATTTCTGTAATGGAGGCCTTACATGAAGAAGACCTCTCATGAAGCAAGAAATGAGACACTGAGATGCTAGTATGTTATCTACCATGATAAACAGCTAAAGCACTGAGGTATACTCTAAAGATGGATGTTTTTAAGACCTAGATGATATAAATGGTATAGATACTGCAATATAGTGGAAGGCAGACAGGTGACAAGATGGTGGCATTAGTGAAACACCAGATTGAAAATGTATTTCACTTGAAAAGATACATGCATCCAGTGGATGGTTTCCTAGCAGCTATCAGAAGGTGTTGGATAGGCTCTGGTAAGCCAAGAACAGAACCTAGCTGCTGCTCAATTTCCATACTATGAGGGCTAGAGACTTCAAGTCTGGATGAAGAAAACCACCCTCTTGTTGAGTTATTAGTATTGGGAATTGGTTGAATTTTCATGGAGATAAAATGGCTAACCTTTTTAGAGGAAGAAACCAGTTTTGTCAAGGTTGATAGCACACTATGAGAATTATGGTGGCTCAACTGTGCTGGAACTTGTGTAGGACTCTTACTATGAGAGAACTGGTGGATATGTGTACAGAAAGGACTAGGTGCATAGTATCACTAGGGCATCTGGAGATAGAGGGGAGAAGGGATAAAAAAAAGAAGAATCTTGTGTTTTTGTTGTTAGCAAAAAGATCAATTTGACATGTTCTCTACTCTTGAAAAATGGATTTCAGGAGGGATGCATCCAGGAACCACTCATAAGTTTAAAGAAAACGCATCCATATCCATGAAGTAATTTACAAGAATCAGTGTATGCCAAGACTGTACATCCCTAGAGCTGAAGGAGTGCTAGGTCTCTTAGAGATTGATTATACATACAGAGCTGCTATCATAGACCTCCAGGCCTACTTAACGGCATCATCGGTTTCAAATACGCAAAAAGTGTTGAAATATGAAAGTAAATGTCCAGAATCTGTCTCCATCATCAAACTTGGACAAGCATTCCGATGACTAGGACGAATGAGTGAGAATCCACAAGCATACACAGGGAAGGAAGTAATACAAATTGCAAAGCAAAAGCAAAACTCTTCAAAGAATTGGATCAACCAACAAGGAAAAGCAAGTTGCAAATGCACAAATATAGTGAGAAATATAGATTGTTACTCCAGGAACCCTTTGTCAATCACGAATGGACACATGAATGATTAAGTAGAGGTGAAATTAAACCACAGGATGAGAGATTGATAGTTGCTGCCCAGGACAGTGGTTTACGGACGAGATGTTTTACTGCGAGTATTAAAAAAAACTGGCAAAACAGATTTATGTTGCTTCTGTGGGAAAGAGTTGGAAACAGTGACTCACCTCACCTGTGAAGTTTTGATGGCAGAGAATTTCTGTACAGAAAGGCACAATAAAGTAGCATGCCTTATCTATCGTAAACTCTGTAAACACTACAACATCACTGGGCCTGCTTTTTTAAGCCCCTGAAGAAGCCTCTTTCGAGGTGAAACAAAGATCTTTGTCAGGTTGGGCTGCCGATGACTTATGGAATTACGAGAGCTTCATGCGACAGCTAATTGCTTATAGACTATGATGCATACTATTTAAATATCTTTGCTACCGCATGCCTTCTGTTGTTGCAGGGTTTGTGGAGAAGCGGTTTGCAGTTCTGTGAGGTTTTTTTTGAGCATGTTGATGAAAGCTGGTTTTGTATAATTTTGAGATACTATTAAAGGCCTAGTGCCTAGAATGATTTGGACTAATATATTGTAAATCTTGAAAAGTACTTTTTTAGATTATAAAATTGATGTTAATGTTAAAACGGAGAAGGCTGGAGACCAGTGATGTGAGTATCTCACTATTCCCTATGACAATGGGATTTGTCATATGAAGGGTTTCATAGTCATCCTGAAATCTCTCTCCATATAAGCTTATTGAAGTATATTTAATTACTATTTGAAGTGTTGTGAGGATTAATTAAAGAATTGCTTAGCTATCATTAAAGTTTTTTTGAATAGCTTTTTATGGCTGACTAAGAGTTGCAATTGTTTATAGACTAGTTTATTCTTAGGGAAGCTTTATTTGGTATTATTATGCGTAAAACTCACCCATTTGGAGAAACTGCCCCTTAAAGAACTCCGCTGAACCTGTTGGCTAATTAGTTGTGCACACCCAAGATATAGGCAGCTTGTATCTGGATGTGATTGGTTATGGCAAAGTCCCAAATCCTGGCTGACCTCTTTCAAAGATGAAGGGAACCTGTGCCCCTTTGTTTGTTGTTATAATGCATTGTTACCT
Organism: Ichthyophis bannanicus; assembly: GCA_033557465.1. Lineage (NCBI taxonomy): Eukaryota > Metazoa > Chordata > Amphibia > Gymnophiona > Ichthyophiidae > Ichthyophis > Ichthyophis bannanicus. The sequence continues at coordinate 1,386,381,859 of CM066032.1, read as the reverse complement.
GATTTTCTGAATTAGGTCTGACAAATCTTGAAGAAGATGAAGGAAAGGCCACAAGACATAGTAAATTATCCTGAGCTCTAAATGGTTGATATGAAAACATGACTCATTTTTTGAGCACATCCCCTGCAAATGATGACTGCTGCATTGAGCTCCCTAACCCAGATTTTTCTACCTCTGTAGTTAGGACTAAACTGTTATGCCAAGGTGCAAAAGAGAGATCTGTTGAAAAGATGAGCTTTTGAGTCTACCACAACATCATTTGATGTCAAGGAAGTGGGAAAAGGATGGACAAGAGAGTTATGAGTGTTGATTCTAGTGGAACTTGAGGTCCCATTGGGGGTGTACAATTTTCAGAAAGGCTACATGAACAGCCAGCCTCATATTTCCCAACATCTGAAAGTAGGCTCTGGTTGTGATCCTGAGTGCTGTTTGTATGGTTCAAACATGCACAATGAGTATCTGTATTCTGTTCTCTGGTAGGAAATTCTTTGCTGGAAAGGTTTCCAAGATTGTGCCTATAAACAAAATGATGTTTATTAGGCATAGGGTAGATTTTGGAAAGTTGATTAAAAAAATGCAGAGACTAAAGTAGTGTAATCATCTTGTTTATGAAAGTTAATATCTGTGCTTCTGAGGGGCCACCAGAGGCCAGTCCTCTAGGTATGAAAAGACTGGATGACTCTGTGATAGGATTAGCTGACACTACAAGGCATTTGGATGCTGATGACAGGTTGAAGAAGAGAACCTTGGATGGGAAACGTTACACCGAAGAGTAAATTTTACATACTTGTAACATGAGTGTACTAGAATGTGTGTACATCCTTGAGATCCCATGTACACAGCCAAACTCCCTCTGTTTAGAAGTAGAAGAATAAAGGTAAGAGTTGTAATAAACATAACTTTTTACACAATCACAGATTCCTCAGTGAAGCAAAAAGTTAATTTAATTACATTACATTACATTTCTTGCAAGAAAAGGGTGAATGCTTGAATGAGCTTTCACAATCATCCTCTGTTTCACGGTTCTTTTATAGTACACTATGTCCTCGCCTTCTTCCTGCATGTCCATAATTCATTGGTTAATACTTATACACCTGTATCAGGCTATGTGTTATTAGCCACATAGTCTCTCTTCCCAGAATGCAGACATACAGTAAAGGAAGTCAGAAAATCATTACATACTACACTATGTTCTCGCCCTCCTCCAGCATGTCCATAACTCATTGGTTAATTCTGTCTCACTCCACTTCTTCGTACTTCTGCACCTGTGACAGGCCACGTATTACTAGCCACATAGTCTCTCTTTCCAGGATGCAGGCATACAACGAAGGGGGTCAGAAAGTCATTACATACAAAATTATATGGTGAATGAATGGAATACAAGAATTATGTTACATTGTAAAAATAACATATTACATTTGTTTATATTAAACTGATTATTTTTAAATTTTTCCCTATGAAGAAATGTGTTGATGTCTCTGAGATCGAGGATGGTGTGCAAGTCCTCTGTCTTCTTTGGGAGGATAAGCACCTAAAGTAGAAACCCTGATTTCTTTCTTGTGGTGGCATGAGTTCTATAGTTTTATTTATTTATTTTATTTATTTATACAGTTTTGTATACCGCCTTATCCTTCAATCAAAGCGGTCACAACACAATTGGGTGATACATTTAACATGCAGGGATATGAGACACATACACTAATACTTACAGGGAACATGGGCAATGGAGGGTTAAGTGGCTTGCCCAAGACCACAAGGAGCATCTGTGGGACTAGAAACCCCAGTCCTTCCGGCCCAAGGTTGCTGTCCTCTAGTGGGATTTGAACCCCCGACCTTCCGGCCTGAAGTACCTTGCCCCAACCACTAGGCTACTCCTCCCTATAGTGTTGAAGCAAAGAAGAAGAGACACGTCTTCCTCTAGATGGCTGGTATGGGAGATGTAAAGATGGGTCTAGGATAAGAACTGATGCAGGAGCCAACTGAGAAACCTAAGGTGATAGTCATTTCAGATTATAATGAGAACCCAGGAGTCCACTGCCACAATGAATGAAAATATGGAACTGACCCTCTCAGAGGAAGGACAGGATTAATATTCTGAAGAGGCTGTAGACCTGTATAATAGAAATAGTATGGTAGGATTTAGGATTTAATTCTATCCACTGGTATTGTTTTTTCTAATGTTTTGTTGTTTTTTTTTTCCTGTCTGCTTTTCACTCTCCCGTAATGTTGATTTTTATGTATATTATGTGGGATAAAGGACGGCTTGGGTGGAAACCTGTCCTATTGTGTTTGTATATTTCTTCATATTGCTTGATTGCTTTTTGTATGGCATAAGATTGAAATCAATAAAAAAAAAGAAAGAAGGCTGCTGTTTGGACTGAGCAGAGGCACCTTGTTTAGCATGAGTCCCCTCTCTCTGTTGTGGATTTTGCACTACATACAGCTGCGCCTGTAGAGGCTGTTTCTGATAGCATTCTCTGAAATGTTTCCTGTTCCACGTGCAGGACCCTAAAGGCAGGCAGAGCTCCAGAGTCTCAATGCGTGGATGAGATGATGGTGCAAAGAAGGTTTCAGATTTGTTAGGAACTGGGCAACATTCTGGGGAAGGGCGGGGCTTTTCCAAAGGGATGGGTTTCACCTTAACTGGGATGGAACCAGGCTGCCGGAATTAACCTTTAAAAAGGAGATAGAGCAGCTTTTGAACTAGATAATAGGGGAAAGCTGACAGTTGCCCAGGTGTGCATTGTTCGGATAGATGTAACCTTGAAGGATACTAGCAAAAGAGGGAAGTTAGGGCATCCCAACAGAGAAGTTCCAATAAAGATAAAATTAATCCAGATGCCCTTAAGTACAGAGCCGAAAGATTGCAAATTGCCCCATCAATTGATAACCAAATTAATATGAATAAAATATAACCTCTAACATGCCTGTATGCAAATGCTAGAAGTCTAAAAAATAAAATGAGAGAAATAGAATATATATCACTAAATGAAAGGTTAGATATGATTGGCATCTCAGAGACTTGCTGGAAGGAGGATAATAAGTGGGAGACTGTGAAACCTGAGTACAAATTAAATCACAATGATATTATAGATCAAATTGGTGGAGGAATTGCTTTCTATGGTAGTCACATAGGATTAACGTTTTGCAGGAAACAAAATACACTGTAGAATCTCTATGGATAGAAATTCAATGTAATAAGAGAAAGGCAATAGCAGTGGGGGTGTACTGCCAACCGCCTGGCCAAAAAGAACAGGATGATGGATGATGAAATGCTGAAAGAATTCAGGGAAGTTAGCAAAAGTTACAACACTGTAAAATGGGTGATTTCAATTACCCCGGTATCAACTGGGTCAATATCACAGCCGGACATGCTAGGGAGATAAAGTTTCTAGACGAAATAAATGATTGCTTCCAGGAGCAGCTGGTTCATGATCCAACAAAAGGAGAAACTATTTTGGACCTTGTCCTTAGTAGAATACAGGATCTGGTGCAAGACAGAAGGCTGCTGGGGCAATAGTGATTATAGTATGATCACATTTGATTTAATAAATGGAGGAAGGACGTCAAGGAAATCTACAGTACTACAATTTAACTTTCAAAAGGGAGACTATGATAAATGAGGAAAATAGGAAAAAACTAAAAGGAGTAGCTAAAAAGGTTAAAGATTTACATCAAACATGGTCATTGTTTAAAACTACTACCTTGGAAGCCCAGATCACATGTATTCCACTTTTAAGAAAAACGGAAGGAAGGACAAAAAACTGCCAGCATGGTTTAAAGGCAAGGTCAGAGAGGCTGTTGCTGCCAAAAAGGCATCGTTCAGGAAATGAAAAAAGGAGCCAAATGATGAAAATGGGAAACAACATAAGCACTGGCAGGTTAAATGCAAGGCATGATCAGAGAATAAAATGGTTTGACACCAAGGAAGAAAAAATAATTTACTTTCAATTTAGTGAATGAACTTTGCAAAATATTTATATTTAATATAGTATGGGGAACAGCATCTCTTTTATTTCTTAGGTGTTGCTCCTCTTGTGGAGTCAGGCTTCTTGAGGTTTTAGTTTAATCTTTATCTACATATTTTTATTTTTACTTTAGGTTGTGGTCTCTTATTCTGTGCTTGGTGAGGGTCTGTGTTCTGAGTGTGTGACTGAGGCCAGACATTTTGCTAACATGGGGGCTTGTTTACAAAGCCGCGGTAGCGGCTTACGCCTGATATCGGAGCCGCGGCCCCATTGAATTCAATGCGGCTGCGGCTCCGATATCGTGCAGAAACCACTACCGCGGCTTTGTAAACAAGCCCCATGGTGTTTGTACCAAGGGATTTGTACTGTAGTAATTCGATTTGTTTATCACAATCCAATCCAGCCTTTGAATTCATGACTACCAGGATTAGTTTTTCACATTTTGTATCTTCCCTCCTCATCAATAATCTGGTCATAGCAAAATAAATCTGATGTAAAGATACTTATAATATTTTGAATGGGGGGCTGTGTAAGTGGCTTTTCATTAATCAAATTTAAAGTTTATTATTATGTTTGTTTTATTGTGACATCTATTTTACTAAATTGCATGTGTATGTTTGGAAGCCACCTAGGATTTTAGATGGGTAGCATAAACCTTTTTAAAATAAAGTATACTAAATTTACGCCGCAACATGAAGACCAAACAGGTCAGAGACAAAGTTCTGGAGACGTATAGATCAGGGCTGGTTTATAAAAAACATATCCCAAATTCTGAATGTCCTATGGAGCAGCATTAAATCCATTATAACAAAATGGAAAGAATATGACACCACTAGAAACCTGACAAGAGAAGACATAAGAACATAAGATATGCCATACTGGGTCAGACCAAGGTCCATCAAGCCCAGTATCCTGTTTCCAACAGTGGCCAATCTAGGTCATACGTACCAAGCAGTTTCCCCAAAAGACACAGGTTCCACAATGCTTGTACTGGGTCAAGCATTGATATCCTTGGTCCCGTATTAATAATGGTTTATGGACCTTTCCTCCAGGAACTTGTCCAAACCTTTTTTAAAACCAGCTACGCTAAAACCCTTTAATACATCCTCCGGTAACAAATTCCAGAGTTTGTTTACACGTTGAGTGAAAAAATATTTTCTTTTATTAGTCTTCTTTTATTAGTCCTGTAGCTTCATTGCATGTCCCCTAGTCTTTCTATATTCTGATAACGTAAACAATCGATCTACATTTACCCGTTCCACTCCGTTCATTAATTTATAGACTTCTATCATATCTCCGTCTCTTTTCCAGGTTAAAGAGCCCTAACCTTTTTAGCCTTTCTTCATAGGAGTATTCTTCCATCCCCTTTACCATTTTGGTGGCTCTTCTCTGAACCTTTTCTACTAACGCTATAAACTTTTTAAAATACGGCGACCAGAATTGCACACAATATTCAAGGTGCGGTCTCACCATGGAACGATATAGAGGCATTATAATATCTTTTGTTTTATTTTCCATTCCTTTCCTTATCATACCTAGCATTCTATTTGCTCTCTTGGCCGCCGCTGCACACTGGGCCAAGGGTTTTACCATGTTATCCACAATGACGCCTAAATCTTTTTCCTGGGTGATGGTTCCGAATGTGGAACCTTGCATCGTGTAACCATAGTTTGGGTTGTTCTTCCCTAGGTGCATAACTTTGCACTTGTCCACATTAAATATCATCTGCCATTTTGATGCCCATTCTTCCAATTTATCAAGATTCTCTTGCAATTTTCCACAACCCTCTTGGGTTTTAACTACTTTAAATAGTTTTGTGTCATCTGCAAATTTGATAACCTCACTCGTTATTCCCCTTTCCAGGTCATTTATGAATATGTCAAAAAGCAGCGGACCCAGCACAGATCCCTGGGGTACACCACTATTCACCTTTCTCATAGTAACATAGTAACATAGTAACATAGTAGTTGACGGCAGATAAAGACCAGCATGGTCCATCCAGTCTGCCCAGCGAGATGGCAAGAGTAGGTGCACCTGTCGCTCCGCGCAGGCCACCCCTCTCCATATCCTTGTTCAGGGGTAAACCCACCACTCCATATAGGACACCCCTATTTGTTGAGACGTTATATGGTTCGGAAGTTAGATGGTTCGGAAGTTAGATGGTACCGTTTATTTTGTTTTTTTTCCTATTTCTGTAAAGGGATCCTCTGTGTTTGTCCCATGCCTTTTTGAATTCCGTCACCGTGTTCGCCCCTACCACTTCCATCGGGAGGGCATTCCAAGCATCCACCACCCTTTCAGTGAAAAAATATTTCCTGACATTGCCTTTCAATTTACCCCCTTGCAGTTTCATGTTATGCCCTCTAGTTTTACAGGTTCCCCGTCTTTGGAAGAGGTTTGTTTGTTCATCATTTCTCTTTAAGTATTTAAAGGTCTGAATCATATCTCCCCTGTGCCTCCTTTCCTCCAAGGTATACATATTTAGGTCTTCAAGTCTCTTCTCATAAGGCTTCTGATGCAGGCTCCAAATCATTTTGGTCGCCTTCCTCTGAACAGTCTCCAGTCTTTTTACATCCTTTGCAAGATATGGTCTCCAAAACTGAACGCAGTATTCCAAGTGAGGCCTCACCAGTGACCTATACAGTGGCATAAGTACCTCTTCTTTTCTGCTGGTAATCCCTCTTTGTATGCAGCCCAACATCCTCCTGGCTTTTGCCACCGCCTTGTCGCACTGTTTTGCCACCTTGAGATCAGCAGAGATAATCACACCAAGGTCTTTTTCCTGAACTGTGCATACCAACCTTTCTCCCCCTATCTTGTACATTTCTCTTGGATTTCTGCTACCCAAGTGCATGACACTGCACTTTTTTGCATTAAATCGTAGTTGCCAAGCTTTAGACCAGTCTTCCAGCTTTTGTAGATCTTTCTTCATGTTAACCACTCCCTCAGGGGAGTCCACTCTGTTGCAAATTTTTGTGTCGTCTGCAAAAAGACAGACTTTTCCATTCAGTCCTTCAGCAATATCACTCACAAATACATTGAACAGTGCCGGGCCCAGGACCGAACCCTGGGGCACCCCGCTAATCACCTTCCTCTCATCCGAGTGAGCTCCATGTACAATCACCTTCTGTCGTCTGTCAGTCAGCCAATTTCTAATCCAGTTTACCATCTTGGGACTCATCCCCAAGCTACTGAGTTTGTTGATAAGCCTCCTATGAGGAACAGTATCAAAGGCTTTGCTGAAATCCAGGTAGATGACATCCATTGCATGCCCCTGATCTAGTTCCCTCGTCACGCAGTCAAAGAACTCTATCAGATTTGTCTGGCAAGATCGTCCTTCGGTAAAACCATGTTGCCTCGGGTCTTGCAAGCTGTTGGTTTTCAGAAAGTTCACTATTCGCTCTTTCAGGAGTGCCTCCATTACTTTTCCTGCCACCGAGGTAAGGCTCACGGGTCTGTAGTTTGACACTTCTTCCCTGTCACCACTTTTGTGTAGAGGTACGACATCAGCCATTCTCCAGTCCTGAGGAACCTCTCCTGTTTCCAAGGATCTGTTGAAGACATCCTTTAACGGTCCTGCAAGAACCTCTCTGAGCTCTTTCAGTATCCTGGGATGTATCCCATCCGGTCCCATGGCTTTGTCCACTTTCAGTTTAGCAAGTTGTTCTAACACCTCTTCTGCTGTGAATGGTGTGGTATCTACTTCATTCCTATTTTATATTTGGGAGTCACAGCTGGTCCATCCCCAGGATCTTCTTTAGTAAACACAGAGCAGAAGTAATTGTTTAGCAATTTTGCTTTTTCAGTGTCACTTTCCACGAGTCCTTTCCCAGCACTTCTGAGTCCTGCAATTCCAACTCTGATCTTTTTCCTTTCCCGAATATACCTGAAGAAATTTTTGTTGCCACCCTTAACATCTTTAGCCATCTTTTCCTCTGCCTTTGATTTTGCTATCCTTATTTCTCGTTTTGTCTCTTTGAGTTTGATCCTGTATTCATTTCTGTGTTCTTCGGTCTGCAAGCTTTTGAATTTTGCAAAAGTTGTGTTTTTTGCCTTTATATGAGCAGCCACCTCTTTGGAAAACCAAATAGGTTTCCTTCTCCTCTTGCTTTTATTTACTTTTCTTACATATTTATCTGTTGCTCCTTTCAATGCCTCCTTTAGTTTAGCCCATTGCAATTCCACTTCCTTTATCTCTTCCCACCCCGTCATCTCCTCCTTTACATACTCTGCCATTTGATTGAAGTTAGTGTATTTGAAGTTTAGGACTCTGAGCTTGCTATGATTGGCCTGTGCCATGGCTTTTATTTCAAACCACACCGTGTGATGGTCGCTGTTGCTCACAGGGGCACTCACGCAGACATTTGACACACTATCACCGTTGGTGAGCACTACATCCAGCGTTGAGCTTTCCCTGGTTGGTTCCATCACCATTTGTCTAAATAATGCATCTTGGAGAGCATCCACAATTCTTTTGCTTCTTTCCAGATGTGCAGAAGGAGTAATCCAATCCACATCAGGTAGATTAAAGTCACCCAATATGATTGCTTCCCCCTTTGATGCTATCTTGGCAATATCTCTAATCAATTCATTGTCTCTCTCTTCAATTTGAGTCGGAGGTCTATAGACTACAGCAATATGGATGACAGTGCCATCTCCTCTCTCCAACGCAATCCAGAGCGCTTCTTCTTTTCCCCATGTCCCCTGCATTTCAGTAGCTTTAATATTGCTTTTGACATACAAGGCTACTCCTCCTCCTTTTCCATTTTCTCGGTCCCTCCTGAATAGATTATAGCCAGCTATGGCTATATCCCAATCATGTGATTCATTAAACCATGTTTCTGTAATGGCCACAATGTCCAAGTCTGTTTCTGCCGTTAGGGCTTCCAGGTCTGGAATTTTGTTGGCTAAGCTTCGAGCATTTGTGCTCATTGCTTTCCAGCACTTTCCTGGCTTGTGTGTATTTTGCATTGATTTTGTTCTGCCCACTTCCTCCCACATGTTTTTGATGTGTGGTTTAAAAGTGTGGCTGTTTCTGATGTTGTTCTGCTTTTGTTGTGGGTGGCATGCAGATGTTGACCTTCCACATCCGTCACCCCCTTTTCCTAGTTTAAATGCATGTCCACATTGGGAGAATTGGCCATTTAGCCCTACCCTCTGCTTTCTATCTTTTAACCAGTTCCTGATCCACAATAGTACCCTGCCTCCTATCCCATGACTCTTTAGTTTTGCCAAAAGTCTCTGATGAGGGACCTTGTCAAAGGCTTTCTGAAAGTCCAGATACACTATATCAACTGACTCACCTTTGTCCACCTGTTTATTCACACCTTCAAATAAACATAACAGATTAGTAAGACAAGATCTTCCTTGTCTAAAGCCATGTTGGCTGTCTCTCATTAGGCCATGACTATCTACATGCAGAGTAATTTTATTCTTTATGATGGTTTCTACCATTTTTCCCAGTACTGACATCAGGCTCACCGGTCTGTAGTTTCCTGGATCACCCCTGGAACCCTTTTTAAAAATTGGCATTACATTGGCGATCCTCCAATCTTCAGGTATTACAGATCATTTAACTGAAAATTCACAGATTACTAATAGCAGGTCTGCAATCTCATATTTCATTTCTTTCAACACCCTTGGATGTATACCATCTGACCCAGGTGATCTGCTACTCTTCAGTTTATCTAATAGTTGTACTACATCTTCCCGATGTATCGATATTTTCTTCAATTCTTCTGCACCTTTAAATACTACTTCAGTCATGGGTAACATCCCTACATCTTCCTCAGTAAAGACCGAAGCAAAGAATTCATTCAGTCTCTCCGCTATCGCCTTGTTGCCTCTTAGTGCCCCTTTAACCCCTCCAACATCTAATGGACCAACTCACCCTCTCACAGATTTTTTGCTACGAATGTACTTGAAAAAGTCTTTATTTCGCGTTTTTGCTTCCGCAGCAAGCTTCTTCTCAAATTCTCCCTTTGCCTGCCTTATCAATGCCTTGCATTTGACTTGCCAGTGCTTGTGCTGTTTCCAGGTTTCGTCATTTGGCTCTTTTTTCCATTTCCTGAAAGATGCTTTTTTGGCAACAACAGCCTCTCTGACCTCACCTTAAACCATGCTGGCAGTTTTTTGGACTTCCTTCCATTTTTCTTGAAGCATGGAATGCAGCTGGTCTGGGCTTCCAAGATAGTATTTTTCAGCAATACCCAAGCTTGATGTAAGTCTTTAGCCTTTGCAACTGCTCCTTTTATTTTTTTCTTAACTATTTTCCTCATTTTATCATAGTCTCCCTTTTGAAAGTTAAAAGGTAGTACTGTGGATTTCCTTACTATCCCTCTTCCACTAATTAAATCAAATGCAATTATGCTATGATCACTATTGCCAAGTGGCCCCCAACACCCTTATCTCTTGCACTAGATCTGGTGTTCCACTAAGGACTAGGTCTAATATGGCTTCCCCTCTAGTCGGATCATGAACCAGCTGCTCCAAGAAGCAGTCATTTATTTCATCTAGGAACTTTATCTCCCTAGCGTGTCCTGCCGTGACACTGACCCGGGGTAATTGAAATCACCCATTATTATTACTGCGCTGTAACTTTTGTTAGCTTCCTTGATTTCTTTGAGCATTTCATCATGCATTTGTTGATTCTGGCCAGGTGGTCGATAGTACACCCCCACTGCCATCGCGTTCCCCTTTTTACATGGGATTTCAATCCATAGAGATTCTACAGCAAATTTTGTTTCCTGCAAAACTTTAATCCTTTCTGACTCAATGCCCTCTTTAACATAGAGCGCAACCCCTCCACCAATTTGATCAGCTCTATCATTACGATATAGTTTGTACCCAGGTATCACAGTGTCCCACTGGTTGTCCTCCTTGCACCATGTCTCTGATATTCCAATCATATCTAACCTCTCATTTTAGTGCTATATATTCTAACTCTCCCATCTTATTTTTTAGACTTCTTGCATTTGCATACAAGCATTTTAGAGACTGTATTTTATTCATATTAATTTGGCTATTGATAGACATGGGTAATTTGGGATCCTGTCTGTTCCATACTTGAGGGCATTTGGGCTACTTTACTCTTTTTTGGAACCTCTCTGCTTTTGGTAGTATCCTTCAAGGATACATTCTTCTGAACCATCTGCTCTTGGGTGACTGTCGGCTTTCCCCTCTCATCTAGTTTAAAAGCTGCTCTATCTTCTTTTTAAAGGTTAATGCCAGCAGCCTGGTTCCATCCCGGTTAAGGTGAAGGCCATCCCTTCAGAAGAGCTCCTCCTTTCCCCCAAATGTTCCCCAGTCCCTAACAAATCCAAAACCCTCATCTCTGCACCATTGTCTCATCCACGCATTGAGACTCCGGAGCTCTGCCTGCCTTTTGGGTCCGGCACGTGCAACGGGAAGCATTTTGGAGAACGCTACCCTGGAAGTTCTGGATTTCAACTTCCCACCTAAAAGCCTAAATTTAGCCTGCAGAACCTCCCTACAACATTTTCCTATGTCATTGGTACCGACATGTACCAAGACAGCAGACTCCTCCCCAGCACTATCTAAGACCTTATCTAGGTGGCACGTGAGGTCCGCTAGCTTCGCACCAGGCAGGCATGTTACCAGGCTATCCTCACATCCACCAGTCACCCAGCTATCTACATGCCTAATGATCGAATCACCAACTATAATGGCTGTACTAACCCTTCCGTCATGGGAACATGGCCCTGGAGAAACTTCCTCGGTGCGATAGGGTTTTACATCACCTGTAGGAGAGGTACTAGTTACAGGATCACTTCCTGTCACACCAGGGTGATGCTCTCCTGTCACGTGACCTCTCTCCTCCATGGCAACAGGGATGCTGCCAAACTGGAGGTGGGACTTCAGGACTATATCCCTATAGGTCTCGTCTATGTACCTCTCTGTCTTTCTTATGTTTTCCAAGTCTGCTACTCTAGCCTCTAGAGAATGGACTCGTTCCCTGAGAGCAAAGAGCTCCTTGCACCTAGTGCACACGTAAGACCTCTCACCAACTGGGAGAAAATCATACATGTGACACTCAATGCAAAAGACTGGAAAGCCCCCATCTCACTGCTGGACTGCTGTCTGCATCTTAGTTTTAAGCTTGTGTTTAGATCTTTAAGATCTTTACTTACAAAGGTTTGCTATGGATAGTTATACTAATAAAACTGTACCTAATATGTTTAATATACCTTGTTCACCTGAAGCTTAATTAATCTCAGGTCCTTAGTGTATGACTGATTTGGGTAATGAGCTTCACCTGAGAGCACCTCCTTTCCTTTAAGATATGTAAGTACCTATAAAGCTATGATTATCCCAGTGGTGGGTGAGTGTTGGGGAGGGAGGGAGGGAAATAACACTTATTAAAAGAGGGCTGCTACACAGTTCCCTGTCCTATGCTGCTGAGGTAAGCTGTGACCAACTTCCTGCGTGATTTACAGTCCTTGCTTGGATAGAAGGAGTCTTTCAAAATGGCCTTTTGACCTGCCACCTGGTGTTAACACCTATTGAAAAGGTTTCACAGGTCTCTTGCCCCCTAGGTAGAAGGCCTCTTTGTAAAGGTCTCTGGAAGACTTTATTTGTTGCTCAAAGAGTACTGATCCTGTTTTGCCTTTTATGCTAAGCTATATTCTGATTTGATTTAAATTACAGCTCTTTGCTGCTGCTAGGCTCTGACTTATTATGAAATTTAAACTACAAGCTCTCTGCTGGATTCTAAATTTAACCAGAAAGCTCTCTTCTGTGTTTTAAATTTAAACTAAAAGTACTTTGCTGATACTAGGCCTTGAGTGACTATTAAATTTAAACTACAAGCTCTCTGCTGGGTTCCAAATTTAACCGTCCACCAAAACTCACAGACCTAGCAAGGAGGGCATTAATCAGAGATACTACAATGACACCAAGGATAACACTGAAGGAGCTGCAAAGTTCCACAGCGGAGATGGGAGTATCTGTTCATAGGACTTTAAGCTGTATATGCCACAGAGTGGAGCTTTATGGACTAGTTCCCAGAAAAAAGCCATTTGCAAAACAGCATGTGGCAGACCCCCCAAACACATGGAAGAAGGTCTCTGGTTAGATGTGACAAAAATTGACCTTTCAGACCATCATGGAAAATGCCCATGTGTGGCGTAAATTCAACACTTCCCATGTTTTTCATCGGCAGGGACAGGCAAACTGGTCTGGATTGAAGAAATGACGGATGGCACTAAATACAGGGCAATTGTTGAAGAAAACCTGTTTTAGTCTGCCAGAGGTTTGAGACTGGGATGGAGGTTCACCTTCCAGCAGGACAATGACCCTTAAGATACTGCTAAAGCTGGTTTAAAGGGAAACATTTAAATGTCTTGGAATGACCTAGTCAATGCCCAGACTTCAATCCAATTGAGAATCTGTGGCATGACTTGAAGATTGTTGTACACCAATGCAACCTATCTAACTTGAAGGAGTTGGAACAGTTTTGCTTTGAGGAATGTGTGAAAATCCCAGTGGATAGACGTGCTAAGCTAATAGAGACATACCCCAAGAGACTTGCAGCTGTAAATTGCAGCAAAGTGTGGTTCTGCAACCTATTGACATTAGGGAGTGAACACATATGCACACTCCTTTTTTTAAGTTATTGTTTGCATCAGTAATAAGAATATTTTGCACCTTCAAAGTCATAGGCATGTTGTGTATATCATTTGGTTCTATCCCCCAAAACTCCATTTTAATTCCAGGTTGTAATGTGACAAAACAGTACAAACACCTAGGGGATGAATACTTTTCACAAGGCACTGTATGTATCATCAGTATTCATGTCTAGTTTGCATCAGCATAATGATGTCAGTGTGAGGAGCAGCGTAAGAGATGCACGTTTTATAGGGGGACGTGTCCAGCCATAGGTATATAGTATTTTATTTATTTAGCTGCATTTATATCCTGCTTTTCACCGGGTCAAAGTGGTTTGACAGAAAGGGGGGGGGGGGGGGGTACAAAATCAGCTCAACAGAGAAAGGGGGGCTGACACCGGGGGGCCAACATTGATGATCTCAACAGAAAGTAACAGTACTAGACATTTGATGCAAGTCTCTCAGTTGGTAGCAGAGGGGTTAGATCAGCTTGAGTCTGGATGTTGCAGTAGAGATGGGTGGGACTGAAAATGTCCATCTTTTCAGAATACGGTGAGTGTGGGGACATACAAAGCCATTTGCTGTGTATAGCCATGTCTCTTACTCCATAGTGCTTTGTTCGTGCCATGCTGAAAATGTCTCTGTCTCGATTCCAAAACCACGAGTGCGTCTATCCCCGTGGCTGCAGAATCACGTTAAAATCAGGCCCGTTTTCGATTTGTACGTGCCTGCAGGCTGGACGTGCATATTCTAGAATTGGGCTCTAAGGGTTCTTACAGTCAGATTCCAATTGTTTTGCCAACGTTCTCTCGTAAGCAAGATGTTTGACGTGGATTTGGGAGGGAGTCAAAAATAATACCAATTTCTTACTTCCTTCTCCCTGAAAATTTCCTTAATTTTTATACATGCACCAGTTTCTCTCACCAACTTCTTTCCCGACTGTAAAAAGCTCTCTAAATGTTGACATGCAGGAAATCTGTGTTTCTTGACTGTGATAGATAAAAGACAGAATTACTAAGCAACGACAAGGAAGAAAAAACAAGTTTTGGACCAAGAATATCAGTTAATAGTCAACTTTCTGTTAGTTCAGAGAAGTGAGCTGAATTGTTCGATCAACAGGAAAGGTAAAAAGGTCAAACAGGAAACAGAGTATCTGAAGTCAGCTCCCAGCCCAGCAGAGCTGTGCAAGCATTCTCTAGTTTGTCAGGAGAGCTGCTTCAACTCTAAAAAAGCAGGAGTTCCTCCACGTCCTAGTAGAAGATTACAACAACAGCGAAAAGATCTATGCTATGGTGCGACAGCCCTTGACTGTCTTTAATGACTTGTCATTGAAAGCTGGACTCCATGGACGCACCAGCAACCTTTCTGGAACCAAGGAATAACTTTGCTGAACGTTGCTAACGGGAGAGCCAAACATCTGTAAGTCCAATTGCTTGTGCATGTGTATGTATAGTATTATAGCAGTATATGAAATGTAGCAAAACTGAATAGGCTTGTGCATGTACATTCATTTCAGGATATTACGATCAACAAATCCTGGGCCTTTGTTATAGGCTGCTGCCTGCTTCGTGTTTCTTCCTTTTCTGTAGCATCCATGATGAAGATCTAAAGCGTTTCTAAATTTAATTTTCTTGTGGTTTTAAATCAGTTCTTTCTTAATTTAAAGTTGCAGCAGCTGTAATGAACATTTCACCTGCCGCTGGAAGTACTTTGATTTCTTTTTTAATGTTCTCAGGCTGTTTCACTAAACTGACTTGCCACCAAAATCAAAATGTCAAGAGCATTAAAATTAGAGAATTGGTGGCAGAAACTTAAATGTAAAATACAGGACAGAAATAAAACAGGTTTGGATTTAAAAGTACTGTATATGGAACTATTGGAAAAGTTACAGAGCTGAATCTTTCTGCGGTAGATTAGAAGCCCTGCAGTGAAGGTCCCTTAAAATTACACAATTCTGGAATTCTATAAAATATGGCAAAGATTAGAGCTCAGGCTTTTTCTGAAACAGAAAATATGTGATTATAATAGGAACACTGATGGCAAAAATAACGTATTGCAGTCATGCAGGCCCACGCTTCCTTTGTAGTGGGACAAAATGAAGACCTTAAAAAAAAAAAAGAAAAATTGCTTGCAGTTTCAGGCATCTCTGTTGAGTATGAGGCTAATTTTATAGCAGGGTGCCTGCCCAAGGGAGCAGGCCAAAAAAGCATCTATTTTATAGATGCCTAAGTGTCTTTATAAAATACCAGCACAAATCCTGCAGAAATCACACCTAAAAGGAAGCCGTGGACATTTATGCCACTTGGGAGCTGTAAATGTTTGCATTAAGGTACACAGATATTTTATAAAATATGCATGCACATTGCAGGTCCAACTACGCTCAACCCAAATGCCTCTTCTGAGCATGTCTGCATCTGGGCCACGTCTGTGTGTACTGGGCACTGCATGTACATTTGTGCCTGGGGTAATTTTATAAGAGGCCTTTTACACATGTATACTAGCATATAGGACTGAAGAAGGCTTCATAAAATGACTTTCTATCTGAATTAGTTCTCTTTAGATATAAGAATAAAGACAAGCCATATCTAACTGAAATTCAGGAAGCCATAGAGCAAGTTGTGGGATGATCTGTTCAATTTTCTGTTGCCATTATAAGATAGAGAATTGTTTCTCTCAATCTCACTCTCTCTTTCTCTCTCTATGTATATGTTTGACAATATTGTAAAGTGAGAGTTGAAATTATTAGGGATGGTTTTCAGACCTGCCAATATTCAAGTGCTACGGCAGTCAGCCATGGCGCGTAAATATCAGTGGGATATTCAGTAGCAGGAGCCAGGTTGAGGCTGCTCTGAACATCCTCGCTGACTGGTGCAAACCGGCTAAGTCTTGGCACTTATCTGGTTTGCCCGATTTTTCAGCAGGAACTTAACCTGATTACCTAGGACAGCTTTTTGTGTAGCCCAAAGTCCTGACCAGAAATCATGCAAAGCAGATAAGTGCCAAGACTCAGCTGGTTTGCATCAACATACCCCTGTTTCGCCCATGGACGGTGCCGAAGTGTTCTGTGGAAATATTCAGTGGAAATATTGGGTTGAGTGCGGTTGAAGCTGCAATGTGTTGCTGAATATCATGGTCAATGCCCTTATGAGGCAGAAGGCCAATGTGCTTGACCACTTTTGAAGAGGACATGTTAGAAATTATTATAAAGAACAAATTTACTGTCTTGAGCCTCCAAGAAAAGCTTAAATTTGATCTCCTCCAGTACTGGTTGCTTTTTGACATACAGTCAAACCTCGGTTTTCATGATTAATCCGTTCAAAAAAGTCTGACTATAACCGAAACGGACTAAAACCGAAGCAAGATTTCCCATAAAAAATAATGTAAATTCAATTAATCCGTTCCAGATACCCAAAAATATTGACAAAAAATACATGTTTATAGAGAATAACTATCTTTTTTTACATACAGAAAACAATGAGAAATACATATAAATGACTTATGAAATGGATAAATGAGCATGTAACATCACTTTTACCTTTATTGAAGACTTTTGTTGGCATATGGGACGCACTCCAGCCAGCTCCAGCTGCTCTCCCCTCCTGGGATCGAGCAATCACCACCAGAAGCGGAGGCGGGAACAGCCATCTTGGCCGTCTGCACAATCGGGGCTCCAGCCTGCCTTTTAACTTAGCAGCCATCACACACCCAGTTACCAAGCTCACAGTGTCAGGAGAGGTAGTGCCAATGTCAGCAAAAGTAAGGGCACCAGAAAGAGGACAGTGCCCGAAGTCACACCAGCCTGTAGGGCAGCCACTCCTACACAGTGTCGGGAGAGGTGTGAGAGGCAGTGTCAGCCAAGCAGCAGGCAGTTGAGAACAGAGGGACAGATAGTCTTAGGCTGACTCCTGCCCACCTAAGTAATAACCCTGACACACGTGAGAGTCAGAGAACAGCGTGGGGCTGTGCCAGCAGGAGCCTGCAGCTGCAGACTGCAAGTATTCAAGGAGAGGCCGCGTGTGCAGGCCTGCAGGACACCCAGAATCCAATCGGGAGGGCAGGGGCCCCCGGCGGGAGACTGGGCCGCCAAGGAGAAGCAGATTCGGTCACCAGCTCCTGTCCCGGTTCAAGGGATGTGCAGGGAAGAGGCAGCAGGCAGACGTTCAATCGGGGGAGAGTCCGGGCAGAAAGCAGTTTCGGGCAGGCCACGCTGGAGCGTTGAACTCCTCGGCATCCCCAGAGGTCCCGCAGAATCGTTGGCTCAAGCTCCGTGGGAGATCGCTGGCTCACGCTAATCCATGGCAGGTACGGGGGGGGGGGGGGGGGGTAAAATGCTGTACGAAAACCGAGACAACGTACGAAAACCGAAACAAAATCTTGAAGAAAAAAGTCAACGAAAACCGAATCGTACGAAAACCAGGGCATACGAAAACCGAGGTTTGACTGTATTTATAAATCATCTGGAAATGGAAACAATGATCATATATGGAAATGATACAAAATTATTCCAAGTTTTTCAATCACATGTTGATATGAGAAATTGCAGAAGGACCTCTTGAGACTGGATGACTGGCGTCCAAATGGCAAATGAAATTTAGGGGCATGTTTACTAAGCTGGGCTAATGGTTAGCACAGACTATTTGTAACTAGGTCTCATTCAATAACATTGGACCTAGTTGCAATACCACTCATTTGCTGTCTTCAAACGCATTAATATATATCTCCCCTCTTTATCCCTAATTACTTTCTGTAACTTGATCTTTAATTTTGAATTGATTAAGATTGCAACTCCTCCTTTCTTTTTTTCTACTGTGTTTGATGCATAGACACACACCCCATACCCCTTAAGTTTAACCAGATATTCTGTTGCCCTTGTTAAGTGTGTTTCCTGTATGAGCCCTATCGACGCCTTTTGGCGTGTTAGTTCTTTATATAGTTTCTGCCGTTTTAATGGCGAGTTAAGCCCTTTTACATTCAATGTTACTATTTTCAACTCTCCTTTAAAATTGGATTCCCCCATCTTAACCTCTGCCTCTCCTCCCTCCCCCTACCCTCCCAGCCCCCTCCCTCCTTACTGCCCTTCCCCCTCCCCACCCTACCATCCTCTCCCCCTCCCCCCTCCCGCCCATCCCCCTTCCCCATCCCCGTCCCCACCTTGGAGACTCAACTTCCATAGAATGTGACTAGCTATCAGACCTCAGTCTGCCCTTTTCTACTATCCATTCCCCCTCACCCCTCTCAAGTTCTCTATCTCCCCCTCCAAAATGTCCTGGCCCACCCCTCCCGTGTCCTCCTCCCCCCGTAGTTCCGTCCCCCCTTCCTTCCCCCCTACTCTGTCCCGTCTTAACCTACCTCTTATCCTATACCTCCCACCTCCCCACCCCCATCCTACCTCAGCAATCATTATGTTCACTGTATATACACTCTAGTATTATTACCAAATTCCTCCTCCCCCTCCCCTCCCCTCTTCCCAATCTCCCTTCTCCTCCCTCTCCTCCTACTCCCCCCACTCTCTTCTTGCACTTCCCACAACAGCCCTTACACAGCTCTTATCTATGTCTTACAATACAGTTCATGTAATAAGTCCTCTTGTGCCCGGAGTTCCAGGGTCCTTCCCCTCAACCGATGTCCTTCGCCATCGCTGTTGCTCCTTGGTTGCCTTTGGTCAGTCTTGCTATTCTCCGGCCATTGGTTGTTGCTCTGTGCCATCTCAGACTGGCCGCCCAAGGCCTGGATGTCATGGCGTTCTTTGTTTTTACTGGGCTCTTCTTGCCCCCTGGAAGATTAGTTAGTCCCAAGTCTCCAAGCACCTCCCAAGCTTCCTCGCTGTTCTTCACCCTCCTCGATTTACCGTTTGCTGTAATCAATAGGCCAAATGTGTACAGCAATCTGTATCGTGCCTCCTCCCTCCTCAAATAAGCCGTCACTGCATTCATCTCTCTCTGATGCTGCAGTGTGCTCAGAGAAAGATCCTGAAACACCGCATGACCTTCCCACTGAAAATCTCTCAGTTTCCATGCCGCCTTCAAAAGGTTTTCTTTGATTTAAAAGGATCCCAGGCACACCACAATGTCCCTTGGTCGATTATCCCTTATTGGCCCCAGCCCCCTATGCGGTCTCTCAATTTGCAGAGATTCACCTTCCCCACTTTCTTTGAGGGCCGCCGCTTGTAACAATGCTCTAAACACTTTTGTAATAACTTCTTCACAGTTTTTATATTTGGAATACTCGTACTCTGGCACACCTCTCACTCTTATATTACTTCTTCTGGATCGATCTTCCAGGTCTTCCATCTTCTCTTTTAATTCCTTATGGGCTTGCTTTAACTCCTTCCATCCTTTTTGAAGCTCTTCCACTGCATCCCCTTGTTGTCCAGCTGGCTTTCTGTTTCTTCTACCCAGGAACCTAGGTCCGCTATATCCTGTCTTAAAGATTGCAATATCTCTTTTAGTTCATTTGTAACTCCGCTAATTTCCACTTTAAGTTCTTCTTTCAGTTCATTCAGCCACATCTTGATCATCTCGGCCATTCCCGATCCCCAGGGGCCCTCCAACTCCTCCGCAGCCTCAGCCCCGCGCTCCATCACCCCTTTGCCTTCCTTCTCCCCTTCCTTCCCTCCTCTAGAGGGTACATAGGAGGATCTGAATTCCGCCAATTTTTTCTTTGCTGAGGCCCCTCCTTTGGATGTATCCATCTTACCCCTCTGCGCCTCTGATATCACCCCCGGGCCTTCTGGAGTCTTCGATCGCCCGGATCTGCCGTCTGCTTCTCCCTGCCGGTTTTCCTGTTATACATTCTGTAGAAACACTTTTCTTTTTGTATTTTTGATATATTGATCAGTTTTTTGCCTTTCCAATACTTTGGTCTTGGTTTTATTTTGTATATTTGCAATTTTTGTTCGGTGGGGTGATATTTCTTTAAGAGCTATGCTCCCTCTGCATATCTTGCCTTTAGTGTCGGCTTCCTTCGAGCAGCACCGTTTTCTCCTCCAGCTCACTCGATCTGCCTCCTTGCTGGCAACTCCACGCTCTGGTGCCCCTTTCTTTTGCTGGCCGTCCTGCCGGGATCGCTCATGCTGCGGTACCCAGGCCGCCGTCTGCCATGTGCTCCCCTTGCGATCACACTGCTTTAGCTTCAGCCTGCAGTGCTGGCAGATGCCGTGGCTCTTTCTGCCTCTGGATCATTTTCTGGTAGCTCCTTCACTCCCGCCCCATCATTTCGCTGCACTTTTCTTTCATTTATTGGGGGATTTCATCCCGTTGGTGCAGGCTTGGCGGCAGAGCTCCTTTGTTACGCTGCCATGTAGCCCGATGACATCACTGGAAGTCTATAATAAGCATTCTTAACCACAGATGGTGGGTATCCTCTTGAAAGGAACCGAGACTTCAGCAATCTAGATTCAACTTTAAAATGCTGAGCAAACACGATAAGCCAGTAAAATTGACTAATTCATAGGCTGGACTTCAACTTGAACAGATGACAGCTCTCAAATTGTAGGTAGGCATTCCGGTCAACTGGTTCGTGGAAAATAGATGTACAAAAGGTAGTTATCATTTTCTTTATCCGCACATCAAGAAAATAATCTCTGCAGCATGATAACATAATGAGAAAGTCAAATTAGTATCCATAGTATTCAACCAGGAATGAAAAAGTAATAACTCATCCTCAGAGCCAGACCACAGGATGAAGACATCATCCATATATCTTTTCCATAGGCATATATTAGCAGCATAAGGAGAAGTAGATAAATATCAATCTTCAAAATCAGCTACATACCAAGGCGCCACTGAGGGGGCTACAATAGCCCCCATAGCAACTCCATGGGATTGTTGATAAAAGACATTTTCATACCAAAATAGTTCTTATATAATATCAGCTGTGCCAATTCATGAAAGAAACCTTTCATATTCTTGCTACTAGTGGTATAGAGGACAGAGTACTCATCAGAACTTCTAAAGCTCTCCCTTGAGGAATATTAGTGTAAAGACTTACAATATCCATTGATACCATATAGGTTACCTCTGACTACTCAGAAAATTCTTGCAAAATACGTAAAATATGTGCAGTGTCCTATATATATGATGGAATATCCCGAAGGGAAGGATACAGGAAAACATCCAGAAATCGTGAAAGCGGTTCTAAAATCAAACCCCGAGTGGAAACAATAGGACGACCCGGAGAATGTAATATATCATTATGCATCTTAGGCAGAAAATAAATCATAGGTACCAAGGGATAGGGTTCCCATTAAAACCTCTTTTCTCCGGAGGTCAAAAATTCTTGAGAGTCTGCCAAAGTTAATAGATCATAAATTTGGGTAGATAACATACAAAGATTTGACTTGTTCAAGCCATGGTATTTTCAATAACATCATATGGATGTGAAAGCTGGACAGTGAAAAAGATAGACAAGAAGAAAATTGATGCCTTTGAATTATGGTGCTGGCGGCGAATACTGTGTATACCATGGACTGCCCGAAGAACAAACCAGTCAGTACTAGAGGAGATCAAACCTAAGCTTTCTATAGAAGCTCAGATGACAAGACTTCGACTTTCATACTTTGGACACATCGTGCGAAGAGAGAGATCATTAGAGAAAAACATCATGCTTGGCAAGATAGAAGGTCAACTCAAAAGAGGAAGGCCAGCAATGAGATGGATCGATACAATAACAGTAGCTACGGGTACCAGTCTGTCAACAATGAGCCACCTGACTGAAGACCGAACACAATTTAGGATAGCTATCCAGAGGGTCGCCATGAGTCGACTCCAACTCGACGACACTTAACAACAAAAACTGAGGAGAAGGATCAGCAGACAAAATCATGTAAAACTTCTGATTCGATAACTGACAAAGAGCTTCTTGATGATAAGCTTCACGGTCCTGGATTATAATACTGCCACCTTTCTCTGCCCAAGTAAATATAATCGACTCTTTAAATCTAAGTTGCTCAAATACTGTATGTTCAATCAAAGACAAATTGTGATAAGCAAAAAAATCATAAGGGCGCTCAAAGGTAGCTAGTTCCTTCAATACCAAATCCTTAAACGTGCTAATTGCTGGATCTATAACACCAGGTGGAATCCAAGATGATTTTGGATGAACTACTGACACATCAGGGGTCACAGGATGACTTGCAAAGAAGACCTTCAGCTGTAGAACTTGTATAAACCGATGAAAGGCCAAACGAAATTGAAAGGGATCATGAAAGACTGCGAGGACAAACCCCAAGCCACAATTCAGCACAGAAACCTGCTCCAATGATAATTGGAATTTTGACAGATTAATTATTGCTTACTGGCCTTGGTTTGAGCCTATGATGATCCTTTGAGTGTATCTAGTGGTGGCCTTTTAGGCTATAATACTGGAGGGCCGTTAGGCTCAAAAGAGCTCTTGTTGTTTGAGGTACATTTAAGTTTTATAATGAGTATTGGATCTGTTTTTTGTTTGTGAGTGGTTGTTTTGAACTGAGATCCTGGTAGGTTTTTGTTTGTTAGTACATCCTTCTAGGTATGCATTGCAGATTCCTCTGTAGGTTTATGGAGTGGGCAACTGTGGCGGAGTGTAAGCAAGGGGTCTGACACCTCCACATACCAAATGCTAGGCAGCTGTCTGTACAGCAGTGCCCTTTCAAAACTACTGTTGGCTGGTGCACACCCTTCACTGGCCAGCTAAAGGACAATGTGAGGGATAGGCAGTGCGGAGCAGATACATGCATGCACCTGTCAAGAGGCACGGGGTGATGCTGTATCAGGAAGGGTACAGTAGACAATGCAGACATTAGTGGTGAGCACTGTGCAACTACCACTACTCCCTCCACCCCACTCAGATATGAGGACCCTGATGAGTGCTGTATTCTGTGCAACTCCCACATGGGCATGCTGTACCCTTCCATTTATCCAGACAATCCTGCGCCTTCTCTGGTGCCTCCCTTCAGTCACTCATACATCCTGTACTGCATGAACTCAGATTACTGACATCACTATTCATTGGGCCCTTGGCCACACCAACTCCAGTGGGCCACATTTGGAGTGTTCGTGTAGTGTAGTGGTTCAGACAGCAGCTTAGCACCCAGGTGATTGAGGTTTGATTCCCACAGTTTCTCTGTCTGACCTTGCTTAGGACATATTACCCAGCATAGCATCAAAACACAGGTTGTTTTCTCAGGTACAGTACCAATGTGAGGTTCTGATGTACATTACTGTGCCTTAGAAGCTCATTCCATGTGGGGGATAAGCTGTTAGGGAGTGCACGTATGAGTGCTGTTGTCCATGCCGACATGTGCATGTAATGCCATTAGAGCATGCATTTTTGTGGTGTTGTGCACACACGCGTGTAATGCCATCAACATGTACAGCACCATATATTTTTTGACCCACCATTGTGGACCTATATGGGATTCTGATTCTTATGTAACACTTTATTGCACTTTCCCCTGCAAGTGTGAGTGTGTGTGTGATGCTGTGTTCATGAACAAATCATGGAGGACATAAACTCCTGGTTTGTGCTGTATAGGGCTGACATGAAAAGGAAAAGGACAGCACATAGGCGTCCATATCCAAGGATGCCCAGGCTGAGGAGCCAGTATCTGGACCTGACTCTGTATAACCAGGTACTGTTTTGATCGGGCAACCATCCAAGGCCTGTGCCAAGAGATGGAGCTCCACCTTGCTGCCCTCACCCACAGACGAGAGGCTGTGTCTGTCCATGTGAAGGTGCTCATAGCACTTGCCTTCCTGTGAACAGGTACGTTCCAGTCGGTGCTGGCATCTGCAGCAGGTCTGAGTCAGGCAGCAGTGTGCAGGTGCATTACACAGTTCCTGAGTGCCTTTGTGGGATGTGCTGCAAATTACATAGCCTTACCACAGACACTGCAGCAGAGGCATCGGCTAATGCTGCAGTTCCATGAGGTGGTCGGGTTCCCTTCTGTCCATGGCGTTATCGACTGTACACATGTCGCTCCTAGGTCACATACTCTTAACAGGAAGGCATATCACTGAATGAACATGCAGGTTGTGTGTAATGCCCAGGGCAAAATTACAGACGTCATGGCAAGATACCTAGGATCCTGCCGTGATTTATACATCGTCAGCCAGTCCAGGATACATGCCATCTTTGAGAGTAGTGACATCTCCGGTGACTGGATACTAGGTAAGATGACACTGAGATCATCCCTCCCATGCTCACACAGGCCTGCAAAGTGTTACATATGCACAAAGCAGATGTGGGAAGGCAGGCCAGCTTGGCCCACAGTTAGCAGATGTGTATTTGTCTAAGCCAAGAAAGAGAGGAGAATTAGAATGGGACAGGTGTGTGTGCATTTTGAGAGCTGCTTTGCGATATATCAGTACCCATATATGTAGTGGATGGATGGCATAGTCATGGTGTGAGAGTGCACCTGATGTGCAGCTGTTGGATATAAGATATATGGCAATGGGATCTCCAAAGGGTCATCTACAGGGCCCATTGATAGGGTGCTGCCTAACACATCCCTTCCCGGTATCATCCCAGAGCTATGCAATACATTAGTGCCCCCAGCAGTATTCCTGTTGCCAGAGGGGAATAGTAGAGCACAGGATGCAGCAGCTTCATGAAGGTGGTGGGGCATGTTAGAGTGGCCCCATAACAACCTATGGCACCCTGTCTATCAAAGGGTTAATGGTTAATGTCTAATTTTGATTCGATATGCCAAACTTCGCATTCATCATTGTGGTGTAAACAAAACACTGGTTGAGAGAGGATTATGAACACCATGAAATCATTAGGACAGAGTAGGGGCCAAAAAGATACAGGTGATAGAAGTTGGGGGGGGGGGGGAATGGAGGGTGGATTACCCCTGCAGGCCTATAAATGGTCAACAGATGGAAACGTCAGGTAAGGATTGGAGCTCAGGGGACAGGTATGGAGGGATCTACGGTGAAGTGCATTAGTTATGTTTTATGACAGGCTTTTAATTGGTGAAAAGGAGAGTCAAGGCGACATTCTTTTGGGAGAGAATTCTCCTGCAGGTGGGAGGGATGGCAAGCCTCGTGCTTTGTCTAAGTGCTCATGTCTCTCTCTATAGTGAGCCAAGGTCAATGTGGCAACATTTCCCTGGGTGCTACTGGTGATCTGACTCCCACATATTCTGATCCCACGTCTGCCACATAGGATCCTCATAATGCCTTTCAGTAGGTAGCATCACACATATCTGACTCCTCTATGTTGCCCTCTATGTCTATGCAGGTGACAGAGGATACTCACTGAGGGACTGGCTGTTGACCCCCATTGTCCATCCCTGCACACTGGCAGAGCAGAGATACAATTGGGCACACAGGAGCACCAGGAGCATCATAGAGCAGACCTTCGGGCAACTGAAGAGCCGCTTCTGATGTCTGGATTGCTCCGGTGAGCTGCTCTACCACCCAGTGAAGGTCTGTGAGACCTTTTTTGCCTGCTGCATGCTCCACAATTATGCGCTACGGCATAGGCAGTCCCTGTTAGATGGGCCAGACATATCCCTGGAAGACAACAATGAAAATGCGGTAGCTGCACAAGTGCCCCTTGGCCAGGCCTTCAGGAGGGGAGTGGAGGCCTGGGAGAACCTGGTACACACCCATTTTGCATGACTGTAGTTGCGTTGCAGTGAGGAACATATTTTCCGGGTCACATCTCACTATACTGGCATGAAGCAGTACAATGCCCATGTTTTTTTAATGGGATAACTAGCCCACCACCACAGAAGAAAATGTCCAGAATGGATGACTGGGTACACTTTCTTTGACGCCAAGCAGTTGTTTGTCCATTTAATAGCATATATAAATTTTCTTTGCCTAATATTATTAATAGACATTTTTCCCTCTTTCCAACTACTGTGAAGTCATTGGTGACCCAGCAGGACCTGTTCTGTCTGGCAAAGTGTCTGTGGGAATTGAACCCTGGTGTCTTGTGTAGTGGCCTATAGATGTTACCTTTACACCACTACTCCACTCCTAAGAGATGTTATGACTCTTCCCATGAACCCCCAACCTTGCTCACTCACAGCAACACACCTCTCACACCCCCATACCCCCCAGTCAGACCCATGTGCAGTTGGCACACCCTCTGCTCTACACAGTGCCCCAATAACCCACTTGCTGGGCACACACACCATCTCCTCCTGTCAGTGTGACCTCTTCCACCCATGATCCCTGCCCTTTGCCCTTGCTCTCCCCCTCACAGAGGGCACATGCCCAGGGGCCACCATTGGACATGTGGCACCTCATAGAATAAAATACAGACCATTAAAAGTAGCTGTTGTTGACCCAGCCTAGCATCCAACGAGTGGGTTAATTTGGTTTTACAGTACTCCCTGTGTCCATGGCACACCTTAGACCAATACTCTCAGAGGCATCAGGTGCCTGATAGGGGGCAGTCCTTGCACTGTGCTGTGCTTGCTGCAGTGCTCCTCAGTGACGCTGAATGATGAGAGTAGTGGTTGGCAGCATCTCCCTCATAAACAATTTTATTGCACTATTTACAGTGCTTTACAGACATTAACAACATTACATTAGGGTTCATGTGACACCTTTGTACATCATATTAACAGTTTATGATTAACATGTAATTAGGCCGAGAGTGCTGTGTATTCCATGGCAACATCTGTGGCATCCTAGCTGACGAATAGCGATGATGTATATGGTTGTACTGTATATAGTTACCCATGTTAATCCATGGATGATGTACATAGTTGTATATAGCTAACCATGTTAAACCCAAGTTGTAAAAACCTGTTATCTGTAATGTACACCGCACTGTTCTGTGGCTCTGTACAAGTAGGGGAGGAGTAGCCTTGTGGTTGGGGCAAGGTACTTCAGGACAGAAGGTCGGGGGTTCAAATCCCACTAGAGGACAGCAACCTTGGGCCGGAAGGACTGGGGTTTCTAGTCCCACAGATGCTCCTTGTGGTCTTGGGCAAGCCACTTAACCCTCCACTGCCCATGTTCCCTGTAAGTATTAGTGTATGTGTCTCATATCCCCACGTGTTAAATGTATCCCCCAATTGTGTTGTGACCGCTTTGATTGAAGGATAAGGCAGTATACAAAAACTGTCTAAATAAAATAAATAAGTAATTGTTACCTGTAAACCATGCTGATTTTAAAGAGCGCGGTATAGAAATAATATAAATAAATAAATAAATGACATTATCTGACAACATGGGGGTATACTGTCCCTTTCCAAAGGCCACATGGCATGCTACTAGCCAAGGCCCGGTTACCCTGGCAGCCTTACTGGCCTTCCTGTCCTCCAGCTGGAGGGCCTGGAGGGAAGGTTAGTGTCTGTCAGAGGCAGCACATCTCCTCTGTCAGGCCATATAGCTCCCCTCGCATGCCCTTAAGGCACATCACAATGAGGTCCAGTGGCCTGGCCATGGCAGTGAGGCCCAGCAGCACCAAGTGCTCAAAGGTGTCCAGCCGCGGCAGGGTCTCGCTGGCTGCAATGGACACTGGTGGCTCATCATGATGCAGCACAGTTGCTTTCCCCCCTCCTATCCCCCCTGCCTCCTCCCCCTCCCCCAACCCATCCCTTGCATCCTCCACCTCCTCCCTCCCCTAACCCATCCCTTGCATCCTCCATCTCTCCCATCCCATCCAATGCCTCCTCCCCCTCCCCAACCCATTCTCTGAATCCTCAACCTCTCCCCTCCTATCTCTGCCTCCTCCCCAACCCATTCCTTGCATCCTCCCCCTCCCCTCCCCTCCCCCCTCCAACTCTGCCAACCCATCCCCTGCATCCTCTACTTCCCACTCATCTCCTGCATCTTCCCCTCCCCCAACCCATCCCCTGCACCCTCCTGCGCCCATTCCCATCGCCTGCCTCCTCCCCCTCCTCAACCCATCTTCTGCCTCCTCCACCCCTCTGTATCCTCCCTTCGCCACATCCCCTGCCTCCTCCCCTCCCCTTCCATCCCCTGCATTTTCCCCCTTCCCCTGCACCCCCTTCCCTCTCCCCCTGCCATCCCCTGCATCCTCTACCTCCCTCCTCCCATCCCCTGCCTCCTTCCTCTCCCTCAACCCATCCCCAGCATTGTCCACATCCCCCTCCCATTCTCTGCCTGCTCCCTCTCCCCAACACATCACCTGCCTACTCCCCCTCCCACTCCCCCTCCCATACCCTGCTCCTCCCTCTCCCCCTCCCCCACCTCCCCCCTCCCCCCTGCCATCTGCCTACCACTCCTCCTCCTTCAGCTCCCCGTCCTCCAGGGGCTGCACCTCCTCAGTAACTTCCTCCTCCTCCACTGGCAACCCCTCCTCCTCCACATCCCCCTCCTGCAGGGGCTCCATTTACTCGGACACTGGCCACTCTTCTGTTGCTGCCGCCACTTCCTTCAGCACAACCCCCTCCTCCAGCTTGTTCCCATCCTCCATCTGCTGGATGCTATCTAGCCCCTCCCTTTTGGGAGGGCTGCACATCTCTGACAATATAAGGACCAGCTCTTCATCCTCCCAGCCCTCTTCTGAAGGGGAGAGGCTAGATAGCACTTTGGGGCTGCCAATGCTGGGGGTTGCCAGTGTGCTGCCCCTGCTGATGATGTTGTTGATGCTTCTGGGGCTGTGCTGCTGGCTTCTCCTCCTCCTCGTTAGGTTCCTCTGGGAATGGTGGGGGGGGGGGGAATCATCCTCTGGGACAGCTGTATAAGGGGGGCAAAGAGGTGCACATTTTCTACTGCAACTGGTCTGAGTCCTTGTAATGTAGCAATTATACAGCCCTGTCAGATCAAGCTGGCTGATTACTTCCATACATATCTATGCATGATCTGTATCAGATACAGGTGTGTCCTGTCATTTAATGGGCAGTCCATGTGTTTACCCTGGGGCGGGGTTACTGGTGGAATATGTGAAACTATAGGGCCCATATTGTATATGTGCCGAGGGTATGTGGCTGGTCTTGCACCCATGGGAGTTGGCCTGAGGAGCTGACAGGGACCATGGAGACATGGGGGGGGGGGGGCAACCTCTTTGCTGTTAGCTGTCCTAAATAGCTATGTTTTTGTGGGCTTGTATAGTCAGGACAAGGGTTGTGTGTTGCTGACTGGTGTTAGCGAGCAGGAGCTGTCACATTTCCCTTCTTTTGGGCCCAGCAGTGGGGATATGCTCCTTTGATGTGCTATTGGCATCTGCTATTCTAACTCTAGGAATTGATTGGACATGCTGGCTGGGTGGGCAATTGGGGATGTACCACTCTAGGAGGCTGGCTGCTGTAGGTGGGTCTGTGGTTGGATGGCTATCCTCTGACCTCTGGGGATATATCAGCCAGGGGATCAAATTGTGGTGATTTGTGTGCCTTATTGGCGATTTTTGGGACTTTATGAGCATGTATATGGCAGCACAAGGGCGGGTGTCATTGACCTACACCTGCAATGAATGATATAAATGTTTTGATGCATCTGGGCTTTATATGGGACAGGTGCATGCACTGATTATAGCAAACACATTATTTACACATTTTTGTATTGGTTTGTCATGTTTATGTTTGGTGAACCTTGCTGCCCTCTGTTTTACATAAATTATTCACCTTGATGAGGTGTTTGTTGTGTGCCTGACTGAAAGGGGATTGTCAATTGTTCATTGGTGCTCTATGTGGGACATTGGAACATAAGATATGCCATACTGGGTCAGACCAAGGTCCATCAAGCCCAGTATCCTGTTTCCAACAGTGGTCAATCTAGGTCACAAGTACCTAGCAGTTTCCCCAAAAGGTACAGGTTCCACAATGTTTGTAGTGGGGCAAGCAGTGGATTTCCCGGGACCCCTTTAATAAACGTTTATAGACCTTTCCTCCAGGAACTGGTCCAAATCTTTTTTAAACCCGGCTACACTAACAACTTTTATTACATCCTCTGGTAACGAATTTCAGAGTTTGATTGCATGTTGAGTGAAAAAATATTTTCTCTTATTAGTCTTAAATAGGTTACACTGTAGCTTCATTGCATGTCCCCTATATTTTGATAGTGTAAACAATCGATCTACGTTTACCCGTTCCACTCCATTCATTAATTTATAGACCTCTATTATATCTCCCCTCAGCTGTCTCTTTTCCACATTGAAGAGCCCTAGCCTTTTTAGCCTCTCTTCATAGGTGTATTCTTCCATCCCCTTTACCATTTTGGTGGCTCTTCTCTGTACCTTTATCTTTATTTGTTTCTTTATATACCACAGTTTGCTTTTCTCTGATCAGAGAAGGGCTGTACTTTTACAGAGCTCTGCTAGTGAGTGGATATTTGCCTCCTGGGACATCTTACTGTGAGTTCTAGCTGTTTATTTAATTATTTACTGTTTGTCTAACTGTTTGTTTAATTATTTATTGTTTGTCTTAGTGGTGTGCCTCTCTCAACTAACTGGGCTTTGTGTGGTACCCCCATCCCCCTGCTGAGGGTTCAGGACAGGGTACCTTGTAACTGCCCTCTTTAATAGGACTTATCTCCCTCCCTCCCTCCCCAGCACCCACCCACCCCTGGGGTAATTGTAGTTTTATAGGTACTTGCACATCTTAGAGGAAAGGGGCTGCTCTCAGGTGCAGCTCTTAATCCAAATCAGTCATACACAGAGGACCTGAGATTAATTAAGCTTCAGGTACACAGGGTGTATTAGGGGTATTAGATACACTTTTATTAGTATAAGCATCTACACCAATCCTTATTATATACCGAATTTAAAAGACCTAAACACAAGCTTTAAACTAAGATGCAGACAGAGGTCCAGCAACGAGATGGGGGTTCTCCGGTCTTTTGCATTGAGTGTCACATGTATGATTTTCTCCCAGTTGGTGAGAGGTCCTACATATGCACTAAGTGCAGGGAGCTCTTTGCTCTCAGGGAACGAGTCCGTTCTCTAGAGGCTAGAGTAGCAGACCTGGAAGACATAAGAAAGACAGAGAAGTACATGGACGAGACCTACAGGGATATAGTCCTGAAGTCCCACCTCCAGTCTGGCAGCATCCCTGTTGCCATGGAGGAGAGAGGTCACGTGACAGGAGAGCATCACCCTGGTGTGGCAGGAAGTGATCCTGTAACTAGGACCTGTCCTCCAGGTGATGTAAAGCCCTCTCGCACCGAGGACGTTTCTCCAGGGCCATGTCCCCATGAGGGAAGGGTTAGGACAGCTGTTATAGTTGGTGATTCAATCATTAGGAATGTAGATAGCTGGGTGGCTGGTGGACGTGAGGATCGCCTGGTAACATGCCTGCCTGGTGCGAAGGTAGCAGATTTCACGCACCGCCTAGATAGGATCATAGATAGTGCTGGGGGGGAGTCTGCTGTCTTGGTACATGTTGGTACCAATGACATAGGAAAATGTGGTAGGGAAGTTCTGGAGGCTAAATTTAAGCTTTTAGGTAGGAAGTTGAAATCCAGAACTTCCAGGATAGCGTTCTCCGAAATGCTTCCTGTTCCACGTGCAGGACCCAAAAGACAGGCAGAGCTCCGGAGTCTCAATGCGTAGATGAGACAATGGTGCAAGGATGAGGGTTTTGGATTTGTTAGGAACTGGGGAACATTCTGGGGAAAGGGGGGGCTCTTCCGAAGGGATGGGCTTCACCTTAATCAGGATGGGACCAGACTGCTGGCATTAACCTTTAAAAAAGAGATAGAGAAGCTTTTAAACTAGAAAATAGGGGAAAGCCGACAGTCACCCAAGAGCGCATGGTTCGGACAAATGTATCCTTGAAGGATACTACCAAAAGCAGTGAGGTTCCAAAAGGGAGTATAGTAGCCCAAATGCCCTTGAGTAAGGAGCAGACAGAGCATAAAGATTCCCAATTACCCATGCCTACCAATAGCCAGATTAATATTAATAAAATACAGTCTCTAAAATGCTTGTATGCCAATGCTAGAAGTCTAAACAATAAGATGGGAGAATTAGAATATATAGCACTAAATGAGAGGTTAGATATGATTGCACTCTCAGAGACATAGTGGAAGGAGGATAACCAGTGGGACACTGTGATACCTGGATACAAACTATATCGTAATGATAGAGCTGAACAAATTGGTGGAGGGGTTGCACTCTATGTTAGAGAGGGCATTGAGTCAGAAAGGATTAAAGTTTTGCAGGGAACAAAATTTGCTGTAGAATCTCTATGGATTGAAATTCCATTTATGAAGGGGAAGGTGATGGCAGTGGGAGTATACTATCGACCGCCTGGCCAGAATGAATGAACAAATGGATGATGAAATGCTCAAAGAAATCAAGGAAGCTAACAAAAGCCACAACAGAGTAGTAATAATGGGTGATTTCAATTACCCCGGTATCGACTGGGACAGTGTCACAGCAGGACAAGCTAAAGAGATAAAGTTTCTAGATGAAATAAATGACTGCTTCTTGGAGCAGCTGATTCATGAACCGACCAGAGGGGAAGCCATACTGGACCTAGTCCTTAGTGGAATGCCAGATCTGGTGCAAGAAATAAGGGTGTTGGGACCACTTGGCAATAGTGATCATAGTATGATCATGTTTGATTTAATCAGTGGAGGACAGATAGTAAAGGAATCCACAGTACTACCTTTTAACTTTCAAAAGGGAGACTATGATAGAATGAGGAATATAGTTCGGAAAAAACTAAAAGGAGCGGTTCCAAAGGTTAAAGACTTACAGCAAGCGTGGGTGTTATTTAAAAATACTATCCTCGAAGCCCAGACCAGCTGTATTCCACGCATTAAGAAAAGTGGAAGAAAGTCCAAAAAACTGCCAGCATGGTTTAAAGGTGAGGTCAGAGAGGCTGTTGCTGCCAAAAGAGCAACCTTCAGGAAATGGAAAAAAGAGCCAAATGATGATAACTGGAAACAGCACAAGCACTGGCAAGTTAAATGCAAAGCATTGATAAGGCAGGCAAAGCGGGAATTTGAGAAGAAACTTGCTACGGAAGCAAAAACACGAAATAAAGACTTTTTCAAGTACATTCGTAGCAAAAGGCCTGTGAGAGAGTCAATTGGACCATTAGATGATAGAGGGGTAAAAGGGGCAGTAAGAGGAGACAAGGCTATAGCAGAGAGACTGAATGAATTCTTTGCTTCGGTCTTTACTGAGGAAGATGTAGGGATGTTACCCAAGACTGAAGTGGTATTTAAAGGTGATACTGCAGAGGAATTGAGAGAAATATCGCTACACCGGGAAGATATATTACAACTATTTGATAAACTGAATAGTAGCAAATCACCTGGACCGGATGGTATACATCCCAGAGTGTTGAAAGAACTGAAATATGAGATTGCAGACCTGCTATTGGTAATCTGTGAACTTTCATTAAAATCATCTGTAATACCTGAAGATTGGAGGGTCGCCAACGTAACACCAATTTTTAAAAAGGGTTCCAGGGGTGACCCGGGAAATTACAGACCGGTGAGCCTGACGTCAGTACCAGGGAAAATGGTAGAAACCATCATAAAGAACAAAATTACACAGCATGTAGATAGTCATGGCCTAATGGGAGACAGCCAACATGGCTTTAGACAAGGAAGATCTTGTCTTACTAATCTGATCTGTTTTTTTGAAGGTGTGCATAAACAGGTAGACAAAGGTGAGTCGGTTGATATAGTGTATCTGGACTTTCAGAAAGCTTTTGACAAGGTCCCCCATCAGAGACTTTTGGCAAAGCTAAAAAGTCATGGGATAGGAGGCAGTGTACTATTGTGGATCGGGAACTGGTTAAAAGATAGAAAGCAGAGGGTAGGGCTAAATGGCCAATATTCCCAATGGAAAAAGGTGAATAGTGGAGTACCCCAGGGATCTGTACTGGGTCTGCTACTTTTTGACATATTCATAAATGACCTGGAAAAGGGAATAACTAGTGAGGTTATCAAATTTGCAGATGACACAAAACTGTTTAAAGTTGTTAAAACCCAAGAGGATTGTGGAAAACTGCAGGAGGATCTGGATAATTTGGAAGACTGGGCATCCAAATGGCAGATGAAATTTAATGTGGACAAGTGCAAAGTTATGCACCTAGGAAAGAACAACCCACACTATAGTTACACGATGCAAGGCTCCACATTAGAAACCACCACCCAGGAAAAAGATTTAGGAGTCATCGTGGATAACATGTTAAAACCCTCCGCCCAGTGTGCAGCGGCGGCCAAGAAAGCAAATAGAATGCTAGGTATCATAAGGAAAGGGATGGAGAATAAAACAAAGGATATTATAATGCCTCTGTATCGCTCCATGGTACGACCGCACCTTGAATATTGTGTGCAATTCTGGTCACCGTATCTTAAAAAGGACATAGAGTTATTAGAAAAAGTACAGAGAAGAGCCACCAAATTGGTGAAGGGGATGGAAGGCTACTCCTATGAAGAGAGGCTAAAAAGGTTAGGGCTCTTTAACCTGGAAAAGAGACGGCTGAGGGGAGATATGATAGAGGTCTATAAATTAATGAATGGAGTGGAACGGATAAACGTGGATCAATTGTTTACGCTATCAGAATATAGAAGGACTAGGGGACATGTAATGAAGCTACGGGGTAAACTATTTAAGACAAATAAGAGAAAATATTTCTTCACTCAACGTGTAATCAAACTCTGGAATCTGTTACCGGAGGATGTAGTAAGGGCTGTTAGTATAGCTGGGTTTAAAAAAGGTTTGGACAAGTTCCTGGAGGAAAGGTCCATAAACCACTATTAAAAAGGGACCCAGGATATCAATGCTTGACCTAGTACAAGCACTGCAGAACCTGTGTCTTTTGGGGAAACTGCTAGGTACGTATGACCTAGATTGGCCACTGTTGGAAACAGGATACTGGGCTTGATGGACCTCGGTCTGACCCAGTATGGCATTTCTTATGTTCTTATGTTCTTATGTTCTTACCCACACCATGGGTACCAGAGCGGTTTACAATAGGCAAAAAAAACAGGGGTCAGAACAAAATCGCTGCAGGAAGAAGAGGGATAGAGGAAACAGAACTCCATTAATGTGATAGGAAAGGGACAGAGGTAGAGAAAGAGCGAGAGTGTACGAGTGGGTCGAGGTCAAACGGATGGACGAACTGAGGTAGACGAGACATGCCTAAGGAGGGGCCATGGGGATGGAGGAGGGCGGTGGGAGATCATAGGCCATGCAAAAAAGGTAGGTCTTTAATCCCATTTTAAATTTGCTAAAGGATAGCTCAAGACGGAGGGCAGGGGGGAGCGAGTTCCAGAGCCTGGGGCCAAGGAAGAAAAAGGCAGAGGAGCAGGTGGATACAAGGTGAGCAGAAGCCGGAGAGGGAAGAAACATACGTTGGCATGAATAGAATGTAGGGAACGTTGAGGGACATGAAGACGAATCAGGTCTGAGAGATAGTGAGGGACACCAGTGTGTATTGCCTTATGGACAAACGTGAGGACGTGTACCTTTTCTAATTCTGCTATATCCTTTTTTAAGATACAGCAACCAGAATTGCACACAATATTGAAGGTGCGGTCGCACAGGGGCATTATAATATCCTTTGTTTTATTCTCCATTCCTTTATGATTGCTAGCATTCTATTTGCTTTCTAGGCCGCCGCTGCACACTGGGCGGAAGGTTTCAGCATGTTATCCATGATGATGCCTAAATCTTTTTCCTGGGTGGTTGGTTCCTTATGTGGAACCTTGCATCGTGTAACCATAGTTTGGGTTGTTTCCTAGGTGCATAACTTTGCACTTCTCCACATTAAATTTCATCTGCCATTTGGATGCCCAGTCTTCCAATTTATCTAGGTCCTCTTGCAATTTTATACACATCTCATGGGTTTTAACAACCTTGAATAATTTTTTGTCAGCTGCAGATTTGTTTACCTCACTCGTTATTCCAATTTCCAGGTCATTTTATATATTAAAAAGCAGCGGACCCAGCACAGATCCCTGAGGTACTCCACTATTCACCTTTCTCCATTTAGCCCTACCCTCTGTTTCTATCTTTTAACCAGTTCCTGATCCACACACTGCCTTTTTAATTTTGCCAATAGTCTCTCATGAGGGACCTTGTCAAGGGCTTTCTGAAAATCCAGATACACTATATCAACCGACTCACCATTGTCTACCTGTTTATTCACACCTTCAAAAAAATATAACAAGACCTTCCTTGGCCAAAGCCATGTTGGCTGTCTCCCTTTAAACCATGACTATCTACATGTTCAGTAATTTTGTTCTTTTTAATGGTTTCTACCATTTTTACCGGTACTGACATCAGGCTCACTGGTCTGTAGATTCCCGGAACCCTGACCCCTGCTCTCCTGGGTTTGTGGGAACTGCTTATACCTTCTGGCTTTCTGGATCATGTGCGCGATGTGTGTGTTCTACTGTGGCCTTCATGGTTTCACTATTTGAAGGCTGGGCACAGGCTGGGGAGGGATTGATACAAGTTTGGGACCATGTATGGTGTAGCATATTTTAACAGTGTCACTGTATAACAGTCACATTTCTATTCACACTAGTGGAACAGAACTAATAGCACTCTTCACCTATGGCAAGTAATCAGGTCTGTCTGAACATTACCAACACCTTGCTATCTGGTGATAAGCATACACAAGTACTGGGTCTAACGACAACCATGATCTGTACGTATCTGGAATGAGAGAATGATGTCCTCAGGGGTTTGGCAAAGGTCATGATATCATTGACAGCAACATGTCTAGTAACCAGTACCTTTGATAAGAATAGCCAGACTACTAGGTCCACACTTGCACATCATTGGTCATGGTCAAACTATGATTACGTTACATTTCCTTCTTATGGCATTCCACAAATCACAGTCAGGGTCTGTCCTCATTCATTACACCTTGCATCTCCAAAGGCCTGAGACACACCATGTTCCTCACAACATCCTGCTCTATCTCTGGCTTCCAGACCCACCTACAGATCCCAGCCTAAAGTCCCACCTCTTTGCAGCTGCTCTTGTCAGACATTGCTCCCCTCTCTGTCTTGTGCACAACTTATGGGTCTCTTCCTGCACTTTAGTCCCCGGTGTTGCTAAGTTGTTGGTCTTGATTATATTGACAACCCAGCTGAGCACAAACTGTGTCAGGCATCTGTATACAGCACTGCATATGCCTTGTGGGGCTTTACTAAGTATTAGTGCTCAGAGTCATGGTTGTAGGCCTCTGTGGAGGGTGCCTGGCTGCCTCACATATAGCCTTACTCTCATCATGGACACTCACCTTGCGCCTGCTGCAGCTGCTGTCGTAGCCGCTGGAACAGGCTGCCCGGTTGTGATGTATCGTCCTAAAGCACACTCTGTATGCCTCAGAGTCCCTGAGGATATGGAAGCTTCTGTGGAGGGAAGAAAGACATGGCCCTCCATACTGAGTCAGACCAAGCTGCAGCATGCCCACTATCCTGTTTCCCATAGTGGCCAACCCAAATCACAACTGACTTGGCATGTGCCCATGCTTATGACGGCATTGAAAGTGGATGGCCCTGGTCCTCTTGGATAATTGTTTATTGATCTTTCCTCTGAGAATTAGTGCTTGTCTTTTCTATGGCCAGCGTCACTGACTGCTTCTACAGCTTCATCCATTGACATTGCAGCACTGCATGACACATTGAATGCACCAATATTTTCTGCTGTAACTGTTCTATGGCTTCAACAGTGGCTTCATTGCATGTACCCTGGTGGTAGGACAATCAGACTACATAGCACCTTGGAGATCAGGGTTTGATTACCACAGGTGCCTCTTGTGACCTTGTCCATTGTCACTTTAGCCTCTATTGGCTCAGATATATGTGCCTGGCTATACCTTTCCTAATGAGCACTGGGGCTGCTGGGTTGCCAGGTGTCAGTACAGACTTCAGGCGACTCTCTGGATTATACATATAACTGTGCATTTACCTGTTCTACTGCAATCATAGCTTCATGGACCTGTATCATATCTCCCCTCAGCCCTCTGGGTGCCACGATGTGGTGCTGTTAGGTTTTTGGACCTTTCCTCATTGGGGAATTGTTCCATCCCTTTGAGCATTTTTGGGCTTTTCTCCTTACATTTTCTATTCCTCTCTTCGCTAGCATGTTTGCAATATAACAACCAAAACTACATACACTATGCAGAAAGCACAGAGTGGAGGCCTAATGGTTAGAACAATGGCTTGTTGATAAGGGGAGCAAGATTCAATTCCCCCTTGTGTCCTTGTCCGTGTCACTTAGCATTGCTTTAGGTGATGTATGATTCTGATTATCTGTGTCCCTGTTTCATGTACAAACATTGTAGTTGTTACAGTGTTCACCACTATGTCAATTTTACAATGTGATATGGATATCCTGCTACATATATCTATATTCACAGTCATGGTTTGGGTGTCCATTCTTTTCCTAAAGGTGCCTAACATTATACCTACTGTCTTGGTCACCACTTCCCACTTGTCAGTGGGTTTTGCATCCTCTTACCCACATTTGGGAATGGAGGAGTAGCCTAGCAGTTAGAGCACTGGCTTGACCACCAAGAGACCAGGGTTCATTTCCCAGTAGCACACCTCAGGCAAGTTACTTAACCCTTTTTTTCCTCAGAAAAATCCAAGCTATTGATGTCCCTGCTTAATGTACATTGCCAAGTTTAAGTTATAACATAAACTAGTTTGACTAAAGTGCTATAACAAACCTGTGAAATACATAAATAACTAAAGTAAATTTGGGTTGTTCATTGATGCTGCTGTCCTTGGTATCTGCCCTCATGTTGCTGCTCCACATACATGCATGCTGCACATAACTGATTGTTCCCTTTTCTGCCCTCTCTCTCTCCCTCACTTTTTGCTTGCCTGTATCCCTCTATCCATGAGTGCTAGCAGTTGCTGCCTGCTGCTACCTATTCCCATGTATGTAATGCTATTTCTGAACTTACTGTGCAAGGGTGGTCCTGATTCTTTCCCAGCACCTGTGTGCTGCAGCGTTGGCTGGCCCCCGATGGCCTCTTGGTAACAGCACCTCCTTCTCCTGGAGGACAAGCCTGCAGAGTTGCCAGTTTTCCTCCTCTGAGAGATTTGGCTGCCTGGTAGCCATTCTCTATTCTCTACGGTCTGGATTTCACAGCGGTGGGAGGGGAACTACTCCATCCTGTTGCACGTGGACCTCAGTCCATTGAGGGTGGAAGCGTTTTTGGCAGGCAGTGCAGGCAGGGTATAGAGATGTTTTTGTTGTTTGCATATACACGTATCGCCCATCTAGAGAGGGTATCTATGCAGCCATGAACAAGTACTCATTCTGATTCCAGATGCACATGTGCATCTAAATCCATGGTTATGAAATTTGTTTGGTGGTGTGGACATTCCGGACATGCATGTTTCTGCCGGGGCTGGCCGTCCTTTATAGAATCTGCTTCTATCTGAATTCAAGAAAGCATGGGACCAACACATAAGATCTCTAAAGGAAAAAAAAGGGACTATAGTAGTTGGTATGGAAGGGCAGATTGGGTAGGCCATATGGTCACGTTTCTATGTTTTTTATTTTAAAAAGGTACAGAAAAAAATGACCAAAGAAAGGGGAAGGAACAATTCACCTCTGAGGTAAGGTTACAAAGGTTGGGGCTCTTCAACTTGGAGAACAGAAACAGTTGAGGCGAGTTATGATAAAGATCTATTAAGTCCTGAGTGGAGTAAGATGGGTAAATATGAATTGATTGTTTACTCTTTAAAAAGTACAAAGACTAGGGGACACCCCAAGAAGTTACTAACTAGTAGAGTTAAAACAAATAGACTCCTCAGTACAAGATTCTCTTGCTTTGCATCGTCAGAGTGAATTTTGTGAAAATGCCCTTCATTCAAAATATTTTAGGCAGACTATACAGATTTTTCCTGATGTATCACGGGTTACTCAGAAGTGTAGGCAGGCCTTCCTGGAGCTGCGACCTTGGGTCCTGGCTCTGGGAGCCTCTTTTTATTTAAAGTTTCCCAGTAAGTGTAATTTGGTTTATCAAGGCGTGAGGTATGTTTTTTTGAGCCTTCTCAATTGGAGATTTACTTGCAGGATAAGGGTTGAAATATTATAATTTGTGTTTTTCTTTTGGATTTTATTTCCCTTGCTACTCAGGATATGATAAAAGGGCTAATGTACTTTGTTTTGGGGTGATTCTGTTTTTTTGGGGATCACCAATGATGTGGACTGTTTAATATGTACAAATGTATTATGGCATTCATGTATTTTTTTCCCTTTTTTATTGTAAAAGCATAAAAATAATAAAAAAAGGTATGACAATTTTTTATGTTTCTAGAGAGCACAGTTTCCTTTTATGAGATGTCTGGGAAACAGAGAACTCCAGGAAGACAACTCTCCATTATGTTGAAGGAGAGTAACCCCAGAACTACCAATAGGACAGGTTATGCACATATGACAAATGCCATCTTTGTGAGATGAGAGCCATATTGTCATGCAGTCAGGAAACCAGTGCTCTCTAGCTGCAGGAAGGCAATAATTACATGTTCCAAACCAAGAGATTTTTGTTTTTCTGTCAGACTTTTCTGTGTTGATAGATGCAAACGGAGACATTTTTATGTTTCTGTTGAAGCCTTTTAAGCCTCCTTTCTGGTACCTCAGGAGAAATTAAGTTGATTTGTGAGGAAACAGACACTAGGGGAAATAAAGTCTCTTTTTCATTCCTTTGAACCCGATGGAAGTTGGAAAGAATTATACAAAGGGTTTGAGAATATCTTTCTATCCATTTGTCTGTCCATTCATTCAGCACATCTGTATGGAGAGCAAAATAACTAGAACATAAGAAATGCCATACTGGGTCAGACCAAGGTCCATCAAGCCCAGTATTCTGTTTCCAAAAGTGGCCAATCTAGGTTATATGTACCTAGCAGTTTCCCCAAGGGACACAGGTTCCACAATGCTTGTATTGGTTCAAGCATTGATATCCTGGGTCCCTTCTTAATAATGGTTTATGGACCTTTCCTCCAGGAACTTGTCCAAACCTTTTTTAAACCCAGCTACATTAACAGCCTTTACTACATCCTCTGGTAACAAATTCCAGAGTTTGATTACACGTTGAGTGAAAAAATATTTTCTTTTATTAGTCTTAAATAGTTTACCCTGTAGCTTCATTGCATGTCCCCTAGTCTTTCTATATTCTGATAAGGTAAACAATGGATCTACGTTTACCCGTTCCACTCCATTCATTAATTTATAGACTTCTATCATATCTCCCCTCAGCCGTCTCTTTTCCAGGTTAAAGAGCCCTAACCTTTTTAGCCTTTCTTCATAGGAGTATCCTTCCATCCCCTTTACCATTTTGGTGGCTCTTCTCTGAACCTTTTCTAAAATCGCTATATCCTTTTTAAGATACGGCGACCAGAATTGCACACAATATTCAAGGTGCGGCCTCACCATGGAACAATATAGAGGCATTATAATATCTTTTGTTTTATTTTCCATTCCTTTCCTTATCATACCTAGCATTCTATTTGCTCTCTTGGCCGCCGCTGCACACTGGGCCGAGGGTTTTAACATGGTATCCACAATGACGCCTAAATCCTTTTCCTGGGTGGTGGTTCCTAATGTGGAACCTTGCATCGTGTAACCATAGTTTGGGTTGTTCTTCCCTAGGTGCATAACCTTGCACTTGTCCACATTAAATTTCATCTGCCATTTTGATGCCCAGTCTTCCAATTTGTCAAGATCCTCTTGCAATTTTCCACAATCCTCTTGGGTTTTAACAACTTTAAATAGTTTTGTGTCATCTGCAAATTTGATCACCTCACTCGTTATTCCACTTTCCATGTCATTTATGAATATGTCAAAAAGCAGCAGACCCAGCACAGATCCCTGGGGTACACCACTATTCACCTTTCTCCATTGGGAAAATTGGCCATTTAGCCCTACCCTCTGCTTTCTATCTTTTAACCAGTTCCTGATCCACAATAGTACACTGCCCCCTA
This sequence comes from Ichthyophis bannanicus, assembly GCA_033557465.1. Lineage (NCBI taxonomy): Eukaryota > Metazoa > Chordata > Amphibia > Gymnophiona > Ichthyophiidae > Ichthyophis > Ichthyophis bannanicus. The sequence goes on along the minus strand of CM066032.1, from coordinate 1,386,339,436 downwards.
TCCCATGACTCTTTAGTTTTGCCAAAAGTCTCTCATGAGGGACCTTGTCAAAGGCTTTCTGAAAGTCCAGATACACAAGATCAACCGACTCACCTTTGTCCACCTGATTATTCACTCCTTCAAAAAACATAACAGATTAGTAAGACAAGATCTTCCTTGTCTAAAGCCATGTTGGCTGTCTCCCATTAGGTCATGACTATCTACATGCTGAGTAATTTTATTCTTTATGATGGTTTCTACCATTTTTCTCGGTACTGATGTCAGGCTCACCGGTCTGTAGTTTCCCGGATCACCCCTGGAACCTTTTTTAAAAATTGGTGTTACAATTTTACTCTCAGATATGGGATGAAACTTGGCATATGGGAAAATCCAGTAAAAGGACACAATAAATTAAAAAATGGACCAAATTGAACCAAGTGTTTCAGAGAAATAAGCCCCCCAAAAGATGGCCCAATGCATTTCTATGGGAGAAGGAGTTCCAACTTTTGTAGCATAGAGATTTGCATACAATAAAACATAGCACTTAGGAAATTCTACTACTACTACTATGAATCATTTATATAGAGCTACAAGGCATACGCAGTGTCGTGCAGACACATAATAAGATGGTCCCTGCTCATCAGAGCTTACAATCTAATCAAGATAGTACAATAGATGAATGCAAGGGTACAATAGGGAAGGGTAAGGAGACAGAAAACCCCCCCAAAGGATTAAGATCCAAAAGCAGCCTGAAAGAGGAGAGCCTTTAGTATGGATTTGAAAAGGGGGAGAGATGTAATCTGAGGTAAAGATACATGTAGTTTGTTTTAGGCATAAGGAGCAGCAAGGTAAAAGGATCAAAGTCTGGAGTTGGCAGTGGAAGAGAAGTTCAAGGAGAGAAGAAAGCCAGAGGAAAGCAGGGTACATGAGGAGGTGTGTAGGGAAAGAGGAGAGAGGAAAGGTAGTGAGGAACAACAGAATGAATGCATTTATAGGTCAGAAGGAGAGGATTGTATTGGATATGGAAATACAAGGGAAACCAATGAAGTGATTTGTTATATGAATATAATGGGAATGGTGGAAGATTAGCTGTGCAGCAGAATTTTGAACAGACTGAAGGGCAGAAAGATGACTCAGAGGGAAACTAGCAAGGAGGAGGTTGCAATAGTCTAGGCGAGAGGTGATTAAAGAGTAGATAAGTATTTTTAGTAGTATGTTCAGAAAGGAAAGGATGAATTTTGTTAATGTTATAGAGGAAGAAACAACAGGGTTTAGCTATTTGTTGGCTATGTGTGGAGGAGAAGGAAGAGTCGAAGATGACCCCAAGGTTACGGGCTGAGGAAACAGGAAGCAGAAGAGCATTATCAACAGAGATAGAGAAAAGGGGAAGGAGTTTTGGGGGAAAAATAAGAAGTTCCATTTTGGCCATGTTCAGTTTCAAATGGCAGTGAGACATCCAGGCAGCGATGTCAGATAGGCAGGCAGATATACGGGCTTGGAGTGTAGGAGAAATATCAGGTATAGATAGATAGATTTGAGAGTCACCAGCATAAAAATGATAATGGAAACCAAGTGAGGAGATGAGAGCTCCAAGGGACTGGGTGTAGAGAGAGAAAAGGAGAGGTTCTAGAACAGACCCTTGGGGTACTTCAGCTGAGAGAGGGATAGTAGTAGAGGAGGAACCACCAGAACAGATACTGAAAGAGCAATGGGAGAGCTAAGAAGAGAACCAGAACAATACAGAGTCTCTAAAACCAAGTGAGGACAATGTATCGAGGAGAAGGTTGTGGTCAAGTGTCAAAAACAGCAGAAAGGTCAAGAAGAATGAGGACTGAGTAAAGGCCTTTGGATTTAGCCAGGAACAAGTCGCTGGAGACTTTGGCAAAGGCTGTTTCAGTGGAATGTAAGGGACGAAAGCCAGACTGAAGTGGAACAAGGATGCCTTAAGAAGAAAGAAATTCAAGGCAACAGTGGAGAACTGCACATTCAAGAATTTTGGAAATGAAGAGAAGAAGGGAAATGGGTCAATAAGGTACAAGCAGAGTCAAGTAAAGGTTTCTTGAGGAGAGGTGTGACCAGAGCATGCTTGAAGGCTGCAGGGAAAGTAGCAGTGGAGAACGATAGGCTGAGAATGTGTGTGATGGAAGGAATGACAGCGGAGAAGACGGAAATAAGGAGATGGGAGGCGATGGTTTCAGAGAAACAGGTAGTAAGTTTGGAGGAGGAAAGAAGATGAGATCTTAGAAATGGAAGAAAGGGTAACAGAGATTGAAGGGAATAGTTGGTATTGAGGAGGGCGAAGAAGGGATGACGCTGATCTTGAGGGGAACTGGAGCGTAATCTTGTAGACTTTGTCATGGAAATAGTTGGCTAGAGTTTGGGCAGAAAGGGAAGGAGGGGTCAGAGGCAGAGGTGCCTTGAGGAGAGAGTTAAGATTCCTCCTTTCAAACCGCTCTCCCTGTCAACTGTTGCAACGAAACAAACTGCCTTCACCGCCACAAAATTATCCTTTTCACAACTCCTCCGCCACCCTGCAAACTGCCCCCCCCAAAAAAAAACAATCCCCTGCAGCTACCTCACCATTCTACTAAATACCTCACCCCCAAAAGCTATCCCTGCAACTACTCCACTACCTCACAGTCTGCCCCATCTTCAAAATCTACCATCTCAAATGCCCCTTTACCCAGAAAACTGCCCCACTCCCCAAAAGTACCCACAACTGAACTAACATCCTGCAAGCTACACTCTCCATTGAAACAAGCTCCAGAAAACATTCCACCACCCCACAAACTGGTCGCATCCCCAAAAACTACTCCCTCACATCTGCCCCCAGGATTCCGCAAAGTGTCCTTACTTCCAAAACTACTGCTAGGCAACTGATCCTCCCCTCCAAAATCCCCTCATTTCCAAAATGACCCAACAAAACTAACTCCTACCACCCAACCTGCCCCACACAACACATGCACAATGCATATCACAGGAGGGGAAGCTGAGAGCAGATGAAGCCTTTGTGAGTAAGTGATCATTACTTTGCTGACAAATTTGTTGGCTGAATGCTTGGGCTAGAGGAGAGCTTGTGGGTTTATTTAATTAAACATGCAAAACTAGTTCTCAGCTTGCTTTAAAGGTTTTAAATTAACTTCTGCTAGATTTAGGTGGGGTTTACGTGCGTGAATAGCAACTTGCTTTAGAGGTTTTATATTAATTTTTGTTAGATTTATGTGGGCTCTATGCTGGCAAACAGCAACTTGCTTTAAGGGTTTAAAATTAACGTCTCTTAGATTTAGGTAGGCCCTTCTAGACTTAAAAGAAAACACATAGGTAATTTATTTATTTAGACAGTTTTTGTATACCGCCTTATCCTTCAATCAAAGCGGTCACAACACAATTGGGGGATACATTTAACACACGGGGATATGAGACACATACACTAATACTTACAGGGAACATGGGCTATGGAGGTTAAGTGGCTTGCCCAAGACCACAAGGAGCATCTGTGGGACTAGAAACCCCAGTCCTTCTGGCCCAAGGTTGCTGTCCTCTAGTGGGATTTGAACCCCTGACCTTCCGGCCTGAAGTACCTTGCCCCAACCACTAGGCTACTCCTCCACTCCAGAATTTGTTTTTTTCCTACAACTGAGCCCAGACACATCCCTTAATTTATAGTTAGTTCTCCTAATTAAAAAAGAGAGTGACATTTTTTACCACAGTTTATTTTCATCAAGAAGTGATTACCTCTTAATAGCAGTTCATTGAGAAGCAAGCAAAAATAATAGATAGAACATACAAAAAAACCTCTAAAGGCCTTTTTATTAGTTTAGGTATCCCTGCTCCCTTAACAACTCTAAACAACTAAACTCACAAATACAAAGCTGCAGACCATAGTCCATCAATGAGATGGGGATCATCCAGTCTTTTGCATTGAGCGCCACATGTCTGATTATCTCCCAGTTAATAATCAGTCATATGTGTGCATTGGGTGCCAACAGCTTCTGGTTCTCAAAGAATGAGTCTGATTGCTGGAGGCTAGACTAGTTGACTTGGAGGCGCTGAGGAAGGCAGAGAGGTATATAGAGGAGACTTACAGGGACATAATAGAAAAGTCTCACCTTGGTTCTGGTAGTCTCAGTGATGCCTTGAAGGAGAAAGGTCACCCAGAAGGACAGCATCATCTTGGTGTTATCAGGAAATGATCCTATAACTAGGAACTGCCCTCTAGGGGATGCAATATCCTCTCGCACTGAGGATATGTCTCCAGGGTCTTCTGCCCAGGAGGGAAAGATTAGAATGGCCAATTAAGTTGTTAATTTGATCATTAGGCATGTAGATAGCTGGGTGGCTGGTGGGTATGAGGATGGCTAGGTCTCTTGCCTGCATGGTGTGTAGATGGTAGACCTCATGCGCCACCTAGATAGGATTCTAGAAGTGCTGGGGAGGAGGTGGCTGTCTGGATACATATAGGCAACAACAATATAGGAAAGTGTGGAAGGGAGGTTCTGGAAGCCAAATTTAGACTTTTAGGTAGAATGCAGAAATCCTGGACCTCCAGGGTAGCAGTCTCAGAAATGTTCTCTGTTCCATGTACAGAACCCAAGAGTCAGACAGAGCTCCAGAGTCTCATTGCATAGATGAGACAATTTTCAGAAAGCCTTTGACTAGGTCCCTCATGAGAGACTCTTGAGGAAGTTAAAAAATCATGACATAGGAAGCAGCATTCTATTGTGGATTGTGAACTGTTTAAAAGATAAAAACTGAGAGTAGGGCTAAGTGGTCAATTTTCTCATTGGAGAAAAGTAAATAGTAGAGTGCCCCAGGTAACTGTGCTGGGTCCAATACTATTTTTAAACATATTTATAAATGACTTGGAAGTGGGAACAATGAGTGAGGTGATCAAACTTGCAGATGAAACAAAATTATTCAAGTTGTTAAATCACAAAAGTATTGTGAAAAATTGCAAGAGCACCTTGAGAAATTGGCGACTGAGCGTCCAAATGGCAGATGAAATTGAATGTGGACAAGTGTAAAGTTAGGTACTTAGGGAAGAGCAACCCAAACTATAGCTACTGTACATGATGCAAGGTTCCATATTAGAAGCCAGCAACCAGGAAAAAGATCTAGGTGTCATCGTGGATAATACGGCAGCCAAGCTAATAGAATTCTAGGAATTATAAGGAAAGGAATGGAAAATAAAATAAAGGATATCATAATGCCTCTCTATCGCTCTATGGTGTGTGTTGAATGCAGTTCTGGTCGCTGCATCTAAAAAAGATCTAGTGGAACTAGAAAAGGTGCAGAGAAAGGTGACCAAAGTGATAAAGTGGATGCAAGGATACCCCTATGAGGAAAGGCTTAAAAGGTTAGGGCTCTTCAGCTTGGAGAAGAGTAGTTGAGGGGAGATATCATAGAGGTCTATAAAATAATGAGCGGAGTAGAAGAAGTAAAGTTAAATTGGTTGTTTATTTCTTTAAAAAATATAAAGACTAGGGGAAGTGCAATAAAGATACAAAGTAGTACATTTAGATTAATTATAGAAATATTTTTTAACCCAATGAGGTACTAAGCTCTAGAATTCATTGCTAGAGGATGGGTATCCCAGTTGTAGGGGTGAGTGGCTGGCATTGCCAAAAAGAAATATTAGCTAAATATACAGTTCATTTGAGGAAAGGAAGAGGTAGGCAATAACCAGAAATAACAAAATATTGAATAGACTTTATTGGGGGTTTTGGGGTGGAACAAAATAAATAAGAAGGCAGAATGAAAAGAACGTAAGTCACCTTTCTAGGATGCAGTATTTCTTAACACTTTCAGATTAGCAAAATGAACAGAAAGAACACACAATGCAAGAACATACTTTGCAAGAAGTCACTTCTTATTTAAGTAACTCTCTTAGTATAAAGGCCACCTTCTGCCAGTCTCAGGAGGACCTCCTTTGCTAATAAGAATTCTACATTTAAGCGTAGCAATAATAATTTGCAACCCTGGATTTTTGTCTTGAGGGTTCCCTCTTTGTGCTGTGATATCAGTTCAATCCACAAATCTAGGCAAGTGTATCCCAGTTCCCTGGCATGCACTTAACTACTATCAGGCATTTTAATTCACAGTTATCCCACCCAAAGCCCAGTAATTGAGCTCAGCTGCATATGACTTGTAGCACAATGCAAATGATCAGTAGTAGTAGTTGTAGTAATTACCCTAACCACTGGCAGCATCTGTGTGGGTTCATGCACCAGTTCCACACAAGCAGTCAAGGGTCCAACATCCTGATGGTGCTCTGGTCTGCTGGGTCTTGTAGGGTCTCCAGTTACTGGAATCCCATGGTGTAGGCCTCAGGGCTCTCCTGTCTCATCGCATCTACTGTATCTAGCAAAGGAAAATAAAACCTCTCTATTGAAGTAGGCAGGCCACCAGAGTTGAAGCCTTGCCCTAGAGCAGGGGTGGGCAAACGTTTTGACTCGAGGGCCGCAATGGGTTCATATATTGGACCCGGGGGCCAGACCAAGAGTAGATGGACGGTGTGTATGTGTGAATTAATATAAATTACATTTAAATTTGTAACATTAAATGTTTAGATTAATTTAAGGTAGAAAAGCATAAAAAGAGTTATTTTACAAAACTTTTATTCAATGTATTTCTTTCATAAAATAGTACCTTCAATTTTAGTGGCCGTAGTTTGCCCATCCCTGCACTAGACCATGCCTCCCTACTTCCTTCTGTGGGTGGGTCTTTTGGTTTCTGAAGCGTGGTAGCCAAAGTGGGGGCTGTCCCACCCGCTTCATCCGAAAAGATGGGGTGGGCAAGATATGAGCGAGATTTAAGATTCTGAATCACCTCACATGAATCTGCAGTTATTGCGTGCCGAAGTGTCAGGAAGTGGGATATCCAGATCCTCCCAAGTGACCAGCCCATTTCCTGTCCTAGCCCCCCCATAGCCCATTACCAGTCCTAACCCCCCATCACCCCATTTCCAGACAGCCCCCATCAGCCACAGCCCATTGCCAGTCTTAACCCCCTCATAGCCCATTACCAGTCCTAACCCCCCCATCAGCCCACAGCCCATTACCAGTCTTAACCCCCCCATAGCCCATTACCAGTCCTAACCCCCCCATCAGCCCACAGCCCATTGCCAGTCTTAACCCCCCCCATAGCCCATTACCAGTCCTAACCCCCATCACCCCATTTCCAGACAGCCCCCATCAGCCCACAGCCCATTGCCAGTCTTAACCCCCCCATAGCCCATTACCAGTCCTAAACCCCCCCCCATCAGCCCACAGCCCATTGCCAGTCCTAACCCCCCCATCGGCTCACAGCCCACTGCCAGTCCTAACCCCCCCCATCGGCTCATGGAAATTAAAATAAAAAAAAAAGCTGGCCGCTGCCGCCGCGGCAGCATGGAGTGTCCCGCGGGGCCCCCTCTGCCCGGCTGAACTCTCCCGGCCCGGCTGAGCCCCTCCGCGCCGGCTTTCAGATACGCGAAGGGAGAGTGTCTCCCTCGCGTCTTCCCATCTGCCCCTGCGGGCTTAACAGAGACGCGAGGGAGACACTCTCCCTTCACGTATCTGCAAGCCGGAGCAGAGGGCTTCAGCCGCGCCGGGAGAGTTCAGCCAGGCAGAGGGGGCTGGATTAAAAGGTCCGCCGGGCCGTAGTTTGCCCATCCCTGCCCTAGAGTATACCTGTTCTAGTATGTGCACTGCTTTCACACTGGAACTAAACTAGAAATAAAAATAAAACTCAGCTTTCTAGCTACCGTAACTAGCAACTCTAGCAACTATTACACATACTTCCCTAGCCGGGTCTCTTCAGGGCCTGTTCTAGTTCCACAGTCCCTCAGGAGAGGCATTCCTCTCACACACACACACACACACTGTGTCACACTCACAGCGCCATCCCTTTTTAGCGCTCCAGCCCTGGGACACTGCCAGCTCTGAACACTCCCCACATTGTCTTCCTGGCTTTTACAGCTTTTAACTAGCCTGAGTCTCTTTCCAGAGATGCTCTGCACAGCTCAGCCTCTCTTGCTGCTTCACCTCAGCTGTCTCCTTCCTGGGTTGTGCAGTGCTGCTTTCAGTTTCATTCTCTTTTTCTTGAGCTCTGCACACTGACTCTCAGAGCTATCTCCTTCTGAGAAGGAAGGGTGAAGGGCTTCTTAACTCAGTCTGCACTTCTCCTCATGCCCTTTTTTACATGTGGAGCTGCTTTGATTCTCTGGGCACAGGCATAGCCTGCAGCACATTTTTCCCTTATATGGGCAGCACTTCCCCTTCTTCTCAGGGACGGGGTTGTCACCTCTGTCCTGATGTCACCTCTTGTGATGTGGGTGGCTGGGGCTGATTAAAACCTTCATTCCTCTTCCTGGTTGCTTCCTGTTCACAACTGATGCCATTTCCTGGAGTCTGAGAGGCATACGGCTCTTCCTACTCCTGCTTGCGGCCATGTGGAGTCTTCAAGATCCACTTCTGCCACTCAGGCGAAATTTAAAACTTTTCTTCTAAACTGTTTATACTTCATTATATACCAAATGAAAAGTTTTGTTTTAAATGTACGATTAAGTAACTTCATTGAATGTCCGCTAGACTTCCTTATCCACTTCTTACTTCTCCTACTGACCTATAAGTGCACTCATTCTGCTGCTCCTCACTACCATTCCTCTCCTCTCTCCCTCCACCCCTCCTCAGGAACTTTGCTCTTACAGCAGATCGTTTCTATCTGTGCCCTTCTTTGCCACTACCAGCTCCAGACTGTGATGATTCCATCTTGCTGCTCCATATGCTTGGAGCAAATTACCTGACTTGCTACACCAGACTTCATCTCTGGTCCTTTTCAAATCCAGGCTAAAAACTCACCTCTTTGAGACTGCTTTTAATCCTGATCCACTTAGTCTCCTGCTTTCCAACTATGTGTTTTCTTACCATTCTTCTAAACATGTCCTAGTCCCCCGTTGTTGTGTTGTCTGTCTTAACTAGATTGTAAGCGCTGATGAGCAGGGACTGCCTCTTACAGTATATGTCTCTGTACAGCACTGCATGTGCCTTGTAGCACTATAAAGATGATTAGTAGTAGTAGTAGTAGTAATAGTCTTTCCTTATCGTTCCTCCAGTTCAGTCCTCCACCACTGGGTCGTGCACCTCCTCCTGCAGCTTGGAGACTGGGCATGTCAAAATCGTGACAACACTGGATGTAGTCTGCTGGCCTCTCCCATCAGCCCCAGTGTGTCCAGTCTCCATGCAGTAGAAGGACGTAGTGAGCCTAGCTGCTGGGCTCACTAAAGTAAAAGATAAGGAGCATTAGTGACATAGAGAGGTTAAGGTTTCATTTTGGCTGTGTAATTTAGTTTTATTTTAATGCCAGTTAATATAGGTCTTAATGAAATCAGTGAAATATTTAAAAAAAAAAAAAAAAAAGGAGGTCAGGGGATCAGTCTTAGTTCCGCAGTTCTCCCTCTCTCCTTCAAGCCCCTCTGGTCTACAGCGCTGCTACCCCTCCCTAGGTTGGACGGGAGGGAGTTGAACAGCGGTATGGCGCTCTGCCTCTCGGCGGTGATATGGCCTCATGTTCATTTTCTTGGGGCGGCAGAGGCTACAAGACTCCGTGTGGGGGGCAAAGTCAGGCCCTAAGTAGGGTGAGTGTGACTTGCAATGATAAAGTTGACAGGAACTTCTGGCTCTAATTGACTGGGTCTGGCAGTTAAGCAGAGCCTGAAGAGACGTGAGCCGGGCCTCCCGCATAGATAGATGACGACAGGTTAGTATAGTTTCGAGATTATCCTAAGCAGGGATACGATCGATTTTATTTACTATGATTTATTTCATTTTTGTTTACTAGTGTCCACTTAAATCGCAGGCATTTTGGCGCCAAATCAGGTCAAGTGCAACACAAGCCGTTGATTCCCGCACTTTTGCCAGTGCGAGGCAGGCTAAGGCTTTCACAGCGGCTGTAGTGCCAGTTCATGGGGTCGGCCTATTCTAGTGAGGTAGCCACTGTGACACATCTACGTTGATGTATTTTATTTAATTTGATGAAAAAAACCAACCAAACAAAAAAAAAAACCCAAAGAGGCTGTCTCGGCGGTAGCTGCTCTATACGTCGGAGCAGCACCGCGGATCACGGGGCTGCCGTTCTCAGTGGGGGAGAGCTCGGTGGGGGGACACCGTCTTCCTCTGGAGTTGCTTGCAGGCGGTGTCGAGTAGGAGAGAAGGCTGATACACTTTCTCCGTCAGGGCTGCGATGTGTTCCCGGGAAGGGGTTGGCCAGGTCTGTCGCAGCTTGGCTGCTCAGAGCATCCACAGTGTGGATCCGAAGGGGGCCCGCTAACCAGCGTTCTTTTTTGTGCCTTAAAGTTTTTAGTTCGTTTTAATTTAATTTCAGAATGATGTTTTTGGTTGTTGCCTTCTGGTCGGGGTCAGTTTCCTGCCAAAGCAGTGGCACTAAATAATGGTACCAAGGGATCAGTTCTGGTTGCGCCGGTCACTCTCTGCCTCACTTTTATTCTATTTGTGTGAAGCGCTGTGGGTCAGCTTTCTTCCTTGCCTGTTTGGAGGAGAGTCTGACGGTAGGCAGTCTCCCTTGGCGGTTTCGCTCCGAGGCAGCAGACCCTCTAGAGCGGAGGGCAGAGGGAACATAGGTCGCCGGCGCCTCCCCGCTTGGTTTTCAATGGAGTGGGGTTGCGTGGGCTGGAGGCTCCCAATCTTTGCAACAGAAGGCTGTGCAACACTGCTTCATTGGTAAAAGCAGGTAACAAAACATATCGCCAGGTGAAGTGGGAGCGGACCGGCACCGTGTGCGATGCCTCGAGTCAAGAAGTTAGAGCGGGGTGTGGCGCCATTTTGTGAGCGCGCAGAACGGCAGCCATCTGGAGACCACGTGGGCACAGCGTGTCTGGCACGCACATGACAGAGCACGTGACATCGGGTGTCTTGGGGCCGGGACCCGAACAAGCAGTAAATGCTTGTTGGGAACGGTGTTCACTCTGCTTTTATTTTTTTGGATTTGTTTCAAGTGAATTTTAGTTTCTTTTCTTTGTTTCATATCATTAAAAGAAAAAAAACAAATCTCTTTGGGGGGTTATTCGCATAGGCGGAGAAGCGCTCTGCTCTATGTTTTCGTGACCACACTGTGTGGGCTGCGGTACTCGCAGAGGTACTGCCGCGGACTCCGGGATCTGCTGGAGTTGCGCGTTTTTGTCTACCAGAGTGGAACAACAGATGGAGGTCAAAGTAGTCTCAGACCATCGAGTTCGAGCCCTTCAGCAACTGGGGCGCAAGTTCAGAGCCATTTCGGAGCCCTCGACGTGGAATGTTCTTCCTGTGCTGGGAACTTTGGCGGCATCCCTGGAGGTGGTGCCTTGGGCCAGATTTCATATGCGACTGCTCCAGAGGACGCTGCTTCATTGGTGGTCGCATCAGACCGATTCGTTGTACAAGCGGCTTCCCTGTCCGTTCAAGGTCAGGCAGTCTCTTCGATAGTGGCTGCTTCTGGGGTCCTTGAAGGCGGGAATGCCTTGGGGGCAGCCGGAGTGGCTGCCATTGTGGACGGACGCAAGTCTCGCCGGATGGGGAGCGCATTGCCGGGCTCGGTTCGCACAGGGCATTTGGGCTGTTCAGGAGAGCGCATGGTCAATACATCGGCTAGAGCTGAGAGCAGTTTTGTTAGCGCTACAAAGGTTCGAGGATGCGGTGACGAGTCCAGCAGTCCGCGTGCTGTTGGACAACTCCGCAACAGTGGCATACACCAATCGACAGGGCGGCCCAGGAAATGCAGTTATGAAAGAGGAAGCAGAGGCGCAGTTCTCTTGGCTAGAACTTTGGCGGCCATCAATCTCGACAGTGCACATTGCAGGGAAGGACAATGTGATGGCGGATTTTCTCAGCAGGGTCCGGGTGGATGCCGGGGAGTGGGAGTTGCATCTGGACCTGTTTGCGCAAATAGTCCACAGATGGGGATCTCCAGTAATGGACCTAATGGCCACCTTCCAGTCGGCGAAAGCCAGTCGTTTCTTCAGCAGGAGGCGCGAAAGAAGGTTGGAAGGGATCAACACCCTGATGCAGCTCTGGCCGTCGACGGGTCTTCTCTGTCTTCCCACCATAGGCACTCATAGGCCGGGTGGTTCAGCGCATCAAAGCTCACCGGGGGAGAGTATTAATGGTGGCCCCGGACTGGCCGAGATGAGGAGTAGCCTAGTGGTTGGGGCAAGGTACTTCAGGCTGGAAGGTCAGGGGTTCAAATCCCACTAGAGGACAGCAACCTTGGGCTGGAAGGACTGGGGTTTCTAGTCCCACAGATGCTCCTTGTGGTCTTGGGCAAGCCACTTAACCCTCCATTGCCCATGTTCCCTGTAAGTATTAGTGTATGTGTCTCATATTCCCGCGTGTTAAATGTATCCCCCAATTGTGTTGTGACCGCTTTGATTGAAGGATAAGGCGGTATACAAAACTGTCTAAATAAATAAATAAAATAAATCTCCTTCGTCTTCACGACGGGGATCCCTGGCGGTTACCGGTGTCAGAGGATCTGTTGCTACAAGGGCTGCTGCAAATGCCTCAGGTGGATCGGTTTCCGCTTACAATTTGGTCATTGAAAGGGCGAAGCTAAAAAATAAATAAATAAAAAAAAAAAAAAATAAAATAAAATACAAAGTTATTCAGGGATTGTTGGTGCGAATTTACTTAGAGCAAGGAAACAGTCCACGTCTCTTGCATATGTCCGTGAATGGCGTATTTTTGTAGACGGGTGCTCACGGCGGCAAGTTAGGGCGGCTACGGTTTCCGTTTCCTTCATTTGCAGTTTTGCTGCAAAATGCATTTGAGAAGGGACTTGCAGTCAGTTCCTTGAGAGTGCAGTTGGCGGCCCTTTCCTGCTTATAGGGGCAAAGTGCAAGGAGTTGCTCTAGGCGCTCATTTTGAGGTGTTGCGTTTCCTGAAATCAGTGACCAGGCTGCGGCCTTCGCGTAGAATTTTGGTTCCGCCGTGGGATCTCAACTTGGTCTTAGGGGCGTTAACCAAAGCACCTTTTGAGCCGTTGCACCAGACATCAATTAAGGTTTTGACATTGAAGACAGTCTTTCTGGTAGCCTTTTGTTCGGCAAGGCGCATTTCAGAGTTGCAAGTGTTGTCCTGTAGAGAATCGTTCTTGTCCTTTTCAAGAGAGAAAGTGGTGTGGCGACCAGTTTCATTCTTTTTGTCAAAGCTTGTGTCTTCTTTTCACCTGACTCAAGCGGTTTCTCTCCCAGTGCTAGGTGCGCTAGAGGGGAGCGCTGCGGATCGTACTTTACGTTGTTTGGAAGTCAAACGGGTTCTGCGACAATATTTGAAGGTTTCGGAAACCTTTCGCAAGTCGGACTGTCTATTCGTGTTGTTCGGAGGTATCCGCAAAGGTGAAGTGGCGGTGATGGCTTCTATTTCTAGATGGATTAGAACAGCGATTGCATCAGCTTGTCTACTGCAGGGGCGTTCGGTACCAACGGGGATTCGAGCGCATTCTACCAGAGCACAGGCGACTTCCTGGGTGGATCACAGCTTGGTTCAGCCAGGGGAAATCTGTAGGGCGGCCACTTGGTCGTCCCTTCTTACTTTCAGTAAGCACTACCGTCTGGATGTTTTGGCGGTGAATGACGCCTTTTTCGGTTCTGGTTTGGTGCGAGCCGGCTGGAAGGGTCCCTCCCATTGAATACTGCTCTGTTACATCCCAGTGGTGGAGGATTGAACTGGAGGAACGATAAGGAAATGATAATTACACTTACCTGGTAATTGTAGTTCCTTAAGTGACGACAGTTCAGTCCTCATTCCCGCCTGGGGAGGTGTCGTTTTGGCAGTGGGTAGTCAGAAGGGAGAAGAGTAGCACTACTGGTAGGTATGAGTATTAAAAGTCTATAAAGGACTCTCATACTTTGCTTTTTGTTTCTTTTTCTCTGGTATTCTTTATGCTTCTGAATAAGGCGAAAGGGCCAGGTGCAAGAAGAAGTTCTTTTCAATTTTCAATTAAAACAATAAAAAAATAAATAAATAAAAAGAAAAAAAATAAATAAAGTGTTATTTGTATATAGTGCATTGTACGTTCAGGTTTCAGTGCAAAGTTGGATTGTATATGATAGCTACTTATTTGTTGCTCCTTTGAGTATGCTTTGTAATAGTTCACTGGGGCTGATGGGAGAGGCCAGCAGACTACATCCAGTGATGTCACGATTTTGACATGCCCAGTCTCCAAGCTGCAGGAGGAGGTGCACAACCCAGTGGTGGAGGACTGAACTGTCGTCACTCAAGGAACTACAATTACCAGGTAAGTGTAATTATCATTTATACTTTTGGAAAGCGTAAGCAATCAATTAACATTTACCCAATCTACGTCACTCATTATTTTATAGCTCTCTGTCATTTCTCACCTTTGCCATCTCTCATAGGGGAGTTGTTCCAATCCCTTTATATTTTTGGTTGTCCTTCTCTATTCCCTTTTTAATTCTGCTATATCCTTTTTCAGATGTAGCAACTAGAATTACACATGATACCTAAGGTGTGGTCACACCATGGTATATGCCAGTCAGAGTGATTTGTTGATTCTAAAAAGACAATCACAGTTGTTAGGTCTTATGGGAAAGGTTTCATATCCACAGCTGAAAACCAGCTTGTTATTTTCTTGTACAAGAATTTGTTATTCAACCTCATCAATAAGGGCCAAAATATTCTGAAAAAAACAATCAAAAATATTAAAGGCCTCAGGAAAAAGTCTTTTTCATATTCAAACCTAAAAAAAGCAGACTTTTTGATTTATTGCCACTCATTCTTATGACTGAGGCTCTGAAGTTGGAAAATTTGTCATTTGAAAATCCACCTTTGCTCTTCATTCATTAGCAGGGCATGTCCTTCCATCCGGCCACCCCCATTGCCACCACTGCTGCCCCTCTCTGTGGGTTGCAGTGGTGGCAATGGCTAGGAAACTACGGCACAGCTTTGCGGGATGAAGAGATCAGAACGATAAGGTGTAAGACTTTAGGAATGATGACTTACAGTAAATGTTCTAATATACCTGCTTTTATCCTTCTTTGAATTTGTAGATCGTTTCAATGGGACACTGTTCAGAGCCAACTTAAAGAGGTCATTGTGAAATGTCTGCATATGCCCGGGAGATTGCATAACCATCCAGGCAGCATTTGCTATTTTTAGCACATGCAATTTAGTATATGCAGACAGACCAAAAGGAGAGCAATGGTAAACACAATTATGATAAAGCTTCAAACTCTTGAATGTACTTGAAGGACATGCCAGTATTTTTTGATAATGTAAAACCTCTGGTAGAGTAAGAAAGGTGGTCATGGATGTCTCCTGTGAAAGAGCACATAGGTGTCACAGGGCAAACTAAACACATTTGTATGCTAATTCTAAAATCTGAGGAGAGTATCCTTTTGCTCTGAGTATGCTGAACAGCTCATTAGCCCAATTTTTTAATTTGTGCAGACAGAAGGAAATCAGTTTTAGGGGTAGAACTGCCCCACCCAGATGTTATCTCACAAGTTATGTGAGCGAAGAGTCTGATTTTGGAGTACATTATTTTGGTTAATTTTCTTTCCAAAAACAGATGTGCTAAAAGCAGATGGGGGTCACTAAGATGGTACTATTCTAGACTCCTTTGGGTTTTAAATTGCAGGTTAGTATCACAGGTGTTAAGGCTCTTGTACAAACTGATTACATTGGTCAGATGATGAACCCGTCATCCCTGTAACGATTCCAAATGAACAGCTGTACTTGAAAGGAGAGGAATATACAAAGTGATTTTGAAAATGGACAACCTAAAGACAAGCAATGGAGGGGGCTATAGTGGCACCCATAGCTGTATCTTTGGTTAGGACGAGATAACGAATGGATAGCATATTATATGAAAATCTTCATCAGAGGTTTCTTCTGAGTGGCAAATCATCCCTGACGAAGAACATAAGAGCATAAGAAATTCCATACTGGTCAGACCAAGGTCCAGCAAGTCCAGTATCCTGCTTCCAACAGTAGCCATTCCAGGTCACAAGTGTCTGTCAGCTTCCTAAAAAGGTACAGAGATTCCACGTTGCTTATCCCGGGGTGAGAAGTGGATTTCATTGGTCCCCTTTAATAATGGTTTATGGGCTTTTCCTCCAGGAACTTGTCCAAACCTTTTTCAAACCCAGCTACACTAACAGCTTTTACTACATCATCTGGTAATTAATTCTAGAGTTTAATTATGCAGTGAGTAAAAAAATATTTTCTTCTGTTAGTCTTATAGTAAATGGGCTATTTTGTAGCTTCATTGCTTGTCCCCTAGTCTCTCTATATTTTGAAGGCATAAACAATCAATCTATGTTTACCAGTTCCACTCCATTCATTATTTTATAGACTTCTATCATGTCATCTTTAAGCCATCTTTTTTCCAAGTTGAAGAGCCCTAACCTTTTAAACCTCTCCTCAAAGGGGTATCCTTCCATCCCCTTTACCATTTTGGTAGTTCTTCTCTGTACCTTTTCTAATTCTGCTATTTCCTTTTTAAGATATGGTAACCAGAACTGCATACAATATTCAGGTGCAGTCACACCATGGAATGATACAGAGGCATTATAATATCCTTTGTTTTATTCTACATTCCTTTCCTTATGATACCTAGTATTCGGTTGGAGTGGAAGAGTAGTCTAATGGTTAGAGACCAGGGTTCGATTCTCACTAGCACTCCTTGGGCAAGTCACTTAACCCTCCATTGCCTAAGAAAAATCCAAGTTACGATGTCCCTGTTTAATTACATTACCAAGTTGAAATTGCAATATAAACCACTTTGACTGAAATGAAGTGGTATAAAAAACCTGATAAATCAATATTTGTTTTTTTGGCTACAGCTGCACACTGGGCAGAGGGTTTTAAAGTATTATCCACGATGACACCTAAATCCTTTTCCTGGGTGTTGGTTCCTAATGTGGAATTGTGGTAGTGTGGTATGTGGTGGGAAAAGCCAGACAGCAGTTCAGGGAAAATAAAAGCAGTTTTTATTCTGTCCCAGCTTATTAAACCTCCACAAAGCAAAAACCCAGAACTGACACCAGTTCAGGGAAATGAAAGGAGCTTTATTTCTGTCCCAATTTGTTAAACCTCCACAAACTGATTCCCCCAGCCCTTCCTCTAGCCCCAGATAAAGTTCTTACCTCAGTTCTTACCACGGCCTGCCTTGGAAGAACTTCTGCCTCCATGGGCCTCTCTCCTTCCTGCAGGCTGCTGGGTTCTTAACTTCTCCCTCTGAGCCACACCCTCCCACCGCTGAATTCTGGGCTGCAGACTCTCTTAAAGAGGACTGTTGATAATCCCTTTGGAGAGGGATGGGTAACATTTAGGATTGCAAACTTTTTCACTGAGAAAACCCAACACCTGTGGCTCGCCATGCTCCACCCATTCCCCACCCCACCCCCACCCCTGCCCCACCCCCTGTCCCACCCATGCTCCACCCCAGCCCCACCCACAACGATTACCGAGGGCAAGTGTAGGCAGCTGTAGGGGAGAAACTCTAAAGGTGAAAGGATTTATTTATTTATTTAAACAGATTTGTATACCACCTTATCCTACAATCAAAGTGGTCACATCATAATTGGAGGGTTACATTTAACATAGGGGAACTTAACAACATCAAGACAGTACAATTGGAGGGTTACATTTATCATAAGGGTAACATTTAGACAGTACGAGGTAATTAACAACATTATATTATGTTTGATTAGGTGAGTGTTTGGGGTGAGTGGGTATTGAGTTGGTGTTATATCGTTACCCTGTATGCCTATTTTGGATGAGTGTGTATCAGTTATCTGCAGTAGATGCATTACCGTTTGGGTGGGGACTGATTTTTGTCTGCTGATAAGTTTCAATAAATAGATAAGTTTTGAGCTCCTTTCAGAATTCTATTAGGTCATCTAATGCTCTTAGACTTGTTGGGAAGGAATTCCAGAGTGTGGGTGCTAGTAAGGAGGGAGCTCTTTTTGAAGTAGTTTGTTTAATCTTGTGGAGTCCTGCAGGTGTGCCTATCATGTTGTCTTTATTGGTTCTTCTCGGTCTGTTGCAGGTATCCTTCGTTATGATGTATTGGAATGCCACTGCTGAGAGCTGGTGGATGACTTTAAAAATGTTTAGGATTATTTTGAATTTTGCTCTGGCCATCATGGGTAGCCAGTGTAGTTGCTGTAAGACTGGGGTGATGTGCTCAGATCTTGGAGTGTCAGTAATGATGCGTGCCGCAGCGTTTTGCACCATTTGGAGTGGATGTAGGGTTTGTTGAGGGAGGCCCTGATATAAGGAGTTTCTGTAGTCAAGTAGAGGTGTGATAAGTGCTTGGCATACTGTGCGGAAGTGATCCTGGAGGAGTAATGGCTTGAGTTTTCTGATGATCCTTAAGCATTGATAGGCCTTGTTTACGGTTTTTGTGATGTGGGATTTCATGTTTAGTGCTCTGTCCATTGTGATGCCCAGATATTTAACCTCTTCTTTAACTACTATAATCTTATCTAAAATGCTGATGGCTTGTTGCGGAGTGAAGGTAGTGTTCCTGGTGATGAACATTGCCTCAGTTTTATCATAGTTGACCATCATATTATTGGCTGTGAACCAAGTGTTCATATCTTCAAGGCATCTGGTTATAGTTGTGATGTTGAGTGCTAGAAGGTTGACCGGGGCATACAGCATGATGTCGTCAGCGTAAATGTGATATTGGAGCTTGTGACTTTTGATGATGTTACATATGGGCTGGATGTAAATATTAAAGAGCATTGATGATAGGGCTGAGCCTTGTGGTATTCCCTGCGTGACGGGGAAATATGATGATTTCTTTTGTGCGCATTTGACTTGTTGCGTTCTATTCTCCAAGTATTAAGTAAACCATTTTAGAGTATTTGTTCATAATCCTATTTGCTGCAGGCGTTGCAGTAGTTTGGCGGGTGACACAATGTCGAAGGCTGCCGATATGTCCATGAATACAAGCAGGAATCCATTCTTTATTTGTCTATGCCTTTTAAGAGATTGTCAAAGAGAACATAAGAACATAAGATATGCCATACTGGGTCAGAACAAGGTCCATCAAGCCCAGTATCCTGTTTCCAACAGTGGCCAATCTAGGTCATATGTACCTAGCAGTTTCCCCAAAAGACACAGGTTCCGCAATGCTTGTACTGGGTCAAGCATTGATATCCTGGGTCCCTTCTTAATAATGGTTTATGGACCTTTCCTCCAGGAACTTATCCAAACCTTTTTTAAACCCAGCTACACTAACAGCCTTTACTACATCCTCCGGTAACAAATTCCAGAGTTTGATTACACGTTGTGTGAAGAAATATTTTCTTTTATTAGTTTTAAATAGTTTACCCTGTAGCTTCATTGCATGTCCCCTAGTCTTTCTATATTCTGATAACGTAAACAATCGATCTACGTTTACCCGTTCTACTCTGTTCATTAATTTATAGACTTCTATCATATCTCCCCTCAGCCGTCTCTTTTCCAGGTTAAAGAGCCCTAACCTTTTTAGCCTTTCTTCATAGGAGTATCCTTCCATCCCCTTTACCATTTTGGTGGCTCTTCTCTGAACCTTTTCTAATAACGCTATATCCTTTTTAAGATACGGCGACCAGAATTGCACACAATATTCAAGGTGCGGTCTCACCATGGAACGATATAGAGGCATTATAATATCTTTTGTTTTATTTTCTATTCCTTTCCTTATGATACCTAGCATTCTATTTGCTCTCTTGGCTGCCGCTGCACACTGGGACGAGGGTTTTAACATGCTATCCACAATGACACCTAAATCTTTTTCCTGGGTGGTGGTTCCTAATGTGGAACCTTGCATCATGTAACCATAGTTTGGGTTGTTCTTCCCTAGGTGTATAACTTTGCACTTGTCCACATTAAATTTCATCTGCCATTTTGATGCCCAGTCTTCCAATTTATCAAGATCCTCTTGCAATTTTCCACAATCCTCCTGGGTTTTAATAACTTTAAATAGTTTTGTGTCATCTGCAAATTTGATAACCTCACTCGTTATTCCACTTTCCAGGTCATTTATGAATATGTCAAAAAGCAGCGGACCCAGCACAGATCCCTGGGGTACACCACTATTCACTTTTCTCCATTGGGAAAATTGGCCATTGAGCCCAACCCTCTGCTTTCTATCTTTTAACCAGTTCTTGATCCACAGTAGTACACTGCCTCCTATCCCATGACTCTTTAGTTTTGCCAAAAGTCTCTGATGAGGGACCTTGTCAAAGGCTTTCTGAAAGTCCAGATACACTATATCAACTGACTCACCTTTGTCCACCTGTTTATTCACACTTTCAAAAAAACATAATAGATTAGTAAGACAAGATCTTCCTTGTCTAAAACCATGTTGGCTGACTCCCATTAGGCCATGACTATCTACATGCTGAGTAATTTTATTCTTTATGATGATTTCTACCATATTTCCCGGTTGTCTTCTGTAGTTTCCCGGATCACCCCTGGAACCCTTTTTAAAAATTGGCGTTACATTGGCGATCATCCAATCTTCAGGTATTACAGATGATTTTAATGAAAATTCACAGATTACTAATAGCAGGTCTGCAATCTCATATTTCAGTTCTTTCAACACCCTTGGATGTATACCATCCGGCCCAGGTGATTTGCTACTCTTCAGTTTATCTAATAGTTGTAATACATCTTCCCGATGTATCGATATTTCCTTCAATTCTTCCGCACCTTTAAATACCACTTCAGTCATGGGTAACATCCCTACATCTTCCTCAGTAAAGACCGAAGCAAAGAATTCATTCAGTCTCTCTGCTATCGCCTTGTCGCCTCTTAGTGCCCCTTTAACTCCTCTATCATCTAATGGACCAACTGACTCTCTCACAGGTTTTTTGCTACGAATGTACTTGAAAAAATCTTTATTTTGCGTTTTTGCTTCGCAGCAAGCTTCTTCTCAAATTCTCCCTTTGCCTGCTTTATCAATGCCTTTCATTTGACTTGCCAGTGCTTGTGCTGTTTCCAGGTTTCGTTGTTTGGCTCTTTTTTCCATTCCCTGAAAGATGCTTTTTTGGCAACAACAGCCTCTCTGACCTCCCCTTTAAACCATGCTGGCAGTTTTTTGGACTTCCTTCCACTTTTCTTAAAGCGTGGAATACAGCTGGTCTGGGCTTCCAAGATAGTATTTTTCAACAACACCCAAGCTTAATGTAAGTCTTTAACCTTTGCAACTGCTCCTTTTAGTTTTTTCTTAACTATTTTCCTCATTTTATCATAGTCTCCCTTTTGAAAGTTAAAAGGTAGTACTGTGGATTTCCTTACTATCCCTCCTCCACTAATTAAATCAAAGGTGATCATGCTATGATCACTATTGCCAAGTGGCCCCAACACCCTTATCTCTTGCACTAGATCTGGTGTTCCACTAAGGACTAGGTCTAATATGGCTTCCCCTCTGGTCGGTTCATGAACCAGCTGCTCCAAGAAGCAGTCATTTATGTCATCTAGGAACTTTATCTCCCTAGCATATCCTGCCGTGACACTGACCCAGTCGATACCGGGGTAATTGAATTCACCCATTATTATTACTGTGCTGTAACTTTTGTTAGCTTCCTTGATTTCTTTGAGCATTTCATCATCCATTTGTTCATTCTGGCCAGGCGGTCGATAGTACACCCCCACTGCCTTCACCTTCCCCTTTTTACATGGAATTTCAATCCATAGAGATTCTACAGCAAATTTTGTTTCCTGCAAAACTTTAATCCTTTCTGACTCAATGACCTCTCTAACATAGAGCGCAACCCCTCCACCAATTTGATCAGCTCTATCATTACGATATAGTTTGTATCCAGGTATCACAGTGTCCCACTGGTTGTCCTCCTTCCATCATGTCTCTGATATCCCAATCATATGTAACCTCTCATTTAGTGCTATATATTCTAACTCTCCCATCTTATTTTTTAGACTTCTAGCATTTGCATACAAGCATTTTAGAGACTGTATTTTATTCATATTAGTTTGGCTGTTGGTAGACATGGGTAATTTGGGATCTTTAAGCTCTGCCTGCTCCATACTCGAGGGCATTTGGGCTACTTTACTCTTTTTTGGAACCTCTCTGCTTTTGGTAGTATCCTTCAAGGATACATTTTTCCGAACCATCCGCTCTTGGGCGACTGTCGGCTTTCCCCTATTATCTAGTTTAAAAGCTTCTCTATCTCCTTTTTAAAGGTTAATGCCAGCAGCCTGGTTCCATCCCGGTTAAGGTGAAGCCCATCCCTTTAGAAGAGCCTCTCCTTTCCCCAGAATGTTCCCCAGTTCCTAACAAATCCAAAACCCTCATCTCTGCACCATTGTCTCATCCACGCATTGAGACTCCGGAGCTCTGCCTGCCTTTTGGGTCCTGCACGTGGAACGGGAAGCATTTTGGAGAATGCTACCCTGGAAGTTCTGGATTTCAACTTCCTACCTAAAAGCCTAAATTTAGCCTCCAGAACCTCCCTAACACATTTTTCTATGTCATTGGTACCGACATGTACCAAGACAGCAGACTCCTCCCCAGCACTATCTAAGACCTTATCTAGGTGGCGCGTGAGGTCCGCTACCTTCGCACCAGGCAGGCATGTTACCAGGTGATCCTCACGTCCACCAGCCACCCAGCTATCTACATGCCTAATGATCGAATCACCAACTATAACGGCTGTCCTAACCCTTCCCTCATGGGCACATGGCCCTGGAGAAACGTCCTCGGTGCGAGAGGGTTTTACATCACCTGGAGGAGAGGTCCTAGTTACAGGATTGCTTCCTGCCACACCAGGGTGATGCTCTCCTGTCACGTGACCTCTCTCCTCCATGGCAACAGGGATGCTGCCAGACTGGAGTTGGGACTTCAGGACTATATCCCTGTAGGTCTCGACTATGTACCTCTCTGTCTTTCTTATGTTTTCCAAGTCTGCTACTCTAGCTTCTAGAAAATGGACTTGTTCCCTGAGAGCAAAGAGCTCCTTGCACCTAGTGCATACGTAAGACCTCTCACCAACTGGGAGAAAATCATACATGTGACACTCAATGCAAAAGACTGGAAAGCCCCCATCTCATTGCTGGACTGCTGTCTGCATCTTTAGTTTTAAGTTTTTGTTTATATCTTTAAGTTCTTTACTTCCTAAGGGTTGCTATGGATATTTATACTAATAAAACTGTACCTAATACGTTTAATATAGCTTGTTCACCTGAAGCTAAATTAATCTCAGGTCCTTAGCGTATGACTGATTTGGGTAACAAGCTGCACCTGAGAGCACCCCCTGTCTTTTAAGATGTGTAAGTACCTATAAAGCTATGATTATCCCAGGGGTGGGTGGGTATGGGGAGGGAAATAACACTTATTAAAAGAGGGCTGCTACACAGTACCCTGTCCTGTGCTGCTAAGGTAAGCTACATTCTTATTTGATTTTAAATTTTAAATTATAGCTCTTTGCTGCTGTTAGGCTCTAACTTATTATGAAATTTAAACTACAAGCTCTCTGCTGGGTTCTAAATTTAACCAGAAAGCTCTCTTCTGTGTTTTAAATTTAAACTAAAAGTACTTTGCTGATACCAGGCCCTGATTGACTATTAATGTAAACTACAAGTTCTCTGCTGGGTATGATATGTAACCAGAAAGTTGTCTTCTGTGTTTTAAATTTAAACTTAAACTGCTGTTACTAGGCCCTGACTGATTTAACAAAAAATAGTGGGTTCACAGATTAATTAGCTTTAATACAAAGAATTCCTTACAGAAAATTCCCAGAAGTATATACTCACAATTGTAGATCTCTCTCCAGAAGTAACAGTCCCCTTTTGTAGTCCTGCAAGAGGGAAGTAAGTAGTGTGTCAACTCCGTGTTGGGGTTTGAAACCGTGCTGATGGATGTCCAGTGGAGCATTGATGTCAATATGGTCTTGTAGTTGGCGTTGTACTGTTTTTTTCAATGATTTTTTCAAGGAAAGCTAGGCTGGAGATCGGACGATATGATTTTGGTTCAGAGAGGCTGAGGTTGTTGCCTTTAAGTATTGGTCTTATCATGGCGTGTTTCAGAGTTTGCGGCATGTATCCTTGTTGGATTGAATCTTTGATGATTTTGTGAATGTGATGGGAGAGCTGGGTTTTAGTGGCTTTGATTCAAGCTACTGGGCTTGGGTCTGATGGTGAAGTAGTTGTGTTGAGGCCAATCATTATTTCCTCAATTTGTTGTTTTGATGGTATGCTGAAGTCTTCCCATGTTTGATGCTCCTCTATCATTTCATGGTCATCTGTTTGGGGTGCGGTGGAGCATGTTGGGATGTTATTTTTCGATTTTATGTAGTCTGCATATTCCTGCGGATTAAGATGATGGGTATCATGCTTTGTAGTGTCCTTAGTGTTTGGACAATTCTAAATAGTTCTCTTGGTTTGTTGACAGAATTCATGATTAGGTTAGTATGGTGTTGCTGTTTACGTTCATTTATTAGATTGTTGTATTCCATTTGCTTGTCTCTGTATTGAATTAGGGAGTCTTGTGACTTGTTTCTCCTCAATTTTCTCTCCAGTTTTCGGAGGGTGCATTTTGCATCTCTAATATCAGTTGAGTACCAGGGGGCATTGGGTCTACTACGTTTTTGTGCTTCTGTACTTGTAGGTGATGATGCTGCATTTGATATTATGGAGTTCCATTTCTCTATGCCCAGGTCAAGGTTTCATAATCTTGCTGAAGTTGTGATTTGATTTCATCTATGAATGCTTCTTTATTGAAGGCTCTTAATCTCCTGGTTATGGTCTCATTTTCCTTGTGTTGGATGAAGTCATTTATGGTTAATGTGAATTCAATTAGATGGTGATCTGACCAAGGAACCAGTGTGATTATTGGTGTTGTGGTCTTGCCCTGATCCACCAAGTGTTTTGGGATAAACACCATATCCGGAGTTGTACCATGTTGGTGAGTTGGGGTGTTGATAGTTTGGTAGTATTTTAGTGACTCCATGGCTTTTAGGAATGATGCAGCTTCCTTGGTGGATGTGAAGTTAGGTTGTAGTCTCCTAGTGTGATGAGGGGTTTGAGCTTTTTGCTGTGTGCACATATTGCTTCAAGAACTGTAGAGAGATATTCTGTGTTGTTCCGGGGGGTCTGTAGGTGAGGGAGATGCTGAGGTGTTTGTTGGCTATGGTGATTGTGTTGGATTCTATCGTGTTTGCGGTAGAGATTGTTTTGAATCTGTATTCTTTTCTGGTCAGTATTAGCATTCCTGTACCTCTCTTTTGCGTCCTGATGCAATTAAATGCTGTGTAACCTTTGTGATGCAGCGGACCCTCTGGCAGAAAGAAAAAAAGTTTTAAATTTAGAAAAAACCAAGTTTCAGTTGCAATATCCTGAAGGCCCACATAGAGGGAGCAGGAGAGCCAGCTTGGATGCAGAGGAACCACGCCTCTATGGGCAGGACTTAGAATCAGTCAGTCCCGATTTAAGCAGGGACAGAGCAGTTCAAAGGGGAGATCAAAGAGCAGGCCGAAGAGCAGGCCAAGGAGAAGGCCAAGAAGCCACTTGGAGAGCAGACCAAGTAGTAGGCCGAGGAGTAGGCCGGAGAGCAGGCCAGAGACAACTCCAAGGAGCAGCACTGCAGAGAGCAGTCAAGGAAGAAGGTGCTCTCCTGTAGCAGCAAAGCGCAGACAAACCAATGATACCAGGAGTCTGTTCAAAAGGTCCAAATCATTTATTTGTGCACAAGTCTCGAACCAATCAATTTCAAAATGGCTGAGCAAAGTTTTCAAGCATTACAACAACTTTTATAGACTTCTGTTCCATTCTAGGTATAGAAAAACATTTCATTGGTCCCGGTAACCTCCCGTACCTCCCGTACCTCTTCTATTGGTCCCGGTACTGATAAGTTTGTCCAGTTATGTCCCTCCAGTGGGCATGACACCTGCATACCCCCCTTCTAGTCCCAATTACAATGGTCAGTTCATCAACTTGTTACTTTCACACTCTCAAGGTTATAGAACCAATTTGTACGTGCAGAGGAGCTGGGCTCTGCAACTCATCTGTCAGCACTCCCAATTATTTCTTTGCAGATGTACTTTTTCTTATCAGTAACTTTTAAACATGTCTTTTCTGTATTTTTCCATCTTTCAATACTGCAGTTCTGCTTACCTAAGCTAATTCTATACTTCTACTGAGTTCTATCTTACAATAGCAGCATATTGGGGGATGTGCAATCCTATATGCCTCTCCACAGGCCTCATTTACAGGTCAAGCTAGCCATGCTGGCCTGCTTATGTTCAGACACTGTGGGTCACAGGCCTGCACCTGCCACATTCCCCCCTTTGATTAATCTCACCCTATTACTTAATAAGGTGTGAGAATTAAATCACTTTCTGAAGAATCACATCCTGGCTAAAGGATTTCTACCAGGACTGGCTGTATATAAAGCCATGATTTTTGTTGCGGTCTTCCGCTCTACTGTACTATCAATAGTGTTATGAATGGAACGCATACAACATGGGATTAAACATGGTAATAAGAAGATAACAGCAACAAGGATTAGTACCAATACGATGAAAGTCTTAAATCCTCCCACCCATGAAAAGAGGTTAGCAAACCAATTATGAAATTTCAATGAGTGCCACGTCTGCACTGGCACATAAGCATGTCTTTGCATATCTTTAGCAATTTCTTCAACTACTTGACCTTTATCATCTATTTTCAAACAGCAATTGGTTAAATTCAGTTTACCACATACTCCTCCTTCAGCTGCTAACAAATAATCAAGTGCTAAGCGGTTCTGATATATCGCAGTGCGCATCTGTGTACTTTGTCTAGCTAAAAGCGTAAGAGCATGACTAGTTTCGTTAGTTATTATTTCAACTACTGCTTGTAAGCGAATAATACGATTAATCATATAAATTGGGGTACGATAACCATACATACCATCATCATTCCAAGTGGCGGGTCCATAATATTCAATGATTCTTTCTGGTGGCCAATCATCACCTTGCCATTTCTCCCACTTGCCTATCTGTAAGGCCTCTCTCTTCTGTCTTAGTGCTCTTTTGTGTCGGTGGGTAGTGTATACTGGGTATCCTAATTGTTCTCCATGTTCAGTGTTTAAAAGAAAGAAAGAAGGTCTGATGGTTCCTAAGACACATGCTCCTCCCCAGTGTGGTGGGAGTTGTGCATATGCTCGGTTTCCACAGATCCAATATAGGCCAGGTGGGGCTTGCCAGGCTTGGACTTTAGCAAGGTTAGTCCATAGACCTGCAAGTTCAGGAAATCTGACTAATGGGTTAGGAGGTTCAGGATGTTTGAGTCCTGACCACCATGCTATCTTTTTGGTCGTGGCATTATAGTACTTCTGGCTAAGACAGACCAGCTGTCCTACCTTTTGGGTGAACTGGGGTCCAGTTCTGGCATAGCAAAGACGTCCAACGATTGAGTGCGCTAACACCCATTCACTGGTTGTCTTATGTAATTCAGTCTGATTGTAAATCATGGAATAATTCAATTCTTGGGCTTCCCATGGCCACTGATCTCCCATTTGGGTTCCGCCACAGAAATAACAATCTGTGATCTTAAGACTAGATACTACTGCTCCAGCTAATTCTAGAAATAAATTCTGTGAGGGGTGAGGGATCTCAAACTTATTTACATGCATGGCTTCATAAAAAGTATTATGAATATGATATTTAGATGACTTGTGGGCTTGGGTATTCAATCTGATATACACAATGGTCCCTGGATCTATTGCTCCTCCAGCAATACGTAAACCAAACTTATATCCTTGTTTCCATGCATGGGGATTGTGTATACGTAAGTGTAAGGGGTTCAAGCATCTTTCTGACATTTGTCATTTGTGGTTGGCTTGGTTAAAGTAGCCATTCGTTTATCTATTTTCTCATCAGTTATACCAGTGTTCCAGGTAGCATAAAAAACACATCCCCAATACGGGCAATAGTAGTCTGCTGCTGGGGCAGTACTATAGCCTGGTTCCTTTTTACCTGTACACTTTCTCCATCCTGTGGCACCTTCTGGACACATATACTTATGGTCATTTCGATACGCTTTCTCCCATGTACCACAGGTGGAATAACTATCTCTATTAATAGCATTGCATGCATCAAAATTCAAAACAGCAGGTTTAGTAATGTCCTTAAGTGGTGGCGTTGCAGCTAATATAGGTCCATCTGCATCCTTCCATCTTATTTCCATCGTGTAATAGGATGGATTCTGATGCGGATTATAGCATGTTTTAATTTTTCCATGAGTGCAAACATTTAGTTCAGTGGTGTTATAGATACACCGAGTTACTGTCCCCTTGCAGGTATAGTAAGAATGATAAAGCAAAGTCTGAGTTACTTTCAGTCCAATTCTAGTAGAAGTAATGCAGGCAGTGCATGGAGGTAAAGCATGAGTCTGTTCAAAACCTCCAAAGAAGGCAACCAAAGCAAAGCAAAAGTAAAGATGCATGTTGATGTTGATTGGAGTTCTTCTGAATCCTCAGCTTGCTAATCTTGATCACGACGGTCTTTTATTCTTCGTCCCGTCTGCTAATGAAGCAATTTAACGGGTGCTGAGTGTTGATTGAAGATCCTCAGGTTGTCCAGTACACATTGACCAACTTATTAGCAATTTTAGTTGGCTTGTGAAGTCTGGCTTAGTCAATGTAGTCTCTAAGTAGTGTGTCAAATCACACACAAATTGGGTTCGTTGAAACAAAAGCTGTTGCTGTATGGAAAACAGCAATCCTCTTTGAAAGACTTGGCTGCTGCAAAGCACTTATGATGAAGTGTCTAAGCTGCTGGTTGCCGTCTCAAAGTAACTCGCAAGGGTGCATCAAGATGCTGTTCTGCCGCCCACTGCTCAGGTTCAGGATTGGCGGCGGGCTTGACTCTGCTGTGGTGGATCCAGGCGTCGATCTCGGCTACCTTTACTGCAGTTGGGGTAGACAGGATGACGGTGTACGGTCCCTTCCAATGGGGTTCCAACGGTGTCTTCTTCCAATCTTTGATCCACACCAAAGTACCAGGCTGGTAGGGATGCAAGGGTTCCGTCAAGTTGATAGGCAACTGGTCTTGGATCCACGTATGGAGAGTCTGCAGAACAAAACTAAGAGCTAGAAGTTCTTGTCTGGTTATTTCTGAACCAATTTGGGCTAGACTTCCTTTGATTCCCTGCACTATTGGTGGGGGTTTACCATACAAAACTTCAAAAGGGGAAAATCCTGTTGACTTTACAGGAGCTGAGCGTATTCTGAATAAAGCTATGGGGAGCACTTGGGGCCACTTCAATTGTGTCTCCTGACAAAGCTTAGACATTTGGGCTTTCAAGGTACGATTCATTCGCTCAACTTTCCCTGAACTCTGGGGTCTGTATGCAGTGTGGAGTTTCCATTGTATCTGCAAAGCTTTTGCTAACTGCTGAGTAACTTGGGAGACAAATGAGGGTCCATTGTCTGACCCTATTACTGCTGGAATTCCGAATCTGGGGACAATCTCTCTCATTAAGACTTTGGTAACTTCTCGGGCTTTCTCAGTTCTGGTTGGGAATGCTTCTACCCACCCAGAGAAAGTACATACTAATACTAATAGGTAATGGTACCCATTGGCTTTTGGCATTTCGGTGAAATCAACTTGGAGGTTGTGCATGGGGGTCACACCTCTTGACTGAACTCGGGGTGCTGTAATAAGGCCTTGCTTGGCATTATTCTTGGCACAAGTTTGACATTGTCGTGCTACTGAAGCTGATATGGTTGTCATCAGAGGGATGTAGAAATGTGGTCTGAGTGCTTTTTCCATAGCACTCTTCCCATAGTGGGTGGCTTCGTTGAAAGCTTTGACAAAGGATGGTCCTAACAGTTCAGGAATTACTATTCGTCCTGGAGGTTGACTGCCCTCTTCTGGTGGCAGCTCAATCCATCCATCTTTCAGTACTCCATTTTCTCTGTCACAATAGTAATCCAATTCTTTGGTGGTATATCGTGGGATCCATAGATTCAAAGGTACTGGAAACAATGCTGCTTGCATTGGCATAGCTTGTGGGGCAATTTGTCCTGTCATAGCTGCTTGTCGTGCTGAGGCATCTGCAAATCTATTCCCTCGGGCAACTTCTCCTTTCCCTGCTTGATGTCCTCTGCAATGCATGACAGCTACACGTGTTGGGGCCCAAACTGCATCAAGTAACATCAATATTTCGGGACCATATTTGACTGATTTTCCTCCGGATGTGATGAGTCCTCTTTCTTTATAGAGAGCTCCATGGGCATGCAGGGTAGTGAAGGCATATTTGGAATCTGTATATACATTCAGTATAAGTTTTTCTCCTAACAACAATGCTCTGGTGAGTGCTATCAATTCGGCTTTCTGGGCTGATGTGCCTGAAGCTAAGGCTGATGATTCAACTACTTCATGTTGAGTGACGACTGCATATCCGGCACAGCGTCGTCCATCAAGGATGAGACTGCTCCCATCAACATAATAGGTTTGGTCAGGATTGTCTATGGGCACATCTGTCAAGTCGGGTCGGCTGGAGAACACAGTCTCCATGACTTCGATACAGTCATGTTCTGGGAGTTCTTCACTGATGGGTATCAAGGTAGCTGGATTCAGGGCATGGCTCACTTCAAGTTGTATCTGTGGGTTTTCACATAACATGCTCTGGTACTTCAACATTCGGGAATTGGTGAGCCAATAATTTGCTTTCTGTTCCATAAGGGCAAGGACTGCATGTGGCACAGTGACTCGTATGTTCTGTCCTAGTGTGAGTTTGTCTGCTTCACTCACTAGTAGCGCTGTAGCTGCAACTGCTCTCAAGCAAGGTGGCCATCCTTTGGCCACGGGGTCCAATTGTTTCGATAAGTAGGCTACAGGTCGCTCCCAATTTCCCAATTTCTGAGTCAACATGCCTAAGGCATTTCCCTGTGCTTCATGTACAAACAAGTGGAAAGGTTTGTGGACATCTGGTAGTCCAAGTGCTGGTGATGACATTAATTCTTCTTTTAACGTCTTGAAGGCTGTATCCTGCTCAAGTCCCCACCCCAGTGGCGACTTTTCTTCTCCTTTTGTGACTTCATACAGTGGTTTGGCAATTTGGGCAAAGTTGGGTATCCAAATTCGGCAATATCCTGCCGCTCCCAGAAAGGCTCTGACTTGCTTTCTGGTTGTTGGAGTTGGAATTCTGCATACTGCTTCTTTTCTTTCTCTGCCTAATCTTCTGCTTCCTTGGGTGATACGAAAACCCAGGTATTTCACTTCTTTTTGGCATAGCTGTGCTTTGGCTCTGGAAACTTTGTATCCAGCTTCCTCTAGTAACTGCAAGAGATCTTTGGTGGCTAGTATACATTCACTTTCTGATACAGCAGCTATCAACAGATCATCCACGTATTGGAGAAGCACTCTCTTCCCCGGGGCTACTGGATAGCTTGAAAGGTCTTGATTCAGTGCGGCACTAAAGATGGTAGGCGAATTCTTGAATCCTTGGGGTAATCTTGTCCAGGTAAGTTGGCCCCCTCTTCCAGAGATGGGGTCCTGCCATTCGAATGCAAACAATATTTGGCTTACAGGGGCTAATCTTATGCAAAAGAATGCATCTTTTAAATCCAGTACAGTGAAATGGGTAGCTTCAGCAGGTATCAGTCCTAGGAGGGTGTAAGGATTGGGTACGACTGGATATATGGTCTCAGCTGCATCATTTACTCTTCTCAAATCTTGCACTGGGCGATAATCATCCGTCCCAGGCTTCTTTACTGGCAAAAGTGGAGTGTTCCATGGGGATTGGCATACTTTTAGTAGGCCATATTCGAGCAATCTTTGCAAGTGACGATGAATGCCTTCAATTGCAGCTCTTGGGAGAGGGTACTGTTTGACGTGCACTGGTGTAGCACTAGGCTTGAGGGTTACAATCACTGGAGCTATATGTTTGGCTAGGCCTGGGGGGCTGCCTTCTGCCCATACTCCAGGTGGTGCATCAATGCTTTTCAAAGTTTGTTCAAAATAGGTATCTTGAATCGAATCGTCAATGTAGTATCTCCATTCTTCTTCTCGGGGAACTGTCAGCAGCATCACTCCTGCTGGTTTGGTTTGGGGATTTACTGTCATTTGCATTTCTCCTTGCTCAGAGAAAGATATTTGTGCTTGAAGCTTGGCTAACATATCTCGTCCCAGTAGTGGCACTGGGCATTCGGGCATGTAAAGGAATTGATGAGTTACTTGCTGTCCTCCCAGACTGCATATCCGGTTTTGAAGAAAAGACTTTGTGGCTTTGGCACCAGTTGCTCCTATAATGGTGACTGCTTTTGTAGTGAATGGGGCTATTTTTTTGTCTACTACTGAATGTTGTGCTCCAGTATCAACCATAAAGTCCATAATTTGGTCTCCTATTTGTATTCCGACCATAGGCTCCTGGAGACCTAAAGCAAACGTGGAGCCCAGTCTGTCCTAATCCACGTCATTCTCATCATGGGCTGGTGTGGCCAGTGCTTGAATGGCTCCTCCTCTCTCTCGCTGGAATTGCTCTCGATTGGCTCCTCCTCGGCTTCGGGGATAGCTTCGTCTTTCTTCTCGCCACTGATGGCTGCTGTCGTCATCATGCTGGGCGTCTTCGAGTTGCGGGCACGTATCTCTCCAATGTCCTTCCTCTCTGCAATAGGCGCATTGGTTCACGCCTAGTCTCTGGGTCCGGCCTCCGCCTTGACCCCGCCCTCTTCCTCTGCTCCTTCGACTAGGGACACCTCCCCTTTTCTGTTCCACTATGGCCGCAGCCAAAAAATCAGCTTTCTTCTTCATCTTTCTATCACATTCTCTCTGTCTTTCAGTATCACGATTCACATACACTTTATGAGCGACTTCCAATAACTGTGTTGCATTCATGCCCGCAAACCCTTCTAACTTCTGTAATTTGCGTCTAATGTCTGGTTGAGACTGGTTTACAAAAGCAGAATTCACCATACATAAACTTCCTGGTGCCTCGGGATCATAGGGGGTATACATTCTGTATGCTTCAGTTAATCTTTCATAAAAATCTGCTGGGCTCTCATCTATCCCTTGGATAACTCCTGCAACTTTGGAAAGGTTCATAGCTTTCTGGCCCCCCCTTTTCAGGCCTTGTAAAAAGCCTTGGCGAAAACGGGCTAGGGCTGTGGATCCTTCATCTGTATTTGGATCCCATTGGGGGTCTTCATTCGGGAATTCTCTCTGAGCTGCTTCTCGACGGTCTATTATATTCTGCCCCTGTGCCGGAGCTACAGGGTTCTCTGCCATCCATTCAATAGCTGCTTTTCTAATCCTTGCTCGCTCTTCTGTCGTGAATAGGGTGGTCAGGAGCTGACGGCAATCTGGCCAAGTGGGTTGGTGAGTTTCCATAATACTAGTTACTAATTCTGTCAGCTCCTGGGGCTTACTAGTATAGGAGGCGTAATGCGACCTCCAATTTAATAAATCAGTTGTAGAGAAAGGGATATACACATAAGTTAGGGGTCCCGCTACCACTTCATCATTATCATTCTTTACGGGCACTCCCGGGACTTGCCGTAAGGGAAACAGTTTGGCTGCAATGGGTGTCCTTTGGGATCTAAGGGTTATCGTTGTTGCCTTTGCAGGAGTCACTTTCTTTTTCTCCACAGGTTTTGCTTTGGGTTTCTCTCTCACTGGCGTGCTAGTGCTAACGCTAGCTTTCTCAATTATTTGTACACTGTCCTCCTCAGCTGGGGGATTCTCTCTTTCTCCTTCTTCTATCTCCACTTCTGACTCGCTTTTTAGGTCCTCCTCTTCTTTTTCCACTAATTCTTCCTCTTTCTCTCCTCCGGGTGGGGGATCAGGGGTTGGGTCCCGCCTCGGCTCTAGCCGTCTCTGGGGTTCTGGGGCAGGACGCCGGGCTACTCTTACTGGACCTGGGGTTCGGGGCTGCCTGAGAGTTATTTCTGGGGAATCAGGATCTGCCAGGATGGGCTTCTTTCTGGCTTTCGTATCCTGCTCTTTCATTCTAGGCTGTTCCGTTTTCTGTCTAGAATCTGTTTTAGCTAACATTATTCTGCACTGTTCCTCATAACAGCGCTGCGCCCAGGGGGGCGGATCTTCACAAATACTTAACCAGGAATCTATATAGGGGTACTGATCAGGGTGCGCTACCTGCACTCTACGGTGTATTGACTGAATAATCTCTACTTTGAACGTTCCCTCTCGGGGCCAGATGGGGTTTAGATCGGACCACTCCCTAGTACACAAAATCTGCAAACGGGCTGCTGTCATTTTAATACCATAATCTCCTGAATATCCCTCTTTAAAATGTGCGATCATACATTCTAATGGAGTGTTTCTAGTAGACCCCGCCCCTCCCATTTCGATGTGTGCGCGCAACAACAGACAGAAGGGAAAAGGAGGGCGGACCGTGGGTAAGGGGTCCACACGGTCCTGGAAACGTATAGGGCAGCGATGGCGAACCTATGGCACGCGTGCCAGCTGTGGCACGCGAAGGCCTTGCAGCTGGCACGCGGGAAGGTCCGCCATCGAAAAAAAAAACAACAACCCTGTCTGCTGCCGTTGTCGGGGCCGCCGCGGCAGAATCGAGCGTGCCGCGGGGCCCCCCTGTACCCACCGGCAGAGCCTGTCCTCCCCGTAGCAGCTCTCTCTTTGGAGCTGCAGTCAGACTCGCCGGCTTGCAGAGCGCGAAGGGAAGAGTTTCCCTTTCGCGACTCTGTTAAGCCCGCGGGGGCTGATGGGAACTTCCCATCAGCCCCCGCGGGCTTAACAGAGCAGCGAGGGAACTCTTCCCTCGCGCTCTGCAAGCCGGCGCGTTGACTGCAGCTCCAAAGAGAGAGCTGCTACGGGGAGGACAGGCTCTGCCGGTGGGTACAGGGGGGCCCCGCGGCACGCTCGATTCTGCCGCGGCGGCCCCGACAGCGGCAGCAAACAGGTTTTCTTTTTTTTTTTTAAAATTTTCCCTGGGCTGGGCTGGGCTGGGCTGGGGGTGGGGGGTGGGGGTTAGGAGTGGTGCTGGGCTGGGCTGGGGGGCTTAGGAGTGGTGATGGGCTGGGCTGGGCTGGGGGGGGGTTAGGAGTGGTGATGGGCTGGGCTGGGCTGGGGGGGGTTAGGAGTGGTGATGGGCTGGGCTGGGCTGGGGTGGGGGGGTTAGGTGTGGTGATGGGCTGGGCTGGGCGGGGGGGGGTTAGGAGTGGTGATGGGCTGGGCTGGGCTGGGGGGGGGGGTTAGGAGTGGTGATTGGCGGGGCTGGGCTGGGGGGTTTAGGAGTAGTGATGGGAGGGGCTGGGGGTTTTGAGGAGTAGTGATGGCATGGGGTGGGGTGGTTACTAGTGGTGATGGGCACTGGGCTGGGGGGTTAGGAGTGGTGATGGACACTGGGCTGGCTGGGGGGGTTAGGGGTGGTGATGGGCACTGGGCTGGCTGGGGGGGTTAGGAGTGGTGATGGGCGCTGGGCTGGGGGGGTAGGAGTGGTGATGGGCACTGGGGGGGGTGAGGAGTGGTGATAGGCGCTGGGGGGGCTTAAACTAAAAATTGAGTGATGGGGGATTAGGACTGGGAGTGGGCTGATGGGGAGGTTAGGACTGGAAATGGGCTGGTGGGATTAGGACTGGGAGTGAGCTATGGGGGGCTAGGACTGGTAATGGGTTGGGGGGTTGCTAGGACTGGAAATGGGCTGAGTGGAAGGGGGCTTGAACTGCAAATAGCTGTTGGGGATGGGGCTTGGAATGGAAATGGGCTGAGGGGAAGTGGGGGGCTTGAACTGCAAATAGCTGATGGGGACGGGGCTTGGAATGGAAATGGGCTGAGGGGAAGTGGGGGGCTTGAAGAAGGGAATGGATGCTGGGTGAGACTGGAACTAGAAGGGAGCTGATGTTGGGGGAGGATTAGAATGGGATGGGGCTGGGAGAGTAAAATGGAGAGGGGAAAAATATTTTGTGTAGGAGGGATGAAAAATCTACAATTGGCCAGGTATTGGGAGAGTAATTGGGGATTGAGGATGGAGGGGTAAAATTTGTGTGGATGAAATAGAAATGAGGAAAGAGCAAAAGGAGAAAGATTAGTATGTTAAAGCAGATGTAGAGAGAGAGAATGGAAAAAAAACTAGAAGAGAGAAGAAAGGACAAATGGACAGCAGACGATGGAGAGTTAGCAGAAAACATGAAGAAACCAGAAGAAAATGGCTGGACCAATTGCAACTGAAAAAAAATGCACAAAAGGTAGAACGATATCTCTTTATTTTGAATTTATTAACTGGAATATGTCAGCTCTGGGAAATGTGCATCATTAACATCTGCGCTTTGTTTGGTACAAGAGGAAATTCCTATTTGACGTTGCCACTTGTTCTCTTTCCCCAGTATTCACTGAAATGTATTGGTTTAATATTTGCAGTGTTGCCTTTTGATAGGTAGGGTATGGTGCTTTGTGAGTCCTGGTAATGCTGTCAGGATACGGCGGGTTTGCTATGGGTTCTAAATGGGCAGCGTTTGTAGTAGTTCCTAATGTGCCTGGCGGTTGGCACTGGATTATAGTAATGTAGAAATCTTTTAGTCTTTCTTTATCCATACACTCATTAAGAGACATGTTTACTAAAAGTTAGTGTATGGTAACATTATGCAAATATTTATGCAAATAAGACCACTTATGCAAATGACGTGCTGGCACTTTGAGGAAATTCTTTGGTTTTGTGCGGCAGTTTGGGCACTCGGGCTCAAAAAGGTTAGCCATCACTGGTATAGGGAATACAAATAACAAGACAAGACGACAATCGCTTCCCCCTTTTCGCGACCTGAACGCGGTCGCCCGGTCAGGAAATGCGCTACTCAGGGGTCCGCCTTCACTTGGTCCGTGCTGCCAGACCTCTCATTCACACTTCGTTCACACAATCATGCTAGCAACGTATCCCAGAATGCATTCGTTTCTATCTATTCTGACTAGTCTTTTCCAATTTCCCAATTACAAAAAGGATGGGGGTTTCACCCGGCGAATTCCCATGCGGGGTTACTCGGCCCTTCCTTGAGAGGTGATCATGCTCTCTTACCAATTCCCAATATCTCGAGATTACAAATTCCAAAG
This sequence comes from Ichthyophis bannanicus, assembly GCA_033557465.1. Lineage (NCBI taxonomy): Eukaryota > Metazoa > Chordata > Amphibia > Gymnophiona > Ichthyophiidae > Ichthyophis > Ichthyophis bannanicus. Next base: position 1,386,302,445 of record CM066032.1, on the reverse strand, counting down.
TTCCAAGTTCCAATGGCAGTACTGCTCTTTCTATTTCTGTCTAGACCCAAAATCAAAACTATACTCACCGGATCCGGTCCTCAAACTTCCCAAGCAGGCGCATGAGTTGGACCTCGGACTCCCCTCACTCGGGTTCGAGGCGTTGACTCCAGCCGGGCTCGTCACCCGCCGAGGTCCGACCAGCTCCCTCCGATACAAGGGACCGGTGGCGCCAGGGAGCAGCCCTCGTCGGAAGGGCGCGATCCCGGCAGGACCAAGCCTATAGAGGCGGAAAGTCGTGGTATATTGCCCTATATACACTTTGATTCCACAACTTCCCGGCCAACGCACCAAGGAATATGTAGCAGCAAAGCGCAGACAAACCAATGATACCAGGAGTCTGTTCAAAAGGTCCAAATCATTTATTTGTGCACAAGTCTCGAACCAATCAATTTCAAAATGGCTGAGCAAAGTTTTCAAGCATTACAACAACTTTTATAGACTTCTGTTCCATTCTAGGTATAGAAAAACATTTCATTGGTCCCGGTAACCTCCCGTACCTCCCGTACCTCTTCTATTGGTCCCGGTACTGATAAGTTTGTCCAGTTATGTCCCTCCAGTGGGCATGACACCTGCATACCCCCCTTCTAGTCCCAATTACAATGGTCAGTTCATCAACTTGTTACTTTCACACTCTCAAGGTTATAGAACCAATTTGTACGTGCAGAGGAGCTGGGCTCTGCAACTCATCTGTCAGCACTCCCAATTATTTCTTTGCAGATGTACTTTTTCTTATCAGTAACTTTTAAACATGTCTTTTCTGTATTTTTCCATCTTTCAATACTGCAGTTCTGCTTACCTAAGCTAATTCTATACTTCTACTGAGTTCTATCTTACAATAGCAGCATATTGGGGGATGTGCAATCCTATATGCCTCTCCACAGGCCTCATTTACAGGTCAAGCTAGCCATGCTGGCCTGCTTATGTTCAGACACTGTGGGTCACAGGCCTGCACCTGCCACACTCCCATCCAGCTGGAGAGAAAGCCCTATCCAGGGAGAGGGGCTAAGCCACGATCTGAGAGAAAGATATCCAGCTGAAAAGGATACTCAAGAAGAGAAAGGTACTCTTAAAGATTTCTATAAAAGTAACCAGAGAGAAGGGTGGAAAACTCAGAGGCCTGGTGAACAGGGAAAAGCTGAGAGGGCGCGGCCACTAGCTAACTGCCACGGGAGTGGAAGCAAAGGCCGAGGGCATCAGCTGCAGCCCTACCCCAAAGAAGTTTATCCACACTCTAGAGAAAGAGAGACCCGGGGGGATTACTTGAGCCAGCAAGAATTAGAAGATAATCAGGCTAGGCCTCAAGCCTTTTCTGGAAGAGACTACAGAAAGCTCAAAGGTAAAACAGTTATTGCCTGTGATTGTGTGCCTAAACCCAGCATAGGAGAAAAGCAGAAGAGAGGATTTTATCAGTATAATAATGACACTTTTAAGCAGAAAATAACAGATGATTTCCCCAGGAAGAAAACTGTTAATGCTAAAGGTTGGGACAAGAGAGCTTTTAAAACCATAGCAGATGAACAGCCAGGGTTCTATCCTATAGCCAAGAACCGACGCCCCAAGCTGACAAACAAGCATTGGAACACGGTTTGGCACGCTTTCAAAAAGCCAGAACTCGGCCCCTTTGAAGCTTCTGATTCAGAGCTCTCGGACATGGAATGGCTGCCAGTGGAATCTGGGGGTGAGGAGGAGGAAGAACCCATGGAATGCGTTTATTGTACAGTAGGAAAACTATAATCTGTTTGGAGTTAAAGAATGTATGAAGTGAATACAGGATACCTTATGTTTTGAGTTACTGTGGAGATTAACAGTTGTTACTTTGACCGTTTTATATATGTGGAACCTGATGTAAGGGTTGTTACAGCCCTGTTACTTTCTGAACCGTATATTTTGAACCATATTGCGCAAAGGAGAAATAAAAGCCTTTTTCCTTTTTCCCTACACTTGGCTGTGAAGTCACTTTATTGGGAAGTTGGCAACGAGGTTGGCACGAAGGACCGCTACCTTATGACCCTCGCAACTGGCCAACCCTGATACCCCAAATCTTATGCGCTCCCCAGCCTCCGGTGGAAACACTACGCCGCCACCAGAGGGGGCTGCGGGGGACATAAGTGGCATAGGTTTAAGGATCTATACGGTACCCTCAAGTGTACAGGACTGTATTTATACCAGTACAAAAGAAAGTACCAGCTTTCTCCTTTTTCTGAAAAAAAAAAAAGCTCTCAAAAAAAGTAAAACCCGAACCGTCCTGCAACAAAAACTGGACTGGAAGGAAAACCAGGAGCAGAGCGGATACAAAAAGGCCGGACCGGAGTTGAAAACACGGAGCGGAGTCCTGGAATCCGGACCGGAGCTGAAAAGAGAGAACAAAAAAATCCTGAAGGTGGGAGATCCCCTGGTGAGTCCAGAAGCAGTGGAGCAACCCTTGGATGACTACATATATTCCCCAAAGCTGACGCAACACTAGAGCAAGGTAAGGTGTATATAAGCCTACCTAGTGTTGGATATCTGGGGAAGTAAAAAAAAAAAAAAAAAAAGGGGTGTGAGGAAAAATATTGTGAGGAGCCACACTTGGGTTTGTCTCTGTTTGTTTTCCAACAGGTACGATGGAGCCCAAGGAACTGTGTGCCTGGATGGCACACCAGTTCAGCAAGCAGGCAGAGCTGACACAACAAAGCCAAGAGCAAGCACTGAAGGCGGTGCAAACGCAGCAACAGCCAGTCATAGAGACTATGAACACATGGCTTGCGCAGCAGCGGCAGGAACTGGCTCAGAGCAAAGCAGAGAAGACATCACTCGCCGGAATGGTAAACGCTGACCTTGGACACTGGTCTTGTTCAGACTTGATGATTGGTAAACTCAGTCCGAGCGATGACATTGATGACTTTTTGGACACATTTGCTAGAATTGCACATTCGGCTAAATGGCCCGAGGAGCAGTGGGCGATACGCCTAGCGGCATCACTCACGGGTGAAGCACTGGCGGCCTACAGGTCAATGCCCCCAGAGTTAGCGAATTCATATACCGATGTGGTAACAGCGATCAGGGATCGTGTGGGTCTTACGCCAGTAGCGTATAATAAAATGTTTAGGGCTACCTTTCTTAAAGCAAATGAGACACCTAAGGCACTAGGCCACAGATTACGTAGCCTAGCTTATAAGTGGTTGCAGCCCGAAAGGAAGAGCATAAGTACACTCATGGATGCTATAATTCTGGAGCAGTACATGAATGCCCTACCTAGTAGAGTGCAAAACTTTTTGATGCTCCAGAATTGTTGCAATACCACAGAGGCAATAGCACTCACGGAGAGATACTTAGAGGCCGAAAAAGTGACCCAGCCTAAGGCAGGCCCACGAAAAGCCATGGGGTTGGAGGCACAAGGAAGGGAGAGTCCCTCACGTCCTCCAGGTGGTAGGTGGCAGAGTAACAAGCCCCTAAACAAAGAGAGTTCAAGAAAATGTTTTGCTTGCGGTAAGAAGGGACATGTACAATATGAATGTCATGTACGTACTGCCTTGGTAGGAGAATCACCAAGACTAATGCATGATGGGTTTGTGATTAATGTGAAAATACAAGGTATAAGTGTACAAGCCTTATTGGATTCTGGAGCCGACCAGACCATGGTTTCTAAGAAATTATGGTCGACGATCCAGGCTCATGGACTCTCGGTTCCAGAATCTCCAGAAGGGTATGTGAAAATCAAGTGCGTGCATGGAGCAGCCACACGCTACCCTATTTATAAATTGTGGATAAAAGGTATGGGCATTGTAAAAGAAGTGCCAATTGCAGTAGTCCCAAAGTTACCGCAGGACTTGGTCCTGGGCCGAGATTGGCCACAATTTAGAAAAACGTTGAAAGAAGGTTTGTTACCTCAAGTAAAACCAGATTCCATTTGCATGCAACCTAACCTTATTGAAAAGTCTAGAGTACAGCGGAGCGGCCTTGCTGCCGCTATAGATACTATGATCCCTAGCCCCCTGTGGGAGAAACCCCCGAAGGCCATAATGAAGATCAGTCCCGGCCCATAAAACGTTTGTGCTGCGATTCTGTAAAACGTCCGCAAGAGCGCAAACTCCTCAAAGAGCATCGGCACAAGCTGCAGGCTATGACCTCCATAGCGCCGTGGATATCGTCATCCCGAAGTGGGGGAGAACATTAGTGACCACAGACCTACAAATCGAGCTGCCTCTGGGATGTTACGGAAGAATAGCCCCAAGATCCGGACTGGCCGCCAAATACAACATTGACGTGGCTGCAGGAGTCGTGGACCCTGATTACAGGGGCATCTTAAAAGTCCTCTTATGTAACTTTTCAGAGGAGGACTACCAAGTCCAAGCCGGAGACAGAGTGGCACAGCTCATTTGTGAGCGGGTCGGATTCCCTGATCTAGAGGAAGTCGCCATGCTAAATCCCACAAGCCGAGGAATGGGAGGTTTTGGCTGAACAGGGAGAGCGGAAATGGAAAGTTTAATGGCCATAGGGACTGATCCACCTGAGGAGGACCTGGGACCCCGAGTGGAAGAGTGTAAAGAAGACTCTACCCCGAAGTTGGGAGAGGAGCTCTCGATGAGACAAAAAGAAGATTTGGCTCGTCTATTGAATAAGTATAAGGACGTCTTGACTCCAATGCCTGGAGAAACCTCGTTGGTGGCTCACGAGATTCATACTCCTCCAGGTAAAATCATCCGACAGCGCCCATATCGACTGCCAGAAGCGAAAAAAGCAAGAGGTCGTCAACCAGGTGCGAGAAATGCTACAAATGAAAATAATAGAGGAGTCACATAGTCCCTGGTGCAGCCCGATTGTGCTGGTGCCAAAACTAGACGGGTCTATGCGTTTCTGCATAGACTTTCGTCAAGTCAATGCGATATCCACCTTCGATGCTTACCCGATGCCGAGAATCGAGGAATTATTAGACCGGCTCGGGCAAGCAAAGTTCCTGACAACGTTGGACATGACCAAAGGGTATTGGCAGGTCCCGTTGACACGGGATGCCAAACCGAAAACTGCTTTTAGTACACCGATGGGACTTTACCAGTTTCGGAGAATGCCCTTTGGCCTGCATGGAGCGGCCGCTACGTGTCAACGTTTAATGGATGTTATTCTACGGCCATACCAGGACTTTGCTACGGCCTATATGGATGATGTGGTGATCCACAGCGCCACGTGGACGGAACATCTCCATCAAATAGGCGTCGTATTAGAAGCTATGAGGAGAGCGGGCCTTACACTTAACCCTAAGAAGTGTACATTTGCCGCTGAAGAAGTCAAGTACCTGGGTCATTTGGTGGGCCGTGGAACCGTGAGGCCATTACTGGATAAAGTAGATAGCGTCCGAAAATTTCCAGTGCCACAGAACAAGAAGCAGTTGAGAAGCTTCCTCGGCCTCATTGGGTATTATCGCCGTTTTATACCACACTTTGCGGAAGAAAGCAACATTTTTACAGAGATGCTCAGGAAGAATGCCCCGAACATAGTACAGTGGACTCCCGAAGCAGAGTCCGCTTTTCAAAGTTTAAAAGGGAAGTTGTGCCGAGCCCCCGTATTACGCGGGGTGGATTTTAAGCAAACATTCCTCTTACAGACGGATGCCTCGGAGACGGGTCTGGGAGCCGTCTTGTCCCAGTTACAAGAGGGAGCAGAACATCCTATTCTGTTTCTTAGCAGAAAACTCTCACTAGCGGAAAGGAAATATGCCACTATTGAACGCGAATGCCTCGCTATTAAATGGGCCATTGAGGCGTTAAAATTTTACCTCACCGGGAGGAAGTTTGTCCTCATTACGGATCATGCCCCCCTGAAATGGCTACATACCATGAGGAACGAAAATGCCAGGCTAACCCGGTGGTATATGGCGTTGCAGCCTTACGACTTCCGTGTGGAGCATCGAGCTGGGAAGCTACATTGTAATGCGGATACTATGTCTCGTATTACGTGCTGCGGTGAAGAGTTTCCCCCAGCCCGTAATATTTTGAGAAGGGGGATGTGTGATGCAGCGGACCCTCTGGCAGAAAGGAAAAAAGTTTTAAATTTAGAAAAAACCAAGTTTCAGTTGCAATATCCTGAAGGCCCACATAGAGGGAGCAGGAGAGCCAGCTTGGATGCAGAGGAACCACGCCTCTATGGGCAGGACTTAGAATCAGTCAGTCCCGATTTAAGCAGGGACAGAGCAGTTCAAAGGGGAGATCAAAGAGCAGGCCGAAGAGCAGGCCAAGGAGAAGGCCAAGAAGCCACTTGGAGAGCAGACCAAGTAGTAGGCCGAGGAGTAGGCCGGAGAGCAGGCCAGAGACAACTCCAAGGAGCAGCACTGCAGAGAGCAGTCAAGGAAGAAGGTGCTCTCACATCCAGCTGGAGAGAAAGCCCTATCCAGGGAGAGGGGCTAAGCCACGATCTGAGAGAAAGATATCCAGCTGAAAAGGATACTCAAGAAGAGAAAGGTACTCTTAAAGATTTCTATAAAAGTAACCAGAGAGAAGGGTGGAAAACTCAGAGGCCTGGTGAACAGGGAAAAGCTGAGAGGGCGCGGCCACTAGCTAACTGCCACGGGAGTGGAAGCAAAGGCCGAGGGCATCAGCTGCAGCCCTACCCCAAAGAAGTTTATCCACACTCTAGAGAAAGAGAGACCCGGGGGGATTACTTGAGCCAGCAAGAATTAGAAGATAATCAGGCTAGGCCTCAAGCCTTTTCTGGAAGAGACTACAGAAAGCTCAAAGGTAAAACAGTTATTGCCTGTGATTGTGTGCCTAAACCCAGCATAGGAGAAAAGCAGAAGAGAGGATTTTATCAGTATAATAATGACACTTTTAAGCAGAAAATAACAGATGATTTCCCCAGGAAGAAAACTGTTAATGCTAAAGGTTGGGACAAGAGAGCTTTTAAAACCATAGCAGATGAACAGCCAGGGTTCTATCCTATAGCCAAGAACCGACGCCCCAAGCTGACAAACAAGCATTGGAACACGGTTTGGCACGCTTTCAAAAAGCCAGAACTCGGCCCCATTGAAGCTTCCGATTCAGAGCTCTCGGACATGGAATGGCTGCCAGTGGAATCTGGGGGTGAGGAGGAGGAAGAACCCATGGAATGCGTTTATTGTACAGTAGGAAAACTATAATCTGTTTGGAGTTAAAGAATGTATGAAGTGAATACAGGATACCTTATGTTTTGAGTTACTGTGGAGATTAACAGTTGTTACTTTGACCGTTTTATATATGTGGAACCTGATGTAAGGATTGTTACAGCCCTGTTACTTTCTGAACCGTATATTTTGAACCATATTGCGCAAAGGAGAAATAAAAACCTTTGTCCTTTTTCCCTACACTTGGCTGTGAAGTCACTTTATTGGGAAGTTGGCAACGAGGTTGGCACGAAGGACCGCTACCTTATGACCCTCGCAACTGGCCAACCCTGATACCCCAAATCTTATGCGCTCCCCAGCCTCCGGTGGAAACACTACGCCGCCACCAGAGGGGGGCTGCGGGGGACACCTTCTGGGATGATTTGGTTTAAAATTACCTGGTCAGAGTCATGTGTGTTTCTGTGATACATATTATATCTAGTCTTTTGTCATGTATGAGGTCAAGGATAGTATTTGGTTTGTTCCTGATTGATCTGGCGTTTAATAGGGCACATTTGATGTTGGCTGTTGTGATTGGGTTGGTGTGTACCCTATTTGTGAGGTGGGTATGTATAGTATGTGTGGTATTATGTGGTTTGTGTACTGAAGGCTTGGAATGTTGGTGTTCTTTAGAGAGGGGTGCATTTGGTATCCATTCAGGTTGGGTGGTATGTAGGTGTAACAAGGGGATTTGTTCGTTTGGTCTTATGCCCTGTGTGTATGGTATGAAGGTGTGTAGGAGTGTAAGGTATGCAATGAGGTAGTGGTGAGTGGATTGCATTTTACTGTTTATTGACCTGGGATTGACTTGAGTTGTATCCCAGTGGTGGTAGGTGTTTGATCCTTCTCTTGTGGTTCTATATTTGCCTGTTCTTTTGGTATGGTTTCTCTCCTCTTCTTACTTTGTTCTACTCTCGTGATGGAGTCTGTAATGTATGTAGTTTGTTATTTCGCAGCCCCAGGGGAGCACACAAGGCGTAGGTTAGTAATGAGGTGATTTGTTATGTGGTTAATGTTTTTCTCAAGCACTGAGGTTAGTGGTGAGGTAGCAATGCACTAGTGGTGGGAACTATAGACTATGCAGTATATATTATCTACATCCACTGGTCAACATTGAAATTGTTACTGACTTTAAAAGGCCCTAATCTGTAGTATCTTGGTGAGCTGAACACGAATATAACATTTAAAAAAATTTATTGGCTCTCGTTTTGAAGATATTGCATGTAGTTTATTTTTGACTTTTCACCGTGTAAATTTATCCAGTAGGACATCAACAACATCCCAAATAAGCCTTGAATGATGTAATATTGCATCACATTGCATAATACCAGCATGCACACATCATCCAGAGTTGATTGCATCATTTTCTGATGCAATGCAATACTACTGCCGCATCCTCCCGCTCAGAAGCTCCTGCCCAATCGGGGCAGTGGGAGCAACAAAGGCAGCAGCAGCAAACCGTTAAAAGCGGCGTCCCTACAGGGCGCACCCGCGCCTTGCAGACCCATGCCTGAGGGCCTCGCCAGAGGGCCCTTAGGCTTGGCCCTTAGGCGAGGCACAAAGGCGAACTGAGGAAAGAAAGCACAGCCCCACCAAATCACCCCACGGAAGCCATACAGAAACCACCTGCAAACAGTCAGAAGAGAAGACCAGCAAACGTAAGTGCAAACCCCAGGACCGAACAGAGAACATGCACACACACCTGATTCTTCCCCTCAGCCTCCTACTCACGCTACTCATCCCACCACATGCACACTACCACTACCCACACACATACACACCATGGCCCCCTACAACAACATGGCCATACACAGGACAACAGCTTACACACAGGGAATCACACGGAACACCCAAGACAAAACGACAGCCAAAGCAGAGGCCCAACAGCCACGCTAACACAAATGAAGCACACAGTATAACCAACACCCCAAGGGCTATAACAATAGAGCTCATAAATGCCAGATCCGTATGCAACAAGATCTATACCCTAGTAGACCACATAGAAGACCACCAGCCCGACATACTCTGCATAACTGAAACATGGCTCAGTCCCACTGACAACATACTACTCAATCAAGTGGTGCCTGACACATACACAGCATACAACTGCCCACTTGCTCACAGGTGAGGAGGAGGAGCCCTGATAATCGCAAGAAGCAGCCTAAGATTCAAACCAAGAAGCACCACAGACACCCAACACTGTAACACCATCTCAATTGAGAACAAACACATGGCCCTATGTCTCACCTACAGAGCGCCCCATGCGCCACCTGAAGAACTAGCATCTACCCTCGAAGCAGTCTGCACAATCAATTCTAGCCACAAACCCACACTACTGCTTGGAGACTTCAACCTCAAGTCCACAAACACCAAGGATGCAGAAGCATTTCTTCAAGCAATGAGTTCGTTACAATTCACACAAATAGTCAACACCCCAACACATAAACACGGGTTATCACCAGATCTTATCTTTGCACCCGACTACCTAACCTCCAGAGGCTTAATATCAACACCCACCACTACACCAGTACCATGGTCCGACCACCACATAATCAGAGTAAACATTGTACCACAAGAGATGAAACCTGACAAATATCCAGACAACACACCCACACAAAGAAGATTCAAAAACTTCGACAAGGACCTGTTCCTACAAAACACAATACAACACCTAAACTCTGAGACAGACGAACTTGAAGCACATGTCATCAACTGGAACACCACCATATACAACGCTGCCAAAGCAACAGACCATAGACACAGGACACTTCGCCACAACAAACTACAACACAAGCCATGGTACTCGAAAACCATACGAAACGAAAAGAGGAACCTCAGAAAAATAGAACAGAGATGGAGACAGAACAAGTCACCTGAGGCCCAGGAACTGTACATAACAAAACAAAAACAATACAACAAATGCATCAACCAAACAAAAATGGAATATCATACTAACATAATACGCAACTCCAACAACAAACCCAGAGAACTATTTGAAATCGTAAAAGCCCTTACCAAGGATCAGAATACAGAAGACAAAGTGCAAATAGACCCACAAAGATTTGCGGACCACCTCCAAGAAAAATTTCACTCGGCTGTACAAACGGAACTCCGCCCAGCCCCAAGGACTAACAAACCCCCAAATATCTGGGGAACATTCAACACTCCATCCACAGAACAACTCTCACATATCATCACATCAATCAAGACAAGCACGGCCCCCACGGATCCCTGCCCAGTGACCTGGATCAAGGCCACCAAGTCCAACTTCATCCAAACCATGCACAAAATGGTGCACGCCTCCCTAACCCAAGGGTGCATGCCAAATCAACTGAAGCTCGCCACTATACGACCCATCCTGAAGAAATCCACACTCGACAAGAACAATCCAGCAGCATACAGACCCATCTCCAGCATACCCCTCTTAGCAAAAATAATCGAAAAAACCATACAGCACCAATTACAAGAGCACATAGACAACTATGGTCCACTGGACAACCACCAACACAGGTTCCGCCCCAACCACGGGGTAGAAACACTGCTGATATACCTCTTTGACAGCGTCCTCCGCATCATAGACAACACCAAGAAAGGAACCCTAATGGTATTCATAGACATCTCCTCAGCATTTGACACAGTCGACCACAAGACTCTACTGGAAAGACTTCAGAACATCGGGCTACATGGATCCACCCTGAAATGGTTCCACTCATACTTGACCGACAGACAAATACAGGTCAAGGCAGGCCACAACACCTCCCGACCCATAAAAATCATACAAGGAGTGCCACAAGGATCTGCCTTATCAGCATTATTATTCAACCTCTACATCCAGCCAATATGTCACATCATGAAAGATCACAACATAGAATATACAATCTACGCAGATGACATCATGATTTATACACCAATCTCAGTCGACAACCCGGACTACTCCAAAATAACAAACTGCCTCACACAAATTTCAAACTGACTTCAAAAGAACAACTTCTCAATAAACTACAGTAAGACGGAGGCACTGATCATCACGAGAAACACGGACTTTATCCCCCCACCCGACATCAAGACAAAAGACGCACTCATACCTATAAAATCAGAAGTAAAATACCTCGGATTCACCCTTGACAAGGATCTGAACCTCCAAGCACACATAAGCAGAACAACCAAGACCGCATACCACAGAATGCGACTCATCAGAAGACTCAAGCCCCTCCTTGCCCCAGACCACTTTCACACTGTATGCCAGGCACTAATAACACCTCTACTAGACTTCTGCAACCCTATCTACACTGGGCTCCCCAAACACACCCTCAGACCGCTACAACTGGCACAAACACAGCAGCCCGCATTATATCAGGCACCAGAAGACAAGATCACATCACACCTATACTGAAAGATCTGCACTGGCTCCCAATCCCCTCACTCATCAAATACAAAACTATCATAAACATATTCAAGATGAAACAACACACCTCTGCCATAAGCCTACACTCATACAACCCGACACAAGCACTCACCCAAGGAGAAGAGGCACTTCCAATCGTGTAAACACTCAAAAAGACTATGCCAAGACTCGCAAGGACACCGCGCAACGAGCACTCTCCCTGTCTGCCCCATCCATCTGGAACACCCTCCCAGATGAACTGAGACTAACCACAGACCTCAAGGACTTCCGAAAACAGCTGAAGACAACCCTGTTCATCGAACACTATGGTCATACCACCTGAGCAAACAGAGACAGAGCATCAGCCCCTCCCCTCCCCACCCCTATGACTGTATATATGAAAGTATAATAGCTCACGATGTATAATAACGCACTATGTATATAGCACCCCTCAATCTCCAAACTGCCAACACTAACACACAACACACACCACTGCATGAATTCAATTGAAACCCCCCCCCCCCCCCACGATCGTTTGCTGTGGAATCCGCTTTGATTTAAGGATAAGGCAGTATATAAATAACGTTAAATAAATAAAATAAAATAAATACTGCCAGACGGCTGCTGAAGCCATCTGACGTCAGCAGTGTACTATACGCAGTCGGAAAGGAAAGTAATCTGGTATTCTGTTCCGATATTGAAAGCCTCATGAATGCCTTAAAAATCACTCATGACCCACAAGACTGTAGACTATTTATAGACTCTTCGAAACTGAGTCTGAAGGCTGTGCTTTTGAACAATGGAAACCGTCTTCCATCTATTCCAGTAGCGCATGCCGTCCACATGAAAGAGACTTATGATAACTTAAAGCATCTACTGACTTCCATTAACTATAACAAGTACAGCTGGCACCTCTGTGGTGACATGAAGGTAGTTGCCCTTTTAATGGGACTGCAGCAGGGATATATAAAATACATGTGTTTCTTATGTGAGTGGGATAGCTGAGCAAGGGATTGGCACTACTTGCGGAAGGAATGAAATCGCAGACAAAATGTAACAGTTGGAGAGAAGAATATCCAGCACCCAGCTCTGGTTGAGGCTCACAAAATCCTGCTACCATCCCTTCACATCAAACTAGGTTTGATGAAAAACTTTGTGAAAGCCAGCTTTCCGATACCTGCATGAAAAATTCCCTCGACTCAGCGAAACAAAGATTAAAGAGGGAGTTTTGTGGGTCCTCAGATTCGAGAGCTCTTCAAAGATGACTGGTTCAACAACTTGCTGCAGGGTGATATGAAACAAGCATGGAATGCTTTGCGCCTAGTGTCAACAAACTTTCTCGGGAATGTTAGGGCAGAAAACTACAAGGAACTAGTAGAAGACATGCTGATGCAGTATCAGAAACTTGGCTGCAATATATCTCTAAAAATCCATTTCCCTGATTCCCATCTCGATTTCTTTCCTGACATCTGTGGTATGGTTAGTGATGAACAGGGCGAACGTTTTCACCAGGATATCGCAACGATGGAGCAAAGATACCAGGGAAAATAGTCCACTACAATGCTGGCTGACTACTGCTGGACACTCCCCAGGGAAGCTCCCGAACAGCTGTACAAGAGACAGGTGAAAAAATCTAAGAAGTAGTCTAAGACTTGGTTTTTTACAGGTATTAACCGAAGGACTATTATATTTACTATTGACATGCATTTTGTGATGTAAACATTAATTCTTGTAGATTACAAAAAAACTAGAGCCAACTTTGCAATTTCACTGTCATATTAGTGTTCAGCATATAAAAATTGATAAGAAATGACTATTTTTATTTTGGTAACATGACTTTTGTAAAACTTTATTGACCAGTATTGCACATTTTGTTTACAGTACATGCTAGCTTTTACATTCAATGAGGTAGCAAACATTCAATGAGGTAGCAAACATACAGTGAGGTATAAAGCAGACAATGAGGTAGTAAGTGATTCTATTTGATATATAGCATTTGTAATGTCTTGCAATGCTTTGCAAGCGAGTTAGCATATGTATTTTCAGTCAATGAGGTATTAAAGGGTTAGCAGTTTGTTCTTTTTTTTAAATTTTGTTTTACTTAGCGTGGTCTGCTTCTGTGTTCTTCTGTGCCGTGGGGGATAGTTCTCAGTCCGCGCCTAAGGGCCATGCCAAAGCACCCTCTGGCGAGGCCCTCAGGCACGGGCCCGCCAGGCGCAGGCACGCTCGATGGCGCTGTCTTTTGCAGGAAGCTGGTGGGAACTCCTCTGTTGCCTCCGCTCCACCCCGATCGTTCGGGGGAGCGGGAGGGAGGTGCCGGATGGTGCTCCTGTGCGCCCGATGGCACTCTCCCTTGCAGGAACTCCTCTGTTGCCTCCGCTCCACCCCGATCATTCAGGGGAGCTGGAGGGAGGTGCCGGATGGTGCTCCTGTGCGCCCGATGGCGCTCTCCCTTGCAGGAAGCTGGAAAGGATGAGATTATATATATATATTATTAGAACTGTGAATACTGTGTTTGAGTGTCTTCTTGTGAAATACTGTGAATGCTGAAACTCAATGATATTTCAGTAAAGTTGCAGTTCAGTACACCTAACTGTGTGCTGTGGATTTATTTATGAACTTCCTGACCCCCAAGGTGGACCAAATGGAATAATATTGGCAAATAGGAGAGCTACTTAAACTAAATAATCCTATATATTGAAGGAATCAACACAAGAACCTACTCCAATCCTTCACCACTATTACGCTCAGTGCACTGCAGGATGAAGACTGTTGTTGGAGTTATGCATTGCAATCTAAAGCTTGAATTTCATTCATTGAGCTAACTCCTTAGGCAGTAACTATGAAACCTAAAGTGGTGGGCTGCCCTTATTGGTGTGAGTAACCTGCCAGTCAGTCCCAGGACCCACAGTGATGCAGGGACGCCGAGGTGCCATGTTTTGAAGACTGAAATGCTCAGAAGGAGTTACAAAAAAAATCTGATAAGTGTGTGCCTGATTTGCGTTTAATAAAATATATAATGCTGAGAGTTTGAGTGACATTACACTGACTGGCTGCAAGCATATATTGATATGAACTGTCCTTGGCAGCAGTGAGCATCTGAATAGTTGGAAGTTAAAAATAAGTGACGACATGGACATTTATTTAAGTGAATCAAGGACCACAGTTCAGGCAGTGCAGCACAGCACAACAGTACAATAACCATCCCCATATTAGAAAATATGTTTTTTAAGACCCTGGGAAGTCCAGTATCACTGTTCAGACCCACTCACCGTCATTTGGCTGGCTCTGGCTCTGGCTGTGACTGACTGGCTGGTTCTCTCTTTCCACTAGTCGATGAAAAACCTTGTGCTGGAAGCTCCCTCCACTACTCCCTAGTCCCTCCCTCTGTTGTCTCATTGGCTCATTCGGCTGACTTTTACTCAGATCCTACTACTCTCTAGTCCCTCCCTCTTTTGTCTCATTGACTCATTCGATTGACTAAGAATAGCAGCTCCTCATAGGACGGAAGAACAGAAACCTGCCTATGATAGCAGTTCTGCCCACCAGCCACAAAAAAAAGGCATTTCAAGTGCCGGTTTTAAGAGTCTACTGGCAGCCGGCCTGGCCATATAAAAACCGTCCAGGTCGGCTGAAAACCGGCCAGTTGTCAACCCTAGTAACATTCTATATACCCCATTACAGGAACCTTGCATTGTGTAACTATAGTTTGGGTTGTTCTTCTCTAAGTGCATAACTTTGCACTTGTCTACATTAAATTTCATCTGCCATTTGGATGCCCAGTCTTCCAAGTTATCAAGGTCCTCATGCAATTTTTCCCAATCCTCTTGTGTTTTAACAACTTTGACTAATTTTGTGTCATCTGCAAATCTGATCACTTCACTCATTATTCCGATTTCCAGGTCATTTATGAATATGTAAAAAAGCAGCGTGCCCAGCACAGATCCCTGAGGTCCTCCACTTATTCACCTTTCTCAATTGAGAAAATTGTCCATTTAGCCTGACTCTCTGTTTTCTATCTTTTAACCAGTTCCTGATCCACAATAGTACACCGCCTCCTATCCCATGACTTTTTAATTTTACCAAGAGTCTCTCAGGAGGGACCTTGTCAAAAGACTTTCTGAAAATCCAGATACACTACATCGACTGGCTCACCTTTATTTACCTGTTTATTCACACCTTCAAAAAAATATCACAGATTAGTAAGACAAGACTTTCTTTGGCTAAATCCATGTTGGCTTTTACCCAATAAACCATGACTGTTTACATTGTCAGTAATTTTATTCTTTATAGTGGTTTCTACCATTTTGCCGGTATTGATGTTAGGCTCACCGGTCCGTAGTTTCCTGGATCAACCACAAAACTCTTTTTAAAAATTGGGGTTACATTGGCCATTCTCCAATCTTCACATACTACAGATGATTTTAATGATAGTTCATAGATTACTAATAATAGATCTTCAATCTCATATTTCAGTTCTTTCAGCACCCTAGGTCCAGGTGGTTTACTAATCTTTAGTTTATCAAATACATCTTCACGGTTTATTGTGCTTTGTTTCAATTCTTCCGATACATCACCTTTAAATACCATTTTAGGCATGGGTAACTTCCCTGCATCTTCTTAAGTAAAGACCAATGCAAAGAATTTAGTCTCTCCGTTATGACCTTGTCTTCCCTTAGTTCCCTTTTTACCCCTCTATCATTTAATGGCCCAACTGACTCTATTACAGGTTTTTTGTTTCAAATATATTTGAAAAAGTTTTTATTATGCATTTTTGCTTCCGTGGCAAGCTTCCTTTCAAATTTTCTGTTTGTCTGCCTTATCAAATGCCTTATATCTAACTTGCCAGTACTTATGTTGTTTCCTGTTTTCATCATTTGCCTCCTTTTTCATTTTCCTAAAATAGATCTGTAATGAGATTTTGATTTTGATATATATTTTTTGAAGCTTATTAGAGTTCTATGGGAGTGGAGCAATAGCCTAGTGGTTAGAGCAACTGCTCAGTACCCAGAAGATCAAAGGTTCGTTTCCCACTGGCACTCCTTGTGACCTTGGGCAAGTCACTTTGCCCTCCGTTGCCTCAGAAGAAAAGGCTGGCAATCTACTTCCAGTGATACATTGCCAATAAAACCAAGAGGTAGCTGGGTCACCATGAGTCAACACTGACTTGATGGCACTAAAAAAAAAGAGTGCTGTTATTACTGCTCGTGCTGCTCCTGATTGTCCTGCGCTCCTGTTGACCGTTTGCCTGCTTGCCTGCTCTTTGTGCTGCTCCTGACGCCTCCTTGTTGCTCCTCCCACAGGTACCCTCATTGGCTGCCTTCCCGACATCCCCGGCATCCCCGGAAGTGCCCATCTTGCATTTAAACGCTCTTACTGCGGCATTCTGTGTTACTGCTGCTATTGCTATTGCTGTTATTACTGCTCGTGCTGCTCCTGATTGTCCTGCGCTCCTGTTGACCGTTTGCCTGCTTGCCTGCTCTTCGTGCTGCTCCTGATGCCTCCTTGTTGCTCCTCCCACAGGTACCCTCATTGGCTGCCTTCCCGACGTCCCCGGCGTCCCCGGAAGTGCCCACCCTGCATTTAAACACTTACTACGGCATTCCGCACCACGGCGCACGCGCCGAAGGAGCACACCCAAGGAGCAGGTCCTGCTCCTTGGTTGAGCTCCTTGGGGCAAGTCCTGTGATCCGGCATCCCACATGCCTCACTGTTCTTCTGAAGTTGACTCTCAGGATTCTGCCGTCCTCTGCCCCCCTGGCAATAGTATCATTTCTTCAGCCAGTCCTCAGCTCTTATTACTTCTTGTTTTATTTTTTTCCCAGCTGCTTCCCTGCATCATGACTGCTATCCCTGTCATATGGGGCTGGAGGCCTTTGCCCCCTCTCCCTTCTTATTCTGCTCCATCATATACCACCTTGCATCCCTCCTCTAATCTCATTTCTTGTTCCCCCTCTCTCCAGCTTTCTGCCTCTCCTCTCCTCTGTGCCCCTTCCCCTTCTCCCGCGCAGCTTCTCCTCCTTCAGGTGGCCCTGATAAATTGTCGCTCTCTCCGGTCCAAATCCGTGCTCATTCAAGATCTCATATCACAGCATTCTCTGGATATTTTGTTCCTCACAGAGACCTGGATCAGGGAGGGAGAGGAGCCTCTCCTTAGTCGCTGCCTTCCCCTGGGCTATTCCTCCTTTGCGACATCCCGCCGGGGTAAGACTGGTGGGGGGGGGGTTGCGGTGATTTTCCGCTCCTCCTTCCCCCTGTGTGAGATTCTCCCCATCCCTTTCTCTTACTCTGAGACCCTGCTGCTTCGTCTGGGGACCCCGACTCCTATTTATCTGCTCCTCCTCTATGCTCCCCCAGCACTGTCCTCCCCTCAATGGGACTCTGTCTTATCGACTTTGTCCAAAGCCTCTCTCAGGTATCAACACCTCCTGCTCTTAGGCGACTTCAATGTCCATGTTGACGCTCCCGCCTCTCAGTGTGATCTCTCTTTTCTTTCTCTGCTTTCTGATCTTTCCCTTCAACAACTCGTCCATGTCCCGACTCACTCTGCAGGTCATACGCTAGATCTAGTCATTACTCGCCAGTCTTCTTTCATTACTCCTTCATCCTTCTTTACCTTACCCCTCCCCTGGTCTGATCATCTTTGCATCCACTTCTCCCTCTCCTGTCCTTCCCTTCCCTCTCCCTCCTCCTCAGTTTCACCCCCAAGCTGCCCAGTTCGTCGCCTTACTCCCAACTCGCTTCACCAGTTTCTGCCCACGGATGAGCTTTTTCCCACTGACTTTCACCTACTCCCAGTGGACCATCAGGCTCATTGCTGGGACTCCACTCTTTCGTCGGCTTTAGATAAGGTTGCTCCCTTGCAGTCTCTCTCTGCTCCCCGGCGTCGCCCCCCTTCCCCTTGGTTTCACCCAGGTCTATTACTTCATCGCGCCCTTCTCCGCCGGGCTCTGCGCCGCTGGCATAAGTGCCCCACTCCGGCCACCCTGTCCCACTTCCGTCATTGCCATACTCATTACCGCTCTCTTCTTAATTCAGCCAAGAAGAATCACTTTGATAAGCTCATCTCTTCTTCAGAAAATTCCACACGACAATTATATTGCATCCTTCATTCCCTTTCTGCCCCCTCGCTTCCCTCCACCTCCGATACCTCTGCTTCCATCACTTCCTCCGCTATCAATCCCGCTCCTTCCATTCTGGCTTCGCATTTCGCCTCCAAGGTTCAATCTATCCGACAACTCTTCCCTACCTGCCCCCCCTCTTTCCCCTCCCCCCCCTTTCCCCCGTCTCTTCTACATCCCCAATTTCTTCAGGCATCCCTCCCCTTTCTCATCGCTGGTCCGCTTTTCAACTCATCACCCTCCCAGAACTGACCAAGGTTCTTAAAGCCACTCAGAAAACCACTTGCCCTTTGGATCCTATTCCTTCACAGTGGCTTTCTGAGTCCTCACTAGCTCTCCTTCCCCTAATTCTTTCCATCTTTAATACTAGTTTGTTGTCTGGGTCCTTTCCTTCATGCTGGAAACACACCTTGATCCGCCCCCTTCTGAAGAAACCCTCCCTTGATCCCTCTACACCTTCGAACTGGCGCCCTATCTCTAACCTCCCCTTTCTGTCAAAACTTCTTGAGCGGTTGGTTTTCTCTCAGCTCTCCGCTCATCTTGACGTTTCTCTGGTTCCTCACCCTCGTCAATCTGGTTTCTGGCCTGGTCACAGCACCGAATCTATTCTCATTTCCTTTCTCAACGAATTGCATGTCACTCACGATCACGGTTCTATATCTATAGCTGTTTCTCTTGATCTATCTGCTGCTTTTGATGTTGTTGATCACCGTACGCTCTTATCACGGCTTGACACCATTGGTCTCTCAGGTTCAGTCCTTCACTGGTTTCACTCTTTCCTTTTTAACCGGTCCTTCTCAGTTCTCTCTGGTTCCGACTCCTCCCCTCAACCCCTCTTCACTGTGGTGTCCCTCAGTGCTCTGTGCTAGCGCCCCTTCTGTTTAATATTTTTCTGGCCCCCCTCGCTTTGCTTATCCAGCAGCATGGTATCTCGGCGTATTATTATGCTGATGATATTATTATTCTTTTTCACACTAGTTTGCTTACTCCCGATATTGGCCCCCTTAATGTCTGTCTCTCTGCTGTCTCCTCTTGGTTTTCAGAGAACTTCCTTCATGTCAATCTGTCAAAAACTTCAGCTATTTGGTTTACTGCTGGTGCTCCTGTCCCCACCCTCATCCCATCTCTTGCTGCTGATCCCATTCCCCTTGTCACATCACTGCGTTATCTGGGTGTCACTTTGGATTCAGCCTTAACTTTCAAAGATCACATCTCTTCTGTTGTTCAATGTTCCTTCTGTATACTGCGACAACTCCGCACTGTTCGTTCTTTTCTTTCTCCCTCTTCTTTGACTACACTGCTTCTTTCTCTTGTCGTCTCTCGCTTAGACTACTGCAATGCATCTTTGGCTGGGCTTCCTCTTATTCAACTTCATAGGCTTCAACTGGTTCACCACACTGCCGCTCGTCTCCTGACTCACACTTCCCGATTCGCTCACATCACCCCCCTTCTTATTTGCTTACACTGGTTGCCCATTCCTTTTCATATCCAATACAAGATCCTTACCTTTGTGCACAGATCTCTTCATACCGGGGTTCCACTTTATCTTTCAGACTTAGTTCACTTTCACTGCCCTTCAAGAGCCCTTAGGTCAGTGCACACTAACCGGTTATTCCTCCCGTCCCCTTCCCAGGCTCGCCTCGAATCCACACGCTCCTCTGCCTTCTTCTTCATCAGTCCCCGTCTATGGAACTCTCTGCCATCAGCACTTCGCCTGGAACTTTCCTACTCTTCCTTCAAAGCTAAGCTAAAGACCCATCTTTTCTGCACAGCTTTCGATCTTCCTCCCCCCCTCTCCCTCCCGATAACTAATGGCATTCCTTTCTTTCCTATTGCTGTACTACTGTTTCTTCTCTTGTTGCTGTCTCTTTTCTATCAACAAATGGCGTTCCTTTCTTTTCTCAGCAGTCTCCTGTTGTTTTTTTTAAATGTAAACTGCCGCATACCTTCTGGTTTTGGCGGTCTATCAAGTTCTAAATAAAGATAAAGATAAGAATCTACATGAGATGACAGGCAGTTATACCAGACAGTTTTTGCAAAGCACTTCTAGAAGCCTCTATAATACTACACTTTCTTTTGCTTAATTTCCTGATCATTCTGTAAAAATAACAATTTACATTCTTCTATCAGTAGAGTTATGGGTTAATCTCATCTAGGAAGGAGTGTTTATTGAAGTGTTTGAATCTTCGGGTGGATGAGTTGTTGCTTTGGTTAGGTCTTGTGATAAAGTGGAATGGTATTTTGAATGATAGAATGCTGTGGTCTTACCGAGAGACCGGTTGAATTAGTGCCAAATAATGCCAACAATGCCAATGATATCTAACCTTTCATTTAGTGCAGTATATTTTAACTCCCCCATCTTATTTTTTAGATTTCTAGCTCTTTCTTACCTTGGGCAAGTCAGTTTACCCTCCAATGCTTTGGAAGAAAAGGCCTGGCAATCTACGTCTGGTCATATCTTGTCAAGAAAACCCAGGGGCTGCTGGGTCACCAGGAGTCAGCATTGACTTGAAGGCACTGAAAAAAAAGTATTTGCATACAGGCATTTCAGAGACTGTATTTGGTTCATATTAACAATATGGTTATCAGTTGACAGGGGTAATTTGAAATCTTTCAGCTCTGTCTGCTCTTTACTTAAAGGCATCTGGGTTACTGTTACCTTTATTGGAACCTCTCTATCGGGATGCACTAACTTCCCTCTTTTGCTAGGCCTCCTGGGCAAAAGATAGTCAGTGTTGGAAGCCATTGATTTTTCCTCTGATGCAAATTGTTTACATTGACTTTCTTGTGCAAAGCTAAGTAGATATTTACACATACATTGCATTTATGATTGTCTATTTTCAACATAGATTTAAAGAGTGCTAGATATTGAGAGCGATTAATGCAGTTAGCAGACCATGTTAATTGCCTTGGCTGGGATATTCAGCAGCACTAACACTAGCATTGGGGCGCTCCTGGGGCAGCACCCCGTGATAACTGGGCAGCAGCAAAATTCAGCTGCTGCCCAGTTATCACTAAGTGGCCAAAGTTAGGCACCTTAAAGGGCGGTCTAATAGTTGCCACCAAAGCTAACTGGGCAGCAGCTGAATATCAGCACTACCTGGTTAGCTTTGCCGCTGTCCAGATCTTCAATGCTGGTTGCTGGATGTGGCCCCGTGTGTTAATTTCATCGGTGACGACTAGCTGCTTTAGAACTAGCTGCTGCTGCTGCTGAATATTGGACCCAAAGGCTTTACGAAGCTATTTTTTAGAGTTTAATGATTAAAACAAAGATAACATGTTAGTGTCTGTTTCCCAGTAACATGTAACAGCTTCATGAGCCTACTTTATCCTAATTATAATTGTTTCCGTTTTTTATGTCACTTTTATCTATGTAATGCTTTAGATTTCTACTGCGATTGTTTGCAGATAATCATGCTCCTCTTTGCAAGAGGAGAAAAAAAATTGCTGTGGGTCAGAGATCTCCAGATACAACATGACTCAGGAAATTAGCTAAATTAAACTTGTATTATCGATTTGAATAATCACAGCACAAGTACAGGAAGGATGCCGAAAGACATGTTCTGGTTTTCAGGATAGCCGCCATAAATTTCAAAGATATTGGTTTGCATTCTGTGTTTCTAGTCCTGGATTAATTTGTGGCTGTAGTCTTGAGTTTATCTGGTTTTCTTGCATCGTTAGAGGACTAAAAGTCACAATCCCTATGATTTGAACACCATGAATTTCTTTTGCAGATCCGACTATGCAAATCTTGTAGTATTCGAGGGCACTGCAAATTATGGAACTCTCTGCAGCAGAAGCAGGTGGAGATCCTGCATTAAAATTTAAGCTGCATGCCCCAGAGGAGGAGGGGGCACGGGGGAGATCTGCGCTTCCTGAGGTTGGATCACAGAGAGCATCTTTCAGTATGAAACATAAGCATGAAGTAAGATGGGAAGAGACCAAACAGCAGGTGGGGCAAAATGAGTCCATATTCTCACAGACAGCTGCTGTTGCTACCAATAGCAATACATCCAAGATGAAAGACAAAATCTCTTCCCATGGACAAAATGGTAAGGCCTTTCCTTTTGCTTTTTTTGTCAAGATTACAGTTTATTTTATGGATGTGGTAGAAGTGTAACCTGTTTTATGCTCCAGTGTTTGCAGAACTCAGTTTGGAAGCGCTTCTATTACTTATATCTATGGCGCTATCAGATGAATGCAGCACCATACCGATGCGTATAAGGGAAAGTCCATGTTCTAGGGAGTTTACAATCTAGCAAAGACAAAGCCATTTAAACAGCAAGAAAGACTATGAGAATGTATTGCAGAGAAATGGTTAAGATTTAAAAGGTGAGTTTTTAGAGTGGATTGAAATATGGTCAGAGAGGGAACATGATGCATCTGCTCGAGAAGTTAGTTCTAATTATGCGCTGGGAGCAAAGTGGAAAGAGTAGAGTCAGGAAGGGCACGGATTACAGTGATTTGTCATTGGTGAGGCCTCAGTTGGAGTTTTGTATTCAATTTTGAAGGCTGTGTCTTGCTAAGGATATAAAAAGAGTAGAGTGACCGAAATGATGTGGGGTTTGCATCAGAAACCAAATGAAAAGAGACTTGAAGACCTGCATATGTATACTTTACAGGAAAAGAGGAATAAGACAGATATGACACAAATGTTTAAATACTTGAAAGGATTTACTGAGCAAACAAATCATTTTCAAAGATGGGGAAACTATAAAACTAGAGGGCATGAAATGAATCTGAAAGAAGGAACATTTAAAAGCAACATCAGGAAATAACTTTTTCACCGAAAGCATGGTGGATGTCTCCCACTGGAGGTGGTCGGGCCAAAAATGGTGATGGAATTCAACAATGCTTGGGATAAGAACAGAGGATTCCTATATAGGAAGAGAAGCCTTCTTGCTCAAATCAAAACTTACGTAAATGACTTTCACATTTCAAAAAGCATAGCAGGGGTAACTGTCACAGAGCAGCAGTTACATTGCAAAGGAAAAAGCATAGAGTGGGGATAACCTGCATGGACTGGCAGTTACAACCTAATGTAAAAAAGCATAGAGTGAGGGTAACCTGTACGGAGCAGGGTAGACTGGATGGCCATGCTAGTTTTTATCTGCTATCATTTTACTATATTACTAAATTATTATATTACTATGTCTGATGAATCGAAATCACAAGGAAGGATGTAGGGAGAGAGAAGATAGGTTATAAGGAGCAGCAGAGTGAGTGAATTTGTAACTGCTTAAGAGAAACTTGAATTGTATGCAGAAGTGAATGAGGAACCAATGTAATTTACTTAGAAGAGAACAAAGATGGATCCTTAAGTTAAATTCACTGGAATCCATAAGCTTACACAGTACGTTTTTACTAAACAAGAAGATAAGCCTGAGAATTTCTACTACAATAATAATACTGAAATGTATTAATACTGAAAATAATAATACTGAAATGTAATAATACTGAAATGTATTATCATTTAATGGTGCAAGTAGTAAAGTGGATTTTCATTAGAAGAATAATTATTTAGCATGTAACATTGGGTCCAGAGTCAAACATTTAAATAGCTTAATGAAATTAATAGCGATTGATATTCTTGCAGTGATGATATTGCGTTATATTTATAACCACAAAGTAATTTGTTAGTATCAGGGTTTGCTGTAAACCATAGGTTTTGAGAGCTTAAGTGAGTTACTGAACACTATACGGTACATCAGAAGTAAGAACGCCATAGCTGTATTGAAATTCAGTAGTACTACATGTTGAAAGTAGTTGATAGTTGAATGAAACATGCAGTGTCTATTGATGGATTTAGGGGTAGGTTTACTAAACTGTGCTAACTGTTAGCATGGGGTTTAGTGCATGGTCAGTGCGCTGTGCTAAACATTAGCTTGGGGCCCCGTGCAAAAAAATCTCATGCTAACTGGGTAGTACATGGACAATATGGGCATGCACTAACTGCGAACATTGCGCACTTAACACCAACTCAATAGGTAGTGTTAACTACACCCATATGTCTAGAACATGCTAACTTCAGGGGGATGGACACACATACTGCTAGTACTACTACTGATCATTTGAATAGTGCTACAAGACGTATGTAGTGCTGTACAGAGACATGGAAAAGATGGACCCTTCTTATCAGAGTCTACAAAGACAGACAACACAACAGTTGGGGACAAGGATATGTCTACAAGAATGGTAAGAAAAAGCATAGTTGGAAAGCAAGAGTCTATGTGGATCAGAATCCAAAAGCGGTCTCGAACAGATGAATTTTTAGCCTACATTTGAAAAAAGCCAGAGATGAAGCCTGATATACCAACTCAAGTAGTTTGTTACAGGCATCAGGAGCAGTAAGGTGGAAAGATTGAAATCTGGAGTTGGCAGTACAAGAGAAGGTACTGGTAGAAGGGATTTGCCAGAACAGCAGATTTCCCAAGGAGGGATGTAGGAAGAAAAGAGAGGAAAGGTAGTGTGGAACAGCAGAGTGAATGTACTTATAGGTCAGTAGGAGAAGTCTGAACTGGATATGGAAACAGACAGGGAGCCAATGAAGTGACTTGAGAAGAGAGGTTATATGAGCATATCGAGGCTGGCGGAAGATTAGCTGCACAGCTGGATTTTGAACAGATTGAAGGAGGGAGAGATGATTCAAAGGAAGATCAGCAAGGAGGCAGGTGCAATAGTCTAGATGAGAGGTGACTAAAGAGTGGATAAGTGTCTTAGTAGTGTATTCAGAAAGGAAGGGGTGAATTTTGCTGATGTCATGGAGAAAGAAATGGTAGGTTTTAGCTAGCAGTTGGATTGTGTGGAGAAGGAGAGGGACCCCAAGGTTGCGAGCTGAGGAAACAGGGAGGAGTGGAGTGTTATCCACAGAGATAGAGAAAGTGAAGAAGGGGGGAGGTGGGTTTAGGGGGAAAGATAAGAAGCTCAGTTTTGTCCATGTTCAGTTTCAAATGGCGGTGAGACATCCAGGCAGCAATGTCAGATAGGCAATCTATTTAATGCTGAGGCAGACAGAGATATGGGCCTGGATTCCTGGAGAGATTTTAGGTGTAGAGAGATCTGAGAGTCATCAGCGTAAAGGTGACACTGAAAACCATGGGAAGAGATGAGTGCGCCAAGGGACAGGGTATAGAGACATAAAAGGAGTGGATCCAAGACAGACATTTGGGGTACACCAACTGAGAATGGGATAGCAGTAGAGGAGAATATATCAGAACAAATACTGTAAGTGCGATGGGAGAGATGATGTGGGCCTCCATGCTAGATTTGCGGCCTAAACACATGCTACCGGTGCACTTTTTAGTAAACATGCCCTTTAGTTTTAAGCACCTAAATAGTTTAATGAAACAAATAGTGATTGACAACTATCATTGGAAGAGTAAAGGATACATCAGAGTTGAACACTAGAATACTTTGATATAGACTTTTATGTCTTGAGAAGAAGGGTTGCATGGTTGTAGTGATGCTGAAGGAAGATAAATCATGCAGATGAATATTGAATAGATTGCATTGGAGAAGACGGTTCAGCCAGAGACCTGCAAGAAGCAGGTTGCAGTAGTGTAAGCAGAAGGTGAAGGAACATTTTGGTAACTTGAATCCCCTCTCTGAAGTGGGAGGCAGGCACTTTGCAATGGACGTAGCATTATCCGTTTGATAAAGCGAGTGAGCTTTGACAACATTACACAAATAATAAATATAGCATTTTTTAAATGTGTCCATCAATTCCCTTTCCTTGTATAAAACAGAACCACGGTCACTTGTCAAAATGAGTAAGAATTTGGCAAAAAACAACTTGACTATAACTTGATTCTATTATTTCTTTAGCTGCATGCAGTACTTCTCAGATTATTATACTTTATTGTAATATGTGTTGCTTACCTTCTATTATGCTTGTGCAACTTGTTTATGGCCTGATATTCAAAGCAAATTATGCTTTTCATTAAGCATCAGCATATGCATGCCTCTCCGTATAGCTTTAAAAAGGTTATACAGACAGTATCGGACCATTTGAATCACTTAAACAGTCAGATACTATCTATAAAAATATGGGCTAGATTAGGGGTGGGGTGGAGGTGGGCCGACAAATTACCTGTTTAACAGGCTATTTTATTTATTTATTTATTTAACAGCAATTTTTTACCGCCGTATCTACAAGCCACAGCGGTTTACATGGAACAATAAACTAAACGTTATACATTGAACATTTGTTAAAGGTTAAATTAACTGAATATATCATAACTATTTACATTATTCTTAACTGACCATGGCATGTGTATATGAAGAGTTATGTTGGTGCTACAGAGGTTTCTGGTGTGGATCTGAAGGATGGAGGGGTAGTTCAGAGTCTGTGCTGAAGTGTTCCAAGAAGAGGATGTTTTTTAACTTACGCCGGAATTCCGTGAGGTCTGTGAGGGCCGATATTTCTGGGGTGAGGGCGTTCAGAATGAGTGGGGCATAGAATGAAAAAACTCTGTTGGAAGTTGTATTGTTCGATTGGGTAAAGGTAGCTGGAACCGAGAGGAGGTTGTTGTTGGTGGAACGTGTTGATCTCTTGTGGAGTGGTTGTTAAAGAAGGGGACAGAGGATGTTTGCAGAGAATTGGTGGATGATCTTGAATATAGTTAGAGCTACTTTGTACTTGATTCTTACTTGGATGTGGAGCTAGTGTAGGGCTTTCAGAGTGGGAGTGATGTGCTCTCGTGGGCCCATGCCAGTGATTATTCTGGCTGAGGAGTTTTGGGCAAGCTCTAAGGGTAATAATGTGGCTTTAGGGAGGCCCTAAATAGCAATTGAATGAATAGTGCTGGTGCAGTCACCAAACAATCTGTATATTAAGTGCCGCTACCTATAGGTATAGCGGCACTGAATATACAGATTACGTTAAATGTCTGTGCCATCAATTAAATTAGGCCAGTGGCTATACCGGATGAATACTGACCTATGGAAACTCTGAGGGAGTGGACAACATAGGAAAGATCTATGAAAACTGGAAGAATGGTCTAATGCTTGACAGTTAAGATTTAATGTGAAAAAATGCAGAGTCATGCACTTGGGATACAGAAATCCAAAGTAAATGTATATGATAGGGGCTGAGAGGTTGATGTGCATGGACCAGGAGAAAGACCTTGGAGTGATAGTGTCTGAGGATCTCAAGGTGGCAAAACAATGTGACAAGATGGTAACCAAAGCCAGAAGGATGCTGGGTTACATATACTGTAGAAAGGAATAGCCAGAAGAAAAGAGGAGGTATTAATGCCCCTGTATATGTCGTTGGTGAGGCCTCACTTGGAGTATTAAGGCACATATTACAATGGGATGTACAAGTGCAATCTAGGACGTCAAAGTCAGAATGTTTGAAAGCAAGCAGGCACGTACAAGTTCAGCCATGAGTTCAGAAACGTGCACGTGCCAAATATGGACATCTATGGAGATGTCTATATAGACGGCCCCAAAATAGCATTTCATAATGGGGACATCTAATAGCCTAATGGTTAAAATAGTGGGTTAGGAGTAGAGTGGTCAGGGTTTAAATCCCACTGTGGGCCTTTGTGATCTTAGACTAGTCACTTAATTCTCCATCTTCTTTACACCCTTTGGATGTTTTAAGACCATAGCAAGCACTGTGTAATGCCTGTTCCTGCCTGGAGCAGGTCAAAATGTGGATGTGCCTTCAGACATCCCTGATATTTCTGAAATTGAACGGGGATATCTAAGTTCATTACAGCTCCCCAGACATGCCTCCACCACACCCTCTCTCTACTTGGACATCCATACACCGGAGACGTCTCTAAACGTCATTTGTAAAATGGCTCCGGAGACGTCTCTGTGATTTTGATGTCCATGTGCATGTCTTCAGACATCTATATCACTAACACTACTACTATTAATCATTTGTATAATGCTACAAGGTGTGCACAGCACTCTATATATAGATGTAAGACTTAGTCCCTGCTCATCAGAGCTTACAATCTAATCAAGATGAAAAAAACATCACAAAACTGGGGATTAGAGTATGGTGAGATACACATAAGTTGTGGACAAGAGAATGAGAAGCATGAGGAGAATCGGGAGAATCAGGATCCAAAAGCATGACTAAGGCTTTTAAAATGACTCCCGTTGGGCCCCATTCTGTGCCACAAATAGCAGGAATGGACGGTTGTACAGGGAAGCTAGAAGGGGGCGGGGAAGGGGAGGATCGGGGCAGCGTTAAGGCGGGCAGTGGGTGGTTGCCGGCCCTGGATGCACAGGGCTGAATCTAATGTCGGCCCTGTATGTTCAGGGCCGGCGGCTTGAACATGGAAGTTATTCCACCTCCGAGGTGGAATAACTTCCCTGGACATCGGGGATCGGCAGGCCCAGGGCCAGGAAAGGGCGGCAGGAGGCAGAGAGCATTCCCCGCAGCCTGACCCTGTCCCTTGGAGGCCAAATCGGGGATTGGGCTGCGGGGAATAAACAGTTCGTTCTGGCGGCCGGTATCGCAGCTTTTAAATGGAGCTGTTGTGCCATGGCCCATTGCGCCACGGCTCCATTTAATATCTCTGAATGAATTACTCAGGCTTGTCGTGTACATGCTGGCCGAGCTGAATCGCAGTCCCAGCCTGCATGTACAGGACTGATCACGATTATGATCCCGCGGGGCTAGACGTGTCCCGCAGGATCAGAATCGCGACACCCTCTGTACGTCCGGTCAAACCAGACATACAGAGGGGTGTACGTCCAGGATAGAATGAGCCTGATTGTGTTCAGTTTTGGAGACCATATCTTATTAAGGATATAAAAAGTCTTGAAATGGTTCAGAGGAAGGCAACCAAAATGATTTGGAGTCTTCACCAGAAGAAGTTTGAGAAGAGACTTGAAGACCTAAATATGTACACTCTGGAGGAGAGAAGGGACAATGGAGATATGATACAGACCTTTAACTACTACTACTACTACTGAGCATTTATATAGCGCTACAAGTCGTACGCAGCGCTGCACAGACATGTACGAGACAGTCCCTGCTCTTCGGAGCTTACAATCTAGTCAAGACAAACACAGAAGGTGTAGGCAGGGATAAAGCAAGGGGAAAGAAAAAGGATATCAGGTGAGTCAAGATTCAAAAGCAGCAGCGAAGAGGTGAGTTTTCAGCCTGGATTTGAAGAGAGTTAGAGAAGGTGCCTGGCGTACAGACACAGGTAGTTTGTTCCAGGTGTAAGGCGCAACAAGTTGAAAGGAGTGAAGTCTGGAGTTAGCAGTAGAAGAGAAGGGCTTAGATAGAAGCAGTTTGCTAGAAGAGCGGAGTTCCCGAGGGGGGTTGTAAGGAGAGATAAGAGAGGAAAGGTAGTGAGGAGCTGCGGAGTGAATGCATTTATAGGTCAGTAGGAGAAGTTTGAACTGGATGTGGAAACGGATAGGGAGCCAATGAAGTGATTTGAGAAAAGGAGTAATATGGGTTGTTGTTGTTAAGTGCCGTCGAGTCGGAGTCGACTCACGGCGACCCTCTGGATAGCTATCCTAAACTGTGTTCGGTCTTCAGTCAGGCGGCTCATTGTTGACAGACTGGTACCCGTAGCTGCTGTTATTGTATCGATCCATCTCATTGCTGGCCTTCCTCTTTTGCGTTGACCTTCTATCTTGCCAAGCATAATGTCTTTCTCTAATGATCTCTCTCTTCGCATGATGTGTCCAAAGTATGAAAGTCAAAGTCTTGTCATCTGAGCTTCTAAAGAAAGCTTAGGTTTGATCTCCTCTAGTACCGACTGGTTTGTTCTTCAGGCAGACTATGGTATACACAGTATTCGCCGCCAGCACCATAATTCAAAGGCATCAATTTTCTTCCTGTCTATCTTTTTCACTGTCCAGCTTTCACATCCATATGATGTTATTGAAAATACCATGGCTTGAACAAGTCGAATCTTTGTATGGAGAGAGACATCTCTGCTCTTGAGAATCTTATCTAGGTCTTTCATAGCCATTCTGCCAAGAGCAATGCGTCGTCTGATTTCTTGACTGCTTGGTGCTTCTTTATTGATAGTTGATCCAAGTAGGTTAAAGTTGTTCACAATTTCAATTTCTTCTCCTTCAACGATGAACCTGTTGATTATGCCAGTTGTCATGATCTTTGTCTTCTTTACATTAAGGTGCAGGCCCATTTTGAGACTATGTTCTTTGATTGTGAGAAGCCAAATGTTTCAGATCATCTTCACTTTCAGCCAGTAATGTGGTATCATCAGCATAGCGAAGGTTGTTGATGAGTCTTCCACCAATCTTCACACCTCTGTTGTCTTCATACAATCCTGCTTCTCTGATGATTTGTTCTGCATATAAATTAAACAGGTAGGGGGAAAGTATGCAGCCTTGTCTTACACCTTTGCTTATTTTAAACCATTCTGTTTCTCCTTGTTCCGTTCGAACTGTTGCTTCTTGATCAATGTACAGATTGCGCAAGAGAACGATCAGGTGTTCTGGTATACCCATGCTTCTTAATGTGGCCCAGAGTTTCTCATGGTTTACACAGTCAAAAGCCTTGCTATAGTCGATAAAGCACAAATAGATATCCTTTTGGTATTCTTTAGTCTTTTCAAGGATCCATCTCACATCCGCAATGATGTCTCTCGTTCCTCGCCCTTTCCTGAACCCTGCTTGCACTTCAGGTAGTTCTTGTTCCAGGTATGGTTGTAGTCTCTTTTGAATAATCTTCAGTAGAATCTTGCTGGCATGTGGGATCAGAGCGATTGTGCGATAATTTCCACAGTCAGTTGGATCACCTTTCTTTAGTATTGGTATAAACACAGATCTTTTCCAGTCAGTTGGCCATGATGTTGTCTTCCATATTTCTTGGTAGAGCCTTGTGAGTACGGTAACAGCTGCATCAGATTGCTGCAATACTTCTATGGGAATGCTATCAATGCCTGGTGCTTTGTTCTTTGATAAGGCTTTCAATGCTGCTTCAACTTCTTCTTTCATCACCAATGGTTCCCGATCATAAGGTACAGGTTGAAACGGCTGTTGGTCCACTTGATCTTTATCATATAAAAACTCTGTATATTCCTTCCACCTTTTCTTGATCTTCTCAGCATCATTCAACATAGAACCTTGAGCATCTTGTAACATTCCAATTCGAGGCTGGAACTTTTTCTTTAACTCTCGTAGCTTTAGGAAAGCCGATCTTGTTCTTCCTCTAATAGTTTCTGCTTCTATTTCCTTGCAAGTGTCATTGTAGTACTTTTCCTTGTCCTGTCTTGCTGCACGTTGGAAATCTCTGTTGAGTTCTGCGATTGTCTTTCTTTCTCCTCTGGCTTTAGCTTCTCTGCATTTCTGGGCAATTTTCAGAGTTTCTTCCGTCATCCATTTTGGCCATTTTTGCTTTTTCACCTTTTGTAGAGACTTCTCGCTTTCTTCCAACACAACCTTCTTGATGTCATTCCATAACTCTTCCGTAGCTCTGTCATTTGTATCTAAAGCAGCAAATCGATTTTGCAGGCAGTCTTTAAATTCCAGCGGTATATTCTCAAGGTCATATTTTGCTGCATTCATGAGTGGTTTGCTCTTTTTCAACTTTAGCTTGAGTTTGCATACTAGTAGTTGATGATCTGTACCACAGTCAGCTCCAGGTTTTGTCTTTGTTGATGTTACAGAGCTTTTCCATCGTTGACTTCCACATATGTAGTCAATTTGATTTTTATATAATCCATTCGGTGAAGTCCATGTGTACAGTTGCCGCTTGTGTTGCTGGAAGTAGGTATTTGAGATGAATAGATCATTGGTCTTGCAGAATTCTATCAGTCTTTCTCCAGCTTCATTTCTGTTGCCAAGTCCATATTTTCCAACTACTTTGCCTTCTTCTTTATTGCCAACCTTTGCGTTCCAGTCACCCATGACTATCAGGATATCCTGTTTGCATGTTCTGTCAATTTCAGCTTGTACTTGTTCATAGAACTCTTCAATTTCATTCTCTTCAGCAGCTGTTGTTGGGGCATATACTTGAATTATAGTTGTGTTGATAGGCAATCCTCGTAGACGAATAGAGATTAAGTGTTCGCTGACTGCATTGTATTTCATTACAGTTCTTGCAAGTTTCTTCTTTATTATAAATGCAACACCATTTCTTCTTTGTCTTTCATTTCCAGCATAGTAGACCATGTGATCATCTGATGCGAAGTGCCCCATGCCAGTCCATTTCAGTTCGCTGACACCCAACAGATCAAGTTGTACACGTTCCATTTCATTCTTGACCACCTCCAACTTCCCTTGGTTCATGCTTCATACGTTCCATGTTCCAATGTGTAAGACATCTTTACAGCTTCTGACTTTCATTTCATGCGCAGCTACATCAGCAGTCAGACTTCCCGAGGGCTTTGATCCAACCACATCATAAATGCTGGCTTTACTCTGAAAAGTCTTCAGCTCTTCCCCAGTAGCTAGTTGAGTGCCTTCTGACCTGGGGGTCTCATCTTCCAGCACCATAGCACAATTTGTTTTGTTGTAACTATCCATTGGGTTTTCATGGCAAGATACAGAAGTAGATTGCCGGGCCTTTCTTCCGCGCAGTTTAAGTTTGGTGTTGTTGCCGTTGTCACAAAAATGTGATCCTCCGCCGTCAACACTGTCCCATTCTGCTGCTGCCCAGATGGGTGGTTTGTCTTGGTCTGGCACCTCAGCTGAGACCTGTCCATCTTGGGAGACCCTGCCAGTAGTTAAACTACCGATAATTTAGCTCTCAGCATCACTGATGCACGCAAGCCCTCACAGCACGACAAGCTGCAAACCAAATGAGAGGTAATATGGGTATGACGACACTAGTGGAAGATTAGCCGCGCAGCAGAGTGTTGAACAGATTGAAGGGGAGATAGATGATTCAAAGGGAGACCAGCAAGGAGTAGGTTACAGTAGTCAAGACGGGAGGGGAATAAGGAGTGGATAAGCGTTTCAGTAGTGTGTTCAGAAAGGAAAGTGCGGATTTTTAATGAACAAACCTTTTTCAAAGAAGGGGAAGCTGTAAAACTAGAAGGCATAAAATAAAGTTACCAGGAGGTAAACTTAAAGACAATGTCAGGAAATGTTTTTTCACTAAAAGGATGGTGGATGCTTGAAATGCCCTCCCGATGGAGGTTATGGGGCAAAAACAGTGACAAAATTCAAAATGGCACATGAGAGACACAGTGGATCCCTTTATAGCAAGAGGATGAAATCAAAACAAAGTTAAATATCTTTTATATTTCAGCAAATACAGGGGGGGGGAACCTGTACGGAGTGGCGGGTACAATCCTAAACAAAGGTACGGGAGCAGTGGGTAGAACTCTAAAGAAAGGCATAGAGGGGATGACCTGCACAGATACTTGGCAGACTAGATGAACCATGCTGGTCTTTGTCTACTATCATATATCACCTTGCTGCTCCTTATGCCTGGAACAAACTACCTGAGTCTGTACGTCAGGCGCCTTCTCTGACTCTTTTCAAATCCAGACTGAAAACTCATCTCTTCGCTTCCACATTCGGATCTTGACTCACCTTTGTGTTTCCTTACCATTCCCCCTAGCTGTATCCCATGTCTACAGCTACTGTGTTGCCTGTCTTGATCTTTTACATGTGTCTGTGCAGCTCTGTGTATGTCTTGCAGCGCTATACAAATGTTCAGCAGTAGTAATAGCACTACTATGTCATTATGGAGAGGGGTATGCTTATGGTGCATTTTTTTCTTGTCATTTGATTTTTCATTTCATTTCATTTACAGTATCTTCATTTATCTTCCTCTCTTCATGCGCATTATTAGTAAATAGCACACACAACCTACATGTGTATCTTGTATTCATAGACCATCTTATTGGAACAAGTTCGGGCCAAAAGGGTTTACAATAAAATCCAGTACATCAGGAACAGTGTGTCATGAAAATAACACTACGCTAAAAATAAAAATGGATTAATACATTAGTACAGAAACATCAGTCAGAAGCTTCTCACTCTCAATACAAAGGCAGAGCTATTAAATAGCTGCAAACAATAAATCTACTATAAAACTATCAATTAAGAGCAAATATCTCTGGTGCCAAAGCAGAGGCTGAACTGATGAAGATCGGATCTGGAGTGGTATCATTATGCCAACTGGCTGAGTGAAAGAATTCAAGAGTCAATATTCAACATCACGGGGAATGGAATAGTTTGAAATGTCTAACTTTGATGTTTCAAATACTACATATATTCAGTGATGTTATCTGTTTAGGTAACACAGCTTAATTTCCATGTATAAGCTGAAACATCAGAATTAAACATTCCAGGTTATGCCTGCTATTTGTGTGGCTCACTTGGCCATCTATTTTATCTTTAGTGGCTAAATATCAACACTTAGGGGTATGTCTACTAAAGTGCGTCAAGGATACATCCTGTAATGTGCCTTTCACACGGGCAAATGGCCCTCCTGCATGTATTAATGACGGGCGTGGAGGAGGCATTTCCGCGTAAAGGGCATTAGCAGCCATTTAGCGTGCGGTTACTAGGGGCTAGAGTGTGAATTGACAGAAATGATGGCTGTGCAACATGCGATAAGGGAGCTTAGTTGGAAGTCAGAACTGAGGTGCGGGATGGGAGCCAAGGAAATAGGTGATAGACATATCATATCCATACTGAGCCATCCTTTTACATCTGTGAAGCACTTTTTTAGGTTGGTGAGAACTGGAGAGAGTAGTTGATGCGTGTGAAAAACATGTTGTCCGCATAGATTTGGTATAGTGTTTTGTGTGCCTTGAAGATTTGACACTGTGGTTGAAGAAAAATATTGAAAAGGAGAGCTGATAGGCTTGATCCCTGATGGACTTCTATTTGTTGTGGGAAAGGCTTGAAGTGTTCTTGCTGATTCTTATTTGTTGCTTCCAGGAGTCTGTAAGTATTAGTGTATGTGTCTCATATCCCCGCGTGTTAAATGTATCCCCCAATTGTGCCGTGACCGCTTTGATTGAAAGATAAGGCGGTATACAAAACTGTCTAAATAAATAAATAAATAAATAAATATGCCCCATATGTGTCAAGACAGTGAGTGCGAGGATGATGTGGGAGGCAGTTGGACTGTATCAGTGAAGGATCATCATGTAATCTACTGTAATGCCAGTGGGTGGGATAGAAGTGGGTATGACTGTATTACGGAGGTGTGCCCATGACCGTGATGTAGTCATAGCAAGAATGAATGCTCTTCAGTGCTCCATCAGCTGTAGGTGATTGTGAGTGATATGCCCTGCTGAGCACAGTGTGCATCAGAGTGTATTTTTTGGCAGGAGAATGGATGACTGAAACAATGGATGTAGGGTCAGGGATGGGCTGGAGGATTGAAGGCAGAAGATGAGAGTGCAGCTGGAAAGTGCTCCTGCTGGAAATCTGCACTCAGCCTGTAGACATTTGAAACATTTTGGGATATTCTAATTCAGTACTGTATGTTACCTTAAGCAGCACTCAAAAACAATATGCTGTGTCAGTATGAGAAACAAAGCTTCCAGGATAATGCATTAGTCAGGTCTTTGACAGAGAAATCCGAATATTGTGTGCAGAATTCCAGCAGGAGTAGGAAATGGAGAGTGTCACAGTAATCCTCTGGCCATGATCCCAGAAAGGGTGAACAGTACTCATGGCTTCACCGAGTCTGCATGCTTTGATAGAAAGTGCAGTGGTATGTGAGTATAGTTCTCTGGTCTGTGAAGGGCCTGGTGACCAACTTGGCACCAAACCACATAGCAGCAAGCGTGGGCCACAAACATGTGTGAGAATGAAACATGTTGGGTAGCAGGAGCAGCAAGGATGGCCGTTCAAATCCCATTGATACTCCATGTTGACTCACACAGGTAAACTAAGCAGATTTAGCTGTTGTCACTGGTGTGGCAGTACAAAGCACCACTACCTCTTTTGATGCCCTGAGAGTAGCTGACAAATAGTCATGTATCCCTCAAGGGTAGGGGCTAAGAAGAGGCGGGGCAGAGAATAAGTACTTTATCTTTATCTTTATTTAAAACTTATTATACCGCCTAAACCAAGAGGCATGTGGTGGTTTACAATAAAAACAAAGGAGACTACTGAAGAAAGGAAACAGAAAGGAACGCCATTTGTTTACAAAAGAGACAGCAATAAAAGAAGAAACAGTACAGCAATAAGCGCAAAAACAGAAGGAGGGGAAACAATAAGCAAAAAACAGAGGAAAACAATAAGCGCAGAACAGAGGGAAGGGAAACAATCAGTTGCTGGCAGGAGGAGGAGGAGGAGGAATGTCAAAAGCTGTGCAAAAGAGGTGGGTCTTGAGAGAGGCTTTAAAGGTGCAGAGGGAAGATTCCAGACATAAGGCTAATGGCAATGAGTTCCAGAGACGAGGACCAAGGAAAAAGAAAGCAGAGGAACGTGTGGATTCGAGACGAGCCCTAGAAGGAGGTGGAAGAAAAAGGCGATTAGCATGAATCGATCGAAGAGCTCTAGAGGGGCAATGGAAGTGAACCAGATCAGAGAGATAGAGTGGGACACCAGTGTGCAAAGCCCTGTGAACAAAAGTCAGAATCTTATATTGGATACGAAAAGGGATAGGCAACCAGTGTAAATGAATGAGAAGGGGGGTGACATGGGCAGATCGGGATGTATTGGTCAGAAGACGGGCAGCAGTGTGACAAACTAATTGGAGTCGGCGAAGCTGAGTGAGTGGAAGACCAGCTAGGGAGGCATTACTTCCTGCTTGGATCACTGTCATACAAGAAGGGACCCAGGATATCAATGCTTGACCCAGTACAAGCATTGTGGAACCTGTGGCTTTTGGGGAAACTGCTAAGTACATATGACCTAGATTGTCCACTGTTGGAAACAGGATACTGGGCTTGATGGACCTTGGTCTGACCCAGTATGGCATATCTTATGTTCTTATGAGTCCCTGCACATGTTTGAGAAGCTCCATATTCCACATAACTTTATCCCTGCATCTCTTAAGGCTTCCTGACACAGAGAGATATGTGTTATCTCAGATCTATTTGAAATTTAGAAATTTTGCAATTTCTATAGTGACTTTTAATAATACAACAGATGCAGAAGGCACGCCCCATGTGAGAGTCATCTTGGTAAAGGTATGTTAGAAGCACAGTCTAGCAATACCATTCCAGGACTGGAATTATGTGGAGCAATATTGGTAATAGAGGTGGTGGAGTACTGAGTAAGATGGAAGTTCAATCAAATATGGTCTAGCTGTATACTGACAACAAGGTAATTCTGGACTATATATGCATCGGAACCAGAAGGTACTATGTCTATATAAACAATAGAGCCGAGTGCATCCAGAAGTCAATGTGACCAGAAAAGTGCCACTCTGGGCCCACTGACTAGAACCCAGCATATCAAGCTACAAGAGCCCCTCCAGCATCTCAGCTTATGCAGACAACAATGGTTGTCAGGACTAGGTTTCCTCATTAAATCTGACTGCACACAGCCAGCTTCAGAGAACTCTTTTGAGCTTGTGAATCCCAAATCCAAATCAGAAGTCCATCCAGACAGGGGTGGCGCAGACCTGCAAACCAAGTAAATGCCGCTAAACAGGATATTCAGGTTAGTACCTCTGGATATCCATGGGTGCCATCACTACATGCCCCGATGCTATGTAGTTAGCATTGGGGCGTGTCATGGGCATTCTGGAGTGGAACGGAGATGGCACCCATTGCTAACTGGGCAGTGGCAATTTTGAGCCGCTTCCTGGTTAGTGACAGGTGGGTAAAGTCAAGCACAGCAAAGGCTGGCCTAACTTTACCTGCAGAAGCTGACTGGGCAGCAGCTCAATTTTGCCGCTGCCCGGTTCGTTTCTGGGTTTTGCGGCGACCCAGATATTCAATGCCAGTGGCCAGCTATGACCACAGCATTGAATATTCAGGATT
Source organism: Ichthyophis bannanicus (assembly GCA_033557465.1). NCBI lineage: Eukaryota > Metazoa > Chordata > Amphibia > Gymnophiona > Ichthyophiidae > Ichthyophis > Ichthyophis bannanicus. Next base: position 1,386,263,931 of record CM066032.1, on the reverse strand, counting down.
AGAATTCAGAAGTGATGACTAGGCACTTTACAAGGGCTAGCTGCTGCCGCTGAGCATACCCCCCCCCCCCCGCCCACATGAACTTTATGGACTTTTCATGCCTTTAGTATGTTTGATTCTTGATAATAGTGGTATCCAGTGATAGCAGATGGGGAGTGATCTGCCCCCACAGCTTGTGCATACATGTTTATATTCTGTTTTTTATTGTACTGACCACCTGTAAGCTGAAGCAAGCATCTTCCTGCTTGGGTCATGTAATCTTCCTTTTCATAGATTAAATATTGCATGTGATCCGTTCCCTCCAGTCTCTTTGAGACCTTCCTGCCTTCATGCCTCCTTCCAAGGTACAACCTTTGACCCTATTGGAGAATTCTTCAATATCCTTCCATCTAGTGGGCACAAAACGCAAGACGGTCCACAGCCTCGCTCCCTCTCCATCCTTGGAATTTGCATAATTTTTTCACCATCTATTAACTTGCAATCACACTAAGTTAACTTAATATCCACTTCTTCTGCAGTCATTTACCTACAGTTATTCATTTAATTCAACAATCCATCCAGTTAGCAATTGTTCGACTGAGGCAACTACAGATAGGTTTGTCCTGCTGGTATCGAACCAAAATCAGTGGGGCATTCTTGGCTTCAACAATCTACAGCAAGTTTCTTGTTTACATATTTGTACTGAACAGTTGGAAATTAAGAGGCAGAGTCTACACCTTGAATGCTGAAATGGTTTAGCTGTTTAGTATGCAGTATGAGAAGTATTGTGTTCACTAAAACAAAGCAAATGGGGGAAAAAGGGAATTTTATGTGTTTATATCATTTCATTTATAAATGAAATGAAATGTTGTTGACATTTCTTATGTAATTTAAAATGACTGTATGTCCGTCTACACGTGTCCATCTCTTAGCTTTTCTTAGTGCAGATACTATATACCTACCTAGAGCTCTATCAAGGATCAACACACATTGCTTTGATGTCAGAATGGAGAGGCTAGCTAACTGAGGAGCTTGTAAACTATTAACCACGTCTCCTCAGACATGAATAGAAAGTTCATACAAACAAAGGCGAACTTAATGATTTTGTTTGTTTGAGCAGAAAATTGGACCTATTTTTTATTTTTTTTGGTTTGCCAGTACTGAAATGCAGTATGAAAATACTCAGGAGCTAACAGAGACTCACCCTTACGTGGTTTGCAGATTGTCGTGCTATGAGGGCTTGCATGCATCAGTGATGTTGAGAGCTAAGCTCTTATTTCCATGCGGCCCGGCAGGTGGCCTTCCAGGCAATGCTGGGAATATAATTTCTCTACAAAAGTTCTTGAGCAAAGAAAATAAAAGCAAGTCACAAATAAATGTATTTGAAAATGGCTAATCAACACATCCTACTTTTCCTTCTGTGAGAAATATGCTGATGTGGGTGCAATATTTGGTTGCTGTCATCATCAAGAAATGTTAATTGTATATTTGTGTGAAAAGAGTTCTCTGGTTTGAATTATGATCTCATAGAAAATCTTTTTCAGGGAAGCTTTGATCTGATATTTTCATTGCATATGGGAAACCATCAGTATCTCATGTTAAAAGAATGTCCATCTGTTAACCGGCCACCAGTGCGGTAGCCCATGGTATAGTACTCCATTGAGAAATGGCAGGCTTGCCTCTCCGGTGTTAATCAAGCAGTATTCAGACTGAACTGCAAATGAATGAAGAAAGAAAGCGGAAGCTCCCATAATTGTGGAAAGCAGGTGTGCCACAGTGGCAGGGCTTGTAGCCTCACCCACAAGGGCCAAAAGAAGCATTAGTGGTTGATTTTCTAGACCAGTACAGAGCTCTGGGATAATGAGCCATGATCTTTGTGGAGACCCTGGTTTGCATCCCTCAATTCACACAAACTTGACCTGGTAAAGCAAATCAGAGTAAAGTTAGAAAGGAAAGAATAACTCAACAAATGACAGTTCTGGACAAAATGTAGAGAGGCATGTTTATTAAATTGCGGTAAATGTTTGCACTTAGCATGCGGCAGGTGCAAAAATACCAGCATGGTACATACAAACCCCGTGTGGGAGGTTCATCATGAGCTAGTTGAGTCTCTTTGTGCTGAAATCGACCTTTTTCTCTCTCCCTTTGCCTGCACTCGATCCAGGAGGTCCTGGCTCTGTCAGTATCTCAAGACAGCTCGCTCTCCTTTCCAGGATAGAATCATTGGGTGCAGGGCCATACCGAGCATGAATCGCGCACCCCGTGCGACTTGTACATCGGGGGGCACCCCCCCCCCCCCGCACCTCCATCCAGCCACTTTCTGGAGGGCAGGGGAAGAGAAGAGGCGCTCCCGATGTGCAAGTCGCCGGCGCGCTAAGCAGGTCTGTCCCTCCCTGCTGTGAAGCCGCATCAGAGAACGGAGGAACCAGACCTGCTAAGCGTGCCATGAGAAGGCTTAAGGGGCGCATTTCAGCTGTCTGCCGTTGCCTGCCGTCACTGAAGAAGAAAAAGTGGCAGCAGCAGGCAGCGGCAGACAGCTGAAATGCGCCCCTTAAGCCCTTGTGCCCTGTGCAGCTGCACCGCTTGCACAGGGCTAGGTACGGTCCTGATTGGGTGATCCTCCCCTGCTATCTTCTTCTGAGAGAAACTTCTCTATTATCTCCTCCATGCCTGATCCAGTCTACTTCCAGCTGCTTCAGGGAAGAACTCCACACCCAAAAAATGGATGATGAAATCCCCATGACCAGTAGACATGCTATTCAGTTAGAAACAGAGAACAACAGCAGATAAAGACCATGCGGCCTATCCAGTCTGCCTATCCATGAAAACTATTAAGTTCCAGAACCCTTCCTTTCTCTCAGAATAGAAATAGTTACTCCCTGATTTTCTTCTAGGGAAGTGGAGTTATTATTGGCCAATAGGCTCATGAAGTTAGTCATTGGTTCTGGTAAGGTCAACAAAGGGCAAACACTCTAGGCAGTAAAATTCTGTCTCTCAGTATGGCAGACAGGAAACTAACTCTCTATTGCTGTGTTTAAAAAAAAAAATACAATAATGCAGTTTCTCCTCATAACTTCGTATGCAGCATCCTGATATCTGAGTTTGCAGCATCCTGATAGTTGGGTTTAAAAAACGTTTGGACAAGTTCCTGGAGGAAAGGTCCATAAACCATTATTAAAAAGGGACCCAGGATATCAATGCTTGACCCAATACAAGCATTGTTGGAACCTGTGTCTTTTGGGGAAACTGCTAGGTATGTACGAGGACCTAGATTGGCCACTGTTGGAAACAGGATACTAGGCTTGATGGACCTTGGTCTGACCCAGTATGGCATTTCTTATGTTCTTATGATGTTATACAGTAGGCTGGTTGATACTCTGGCTATGTTGAAAAGAGCCATAGTCACTTTCCGTAGTCCATCACTTTGGAGAAGCAAATTCATTGGTTAGAAATACAATTTCATTAGTCTGGCCACACTGGGAAAGGTTGATATGGGGAAGAAAGGATTTTTCTTCCCACCTCTGATAACACAAAAGATTGATTTTAGGTAGGTGGGGAAATTTTTATGGGCATGTGAAAAGAAATATTTTTATCCCTAACAAACTCACCAGTTGTGGTGGACAGAATTTTGTTATTGTCTGTTGAAGATAGGGAGACCTAGGGTTGGTCTTACCTTTGAGCGACTGTGTTTTTTGCATGTAGTCCCACTTTTTAATCACACTTTTCAACCTCTATTAACTTATGCAAATAAATCCCCAGGTGGGACTTGAACCCCCGGCCCTCCGGCCTGAAGTACCTTGTCCTAACCACTAGATAAAGAGATAAAGGCAGTTTGGGACTGGAAACTAAAGGAGACATCGCTGCAAAACTAGGAACAATTCTCTTTGCTTTTTCTGTCTTCCAGATTTTGTTCAGATTAATGACTGCCTAAAGAGCAGTTCAGAGATACCTCTGGAGTCTGCAGATAGTTTCCCCACAGGTAAGCCCTGAGAGTAACTTTTTCTTTAATTATTCTGTTGCAGAATTCAATGTATGATCAGTCACCTTTACTATATTATCACATTCAAATAAGTGATATCAGTGATTAAAAATGGAAGGTGCAATTGTTCTTAAATCACGTGAAAGCAGGACCTGTTCTTAGATTCCATCCCCCGGCTTCCTTCTCTCTTGCATTCCAGCTTTGACTTTGTAAGATCTCATTAACTCCCAGTTGTAATGCTAAGTTACGACATGGTATGCATGTACAAACTAATTGGCTGTAGCAATGATATTAACACTTGTTCAATTATACGTAAAAGAACACAAGGGCCAACTAATTCAATTTGCAGACACCACTTTATGAGTTACTACTTTCTTTTTATGTTTCTGGAGTGCACAATTTGCAAAACTGATGAGCTATGTCCAATTAATACAACTTTCTACCTTATGAATAGCATAATCGTCTGCCATTAACTTTGCATAGCTTCACTATTAACATTAATTGCCTCCCTTGTGCTGCTCATAATCTCAGGCTCATATACATCACAGTTAAATATATTTTGCTCATAGACACTTACAGAAAACTAAGGACTCAATATTCAAACTTTGAGAGTTATGCTCCTAAATTGGTTCCTTTGAAAATTTACATGGGCAGAGTGCCCAAATTCATACTCAAAATTTCACTGAACTAAATTTATGAGCATAAAAAGTGGGTGGCAACAGAGATGAATTCGGGTCAAGATTTTCAGGACTAGGCTCATAAATCTAGACAAATGAATAGCAGGCCTAAATTTGTAAGCATTGAGGGAGCGTATTCAGACGCAAATACAAATAAATAAATAAATACATTTATGTGAATATCCCCTGCTAGCTGGTTTAAATGCCCTAGTGCTGGGCATTCCAGGGCAGAGTGGGGGGTGGGACCATTAGCTAGCGATATTCAACCACTAACCGGATTGCAAAACCTCATAAAGTTAGCACAGTCTTTTACCCGTCCTAACCGTATGTGGTTTTGCGATCCAGTTACAGTAGCGGCTGAATATCTCTGCTAATCAGATTGCAAAATGAATATTCAGCACTGGTTGCCAGATGTGCACGGACGCTGAATATGTGGTCATAACATAAAGTGGTGGCAGCCAATTGTTTTGATTATGTCGGCTGCCGCCCCTGAAAATCGACCCCAAAACTTTTAAGGTTCCAAGTTAAGATGAATTTCATCTGAAAACATAGGCTTCTAATTTTGGCTGAGCACTGGGCACAAATTTAGGAGCTCAGCTTTTTGACTATTGGGCTCTATACCGTATATTTTGAAATTAAGGGTACATAAATGCTACGGAATCACATTGCTAAATTCAATATGCCCTTCATATTCCCTTGTGTGCGTGCTTTCTTATGATTGCAAGGATTGCATGAAGGGGTAGTTTTATAAAATGACACCTACGTGAGGCTTTTTAAAGCATATTTTATAAAGGCGAAATATACCTTTATAAAATTGGTTCCCAGAACCAGCCCCAATAGCATACAAGTGCCCACATACAAATGGATACCTGTTCTGCAAAAGGTGTAAATGTGTGCATGTACTCTATGTGTGCATGTACTCTACGTGTGTATATGCATCTTTTATAAAATGCGGATGCACATCACAACTTCGCCTCAGCTCCACCCAAACTATGCTTCCGGGAATGCTTACATGCAGATCACATAAAAGTAGATGCACTCTTGTGCATCTGTGTTTTGTGCATATATGTGGTTGTACAACTTTATAAAAGCTTGTTCCTATGTGTAAAACAGATACTACTTACAGAAAATGCTTTATAAATTTACCTAAGAAGAAACCACTTTCCTTTTAAGTGATTAAGAGTTATAATTTTTAGTTACTCATTTTCAGATATTTCCTTGACGCTTGTCATGGTTAAAAAACAGAGTGGGCTTCCCGATCCACATCTGCAGGGCAAGCTCAGAGCAAGACTTCGTTTGTTGGAGAACGACAGCAAGGAGGTGACAGCAGTCTTTGGTGTGAGTCTAGTTCTTCTCTGATAAATATCTGCAGACAAATACTGCACATGTGAATATATTACATAGGGAAGGACTGCATTACAACCATCAGATAATTTCCATTGCCCCACTATGTTTTTTTCACACAAGCATATTCCATGTGTAATGCGACGCTCCTGCCCCCGCCCTAGGGCTAACGGACAAGAGTGGCCTATTGTCCCGTGAGGAATGGAGTTAAACTGTTCCCTTGGAATGATGGGTAATGTAGTTTGTTCTCCCTTCTCTCAGAAATAAATGTAGTTGTGCCAGAGACGGTAAGGCTTTTGCAAGAATATTTATTCGTGTTGGGGAAATTCCTCCAGTGCATCAAAATTCAAATACATGAACATAAATGGTGCTTTTAAATAGGAACAGAAGAAACTCAGGAATATAAAACAACCAAAAATAGGATTAGCTTTCCTTCTTATGGAGCTTAACTCAGCTCTGCCTCAAGAGGTGACTCACATAAATTGCAGCCTCATAACAGTCACTGTTCCTTTCACAGTGTGAGCTCAAACTCAGGTGCAAACAATCAAGTTTCCAAGCACGGCAGCAGAAACTACCACGTTGTATTCTTTCCATACAAGGTATAGCAAGCTTCTTTATACTGTTATTTCCTTACAGCATATTGAACAGTCCATGCTACAATTGTCAGAGTTTGTAGAAGGTAAGGCATAATCTATCTGCATTAATTCTTCTGACTGCACAGAACTAGCGTCCTCATTCAGCTTTGGCTGTCTGCCTGCTTTCAACTCTAAGAATTGTTTAAACTCCTGGAGGAGCCATTCGGCCTGTTCATTTCCTGACAAGCAGTTGTCAGCAAATACTGGGTTTCTCTCCCGGTCAGTAATGCTTCCCCCTTCAGCTCTTGGCTTAAATAAATAAGGGTAACAATTGGGATCCTTTAACAAAGCCCCAAACATAGGAGATTGAATTTTACCTTCTCTATCATGACTCCTATTGGAACTGCTTTCTCTCTGCCAGGCTCCTCTCCTCTTAGGTAGCTCATAAGCTTTCCAGCTGTGAGTGCTTCTGGGTCTCTCCGGTCCAAATTGTATCCCATAGAATGAGGTACCTTTTGCAGGTGTCTGCTTTGGAGGCTTTCTATTTGAGGGCTCTGCCTTTTCCCAGGACTCTAAACCAGGGCTCCGTCCACTTCTCACAGGACTTCCTTTCACAGCACCTGTAAAAATCCTTGCAGGTCCTCTGTTGCTACCAAGCTCAGACGTGCATCCAGACTGCTTCCCGGTCTTGCACTCACTGCTTGACTCGGTCTCACCCAATGTTCCAAACGTCCTCTCACAGCTCGTCTGTTCACAGGCCCTCTGCTCACAGGATATCTGCTCATGGCTTTTCTTTTTCTGTCTCTGTTTCTCTTTAGCAGCGTCATTCACCACTTCAAAAAGGGATTCTTTTCCAGCCACACCCCGTCCAACCCCTGGGTGTGCCCAATCAGCACTGCTCAACTCCTCCCCTGGACTGGTCTCCATTCTCAGCTCAACAGAAGAGGGTTTTTTTCTTCTAGGATTGAAAATCCTGTGTAAATCCTGATGCTTTTCAGGATTTCCTTCAGTCTCCATTTCCTCAGGAGGGCGCTCTTCACCACAGTAACAAGATTACAGTAGATTTATAGGCCCCGAACAAAGTGTGAATGTAGAACCAAATATTCCTGTACTCCTAAAATGTATCTTTGATCTTTTTGTTCTTTGAAAACATGGAAATACTGTATACCTTTTAAGACTTTGCTTAATTATGATGAGGATTACTGTGATTATTTACCTCTCTAAGGGGAATGTTTACTAAGCAGTGTTACCTGTTAACAAGCAGGTAGCGCACACTATCTGGGCACGTTAACATGTATTGCAAGGAAATTGCAGATAACACAGCAATTTTCTGTGCTATTTCCAGAAACCATATTATCTGCATGTGTGGGTGTGTCTGCAATGCAAAGTTACCATGGCTGTCAAGAGTGCAGGGTAATCATCAAAGTTGCAGACATTGTGGGTGTTCACAACGCCACCTCAGCTGATGCTGTTAAGTGCTGTCGGGCTGTGTTCACTGCAATTTCAGTGCGTTATTTCTAGGGAAATGCTCTGCACGTCTCCAACAGAAAATGCACAACTTTTGCAGCTAACACAACGCTATCTGCACTTTTGGGCTGCGTTAGCTGCATAAGCCTAATGCGCTTTAGTAAACCGACCTCTAAATAATCCAACCAATTCGCCATTTTCAAGATTTCAGAATGAGCCATTGTATTGTTTCTTATGGTCTTTTGACTTATAGCACACTGCACTCAAGTGAAATGCTGGAAGAGTTGCAGATTCATCCTATTCCAGAACTCCGCTCCAGAAACTTGTTAACCTTTAGAATTAGTCTCTTTGCCTGCTGACGTAGCTCCCCTTTGGCCTTCTTGGTCAGTCAGAAATGACTTCTATTGGGCTACAGAGCCATATGCCTCTAGTGATAGTCCCTGGTCAATGACCATACTCCTTATCACTATGTTTCATCTTCATGTGCGGGATCACATTACAGAGAAATCTTTATCCTGCTACACTGTATATTGGTGCAGTAAGTTAAAAAAACACCTACGGTACTGAAACATTCTCAGTCAAACCTCTTCTTTTTTAGATGCTTGGATATATGGTGTAGGATATGCTGCTTAAATGGCATTACATTTCAATGTCTGATATTGTATCTGGACATCTAAAATAAAACCATGTCCGCCTTGTCTAAAATTGGATATCTGTATTGCAGTGTTTACTTATGCCTCTGTTGCCTTTGACATTGCTGCCTGGATGTTCCTCCATTATCTGAAATTGAACTTCTTATCTTTCCCCCTAAACCAGCTTCCCTCCTTCCTCTTTTCCCTGTCTCTGTGGATAGCACTCTACTTCTCCATATTTCCTCAGCTCACAATATTGGGTTCATCTTTAACTCTTCTCTTTCCTTTGTACACATTCAAAATATAGCTAAAACCTGTCACTTCTTCTAAGGATATTGAATTTCCCCCGTGTATCTGGATCACCGGCTAGGACTCTTCTTCATAGATTTCTAAAGGACACTTTTGGTTACCCTGATGCTGGTTTTCCTCCTATGCAGAAGATCTTTCATCTACCATCTTGGGTTGCTACTGGCGCTACTGCTACAGTTCCTGCTACTCAAGCTGATGTTTCCTTGAAGTCTCTTGATCTGGGAAATCTATCTGTACTGTTGGAACAGTCATCTGAAACAGAAGGGTCCAGAGAGCGACATTATTAGTTTCCTTTGTTTTTCTTTAGGATAAAAATGCGTTCTTAAGTTTGTTTCTTAAGAAAACTGATATTTCCTTTCTAGGGGGTAAGATTCAGACTTTCCCGGATGTGTCCCGTTGGACACAAGTCCGTAGGAAGAAATTTTTGGAACTACACACAGAGGTGGTAACACTACAGCAGGTGCAAAGTTCCAATTAAGATTTCCTTGTAAATGTATTGTTCACTTTCAGAATTCGGTATATCATTTCTTTGAACCTTCTCAATTACACTTCTTTTTGGATGCAAAGAAGTTGTAGGGCTGACTGGGGTTAGCTGGAGTGGGGGGTATTTGGTTGGGCCGTATGTGTATTATGTGCTTTGCCGCTTTGTTCTGTTACTTTTATTTATTTTTCTTTCGTTTTTCTTTCCACTCCTCTGGAATTGGGATCCTTGGATCCCTCTATATTGTGGACTATTTAGTTGTTGCTTTGATTCCCCTATGGGGTTTGTTTTTGCCTTGATTATATGATTGTCTTATGGGGTTTTTTTCCTGTAAGACCACTACTTGCATTTCTTATTTCCAAGTTTTGCTTGGTGTATATTTGTTAAAATTTGATAAATAGAAAATAAAAAAAACAACAACAAAAAAAACCCCTGTCACTTCTTTCTCTATAACATCAGAAAAATCTGTCCCTTCCTTTCTGAACACACTATGAAGACCCTTATTCACTCTCCAGTCTCCTCCCATCTAGACTATTGCAATCCTCTGCTTTCTGGTCTCAATCTGCATCATCTCTTTCTCCTTCAGTCTGTTCAGAACATAGCTACATGGCTAATCTTCCTCCAATGTCATTGTGCTCATGTCACCCCCTCTTCTCAAGTCACTTCACTGGCTCCCTATCAGTTTCTGCATTCATGTCAAACTTCTCTGCTGACCGATACAGTAAGTGCATTAATTCTGCAGCTCCTCACTACCTTTCTTCTCTTATCTGAAATGTAATGTTAAAAAATGCAAGGTCATGCATTTGGACTGCAGCAATCCAAGGGAGCGATATAGTATAGGGGGTGAAGTACTTTTGTCTACTAAAGAAGAGCGGGACCTGGGTGTGGTTGTGTCTGATGATCTTAAAGTAGCTAAACAGGTAGAAAAGGCGACGGTGAAAGCTAGAAGGATTTTTGGGTGCATAGAGAGAGGAATGGCCAGCAGAAGAAAGGAGATGATAGTGCCTCTGTATAAGTCTTTGGTGCAACCTCATTTGGAGTATTGTGTGCAATTCTGGAGACCGCACCTTCAAAAGGATATAAAGAGGATGGAGTCAGTATCTTTATCTTTATCTTTCTTTATCTTTATTCAAAGTATTTGATAAACCGCCCTGTACCAAAGCGTTAAGGCGGTGTACAATGCAATGGACTGCTGGAAAATAAAGAGAGAAAGGAACGCCAAAAATTGATAGGAAAGGAGCGAGAGATAAAGGTGGAAAGATAGAACAGGACAGATGTCAATACAAACCGGGAAGATAGGGTGGCTAATAAAATGGTTAGTGGTCTTCATTATAAAGCATATGAGGACAGACTTAAGGATCTTAATATGTACACCTTAGAGGAAAGACGGGATAGAGGTGATATGATTGAGATGTTTAAATACCTCTGTGGCATAAATGTTCAGGGGGAGAGCCTCTTTCAATTGAAAGCAAGTTCTGCTACGAGGGGACATGGGATGAGGGTGGAAGGGGGATAGATTCAGGAGTAATATGCAGAAATATTTATTTACGGAAAGAGTGGTGGATCCGTGGAATAGTCTCCCAGTGGAGGTGGTAGAGATGAGGACAGTATCTGAATTCAAAAAAGCATGGGACAAACACAGAGGATTTCTAAAGGGAAAAAGGGGACTTTTGTAGTTGTTGATATGGAAGGACAGACTAGATAGGCCATGTGGTCTTTTTCTGCCGTCATGTTTCTATGTTTCTACGTTTCTTCTCTCCCTTCACCCCTCAATGGAAACTCCGCTCCTCTGCAAGATCCCTTTTATTTGTGCCCTCCTCTGCCACTGTCAACTCCATATTTCATTAATTCCGCCTTGCTGCTCCATATGCATGGAACAAACTATCCGAGTTAGTTTGGCAGACTCCATCTCTGCCCTATTTAAATCCAGGCTAAAAACCCACCTCTTCAAGTCTGCTTTTATTTATTTATTTATTTTATTTACATTTCTTATATACCGCACTATTTGCGATCAGCGCGGTTTACATAGAACAAACAGTATCCGACAATAAGCAAATGTCTCGTCATTACATTGAACAGGAAAAGTAACTTGGAGGACAGGGTAAACTATATACATATACAGATGAATTGAACAGGGTAAACTATATACATATGCAAATGAAATGAGCACGGGTATTGTTGGGTGTTGTACATACTTGGGGACGCGCTATTCTAGGGTGGCTGGGGTTCAGAGCAGTCAGTGAGATATTTGATAAAGAGAAAATGTTTCAGGGCCTTCCTGAACTGGCTCAAGTTGGGGATTGCACTGATATGTGGTGGTAGGGAGTTCCAGAGACTTGGTGCGCAGAGTCTGAAAGCTCTGTTGGATGTTGTTTTGGTGCAGTTTGTCGTATCTTTAGGTATCGATAGCATATTGGACTCTGCGGTTCTCCTTAGCCTGTTGGGTGCGAGTGGTTGGATGAGTTCGGATAGTGAAGAGGAGGAGAGCCCCTTGGTGGCCTTGAAGGTCATCACCAAGGTCTTAAAACTGATCCTGGCTTGAATGGGGAGCCAGTGCAGCTGCTTCAGGAGGGGTGTGATGTGCTCTCTTCTGGAGGCTCCAAAGAGTACCCGCGCTGCACTGTTCATAGCAAGTTGCAGGGGGTTTAAGGTGGCCTGGGGGAGTCCTTGTAGGATGGCGTTTGAATAATCGAGATGAGGAATAATGAGGGCTTGGTAAATGGTGCGGAAATCACCTGGTTCGAGTAACGGACGTAAGTGTCTGAGGGATCTGATTTTGAAGTAGATCGCTCTTACACTATTAGCTATGTGTTGCTTCATGTCGAGGTTCTGGTCCAATGTCACTCCGAGGTAACGTATAGCTGATTTTACTTGTAACTCGGCATTATTTACTTTCAAATAGCCGGGTGGTGTGAACTTGGGATTTCTCGAGATGAACAGGACCTCCGTTTTCTTGTGTTGGATGCGCAGATTTTGTGATAGGAGCCATTCGGATATGGTGTTGAAGCAATTAGTCAGAGGGGTAAGGTCTGGGCAATCCAGGGATATTGGCATGTATAACAGCACATCATCCGCGTATATCATGCAACTCACATTGAACGATCTAATGATGTTACAGATGGGTTGGATATAGATGTTAAACATCAGTGATGATAAGGAGGATCCTTGAGGCACTCCTTGACTTTGTAGGAATGGTTCGGATGTGGACCCGTCTGCTCGAACATATTGCCATCTTCCCGACAGGTAAGATCTGCACCACTCGAGAGCTGTTCCACTAATGCCTTTTTCTCTTAGCCGGCATAGGAGAATCTCGTGGCATACCGAGTCGAAAGCCGCTGCTATATCCAAGAAGATGAGTGCAAAACCATGTCGTATGTTGTCAACGCCTGAAATTATGTTGTCGAAAAGAGTTGGATCCTTATCCCCTTATTCTTCTGCTCATCACCTATGTGTATCTTTGAAATTCCCCTAGACTTACCTTGGTCCCTAGTTGTTGTGTTTTCTGTCTTAATTAGATCATAAACTCCGATGAGCATGGGCTGTCTCTTACTTGTATATGTGCAGTGCTGCATACGTCTTGTAGTGTTTTACAACTGATCAGTAGTAGTACGGTAGTAGTAGAAGTAGCAGTGATAATTTATTCCATTAGTTGTTTAAATTATGTTGCTAGATATCTCATGTTTGAAAATTTACCCTAAGTCTTCTAATAATTATAGAGAATTTGCACTGCACATAAATCTTTCTGTATGTAAGCGCTGTAGTGTTGCAGGAGAAGCCTTCCAAAGAATTCTGCTGGCTTGTGGTACTCTGAGGATGATGATCTTAAGGAAGAGGACACGATGGGGATAATTTTATAAGGAGTCGCCTAGTTTTAAGTGAATGAAATATTGACATTTTAGTCCTTGATGCTTGTATTTAGCAATTACATGCATAAGAGACCTCATAAAATATTGAGAAGTATAAAAGTACGCAAATTAATGCCATGGTGCCTATTTTCACAGTAAGCGTGCATATGAGTGGGGTGTGAGTGGAGAATAGGCGGAGCAAGGAAGTATGCACAGTGATTATAGAATATGATAATTTACGGGCAGACTTCCGGAAAGTAGGCACAGTCCGTTGCATTGGCTCTAGGGCTGGTGTAAGTGATCACACCTTAATTAAAGGGCGTTGTTCTCTGATACTTAGGCTAGTATTTTATAAAGTTGAATATGCACATAATTGATTTTATAAAATAGGCATAAAACAGGTGTTAATTAGGTGCAACTTTATAAACTTACCCTCTATAAGTAAAGAGAGTTTGCTGAAGAATTAGTACTTGAGGATCATAAGCTGGGAAATCAGACGTCAAAGTCTGCTTCCGTCATTGACGGTCGTTAGTACCTTGTGCAGGTCACGTTTTCCCCATTGATTCAGATACCTACTTGGATTGTAAGTTCTTTGGGTCAGGGACTTATCATACTTGAACTCTTATTACCATTTTATGGCACTACATATGCCCAGTAGTGCCTAAAAATGAAAAGTGTTATGATTAGCGCGAGCTTCAGGCAAAAATAACATGTAGAAAGCCTCTGGTGCCTTATTGAGACATTTATATTCAAACTTAAACATTAAAATATAGACTGCAAATTTTGATCTGCAATGTGACCATGACCAGAAGCGTATGTGTTTATTTACTGACAAGCAGAGAGGACAAAGTCAATTTTCTATCTTGCAGGAACTGTCTGCCAGGCTGCTGTCCATTCACAGTGACCAAGATCTAATAATTGTGACGTTTAAAACATATGAAGAAGTATGGAAGTTTTCTACTTACTATTCTCTAGGTAAAACAATTTTATTTTTAAGTACCCTCCTCTTCTGACTGCCTTAGCTGTGGTACACATATTTGATGGGACACCTAATATTGCCGCTATAAGGGTAGTTCCAGCATTGGCCGCATTAACTGGGTATTCATTGCTGGTCACAATCTGGATTCTGGTGCCAAATATCCAGTTTATTTTTAGTCATGGTGGCCGGCACTAAGTAAAAAACCCACTGACTCTGTGAAGTAAGGTCTTCTTTTCTTTCTATCTCTGACATTGATCTTTTCCTTTCAGCTTTCTTCCATTTATTTTTCTCACTATCCACTTAGATTTCACTCCTTTTTACTATCTAGTCCTCAATCCCCATCTTTTTACTCCATTGACTTACTACTTTACAACTTTCACTGCAGCCTTCCCATTTCCCACCTCACTATTCCCCAGTCTTTAACTAACTTTCCCCTTCCTCTCGCTCTTCCAGTCTAGCATCTACCTTTTTCTCTCCCTACCCTATCCAGTGTCTCTCCCCCCCTCACTTTTTCCTTCCGTCCATTCTGCATCTTCCTAATTCTCTCTCTCCCTCTTTCTTCCCCATGCCCAGCATATTCTTTCTATATTCCAAGCCTCTGTGTCTAACATCTCCCCTCCATCTAAAAAATGTCCCCTCTGTCTTCCTATGCCCCTCCACATCCAGCATCTCCACCTCCTCCCTCTCCCCCCATACATCCAACATCTTCCCTCTGTTTTGTTGTGACACCCCCCCCCCCACAGTGTCCAGGAATTTCCCCTTGGCCTCCTTAGGTCCCCCCTCCCCATCCAGCATCTCTCCTTCTCCTCCTTATGCCTCCCTCGTGTCCAGCACCTCCCCCCCCCATGTCCAGTATCTTCCCTCTATCCTAGGTCCCGTTTCCTCCTTGTCCAGCAGCTTCCCTTAGTCTCCCTATTCCTCTCCACCCTCGCATCTCTCATCTTCTGTTTCTCTTCTCTCCCCCTTTTATTGTTCCACAAAGTTTGCAGCAGCAATGTCCTCTAGCCCCCTTCCCCTCCTGCTGCTGCAGCAGCTCCACGGAGCAGTGGCCATAGCAGCTATTATAATAATACAATGAATAACGGGCCTCAGCTACTCAGGTGCTCCTCAAAGGCCCTACTGGTGCAGCCTCTCTCTGACGTGAAAAGTACATTTCACAGAGAGTGGGAGCAGCAGTACCCTACAGTTTCAGGAGCGCCTGAGTTGTAGAGGTCCCACAGTAATTGTATTTTTCATTGCCTCTGTGGCTGCTGCATGGGGATGCTGTGACTGTGCCAGTAGGGAGGGAAAGGTAGGGCAAATGGTGGTACCTGCTGCTCCTGCTAAATAAAGACAGTGTCGGTGGCAGGGCTGGGGATTCACTGAATCCCTTGAAGGCCCTGACTGCATGCCATTTGAACAGCCAGTAGAAAAGTGTGTACCAGCTTAAAAAAGCCCTGGTTATCTGCATATCTTTATGAGGCTATGCATTGGTCTTAGTCATATGTTAGACAGTTGACTATGCTGACTTATGTTTATATGGATAACTTACCTGTGTAAAGTACGGTCTGCAAGTCTTCTAGTCTGACTTATACAGATGTCATTTAGATAGCCGAATAATGCTGCTATCTGTAGAGTTTCTGAATCTGTCTAAGAATGATCTGGCCTCTCCCCTGTACATACAGATATATTTGGTGTCTATGTCAACTTATATAGCCAAAATGTATCTATATAAATACCTAGCAATTTAACTAAATGGACTCCAAAGTTAATAATACCTAAGGAAAATTCTACATTGATGGGTGCATTGCATAAATACCAGCTTTTTTAGAAGTTATTACCAGACTATGCATCAATAGTATAATTATTATCAATGTTTTTACTTCCATTCTTTTTACTTTGTGGTCAGGATGAGAATAATTTTATAACAGGTCACCTAGGTTTATTTATTTAAAGGGTATTTCTATCCCGCCTCATCCTTCAATCAAGGCGGTGTACACAGCAAACAATCAGTCAGTGGCGTTTATGTTGGATCAGTCTATGTACAGTGAGGGTGCGTGGGTGCAGGTGTGCTAATTAGTGTGAGCTATTTACAATGAGGGCTCTTTACAGCTATATTCAAGATTTGCTGGATCCACAGCATGCTGTGATTTGTCTTCATGGAATCTGGGGTTGGCACACGTTTGTGGAGTCTGATTATGTGCTTGTGCCATAGTGCTCAGTGAAGAGTACTGTCTTTAGGAGTTTCCGGAAGTCCTTCTGATCTTCAGTTGATCGCAGGTCGTCTGGGAGTTTGTTCCAAATTGTCAGAGCTGCCAGTGAAAGGGCTCTTTGAGTGGTGGAATTGCAGGCTTTTGTGTAGTTGCTTGGTGTGCTGAGTGCGTCTGCTGTGGTTCTTCTTCTAGGTCTAGTGCTGGGGTCAGGGAGTATGAGAGATTGGAGGCTGGGTTGGGAGGTGTGAAACTTGAACTTCACAGCTTGTGAATGCCATTCAGGATATGATGTGAGGTTGGTCTCCGCCATTTTGAAGTTGTCACCCTGCCAGCAGGAAGGACACCACTAACATCAACACTAAAGGCCTTCTTGGAAGCAGAATACAGCTTGGCAGGGAAGCCTAGATATTTTCTCTGTATATGTGGTTAGGGAAGGGTGGAAACCCACTAGTTTTGGTGGTCTGGCAGAGTGATGACTCAAAGACCCATTGTTAATGTTGTAGGTTGGGGTGGAAGGACCTTGGAGGCCCAGTTTTGTTTGCAGTGGGTAAGAAGTGGGTGGAGCTGGGCTGTGCTATGTGGTACTTTGGCCTTCTTAAACTCTGAGGTGATGTGGTTAATTTTCCCACAGTCAGAGGGATCCATTAAGCTTGCAGATATTAAGATTGGGCAGTAAATCAATTACTGTATTAATGCATATAGAGATTATTTGCATAATTTTTTATGTGCTTGTGTAGCAGTCTCCTCCATGCAGCACAGACAGCCTTGCTCATGTAACCAGCCTTTGTAAATGGGGTGTAAAAACAGGGATGTTAACACTAATGCTCGTTAGAATGTAGGCTCCTATAATATCGTACTGATACCACTCACTATGAGTGGGATTTTATAAGAGGCGCCTAGATCAGTGTGCATTTTAATGAACATATTTGATCCCTATTTATATAAAGTAAAATACGGACATAATTTTTTTTAAATAGGGGTATAAGTGGTCAAAAACACTCATTAAATGTAGGTGCAAGGACTTACCCCAGCCCTTGCACTGGTGTAAATGTTTGTGTAAATCTAATATCACTAAGCATACACATTTAGCTGCATGCACCACCCGCGCTCTGCCCTAGCTCTGCCTATGGAAATGGCCACAATGAAAGTATGAACCATCACCCTAACGTACATACTTACTGAATAGAGACTGCCTAAAGTACCCATGTAAAGGCCCATTAATGTGCATGAATCACTAAAAATCCATGATTTATGAAAACTCCGTTTTTACATATCGATGAGCATGAAATATATAAAGAAAAATATACAACCACTGTCTTACTGTCTAGAAAAGCAATCAACTGTGCAGCTTCTAGAAATATATATCTTTTCCCCTGAAAGACAACATGACACTTAACAAGGAAATTTTAGGTAAAAAGACGCGCCGAGAGCCAAAACCCGTGGGCGCGCCTCCAAAAAGGACTTACGGCGCCTCTGAGTCTCCCTAGAGACATCAGGGAACATTTGTATTGTTTGACCACAAAATTTCTCGTTCTTTTTTAAGAAATATGCACGCAATACCCTATCCTTATCAATCTCTGACACAAAATTTACCAAAAGAGTAGCTCTGGAAGATATAACATCGCTGTCTGATTCAATAAACTCCGATATATCTAAAGGAGAAGAGGCTAGGTGCTCAAATTTGGCACCCAACTCTCCTTCTTCCCCTCTTTTATCCAGTTTACCTTGAGGAACATAATAAAGTTTTCATAATATTACCAGGGACCATTTTGTTTTTTTTTGTTTTTAATTTTAGCTAAGCACCTCCCTTGATGTGGACTATTGCATGTTTATTATGTTCTGGAGCTGTATTATTGTATGAATTTTTTCCTGTAAATTTCTTTTTGTATTGTTGAAATATTTTATAAATAATTGAAAAACAAATCCATGATTTATGCATACTATATAGCATGTAGTCTTCCACGGTTCCTTTTAAAATGACTTTCTATATATTGATGTTGTTTGAAAGGCTACTCTACTGTGTTGCTTCATTCAATGTTTCAACAGGTTTTGTCAATCATTGTATGGAGAATTTGTTACTAGACCAGGCTTTCTGGCTCTTCCCACCAGAGGAGAAACAAGAGGAAGAAACTGGGATTGATGTCTATATAAATGAGGAATCTCTAACTATGATGTACAAGGGCCTTCTGATGCAAGAGGGTAAGGAAGATCATTTTTTCCGCGTGTGTAAATTATATTTAGGGGATTCAAGATGACTATGCTCTAGAATGGCTGCTGAGTTTGGTCTCAGTTTTACCTATCTGTTGCTTCTGTACAAGACTGCTTTTGTGCTGTTTAGATGGTGATGCAAAAGGAAAAATCCTCTCCACTTACCTCTGAGACTTGCCAGTTGTCTATACTCCCTTTTCTTGGGAAACGGGGGTGCCTGGGGAGGATGCTGGAACCCTGGGAGATGTCAAAGTTGTGTCGACCCCTTCACCCAAAAAACTCCAGCCCCCAGTTCGGAGTTACTGCAGTCAATGAAACTTCCCTGGATGGGAAGCGACGAGTCAGAGAGTTTGCAAGGAGCTCGCTCTTCGTCTTCGGAGCTGACTGGCCTGTCCATGTCAGACAAAGTGCTTTTCTTGTTGACTCAGAAGTGTGAAAATGTGGAGCTCTGTCCTCCAGTTTCTCACAATCCTTCATACCAGCATGCTTCCTGTACTCCATTTGATACATTGGTCTACCTTGACAAGTTTGTACCTTCAATTTCCTTCCCTGCACATTTCGCTGACCCTGAATGTACAGAGCCAACATTAGAATTGGCCGTGTATGTCCAGGGCCGGTGACCACCTACTGCCCACCCAGACTCCGCCCCCAGGCTGCCCCTTCCCTGCCACTGTCTAACTTCCTTGCACAACTGGTGGGGAAATTATTTACGGATAGGAGAAGGCATGAATTGCAGGGATGGATATCCCGTTGGGACGTCCAACCCCGCTATTCGTGGCTCAGAATAACCTTGATATTTTGTATCCACAGACCCTCCCTCTCTCAACAATGGGTGCAGAGAACTGGGACATTCACCCACAGAACTCAATATCTTTAAAAAAAAAAAGTCTGATTCCGATCATCTCACTAACAACAACAAACATTCTCCAGTATCAGGCGTATTGTGTACTAATACAAAACCCTGCAACAAAGTCACTTATGAGCTGTAGAGCAAACCTATTATACCATACTAGCTCAGCTTCCAAAACTCACATAAAGGGCCTACCCAAAAAAAAGCAAAACTGTAAATGCTGCAGTGGGCTCTGGAACATCCAAATACCTATTTGAAAATCTGAAACAATTCAAATTTCTACAGTACAGATCCCTTCGTACAAACTCCATGTTAACAGAACATCTGGCCTTCGCCACAAATGCAGAACACAAACCCTCACCAAAGTAAAGAATAAGTGACCATAACCTAATAATAAACATATGTAGATAAAAATTAAACGTCAACCCCAAAATGTCAGATTCTGCATACAATGCGATGTCAGAGAAATAGAAAGAGTTGCATTTCCCTGTACTTTATAAAATGTAAAGATAGCACCAAGACTGTTCATTAAACTGAAAATAAAATTCTCTTCTACCTTTATTATCTAACCATTTTATTCTTGATCATGCTGGTCCCAGTCTGAGGTTTCTGCTTTCCTCCACCCCCACTGTATCTGTTGACTCTTTACCCTCCTGGGGTCTGGAATCCCACACTCAAAACACCTGGGTTCTTTATATATCCCTGTACCATTCAACAGGAAGAAAAGACACGACACAATCAATTAATTAATCAATCTCTATTGAGCTCTATAGGGAAGAGACGCATGGAGTCTAATTTGACATATCCATCTAGCCTCTTCAAAGATGGTCCTGTAGGGCTCCTGCTTTTATTAGGAAATATCAGCTGATTCAGTTAATCTTTAATTAACATCTGGTGCTTTCCAAATTCCACGTGTACATAAATTTTGCTAATATAGACAACATACTCTGCACAGAATAGGATGGCCTTAGATTATTTACTAGCCAAGGAAGGAGGAGTCTGTAATATCGTAAGAGATCACTGCTGTACGCTCATTAATTCACAAAGTAAGGTGGTCTCTGGTATCCTAGAACAGGTGAGAAAAGAAACTCACTTCTCTAAAGATAATATAGAAGGAACTTCTGATTCTGTCTGGCCCTGGTTTGATAACATGTGGAGTGGCTTGTCAGGTCCAGTAAAAGTGATACTGACAGGCCTGTTTGGTTTCCTGTTGAATGGTACAGGGATATATAAAGAAACCAGGTGTTTTGAGTGTGGGATTCCAGACCCCAGGAGGGTAAAGAGTCAACAGTATCTTCCTCCCAGGGGCGGCATGAGAGTGAAGCAGGGCCATGTGCGGAGATTCATTGCAGCATTATTTGAATACATTTTGTATATTTTACTTTAAAATGTATATGCCACTAATCTAAATCCAATCATATACATGCAATTTAGTAAAACAGATTTTACAATAAAACAAACATAATAAAACATTAAATCTGATTAATGAAAAGCCACTTACATAGCCCCCCCAATCAGCCAATCAGCAATCTGAACATCAGATTTATTTTGCTATGATCAGATTATTGATGAGGAGGGAAGATATAAAATGAGAAACTAATCCTCATAGCCATGAATTCAAATGCTGGACTGGATTGTACTAGAACTGGAAAAGTCCAGAACTCAGCAGCGATGAATCTATCAAGCTATAAAACAAAAATAAACTGAGACGTTCCCTTAAAATTTGAAATTTCCTTGAATCTGACCTGACAAAATATTTTAATTTTCAGTCTTGCAGCATAAAAAACACAAATCTCAAAGACAATACATATTCCAGTACCCCCCCCCCCCAACCAATATCCTAAAGTTGACCTTATCAAGAATGCAGAGTACAGGACCCATAGAGCAAATCTACTATTCAATAACAGCACTAATTTCCAAAATTCACACAACATGGAGCATACCCAGAAAGGGCAGCACCACAAATATTGCATTGGGCCCTGGAACATCCATATTTCTATTCAGAAAACTGAACAAGCCGGATTACTACAGCTCCCTACATAGAAACTCCATTCTAACAGAACATGTAGCCTCATTCACACATGTAGAACAGAGACAGATCTTCACCAAATAGGGAATATATCAATACAAACTAAAAACAGACATATGTAGTCAAAAAATGCTCTTACCCATTACTCTTTAGGTTTACAGGATTTCTTTCCCAAAATTATACTTTACTGCAGAGTGAGGCAGGAGAAAGAACTCTCACACACAGGCATCTGTACTGTCGGCAGAAACTAACATAATGGCTCAGTGCAAGTAGCAGAAGTGCAACTAATGCCATCTCAGTGTGTGGTCTTAGTTGCACTTGCAGCTGTTTTGCCACACTGAAATGTGATAACTACAGGGGGATATAACTGCCTCCCTGCAGTTAGCCTATGGCCCTGCGTAATTAAACTCTGGAATTAGTTACCAGAGGATGTAGAAAAAGCTGTTAGTGTACCTGAGTTTAAAAAAGATTTGGACAAGTTCCTGGAGGAAAGGTCCATAAACTATTATTAAAGAGGACCTGGGAAATCTACTGCTTGTCCCGGGATAAGCATTGCGGAACCTGTGTGCCTTTTTGGGAATCTGTCAGGTATTTGTGACCTGGATTGGTCACTGTTGGAAACAGGATACTGGGTTTGAGTATGGCGCAGAGCTTAGGAAACATGCTGCTAAATATGCCAGACAACAGGGGCTCAACAGCACACATGCAGCACCTCCCACTTCCACAAAAACAGGAGCAACTTGGCGCCCCACCAAAGTACTTCCCACCCTCTAAAAAACAGAAGAGACTTTGTGACCAAGAAGGGCTTGGCAACCCCAACATAACTCCTGAAACTGCACATTGGACCAGCATGGCGTTAATGTAAATATATATTCTGCAAAAAAAACAAAAAAACAAAGGAAATGCAAGAAGCTCACACACCAAGGAACAAAGAAAAAGTGAGAACCGCAGCACAGTTTATAGTACTATATTATAAAATTATAACTGATTTTATTTTGTTATAAACTGTGTTATGGTTCTTTTCTTTTTGAATATGTATTCTACATCCACAGAAACCTCTCTCTCAACAATGGGTGCAGAGCAGAAGTTTGACATTCACCCATATACCTCAATATATTAAAAAAAAATTCTGTTTCTGGTCATCTAACAAACATTCTCCAGTAACAGGCATATTGGGAACTAATATAAGACCCTACAAAAGTCACCAATGATCTACCATACCATACCAGGATAAACTTCTAAAACTCATATAAGGGGCCTACCCAGAAAAACGACACACTATAAATACTGCTGTAATCCCTAGAACATCCATACACTTATTTGAAAAGCTGAACAAGCCAAATTACTAGAATACAGTATAGATCCCTATGCACAAAATCCATGTTAACAGAACACATGGCCTCAGTCACACACTCAGAACACAGACCCTCACCAAGTACAGAATAAGTGACTACAACCTAAAGTAAAAATAAAAATATGTAGACAAAAATTAAACTGAATCCCCAAGAAACCAGACTTCACATGAAGTGCAACATCAGATAAATAAGAGATGCAGTTCTACAAAAAAAACCGTGCAAAGTCCAATCACTAAATTGAAAATAAAATTATTTTTTCTATCTTTGTTGTCTGATCATTTTATTCTCTGATGATACTGGTGCTGATCTGAGGCTTCTGCTTTCCTGTCTTTTCTTAGTTCTCTTTCTAGGGTCTATAGTCCATCTACCATTTCTTGTCTCTTCTTTCAATTTTTTCACTTCCTTCCTTTTTACTTTTGAAGGCTAAATGAGGTCACTATTTTGGGGGCATTTTTTGCTGCCCTCAAAACTTTGCTGCCTGAGGCAGCTGCCTCACTTTGCCTCATTATAGAGCCGCCACCATTCTTGGTAAGGAATCTGTTCCTCTTACTGGTTTGCAGAGCCATTCTTCTCTTTCATCTCTGGAGTCTGTAAGTGGTCTGCCTTCAGGGAACAAGGATCATCTTAAGAGAGCAATTGTGAATCTAGATATTCCTTCTTCACTATCAATTAATCAGAATAAAGTTCCAAATGTTTTTTACTTGAAGCTTCCCTCCCTGCGAAGCCAGCTTTCCTCTCCCCAAAGTGACTCAGTACAGTTGATTCTACAGGCTTTTTCCAGACTTGAATCAGTTGGGCTTACAAAATTGAGCTGCAACATAATACTGTGGTCAAGTTTGAAGAGAGAATTAATCATTGTAAAAAATTTGTAGAACAGATTGAAGGGACTGTAATGGCAATTTAATCTGCTGTTTCTTCTGTGCAAGAAAATTACCATCATATTGTTAAGGCTGAGCTAGCTCTCTTTCGTTGTTTCAAAAATATTGAAGATATGGCTAGAAAGAGGACTATATGATTACCAAATTTCCCTAAGGTGAGTATTGTCACCCAAAAAGATATGTCTTGTAATTACTTAAAGGAGACCCTTGAGGATCCTGACTCTGCAATTCCATCTATTGTCTCGGCATATTATTTACAGGCCAGAATTCCCCCAGAAAAGGCTCTTAGATCTATTACTGTTAAGGCCAAGAATGGCAGGATGCAGTTAAAATATTTCTTAGATGAGCCCACAGCCCTACTTCCTAAGAACCTGGAATTTACCACATTAATTGTTACTTTCCTTATTGAATTGGACTGGGATTGGTTGTTTAAAGTTTTCTTCTCTAAACGAGATTGTAAATTTCTTGGTCAAATAGTGAGAATATATCCCAATGGGAGATGCAAAATCATAGGAAGACGTTTCTTGCTCTAAGGTCTCAGGTCTAGTATCCTTGTAGATGTAGGCTAGTTTATCAGGGTAAAGTTTATGTATTTATCGATCCAGATCAATTGTCTGATATTTTTGTGTTCACATGCCCAGGATTTGATTCAGGAGGAAGAAGAAGATATTCTTTCCACCTTGGAAGTTTAATTTTCTGAATCTGACTTAATAAACCCATGACCTGCTAGGCTTTTCTATTTTTTTCTTGATTTGGATTTTGCTATCTTTGTATTTCTCTTGGATCCGCCTATGGAACAGTTGTGATTACTATATTTGTAATTTTGCTTTGTGAGATTAATAAACTTTGAAATTTAAAAAAAATGTGTATATACAGTATATATATATATTTTTTAGAGATAATAGTAGCTTTTAGATTACTTTTTAAATTATATCAAAGGGGTCCTTTTACTAAAGTCTGTTATGCGGTTAATTTGTTTTTCAGCACACATTAACCGCTTCTGCAGGCCTGCAGTAATTATTACCATGCAGGCAGGACATTTACTGCATGCTGATATGTGCATTAACTGAGCATTGCATGATGGGTCAGGGTCTGCGTGGGGTTGGGGTGGAGAGCAGACATTGATTGTACATTGTGGTTAGGTTGGACACTAGTAGCATGTACTAATGACCAATGTACATCTACCACCACCACACTAGAACTCGCGGTAATTGCCAAGGGTTGGAACGTGTGCTCAGGGGCTTGCCAGTGCAGTAACTGTTGAGCGCATTCTGACCATGCTCTGACAATTACTACAGAGCCATTGCATCTAACATGCTCAAAAAATGCATTGATCTGGCAAAGAAATACCGGACTTTAGTAAAAGAGCTCCTAATTGAAATGATTCTATCTATCTATTTATTTATTATTTCCCATTTTCTAAAAATGTTGAAAGTGATATTATTTTAAAAACAATAACATAAACTAAAATTCAGTTTATTGGAAAAGGGATGGGAATAATGACTATAAATACTGGACCCCCTTTAGGACATAAATTGAAAATCTAAACAAGATGTTTCGATTTATGCTGATATTCAGCAGCACTTTGCAGTTTCTTAGTGTGGTTCAATATAGGTGTATGGGTATGTGCAGATTTTATGTGCGCGGAGCTCAATTCCATAACATGCACATCCGGCCCGTGGACATGTCTAAATCAAAACAGGCCCCCTTTGAATCCAATTCCATATCTGCGGGTCTGGATGTGCCCGCAGGACTGGAATCGGGGAGATAGGCATGCTCAGTGGGCATGTGCAAATGCTATCCAGCCGGGCCCATGCCTTGGATGCACGTAAACATTTTAGACGTCCCTGCACCCACCATATTCTGAAACGTTACACATTTTGGATGCTGCCCATCCCAATGATGTGCCCTTGGATGCCGTGCCCCTCTGGAAAAACAAGCATCTCCTAAGCACAGACAGTGGTATGCTGATGCACACTAGACATAAATACCAATGAGAAATGACAGATACTGCAACCTAGACCATATATCAGTCCACCTCATGTCCTGAAAAGTGCTAGGTAAGCCCTGTGCACCCCCAATATGGTATAGCGGAATGTAAATATGAACATGTATGTCAGGACATATCTTGCATCAAATGGTACGTGGCAATAGGAACCAGCCCCAGTGATTCCTGCCCTGGCCATCTCTACAAACAGGCCTTAAACTGCTAGGAATGGACCCTCACCAAGTCCACAAAACCCCGAACTAACCTTGCAGGTCTCCAAAGGATGCATAATATTGCTGAGCAGCAAATGTATGCCTTTTTGTGCCTCTGGTCTATAAGTGCACTCATTTTGCTGTTCTGCATTAGCATTCTCCTCTTATCTCTCCCTACACCCCTCCCGTAAACACTGCTCTTCTGTCATATTGCTTCTATCTGTGCCTTTCCCTTCTACTGTCAAACCCAGATGTTGCTCCTACACCTTGCTGCTCCATATGCCTGGAACGAACTACCTGAGTCTATATGTCAGGCTTCATTCCTGGCCCCTCTCAAATCCAGGCTGAGCTCTCACCTCATCAGTGCTGCTGTTGGATCTGATCCGCCTAAGCTCCCTTGTGTTTCCTGACCATTCCCTCTGGACATATCCTGGTCACAGCTGCTGTGTTGTCTGTCCTGACTGGATTGCAAGCTCTGCTGAGCATATTAAATGTGTCTGTGCAGCACTGTTTATGCCTTGTAGCACTATACAAATGATCAGTAGTAGTTGTTGTAGTTGTAGTAAGGCCTTCTGGCTATGGCATCTGAGGCCCTCCTATCTGAGTACTGGCATGTCTCACAACAGCTACACCTGTCTCATCGTGGCGTATGACGGTCTGTATACATCTGCTACCTGTGGGGCAACCCTATCTGCCTTCCCACAGTCTGCTTTGTGACACTGCTCCTCTGGTCAGGGCTGTGTGGGCATGGGAGGGAGATCCCTGTGCCATCACACCACGTAGCCAGACTCCAGATATATCACCACTCTTACAGCTGTCATTGATCCTGGCCTGGGTAGGGATGTGGGCCGCATGGGATAATCCGTGGAATGTTGGCACATCAGTCATATCTCCCAGAGCCAGGCACAGCAGATGTATGGCTGCCCTATCACACTGCCAACAATATCTGATCTAATTAGAGTACCCTATGTAAAATAATCCAGGAGGAATAAGCATAGGTTCCCTATGGCTAAATGTCAAAACATAGCCTTGTCAATAATAGGGACCCTCAGAATAAGGGCATTGAGTAGTGCAAACAGAACTAATACATGCTCAACAGCAACACCATTGGTCCTACAAAATGTGCATTATGAGCATGCATTAGTGCTGTTGAGTGTCCTTATTCTGAGGATCCCCCTTATTATTGACAGGGATATGTTTTGACATTTAGCTATAGTGAACCCTCTCTGAGTTTGACTGCCTGATCGCACTGGCACCTGGTGATACTGCAGTTATCTATATGGTCCAGGTACTGGCCAGGCTTTCGTGTTCCCCCTGAATTGCAGATGAGCACATCAGATCCCCCGTGCACCCCTCAAACCACACACACACACACACACTCTCTCTCTCTCTCTCATTTTCTGTCACAAAAAATCATGATTCTGCCAAAGAGATGCCCTGAACCTATACATAACAGCTATGACATAACATAATCGCATGGGGTGCCAGGACTACAATATGATCTCCGTTTCGTGCCAAAAAAGGAATCCTATCCCTACATCAGCAGTCCCATTTTTGTGAATATGGAAATTGTTAGGGTCCCATAGATTAGCTCCTGTGGCACAAACAGCACATAAGTGCATAGCCTGAATAAACATTGTTGCTCTTCTTAATATTTTTGTAAGGGTGTTTATAAATGTTTCTGTACCTTACAACTTTCCCTTACCTCTGCTCTCTGTATATTTTACTGTATCTTGTATTTTCCCAGACTGCAGTCAGACCACAACCATTCTTCTATATGGGACGCATTGCAGAGCACAGCAGCGTATTTTCTTTTTTTTTTTTTTTATTAAAAGGCAGCGAACAAGTACAACAAGTAACAACCAAATCGGCTGTATACAGCATACATATACAAAAGAACATCTGCATTAAACCAAGAATGAAGTGAACAGGGCCTTTTTTTTTTTTTTTTTTGTAATATATAATTTTATCTTCTCCCCCCCTTTGTTCTCAGTATCCCCCTTACACCCCGCCCCTCCCACTCCTATTACCCACAAGACTCCAAATTAATGAAAAACTCCTATCCGGTTCCCCCCACCCTCCACCCTCCAACCCCCCTCTCCTCCCCCCTCAAAACCCCTCTCAAAACCCCCCCCCACCCCCCCATCCCCTACTGCCACCCCCCGCTTCTGACAACCCCTAAAGTGTCCACGTTACCCACAGGGAGTGTATGAGGCACCACAGCAACAGACTATGCATGGAAGAGAGAGAGAGCCAAAGACTTCCGCAGCAAGAAAGGGAAAAATTCATTGGGCCCGTATCATCAAGAACAAAAAGAAGCAGAGATGAACTTAGGTGCGCGAACCATACTTCAGAACAAAAGGCTCCCACACTTGCTCAAAGTGTGGCACTCGCGATTTTCCAACTGCCACCCCCCCGCTCCATAGTATAAATCTCCCCCATCCGCTCCAGCCAACTCGCAAGGGCAGGGGGCAAGGTTTGTTTCCAAACAGCTGCCAAGGCCAGGCGGGCCGCGTGTAGACCGTGACGGAGCAACGCTAACTGAAGAGTCCGCGCACCAGGAACATTAGTGCCAAAAAGGAAAATACCTGGGTCCCAGGGGATAGTCAACCCTACCAGTTGCTGTAGGCGGTACTGGATCCCCCTCCAATATGTCTGTATACGCGGACAAAGCCACCAGACATGAGCCATGGTACCGTCCCGGCCACAGTTCCGCCAACACAAACCAGACGCAGCGGGATAAGCCCGGGCAACCCGCACCGGCGTCATGTACCAGCGATAAAGTAGTTTGTAATTGGTTTCTCGGGCATTAACGGCCACTGCACTTTTCCAGAGTCGATCCTCAAGCTGCTCCCACTGTTGCTCAGTGTAAGTTAACTGCAGCTCACGATTCCATTGTTCTCGATGGGTACCGGGCTGCGTCTGCTGGGCTTGAAGATGTGTATACAGGGCAGCAACAAGGCCCTTTGTAGTGGTACATGCCTCACAAAAGCGTTCAATATCGGACAGCTCGCGGGCCACCTGCGACCGAATCACGCGGTCCTGCACCCAATGGGTTACCTGCATATACTGATAAAAGTGACCAGCGGGAAGTTCAAACTCACCTTGAAGTGAGCGAAGAGAACGCATCGTACCGTCCTCAAAGAGTTGACCGACACGACTAAGGCCCTTATGGCCCCACAGCCGAAAGGCTGGGTCAGTCATCCCAGGGGGGAAAGAAAGATTACCCACAATAGGCGCCAGGGGGGTCATAAGCACCCCGCGAGGTCCCAAGTAGCGGTCCCAACACCAGAGAGTATGAGAGATATAGGGGTTACTTGAACGCGGAGCTCCCCGGAGCCCGGGGCCCAGCCACAACCGGTCCCCCAATCCCACACCCCCCGAAAGCTGCATTTCCATTTGTACCCACCGTTTGGTACTAGCGGTGTCAATCCACTCCACCCCCGCGCGACTCTGCGCTGCCACATAGTACCATTGAAGGTTGGGCGCCCCCATACCTCCGCGACGTGTGTGTGCATAAAGAACCGGACGGGCAATGCGGGGGCGCCGAAAATGCCATATAAATTTCATGATCAGGGCCTGCCAGGTGGCCAAGACCCCACGAGGCAAAGGTATAGGAAGAACCTGAAAAAGATACAGAAACCGGGGGGCAACCACCATCTTCACCACCGCAATACGCCCAAACCAAGAAATCAATAGTTTGGCCCAGGATTCCAAATCACGCTTCACTTGTTGAATTAAAGGCCCATAATTGGCTTTAAATAGGGCACTCCTATCAATCGTCAAATTGACACCCAAATAGCGGAGAGCGCCTGATACCCAGCGAAAAGGGTAAGAAGCCTTCAGTTGTTGGCAAACCACCTCGGGAACCCCGACATTCAGAATCTCGGATTTCGTATAGTTGATTTTGAACCCAGAGACCTGCGAAAAAGCATCAAAAATCCGCATTGCGGTCGGGAGAGTGTTAACCGGATCCACCAGGGACAGAATGATATCATCCGCAAAAAGTGCTATTCTATACTCAGAGGTACCCACCCGAACGCCGCGAATATCAGGATGCTCACGAAAGCTCTGTGCCAGGGGCTCCATCACCAGCGCAAAAAGCAGCGGGGACAACGGGCACCCCTGCCGAGTTCCCCTTTCCAATGCAAACCATCCAGATTGACCCCCATTAACCCGAACGGATGCGACAGGGCTATGATAAAGACAGCGAACCCAACGCACAAAATTGGGCCCAAACCCCATCTCCTGCAGCACACACCAGAGAAAGCCCCAACTGACCCGATCGAAGGCCTTTTCAGCATCAATTCCCACTAATAGGGCAGGTTGAGGATCCTGCCGGGCCACGTGAATCACCTGCAGCATTCGCCTAATGTTATCGGCCGCCTGGCGGCCCGGAACAAACCCAACCTGGTCTGGGTGCACCAATGTCGGAAGTGCATGGTTTAATCGCGCCGCCAGCGCCGATGCCAATATTTTCACGTCGGCATTCAGCAAGGAAATAGGACGATACGAAGCCGCCTCCTGCACGGGCTTACCCGGTTTAGGAATAACCGCGATAAGGGCCTCGCATTGGGAAGGAGGCAGAAGCCCCCCCCGCAAGACCTCATTGAAAAGCAGCACCAGGGTTGGGGCCAGTTGGGCACTATATTTTTTATAATATTCCATCGGGAACCCGTCCGCGCCCGGCGCCTTCCCCGCCTTTAAGCGTCGAATGGCCATGGTCACCTCCTCCACGGTAAGCTCCGCGTCCAATTGATCTCTAACAGAGGCCGCCAGCCGGGATAAAGTAACGGCACTAAGGTAGGCCTGGGCACTGGGCAAGTCAAAAGGCTCAGCTTTATATAACTGTTCAAAGAAATTAGCAAATAACTCACGGATCTCCCGAGAAACCACCCGCAGACGGCCCCCAGAATCCCTAAGCTCACGTACTACTCTTGAAGTATGCTGTTGACGAAGTCGCAAAGCAAGGTAGCGCCCAACCCTATTCCCCTGCGCATACGAAGTTTCCCGCAACTTCCTACGCATATGTTCCAGGTCGCGTTGCGCACACGCATCCAGCTTGGCCCGCACCTCTCGCCATTGACGCCAAACCCTCTTAGAACCCGTCCGGGCGTGTTCCAATTGAAGACGTCGACTTTCCTCGGTAAGGCGACGGGATTCTCGTGTCCAGGCCTTCCGAGTGCGAGCTGCCTCAGCAATCAAGCGGCCTCGGGCTGTCGCTTTAAAGGCATCCCAGACTGTGGGCAGCGGGACCTCCCCATTATCATTTATAGCAAAAAAAATCGCTAATAAAATGGCCATGGTCCTGAACAGCAGGTTGCCGCCGAAAAAAGCGGCTATCTAAACGCCACTGCTGGCATCGTGCCCCACAAACCCCTGCAGGGAGAGTAATCCAACAGGGGGCGTGATCGGACCAGGTCAATGTCCCATGCCCAGCCTCCACCCTCCCCTCCACCAGTCGTTGATCTAACAAAAAATAATCTATACGGGTATGTACCCCATGAACAGGGGAATAATAGGTATAGCTCCTATCCCCAACATGGAGATCTCTCCAAATATCTCGCAAGCCTAGATCAAGCATAAGCCGCTGTAATGCTCGGCCTGCTCCGTTGGTTACCGGTCCAACTCGACCCGTCGAATCCAGATGAGGTACCAGATGCGCATTACAGTCTCCGCCCAAGACAATAGGGCCCTTCGCAAACTCAGCTAACAGACCCTTTAACCGAGCAAAAAAGTTCCCTTGGCCAGTGTTGGGGGCATAAATGTTGGCTAACGTTATGAGCTGACCGTCCAAGCGAACATTCATAAAAAGCCACCTCCCCAAGGCATCCCTCTTAACATCCACCACCCGCAAAGATAACCCCTGGTGAAACAGCATTGCCACCCCACGTTTTTTTCGACCCTGTGAGTCAGACGCCACCCACACTTCAGAATACGGCCTTCTTTTTAACCAACTCTGATTGCTGCTCCGGAGATGGGTCTCCTGCAGAAACACAATGTCCCCTTGCAGGGAGCGTAGCTCATTGAACAGCAACGAGCGCTTTCCCGGGGAGTTGAGACCCTTCACATTAAAAGATACCACTTTCAGCATTGATAAATAACTACCCTACCCCCACTACCCTGCACTCTCCCCCTTTCCGGATAATCCTGATCCCCCCCCAAACTCACATCTCCACCGTGCAAAAGAACCAGCAGTAGTAACCTCCCGCCCAACCTCCCCCATGGGTCATTCAGAGAAACACTCCTAAATTCTAACGGCGCTGCACCCCCTAAAATAATATAAGCCCTCCCCCCCCCAACCCCTCCTCTCCCCACCCCTCCCCCACTACCCACATCCCTCCCCCCCCCCAACCCATCAGTACCACCAGCCCACACATAAGGCGGGGCACGGTAAAACTGATCCCAGGCCCAGCTCCAACCAGGCCCCCCCACAAATTAAGTATCACAACAACAGTTAGCATCAAAGGTACCCCCGGAGATAGTATATCATGGAGCCACTGCCCCAAACATTTCCCCCACCCACCCTGCGTAAATTAAGCCACACTTAACATAATCCCCAAAATGGCGAGTCACATGTAGTAGAGAAATCTCAAAAGAGATAGTTACAAAGCTAAAATTAGGTTAATTAGAAAAAACTTTTGGTACTGCAACAAGGAAAAAGCAGGGGTCCGGACATAACATACGCTAGGAACTCCCCCCAGATCAGGACTCAAGGGCCCAATTAACTTAGGCAGGTTTGCCCACCCGGGTCCACTTCGAGTGTTGAGGCTTGGGTGTCGGGAGTTGTGGCGATGCAGTATCTTCAACCAGACCCGCCTGGCGCAAAGCTCTCCAGGCCTCAGTATGATCTTTAGCTGAGATCCGTTTATTACCCAAGAGGAAATTGATCCGGAATGGAAAGGCCCAAGAATAGCGGATCCCTTTGTTATTCAAAACCATCGTGACTGGTTTCATCTCCCTCCGACGGGCCAGTGTAAACACCGAAAGGTCCTGGTATACAGTCACCGCTGCGTCCTGGAATCGGATTGCTTTTTTCTCCCGACCCCGGCGTATGAGGAGCTCGGCATCAGTATAGCGCAAAAAACGCGCAATGACATCCCTAGGCTGATTATTAGGAGGCTTACCCAAGGCCCGGTGCACTCGCTCAATTTCCATGGCAGACCCATAAGCAGTTAGCTCGTCCACCGGAAGCAGTTCAGCAATCAAGTTTTTGAGCACCACCTGCAGATTTTCACTTCCCCCCGTTGCCTCTGGGATTCCCCGGAAGCGCACATTATTGCGACGGGAGCGATTTTCAATGTCATCAAGTTTATAAGTCAGTTCTGTTACTTGTGCATGTTGCCTATCGAGAGCACATTGTAGATCCACCACAGCACCATCGTGATCTTCAACTTTGGTCTCAACCTCCTCCACACGCGCCCCGAGGTCTTTCATGTCACCCCGGAGTTCCGTAATGGTGCTCATCACTTCCTCACGCATGGAGCGAAATTCGCCGGCCAACTCCGCAAAGCCTCGACGGAGTTCTTGTTGTAGCAAGGCGTGCGAGGACAGCTGGTTGGGTTCCAAATCATTTTCACTCACAGTCTCATCATTGGAACCCTCCGAAAGATGTCTGTTAGAGGGGCTCGCTGGAGCGCCACCCTTGCCCTGTAGCCGTTGGGATGCGCGGATGCCCTCCCGGGCCTCTGAGTTTTTAGCCTTAGCAGCCATGTGGTAGAGAACAGTCCAGCAATACAGGGGTAGGCAGAGCGCAGCTACAGTACAAGCAGGGAGCTGTGGTAGGCAAATGCTAGTTAATCCCACTTTTGGGCACCAGAGGGAGCTCCAGCCTCACACAAGGTAGGAAAGCACTGGGAATGTAGAGATGAAGGAAGCCCAATGAAAGTTGTGCAGCAGCGAGGAGGCAAGCAATAGCAGAGACGGATTACTGACAATTCAGGCGTCCCAAAAGCAATTGAGACAGGTAGCAGGGTCGCCGAATCAGGAATAAGCACCAGATTGAGGCGGGAAAATCTAAGTACAGCGGCAAAATCCGGGGCTGCTGCCGCTCGCGGAGAACGCAGGCGATTGGCTAGACTGGGAGCCCACGTGATCGCTGCAACCCGGAACTGTGGCTGGAACGCAAGGAACCTCGTGCGTTCCAAAACCACGCGGTTATGGCTGCCTCTAAGGTCTACCTCTTCGCAGAATCTCGTCCAGCTCCTCCGGGTCAGGACTCAAATAGCAGCAGCTCCTCTGCAGCACCGAGGCGGCACAGTCACAAGGGGAAAAGCAGCAGCGCACAGGGCAGCATCAAACGTCGAGGCACCAGTCTCCTCTCCTGTGTGGTTCCCAGCCACGGGAAGCACCCGCGGCCTCCGGGAAACACCGCTGCAAAGTACCAAGCAGGAACGAATCAGCGGTCCACTCCGCAGCGGCCGGGGAACCCGGCAGTCAGTTCCCAGCGGGCACGAAGCTCACCTGAGCCACAGCAAAGGACAGGAGGAGAGTGTCAAAGCCGGCAGTAAAGAGGCCGAGAGCCGCTCGCAGATCTCGTCGGGCAGTCCCAGTTTCTCCGGAGGGCACAATCAAGATCCCCTAGCTTTCCGAGTACTAATTCAGGGGCTCCGGGGGGCCAAAGCAATGGTGATGCGTATGTTAGCTAGGAGGATGAGGAAGCCTGGAACGGAGCTACATCAAGAAGCGGCCATTCCGCAGCGGGCTCACTAGCGCCCCCAGCAGCGTATTTTCTAAGTCCTAGCCTTATGCCATGTTTCAGCAGGAATAGCGTGGATGTTCCCGAGAAACACTTCATACATACACGGGCCTTTCCTGAATGGGCATTATATGTCTCCATGACTGACCATACCACGTTCCACCCTCTTCCTCCCATGTTATGAGATCCCCGTGCTAGTGCCATGGATGCGCATGTTGGCAGTGTTTCGGAATATGGTCGGGGACTTTTTCAGCACATAAACATTTCCACCACAAATACAGACCCCCCATTGGCTCCAATGCCTAGTAGTGCTGTACCAATGATAAGCAGCACTAGTAGTAGGCTATGTATTTGGCCTAGATGCATGAGGTTATAGCTGTATTTTCTGCATGTGAACCAAACGTATATTCTTGATGTATATTTGCAGCTCCACTCTCAGAATGACCAAAGTGAATGTATAGTTTGAAATGTCTAATTTTGATGGGCTCGATATTCAGCACCGGCAGCTCGACATGAGTACAGCGCTTAGCCATTGGCGCTGAACTTTAAACCCAGATATTCAGTGCCAAAGGTCATATACGGACCCAGCATGGAATATCTGGGGTGGTCTCACAGCCTCCGCAGCAGCAGAAACTAACGGGGTAGCAGCGATATTGCACCGCTAACCAGTTAACTCCTGTGGATAAAGCTAGGCCAGCTCAGAATGTCCCGTATCCCTACCCATTTTGGGTATATAACTTTGGGTATGTAAGGATTTATGCATTCAAAGTTATGCACTCAACTGCGGGGAATTATTTTTTTTAAAGCAGTTGCTGACTGCACAACTTAAAGAAAATTCTAATGTTTATTGAATTTCAAGAAGACATTTAACCCCTTTCTGTTGCAAGTCCAAATTCATCAAATGTCTTTTTATGAAGTCTAAATTTGGAATTCTGGCTACAATTATCTGTGAGATGTTTAGTTGGGGCTCAGGTGCCCAATGAATCTCTCGTAGTATTAAAACGACGAGTCGATGGATCTTAATCACTTTCTGGGTGCTTCTACAGTGATTTTCTGTCATCCAGGATCATCTATTGACTTCTAGAGAAATACAATCTGCTCTAACTATAAACATGAGATAGAATTCCTTTCTATTCCTTGCTGTGTTATTGTTGTTAATTGCTGTTGAGTCGATGACCCTGCAGATAGTTGTCCTAAACTGTGTTTGGAATTTAATCATGTGGCTACTCATGACGGTTCTTTCACTGAGTCCCTCTAACACTGTAAGCCTAAAATGTCTGAAGACTACTCTATAACTACGCTAAAAAAATGAAACAAATGCTATCTAAAAAGTTACTTTAGTGGTATGAAGTTATTTTCTGAGCCTTAAGCAGTTTTTACTCCTTCCTCCCTATTATGAAGCAGTACATCAAAATGTATTAGTATTGGAACTTGCCTCTATAGAGCTAAGGTGCCGAGATGTTCCCTATTTTTAAATTCTTTCCCAGTACAGCTCAGCCATTGCAGTGGCAGTCCTTGGCCAAGCCACAAAATGTAGCTTTCTCTGGAACTTAATGGGAATTCTGAGTACGGTCACTATTGAGTGATGACAAAGACTTGCTTCCACCCAGGGTTCATGAAAGTAGCAATGTTCCAGCTAAGAAACCAAACCCAGGATCTCTTCATGCGTGTGCAGAATACTTGCCAGTGAGCCGATAAGCTGGCCAATTTTCAATAGAAAAAAAATAATCTTATGAATTGAGAAGAGAAGAGGCTTGAAGACCTAAATATGTACACTCTGGAGGAGAGGAGGAACTGGGGAGATATGATTCAGACCTTTAAATACTTAAAGAGTATTAATGAACAAACAAACTTCTTCCAAAGATGGGAAAGCTGTAAAACTAGAGGGCATAACATGAATCTACAAGGGGCTAAATTGAAAGGCAATGTCAGGAAATACTTATTCACTGAAAGGGTGGTGGATGCTTGGAATGCCCTCCCGATGGAAGTGTTGGGGTCAAATACAGTGGCAGAATTCAAAATGGCATGGGACAGACACAAAGGATCCATTTATAGCAACAGGATGAAATCAAAATAAACATAACTATCTCTTATATCTCAACAAATAGGGGTGACCTACATGGAGCAGTGGGTATACCCCTAACCAAAGGCATGGGGAGGGGCAACCTGCACAGACTGGCAGGTGGACCTACTCTTGCCACTTTGCTGGGCAGACTGGATGGACCATGCTGGTCTTTATCTGCCGTCATATACTATGTTTATTTATTTTATTTATTTATTTGGCATAAATTTATACACCGCTCCTTCCAGCGATCAGAAGCGGTCCTTAGGTGGACAAGACAAGGGAAATATGTACAGCATAAATTTAGGAATACAGTCTGAATAAGGTAGGGGGTGGGGGGCTAACAACCACTAGATCACAGTTATACATTTGATTATTCAATAAATTACAGATTGAACAACCAGTGAGGTTATAAATGTACATAGAGATCGTAAAAATACAAGCAGTTAGCAAAGCAATATATACATATAAACTTGTTTTGTTTTTTTTGTTTTTTTTTTCTTTAAATCATCAAAGATGTGATGCATCAAATGAGAAAAAGGTTCCTATGAACCTTATGCTTAAGAGGTAGGAAGGCAGCATGGGAAGATATAGTTGGGATCAGCTAGGTGATGCCGTAATGTGATTGGAACAGGTGTGTTTTAAGATCTTTTCTGAAGGTGTGTAAGTCTTTGGTCTGGCGTAACTCGTGAGGCAGCCGGTTCCAGAGCATAGGTGCTGAGTACGTGAATGCCCGGTTGCTCGTCCGTTCTTTGACTGATCTTATGCTGCTGGGAACGCAGAGTGTGTGCAGGTTTGCAGTCCGTCGGCATCTGTTGGAGGGCTGAGTAGTGATTAGGATATCGAGAAATGAGGGAGATATCTTATGGATAATTTTGAATGTCGTTATCAGCATTTTGTAGATTATTCTTGCGGGTATGGGGAGCCAGTGGAGCTCTATAAGAACTGGAGTGATGTGATCTGTCAGACTTTTATTTATAATAATCCTGGCTGATACATTCTGCGCCATCTGTAGGATGTTTAATGTTACTGTGTTATTATGGTACCATCATTGTGACTTCAGATGAAACAAACTGCATAAGAACATGTGAAATGCCATACTAGGTCAGACCAAGGTCCATCAAGCCTAGTATTCTGTTTCCAACACTGGCCAATCCAGGACACAAGTAACTGCCAGGTTCCCAGAAGACACACAATTTCCACAACTTGGCCCTGGACAAGAAGTGGATGTCCTGAGTCCTTTTTAATAATGGTTTATAAACCTTTCCTCCAGGAACTTGTCCAAACTTTTTTTAAACCCAGCTACACTAACAGGCTTTTACAACATTCTCCAGTAACGAATTCCAGAGTTTGATTACACGTTGAGTGAAAAAATATTTTCTCTTATTAGTTCTAAATAGGTTACATTGTAGCTTTATTGGGTATCCCCTAGTCTTTCTACTTTTTGATGGTGTAAACAATCGATCTACTTTTACCCGTTCCACTCCATTCATTAATTTATAGACTTCTATCATTTCTACCCTCAGCTGTCTCTTTTCCACATTGAAGAGCCCTTACCTTTTTAGCTTCTCTTCATAGGGGTATCCTTCGTCCCTTTTCCATTTTGGTTGCTCTTCTCTTTACCTTTTCTAATAAAGCTATATCCTTTTTAAGATACGGCGACCAGAATTGCACACAATATTCAAGGTGCAGTTGCACCATGGAACGGTACAGAGGCATTATAATATCCTTTGTTTTATTCTCCATTCCTTTCCTTATGATTCCTAGCATTCTATTTGCTTTCTTGGCCGCCGCTGCGCACTGGGTGGAGGGTTTCAACATGTTATTCATGATGATGCCTAAATCTTTTTCCTGTGTGGTGGTTCCTAATGTGGAACCTTGCATCGTGTAACCATAGTTTGGGTTGTTTTTTGCACTTTTCCACATTAAATTTTATTTGCCATTTGAACGTCCAGTCTTTCAATTTGTCAAGGTCCTCTTGCAATTTTTCACAATCCCCTTGTGTTTTAACAACCTTGAATAATTTTGTGTCATCTGCAAATTTGATCACCTCAGTCATTATTCCTATTTCTAGGTCATTTAGGAATATGTTAAAAAGCAGCGGGCCCAGCCCAGATCCCTGGGGTACTCCACTATTCACCTTTCTCCAATTGGCCATTTAGCTCTACCCTCTGTTTTCTATCTTTTAAGCAGTTCTGGATTCACAATAGTACACTGCCTTCTATCTCATGGCTTTTTAATTTTGCCAAATGTCTCACAAGAGGGACCTTGTCAAAGGATTTCTGAAAATCCAGATATACTATATCAACTGTCTTGTCTTTTTCTACCTATATATTCACACCATCAAAAAGGCATTTAAAGCATTGCATCCAACACTGGAATTCATAGATGAAAAAAACCCTACTGCTTGATGTCCAGAGAGGTATGCTGTCTGTCGGGTGCCAAAATCCAAATTGTTATGGAGAGCTTGCTGAGACTCATCAAGCCTACTGACTATTACCAGATGTTGCTTTTACATGTTGGCATGGTATCCCTCTGAACATATCAAGTGGAGTGGAGTGGAGGAGTGGCCTAGTGGTTGGGGCAAGGTACTTCAGGCTGGAAGGTCAGGGGTTCAAATCCCACTAGAGGACAGCAACCTTGGGCCAGAAGGACTGGGGTTTCTAGTCCCACAGGTGCTCCTTGTGGTCTTGGGCAAGCCACTTAACCCTCCATAGCCCATGTTCCCTGTAAAATAGTTATCTCCAAGTTATAATGCCCTGTTCAATGTAAACCATACTGATGCAGAATAGCACAGTATATAAGAGAATGTAAATAAATAATTAAAATAAATCAAGAGTGACTTCACAGCTCTGGGACAGAGGGTGAAGCAGATAGGGGCACAGGTGGTGTTTTCTTCAATCCTGCATTTTGAGGGTAAAGGCCAGGGCAGAGAAGCTTGCATCCTGGAGATAAATCATGGTTACATGGATGGTGTCATAGAGAGCGTTTTGGTTTCCTGGACCATGGGATGATGTTCCAAAGACTACAGAGCAGAGATGGTGTCCATCTGTCCAAGAAGGGTCAACATGTCTTCAGTAGCAGACTGGCTAACCTATTGAAGAGGGCTTTAAACTGGATTCATTGGGGATGGGTGAAGAAAGCTCCCAGGTAAGTGAAAAACCCCAGGTAAGTGAAAGCCCCCAGGTAAGTGAAAAATTAAATATCTTTATAGAAATAGGTAAAAGGGGCAACATCTGGAAAGCAGTCTATTAATGCCCGTAGGATGGCAAATAAGATCCCAGATGTTGAGACTTTAATGGGAGAGGCTGATTTGGATTTTGTGGCAGTTACAGAGACATGGTTCACGGACAAACATGACTGGGATATAACTATACCAGGCTATATGTTAATTAGAAAGGACAGGGTAGGATGAAGGGGAGGAGGAGTGGCACTATATGTAAAAAATAATATTAAAGCTATGGAAATACAGGGCTTAAAAGGGAGAGAGGAGAGAAATCCATTTACATTGGCATGATATTTGGACCTCCATCACAGTGAGAAGATGTGGACAGAGATTTAATAGAAGACATATGCAGCATTGTCAGGAAAGGGGAGTGCTACTGATAGGGGATTTCAGTATGCCAGATGTTGATTGACACATCCCTGTCATCTAGAAGATCCTGGATTCTTTACAGGAAGAAGTATTCAGGCAAATGGTAACAGAACCCACACGTGAAGGGGTCCTACTGGACTTGGTGCTTACCAATGGGAAAAGTGTTTCTGATGTTATAGTGGGAGATCATCTTACATCCAGTGATCACCAGATGGTGTGGTTCAGTATTATGACTAGGGCTGTTAAAATCCATTCAAACGTGAGGGTCGTAGTCTTGAAGGACTAGAAAAGGGGACTGCTACTTTTGGAGAGAGATCTGCAATTGTGAGTATATACTTCTGGGAATTTTTCTGAAGGGATTCTTTGGATTAAAGCTAATTAATCTTTGAACCCAGTGTATTTGTTAAATCAGTCAGGGCCTAGTAGCAGCAGTTTAAATTTAAATTTAAATTTAAAACACAGAAGAGAGCTTTCTGGTTAGATTTCATATCCAGCAGAGAGCTTGTAGTTTAAATTTAATACTCACTCAGGGCCTAGTATCAGCAAAGTACTTTTAGTTTAAATTTAAAACGCAGAAGAGAGCTTTCTGGTTTAATTTAGAACCCAGAAGAGAGCTTCTAGTTTAAATTTCATAATAAGTCAGAGCCTAGCAGCAGCAAAGAGCTTTAATTTAAATCAAATCAGAATATAACTTAGCATAAAAGGCAAAACAGGGTCAGTATTCTTTCAGCAACAAATAAAGTCTTCTAGAGACCTTTACAAAGAGGTCTTCTACCTAGGGGGCAAGATACCTGTGAAACCTTTTCAATAGGTGTTAACGCCAGGTGGCAGGTCAAAAGGCCATTTTGAAAGACTCCTTCTATCCATGCAAGGATTGTTAATCACTGAGGAAGTTGGTCACAGCCTACCTCAGAAGCACAGGACAAGGTACTGTGTAGCAGCCCTCTTTTAATAAGAGTTATTTCCCTCCCTCCCTCCCTCCCCAACACCTAACCACA
Source organism: Ichthyophis bannanicus (assembly GCA_033557465.1). Taxonomy (NCBI): domain Eukaryota; kingdom Metazoa; phylum Chordata; class Amphibia; order Gymnophiona; family Ichthyophiidae; genus Ichthyophis; species Ichthyophis bannanicus. The sequence goes on along the minus strand of CM066032.1, from coordinate 1,386,222,600 downwards.
CCTGGGATAATCGTAGCTTTATAGGTACTTACACATCTTAAAGGAAAGGAGGTGCTCTCAGGTGCAGCTCGCTATCCAAATCAGTCATACACTTAGGACCTGAGATTAATTAAGCTTCAGGTGAACAAGGTATATTAAACGTATTAGGTACAATTTTATTAGTATAAGTATCCATAGCAACCCTTAGTAAGTAAAGAACTTAAAGAACTAAACACAAGCTTAAAACTAAGATGCAGACAGCAGTCTAGCAGCAAGATGGGGGCTTTCCAGTCTATTGCATTGAGTGTCACATGTATGATTTTCTCCTAGTTGGTGAGAGGTCTTAGGTGCAAGGAGCTCTTTGCTCTCAGGGAATGAGTCCATTCTCTAGAGGCTAGAGTAGCAGACTTGGAAGACATAAGAAAGACAGAGAAGTACATAGACGAGACCTACAGGGATATAGTCCTGAAGTCCCACCTCCAGTCTGGCAGCATCCCTGTTGCCATGGAGGAGAGAGGTCACGTGACAGGAGAGCATCACCCTGGTGTGGCAGGAAGTGATCCTGTAACTAGGACCTGTCCTCCAGGTGATGTAAAACCCTCTCACACCGAGGAAGTTTCTCCAGGGCCATGTGCCCATGAAGGAAGGGTTAGGACAGCCATTATAGTTGGTGATTCGATCATTAGGCATGTAGATAGCTGGGTGGCTGGTGGACGTGAGGATCGCCTGGTAACATACCTGCCTGGTGCAAAGGTAGTGGACTTCACGTGCCACTTAGATAAGGTCTTAGATAGTGCTGGGGAGGAGTCTGCTGTCTTGGTTCATGTTGGTACCAATGACATAGGAAAATGTGGTAGGGAGCTTCTGGAAGCTAAATTTAGGCTTTTAGGTAGGAAGTTGAATTCCAGAACTTCCAGGGTAGCATTCTCCGAAATGCTTCCCATTCCACGCGTAGGACCCAAAAGCCAGGCAGAGCTCCGGAGTCTCAATGCGGGGATGAGACAATGGTACAAGGATGAGGGTTTTGGATTTGTTAGGAACTGGGGAACATTCTGGGGAAAGGAGGGGCTCTTTCAAAGGGATGGGCTTCACCTTAATTGGGATGGAACCAGGCTGCTGGCATTAACCTTTAAAAAGGAGATAGAGCAGCTTTTAAACTAGATAATAGGGGAAAGCCAACAGTCACCCAAGAGCGCATGGTTCGGAAGAATGAATCTTTGAAGGATACTACCAAAAGCAGAGAGGTTCCAAAAAAGAGTAAAGTAGCCCAAATGCCCTCGAGTATGGAGCAGACAGAGCTTAAAGATCCCAAATTACCCATGCCTACCAATAGCCAAATTAATATGAATAAAATACAGTCTCTAAAATGCTTATATGCAAATGCTAGAAGTCTAAAAAATAAGATGGGAGAGTTAGAATATATAGCACTAAATGAGAGGTTAGATATGATTGGAATCTCAGAGACATGGTAGAAGGAGGTCAACCAGTGGGACACTGTGATATCTGGGTGCAAACTATCATAATGATAGAGCTGATCAAATTGGTGGAGGGGTTGCGCTCTATGTTAGAGAGGGCATTGAGTAAGAAAGGATTAAAGTTATGCAGGAAACAAAATTTGCTGTAGAATCGATATGGATTGAAATTCCATGTAAAAAGGGGAAGGTGAAGGCAGTGGGGGTGTACTATCGACCGCCTGGCCAGAATGAACAAATGGATGATGAAATGCTCAAAGAAATCAAGGAAGCTAACAAAAGTTACAGCACAGTAATAATAATGGGTGAATTCAATTACCCCGGTATCAACTGGGTCAGTGTCACGGCAGGACATGCTAGGGAGATAAAGTTCCTAGATGAAATAAATGACTGCTTCTTGGAGCAGCTGGTTCATAAACTGACCAGAGGGGAAGCCATATTGGACTTAGTCCTTACTGGAACACCAGATCTGGTGCAAGAGATAAGGCTGTCGGGGCCACTTGGCAATAGTGATCATAGCATGATCACGTTTGATTTAATTAGTGGAGGAGGGATAGTAAGGAAATCCACAGTACTACCTTTTAACTTTTGAAAGGGAGACTATGATAAAATGAGGAAAATAGTTAAGAAAAAACTAAAAGGACCAATTGCAAAGGTTAAAGACTTACATCAAGCTTGGGTGTTGTTGAAAAATACTATCTTGGAAGCCCAGACCAGCTGTATTCCACACTTTAAGAAAAGTGGAAGGAAGTCCAAAAAACTGCCAGCATAGTTTAAAGGTGAGGTCAGAGAGGCTATTATTGCCAAAAAAAGCATCTTTCAGGAAATGGAAAAAAGAGCCAAACGACGAAACCTGGAAACAGCACAAGCACTGGCAAGTTAAATGCAAGGCATTGATAAGGCAGGCAAAGGAGAATTTGAGAAGAAGCTTGCTGTGGAAGCAAAAACGCATATTAAAGACTTTTTCAAGTACATTCGTAGCAAAAAACCTGTGAGAGAGTCAGTTGGTCCATTAGATGATAGAGGGGTTAAAGGGGCACTAAGAGGCTACAAGGCCATAGCAGAAAGACTGAATGAATTCTTTGCTTCGGTCTTTACTGAGGAAGACGTAGGGATGTTACACATGACTGAAGTGGGATTTAAAGGTGTAGAAGAATTGAAGGAAATATCGATACACTGGAAAGATGTATTACAATTATTAGATAATCTGAAGAGTAGCAAATCAGATGATATACATCCAAGGGTGTTGAAAACTGAAATGTGAGATTGCAGACCTGTGAGCTAACATTAAAATCATCTGTAATACGTGAAGATTGGAAGATGGTGAATGTAACACCAATTTTTAAAAAGGGTTCCTGGGGTGTTCCGGGAAACTACAGACCGGTGAGCCTGAAGTCAGTACTGGGAAAAATGGTAGAAACCATCATAAAGAACAAAATTGCTGAACATGTAGATAGTCATGGCTTAATGGGAGACAGCCAACATAGCTGTAGACAAGGAAGATCTTGTCTTACTAATCTGTTATGTTTTTTGAAGGTGTGAATAAACAGGGAGACAAAGGTGAGTCTGTTGATATAGTGTATTTGGACTTTCAGAAAGCCTTTGACAAGGTCCATCATCAGAGACTTTTGGCAAATCTAAAGAGTCATGGGATAGGAGGCAGTGTACTATTGTGGATCAGGAACTGGTTAAAAGATAGAAAGCAGAGGGTAAGGCTAAATGGCCAAAATTCCTATTGGAGAAAGGTAAATAGTGGTGTACCCCAGGGATCTGTGCTGGGTCCGCTGCTTTTTGACATATTCATAAATGACCTGAAAAAAGGGAATAACGAGTGAGGTTATCAAATTTGCAGATGACACAAAACTATTTAAAGATGTTAAAACCCAAGAGGATTGTGGAAAATTGCAAGAGGATCTTGATAAATTGGAAGACTGGGCATCAAAATGGCAGATGAAATGTAATGTGGACAAGTGCAAAGTTATGCACCTAGGGAAAAACAACCCAAACTATGGTTACACGATGCAAAGTTCCACATTAGGAACCACCACCCAGGAAAAAGATTTAGGCGTCATTGTGGATAACATGTTAAAACCCTCCGCCCAGTGTGCAGCGGCGGCCAAGAGAGCAAATAGAATGCTAGGTATCATAAGGAAAGGAATGGAAAATAAAACAAAGGATATTATAATGCCTCTATATCGTTCCATGGTGAGACCGCACCTTGAATATTGTGTGCAATTCTGGTCGCCGTATCTTAAAAAGGATATAGCGTTATTAGAAAGGGTTCAGAGAAGAGCCACCAAAATGGTAAAGGGGATGGAAGGATACCCCTTTGAAGAGAGGCTAAAAAGGTTAGGGCTCTTTAACCTGGAAAAGAGATGGCTGAGGGGAGATATGATAGAAGTCTATAAATTAATGAACGGAGTGGAATGGGTAAACGTAGATCGATTATACGTTATCAGAATATGGAAAGACTAGAGGACATGCAATGAAGCTACAGGGTCAACTATTTAAGACTAATAAAAGAAAATATTTTTTCACTCAACGTGTAATCAAACTCTGGAAATTGTTACCGGAGGATGTAGTAAAGGCTGTTAGTGTAGCTGGGTTTAAAAAAGGTTTGGACAAGTTCCTGGAGGAAAGATCCATAAACCATTATTAAGAAGGGGCCCAGGATATCAATGCTTGACCCAATACAAGCATTGTGGAACCTGTGTCTTTTGGGGAAACTGCTAGGTACGTTTGACCTAGATTGGCCACTGTTGGAAACAGGATACTGGGCTTGATGGACCTTGGTCTGTCCCAGTATGGCATATCTTATGTTCTTATGTACTTTAGAAAAACTAAACAACACCAACAAACACTAACAAAAGTGAGGAAAATCTCAAACATTTTTCAGAGGACTGTGTTTGTGAGGAACTAGCTGAACTAAAAGCGGACAAAGTGATGGGACCAGATGGGATACATCCAAGAATACTGAAGGAACTTGGAGACGTTCTAGCAGCTCCACTGACTGACCTTTTCAATGCCTCTTTGGAGTCGGTGATGATTCCAGAGGACTGGAGAGAGGCATATATGGTCCCTTTTCACAAAAGTGGAAGTAAGGATGTGGTTGAAAACTACAGGCTGATTAGTTTAACCTCGGTGGTAAATAAATTATTGGAAACGCTACTGAAAGAGAAAATAGTGAGGTCTCTTGAGTCCAACGGATTGCAGGATCCGAGCAGCATGGATTCACCAGGTGCCGGTCTTGTCAGACAAATCTGATTGATTTCTTTGACTGGATGACCAGGGAGTTGGATTGAGGGATAGCCCTAGATGTGGTGTATTTAGATTTCAGTAAAGCATTTGACACTGTTCCGCACAGGCAACTTATAAACAAACTAAGCATCCTTGTGATGGACCATAAAGTTACTGCTTGGGGTAGAAATTCGTTGAGTGGGAGGCAACAAAGGGTACAGGTAAATGTAGTTCACTCTGAGAAGAAGGAGATTACCAGTGGAGTGCTGCAGGGATCTGTCTTGGTCTGATTCTTTTTAACATCTTTGTTAGTAATATTGCAGAAGGGCTGTCGTGTAAGGTTTGTCTGTTTGCAGATGATACCAAAATCTGCAACAGAGTAGATTCCCTGGAAGGTGTAGGTAACATGAAGAGTGATCTAGCTAAGCTTGAAGAATGGTCTAGAATTTGGCAGCTGATATTTAGTGCTAAAAAATGTAGGGTCATGCATTTGGGCTGCCGCAATCCAAGGGAGTGGTACAGTATAGGGAGTGACATACTTTTGTCCATGAAAGAAGAATGGGACCTGGGCGTGATTGTGTCTGATTATCTCAAAGTAGCTAAACAGGTAGAAAAGCCGACGGCAAAAGCTAGAAGGATGCTTGGGTACATAGGGAGAGGAATGGACAGCAGAAGAAAGGAGTTGATAGTGCCTCTGTATAAGTCTTTGGTGCGACCTCATTTGGAGTATTGTGTGCAATTCTGGAGACTGCACCTTTAAAAGGATATAAACAGGTTGGAGTTGGTGCAGAGGGTGACTACTAAAATGGTTAATGGTGTTTGTTATAAAGCATATGAGGACAGACTTAAAGATCTTAATATGTATACTTTAGAGGAAAGGTGGAACAGAGGTGATATGATTGAGACGTTTAAATACCTCTGTGGCATAAATGCACAGGAGGTGAGCCTCTTTCGATTGAAAACAAGCTCTGCTAAGAGGGGACATAGGATGAGCGTGAAAGGGGATAGACTCAGGAGTAATATGCTGAAATATTTCATTATGGAAAGAGTGGAAGATGCATGGAATAGTCTCCTAGTGGAGGAAGTAGAGATAAGGACAGTACTGTATCTAAATTCAAAAAAGCATGGGACAAACACAGAGGTTCTCTAAAGGAAAAAAGGGGACTGTTCTAGTGGGTGATATGGAAGAGCAGACTAGATAGGCCTTGTGGTCTTTTTCTGCCATTATGTTTCTATGTTTCTACAAATTGCAACATTTCATTTTAATCTTAAAATTTACTATTTAAAAGCACAGGTAACTGCTAGTGATGTGGTTTACCAGCTATTTTCCCAGCTGGAGAAACTGAACTGATCATAATCTTTGAGGAGAATGAAATAAATAAAAATAGTCTAAAATCTCTAGCCAGAGATTGCAATATGTGAAAATCTTTGGAAAAGGTTCAAGTACACAGAAGTGTCATAGATTCATGAAGGTATCTCAAGAACCTTTTTGAAGTAATGGGACAATCCACAGCTGACCTCTACATGAGTGTTTGTGGAAATTCCCTAAATTCACTGCAGATTTCTGCACTCAGGCTAAATGCCAGGGATTTGCCAAAACTTGAATCTCTTACAGATAAGCAGCAATTTTCTAAATGGAATCAGGCTTAAATATGCCAAGTTCCAGACTTCTTTTTCATACATCTCTAGACCATCATCACAAATGGTTGAAAATGAAACTGAAAATAGTAATTGGCTTTAAAGGTTAGAAAGCATCAAGTGATTTATCTAATTTGGATAATATAATCTGTATAAAGATGCTTCCTATGAGCTAGTTAAATAAAAAGGGAAATAAAAAGAAAAATAAGGTGATACCTTTTTATTGGACTAACAATACTTTTGTAGACTAGCTTTCGAAAGTTTCTTGATCCTATGAGCTAGAAATTAATCCTATTGTATTTTTCAACTAATAAAAACATTTCATATTTTTAAGGAACATGCTTCGTATTGTGCCCTGACAACCAAATCCGAGAGGCAGCTGTGGTAGACAGTGAGGTGAGGATTTACGAGCAGAGAGAGAGTACCCTTGATGATGTCTCTGGAGGGTATGCACAGAACATACAGGCGTTGCTTGGTGACAAGAACTTGCTTCCCAGATCTGCTTTGGAACCCGTGAGCCCCTTTCATCAGTAAGCACGTTAATAAAGTACAGTTTTCAGATCTAACCTTTGGAACCAATGAGTTGCATTGATTTTTTCAGCTAGGAATGCTGCTGAGACACACCATTGGTTTAGATCCTACTTTCCTAACGACTTTCAGTATGAAATGAGTCATATCACTCTATCCTCTTGGGTTTTAGTTTGCTCAAATGTAAACAACAAAAAAAAAAGACAGCATTGTACCTCATCCCTTATCTCCTTTAGAAGCTACCAAATAACCAGCCTTGGTAACCTGACTTTCCATGACTAAGAGGATTGTATCCAATTATTCAACATATTCAATGGAAAGCCTGGCGGGAATAAAATGTGGATGGAAATCCAAATATTCCAATTTATTTTATAGATTTCATTCAAGAGGTGATTGAGAAGCAATGTAAATATCCATTTAATTCAGAACATTTTGAACATAAAAGGGTCCCTTTTATTAAAGTTTGCTAAAGTTCTGCATTTACCATAGAGTATGTGCCCAAATTGCTGTGCAGTAAGTGCAAACTCTGAGCACTGACTGATGGGCGTGTTCCCAGCATCATGTTCCCATACAGTTACTGCACAGAAAGATTCTCTACCGACTGCACGAGTGCATTTATCACCTCCTGTTTAACATCCATGCTAATTGCAGCAGTGACAGCCCACAGTAATTGAACATGCATTAACTACACTATGTGCAGTCATGCCTTTGTCCATCCCCATAACATGCTAAGCAGTTAGCACATGAATTGCACTACAATGCACTAACTGCCATGCCACCATGGTAATGCAAGCTAAGGCAAAACACGTTTTTCACATTTTTCTTTAATGTGTGTCAGACTGGACCACTTCCACAAGTGACAAAATAATTCAGTCTCCACTCTCCATGCTGGTTTGGTTCTCTCTGTTAGGATTTCAGTATAACCAATGAATGGGCAAACCTGATGGACTTCATTGCAAGCAAGCTACCCATTCACAGCTAAATCTTTGAAGCCACTGATCTCATCAGGTGTTAGATCCCTCCCTACCCACCCCAGCACCCATCCACCCTATGTGGGCATTCTTGCTTTATAGAGCAACTACCTAATTAGCTATACATAGGACATAGAACAGTGCTGTTAGAACACACTTAAAATAAATTAACTGCTTTTTCTCTTAAAGGACAGCTGAGGAACAGGTAGGGACTTTAGTAGGTTTCTCTTTTTTACTTCAACAGGAACTAAAGTGCCATCAACTAAACAATGGCTGGGAAAAATTGTACTGCTAAAGCTGTTGCCCCCGTTGCAGCTTCTGCCTCTGTCCAGATAAAGATCCCAATGCTAGTTGAAGGACAGGTTCCATGTACAGGATGCCTGCATGCTGAGGCTCTCGGGAAAGAAGTAGAGGAGCTCAGGGAAGAAGTAGTGAGGCTGAAAAGCATTTGAGACAGCGAGATAGTTCTTGAAACATCCAAGCTCTCCAACAGAGGTGAAGATGGGAGGCAACAGAATGAAGAAGGTTGGACACAAGTCACCAGAGCCTGCAGTATCAACACTTCAACTCCTCCAGTCCTTGAATTGAAGAACCAGCATGCAGTCCTGGAAGTGGAAGAGGTGGAAGCATCCCATGAAAGGGAAGAACCACAGCTCGAGCACCCCAAAGTTGCAGAATCAGTCACCACAAGGAAGCGAAGGGTAGTGGTGGTTGGTGACTCCCTTCTGAGGGGTACTGAGGTGTCCATCTCCCGACCGGACTTGATGTCCAGAGAGGTGTGCTGTCTGCTAGGTGCCAAAATCAAGCCTACTGATTATCCGATGTTGCTCATCCATGTCGGCACAAATGATACTGCTAGGTATCCCTCTAAGCATATCTAAAGTGACTTCATGGGTCTGGGACAGAGGGTGAAGCAGATAGGTGTGCAGGTGGTGTTCTCTCCAATCCTCCCTGTTGAGGGTAAAGGCAGAGGCAGAGAAGCTCGCATCCTGGAGATAAATGCATGGCTGCATGGATGGTGTCATCGAGAGCTATTTGGTTTCCTGGACCATGGGATGATATTCCAAGGGCTGCAGAGTGGAGATGGTGTCCATCTGTCCAAGAGGGGTCAAAGTGTCTTCAACAGCAGACTGGCTAACCTACTGAAGATGGTTTTTAAACTAGATTCATTGCGGATGAAACATAAATATCTCTATAGAAATGGGTAAAAGGGGCAACATCTGGAAAGCGGTGTGTATAAATGCCCATAGCATGGGAAATAAGATCCCAGATGTTGAGGCTTTATTGGAAGAGCTGATTTGGATTTAGTGGCAGTTATGGAGACATGGTTTATGGAAAACCATGACCGGGATGGAATTATACCAGGTTATGCTTTATTCAGGAAGGACAAGGTAGGAAGAAGGAGAGGTAGAGTGGCACAATACGCAAACAATAATATTAAAGCTATAGGATTATAGGACTTAAAAGGAAGAGAGGAGGCACTGTGGGTTAAACTAGAACGAGGGAAAGGGAAATCCATTTGCATTGGAGTTATATACAGATTCCCCCTCATAGGGAGTAGAAGTGGACAAAGATTTAATAGAAGACAAATGCAGTATTGCCATGAAATGAGAAGTGCTACTGATAGGTGTTTTCAATATGCCGGATGTTGATTGGCACATCCCTACTGTGGTGTCATCTAGAAGTAAGGAGATCCTGGATTCTCTACAGGGAGAACTATTCAGGCATCTGGTAACAGAACCCATATGCGATGAGGCCATACTGGACTTAGTGCTTACCAGTGGAGAAAGTGTTTCTGATGTTACAGTTGGAGATCATCTCATATCCAGTAATCACCATATGGTATGGTTCAGTATTAGCACTAAGGCTGATAAAATCCATTCAAAAGCGAAGGTCTTAGACTTTAGGAACACTAACTTTGCTAAGAAGGAACAATACCTCAAAGAGGCGTTAGCAGGATGGGAAAAGCTGAGGGATGTAGAAAAACAGTGGGCAAACCTGAAAGGGGATAATTTTAAGGGCAGCAAACCTTTTGGTTAGAAAGGTAAATAAATGTAAAAGGAAAAGAAGGCCTCTATGGTTCTCAAAAGAAGTAACTAAAAAAGTGAAGAAAAAGAGGATAACCTTCATGAAATACAAGAGATCACAGAAAGAGGAAGACAGGCATCTATATTTGGAAAAACTTAGAGAAGCCAACAAAGTAGTCAGGAAAGCAAAGATACAAAAAGATGAAGAAATGGCAACCTGCTGTCTTGAGGTGTTCTATAATGGAAAGTCCACTTGCCTTTCCACACATACAAAGAGGCTGAGCAGCAAACCTGCAAAACCTTTTTGGGGAAAAAATATTGCACATTAAGGGGCCTGCGTACTAAAGTGCTGTAAGGTTTTGTACTTAGTGCATCTAAAGGAGTTAATTTTATAATCAGCCGTGTAAAGTTACATGCCATCAGTGTGCATAAATCATACATTTTCCATAGCTTACATGTGTGGATAGCAACTTATGCAAATACTTTGGGTGATCACTATGTAACTTTTGGTGTGTGTTAATACAAGGCCAGGAGTTTGGGTGGAATGTAGGCAGAGCACAAGTTTATACATGCAAGTTATAAAATACTATAACTTAGGCATACTTCTTTGAAATTTAGGTGTGGGCACTTACACCTGCTATAGAGCAGGTATAAATATTTACATCTAGTTTGTGCTTATTCTTGCACCATTTGTTAAGTGCTGTTGAGATGATGTTGACATCTAGTGACCCTGTGGATAGTTGTCCATGTTCATATTGTGACTATCCCCTGGGTTTTCTTGGCAAGGTATGGCTGGAAATAGATTACCAGGCATTTCTTCTGTGTAGTAAGCCTATGGTACCTGGTCTTTCAAGATGATCTCCCAACCAAGTACCAACCAGGTCCAACCCTGCTTAGCTTCTGAGATCAGATGAGATATGGTGCACTCAGAATAGCACACTACTTATGCCCCTACCTTATAATGGTGGAACCCACACTAAGTGCTTACTGCATTTTAGTAAACATCATCCTAAAAAGCACAAAAATGACAACAAACAGGACAAAATGCAAAACTGTTTTTTAATTATTTAAAAGATTTCTAATATGTCCAAGGTAACATGTCTGGGCTGAGTAAATAATGACATACATAGATAAACTAAAAAAATATTTAACTATTACAGATATCAGTTGACTCTATAGAAAGTAAAATGCTCTCCTAGGTAAAATAAAATAAAAACTAAAAATGATGGCATTTCTGTGGAATTTAACATGCAATCCTACTTCTGTGAAAAATCTCACAGGGACAGCTTTGTTGTAAACATTCCACTTCATGTGAAAGTTTATGAAAATTCAACATTAATGGGCTGATGTGATGCAAATTCATGTAAAGTAGCTTATTAATGTGGTTTGTAAACTGGATTCATAAGAAAAGCTTCACTAATATACTGCACAACTGTGTTAACTATTGGGGGTTGTTTCCAGCAGTTTTCCTGTTCCATTGATGTAGAGGAAATATTCATGGAGGTGGTATTTAGTGTTGCACATTATCTGCTATATTGACAGTTAATGCACCGTCATTGCCTCTGCATTAGGGGGGTAATTTTATAAGGGGAATACTTTTAGTCACCAACTTGGCATCTAACTATGGATTAGTTTAGTCATTTGTGTGTGTATGTGGCCACATCATAGTAACATAGTATATGACGGCAGATAAAGACCAGTATGGTCCTTCTAGTCTATCCAGCAAGGCGGCAAGAATAGGTGCACTTGCCTCTCCGTGCAGGTCACCTCTCCCCTTGCCTTTGTTTAGGGGTATACCCACTGCTCTATGTAGATCACCCCTATTTGTTTAGATATAAGAGATAGTTATGCTCATTTTGATTTTATCCTGTTGCTTTAAAGGGATCCACTATGTCTGTCCCATGCCATTTTGAATTTGGTCACTGTGTTTGCCCCTACCACTTCCATTGGGAGGGCATTCCAAGCATCTACCACCCTTTCAGTGAAAAAGTATTTCCTGACATTGCCTTTCAATTTACCCCCTTGCAGCTTCATGTTATGCCCTCTAGTTTTACAGCTTCCTCGTCTTTGGACGAGGTTTGTTTGCCCATTAATACTCTTTTAGTATTTAAAGGCCTGAATTATATCTCCCCTGTCCCTCCTCTCCTCCAGAGTGTACATATTTAGGTCTTCAAGTCTCTTCTCATAAGTCTTATGATGCAGGCTCCAAATCATTTTGGTCCCCTTCCTCTGAACCACTTCCAGCCTTTTTATATCCTTTGCGAGATATGGTCTCCAAAACTGAACCCAATATTCCAAGTGAGGCCTCACCAGCGACTTGTACAGTGGCATTAGTAGCTCTTCCTTCCTGCTGGTAATTCCTCTCTGTATGCAACCCAGCATCGTTCTGGCTTTTGCCACTGCTGTGTCACACTGTTTCGCCACCTTGAGATCCTCAGAAACAGTCACACTGAGGTCTTTCTCCTGGTCTGTGCACATCAATCTCTCGCCCCCTATCACATACAATTCTCTTGGATTTCTGCTTCCCAAGTGCATGACACTATACTTCTTCAAATTAAATCTTAACTGCCAAGCATTAGACCATTCTTCCAGCTTTTGTAGATCTTTCCTCATGTTCTCCACTCCCTGAGGGGAGTCCACTCTGTTGAAAATTTTGGTGTCATCCGCAAAAAGACAGACTTTTCTATTCAGTCCTTCAACATTATCACTTACGAATATATTGAACAGTACCGGTCCCAAGACCGAACCCTGGGCACATCACTAATCACTTTCCTTTCATCCGAGTGGGTTCTGTTTACCATCACCCACTGTTGTCTGTCAATCAACCAATTTCTTATCTAGTTCACCATCTTGGGACCCATCCCTAAGCTGTTGAGTTTATTGATAAGTCTCCTGTGAGGAACAGTATTAAAGGCTTTGCTGAAATCTAGGTAGATCACATCCATCACAAGCCCTTGATCTAGTTCTCTGTTCACCTAGTCAAAGAACTCAGTCAGATTTGTTTGGCAAGATCATCCTTTGGTAAAACCATGTTTCCTCAGATCATGCAACCTGTTGGTTTCGACAAAGTCCACAATTCGCTCTTTCAGGAGTGCGTCCATTACTTTTCCCGCCACAGAGGTAAGGCTTGCTGGCCTGTAGTTTGTCACTTCTTCCCTATTACCAATTTTGTGGAGAGGTACCACATCAGCCCTTCTCCTGTCATGTGGAACTTCTCCTGTCTCCAAGATCTATTAAAAACATCCTTTAAAGGCCCTGCAAGAACTTCTCTGAGCTCTTTCAGTATCCTGGGTTGTATCCCATCTGGTCCCATAGACTTGTCCATTTTCAGTTTTGCAAGCAGTATCAGTGCATGATACTGAGCAGTGTCGCCCATGCCTGATCATGCACTTTGCTGGTGGATATGTGCATGAACGGAGTTTGGACAGAGTGTGGGTGCAGCGTAAATCATAAAATACTATAATTTATGTGTGCTCTTGCAAACATCAAGGCATGGGCAGGGCTGGTGTAAATGTCCACGCTTTACCTTAATGTGCAATTTCTGCCATATATGCTAGTATTTTAGAAAAACAAATAAGCACCTATATCTTGTTATAAAATAAGCTTAACATAGGCATCTTACATAGCACTTCAACTAGGCACTCACTCCAGCCCATTCTGTTAATATGGCAGGTAACGTGTATTAACAGAATACAAAGGGCAAATCACAAAAACCTAGTCATCCTCCCAAGCTCAAAAAAGAAACTCAATCAACTTGCAGCAGAGCATTCTCTTTAGATGCTCCATCACTATGGAACGCCTTCCCAGAAAGCCTGAGAGCCACCAGGGACCTATGGGTCTTCAGGAGAACGCTAAAGACACTTCTTTTTACGGAACACCATGGGCTCACTGAATGACAAACATGAACAGCACTACCTATAAAGCACCCAATGTCACCCCTCCTTAAACAAGTGCCCATTACACTATGGGGGTCATTCTGAACCATGTGTAACGGGCCTGGATTCTGATACAGATGTCCAGCCCTGCTAAAGGTCCTGCCTGCATCCTGGAAACAGAGCTCCCCGCATGTAGATCTGAGCTGCGTGGAGAACTCTATTTGTGGGTGGGCCGCAGGCAGAGTGAGGGCAGGATGTGGGCGGTGTCATGACTATGGACATACAGGCTGATTCCGAGGTTGGCCCTGTACATCCAGGGTCAGCCATTTGTATGGGGGACTTATTCCACCTTGGAGGTAGAATACGTTCCCCTGGATGGCGAAGGACCTGAGCCCAGAAAGGAAGATAAAGGGGTGCAGGGAGTTCACCGCGGTCTGACCCTGACCACGGCAGGCCTGACTGGGGGTTGGGCAGTGGGGAAAGGAACATCTTTGGGCTGCTGGGAATCGTGACTCCTGCATGTAGCTGCAGTGCCAATGCAACAGGATGCCACGGCTCCATACAAGAGCCTGGCTGGGCTAGCCAGGTAGTGGACTGCATGTTCGGGTGCCCAGAATTGGGGCATGTCCTGTTGCACCTGATTCTGATCCCACAGGCACTTCTAGCCCCTGTGGGATCAGAATTGGGTACGACTGGGGCATGTACAGATTCTGGGCAACTGGACAGGTGGGGTACGCCCAGAACAGAAATGGCCACTATGTAAACCACTTTATTTTGCTCCAAGTTCTCTCTCCCTTTTAAGTATGTTTGCCTCCAAGTTTTTGACCCTGTTATAATGCAAGTTATACTTTGAGTTATAATGTAAACTGCTTTGAATCTATGATAAGGTGGTATATAAAACTCTTTAAACAAAATAAATAAACTGCTAAGGTGCCATGTTAACAGTTGACGTAGCGCCTGCATTTACTGTTAGCACATGTTAATTGCCCCCGAATGTTGGGATTTGCACTTTCTTATATCCTGCTGCTGGCCACTGGGTGAACATTTTCTAGAACTATTACTGGTACTATTATTGGTAATGGTTTGTTGATGTATGGCTTTTTTGTTTTATCTTTGTCTCTGTGCAGATGGTTTCTGAAAGCTTATTCCATTTCTGAACGTGTTGACCTTTTTAGTAAGGTGGAATGCAAGGTCAGCAATCAAGTTGGTAAGAAGATTCATTTCAACATTTTATAGTAGTGCGAGAGCTGAAAATTAGAGATTTGGAAAAAATGATGAGAAAATTAACTGTATTGAGCTGTTGAAGAAAAGTCGCAATAGATGTTGGTTTTCCCCAGTACTGTGGTATGTTATGCTTCCGGTTACATTGCATTCAATAGATTTTGCATTTGTCTTCAAATAAGTTCACTTAACACACTAAAATATCAGAACATAAGAACTGCCATACTGGGTCAGACCAAAGATCCATCAAGTCCAATGTCTTTTTTCCAATCCAGATCACAAGTATCTGACATGTCCCAAAGTAGCCAGGCTAATGTCCCCATGCAAGCAGGGTCTGCATCAGAGGGAGAAGAAGTGGCTGTCCAAAACAACAGCATGCAGCATCGGAGGCTTTGGATACGTGCTAAGTTGCTGTTTTAATGTCTGTGCAACAACTGCAGGTCCCAAAGTGTGGCAACCGTGTTGGCAATGAGCTGCCCTCGAAATGTTGGCTCTCTAGGCGACTGCCTAATGAAAGCGCTGGCCCTACTGGTCTGCATGGTCAGAGCTGATTCAAAAAAACTACCTAGGAAAAGGGAACCGAGGTGGAAAACCCCTTTCCAAGATAATGCAAAGGAAGTCATAGTTGTGCGTAGAGGTGGGGGAGGGGGCGAGATCCTGAGAATTCAGTGAGGCCCCTGACTCAGATGACATTCGTTTCTGACACCAGGTGAACAAATCCTCACTTCTTATGACTTGCAGTATATGTGCTTATCCATAGGTCCTTGAATCACTACAATGCTAGAGGGAGGACCTTTGACCTTACTTTTCTGTTTCCTCATAATAAAAATGGTCAGAACCTTTAAAAGCTCTTAGACGTTGACCAGAATATTCGGGCTCCCTGTGTCTCTGTCATGGCTCCAAAGGGACATTCCCCTCTGGGCACATGCCTGCGGCCACATGCCACACATAGGGCTTGCTTTTAATTTCATATCTTCTTTATTGATGGTTTGTATGTCAGAAAAACCAAACGAGCAAGACATTATGATAATGTCAGCAGACCACAAAACACAGGCCCCACAGTACTGATGTCAAAGACTGGGAGAGCCATCTTCAACACATACAGGCACTGCTCCTCCAACTCCCCACGCTAACTGTTTAGGATAAATGCTTCAAACACCATTCACAACTGAGTATTCTACCATGATTGCATTAGATCACTAAAATCCTATGTTCTTACAAGTTTAGCATTGGACAAACTAGGTAGCCGTCCTATAGGGGTAACCATTCCTACCGCTGCTGCTCCCCTCCGGGACCTGCAGAGGCTCTTACCTTACAACCTCTGCACCATGGTACTGCTTGTTTTCACCCCCTTGCACCACCCAATGCCGGCTTGCTATTCGCAAAGAGAAAGTCGGCATCAGGTGGTCTGAGGGGGTGGAAGCAAACAGCTCCATGGCGCTTACCGTACAACTTTCACACTGCACGACTGTCTGTGGCCATTGCCACCACTGCAGGTCCTGGAGAGGGATGGCGGCGGCAGGATTGGGGACGGTCTCGGGGGGGGGGGGGGCGGCACAAGGTATGAGTTTCACCTAGGGAGCCTCATCTTCTTGCACCAGCTCTGGTTCTGAGAGCATCAAATAATCATATCTTTATAATAATACCTAGCTATATCTCTACTTTCTTGCAGCTGTGGGATTTTCAGTTGCTTTGATTAATTACAAAAGTGATGTGCCTGAAGAGATTAGTTTCCAGCGTGGGGATAAGATTGAGATTGTTGGCGCCTTCATAGCATGTATGCAATGGTTTGTTGGAAGACATGTGCCTACTGGACTAACTGGCTTTGTGAAGACCTGCCAGGTGAAGACTGATGCTTCTGGAACAGAGTAAGTAACTGAAAATATAATGCACATAGACTTTTTTTTAGAAAGAAAACATTGTTAGCTACCGCAGTTAATCCAGAAAGTATCAATAAATTATTATGTCAAATGACTAGTGTTTTTGAAAAACATAAAACATGCCATGATGACTCCGCCAATAGTCCCTCAAGTTTGCCAAGATGGCACAATACTTCAAAGAGTCGTTAGCGGGATGGGAATAGCTGGGGGATGTAGAAAAACAGTGGGCACAACTGAAAGGGGATAATTTTGTTAGAAAGGTAAATAAATGTAAAAGGAAAAGGAGGCCACTATGGTTCTCAAAAGAGTTAGCTGAAAAGGTGAAGAAAAAGAGGCTGACCTTCATGAAATACAAGAAATCACAGAGAGAGGAAGACAGGCATCTATATTTGGAAAAACATAGAGAAGCTAGCAAAGTACTTAGGAAAGCAAAGGTATAAAAAGAAGAAGAAATAGCCAATACAATAAAATGCATAGATAGGACATGTTTCAGATATGTTAGTGAGAGGAGGAAGGGCAAAAGTGGTATTGTCAGACTCAAGAATGAAGGGGAGGAATATGTAGAAACTTATGAGGATAAAGAGGAATTGCTTAACAAATATTTCTGTTCTGTGTTTACAGATGAAGGGTCAGGAGCAGGGCTTCAGAAAACACCCACAAATAGGAACAGAAGTGACGGGGATCTTGAATGATTTTCAGAAGACTGTGTTCGTGAGGAACTAGCTAAACTAAAAGTAGACAAAGCGATGGGTCTGGAAAATTGAGAACTACAGACTGGTTAGTCTACCCTCTGTGGTTAGTAAATTACTGGAAAGGCTGCTTAAAGAAAGAATAGCAAGGTTTCTGGAGTCCAGTGGATTGCAGGATCCAAGGCAGCATGGATTCACTAGAGGCAGTTCTTGTCAGACAAATCTGATTGATTTCTTGACTGGGTGACCAGGGAGTTGGACCGAGGGAGAACCCTAGATGTGATGGACTTAGATTTCAGTAAAGCCAATCAGCACAGGCGACTTATAAGCAAACTGAGCATTCTAGTGATGGATTCTAAGTTACTGAATGGATTAGAAATTAGTTGAGTGGGAGGTGACAAAGGGTACTGGTAAATGGAGCTCACTCAGTCCAAGGAGATTACCAGTGGTGTGCCGCGGGGATCTGTCCTTGGTCCAATTCTTTTTAACATCTTTGTTAGTGATATTGCAGAAGGGCTGTCGGGAAAGGTTTATTTATTTGCAGATGATACCAAAATCTGCAACTGAGTAGACACCCAAGAAGGAGTAGATAATATGAGGAGGAAATTAGCTAAGCTTGAAGAATGGCCTAGAATTCGGCAGCTGAAATTTAGTGCTAAAAAATGCAGGGCCATGTGCTTGGGCTACAAAAATCCAAAAGAGTGGTACAGTGTAGGGGATAAGGTACTTCTGTCCACAAAAGAAGAGCGGGACCTGGGTATAATTGTATCTAATGATCTTAAAGTAGCTAAGCAGGTAGAAAAGGCGACTGTGAAAGCTAGAGGATGCTTGGGTGTATAGGGATAGGAATGGCCAGCAGAAAAAAGGTGATAATGCCTCTGTATAAGTCTCTGATGAGACCTCATTTGGAGTATTGTGTGCAATTCTGGAGACTGAACCTTCAAAAGGATATTAGCAAGTTGGAGTTGATGCAGAGGTGCTATTAAAATGGTTAGTGGACTTTGTTATGAAGCATATGAGAGCAGACTTAAAGATCTGAATATGTATACTTTGGCGGAAAGGCGGGATAGGGGAGATGTGACAGAGACATTTAAATACCTCCATGGCATAAATGCACAGGAGAGTCTCTTTCAAGTGAAGGCATGCTCTGCTACGAGGGGACATAGGATGAAGGTGAAAAGGGTTAGACTCAGGAGTAATATGTGGAAATATTTCTTTACAGAAAGAGTGGTAGATGCATGGAATAGTCTCCCAGTGGAGGTGGTAGAGACGAGGATAGTATCTGAATTCAAAAAAGCATGGGACAAACACAGAGGATCTCTAAAGGAAAAAGGGGGCTATTGCAGTTGGTATGGAAGGACAGACTAGATGGGCCATATGGTCTTTTTCTGCCATCATGTTTCTAAGTTTCTAAGTTCAGTATCCTGTCTCCCAACAGTCTTCAATCCAGATCACTTAGAAAGTGCCTAACAAAGCCAAATAGGGAGATCTATTCCATGTCATTTGCCCCAAGACATAAGAGGTAGTGTTCCCTAATTCTGTCTGGTTAATAGCTGTTAATGAATCTGTGAGGTTATCTCCAGGAACTTAACTATATTCTCTTCTTCAGCTCAGTAATACCATTAGATGTGACTACATCCTTCAGCAACAAATTTGACAGCTTATTTATGTGTTCTCAAAAAATATTTTCTTAAATATGTTTTAAGTCTGCTACCAGTTACTTTCCTGGAAGCAAGAGGGGATGAGGTGAAACAGCTCTGTGTAGGGAGTGAAGGCACAGACTGAGAGGAGAGAGAGTGGTGAAATGGGGGAGGTAAGATGAGGGGTGAGGGAAAGGGGAGTGGAAGTAAAGAGCAAGGGAACGGGAGAGAGGAGATAGGAGAGGGTGAGGGTGCGAGTGGTAGGAGTAAGAGATGGCTCTGTAGTGGATGCTAATAAAAAGTACCTCATTCATTCTTTCAAGGAGCTGATAGCATTTTAAGAAAATGTTGTTTGCCTATATAGTAGATGCCAAGGAAGTGTTAATTCTCTTCTGGTTGTTAGCGGCTTAATCTCTAGCAAAATTACCGCATTAATGTTCACTGTAAAAATCTTTCCTGTTCTGCCTAAGGCCTCATGCAAAAACACGGGTTGCGGGGGCGGGCCAGCGCAGCAGCATGTACAGGGCCGATTTAGGTCACAGTCCTGTATGTGCTGCTGGGCCAATGGGGATGGGGCACGATCGGGGCTGGGGCCACATGTGTGTGTGGGGGGGGGGCGGGGGTCCCTGCCGCCTGATCCAGGCCAGCCTTGGGTTGGGTGGTGGGGTAAAGGGGGGCCGGAGCTGTGAGAGTCGGGGACACTTGTGGGGAGGACAGACTGTCCTCTGGCTCGATTCTGGCCACAACAGGAACATTTTGTTCCCGCAGTCCAGAATCGTGTCCAAATGGGCCTGTCTTGCTTGGGGGCCATCCAGACAGCCTGGACGTGCCCCTACTGAATCAGACTCCTAGTTTTTTTAATGAAATTATTTGGAGTGACCAGCTTGCTCCTGATAAAGCTGTAAGGCGTAATGAAGATCTTTGTTGGGGGGGGGGGGGTAAAAAAAGTATAGAGCTGGGCAAGAGGGAAAAGTGTCTTTAATGATAAGATTCTAGAAACCAGCTATAAGTCTATTGATGTGGGACCTTCAATCAGTTTGATGTGGGACCTTCAATAAGTGCTACTTTGGAGCCGTTTTTGCGGTCTGGAGCCTGCCACCTTCAGATAAGTGAACACGTGTGCTATATTTAGTAGAGCTGGGAGTTTTTGTTGATTAGCTCTCTTTTGTTTTTCGTAGGTTTCTGCTGACAAATAGTGATTGAAATCGAGCTTTGAAGTCAGGCTATATCACCTCATATATCTGAGCTTTTAGTTTTGTTTTGGAATTAAAATATGGTTTAATGAAGTATGCCAAGGGAAATTGTTTAAGCGTTTCAACAATAACCTTTGGTGAAGTAAATATATATGGAGGGAGTTTTTTGGAGCCTGTGATGTGACACTCATTGGATCCCCTGGAAGCCCATGTGCTGCCATATAGTGGGACAAGCTATTCCCTAAGGCTTTTTCTCCCCTTATACAATGATTAAAAGATATTTTGAGGAAAAGAATAGATAAGTATTGCTGTTTTTTGATTATGTTGTGGGTTTAAGCCTTAGTTGGTTTTCATCCTAAGTCTGTTGGGCATACTTTACTAGTGTATTGGTTAGGTTCTGTGGTGTTCTGGGAGTTATTTTTGGTGATAGTAATAAATATTCATAAGATATATTTGCATACAGTGGAAGCAATGCATGTAGATTTATCTCAAATCCAAAAACACACTTCTCAAGACCCAAAAATGTAGAATAATCACAAAAAAGAGTCAAAACTATAGGCTAAAAAGAGGATTCCAGTTTGCAATAATATATATAAATGTATATAAAGAGGTTTCCGATTTGCAATAATATTTATAAATGTATATAAATGTTTCACCAAGTATGCAAAATGTGAAATGAAGATAAAGTGTAGTTACTCACCTGTAACAGGTGTTCTCCGTGGACAGCAGAAATCAGTCCTCACATATGAGTTTTGTTGGTGCTGATGGAGCCTGTCCCCAGCTTTCAAAGAAATCCTTTGGGAGATGTACCATGCATGTGTGGTCCCTTCCTGCCCAAGGTTGCCATCTTGCCTCAGTCAAATGACATAGCTAAGATGGCCAAGGAAAATTTAAAATATGGTAAAGAAGCAACTCCTAGGGGAGGAGGGAGGGTTGTGAGGACTAATTCCTGCTGTCTCTGGAGAACACCTGTTACAAGTGAGTAACTATGCTTTCTCCAGAAACAAGCAAGGAGCCAGTCTTCACATATGGAACTCCCCAGCTACAGACTACTGAGAACCTGTAAAAATGCCATGGCAACATGCAAAGGGTGAGCCATGATCAGCAACTGTTGAATCCCTACTGAGAGACTATCGCAAGACCTAAATATCCGGCAGAGAACCAGCACTCCAGTAGCCTGAACATAGAAGGGTTAGAGGGCAGGAGTTGCCTATACCCTGAAGAGATTACAGAGAACGTCCTGGCCGAAGGCGCTGTCCCATCGGGACTCCCTCTCCAGGCAATAGTGAGCTGCGAAGGTATGGACTGAAGACCAGGTGGCAGTTCAGCAGATTTCCGTCATGGGGACGGAACACAAATTTGCCACAGAAGTAGCCATGGCCCTGACTTGGTGCACAGTGACCTTCTGGTCCAGTGAGATCCCCGCCTGCTCATAGGCAATGGTAATACAGTCCATTACCCAAGTGGACAGAGTTCGCTTAATCACTGGGAGGCCCAGATGGCTGGGGTCATAGGATAGGAAAAGCTGAGGTGCTTTGCAGTGACCCTGAGTCCATTGCAGATAGAAGGACAGGGCCCTTTTCCAATCTAGAGTATGTAGAATGGTCTCTGCCCTACTGGCATGAGGCCTCGGAAAGAAGGTGGGGAGCACCACCTCCTGATTGAGGTGGAATGAGGACATCACCTTTGGCAAAAACTTGTAGAACCTGGTGTAGGGGTGCTCTGCCATCAGAGCCTGGAGCTCCCTGACTCTGCGAGCTGATGTGAGTGCTACAAGGAATGTGGCCTTCCAGAAAAGGTACTGCTTGTGGCAGGTAGCCAGAGGCTCAAACAGAGGCTTAGTGAGCTGCGAGAGCACCACATTCTGATCCCATTCCACCGCTGGAGGGTGAATGGAGGGTTTGGATAACATGAGGCCCTGCAGAAACCGGGACAGAAGGGGCTGCACCGAGAGGGGCTTTCCCTCAATAGGATGGTGATGCGCTGTGATGGCTGTCATGTGTACTCTGACTGAATTGGATTTTAGTCCCACCTGCGACAGGTGGAGCAGGTACTGGAGTACTACTTGTACCGAGCAGGAGAATGGGTTTGCCTGTTTTTCTGTGCACCACATTGAGAAACAGCACCATTTGAAGGCATATGCCCTTCATGTGGAGGCCTTACGCGAGGCCAGAAAGACCTTCTCCACATCTTGTGGGAGGTTGAAGGGAGATAACGCTACCCTTTCAGCATCCAAGCTGTGACTGACAGGGACCCCAGGTTGGGGTGTAGGAGAGAGCCCTGCTTCTGTGAGAGTAGCCCTGGGGCTTGGCCCAGGGGAATCAGCACCACCGCCAATAGGGAGAGGAGCAGTGGGAACCAGGGCTGTCTGGGCCACTGGGAAGCTATCATCATTAGAGATACTCTGTTGCGCAGGGCCTTGAAAAGGGTCTTGGTGACCAGCGGTGTTGGTGGGAAAGCGTACAGGAGGCCTTCTGTCCACAAGATGAGGAACGCATACGCTGCCACCCGGGAAGGGTGCGGCTGGCAGGAGCAGAGTCAGGGCGACTGCATGTTGTCTGGGTTGGAGAACAGATCTATTGAAAGGACACCCAGAAACGGAACAGCTGGGAAGCTACTGCTGGATCCAGATACCGCTTGTGCAGCTGGAGGACTCTGCTCAGTTTGTCCGCCAGGGCACTGTCCTGACCCGGGAGGTAAACCGCTCTTAGGAGCATACCTCTGCATGCCGCATAGGCGAAGAGGGCTATTGCCTCCTGACAGAGTGGGTATGACCCTTTTCCCCTTGTTTGTTCACATAGAACATTGCGACCTGGTTGTCGGTTTGGATCAGCACCAGGAGATGCTGTAGCTGCTGGCGGAAAGCTCAGAGAGCCAGGAATATCGCCCAGAGCTCCAGCAGGTTGATTTGCAGCAGGGATTCCTCTTGGGACCAGCGGTCTTGTGTCTGGAGGCCTTTGCAATGCACTCCCCAGCCCAGTAGGGAGGCATCCGTGGTGAGGACCCTCTGGGGGGTGAGTGCCTGGAAGGGCATTCCTGTCTGAAGGTGATGTGGGATCTGCCACCATCTGAGGGAGTCTGCCAGCTGACTGGTCACTTTGACTGTCCTTGAGACTGCCTGTGGCTTGTGTCCACTGAGAGCGGAGACACCACTGGGCTGCCCTCATGAATGACTCTCTCTATCTCTTCCCGCTGTATCTCTCCTTCCATTGCGATCCTTTCTCCCTCATCTACTCTATGCAATATTATTCCCTCCAAGTACTGTGTTCCCTTCCTCCCTGGGTTCTATAGAGATCTTCATAAAATTGGCAAAAGCGTGTCCCCATAAGTTTCTCCGTTCTCAGTTCTCCCTCCCTCCCCTTAATATCTGTGATACTGGCTGCCACCTCCCAACTCTTAGGTTTCTGGGCTAATAGGCGCCCAGCTCTATCCCCCCACTCATAGTACCACTGTTTAAAGTGATCTAATTGGAACCCAATTGCCTCTAACTGCAGCTTATTTAGTTCCATGCGTAACTGATTCAGGCGTTTGAGTTGCTGTTCTGTGGCCTTTGCCCTGTACTGCTCTGCCATCCGCTTAATTTCTCTTTGCAATTGATTCTCCTTTTCCAGGCACGGTGTCTTGTACCTAGAGGCCCACATAATCAACTTCCCTCACACTACAGCCGTCATAGCCTCCCAGAGGCCCTCGTCATTCACCTCTCCATTATCATTATCCTGCCAGTACATTTTTATACATTGTTTTATATCTTGAACCACCTTTTCTCTTTTAAACAAACCTTCATTTAGGCTCCAAAATCTTATGCCACCTGTTCCTCTACCCTCTCCCATTGTTATCCACTTAGGGGCATGATCTGCCCATGTAATATTACCCATTTCAGATTCCTTAACTCTCCCTGCCCATAACCTATCAAGCAGGATGTAATCTGTCCTGCTGTAGCTGTCATGTGGGGCTCAGTAAAAGGTGTACTTCCTGATTGTCTGATGCATCTGCCTCCAGATGTCCAGCAGGTGGTTTTTCCTCCTAATGCCCCTTACTATTTGCCTAGGTTTTTATGGACATCATCTCCTGTTTCTTGACGGTCCCACCCCGGATGAAGGACTAGATTAAAATCTCCCCCCCAAGGATCAATTTCCCCTGCACCGCTTTCCCCAGCAAGTCTTTAACCCCCTTCCAGAATTGGGTTTGTTGATCATTTGGGGCATATATGTTCACTAATGTGACTTGTTCCCCCATTATGCCCCCTTGTAGTATCAATACCCGCCCTTCTTTATCCCTTATAACTTCCCTCGTTTGAAATGGGCATCCTCTTTTTAACAAAATTGCTACATCCCCTCTTCTTGGCCCCCCTGTCCCCCTTGAGTACCCAAAATACTGATCTGGATATGTGTCTTTTCAACAGCCCCTCATCTGTACTTCTCAAGTGTGTTTCCTGCAAGAAGATAATGTCCCATCCCAGGTGCCCCACTTCTCAAAACATTTGCTGCCTCTTTTGAGGGATATTCAGGCCCTTTGTGTTAATAGTGCCTCCCTGCACCATGTTGCTGTGTGGAGACTGCTGGCCTTCTGCTATCTCTGCAACCTCCCTTCTTCTCTTCCTCTATTCCTATCCCCACCCTGCCCCCCGTCCTCCTTCTCCTTTCCCCTCCCCCTCTTCCCCCTGATAATTGCCACTCCTCTTGTTGCGAGAAATGTTTTAGGCGAGTGACGTGCTCCCTTGGCATCCCCCTCCATCTATACTGCCCTCTACCCTAATCTCTTTTTTCCCCTTTACCTCCATCCCCTCCAAACTGTAGCCCTCAAGATTCACCTCCCAATACCCATGCCCCTCCTATAACTGGTCCTTCCCCTATCCCCTCACTACCCATCTTCTGTTTCATGGACCCATGTCCCATAACATTTAGTCCCTATTGGGATCTACCCAGCAACCTTCCCCCCTCCTGCCCATTAATAAGTTTAGATTTCCAACCCCCCACATTCCTTTCCAAAGTTTATACCCCACCCCCTCCCGCCATATTCCTCATCCTCCCCTCCCAGTAATCATGGCTTATTGCTATCTTAAATTCCCTTATCTTCTTTCCCCAAATTTCTTATCTCTTATGACAGCAGACTTTTTTTTAACAATGTCCATCTCCCTTGACTGGGTTCACCTTGATCCTCATGAGACCTTTCTGGTATCTTCCTCCGGTGAGTTCTTGCCCTTGGAGAGCCACATCAGTCTCTTGCTTTTGTTTTCCACTATCCGCCACTTCAAACTACTATTTTTTAAGGAGGCTGCCTTTGGTACCGCTACTGTCTCTGGCGTTATTTCAGGAATATTTGGTAGTCCCAACTCTTTCAGCACTTGTCAGGCCGACTCCAAGGAATCCGCTTTCCATGTTGCCCCTTTCAGCATCATCATCAGTCAAATGGGGAAGAGCCACCTGTACCTCCATCCCTCCTTTCTCAATAGGGCTGTTCCTCCCTAATGTCTCTGCATCGCTGTAGAGTGCCCACTGATAAATCCTGATAAAGCTCGACCTCACAGCCCTCCCACGTGAAAGTTCCCATCTTCTGAGATGCAGCCAGGAGATCTTCCTTTAATTTATATGTCCTCATGCAGGCTAGCATGTCACGGGGCCTATTTACAGACCCTGGACCCAGCCCATGGTGTTCTATTTTAATCTCTCCTTCAAATATCTCCATATTGGTGGCCTGCAACAGCACTGTGAATAACCTTTTCAGCACCTCCTCACAGGCTCTGAAATTTGGCTCATCAGGGATCCCCCGCACTCTTATATTACGTCGGCGTGACCGCTCCTCCAGGTCCTCTGTTTTCGCCTGTAAGCTTTCATGCGCCTTTTTAAATTCTTCCCAGCTGCTCTGCAGATCCTCCATCATTTCTTCGTGCTGTTCTAAATGCCCTTCTGCTTCCTCCACGTGTGCTTCAAGGTCCTGAAGGTCCTGCCGCAGCTCATTCAATGCTGTCTTTAATTCAGCATTAAAACCACTGAGTTTGATTTTTAGTTCTTCTTTGAAGCCCGAGAACCAGCCTTTAATCTCCTCTACTGCCCCAGCTCCCCAGGGCTCCTCCATCTCTGCCTCTTCTTCGTTCCTCGTTCTGTCGGCCTTCTTAGATGTAGTCTCCACCACTCATCCTTTTTTAGCCTGCACGTATGGCGAGCGATACTCCGCCAGCCGTTTCCTCAGGACATCGCTTTTCCCTCCTCTACTTTTGGTCCAGTTTCACTCTGCGCTAGGAGAGAGTTAATTTAACTGATCTTTTTAGCTTAATAGAGGTAGGATGCTACAGAGCTCCCCTGTCAAGCAGCCACCCTGCCTGCTGATGTCACTTCCTCTCGAAATCTCAAATTTTAAGGAAACATTTCAGTTTAATTTTGTTTAGTAGCTTGGTAGCTTTCAATGCTGCTGATTTCTGGGTGTTTCCAGCTCTGGCATTGTCCAGTCCAGCTTGGGCACCATAATCTTGAATTTATGGCTACCATCTGTAGTTTTTCTTGTTTTATATCGTCCCCCTCATCTATAAACTGGACATATCACTGATCAAATAAATCCAGTATGCAGCTATTTATAATGCTTTGTTTGTTGTGGGTATTTGAAAGTGATTTTAAGTTCATTTTGATCCATGATTGTTATTATGTTTATTTATTGTAATGTCTGTTTTACACCTAGGATTTTAGATGGGCAGCATATACATTTGAAAATAAGTTGAATTTATGCAGATGAGGCCCAATGGATATGTAAATATGAGGTCCCGTAATGAGCCTCTGTACATAGCTTCACATCACCCTTAGGCCACCCCTGTTCCACACTAGTTGTTTGCAATCTTTCTTAGGTACTTCCTATGCAGGATGATTTTATTTCCATTTTCCTAGTTTTGTAGACATGCATTGCATAATATATAGTCTGCAAGAATAGGGTACCAAGGGTGCCAAAGTGTTGAATATTCTTTGAAATCTCATTTTCAAAAAGGTATCAGAAAATACTTCAGCCATAATGTCTACTTTTTCTGTTTAAATAAGTCAGTCTCTTGCCAAAAGAACATGGGAGAAAGGTTATACTGTATATACTACTAGTGCTATCTTTTTATAGGTCAAGCTGGCTGGGATTTCTTCAGGAAGAAGAGAAGTCTTTCTTCACGAAAGAAACACACTTTGATGAAGAAGCAGCAGTGCATTTACTGAAGCAAATATCAAACAAAGATCTGTACACGATTTATAGAGTGGGTAAGGATGAACTTTAATTGCATGCTAATATTCTGCCCTTTTTCTGTTTCATGTTGAAGTAGCATTAGGTGTAAACCTTTATACCATAAGTTAAGAGGATGATATTCAAAGAGAGCACAGCACCTGAGTTTAGGGATCTTGGGCGCCTAATTTAGGGTCCTGGCGTTAGGTGCCTCAAAATCAAGCTGAATGTAGGTGCCTTCATTATTTAGGTGGCTGAATCGCCTAAAATTTGTCCTTTCAGCCTCGGGTAAATATGATCACCTAATGCTGCCAACATCCAAAATCATCCTGTCCTTTCCACATTAAATAAAGCATTTGCCAGGGGTGATCACCAGTCCGTCACACCCCACATCCCTCCTCCATCCCTTTTGTATTAAAAATAAGTATATGCTAGTGGTTCCACCAGCTCCCCGGTGTCCCACCTTCCAGCACTATGAATATGTGAATGGGAGCTGCCAGCCCTCATCACCCTTTTCCTTCCTCACACCAGTGCTGTCTGGCATCACCAATAACCCCACCAAGCTGATGCAGGAGAAGGAGAAGGTCTTACCTCTTCAGCTTCAGTTTAATGCTTTGATAGCTGTTAGCCCGTAGTGCACATTTATTCTCTGCATTCAGTGAATAGACCAATTCCCGTCCAGAACTGTAAATTTCATAAAAACCATTTTTGCTTCTAGACCTAGAGAATGAAAGTATAGGACTAGCTTTGCTAAGAGCGAAGGCCAGTAGTGGTCGCAGGTGCCAAGTTTTATTGGTTAAAAATCCCCTACGCTTTTCAGCATGGAGCCTTCATCGGGGGATACGCATCTACAACAATAGTGTGCCACATTATTGTAAAACATCATATATTAGAACATGTAAAAAAACATTTACACATAAAATGTAGGGTATTAGAATTAATATTTAGAAGGCTAATCATGAGAGGATAAATAAATAAATAACTAATAACATCATATATTAAAACATGTAAAAGGTAAACATATAAACAACACATTTATACATGGAGTGTTAGATATTAAAATTAATATTTAAAAAGCTAACCATAAAAGGATGAATAAATAAATAGCTAATTACATATAGAAAAGCCAAAAGTAGCCAAATAATTAAAAGTGAATAAAAGAAATAAATAATTAAAAATAAAATCAGATCATTCAAGTTGTCAGAGGAGGGTATTACAGAAAGGGTACTTACATGATACACCATGTGATTGACACAACTAAATGGAAGTCTTGAAAAAATACTTTTTTTAGGTAATTATTCACTGTTAAGGAAACGGAGATGAAGTGAATGTAAAAAACTTACATAAAAAACACACAGAGCCAGAAAGGAAAACCTAATGTGAGAGGAGCAAGAGGGACTTGTATATTATGGATTACCTGAGAAGGAGAAGAGAGGCATTAATTAATTTTAGAAACATTGTCTCAGAGAAAGCTTACCATGCCCCAACTACAGGATTTTATGTAAGTATCTTGTAATTCAAAAAAGATAGTGGTGTATTAAAGGCCAAAATCTTGGGTCATACACATGTAGTATAGACAGCCGTAAAGAGCGAATCAAACGCTGAGAAAAATTTTAAAACAGTCATCGAGGTGGGTATGTAAACATGATTGGGTTCTAAGTCAGACAAATCAGACGCACAGAGGCAACTGCAGGACAAATGAAAAAGTGTTCCAATAAAACTTGGCACCTGTGACCACTACTGGCCTTCGCTCTTTGTGTTTCCTGCTTTCTCTGCGAGGGCTTTGCTCCCTTTGTGTTCCTCCTAGGACTAGCTTTGCTTCCTTGAAATGGTGCTCTTGTAAGGAGCATAACATAATACTTTTGTAATATAACATTTGCTTCACAATTAGGAGGTTATTTTATGAGCATCGATACATATAAATAACATTTATACATCTAGATTGCATACATGTGCAAAAGGGATTTTGGAAAGTCCCTATTTGCACATCTAAAACATCCAGGTTGGTTGCGGTTTGTGCATGTCTTAAAAATAGATGTGTACATACCAGTTAAAAATGGGAAGCCATGTCTAATTAAGAAACATCCATGCTGACTTTTGTATATACCCCAAGACACGCACAGTTGCCAGCTCCCAGTTTAGAACTGATATCTAAGTAGACAGACAAGTGCAAAGGTCAATGGAATATCCTCCACTCTCCATAACCCCCCCCCCCCCGACAAAAAGCATAACACCTGTTACACCTGTTATTCTCCCCCCACACTCCCTACAGGAGCTATTTCAAACCCCATCAACAAGAGTCAGCTTCTCCAAATTCACCCCGACAAGAACTGAGCCCCTGAAACCCCTTGGGTATCTTGATCCCTAGTGGGGCTATTGCTGGGAACCATTTTCAGTTTGGGTGACCAGCATGTGAGACCCTTATCGACACCCAGAGAGTTCTGGTGGGGAGTGTGCATTGGGAAGGGGAGGGTTGGCTGTTTTCAAAGGTTGTGGAGGATCAAGGGTCACCTCTTGTCTGGGGTGGTATCAGGAGTTGGGGGTATGGCTCTTGTTGGGGAGTTTTAGGAGTATAATGTTTCTTGGGGGAGGGGGGGTTGTAAGAGTACTTGGTAGGCTCTGGGGAGACCTTGATCCCCCACTGACCCCTTTTTGAGATAGTGGATCCAAAGTTTGGCCTGCTATCTTGTTGCTGCAGCCAGGAAACCATAATGTTCTTGGCTGCAGCAATACAAACAGACTTTGGATGCTCTTTTTTTAGCTTTGTTTTTTTAAAATTGCTGCCCCCACTGGATGTGCCTGCAAATGAGTGTACACTCCTGCACCTTCTGCTAAGTATTTCAGTAAAGGGTCCACATTTGGCAAAGCCTTTTTTAAAATACAGGGGGAATGATGCACATCCTGGCTTGGAAGTCTCAATTCCTTTCGCCACAGCCTCACTAACATGGACCTTCTAATGTACAGGGCTTGCTTTTGAAAAAGAAATGATCCTCGAGGAGCACAGCTTCTTGCTGAGTTGCGGAACTGAGTTGCATCCTTTCATGTAATGTACAATATCTCATGCAAAGGAAGGATTAGTTGAGTGCATTGCTCTCATATGATTTAAAATGTGATTTGAGGAAACAATCACTTTTACTTTGTTCTCTTCCTGTTTAGATAAACTAGAAGAATTAGATTCTCCAGACCTTGAAGAACAAGGTAAAGTTTTTACATTTCTGGAATTTGCTTCGCTCTTTTTTGGACAACACATATGTTACAGTATACAACTTTCATTGTTCTTTCTTATCTGCTGTTCTAGTTCTGTGACTCTATCAAATACCCTACTCAATCAAAGCTAACTATATCAGGACACTATTACATAACAAGATAAAATAAAGATATAAGGGCCCTGTTACTAAAGTGTGGTGAGCGTTACTATGTGGTGTGCAGTTACCATGTTATCGCACTGCAGTGGTAACTGTTACCATGCTGTTGTTCCCAGCATCTTCCCAAATAGTTATCGCACAGAAAAATACCTTACTGTCCGGTAAGTGCAGTTTCAGATAACTCGAATGCACTTACTGCCTCCTGTCAGGGCTATCTGCACAAGTAAAGAAAAAGAAGGTAAGCTTCCAGAGTAAAGCGTATTTCTTTAACATGCTTTAGTAACAGCTTCCCTTAAATGATTCCACTGTCAAGACATGACACCACGTTTATTGCCATGAAAGGGCAGGGGCGGCTCAAGGCAATCTGCTGCCTGAGGCGAAGAATGAGATGTGCCCCCCCCCCCACCTTAGAGGGGGCGGGGCTTTTTCAGAAATCCAATCAGAAGCTGAACCAAACCAAAAGCCCGATTAGATTATATTGATACAAAATGCTTGCACACAGGGCCGTAACGAGCTGCAATTGCGCCCTGTGCGACTTGCAGCTCGGGCGCACGCTTCTCCTCTTCCCCCATACCTCCGTCCAGCGCTGCCTGCTCTTTCCCTGCTGCTGCCACCCTCTGATTTTTTCAAGGTGGTGCCGGCAGCAGGGAAAGAGCAGGCAGAGCTGAACAGAGGTATGGAGAGGAGGAGTGGGGCATGCGCCCGATCTGAAAGGTGCTGGCACTTTAACCAGATCTGTCCATCCCTGCTCTGATATCACGTCAGAGGAGGGAGGGACCAGACCTGCTTAAAGTGCTGCAAAACGGCTTGGGGAGGGTGCATTTTGGCTGTCTGCTATTGTCCTGCCAGTGGCGGCAGGTCAACAGCAGACAGCCGAAATGTGCCCCCAAGCCTTTCCGCCCTATGCAGCTGCACCTCTTGCACAGGGCTAGGTATGGTCCTGTTTGCACACCAAGGAACTAAAAGACAGCAAGAACCAACAGCACAGTTTATAAAACTTAATTATAACTCATTTTTATTTTGTTATAAACTGCGTTATGGTTCTTGCTTTTTCTTTTTCAACATATATTTTGCATCAACAGTAGAT